>CM062932.1:58422009-61009509 GCA_031878705.1 Tapirus indicus
TCCTGATTGCCTCAGTCCAGAGCCCCAAACCAAGTCCAGGACGGTTCTGCATCCGAGTGCACACCCGGGAGAAGCAAACGCTTGATTCCTCGGCACCGGCAGTTGGGGTCTAGCTGGACAACATCTGGGGCGGGGAGGGGGAGGGCACGCGGGAGTGTGCGCAGGGATGTCAGTCCTCCTGCTTGGCCTCAGTGCTCTCGTCCATCCCTCCCCGCTCCCTCCTGACCTGGACCACTGCCCTCGCCACCTCCTGCCCGACCCAAAGGGGAGGGGAGGCCAGCAAGAGAAAAAGAAGACAGAGGGTCCGGGACCACAGTGACAAGTGACACGGGGCAGGCCTGGACCCCAAATCACCGAGACAATAATAAGCTGCTCTGGGCTGAGCGTTTTATGTCAGTAGCTGCATCAGGCTCTCTGCGTAGACTGTCTCATGTACCCCTCCCTGTCCCCGTCCCTCTCACGGTCGTGCAAATCCCACGGCCATCTTTAAAATGGAGCTTAAATGGGTGAAAAGCCACCTCGACTGTCAATCTGAATTCAGAATTGTGCAAGGACACGGTTCACACGTGGTGTTTGTGCTGGTATTTCTGTGTTGTTGTCTTTGTGTCAAGTTGTGCCTTTCTTTCTTTTTTTTTTTTTTGCTGGGAAAGATTTGTGCCAAGCCAACATCTGTTGCCAAACTTCCTCTTTTGTTTCCCCCTCCCCAAAGCCCCAGTAAACAGCCGCGTATTCTAGTTGTAAGTCCTTCCAGTTCTTCTGTGTGAGCCACCGCAGCGTGGCTACTGACAGACGAGTGGTGTGGTTCCACGCCTGGGAACCGGACCCGGGCCGCCTAAGCGGAGCGTGCCGAGCTTGAACCACTAGGCCATCAGGGCTGGCTCGCTGTGTCTTTCTTAGTGCTGTGATTTCATTATCTTATTGAAATCCCTGCAACAGGTATCCGAGTGTCTCTTAGTTACTCATTTTTACTGACGAGGAGGATTGTAGGTGTCAGACATAGGACCTGCCCTCTACGAGCTCACGGTCTGTGGGAGATGCAGGCGTCACGGTGTAACGTCACGTGGGGCCCTGTCTAAGATGAGATGGCTTGTCATACTGAGCCTCCACTGTTCTGAATCCACCTCTGAAGAACTTCAAAAGTGCTGTGCCTTCCAAGAGGATTTGTTAAGTCGTTGACGGAATCAATGAGTTCTCCTAGAAGCATTTATTAAGCTGAAGAAAACGTTTTCTTTTGAACAATACTTCCTTTCGTTGGTATAATTCTACAGAGGTAACCGAAGAACTTTATTCATATCATCTAATTTTATTCTCAGAACAACCTTATGGGATGAGTAGGAAAAGAACTATCCTCGCCCCATTTTACAAGGCTCCTGAATGGTAGATTCTGGGCAAGAACTTCTGCTCCTTGGTTAGAGATTCACTTATTCATCCACCAATTCATCCATCCAATCAAGCATCCATCTATCCACCCACCCACCCATCCATCTACTCATCCATCCATCCATCCATCCATCCATCCACCCATCCACCCATCCATCCATCCATCCACCCACCCACCCAACCATCCATCCATCCAACCATCCAACCATCCATCCACCCATCCACCCATCCATCCAACCATCCAACCATCCATCCACCCATCCACCCATCCATCCATCCATCCATCCATCCATCCATCCATCCATCCATCCACCCACCCACCCATCCATCCATCCATCCATCCATCCATCCATCCATCCATCCACCCACCCACCCATCCATCCATCAATCCACTCATCCATCCATCCCATCCTTCTACCCACCCACCCACCCATTCATCCATCCACTGTCAGGCCCAAGGCTAAGTGCTAGAGGACAGGGGTGGCTCCGGCTTTCAGAGAACTCCCAGTCTGGAAGGTTGTTTGGATCCTGTAGATTACGGTGGTGGCTTATGTTCTCCTCAGTATTTTAAGATTAGCTTCTTCCCTCCCGTACAACCTGGGGGCAGGGGAAGGCACCTGGTAACAAACCCCTTTGGCTGGGTTTGGGGTGTTGGTATGACTGTAAGTGCAGAGGCACGGGAAAGAGTGCTGACATCCCGTGAGTTCCTGAAGGCCCCAGGACAAGGTGCTGAGTAGTATTAAACGCGGTGCTGAGCCCCCGGCAATCGTGTGAGAGGATTTCTGTTCTCTCTCTGGACGCTAAGAGGTAGCAAATCTTCTTTTGATGGATTAATGGATCTAAATGTCATGAGGGCTCCTGATTAACAGCCTACATTCTAGCCTGCCTGCCGTATCTGGCAGAATCTTAGAGAAAAGTTCTTGGGTAGCAGGGTCAAGTGAAGGTTGTTCTTTTAAAGTGAGAGAACACTGTGACAATACAAGAATGATGTCATGAGGGATGAGCCTTGACATGCTCAGCAATTAGGGGGAGGATCAGCCCAGGGTGATAGCTCTCTACCTCACAGATCCAGACATTCAGTCTTCTAGAGCTCATGCTCTGAGGAACTGACTCTTGATAACCCAACGCACAAGAGACTGAATGACGAACCCGAATGGCAGTGTGCTTCTTCCCAGTGGGAGGGAGGCTCATAGCTCCATAGCCAGGGCTTCTGGCCTGAAGTAGCTCATCTCTCCTAAAGCCAAGCCAGAAAAGAAGGGCCCTTCACACACATTACCTTATTCAAGTCTCCCACAGCAGACCCCTGAGGGGGCCATGACCGAGGCTCACTGATGGGCAGGAACTCCTCCAAAGTGGCTCAACTTGTCAGGGCAGAGTTGGCCTTGAGATCAAGCCCAGGGCTCCTTGGGCCCACCATAGCCTTGCCTCAAGAGTCCAAACAGTCATGGGAATGTAGATGTAGTGTCTCTTCCATGGGGACCAACTACAGGGCAGACTGAAACTGTGTGTGTGTGGCAAACACATGTAATTCCTGGAGACCCGAGAAAACAAACCGAGCAGGTGGATTCACTCCTGCGTGTTAGCCGCCAGGGAAATGCTGGGCTCCGGCTCTGGGAGCGAAGGTAGAATCAGAACCGAGGGAACTGGATGTTCTCAGTAGACGTTTGCAGCCGGCATGGAAGCCCAGGGAAATTCTCCTGGAGACACTTCTGCTTAAAGAGCAGAGGGGTCAGAGGCCCCTCTCCTGGCAGTGCCAGACAAACACCAACATGTCCCTGTCCTCTGGGACCCCAGCCTCTAGACCCTGAGCAGATCCCTCCTGCAGTCACTCCCCGGAGACACTGAATTCTGGAATGTTCCATCTCAGCAAATATGTATTAGATAAGTGTGTGGTGTGTTCTCTGTGTGTGTGGTGTATGTATGTGTGTGGGGGTGCGTGTGTGGCTAGTATGTAGTATGTATGGTGTCTGTATGTGTGTGGGGTATGTGTGAGTGTTTGTGTGTATGTGTGTGGTGTGTGTGTGGTGTATGTACCTGTGTGTGGTGTGTGGTGCCATGGTGTGTGTGTGATGTATGGTGTGTGAGGTGCATGTACGTGTGTGGTGTGTGTGGTTTATGTATGTGTGTGTGGTGTGTGTGTGGTGTATGGTGTGTGTGTGTAGTGTGTGTATGTGTGTGGTGTGTGGTGTGTGTGTTTATGTGTGTGGTGCCTGTGGTGTGTGGTGTATGGCGTGTGATGTATGTATGTATGTGGTGTGTGCAGTGTGTGTGTGGTATGTGCGGTGTATGTATGTGTGTGTGGTGTATGTGTGTGTATGCGTGTGGTGTGTGTGGTACCTTTGGTGTGTGTTGTGTGTGTGATGTGTATGTACATGTGTGGTGCCTGTGGTGTGTGTTGTTTGTGGTGTATGGTGTGTGGTGTGTGTGTGGGTGTGTGGTGTGTGGTGTATGTGTGTGTACATGTGTGGTGTGTGTGGTGCCTGTGGTGTGTGTTGTGTGTGGTGTATGGTGTGTGGTGTGTGTGTGGGTGTGTGGTGTGTGGTGTATGTGTGTGTACATGTGTGGTGCCTGTGGTGTGTGTTGTGTGTGGTGTATGGTGTGTGGTGTGTGTGTGGGTGTGTGGTGTGTGGTGTATGTGTGTGTACATGTGTGGTGCCTGTGGTGTGTGTTGTGTGTGGTGTATGGTGTGTGGTGTGTGTGTGTATGTGTACATGTGTGGTGTGTGTGGTACCTCTGGTGTGTGTTGTGTGTAGTGTATGGTGTGTGGGGTGTGTGTGTGTGTGATGTGTGTGTACATGTGTGGTGCCTGTGGTGTGTGTTGTTTGTGATGTATGGTGTGTGGTGTGTGTGTGGGTGTGTGGTGTGTGGTGTATGTGTGTGTACATGTGTGGTGCCTGTGGTGTGTGTTGTGTGTGGTGTATGGTGTGTGGTGTGTGTGTGTATGTGTACATGTGTGGTGTGTGTGGTACCTCTGGTGTGTGTTGTGTGTGGTGTATGGTGTGTGGGGTGTGTGTGTGTGTGATGTGTGTGTACATGTGTGGTGCCTGTGGTGTGTGTTGTTTGTGATGTATGGTGTGTGGTGTGTGTGTGGGTGTGTGGTGTGTGGTGTATGTGTGTGTACATGTGTGGTGCCTGTGGTGTGTGTTGTGTGTGGTGTATGGTGTGTGGGGTATGTGTGTATGTGTACATGTGTGGTGTGTGTGGTACCTCTGGTGTGTGTTGTGTGTGGTGTATGGTGTGTGGGGTGTGTGTGTGTGTGATGTGTGTGTACATGTGTGGTGCCTGTGGTGTGTGTTGTTTGTGATGTATGGTGTGTGGTGTGTGTGTGGGTGTGTGGTGTGTGGTGTATGTGTGTGTACATGTGTGGTGCCTGTGGTGTGTGTTGTGTGTGGTGTATGGTGTGTGGGGTGTGTGTGTATGTGTACATGTGTGGTGTGTGTGGTACCTCTGGTGTGTGTTGTGTGTGGTGTATGGTGTGTGGGGTGTGTGTGTGTGTGATGTGTGTGTACATGTGTGGTGCCTGTGGTGTGTGTTGTGTGTGGTGTATGGTGTGTGGTGTGTGTGTGGGTGTGTGGTGTGTGGTGTATGTGTGTGTACATGTGTGGTGTGTGTGGTGCCTGTGGTGTGTGTTGTGTGTGGTGTATGGTGTGTGGGGTGTGTGTGTATGTGTACATGTGTGGTGTGTGTGGTACCTCTGGTGTGTGTTGTGTGTGGTGTATGGTGTGTGGGGTGTGTGTGTGTGTGATGTGTGTGTACATGTGTGGTGCCTGTGGTGTGTGTTGCGTGTGTGGTGTATGGTGTGTGGGGTGTGATGTGCGTGTGTGTGGTGTGTGCAGTGTTGGAGCCAGGATGTGGGAGACCGAGGAGGCTGGGTGGAGTTGGTGGGCCGCTGGAAGGTGAGGTCACGGGAGAGCATTAGATAGAGTCCCGTTGTGGGTAGAAGCGACAGAGGACTGTAGTGACTGTGTGAGTTATCTCCTGCTGTGTAACAAATCAGCCCAAAATGAAGTGGCTTAACACCACAGTTGTCAGCGCGCAGTTTCCGTGGGTCAGGAATCTGGTGTGGCAGCTGCTCCCTCTGAGAGCTGCAGTCGCACCTCACGGCTCTACGGAGAAGGATGCGCTTCCTCGCTCACTCAAGGGGGTTGCTGGTGGGATCAGCTCCTCACGTGCCTCGCTCACTCCTCGCCACGTGGGCCTCTCCAGAGCGTCTCACAACATGGCAGCTTGTTCCGTCAGCGAGAGCAAGCGGGAGGGCAAGAGAGAGGCCAGCAGGGGTGACCGCAGGACATTAGTAACTGAATCATGGACGGGACATCCCATCACCTTTGCTGCAGTCCGTTGTCAGAAGCGAGTCCCTGGGTCCCGCCCACGCTCCAGGGGAGGGGATTACACATAGGTGTGAGTAGCGGGAATGGGATCACTGGAGGCTGTGTCACACGGACTGATATTAACTGAGTGCTCACTCTGTGACAGGCACTGGGCCGAGCCTTTCATATGCATCGCATTATATTGCTGTGCACAAAACTCTGCCAGCCACAGGTCCTGTTACAATGCTCACTCATAGATGAGGACACAGTGGTTCAGAGAGGTTGGCTAGCCTGCTCAAGCTCACACAGTCAGCAAGTGGCAGAGCTGAAACCCGAGCCCAGGTCTGCAGGTCCAAAGGCCAAGCCAGGTCATCTCCAAAGCAGAGGCCTCCTGTCCTCCGTCGGAAGCCTGGAGAGGCGGAGAGGCTGGTTTGGAGCCGGGATTGCTGCCTTCCCAGCCAGGCAGCTCTCCATGGAGTCCCCCTTCTCTGCTCTTCTCCACTGTCTTTGCTCACCTGGTTTTGCCCTAGTTGTTCCCACCTTCTTCCTCCATCCAAACAAACCTACCTGCTCAAGTTCCAACTTCTCAGCTGGACGCCAGCTGCAGAGAGCCCTCCCTTCGCAGAGAGTGAGCAGTAAGTGTGCCCCCACAGAAGTGCCACAGCAGGGCGGGCTGCAGCTTCTGTGTGGAATGGAGGAGCCCCAGGGGACTCTCTCTGTCCCCAGTATCTCCCTTACTGGTCCGCCCCTCTGCCTGGGTGGTCTCCATTAGCAATCACTTCATCTGAGTTAAAGCAACTAGGATGCTGGAGATTCCTGCTGAAACAGAGGAAGACAGGAGCAGGCAGCAGGCAGCAGTCCTCTTCCCCACGCACACCTGAGTGGGAGTCCACTCACCACATGGCTTTGCTGTCTGAGAGCCAGGTGGGAGCTGGGCCTCAAGGAGCTGGGACGTAGGACAGGTTATTTTTTTGAAAATTGTCGTTAAGATAATACATAGCATAAAATTCACTATTTTAACCATTTTCAGGTGTACACTTCAGTAGCATTAAGCACATTCACATTGTTGTGCAACCATCACCACCACCTGTCTCTGGAACATTTTCATCTTCCCAAACTGAAACTCTGTTCCCATCAAACACTAACTCCCCATTCTCCCTCCCCCTAGCCCCTGGCAACCAACATCCTACTTTCTGTTTCTGTTGAATTTGACTCCTCTAGGTGCCTCGTATAAGTGAATCATACAGGATTTGTCCTTTTCGTGACTGGCTGATTTCATTGAGCATAATGTCCTCAAGGTTCATCTACATTGTAGCAGATGTCAGGATTGCCTTCCTTTTTATGGCTGAATAGTACTCCATTGTCTGGGGAGAGCACATTTTGTTTATCCATCATCTGTAGATAGACACTAGAGTTGCTTCCACCTTTTGGTGATAGTGAGCAGTGCTGCTGTGACCCCGTGTGTACAAGCACCTGTTCAGGACGGGTCGCTTGTGATGGGAGCCAAGAAGGGGAAAGGGGTGGAGGGAAGGGTCGCCAGAGCTGCCAGGCTGCAGTGCGGGACTTTCCCTTTTCCATAATGTGACCTGCCTCTGGCCTGACCCTCTGTCCCTCTCTCTGAGATTCCTTGGTTGCCGTGTACACCCTGAGTGCCAGGACCTAGTCTTCCCCAGCGACCCAAGGAGAGTGGGAGATGGAGGAGAGACTCGGGAGCTGGCGCAAGATAGCTGACAGGCAGCCAAATCCAGAACTGGTTCCCCTTGTTCTGGATTGTTTCAGAGCTCAGGCCTACCCACGCCCTGTGGAGGATGGCAAAGCCATTACAACAGGAAGTCACTGTCAATAATGAACTGTGTTGACAAAAGCAGCATCTGCACCAGTCAGCTGGTTCTGTGGAAGGAATGACCGGGCCTCAGAGGCCTGCCCAGGAAGCCTGAGCCAGCTGCGTCTGCACTGGTCAGCTATCGGCACAAGAACGGTGAGTAACAAACCAGCCCCACTCATAGCCTAACACAGCAGCACCGCTTCTCCCCCACCCATGGGGTGGCTGGTGCGGGTGCTTGCACTGCAGGTTGGGTCTCTCGCCCTCCTCGGGTCGGTGGGCTCACTGGGGCTCTTCTTGTTGAGGAGAAAGAGGTGAACAAGTGAAGGGTCCCCCCCTCAAGCACGCTTCCAGCCCCTGATTTTTCTGCTCTGCTCGCGTCTCCTTGGCCAAAACAACTCTCAAGGCCAAGCCTGAAGTAAAGGATCAGGGAGACACATTCGCCAGTCACCTGACAGAGGGTGGGGACACAGGGAGGGATGAAGAATTGGGGCAAATCTGCAGCCTTTCTGGAATGTTCCAACAAAAGCTGGATGACTACTGTTCTCCCATTCCATTCTGACCCTGGACGGGGTTTATTTGTTCCCACCACGAGGTGCTCTGATTCCAATTTCAAAATTCTCTAACTCAATCAGTGCCTGATGAATCGTCCGCAAGCGAATGCAATTCATTCTCGGCCAAGGTAATCCCGAGGGGCTCCGGGGTGTCTCCTTCATTCCTGAATCCCCTGCAAATGCATCTTTTTAATTCTAGGCTTACTGGGAAATAAAAGATTTTGTCTGAGGGCTGATGGGTGTTAGCAGATATGTATATATATAAGGGGCTTGAGTGGAAACGTGGAATTGTATGGATCAAAGCGGAGCTGTGTTGGCAGGGTCTGGGAGGAGGAAGCGAGCGTGCTGAAATCCTGCCCAAGTTGTGGCTGTCAGCTGCCTCGACTGCCAGACTCCCTCTGTTTGGCGTGTGTGCGTGTGTGTGTGTGTGTGTGTGTGTGTGTGTTGTTATGGATTGTGCTGTAAAGTTTCTTTGCTCTTGGCTGTTTCCGTGAGGGCCTGGATTACTGAAGAAAATCCAGCTTATGTGTCCAAGGGCAAAGCAGGCCTGTTTATCTTTGACTCTTCCAGGCTCCGCGCATCTCCTGAGGTTTGACTCTAAGTAGGATTTATGTCTCCCCAGACGGAAGGTAAAACAAGAGGCCAGCCCTCAGTTTGCAGGAGGCGGTACAGCCAGCACATGGCTTGCCATATGCAAAGTGCGGAGATAAGAAAAGAGAGATTTTTTTTTTCTCATCAAAAATGCCTGTTGTGAAAATCTGCCCTAACGTTATTAAGCGATCCTGACATGAAACGTGTGTGACTGTGACTTTCTGATGGGATTTGGGAGCTGGGCTGCAACCAGGTGCTGGAGACATATTCTTGAGGCGCCTCTGCCCCTTTGCAGAGGGGTGGCTGCTCTTTGGGGTGCTCAGGTTCACTTAGGGGAGACAAGTCTTCAGAGATGAGTGTGCACAGAGCAGCGGTTCTCAGCCAGGGGAGACTGTTCCTCAGGGGACACTTGGCAAAGTCTGGAGACACTTTCAGTTGTCACAATAGGGAGGAAGGAAGTGCTTCTAGTGTCTAGTGGGGAGAGGCCAAGGACGCTGCTGAATATCCTACATTGCACAGGACGGGCCCACAACAGAGACTCACTTACCCAGAATAATATTCAGCTTTAAAATGGAAGGAAATTGTGACACAGGCCACGACATGGATGAACCTTGAAGCCATTATGTTCAGTGAAATCAGCCGGTCACAAAAGGACAAATAGTGTATGATTCCACTCATACGAGGTAGCTAGAGTAGTCAAATTCACAGAGGCAGAAAGTAGAATGGAGGTTCACCAGAGGCTGTGGGGAGGGAGAAGGGGGAGAAGTAGGTGTTTATAACGGGGACAGAGCTTCAGTTTTGGAAGATAGGAAGAGTTCTGGAGGTGGATGGGGGTGGATGTTGTTGCATAACAATGTGAATGTACTTAATGCCACCAAACTGTACACTTAAAAATGGTTAAAATAGTGTTTTGTTATGTACATTTACCACAATTTTTAAGAAATGCTAAAATGTAAACAAAACCAAAAAAAGAATCATTTGTCCACAACATCAATATCCCTAGGCTGAGAAACCCTGCTGTGAGCGGCTGTGTGTGACAAGATGGTGCTGGCTGTGTGAGTAGCTATGACTATGCAGGGGTAAATGCGGCCATTTCACACGTGTCACCAAATGCCACACCTTACAGAACAGCAGTTGCCCAAAGTCCCTCCTTCTGCCCCACCTGTACCCATGGGACCTCCAGTCCCCATTCCCAGTTACACGGGGACAGCCCCACATCCCCAAGGAGCCTCACGTGAGCTCATTATCCAGGTGGTCACCCGGAGGATTCCCATCCCTCCTGGCCGTCCTGCTGTGGTTTGATATCTCCAGCCCTGAAGACCGTCAAAGGGACAGCCTCTGCTATCAGGGACCCTCGAGGGAGAGCCAGTGCCTGTGTCCGTGTGCTTCCTGGAGACACCCAAGCTGCCTTCTTAGAGAAAGACCCCTCAATGCCATGTCACACTGTATCATCTGGCCCCAAGTGGCCCTGCTCATGCCCAGAATCCCTAAAGTCCCCCCCAGTCCCAGCTCCTCCAGCTGTACCCTCCCTGATCTAACTATTTGGACTTAGCTCTGCCCCCACCATCTTTACCTCCTCTGTATTCCCAACTTAAACTCTTCCCAGCTTCCTTGGTTTCAAATAGCAGCTCCCAGTGTGGCTGCAGAGCACAGAGACCAGGGGTGGGAGCACCTTGCAGCTGGGATGCCTCCTGGCACGTGTGCCCTGGGCCCAGACTGCCAGAGCCAGAAATGTGGGAGTGCTCTCTGAGTCCCCCCACCTCACCCCAGCCAATCAACCACTGCCCCCCATCTCACTTCCCAAATAGCTGCAGACCCCGCCCATTCCCCTTCCCCCACCCCCATGCCCAGGCCTGGGCCACCTTCATATTTTACCAGGATTACCTCAAGGGACTCCCAAACTGTTGCTGTTAACTGTGGACAGTAGGAATATTTTGATTTGGGGATGGGGGAGATAAAATCAGAGGGCTGGCATTCCTCCCTCCTCCACTCGTCATTGGAGCCAAGCCTGATGGTCTCCCTTCCTCCTGGCTGCCCTCTTTAATGGCCATGCTGTGGCCACAGAAGTGACCGGGAAACTCTGATTGGCTCAGGGAGGTGTCTCTGCTTAGGGTCCTTCCATCACTTCCCCCTGCCCTGAGGAGATGGCCATGCTGTCCACCTCCTCAGGCCCACTCCCTCTCCCCCCTCCCAAGCAGAGCCACCTGCTGTCTTCCCAGACCCCCAATTTGGTGAGGTGCCCATCCTGGGCCTCCCCAGACATGTGCTGTGGCCCTCCTCACAGTGTAGCACTAACCCCTCTCCCCTCTGGACAGAGGCCATGTCCGACTTGTTGACTGCTGGGTCCCCGCAGCAGACGCTCAGGGAAACGTGAGGGATGGGTGCAGCATCGTTGTGCCGGCTGCCACACCACTGGGGCAGGCCTGCTCAGAATCGTCTCCATTTTGTGGGGATCAATTTCAGCATTCCAGCTGCTCCACTCCCCTTCGGTCACTCATCCAGCAGATACTTACTGAGTGCCAACTCCGTGACAGACACCAGGGCTGGAGCCAACCAAGACAGACCCAAATTCCTGCCCTCACTGGGCTTACCTTCCAGAAGAGGTCACAGGCAATGAACAAATGAACCATAATTGTGAAATGTGCCAGGTGGTGATGACGGCAACAGAGAGAGAAAACAGGACAAAGGGGCAGAAGTGGACAGACCGTCAGGGAGGGCTTCTCTGAGTCTGACGTCAGCAGGGACCCCGAGGGCACGAAGCACGCGGACATCTGGAGAGGTGTGCTCCAGGCAGTGGGAACAGCTCATGCAAGGCCTGGAGGTGAGAATGAGTCTGGCTCGGGGTGTCCCAGGAGGAGCACAGCGGTCCTCGTGGCTGCAGCCTAGCTGGAGACCGGGAAGAACACACGGTCAGAGAGGTAACAGGGTCAGATCCTATAAAGCTTTGGGGGTGATGGCGAGGACTCTGGATTTGTCCTGAGTGAGATGGGCTCTTGGAGGCTTTTGAGCTCGGTAGGGTCCCTAATCTGATTTAAGCTTTAAAAGAATCACTTTGCCAAGTTCCATCTAAGCCCCATCTCATTGCATCCTCACAACTTGGTGCCCTGGGTAATCTCATCTTTTCCCCATTCCGCAGATGAGGAGACTGAGGCTCAGAGAGGCTAGGTGACTTGCCCAACAGTGGCTCAGAGCTTTGCTAGAATCCAGCTCTGTCTCATTGCAGACGCCCGGCTGCAGCCTGCAGACGACGCTCTTCCACAGGCCCGCAGACTGGACGGTGTCAGGCTCAAAGTGAACGGCTGTAAGATCCACTTGTCTCTTTGGAGGATAAGTCGGCTCCCAAGGAATTCAGCCTTCTCACTAGACCTCATTTCCTTTGAGATGTAACCAAGCACTTGGGGGGACGTGTGTGGTGGTCGTGTCTGTGTTGAAAGGCTAAGGGAAGAGGGAGTCACAGGTGGATCCTCTGCGTAGTGGACTTGGACTCGAGATACAGGGGTTCTAACCTTGATTCTGTTGTCAACCTTGGACGATTTAGGTCAGCGATGCAGCCTCTGGCTCCGGAAGTGAACCTCTAAGTCTACCTAGAGCCCACCTCGAATCTCTCATCATAAAGATCTTCAATTCCGTGGAAATCAGCTTGATAGTCACAAGCTTGTTTTTTTCCATTTCATTTCATTCCATCAACCACCCTGCTCTGACGATAGCTGGGGTTCTTGGGCTTACTTGGGAGTGGGTGGTGGAGGGGATTCTTTACACACCCCGCAGGAGCAGAGAAGGGAGATTGTCCCTTTGGGGACACTAGGACAGTGACAGTGTGCTGCAAGGCGAGAAGCAGGCTCCCCTGTGCATCCCAGCTGTGCCTCCCACTTCTTTTGGGAGTGTGGATTGAAAGATGGATAAAAATTCAAACCATACTCAAAATAAATGAAAGGAAAATATATATTCAAGAAAGAGATAACCATAGCAATCGTTTCACTCAAAGGTAATAAAAATATGTATCATAAACATAAACTTGGAGATTCTAGGCTGCTCTCGCTGCCAACATTGGCTGCCACAAGAGAGAGCACATTGCCAAGGAAGGCGAAGACTTTCAGATTCACTCTTGACATATCCCTCTGATTAAAAACTCGAGAAGGGAAAATATGGGAGGAAGACAGAGAGTTATGAGGGAAAAATAATGACCAAAACTATGACAAAAATTGAGAACACAAATTACATTTACAAATTTTCCCCTGGCTGACATTCTGTCTGGAATGTGATCACATATCATAAGGTGGTTGGTATGAATAATTCACAGGGGCGGGGGCTACTCTGGACTGAGCACAGAGTGTTCTGACGTGCGGCGGCACCAGTGGCCTCCAGGAGCTGCTCTGTGGATGGCTCACTCCGAGCGTCTGTGGCCACATTCGTCCCCTGCAACCATCAGACCGAACCTGCCCCTTTGACAAGCAAACCAGACAAGACTCTCCCGGCCGCGGCAGCTGGGCTGTCTGCAGAAAGCCGTCCAGGCCTCCTTGCTGGAAACATTAATTTCAGATGGACAAATGGAAATTTTTGTCCTCTCTGCCTTCTGATATTTGCTTTCTGCAAGAAGAGGACTATGGATTTGGCATCTATTACTGCCAGCTAAATGTTCCTAAATCCCTGCACGGGCCGCGTCCTGGGATGCTGCTCACTGGCCAGCAGACATCCCCAGTTCCTGAGCCCGCACCCAGGGCTCCGCACGTGGGCCCAGGGCTCTGCCCCCACCCTCGGTCCTTTGGTTGTCATGGATGACGTGAGTCCTGAGCACTTTTACACTTCCTGCATCTTTCCTGAGCGTCTATCAAAACAAAAATGAGATACCATTGTTCACGTATCAAATTTGCAAAAATCAAGATAATAAAACTAATGAAGAAAACCAGAACCCTGCTACTTAGTCTGGGGAAGGTGGAATGGTACCTGTACTTGTGTGCGCTGCTGGTTTGAATGCACGTTGGAAGGATCTTTCTGGAAGTAATGTGAGAATGTCTCAGGGATGTGACTCAACCCATAAGCAGGGCACGAAACCCCGGCTCCCCTCCTACCACTGTCTCTGGCTGAAGCAGACGTCTAGCAGAGGACCCCGGGACCCTGGGGGTGGGACCCACAAGGTGGAAAAGGTGTGTGCCCCCAGGTCACCCCACACACCTGTATTGAACATTGCGTGGGTGAGCAATGACCTTCTGTTGAGGTTGGAGAGTACTGCACTGAGAATAGCTTGACTGACACAGGAAATAACCAGAGACGAAGAAAAGCAAAGATTCATGGGCAAGGATGCTCCCATGTCCCGTTTTACTTGCTTGGGGGTTCACTTTTCAAATTCAGGTCAGCATGGCCCCCAGTCTTGGTCCTGCAAGTCTCTGGGAAGCCATTCTTGGGGGCGGTGGGGTTCTCAGGTGTTCCCCAGGTCTGCCCCTCCCCCACTGCTCACTCCTTCCAAAGGGTCAGAGGTGACTCTTGTGGCCCTACCATGCAGGTCAGTGTGCCCGTGCCCCGAGACTCCCTGAGCAGAGCAATCTGAGCGGTCCATGCTATGCCCTGGCTCTGTTTCTGCTTCCGGCAGGGGCTCCTTGGGGTCCTGCTCATCTGAGTCATTCCACAAATACTCTCCGGGTGCCCGCTGCTCTACCAGGCTCTGTGCTCTCTGCGGGGCGGAGTGAGAGGACACACTCACTGTCTTCATGGAGCTTCTCCCGAGCTGGGGAAAGGGACATTAGGACAAACAGATCTTTGATGAGAACAGTGATGTACACAATAGGTAAAAAGTATAGGTCTCATGAAAGTGGGTAAAAGGTGGGTGATTGTAGTTTATCATCCAAACCAGGACATTCTTGAGAATGTAAGAAGGCACCGTCAATAATTATGTCAGCACAGAAGGTGAAAACCAGGACTGTCCCAGGACACAGTCACCTGGGGAGACTAACCTAGCCCACCAGGAGCCCTCTCTGACAACCTTGCTCCAGCTTTGGACCCAGCCTCACCCACAGCTAAGTGCAGACTGCACAGCCTGGACGAGTCACCACAATAGCACATTTCTCCAAGACTTGATGAAGCTCGCTTTTCAGGAAACCATGTCACCACCTCCACGCGGGTCTGGCAGGCTGGAAAGAGGCTCCCTGTGTACGATCAACACAGTGGTTAAGAACACAGGTCTCCAAGCACCTGGGGTTCCAGGCTGCCATCCGGCTGCTGTCCCCTGACATTCTACTAATGAGGGTGCAGCCTGGGCTTTGGGCCATTGAAGACCTCCAGGCGATTCTGATATACAGCAAAGTTTGGGCACCTCAGCTCTGAAGTCAACCTACTGGTTTGAATCCTGGTTCCACTCCTTACCAGCTGTGTAACCTTGGGCAAGCTGCTCAATCTGTCTGTGCCTCAGCTTCCTTACCTGTAAAATGGGGACAATAGGCACATTGCGAGTATTGAGTTACTATGTGTGAAGTGCTTAGAACAGGGTCTTGTTCCAGTCTAAGGACGTGCACTGGACGTGTCAGCAATTGTTATTGCTGCAATTATTTGAATCAGCACTAAATTGAACACTTAGCCTTCCAAAGGCTCTGCATGCTGGTTTGAGGTCCCTCGGGGTGTTTTTGGACACGAACGGGAGGGTGTTCGCCTTATGTCTCTGTAGCCAAAGGTCTAGCCTATTCACTTTCATTGAACCAAGCGAAGGTCACGGCTTCAAGCAGCAGCCCCCAAAGCTGTGCCCACAAAAAATATATTAAATATTAAAGTCTTTCTCTGTGGGCCACTCTTCCAGCTTCTGTCCACACTAGGGGTACATGCAGCCTCCGACGATGCTGATTTGGAGAATGCTGGGAAGTGAGGACACAGGAAAGTGCTCCTGCTATTAATGAAAAGACAAGTCACAAAATGAAATGTTTTGTTAAATAGCCTTGTTTATATAAGATTGAGTGGTTCTTTTTTGCAAAAACTATACAAGTAAGCCTGTCTATTTATAATATATACTGGAAGACTACTCAAAGAAATAGTAATAGCAGTTATGTCTAGGCAACAGAATTAAAAGTGTTTTTTGTTCTTTTCCTTATTTTCAAAATAATATTTTAGCGGCCCACCTGGTGGTGTAGTGGTTAAGTCTGCACGCTCCGCTTCTGTATCCCAGGGTTTGCAGGTTCGGATCCCAGGCGAGGACCTATGCACCACTTGTCAGGCCATACTGTGGTGGCATCCCACATAAAGTAGAGGAAGATGGGCACGGATGTTAGCTCAGGGCCAATCTTCATTGGCAAAAAAAAAAGAAGAAGAAGAAAGAAAGAAAGAAAAATGTTTCAGAATAATGTTATTTTTTTAATGTAAAAAGTAAATACGTTTTTAAATATATAAGTGCCAGAAAGAAAAGGCAGAAAGGAAATACACGAAATGGGAGCAGTGGTTACTGTCTCTGGGCTGTGGTTTGAGGGGTCATTTTTATTTTTTTCTTCATTCTTTTTGACACTTTCCAATTTCCTCCGGCAAGTATTTATTACTTTTTATTTTTTAAATTTAAGAAAAATTGTCACAGTACTAAGTGATACTGTTGAAAATGTCAATAATATTTCTGGGATTATAAAGCAGGGAGGGTGGTGGTCCCCGGCCCTCGTGCCATGTCCACACCCCCTGAACATTTGGTCCATGTGTTTGGCTGTTTCTTCTCATATTCACCTCAGCATTTCTACACGGCGTGTTTACAACCTCTTTCTTCACTTAAAAAAAATCAGTTTACGGCCTTATCCACTGACATCTCCCGTGAAAAATGAGACATCCCATTCTTACATCTCCCTCCCACCCCATATGAAAGACTTTCGTTTAGAAAAACAATTAGAATTATTCAAGAAAAGGAAATCCATTTTTGAGCCTCAGGCACACTTGCTGTGTTTTCCATGAAGCCTTTTTAATTGACCCAGATGGAATTTATTTCTTATAGCAGTTTGTTAATAATAACAGTCTTTACTGAGTGCTTACATGTGCCTGGCATTAGCTCGTGGAATACTTACAACATTTCTATGAATTAGAAACTATTAGTTTCCCTATTTTGCATGTGCAATTAGCACCTCTCCCAGGGTCCCAGGACACGGAAACACCAGAGCAGGGATTTGAACCTAGGTCTGTGTGACCCCTGGGAGCACGAGGAGGTACTTATGGGCTCCCAGATCCTCCCCTTAGGCTGTGCTGGTTGGTCTATTCCCCAGCCCTGGCCAGCAGAGAGATTTTGAGAAAGCTATTTAATAGTTCTGTGTCTCAATTTCCTTACTAGTAAAATGGATCTAAGACAGGAGCCTTAAATGTGTTATTAGGAGGATTAAATGAGTTAATTCTCATGAAAAGGGCTTGGCTTACCTCGAACACTCACTCCCCGGATTATACTATTTTAGTTACAGGCATAGTCTCTAATCCCCCTTATTAAAGGGAGAGGCAATGGCTGGGTTAGCCTGGGCTCCCCCAGGACCTCGTGTTTGCTGAGAACCAAAGAATCATTGATGAGATGTGGATATTACATAAAATAACAAATGAGGAGTTTAAAACGAGACAGCTGGTTATATTATTTGTATTTTCATGAAGGTAGAATCTTATTGTAGGCAATACTATTAAAATAAAAGATTATAAAATTCAGTTTGCCTATTTTTTTCATTGCATAACAAATTTTCTCAATATAGTCTCTATCATAAAAGCTTTCTTTTTCTTTTCTTTTTAAACGCTCTGTCTGCACCGAGCACAGACCGCATCTCGGTGATTCTACCCCCAGGGTCCTGGGGGACGAAGGAGGGTTCTCATTCTAATGGAACTTGTGGCCTGGGAAAGACAAGGGTATGTGATCCTTCTCCACAAAGAATTCCCAAGGGCCATGGACTGCAGTGTCTGATCCAGTGCAGGCTTGGAGCCAATGGGAGCTAAGTTTTCCAGGAGGAACCAGGCCTGGAGCACTTTTGCTTCAGCTCTGTTACTCCCCACCTTGCTCCAAATTCTAGGCTCCCCAGCAGGCTCTTCACTGCCCTACACAAAACTTCCCCCGAGCAGGGAGGAGAGGGCTGGGGGTGCAGGTTGCATTTCTGTGAAGACTCCACTCTGTTCTCTTGCCTTTGTGCATGACCTGCTGGGCTCTGCCATGCAGCTGGCTCTTTAAGGCTGAGGCTATGCAAAATTCTCAGTTCTGAAAGAAGAACTGTGGATAGTGGGTGAAGTTAATTCAATAAGAGGTGCTTTTTACCATAGTCCTATGCTACTCAGGAGTCACCCCATTTTTAAAATGGAATAACACTATTGTTTGTTTCTGCTTATCAAAACCATATATACTCAGTGTAAAAAAAATTAAAAATAAAATAGAAAGGTATAGTGTAGGGGTGACAATCACATACACAACATCACCACATTTTTAGATGGAGGAAATGGGAGGAGAGGGAGACAGATCCGTAGGCTTCTTGCAGCCTTGCATTTCCTCTGGTGGGGGATGCTGAGGCCTGTTATTCCTTTCTTTCCTCTTCTCACTTCGCTGTCAACAAAACATCTGACCTGCAGAGGGAGGTGGCTTGGAATTTGCTAAAAACAGAAGTAATGATGCTCAGACAAAAGCAAAATACTTTATATCTATTTTGGTTTCTTTTAAGCTAAGCACAGATTTCTCTGGAAAGGATGGAGCTGGCCAGTCTCCCCGTGTGGAAAACAATAGCTCAGCGAAGCACCCAGTTTTCTCGAGTTGCTTGACCTCCAGTCTCGCTCCTGATTCTTGATGACAAAACACATTCGATGCCCTTGATTGATTTAGCGGAGAAACTGCAAGATTGGAGGATGGAACGCAGCCGGTCCTGCCTGCAAATGGAATGCCTCAGTTGTGACAGTCTTGTGTTTTGAGAGAAGATAAGGTCGATTGCGGGTGGGCCAACAGCTGAGCTTGGAAGCTGTGAAAATCCAGCCTCCTTAGTTCTTCCCGGGCAACATGCTCTGTACCTGAGGCATTTGTTCAGGTCCCCCCGCCCCAATTTTTTCCACGTATACATACCCCTGAGTTCTGTTGTATTTGTCCACCACTCTTAGGTTTTTATATTTGTTCTCTGCTCACTTTGCTGTATCTTTGCCAAATAGCCCGAGTTTTAGGGCTGGAAGGGGCCATTTGGCCTACTTTCACATTTCAGGACCAGGTCCCCCCGCCCTGTACCGACAGGTCAGAGGTTGTTCTGCTGTTTCAGATTAGAACTGGCCCTTAAAGCCCCTCCTCTCTCCTAGTTCTACATCTTGCAGCCTGGTGTTCACCACCAGGAGGGCCTCAACACCCCTCCCCATATTCAGAGTTTGAAAATCAGGTTTTGTGCATTTTTTGAGATTCATAAAACTTGTTTTCAAGATTAAATTATCTATGTAGAGGTTTTGTGGAAAGCAGGAGATGTCCTTGCTTGTGAAAAATTGGAGACATTGGAAATCGGAACTGCAGGCCCAAGCGGCCAGCAGATCACACAGTGTGGTAATGAGATTACCCAGGTGAGAAATATCAGCCCTTGAATTTCCAGCCTGTCATTAGTCATAGATGCTCACTGCCTTCCAGAAACCTGGAGCCATGCTTCTGAATGCTTATCTGGGACTTGAATAGAGTCATCCAGGACATACTAGAATGAGGTTTCCTTTAAATGTCAGGATGCTATGAAATGATTCAAGCCCAAACTTGAACCTTCAAGTTGGGAGCTGGGCTGTCACCACCTCCTTTCTGGTTTTTACATGAATTACAGAATTTTCAACCTAAAGTGTCCTTAGAGATTCACCTTCTTCAAGTTCCTCATGTCACAGATGTGGATACTAAAGACAGAGGGGGCAGAGGCTCTGCCCATGTCTGCAGGAATTGGTGGTGGACTGGGGACTGGAATGTGTGTTTCCTGACCCTCAGTTCAGGACATGGACCCTAAGTGGCCTCTTGGTTCTGGGGTCACATTTGTAAAACAGTAGAGGGTATGTTTTGTTCTGTAGTTTGGGGGAGAGGGTGAGTCTTGTTCTGATTTATTAGATGGAAGATTGCATAACTACTTTGCAGTATTCATTTATTCCACACAAATCTCTCGTGAGGGCTCACCATGTGGCTGGAACGGAATCACTGGAGGAGAATATTGTCTAATATCCCTAGAGAGACTATTGTCCCAAATCTGGCTGATTTTAAGCTGTCATCAAGGTTACCTGATTGAAAAATACAGATCCTGAATCCCTGTCTTCCTGCTCCCTGTGGTTCAGTAGGTCTAGGGTAGAGGCATTTTTATTTTTAAAGTTTCCCAGGTGATTCTGATGACCTGCCAGGTGTGGGTTCCATGGGCTCCTTTACTCCTTTCACTTAGAATATCAGACAAGGTGAGTGGATTTCCCAAGGTGACACACACTTTATGGGCAAGGAAACAGTCTCACACAGATTAAGTGGGTTTTCTCAGGTCACAGAGCTAGTTAGGAATGAGCGGATTTAGTGCTGCTGCTTTTCTGTAGCTGTGGCTTCCTGCAAGAGTGCCTGGAGCAGAGCTATCTGCAGCCCAGGGGATCCTGGCCTTCACTGTTTTGTGCTGCAGGGTGACAAGGCAGCAGCAGGAGTTATGTTGTTGACTTTAGGTGAGAATAGGGTCTTTTCAGGACCCGGCAGTCCCAAAGCCTCTGCTGGTCACTGTGGGGGATATTTTGCCAACACAGAAGGCAGGGAAAAGCAAGGTTTTAGCCTCCATCTGTGTTTTGATGAATTTTCCCTGAGTTTTAGTGGGAGAACTGGGCCCAGTGGGATGTAATAACCAAATGAATGTTTGGAATGAACATGATTTAACCCAAAAACTTTTATTAAATGCTTGCTATGTGCTAGGTGAGAAAGATCCGGGATGGCACTATTCACTTGGATGTTGAAAGGAACACAAACGCCATCAGGATTTTGATATGGACAGCCCCATTGTGTCAAAGCCCCGGGAAACCACACTGAGAAACAGTATCTTCCAGAACCCAACCTGAGGTTTTAGATCAATAAAGTGCACAGGGTTGCTAAGTTTCACTCTGGCTGCAGAACCATCACTGCTAGTGTTGTATTTGACGCTCGCTATGTACTAGGCACCTTCACAGGTTAATTTTATCCTTCAAGGAGGGTATTGTTACCCCACATTTATGGCTGAGGAAACTGAGACTGAACTAGTTAAGGGATTGACCAAGGTCACAGAGATGGAGAGGATCCAGCCGAGATTCAGATCCAGGTGTGTCTGCAGAGAGGAAGGTGAGCCTCTCTGCCCCTGCTTGGCTTTATCTGAAGGTCACACGTGCGTCTCACTGGACACTAAGTTTATTGAAGGCAGGCGCTGCATGCTGCATTCGGTTTTATATTCCCTCCTGCACTGGGCACAGTTCTCCACTCATTGTAAATAAGCAGTGTTTACTGAATAGAGAAAGTAACACAGGAGGTGTGCCTCCACGCATAGAAATCCGTAGCTTTTAGTTGTTTACACATGAAGCTATATCAAAATAAGAATAAACTGCTGAGAAAATAAAGTGGATTAAACAAAAAATTGTAATCATTGAAATTAATTTTTTCATTGGGTGTTCCCTGAAAAAATCAAAAAGGAAATTTGATCGATACTGTGGCAGATACTACGTGCAAAAAAACCCACAACCCTATCTTTCTTTGTAATATTATCAGTGATTCTTTCTGAAGCTTTTGCTGCCTTTGCAACGTCTGGAAGAAACAAGAGGCTTGATTCCTTTAATTTCAGAAGCACGCAGGTCCATTTATAATAATAAAAAGATTTTTTCAAAATGAATGAAATGAACATAGTTTTATTTGTAGGATTGACTTTGATATCATGGAGCTATTGAACGAACGGCGATTAACTCTGGAAAGCTGGATGGTGGTAACCATGGTAACCGGGGGGTTACGGAGACCTCTCTCGCTGCATCCTGGGGCGCGCGGCCAGAACGCTCTGAGGAAGTTTGGCCTGTTAGCCACGCCGTAGACCGCGATGCATGCCGGGGCTGGGCAATATGGCGTCCTCCTTGATATGCTGATGAGAGGAGTTTCACTGTAGCTTCAAACCAGAGGGCAAAACTCCCCAAACCCAGTAAGCCCACATTTCCCGTTTTCTCCGCGGCTCCGTGTCGCCCGTTTCTCAGGACTCGTCCTCGGGCAGGAGAGAGCCACGGGGCCGAAGGCCAGGACCGGCCAGGCCGCGCGGACCCGGGGCTGAGGAGCCGGCTGCGGGCGAGCACGATGAGCCGGTCCTGGCTCTGGTTGCAGCAGCTCCGGCGAGTGCGGGACCCGCAGGGCTGAGAGTGGCTGGCGGAGACCCGAGGAGAGGAGAACCTCTTCCCCTCGGCCGGAGACCCCCGCCCAGTCGGCGAGCCGGCACCAAGAGCGGCGGCCTGCCTGTCCTCGGATCGGCTGAGGCTTCGGAGGCCGAGAGCAGGGTCACCGTGAGGCCTGAAGTCTCGCAGCCTCTGACAGCTCCGCTCGCAGCCCCTCGGGGGACGTACAGCCTCAGAAGCAGCCAGTGGCTTGGGATTTGGAGGCGTGTGTGTATGTGCGGAGCTCCTTGGGCTGCCCCATTTCCCACCGGTTTTTCCCACCCCCTCCGACTTCCCGCGCAGAGTTGGAGAGAAGGATCTCAGACTTTTTTGCTTGAGTAAGGGTCTCCGCACACTCTCCTTTCGTTTCTTTTTCTACTCTCCCTTCTTCTGTTTCTTATTTCACCGATTCTGGTACACACTAATTTTTAAGGCTGGAGGTTCTCGAGCGCTTGCTGCCGAGGACTCCCCCACCCCCTCCCCCCCTGATGGAGTCCGAGATGCTGCAGTCGCCTCTTCTGGGACTCGGGGAGGAAGATGAGGCCGACCTTACGGACTGGAACCTGCCTTTGGCTTTTATGAAAAAGAGGCACTGTGAGAAAATTGAAGGCTCCAAATCCTTAGCTCAGAGCTGGAGGATGAAGGATCGGGTAAGTGGATTCCAACTGCGCCCCTTAGAACTTGGTAGTTTTTTCAACGAAGAAAGTTCAGAGCCAGAAGAGGGTCCTTGGGAAAGCGGGGATATTCTTTCCCAGCCGCATGTTGCAAGTCAACTAAAAAGCACAAGCCATTTCAGACTCTAGTTTTTGGTTGTAAATGGAAAAGGCTGTTTTGGTTAGAAATTATTCAGTGGAGAGTGTTAATTCCATTCAAACTAAGTTCTAAGATAATAAAGATTAAGCAAGTTCGAAAATACAGCATTGCAAGTTTTTACACACTCTGATATATTTAGTGCTGTTAACACTAAAGACAACTTAAGATATAATACTTGTACCCACGTGGTTAGTCTACTTTTGTGGTTAGTTTGCTTTTTTTGGTCCAAGCTAGGTGAAGTGCAGAAGTCTAATATAGCATGCTAGGAAACAAGATTACTGGCAAATGTTTAGCTAGTAACAAATTAATGCAAAGTTATTTTAAAGTTACAATGAACTTTATCTAGCCTTCTAAACAATTTGTCTCGAGTCCTGACTTTCCTCCTTTTATGTGGTGTTATGTTGCTGTAATTTGGAGACAGAATTTCTCCAGTTTCTCACTCTAATAGTGGAGTGAGAGTATAATGGGTTGGAATTTGAATCCAGCTTTTAGGGGCCCCCATGGTGTTGGAGTGTGGACAATGACTCACAAACAGCTAGTAGGAAAGAAAACAGCCAATTTTGTTGGATCTGCGCTTAATCAACCACCATCTATTTCCTGGTCTCCAAAAGAATGGGGCTGTCTCATTTATGCACACTTATAATTTATCTTTTTATGATTTATTTTCTCCTTCAAGACTGTCTTTATTTATCTGAACATTTTAGTGGTCAGAGGGGTGGTAGGTATTACAATACAGTGTGATTGCTCTGGGCTTATGAATATGTTTATGTAAGATTATTGTTTTTAATATATGTGTTGGACATATATAAGATTACCCTTATGGTAATTCTGGTTAGTTAGTCACTAGTAACCAGTGCCTCAGTTATTGATTTGGCTTACTTCTAAAAGGTTAGGAAAATTGGTTTCATCCAAAAGTAGTTTAAAGAGTAAAAGAGATGATCATTGGAAAAGATTGTATAAAGTCTGTCTTATGGATGTCTTTAATACAAATTATATAGTTGAAAGCTTTTGTGGTTGCTATGCATATATGGAAAGAAATTTAAAGTAACTGTCTAATCATTTTTTTTATTCTATTTGGAGGGCATTTTCTTTTTCTTTTGAAATGTAATTCCTTCTGCTACCCTAAACCCATGCTCAAACTGTTCAAAACTGATTAATGGATATATTTTTGACCTTTTAATTAAAACATTAATTTGTGAATGATCAACATTCCCTGGTAGGCTCTTCATACGTTATTAAGAGAAAGAAAAGTTCTATGAGTCTGAGTAGTTACTGAGATTGCTACTTAGAAAAGAGCCAAGGGAGAAAGTTTGCTGTATATGGCCTTTGCAAGTTCTTTAATGAAGAGGAGAATCAGCAGCTAACATTTTTAGTTAAGTGTGTGAGAGCGTGGCATCTTCACAGTCTTTGGAGTCTCTTTCCCCTGGTTAAACCCTGGGGGGATCTTTTCAGTACACCTTTAGGGTGAAGGTTGCAAATGCCAATGATGCTAAGAGTTGGAAGGTAGCATAAATGAATGAAACAGGCCAGATATAAGAAGAATAATGGCACAGGTTCAAAGCCGACATTTGATTTGTGTCTGATTTTCTGGAGGGTGGGAACAGTGGTGCTCTGAAGAGCACACGCTGAAGCAGCTAAAGGGGCGCCTGGGCCTCGGCCAGATCTCTCTCCCTTTTGCTCTCTTTTTCTTTGAGAAGCCAGAAAACTTTTTTTTTTTAATGTGAAATCTTTCAATTTTGAAATATTGGCACTAATTCAGACATTACAAAACACAGAGTAGTCCACCACTGCAAGCCAAACAAGCCCAAAGTGTGGGGTTGGTTCTGGCCAGTGGGTTACCTGTGTGTGACTTCTGCTCCGTTACTGCAACCCCAGGCAGCCACTCTGACTCTAGGAACCTTGAGCACACGGGCTTCCAGGCCAGACTGTGTCCCTGCGCTGGAGGTGGCCTCCAGCAGTCTGATGCAGCAGCATTGTTGTAAAGCAGCACGTGTGGGCCCTGTTGTCCTGTCCTGACCTACTCAGACCACTTTTCCTGGTGGGCCGTTGACTGCCCTAAATACAGACAGTCCGCCCCTTCCTTGTGGCTGATGCGCAGCTCCGTGTGCCTTTGTTTGTGCATATGTTAGTGGTTACCTACTGCTGTCCTACTGGTGCAGCTGTCAAGGATTCCTGAAATCGACATCTTTACTGAAGTTGACTGATGACTCCAGAATGTTTTCTGTGATCCAGCATTTGGCATCCTTGTAGAGCACATGCCCACTCTCAGTTGGGATTCCCACAGTCTTTGTTTTGAACCAGTCCTGGTTTTCAAATGCCACTATTTTTGTGTTTTAATTGCTAAGT
Source organism: Tapirus indicus (assembly GCA_031878705.1). Taxonomy (NCBI): domain Eukaryota; kingdom Metazoa; phylum Chordata; class Mammalia; order Perissodactyla; family Tapiridae; genus Tapirus; species Tapirus indicus. Next base: position 58,447,122 of record CM062932.1, read on the forward strand.
TATGGTTAATTTAATACTGTTATTATACAATTAGTTTGTTGTTTGGTTAATTCTTCTATGTATACTGAACGATGTGTATATGTATCAATAGCATTTTTGTCTTGTAATTTTCAAATAACTAAATTATATGAATTATAGTTCAAAATAAGTCATTTATAGACCTATGGTTAAAACAGACGTGTATATATCTTCTCCATTTGTGTTTTACCGTGATACTTTATAGTTATCACAGAGTTCATTTTCCCACTGGAAAGTGGGCAGGAGGGGGTAATTGGTCTCAGATGGACTTTTTGCCTTGCATGTGTGGGATGGAATCGGGGAAGCTTGAGAGCTATTTCTTTGACAGAAACCCATGGACAGACACACTCTACCTACACGTGTGTGGAAGATGCAGCTATAAAATGATGAAGCCATTTCCCAGACCAGTCTCTAGACTTAGTGCCTTGCTTTGTAAGCTTCACTTTGAATAAACCACAGAGGAAGCCAAGTAGATACATTAAACTAATATATGGACAAAAAAAAGGGTAAACAGTAATACTTTATAATCCAGCGTTACTCCCTCCAGATTCCTCACCTTGCACCTTCTCTCATTCTATTCCAGTTAGGCTCCCTTCCACAGCTCTGAAACCTGCCCCCCCCCCCACCACGGCTGTCATTTGTTGCTAAATCTCAAGGTCACTTCTCTATCCTTTTCTTATTCGACCTCCCAGCAGCGTTCCCCCCTGGACCACTCCCTCCTTCATGAAACTCTTTCCTCACTTGCTTCTGTGTCTTCCCAGAACCCCACTTCTTCCCGAGGTCTCTCATTGCTGCTCCTCACACTCCCTTGCTGATTGATGGCTGTGTGGAGCGCTCTGGGACTTGATCTCGGACCTCCTTTTTCTTTTCTATGTACTCCCCTTGCTAGTTGATCTCATCTAGGCTCATTTTAAATGCCGTCTACATGCCAGTGACTCTCAAATCCCCAGTCTTGGTTCTGCCCTGCCCCTGGAACTCCTGTCTCAGATACCTAATTACGTGCGTCTTCTCCATCACGGCACACTGCCACCACCACCCACTCAGTTGTTCAAACTGTAAATCTAGAATTTATCCTTAATTCTTTCCTCTTCTCCTCTTCAGTTCATCAGTAGAAGCTGTCAACTTTGCCTCCAAAGCATATCTTGTGTTGGAACACCTCATTTTGTCTTAACCGCTGCAAGCCCAGTCTGGGCAACTACCGTCTTTTGTCTGGACAACTACAGTTGCTTCCTGACTGGTCTTCCTATGTCCACGCTTGCCACACAATTGATTTTTCACGTAGTGGCCAGAGGGATCTTTAAAAAGTGTAAATCAGATTCCGTTACTTCCTTACCGGCCCTCTCCACTGGGTTCCTGAGTGCTTGGAGTAGAATGCAAATTCCTTGCCCTGGCTCACAGAGCTTCATGATCTGGCCCTACCTGTCTTTTCTGCTTCTTGGGTGGAAAGACCTGGAACGCTTTCCCTGCTGATCTTTGCACACCTGGCTCCTTCTTGTCCTTTGCACTCAGCTGCTTGGTCACTTCCTCAGAGAGACCTTCCCTGATCATCCCATCTAAAGCAGCGCCCCAGTCACTCATGATCACCCTTTATTTCTCTGATATTTTTCTTCATTTTCACACCTCCAGAACTGAGCTTTTTATCATAAAGCAAGGGCTTTGTTTATGCCAGTGCAGAGGACAGTGCTTGGCACATAGTAGGGATTCAGTGAAAATGTGCTGATGAAAAAAGGATAGTTTACAAAGGCTTCCACCTGGATTGTCTCTTAAGCCTCCATAGCACCATAAATTAGTTAGAGATCCTCATCTCTGTATGATTGGTGAGGAAGTTGAGGTCTAATGAAGTGGCTTGCCTGCAGTGACATAAGTTACATGACTAGCAGTGAGAGGAAGTGGAACTTGAGAAACAAGCCTAGTTAGAAACAAACGACACTGTGTCACAGTGTCTCAGCTGAGAACTTCATGTTGGGAGGCTGTGCAGTCTAAAACAAAATAATGGGGAGATGACTCGGCTGGTGGCAGGGCTACAAAACCAGACCGAGACCAGCACTGGTGGTGCAGCCCAACTGTCCGCACAGTGTGCTCCTGGTCTCCGGGTCTTCGCCCAGCACTGTCAGGGGGCCCCCGAGGTCGACAGTGTTTTCATAATAATAGAAGACGTCACTGGCCTTTTCCACTGTGTTGAGATCTGCCCTGATGATGCAGATGTGACGGTGGGTAAAACTGCTGGTGCCTTAGCACGAATCGAGACAGTGGCGCCAAACTGTGCTAGCAGTTGTTTTCTTCATTGCCATGCCCTCGCAGTAAAAAAATTCCAGGTTCACTTGAGAATGCCCTTGATAAAGCAGTACAAATTATTAGTTTTATTAAATCTTGGCTCTTTAGTACACGCCTTTTTAATGCTTTGCTCGACGACTTTACACGATGACCCTGTGCTGCGTGCGTGGTTGTCTTGGGAAGAGCACCCGTGGGCTGCAGGCTGTACTAGCTGCTGCTTTTCGCGGAACACGAGCTGGACCTGAAAGGAGGCTGACAGGCCAACTCTGGGCACTCAGGGGCTTGGGTATTTGGCAGACATTTTCTCGAAAATGAACGAAGTGAACTGTCACTTCAAAGAAAGCAACTGATGGTATTTGTTGCCAGTGATAAAATTTGAGCTCCTGGTGAAAATTAGAGTTTTGGAAGACCTGTATCTGCCACTGTGGGCGTCTCAGCTTCCCAGTGCTTACAGACTTTTCTGATGAGCTCATGGTGGTATTAATGACTCTGTTTTTTTTTTTTGATGTTGTAGAATGAAATGTGTCCACATTTGGTACATCTGCATAATTCAATGAACCAGTATTTACAAATGACCAATCCATGGTATTACAAAATCATCCATGGCTAAAAGATCCATTCAGAGTTAGGCCAGTGGGTTGTAACATAATAGGGTAAAAAAAGTTCATTGCTATGGTTTCAGATAGATGAGATATTCCATTTTATATTTTTTTGGATAGATTGCAGCAAACCTTTAAGAAACTACCATTTACTGAGTTTTGATGTCACATCAAAGAAGATTCTCAATTGTTTGGACGTTCTGATACCTCTGCCCTGTCCAACTACGTGTGTTTGTGAGGCCGGATTTTCCTCCTCTCCTTCAGTCAGACAACATATCACAGCAGACTGAATGCAGAATGTGAGAGGCCATCTGTCTTCTGTTAAGGCAGACATTAAAGAGATTTGTAAAAAAACAAGTGTCACTCATCTGACGACTTTTTGAAAATATAGTTATTTTTCATAGAAATATTTATTTGAATGTGTAATGAGTTTATAATTTTTAAATGAATTAATAAAGAAGCATGTTACTTTTTTTGTTTTAACCTCTAATATGGAAAATACTGATAAATGTAACATAAAAAAGCTCTTTGGGAGTCTTCAGTAATCTGTAAGAATGTAAAGGTGTCCTGTTATCAAAAGTTTGAGACTTGTTAGTGTAGTTCAAAGAAAGTGGGCATCAAACTTAGATTAGGAAGAAGGGCTTGAGGATGTCAGTGTTTGGCCAAAATTATCAAGCAGTGACTTGACCAGAAATTAGGTAATAGACCTGAAAGGGATCTGTTACACTCCTCCGTTCTCTGAGCTTGTGCTAGGGAGGAGCCCGTGTGACTGTGTGGGCAGCTGCCTTCTGTGCAGCCAGGCAGCCATCAGTAGGGGCCCTGTTGTCCCAGACTTCTAGTGTGTGTCCTGTGAGTGGAGGACATCGATCCAGTGTGGCTGGGGAAGGTAGCCAGAGGTCTTTACTTCAGTTCAACAAGGGTTTATTGCTCACTTATAGTGTGCCACGCTCTCTAGGACTCTAGTGTCTAGTAGGACAGACAGACAAGTCAATACTTAATTACAATACACTGATATATGTGTGTTTACAGGTGAGAAGGACGTGATTATTGGGAAAATCTTGAATTTATATTAAATAAATAAATGATTTGCTTGAACTACACTTATGAAACATAAATCAGTCACATTGACCCAGCATTAAACTCTCAGCAACTAATGACTGTTGACGTGGTTGGTGATGGGAGCTGCTTAAGGATTTAAGCAGGGGAATGTCGCACATGGATTTGGGTTGTGAAAGATCTTTTTGACTGAGGGTGGAGTGGAGAGTTTGGAGTGGGGTGAGACTGGAGGTGGGAACACTTGCTGGAGGGGGTAGTTGTAATCCAGGTGAGAAACCACGAAAGCCCGAAACCAGGTGACTGCAGGAGGGGTGGAGAACAGGGCGTGGACTCTGCTGGTACTGAGGAGGCAGAATCAGCAGTCTGGCTCCATGTGGGGTTAAAGAGTGGGCCGTGAGTGTCGGCTGGAACAGTCTCTCTGAACTGGAAGTGAATGACCTTTGTGTTGGCATTCTTCATGTGAGGCTCAGGAGCCACAAAGGGACCATCTACATAGACTTTTTTTCACCTGCTTTAAAAAATGTGCCGTGTTCCATTTTAAACAATGTGCTGTGGAAGAGTCCTGAAATGGATAAGAACGTTTCCTCCTCATTATCACCTTGTACAATTCTAAAGCTAGAGTTTTAGCAAGATAGCATGTGGATTATATATAGATGGTGTCCTCCAGGTTTCTGACTCCATCCTCCTTTTATTCAGAAGACGTTACACAAGTTCTTTGGGTGGCTACCACACTTGTTTCAGTAGGGCTCATGTTGGGCACCTTTTTCTTTTTGTAAGTCTAATTAAATATATAGAAAATGCCATTCCCATAAATGTCTGGCATGATATGTTAATAATGCTTTAATCTGCATTAATTTAATCTTTAATGTTCTTGAACCTTAAACTTGACAGGTAGGTGCGACTGCAGAGAATGTCATGCTTTAAAGGTGGAAGAGGAGAGGAGCGTTGGTAGCCAGTTGCTTTTACCTGGGCAACAGCATGCTTCTCAGTTGTGCCTTTTGTCCTTCACTAGTACTATTTTGTACTTTTCAGCTTTGATATAATTTCAAACTTACGAAACTTGGAAGTTTGAAATCATATCATACTATTTCTTCAAAAATTGTAAGAATACTGTGATGAATTCCCATATATCCTGTACCCGGATTCACCAGTTGTTTATAGCTTGCCTCGTTTGCTGTATCATTCTCTCTATTTATAAATGTAAATATGTAATTTTTTCCCTGAACTGTTGAAGAGTAAGTTGGAGACACTGTGCCCCTTTATGCCTTAATTTGTGTGTCTCCTAGGAACAAGGACATTCTCTTACATAACCACGGACATTTGTAAAAATCAGGACATTTGTCATTGATATATTACTGTTCTTAGTCCACAGTTCACATTAAAATGTTTGTCCCAGCGATGCCCCTTTATTAGCTCTTCCCCTCCCCCATCCAGGATCCCTCGTTGTGTTTACTGGTTTTGTCTGAGTAGCTTCCTTTAATCTAAAGGAGTTTCTCAGCCTTTCTTAGAATTTCTTGACTTTGACATTTTTTTATGGTAAAATATACGTAATACAAAATTTACCATTTTAACCATTTTTAAGTGTACAGTTCAGTGGCATGAAGGACATTCACATTGTTGTGCAACCATCGCACCACCCGTCAGTCCCTGGAACTTTTCATCTTCCCAAACTGAAGCTCCGTCCCCATCTCACAACAACTCCCCCAGTCCCCGGTAACTTCCATTCTACTTTCTGTCTCTATGAATTTGTGGACTTTGACATTTTTAAAGAGTACAGGGCAGTTTTTTTTGTAGAATGTCCTCAAGTTGGGTGTGTCTGTGTTTCCTCACACTCAGATTCAAGTTCTGCATTTTGAGTGGGAATACTATTGAAGTGATGTGCTTTTTTCAGAGCATGATGTCAGAATATGATATGAGGTTGCTTCGTCCCAGTTTTGTTACCTTTGATCATTTGATCTGTTACTGTCATATTTATTTTCTTGCATAGTAGAGGGCCTCTTCGAGTTGTCACCTTTGCCCTTGTGACGTGACAGGCTTTGAACTAGTCTTTACTTGATGCCCCAGGCTCACATTGTATTTTCCCTGCCTCAGCCCTGGAATCAACCTTTTCTCCAAGGAGCCCTGGTTCCTTTTAGTGGAGAATGGAATTTAGAAGCAAGATCTGGGTATTAAGTTTGCTTGTTGCTGCCGGGGTGCCATTGTTTGTAGGCCCCCTTGGCAGAAGAGATAGGGTGGAGACATCCATGTCTGTCTGGATTTATTTCTCTGTTTATTGCTGTACATTGAAAACCATGAATGCACAGAGGTGTCTCCAGTTCCAGTGATTGCCATAGGGCACATTCTCCTCTTTCTTCCTTTTCAAGTTTGTCACTTCCTTCCAACAGTGAGAACCTGGCTCCTTGGTCCTCATTTAGTCATTTGCTTAAGCCTGGAATGCACAGAGGGGAGTTTCTGAATTTTATGGGGAAATAATGGTTCTTATAAGCATTTAGTACAATTTACATATATGGCACTGGGATTTTGTGGGATGTAAAGAGACATAAGACATGGGTGGGGCCCTTGAAGAGTTTATATTTTATTAGAGGAAAATGACATCCTATACAAAGTTCAGTAAAAGCACAATGCAGTAATTATGTATCTGTGCTTGAGTAACAAGGTAGTGATTTAAGGAATTCTGCTTGCTGGACATTTCTATGGTGTCTGTATGCCCGAGGCACTCGGCCGAGCCCTGTGCTGGGTGTACCTTTTTGGGGGTCCCTGATGGGTAAGGTCAAGTGGTTGGGGCACAGGGAGGGGAAAGAGTAAAGTCACAAACAACTGATTTACAGAATTCAGTAGTTCAGCTAATATTTGTTGAGTGCCTCTATGTGCCAGGCCATGCTAAGTGTGAATAACTCCTGCTTTTAAGGCGTTTACCAGTTTATTGGGGAAGATGGGTTGATGCAATGCGGGAGGCAGGGCGTTGGGGTGGTGGTGGCTGCATGCAGAGCATGGAGAAGGCCTCCTGGAAGATGAGCACTCAGAGCCAGTAGCTGAAAGAGAATAGACATTAGCTGGCAAAGAGGAGAAGGCGGGAGGGCCGGGCCGGGAGCAGGGTGTGCAGAGGCGGGGAGGTGGGAGAGCATGGTCTTGAGGGAAGAGCCCTGGCGAGGGCTTCCCTCCTTCCTCCCCAAGGCAGCGCTGCAGCCACTGTGCAGCCCGACCTGCTTTCTTTGCCCCAGCACCGCCACCACCCTCACACCGGGCTCTGCCTTTGTGTTGTCTCCCCCGCTGGAACAGGGACTTCGTGTTGTTCACTGCTGTGCCCCCAACTTCTCACAGAGTGGCTGCGCTCAGTAGATATTTGTTGAACGAATGGATGGAGCAGGGAATGTGCGAAGATAAGTGCTGAGAGATCCATGAGGGTGGAGGGGTGAACAGGGCGGGTCCTGACAAGCTTTAGAAGGCCCTAGAGATTTGGATTTTGTCTTAAGGACAATTAAGAAAGGTTTTAAAGCGGGGTCGTGACATGATCAGGATTGCGTTTTAGAAAGATCCCTCTGGCTGCAGAGTGGAGAGAGAGAGAGAGTGTGTGTGTGTGAGTAGTTGTGTGTGTGTGTGAGTAGTTGTGTGTTTGTATGTGAGGGAGGGGGAGTAGGTCAGGAGCGTCCTGAGGATGAGGAGGAGCTGAGGAGGAGCTGACCGCCCCACCCTGGAAGGAGGATTGATGGCACTTGGTCATTGATTGGGTGCAGGAGGCAGAGTGACTTGCAGGCTCCTGGCTGGATGTAGGAGAGAGAGGAGCAAGCTGCTCCAGGCTTTCGGGGAGGGAAAGAGCATGGATCTGGCTGTGCTAATCGGAGCAAGTTTTCCTGAAAGAATGTTTCAATGGGAAATGTTGACAGTGTTGCTTAAATTGGTTCCCAAGTCTCCTGTCCCCTTGGTGTCTGGTCTTCATTCATCCCTGCCCCGGGGTGTTGGTGATGAGCTGTGCACAGTGAATATCGTTCAGTTTGGTGTTTTCTTGGATAACTTCTTTTATCCTTAAAAGTTGAGCAAGACAAGCAGTTTAAAGATACACTCAAAATGTTAAATCAAACTTTTCCCTTTTCTGTGTTCCTTCTAAACAAGTTTAGAGGCTTGGCCTCGGTCCAGATTTGGTTTCTGCAGAGGCGAAATCATTGCACAGATACAAGGTATCTCTGTTTCTTTGCTACGGTGGATGTCCTGAATACCTGGTGTGTTGGTGCATGCTGTCTCACTGAGTAGATGACCATGATGCATGAGAGGAGACTGAGTTGTTTCCGGTCTGTGGCTGGCCTGGCTAGTGGGTTGCGGGGCCCAGATTAGACCCGCAGTCTGGCTTTTGGGCCTGACTGCAGAGAACCAGTCCTCAGTCTTTGACTTCATACACACAGCTCTTCTCCTGAAAGTGTGTTTTGACTTGGTCAGCAGGCATGAATATTTTCCCTGAAGAGTTTTTGTTCTTTTTTTTCTTCGCTTGAGGAAGATTAGCCCCGAGCTAACATCTGTGCCAGTCTTCCTCTATTTTTTTGTATGTGGGACACCTCCACAGCATGGCTGGTGAGTGGTGTAGGTCCGTGCCTGGTATCCGAACCTGCAAACCCAGGCTGCTGAAATGGAGCACACGGAACTTTAACCACTATGCCACAGGGCTGGGCCCCGAGTTTTTGTTCTTTGAATAAAACTTTATACTGAAAATGGTCTTAGTACTTGAAAAATATTTTGACGTTTTTTATTGGAATTAACTGAATTCCTTGAAAACTTGTTTTCCTTCAGATTATAAAAATAACATGTCATTGTAAAATATTTAGAAAAATGTGGAAAAACATAACAATGAAAATAAAAATTATGTAAAATTCTGTGATGCCACTGTTAATGTTTTGGTGTATTTTCCACTTTTCCATCTTCCTTTTCCCCCTTCTCCACAACCGGGGTTATAGTGTATGTGTCGTTAAAGGATTATTTTAAATTATCTACTTTTTTTGTGTGTGTGTGTGAGGAAGACCAGCCCTGAGCTAACATCTGTTGCCAATCCTCCTCTTTTTGCTGAGGGAGACTGGCCCTGGGCTAACATCGTGCCCATCTTCCTCCACTTTATATGGGACGCCGCCACAGCATGGCTGACGAGCTGTGCGTCGGCGGGCGCCCGGGATCCGAACCTGCGAACCCTGGGCTGCCAAGCGCGGACTAAACCGCTGCGCCACCGGGCGGCCCTTAAATTATCTACTTTTGATATCCTTGCCTGTGTGAGATCTAAAACAGGATGATAAAATAAACCCTCGGAAACCCCGCGACACTCAAGATCTAGCTCACCATCAATGCCGACGAGGCCTCCAGCTCTTAACGTCTTCCCTGCCCCCGGGGAAATAAGAGCAATACTCGCTTAGTTTTAAGTCGTGCTGACTGTGTGCCAGGCGTTGTGCAGGCTTTCCATATTGACAGTCCCGTTAATTCCTGAACAACCCTGTGAGCAGGTGCTGTTATACCCACTTTACAACCGAGGAGACTGAGGCAAGAGAGGTTAGATCATTTGCCAAAGTCACACAGCTAGTGAGCAGTGGAGCCCAAATTTGGGCCCTGGCATCTGTGCCCTCATTATGCTGGGCTGTCCCGCGTCTGGAGAATGTGAGCATTAGTGGCGAACCTGGGAGACCACAATTATGCTGACTTCTCAGGAGTGCCGGCATTTATTTACCTGCTCACTCATTATTTGTTGATGACCGAGTAAGTGCCTCTGCTGTACCAGCTCCTCTGTGGGGGTGAAGAAGGAGTATGCCCCGGTCCATAACCCTGAGAAGAATTGTAAAATCAGTATGAGTGCAGACCAGCTTAGGGGATCAGAGAGAGAATCTTGAAACATTTAACTGGTAGTTCAAGACTGTGTTATCACTCAGTGAAAAGGAGCAGTATGGCCAGTAGCTGGTGAGGGATTTTGGAAGAGGGGTCTGGTTGAAGTGGGCTCCTGGAGGAGGTAGGACCTGAGCTGCACACAGAGACGAGAAAGATTTGGCTGGTTGGAATGAGGAGGGAAGGACTTTCTAGGGAGGTGGGTAGATGGTATCCAGTTGAAGTGAAAGGAAGGCCTTTTTAGAATACCGTGGGAGGTAGTGGTGGGGGTGGGGGACGGTGGCACACTGATGCTCTGAGTGCCCAGCAGAAGGCTTGGCCCTTTTCCTTTAGTTACAGAGGTGTAGGAGGATGATAAAGGCAGCGTTCTTCAGGCTAAGTGGGCACTGTGTAGATGGACACATTTGTAGAGATGCCTGGCCGTCTAGAGCTCCGCCTCGAGGAAGAGCGTGAGTGGTCTAGCTGAGACTAACCTCTGCTCTGCAGGAGCGGCCCAGGGTCAGGAGGGCTGGGGGACTAGCACACAGGTGAGACAGGCAGAAGAGAGGACCTAAGGGAGGTTCACACACCTGGTGGTACAGGCGAGTGTCAGTGGACCATGGAGGCAAGAGGGGTTTGCAGGATGGAGCAGGATCTTAGAACTGCAGTTGAGAGACCAGTGTGGAGGTGGGAAGGGAGGGATTTGCCCGGAGTGAGGAGGAAGCCTCTGGTCCAAGGAGTGAGAGGCACTTGGAGCCAAATCTTTAAAGACCTGAATAGTAGGATGAGGAAATGGCATTTATTTGGAAAGCAACAAAATCTTTGAAGGTTTTGGAGTAGGGGTGGGATGTGAAGTGTGGAGTAGTAACATTCTGAGAGAGATGAGGAGAGAATTGTGGGATTTGGTGAATAATTAGGAGGAAGAAAAACTGTGCTGGGTTTTATATTGTAGAAAAGTGGAGAAGGTAGATAGAGTTCCCATATACTTTGTACCCAGTTTCCTCTATTGTTAACGTCTTACATTAGGATGGTACATTTGTCACAACTCATGAATCAATACTGATAACGTTATTATCAACTAAAGTCCACACTTTATTCGAATTTCCTAAGTTTTTATCTGTTATCTTTTTTTTTGTTCCAGCATCCCACCTGGCGTTTAGTCGTCGTGTTCCCTCAGGCTCCTTTTGGCTGTGACGGTCTCTCAGACTTCTTTGTTTTGGATGACGTTGACAGTTTTGAGGAGCACTGGTCAGGGATTTTGTGGAACGTCCGTCTGTTGGGATTTGTCTAATATTTTTCTCATGATTAGACTGGGGTTATGGGTTTTCGGGAGGAAGATCACAGAGGGAAAATACCCTCCTTATCATATCATGTCAAGGGTTCATGCTGTCAGCATGACTTATCTTTGTTGATGTGATCTTGATCACCTGGCTGAGGTGTGTTTGCCAGGTATCTCCACTTGTTATCCTCCTGCTTCCATCCTGGGCTCTTTGGAAGGAAGTCACTATGCCCAGCCCACAGTTAAGGGTGGGGGGGGGGTTGTGCTCCACCTACCTAAGGGCAGAGTATCTACATACATTACTTAGAATTTTTCTGTGTGGGAGATTTATCTATTCTCCCCCATTTGTTAATCTATTCAATCATTTATCAGTATGGACTTGTGAATATTTATTTTACACCTTGGGTTATAATCCAGTACTACTTAATTTTGTTCCTCAAATTGCTCCATCTTTGGTCATTGGGAGCTCTTTCAGTTAGCTCCTCTGCTGCTTTGGCATAGCCTCATCATTGTGGGGTTTTTTGTGTGTGTGTGAGGAAGATTAGCCCTGACCTAACATCTGTTGCAAATCCTCCTCTTTTTTGCTGAGGAAGATTGGCCCTGGGCTAACATCTGTGCCCATCTTCCTCTGCTTTATATGGGACGCCGCCACAGCATGGCCTGACAAGTCCATGCCTGGGTCCAAACCCATGAACCCCGGGCCGCCGAAGCAGAGTGTGCAAACTTAACTACTATGCCACTGGGCCGGCCCCATTGTGAGGTTTCTTTGGAACACCTCCCTACTTTCTGGCACTACAGGATGCTCCAGGCTCACCTTGTACATTTCCTGTCTCGGTCCTAGAATCAGCCATTTCTCTAAGGAGCCCTGGTTCCTTTTATTGGAGAATGGTGTTAGAGACAAAGATCTGGGTGATGGGTGTGCTTATTGCTACTGGGGTGTCATTTCTTTTAGGTCCTCTCAGGTGACAGAGCAAGAAAATATATGTGTGTATACTCACCCCGTGTATATACACATATCTATAAATATTTCTGTATGTAACCATCTCCATCTCTATTAAGCTAAACATGCTGCATTCATAGTGATGTCTTCAAGTCTAATCTGTTTTGTTTTTTTCTGTTTTTGTTGCATTAAATCTGGAACCAAGACATTAGTAACATAAAGTGAACTCAGAGAAAGGCGTGCTTCTGGAGGAAAGCTAGTGAGTTTGGTTTTAGACAGGTTGAATTTGAGGTATACTGAAATTTGAGGACATGAGTCAAGTTTGGAGAAGTAAATTTGGAAACTGACTGCATAGGGGTGATAGATGGTAGGAATTCTTGGAGGGTGAAGAAGGGAGAAGGTGCATCAGGGGAAGGTCAGGCAGAGGTGAGGAGGATGAGAACCATGTTGACCCATAACATTTCATAAGTGCTATGCGTGGTGTCTGCCAGTCCGTAGCCCCTTCCAGTGAACCTTTTTCCCCTTTTAATCCTTGTCCCTCCTGAAGGGGCAGCACTTTGTGGACCATAGGACCCTGCCTTTTCCTGACTGCAGCTGAGTGGACCAAAGTTGGACGTCTGACCCAAGGGCAGCCACTTCCTAAGGCCAGCATTGTATGTCCTGGTGGGCATGGGAAGATGAGCTGGACCAGTCAGGTTCTCTCATAAGAAGTTGAGTTGGGACACATCAGCGGGAACAGAGTTAGGTGTGGGTTACAAGGGGTCATGCATGCTCTGAGTTAGTTATGGGTAAGCATGACCTGTGAAGGAGCAGTTGGTGCAGGGACAGAAGGCAGGAGATGCAGCGTGGAGCTGAGTCACGGCAGCGATGAAGGACGATGGAGTGGCTCATGCCTGGGTCCTCTTGTTGCCCGGCCCTCATTGTTTCTGCCCTTTCTGAGGTTGGGGCCTTTTGCTTTCTTCTGGGTCCTGCGCTAGGTATCCTTACAAAGCATAGTTGCTTTGGGTCACTTAACCGAGACTCACATTTTTAAGTTTATTTTTAGTAAATTTCATTGAAGCCTAACAGAAAAGGTCACAGCTAAAGTGCACCATGAATTGCCACAAAGTGAACACTTGTGTGACCAGCACCCAAATCAAGAAACAGAACGTGACAAAGGTGACCTGCCCCCCTGAGGTTCCTCTCGTGCCTCCCTCCTGTCACTCTCCGCCCCTCCTGCTGTCTGCAGTTGGACAGCTGGACTCGCGTTTCTGCTTTCTCTCACTTAGCGTTGTCTCTGAGATCCACGCCTGCTGCTGTCTGTGGCTGTGTTCCTTCGTTTTCACTGAGTGTGGTGCCGAAATTGATTCTGTCGCCTGCTGGTGGACATTTGGGTGGTTTCTAGTATTTGGGCTATTAAAATTGTGCTGCAATGAACATTCTTTTACGTGTCTCTTGGGGAACGTATATACTGATTCTCTTAGATATAGAAACCTGAGAGTGGAATCGCTAGGTGGTAGAGAATACGTATAATTCGCCTCAGTAGATGTTGCCACACAGGTTTTCAAAGTAGTCGTGTCGATAAACATTCCTGCCGGCATTGTGTGAGAGTTCCAGTTCCTCCATATTCTTGCTGACACTTGGAGTACATGTTATCCTGAAAACTTTGCAGAAAGAAAACCTATGGTCCTCCCTCACAAGGAGCTAACCTTCTAATGTAGAGGGCGAACCCTAGACAGATAGTGCGAGGAAGTGTCTGTTACATAGTGGAGACTTCGTAAATATTTGTTGCATGATGGAGCCAGGGCCGTTGGTGACTTTTGAGAGAAATGTCTTGGTTGAATAGGGAATTTAGTAGAAGCTGAATTTCTGGGGGACAGTTGTCAAGGAGGTGAAGAGGAGAGCGAGGCAGTGGTCACATAGCTGGGGGTTTGTGAGGAGAGAAGTGGCCAGCGTTGGGGGCAACAGCAAATAAATGTTTCCAAGGCAGAGGAGCCAGCAGAGGGAGGGATGGAAGGCAGTGGAAAGGACAGTGAAGGAAGAGGCCCAGTGGTTGAGACGCACAGGAGGGCCCAGGGAGGGGAGGGAGGCAGTGAGGGCAGGAACTATACTGCTCACACTTTATCACTTTACAATTTGCAAACATTTTTTCACCTGGATTAGTCTATTTAATTCCGATAACACCTCTAGCAGGTGCCTGTTGTTACAGTTGAGTGAACTGAGGCTACATAGAGAGGGCAGTCAACTCTGCGGAATTCACTGGCTGCTAAGGAGTGGAGCCAGGAGTCCAAGCCTCTGATCTGACGACTTAGGAGTCCCGGCCTCCACCTTGCTTCTTACCTCATTCTCAGGGAGGCCTTGGGCGAGATTTCTCGTTGGTTTAAAGTCCCTCCTTATGGAAACTAGAGAATCTTGATGGACTTTTTCTAAGAATTGAAAAGGCAGCAAGTTTTTATCTAAGAGAATGGACTTGCGTGTCAGACTGACCTTGGCCCAAGGTGGTTCCTTCTCTGGCTGTCTGCTCTTGGCTAAATCTTAGTGTTTTCATCTGTAAAGTGGGTCTGAAGCTCCCTACCTCATAGTGTGGTGGTGAGGAAATGTGAGAATATTGTGAAGCACTGGGCCTTCTCGACACAGGTCAGTGCTTGGTGGATGACAGCTGTTCTTGTTCTGAGGAGATAACTTACATTTCCATCTGCATGCTCCTTATTGCACAGCTACTAAGGAGTTCCATCCCATTTTTGTGTAGTAGCTTAGATATTGCAAATGATTGACTATTTGGAAGAAAAAGAGCAGAAGTTTCCCCCTGTCAAGACAGCAAGCTGTGCTTGCAATTTTCATCAATTGGTAAGGGGCAAAAGTTGTTCAGGTGACCGCCATCCTAAGGGGCTCCAAACTGGGCAGGCTTAGATTTCCTTCTTGTTTTTAACCCTTTACAGTAAAGCTGACCCTTTCCCACGTAGGATGTGAGCCCTCCTGAATGTGTTTAAGTGAGGCTCTGGTAAATGTAGATTTATCAAAAACTAGACTTTATGACTCAATTCCCATAAATCAGTGTTTGTAAACCCCACAGAAAATGAATTGATTCTTGCAAGCCATCATGGCAAGTATTAGGTGTTCAATAATAGCTCTCACATTTTTTTAGACATCAAATCCATTTAATTCAGAACGAGTATTCTTGTAAAAACAATTCTGGGAATCTACCAAATCAGAATGGGAAGGGGAGGTCATTGCTTCCCCTTCTTTCTGGTAAGAGTGCTCTGAAGATGAAATGCTTTATTCTGTTGTTGTCTGGTCTGAGGCAGACTGCTGGGTTTAGCGGTAGCTGCTGTGAGAAGTTCTGTGAATATGTGCCTGCTGCAGAGCCCTTCTCTTCGCCACCGATAACATCACTGACTCTCACTCTGCTGCTTTCCCACAGGCGGGCTCACGGGCCTAGCGCTGTCCCAGGTCCGGGGAGAAACCGGCCAAGTAGGAAGGCCTTCAGCTCTCCTGGGTCTCTCTTTCTCTTGTAAGGATGTGGGGCTGACCCAGAAGTTGGGCGCTTGCCACTGACCACTGGACTTTGGAATTGTGCCTGAAGCCACATTTCCTGCGACCCGGATTTGGTTCTTTGTCTCTGGATGCTGGTCTCTGGGCTTCTCCTTTATTCTGTTCAGTGACCCCCTGCTCTAACAATGACCTAAGCACTTGCTACTGAGTTACAGAGCTTGAGTTTCCTCTGTGAGTTCTGGTTTGCTTCATATTCCTCCGAGTTTCGGTTTTGGGCACCTGACTGGCTCTCTTTTCTTGGATTTGCCTGGGTCCTGCCACCCAGTGTATGGAGCCCTGAGTGGTGTTGGGCTCCACGTGCTCTGTCTACCTCAGATGCTCTCCAGGATCCCAGGTGCCGAAAGTGTGCCTGAAGTGGGCTCAGAGATCGCCTGATTCCCTCGGCTCTCACATTCGTCTGGTCCTCCTGGGTCAGGTGTCGATCAGGAGCACCTTCTGCCCTTGCTTTTTGTAAGCCGTCCCAGGACACACTTGTTCATGATAGATTACTAGTGCCATATCGATGTCTTATGTTCCTACATTTGACTTTAGACAATGGATCCTAATTTATAATCGATTTTATTGCCTTATTAAAGTTACTGATAGTTTTCACTCAGCTAAATTTATTTTCACGTAAATAAATATATTTGAGAAATAGTTGCCAGATTATCCCTGACAGTGTCTTTTCTCTTTGAGAAGAATTTCATGCTAAGTAGATTGTGGTTGATTCTATAGATTATTTTTTCCTTCATTTGATGACTTCTACATAGATACGTGTTATGTTATGTTTATATTATGTATGTTAATATTTTCACAAATGGAATGACATTATGGAATTGTCTTTATAGAATTGTGAGCCAATTTTAAATCTAGGAATAATAAACCCAAGCAAATGTAGAAAACTGTCATTTTAAGATTATCCCAGTTTTCTGTAAGAATATTCATTGCAGCATTCATTCATTCATTCACTTAATATTTATGGAATGTCTGCAGATAACCTAATATCCATCAGTAGAACACTGATTAATTAAATTATGGTGCATTGCACATGACTTGTGTGCACCTAGCAAAGATGGTGAAGTAATTCTATATGTGCTATCATGGGAAGGTTTTCAAGATATGTTCTTAAGTAGAATAAACAAATCCCAAATCCCTCAAAACAGGCACAGAACAGACTATATGATATGATCCTATTTGTGTTTTTAAGAAGATATATATATGCATACAAAAAAAAGTGCTTATCTATGTAAAAAATTTATGGAAAGGTACACAATTATGGACAAGGATGGGAGGTAGGCACAGGTAGAATTATATTTATAAAAATTTATATTTTGTGCCTAATACTTAATGTTGTACTTAATTTTTAAAACTTCTACATGATTATTTTAATGCTAGTTCTTTTTAAGAAAGATTACTCTTATGATATGTCCTCTATGGGTTTATTAGCTATAGCTCTTTATTTTTTTTGGTGGTTGTTCTAAGGTTTGCAATATTACATTTTTAACTTATCATAGTGTATCTTCAAATAATATTATACCACCTCACATGTAATGTAAAAACCATACAGCAGTATATTTTCGTCCCCCCATCCTTTTGCTATTAATGTCATGCATCTTACTTCCATGTTATAAACCCCATACAGCATTGTTATTATTATTTTCTTAAGTTAATTACTTTTAAAGAAATTTTAAAAATAAGAAAAACACCTTTTATATTTACCTACATATTTTTGTTTCCAGCCTTCATTACTTTGTGTAGCTCTGTGTTTGAATCTGGTATCATTTTCCTTTAGTCTGAAGAACCTTAACATTTCCTGTAGTGCTGGTGCATTGGCAACACATTTTCTCAGCTTTTATTTGTCTGGAAATGTCTAATTTCACTGGATATAGAATTCCAGGGTCACAGTTTTTTTTATTTTATTTTATTTTTTTTTTGTGGGGAAGACCAGCCTGAGCTAACATCTGTTGCCAATCATCCCCTTTTTGCTGAGGAAGACTGGCCCTGGGCTAACATCCGTGCCCATCTTCCTCCACTTTATATGGGACGCCACCACGGCATGGCTGACAGGCAGTGCGTCGGCGGGCGACCGGGATCCGAACCTGCGAACCCCGGGCTGCCAAGCGCGGACTAAACCGCTGCGCCACCGGGCGGCCCCGGTCACAGTTTTTTCTTGTTGAAGATGTTCTGTTGTCTTCAGGCTTGCATGGTTCTGGATGAGAAGTCTGCTGTCAGTCTTGTTTTTGTTCTCTAGCATATAATGTAGTTTTTTTTTTCCTTCCAGCTACTTAAAAATTTTTTTTATCACTGGAATGTAGCCATTTGATTATGATGTGCCTTGGTGTAGTTTTCTTTGTGATTAGCCTGCATGTGGTCTATTGAGATTCTTGGATCTGTAGAAATATAGTTTTCATAGAAATTTTGGAATATGTACTGCCATTAATTCTTCAATTTTTTCTATCCCTCTTCCTGCTCCCCTTCAATATTCAGGAACTCCAGTTACATTTATTTTAGATGCTTGATATTGTTCCACTGAGGCACTGTCTCTCTCTTCCCACCCTTCTTTTTTCTCTTTTGTGTTTCAGTTTGGAGTGTTTCTATTGTAATGTCTTCAAGTTCTCTCATCTGTTCTTCTGCAGTGCCTAATATGTTAAGCCCATCAAATGTATTTTCATTTCAGATGTTATATTTTTATTTTCTAGAAATTCTATTTGGGTCTTTTTATAGTTTATATTTCTCTCTTCTCTATGTTTATGTTTTCCTTTAAGTCCTTGCACAAATTTATAATACCATTTTAAAGCTCTTGTCTGTTGTTTCCACCATCACTGTCATTTCTGTTTCTGTTGACTGATTTTCCATGAACTCTGATCTCTATCTCCTCAGCTCAATGACCCTACCATGTTCTGCTCAGGGTGGAGAGGCTTGGTGATCATGGAGCTCACCTCATTTGCTTTCTTTCTTTCAGGGATCATGTTCCTCTACTGCATGTTGTTTAATGTCTGAAATGTATATATTGTTTGGCTCCCTAGTTGTATATAATGGGAGGACTGGTCTGGTGCTAGTTATTCCATCTTTCCTGCAAGTGGAGGCCCTCCTAAGTATGACATGGAAAAGCCAAATTGAAAGGCAGGAAGTGTTGGAGAGGTTAATGATGCACAATGGGATTACCTTTTATTAAATAGATTTGAGTGGTTGATAGTTGATTCTTTACAATTAACAAATTGTTATGTTTTGGAGTTGTTCTTTCGCTGAACCTAATTTTCCTCCCAGTGGAGTTTCACTTTCCAACTTAAATGTGGCATTAAAGTTTAAGATTACATATCTTCCTGGGCTTACGATGGGTTTACATCCTGATAAACCCATCATAAGTTGAACATACTGTAAGTTGAAAATGCGTTTAATACACCTAACCTACTGAACATCATGGCTTAGCCTAGGCTGTCTTAAATGTGCTCAGAACACTTACATTAGCCTACAATTGGGCAAAATCATCTAACAAAAAGCCTATTTTATAATATGGTGTTGAATATCTCATGTAATTTATTGAATACTGTACTGAAAGTGAAAAACAGAATGATTGTATGGGTACAGAATGGTTGTAAGTGTATTGGTTGTTTACCCTCGTGATCGCGTGGCTGACTGGGAGCTATGGCTAGCTGCCACTGCCCAGCATCGTGATCAAAATTCAAAATTCGAAGTACAGTTTCTACTCAATGCATATCACTTTTGCACCATCATAAAGTCAAAAAATTGTAAGTCGACCCATAGTAAGTTAGGGACCATCTGTACATTGGTGAATCAAATCAATAGTACAGATTAAAGTTTGGAAGAGTTCAGTTTACATGATCCCTAGACAAGTAATTTACAAGTCTAGATTGAGAGTTTCTCCTTCCTCTGATAGAAACATTTGCATTACATTTGGGCTTTATAAAGCCAGGTAGGTCAGAGGTTGACACTGAAATAATTGTTAAGATGTAAGAGGATGTAAGAACAAAATCCTTTCCTGTTTTGGTGTTACAGATCTAAATTGGGCACTTTGTCATGTGGTCTTAGAGTACTGGATTTGACTTGCTAACATAAGGGTTTAGTTAATTATACAGAAATCCTCTTCTGGTGTTGATAATCATTAGAGCCCTATAAGGAATTGTCTAATTGCTCTTTTCATTTAGCTGTTTTATTTAAGAAGGTTCTTTCTAGTCTTATTGGATTTGATTTTTTTTTCCTTTTTAAAAAAATTAGGTAAAAAAATGCATAAAGCATCTATTTACAGCTTAATCAATATTTATAAAAAGAACACCTGGGTACCCCTACCCAGGTCAAGAAATAGACCATTTCAGCACCCTGGAAGTCCTCGATGTCTCCCAGCCTCATCACAGCGACTCCCTCTCTCCAGGAGGCAAATACTGTTCTTCCTTTTTTGGGTGTATTTATTTCTTTGCTTTTCTTAATGGCTTTCCTATCTATGCATGCATCTCCAAAATCTGTACTTCAGTTTTGCCACTTTGAAGTTTATATGAATGATATACTGCATTTATGTTTTGTGTGTTGCTTCTTTCCTCAATATTACATTTGTAAGATTCACCCAGGTTGTTGAATAGATGTGTAATTAATTCATTTCACTTCTGTCTAATATCTCATTACATGTATATATCACAATTTATTTATCTATCTTACTCCTGAGTGATGGTGAAATGAGCTTGCTCATGTATTCTGGTACACATACGCAGGCATAGGGTACAGGTATGGGATAATTGTATAGTCTCTCTCTCTCTCTCTTTTACTTTTTAATAAAATGCCTGTTCAGATCTTTTGCCCATTTTTCTGCTGAGTTGTCTTTTTCTTTCTGATTCTAGGAGCTTTTATATATTTTGGATATGTACAGTAAATACCTTTCCATGTGAGGCTTGTCTTTTCACTCTCTTTGTGGGGTCTTTTGACATTGTCAGTTTTAATGTTGTCAGATTTCCCTCTTTCCCTTTGAGCTTTGGGCTCTTTTACGTCTTGGTTAAGAACTTCTTTCCCACCCTGATGGATGAAGGTGATGTCCTGTGTTACCTGTGGAGGCTTTGGACTGTACCTTCTATGTGTCAGTCTTTATACACTTTATGTGTAGTATAAGGTAGGGGGCCAATTTCCTTTTGTTTTTCCCATGTGAATATCTAGTTGTCTTAGTGAATTTTGCTGAAAAGCTCATCTTTTCCCTCAGCTGTAGTGCTCTGTTGTATGTCAAGTGTCCATGTCGATGTAGGTCTGTTTTGGGCTTTCTCTTCTTTCCCATTGGTCTGTTTGTTTCATTGGTCAACCTTGCATCGCTCCCCTGTCTTAATCACTAGGCTCAATGGACATCTTGTGAAGGAAGTCCTCACACCTGTTTTTTCTGAGAGTGTCTTGGCTCTTGTTCTTTTGCTTTTCATGAAGTTTAAGAATTGTCAAGTTCAAAGAAAGAAAGTTTGTTGGATATTTGATTGGGATTGCATTGAGCCTGTATATCAGTTTGGGGAGATTTGACAGCTTTACAAAACTGAGTCTTTTAGTCCATGAACATGGCGTGTCTTCATTTATTCAGGTAGATCTTTAATTTCCCTGAATAAAGTTTTCTCTGTAGAGATGTTGCCTGTCTTTTGATGAATTTCTTTTAGGTACTTGATGTTATCTTGGTGCTTTCTGAAATAGCATCTTTTAAAAATGTAATTTTTTTGGTTGTATTTTTTTTTTTGCTGGTGTATAAGAATGTAATTTATTTTTATATATTGTGTATATGCAGAATTCACAGCATCTTCCATCTCATCGGTACCCTGGCAGCCTGTGTATGTGACTTTCTGCCCCCCCGCCCCGCCCCGGTGCCCCATTGTAAGGCTGCTGGGGATGTGGGTGTATTTGTGTGTGGCGGGGTGTGGACACAGAGAAGCCGTGCCTTGGTTTCTTACTGGCTTAATACCCTTCTAGTCACAAGGCTACTTGATGGCTCTGCTATTTCAGGTGCTGTCCCACAGATCAGAAGGGTGACAAGAACTCAGACAGACAGGCAGCTCCTAGCACCAGCCTTCTGCGTTGATCTTACTGGGTACATTTCCGGGGAATCGGTGCTGGGAGAAGTCAGCCCCACGGAGGTGTACCTTGCCTCATGGCTCTGGGTTCAGGCTTTATGGTAACTCTTGAGACACAGAGAGTGATCCCTCAGTGTTGGAATTATCTGTTCCTTGAATGCTTGGTAGAACGCCAGTGAAGCCATGCAATCCTAAAGTTTCCTTTGTAAAAAGATTTTTTTAAGTTATGATTTAGGCTTTTAAAATGATATACTTTTTTTAAGTCAGTTTTGCTAAGTTATATTTTTTAGGAACATTGTCCATTTCATCTAGGTTTCAAATTTATGAGCTTAGAGTTGTTCATGATATCCTCCTCTGATCTTTTAAAAGTCTAGAATTGTAGTAATGTTCCCAGTAAAATTCCTGACATTGAGTATTTGTACGTCCACTCTTTTTCTCAATTGTTAGAAGACTGTCCATTTTATTAGTCTTTCAAATAACTAGTTCTTGGCTTTGTTGATATGCTATAGTATGCTTGTTAATATTTCATTAATTTATTTCAAAATCCTATTATTTCCTTTTTTCTGCTTTCCCTGGATTTATTTTATTGCCTTTCCTCCCATTCTTGAGGTGAATACTTAGCTTTCCAGTCACTTGTCTTTTTTAATATAGGCGTATTGTAAATATTTACATTATAAATTATATAAATTAAATGCTTAGCTATGTTCAAAAAGTTTTGATATATATATTTTTGTTATTGTTTAGTTCAAATTATTTTCTAATTTTTATTTTGACTTCATTAACTTATTTAAAAGTGGGCTTTGTAATTTTTTAAACATAGAAGAATTTTCCTAGGATTGGTTCTTGATTTCTTGCTTCATTGCATTTTTTTTTTTTTTTTTTTTTTTTGTCTTCTACTAGCTTTATTTGCCTCTTCTAGACAGCATCTGGTCCGGTGGTCCCATTTTATAGATGAGAACACTGAGGTCCAGGGAAGATGAATCATTTTCCTAAAGCATCAGAACTAGAAGTAACCATTTTTAAAATCACAATTTATAACCCTTCTTTGCCTCTGCATCTGCTAAATGCAAACTGGGTTGAGTATAAGAATCACCTGATTGCTTGTTAAAACTAAAACTCCCTAGAGGCAGTCCTGATGGCCTAGCAGTTAAAATTTGGCATGCTCCGCTTCGGTGGCCCGGGCCCGGTTTCTGGGCATGGAACCACACCACCCATTTGTTAGTAGCCACACGGTGACAGCGGCTCACATAGAAGAACTAGAAGGACTTACAACTAAAATACACAACTATGTACTGGGGCTTTGGGGAGAAAAAAAAATTCCCAGGTTCCTCCCCTGGATGTTATTATTAAGTAGGTCTCTGGTAGGGTCCAGCAATCTGTAGTTTAATAAGTATCCTAGTCATTAATATGATCTGGCCAATTTGTCAATTTCTGAACTAATGTGATTGTTGATATTTTTTTTTTCTTTTTTTTTTTTATTTATTTTTTATTTTTTTTATTTTTTTTATTGATGTCTTAGTTTATAACACTGTGGGGTTTTAGTTGTACATTTTTGTCCGTCACCTTGTGGATGTAACCCTTCACCCCTTGTGCCCCCCCCACCCCCCTTCCCCTTGGTAACCACCAATCAGTTCTCTCTGTCCGTGTGTTCACTTATATTCCATATATGAGTGAGTTCATGCAGTGTCTGTCCTTCTCTCTCTGGCTTATTTCACTTAACATAATACCCTCTAGGTCCTTCCATGTTGTTGCAAATGGGACAATTGTGTCTTTTCTTATGGCTGAGTAGTATTCCATTGTATGTATATACCACATCTTCTTTAACCAATCTTCAGTTGAGGGACACTTGGGTTGCTTCCACTTCTTGGCTATAGTGAATAATGCTGCAATGAACATAGGGGTGCATACGCCTCTTGTGATGGTTGATTTCACGTCCACTGGGTAGATGCCCAAGAGTGGTATTGCTGGATCATACGGTATTTCTATTTTTAATTTTTTGAGGACTCTCCATACTGTTTTCCATAGAGGCTGCACCAGTTTGCATTCCCACCAGCAGTGAATGAGGGTCCCCGTTTCTCCACAACCTCTCCAGCATTTGTTGTTATTTGTCTTGGTGATTATAGCCATTCTAACCGGTGTAAGGTGATATCTCAGTGTAGTTTTGATTTGCATTTCCCTGATAATTAGTGATGTTGAACATCTTTTCATGTGTCTATTGGCCATCTGTATCTCTTCCTTGGAAAAATGTCTGTTCATATCCTCTGCCCATTTTTTGATCGGGTTGTTTGTTTTTTTGTTGCTCAGTTGTATGAGATCTTTGTATATTACTGAGATTAATCCCTTGTCAGACAAACGATTTGCAAATATTTTCTCCCAGCTGGTGGGTTGTTTATTCATTTTGATCCTGGTTTCATTTGCCTTGTAGAAGCTCTTTAGTCTGATGAGGTCCCACTTGTTTATTTTTTCTTTTGTTTCCCTTGTCTGGGTAGACATGGAATCTGAAAGGATCCCTTTATGTCCAATCGCAATTAGTGTACTGCCTATATTTTCTTCCAGGATTTTTATAGTTTCAGGTCTCATTTTCAGGTCTTTGATCCATTTTGAATTGATTTTTGTATATGGCGATAGGAGATGGTCTACTTTCATTCTTTTGCATGTTGCTGTCCAATTTTCCCAGCACCATTTATTGAAGAGACTTCCCTCTCTCCATTGTATGTTCTTTGCTCCTTTGTCGAAGATTAGCTGTCCATAGGTGTGTGGTTTTATTTCTGGGCTTTCAATTCTGTTCCATTGATCTGTGTGTCTATTCTTGTACCAGTACCATGCTGTTTTGATTACTGTAGCTTTATAGTATATTTTGAAATCAGGGATTGTGATGCCTCCAGCTTTGTTCTTTTTTTTCAGGATTGCTTTAGCTATTCGGGCTCTTTTGTTGCCCCATACGAATTTCAGTAGTTTTTGTTCTATTACCGTGAAGAATGACATTGGGATTCTGATTGGGATTGCATTGAATCTGTAGATTGCTTTAGGTAGAATGGACATTTTAACTATATTTATTCTTCCAATCCATGTGCATGGACTATTTTTCCATTTCTTTATGTCCTCCTCGATTTCTTTCAATAGTGTCTTATAGTTTTCATTGTATAGGTCTTTGACCTCCTTGGTTAAATTTATTCCCAGATATTTTATTCTCTTTGTTGCAATTGTAAATGGGATTGTCTTTTTGAGTTCTCTTTCTGTTTTTTCATCGTTAGTGTATAGAAATGCAATTGATTTTTGTAAGTTGATTTTATACCCTGCCACTTTACTGTAGTTGTTGATTGTTTCTAGTAGCTTTCCGATGGAATTTTTGGGGTTTTCTATGTATAGGATCATGTCGTCTGCAAATAGTGAGAGTTTCACTTCTTCATTGCCTATTTGGAGTCCTTTTATTCCTTGTTCTTGCCTAATTGCTCTGGCCAGAACTTCCAGTACTATGTTGAATAGGAGCGGTGAGAGTGGGCACCCTTGTCTTGTTCCTGTCCTCAAAGGAATGGCTTTCAGTTTTTCCCCGTTGAGTAGGATGTTTGCTGTAGGTTTGTCATATATGGCCCTTATTATGTTGAGGTACTTTCCTTCTATACCAATTTTGTTGAGAGTTTTTATCATAAATGGATGCTGGATCTTGTCGAATGCCTTCTCTGCATCGATTGAGATGATCATGTGGTTTTTATTCTTCATTTTGTTAATGTGGTGTATCACGTTGATTGATTTGCGGATGTTAAACCATCCCTGTGTCCCTGGTATAAATCCCACTTGATCGTGGTGTATGATCTTTTTGATGTATTGCTGTATTCGGTTTGCCAATATTTTGTTGAGGATTTTTGCGTCTATGTTCATCAGCGATATTGGCCTGTAGTTTTCCTTCTTTGTATTGTCCTTGTCTGGCTTTGGTATCAGCATGATGTCGGCCTCATAGAATGTGTTGGGAAGTATTCCATCTTCCTCTATTTTTTGGAATAGTTTGAGAAGGATAGGTGCTAAATCTTCTTTGAACGTTTGATAAAATTCTCCAGGGAAGCCATCTGGTCCTGGGCTTTTATTTTTTGGGAGGTTTTTGATGACTGTTTCAATCTCTTTACTTGTGATTGGTCTGTTCAGATTCTCTATTTCTTCTTGATTCAGTTTTGGGAGGTTGTACGCGTCCAAGAATTTGTCCATTTCCTCTAGGTTGTCCAATTTGTTGGCGTAAAGTTTTTCATAGTATTCCCTAATAAACCCTTGTATTTCTGTGGTATCTGTTGTAATTTCTCCTCTTTCATTTCTAATTTTATTTATTTGAGTCTTCTCCCTTTTTTTCTTAGTGAGTCTGGCTAAGGGTTTGTCAATTTTATTTATCTTCTCAAAGAACCAGCTCTTTGTTTCATTGATCCTTTCTACTGTTTTTTTGGTTTCAATTTCATTTATTTCTGCTCTGATTTTTATTATTTCCCTCCTTCTGCTGATTCGGGGCTTTGTCTGTTCTTCTTTTTCCAACTCTGTTAGGTGCAATTTAAGGTTATTTATTTGGGATTTTTCTTGTTTGTTAAGGTGAGCTTGTATTGCTATGAATTTCCCTCTCAGGACTGCTTTTGCTGCATCCCATATGAGTTGGTATGGTGTATTTTCCTTTTCATTTGTCTCCAGATAGCTTTTGATTTCTCCTTTAATTTCATCAATGACCCATTGGTTGTTCAGTAGCATGTTGTTTAGTCTCCACATCTTTGTCCCTTTCCTAGTTTTTTCCTTGCAGTTGATTTCTAGTTTCACAGCATTATGATCAGAAAAGATGCTTGTAATGATTTCAATCTTCTTAAATTTATAGAGGTTTGCCTTGTTTCCTAATATATGGTCTATCCTTGAGAATGTTCCATGAGCACTTGAGAAGAATGTGTACTCTGCTTTTTTTGGGTGGAGTGCTCTGTATATATCTATTAAATCCATTGCATCTAGTTTTTCATTTAAGTCCAGTATTTCCTTATTGACTTTTTGTCTGGATGATCTATCTATTGATGTAAGGGGGGTATTAAGATCCCCTACTATTATTGTGTTATTGTTAATATCTCCTTTAAGGTTTTTTAGCAGTTGTTTTATGTACTTTGGTGCTCCTGTGTTGGGTGCATAGATATTTATAAGTGTTATGTCTTCTTGGTGAAGTATCCCTTTTATCATTATATATTGCCCTTCTTTGTCTCTCATTACCTTTTTTATCTTGAAGTCTACTTTGTCTGATATAAGTATGGCTACTCCTGCTTTCTTTTGTTTGCCATTAGCTTGGAGTATTGTTTTCCATCCTTTTATTTTGAGTCTGTGTTTGTCTTTAGAGCTGAGATGTGTTTCCTGGAGGCAGCAGATTGTTGGATCTTGGTTTTTAATCCATCCTGCCACTCTGTGTCTTTTGATTGGAGAATTCAATCCATTTACATTTAGAGTGATTATTGATATATGAGGGTTTAATGTTGCTATTTTATTGTTCATCTTCTGGTTCTTTTGCATTTCCTTCATTTCTTGTCCCTTGTGTTTCGGACTCCAAATTCAATTTGGTATTTCTGCATGTTCATTCTCTTGGTTTTCTCTTTATTTGTCATGTGTGGTTCTCTTCTGGTTGTTTGTTTAGTGGTTACCGTGCGGTTTATATAAGCGATCTCCTGGATAAGAAAGTACATTTTCAGATGCCTCCTTTTTCCTGAGGCTGGGTCAGTTCAATCCCTTACCTCTTCCCCTCCTTATTTGTTATCTCTTTATTCCAGATTGTGTCGTGAATGTGTGTTTCCAGTGATGAGCTTGAATTAATTTTTGATGTTTTCCAACTGTATTTTGTTCTGGTTCAGTCTCCTTGCTTTTCTCCTTGCTGAAATCTTTGTATCCCCTTTCTCATTTGTTTTTTTTCAGGCCTAAGGGCCTTCTTGAGCATTTCTTGTAGTGGGGGTCTTGTGGTGACGAACTCTCTTAGCTTTTGTTTATCAGGGAGAGTTATTATTTCTCCATCGTATTTGAAGGATATTTTTGCTGGATAAAGTATTCTCGGCTGAAGGTTTTTGTCTTTCATGATTTTGAATATATCATTCCAGTCTCTCCTAGCCTGTAGAGTTTCTGTCGAGAAATCAGCTGAGAGCCTGATGGGGTTTCCTTTGTATGTTATTTTGTTTTTTTGTTTAGCTGCCTTCAATATTATTTCCTTGTCACGGGTATTCTTCAAGTTTGCTACTATGTGGCGAGATGATTTTTTATTCCTGTTTATATATTTAGGTGATCTATTGATTTCATTCACTGTTATTTCCCTTTCGTTCCCTAGGTTGGGGAAGTTCTCAGCTATTATTTCTTTGAACAAACTCTCTGCTCCTTTTTCTCTTTCTTCTCCTTCTGGAATACCTATTATCCTTATGTTGCTTTTCCTCATTGAGTCTGATATTTCTCGAAGAATTTCTTCATTTCTTTTTAGTCTTAGCTCTCTCTCCTCCTCTACCAGGAGCATTTCTGCGTGGCTATCCTCAATAGTGCTAATTCGTTCCTCCATATTGTCAGTTCTGCTCTTTAAAGACTCCATTTTTTCCACTATCTCATTCATTTTGTTTTTCATCTCCAATAATTCTGATTGGTTTTTCTTTAGGGTTTCAATCTCTTTTGTGACATAATCCCTGAATTCGTTGATTTGTTTCTGTGTGTTCTCTTGTATTTCGTTGAGCTTGTTTATGATAGCTATTTTGAATTCTCTCTCATTCAGGTTATCAAATTCTGTGCCTTCAGGGTTGGTTTCTGGGTGTTTTTCATTTTCCTTTTGGTCTGTAGCCCTGACATATTTTCGCAAGGATCCGGCGGGGACGGCTTTATTTTTACCTGTCATGATTAAAGTTAGTCCTGCAGTTTCCCCCTGCTGCCACTAGATGGAGATCGCGAGCGGTTTGCTCTGAGGCGGCTGCGCGGCTGCAGCCCCCGGAGGGATTATGCTGAAACGCCGGGTGTGTGGGGGGAGGGGTCCTCTCTTTCTCCTGCTTGACCCGGGGGTTTCCTTTCTGGCTCTGTTAGGGTGTTTGCTACACCCCCTAAACAGTCCGTCGTCGCTTCCCCGTGGGGATCTCGCGACAGTCTGTGAGAGCACCTGGATGGCGCTAGTTTTCCCCGCTGTGGGCCGCCCCTCCCCCCTCTGTCCGCGAACCGCGCTGTTTTTGCCGATCGATTGGGGACGGGGAGTACAACCTCCTACCTCTCCTCCCGTTCTCCTGGGCTTCCCGCGCCTCCACCGTCCGATGTATGGCAGCAGGGGTTTCTCAGAAGTCCTTCGTAGTGTTTGATTGAGCTCTGTTGGAATGTGAATGATGTTTTCGTTGTGTCGTAGGGGGCAGAGATTCAAAGAGGGAATCTCACTCCGCCATGATGCTGACGTCACCCATTGCATTTTGATCAGAGGACATCTGTATGATTTCAGCAGGGCAGTAACAGACGCATTGCACATCTATGGGGGAGCCATTTACGTTATTGTCTTATGTGAATGGTGCCCCCTAGTGTTGTGGATCATGTGGTTTGCACAAGTCTGTACCTGCACGTGTGTGTGTGTGTGTGTTTACACACTCCGAATTGCAGTCCTTTGAAATTTGTTGAGCTTTGCCTTATGGAGCTGTATATGGTCAGTTTTTGTAAATGTTCCCTGTGTGCTTGAATGTCACGTGTATTGACAATTGCTGGGTGCCACATTCTGTATGTGTGGAGTAGTCAAATATTTTATTTGTAGTGTACAAATCATCTACATTTTTACTGATTTTTTTTGACTTCTTTCAATAACGGAGAGAGGTGTATTAAAACCTCCACCATGATTATAGATATGTCTAATTCTCCTTACAGTTCTGTCCATTTGTGCTTTGTTTATATTTTGAGGCTATATTATCATGTCCTACAGGTTTAAAGCTGTGTATCTTTCTGGTGAATGGGAGTCTGTGTTGTTATGAAGTCACTCTCTTTATCCCTAATAATGCTTTTTGCTTTACAGTCTATTATGGCTTATTAATACAGTTACACCGGTTTTCTCTTGCTTAGTATTTGCACTATTTTTCTATCCGTTTGTGTAAGTCAACCTTTTTGTGCCTTATGTTTTTCATATGTCTCTTGTGAACGAACAGCTTGTAGATGGAGAAAAAACAAATCTAGCCTTTTGATTTTTGTCTTTTAATTGGAGCATTTAGTCTGTTTACATTTATTTGGGCTTAATTCCGCCATTTTATGTTGTGTTTTCCATTTGTCCTGCCTGCACTCTGTTTCTTTTTTTTAATGCCTTTTTATGGATTGAAAATTTCTACTATTAAATTTCCTCCCCTTCACTGTTTTTAAAGTAATATACTGTTTTTCTCTTGTTGTAATAGTTTCCTCAAAATTACAGTAGGAATACTCAAAAAAGTATAAAGTTAATCAAGACATTTATCCTTTTCCTGAACAACTTAAGGCTTTGGAAAATCCTTTGAGCCCTTTTGTTTTTGATATGTTAGTATTGTTGTGTATTTCGTTTCTATTTTTTCAGCACCACAAATAATTGTTATTTTTCTTGTTTTACACAGTCAGTGTTCTTTTAGATTAATGCATATATTTATGACTCTTTGTTCTTCATTCCTTTTGGATCTCAGACTTTCCATACGGAATCACTTTTATTTTGACTGAAAGATTTTAGAATTTCCTCTCATGAGGGTCTGTTGATGCCAAATTCTCTTTGTCGATCTGAAGACGTCTTTATTTAGTCCTAATCCTTAGAGGGTATTTTTCCTAGGTGTGGGGTTCTAGATGGACATTTTCTTTCATCATGTGAAGATATCATTCCACCACCCTCTTGCTTCTGTTGTTGCTTAGGACACGTTAGCTGCCAGTCAAATTGCCAATAGTACCCCCACACACTATTTTTGAAACGCTAATTAGATATATGTTCACTCTCTTTTCCATATTTCTCTTCCATGTTTTCTTCCCTTTTGTCCTCCTGGGCTGCACTGTGGGCAGTTTTATCAAGTCCACTCAGTCTCTCTTCAGCTATGTCTAAGCTGCTAGTAGTCATCCACTGAGTTTTCCAGCATTCTGTGTTCTGTTTCATTCTCTCAGTCCACTGAGTTCTCGACATTGTTTTTTGTGTTTTTCATGTTTTAGAACTTTATTTGGTTTATTATATGGTCACATTAAAAAATTTCCTATTCTCTGCAGTTATTTTCAGTTTGGCTTTTAATTCATTTGAGTATATAAGTATAGCATTTTATTATTTGCTTAGTATTCCAATTTGAAGTTTTTTGGCTCTTCTGTTTGCTGCTTATGTTAATCGTTGCCCCTGGTAAGGTGTTTATTTGTGTGCTTTGTTATTTTTTGTTATTTACTGCTTTTGTCTTGGGAAGTTATTTGTGAGGATTGGGCAGGCCCAGGATGAAGGCACCTTCCTCCAGGGTGGGTTCTTGTTTGTTTCTGCCAGGCAGTTGGTCCCAATCTAGGACCACTTTAAGTCACGTTCATGGCTTGAGGTTCACTGGGCCATCGAGGGCTGGTTACCCAGCTTGCAGAAATGCATGAAGGACACAGAAGACCACACACTGTGTGATCCCATGTAAAGTGTCCACATTAAGCTGGGGTGACATGATGGAGAGTGGCTTCACATGGGCATGACAGTGTCTTTTTGGAGTGATGGAAATGTTCTAAAATTACATTGTGGTGATGGTGGCAAAACTCTCTTCAATATTCTAAAACCCTCAGCTGTACACTCAAAACAGGTGAATTTTATGAAATATAAAGTATAACTCAGCAAAGCTGTTTGAAAAGTGCATGCAGGCCACCTGTGGCTGTGTCCTTAGGGCCATGTTTTGTTCCTTTTCTCTTCTTTTCTGCTCCTGTCTTTGCCAGGTTCCCTGGGGCTGGTTGTGGGAGGAGGGAGGTGGTGCCTAGTTTCCTTTCCCTGCCTTGTGGGTGCAGCCCGTGGGGGCCTCTGCTTCTGCGGGACCCTGCCTCTCAGTCTTCTGTCCTGCGCTGCCTGGGCTGCTTGGCTCCCCCCCCACCCCCCCCCGCAGATCTCTTCCAGTTTGACCTTGTAGTTTCTCACCATCTTGACAGCTCCTCAGAGCTTTTAAGGAGATTGCAAATCAAAAGAAAGCAAAACGTTTGAGCCAGGTCGCCCTCCTTGCCTGCATTGCCCCGTCTCCCCACGCTGGAAGGCTAAGTCTGGAAAACCTTGCCCTCATCATTGGATGTGGAAGTCCTCCGTCATTTGCTTGTTTCCTACACTCCTATTAAACATGTTTGGTGCCTTTGGGCCCCTTTCTCTTTCATTTATTAATCAAACTAGTGATATAAAAGAGTTCCTCAGTTTCATTGGGTCTTGATACTGGGGGTGATGGCTGGTGCCAGAGTTTGGAGGCAACCTGAACTTCTGCATATTATTTTTACCAGAATAGTTTTAGAAATTGAATTGATTTGGAGGGATAGGGAGTGGGGGAGCATTTGAAATAAGTTGATCATGTTTGTATGCTAGAATTTTTTTAATAAGGAAAATAATTGTTGTAGTAATTATTATTATGGATAACATAATTCCCATTCTTTTTGATTCCTGGAGTTTTTGCTTAGATATGTTAAGCTTTGGTTTTTGTGAATCGCCCATAGCTATTTGCTTTTCTTGGTAAGGACAGGAAAGGAATGGATATAGCTTAGTAAAGACACCAGATGTATGAAAGTGAGAGGGGAGAAAGATCTCAACTTAGGCATTAACAATAAAATATTTTAAATAGTACTTTTGCTGAATTAAAAATACAAAAAGGCCGCATTTACCAAGTTAATGAATTAAAATGAGGTTAATTATGTGAGTTCAAAATTTATAGTGCATTAACTTGCATATAAATAGTCATAATTTTAAAAAATGGTATTACTTTTTTATTTTGCTGTCTTTTTTTATTCTAGGCTTTCCACTTATTCCCCAAATTTATATCCCTGTGTGACAAAAGGTCATAGGGTTAGGAGTTATATGGCTATTGATAAGGCGCGCACACACACACACACACACACACACACACACACACACACACTGTCTCTCTCTCTCTCTCACACTCACACTGTTTGAAACTGCAAAGTACATAAAATTGTGATCACAGAAGGTAGTGTCCTTGCTTCCCTGACACACCTGTAGCATCTTTCAAGTCAATTTCAGATGCTGACATTTTCCTAATCCTTGTCTCCACCTCTTCCTTCTTTAATCCCATAGCATTTTGTACCTCTTTGTACCCTAGAGCATATATTACCTTCATTTTATAGTTTGCTGTTTTATTATTTTCACCTTTTTAAAAAAGATTTGTAGAAGTGAGAAAGCAATGTCCTAGAAGTTTTGAAAAGTTGAAGAAATAATAATGAAGTAGTAGAAGTAGTAATAGTGAAATAATACTAAAGACTACTTGAATGAATTTTGGAGTTTCCTTTCCTATCATTTTTCAAGTGCAAATGTTATTACACTGTTGCCATCATGATATTCATACAGTTTTATGTTTTGTTTTTTGTATTTACCTCATCACGTGCAGTTTTTCCATATTGCTAAGTATTCCTTTTACTAATTTTCAGTGGCTCCTTGTTTTCTGTACTTGAACTGTTCGCCTGTTGTTGGACATTCAAGTTTCATCTTGCATAGTTCCCTTCCCCCCACGTTAAGGGTTATTTCATTGTGTAGATTCCCGGAAGTCAGGGAGCTGGGTGAAGGGACACAGAGACGGAGAGAGAATGAAGGTGGAAGAGACCCAGACCCTGAATTCACGTCTCTGCCTTCCTGTGTTGTCCTCCCTGTGCTTGGAGTTTCTGCTGCCCCTGCCCGTTCTACCTGCAGCAGTCTCTCTGTTTCCCAGACTGTTCTCATTAGCACACTTATTTTCTTTTTTCCAGAGGTGGGGACACCTAGGCTAGAACCCACAGATTCAAGACAAGGTGCCCCTGTCAGAGTTTGCAATGAAAAAGTATTCATACTTAGATTTTCAGATAAAAAATGCTTTATTCTTGGAATAACAGCTAACTCATGCTGCTGTGCAGTACCACTTTTTAGAAGTCACCTTGCAGCTGTGTGGCCAGGAGTGTGACTGTGATGTGGCTTAGTGCTTGCCCTGTGGACTGAATGAAGTGACAGGGGAAGCTGATGTTGGCCCAGAAGTTTTTTCTCACTTCTTAGTGTATATTCATTTACTTGGTTTTTATCATAGAAATTCTCGGGAATATTTCCTAAATATTCTGAAGTGTGGATATTTTTCTGCCTTTTCTCCCTACTCTCAGCTCTGTCCCTAAGTAAGGGAGGTGGCATGATAGGAAGTCACAGTGGCCTGGGGTGAGGGCCAGCTTCACATCTTGCATCTACTACATAACTAGCTGCACAGCCTGAGCCTCAGTTTTTCATCTGTGAAATGGGCATAATGTCAACCTTGCAAGATTGCCGCAAAGTTTATTTTAGAACAGGGGGTGGTGTGTAAGCTAACTTGTATGTTCATTGTATGTTTTAAAGTGAAGAAAGCAGACTAGAGGAATATGTGCAGTGTCATTTAAATTGTGCTTAAACTGCGTGCATGTGTTTGTGTGTGCATGTGTCTGCACAGGCAGGGCAGGGAGCCCGGAGGAGCGCACATCAGACTGTCTGTATGAGGGGCACGTAGGCTGTCTTCACTTTACTTTTACACACCTCTCCATCATTTCAACTTTTTTCTAATCAGATGTGAGACACTTTCCAATTGAAGCACATTTTTATGGTAATATAATCAGTACCGAAAGCTCTCCATTTGATCACTAAATTAAATGTATTTTTCTTTAATATGCATTGTATTTACACACCACTGATTTTACTGTGACTAGTGCCTGGAAAGATTAGTTGAAAGGTGAAAATAACTTCTCCTAGTTAAAAAAAGATTTTGATTTTACTTTTAATGACATAGGAAAATGCTCACAACATGACTAAGTGAGGAAAAGTTGGATCGCATACTACCTGTACTGTGTGGTATAGAGACAATAAGAGTGAAACATGAATATAGAAATGGTGGTCATTTCTGTTTTTTCTTTTGTAATTGGAGTCACTATAAAATTATTTTAAAGTTACTTGTAAATATAGTATCAGAACTGAATGCCACACGCAGGTGCTGGTTGACCAGAGGAGAGCAGGTGGAGACGGTGGCCACTGCCTTCGTCTGGGTGCTGACGTTTCCCTCGAAGCAGCGCAGGGTCCCTTCACCTGCCTTGGAGGTCTCCTCCTGCTGTGGATTCATGATGTGCTCTCTACCAGAAAATTCCTGAAGCATCACTTCACACTTGTCCATCCCCTCCCCATACAGTTGGTTTCTGCCAGGTGCAGAACCTGGGGTTTAATCTTAAGTTTTATCTCATTAGTTTTGGTCACTTTGCCAGATCTTTTTTGCAATTCCTGATTCTTTTATCCAGCCTCCTTACAATCCTTTCCAGCTATGCCATTCAAGAACTGCATAAGTACATTCTATACCTTTCAAGTAATAGATAAAAATGTAGCACCAGGCATAGCCGAGGCACTACGCCTTCTGGAAACTCCCTTCTATAGCCTCAGCCCTTTGGGTTCCAGTATAATCATTGCAGCACGTGGTCTCAATTTTTAAATTTTGTCCATAAGGTTAGTTTGAGAAAACTTGTCCAAATGTTGATGGAAATGGCATTTTATTTTATTTTTTTTGTGAGGAAGACCAGCCCTGAGCTAACATCCGTTGCTAATCCTCCTCTTTTTGCTGAGGAAGACTGGCCCTGGGCTAACATCCGTGCCCATCTTCCTCTACTTTATATGGGACGCCACCATGGCGTGGCTGACGAGCAGTGCATTGGCGGGCGCCCGGGATCCGAACCTGCGAACCCTGGGCTGCCAAGCGCGGACAAAACCGCTGCGCCACCAGGCGGCCCCCTGGAAATGGCATTTTTATCGGTAGCTCTCTTTCTAGTTAAGAAGAACCACCATTTCTGTAAACTTTCTATGTGCCAGGCACTGTTTAAGGGCTTGGTATGTATGAATTCATTCAATCCTCAGATAACCCAGTGGGGTGGGCGCCTGTCTTACAGATGAGGAAACTGAGGTGTGGAGCAGTTAGGAGACTTGTTCCAGATCACTCAGCTGGTGAGAAGTAGAGCCAGTCTTCAAACCTGGCAGTCCATCTGCAGAGGCTGTGCCTTCCTTGCTGTGCAGTGGGTCACAGTCACGCCTGTCTCCAGTGCCACTCTCAGAAGGGCCTTGAGGGTAGAGCCCTCCTGGGAGGGAGTGGGTGAATAGCTAAACTGCGTGGTTTTCATTCATCACCTGGAAGACGTGCACTTAATGAAATGGTAGTCAGTTGGAACACCTTTCGTGCCTCTGAAAACATATTTAGGTGTTTTAGTTGATTGAAGGCAAAATATGACAACGCTGTGATGTGCTGCCAAAAACAAACGAATCAAACCTTGAATGTCATCTTTTGGCTGCATTAATGGAATGCAGTGTACAGAATGAGGGAGGAGATAGTTTTCCTGTTTGTGAGCTGTTTTTTATAAGCACTATCTTTAAAAAGAACATACATCAAGTTGGAATTTATTGCAGGTGTGGGGCTGAGATTGCGAAGGGATTCACAACGATGTCAGCTGATGAGGTCCAGCTAAGGAACTGGGATGTGTGGCCTGGAGCAGAGTGATCTTCTGTGGGAGAGCGGGGGGCGGGGGGTGGTGAGCACCGTCATAGATGTCAGCAGTCCTGTGTGATGTCGGTACTGCTTTTATCCCAGGTTTACAGAGGAGGGAGTTGAAGGTGTGAGAGGGGAAGTAATTTGTACAAGGTCCCTTGAACTCAGGCCTGGCTGTCTCCCCAAGTGGCTGGCGAAGGAGAAGGGACATCTTCCAGTTACAGTTTCTGATCCACAAACTGACCAGCTTCTCGATGTCGCCAGGCGACAGGACAGAATTTGGTACGTTCTGTGGTTTCTGTAACTCTCACGTGATTATATGCGTCTTTTCTCTTTGAGGTGAAGGTGTATCAGGAAGGAAACAGGACACATCCTGAGTATTTCAACAGAGGGGTTTAGGTAAAGAATTGGCTTCAGAGGAGCGGAGGGGCAAACGGGAAAGATCATGGTCTCACCTACAGGCAGTGACTCAGGAGGCAGCCAGCACCCCTGGGGCTGGGGGACAAAAAGAAGGGGCCCAGCGAGCTGGAGGTCAGGCTACTGAGGTAGGGATGCAGGATGCTGGCACCTCTGCTGGGCACACGCTGGGGCGGGTCCTGGGAGTGCAAGCAGAAAGAGAGGCTCCATCTTCCTCCTGCCACCTGTCGTCTCCCTCTAGTGTCCCTAATGGCAGAAGCTGAGAACACTCCCTGGGGAAGGAGAATGCGGGCCGGCAGCCCTGGGGCCCGCACCCCGAGGCAGAGGCCAGGAGGCTGGGTGTGGAGCTGAGGGCAGAGGCTTGATCTCCAGCGCGGGCCGCTCCTCGGGGGTGTTCAGCCTTTGTGCGTGCCCTTCTACACGTGTGTGAACTGCCGCACACTAACAGTAGTTTTAGTATTTGCCTTGTAAACATGCAGCTGTCCTTTACCCGAAGTCATTCTGCGGTTGGTTATTATTCCTATGCAGAGTCTTGCTTAATTGTAGTGTGCCTATTAGCCTCCCCTAAATGAGGGCTTCAAGAACTTTCTGGACCCCTTCAAGTCACCATCCCAACATGTCACCCGTCCAGCCCTGGTAGCTCGAGATCACTGTGGTACGGGAAGAGGAAGATCTAGCCCTTTCTCTCAGAAAGAGGTGGGAGTCAGAGCCCAACCCGACACCCATGCCACCCGTAGTGAGCCTACTGGCCTCGCCCAAGGGCTGTTGTCTAGAGTAAGAGAGAAAATTAAGATATTTCAAAGAGGTCTGTAATCCACAATCAACCATGTTACTAGAATCAGGAGCATTTCTGTACGATTGTGTTTGAAGTTTTTAGGTTGTTAACTCTTGATTTCTACTTGGGGTTTTCACTCCACGATTATATCTGTGGCATCATTTCTGATGCCATGCTGCCCTGGAAGAGGACCTACAGTTCTGCATCAGTAATTGGCTATTTTGCTTCTGTATTTTTAGAAGGGTAATCTGAATTTTAAAGTAATTGACTTGTAAATGTTTGGAAAAGAATTGATCACTTGGTGTGAGCGAGCTTCCTTAAGAGCAGCCTGTGTTTCCTGATTTTATTTCCTTTTTCAGGAGAATTTCTTTGGAGTTACACATATTTTTCTTCTCCCCCCCTTTTATACAAAAATTGAGATTGATATTCTAGGTACTGTTTTGTATCCTGCTTTTTTCACTTAACATCAAATTGTGTGTATTTCCCCTTTTCATTTACACATTCCTTAAAAACATGATTTTTACGGGTTTCATAGTAACCTAAAGTTATTTAATATTAAAGTTCAACATTACTGTTGTATCTATAATTTTTTAAAGCACTTTTCCACTGTTAGACATTTAGGCTGTTTCTGTTTTTTAATATGAATAATGTTGTGAGAATCTTTGTATGTAAATCTTTGTCCAAATTTCTGGTTATTTTCTTAGCATAAGTTTCTATAAGTCATAACTACTTGGATATGAACATATTAAGGGGTATTGACACATTTTGCAAAATTGCTGTTCAGGAAGGTGTTTTGAAATATAGTGTATTGATAGAAAATTTAAGGTATAGTAGGAGATCAGGAGACAATTGTCATTGAAAAGATAGTTTATTACTCACAGTTCCCAAGAGAAGGGGGCCATGGGGAAGCACTGGGGTTGATCGTGCCGTGCCACGGGGAGCCACATGGGGAAGCACTGGGTCCGTCAGGAGGCAGAGGTAGGTGGGAACTGTGGGCAAGAGCCTTTCCTGGAAGGAAGCAGGGAGGCAGGTAAGCAGGTTTAGGATTGGCCAGTGTGGATAATTTCAGCAGGCTCTGGGGCATAAGGGCTGTCCTGAGTTGTTGGATACCTGGCCCTGAGTGTGAGAGCCGATGAAGGAGGTGGTTGGGGCTGTGGGCTCTGAGGGGGTGGTGGTTGGTTTGTATTTGAAAGGTGAGTTTACTGTCTCCAGGAGTTGGCCAATCCTGGGAGGGGCAGTTGCTCCAGGGTCAGTGGGGCCCCAGAAGTCTGAACCCAGAAAATAAAAGACCTGGTTGATACAGGTTTTACTGTCTTATGTGCCCACTGGTGGGTCTGAGAGTGCTGGTTTCCTAGTAATGTTGCCAACCCTTGGCATTGCTGTGAAAAATATCTTTGCAATTAGGGAGATGACTTATCATTTCATTTTTAAATTACACTTTTGATTACTAGTACAGTTGAACATGTTTACGGGTCAGCTGCATTACTTTTTTTTATTGATTGTGCCCTTTGCCCATTTACAGGTAAGACAGTGCACCAGGGGCACTGCAGGTCATCAGTACAGGGCAAGTCTGCCGAGCCACACTCTTAGGACTGTTCTGAAACTCTCCTACAGCCTAGAGGGAGGGAGGTCCCCATGGGAGTGTGGCTCAGGGCTCACCTGAGGTAACCCTGTCCTGCTCAGCATTTTTGTCAGATAAAGATTTGGAAGGTGTACTTACCAAGTTTGTTGATGATACAAAATTGGGAAGGACGGGTAATAATGTAGCTGACAGAATCAGGATTGAACATGATCTTGAAAGGGTGAAATGCTGGTGGAATGTGATAAAATGGAACAGGGGTACATTGCAAGCCCTGCATTTTGCTCCCTCCCTCATTCCTGCTTTCCCACCTGCCTTCCTTCCTCCCCCTCCCTTTTTTCCATTCCTGTTTTTTCCAGCAGTTGCATAAATTCAGATGAATGTTTAGCGATTGTTTTGCAAAGACCTAGGATGTAAACGAGCCGACTGCCTGCCTGCCTTAGAGGTTTCCATTCATGGGCCCGCGGGCCTCTTGTGCTCTGGGCGTTTGAGACCACACGAGGAGTATCTCCTTAATTTGGGATGTTCTGTTTTGAGAGGCGTCCACAGAACAGACCAGACACAGGATACCCGGATGAAAGGGACTAAGATCCTGAGAGACCTTCAAGCAGAGGCGCCTTAGGGTGAGTTGGAAAGAGTGGGGATGGAATGAGGAAGGGAAGGCTGAGAGGGACTTGGCCGGCTCCCTTCCAACCCTAGAAGGGCTGCTGCTGGGCATTGGAGAGGGAGTAGACCGGCCAGCGGCTCCGCAGGGTTAATGGGAACAGACCCCAGTGGCTCAGTGTGGCAGAATTGTCCCTCAGTGGGACAGCCAGCCTTGTAATCTCACTCCTATTAGAAATGTTCCAGAAGTCATAGTATGGCATCTCCCGGGATGTTGGGATTTCTTCGTTGCTGGGAGGATGCTTCATGTATTGGAAGAGGGATACCAGATGGAATGAATTCACGGTACAGTTTGCCGATTCCTGGCTTTGTGGCCTTAGAATGATTGATTCTTTAATCACTCAGAACATCGTTTTCCTGTAGAGTGGGGTATTGATACCTGTTTCCCATGATGGATGTGAGTTACAGCTAAAGAGGTGTGCTGGGAAGTCCCTGGAATGCAGCTCCTGTTTCCTTCCTGGGAAAGTTGTACTATGTGGATCCAAGACCCCTGTCACTCTAAATTGCCACTCTGTGATTCTCTTAATGCATATGTATGTATCTCTGACACACACATTTATTATGAAGGTGACAACAAGGCAGATGGGTTGTTTTAAATCTGTGGCTTTTTATTAGACAATTTATCAGAATTTTTAGTTTCAGTGCATGTAAGAGCATCTGTCAATAAAAAATAACTGGTTCTCCTTGTCCACTGCTTCTTTCTGAGGCCTGCCACACTTGGTACCCAGTGAGGAGTCTTCAGGGTCGAGTGGTCAGGGGCCTGTTTTTTTGGCCTGCATCGCTTGTGCTTATAGGAGCCATTTAGCTTCTCTTTTCTTCAGAATTTCCATCTAAAGATAACATTAGACTCCTAATTCTGGTAGTGAAGCAGAGGAATCATTAGATCCTCTCTGGGAAGTGCTTTGAGTTGCTCAGAGGAAGGAGACTGTGTAACAGAGACCGAGACATCACCACTGGAATCGGCTCTGCTGGTGAGTTCACGATCAGACGTTTCTCAGCCTGTCGTTGGTCGTGGGTAAACAGAGGACATTTAGTTGGGTTTTTTTTTGGACCAGATTGTGCAGAGAATTAGACCTTTGCCTAGGTATCTGTTTTACTGAAAGGAGCAGCCAGAGAGGATGTTTTCTTAGTTCCGAGGACCTGTTGTTCACTACCTCCTGTCTTCACTAACCTCTTGGACCTTTGTGGCTAGGCACAGCTGCCTGCTTACTCTGAGAAGAGGACAAAGTGCTGTTCCATTCTTTTTACTCACAACACCTCTGGGACATGGCCCTGACTCATTTTGGGGTGTGTGTATAAGTCAGGTTCTCCAGAGAAATAGAACTGATAGGATGTGTGTGTATAGGGTCACTTGATTATGGAGGTCCAAAATCTGCAGGGGGGGCCAGCAGGCTCAAGACCCAGGGACCAGTGTAATTCAAGCCCAAGGCTGTCTGCTGCAGAATTCACTGTTGCTTGGGGGAGGTCAGTCTTATTGTTGTGGCCAGGCCTTCAACTGATTGGACGAGGCCCACCACGTCATGGAGAACAATCTACTTTACTCAGAGTCCACTGTTTTCAATGTTAATCTCGTACAAAAACACTCTCACAAAGGAATGTTGGACCATATATCTGGGCACTGTGGCCCAGCCAAGTAGACACATAAAATTAATCATCACAGGGAGTCTTCCTGCAGAGAGTTAGTTTCTTGTAGCTGCTGGACCTGGTGAGGAGGCTGCCTGGAGGCTGTGTGGCTTGTGCCAGGTTAGATGGAGCCAGGCAGACCCCCATTTTTACATCTTTAACTTTTTTCGTCCCAAGTTCAGTGTTCTTTCTAAGTTGTCAAGGGGAATAAATTAGCATCCTGAATTGCACCTTAATGAAGTTTATTTTTTGTTGGTTGAGATTTTACTGAGAGCTACAGAAAAAGTACTCACCTGGGGGTTCAGAGAAGGGTTGTGGAGTGCTGAATTTTTCTTTGAGCTTTTAAGGTCAGAACTCATGGGAACTAAAACAATATGTAAAAACATAAACATTTAGACTTTATAGGGTGACTCATAGATAGCTGCCTTTCAAGATGAGTGGAATTCTTGTGAGAAGAAGCACTGTGGAGTCTCCTGCCCACAAAGAACAGAGGGCCTCTGCCACAAGACCCTGTCTAACCTCCCCTGGCGTGAGGAGTCTGGTCCTCTGTGTGTTACTGTCTTCACCGCGTCCCACTGGAGTGACAAAGAAAGTCCTTTCCCGTGGTTTCATTTTTTTTTTCTTAATGTTCTCCCCCACCACCCATTTCCTTGTGACTTCCCCTTTTCCATGGACGGGCTGACTGCAGTCTGTCACCTCACTTCTCTGCCTGTGTGGCGTACGGATGCCGTCAGTGTGGTACTACTTTGACCTATTATTTACTTAGAAATATTTTTTATCATGAGAAAATGGGAATTATGTTTTGAACTTTGAATTAAGTCTTTGGTAGCTGATGGGTCATGAAACTTGGTTAAAATAAATGATCTCAGATGTGTTGGATATTTACTAAAAAGATGCCACCAGAGTTCAAACGTATAAAATGAGCCACATATTATTCATATCAATTCAGAAATAGAGAAGGAGCGTGAACTGGTTGTATAGCTGAATTCTTCCTGTTTTTCCAAAAGAGAGGGAGTATTTGCTTTTATGTGAATAGTTATACAAAACTGGGGAAGGGGGTCAATTGGAAATTGAATTAAAACCAAATTATGTAAGAATGTTCTTAGTTTTATGATATCCTGTTATTGTTCCAATGGTTTAGTTTATTATTTTTTTCCTTAGCATTCTGAAGCCCACAGAGCTGGTGTATCAGTATAGCTCCACGGCGTGCCATTTACGTCACTTGTGCACATTGCTCTTGACACCCAAGTTTATGTGCCTTAAAGAATTGTATAGTTTAAGGACAACGGTGTTTTCAAAGGGAATTTTATTTAGGGTTATTTGCCTAAAGTTTAGAAATAAGACATTTTTATAATGTGTAATTGTGAAGTGGAACCTGGAGATTTACTTAATCTAGAAATTATTTTTGGATTGGGCTTTAAAATATTTGAATGCCTGTTAAACAAATTCTATAGTGACTAGAGGTTCAAAATTGCAGTATTTATAAAAACGCTCATTCTAAACCTGCTTCCTTTTACAATCTAGGCATATACACAGTCTGTTCAGAATCCTTCAATACAGTGCATTCAATTTTGTTCTGAAGTCTTCTGCGTCCCCCGTTCTCAACCGTGGTTGTGAACTAACGTTCCCAGCGTACATCATAGTGTTGTTTGCAGTTTGTCAGAAGGTGCTGTGCAGCCGGGCAGATGGAGAGGCTGAGAGGCAGGATGCTGAGAATCTGCGAGGGCATCAATCCTCTGTTTCTGGCCAGATTTAATTGTTTGGTTCAGCTGGGAAGCCATACGTTAACTTTTACTTCAACCCATCCTGATCTCTTCTACAGATGCTGGTTTCATACAGGCCTATTTTTCTCTGAAATTGAGCCTGAGAGACAAAAATCCTCACTTGAGTTGTCGCAGATTTTGCTAAATTGAGACTCGTGGAACTGGTTGGATGCCTTCTGCCTGCCCTGGTGCTCCCTTGTGGAGTAGTATGTCATGGTCACAGGTGACATGTTGTGGGGAGTTACCTTCCAAGATGTGGGTGTCTGTTTTCATTCCACTTTCTGTATGGCCAGAATTGTGCACTGAGGTTTCCTTTCTGAGAAGGGAAGAATTAAAGAATGAAAAGGAGAAAGAACTGGGAAAAGGCCTGGGCAAGCCTAGTGCTGTGGTGCCCTCCTTGTGTTTCTAAGGAGTTACTCTGATTCCCATCTCTGTCTGCCTTGTCAGAACTCTCCTTACCTTTAGCCTTCAAGGGCCCATGGCTGGAGCTCCTGGGTGGGTACAGGAGAGCAGCCCCTGGTGATGTCCCAGGGACGCCCTCGGAACAGCCGAAAGGCCCGTCCCGAGGCTGAGTGCCCAGGTGCTTCCAGCTCTCTAAGTTCTAGCTTGAATGTCTGTTTCCTCTGCTGAATTTTACATTTCTTATGGTCTTTATCACTTT
Source organism: Tapirus indicus (assembly GCA_031878705.1). Taxonomy (NCBI): domain Eukaryota; kingdom Metazoa; phylum Chordata; class Mammalia; order Perissodactyla; family Tapiridae; genus Tapirus; species Tapirus indicus. Next base: position 58,490,800 of record CM062932.1, read on the forward strand.
TTGCTGTCCATTATAGTTGCTCACGTTCCTCAGACTAGATTTTAATATTCTCGATGGTGAGAAAGTCCTCCCTCCGCCCGGGTGAACAGAATGTTTGGTAACTGGTCTTCCGAAAGTGTTTGTTGAGTAAAAACGTGAACCAGTTGTGTACCATTTCATCTATGTTTTCTTTAACCTTTATAAGTTTTTAAAATGTGCTATATATACAGAAAGACATATAAAACCAAAAATAGTGAAATGAATACCCAGAAGGCAACTGGTACATCAGGTCCAGAAAGGCACCTTGCCAGTGCTGTGTCCGAAGCCCCTGCACGTGGAACACTGGGGATAGGTCCGTGCCGTCAGGTAGCAGGAATTCATTCCTTCTCGTTGCTGGGGTGCACCTGCCATTGAAGGAGCAGGCCCCAGGTTAGCCATTCATTCCACGGTTGTTGAATATTCAGGTTGTTCCAGTTTTTGTGTATTATGAACAGTGCTGCTGTGATCTTTTTATATATGTCTTCTGGTTAGCATATATACAGATTTTTGGCAGGGAGGTAGATGCCAAGGGATAGAACTGCAGGCTAATAGTGTATACAAATGTTCAGTTTTAGGAGATACTGCCAACTGGCTATTTTGTGTGTGTGTGTGTTTTTTTTTTTTTGCTGAGGAAGATTCACCCTGAGCTAACACCTGTCACCAGTCTTCTTTCTGTACGTGAGCTGCTGCCCAGCATGGCTGCTGACAAGTGGTGTAGGCCATGCCTGGGAACTGAACCCAGGCCACTGAAGCAGAGTGTGCCGAACTTAACCACTAGGCCACCGGGGCGGGCCCACTGCTGAAGTGGCTTTTCAAAGGGGTTGTTACACTTCTGCCAGCAGTGTATGCAAGTTCTGGCCAACACTGCCGTTATCCTTTTAGTCATTCTTATGGGTACATATTTTATTGTGATTTTAATTTTATTTTCTTTCATGACTAGTGAAATTGGGTACCTTTCATATACTTACTGGCCATTTGGTTAGCCTCTTAATGAAATCCCTGTTCAGGGTTTTTGCCCATTTTTCTGTTCAGTTGTTTCTTACTGGATTGTAGGAGTTCTTTGTATGTTCTAGATTAAGTCCTTTTTGAATGTGTTTGATGTGTGGCACATTGCTTTTCCTACTCTGTAAGGTGATTTTTCAGTCTTTTTTATGGACTCTTTTTTTTTGGGGGGGGGGGGGTGAGGAAGATTGGCTCCGAGCTAACATCTGTTGCCAATCTTCCTCTATTTTGTATGTGGGACTCTGCCACAGCATGGCCTGATGAGCGATGTGTAGGTCTGCGCCTGGGACCCGAACCTGTGAACCCCGGGCCACTGAAGTGGAGTATATGAACTTAACCGCTACTCCACCGGGCCAGCCCTGGACTCTTTTGATAAACAGAAATACTTAATTATACTATAGTTGAATATATAAATACTTTGCCTGTGATTCAGGCTTGTGTTAAAGTCTTTTCCTACCCTAAGGTCAAGACTGTGTCCTATAAGGTATCCTGAAAGCTTTATAGTTGTGCTGTTTATATTTAGGTCCATATCTGGGGTGACCGTAAGTCCTGGTGTGCCGAGGGCAGTCCTAGTTTATACCTACTTTCCTGGCATAATTATTCATAGCATCCTTTTTCACTCTCACAGGTGTCCAGCTTGGAGGATAAGTTGTATAATCAAACTATCTATTGCCTACCTGGCATGGGTTTTTGCATATGTGTGAGGCAGGAGTCCAATTTCCTTTTGTTTCAAATGAACATGAATATATGAAAAGGTCCTAGTGTCTTCTATTGGCAAGGACTGCCATTCTCCTCTCAGTGCTGTCTTTGTTGTAAATCGAGTGCTGTGTATGCTTGGGTCTGTTTCTGGTCCCTCGATGCTGTTCGAGGGGTCCGTTTGTCTCTGCGCCAGCGTCACTCTCTCTCTCTGTGGCTTCACGGAATCTGAAAAAGCAAACGGTCACATCTTGATCCTCCTCAGGAGTATCTTGGCTCTTCTTGTCCCTTCACATTTCCATAGAAATTTTAGAATCAGTGGGTCAGATTCCACTGAGGGGCAGAGAGACCTGTTGAGATTTTGACTGTGATTTAATCAGATCTGTGCGTCTATAAATCATTTGGGCAGAGAACTGACATCTTTCAATATTAAGTTTTCTAATTTTCCATATAGAAGTCTTTTATGTCTTTTGTTGAATTTATTCCCCAATATTTGAGTTTTTAAATGCTATTTTGATGGTATCTTAGACATTTTGTATTGTTTGTTTTGGTGCATGGGAATGCAGTTGACTTGACATACTGCTTTAGTACCCAGCAGCCTTGCCGAGCACTCTTCTTACTTTGAATATTTATCCACGTATTCTTTTGGATTTCTGTAAACATAGTCATAATCTTTTGCAAATAATGACAGATTTGTTTTTTCTGTTCCAGTCCTTATACTTTTTCTTTTCCTATTTTTAACTGTGCTACACTGACTAGGACTAGTGTTGAATAGAAATGAGGTATCTTGAGCTTGCTCCCTTCCTCAAAGGGAGAGCTTTCAACCTTTCACTATTAAATATGATTTTTTGCTATAACTTTTTGTAGACAATCTTGATCAGATTAAGGAATTTTCCTTTTCTTGCTGTAAGAGTTGTTTTTATAATGAATGGCGATTGAATTTTATTAAATACTTGTTCTGCATCTATTGAGATGATCATATGCTTTTTCTCCTCTAATTTGTTAATGTGGTGAAGTGTGCACACACACACAGAATGTTTTAATGGTCAGACCTATCTTGCATTTCAGATATAACTCAAGGTGGGCATTGTGTCTTAGGCTATTTATGCATTGCTAGATTTGGTCTGCTTAGGATTTTTGTACCTGTGTTCTTAATGAGAGTGACCTGTATTTTTTTTTTTCTTGTACTTCTTTTGTTGTTGGATTTTAATATCAAGGTTATGCTAGCGTGAAAATATGGGTTTGGGGGATGTTTTTGATTTTTTTGTTCTCTGACTTTCAGTAAGATTTGTAGAACTTGCCAGTTACTCATCTGGGTCTAGAATTATCTCTGTGGAACAATTTTTGATTATGATTTGTTTTCTAAATGGTTATAGGAATTTCATGTTTTCTATGCCTTTGTGAGTCAGTTTTGGAGAGCTGTGTTTTTCTGGGAATATGACTTTCTATGTAATAAGTTAAAAAATTTAGTGGTATAACATTCTTCAGAGTGTCCTCTTTTTTTTTTTCAGTGTCTGTGGAGCTTGCTTTTTTTATTCCTGATAGTCGTTATTTGTGCATTTTCTCTTCTTCTTGGTTAGTCTCACTAGAGCTTGCATTCTGCACAGGGGCGGTAACTGCCTCAAGGGGGGGAGTTGGTTCTTGGTGGAGGGCACAGAAGAATTCTTCCTCTTTGTGCATAAAGCTCAGATGTGCATACAGTACACAAACAGATATGCAGTGTATCTGCAGTGTTAGAATTTCATGGGGAATGGCCATTAGGAAAAAATGTCTAAAAAGGCACCTTAGGGTGGCAGTGAAGAAAAAAACTTGAGAGACACTGCACTAGAGGTTAGTCTTTTTTAGAGAACCAATTTGTGGCTTTGTTGTTCTTCTCTTTTGTATATTTTTTATTTTTCATCAATTTCTGATCTTTATTTACTTCCTTTTCCTTTCTTTGGGTTTATCTTCTTTTTCTCTAACTTCTTGTGATGGATGCTTACTCATTTATTCTCAGCTTTCCTTCTTTTCTTCTCTGTGTTTATGGCTATGCCTTTCCCTCCCTGTGTGGCTTTCCTCTGTCCCTCCACCTGTGATCTATCCATTTACTTCCCATTCAAAGGCCCTGAGGCCAGAGTGAGAGTGGCCCAGGTGCGGAACAGAAAGAAGGCTGGATTAGCTGCAGCTGGTGAGGAGAAGGCGAGAGAGGCCTAAACTGAGTCATGCAGGGGCTGTAGGTAAGGAGTTTGGTTTTATTTTAAGTGTGTGAGGGATCCATTGCTGGGTTTTATCAGGGGTGTGGTGTAGTTTGACTTCTGTTTAAGAGACTGGAGAATGGATTGTAGGGCAAAGGTGGATGCGAGGGGAGACTCAGAGGCTCCTCTGGTCTGTGGGGAAGAGGGGCTGGTGGCTTGCCCTGGGGGAGAGGTGGCGAGATAGCAAGAGGGCAGGTTCGGGATGTGTACTGTGGGAGACGTAACAGGACAATACTGCACAGTTGAGCAAATTGTTTAAAAATAACCTCTATTGGACAGACCATTAATTGCCATCTCTGGCCCAATATCTTACTTAGTAAGCTGTAGCATTGTAACTTTTCATTTACCTCCACGATTATTTAGTGTCCTAACAGAGTAGGAGATTTATTGGGGCAGACAGCTCCCTAGGAACATTTACTTTCAGTATTCCTGCAATTCTCATGATAAATAAAGAAAATTCAGTGCTGTCTATTTTCACATTCCTACAAACGCAGAAGTGCAGTTCTCACGGTGCGTTTGCAGACTCCTGGAGAGTCTCCAAGACCTTTCAGTGAGGTCAGTTACTAAGACGTTATTTGCGTTTTCCCTGTGTGAACACGTGCACTGATGGTGCAGAAGCAACGGTGGGTGAAGCTGCCGGCCTTAGTGTGGGTCAGGCAGCCGCTCCACCCTGGACCGCTCATTGTGTTCTTTGGAGCCTCACACTTGAAGTAAAAGCTAATGCCACTTCCGGTTAAGATGAGGCAGGAAAAGATTGTTAGATCTTGACCCTTTAGTTCACTTCTTTACAAGCTGGTCAAAGCACTTCTGCTGCACATTGAGATCCATGGTTGTCTCAAGGAAGAGCACTTGTGCCATAAAGTTGTAAGCTGAACTAGTTTTGTTTTTTTTTTCCTCGAAGGAACAACTGTAAGAATTTTCTCAAAATTGAACAGAGCTGTCACTTCAAGGAAAACAACTGATGATATTTGTTGCCAATGATAAAATTAAAGCTTTTGACTGATAGTTAGAATTTTGAAAAACTTGTGTCTGCCACTGTGAACTTGGTGGCTTCCCAAGGCCTAAGCCCTTTCTGATGGTGCCATTGGTGACGTTAATGAGTGTGGTTGTTGGATGTTGTGGAATGAGATGCGTCAACGTTTGGGAGGTCTGTGTAAGTCGGCGAACCAGTCATTTCCAGACGACCAGCATATGGTGTCACAAAGTCATGGGTGGGTCAAAGAGCCACTTAAAGTACAAGATGAAACTCTAGATTTTAGTATAACAATATGAAAAGGGTCTTGAAATGGGTTCAGATTCTACACTGCAAATAACCTTTGAGAAAGTACCGCTTGTTGAGTTTTGGTGTAGTATAAAATATATTGACAATTATTTGAAAAGACTGCATATAGATATGCAACTACATATCCGCGTGCGGCTGGCCTTTCCTCGTGTACTGAAGTCAGAAGAACATAGTGCACAGACTGAATACAAAAGCAGACATGAGAGTCCTGCTGACTTCTAGTAAGTCAGACATTAAAGTGATTTGCATTAAAGTGATTTGCAAAAATAAAAAACATTGCTACTCACTAATGTTTTTTGTTTGGGAAGATAGAGTTGTTTTTTTTTTTTTGGTGAGGAAGACCAGCCCTGAGCTAACATCCGTTGCTAATCCTCCTCTTTTTGCTGAGGAAGACTGGCCCTGGGCTAACATCCGTGCCCATCTTCCTCCACTTTATATGGGACGCCGCCACGGCATGGCTGACAGGCAGTGCGTCGGCGGGCGCCCGGGATCCGAACCAGCGAACCCCGGGCTGCCAAGCGCGGACTAAACCGCTGCGCCACCGGGCCGGCCCCAGGGAAGATAGAGGTTTTTAATAAAATACATTTTTTACTAAATGTGTATCATTTATGTTAACATGTAATGGGTTTTTAATTGTTAATTTTAAATGAATTAATAAAAATGAAAAAACCCTCAGTTTTAACTTGTAACGTGATAAACATTGGTAGTTATAATTGGCAAAAGCTCTTTGAGATCCTTCATAATTTTTAAGAGTATCAAGGGGTCTTGAGACCAAAAAGTTTGAGAATTGCTGGTTTGTAGAAACAAAAATGATATTTAGTAATCTTTCAGTTCTTTGAAAGTGGGAAGTGAACCTTGGCTTCTCAGTTTGGCACTAACGTTTCCTGCCCTCAAAGGCAGACTTCTTTCTGTGTTCATGTTTTGCACTATGATGTTTTACATGAAGTACTTGCATTTGGGCAAAACCATGCCTGTTAGCCATGTGCAACCAGCATGGGAGCAACGCTTGCGGTATCTTCCTTCTGCTGCCTAAATCAGGAGAGTATTATGCCCTCTCTGTGGGTGAAAGAGTTTTTGTCTCTGTGGGCTGTGAGCACAGCAAAGAATAAAGCCTTTAAAATTCAGCAGAGAGAACCAGCCATTACTGAAAATTGAACGTTTTAATTAAAAATATCCATCACGAGGTGGCTCCTCTCTTCCCTTATTTCTCAAGCGTGGCAAACGTTAATAAACCGTCATTGCACTTGGTTCCGTGGTAAATTGCCAGTTGGTGAGTGGGATTTCTTCCCATGAAGCGCTTCGAGATAAAACCCTGCAACATCTGTTCCCGTGACAACCATCCCTTTTTTATTCTGGTTTATGTATATTTCAGAAGGTAGAGATAGGAGGTTATGGGAACCTTCAGGAAGAGCTCAGTAAATGCTGTTCTGTTGTGTATGCCTGAGAGTCAGAGAAAGAGAGGAGATACTTGCCTAGCACGTGATTCATTGGTCCTCCTCTCTGTTCATGTTGCTTTCACCTGGACTAATTGATGGATTGAATGGTTATTTGGGAGTGAGAGGCCCCCAAGTGCCACCACAGGCACTCAGTTCTGTACCTTAATCTTCTACCTTTGAGACCATATCAACTTTTTTTTTCCAAATTATTTTATTGGCATAGGCAAAAGGGTTAACATCATGATTCTTTGTTCTCCTGTTCATATAATTTTTTTAATAAAATAAGGTAGAAGTTGGGCTTGGTCTTTCTGCCTTTGAGGATGTTGTAGCCTAAAAGTTACTCAGATTGGGGGAGGGAGGCTCGAATTTTAAAGCTTATTAAGCGGGCTGATTTGGGGTTTCTACTGCAGTGGAACAGTGGGATTCAGATGGATCTTCTGATAGTATAAAAAGAAATCGACTCTTATATACCTGTCCCCAACTTTTTTCTTAAACATCTAGTTTTATTAGGTAGGAAAAAAAAGCAAAAACACAGCAAATAGAGCCTGGAAACCTGCGGTAAACACTAATTCCCCGTTGAGAAGACTGGCAGTGTGATAGCGGGTCCTTAGTCTGCGTGGGGTGTGGTGATTACTGAGGTGGCAGCACTTTCTGGCAGAAGTGTTTTTATGAGTATGGACATCCCCTCTGTTTATAAGGCGTATGGGATTTGGTTTGGGTTTCGATGTTTTCACCACTATTGCCAAGCTATTTGGATTTTTCTCATAAGGGTTCTGGCCATCAACCAGCTGCCCTGCTATTTTGGGGTGCATTGTTTTGGGGAGATCTTGCTGGGGACTTACTAAAATATAATGAAAATATTTACTTATCTTTTGGACTGATGAAAGTTTAAGTCTTGATAACTTTTATGGGTGTAACAGTTTTCATTTTTTTACCACTTAAAACTGAAGGCTGGGAGATTAGTTTGAATGTTAGAGCGTGCTGTCTTAGGTTGAAAGGGTTTGTTAATGTGCATGTGTGTTGGCAGAAAAGCGCATTGGGGGGGCCAGCCCGGTAGCATGGGGGTTAAGTTCACGTGCTCTGCTTCGGCGGCCGGGAGTTTGCAGGTTTGGATCCTGGGCATGGACCGACGCACTGCTTGTCAAGCCATGCTGTGGCGGCATCCCATATAAAGTAGTGGAGGATGGGTATGGATGTTAGCCCAGGGCCAGTCTTCCTCAGCAAAAAGAGGAGGATTAGCAAGGGATGTTAGCTCAGGGACAATCTTCCTCACCAAAAAAAAGCGCATGGGAAACCGTGGTCCTCCAGGAACAATTTGGATGGGTCAGCTATTTTGTTTACATTTTGTATCATTAATATTTACATTTTATTTTACAGAAATCTCATTTTTGCCATGTCCTCATTCTCACATCTTCCTTCTTGGGATTGGAATCAATAGTAGAGGATTGACCTATCAGTACTTTGCAAAGTTTAGAAAAATAAATCAAAAAGAAGTATGTTTATCTTTTTGGCTACATCTTTTATAAAATTTTCTTCTTGAATTTCCCTTTTTCCTCTCTTTCCCTAATCCTTCAAAGGCTGGCAGGCACTGTTAAACTCCAACTTTTTGTTTTAAATGTTTGTCTTAACAGCTGTGGGTCCTCTTATGGACTGGCATGATTGTAGTCATTGAGAGGGACGTGTGATACCTAGGGTTTATGGCTAGATATGGGACCATATGTAGTGCTTTTCTGTGATAGGGAGGATACTCAAGCTTGTATTTATTTAGCTTATTTCTTAGATTGTGTAACTTTTTTTTTTTTTTTGGTGAGGAAGATTGGCCCTGAGCTAACATCTGTTGCCAATCTTCCTCTTTCTGCTTGAGGAAGATTGTTGCTGAGCTAACATCTGTGCCAGTCTTCCTCCATTTTGTATGTGGGATGCTGCCACAGCATGGCTTGATGAGTGATGTGTAGGTCTGCATCCAGGATCCAAACCCGTGAACCCTGGGCCACTGAAGTGGAGCATGTGAACTTAATCACTACACCACTGGGCCAGCCCCTGTAACTTTTTAATTTATTCTTTTATCCTTGATGATGGTGTTGGTATTTAGGAACTCCTGTCTAGAAAGCATTTTGGAGAAAAGCCTTGTGTAATTTTAATTTTGATGTTATAGATACCTTTTTCTCTTATTTAAAAGGACTCTTGCAGAGGTTGAGTTGGGATTGGTGGAGTTCAGCAGGGGACCTGGTCATTATATCACAGGTTTATCAGATATTTTCTCAAAGCATGATGTAATTTGCTCTTACAGGAGGATAAAGATTCTGGCATTTTAGCATCTCTTGTTTTGGGTCTGGAGGCTTCAGTATTCCTGACTCCGTTTGAGAGGCACTCAGGTCGTGCAGTAATAATAGTTCACATTTCTGCAGTGTTGAACAGCCGATTCATTCAGCAGATATCTATTGCATGCTAACTTTTCTTGGGCACTGTGTTTGGGTTGACACTGAGGGGGTTTGCAAGAAGGTTAAAACATAGTTTTGTGCCTTGGAATCAAGTGTAGGACTAATGCACCCAGACCAGCTAAGCAGAAACATGTAAGGCAGTTTGTGACTGAGCCTTGGAATTTGCAGCAGAGACACTAAAGCCTAGGTGCTCAGCAGTAGGAGCAATGCAGAAGGCTGGGCGAGGCTGTGTGGAGGGGTGGCACTTGACTGGGGCCTGCGAAGGCTAAGCAAGGGAGACGGAATGCTAGGTGTGGGGAGGACATTGACAACAATTTCCAGAGGAGACAGAGCGTGACATTTTCATGGGACAGTGTGAAGGTCCATGTGGCTGGGAGTGGGGGCTAGGTAACATGGATGGGTAATCCTGGGCCAGACTGAGTCTGCTGGAGGACCAGGTCGAGGAATTTGGCCTTATCTTGTAAAGGCCGTGGGGAGCAGTGGAAGTTTTTGAGCAGGTGAAAGCTCGTTTTTCTAAAGATTAATCTGAGTGGGGTGTGTGAAGTGGTGCCAGTAGATACGATCAACCAAAGTATGCCAGGTACTCCAGGCATTAGATGGTGACATTTTGACACAGAGGATTAGAAATGGGAATAAAGATGAAGAGACTAAGGTAGAGAGGCATTTAGAAGGAAGAAATCAAAGGCTTTGACAACATTTAATAGAAGTGATAGGGTATGGGGGAGCCCAAGGTAACTAATGTTTTCCTACTTTCAAAGGGAATTCATCCAGGGAAGAAAAATAAATTCAGATTTCTGGATTGAACTATTTTTGACGTTGTAGTCTTCCATGGTCATTGTTTCTTACTAGGAGCCAAAAAGTAATTAAAAACTATAAGGCCATACAGTTTATTGGCAGGAGAGAATCCTCAGTAACATTTTCCCATCAAGATGCCTATGAGTGTTGAGTCAGTGATTGCTTGTCTTTTCAAAGCCTGGTTCTGGCGTATTTTGTTAGTCCTGATTTCTGAGGTCCTTTAAAATTCAAAAGTTCAGTAATCATGCTGACAAAATGAGTTCTTTACACATTTGGAATTTGTGTATCCCCTGCGTGGAGCAGTGACTGAGAATACTGAAAGGTACTGAATGACGAAGCTGATGGAGTCACAGCAGAAATCCTGAAAAGGTGTTCAGTAAAGCAGTCTCTCCATTAAACATTCAAAGGTTAGAAAAAACTCGTATTACTTATTGACCTTAAACTTTGTTTAGAAGCTGTTTTCATTGAGTAATTAATGAAAAACAGGACTCGTGTTGTGTACAGATGTCCTTCTAATGAGATTTCTTGCTGCAAGTGGAGGACTCGGAGGTGGAAAGAGAGACAACAGAAAATAGTGAAGACCTTGCTTCTGGCAGGTTTTGTTTTCCCCAAACAGCCACAGTGACGACACTTCCCCAGTTGAGAGGTGGGGTCTCTGTTCCCTCCCCTTGAATCTGGGCCACTTGTGACCATGGGCCATGTGACTTCCAAGGCCACGTCATAAAAGGCTTTCCTCGTATCTGCTGGGGTACTTGTTCCTGGAGCCGCCACCGTGCTGTGAGGAAACCCCGCAGGCGTGGAGAGGCATGCAGAGGGGACCTAGCGCCCGACTGACTCTCACTCTGAGACTTAAGTCTTCCCAGCTGAGGCCCCAGACATGCGCAGTGGAGATAAGTGGTCTCTGCGGGGCCCTTTCCCAGTTCTTGAGCTGTGCAACATGTGAGCATAGTAAAATGGTGGTCGTTTTACATCACTAAGGAAGGGGAGTTTGTTAAACAGCACTGGATAACTTGAGCACATTTTGGAAGCTGGAAACAGGTGTTGCCATAATAAAATCCTAAAGCCTTCGGCATTGGCTTTGGGTTGTGGTGGAGGGCAAAAACCTAAGGGTCTCGAGGAAGCTGCTAGGGCTGGGGGGTGGTCCATGGTGCCTGTCTCCCCTCCTCTGCCTTGATGGAGGAAGAGCAGCCGTGGACAATGAGTAAGCACGTGCGCGGGGCCGGATTTGGCCTGCACCCCTGGAAGGAAAAGAGGGAACATGTTATTGCCACCCAGAGGAAAGGGGTCCCTTGTTATGTGGTGGTGGCAAGTTTGGTGTTACTGTTGTTGTGTAAAGTGGAAAGCACACAACATATCTTTCATGAACCCAGTAATCTAGTTCAGGAGATTTCCAGGCAGAATATTCAGAGTACCGCCTGGCTTCTCCTTCGTGCCTGTGAAAAAATTTGAGAGGAGACAGGTGAGCTAAAGAACAACTTTTCAGTATGAAGAGACAGGACTTGCTGGGTTCAGAAATAAAACTCTTTCTCATTCCCAGCCTCTTCTCCAGGCAAAGGGTCCTCAAATGAGGAAATGGGTTTAGGCAGGTAGCAAATCTACCTGGGCTGGGAGGCCTTTGCTGGCCTCAGATCTCGGGTGCTGCAGCAGCCCGCCTTTCTGGTGGATCAGAGGCCTCCAAGGATGCGCCCTGCAGACCCTTCCATTCAACAGCTGGTCCTCTGAGGACCCGAAGGGCGCCGTCCTTCAGCTTCTAAAAGGGAGCAAGGGAGAAAAGGGCTTGTCTCTTTGTGGGTGGGGTTTTGTCTAATGGAGCAGATCATAAATTGATGCAGAAAAGCCCACAAAGTTTTCTAAAGAAACTGTGTATCTGCTTGGACTGAAGGAAACAGAGATAGTACAAAATGAAAAAAGGCCTTTGGAACCTTCCGTGGGCAGTAAGTAGGCTGAGAAAACCACCCAGCTTCAAACAAGGGCTACTTTTTATGGAAAATGTAGTATATCTGAGAGGGTGGGCCAGGAGCTGGGGAGAACGACCTAGTCAAGGTGCTTTCCTCTGCGGGCCCCACTGTGCAGATGCGCTGTGTGTGTCCCTAGTTCACAGGTCTTTAGATCGGAGGGAAAACGTGAGAAGCTTCATCTTCCTCTGGACATGATTTAGATGATAAGATCCGGGTCTTCAAGCTGAGGTGGTAATCCCATGGGCTTTGGGGAGGTGTCAAATGCATTTTGCCTGTGGAAGGATGTGAACTATGGTCAGAGGTTAGACTGGTGGATTGTATTTACCAAAGAGGACCACATAGCATCTCCCATCCCACATGGTGACACTGTAGTGTCACAATGACACTCTTCCCATTGAGAGGCCGTGTCCCTTTCCCTCCCCTTGGGTCTGTGCTGGCTGTGACGCTGGTAGAAATCATGCTCTATGTCTTGGGGGCTAAAGATGACACAGCTTCCACCTGGTTCTCTTGGGGACACCCATGCTTGGAACCCAGACACCATGCCGTGAGGAAGCCCAGACCAGCCCCACTGGGGAGACCACGGGGAGAGGCCATGCACTGGTGTTCCCATCCACAGCCGAGCTGAAGTCCCAGCCCCACAAGCACCATTGACCACCAGACATGTGAGTGAGGAAGCTTCCAGCACAAGTCATCACTGGCCTTTGCGTCTTGCCAGCTGAGGCCCCAAACGTTGTGGAGCAGAGACAAACTGTCCCCTCCAGAATTTGTGACGTGTCGAAGCCGCCCTAAGTGGGGTGGTTGGTTGTGCAGCCGCAGGACGTGGAGCCTGCCTCACCTCATGGCAGCGGGCACTCGTGTGTGGTCCTGGAGGTGGCCACCGAGGCCCTGGAGGTTCAAGATGTTTTCATCCCATGCGTTCCGGTCTTCTTTAAACTTCCCTGGCGTATTATTCCATAGTCCTGCTGCCGTTGGTGAAGACCGCTGAGTTTCCCTGGGTTGTTCCATCTGGTGATCATCACTTTGTACCTTGCTCCTTTCCATGTTTGTTTTGGGTTTTTCCTGAAGCACGGTGAAAAGTGGGAACTGTTATGGTGGTTGGCTTTGCTACCTGCCTCACTCATGATGCTGTTAATTTTGTTATGAAAAACATCTCTATCAGCAAGAAGCATCTCACTTTTATCCAGGCAATCTCACCTCTGGCCTTTGTTGAGTAAATTTAAAATGATATTAAACCTAATTTATCCTGTTGTCATGCTAAGAGAAACCTGTCAAGAAACTGTTGAAGCTGTGAAAGCTCAGGATGAGGAGGATTTGGTATAAACAGTTACTTTTCTGAGAGCTTAAGATCTAGTTGAAGGTCTGATTTGTAATCAAGTACCAATATGCATTAAATTTAGGGGCCTGGGGAGGAAGATGCATTTCTGACCCATTCAGTGCTGTTTGTAGGAAAGCTTGTAATTGATAAGCCTAGCTGTATCCTTAGAAGGGTTGAGAAAAGTTGGTTATTGTTTGGTTGTACAAATGCGGTACCTCATCGAAGGTCCCCCAGACCACCCCCTCCTTCGATGATTCCCTAGGAGGGCTCCCAGGACTCAGCGTGTAGTTCCCATGGCTTTGATTATTACCGTGAAAAGAGACAGAGCCAAACCAGCCCAGGGAAAAGGCACATGGGGTGGAGTCTGGGGGAAACCAGGCGCAAGTGCCAGGGGTCCTCTCCCAGGGCACTCCCACAGGACACACCCAGTTCCCCCAGGCACAAGTGAGGGCCACACATGTGGAATGCTGCTGACTTGGGAAGCTCGGTAGAGACTTGGTGCCCAGGGTTTTTACTGGGGCCTAGTCATGTAGGCAGCCTCTGCAGGCTTGACAGTACCAAAATTCCAGACTCCCAGAAGGAAAACAGATGTTCAGCAGAAAGCCAGTTTCAACCAAATACTGAAATATAATATAGTTGTAGCCACAAAAGGGAAGTAGCAGATGTGTTGGGAGAAGAAAAGACACAGTTTTTTAGAATTTCACGTTAAGTATTGGATAGAAACAGAACTTTCCTGAGGTTCTGTTTTATGCAGGTACTAAATGCTGGTGGATAGTTGCTTTTGTAGAACAGCATTGAATTTTAACTAAATATTAAGTACCTATAATGTATATTTGCATTACAAAAGTGCTTAAAATAATTTTCTCTATGTTTGTAAATTTAGAGAATATCATTGAACAGAGTAATGAGCTAGTCTTTTTTTGGTGAGGAAGATTGGCCCTGAGCTAACATCCGTGCCCATCTTCCTCTACTTTTTATGTGGGACGCCTGCCACAGTGTTGCTTGATAAGCAGTGCATAGGTCTGAGTCTGGGATCCGAACCTCCGAAGCAGAGCGTGTGAACTTAACCACTATGCCGCCGGGAATGAGCTAATCTTTTGATGGAAGAGAAGCAGAGTTGCTCCAGGAGTGGGGTTACTAGTGACGCTCTCCCTCTTGGTCCAGAAGGTGGAATCCTGCATGCTGGCCGTGCGCTCAAGGCTTCTGTGTGCATAAGAAACACCCACATGTAGCCACGCGCAGGTGGGGTTGGGCTGGCCCATTGCAAGTTCTGTCAGCCTCTTCTGTTCTGCCCCGCAGGGCTTCCCAGTCTGTTCCTGAAGTGGACGTCCACTCTTGGTGTGGAGTGTAATAGAAACATGACTTTGGTGGACTTTTTTCTTATGGATTTGAGTAAAATATGGCTAGGTATATTTTACTGGGTACTTTTTAACTCAGTATTTTGAAGTGAAGTTACTGACAGCTTGGGATTTGGTCTTACTCTTCTACTAAATAATAGTTTTGTGATGAAAATTATGTACCCTCTCAGTTTTCATTTTTTGGAAGTTGAGAAAAAATTTGGAGGTGGGGCGTGGATGACAGAGCAGATGATATGTAAAACCCTTTCTAGGCTGTAAGAGTCAGTGAAAATCGGTTGGTTGGCACTGGAGAGCATTGGGCGGGTCCTTCTGTATCTGTGCCCATTAGGGGTTACTAGAGAGGAGGCCGTGTGTTTGGAGCCAGGGAAGGAATGCCTTAAGTCTCTTATCTAGTGATGACTCAAAACAAATGGGGCGTACTGCCTGCAAAATGGGTAGAACGAGGTTTCAGTCCTGGTTGGGATCACTTGGGCATTTCTCTTCCTGAGCTACAGTTCCTGAAGTGTAAAATACTTACCTTTGTTTGAAAATGAAAAGTTACGTACATGTAGCACTCAGCACAGCGCTGACACACAGTGGGCACTCTCAGATCATCTGTTCAGTTGTTCATGATGAGGGCCTGTCATGTCCCAGGCCCTGGGTCTGTAGGTGAACCCGTGGTAGCTAAATGAGACAGATGGTGGATTTGCTCTTTGGGAACTGATATAACTCTGGATCTGATTGTCCTCTGCTATCCAAGTTTTTGAAATGCAAATAGTTGTGTGAAGTTCAAGGTTTTCGTAAGTAGGAAGGAGGTGTGTCCAGCATGCATGGTGCTGTTGTTTCCTATGGGTGTCTCTTACCATTTTTTTAAGGAGGTGGTTTCCTTAGCTACTAAAAAATTTTCCTGTGATCGTTAGAAATGGATGCAGTTATGTAGCAGTTTTCTTAGTGATTGACAGTTTTTTTCTTATCTTTCTTTAGTGGAAGCCCCTGATTAATTTGGACTTGGGGAGTAGTCCTGTTGCTGCTTGTATTTGCATGATTTGTTTTAGTGATGACACTGTTGGAAATCATTTGCCTAAGGCAAATTTCAGGCTTTTGTTTGAATCCATCTATATCTGTCTGTCTGTCTGTCTATTTTACCTACTTACCTACCCACTCATTTATTCACTCATAATCTACCTTGCCTATCAATCTAATCTAATCTTATCTACCTACCAACTCACCCACCTGTTTGTTCATTGTCTATTTCTCTATCTACCTATGTATTTATTCTCTTGTAACCTATTTACCTACCTAGTATCTACCCGGCCATTCATTCATTCCTTTAAAGGACTAGAGGGTTACATGGCATATCTACCTATGAAGAATACCTTTTAGCAATCACTAGGGTCGTTCTCTGATTGAAACTCAGTTCTGGATTTCTAGAGGGAGCTACTTAGGTTAAAGATTCATTATCTAACAAGGAAAATGAACGATTATAGATGAAGCAAATGAAAGAAGGCCACTAATTATGTATTGGCAACTGAGTGGGATGTGGATGCACGATAACGTGAGGAGCCTGCAGTCCTGGGATTTTCTTCAATTTTTTCCTGTTGGAAACTATGTGAAAATTTTATTACTCTATGTCTGTTGACAGTATCAGATTTTAGTTATAATTGAAGGCAATTTGGGGTCTAAAATTATAGTTCTGATAGTGTTTAAAAAATCTTTAATGGTTTTAGTCTCACTTATCAATAAAGTGTTTTCAAGTTTTCTTAAAAAAATTGCTAAGTATTTTAGTCTACTAGTTAATTATTTTTGTAACCTTTCCTGCTTTCTAGTCTGGACACTTAGGAGTTGGATCAGGATTCAAACTCGGTATGCCTGACTCCAAAACCGATATTCTGCCCGTCACTTCCCTAAAGTTTCTTATGGAGTATGTACGTGTGTGTGTGTGTGTGTGTGTGTGTGTGTGTGTTTTTTTAAAGTTAGATTTAATTTTGTATCCTCCCCAATCTTTTTGGCATTGCTTGGTTGGGGGATTGGGCAACATTTTTGACCCCTGGATGCCACAGAACTGGGGGTAAATATCAGTCACTTGGAGACCTCATCCTCATCAGATAGCAGCTTATTGCACATCCATGTGTCACACATCTAAGTGCACTCCATTTTTGTTTTTTTTTAAGTCAATTAAACCCTTGCTCACAATAATAAAATATAATTTTTATTATAATGCTGCTTAAATATGTAAAACCTAAAGCTAGGTATGAATTCCTTATGGTTAAGGAATTTTATGCACCTGTAAAGCTAAAACCAACATACAAATTAAATATAAATCCAACTACAAAACCAGCAAAAGCCAAATGAACACTATTACTTTAATGTGATAAAATGATGTAGTTTTGCTGATGGTAAATTGCTAATGTTGTGTTTAATGGTAGAAAGAATGTATTTATATTTTAAGATTTTTACTTGTCACTTAATTCCTTTGATTTTGAGAATGATAGACAATTTTATCAATTTACTTTTATTTTTTTGAATAGGTAATACATTCATGTAGTTCAAACATCTAGATGCTGTGAAAAGGTAAACTGAGAATGCTCCTTCCTGTGCCTGCCCCTCCCTCTGCCCTGTTGTACACCATGGTGCACCGTTTACATGTTCCTCTAGTGCTTGTTTGTGCAAATGCAAGCAAATAAGAATTTATAGCATTTCCCTCCTTTTCTTAGGGAAAAAGTAGCATTTTACGTACATTGTTCTGCAGCTTCCTTTTTTTGTTTAATGGAATATTCTTTCCCTGTCGGTTCATGGAAACCTTTGTGGACCATCATTGGAGTTGCTATCCTCACTGCTGTCGAGGCTTGTCTTTAACCTCTAATCCACGTTTTTCACCATTTGACCCTCACAACAACCCTATGCAGTAGAAGGAGGCGGTAAAAGAGGAAGAAACGAGACTCAGAGAGGCTGGTGGACACGTCCAAGGCTAAGCACTGATGCGAGTGAGGACAGGGTTGGTCCTAGATTGTTTGACTCTACAGGGTGTGGTCACTGCTGCCTTCTCACGGCCACTGCAGCATGCTACGAGTGCAGCAGGGTCTGGGACTTTTCTTTCCCTTTTGGCGATAAAGTGCCAGGATCCAGCTACAACCGGTTGCTGACTGCGTTTCTCTTCCGATTCAGTGTTTATTAAGTGTCCTCATTTATAGGTGAGGAAGCTGGTGCTGCTTCGTGTGGTTTCGATGGGACCACTACACTCTGCAGATGACTTGTAGTCATGGTCACATGCCTGTAATTGCTAGAATTCGCTGCCATGGATGCAGTGGTTTATTGCATACAGTACAGTCTCTGTTTCTAGTTGTTGTCATCTCAGCAACGTTGAATGGGGTATAGCGGTTCTTCCTGGAAAGGTGGAAAGCTCTCCTGAAGTGCCTGATTCGGATTTTCTCATGTAGTGCCTGTCCCTGCTGGCCGTATTTCCATGATGATTTCACGGGTGGGATACTTGGCTTCCTGCAGTCAGAAGAGCCAATTCTTTGTGTTCCCCTTCACTTTCATAGATTTAATAACATCTTCTCCAATCTTTGCATTCATCTGAAAGCACATGGAAATACTGAGGGCCTAACTGATATCTTGTAGAAATCATGCATTCATCACCTGCGGATCGTGTTCTGCTCTATGAACAGACGACACGTATTGCATCCAGTCCCTGTTGTTGGACATTTAGGTTGTTTCTAATTTTTTCATTTCTTAAGACAGTCCTTCTGCATGCATTCTTTTGCACATGCGTGAGAGTTTCTCTAGGATATTTACCTGAAAATGGAGTTGAGTTTTAGGGTGTCTATGTTCTTCAACTTTATCCTGTTGCCAAAATTCTCCCACGTCCAGGAGTGGTTGAGAGCTCCTGCTGAACCACAGCCTTGCTGGTGTTAGGTATTGTCAGACTTGAAAATTTTTTTCCATCCTATGATGTGAGATGGTATCTTGTCTGTTTTTCCCTGAAAATAGTGAGGTTGTGTGTTTTTTAGTATGTGTATTGGCCATTTGCATTTTTTCTTTTAGAAATTACTTGTTTGTATTTTTTGTCCTTTTTCCTATTTTTTGATTTTTGTCTTTTAATTTTTCTTTTAAACAAAATAGACACGAATACTTTAGTCATGTATGTAGATGGACATTTCCCCAAAATCTGTATGTAGTGTGGGTGTGTATTTGTCTTGTGAAAGTTTCAAATTTCAGTGTAGTCAGCTTTGTCATTTTTCCCCTTTTGTGCTGTTTGTATATTTGTAGATTCTCCTTCCCTACCCGGGGCTCACAAAGCTGCTCTACACCATGTTCTCAATGTTTTGAAGTTTTGCTTTTCACACTGAGGTCTGTAATCTCTCTGAGGCGTAAGGTAGATCAGGTTGTATTTTCCCCACATGTATGCTCAGTTATTAAAGCATATTTTTCTGCTTGGCTTTCTATTGCCACTTCTGTTATAGATACCAGTTTCTCACACATGTGTGGGTATTTCTAGGCTTCATAATTTTCTAGAACACTTAAAGCTCTTAGAGTCGATGATGTGCAAATGTAATACCATATTTATAACTCTCCTGGTAGCTATCAAAGTGGTCATCGTGCTAAATGACCTGGGACTCTGGCCTGCTTTGTGCACATTATGGAGGGATGTCCAGCCCTTGTTGGTAGCCCTTCTCTGCCACAGGGCATGCATTCTGGCCTTGCCAGTGGTTCACAAATGTCTCTCTCCATAGTCTGCTAGGAGACTGTGATGTGCTCCCAGCAGGAATAAATAGCTCCTGAGCTGTGAGTCTCAGGGGTGTGTGCACATGCATGCACACGTGCGTCATAATCTCTGCAGAGCAGTGCTCATGTGTAATTTGTAAAGGGTCTCTGTCTCCAGCAGGTGCTCTGCCCCTAGCACACCAGCATGGCCGTCAGTGCTCCAGTGTGGATCCAACATAGGCTGACACACTGTGCTGGGGCTTCAGGGAGAGTTGTTGCTTTGGAAGAAAAGACCAAAGGCAGGAACTCAGGCTGGGCGAAGGTTTTCGGGAGTTAGTTAAGCAGATGGTGAAGCGAAGGGCATTCCAGGCAGAGAAAAGATAGGGAATATGAGAGAACATTGTATGTTTTGGGAATTGTCAGCAGCGCATATAAATGTAAAGGTGCAATGACAAATGAGGCAGAAGCCAAATCTTGTAGGCTCTTAAACCACTCCAAGGGGTGCTTTCTGGGTGACAGGGACGGCATGGTTAGACTGTCAGTTCAGAAGGCACATGTGGCATTAGGGTGGAGATGTGTTGAAGGGGTCAGATTGCAGGCGAGCAGTTAAGAAATGTGTTGCAGTCATGGAGGAGAAACAGGCTGAGGCCTGAGCTCAGGGGATGGAGAAAGTGCAGAGTGGACATCAATTTGGAGGTAAAATTGCTAGGACTTGGGGAAAATTAGATTGGGGTGAGACGTCCAGATTTTAGAGCTTGGCGATCGGCAGTGCCCTTCAGTCACATAGGAGATGACATGAGTGGAGCAGATTTGGGGTGGGTGGGAGGCCGGGGATCATAACAAGGAGAGGTCAGAGGACAGAAGGGCACTAAACCACAGGAGAGAATTTCAAGGAGGAAGTGGGCTTTCCGTCTCCTTGTCTTCCTCCTTCCCCCTTCCTCCCCTCCCTACCCCTCTTTTCCTCCTTCATCTCTCCCCAACTCCTTCCACTTCCTCTTCCCCATATTTGTTCAGTTTTACTACTTTCTCTATACAGTCAGCTAAGCAGAATGTAAAACATTTCCTATTCTTAGTATGTACAGCAAAAGCTCAATTGTACAAGCTAATGATATAGACGGAAAGCATTTCTGAATTTTGTTCATGTAATGTGCAGTGTTCCTATTGTTGTCAATTACCATAGCTCATTAAAGTGAGCAAGTATTTTGTTGTTGGTAAGAAGGGTTCAGTGGGCTTAATTTTCTTGACTAGTAATTAAAAAATGATGGGGCTGTAGTGCTGCCTGTCCTCTCGGTGGCATAGTCAGATAATGGTGCAGGGAGGGAATTGATTCACTAGTTTGGCATGGAGGGGCCAGCTGTGAAATCTTTGCCTGGGGAAAGGGCAGAAGGTGGAGGTCTCATGGCTGTGTTCCTGGATGGTTCTTGTGCAGCTGCTGTCACTGAGAGGGCGTGAATGTGAAGTAGAACTTGCTGATGTGGTCATTTGGCCAATGACAGAAGCACACAGAAGGAGTGCCCTGTGTTACTGATAAAGAGAAGGCCAGAGGAAGCATTGCTTTCCCTCACCTGTTAGAATTCCCTCCTGCAGGAAAATGCAGAAAATTCTTGGACTTACAGGCTTAGTATTCTACTGAAGGTGCCATCATTCTCATACCAGTTTAGCAAGAATGGCAGAAAGTGCGGCTGACGTTTGGGTGTTGTTGCCCCTCTGCTTTCCTGTTGACTTTTGGAGCAGTGCAGATGTTTGTGCAGTCTGTTGAGGAGAATGGTTTTCAGAACTTGTCCTCTCACGGAAACTAAAATACCTTTTATTACCTGGAAATTAGTTTCAAGCAATAGAATATATTTTTGCTTGGATTCTCGTTGTGATCAGTTTTGTTTTTTTCCAGTGTAGGTTGCCTCCAAGTCTTACTCGGAAAAACTTTCATACAACTAGAAGAATTGAAAGAAGGGTACAGCAAACACCTCTCTATCCTCCACTTAGAGCCAACAGCTGCTTACATTTTGCTGTATTGGCTGTTTTTCTTACATTTTTGTTAGTTTTTGAAAGTAAGTAGCACACATCATCACTCTTTCCTCCTGAATACTTCTGTGTACATCTCCTTCCTAACCCCAATACTGACATCACTCCTGAAAAGATCAACCCCACTTCCACACTATCATCTAATATCTAGTCTGTATTCAAATTTCTTCAGCTGTTGCAGTACATCTTTTATAGCTGTTTTTTTTTTTTTAAACCAAGATCTACCCATTACATTTGTTTATGTCTCTTTAGTCTTTTCTAAATTTAGAACTTTATTTTGAAAAAGCAACATTGATTTTTTGGAAGGAGGGTCCAGGCTGGTTGTGTTGGGGAATGTCCCACATTTAGGTTTTACTGATTGTTTCTTCATGGTGTCATTTAACTTGTTTCTGTATCCCCTGCAACTCTTGCAAACCAGAAGTTTTATCCAGAGGTACGATTATATTCAGGTTAAGCCTTTTCGGCAAGAATGCCTTATAAATGTTGTTGATTACTTCACATTGCATTACTGAGGTGATCAGTTTTTTGCTGAGAAGAGAACTCTCTATCCCTCCACCATAGGACAGTTTTCTGTATGAATCTTAATTTTACTCTGTCATCACCCTTAACTGACTGTCTAGGTCTTAAATTCTAGGTTGGAAATCTTCCATGTAGAGATATCTGAAGGCATTCTGATTCTCAGCCTTCTCTGTGTGACTGATTTTTTTCTCTGAAGCTTGTGTCCTGTTACAGATAGAAGTACTTTTCCTTGAGCTTTTAATTTAAACTCATTTGAAAATCATTGTCAAAGATGAAAGGCCATAATGTGGGTGGAGGTCTTAAGGGGGAAATAATGTATATTAGTGCATGTGTGTATTTATAAAAAAGAACCAAAAAGCAACTCAGATTTCACAGTACGTGAACGTCACCACAGTTCCCCAGAACCGGGGGCCCCCCGTAGACCCCACTCCTGTAGATAAAGAACACCCCTTCCGCATGGCCTGCACCCTCTGGTCACCGTTCCTCCCAGGGAGCCTGGCCACGTTCCCGCCTCTGCTCTGGTTGGCCTGTGAATTCTCTCTCCAGACTCAGGTCAAATGTCACTTCTCCTTGCTTAGCCTCCTCCAGTTCTGTCAGACAGGGTGAGTTCTAAGCCTTTCTGTTGGGCACTTCTGGAAGGAGATCTTACCTGTATCTCCCTTTCCCTGGAAGAGATACTTGTTTATTGCGGTATCCCCTGAACCCGTGACTACCTCTGATGCCACAGGTGTTTGATGAAGACATTTTGAAATGACTATTCAGAATCCCTGTCTCTTGTGCCTTCTTTTTTATAAGCATAAAATATGCATATAAAAATATGCTTATAGGGCTGGCCCAGTGGTGTAGTGGTTAAGTTTGCACACTCCGCTCCGGCAGCCCGCGATTTGCAGGTTCAGATCCTGGGCGCGGACCTACACATCACTCATTAAGCCATGCTGTGGCTGCATCCCACATACAAAATAGAGGAAGATTGGCAACAGATGTTAGCTCAGGGCCAATCTTCCTCATCAAAAAAAAAAAAGTATGCTTATAATATGTAATAGCATTTGTATATGGACACTTTCAAGAAGAATAAAGTGGATCTGGGTGATTCTCTGTGGTTTCACAGAGGTGAGCATTAGTGAAATGGTATTACGATTTCAAAGATGATGAACAATCCATCTTAGCACTCATCCGCCTGCCCAGGGGTGGCTGTGTTCATGGATTTCCTGTCACAGAACTTGAGAAGGATGCTGACATTCTTCCTGGTGTTTGTGGAGGGCCCCTCAAAGATACTGCTGGAGTAGCGGGGGGTCCTTGGTTGTCAACTAGCTTCTGAAAAAGCGCTACATCCCCTCTCTCTTTCCCACGTTTATCCAGGACCTACTTTTCAACAAGGGCCGGAGGTACTGGGGCTTCAAAGATGACAGTGCGTGGTGGACACGCCCATAGTCCTGGAGGGGACCACCCAGGAATCAAATGCTCATCGAGCCTGGTGCTGCCGTCTGCTTGGTCGGTGGCAGTTGGGACAGAGCGGTGGCCTCCCTGAGGAAGGGACCCCCCTTCAGTGGTTCAGAGGCCTCGCCTTGATTCATGTTTGAAATGTTTCCTGAAGGATGTCATTTTTGAAATTATTTTTGCTTTTTTTTTAAAGAAAAAAAATCACCAATCTAAATATATTTTTGAGGCTCTGCTTGGATTTTTCTTTAAAATTATTATATCAAGAAGAGATATTTTTGTCACCAGCACTAAATCTAGTTTGCTTTCTTTCCTTTTCTTTTAAATAATAAGTTTTGTTGGAATTACTAATGATTTTTATGGCTCCTTCAGGAATGTTTGATTGTTACGCTTGGTGGTCTTTGGAGAAAAACCCGTCAAATTTGCAGACACCTGTTTACAGATGAGGTTTTGCTTTGTTCAAATGTGGCACCAAGGTGTTGGTGAAATGTGTCCTTCTTCATTTGGGTGTGTTTCGTGTTTTTGCTTTTCTTTGTGAGATCAGAGCAGATAGAGAATGTTAAAAAAAAGTTTTCGGCAGTCAGAGTTCTCAAGAGCGTCAAGAAGAAATGTCCATGGTGAATGGTGGTGGTGGTGATGGCAGCTGCAGGAAATACCTCGCACTCAGATCGTGGCAGCTACCGTTGCTGGAGGCTTGGAAGCCGCTGAAGAAGAGGTTGTGAGCTGCACTGTGTTTTGTTAAATTCTGCGCCGTGGGCTTGACTATAGACCGTGGTTTGCTGTCAACTTGGTTTAAGAGTCGATAATTCCCAAAGGGTATTCCTATGTGCTGTCACCTTTATCAGCACGACTTTGAAAGAAATTGAAACATTACTGTTATTTATGTTTATAATCCTTTCCACCTTTGGCCCTGTGCTGTGGTAATTTCTCATTTAGAATTCCTTTGAATAATTGGGCTGTGGGAGGAGTTCTGACGTGGTTTCATTAAGATGAGGTTTGCTCAGCCTTCGTTCTTTTGTAGGTGGCAGAAAAAGCCATTGACAGCCTGCTGCAGGCAGCCTGTGGCCCTGCTTCTTCCGCCCCATCTGCTACTTCTGTTCCTGCTCCCAGAGCTTCAGGCCTGCCGTTGGCTCTCTTTGATGTGACTTGGCCCTCTTGTAGGAACCTCCTGAACCTCCCTACCTCCACCTGCCATCCAAAAGTAAAAGAGTTGCCAGCACCAGTTTTAGATCCAAATTAGCGTGAGGTCAAAATGCTGCTTTTGGTTCCTTCAGGCTGAGTGTGTTCAGGACCTGGGGAGATTCTTGATGGCGAGGGTTCAGTGGTGGTTCAGCTTTGACCTTTCGTTTTCTTCTTCCCTCCCTCAGACAGTCAGCTAGTCTGTGTGAGACTGGAAGTAACAGTCCCACTTGTTGGGATAACAGCACCAGAGCAAAATCTGTGTGTATCTTCAGTTCCCTGGTTTGATGATGCCTGAGTTGGTGATTATTACAAGATGCCCATATGGTTAAATCCAGCGATGATTTTGGCTTCTGAGTGTTTTCTCCCCTAAAGAGCCTTGGGGATTCTTAGTTATAGACATCAGAATCCATGCTGGCTAGGTTAAGCAGAAAAGGAATTTGTTGAAGGATCTCTGGGAGGACCCAGGGCCAGAACCTGAAGTTACAAAGACCCCAAGGGGGCTTCTGTAGCTGCTGAACAACTGGGACATTGGGAGGAACCCAGAAGTCCTTCCACTGCCACCCTCAAGAGCCAGGTGCCTCTGCCATGCAGGTCCCTGTGGGGCAACGGCCTGGCATTGCTGGATTCGGAACCTGATTCTTGGGCAGGTGCATCTGACTGGAGGAGCCCAGGCCACATGCTGGCCCCTTAGCTGCAAGAGAGTCTTGAGACACAGTTGTTTTTGTTTTCTACCTTGGGAAGGTAGGACCCATAGCGTAGGAAGTTATCAAGGTGTACGCAAGGTGTTAAAGAGGTTATGGGAAACTACAGGTGGCAGGTGTCTCCTGCAGTTCCCCGTGGGGGCTTATTATGGAGTTTCAGCCATGCAGGACCTTTGATTTACCTGTCTTTCATCTCCAATACCTACTTAGCAACACATGCTATCACCTATTCTCTTTGAAATATAGGCTTCTTTCTTTCTTCTTTCCTCCCCTCCCCTCCCCACGCTTGCCACACCAGTGCAGGCCTTCCGATTTCACTATAACAGATTCCTGGCTAATTTCTCTGCCTCCATTCTCTCTTTCCCAAGTAAACGTTAGCCATTGTCATGAGTTTGTCTTCCTGAAAACATCCGTTTAGCCACACTTCTCTCTTCACGACTTTAGTAGGGCCCACTTGCCAGCTGGTTGTGATCCTCTTTAGGGCCTCTGTTATCAGAGTCCACATTACCCTCCACTTGGAGCTGTGGGACCTTTGAGAGCTGCTTCATAAGATAGGTTGGCCCAATCAAGAGGCTGGAGGGAAGCAGAAGAAAACAGCCACACTTAGCATCCTCAGACTTTTACACTGTGAACTGCCTGTTATCCAGGTGCTCCAGTCACCACGGTGGATTTCTTCAGCCAGTGTGGGAGCTCTGCATGGGTTTGTTTGCCTTGGGATTATTTTTATGATGTCTGTACCATGGATGATATATTGCTGGATAATGAAGAGTGGAAGAAAAATTAGTCCTGAGTGAATGACTCAGGCCCATGCCGCTGCTGCTAATTTTCATTTACATTAGGAGTAGCAAAGCAGTGGTCCAGTGTTTTATCAAATAAAAGAAGTCTCTAAACAGCCTTGAAATCAATCCATTTATTGAATTGGAAAATCTTGTTCCCTTGAAAGAAATTTTAGCAGTGGGCTTTATCTTGTGTCCTAAACTGGGAAGGAGTGGAGAAAAAATAGATTAGAGCCCTTTACTCTCCTTGTTTTGCCAAGACCAAGAATTCGTTGATGATGAGGGCCATGTTCAGTTTGATGAGCAGCGTTCTCAGGAGGAAGTGAACACACAGTTCTGTCTCTGAGCATCGTGGAATCACCTGCACTGCATTTCCTCACACCGGCCCAACTCACTCGTTGCCTTGGGGACTAGTCTAAGCTCAGCTAACCGAACAAGTTATTTTCCAAATATTCAGAATATAATAAAAATGATATATACATATGTGCACACATATTAAAAAAATCCTTGACTAGTTTAATAAAATCATTTTTATTACTTTTCTTCCTGCTTATAGAAATAACATATGTCTATGGTAGAAAATTTGAATATACTCATATACAAGGCCCAAGTACAAAGAAGAAAAGAGGAATCATCCACATTTTCTGCTCCTCAGAGATCACAACCATTTTGTGACATCTTGTTTTCTCGTTCAGTGTCCTTTTTGTTAGTGCCGTCCAGTGGATTCCAACTCCTAGCGGCCCTGTGGACAGCAGAGCGGAACCCTGCCCGGTCTTTTTGCACCATCCTCTCACCTTCTGGCGCTCTATCAGACAGTGCTCTGCTGCTATTCATAAGGTTTTCATGTCCAGTTTTTTTGGAAGTGGGTGGCTAGGTCCTTCCTAGTCTGTCTTAGTCTGGAAGCTCTGCTGAAACCTGTCCACCAGGGGTGACCCTGCTGGTATTGGGAATAACTGTGGCATAGCTTTTAGCATCACAGCAACACGTAGCTGCCACAGTGTGACAACCAACAGACAGGTAGTGTGGTCAGGGTGGTGTGGTTCCCTGACCTGGAAGTGAACCCTGGCCGAGGTGGTGAGTGCTGGATCTTAACCACTAGACCTCCAGGGCTGGCCCTATGTCCTTTTCATGTGTATATTACACATTTGGAATAATAATTATGGCTACAGTTTTGTACCCTCCTCTTTTCACTCAAGTTGTGTTTGGGTACATACCATGCCATTTAACAGTCTTTGAAAATATGTCCCTTTTTAAACAGCTTAATTGGGATGTAATTTATGTACCACAAACGTCACTCATGTACCAACAGAGTTTACCAACAGAGTTCACCAACAGAGTTGTGCAACCTGAAAATATGTTTTTAAAGGTGGTGTAATATTCCATCATTTAACATATGACGTTTAATTATGCCCTTCAAGTCGAACCCTTAGGCTTCAATAGAATAAAGTTTACCACATTTAAACTTTATATTATTGAATTATTTAGAGTCAATTTAAAAGTATGTATATAGTCATGCACTGCATAATGATGTTCAGGTCAACAATGACTGCATATATTGCGGTGGTCCCATGAGATCAGTACCATATAGCCTGGGTGTGCAGCAGGCTGTACCATCTAGGTTTGTGTAAGTACACTCTATGATGTTTGTACAACAACGAAATGGCCTAACGACACATTTCTCAGAACATATTCCTATTGTTCAGCAATGCATGACTTATCTTCATGTTATCCCTCTGTGACAAATAAGTATTTTTATTTTCACTTTTTAGATAAGGAGACTGAATAGTTAATTGGATTTATTTTTTAAATTTTATCTCATAAGGTGTTACAAGAAAAGGCAAAGAAGTCATTCTTGTCCCTCACTCAGCTCATTAGTGCATCGAGGCTTCTCCAGCTGAGCCTCGCGGGTGTGGGTGTGTCGTTGACAGAACCCTGTCACAGCCGGCCAGGTTTGCCAAGGTGGTGCCAGGGGAGACCATTTGTTTCATGAAGGAATCACAAAAAGATTCAGTATAGAATTCCTTTAAGAAGGGATTTCTTTACTTTGTTTAAAGCAGTTCAGATCTCTATAATAAACCTATTTTGTATGCAGTTCTTTAATTTGGTTTTTAGAAGCCTAAATTTCTCCAGGGTCTGTGATGTTGGTGTCCTGAGCAATTTGGATGGGGTCGGAAGGGGTGAGAAAGGGGGAACTCTACACAAGTTTGAGAAGATAGCAGTGGACAAGATTTTCAGATTTTCACTGTTGAAAAGGTACCTCTCGTCTCTTCCTCTTTTATTAGGCTGTTTTACAGGAGTGGAGGTAGATTTTAAAAGCAGGGAAGTCTAGACAGAATTAGACCTCAAAAAAGAGTGCTTAAACCTAAATTAGGCTTCTGGCTCAAGGTAACAAATGGAGCTCATGAATTCCAGAACCGCTTCCCTCATTTCCAATTCCCATTGAAATGAACAAAGGAATATACAAATGGGGACTCGCCCAAGTTCACACAGTAGCTGTTGGTGATGAGGATCTTGTTTTGTATCACAGGTTTAGGTTGCAAAAATTCCCTTTGACGTGCTTCTTGCTAGGTTGACTGTTCACTTCTTTCTGGTGTCTTTGGGATGGGAGTTAGGAGGCGAACCAGCTTTTCCTTTTCTTCAACAACTTGATCTCCCCCACCCCGCCCCCAGCCTCCTGTGCTGTAACTTCTCTGTCTGCTATATGTTCTAGTTTCTGACTTTCTTTATAAATTATGCATTTGTATAGCTTCAGCTCTGCTCAAAGTTTTTGCTTGGTGCTCTGAATCTTAATGAGCACTGCTGGGAATTGAGTGGCTTTGCCTCAGACAAATGGGAATACTGAATGTTGTGGCATATATGGCAAACCCCAGTCTTGCTTTCTGTTGATTTTCTGTTACGCTCAGTTCTTTATGTTGGGAGGAATAATGAGTGAGTCACGCTCTCAATATGGGGAGCAGAAAGCAGTGATTGACCAGCGTAACGTATGTAATTTCTTCATTCTGCATAACATCTTGGATGTCATTGCATGTCAGCCTGTGAATTTATATTCAGGTTTGGTTGTGCCACTTGATCAATTGTATCTTTTAAAAAACATATGGTTTATCCAGATCCATTAAGTAGGAAGAAACAAATAAAGCAATCCCTTGTGATTTTGTTTTGAGTCCTTTGAATGGTGACAGGCATTAATGTATTTTTAATCAATGAGGTGACAGGCACTTGGGTATACTGGGGCTTTCAAGTAGGGGTGGTGATCCAGGTCCATAGGTCCTTCTCTGCAATTCTGAAATCTGAAAAGCTCTGAACACTGGAAATGTTTTCATAACTCATTTGGTGGCAAAACTAGACATGGAATGGTGTGAGGCTGTTGGTAGTCTTTATTTATTCCATGGATGGAGGATATTTGTGCATCTCACTATGGAAATTTTAATGGTTTTAAATCCTGGATGTTGCTCTGGACCTTCCTGGGTGTGTTATATGAGATATAGGGTATGTACCATATCATCCTTTCGTAAATCTGAAAAATTCTGCATTTCAAAACACAGCTGACACCAGAGGATTATATGGGAAACTGCCCAGGCGGTTACCATATCATCAGGCCCATGCTGCCCGACTGTCCCCAGCCTCTCCCACCTCGTATCCAAGGTGATGTGGAGACCTTTGGGTTGGGTCCAGAATCACAGGGCAGCGTGCTCCATGCCTTTAGGAGTGCTTCCGGTACGGCTAAAGAGACTGGTCCTGGACTCAAAACTTGGGGACTGGAGAAATTCTCAGGGCCCAAGAGATCATCTGCACCCATCCCTCTCTTTAAGGGTAAGGACATTGTTCAGGGGAGGTTGGAATTAACTGACATGTCCAAGGTCACACATTTTCAGTGATCACTTAATGTTATATAGCTTCTCAAAAGGATACTCTTTTCAAATTCGAAATTAACCTCTGGGGATATAACTGTCATCTTCAATTATATTGCATTGGAGAAGAAATGTTTTAAAGTTCAAAATCGTTATTTTATGTACTATTATGCAGTTTTTGGCACTTTAGATTTGATAGCTCTTACATTTTCTTAATGCTATAACTGTATTATTAAAAAAATTAATCTAGAATTTTTGAAATGAGGTTACCATAGAAATGAAAATAAAATACCAAAAAGACACTGTAAGGTATAGCTAAGAATTTAAAATTTACCGCATTTGAAATCAGGCCAACACCATTAAAATTTGCGGGGGAACTCAAGGCATATTTGACTGGCTGAAGGATATTGACTGGTAATTTCTTTTGCCCAGTTGTGGAATTAAATTGGTGGTTAGGTGTTAGGCCAAATACGTTTTTCTAGTTCGTGTGTATATATTCTTGAGACTTTTTTCTTGTTTTCTTAAAAGGTATAATGCAGGATGTAGAGTTCAGTTTTTTGTATAAGCAAGCATGAGTCACATGAATTCCTTTCATGTCTTCATTTATGGAGGGTAGCTGATTTTACACTTTCTGTCTGAAGGCCGTGTGCTCCTTTAAAGAAATCACAGAGAAATGGTTGCTCTGAGTAACACTTGATCAGTAATGAAGGCCTTGCTTGGTGACAGGCATGGGGAGGTAAGGCCCTTTATAGCCGTCTCATAGCACTGAAGAGTGGTTCTTGTGCTTCCATTAGCATTTCTGTCTAAGGACATGGAGAGCTTCAGAGATAATAATTTTTATAATCAAATCAGAAATTATTTATTTTACCGAGAATTTTTTTTTTTAGGTTTATTAACTGCAGTTGTAGAGGTGGAGGGAATGTAATTTGTCTAGAGTGTCAGCCGAGGTAGAAGAAATAGGATTATGATCAGAGATGTTTGGAATGCTGCATAAGTGCCCTGCCTCACCCTGCACCATCTTCCTGACCCCAAAGAGGTTAAAAGGAAAAAGCAGATACGCCAGCAGCAGAACTGTGAAATCCCAGTGACCTGGGTTTAGTCCTGGTGCCTCCGCCCAAATTCCTTCCTCCCTCCATGCCTCCGTCAAGTGGGGACACAACCACCTAGTTCATGGCCTTTTAGTAAAGGGTTAAAATAGACGGAGAGCTCCAACTCCATGGCACAGTGTCTGTTAGGGAGTAAGCATTAATAAGTGGAGGCCTTTCTTGCTCAGAAATGATCAGAAATGGCTGAGCATGAGACCTGGCTGTAAACTTTCTGGAGGTCTGAGGAAGAGAGAATGTGTTGCGTTACTGAGCACTCATAGCCCAGAAGCCCCTCCCTTTCTCCTGGGGTGCATATGGGGATACCGGATGCAGATGCGGGGCGAGCAAACGCTGCCAGGCTTGCTCCACAGCAGGCATGGCGGGCATTAATGCAGCCAGACGTAGAACTTGACCTGAGGAGCAGCGGAGTAGGCTGTCCCTTAAAGTAGATCTTCTACTGGACTTTGTGAAAGGAACGTAACAATTTAAGGGTGTGTTCTCTTTGCAGATTGAGGACAAAATAAGAAATTTTGGAAACCAGTTAAGCTGTGGTGGAGCAGACAGTCTATTTGAAAATTAGAAAGACCTGCTCAGTGTAGATAATTTTCTCCATGGAAGGCTTCCCTTTCACCTGGAGGGGCTCTAGGGCTGACTGTAAGCAAAGCAGCTTTTTCCTTAGGAAGCATCTTGGAACTTGCTCCAGAGTTTGAATCAACGCCTCACTGAGACCTGAAAGTTTCCTGTTAATGAAGCATGGAAGAAACGCTTTTGATTTAAAAATGGTGTAGAGCAGGTGTTAATAGTGATTCACCATGGCCATAGGAAGACCTCAGAAATGTATCCATGGAACTTCTAGTTTTAAGCAGCTTCTCCTCAAAGGCTGAATTTGCTATAAAATGGTTGACCAGCTGTATGTGATTGTTACCAATCACTTAAATATTGGAAAATGACTAACAAATACAATAACTTTTGTTGTTCTCTGATTGATTTCAGCCTTTTCTCCTGACAATAGGTAAAGGGATTATTTGTTTCTTATGGTTCATAACGAGAAGATTCTGGATGTGTATATGGGAAGATATTGTTCTTCAGTGTGTCTCTGGAGGCAGGGGTACAGTTCCTTTAAAAGTGATATTATCATTAATAAATACTTTTTTTTTTTAAGTATTGGGAGAGGAAAGAGTAAAATACTTCCTTTTTTCCCCCACACAACTTTAAATTCTGTTTTGAACAGACAGATCTTTTCTTGATGTGATAAAGATTATATTTCAAATCAGTAGCCATCATCATTCTTAATTATGAAACATTTATTTACAATTTCATTAAACCAAGTGCAAAGATCACTACTATCATCATTTTGTAATTATTAATAATACTATTTTGGAAGTTCTGGGCAATGCCATAAGACCTAAAACAGAGAAAGAGAAATGATCTATTGGAAAGAGTGAGGTAGACTCATCATTATTCATAGACAGTATATTTGTATACTTATAACACCTGAAGAGAATCACCGAAAAGCAATTACATTTGATTAAGAATTTAGTGAAGTGACTAAACGAAGTTATCAGCAATTATCAACAAGAAACTTTTATGGGGAAAATACGTGTATAGAACCATATTTCCCCCAAATATTCATGAAGTATCCAGGAATAATCTTAAGAGAAACATACTGGACTTTTTGGTGAAGAAAACTCTAAACTTTAATTGCTGAGAAAAATTAAAACAGAGAATCATACTATGTTCCTGTGTAGAAAAATAGAATATTATGAGGTTGTTACTTCTTGCCAAACTTAATTTATATGTTTAATGCAATTTTTTTGGTATTTTGAATCTATTTTTATTCATTTAACATTATAAGAATTTAAGCATCATTCTGTTAAGAGTATATATAATGCTGCACATAAGCATTCCCTTATTTGCTTAAAATTTAGGTTGTTTCCACTTGTTTTCCATGATGAGAAATGCTGTGAAGAAAATTTTACACATAGACATTGCCCCTTTACTATTATTATTTTTTGTATTTCCTATGACACATTCTCATGTGGAATTATTAAATCAAAGAAGACAATTTAAAATTCTCAATGTTATCAATATGCAGTTTAATGCAACTTTAATCAAAATCTCTATGGGATTAAAAAGTTGAATAACTGATTAATTTGGGAAAAAAATAGATGAGTATAAATATAGCTAAGTAAAAGTTAAAAAAATTGTGAGGAACAAAAGCCGGCCCTTCCAAGTATTGTGAAATGTTGTAAAGATAAAGTATTTAAATCAGTGGTGCCAGTAGAAGTATTGGTTGATAGGCCAATGGGATAAATTTAATTACCCAGAAATAGAATTTGGTCTCTATGGGAATTAATATATGCTAAAGGAGTCATTGCCAACCTGTGAGTTTGGGGGACATTATTTAACAGAGGGAATTGGCATAGTTGGATAGTTTTTTGAGAAAAAATTAATCCTCATCTTATTTGGTGTACCAAAACAACATCTCGATGGATTAAAGGGTGAAATGTAAACCCAATTAGAACACTAGGTGCAATCGCGTATTTACTCCCTTGGCGGGTAGGTACTGAGCCCCGGTCTGTGCCAGCTGTTTGCTCCCATGAGGCAGCTCTAATCTTGGAGGATCCTCAGGTCCATTGAGGAGTGCCGACAGGCCCCACCTTAGCTTTGATGGCGCTGCCCTCAAGGGGAGGAAAGCACAGATAGCCACAGTAGCTTTGATGGTGCTGCCCTGACTGGAATTCAGGGGAAGGCCTCCCTGAGAAATGGGTACCTGAACTGAGAGCTGAGGAGAGAGTCCGAGTTGGTGAAGCTGGAGGAGGGAGCCTTCCAGGAGTTGGGAACTGTGTGTTTGAGGGCCCAGTGGTCATGCTGAGTGGAACAAAGACAGGACGTGACTGAACGACCAGAGTGGGGAGCTGCGAAGTGCAGCACCTGGCCGGAACTGGATCTTAAGAGGCTTTAATAGCGTGTTGAGCAGTTCAGACATAAATCTTCGAGGTTTGAGGACTGATTGAAAACTGGGCAGTGAACCGATGTGTTTAAAAGCTGGTTCTGCTGCAGCGTGGAGCCTGGCGGGGGTGGTCCCGGGAAAGCGATTATAGCGGAGGTCAGACTTGGTGATGGTTTGGAGCAGGGGGATAGTGAAGTGGACTAGTCAGGAGACTTTTAGAATAAAAAAGATGGACTGCTGAGTCGAAGGTGGGTGCTAGTGCTCAAGAATAGGGTGAAGGAGGAGTCAAGGCTGGTAACTCTTGGCTCAGATAGCCCTCACACCTGTTGGCCTCTCAATAGCCCTCTCCCCTCCCTGCAAGGATTTTTATTTCTTTGATTTACTGATGTATCCTCAGCACCTAAAAATAGTGATTGGTACCTAGTAGTGCTCAATAAATGTTTGTTGAAAAGTGAATGAATGAAGAATGAGTTCCAGATTTCTGGCTTGAGCAGCTGGGTAGATAGGGCTGACATTTCTTGAGGCTGGGACACTGGAGAAGGAACAGGTGTGGAGGAAGATGTATCCGATGATGGACCCAAGGCTTTGGTATGGACTGAATCCAGTGGCAAACACCAGGCTAGGGCAGTATTTGCAACAAATAATGTGGTTGAAATCTTTAATATGTAAAGAGTTCATGAAAGTTAATCAGAAAAAATCAGTAAATATATGGCAATATAAACAAGAGTAGAAAATCCACAAATGATAAAAGATACAAATAGTGAATACATATTGGAAAAAATATTCAGCCTTACTAATACTGAAGAATGCAAACTAAATCCATATGACAATTTTTCTCTTATCAAATGACTAATAATTTTAAGTAACGAGAATAGTGATAAGCTGGTCAGAGTGTAAATTTGTACAAAGTTTTTGTAAAGGAATTTGGCAGAATGTATCAAGTGCCTTAAAATGTTTATATCTTTTGATCAAATAATTTTGCTTCTGGAAATGTATCATAAGGAAACCTGAGAAAAGCCTCTGCTGCCATATAACCCTCCCCATCTGCCCACTTTACTCTGAAACCCTGTCTTCAAGGAAGGAAGTCACTCGTGAAATAACACAGGGCGGCACAGGTAGCAGGTGAGCGAAAGAACGGCTGGAAAGGTGGAGTGGTGCAGAGAGGGCTTCGTATGTTCCAGGAACATTTTAGAAACAACTGCATCTGTGAGTTTCACATTGAAATATTTGTTTTTTCTGTTGTGTTTCCAGATGAAGACCGTCAGTGTTGCCTTAGTTTTGTGCCTGAATGTTGGTGTGGACCCTCCAGATGTGGTGAAGACCACCCCATGTGCACGCTTGGAATGCTGGATCGGTAAGCGTGGGTCCCTCCTTACCGCCTGTCTCCAAGGTCACCGTGTTCGAAGGTCACCATGTAGTGATTCTAGGCTTGGCAGGGCTTGCCTTCCACTGTCCCGGGCCAGTGGAGGCCTGTCACTGGTTTGTGTAAATCTGAGGATTTTATTTATTTTTGCAGTTATTTTAGATGCATTTACATATGATTTGTAGTGGAGAAAGTGTTTCAAGGAAAATTAATAAAATAATGACTATTGGATTATATAATTTTCTCCTTTAAATTTGCCCTCTGTCTGGCACATAATAGTAGCTATATACACTTAAAAAAATTTAATGATGGCTACCTGCATGCAGGTGCCTCATTTCCACAGCAAGGAGTCCTAGTTCTTTCCACGAGAAGGCCTGCTCAATTCTTTGTCATTATCCTTCCCGGAGCATCTTTGGTCCAACACTGAATAGAAGTGATGAGAGTGTATGTAACCTTCACGTGTTTCTGATCTTGGGGAGGAAGCATTAGGCTCTCACCGTTAAGTGTGATATTAGCTGGAGTTATTTTTCAGATGCCTTTTATAAGATAAGTTCACTTCTCTTCTTAGTTTGCTGAGAGTTTTTGTCAAGAATCAATGTTGAACCTTATAAAATGCTTTCTTAACATCTCTTGAGATAATCACCTGGCTTTTCTTTTTTAGTCTGTTGATGTGGTAAATTATATTGATTGAATTTTGGTTGTTGAGCCAACCTTGAATCTCTGAAATAAACCTCACTTGTGTTATCTTTTTTCTATGTTGCTGGATTTGATTGCTAGTATTTTGTTAGGGAATTTTGTGTCTCTATTTATGAGGGGTATTGGGCCATAGTTTCCATTTCTTGCAACGTATTTGTTTGGTTTTGGTATCAAGATGATGCTGGCCTCACAAAGTGAGTTGAGAAGTATTCCCATCTTTTCTGTTTTATGGAAGAGTTTGTATTGAATTGGGTATTTTTTCTTCTCTAAATTTTGGTGTAATTTACCAATGAGGCCATCTCTGTGTGGATTTTCCTTTGTTTCCATTGTTGATTATTCAGCTTTCTCTTGCTGATAGGATTGGGGACAACATCCCTCTGACTCTCCCAGCTTTCTCCATCCTAAGCAAAAGCAGAAATTTCCTTTATTGACTTTAAATAAAAATTACAAATTATTCTAATCTGAATTGAAAAAAAGGTTGTTTTTCCCACTTTCCTTGCCTGTTTCACTATTGAGGGTGTCTTAGGATGACAGTCCCAGGCCCCTTCTCCCCCTTCACAGTGATAGTAGCTGTTTTCTGTGGCTGATTTTCTTAGTCGTTTTCTTGGCCCTCTGCCATCTCCTGGTGACTGTGCCCATTGAAATTGACTTCTCATTAGCCACCACTGGCTGTTTCCACTTCATTTATCCCTTGTCAAACTGAATTTAATCAATTGTTTTCTATTTTCTCCCTCTTTAACTACTCCTGTGTTAGGTTTTTTAAAATAAGGCTTCTCAACCTGGATCTCAGTGTGTGCTCCTAGGGACGCGTGAACCCTCTGGGGTTGTGTGGGTGGTGGTGTCTCAGTATAGAATTGCACCTTTCAGGCTGAGGACCCTTGGTTTTTATTAGATTCTCAAGTGGTACTCCACCCCCCCCCCCCCCCAAAGAAAGAACCAAAAGAACCCTCCCTCATACCTCACAATGAAAAGAATTCCTTACTTCCTTCTTGGTGTGGAAGATCTAGCAAATGAATAGATTTTTATCTGAAGGTTTTTTTTGTGTGTATGTGTGAGGAAGGCTAGCACTGAGCTAATATCCATTGCCAATCCTCCTCTTTTTTTGCTGAGGAAGACCGGTCCTGGGCTAACATCCGTGCCCATCTTCCTCTACTTTATAGGGGACGCCACCAGAGCATGGCTTGACAAGCGGTGTGTCTGTCTGTGCCCGGGATCCGCACCTGTGAATCCCTGGGCCGGCGAAGCAGAGCGCACGAACTTAACCACTATGCCACCGGGCTGGCCCCTGAATAGATTTTTTAATGTTCTAAAAATTTTTTCTGCAATTTAAGAATATAATCTACTTAAATAATCTTATTTAAGAATAAGAAGGGCATATGTCTTTTCTAAGTTGAAAAATTTCCTTTGGCCTTTATTAAAAAGTGGATAGGGCTGGTCCTTGTGATGGTGATTTTAACAATATGGTGTAAGAAAAAAAAAAAGAATCCTAGAGATTTGATTCAGCCAATTTGCAGTGGTATCTAGCAGTTTATATTTTAATTTTTATTTTGAAAAAAATTCAAAAGTTGCAAGTGCAGTGCTAAGCAGTTTTTTTTTCCTGATTCATTTGAGAGTAAGCTGCTGAAATGATGCTCCATTACCTCTGAATCTTTTAGTGTGTAATTCCTACAAATGACAGTTTCTTTTTCATAATCACAACTCGGTCTCCAGAATCAGGGAACTAACATGCACGCTCTGCTACCATGTAAGCCTCAGACTGCGTCCAGGTTTGCCAGTTGTCCCAATAATGACCCTGCTCAGTACCGTGTGTTGCCCTTAATTTAGTCTCATTCAACCTGGAACAGGTCCTCAGTCTTTCCTTGACCTTCATGACGTTGACACTCAGCAGGTCACAGGCTCTTTGATCAGTAGACCATCCCTTATGTTTGCTCAGGATTAAATCTCGGTTATGCCTCTGTCTGCCTTCTTCCCGTGGCGTCCTATCAGGTGGCACGTGATTTTGATTTATCCCAGTGCTGGTTATGCAGCTCTCTTATCACTTGATTAAGTTGGTGCCTGCTGGAACTCCTCACTGTGAAATCTCCCTTTCCCCTTTGTAGTTAATAAGTATTTTTGGGAAGAGGTGCTTTGGCTGTGTAAATATTCCTTTCCTCATCAAACTTGCAGTTTATTCAGTTCAATTCATTGTTCCTTTTTTATTCAGTGGATTATAATCCAATAGTATCATCATTTATCTTGGTGCTTAATTTGTTTCCATTTAGCCAGCGAGGACCCATTCCCATAGGCTTGTATGACCTTCCATCTTGCTTCCATTGTTCTTTGAGTACTTCCTTACTCTCTGGCTCATCTTGTTCTTTCCTGCCCCATTCCTGGTGTCAGCCTTTTCTCCAAGGAGCCCACTTCCTGTTAGTGGCTTATGGAATTTAGAAACCAAGGTCTGGGTGCTGGCTGTGCTCACTGGAACTAGTGTTTTTGCTCCCAGGACCTCTCTCATTGGGCGGAGCCAGGGGGATGCATGCATGCATGCATGCATGCGTGTGCATAGTATGTGTATGTGTTTCTATGTGTATACACACATTCCTGTCTATATTTTTGTACTATCTATATACATGCATTTACACTCATGCCTCCCATTCCAACCCAATAGGAATTTCCATATTTATAACTCCTTCCTCTGACAGTGAGAATCTTGGTATCCTATATTCTTAATATATTTCCTAATTTGATGAATCTTCCTGTGTGAACCAGCTTCTCATCTCTGCCATCAGCACCCTCTCAGACTCCTTTATCCTGCACCAAGCAATTCCCCACAGATGTCTGTCTTCCTCGCTGGCTGGGCTCCAACACCCCATATGGGATACCTCTCCATGGACATGTCTTCTTTCCTTGGCAGCTCATTGCAGGCCACTGCAGTTTCTCTTATCCTGGAGCAGAAGCCAGCCTTGCCCAGACCCACCTAATGGCTTTAAGATTGTTCAAGAAGGGATTTCAGCATTTTCAATGAGTGCTTTAGGTTTCATGCTTGGCCAGCCCAAAGGATGATGATATACCAGTAACCAAGATTGAGAGTTGGAGACCAGCTGGGGAGATAATGGGATTAAGGTGCTTCTGGGATGCTCAAGAGTAGAGACAGCTTCCAGCAGACAGCTGGAAAGGCCTATCTGGTTAGAGAAGGGGACTTGAGGGAGGTCACCTGCTGAGAATGAGCAGCGATGAGAGGGAGAGGAGCAGAGTCAGGGCCCTGAGAGTGTGGGAGCGGTGTTGCCTGTGACAGAGACCCCACTAGGTGGGCAGAGGTGGGAGGTGTGCTGGGTGGTACTGGATTGTCACAAGCTGTGGCTGCAGTTGAGTGAGAGAGTTGGAGGCCAGGCAGGTTGTAGGGGGCTGGAGAGTGAAGGGGAGACAAGAAAGTGAAGGCTATGAAGCAGCTTGGCTGGTGAGGCAAGGAGACCCTGGCTTCGTGTCCGGTGGTTCTGCTTTTTTCAAGATGCAAATGCCCGGAGCATGTCACGGCTAGGGAAGGAGTCCTGAGGAGGACCCCTGCAGGGTTGGTACAGTCCAATAACTTAAAAAGCTGCTCCCGTTTAGAAGGCAGCCCGTTGATATTTTATACTTGGTCTTAGCATGTTGTGCTCTATCACCAGAAATCAAAAGGTTTTGCATTCATCAAGACCCCAGCTTTATTTATGCCAGCTGTTCCACTTCAGCAAGTTACTTCACT
The DNA here is from genome assembly GCA_031878705.1 of Tapirus indicus. NCBI lineage: Eukaryota > Metazoa > Chordata > Mammalia > Perissodactyla > Tapiridae > Tapirus > Tapirus indicus. Next base: position 58,530,321 of record CM062932.1, read on the forward strand.
GTTTTGAGCCGTAGTTTCCTCATCTGTAGAATGGAGCTAATGATGGCACCCACCACTTGGCTGGGGTGGGGATTAACTGGGAGCGTGACTATGCCTCAGAGACTGCCTGAGCAAGGAGCAGCAGTCACATGCTACACTCCCCTCCTCACCCTAAGTTCTTCCCCAAACCCCACCCCACAACTTGCCAAGGTGCTGGGTGGGAACTTGAGCTGCATCTGCGCCTCTTCTGCTCTGTTCTATGTGCTCACTCCAAAAGAGGGGAAAGAACCGTGCCGTGTGCGCCCAGTTATTCTGTGGGCCCACCTAGCGGGACAGCTGCTCCACCCAGGCTGGAGGTCTCTAACAGGTGTCTGATGGTAGAATACACGATGTTTCTTATTTTATTTTGTGAAGCAGACATTAAATATATCAGGCGTCAACCCGAGAGTCTCCCGTACTTTACCTTAGGCCTGTACGTGTGGGGGGGGGTCTCTGTGTGTGGGGCGGGGGATTAGGAGTTGATTGCTTTTCGGCTGCAGGCACATGTCCAACCAATGGGGACTGTGCTGGTTGGAGCTGCTCTGATCTCAGGGACGAGGGCTGTGGGTAGCTTTCCCACTTTTCAGTCTGTTTCTGTGTGCCTATGCATGCATTGCCTCCACACGCGGTGGAGAGAGGACTGCTTCCAGAGGCTCAGGGAATTTATGTGTAAGTGTTCATCCAGTGGCCATGTAGGGTTTCCGGTGGTGACAGGAAGCTTTGTTGCTGGAATAAACAAGTGGAAGCTACACTGTGGCCTCCCTGAGAGCCAGCCATCCCTCCCTGCTGTGACTGTCGCACGGGAAGGCTCGGGTTAGGAATTCTGGCGGAGTAAGGAATTAGCACACAGGCTTTAGTAGCGTGTTGGGAATGAGCGAAGATGTGGACATTGAAAGCTGTCAGGCATTTTCTGGGCTCCAATATGCTGTTAACACCTCTCGCCACCCCTGCCCTCCATTTCCCTAGGTAATAAGATGACGTTTTATTTCATGGAAGTAACACTCGTCTCTTTCCAGAGAAGCAAGGGAGAGGCTGTTTTGTTTTATGGCCCGACGTTAAATGCTACAACAGTAATCCTAAAAACATTCCTGCTAACGGATGGTGTGCGCCCCATACCTTTTGGAGAAATATCTGTGTTTGAAAGCAGAGCGTCGATGAGCGGAATTCTGAGCAGGAGGAAGTCTGATTTACCTGAGATAGTTTATGTGCCAGCTAATGGTAGGCGTGCATCACAGAGGTGAGGGTGCTAAAGATTCGTCGGGTACTTGGAAATTCTCTTATCCTCCGGAAATGTTTGGGAGGCACTTTGTTTTTTCTCTCATTCCTTAGAGAAAAGCATTCTCTTCTCCCTCCCCACACGTGGGTGTTAAGACACCCTGGGTAGATGAGCTGAAAATCATGATGGTTGACTTTTGCATAGCTCTAGAGTCTACAGAACTTTCACAGATTTTGTTGTTTGATTCTTTTTTTTTTTTTTTTTGTGAGGAAGACCGACCCTGAGCTATCATCTGTCGTCAGTCCTCCTCTTTTTGCTGAGGAAGACTGGCCCTGGGCTAACATCCGTGCCCATCTTCCTCCACTTTATATGGGACGCCACCACGGCGTGGCCGACAAGCGGCGCGTCGGCGGGCGCCCGGGATCCGAACCCGCGAATCCCGGGCTGCCAAGCGCGGAGTAAACCGCTGCGCCACTGGGCGGCCCCTGTTGTTTGATTCTTAAAGCAGACTTGGGATTGATAGATCAGTCAGGTTGGTCAACAAATGTTTTTTAAGTGGAAACTTACATGTGAAGCACAGTGGTGTACACAGAAGAAATGTGGGTGCTGCTCCTTGCTTGCAAGGTAATTGTGATACAGCTGGGGAGATAAGGCCAGCAGTCGTGAGATAGCTCCACCTTGAGTGGCCTAGAAGTTCAGAAGATGCTGTGAGTGGAGGAGTCAGGCCAGGCCACGTGGAGGGAGGGGGCTTTGCAGGGGGAGGTGAGAGTGAAGAACTCAAAGAGGAGGTGGAGCTCAGCTGTGGGGGCTGAGCCCGCGGAGCACTCGCTGGGCTCTGCCTGGGTATGGGGGGTGTTGGGGGCACTTGCTGCCATATGCTCTGGCACACCTCTGTGCCTGTAGCCAGAGCCTTTGCTCTTAGGGGCTTCTGGTTAAAACCCTGTTTTCTCTGTCTAGTGACGCTGGGCTCTCATAGAAGGATCTCCGTTTCCCCCGAAGGAGGACTGTGTACCTGCTTGGAGCCTCCCTCCCTCTCTACTATCCAAAGTGACTTTTTTGTAAATGTCAAGGCCTGTACTGTAAAACAGGGCATCCTAACCATCCCCAACAGCTCTGTTGAAAATCCATCCAGCTCCTGGTGTTTGTATAACACAGCAATAGACAACACAGGGACTTAATCTATTTTGTGGCTATGTGGGGAGTGATGCGAGTGGTTAGGACAGGGCTGGATTGTAGAGAAGGCTCCTATAGGATTATGGCTCCCATCCTAAGACCTACAGGCACTGAGGGCCGCAGTCCAGCTATTACCCAGAGCGTTACTGCCATGGAGCCATCCAGCCTGGGGGCTCCCTGCTCTGCCCTCGAGCTCAGTAAGATGAAATGCCTCTCACTATATATACTACTAATTATAAAATATATGTAGATGATATTATGGCTAATATAATACAGAGCCATTAGAAACGATTTCTAATTTCAAAGTGGCCCTTTTGCCATTATGTATTTTCTCAATCAAAAATTAGTGGCTCAAGGTTACACACTAATTAGTGGCAGAGTCCTTGAAAGCCACGCAGAGAAATTTGCATTTGATCTAGTAGGCAGTACTCAGTTAATAAGTCAATTAACAAATACGAAATGTCCACTAAATACAAGCTACAAAGAAGCACAGATGTTCTTTGAGCAGTGAGCTCTGCATGTTTTTTAAATTTTAAGTTGGTACTGAAGTGTGGCATACATACAGAAAAGTGCACTAATCCAAGTGCGAAGTTTGTAACTTTTCCCAAACTGATCGTACCCAGATCAAGAAACAGTATTACCAGCGACCCTGAAGCCCAGTCTTGTCTCTTGTCACTTTCTGGTCAACCCCTGTCCCCCAGATGTCCACTCTCCTGTCAGTTATGTTAGGTTTGCCTATTTTGCATGTTGTCTAAATGGGAGCACGCAGGAGGCACTGGAGGCTTTTAAGGGGCGGAGTGACATCACAGAAGCACTATATTAAAAGGGTTCACCTATGCGCATCTCAGGGTGGATTGAGAGGAGACTAGGTCAGTGGAGCCCTGCTCCTGGGGTTCTGCCCTCTTCAGAATCTTCAGGAACCCAGCAAGGAGGAAGGAGAGTCCCAGTAGTGTCAGCATGAGGTGCCGTGGTTTGGACCAACACGTTAGTGGTTGATGATGGAGCACAGGCTCTTTTGAAGGAAAAATGGATAGAACATGGTAATCGAGTTGTGTGTGTGAAGACGGTGGGGAGGAAAAAAAAGACTCCACTTTTCAGGTTGGCTGAATGCCAGCACCGTCAATAACCTTTGTGACCTTGGACCAAGTCATTTCACCACTTTAAACTTCAGCTTTCTCTTCTGTTATGAGGTAGGTTGGACTAAGTTCCTGTCAATGTAAAGTTCTAAGCATCATGAAATACAGAGGGGTTATGCCGAAAAGCTTACAGATAGGAAAATTTATGAAAAGCTAAAATTTTATACAAATGCCAATTACCGTCTACTTTCCCTTCCATCCATCCACCCACCCACTTCATTCATTAAATAGAAACCCATGAAGGCATTAGAAGAGTTTTATTAAGGCAGAACTACAATTTTAAATTTATGTTCTGTCCACTTCACCCCAGATCGGATTGTCAGCAATATCCATCCAGGAATTTAATTTTAGTTTATTTAAATTATTTAGTTTCGTTTATTTTAGTTAATGTGGTATTAAACACATCATTTTAGTTGTCCTCATTCTTTCCCCCTCTTCCCTTCTCTCTCTTATTTCTTCCCCTCTCCCACTCACTGCCATATTCTTGGGAGGAAACCATAAAATTAATTAACTGCAGGGATTCCCAGTAGATAGAATGTGACAGCCCCACTTAGTTGATCAGAGCCTGATGAATGGCCAGTAGTGGCCCCTGCCCCTTCTGTGGGGCGACAGATGTTTTGATCCAAGACTAGGGAAAGAAGAATAGATGCTGCTGTCAGCTGCCATTACTAATGAGGGTTTCCAGTGTCTGTTGGAATGTTGGTGAGATGCACAGAGAAGTGTGGCAGTGGCTCTCTCCAACTCTGGCACTCTTTCAACATGTCCTCTTTGGGAACACTGGGGAGAGGATGGTGTGGGAGTGAAGGGCCTGGGCTTTCCAAGGGGTGAAGTTCAAGGAGGAGATATAGCTTTAGTTCCTTTGGAACTCCCTCCCTCCCTTTGTGGTGGTTCCTTAGAGGGCATGCATAAGAATTGCCACTGATCAGTGTGATTCCTGGACAGGCCTTTTATCTTTTTGCAGAGGAAACCATTCCCATTCTCTTAAGCATAGATTACATCTGGAGCACTGACCATGTGGGTGCTCCACAGAAGTGTGGATGGATGAATTAGCTGCTTTCAAACCAGCTCTTGGATTGACTCTGCTGGTCATCATGCACCGGGCGTGGCCAGCTGTTTGCATGGTTTCTATTTGTTGAAGCTATTTTCTGCTTCCCTTTGCTTGTTTGTGCACTTAGGTGGCCCTTAATTTTTGTTTTTCAGATCCCAATTCATTCCTGTCTCTTGCCAGTTTTGTAATTCAGATTACTCCAGAGTTGGGTGGGATCATTATAATTCTTTTGAGACCTTAGCATTCTCTTCCTACCAGAACAAAGAGAGATGAAGACTAATGGCTAATCTCTTTAGTTATGGATTAAAACAAATTTACCATACTTCTTCCAGATAAATTAGTTATAACCTGATTTTCCCCAGGTTCTCCTCAGCGAGAGGTGCTCATTAGCCAACTGGGCTCTCGAGTTAGACTCTCCAGGGTACGGCCTGGCATCTCTGTTGTGAAAAGTCCTTGATGACTTTGACATACCCATGGTAAAGGTCTCTGCCAGATCTAAAATCCTGTTACTTAATTTTATAATTCATTTTAATTTTTTAATCAGAGTAACCCATGCATGTAGCTTAAAAATCAAATAGTACTAAAAAGTGTATTAAGAAAAAGCTGTCTTGTCCCCCACCCTTCCCAGAGGGGTACTCTGATTGATTCTTTTCTTGTCTATATGTACAATTGTTTTCCCTGTAGTTACAAATTTGCTAGTTACTTTTATTTGCTAAATTTTCTGTGTACTTGAGTCTATTCTATTTTTTTACATATTTTCCAGTAGATCTGTCAAATGCTATCAGGAATTTTTCCAGTGCTCAAATAATCTATTAGTTTTTTTTTTAAACACCCCTTTAGCTCCTGTTGGACTCCTTGGTGTCTAGATCTGGTCCATGGGCATCTTGTGGTTTCCCCCCCGCCTTCCTCCTCCTTTCTGTCTCTGTCTCTTCCTTGATCCTTTGTTGCCTTCTTTTGTGGTTTACTTCCCAAGAATAGGAAGATGAGGCACAGATTTTGTGAGTGTTGGCATGTCTGAAAAGACCTCTGTTTCACCCTCGAGCCTGAATATCAGGCTGGAATTACCCGCACAGAAGTTTTGAAGGCGTTGCTGTTTGTCTGTGTTCAGTGTTGTTGGGAAGCCCCAAGTCTCTCCCTCCTGATCCTTCATTTGTGACCTGGTTTTTCTCTAAGGACTTTTCTTTGACTTTCATTTTTAGCAGTTTGGTTATGATGTGTCTGGATGTGGATTTCCTTGGGTTAATCCTGTTTATAGTTTGCTGAGCTTCTTGAATCTATAAGTTTTTGTCTCTTGCCAAATTTGGAAAGTTGTCAGGCATTATATCTTCAACTATTTTTTGAGCTCTGCACCTGCTTTTCTCGTTCTGAGATGCCGATGACATGAACGTTAGACCTTTTGTTATTGTCCCCAGGTTCCTTGAGGCTCTTTTCTTGGGAGCTATTCTATTTCTACAAAGAGGAATCTTAGATTCTCTGCCAAGGTGGGATTGTACAGTGGGTGGCCAGGGAGAGGGAAGAGATTTACTGGTGTGTTTAACTGTGTGGAGGACAGTATTGGGGAGGGGTACTTTGGGGGCATTGGGGCAGAATTAGTGCTAGTGCAAGGAAAACCAGGAGGTTGAAACACAAGACAGGGAAGGTGTCGTTGACTACACTGACTGGCTCCGTGCTGAGTGGTGTTTCCACAGGCACACCAGCATGGACACTGAATCTGAATTTAGTAAAAATGTGATGTGCTCTGTTGGGAAAGTAGGGAAACGGGGAGTGGGATGGGGGTGGAAGAGAGGACAATCCTGTCCTCTGTAGAAGGGTCATTGCTGGTATCTACAATGAAAATAAAAAATAGCAATATAAGCTATTTTTAGAAAAATGGTGGTAAATATCAGAAGCAACGGCTGATGGAGCTGAAAGTGGTTGCTTCTGAGAAGTGGGGCTTGGGATGGGGATGGGGGGGCGGGGCAGGGGACTGCTGCTGTTGTGTTTAAAGCCTTGTGATGCTATCTGACTTCTTAAACTAAGTGTATGTACATAACTTTGAGTTTAAGAAGCCCTGGGAAGGCTCTGGTTAAGAGGGAGAGGTTGATAAACCTCAGGCCTCATTGTGCCATCTTTAGTCAAAGGTGACTTTGAAGTGAATTATGTAGGAAGGAACTCTGAAAGAGAGGCTTAGCAGAGGAGGAAATGCACATATAAAGAACTTTCTGCTTCTCCTTGCTTCCTCAGATCCTCTGTCAATGGGTCCTCAGAAAGCTCTGGAAACCATTGGTGCAAATTTACAGAAGCAGTATGAGACCTGGCAGCCAAGGGTAAGCACTCTTTATTTGCTTTTCTCTTTCTTTCTTACAGGGAAACTTCAGTTCCTTGGTTTTAAACAGCCTTTGAATCCACGTGAGCACTTTTTACAGATCGTCCCTTCATCTCATTGAGTACTGGACACTCCTCCCTGCATGCCTGCATGTCCCCTTCTGGTCTGTTGATTTGCTCTGTTGTTTCCTAATGACAGCACAGGCACTAGTGTGAGTCAGGAATTGGCTAGTCTGTTGTTTGTTTTGCCTAAGTTTTCCTCCAAAATCTTTAAAAAGTAAAAAGCATTTTTTTCATGTTACTCTTAAATCATGTTTTTTTTTTTTTTGCACAGGAAATGTATTTTCAATAACTTTTCTGCAGTCTCAACTAGTTAGAGCTATTTTTCCCGTCTTCAATTTTCAAACAGTTGAGGAAAAAAGCGCTCAACATTCAAAAGATGACACCTATTTATGCTTTGTCTTTGATTCAAAAGGTAAAGTTCTTTTTAGGGAGCCAGTTACCAATTACTGTGCCTTTTGTTGCTTATATCTTACAGTTTTTTTTTTTCTTTTAAAGAGAAGTGGCATGGAATACGATAACTGTGTCAAATTGCCTTTAAGATCTTAAGTTATTTGTAAACCACCCAAAGACCTATTTCCTTTAGCCTTTCTCATTAACTGGTTTGAGGATTTAATAATTTTAATAGAAAATTAGAAATCTGGAGTGTATATGGAGGCGCCTTTCTATTCAGCCTTGTGTGACAGGCTGGTTCTGGAATTATCTCAGGGATGTGATGAGGAAGTGGTTTGCACAGCCTTGCCCACATGCCTCCTGTGAGTCTTGGCTCTTCCTTTGTGGGTTGCAAGCCTAATAGAAGCAAACGCCTGAGGGACCCCAAAGAACACTGCCTGCTTGGGGTTTTCATTTGTGGATCATTTATCCACATGATCTGGAATTTAGGAATTATTTACCTCCAAGAGAGGAGAATAGCCAGAAATAATTTGTTCCTGCCTGTAACGGTGCCCTTAAGTATTTCTGCCGTTGCTCATAGTGCTGGGGTGACTAACAGTTACGAAATATCTCTGTGTCTCAGGGTATAACTGTGCTTTGCATTTCTAACTTGTCAAGTTGATAATAATGGACTCTTATTCCTTAGAAGGCAGTTTCTTAGTGACGATTTTGATCTATGTCTAAAGGCTTTGCTTTTACCTCCATCAAATTTGTTACCTCTTGATGGTTTATACAAAAATTCAGTAGCCTTTTTCTTGAGAATGCGATGCGTCAGGGCTTGAATGAGGACTGGAAAGACATTTTGATGGTGTATTTCTTCAAAAATAGTTGAGGTGCCTGGTATTATCAGTAGAAAATAGCTTCTTTGAGGACTTTGAAGGTACTCCAGGATCTCAGCAAGGCTAGACAGGCACTTAAGGGTGGGTGAGTGGTGCAGACAGCTCTGTCAGTCCACGTGGGACGACACACACGGGTAATATCGGAAGACATGATGTCATTGGCATCTAGAAGGTTGAGAACCAGTGCTATTTAAATTTAAAAGAATGCCTTTCTGACGTAGCTACTTCTGCCTGTCTCCTGGGTTTGACTTAATGCTTTTGCTTTTTGCTGGATACATTTGTTTGAAAGAGATTGTAACCAGATAAATTCAGATCTACCAATTGTGTTCCTCGTAGAACGCTTCCCTGCCGTTTTAATTACTTTCTTCCTTTTAAAGAATTATTACATAAAAAGAATACAGTCTTTCACAATACATGTTTAATATTTCAGGATATTGTATGTTTATTCCATTTGGTATGATTTACAATTTTGTTTTGGAGTGCTAAGAGTTGATTTACTGCTAGTTTTATTATTAGTTTAGCTTGGGTAGGTATCAGCTAGTTCATGCTAGCTGACAGGAAATGGAATCTTCTAACGTAGAAAATCTGTCTAAGAGCAAATCTCTTCCATGGCATCTGGAAGAGATGTAAGGCAGGCAACGTTTATATATAGGGAAATGGTTGCAGATCCAAACACGACCATGTAGGATCACATTTGGATTGAGAAATTACCTTCCCATGAGAGTGGGAGGGCTGACCTCAGGTGGTGAGCATCCATACAAGGGAGTGCAGTCCTCTGGGTACATGGTTAGTCTGAGAAAATTTATTCAGGTCAGTGAGATTTCAAGAACGGATCTGCAAAATAATTTTTTGAAGGAGAGAGAGTTCAAAGGGCTGGTGAGGTTCTGTTTCCAGATTACAGGATGCTTAGGGAAAGGTGTCAGTGTACCAGTGCAGGTGGGATTCCATCTGGGTTGATTTGTAAAGTGGAATTAGAATAAAGTACAGCTGCAGCCTAGAAAGAAGCAGTTCATGCACACAGAGTGGGGTCTTTTGCCTGCATTCGGGAAGCAGAACCACAACAATGAATACTTAATATTTGCTTTTTTCAATGCCAAGACCATTGCATTCATTTTTAAGTATGATAAAAATGTTTAAAATTTTGCTGCTACAAACCTTTAGTGAGACTTGTCTATTTCAGAAACAAGCCTAAGATAATGGACGCAGCAGGATACCTGCCTGGCCGCTGATGTCAGTTGTGGGGCTGTGCCATGTGCATTGGGTAGTAATAGTCCATGCCCTGGTGCAAGTGGCTCACTTCTTTGCTCTCTAACTTCACGTGGGTTACAGGAGATGGAGGGAGGCCTGGCACCCTATAGCGTGGTTCTCAGTGTGTGGCAGGCCTCATGCTGCCTCATAGAATTTGCACAAAACACGAGGCAATTACCAAGCTCAGATGTTTGTGTGCAAGGTGCCTGATTCCTAACTGTAAATCAGGGTCCTTTGAAACGTTGCAAAGCTAAACACACACCACTTTATTGCACTAGTCTACAGGGCTCTCGAGGTTTCCGCAGTAATAGAGGTTGATGTGCATCTGCAATAAAACAATGGGAACATTATTAAATTTCTAGACCTTTGATGTAGATGCCCATAGATCTGGTTTTCTCTTTCTCTGTATCCTTCATTGCAAGACTCACAAAGGTTGGGCAACTGGAAATGAGGTTATTTTCATTAATGTTTGTGGAAATCCTCACTTGCCTCCACATTACCGTGGGTGGGAACAAGCTCGGGAGTCCCGCTATCTCAGTCCCATCTAGGAAGTGTGGAAGATCAACCACTGAAAACATGGCCACGTCATAAGAGCCGGGCCTTGACCCGATCTCCTTCCTGGTGCTAAAATGCTTCTACTTTTTCCTTCTTACTTTTCTAGCTGTAACTATTCAAGATTGAACATTTTGATAAAAGTGATTTGGGCTTAAGAAGGAATGTAGAGAAACCATGACGGTGATATTTTTTCTGAATTGGCCAGACTTGGGCCCGGATTTCCCTGCCAGGCCAGTTGAACCCGTTTCTAAATAATTTATCAGTTTGCCACTGGTGAAATAGTTCTTCTGATTAAATTTAAGATTCTACCTTATTACCTTGTAGGTACATAAATTTGTGTTCTGCAGGAGGTTGAAGGAAGAACGCCAACTGTTGTTTCAGCTGAAAAGTCTGCGGTTAAATAAACCTCACTCATTTCATCATAAGTCTCAACTGAAAGTTTTATTGGGAGATGGGACTTGGAGATTATAAAGCTGGCGTATACAGTGAAGAATTTATCTTTTAAAGACTTTTTCTAGCAAATTGGGGGTTCTGGCAGTCTAGTACAAGGTGTAATTTAGGAGCTGGAGCCAATGGAAGACGGCAAAGGGAGGGTCTTGTCTCTCGATTGTTCTTTCCCCAAAGAGTGCTCCAAGCCACAATGGGGGCCACGGCTCCTTCCTTGGGTTGAAATACATTTCTCCTGAGTAGCTTGAAAACAAATTTATATGGGAATAGTTATAACTTACTAAGGTAGGTGAAGACATTTAGTGAGACTTCTGCTGTTGGCAGGTACCTGAAGTGACCCCTGACTGAGTCCCGTTTGTCCAGTGTGCCTGTCTACGAAAGGAGACAGAAAGTGCCCTTTAGTGCATTATTATAACATGCCATGCTGCAGGAGCTCATTCTCTCCTAACCGGTCTGTGAGTGGCCAAGGCAACATGTCCTGTGCAGTAGCTACAGGGAGTCCAGATGCTGGCAACTCCCAGTTAATCCACATGGGACACTTCTTAGTTATCCACACACGGTGACATTTTGTGGATTACATTTAGCAGATTCTAAATTTCAGCCTTCCCTTCAGTTCATCTTGCCTCTCAGGTTTGTCACCGTGGATGTGTGGTCAAGGGATGAGAGTTGGTTTTGCTGTTAGACAGACATGTTTTTATGGTGCTTCATGCCAAGCAGAGTGTACTTAGGGAGAGAAGTCTGTCCGGGACAAAGCACAGCTCCACCACCCAGTCCCTTAGCCAAGAAAAGATAATTGTTGCGTTTTCATTTAAGTGACAGTCATACTGTCCTTGGTATTGATGAGTTGTTTGCATGCCTCTGAGAGCATGCTTGAATGAACTAAAGCTGATGAGTCTACTTCGTGGTGGTGATACAACCCTAGGTTCTTAGGCTCTCTGTGTGATAGAAATTGACACGAGGCCCAACCAAAGTCTCAGACAAGGTTTTATTGGGGCTTATGCTCCAGCACAAGGGAGACAGCACAGAAGTGGCTCTCTGGCTGGCTCCCTGAAGGAGTCATTCTGAGTCTTTTATGGGGTTAAAGGAGCGGACTGGTGTCATGATCCTCCTCCTCCCGAGGCGTTCTGCTTCCCTCTTCCTGGTGGTATTGCATGCCCCGTCCGCCTGCAGTCCCTGCGCCTGTGTAGCAGGTCCAACATGGCGGTGTTGCTCACTACCGCCACCCCAGGAAGGTCGTGTAGTGGTCGTCTCCAGTCTGTGCATGCGGGAAGTCGGGTTGACTGCTTGGGGGAAGTTTTGCAGTTGGAAGATTGCTTATTTTGACTTCAAAAATAGCTGGGCTGGGAGGTACTGGACCTGGTGGTTAAGGGTGAGGGGCAGAGTCCCGTCCCTGTTCTGTCTCAGTGGGAGGAGACAGTTTGGGGAGAAAGGCCAAGGCCAGCGGACAGTTTCATTCATATTTTGAGCATTCACAGCCTAGTCCTTTGGGTTTTACGCGCAGGAGTTGTTTGCAGACCCTAATGCTGTGTGCGACAGTGTTTTATTGTGGGGTTGTAGTTAGGATGTCGGAGTCAGGCTCCTCGTCTCCTCCCTGAAATGGGGCTGACTGCTTGACCTGTCCACCTTGGAGAGAAAGAATCGAGTGGCCTGCTTAACTAGCTGCCAAACATTCAGGATTGACCATTGAACTTGTGGGTCTTAGGGAAAGGGCTCTGTCAGTCCAGGTTCCTGGGTTGGGCTTTGGAGCCCACTGCACTGCTGGGTGACTTGCCACTGCTGGCCTGCAGGTATCCTTCCTGGGGCCGGTCACAGTGCTTGTGACCCACAGCTGTGACGCCTGCCTCTGCTTTGGGGGTGGGAATAGGGGCAGAGCAGCAGGTATTAATACTGACCACTCTCCTTACCTGCCCCCTCAATCTTCTGGAATGAATTTTATACAAGACCCATAAGTAAGTGGGTTCTACGCTTTCTTGGGATTTTCACAGTCAGATGTGGAGAATCGAGAAAGAAACCAAAGGACTATGTTCCCCAGCTGGGAGGTGCTCCCGAGAGATTTGTGGAATAGTCCAATGTGGGTTGTTTCTTCTAGTGACTCTTGCTTGGGGCAGTCACATTTTGACCTTAGTCTCAAATTGCCGTTGCAGTTCAGCCGGTGAAAGTGGCCCTATAAGGGAGATTGGTATCGTCACCTGAATGCCACCCTGATGCCATTGTCATACCGTCATCCTTATTCTACTCTTTTCCCAGGCCAGCCAGATCTTCTTGCCTGCTCCAGCTGAGTTTCCTTCTCTGTGGGTCCTCAGGTTGGGCTTCATCCACCTTGCCTGTGTTTCTGTGACAGACTGCAAATGAGAACTCATAGCCCAGGGCAGAACTGCGGATGGATGGCTCACAGTTTACATAATTCAGTATCTGGTGTGAAGTGCTTTGCATCAGTTACTCATTAAATTTGCATGACTGTATAGAAAAGTCTGCTGGCTGTCTGGGGGTTAACTGTTGTGTTTTGACAGTTTCGCTTAACTGCTTTCTGCCCAGAATGTTAAGATTTGTACCCGTGACAAACATTTTGTTTATGTTTTTGCTTTGGCCCTAATCGCGTTCCCATACTTCATCTCTACCCCGTCTCTTCTGTCACTGCTCACCTGACAGCTTTTCCGTGCGCGAGTTCAGTGAGGATCCCGATTTATGCGCGTCAGCTGAAAGCCTCTCATTCAGCCCTGCCCGCGCGCCGCCTCTCCTGCCCTGTCCCCGGAGGCCGTCACACTGGAAACAGCCTCCTGGATGTGGAGTTGAGATTCTGACGATCACTTTATAGCAAACTCTTCATTCTAGCTCCTCCTCCCATTGCATTTCAGAAGAGAGCATGCAGGCAGTGTCATCCCTCTGCCATCACTCAGAGCAGCTGAGAGACATGACCTATAAATTCTTTTGAAAACATAACAAACACCTTAAAAAAGAAGAAGAAAGAAAGGCGTCATTTTGCAGCCTGTCTAGAGGACGAATATCTGTCGTGCGACTAGAACCCTAGGCTCTTTGGGGCTCTCAGTCCTGGAGAATTGGCCTGGAGGCCACACCGGTACTGTCCTGGGTGGACTCCTGCTCTCTGTAGCAGCTGGGATGGACTCAGGAGAGATTCTTTTGGGACTTTGGCCCACTCCATTGTGGGTGGTGCATTGACTAGTGCAGATTTGAGGCCATCAGTCGCTGCTCAGGAAGAGTTGGTTTTCTCAGGCTCTCCCGCCCCCCCTCTGTGTCCCAAGTGGTCGTGTTCAGCTGGTAGCTCTTGCAGCTTGCCTTCCTTTGCAGGCGTGCCCCCATCACTGGCAGGGAGAGCTTCCCAGGAGCGTGTCTCCTTGATACCAGTGTACTGGTAAGAGGGCGGGCGAGGTCATGGCCTGGTTAACTATGAAGGAACATGGACTTGTATTTTATCTTTGCTGCTTCCTAGAATGTAACTTTGAGAAGTTACTACTTAACTTTGAAGATTTGTAAATGTAAAAGGAGAGTTAATAAGGAGAATAAATGAGGTAAAGTGTTTGTACCTGGAGGGGCCCATTGCAGCATGCTGGCAGATCCCTACTCCCCATTCCCACCTCTCCCTCCCAGGCTACCTGGTGAAGGCCACACTTAGAGCACTCCACTCGCCCGAGTTTTCCTGCTCTCTCTCCAGCTCCATCCTCCGCCTGGATTACTCCATTCCCAGGTCTCCTCTGTGAATCGTCCTACTTGAAGTATCGTGTTTTTAGAGAGAAATAAGGGCTTCACTCTGTCCCTAACAAGGCTCTCAAGCACATCATCTCTCATCTTCATGTTCCTTTTAACAAGAAAGTTATCTCTGTGTGTGACAGATTGCAAATGAGGACCAAATGCTGTCAGTTTGAGGACTAAAACTGTAGCTCAGATGTCTGGTGTCACAGATTTCATGTGCGATGTTGGTCTCCTGAGTTAACTGGAAGGCCCGTGATACAGAGCCATGTGTAAACAGCTCTGGAGGACGTGCTAGGGATGGAGATAAAGATGTCTGAGGAAGTGCTAGTTCTGAGTCAGAAAGTAGAAGATATAGTGCATTAAAGAATGGAATGCAAAATTTGGAGGTGGCGATAAGGAGCCCAGCGTGTGCTCACTGTATGTGACTGCGAAGAGCTGTCAAATTATATTCCAGCCAAATGAGAAAGTGCTGCTCAAGGGGAAAATACTAATGGATTGGGGGGGGCGGAATGGCCACTTTTGTTTTACTTGATTTCATTTTACAGGGGAAACTATATGTCACAGTGGCATTTGTGAATTGGAGGTTCACAAAGGCTTCTGGGTACCCCCCTCTGAAATGTCAAGGATTTACTTCTTGGTGTGATATATAATGGAGTTTTTTTTAAAAATTGAGATAAAATTCACATAACATAAAATTTTAAGTAGAATCATGTAGTACATGGCCTTATGTGTCTGACTTCTTTCACTTATCATTCATGTACTTGCATGTTGTTGTGTGTACCAGTAATTCAGTCCTTTTTTTTTTTTTTTTACAGCTGAATAATATTCCATTGGATGGGTAAAGCACATTTTGCGTATCCATCTATTGATGGACATTTGGGTGGTTTCCCCCTTTTTGCTATTGTGAGTGATGTTGCCATCAACATTTGTGTACAAGTTTTTGTGTGGACATATGTTTTCAGTTCTCTTGGGCTGGAATTGCTGGGTCATATGTAACTCTTATGTTTCCTTTTTGAGGAACTCCTAAATTGTTTTCCACAGTGTCTGTACCATTTTCTGTTCCTACTGGTAATGTATGAGAGTTCCAGTTTCTCCCTATCCTCATCAACACTTGTTATTTTCTGTATTTTTAAAAAAAATTATTATAGCCATCCTAGTGGGTGTGAAGTGGTATCTCTTTGTGGTTTTGATTTGCATTTCCCTAGTGACTAATGATATTGAGCATCTTTTCATGTGCTTATTGGCCGTTTGTGTATCTTCTTTGGAGAAATGTCTGTTCAAATCTTATACCATTTTTTGGTTGGGTTATTTGTCTTTATTATTGAGTTGTAAGAATTCACAATGGAGATTTTTAAACTAAACTCTAATTTTTGTTGTTAGGGCTTGTTTCCTTTCCAAATAATGTGTTTGATGTCTGCTGAGAGCTTCATAATAATGTTTGTTAAAATTGTCCTAGGCCTGTTAGATTTGTTCCATTTATAAAATTATTGTTGAGGTTCTATGACTATATTGATAAATATACTATATAATTAGATGTTTTATTATCTATTCCATATGATTTGTTCATTGTTTTTGGTTTCAAAGAGCTGTGGTCCACTCAACCTGGATTATATAATATGGAGAAACTTACTGTCAAGGTCAATACATGTGGGGCGGAGGGGAGTGGACTTCTGTGACAACCTAGGTCCAGGTCTGGAGGGTGAAGGTGTGCAAGGGACCCCAGCAGTAGGTGGTGGTGCATTTTCACCCTAGTGGCTAGTCACTAGCGTATCTGTGCCCCTGTGTGTATCTCCTCTCTACTTTAAGTTTGCTTCTGCTTTACCCTGAAGATCTTTTCTGTACCTCTTAATGCATGATGACTTGGTTTTTCCTTTCTGATGTATTATTTGTTGGACACATATTTGTTGATGGCCTCTCGTGTGAGGCCCTGCTTGGGCCCAGGGTCTCAGCGTGAACCGGACACAGCCTGCCTTATGGAGCTCCTTTTCTAGTGGTTCTCACTCTGTGTTTTGTCATCTTAATAGTCTGTCGTGCATGAACCCCATGGTTCCACCATCACCTCATGACCTTTCTTCTCTATATTTCTTCAGTTTCAGCTCTCTGTTAGCTGTATTATTTTTTTGTTGGATTTTCAAGATTAAATTTACCCTCAAAAGAGTGTTTCATCGTTCACTGGGTGGTCAGGCTGTGCAGCCAAGGTTATAAGGCAGATATGTGTCACCCAGGGGAGACAGCAGTGCATGATTTGAGGTCGCTGAGAACAGACCACACACTCTGGGCTCACGTGGTGCAGCGTTTACTTGCAGCAAGAGGAGAGCTGGAGAGTGCACCAGACCCAGCCCCTTGTAGCGTGTCTGTCCCCCATGACCTGTGGATCCCCTCCACAGCCGATGCCGGCCGTGTGGCTGCTCCCACCCCACTTTGTGCTGCTGTGGAAGGACCCCCCCCCCCCCCCACAGCATGGGGTCTGAAATACGGAAAGCTGGGGCGTGCCTGAGGACCAGTGACTGGTGTGCTTAAGCCGAACGTGGAGCAACAGTGAGTCTGAAGCAGGCCAGCTATTCCCTCACTATCAGTGAGTTCAGGCAGGCTCTTTATCTCCCTGTAAGGAAGCGCAGCGTGTGCCCGGACTGCCTTTCCCAACAGAGAGAGACTGTGATTGGCCCAGCTTATCTTTTATTTATTTTGCCATGGTCCTGCATGTAACTGGCCAATCTGTGGATTGATCCCACAGGACTGAGGTTCACACCCTGTAATCAGCTGTGACCAGGGGGCTGGTTGACAGGATTTAAAGCACATGGCTGAACCGGGAGGATTATACAGGACTTGTGTAAGTGTCATTAAGGAAATTTCTCTTTTAAAGGGCTGTGTATATGGCAGGTTCCTTGATTGACATGTCTGGTAGCCCTGGACTATAATATGTCCTAAACTAAATTCATCTTTGTGTAAGATTTTTAGTTATAAGTTTTATTTTTATAAAAACTTAGCAAAATTTCAATAAAATCCAAGGGGAAAGCACAGATAGTTAAGGAGAAATAACTCAAGATTTGAGGAAGTCGAAAGAGTCATAAAGAAGTCCTTTGCAAAACTTTACAAATAAATTGGAAAACTTGCATGGGTGCATACTCTTCTAGGAAAATATAAATGACCATAGTTGACCTCAGAAAAGATAGAAAATCAAAATAAATCAATAAACATAGAAGAAATTGAGAATGTTATCAAAGGGATCTTCTCTCACTCCTCCTCCCTTCAAAAGATTTCAAACTTTGGAGGAATACAGAATTCTAAGGCTATTTAACTTCTGTTATGGGAAGATATTCAAAATATGTTAAGTTTAAAAAGCAAGGTGCAAAAGAAGAAAATTATTCAGCAGTCTTAGAACATGCACATGTAACTTATAGAAATTCAGCTATTCCTGCTTGTCAAATTAATAGTGTAGGTGTGTATGATATATATGTATCTGGAGATGGATGGGTAGATGGAGGAGTAGACAGGTAGATAGCAGACAGGTAGACAGATAGGTAGGTAGGTAGGTAGATAGAGCTGCCTGTCTTTCCGCTCAGTCAAATGCCATGAATGAACATGCAATGGGAGACTTGAGCCTGTGGTTTCCTCAGTCCTTCTCAGTTTCCATTTGCTTATGATGTCTTGCTGTGTTGATTAATTCTAGTCGCACAGACGTAGATACACAAATAATCTCTGAAATGATACACAAAACATTTGTCATGGTGAGTTTGGGTAGATGCAGAAGAAGACTTTTACTTTTACCTTAAGTCTCTTCTGTGTATCTTGAATTTGAAAATCATGATTACTTATTACTTTACTAATAGGCAACTGATTTAAAATACCCATTCTCCAGGTGTCACCTTAGTGTGGGAGTGGGACTGTGAGGCAGAAGGAACCACTTTTATCCATCTCTCTTGTTTCTCTGCTGAGTGTGTGTGTGTGAGATGGCTAGTTCTGTAAGACCAGTTATATCACTTCAGACCAGTACAGTCCAGAGTACCGCCCTGAGACAGTGGGGAGCCGGCTGGAGGGTTCTCCACTCAGCAGGCCTGTTGCCTTTGACTTTGTTTACCAGCACCAAGCATTAGAACAGCTAAACTTATGAGCATTTTAACCCAAGAAAGACAACAAGTGGTGGGAAATTAGGTTGTTGTCTTAGCAGAAGGAAAAGTGTTATATTGAATACTCTCTTTAAGAAAAAAGAAAGATAAACATCTATAAAAAATGAATGTTGGCCACGCATAGCACCCTACAAGGTTAATGTGAGGGATCACATGGTAAGACGATGACGGCCCTGTCTTAAAGGGATTCACAACCCAAAGAGTGGAAAATGGCTAATCGTCTTAAAATTAAGCAATATTTGTACCTGTCAAAGTGGTCTAGGTGCTGTGGTGGTAGGTATGTACAGTGCAGACTCCAGCTGGCCACGGGCCACAGGTGTGTAAGGGACTGTTAGCACTGAATACAAACGTGAGGGTGACACTTCTCTAATAACTGTAGGTTCTTGGTGTAGCCTCAAATTAGAGAAAATGGTTTTACTTATAATTTTAATAATATTTTCATCAGTGTGAAAAATCATTATTTTTAATACATAAAAATAGGTAAGTGAATACCCCAACTCAGTGATGAAGAGAGTTGCAGATAATGGAAGTCATCATTAGTTTACTGTCCTCTTTTCAGGAAGATGGCTGTCTAAATCGTGGTGTCCAAACAGATTTGCATACTTTCCCTAGAGTTGTAAATGTCTAAAGCAAGCACACATAGAACTTAGGAGAGCAGTCTGGGATAGTTCAGGATGGGGAAAGGGTGTTCAGGGTGTTCCATGCCTTAATGGCCCTAAAGAAATTTTTGTTTACAAAAACTGTCCTTTAGTTAATGTACTTACTGATGACTGAACCATTATTATGTCAGCATTTGCCTGGGAGTTGGGAGATCCATTTTAATCCCACTGAATACTTATGACCTTGGATAAATCTCCAAAATTCATTTTCAGCTTTAAAACGCTCTAGTTCTAAAAGCGGTTTGTTCTCATCTACAAACAGAAAAGTTTGTATCTTTTGGAGGTAAGTATTTTCGACAATGTTGGGTCTAATTTCTCTAGGACATATAGGATTTAGGAGATGGGAATTATATAATTTCTCTCAGTGTTTTTGTCATTTTGCAAATTAAAATTTCCTTTATTTTCACGGCTCTACTGTTAGCTTGTTTTAATTTGAATATGTTTCTACTCATTCAGCTGATACTAATACTTCACCTTTTAAATTGAGGGGGGACCTTGTGAGGTTCCAGTAGGCCCTTGGACCGTTGTAAGGGAGGACTTTGGGCTAGTGGGCTTGTGTAGGACCTGGAGACTGCGTTCATGGCGGAAGTGGGCTCCAGGAAAGAGCAGGCTCCAGCTTTGCCAAGGAGCTTTGGAGAGTGGACCTTGGACCACAGCAAGGATGTCTGCTTGTGAGGGAAGAGGGAATTCAGATTTTCAAGATCTTAAGACCTGAACTTTTTTATTCCTTTGGTTCATGTCTTGATCTAAGTCTTTGGGTTTTTGTGTGTGTGTGTGTGAGGAAGGTTAGCCTTCAGCTAACATCTGCTACCAATCCCCCTCTTTTTTGCTGAGGAAGGCAGGCCCATGTGGGACACCTGCCACAGCATGGCTTAATGAGCCATGTGTAGGTCCATGCCCAGGATCTGAACCTGTGAATCCCAGGCTGCCACAGCGGAACGTGTGAACCTAACCACGGTGCCACCAGGCCGGCTCCCTGAGTCTTTGTTTTTTGATAGCCAGAGTAACCCACTGACTTGCCTTCATATCCGAAAAGCACTCAGTAGGGATTCAAATGATGCATAAAGGATGAGCAATGGCTCTTAGTTTACTGGGTTGACCTGAGGCTGGTTCTGTCATGTGGCCACTCCTGTTCCTGTTGGGTCTGTCTGGAGATGTAACCAGGAATGTGGATGCCGGAGGAGGGTCTGAGCTTGTAGGGCTCTGAAGGCTGCATCCCCTACTAGTTAGAGGGGATTTTTGTCTTTTAATTGGTATTTAGTCCATTTACATTTAATGTAATTATTGATGTATCTGGGTTTAAATCTATCCTCCTACTCTTTATTTTTGTCTCACTTGTTCCTTATTTCTTTTTTCCTTTTTCTTGATTTTTTTATTAATCAAGTTTAAAAAAATTATTTCATTTTCACCTTCTATTGGTGACATATTAAAGAATATATAAGTCACGCGTTAGTTTAGTGGTAACTCTGTAGGTTACTGTATACATGCACTATAAGTTAGTACTTGTATCACTTTTTTTTTTTTTTTTTTTTGTGAGGAAGACCAGCCCTGAGCTAACATCCGTCGCCAATCCTCCTCTTTTTGCTGAGGAAGACTGGCCCTGGGCTAACATCCGTGCCCATCTTCCCCCACTTTATATGGGACGCCGCCACAGCATGGCTGACAGGCAGTGCGTCGGCGGGCGCCCGGGATCCGAACTCACGAACCCTGGGCTGCCAAGCGCGAACTAAACCGCTGCGCCACCGGGCCGGCCCCAGTACTTGTATCACTTTTCAAAAGTGCAGGAACCTTAAAACACTTTACCTCCTGCCTTTACCCACTTTCCCCCTGACTGTAAAGTCACTGTCATATATTTTAGTTCTATGTATAAATAAGACAGTATTATTATGCAGTCAATATTTATTTAGATTTGTCTACTTATTTACCCTTTTTTGCGCTCTTTATTCCTTCCTGCATTTCTCTCCTTCTATCTGGGATCATTTTCCTTCAACTTGAAAAACTTTCTTTAATATTTCTTTTAGTGAGAGTCTGTTGGCAACAAATTTATTTAGTTTTTATTTGTCTGAAAATGTTTTTATTTTACCTCTATTTCATTTTTGAAGGATATTTTTGCTGGGTGTAGAATGCTGTAGCAATTATTTTTTTCAGTTTAAAGATTTTCTTCAGTTTAAAGGAGTTTAGAAGTGTTTTCTCCTCATCTTCAGACTTCTATCCTTTCTCTTAAAAAGTTGGCTGTGAGGGGCTGGCCTGGTGGCATAGTGGTTAAGTTCATGCGCTCTGCTTCAGAAGCCTGGGGTTCACAGGTTCAGATCCCGGGCACAGACTGATGCACAGCTTGTCAAGCCATGCTGTGGTGGCATTCCATATAAAGTCGCAGAAGATGGGCATGGATGTTAGCCTGGGGCCAATCTTCCTCAGCAAAAAAGAAAAAAGAGGAGGATTGGCAATGGATGTTAGCTCAGGGCTGGTCTTCCTCAGCAAAAAAAAAAAAACAAAAAACAGTTGACTGTGAGTCTTAATATTGGTCCTTTGAAGATACTCTGCCTTTTTTCCCCCTTCTGGCTGATTTAAAAGCTTTTTTCCTTGGTTTTCATCATTTTAGCGCAATGTTCTTAGGTGTGGTTTACTTTGTATTTATCCCGTTTGATGCTTCCTGACCTTGTGGCTTGATGTTTTTCATTAATATCACTTTGAATACTGGTTCTGTCCCATTCTGTCTCTTCTCTTCTGAAACTCTAATGCGACTATATTAAACCTTTTCACTGTGTCCCATGTGTTTCTTATATTCTGTTCAGTGTTTTTATTTTTCCTTCTGTGCTTCTGTCTAGATATTTTCTACTGACTTATTTTATAGCTCACAAATCCTCTTCTATTATGGTGCCCAATCTGCTATTTAGCTGACTTAACCAAATTCTTGATTCCGTTGTATTTTTCTATTCCATAATTTCCAGTTGATTCTTTATTGATTCCTGGTCTCTGGTAAAGTTCCTACCTTGTTATCTGTTTTCTTGAACATATTAGCTATCAGTTCTAAGATGCCCATTCTTTTCAC
The DNA here is from genome assembly GCA_031878705.1 of Tapirus indicus. NCBI lineage: Eukaryota > Metazoa > Chordata > Mammalia > Perissodactyla > Tapiridae > Tapirus > Tapirus indicus. The sequence goes on from CM062932.1 coordinate 58,552,343, forward strand.
ATTAGCATCTCTGAAATCAAGAAGTGTATTAAAATCAGTGCTGACTGTTGGTGTAGTCTTGACGTGGTTGGTCATTGCTTGCACTTGTGAACTCGATGGCATGACTGGATGGTGGTCAGTGTTTCAGGCAATTAGCTGTAGGGCCCACTTGTGGAGGGAATATGAGTCCTGATTGTGGAATGCCAAGGGCAGCATCAGATCCTGTGAATAGGGGTCTGTGACCTGAAAGAACCCCCAGAGACCGCCATGGAGATGTCACACCACCCACACTCGTGGCCCACAGGGTGATGCTGAGTGAAAATGTAGACATCGATGGCTCTGAGAGGCAAGCTGGCTCAGAGAGTGGGCTTCTGCTCGTGAATAAGAGGTATTAGGAACAACTTAACCCATTTCTGTGGCTTATTTTTTCTTTTATTTATATAAGGGTGATAAATGATAAACTTGTCTGATTAAGTTCACAATAGCTCTTTTACTAAATATCAGATAAAAATTCCAGTCAATGAGAAAGCATTGTCACTGTTTGATTGGCAGCATTTTTTCCCTTAGTGATGCATAGAACGATGATGTATCTTATAATCTTTGGCATCTTAGATTTTACGAACAAATAGCATCTCTTTTATATAAATTATAGCCACGTTTTTGAGGAGAAGAGTTGGGGACAGAGTGGGGCTCCATGAAGTTTAATACTGCAGAGAACCCCCTGCAGGTCTTCCCGAGCCCCCTCCTACCCCATGGCCAGCCTGCCCCACTTCCCTTTCTCTCTCTTCTAGTCTCCCTCCACCAATGGCTTATAAAGATGGACATATATGGCAACGTAGGGAGTCAGGTCCTTCCCTAGGGTCTCCATTGATCCGTATTTGCCACACTCACAATAAGTGAAGGAAGATGCAAGTTAATGTCCTGTTGAAATCCTGGATCCAGCCAGTCCCTGATCCCATTCCCAACACGCTCTCAGTCCCAGCCCTTCCCCCTACTCCCATTGTCACCAGCCCCATGTCCTCACCCTTCCACTGCAGCAGTGGCTTTCTTCCAGGCACCTTCCCCCAAATACTGTCTCTGGATTAACCTTCCTCGAGTGTTGCTTTGGTTCTGTTACTCACCTGCTTAAAATAAATAGAAGAAAAACCCAGCCAGCTGTCCAGTCTCACTCTCCTCCCACAGGCAGCCAGTCCCTCACAGGTGTGTTTTCATCTCTCTTACCTCTGCCCTCCCCCTCATCTGCCCCTTCCCTGTTGATCACGTCTACCTGCTGACCTTTCTCATGTACTAAGTCTGCTGCTTACCCCCCTAACTTGAGTTTCTCTCCTTCATGTGTCTTCTGTGTGTCAGCCCTGGGCTCTGGAGCTCTGGAGCAGAAAGGGAGAGGGTAGATGGTTGGGCTTGAGCCTGAGTTAGAGATTGGGTATGGCCGACTTGGCGTATGTTAAGATTTGGAGGAGATTAGAAGCGACTTGTCGTCAGAGTCAGTATTTTTCCTGGAGTCCAGCTGGACGGATCAGGAGGGCAGAGTTGTTCTGAGTCATGGCATGAGGGGAGACAGTGAGGGGCGTTCGCAGGTCAGTGTCTCAGAGGCAGAGGTGAAAGCCGTGTGAGGTCATCTCTTTTCAGGTCTCAGCAGGGGAGCTGAGTGGGAGCCCCAGAACTCTCCTTGCTCCTGGAAAACCCACCTAATGCCTGTTTCTTCACCTCTGTTTGGTTGAGATTTTGATTGGGATGATATTGAATTTATAGATCATTTTGAGGAGAACTGGTGTTTTTACAAGTGTAACTATGTGTGCTTTTCTATTCATTCTGCTCTTTTTTGTTTTCTGAGGAAGATTAGCCCTGAACTAACATCTGTTGCCAATCTTCCTCTATTTTATACATGGGTCACTGACACATGGCTCATGAGTGGTGTAGGTTTGTGCCTGGGATCTGAACCCATGAACCAGGGCTGCGGAAGCAAAGCATGCCAAACTTAACTGCTAGGCCATGGGACTGGCCCCTTTTCTGCTCTTCTTTTTGTGTCCTTTAGTGAGGTCTGAGAATTTCCCCACAAAGGTCTGATGCCTTTCTTGCTAAGATTCTATTTAGAGTTTCTGTTGCTCTTGTGAAAGGGATCTTTTCTTTCCTTAGATTTTCTGGTGTGTTTTTAGAGGGTGTAAGAGAATGCTGTTTATAATGTGTGTCGGTTGTCATATTGTCGCTGATTTCTCGGGTTTTCCTAGTACAGGGCTCTGATTCTGCTGTTCTAAGATGATGCTGTGATGAAGGGTGTTGTGGAGAGTCGGGGACATTAGGACTGCTGCTCTGTACCATTAGAGATTCACAGCCCTGCACATCAGGGCTTCAGTAATTCACAGTCAAAACAACAGCTTTGGAGGTGTACAGAAAGGTCTGTTCTATTGTCAATTTTATATATTTCATGTCTCTTTAAATCTTTTAAAATTTACAACATCTTTTTTTTTTATTTTTATTTTTTGTGGGGAAGACCAGCCCTGAGCTAACATCCGTCGCCAATCCTCCCCTTTTTGCTGAGGAAGACTGGCCCTGGGCTAACATCCGTGCCCATCTTCCTCCACTTTATATGGGACGCCGCCACAGCGTGGCTGACAGGCAGCACGTCGGCGGGCGCCCGGGATCCGAACCCGCGAACCCCGGGCTGCCAAGCGCGGACGAAACCGCTGCGCCACCGGGCCGGCCCTACAACATCTTTTTTTTATATGCCATTCTATAAACTTATTTCTAACCAGCTTTTAGATGTCATTTACGTACACTAAAATGTACAGATCTTAAGTATTTAGTTTGGTGAATTTTGACAATTGTATACTCCCCTTTAATCACCACTCAAAACAAGATGTAGACTATTTTGATCACCCAGAAAGTTCCCTCATGTACTTTCCCAGGCAGTTTCCCCTGGGCAAGGGAAGCCACTTTCTGGAAGCCCTCTTTCACCATAGATTAGTTTTGCCTATTCCTGATCTTCATACAAACGATCATACACTGTGTCTTCTTTTGTGTCTCACTCCTTTCACACAACATATTGTTTTTGAGATTCCCCCATATTGTTTTGTGTATCAGTGGTTTGTTCCTCCTTATTACCAAGTAGTGTCTCATTGTGTGAATGGACCAAAATTTGCTTATCCCTTCTCCTGCTGATGCACATTTGGGTTATTTCCATTTTTTTGGCTGTTATGAATAAAGCTGCAGTGAATGTTTGTGTAAAAATCTGTGTGGGCATATATTTTCGTTTCTCTTGAGGCAATACCAGGGAATGGCATTGCAGGTCATGGGGTAGTTGTACGTTTTCCATTGTATTTTGTAAGCAGCTCTAAATTGACAGAATGACAAAAATCATCTGTTTCTCTTTGCAGAGCCAAGCAGTCTGCTGAGAAATCTTATTTACAGTTTTTTCTCCACATTCTCTGGAGACATGAAAACATGAACATAAATGAGCTAGGAGACGTTTGGTTGTCTTTGAATGAATTCTTAGGTTAGGTTTTGGGCATTATTTTCCTCTCAAATAGTACACATTCCCTAGTGGTGAGGAGTGAATTAGGCCATTTGTGCTTATTATGGAATCAAGCATATAAATATATGCACAGTTTAGAAAATAATCAAATTAATTGCGTTTACCCGTTACTGGGCTTAAGAAAAGAAGGCAGCTGTGGCTTTAAAACCCCTCTGAGCCCTTTTCTGGTGACAGCCCCCTCCTCTTGGAGAGGTAGCCCTGTCCTGACTGGGCTGTGCCTTCCCTAGTTTTCTTTAGAGTAGTGCTGTGTGTGTGCCCGTGTGTGTGTGTGAGTGCATGTGTGTGTATGAACAAGACCCTGAACAGATCCTCGTTAGCTTGCCCTGTTTTTGACATTTGTGTGCTCCTTTGCTTAGCACTGTTTTGGGGGTTCATCTTGGGCTGATGTGTGTTCTCAGGTTTCCACTGCTCTGTATATTCCCTAGCAATGAGAGAATGGGAATTTGGCTCTTTACAATTTTTTGGGTTCACAGACAATCCATTGAGGAGGACTGGCACGTACATCTCGTGGTCCCAAATGCAGGACTGCTCTAGGCTCTGCTGGGGAAGGACTTGCTGGTTGTGGAGTGTGTGCATCTTCACCTTCACAAGTGAAGGCCAAGCTGCTTTTCCTGCGGTCCTGCTGGTTCTGCTGCGGGGGTCGGGGGGGGGGGGCGGCCCCAGTGAAGGCTGCACTTTTCTGTCTGCAGTCTCGCTGCAGGAAGGCTGTGGGCCCGCTCTGGGTAGTCTAGGCTTCCCCATTTTCTGAAAGGGGAGTTCGGGGGCGTCTCATCCCTTCTCTCTGAATGATAAACAGCCAGAAATACAGTCCGATTTAAATTTTGAGTACAAATGCATTTAGCTGTGTTCATTTTTGTTCCCTTTTTAAGTAACAGAAGCAAAACCCCAGAAAATCATTTTTATGCCCAGGGCTGGTTTCTGCTTCAGGTACTGAGGTATTCTGTCTCCCACCCACAGCTGCTGCTTCTCCCCTCCCCTTTATTCCCTCCTCTTCCTCTCAGCCTCCCTAGCTCCTCCTCCCCTGTTCCATCTTTCCCTGCCCTCCTCTGCTCCTCCTCCTACTCCCGGTCTTTCCCTTCCTCCCCTTCTCCCCCTCCTCTCTGCTCCTCCCCCTCTGCTTTCCCCTCCTCCTCTCCCCTCCTTCCCCCTCCTTCTTTCCTGCTCTCTTCCTCCTCCCCTCTCTGCCCATCTACCCCTTCCCCCTCTCCCAGCCGGTCTCCTAAGTAGCATTTAGCAGTACTTGGAATCCTTGACCTTGGCAGGTTTGGGAAGTGTTGGTTAATGAAGAGATGAGAAAGAGAAAGGAGCCCTAGTCTCTGAAAGGAATCACGCCTGTTTGAAGCTGGCTTGATGAGAAGATGGAACATTTATAATAATGTGGGTTGTTAACTGTAAAGTGCCTGAGATAAATTTATAGTGTTCATTTGCTTCAGAAGGACCTGGAATTTTTCTTACAAGGAGAAATGTGCTTCTATAAATTTTATGTCCAGAATGTTGATATAGCTTTAATCCGCATTACTCCTCAAAAGGAACAACAAAAAAATTTTTTTTCTGAGCTGTGGAGGCCTCGTGGATTTTTTTCCTCCTACCCTTCTGTATTTTCCCATTTCTCCCTCTTTTCTTTCCTCTTTTTCTCTGTCAGTTAAAATATTTGAAAGGAAATCTCTGAAATACTTTTGCTGCTGTTGACTGTGGGCGTTGACTGGGGCCTGCATTTCCTTCCCTGGGATTCCTCCCGTCATCCTAATTAGTGGTTTGCTGGCTGCTCCACATCAAAGACTTCCAGGTTTCCCAAGGAGAACCAAGTAAGGCATGGAAGCTAATTGAGGACACTGCCTAATTATGGGGGCATCCTAACCACTGTTCTCATTTCTTCTGGAGAAGTTTTTCCTTTAAAAGTGATATAAAATATTAAAAACTCTAGGAAAATCTTTGTAGGATGTATGGAAGAAGGCTTCCTTGTCTCTTAACCCTCAAAACCATTCATTATCCTTCTCTCTAGTCTGTTTGTTTCCATGAATTCTGTGCCTGTTGTAATATTGTTCCTGTCCCATTCATGAGACTTGTGGGAGTGAAGAGGGAGGAGGATATGCTTTTATTTTTAGTGATTCTCTCCAGAAAAGAACTGTATTTTTTGTCTCTTTCAATATGAAATATTGCCATTTGGTAATATCTAAAAAATTACGTTTCTCCAAATTTGATTTGTGAGAATAGATTATTTTTATTATTCTCTCTTTCTGTCTGGAATGAATTTGAGAAGACTCTTGTTTCCTTTCCCCCTGTCCAGCCTGCTGGAGACATAAAAGATGGAGGTTAGAAGAGGTCTTAGGACAAAGTCCTGGGGTCTTCAAGATGAATTAGAAGACACAGGGTCATTGTTGTGGTTATAAGTGAGTCTGCCCTAAATCGAATCACTACACTGGTCAAAATACAGGAATGACAAAAGCATGGAAACTATTTCTGCTTGGTTCAATGCAACAAAATATGGTGGAGTGTTTGCCACATATAAGGCACTTTGCTAGTTGCTGTGGATGTAAAAATAAGATGCTTCCTACTGGCAACAAACTCCAAGTCTTCTAGGGAAAGTAGACATTGATTCATTAGTTGATTCATGCGTTCATCAACAGTGTTGATCAGGATTATGCTCTGTTCAGACTGAGCAAAACCAAATGTGGAGTGTGGAGTATAGTGGGGCAGACAGATGGCAGTCAGAGTCATGCCACGGGATGAGTGAAGAGTGCCTGGAAGCAAGGAATCCATTCCATGAACGTGGATATGGCTCTCCTGACCAGAAGTCATGTGGAATTCCTGGTGTGTTCCTTGATAGGCCAAAGTGGTTTCCCTATCCCCCAAAGAAGGCTTTAGAGCCGTGCCAGCAACTCCCCATCGTTGTAGGCTCAAAGAAATGGGAGGGGCGGCAGATGTCATCTGTGAGTGCCTTCTGTGTGGTTAGGGAACTGATGAACTGGGGCGTGGATTTTCACAACGAGCTGGGAAGGTAAGAATTATCTGCATTTACCTTTCTCGGGGTATCAGCCCTGAGAAGAGATTCTACTCAGTTCCTCCCCAGGTTCCTGCTGATCTTTCTAGTACATCTCATTGTCTCCCCAGCGTGTGCAGGGGGTGTGAGGCCACCCCAAGTGAGAAGAGTTATTAGTCTTCAAGAGGCAGGAAGAGAAGCTGCTCAGGGAAGCTCTACAGAGTTGACAATGTCTGAGCCAGGAGAAAAGGGGGCCTGAACCTGGCCAGGTGGTTGAGGTGAGGGAAGAACATTCCCTCAAGAAGAAGGGGCCCTCCCAGGCTGTGGTTCACTTGTGTGTCTGAAGAAGGAATAGTTACTTGAAGAGATATTGAATAAGGACCACGTCATCTTCCCCACTGAAAGTTCGCCGTACACTGTCGTTTTTTCTACTCATGCCATTTTCAAAGTTTATTTCTCTTAGCTATTTTGACCAAGATGTACAGAATTAATAGTTAAAATTGAATAATTTATTTTCCCTTTTTAAAGACGTTCTGTGGAAGTTCTGTGCCTCACTTGTTGGTGACTAATAGCAAGCTCTTCTTTATCTGTGGCTTTGTCCTTCATACACTGTGACGTTTGCTTAGCAGAGTCTGTGGGGGCCCAAGGTAACAAGTTGTTGACAGATTAGAGAAAATGTTAATATTCTTTCAGGTTTCATGGGACAGATATGTGGCTCACTGATTTGTTTTACACTGATTGCAGTTTGGACATAGACCACAGAGATGATTTGAGAGATTTTCATGAAATGAGCAGTATAATTGTGATTGTGGTAATCCATATAAAGCCGATCAGTTTGTAACTTTTTATTTACTTGATTCCCACCAGTGGCCCAATGTTCTGAAACAAGTTAACCTTTTTGTGAAATCATTTTAATGGGAAAATCCTCAAGGATCTGCCATTTTGCCAAAAACATAAATGCCTTGGGCAGAATGACCTCAGTTGGAAATCTGAGTCCAAGAGAGGTTAGTGCCACCGCATGACATGGAAATTGCATGGCAAAAACATCTGGTTTTCAAGTGGGTTTGTAACCTGGGCTATTCCTCAATGCAGATTTCAAATACTGTAGGATAAGACCAGTTTATTGCATTTCCCTTAGTATGGCAGGCCTGAGGGGTGGGGTGAGAGGGAGGGTGGACCCTCACTAGACAGACTTGTCGGTAATGAGTCGATCTCAGCGTGTTGAGGAGGGTGGCTACTAAGGTTGCACCCAATAATTTCCAAAGTTCTTCCCAGCTCCATCTGTTTCTACCAATTACTAGCCTTTATATAGTACTGAGTTAAATTTTTATCCTTTTTTTAAGCTGTGAGGCCCGATTTCTAACTATCACCTGAGTTTGTAGAACAGACTTCTGTCCTTGCAGGAGGTCTGTGAGAGGAGGTGGCAGTAGCTTGGGAGGCTTTGTCTCCAGGGACATTGACCCGACGAATAGCTCTTATTATTTCGCACCACAGCATGCACTCGTTCTCCTAGACAGAGCTCGCAGCAGCGGTCATCCTTCCACACTGCTGGAGAAAGGACTCCCTCACAAGTGGACAGCAAAGAGAACCAATGACTGTCAGAAAAAATGGTCCCTCCCCACCTTTACACGCCTCAGCAGGTCTCCGCTCTGTGCCTTATGCCTTTAAAAATTAACAGCGCTGTACATGGTATTTGCATCATGATGGTGTCCCTGTTTATGTTTTAAAGGTTTATCATAAATTTCATAGTCCCTTTCCTCATTTATTTTGAAAGAGAGAAAATGAAGACTTTGGTGCATCTTCTCACGTTTTATATTTCTTTTCTGTCTGGCTTCCTGTCAACCATTTTTTCTCACTATTTATTTTCGTAAACCTTTTGTCTCAGTGTTACATGCTGCTGAGCAGCGGCTTGAGGGGTTCTGGGCAGAGTGGGTCCCACTGCAGACCTGTCTGAGGAACTGGCCCCTCTTCACTTTGGTCAGAGCATTGACTGTGTTCAGAACAGTCCTGGCCAGTGTTTGCAAAGGCAAGTTGAGTATTGATAAAGGAAGAGGTTTAGTAGTCCTGGGGGATGCTGCAGGTTGGCTCACTCAACACCGGTGTGTGCCTTCGCATCCTGGAGAGGCTGGAGCACCAAAAGCTGTCTTCCAGACTCCCTTGAAGGAAGGGCCCTGCTAATCAGCACTTACGTGAGATGGGAGTCTGTACCGGGTTCCTGCAGAGGGAAGCAGGGTGCAAGCTGCCCCATCTGCTGGCTCAGTGTGAGCTTCTGGGGCTTTCCGGAGCACTGGGAGTGTTTCTCAGCTGCTCCTCAGGCCATTTGGTCCTGGCCCTTGTTCTTCTAGGAAGTTCGGTCTACCTTCTGCTCCTCTTGTCCTTCCCAGGGTTCTGCAGGTCATGGAACACCTGGTAATGCAGTGCTTTCTGCGTGAACTACTCGAGTGGTTCCTGCCGATCCCCCTGAACATCACCCAGTTTAGTACAGTCCTTCCTTATTAAAACACCCCATGTGGTGTTTGTCCCCGACACCCTGATCAGCCCCAAACCACCCTGTGGCAGGTGAGCATTGTGGGGCCTCTCACACCCGCCCCTGTTGGCCCGTGACCAGCCAGCTGTCCTCCTCTGTGAGTCATTGCTCCCTTTTCTTCTTCTTTGTTTTGTCTGACTCTAATCCAAAGAATTTATCTTTTTTTCCCTTCAGTCCTCATGTCTGTGTTTGATTTGTGAATGCCTCTCTAGGCCTGACCTCTCATCTCTCTCAAGTTGTCTGTTTGTCGCGGTCTACAGCATCATTTCACTTTGGTATCTTTAGAGGCATTGTGTCTAAATGGAATTCATCCTAAAATTGGATAGCTTTAAATCTAGAAGGAATGTAAATAATGATTTAAAGCCATTACCCTCATCTGATAGATAAGGGAATGTAGCCTGGACAAAGTGACCTGCTTAGTAAGGTCGACTCAGGATTGGGACCCAGATTTCTTGATTCCTCTCTCACTGTGAGCAAAGTTTCCCCTTAAACCAGTTTCTTGTCAGGCACCATTCTTGTTGTCTTTCAGGCTAGAAAATGTGGAGCATCACCTTTAAAGTGTCCCTGATCTTTTGATCACTGTCCACTTGGTCACCACTCCTGTGGTTCCTTTCCAGGGTCTCTGGAATTTGCCCTTCTTCTCCCTTCCCAGCCAACCTCCTGAGTCTAACTCTAGGTCTTTCTATGTGAGACCCAGTTTCTTGCCGTCTTTGCCTCTTAGATTTTCCTGTTTCTCACCTTTTATGCCTTCAGTCCCTCCTGAACTTTGCTGCCGGCACTTGATGTTGGTGTTCCACTGAAGGAACTTGCACTTGTCAACTCTAACATGCTGTATAATTTTTTATCCACATTTTTTATTGTGGCAAAATACATATAATGTAAATTTTACCATTTACCCATTTTTAGGTGTGCAGTTCAGTGGCATTCGGCACACTCACATTGTTGTGCAGCCATCATCACCGTCCACCTCCAGAACTCTTCATCTCGTGAAACTGAAACTCCGTCCACATTAAACACTAACTCCCCTTCCCACCCCAGCCCCTCACAACTCCATCATACTCTCTGTCTCTATGGTTTTGACTCGCGGTGCAGTTTTTGTGCTTATGTTTGGTGTCTGGTTCTCCCCATCAGATGGTGAGCTCCAGGAGGGCAGGCATTGTTACCTGTTTTGATTATAGACGTGTCTCCAGGTCCTGGCACAGGGCCTGGCACACAGTAGGTTTTCATCACTCATTGTTGAATTTGCTGAACCCCCTTCTTGACTTTGAACCTGGATAATCTGACCTTACCCTCCTTTTTTCTCATACATTTCTGGTTACTCCTAAGCATAACCCTTCGGTGTAGCCATGAGGGTCTCCTCTGTCAGGGGAGCACCGCTTAGGCTCGTGTGCAGACATGAGCTCCTTTTCTTCTCCCGCAGCAGGCCCTGCTCTCCATGCTGAGGCCAGAGGGCACCTGGCTGGGGGCAGGAGGGCAGCCGGAGTGTGCCCAGGGTTTCGCTTCTCGTTGGCTGCCTCCTGAACTTCTCTCTCCTGTTGTTTTTCTTTCATTTTTCAGAGTCCAAATCACATCATGCTGTCTCTAGTATCACCCTCTCTGCCTGCTTTATTCCTTTCCTTTAGTGTTCCCTGTGGGCCCTGTTCTTCTCTCTATCTGCTCGGCTTCGGCTCCACCTTCCATCTGAGCCCCTGGCTGTGGTGAGGGCCTTCATCCCTCCTGGTTCCTGGCACGGTAGGAGGCTCCAGGGGTTCCTTGATAATCACATTATGAGGGTGAGTGTGTGTGAGAGAGAATGAGCCCGTGTGAGTGTGTGTTCCTGCTGGGGCATCTGCGTTAAATCAGATCCTCGCTAATTATTGGTTTCTTTTCTCTTCTCCCGACACTTTCTGTGTCTGTCTGCCCTCTTTGTCAGTAGTGCTGAGTAGAATATTGCGACTAGAAGTGATGTTTGAAGTGACTTCAAATAGGTTAGGATTCCGTTAGAAAAGATGTTTAACAGAAGGGGATGGAGAGGGGCCAGGTGAAATTGTGAAGGGGTGTTTTCAGGAACCCTGACGAGAGCTAGCGGTAAGAGGAGCAGCGTTGCCTCGTGCGGAGGCGATATAAGGCACACCCTAGCGGTGACACACGTTTTCAGGCTGCCCGTTGTCTTTTTCTTGTTATTAGCCACTCCATTTGGCTACAGAATTACCTTCTCTCTTTTGAAATAGGTGTAAACAATAGAGGAGAAGAATTAAAATGTGCGTAACGTATTTTGAACACAGATGACCATGGACTTTATGAAGGGGCAATTGCTATCATTGTTTAATACTTAACTGTGGGCTTAATTTCATAGTAGCTGCTGTAGCATCACATTCCCTTGGCTAAGTTCCAGTAATTACTCCCATTGTACACTGAATCCATTGCTTCTTTTTAAAATATGATGGTTAGTAGATGGATTTATCTTTGAAAAAAACAGGGGGCTGATATCACAAAGTAGGTTTTTAAGCAGATGCTCACTCAACTAAGAAATCTGTTCAGATTCAGACAGTGAAGGGGACAAGTGGTGGCCCTGGGTACTCCTTCCATGATTGTCACCTTAACATCTCTTTATGCTCACTGTAGTATTAGGATTTGGTTTGGCTAAGAATTACAGGGGGAAAAATAATAGTAGTGTAAATAAAATTGAAGTTCGTTCACATTAAGATTATCCAGAAGTAGTCATTCAGGGCTTTTAGGTGCTCTATAACCTGGCACCTAGCAAGGATTCTATCCTTTCAGTCACCTCGTTGTCCAACATGACTGCTGGAGCTCTAGCCAGTATGTATGCATTTCACCTTGCAGGAAGGAAGAAGTAGGGAAGAAGGCCCCTCTCTTTACCTTTAAGGATGTTTCTTAAAAGTTACACTTAGCACTTTCACCGGGAGACTGGGAAATATTGTCTGGGTGGCCCTATGCCCACGTGAAAAAGTGAGGGTTCTATTATTCAGGAAAACAGTGGAACGGACATTGGAGAAAACTTGCAGGCTCTGGCATAAGCACCGTCCTGGCAGATGCTTAGCTAAAATCTTGCCACCATGCCAAGGAGAGGACGGTTTTGCTTTGGCGTGTCGGTTAATCTTCTGACTTGGCTGTACGGCTGCACTGGCTCAGGCTGTGATCACGTGGGCACAGGGAGTGTGAGAACGACTCACCCGGTGATGGGCGCCTCAGGAACTTGGAGGTAGAGTACCCAGTGACCGGCTGTGCGTCTGATCAGGACGCACCCCGTGGCTGTGGGGGGGGGGGCCCGAGCCGTGAGAAGTGTGGGACATTCGTGGTGATTCATAGTAATCTCTGGGCACAACGTGGAAACTGGTGCCACATTTTGGGGGGAACTTACTTTCACATTTTTTGATTAAGTCCCCACAAGATTATTTATTGCCTATAGACATTTTGTATTATATTGCAAATTTGGGAAAGAAGTCTTGGTTTCATCTACCTGTTGTCATTTCTGAGAAGAATTCTTATCAGAAGAGATTGCTAAGAGGCTAATAGAATATTCCTAGATGGTGTGTATAAATACTAGATGTTCTCAGATGAATGGTCAGGAGCGGTGCTCGGAGCATTTCCCTGGAATGAAATGATCGCCTTGCTCTCACGAGGTAGGTTCTGGCGGTGGAGCGTGGGCTCGGGCCGACTCTGCCTCTCACTAGCAGCGGGACCCTGTGCATGGGCTTTCCTCGTTGTACCTCAATTTACACGTCTGTAAAGGAGGATAATAGCAGTGTTCACCTCAGAGGGCTGCTGCAAACATTGAATGCCATAGTATATGTGAAACACACTCATTAAATGTTAGCTATTAATATTTTTATTCATATCCTTTACATGTAAAAGCTATTAATCTTTTTTCATTTATATTTGGTTAGGTTTTCCCAGGGATTCAGAAAGAGCTGTCAAAAAGTAAAATTGAGGTTTAGGTCATAGTAAAGTTCTTCATTTGAAACTCAGAATTTCAGAAGTTCTGGAAACGGTTTTTCCATAATTTGGTGCCAAAATTTCTTTGGCAGCAAAACCAGACCTGAATGACAGGAGGCTATTTACAAAATTTTTTTAAAAAGCCAGCTAATATAACTATTTGTAGTTTTGTCAATAGAAAAATTTACATGTTTGTATATTCACCATTATTACCTTTCTGTGATACAAAGATTCAAAATTCTGGACCGCATCTGGCCCCAGGGTTGTAGATGAGGGGCTGTGACCATGGGTTCTCTTGCCCTTTCCTCGTGTTGCTTGGTCCTTGCGTCCTGCAGGTAGGGCTTGGGCCTCACTGGAGGGCTCCAGGAACAGTCCAGAAACTGAGGGGTCCAGGCAGAGAAAAAGCTGATGGCAGCTTTTGTTGCATAGGAACATGTCTTATCCCATCTTTTCTTTCTCCATTTGGGGAAAGGAGGGTGAACCCTTGCTTCTGTCTTGATTTTCTTTTTGTTTTGTTTTAATTTTCACATGTATGTCTCTGGGTTTGCTTGTTTGCTTTTGACTTTGTCAGGTCCTTTCCTGGTTGCTTTGTTGCTGTATGTGTACTCGTGGTTTGGGAACTCATTTTGTTATTTAAAACTTGGAAATGACATAGTTTGCCAAGGAAATAATTTGAGAATTGCTATTAATTTTTCTGTTTCCTCTCGATCTATATGTGGTTTGTAATTTATCTGGAGAACTCCTGGTCCAATACTGGGGTTGCCAACCTATGGCATCGTTGCTAAAGATGAAACACAGGTAAGCCGACTCTTACGGAAGACTGGCTATCACCTGAAATCATACTGTTTTTAACTCTAAATAAATGCTAAGAGGTAGAGGAATTAGGTGAAGAAAATAAATAAATGCTAAGGAAAGTCCAACAATATTCTGTGGACAATCAATTCTAAGTAGTAAACAATAAACATAGGACGTTCCTAGCCTTTTTTCTGAGAGTCAGGAGACTGCCACTGTGGCCAAGCGTAGCATGTTGTGCTTTAGAGTTTTCTGTTGATTTGCTAATTCTGCTAATTTGGCTCCACATAAATGCTAAGAATAACCTCACTTTTTTCTTTGGATGATGAATTCCAAGGGCGTTGGTTTCAGTTTTCCGTGGCTGCATAATTGAGTGCTTCAGAACCTGGTGGCTGAAAACAACAAACGTTCATTTGCTCACAGTTGTACAGCTGCGGCTGGGCCTGGTTGGCAGTTCTTCTGCTGGTTTCTCCTGAGGTCATTCAGGTGGCTGCAGTCATCTGTAGGCTTGACAGGCTGGAAATCTACGATGATATCACTTAAATGTCTGGTGTGTGTCGGCCAAGGTGACCGGAACGTCGTGGGCTGGCCACGCACCTCGCTCTCTCTCCAGGTTTCTTTCCAGCAGGTTGCTGGACCTTTTTTTTCTTAATATCTGGTGGCTTGGGGATTGAGGAGGGAGTGTTCTAAGACAAGCTCCCATATGCAAGTGCTTATTACGCCTCTGTTTGCAGCACGTTTGCAAATGCCTCATGGGTCAAAGGAAGTCACGTGGCCAAGTCCAGGGTCACTGTAGGAGGGGACTACACAGGACATGAATACAGGAAGGCATGGTTTATTAGGAGCCACTGATTTTTTTTAGTGTCATTATGAACCTACAGATTTAAACGTATTTGATGAGTTTTAATTCATTGCAATTTTCGTTATTACTGAAGCTCAAATTGTCCCATCTGTAGCTAATGGGGACCTCTTCTAGTTGGCTTGGCTCCCAAGTCCTTGTCCCTCATGTTCCTGATTAGCTTCCTTGCTATCTAGTATGACAAGATGGTCCAGGTTCATTTTGTACATTTCCTGTCCCTGACCTGGAGAAAGCCATTTTTTCCAGTAAGTTTTAGTTTCCTTTAGTGAGAAATTTGTATTTCAAGACCACGATCTCAGAGCTAGGGATATTCATTGCTACTGTGTTGGACATTTTTTCTAGGCCTTTTCAGAGGATACAGCTGGAATTGTATTGTTATTCTTTCTGCAGTCAGTATTTGTTTGTTTATGTTTATCCCAGTATTTACCGATTCCTTTACATCTCAGACTTTCCATTATAATCATTTTCGTCTTGTCTGAAGCTCATCCTTTAGAATTTCCTTGTCTGTATTCTCTCTTTGGGGGATAAACTTTCTCAGTTTCTGTCATCTCAAAATATTTTTATTTTATTCTTGTTCTAGAAAGGTATTTTTGTTGAATATAGAGTTGTTTGACATTTATTTTCTCTCGATACATCAAAGCTATAATTCTACATCTTTTAGCTTCTAATAGTGCTTTCAAGAAGCCAGCTGTCAATCTTTAACTGCTTCTTCTTTAGGGTAGTTTGTCTCTTCTCTCTGTCTGCTTTTGAGAGCTTCTCTTTGCTTGGGGCTCTGCAGATTCATTATTATGTATACAGTGTAAATTTATTTATTCTGCTTGGGATTCGGTGGGATTGTAAAATTTAGGTATTGGCATCTTTCGTAAGTTCTGATAATTTCACAACCATTATCTGTTCAAATATTGCCTGTGCCCCATTCTCTCTTCTATATGAATCTTATTAAAACTATGTTGGACCTTCTCACTCTGTTCAAACTTTTCCTATTAACTCCTCTTTCATATGTTTCATTATTTCATCTTTGTGGTTGTATTCTAGTTAATTTCTTCAGATCTGTCTTCCAGTTCATAAATTCTTTGTTCAGCGATGTCTAATCTGTTATGAAGGCTTTCCATTTCTATTTTAAGCTCTAATAGGACATTAAACTTTTTTTTTTTTTTTTACAAATTTGTATAATTATTTTTCATATCTGCTTATCTTTGTCTCATATTTTCAATGCTCTTTCTTGAGAGACATTAAACAAAGTTATTTTGTGTGTAATTATTTTGATATCTGAAGTCTTTGTGCATCTGATTTAGCTACTGTTTTTGTTGGCTTTCTATCTTGATGCCTGTTTTCTAATGTACCTTAAAAATATTAACAGTTAATTATTTTCCTTTGAAATTTAACTATGTAAAATCTTTGAAGCTTGAGATGAAGTTGTTTTCTTTTTTTTCAGAAATTATTTAGGTTTACATCTATCAAGCACTTAGGGACCCTAACAGTCAAGGTTATTTAAAGTCCTGGCTTAAGGTTTTTATAGCCCACTTAGGTGACATGACTTTGCAAACCCATGTCAAGACCAGGTTTTCTCTCTCCACTTATTACCAGGGTTAGAGGCAGATAAATTTCTTTGGAGCCCCTCGGTGGCATGGTTTTACTTTTGGGTAAACCTTACTCTGAGTCTGTGGTCTTTTGCAGGCTCACTTTTCTGGAGGGACATCTTCTCTTGGACTCCCCACCTAGCCTGGGCCTTGGGCATTGTCTCCTGGTTCTCAAGGAGAACTTATGACTGCCAACGCCCACGCTCTAGCACGGGGCTTGGCAGTTGCCATTCAGGAGAAATCTGTCTTCTTTCTCTGTTCACGTGTCTGGGTTCCCAACTTTAGTGTAAGGTCTGAGTATTCTTTACTTTTATACCAGCTCATCGTTGTATTTAAGAAGGCATCCACCTGCCTGCTCACTTGCTCCCCATCTCCAAGCATTTTCTATCATTTTTGGCATGTGAGGAGCCCCAGAACCCAAGTCCACCACATTGCTGGGCATTTTCTCATCTGGGTCTTTTTATTGCCGCAGATGTGATTTCCTTGCTTGTTTCTTCAAGGAATGTAACAGTCCAGGTCCTAATCTTAAAATTGAGCAATATGATGAAATATTTTTGAGAACGTGAATTGCACTAAATCACAGAGTCTGGATGGCACAACCTGACAGTTCTGAAAGAAACAGAAAAGGGAGCTGAGTGCCGGATATCGAGTATAGCCATTTTCAGTGATAGATTACCATACACGGTATGGTAGTTGGCTGGTATTAGTTCACCTGAGAATTGAAGATAGTTCTGGAAATTTATAGTAGCAGTGAGCCTTGTGTTAGTGAGAGGCAAAGAAGTTTGTAGGGTCTGTGCAAGCTTGTAATGTCCTGCTTCTTCTTTGTTGGCACAAAAAGTTCCAGTAGATAAGAAGGGGTTAAGTAAAGATGAATGGAATTTGATTACACTTAAACATTTCTGAGGGAACTGAGCCACTGTGGAGATGGAGTCACCTCCAGCTTTGATTGAAACGATAGGAAACAGTATCCAAAGAAAGAGAAGATGGCCTGTGTGTCAAGAAACCAACAGCTCTTCTAGTTCCATGAGGAGAAGCACCAGGGTGCTCCCTTGGATTTTTGGGTAGCAATACCCCCTTGTCATTGTCTTTGAATTGAAACATCAAGAGAGCAGGTGAAATAGCAGAAGTTGTCATCCTGTGACCACATTAGGCTCTGCCTTCTGGGATGTCCGTTCACTGACCCTGGGCTAGGCGTGCCAGTCAAGTGTGTGGAAGATCAGCAGGGTAGCTAGTGGGAAGCTTGAATAAAGTTGAATTTGGAGGCCAAGCAGTAGCTTATTAAGTGCAGCAAAATGCAGGGTAGCATATAGATGGGGATATTTTCAGTCCTTGGGTGCCTGCATGACTGCTGGAGCCAGGGGCCCTAGACAGCAGAACTGGACAGGCCTCAGAGGTCCCCCAGCTCAGTCTCCTCATGGGTCTTATGAAGAATGGAGGCCCAGGGATGGGGCAGACCCAGGACCAAATGTCCTGATTTAGTTGGTAGTCTTTAGTCACTCTACCTCATGTTACGTAATTAAAGTCAATGCTGTAGGGAAGATTTTTTATTTTAATAATCTGTTTAAGGCAGATCTTGAAAACCAAAAGTGGTAGAAAGATACAGACTCAGGTTACAACCTCCTGAGACACGGTCTGACGTCAGTGGGCCTGGCACGGTCAGAGGCTACTTACTGGGTATTAGGGAGGAAGATGAATGAGATGGTACATTATACGCGTTACTCTTTGCTTGTTTACTGTGACGGGAGCTTGTTATGAGAAGCTCTTATTGTGATAAGAAAATAAGCATTTTCTTATCCTTAGCAATAAATATACCTCTTTCTTTCTTGACTGTCCTCTTAATGTTTGCCTTTTGCAGTGTGCTCTTAGAGACACTTAGGAATTCTATGCTTTTCAAACTGTCATAACTTTTCTCTTTGTTTTTGAAGTGCAATAAAGAAAGTGTAACCCTAAAACGGTACAGTAATTCCTAAACTTGCCACTTATTCTTCACTCTGGGGTCATTATGGGTTTCATTTCAGAGGGATTTTGGCCTGCTTAACGCATTTTAATGGCTTTTCATTGGCTCCAGTACAAAGTCTAAACTCTTCAACTGGGCTAAAAAGTTGCTTTTGATCTGGGCACTGCTCTCCACCGCAGTTGCAGCCTCCCCATCCCACACCAGACTCCAGCCTGACTCTCACCCTCTCCGTGCACTTGACCTTTCCTCCCACCTTTTGCTGGGTGGTTTTCTCTTCCTCTGCCTGTTGAACTCTGTTCATGCTTCAAGTCTCATCTTTGATGTCATTTTCTTTGGAAGCCTTTCCTGAATCCTTAATCCTTACTAGCTGAAAAAATAATAAAAGAACCCTAGGAAAGATGCCCACTCCTTTATTCTCCATAGGATGCTGTTTTTACTCCATGAGATGAACTATACTGCAAGATGTATTATTATGATGATCTTGACGTAGGTATTGATGTCAGTATTGCTCACTGGTCTCTAGGCTTCAAGAAAACAGAGAATGGAGACTTTCAGGTAGCTGATGACAGTGGTGGTGTCTTACATCCCTGTCTCCAAATATTTCCTCCAAAATAATGTGGAAGAACAAGAAGGGGAAATTAAATTATATAAAAACCATGCCCTCAGCGTAGAAGACATAATATGCCCAAACTTGAAAGTGAGGAAAAACTCATATCCCCACATGTAATCTCTAATATTCCCTCCCCATTCCTGCCCCACTGCAAGGCTCTGCAAAGGCAGACCAAGAAAAACTGCAGGGAAGTGAGAAGAAGGGAGCAAGTAATAGGGTCTGAGGTTGATCTGAAACCACTGCCAGAAAGACCAAGCCCACCTGAAGTTTGAAAACACTGAAACAAGTGTCCAGGTCAAGCAGAGCATAGATTGCAGGTAGTGGGCTTAAAAGTATGGGTAAGAGTCTGCAGGAGACAAAGACAAAAGGGGAGGGATTTGGCATTTGGGTAGTGAGGGGAAAAGAAGCAAAAGAGGAAAATTTAGGGTCCTGTCAATAAAAGAGAACCAAAAAATTGGAGATCACATAACTTTTCCTCTTACCACCAAAACAAACAAAACATTCATAAAAGCAGGAGTTATCAGACTAATGCACTGGGCCTGTTGCCTTTCTTGCAAATAAAGTTTTATTGGAACTTAGCCACACCCATATCTCTGGCTGCTTTTGCTCTACAACGGAGATGTAGAAATAAACAAGAAGTGTGTGAAACTCTGAGGTAAACTGTAACAAACTTCTAAAAACCACAGAAGTTGACTTGAACAAATGGAAAGGCATCGCCTTCTTGGTGAGCATGACTTGGCTTCATGAAAGGTTTCCATTCTCCCTAACTTCATTAATGAATTTCATGCAATCTCAGTAGAAATATTAATACTTCTTTTTTAAAATGGAGTTACAAAGTTGATATTAAAGTTGATATGGGAAACCAAACATGAAGAATAGCCAGGAAAACACTGAAAAATAAAAACTGCAAGGGGTGACTAAGCCTACCAGGCGTGAAAATGTCCTAAAAAGCTTCCCTAATTAAAACAGTGTGCTGCTGGTTCATGAAGAGACAAATAGACCAGTGGAATAGAATTAAAATTCTAGAAGGTAGACCCAAGTACAAATGGAAATATAGTATATCATAAATATGACATCTCAACTGAGGCAAAGACAGACTTTTAAATAAATGGTGCAGGGACAACTGGGTAGCCATTTGGAAGAAGATAGAATTAGATCCATACCTCACACCATACAGAAGAATATGCTACAAATGGATCAGGTGAATGTAAAAAGTGAAAACCACACAAACACTGGAAGGAAACATGGGTGAATTCCTCTAACCTTGGTGTAGGGAAAGGCTTTCTAACTACAAACTGGGAGAAACACTTAGAGCACGTGCCGCAGGCACGGGGCTGGTATCCGCAATGTACTAACAACCGATAATATCAGGGGATCAAAAGCAAGGTAGAGAACGGGAAAAAGATGTGAATGGATAATCCACACAAACACGCAAGATATGAAAATGGGCCTTAAAATATGAAGTTCATAATTGAAGAAATGCAAAGTAAAGTAACATTGAGATGTCACTCTTCACTTATCAGACTGGTGAAAATTAAAAAGGATGACAACCCATTCTGTTGGCAAGGCTGTGGGGAGACAGGCCCCCTCATACACTGCCGGTGGGAGTGCAAACTAGCATCTCACTTTGCAGGGGAATTGGACAATTCTGAATACAGTTGCACATGCACTCACCTTTTGGCCTAGTGATTCCACTTCTAGGAATTAACCCTGAAGATACACCTCCAACCAAAAAAACACACGTATACAAGGTCGTTTATGGCGGTCTTGTTTGTTACAGGCAGGAATCATTGACAGATGCTAGAATTAGTCTTTGAAGGAATGTTAAGAAACAAGATCGTTGAACAGTCTCAGAGTTTCTTCCCAGAAGATGCTTATTAAATACAAAGGGAATAAACAGCAACTTTTCAGTATAGAAACTTGGCAGACTCCACCTTGATCAAGTTTTCAAAATTGTCGTCACTAATAACCAAATATTGGCTCACCTGATTATGCGGGACACAGGTTGATCACTTCTATAGTTTCTTGACAAAAATATGTAATGTCAATCTGATGTTGATTAAACATCAGAGAACCCCAAACTGAGGAACATTTCTACAAAATAACTGCCCAGTATTTTTTAAAACTGTGAAGTTCATGAAACAGGGACTGAGGACCTGTCATAGTTTAGAGGAGACTAAGGAGATATGAGGACTGAATATTATGTAGGATTCTGTGTAGATTCCCAGACAGGAAGGGACCGCAGTGCTTAACTGGTAAAATTCAAGGAAGTCTGTGGATATGCTAATAGTATGGTAGCAGTGCTGGTTTCAATAGTTGTGCTATCGTTATGTAAGATGCTATCCTTAGGGGATGCTGGCTGAAGGCCAGACTGGAATTTTGCTAGTTTTTCAATGTTTCTGAGTGTGTAAAATTATTTCAAAATAGAAAGTTTAAAAAAAAGAGGAAAGAAAGCAGGAATTATGTCTGTTTATGGTTGTGCCTAGCACAGTGCCTGACTCGTAGTAGACAGGCGCTCATTCATGCTTTCTAATTCAAGACATGTACACTTAAAAAAATATGTGAAGAGGGTGGAACGAACGATGGACTAGGATTCCAGAATTATGGATTTGAGTCACTGTGGACCAAGAGCGTCATCTGTTTCAGTGTTTCCTCACTCTGTATGCGTTGGAACCTTCCAGAGACACTTTCTGTTTGCATATGTCAGGAGCCCTCTGCTTCCTGGCCTCACAGACAATGGTTTTATTGCTACAGCTGGTGGGGGCGATTTCTTCTCACTGCTTTTTCCAGCAGTGGCTTTATTCGTCTCCCAGGGCATTTCTCTCCCACTTCACGAAAACTGGCCTCTGCTTTCTCTAATTATTCATTGTCCTCTATTGATTGTTCCTCCTCCCTCTCCTCTGGGTACAAGTCTGATGTCTTTAAACTGATGATGCGAAAGGAGCCGTGGGGACACATTTCCCATATGAAGAGTCACGGCTGACCCTGAGGTCCACCACCATCAGCTAGCTACACCTCAGTAAGGAAAGACCCACCCAATGCAGCAATTTTTTTCTTCACTTTTTACCTGAGTTAAGATTTTTTTGGGGTGGTGGTTAATGATGTTATTATAAGATTTTGTTTCCTTTTACTTCAATTTAGGGGTCAGGAATGTTAAGATGCCTTTATAGACCCACTTGAATGCATTTAAAATTAAGGATTTCTCCTTCCCTTTTGTTTTTCTTAGCTTAATTTTTGAGGCTGCAAGTTATTAATTTTTGCTATGGTGAAAATAACTTACTTAAATCCTGTTTTGAAAAAGGCAGAGTGTGAAAATGTAAATCATAAATAGTTTATAAGGAATTAAAGTGTCTTCAGAATTAATATTTTTTTATTTTTATTTTTACTTTTTTGGTGAGGAAGATTGACCCTGAGCTAACATCTGTGCCAGTCATCCTCTATTTTGTATGTGGGACGCCGCCACAGCATGGCTTGATGGGCGGTTTATAGGTCCATGCCTGGGATCCAAACCTGTGAACCCCAGGCCGCCGAAGCGAAGCATGTGAACTTAACAACTATGCCACTGGGCCGGCCCCACTGTGCTCTCTTTAAGCCCAGGATAGTTGGAATCATTCACAGCTCTGTGTCAAGTATACCCAGATCTCATCAGTTACATGACCTTACTTTTTCTCCCTTCCTTTACGAACAGTCTCTTCCAGCATGTTGAGAAAAGGGGTTCACAGTTGAAGTTACAGGGCGAGGAATAAAACCTGTGCCAGTCTGTCTCAACTGTTTTCCCAAAGCTCCAGAGAGAAGGAAGGAGGTAAAATGGTCACTGTCCTGGAGTTAAAAACCTCAAGTTATTCTTGGTGAGACGTCAAGACGTCTTGCAGGCATCTTATTTTTCCTGCTCTTCACCGCAGAGCACTGGTTCACTCACTGCAGGACTGAAGGCTGTGCATGCCCAGCCCTCCACTTCTAGTGCATCCTTTTGCCCAAACTCCAGCTCTGTGTTTCAAACTTCCTATTAAATGTTTCTGCTGAGTACTTGTCTCAAATCTAGGACTACTTTCTTCCCTGGGGGCTCTAGTACTTGAGAAATCTGGGATCTCTCTAGGGTAGGAATTTCTGTATTGGGTTCATGGCTTTGTCTTTCAACACCTGTTTCTCAGTCTTCTTTCTTCCTGTCTTCTAAATGCTCCTCCTTTCCCAAGTCTCAGCTGTGACTTCCTGCTCTTGATTGCATGTGGGGTCGCTAACCTTTTCCTAATGAGAAACAGTTTTGATTCCTGTGAAATCCCATGATTGTTCCAGACGGAGCTCCCTTTCGTGAATGATAGGGAAGACCAAGCGTGGTAACACTGTTACCCAGCAGGGCTCAAGGCCCAGCTCATCTCTCACCACAGGTGCAACCCTGGGCGTGGGACATCTCCTCTCCTGTGATTCAGTGCCAAAATAGTACCCCCTACCCATCTGTCCTCTTCGGTTGGCTGTTGTGCTGATTTTAAGGCAGTATTTAATGAGTAAATCCTTTGCCTTCCCCGGCACAGCACTTACTATGTGTAGATTAGATAGAACCCCTCTCAACTCAACAAGTGGGGTTAGAGGTGTGGTTTTGTCTTATCTAGCTGCATTTGTTTTTTGCCATAATTTCCCGCTGAGATTTAACAAAATAGGAAGAGGTAATGGAGAGAGCAAGACATCTCACCCATTTCCAACACCAATGGCTGAGCACTTGGTGGGCGTGTTGGAGTAAGTGGCCTGACACACTAGATTTCAGCTCTCAGGGACAGGGGTCTTTATAGTGACCAGCACACACTGTGAGGAAGGTCAGTTAGTGTCAGTCAGTAAAATGTGATCTCTAAATGCTGGCAGTGGAGTAACTCCTTTATTTTTCGATTCAGATCTATATCTTCTTAGGAAAAGAATACCTTTAAGAGTTGTCTCAAACTAAATGAAAACCAGTCCCTGTGCTTGTGGGAAATCAGCGTTCTTACCTGGGCCTCAAGGTTTCACGCTGCTCAGTGCAGATTCCGTTCAATTTCTGACGCTGCTGTCCCAGAGCGTGTGTATTACATGTAGTTGCTTTACACCATGTGTTGTTCCTAGGCAGGTAACAGTTAATCCGGCACTGTGGGTAAGCCCTATTTCGACAACATCCAATTAAAAACAGGCTGTCAGAGTGCTGCTGGCATAAATAGAAGGGAAGGCCAATAATTTCCAGTGTCAAAACTAATTTTGTATGTATGTTTTAATATTTTTAGTTATAAAGACCAATACCAGGAAGTTTGTTATCCCTTTGTGAGGTTAAATTTCATTTTATTCATTTTTATGAAATGTTTGGCTGAATAGTTAGATAATAAAGAAGAATTTTGTTGTAGTTATGATCTTCTTTCCTGTTATGTGAACAATGAGGAAGAATGAATTTGTCTAAATACTACTGTATCAATGTATTCAAATATTGGTCAGTGATACGGGATCTTCCTATGTCTGGTGTGACATAATTCCATCAGTCATTTAAATTGTGTAGTAGGCTGAATTGTGGTCCCCAAAAAGATTTGTCCACATCCTAATCCCCAGAACCTGTAACTATTACCTTCTATGGCAAAATAGTAAATACTACTTTATATGGCAAAAGATGTGATTAAGTTAAGGATCTTGAGGAGAAGAGCTTATCCTGGATCATCTGGGTGGCCCTAAATGCAGTCACATGTGTCCTTGTAAGAGACAGGCAGAGGAGCTTTGAGACAGACAGAGGAGAAGGCCGTATGAAGACAGAGGCGGGGATGGGAGCGATGTGGCCACAAGCCCAGGGCTGCCGAGGCACGCCAGCTGCCACAGAGCCTGCAGAGGCAAGGACAGGATCCATGCCCAGGGCCTCCGAGGAGTGTGGCTGTGCCGACACAATGGTTTTGGATTTCTGTCCTCCACAACTTTGAGACAATAAATTTCTGTTGTTTTAAGCTACCAAGTTTGTGGTAATTTGTCACAGAAGTCACAGGAAACTAATACAGATGGGACATGAAGAAATCTTGTTTTTCACGGATAGACACAGTTAATGTGACTGTAGAGTTGATGAAGCTCAGTTTTATTACGCTCTTCACCACCATAAAAGCCAGCAGTTCCTTTGTGACCTATGGAAGAAAACAAAGATCTGGATACCTCTGTGTTCTCAGTGTAGATATGATGACTCTTTACGTGTTGTTAGCTGGCCCCCTGGGTGTGTCTCACTTGTGATTATGGAGGACGGTGAGGCCACTGAAGGTGTTTCTGGGCAAGTTAGCTTCTGACAGGCCAGCTAACTCTGTCACATGTGTAGTTAGCACAGATGAGGAGCAATTTCTAGAGGGATGTGACTTTAATATGTACTTCTAAATTAGGCCTCATACAAAAAGTTGGTAAATGTCCAAAGTATCTTACCCTATTTTACCTTCCACATCTCCCCCTGCTCCAGTACTTACTCTCTGCACCATCGCCACCTTCCCAGCTGCCCAGGCCTGGAAACCTGGGGTCACGTCACTCTTGGCTTCTCTGTTATCTTCCACGTTTAGTCCGTTATCAAGTCCTGTGGATGGCACCTCCTCGATCTCCTGTCCGTTTATCCTCAGTCTCTCACTGGGTTTAGGCCGGTGTCACTTTTTGTCCAGGTTACTGAAATGTAGCTCTCCTCCCCTCAGACTGTCCGTGTCCCTCCCACCCCCAGTGCCTCCTAAGGCCATGTTCTGCTCCCCCATCACGCGCCGTGGGAGGACCTCCTCCACTGAAGTGTAGGAACTTGGACACCCTGTGGAAAATGTATGTTTTCTCTTGAAGCAGATGGATGCTGTTTACCTACTGTTTGCTCATTCATTTGTTCATGTATCTCATTATTCATGTCTAAAACAAAAATTTACTGTACACCTACCATGTCCAGGCCCCGCTAGGGGCTGGGACAGGGCACTGAAAAAACAGTGTTCCCACGGAGCTTACTCCTGTTGGAGCACCGTCATGAAAGAGAGCTGGGAACTGGCATACTGACCTGTTTTCTTTATCATTCATATATATATATATATATATTTTTTTTTTCCTCTGAACCATTCGAAAGTAATTTGCAAACATCATGTCCTTTTATCCATAAATACTTCAGTGTGTGGTTTTTGATAACAAGAACTTTCTATTACATAACCACAGTACATTTATCAAAATTAGGAAGTACAACACTGATTCAATACTTTGATCTAATTTGTTTCATAATCACATTTTGCCATTTGTTCCAGGAATGTCCTAATCCCCACCCGTCTGGGCTCGAACCCAGGTTCATAGGCTGCTTTCTGTCGCCGCTCCTTCTTCCTCCACCTCACTCTGTCTCTCGGGACCCGCACGTTCTTCTCATCCTCCTAATCCTCGGCTTGCATTTTCCTCTTGTTTTCTTATGATTAGAGTCAGGGCCAGCATTTGTGGCAAGAGTACTGTAGACGTGATGCTGTCACCTTCTCAGGCACTGTCCTTTTGTCTCATTACTGGTCATGTTAAGTTTGATCACTTGGTTTAAGATGGTGTCTTCCAGGTTTCTCAACTGACCTTTCCCTTTTTAAGTAATAAGTACTTTGTGGGGAATACTTGGAGGCTACGTAAATATCCTGTTCCTTGTGGTTTTGCAGCATTGATGATTCACCTAAGTCAGTTATTACTGTGATGGTTGCCAAATGGTGATTTTCTTTCTTTCTTTCTTTTTTTTAACATCCCCATGACTTATTTATTTTATAACTAGACGTTTGTACTTTTTAACCGCCTTCACTCATTTCTGATTTTCTAATTCCATCTTTCCTTCTACATTTTCTACATTTTTCAGTTGATGTTCTATAAGAAATGGCTTTCTTTTTACACTTATTCCTTCATTTATTCTTTTATGTCATCATAAAGTAAAAGACTCCTTATTTCTTCTGATGATAGTCCACTGCTGTCATTATTTATTTTGATGCTCCAGTTGTCCCAGATTTGGCTCTTAGTTATCCCTTCAAGCTTGCTCATTTTTTTTACACATTCCCTTCAGCACACACCTGCTTTCTGGTGCAACAAGATGTACCGGGCTCCTACTGTCCTTCCCCTGTCCATCCCTGGCGTTGGCCATGTCTCCAAGAAGCCCAGTTCCTTTTATTGCAGAAATGTGTTTGGAAACCAGGATCCGGGCTCTGGGTGTGCTCACTGCTCTTGGCTCCACTATCCTCAATACATTGACTCTCT
Organism: Tapirus indicus; assembly: GCA_031878705.1. Taxonomy (NCBI): domain Eukaryota; kingdom Metazoa; phylum Chordata; class Mammalia; order Perissodactyla; family Tapiridae; genus Tapirus; species Tapirus indicus. The sequence goes on from CM062932.1 coordinate 58,579,297, forward strand.
TGGTTACTCCTACAATACACAGAAAGTAGTTTCAGAGTAGCTGTCTCATACCATTGTGAAGAATAAACCTTCCAGCGTGAATTCAGCCTCTGTCTACGGATATTTTTTTGTCTGTGGACTGAAGGCCTGTGGTCGTACCTCTGTGTTCAGCAGTCGCTTGGGTTCGCTCTTTTCTTCTCTCCTCTGTGCCTTTAGATTCCTTGTTTGTAGGTCACTTAGATTCATCTGTTTTTGTTTGTATTTCATTTTAGGGCTCCCCCATCCTTGATTAAAAAAATTTTTTTTGAGTATGTAAAATATTAACATAATTCCACAAGTCAAAACTGTATAAGAAGTCATACTCAGAGTAGTGTCATCTCCCCACAGCCATGCCCATTTCCCTCCTGTCGGTGACGAGGCTCATTAGTTTCAGGTTTAAAATAAGGAGGTACATGTTTATGTTCTTCTTTCCTGTTCTTCTTTACACAAAGAGTGTTACACTACTTACTCCTTTCTTTGCTCTTTCCCACTTCCTAGTGCATCCTGGATGTCACTCCACGTCAGTTTCTAGGGGCGTCTCTAGTTCCTTTTCAGAACTGCATTATACTCCACTGTGTGGATTTACCATTACTTTTTCGATCAATCCCCTGCAAATGCCATTGAGATGGTTTATAATATTTTGCGGTTACAAACAATAGTGTATTGAATAACCTTGCTCAGATGTGTTTTGTTTTGTACTGGGTGTATCTTTAAGGTAAACTCGTAGTAATGGTATCACAGGGTCAAAAAAATGTGTGGACAGTGTTTGGGGTCACTGTCAGCTTCCCCTACCCAAGGATTACACACTGTTTTACATTCCCACTGGCAACATGGAAAAGCGCCTAACCTACAGGGCACCGTGCGGAGCTTTATGCCAGTGGTTGCAGTCTGTGAGGTGACAAATGCCATCTCAGGGTGGCTTTATTTGCCTTATTTTTATTATAAGTGAAGTTGAACATTTTGTATATTTAAAAGCCATTTCCATATCTTTTGCTGTGAATTGTCCAGGTCTTTTGCCCATTTTTCTCACAGAATATTTTTTATTTCCATAATTTTTAACTTGATGGGTGATAGCTGTTAGACCCCATAAATTCCCGGCTGCCTCTGGCTGCTGAATTCCTTCTAGTAGTGAGGGCAGAATAAATCAGCAGAGTCATCCTGGAGAGCAGAGCAAGGAGATCACCCACGAGGAGGACGTTTGTCCCCAGGTGGAAGAATTTTCCAGTCATCAGTGCTCTTCTGGGATGGTGATGCTGGTCTCTGAGCCACCGAGAGTTGGCCACGAGCCATCCTGTGCTGGGAGAGAGGTGAATGTTGGCAGGATGCCGTTTGTCATGGGTTTCACAGAGGGGTTGAACCTCCGAGCTCTGTCAGGCCACCCGAGCCGTCCAGGGCTGCTTATTTCTGAGGTTCTGTGTCTCTGAGATAAAGAAGTGGGTGGGTGGATCACTGTGTAGTAGTGGTGGTCACTGAGAGCTTGTGTCCAGACTCAAGGTGCAGCCCTTGACACGTGTTAACTCCTGTCCTCTTCACAACAGCCCCTGGAGGCTGACGCAGTCAGTGCTCCCAGAATACAGCTGAGGAGACTGAGACTGTTGTGTCTCTATCCCTCATACACTTGTGGCCGTGTTTCTGCCTCGTGAAAGTGAAATGAAGAGAAAAAGAACTCTGCTCCTCGGTCTTCTTTCCTGAACCATTTGCATAATTCAGATTTCTCTGCAGTGAATCTGTCTCCTGGAAAGTGTTCCCCCGGGGAAGGCTGGAAAGAATGATTGTCGGCTAATGAGGCTGCATGCCTCGAGCACTTTCCTGCGTAGAAGGAGGTGCTTGCTGTGCTTTTACAAGATTGGATGTCTAAGAGGATAAGTGGTGAGGTCTCCAGCCTAGCCAGAGGATTCTGAGCGTCTGTGGAGCAGAGTTAGGCCATTCTACTTCAGACCCTTAAATGTAATTTATTTTAAATCTTGAGTGAGGTATATTTTCATGGGAGCCTTAAAAGTGGAGGCTGTGAGTGTTGAAATCACATAGCTTATTGAATCTATCAATTCTAGTTTGAGCTCATGGCCAACTCTTGTTTTTTCAAGTCAGTAGACACAAGAGTGGAGTCTGTGTATCTGTGTCTTCCATGACCAAAATGCGTCCCCACGTGCGGTGGTCACAATGACTGAGGCTGGTGGCCGGACCCATCCCCCGGCCCCCATGCCAGCACATTACTGTGCACTCAGTGGACACTTATGAACTTCTTTGCATGTGTGAAGAATTGTGGAAAATGAGTGCCATAGCATAGCCACAGAATTGTCATTGGTTTAGAAAAAGGATAATGAAAAGAGTCTGTGTGGTTTATGTTGATGATTTCTGTTTCCTGTTTTGGAGCATCCCTTTGCTGGAATGACGGAATAGCTTTTACAATGTAATTAAGCTTTAAAATGTGAAATGAAGTGAGGTTAACAGTGAATTCTAGGAATCTCAGAAATGGAACGTTTGCACCATTTTCAGTCTCCCCACAACCCCCAACATCTGCTGTAGCTGGTTTTCCTGTGAGTGCCTGGCGGCCAGCCTTCATCTCAAAAGATGTGGCTGATTTCACATCATGGTGCTTCCTGAGCCTTTACCTTCTGTGCGATCAGCCTTCATTCTACACACGCACCCCTTGACCTGGCAGCCCATCTCCGTCCTGAAGCCCAATTGCCCAGAGCTTCAAGCTTAGGGCTCAATAAATACTGGTTAAATTGAACAGACAAGTAGTCCAGGCCAGATTTATTATGTTTTCATTCTTCATTACTCTTTTGGTTCTAAACATTGCATATTTGAAAGTTTTAATTTTATGGAAAATTGTAGATGTTTTAGGATTTTATTGACATATCTATAGCCAACAGTATTCATTCATTTACATATGTTTTAGATTAAGTGTCTGTTCAGTATGTGTGAGTCAATGTGTTCAGTGCTGTAAGAAATGTAAAGAAGTAGGGAAGTCAGAAAGATGCACCAATTTGGAGGAGACGGCATAATGTGGAATTAGTGCTGGAGGAGCGTGTGGTGGAAAAGGCTAGGAAGACAGGTCAGGGCTGGTGGCCTGTATTTCAGAGACAGCCACATAAAGGTATTAGAGACACTTTAAAAGGAATGGGTGGTTTTGGGGGTAAAGCCTGTAAAGAGAGCTGAGGGCTGAGAACCCTGTGTCGGGCCGAGGAAGAAATTGATTAGTTGGGATTCTTCTGTTTACAAGTAGTAAAACACCTGCCAGATGATATTAGTGACCATTCGCATCATGGGTGCTGTGTGCCAACACTTTCCTAAGTACTTGTATGCGTTAACTCATTGACTCCTCACAAAAACTGTGAGCTCCCCCTTCTCCCCTGCGCCCCCATTTTACAGATGAAGAAGTGGAGGCGCGGAGAAGTGAAATAATTGCCAAGATCAGAAAGCTAGTGTAAACTGGAGTTCTGTCTGTCCCCAGAGTTCAGACAGCCATTATACCATACTTTTTCTTTGGCTCAACAGATAAAAGCTTATCATGAAGTCTGAAGGTAAATGGTTTACTGTTGTCAGGATTCTGGGCACTTCTCTGTTTTTTGGCTTCGCTTTCATGATGGCAAGATGGCTGCTGCAGCTCTGAGCATCACATCCTTATAATTGTGTTCAAAGGGAGAAAGGAGGAGGAACAGCCATTCTCTATTTGTCAAGGAGAGCACTGTTTCAGAAGACTTCCAGCTGGCTTCCCTCGGGTCTCCCTGGTCAGGCTTGATGCCTGGGATACTTTGAGCCTCTCCAGTGGGACAAGGCATGCTCTGCTAGAGGGGTAAAGGGACGTGGGAAGGCAGCCAGTGTCACTCCTCACCCCGTCCCTGTCTGTTAGCTTTGTTGGTACTGTTACTGAGATTTGGTCTTTAGGGCAGTGAAAGTATGGAGCGTGGTCTTTGGCCAGCTCAGGGCTGCAGCTTGACTGGGGCAAGTGAGCACTGAAGCCCAACCTCCTCTCCCTGGGTCAGAGCCCTGTGGGTGGGTGGGCTGCCTAATTCACACAAAGGCACGTTGAGGGACAGAGCCGGCCCTGTGATGTCCTCTCATGCAGGCGACTGGTCTGTTGCAGTTCTGGGGGATTGGAAGATAATTAAGAAAGTGACATTTCTGATTTTGGATATGACTTTGCCTAAAAATGTTACTTCAAGTGTTTCTAAACATTTATCAGATAATTTCACGTTTTGGAGTCTATTTATGTGCGGCCTTTTAAAAGTGAGTAGGATTACCTTATGAGGCCAGTCAATTTTCTCGTGACTGTGGAGCAGCAGAGGCTGGTGAGCAGGTGAGCTTGTTACTTCTGTGTTCTCCATGGCTGCATTATTCTTAGAGAGGTCCCAGCGCATCCTTCCGTCTGCACCATAAGTCATTTATTTACTCACGGAAACCGTGGACTGCCTGGCGGGAAGAGCACTGGCCTGGAGCGGGGCCGGGACACTGTGCTCCCATTGTCTTGTCTCCCCAAGGCGGTGCCGGGCCTCTGCCTGAGCAGGGTGTAGTGCAGGCCTCCTGGCCTGAGTTGGCTTCCGGCACAGGACAGTTCGTGCTCTCTGACGCAGTCAGGAGCTAATGCGGCCGGAGTGCGTTGTCAGCCCCAGTTCCCCCAGGTATGAGGAACTGGCTGCGTGTTACGGCTTTCATCAGTGACCCACCGTGAAAAATCAAACACTTAACTGGAGACAAATTTCCTAGCACAGAGTAAGCGGAATATATCTTACAGCATTATTACACTTTTTTTGTGTATATAAAACTTGAGAGGATTTCCGAGACATTTCAACATCTGTATTACATTTATGAAATGTGTTTTTTCCAGATGTGTTACTTTCAGCTTATTGGTATGTATATCTTTCCTGTGCCAAACACACATTTCAGATTTTTACCTATCTGGACACCTTAAAATGTCTGGCCAAGCCTTGGAAAAATGCTTCATGTAAGCAAATTTTAGTAAAAAATAGACAATTTTGACTTTACCATTAAGTTATATGTAAAAACAATTCTAGGAGAGTTCCTTTTAATCATGGAAACATTTTGAAATGCTGTTTGCTTGTTTGTGTCTTTATTTGTTTTTGATGGCTTATTCATTTGTTAATTTTTAAACTCTTTATTATGGAAAATTTCCACATCTATCTGTCATTTGTCTTCAGTAGTTACCAACTTGTTCCCAGTCTCCTTCCATCCATGCCAGCACCCACCCTCCCCTCGCCTCGCCCACCCACTCCCCTGGCTTATTTAAAGCAAATTTCAGACATCATATAATTTTATCTGTAAATATTTCAATGTGTCTCTAAAGATAATTATGATTTAAAAAAAATACACAGTTTATTTGAGTCAGGACACAAGTAAGGAGAAGACATTGTGATTGGTTGATCTACCTTATTAATCCACAGAATTAATCTGAAAGTCAGTCCCCCACCTCTAGCCTGCTCCTTTCATCTGTTGTCTTGTCTCTTCCTGCCATTTATTGGTTGAAGAAACCAAGTTGTGTGACCTATAGAATTCCTTGTGGTCTAGATTTTGCTGATAGCTCTCCCCACTTGCTCTGAGTAAGCCACACTCCCCTCTGTCCTTGGCTTTCCTCTACGTGGTAGATAAATCTAGAGGCTTGACCAGATTCTGGTGTGACTCGAGGGGATGTTCAGGGTGCGCAGTGTTCCGTGGGTGGTGATGTGTACTTCCTGTAGGATGTATGTAAGGACTGGTTGTCTTCTCTCTGTGAGGTCAGCAGCCATTAATGATCATTGCCTGGATCCATCCATTAGAGATTGCGAACAGATGGTGTAGTAGTTGTATCACTCCTCCTTGTCTGTTATCTGGGGTAGCTCTATAGAGAGAAACTTCCCTCATCAGTTATTTGGTTAGCTTGAGCTACAGTTCATATAGGAAAATAAGTGTCAATACTTACTTTCTTTTATTTACCAGTTTTCAAAATAATGAGTGGACTTCTCCCAAAGGTAACCAGTAGGCGATGTGTGTTTGACTATTCTAGTTAATGTGCAGTAAAAGTTTACCTGTTGCGTTTGTTAAGCATTGATGCTCACGTTGTTATTTCGTCTTTGGCCAGCGGGAGCCTCTTTAAGTTGGCTTCTGAATCTTTTTGATAACAGGTCTAGTGGTCTTTGATCGCCTCTTTACCGTCTGGTGACAAGTCAGGATGTTCCATACTCACTTTGCATTTTCTGCCCCAGGCCTGGGATTAGCCAAGTCTCTGAGAAGTCCTGGTTTCTTTTAGTGGGAAATGGTATTTAGAGAGCTTAATCTGGGCCCCAGGGGTGCTTATTGCTCATGCTCAGTCTCTCTCTTCTTCTCTCTCTCTGTGTTTTAAAGATAAAATGCATTATAAGCTCTTACCGATTCAGTTTCAGGACTGCAAGGTTTTAATTTAATCCTATGGGTCTTAAACCGTATTTGCTTTCTCTCACACTGAACATTCAGATTTTTCATGAACACCATGATTGCTCATTTCTTTTATCCTACACTACACTCAGCACTCTCAGAAAGTAATGCCGATACTTCCATCAATATGATTTCTGAAGACTGTTCGTGAGGTATTTGCAGTTCTTTCTGACATTAGGGCATAGAGGCAGAGTCAAATTACCCTGTTTTAAAGTCACATGGACAAGTTCCTCTCTGTCTGGTTATAAGGTCATTTGTTTCATTTTACTTAAGATCTTTAAGATTTTCAAAAATGTTAACTTTGCTTTATAGTTATGTAAAGTATTTCATGCATGCAAAGTCAGATACACAAAACAAGGTATATTCAGAAAAGTCTGGTTCTGTTCCTGTCCTCTCCACCCTATGTTCTCCTTCTGTTACCGCCCCAAAGTGGGTCGTCTCCCCGCCGCAAGACATGCCAATAGTCAAGAGGCAAGGTCGTGGGAGAGAAAAGACTTTTTATTACAGCTTGCCAGCAAGAGGGAAGATGGCCAACTCATGTCTGAAAGAACCATCTTCCAGAACAAAGACTACAGGCCAGTTATATAGGGGGCTGGTCTCCGAGTGGGGCATCCATCTGACCTCCAGGTGGGTCATCCATCTGATCTTAGTTCCTGACAGTCTTTTGTTTTACTGGACATGCGTCAGAGACCGGAGCAAGGCCCAAGGCCCTGATCTTTTGGCTGTCATTGATGACGGCTGTCAGCACGTACTGTCTGCCCAGGGGTCATCACATTCCTGAGGAACTCAAGAGAACAAGGGTATCAACTTATAGCAGCTGGGAGGGGCCATAAAACCCACAGAGCATGTCTGGGCTAGTTAATCTGAGGTCATTGAAAGGTACAATAGGGTTTCTTTTCTCCGATATGGCTTCCTTATGTCAACCGTGTCTTGAGCCAATATCACTTCCTTCTGTAGGTAACCATTTAAACATTTTAACAATATATGCTTATATAAATATATGTGTATTTATACACACACTTTTGTTTCCCTCTTTCTTTGATAAATGAACGTATATTATACACATTTTTCTCCACCTTGCCTTTTTTCACTTTGTTAGATTAGAATCAATGTGTCCACGTTAGAATCAAAACTTCATTTTTTCCTCTAAAACAGGGTTTCTCAAACCCAGCACTATTGACATTTTGGGCCAGATAATTCATCTTTGTGGCGGTAATGTCCCCACATGCTGTGAGGATAGTTGTAGGATGTGTAGCAGCTTCCCTGGCATTTATCCATCAGATGCCAGTAAAACACTCCCCTCCCTGCCCATTGTGCCGGCCAAGCCTGTCTCCAGACCTCACCAAATGTCCCCTGAGGGGCAGAATTGCTCTCTGCTGAGGACAGCATTTCTCAAGCAGGTCTGCAGAGACCACACGAGCCCCTTATTTCAGAAGTGGAATCAGACCCCATCTAGAAGCTGTGGTTTCTATTTCTAGATTTCGAATACTGAAGCAGCTCTTCTAGTTCTCTCCTGCCTCTTTTGCAAATTAAGGAAAGGAGGAAGGGTTGTTATTGAATAATGCATAAAGGAAAGAGAGGCAATGATTTTACAAATTTCATGTAAAACTGCTCTTATTGGGAAGCAATGTGTTGAAAATACCAGGAGTTACTTTGACCTTGTCCGGCGGTTCACAAATTTAGTCCATGCTACCAGAGATCTCTTCAGTGTTAGTATTCCTAGTTTCCTACCCGCGCGTGCGTGCTGGCGGGGCTTTGCCGGCTCTGAGGCCTCCCGCTGAGCCGTGACCTGGCTGGCGCTGCACCTGCTCCTCATGCACACAGGCTGGAATCCCGGTTGTACTGGTGGGTGACAGTAGAAAGAGTCCAGGGCATTTTGCCAAGGGCCAATGAAATTATCCAAACTAGTGTCCCAGAAAGCCTCCCATGGAGCATGAGCCCTGGAAGGTAGACTCCTTAGACACCGAGCGCAGAGGCTGAGGGCATGCTGAGAGGTCCCAGGTCCTCGGGAGCTCATCCTGTCACTGTCACTCCCAGATTTCTGATGCTCCACATAGAAATCGGATTAGCCCCTACAGAGAGGATCATTGCAAACATTAAAAGAAATCTAACAAGAAATTAGAAATTTCTTTGAAAAGTAAATAAATGGGATTAGCAGGAATGTTTCTATGACAGAAGAAGATTGGAGTTTACAGACCAAATGAAGATGGACTCTGATGGTCTGGCTCTCTTGTTGGCTGCTGGGCCCTGTTGGGGCTTTACTCAGAGTGGACTCAGGTGGTAGAAGGTAGAAGGCAGCTGTTACCTTCTCATGAATCGCTTTGGTGGCCGTTTCTTGGAGTGAATTCAAGCGTGGTTCAAGGTGGTGGTGTACCTGGGCCATGGCCCTTGCGACTGCTTTGCTGGCTTCGTTTGGTGACCATTTCCTGCTCAGTGTGAGGCCTCGTGCTAGATACTTATTCATTCCCTTGTTCGTTTTGTTTCTGGTGAAGATCACATGTAAGACAGTAGAGCGAGAGCTGTTTTCAGATGTTCTTTGCCCGCTGTGGCGGTGCACAGAGCAAGCTTGCAGATCTGGAATGCCTGTGTCCCTGTCCAGTGAATGCTCTAGTCCTGGGGCCAGGGCCAGTCTCCCCTACCCCTCCCGTCTGCTCCATCCAGCTTATTAAATTCTGAGTGTTTTCCTTCTCCCCCCACCAGGCAGCTTAGTAAATATTGAGTGTGCCAGGTAACTAGCAGTTATTGATCTGGCTTGGAGGTAGGCGTTAATGTAAGGAGAGAGCAGTTTTTTCAGTGCTAACGTGGTATTCTGTGGAAATTGTTTGGCAAAAATCAGTAGCAGTGAGTGATTAGGCTCTTGCTTTCTCTTAGCTCCGGGAGAGACTTGCTGTCCTTCAAGTGGTTCTCGGCTTCGCTGCTTAGTGAAGGCAAGCTCTCAGGGTCGTGCTGAGGTTTTGGCCCCTCTTGAGAGGAAGGGATTGCTCGTTAGTAGTGTGCCAGAGCCCAGAGGCCACGTGTGAGCAAGACAGGGTCATCAGTACATTAGGATGGCCAGAGATGGCCCTTCTGTCTTTCAGCTCCCTGCTTGTCCCCAGTTTGCGAAAACACAAGGAGCTCACCATTAGTCTCCCGGGTCTCCATTGATGTTCCCAGGTTAGTGAGTAGTAAACCATGGAGTCTGGAGCCAGGCTGCCTGGCTTCAAAATGGGCCCTACCACACACCAGCTGTGTGACCTTGTGGTAGTTACTGAACCTCTCTGTGCCTCAGCAGCCACCTGTAAAATAGGGATGATAATAATATCTACTCTGCGTGGTGGTTGTGAAGGTAAGGTGAGTTAATATAAATGCAGGGCTTAGAACTGTAGCTGGCATGTCTGAAGTGCTGTGTGAGTGTTGATCTCCATCCTCGTCACTCTTTAGATGTTGAATGTTTTCCGAGTACTCTGACCTGCATTTTCTCAGGTAGTCCTCACAGCTTGGTGAGGTAGGCAGGGTCAGTATTATTTTGGTTGTTTTACTAAAGTAGGAGGAAATTGAGGTTGGGTTTGGTTTACAAACTTTCCCAGGTCAAATGGCTGGTAAAGCATTGGTCAGTGGCTGAACCCCAAGCTTTCATCTCGGGGACCATAGCTCTTGTAGAGGGGAGAGACTCACCAGGGGACACACCTGACTCACTCCTGTGCAGCTCACTTCCAGCACCGAGAGGGGAGGGGTGATGCCACCCAAGGGGGAGGGACCCATTGTCGAGCTATCACCTGGACACAGAGGGGTAGGAGAAGGGAGATGGCCTGGGAGGACTCCAGAACTCCTCGGAGGGCCTTACTCAGATGTGGTTTGCTCATAGCCTGTCTTTCTCTAGAGGTGTGACAGCATTACTGTCAGCCCTCAGAAAGGGACTAGAACTTGCTTTTTATGGTGGGCCACAGTGAGGCAGCCAGTCACCTGTCTCAGCCTAGTCAAAGTCTCCTTTGAGACACCATTGTCCTTGACAAATCTTGGCAGATATCTGAAAATGTTTGTATCAGCTACTCAGCTAACACTGTGAAGCAGCCCGAGCTGATTGCTAGAACAGGATGTGCTGGAACCTTGACAATTGTGATTCAGGAGGAGGGATTCTTCAGAAGACAGAAAATATGTTTTAAAAATAATTTACTCTTGGGGCCGGCCCAGTGGCGTGGTGGTTTAGTTTGCGCTTTGGTAGCCCAGGGTTCGCGGTTTGGATCCCAGGTGCCGGCCGACACACTGCTTGTCAGCCATGCTGTGGTGGCGTCCCATATAAAGTAGGGGAAGACGGGCACGGATGTTAGCCCAGGGCCAGTCTTCCTCAGGAAAAGGAGAAGGATTGGCAACGGATGTTAGCTCAGGGCTGGTCTTACACACACACACATACACACACACACACACACAATAATAATAATAATTTACTCTTAATAGTAGGAGGGGAGCCCTGGATTGTTGAAGCAGACGTAGATCTAAGTCAAAGCAGATCTCTCTGCAGCCTGGACGTGGTGAGGCCTCAAGATGTATGGCCTTTTACTGGAGCCGTGGCCCCTGCGGGGAGACGCCCATTAGCTGTTGGCGACTCTCAGGGCCAGCGTCCTCCTAAGAGTCATTTTCAATGAAACGTAGTTCTGTCTCTGTATGTCACCTAGAATTCCAGAATAACATGAACAGGTATGGGAACTAGTTGGAGCGTGATCTGTGGCTTCTGTCTCTCTAGACTTCTTATAAAACAAGTGAACTGGGCTCTCCCCTTGCAGGGTAACCAGAACTCAGGTTCCACAGGTGAAAAGCCAGGCCGTGGAAGAGAAGGCGAGGCCCGCACCTGGAGCGGCCGAGGTGGGGTGTGGAGGACTCTGCTTTCACCACCATGCGGTGCTGGCTTTGTTTTTGGTGGGATGGTTGTGATTTGTCTGAGATCCATCTTTTGGTGACGCATTTGTGAAGGATATTGGTCACATTTTAGATGAAAATGGCCGCTGTTTCCACATGTGTGGCGCTCAGAGCCAGCGTGCCGTCTGCGAGGGGCGTTGTGACTGTGAATTCTCTCAGGGAGGTGTGGAGGCTCTCGGAGCATTACAGACCGGAACGCCGGCTTCTCGTCTCCTGCTGACACTTCAAGGACTCAAGTGTCCCATTTAAACTTAAAAGATAAGTGGTAGTTGGTTTTTGTTTTATTGTTTTAATTAAGGGATTTGGGGAGGAACCAATCTTATAGTGATAACATCAGGAAAAAAATTACCTGGGATAGCACCTTACTATAAAATAATGAAAACATTTAAAGAGAAAATAAAATATGCAGAAGGAGCGGGACAGTGAATTTGTACCGCATGGCACCTTGCCTTCAGCCTTCCTAACAACAGATAGCTCTGAGGCCCATGTTAGGGTGAGCAGAATCACACTGGGGTGGTAGGGATCTACTTCTGTTAATTTACGGTGAATGGTACATCAATAAAGTCCACATGGTTCAGAAGAACACACGTGAATCATTCCCCGCACTACTCTTGTGTGACTTCTGTGCATCCAGAGATCGGGATTCAGGGGAACTGCAGCGGGGTTCTGTCCTCAGCAGCCTGTTGTCTGGAAGGATCACCATCCTGTGTGATACACACGGAGAAGTAGAGCGGCACTGTGTGAGCTGCAAAGAGCCCAGGAGGATGTCTGTGTGAGAGAAGCGGGGAGGGCCATGGGGAGAAGATGAGAATGGGAGCTTGCTCACACACGGTCAGGGCGATGGGGAGAAGTCCAGACAGAGGAGCTGTGTGTGCAAAGGCCCCAAGCTGTGAAAGGACACACTTAATCAGGACCCTTGGAAAGAACACGGTGACTGAGCGGAGGGTGGTGGTGGTCGCATGGCTGAGGAGGCTGTGACCATGCTCAGCTATGGTGGTGCTGTCTTGGGGGCAGTTGACACTCCCACTGATGATTCCCTTTTCAGAGGCAAGTGGCCTGATGGCTGTGTGTTTGAGAAGGAAAGCTCTGACCTAGTGGAAAGACTTGGAGAGAGCATGGTCTGGAGGCCTGAGGCTAGTTGGGGGGGCGTTTGACCCCTAACGAGGCAGAGGCTGTACAGCCACATGTGAGGAACGTGTCACAGGTCTATTGAACAAGGCTCGAGGACCCCCTGGACGAAAGGAAGGTAAGAAGGAGAGCAGAGCGAAGGGTAGGCCCGAGGTGTGTGGTTTGGCTGACTCAGGCTGATAGCGGTGATTACGGTGGGGAGTCCAGAGGAGTGGGCATGCGTAGAGCAAGGCAAGGAACTCCGTCATAGTTTGTTCTTGAAGCTGCCACACAGGAGGAGCATGTAGTGTGAGAGGAGAAGGGAGGCTGAGTCACAGCCACACCTGAGGACTGATGGAGGAGGATGGACCAGGGAAAGAGGTGAGAAACAGCAGTCAGAGCAGTCTGAGGGAGGAGGAGAGAACAGGAGAGTGGAGACGAGAGGGGAGGAGAGAGAGAGGAGAAGAGAGAGAGGAGAGGGGCGGAGAACCAAGTGAAGGCAAGGTGGGGATTGGCTTTCTGGAGAGTGAGGAGCTGCATCTGATGCTGGAGACCTGACTGGTGGCAGGAACCTCAAACTCCCCCTGGGTTTGGCCACAAAGACCTCGTGACTGTAGCAGGAGCAGTCTGCAGCAATGATGTGTTGGAACAGCTTGAAAAGGGACGAGGCGAGAGCAAAGAAGTTCATAACATTATTCTTCCAGGGGGTCGTCAGCATGTGCGTGTGCCGCCCCGTGCGGGACGCTGTGCAGCCACTGTTCCACGTGCTGGTCCTCGGGAGTAGGAAGGAGAAAACATGTTACATACCAGTTGGTCATTGTTTCCTCTGTCATGTCACCATTCAATTTTCACCTTTTCCTCTATTCTCCTGAATCTTTACGTTTGCAAAGATCCGTTATAGCCCAAGACAAGGCATCTGGCAGAGGAGGCTGCTGCTTCTCCGTCCACTCTTCTCCAAGTAGCTGTCCTGAAGAAAGGAAATGTCTTTTCATGACCTTTCATGCAGTTATAAACCTTGAAAGACACATATATTTGCCAGTGACGAAGTAAATCTCCTTTCCTTTGCCTCTGCCTGCAGATGGCACTTCTGGTTCCTCATGTCAGATGAACAACACGGCTCTTGGGATGGTTCGGTCCAGCTCTAGTTGACACCCGGGACACCCGGGAGAGCCTGCTTATGGAAAGTGTCAGCCAGGCTCACTCCACTGCATTAGCTGATGCTTCAGTGGGAGTTCAAGTTTCCTCCAGCATCCTCCCTGAGCTTGTTCAGAGCATCAGATCGGTTTGTCAAGGCAGGAAATCGTCTGCTGAGGGACCTGGGTGCTGTAGCAAAAGGCTTGCTTCACCACTGCACTCCATCTCGGCAAACTGAATCTTTAAAACTCTCAAAAAAATAAAAACAGAAACTCCAAGCCTCTGATATAATAGCACTTTTTGGAAAAACTCATTGGGCTTTGCAAACTCTAGTACGAAGTTTTATTTATCATTTGTTCATGCACAAATATTTAGTGAGTGCCAACTATGTGATAGGCATTATGCTTACCTGAGGATGCCAGGGTGAGCAGGGACATCACCATCTCTGCCTTCATGGGGCTTTAATTAGAGCAGGAGGAAGGTGGAGGGAGGAAGACAGATGAGTAACAAGCAGATAAAGTCAAGGGTCATAAATGCTATGATAGGGGACCTAGAAGTGCTTTGAGAGCATTTGGCACAGAGTACATACCCAGTTTCTGGAGGGACACTTGAGAGGGAGTTCCAGAGAAGTAACATTTAACATGGTATTTGAAGAAGGAGCAGGAAATGTCCAGCAAGACTTGGAGTTGGGGGTTGAGGGAACGTAGGAAGAGGGTCTGGCAGAGGGCTGGAAGACAGGTGAGAACATAGTGAGGCAGAAGACTTGGAAGATACTTGCTTGTGGCTGGAGCATAGACTCTCAGAGGTTTTATTTAGAGACAAGGCTAGAGGTCTTGCAGGGATTTATGGGCCATTCTAAAGAGTTTGCTAAGTCAGTGGGAAGCTGTTCAAGGGTTTCCAGCAAGTGAGACATAGTGAGTTTTAGAGAATGGATTTGGATAGAGCAAACGAGGCTAGCAGATTAGTTGGGAAGTTGTTGTAGTGATCTAAGAAATAGATAGTGGTGGTGGTGGTGGTGATGATGACGGTGGTGGTGAGGACAGTGATGAAGATGGTTGTGATGATGACGGTGATGGTGATGGCGGTGGTGATGACAGTGAGGGTGATGAAGATGATAGTGGTTGTGGTGGTGATGGTAGTGATAATGACAATGACAGTGATGGTGGTTATGACAATGACGATGATGCTGATGATGACAGTGACGATATGATGGTGATGATGGTGGTGGTGATGATGATGATGGTGGTAGTGACAGCAGTGACTTGGCCTAGGTAGTAATAGTGGGGATGGAAAGAGCTTTAGCAACAATAAGTGTGTTTTGAGGGGTGGTGGCATAAAGCCCCTGAACTGCCAGGGGCCTGGAGCTTTCTCATATGGGGCTACCACCTAGCACAGGTGTCCTTTGAGCAGACCTGACCTTCCTCCCTGCGCAGCATTTCCCTGGAAGTCCTTGCTTCCTACTTGGGAAGGAGAGGGGCAGGGGTGAAACTTCTGCCAGACCGCCGACCTGGGGCAGAACTGCCCCAAATTCTAACGTTATGTTTGTTCTTCCTGGATCGTTCTGAGAAAATCTCTCATGCTTTTCAGTTTTTTGGATCTGAACTTGAGATATAATCCATTGCCGTAGAAGGATGAAAGGACAGAAGTAACATTATTCATAATCACGTTCCTAGTCAAGTCAGATGGCAGTAGTCTTTACTAGAAACACTGAAGAAGCACAGGCAATGCTGTTGCTGCTGCACAGGGTTTCCTCGTGATGGGGTTCTGTCAAGAGAGAAGACCCACCAAGCAGAGCCCCCAGCTCCTCCTCCCTGCGCTGCCGTCCTCTCCTCCAGGCACATCCGTAGCTCTCCGTATGGCTTCAGCACACTGGGAAGGGGCACAGCGGACAACCTCGGCTGCAGAGAGCAGAGCCCCTTCTGCCCCTGTGCTCTCTAGCCTCTGAAATCTATCCTTGCACGAGGAGGAGGCTGAGAGGAAATAAAGCTGTCCACAGGGAATGCAGAATCTGATTGCAGGGACATTGCGTAGGCCTTATTAGCATATAGAGTTACCGGCTGTCATTTTGGGGCGAGAGACCATCACTGAGAAGGAAATGAAACTTGGAGCCGCATTTTCTGTCATTAAGCCAAGGGGCAGCCTTTCTTTGCTTCTTTCTTCCATTGTTCATTCTTTTATTCTCTTCCTCTATTGCATCCTCTGAAATTTCCATGCTCAAATTTTATCACATCTTGAGATTACGTAGTAGTGCCTAGCACAATAGGCAGTAGTTTAGAGACTTGCTTTGTCATTTCACACCCCTGGCTAAACTTGTCATAAATCCCCAAATGATTAGATGCTTCCTCTGCCACTCCTGTCCCTCAAACTGTGGAGCCATTATCCCAGGCTTTCTAATTTTGAAACAAAGCCTTAACATGGTGTGGTGACATTTAATTTAGTGCTCCTCATTTCAAAGCCCTTAAAAATATTAATTAATTCCCATAAAGCCCCAGGAGGCATATTATTAATACCTATAGTGCCTTTCATGCTAGTCCATTAATATGTCCTTTCTGTATGATAGGTAAGAAAATGAGGCCAAGTCATTTTTTTGCAACCCCACAGGAGAAGACCTTGTTGGAGCCAAGGTCAGAAATAACGAATCCCTAATTTTATTGATGTCTCTGAGTAATGTCAACCCTGTGGCCTTGTGTGTGATTTGGGAGAACAACACTCCCATTTAGGATTAATCTCTGGGGACAGCGAATGGTCCTTCAGTGGAGCTGGGACTTCACAAATCCTCTCTCGATAGCTGTGTGGGGAGGGCAGAGCTGAGAAAAGCTGGGCGGTAGCCATGAAAGTGGGATGCAGACCAGACAGGAGCAGGAAGCGGTTGTCATTTCCACTTGAAAAGCGCCCGGCAGTTTGTGGACCGTGAAGTGAATCCAAACACCAGGGCGCAGACCGCCTGCCGCTCTTGGGAGACGGTTTGCGGGTGCACGGTGGGCTTGTTCTTATTTGGGGGGTACCTTGTCTTTGACCACCTTATTCACTATGACCGTCGGAGATTCTGTAGCCTGAGGAGCAAGAATGCTGCTGCAGAGGGTTGTGTGCGATCAGGCGATTCCCCGACACCCGGGTTTAGTTTAGCGCCCTTTCCCTCTGGTTGACTCTCCCGTCCCACTGCCCCACTGTCTGGCAAGTTCTGCACTTACTCTTTTCTCGTCTGTCCCTGCAGCTCATGACTTCAGAAGTCTTTCTGACTCTGAAACAAGTACCCGATGCGCCTTAGGGTTAAGTGGCTTTGATGTGCATGAAAAGAGGCGAGTCTCCACCAGATCAAGGCAGCATGGTGAGCGCACGACTCCCGGACGAGGTGGCGGAAGATGGTCATGCGTGTGACCTCGGGTGGCCTGCTTCGCCTGGCCGGCTGTGGACACGAGGCGGTCACACCCTTTCCGCCTTCCACCTGAGGCTTTGGGAGGCTCAGGGAGACGGTGCTTATGAACGCTCAGTGAGGAATTGTCAGCTGTTACTACTCCGGTAATAGGTATAAGTAGTAAGGAAGGTGGTGCTCAGGGTGGGCCGTGAAGATTGACAATGGTGATTACTGCCCTACTTACTGGTAGCAGGAAGTTTCAGGAAATAAGGCCTTTGGGTGGGAGAATAAACACTATGCACTAAAGATTTATTTGCTGTCTTCTTCATATTGTCTGATAAAACCATCAGTGAGTTGAAAGTTATCGAAGATCCAACAGTGTCTTGGTAACCGCGTGGCAGGAGCAGCAGGTGCGAGAGGGGGGCAGTTCCGTCACTGTTCCCTCCTGCCCTACCTCGCCTAGCACAGACCCTGCATTCTCCAGATCCCTCCCCGCCACTCTCACTGCTCCTGGTTGTCGCTGTGTGGAAAAGGAAGGGCGCATCCCTGGCCCAGGTCTCCTAGGCCCCAGTGCCCTCTGAGTGCGCAGGAAGGAGGCCCTTTCCCTCAGTTCCTCCTGATGCGTTGGTGTGATATGAGTGGAGAGGTGTTCTTCCCCAGGTGGTTGTCTCACACTTGTGGAAATGCTTTGGTTTGGGAGAGGGTCTGAGGCATCTTTAGCAGTGTCTGTCAGCACACACATGACACTAAACGACAGGGCCAGCCCTGCCTGCTGAGAGCTGGCCACCCCCGGGCCCCCGTGGAGGGGTGGCTCCTTGGAGAGACAACTGGAAAGCCAGTAGCCTCATTTGACGGGCTTCTCTCCAGTATGATTCCGTAACTGCTCTCGGCTGCAAATGAAAATGCTCTCAGTTCTGTGTGCTCACAGGGAAAATAAATAGTGAATTCAGAACTCCTTTTAGCAGCCATTGAATTTACTTTGTGCTTCAACCTCTCCATCTTTGCTCTTCCCTACATGAGCCACCTGCAAGCCTTCCTGGAAGCGGGGAAAAATACACACCAGTGTTTCCTAGTACCCCTCCCGCTCTGCTCCAGCACAGCCCAGAGCTAGACTCAGTGAATCGCTTGTAACACTTACAGAAGGCCACTCCCTCCCTTTAGCCCTCAGGTGCTGTAGTTGTAGCTCGTGGTGCTAAAATATTCTTCTGAATTCCTCTCATCCCTCCAGGACGCATTTTAAAAAGTGCTTATATCAAAAATGCATAGGTATTTATTTTAATTTACATAGAGGCCCAGATCAAAATGGCTACCGAGATGGGATGTGGTTTGCTGCCAAGTTTTGTCATTACAGCAACTCTGATTCAGAGAAAAATCTAAATTCCGGGTTTATACAGGTCATGTTACAGTGGCTGAGGTGTGGCTGAAATGGTGGTTTACCTGGGTCCTCTGCTCCATGAGGTGTTTTTGTTGAGGGTGGGTATTCAGGAGGAAAGGAGGCGGCTGCTGCTGTGCTGGTTGGAAAGCAGTCTCTCCAGACTGACCCCATCCTGCTCATCTGTAATTCCGTACCCTTCTGAAGATGGAATGTCTAGACAACTCTACTTCACACAGTTAGAAAATATCTGACTTCACAAGGGGCTGATGAGGGTGTGGGTTTGGAAGATGTGTCCAAAGTCATGACATCTCAGTAAAATGTTCCTTTCTTTGCCCCCAGAACAGAGTTTCATTTATCAACTGCCTTGGTCTTGTTTAATGGGATTAACCAAAATTCAGGTGTTTAGAGCATTAAGACTCAGTGCCCTTTTTCTATCCCACCCAGAGCACAAATAGGCAGTTTATCAGTGATGCGTCAGGAGTGTTTTTCTGTATTGTTTTCTTAACTGTTTAATATGCAGAATTTCAAATAGCAAAGAGGAAAGAATTGTTGATGAACATCTTAAGTACCTACAACCTAGACGCATCGATTTTTACATACACACTTTCTAATATTATGTTGAAATTCACTGATGTCACGTCAACATCAGATAGGATTCATCATTTTGATGTGTTTCATTACTGATTATTATAATCAATGTCAATAAAACTCTGATTGTCACTCAGCAAATAGTTGCTAATAACTGAGCATGTTGTGAGGCCGTGGGAAGGATATGAAAATAGAGCCTAGTTCTGAAAGGCACACACCGCATTGCCCACCATGTCTGTCCTCACAGGGTTTACAGTCTCATTGGAACTGAGGCAGCTGCACATGAACATATAACGAACAGTATAAGTTGGTTCAGAGAAAGAGAAGATTAGTCCTGTTGTGGGGATCCAGGAAGGAATTTTGCATAAGAGCTGGGAATTTAACTGGTGCTTCCAGAACACGTGCTTAGGTGGGCTGCTTCAGGCCGAGATGCCCGCCCAGAAGGAGCAGTGACACAGCTGCCTCCTGGGCCCCGCATCAGCTCTGAGCCCCTCGGAGCGCCCCTGTGTCCTCAACCCCTGCTTCCACATGGACCCTGTCTCCCTGAGGGACAGCACTGCTCTGGGAGAGCCCCCACTTGGGTGCGCCTCTGTCAGTGTCAAATTAACGCATGTGGCCTTGATGATGAAAATGAACTGGAAAACCTCGCACTATATGTCAGCTTTCCTGTGTCTCCTGTGACACTATTTATTTTACAAGTAGCATTCCAGCCTGTATGGAGGAAACAGTGGGAGGGAAGAGACTTTCTAGACCCTAGCCTGCTACCTCTGCACAGGGTTCGTGTGGAAAATGTCGGGATTCAGGAAAAACTTTGTTTTTGAATTTCATCATTCTAAAGCTTTCATATTCATGCATCTACCAATAACTTTCAGGGTACAGGACACAGTGTAGCACAAGGATTTTGTATTGTTATAAATTATGTTGTTCGCTTATATTTAGTTAGATGAAAGCAAATGTTGTGCTCGTACGTAGTGCTCGTACGTAGCAGGACTAATGCTGTTGCGAGCCGGGCCACGTCTTCCTGCTGTTCTCCTCTCGTGGAACTCTTCATTGTCCTTAGAAAGGGTAGGAAACCTTTCTTAAACATCATCAGTGTGTCGCCTGCCTCAGGCCTTCTCACGTCTGCTTTTCATCTCTGCTTCTTTCTCCTCCCTCCTCTTCTTTTAAACGACATCAGCTGGTGTTTACGGAGCGCACACTGCAGGCCAAGCCCTGTAGGAGGCGCTGGCCCACAGTGGGAGCCGTGGCACTTCCGATGCAGGCTCTTCGCTGCTCATTCTTCCTTCTCACCAGTGTTTCTCTTCAGGTGATGTCATGGCATTGTGTTCGTTTTTTTATTTCGCTTTTTTGTTTGTTTTTTGGTGAGGAAGATTGGCTCTGAGCTAACATCTGTGCCAACCTTCCTCTATTTTTTGTATGTGGGATGCCACCACAGCATGGCTTGAAGAGCGGCGCATAGGTCTGTACCTGGGATCTGAATCTGCAAACCCTGGGCCGCTGAAGCAGAGCGCACAAACTTAACTACTACACCACTGGGCCGGCCCCTATTTAGCTTTTTTTTCTTTTTTTCTTGGTGTGGAAGATTGGCCCTGAGTTAACATCTGTTGCCAATCTTCCTCTTTTTTGCTGAGGAAGATTGGCTCTGAGCTAACAGCTGTACCCATCTTCCTCTATTTTGTATGTGGGACCCTGCCACAGCATGGCTTGATGAGCGGTGTGTTGGTCCACACCTGGGATTTGAACCTGTGAACCCCGGGCCACCGAAGGAGAGCACATGAAGTTAACCACTATGCCACTGTACTGGCCCCCACTATTTAGCTTTTTAAAGAAAGTTTTAAAAGTGTATCAAAGTAATAAACACATACATTATTTTTTAAAAATAATCCCCATAATCCCCACCTCGAGGCAAACTCTTTTAGCTGTGTTTTTCTAGTAGATACACCATATTTTAGAAGAATACGTCTAGGCTGCTCTTTTATCAATTTGGGGCATTTTTATTGATTTCCTGGTGTGGTTTTAGTGCTTTATCCACATCACTTCCACTCCGCCATCCAGTATGGTTATTGATTTACTTTCTCAGGTGTTTTTATTGTGAATTTACCATTAAAAGTTCTTTGAAACCAGAAAAAGAAATGAGTACAAAGTGGAGAGACCCCTCTGATGAGCCCACGTACCCGTCGCTCAGCTTCAGCATCCTCGCCGCGTGGCTTTGTCTCTGTGCTGGCGTCCACGCTCAGGGCGCCTTGAGGTTTGCACAGTTTTTAATGAAATAAAACCAGCATTCGTAACGTGGCTGTGTAAACGCTGTTGCCAGGAAAGCTGGGACACGTGTGTCTGGACCTAGTTCTGGACTTCGTGTGATCGCCTGGCCTGCTGTCTCCGGGCCCTGGGCCTCACCACTGTGAGTAGTGAGATCCAGAGCAGACCTGGGTGCCTGGGAGGCTAGGCCCGTGGTGTTGCTTTTTCAGCGTTTTCTGGCTGTTCTTGCGTGTTGGTTTTTCCACGTGAACTTCAGTAGCCACTTGTCTGATGCGTAAAATAGCTTGTTACATTTATTGGGCATGTGTTGAATTTGTCGGTTAACTTGTGGAGAACAGACATCTACCCCAGCAGGGAGCATCTGTCTGCGTTTCGAGTCTACTTCTGTGCTCTCCAGGAGAGTTTTTAAAACTCTCCTTGTCTGGGTTTTGTACATCCTTGTTTTGCTTATTCTTGTGTATTTAATCTTCTTTGTTGCTTTATAAGTGGGAGTCCTTACGTTTATGTCCTCTAAGCATTTATTATTTGTATATATAAAGGCTATTGATTTTTGTGTGTTAATTTTAGGTCCTGCTAATTCAGTGAATTCTTTACATTCATCAGCAAGTGTCGGCAGGAGTAGGTGGGAGGGGGGTTGAGTAGGGCAAATATGACAGAGCTAGAGAGGGCAGCTTGTTTCCTTACTCTGTCTGCTTTTTTTACTATAATGCTGTTGCTGCATTGTATCACAGGTTCCTGTATTTAAGCAAATTGTCTCTTCTATGTTCCAGATAGTTTTTTCAACAGGATTCAATGTTTCTGAGAAATGCTCTTGATATCACAGGGGCACTGCCATTGACTTAGTGTTCCCGTGTGACTGGCTTTACGTACTTACCTCACGTGATCCTCACAGTCGTTCTCAATAGATGTCTGTTGAATGGACGGAATTTCACAACCACCTGTGAAGCGGTCATCATCCCAGTGTGTAGATGGAGAAATTTAGGGTCACTTGTCCAGGGTCAGGCAGCTATTAAATGCAAACACAGAGTAAGGCCTGGAGTGCCCTCCAGGTATTCCTGTGAGTCCTTTATAAGTTTCTTACTTTCTTCTCCCACAACAGGCCCGGTACAAGCAGAGCCTCGATCCCACTGTGGATGAAGTGAAGAAGCTTTGCACGTCTTTACGCCGAAACGCCAAGGAGGAGCGGGTTCTCTTCCACTACAATGGCCACGGGGTGCCCAGGCCCACAGTAAATGGGGAGATCTGGGTCTTCAACAAGGTGGGCATGCCATCAGAGGTTCCTGGAACCACATTCATTTCTCTTTCTGCCAAAAATGTGTGACGTTTTGACGGTCAGCTGCAGATCCTGTTCATCCGCACCTTCAGTTGAACCATTGGTGTTTAATCCGTTTCCACAATCCCAAATGCAGGAAGACTGTATAGGACAGTGGGCCAGTTACCTGGTGGGAAGTTTTGGAATCATTTCTATTTCAGTGTAAAAGTTGAAACATAGTCAGGCACAAGGAGTTGTTTCTGTTGTAAAATATGTTAATGAAATGACTGTCTAGAAAGTCATGAGGTATGGGTGTGTGATTTATTTTTCCATCTGTGAGGATATAAGTTTTTGTAGTTCTTTGAGGAAAGACCTCAAGAATATCAGCCTTCTAGTTTGAACAATTACAAGATTTCTCAATTTAGATGGAATCTTCCTTTGAGAATGAGTGATTTTCCTAGAAAATAAAATGGTGTAAGTATTCCAAAGAGCTAATACCAAGCAACCCTGCACACAGAGCCTCAGATCTGCCCTCTCCAAGGTTGACATTGCTGGCGTCTTGCAGTTCCTTAATCAAAAGACTGTGGGTGGAGGAGAGGGGTAGGTGACCCCGTCCGCCATCTTCCTGAGCTGTGAGTGTGCGGTTCCATTCCCCGTCCTTCAGTGCGGGAACTTTGGCCCCCTCAGAGCAGCCGGGCTGCATTGCTCTTATCACATTGTTCATGAAAGGCACTACCTGGAGGTTGCTCGGCCTGTGTGGCCACTCCTTACATACTTAAACTTGTATACAAGGGCATTGATTTGGGGATCCAACAAACCTAAGTTCAGATTTTAGCCATACAACTGTATTAGCTTTAGGACCATGGACAAATGATTAACTTTCCTGGACTTCTGTTTCAGGAAGCTGTTTATGGAAGCTGCTTCATAGTGTTGTAGTTAGGATTAAAAGAGGTGTTACATATAAAGTACCCAACAAACTACTCAAACGTCCACTGTCTCATTTTCTCTGCTGCTGTTTGGTACAGGTGGCCATGCAGTGTAGACAGATGAAACAATTGGAGTGGCCTAGAGGAAAAGGAATATAGAAGGGTCCAGACCCAGCTCCTCCCTCAGGGGTAATGCTGTGTCTTCCTTGTATGTATCTAGATAACAACTTAATTTTAATTATTTTTATTAAATACTATATAGATTCAAAACTATAATGATAAAAGAAGTAGAATTTAAAGAAACATGATATAGCAAACCACCAGATATCCACCAGCCAGTTCAGACAATGAACCTTCGGAGTCCCCGTGTGCCCTCCTTAATCTCTTCCTTTTCTCTCTCCTTCCCCCAAGATAAGGGGCACAGTGAGTTTTGAGTTTATCATCACCTTCCTTTCCTTTAGAGCCCCCCGTTGTGTGGCTCTCCGGGCAGGTGGGGGCTGGCTGTTTTCTAGTTGATGAGGTTGGGACCATTCTGCGCATGCTCTTCGCACTCAGGGTTATGCTAGCAAGATCTGTCCCCACTGCTGCTGTGGCCGTGCTTCTTCCCATGCTTCCACTGCCGGGTGTGGTGATGTTTCAGGACCCTCTCCGTGCAGATGGATATTCGGGTTGGTTCTCATTTTTGTCCTGATCTAAAAGCCTGAGTGTTTCCATTACCCACCCTCCTCACCGACACTGCCATCAGGATTTTTGTTACTTGTAGGAGTTTGGTGGGTGTGAAAGGATGTATGGGGGTGTAATTCGAGTCTCCTTGCTGATTGCGAGGGTCACGCACCCTCTGATTGGTGTATCGGCCGTGTAGGCTTACTCCTCTTGAAGTGCTCTGTCCTCTCCGTTTTTCACTTGGGTTGTGTGTATTTTTCTTATTGATTTGGAGGAATTCTTTATATTGTAGAAAGTAATCCTTTAACATTTTTTGTGAATTGTGAAAATCTTCTCTGAATTGATGGCTGCTTTTGTTGGTTGGTTTGTTTCTGTTCTCTTTATGGTGTCCTGTAGTGGACAGTTCTTTATTTTGAAATGTTCAGTTTGCTCAGTTTTCCTTTATGGTGTGGACATTTTTTATCTTTAAGAAGACTTTCCTTATGTCAAGATTACAAAAGTATTCCCCTGTATGTTCTTCCAAAAGTGTTATATTTTTGTCCATTACATTTAGGTCTTTAAGCTACCTGGGAATGATTTTTGTACATATTGTGAGGTAGGGGTTCAGAATCATTTTTTTTTCCAATGGATACCTGTCTGTTCCATTACCATTTAATTCCAGCTTTGAACTAAATCAAGTTCCCATAGTGTGTGGGAATGTCTCTGAGCTCTCCTTTCTGTTCTGTGGGCCCACCTCCGTGTAAATGATTTTACTGAGTGCAGGTTTTCGGTGATTCTTGATATTTGGGAAGGCACATCGCCCCCTTTGTTCTTCAGAGCTGTCTTGGCTATTCTTGCCCCTTTGGTATTCCGTGAAAATATTGAATCAACTTGTAAATCAATGCGTTAATGAAGGGAGACTCAGTATCTTGACAATGTTGAGTCTTCTACACTTTGTTCTTTTTAAGTGTCTATCAATAGAATTTTATAATTTCATAAAGATTTGTATCATTTGTTAGATATATTCTTAGATACTTTATATTTTTTGATATTGTTATAAATGTTTACTAGAAAAACTATATTTTATAAGTCTTTACCAGGGTGTATGGAAAAGCAGTTGATTTTTGTACATTTATATCTACTAATTTTGCTATTCTCTCTTTGATTCTAATCATTTATCTGTACATACATTTTGATTTTCTTAATAGACTATCTTGTCATCTGAAATAGTGGCAGTTTTCTTTCTTTCTAGTCTTGTACCTTTGATTGCTGTTCTGGTCTCACTGTGCTGGCCAACCCCTCCCAAGGAGTGAAGTTATGACTGGGGCATCTTTGTTTCAGTCCTTATTTCCAAGGGAGCGCTTTAAAAAGAATAAACAATAAGAAGATCCCTTATCAAATTAAAAATGGCCTTCTATTCCTAGTTTATTTTTTAAAAATCATGAATATTGTTGCTTTTTTGCAAGTCATTATATGTGTGCGTGTGTCTGTGTAAGGTGATCATATGATTTTTCTCCTTTAAACTGTCAATGTGTTGAATGATATATGATTTTCTAGTATTAAATACACCTTTCATTTGTAGGGTAACCCACAAATGTGTCATTATGAATTATCTGTTTCATGCAGGGTTTAGTTTAGTTTGTTGGTGTTTTGTTTAATATTTTTACATCCGTGTTCGTGAGTGAGATTGGCTTGGAATTGTTTCTCTTGCTGGCTTTGGATAATCAGTACAACTGTGGCCTTAGAAAGTAGGTTGAGGGAATGTTCCTTTTAGATACACTGAAATAGTTTTTGTGAGATTTGAAGTATATGTTGTCTGAATATTTGGTGGAATTTATAGATAAAGCTGTCTGGCTGACATTTTGTTTGTGGAGAGATCTTTGACTACTGATTTAATTTCTTTCATTGGTAAAGGGCTATTCAGGTTTTCTATTTCTTCTTGAGTCAGCTTTGCTAACTTACTTTTGTAGGAATTTGTCCATTTCAGCTTAATTTTCAAATTTGTTGACAGAAAGTGGCTCATAATATTCTGTTATTAATTTATCAAAGTCTGAGTTAGTGATGTTTCCTTTTTCATTCTTGATACTGATAGTTGGTCTTTTTTCTTCCTGATCACTCTTACCAGAGGTTTCTGTACATTTCATTAGTCTTTTCAAAGAATCAACATTTAACTTTGTTGATCCTCCAGCAGGGTTGAGAGAACCGTAGGATGAATGCTTTTATGCAGTCTGCACTGCGTAACGACATTTTGGTCAAGGACAGATGGACCGCATATATGACGGTGGTCCCATAAGATCAGTACCATAGAGCCTAGGAGTGTAGTAGGCTGTACTATCTAGGTTTGTGTAAGTACGCTCTGTGATGTTTGTACAATGACGATATCACCTAATGACACATTTCTCAGAATGTGTCCCCATCATTAAGTGACATGTGGCTGTACTTTTCATCTTTATTCAGCAGTTAGCGCTTTGCCACATTTGCTTTATGTCTCTCTATAGATAAACATTTTTTACCTTTACCATTTGAAAGTTACAGATGTGATGACACTAAAAACAAGGACATTTTGTACATAACTTAATATCCTTAAATTGCTCAAGAAATTTAACATCAATTCTATAACATCATTTAACATAGAGTCCACATTCACATTTTCCCAGCTGTCTCAAAAATGTCTGTTAATAGCATTGTTTGTTTGTTGATTTTGTTTTGTATCAGGATCCAGTCCAGTTTCCTGCATTGCATTTGTTTGTCATCTTTGTCAGTCTCCTCAAATACAGATCAGTCTCTGCCTTTTTTTCTTTAATGACACTGCCTTTTTTTAGTGAGGTTATTTTATTGTCTTCCTGTTAGTGTAGTAGAGTTAGTGTAGTGTAGTGAGTTAGCGTAGTTTCAAATCAGGTTTTTTCATTAATAGACTTTTTTTTAGAGCAGTTTTAGTTTTATAGAAAAATTGAAAAGAAGGTGCAGAGAATTTCTATACACTGAAGGGAGGAGACTATCCTCCGCCCACTCTGGTCCTTCCGGCCGGGCTGCAGATTCAATTGACACGAGACCGAATCGCAGGAGAAAATCAAACAAGCTTTATGACACGTATACATGGGAGAGACCAGAAAACTGAGTTTCTCGACAAAATGGAGGAGGTTCTCCTCTTAGACAGAAAGACACTGGAGGATGTTGGGGTGGGTCAGCTATGGGAGATTACCAGAAAAGCACAGTAAGTCTGTTATGCAGCCTCGCCTTCTGAGTTGAGTTTCTAGAGATGAGGTCATCGCCCCCTTCTTTCCAGTAGAGAGAGGGAGATACCTTTACAAATGGAGATTTCGCTTACAAATATAAATGTTTGGTAAACAGAACTTTGATAAGAATGGGATTAGCAAGGACCCTCCCAGTCCATGGATACCCAGAGTTATCCCAGGTGATGGCCCATCCCAAATCCCTTTAGACAGTTGGGGGTGGGGGGTGGGGGGGCGGTCAAAGCCTCCTTCAGAGAAAATAATCAAGGTAGAGACATATTTTGAGGTGGCCAGTTCCCCCCCACAATACTCTCTTTCCCTACCCAGCCTTCAGTTTCTCCTATTATTAACATCTTGCTTTGGTGTCCTACATTTGTTACAATTGATGATCCAATATGGATACTTTATTATTAGCTACAGTCATAGTTTATATTAGGGTTCACTCTTCGTGTTGTACAGTTCTTTGGGTTTTGCCGAATACATACTGTCATGTATCTACCATGACAGTATCATACAGGATAGTTTCATTGCCCTAAAAAGTCCTGTGCTCCATCTCTTTATCTCTCCCTGCTCTCCTTCCAACCCCTGGCCACCACTGATCTTTTTACTGTCTCTACAGTTTTGCCTTTTCCAGAATGTCATATAGTTGGAATCATACAGTATGTAGTCTTTTCAGACTGGATTTTTTCTATTAGAAATATGCATTTAAGGTTCCTTCATGTCTTTTCGTGGCTTGATAGCTCATTTCGTGGCTTTTTACCACTGAATAATATTCCATTGTCTGGATTTACCACTATTGAACGACACCGGTTTTTGGCAGTTGTGAATTATGGTGTTATAAACTTGCGTGTGCAGGTTTTTGTGTAGACACAAGGTTTCTACTCATTTAGGTAAATACCTAGGAGTGCCATTGCTAGATCAGATGGTATGTTTAGCTCTCTAAGCAACTGCCAAACTGTATCCCAAATTGGCTGCATCATTTTGCGTTCCCACCAGCGATGAATGTGAGTTCCTGTTGCTCTGCGTCCTCCTAAGCATTGGTTGTTGCCTATGTTTTGGATTTTAGCCTTGTAATTAGATGCGTGGTGCTATCTCGTTGTTTTCATTTGCAATTCCTTAATGACGTATGATGTTGAACATCTTTTCATATGCTTATTTGCCATCTGTATAATTTTCTTTGATGGGATGCCCATATCTCTTGCCCACTTTTAAATAGGATTATTTTTCTTCTTATTCAGTTTTAAGAATTCTTTTTCTATTTTGGATACAAGTCCTTTATCAGATATGTGTTTTGTAAATATTTTCTCCTACTCTGTGACTTGTGTTTTCATTCTCAGAACATTGGGCATTGATTTTTTGAAGAGTTTAGACCACTTATCTATCGTCTAGAATGTCCCACATCCTAGTTTAATTTCTTTGTTTTTTCATGAGTTTATATCAGACTGGATAAAAAGCAAGATCAAACTTTGTGCTTTCCACAAGAGATGCACTTTAAATACAAAGACACATAAAGGTTGAATGTAAAAAGATATACCATGCAAATGCTACTAGTTGTAGGAGAGCTGCAGTGGCCATATTATTAACCAGAAAATAGACTCAAGACAAGGAGTGTTGCCAGAAATGAAGAGGACATTTCATAGTGACAAACAGGTCAGGTCATCAGGGAGACATAAACCATCCTGAATGTGTAGACACCTAATATGAGAGTTCAAAACACATAAATCAAGATTGCCAGAACCAAAGGGAGAAACAAACAAATCTGTAATTCTAGCTGGAGATTTGAAGGACTGTCTTGTCAGTAATTGGTAGGTTAAAGTTGAAGTTAAAATTGATACATAAAATTGATAATTAAAAACTTTCTCACAAAGAAAACTCCAGACATGGTGTAGTACATTTTTCCTGGAAAAAAAAAAAAAATCGGTTACTAATACAAAAGACCAGAACAATGCTATCAATCACTCTGACTCAGTTAACATAAAACACTCCACCAACAACTGCGGGACACACATTCCCAAGTGCAGGGGGAGCGTTTGCCAAGGCAGGCCATATGCGGGGTCATAAAAATGTCTCAGTGAAGTTTGGAGGATTGAAATAATGCACAGTGTATTATTCTCTGACACAGAATTGAAATTGTAGGATATCTGGAAAATCCTCAGATATTTGGAAATTAAATAACATGTGTCAAAAAAGATATCACAGGGGAAAATAAGCATAATTTGAACTAAACAATAATGAAAATATGACTTGTCAAAATTTGTAGGATACACCTGGAGTGTTACTTACATGGAAATGTGTAGCCTTAAATCCTTATACAGAAGGGAAGGAAGGTTTAATATTGAAATCTAAATTTCTATCTTTAGAAACTAGAAAATGGTGAGCAAACTGAAAGTAAGTAGAAGGAAAGAAATAAAGAGTGCAAGTAAGTGAAATAGAGCAAAGGCCGTAGAGAAAGTTAACATAGCTAAAATGTGGTTTTTTGAACAGATCAGTAAAATTGACAAGTCTCTAGCTAGACAAATCAAGAAAAGAATAGAAGACACAATCAACATTTAGGAATAAAAGAAGGGATATCACCACATATCCTATAGACATTGAAAACATAGGAAATATTAATAATTTTATACCAATAAATTTAACAAATTAGATAGAAAATGCCTTAAAAAGTACAACTTACCAAAAGTGACCCAAAATGAAGTAGAAAATCTGAATAGTCCTAAATCAATCAAAGAAATTGAACTCATAGTTAAAAAACTTCTCACGTGTTGACTCATGGATAAATGGATATTTTTATTTAAATATCATCTTATCATGAATCAGTTTCCGGAAACTGTTAAATCATAGATGGAAGAAAAAGGGTTTGGGAAGTGTTATTCGTAATACATAAAAAGTATAGGTGACACCACAACTGGAAAGCGAATGTCCTCTGTTTGCACTGCACGCTTGCACTGTCTACACCAGGGTTCTCAAGGTGTGGGCCCCGGGCCAGCACCAGCACCAGCAGCAGTTTCTTGGAACTTCTAAGCTCCTGCTGCAAGACTACAGAAGCCTGTTGTGGGAGGGGCCCTGAGATCTGTGTTTTAACAAACCCTCCGGGCCATTCTGATGCACTTATTTGAGAATATCTGAGAAATCAATTAAGATGTGGTCTAAGGGTTTATATCTCAACATCAAGGAAATAATATTTTTTAAAAACTTTGAAGCCCTTAGATAGTCCAGAGTTTTCCAGCACTTCTCTGAAGAAAAAGAATTTTTACTGATGGCTTTCCCTATCATATGCAAACATAAAATGCTAGAAATCCTCAAAAAAGAAAGGTCAAGCTTACAATCAAATTAACAGCTTTTGTTTTGGACCCCACTGCATTCTCAATATGGATAAAGTAATGATTATAACAAATGATAAATGTGGTCTGGCACAAATAGTGCCTTTAAAAAATCACAAATATATCTTTTTGATACTAGCACATTTAAAACCCTTTATGATCCATCTTTCAACAGAATCGGTAATGAGCTGTATACTAAACCAGAGTAAGAGGCATCTATTTGGTAGTGACATGCAATTTTAAAAAACCAGTAAATTCTATTGTTTAAATAATATTTATTTAGAATTACTCATGGAGTAAACAATTATTTAACTGGAATAAAGGAAAGGCAGAGGAAGTATCAAGAAAACCAACAAAGGGTCTGAAAGTGTGCTGGTGCCATACGTATGGACCATCATACATCCGGAGTTGCTGACGGCCACGTAGGGCTCACAAGCACCTCTCCCCTGATACCTAACATTTCTGGGCTGTCCCCTCCTGCTACCAGCTGGTATGTGTTCAGAGAACACACTTTAGAAGGAAGATGAATCATCTTCTAGCCCACACACCTCTGCTCTCCTCGGAGAACAGCTGCGTGCATCACCTTTGCAGTCCAGGGAAAGCCAGGGTGACACATTCAGGTGTGCCTCCAGTCCCTGTCTGTGAGGTGACAAGGAAGCCTGCGTCCTTAAGCGGCTCACAGGAAGCCCTCAGGAAGATGCCATTTTAACGTGGCTCAGACTTCCGACTCACATTCTGAGTTCTGTGGCAGAAAATGTACTTAGAATCTTCTTGGAAATGGGACGTTGCTTCTTGAGAGGTGAACCGTGTTACCTGGAAAACAAAGTGCTCTTCTTTTCCCAGCTCTCGTCGAGGTGCTCAGCTGCCTCTGTGGTTCACTCAGCCCGCGATGACAGCCTGATGAAGCATGTGCACTTTTTTTTTTAAATGTTTAATATAACCTGACAGATAAAGTGGATTGTAATGAATAAATTATCTAAAACCTATTTCTGTTTCTTTGTTTGAAATGAAAACATGGCCTTGAATATGTTTTTTCAAGAAAAAGCAGAGGTGCTTTGCTTAAGAATTCTCTGCACTTATAGTTTTTAGTGAGGGAGAAACCAAACCATTGCCTGAAAGGCTCTTGGGGTGTTCCAGGCAGCCTTCAGTGCACACAGGGGGCTTCTGAATTCTCCAGCTTGTAGAGTTTGGCTCAGCCGAGGCATCATAGGCGTGTTCCACAGACAGAGACAAGCAGGTGCACTTTGGATGCTGTTTCTATCCTCTGCTCCTGCGTCTGCAGACTCTTCCCTGCAGCACTGAGGCTGTATTCTGTGGGCTGCCCTGTGCAGGTTTGCAAGGCTGTAATTCTGGCCTGAAGCTTGACAAACTACCCAGCATCTTTCTGAGATGGGAAATGAGACCTACGTGCTCATGCTCTGATAAGGATGAGTTCTCAAAGGTCTTTTTCCTCAGTGTGTTTAGTAGAGTTGATTTTGTACTCCCTATGGGATACAGACAGCCAAGCTGTTGCCATCTTACTAAACTTACCATGTACAGCTCATGCTTTCAGTGAAATGGTCTCTCCTCAAAGGCAGGGGAGATTGCCCCCTCAGGGCACATTTGGCAATGTCCAGAGACCTTTTTGATCATCACAACTGGGCGAGGAGGGAGTAAGTGCTACTGGCAGGTAGTGGGTCAAGGCCAGGGACGCTGTCAAACGTCATGCAGTGCCCAGGACGGCCCTCACACCGAGTGATGGGCCCCAGGCGCCCACGGTCCCAAGGTGGAGGAAGCAGCCACAGAGGCGTTTGCTTCTCAGCAGGCGCTCCAGAGGCTGCTACCCACCACGCAGCCTGTCTCTGGAGGCACGTGGTGCATTCGAGCTGTTCTCTGTGGTGGAGCCTCCCTGTGGACCATATAGGATGCAAGTCCCTCTCATAACTAAAAAGCACGAAGCTCAAGACCAGTTCAGAAAGTCCAAGGCTTCTTGCCATGCTGCCCCTGGGACGAGCATTAGGAAATGGAGAACGTTCTGATATCCACTTGGACCGGGCAGCCGAGGATTCCACTTGAACCCTGTCAGTGGCCAGTGGTCACAGAGAATGAAAGGAAAAATTGTTAATGGGTTTCCTAATGTTTTAATGCTTCATTATTTTAATGAATCAGCATTAATTAACTTTCAGAAATTTAAAAAGTAACTTTTGATATTTGAAAAATTTAAAAATTGGATTTCAGCTCAAAAGGCAAGACCTCAGAACACGGTATGTTAAAATTTATTTTGTGCTTCTTTGCTTCCTTTGGGGACTTGGGTGCCTGTACCTAGAAGGCAGCAAAGATGACAGCTTCCGCCTTTTCCTGACAGTCGCGCAGATGACGTAGCGGTGGGAATGTGGTCAGAACTGCGTCAGCTGTGTTTGGATGTTCCTCGCTGAGCCTAGAACATTGTGGGAGATAGATAAACAGCAAGCCGAGTGTTGCCAACATATGAAAATGCAATGGTTTCCCAGGCTGGTGCTAAAATCCTTTTTCCTCTGAGTGTAGGGGTGTTCCTGCCCATTTAAAGGGTTCATTTTGGCCCTTCTCTTCCCTAGCAGTGGGGGCTACATGGCAACAAGAGGGAGGGAGGGTGCTGGGGGGAGGCACGGAGAGGATCCCCCTTCGCCACTGTGTCTGGGGAGATGGTTATTCACGTTCTGCTCTGTCTGATGGAGCATTTGCTGAAGCCTTTTTACTTATTACAGATGATATATAATACGTGCTCATTATAAAATGTTGAATGAACGTAGAAATATAGTAAACCCTGGAGGTTACCCTTTTCCTCCCTCCTTTTAGTAGTTTGTGTGCATTTTGTCTTTTTAAAAAATACAGGTAATTTCTATTATAAAAGATTCCAAAAGATGAATGTAGAAGTATTAAAAGAAATAGATATGACCCCCTCAAACCCACGTACACACCTCTGCCTCCCTTGCCAGAGTACACAGCCCTCAGCAGTTTGGTATGTATTGTTTCTGTACCAGTTGTGTGACCTGGTCATTCAGCACACGCTTACTGAGTTCTTGTTCTGTGTAGAGCTGTGCTCACGTGCGAGAAGTGTGATGCTTTATACACGCAACTTTTCCTTTTCTTCCCACAAAATGGGATCATATTATATGTGATGTTCTAAAGCTTGCATTTTTAAAATCACAGTAAGCCTCTGACATCTTTCCATGGAAATGCATATAAAATCAGTCTTTTATGGCTATGTGGTGTTTTATAATATGGATGTGTGGACCCTCCTTTGTGTAATGATTCCTTCGCATTGGATAAATTAGGATGCAGAATAGGCTGTGATAGTCCACGTGGGCCATCTGGGCCTGTTGTGACATTGACATGACGTGGGGCCCAGTCCCCTTCTGTCACACAGCTCTACTATCCCTCTGCTCTTGTCCTCTCCATGGTCAAAGATGGCTTGCCATGTCCACATTCCCTCCACGGGGAAGGAAAAGAGGGAGGAGTGAGCATGAGGACAGCACTTATAATTTGGACACTTCACTTCTGATCGTGTCCCGTTGGCCAGAATTTGGTGCGAGATCAGACTTAGCTGCAGAGACATTGGGAAATATGCTCAGCTAAAACTTCCATTGGTGAAGAAGAGGGAGAAAATAGATGTTAGACCAGTAGCCTCTTCCACAGTGGCGTTTAGATACTTACAGGTTTTACTAGGAAAAATATTGTACATCCTTGTACATACAGTTCTGTGTACAGATGCAGGTTTTTCTACAGGATGGACGCCTAGAAGTCAAAAGGGATGTACATTTAAAATTTTGAAGTACTTCCAGATTGCCTTCCAGAAAAGCTTCCTTAATTTACTTTCCCACCACCGAGAACCAGTGCCCTGTGAACATGTCCTGGTCAACATTGTTCATCTTTTATGTTTCTTCCCAGTTTGCTGGATGAAGATAGAGATAGAGAGACAGATGATTCTCATTGTAATTTGCGTTTGTGTGATTAATTGAGAGCATGAAACTCTTTTCATAATCATTGATCATTCATGTCTCTTCTACTGTGAATTGCCTGTTGGTGTCTTTTGCCTGTTTGTGTCTTGTTTCTTCTTGTTGTTTTGTCTTTTGTTGATCTGCAGCAGAAGCTTATACACACACACACATTCTAAATATGAATCCTCCGTCATATGTTGTACCTGCTTTATTCTTGGTATGTGTTTTTATCAGAATTACATAGTTTTTATGTTATATTTTTCTTTAAGTCTTTTAGGTTTTGTGACTTGTGTAAGAAGGACTTTCTTTTTTTTTTTTGTTTTGTTTTGTTTTGTTTTTTTTATTATTATTATTTTTTTTTTGGTGAGGAAGACCAGCCCTGAGCTAACATCCGTTGCTAATCCTCCTCTTTTTGCTGAGGAAGACTGGCCCTGGGCTAACATCCGTGCCCATCTCCCTCTACTTTATATGGGACGCCGCCACGGCATGGCTGACAGGCAGTGCGTCGGCGGGCGCCCGGGATCCGAACCAGCGAACCCTGGGCTGCCAAGCGCGGACTAAACCGCTGCGCCACCGGGCCGGCCCCAAGAAGGACTTTCTTACACCAAAATAAATAAAAATCTTTTATTCTGCTTTTATATTTAGTTTTCAAATCTATCCTGATTTTTTGTATGTAGAGTCTCAGGTAGCATTAACAAATGGTTAGATTCTGCAGTGTCAGTTATTGAATTGTTCATTCTTTCCTCACTGAGTTAAAATGCCACCTTCATTACCGTTATCTATGTGGGTCTGTTTCAGGACTTTATCTTGTGTTGATTTGTTTGTCTTGCCCTCCCTAATATCATTCTGTAATTACCACAAACTTATAGTGTATTTAATATCTGGTAGTGTGAGTCCCTACTCATTATTCTTTATTAAATCTTTTTTCTTTTTTTTTGCTATTCTTGTGCATTTCTCTTCTGCACCAACTTTAGAATCATCTTGTCAAATTCCATTAAAGAAAACCCCTGCTGGTATTTTGATTGGGCTTGTGTTGGACTCTGCAGGTTCATTAGGGAAGAATTGACGTCTTTAGAATCCTTCTGTGAGAGTTCATTGAGCAGGGGCATCTCAGGTGCTCTCTCACATCGTGCTGTGATGACAAATAAGCACTGAATGAGGGCAGTTCAGCAACGTGAAATGGCGTCGTGTAAGTAGAGTTGGTCCCCTCATGATATGGCCGTCTGCGCTCCACACACACCCGTGCTGTCGGCACATCACCTTGTCCTGTCTGTGATGACACTTCCATCTGGTGCTTTGCTGTGCACGTCCGGAAAGCCTCTGCTGCCTGGCTGCCTCGATGCCAGACTTCCCTGGGCCTTGTTTGCTCTTCTTGTCTTCTGTCCTTTTGCTATCGCCTTGTAAACAATCCTCTTGGTGACACCAGAGGCAGTGTTTGTGGCTCAGCTGCTGGGGCCTGCAGTCCCCTTTACCGTAAGTGCACGGCGTTGATTTCTGCCAGAGTTTCAGCACTTAAACTATTGGTGGCGAGGAGGGTAAATAAGCGACGGCGTTCTATGCAGAAGAACTGCTTAATAATGTTACCTCTGAGTGAGGATTTCAATCGTTTCTCTGGTGAGATGGGGAGCGTTCTTTTCTACATTTACCAGTAATCACTGGAGTGTTTTCGAGTACTGAACAGTACAGCATGTCCAGAAAAATATTTCACTTAGCAGATTCGTGTCAATAGATTATTTTTCTGTGATTTGAAAAAAAATTACAGGGCCAAATCCACTTGTACTCCTTAAGTGTGATTTTTTTTTAAATCATCTAGAAGATAAAGTTCTTATGGGTATCTCTGAAATGAAAGGGACAATGGGGCAGACATGTAGTTTTGAGGACCTGATCAACTCTTCAGAGCTCACCTCCTGTATAAGCAAGGTGCATGTTATATTACATGAGCACACAGAAGTCACAGAGTAAAATGAGCAGGCAGTGGTGTGCATAGCACGCATGTCCATAGGTTTACAAGAGAAAGCTGTGGTTTGGTGGTGGGAGAGGAAGAGTAAATAATGAAGGTCTCGGGTAGAGTACGTGAGGGTAATCTTGCAGTGGGAATGAGCCATGTTCCCAGGAGACGGTGAGCCGCTAAACTGGGTGGTAACTGCAGAGGAGTCTGGGGCCGGGGATTGAACTGTGACAGCCACCCAGCACTCGCACTGCTGGGCAAGACGGCCTATGGGCCGAAGGAGGAGTAGCTTAGTTTGCTGTTATTTGTGGTGAGTAGAAATGATAGCTCAAGACCTCTCTCTGCAGCCAGGCCCAGAGTGTTGTCCCTTCCTTGAGTGCAGGCGCTGGTGAGCAGGCGGCGTTCTCGAGGTGTAAGTCACACGGTACGCTGTGTTTTGTTTTCCAGAACTACACTCAGTACATCCCTCTGTCTGTGTATGACCTGCAGACATGGATGGGCAGCCCGTCAATATTCGTCTATGACTGCTCCAATGCTGGCCTGATCGTCAAGTCCTTCAAACAGTTTGCCCTGCAGAGGGAGCAGGAGTTGGAGGTGAGGCACTCGGACACCCAAGGATTGGGGCTGAGTCTTTGTTTTGTTTTCTCTGGGGTGGGGTGAGGTGGGGTGCTGGGCTCCTGTGGTGCTTCCTTTCATCCTCTGAGTGGAGAATTGAGCAGAGTGCCAGAGCAAGGTAGTATATTCGATGACAAAGAACTTGGGACGTCCTCGATACAAGCTTGCAGGCTTATTTTTACATCTCCTTTTACTCAGTGTCTTTTTTAATCTGAACATTATTTAAATGATAACATTAATAGAGTTGATTTGTGCTCCAGTGGTCTCTACCTCTGAGATAAATGGTAAAGCAGACATTCCTTTTAGGAGAAATGGGTCCATATCTGGGCACAGTCTTCACTTCCACTGCAGCTTTGTTATTGCCCCAATTCTTTTTCTTTTGTGTTAAAAACAAACAAACAAAAACCCACTAAGCTAAATACAGAAAATAAACCAAAACAGCTGCCATTGGAAGCTTCCGTGGAAAGAACTGGAGAGCCAGTGCAGTGCTCTGATCATGGAGAGACATTTTAATTTTACTTGGTTGTTTTAATTAATATTTGATGTTTGAATTAAACAGTGAATTCTAAAGAGAAATTGAAGAGGTGGTTTCAATTAAGAGGCCTCCATCCTGTGGCCTGCACAAGAGTGTGAGAGTAAAATATTCTGCAGCCTCGAGGGGGTCATGAATGGTTGGTTGCAGTGCAGGAAATTCTCAATTCAGGAGCAAAAGTGGTCCAGAGTACATGTTTCCTCAAGCCTTTTTGGGTCTATCCAATTTTAATGTATTGTTATGTTTTTCACATTTCATCAGAGGATATTGCTGTCATCCATTTTAATGTTTTATATTTATAAATTAAGTCCTTATGCAGAACATTGCATAAGAATGACTGATAAATAAAATGCCCTTTATCCTTGAAAATGGAACCAGTGCCACAGTTATTATTTTTGCATTCCATAAGAAGAGAAGGGGAAGATCGAGTTTTGTATCATCAAATTTTTACCTTGCTTTTGGGCATTTCATCTAGGTTTACCCAAGGGATGGGTTATCTGATGAGCACTAAAAAACTCAAAGTGCCGAGAGGTAATTTGCTTTTCCTTGCATCAAGTAGTAAATATTGCAAAAAAATATATTTTTCTCATTTATAATATGTAAATAAAAATGCCAAAGAATCCTGCCTGATTTTTATACCCGATTTATGAGCTTCAGGGTGGTTAAGAAAGACCAGTACATCAGCCTTAGTTAATTAAAACATGTTAAATATGGCCCCTCTCCCACCCCTTTCAGCAGAAAGCGAGCGTGTCTCTCTTGTGCATGAGACTAGATGTTTCCTTTCCAGCACTTTGAGTATCTGCTCTGTCGGTCCTGTATGTGTTCTCTGTATGTTGCCAAGGATTAATCACCCTAAGAAACTGTTCATTTCATTAAGTGGAACAAAAAAGATTCCCATGCATCTTTTTTTGGGAAAAAATGTTTAATTGACTAATTTCTCATGGAGGAGAGCAAATGAAAAATACGTTATCTGAAGTGACAATGAGAGGCAAAGCACAGTCCTACCATATGGTCTA
This sequence comes from Tapirus indicus, assembly GCA_031878705.1. Lineage (NCBI taxonomy): Eukaryota > Metazoa > Chordata > Mammalia > Perissodactyla > Tapiridae > Tapirus > Tapirus indicus. The sequence goes on from CM062932.1 coordinate 58,617,877, forward strand.
TAATTAGCTCTGACTTGTATCTTCATTCTTTTTTTAATTACAGTGTGGATGAGTCTTACGTTTTCCAGTACACTTACTGTTATCGGCCGTTGTTCAGTTTGGTCTCTTGCATAAACAGTGGAAATTAAAATGGTAAAACTGGCTCTCAGCACATATCTTAATGTCCATGTTAGTCATTTTATTATCTGCTGTACAAACAGCAATCCTACGTGGCCTCTTAGGTATATTCTTTTAAAAAATTCTTTCCCTCTCTCCAGTTGGCCAAATTCCATGTAAATTTACAATACATTTTAACACTTTTATTGGGTAAATGATAACTTGTGAACTGAAAGAAGTTGGCAGGTAAAATGGTTTGTGCCAGTGTTTAAAAAATAAAGAGGGTAAAAAATGGTTAAATATAATGCAAGAAAATGGATACTTGGACCAGAAAGTCTCCAAGTAATAAACACGAACACAAATGTGAGTGACATGAATTTTAAGAGATGGTTATCGGCTTCATATTCTTAGTCGCACAGCGCTTGCGCCGCGACTAGGAGGGGTGCTTGTTGCGGACGCCCGTCTCAGAGGGACGCTGCGGTGAGGCGGAGGGGGCTTCCTGAAAGCGCAGCATAAGTGGTCGCACCAATTGAAACCGTCCTGGCCAGGAAATGCGCATCTGTCGCTCCGTAATCTTTCCCTTTCTCATTGTGTCATATTGCTTTGTAATTTGAAAATTGAGGAAAACCTTCAAATCTCTCTGCTTTCAATGTTCTTTTTAAAATAAGTGTTTTTATTTTTTACCAAATTAGTATGCCATGATTTTAAAAATCACATAGTACAGAGGGCTTGTAATGAATGAAATAGTTCCCGGGCCCACTCCTCCCTGGCCAAGGCTGCGACTGAAGGGAACCTCCTCAAACTGCTCCTGTTTCTGGCTCCTCCAGTGAGCATCTCTACAAATGCAAATAAGATGCTTCTACTGCTACTTCTTGATGCATAAATTCTAGGTTATCTGTGGGCTTTCTGTTGTCATACAAACCAAAAACAGAGCTGCGATTAATAAATTCTATTTAAAGAATTGGAGGGCCGGCCCGGTGGCCTAGTGGTTGAGTTCGCGTGCTCGGCTTCGGCGGCCCAGGGGTTCACACATTGGAATCCTGGGCGCAGACCAACACACGCCATGCTGTGGCGGCGTCCCACATACAAAACAGAGGAAGATGGGCACAGATGTTAGCTCAGGGCCAGTCTTCCTCAGCAAAAAGAAAAAAAGAATTGGAGCGACTGTATAGAACTTTGATGGTCAAGAGACATGCAATGTGGTAGTTTTAAGTCATATTTGTTGTTTGCGTTCCATAGTGAATCTACAGGGAGTTGAAGCAGAGGAGTCACTCACCACCTCCTATTCCCCACGCCACTTAGCGGCAGCGCTCTGTGTGCATTCTCTATACTTTGTAACCTTTGCCGTTTTAACTACGTTCTTATTTCTAGTCTCACCAGTGGTCAGTAGTACCTGTTGGTTTTTAGGCTCAGCTTCCTTGGACTTCACTTTGCCTCTTGACCTTTGAAACTCTGTCATCTGCACTTTTACTTTTACGATTGTCTTCTGTTCTCTGACCATAATTAAGCCTCCATGCTTTCTGTCTGGGTTGGTTCTAAAAAATGACTAGCATTAAACCTCGATTACCTGATTATGACCATGTAAATATTGTTCATTGAATGACTAAATAGGGTGCTATGACATCCATTTTAATAACAGTTTTTGTTTGTTTCTTTGATTTTATTGGAAATTTTCTCTTTTATTCTTGACTTAGATCTGTAACATTTCTTCAGTTCCCAAATCATAGGGATAGCATCAAATCTCAGAAAATGCCCTTTTCCCACAGTGTCTTCCTCCCCAGCTCCCCACTGCTGCATCCAGGTGACTGTTCTGAGGTGGCCTGCTCCGTAGCCACCGTCCTGGGATATCCCATGTGGCTCTCCTGCACGCATCCACTGTGTTCTAGATCCCCCCTCCTCCTCTTTCTTGGTTTTCTCCTTTTTTCTGCTAGGGAAATCTGGAAGTAACAATCTAAGAAAGGATGTATGGGAGTAATCTTTCTCAGACCTTACATGTTTGCATTTGGAATGCTTTCAGCTGTAAGTAATGAAAAATCTCGCTATAGGTTTTTAAACAAATAACAGTTTGTCTTTTTCACTAAGATCTCTCAGGCAAATAATTTAATTATTCAGCAATGCCATTGGGGACCCAGGCTGTTTTTGTCTTCACATTCTGGCTTCCTTAGCCAGTTGATGTTTTAGCTTCATGGTTACAGTGTGCCCACCGCAGCTCCAGGCATTTCATCTGTCTTTGAGCAGGAAGTGGTGGGGAAACGCAGTGCCAGCACATCTGTCTCTCTTACGAGGAAAGCAGAGCTGACGTCCCCTCTATCTCATCGGCTAGAGCCAGGCCATGTGGCCGCCCACCTGTAGTTGGGAATGGGAATGGGATTGTTTGATGATGAATATCTGCCAGATTGCGTGTGTAAAATGTCTTCATTCTAGCCACATGCATTATTGACAGTTTGGGAATGGAATTTTAGGCTATTTCCACTAAGCAATATCATTCTTACTTCTTGCAGTGGATGAGTAGGTGTACTTGAAAAGTCTGCCCACTGGACTCGTTGTAACTGTAACCAGGAATCCAGAGGTACAACTACCTACATTCAGATAAAAGCCATAGAAGGATATTTATATTCGTGCTACACAGTATACATGTTGAATGAGTTGGAGAGAGAGAAAGAGAAAAGGATAATTCAGATATTTTTGAAACAACTTTTATCTCGGATATTAAATCTTTGATCTGTAAACTAGAAAGGATGACTAAATCTTAAACAGATTCTCTTTGAAATGGTTTTTATGAAGTTTTGTCCATCAATTCTGCTTCTAGTGGGTATTTCCCACGGGCAGTTACAGCTCACTGAAGACAGCAGTAAAGCATGGAGTCAAATCTAGGCAATCTTTCTCTTTTTCTTTGGAGGCAAGTGAGTGAGTTAATGTCTAGTTGTAGGAGCAACAGTGCCTTTTCTTTTACAGAGACAGATTGGCTGAACCGTGCCCCAATAAGACTTGGCCCTGAACATAACCATCTTCCCTGGTGTAGGACTGGAGCATAGACAGTTTCTTGGTGGTGGCTGTGGCAGTAGTATGAGACTTCTTCCCGAAGAATTGTTGCCATGTTTTAGGAAGAGGCTTTTATTGAAGTTCAGTCCATCACCCAGGTGGCATCATTCTCTTCTTTTCTTACTTGTTTGCACTTTGCAAGGCTTTTCTCATGATGCCTCCAAGTAAATCATGTTTTTACCCGACATTCTGTAAACACTATGGTATGATCCACTCCTCTTAGCTCTAGCAGTACCATCCAGCAACACAGAAGCTTGTCGAACGGACACTCGTTTTCATAGCGGGAAACAAACTTGGTTCTGCAGCAAGGTGACTTAACCACCCTATTTTCCATTTTGAACTTCTGTATTTGAACTGATATATAATACATTATCCTCGTGTACCCATCACTGTGACTAAACTTTGTCAGATATTTAAACTAAGTAATTCTGACAAAAATGACTAACAGCAGAATCTTCAGGTTTCTTCAAAAAATGTTATATGTGCATCCCATAGAACTGAAGAATTCATATTTTGAAATCTTATGGTTCCTTTGCTACTGCCGTACACAGCACATTGCATGGGCGTCTGTGGAATTTGCAACAGAAGTCAACTCTGTGTTAAAAAGGTTAATATTTGTAGTGTTCCGATGTCTGTCTGTGATTTCTGAATACCACAGGGTGATTCTGAGGTTATCTGTGGGAAGGATGTTTTTGTTCACTGTTTACGAAATGGAGCTTTTGGGTGTGAATTTATCCCCCGTGGACTTGCTGTTGTCGGGATGTTTGTTGCTTTAGCGCAGGGGTCCACAGTGCTGATTCTACAGGAGCTCGAGGCTTGTCGGTCTCTATCTTTCATGCTATAATTTGTTTCATGTCTCACATTCTTTTTCTTCTGTAACTTTGTAGTTATCATTTTTAGGTGGTAGGGAAATGAGAAGTCTGTCCTGTGATAACTTTATTCATTTTCTCCTTTAACTTTTTTTTTTTTTTTTTTTTTGGTGAGGAAGACCAGCCCTGAGCTAACATCCGTTGCTAATCCTCCTCTTTTTGCTGAGGAAGACTGGCCCTGGGCTAACATCATGCCCATCTTCCTCCACTTTATATGGGACGCCGCCACGGCGTGGCTGACAGGCAGTGCGTCGGCGGGCGCCCGGGATCCAAACCAGCGAGCCCCGGGCTGCCAAGCGCGGACTAAACCGCTGCGCCACCGGGCCGGCCCCCTCCTTTAACTTTTAAATGACACAATTTGTGGGTTTTTAGAAGATGTTCTCCTCTTTTCTAAGTAATGTCCATTTCCTCCAGTATAAAATTTTTCTCGTAGTTTATTTGGATTGTTCTCTTTTATACTGGAAGCTTATGACGATTCTTTGTTGTTTCTCATATTTAAGAACAAAGAGAAACTCCCCACTGTTGCCATGTGTCTGTGGGTGGGAATTGTCACCAGAGGGAAGGCAGATGGGGAGCTGGCTGTGCACGGGGCTCCCAGAGTCACAGTGCAGAGGGCGTTATTTTACTGGGATGCTGATGACTACACCAGCTACCCTAGTTTTCCTCAGATACATCAGTAACTCTCTTTAGAGAGGAAGACCCCCTGAGTGCTTTCTGGGAGGGGGTGGTGGGTAGTTGCAGGACACCTGGCTTCAGGCACACAGGTGAGCAGTGGGCTCTCGTGGTGGCAGGTCTTCAGGTGCCCCGGTCTTCCTGCCCGTGCCACTCCAGGCTTTGGCTGGCGCACCCCCTTGCTCTCTGGCTCTGCACACGCTTGGGACAGTTTCATGGCCTTTTTTTTGTTTTGTTTTGTGAGGAAGACCAGCCCTGAGCTAACATCCGTTGCCAATCCTCCTCTTTTTTTCTGAGGAAGACTGGCCCTGGGCTAACATCCGTGCCCATCTTCCTCTACTTTATGTGGGACGCCGCCACAGCATGGTCTGTCCTCGCCTGGGATACGAACCTGCGAAACCCCGGGCCGCTGAAACGGAGCGTGTGAACTTAACCACTGCACCACCGGGCCGGCCCCTCACGGCCTCTTTTTAATAAAGACTGGCCAAGTTCACCCTCCATACCTTACACTTTATGTATAGTGAGCTGTAAGAATTCATAATAGCAAAGTAAAACAAATATTATTAGGAAACATATAATGTAGTTGAAACACACACACACACACACAAGAAACAACAGAAAAGAGTCACATTTGTATTTAAGAAGAAATCCTACCTTTTCAACTGTTTATAGGAGAGTAGGGGGGGTTAATCTAAAACAAATACAGCAGAAACCCCTTTAATTGAGATCCACACCGCTACCCCCACAGCACCTGGCTGGGGAGAATAAAGCTATGATGGAAATGAAGAATCCAGTGGGGGTGGCTGGTCCTCGAGGGCTCTGGTGAGCTGACTTGCTAACAGAAAATGGGCAGGGTTGTGGGAAAGCAGTGATGAGAGAAGCAGCCTCCAGAAGATCAGGGCCCTTCCTGCAAGTGAGACCTGGGGGCAGAGGGCAGCACAGGCTGGACAGGTGGCCTAGGGGAGGCACGGGCAGAGCGTGGTGCAGGCGCCCCATGCCAAGGCTGATCGCCTGGCATGGCTCTGCCTGTGGGTACTACTACCTGTCACCCGTGTGACGTTTTCTAGTCTGTAGCATGTTTTTACAGTTGGTCCATTGTCAGCCTGCGCGGTGGAATGGTACACAATCAGTCTCCAAGTTCTTTGCTGCTGCTGTGCACCTTTGCACCATCCCTTCTGTGGTTTGTGTGGGAAGATTGAGTTCTCTTCTCTTGGCACCTTTTACCATTTCTAGTCCCATAATTTGAAGTCTTTGGGAGAAAGAAAAGTGATTTCTTTGCATAAAAAATTTAGGAACCCTCACTGCTGATGGTATTAGCTGAAATCCACAGATAAGCAAAGTGTGTCTTTAGTACACTCAACTTTCAGGGAGTAACTAAAATTCTGCCTCCTTCATAGACGCTTCCCTGAGCCTGAAAGCTGCCTCGGCTGGCCTCATATAGCAATTCTTTACATAATTAATTTGACAATTAATTATTTGTTGTCTTGCAGTATCTCTTCTATTGGGGTTGTAAGCTGTAATTTAAATCTATTATGTAAACCTGTCAACGTGCCTCATATGAAGTGGATGCTCAGGAGACATTTGTGGATTTGGTCTGATAAATAAATATACACCTGAATTTGTTTTCTTTAGGTGTATCTATGATTCATTGAATATGTTTGATGTTTTATTGGTTTGTGTGAGATGTAAAAAGAGACAAAAAATTATTAGCCCAAATCCATGAATATAATATCCTATTTGCAGCCATCGAAAAACTGAACACTTCTCCAAAGTTAAGTCTTAGCATTTAATCCTTTTTTCTAATTTCATCTGTTTTAAAATAGGCCAGAAATTGCTTACCATTCGGGACCACAGATCATGGCCAGCACCGTGGGATGGTGCAGGGCACTGTGGTTCCCAGCAGGATCCATCTGCTTGGCCCAGCCTAAGGGGAGGCTTCAGCCCTCCCCCGAGCTGAAGCTAGGGGATCCTGGGTAATGGCCAGATGTTCTCTCTCAAAGGATCTGTGGTGGCACAGGGCAGTGGAGCTTCTGGGGGCAACCAGAGAAAGGACTGCACTAAACTGGCTGAACACAGAGCCCTGCCAGAGGAGAAGGGCTGGTGGGAAATTACCAACCCACTGGAGAGGAGGGACAGCAGGTCAGTGGTTTTCTTAACACAAAGATCAGAAGCACGGAAAAGTTGTTCATTTTTACTGTTTCTCTTCAACACTGTACGTTAAGACTTAGGCTGTGCAATAAGGCAGGGGAAAGAAACAGAAAGCATACGGTCTGGAGAAGAAGAAATTAAACTGTCTTTTTTTTTAAGACAAAATGATCATCTGTGTTGAAATGTCAGTCATAAGGATCTAATTGACATTTATAGAACACTCCACCCAACAGCAGCAAAATAAACGTGCTTTTCAAGTGTCCATGGAGCATTCATCAAGATACATCATATCCTGAGTCATAAAGCAAACCTCAACAAATTTTCAATAACTGAAATCACAGAGTATGTTCTTTGACTATAGTAGAATCAACCAGAAGTCAATAATGGAAAGACAACAGAAAAATCTCAGAAAAAAGTTAACACATAATTCATAGGTCAGAAGTCTCAAGGGAAATTTTAAAAAATACATTGAATGAAAATGAATATACAACATGTCAATATTTATAAGATGCAGCTAAAGCAATTGAGAGGGAATTTTATAACACTAAATCCTTATACTAGAAAAGAGAAGAAGTACCGAATTAATAATCTAAGTTCCTACCTACTTAGATGGCCTTGGTCCGCCTGGGCTGCTATAACAAAATACCACAGACTGGGTGGCTTATAAACAACAGAAATTTATTTCTCACAGTCCTTGAGGCCAGAAAGTCCAAGATGAAGGTGCCGGCATGGTCGGGTGAGGGCCCTCTTCCTAGTTCACATCCAGCTCCTTCTTGCTGTGTCCTCACGTGGTGGAAAGGGACGAGGGCGCGCTCAGGCTTGTCTCATGAGTGCACTAAGCTCATTCATGAGGCTCCCCACTCATGACCTAAGCACCTCTCGAAGGCCCCACCTCCTATGTGTTACCTTTGGGGGTTAGGATTTCAACATATGCATTCTGGGGGGACACAAACACTCAGACCATAGCACTACCTCGAGAAACTAGAAAAGGAGAGCAAAATAAACTCAAAGCAATCAGAGGAAAGAAAAAAATGATGATAAGAGCAGAAATCATTGAAATTGAAAATAGAAAAACAGAGAAAAAATCAATGAAACAAAAAGCTGATGCTCAGAAGTAGTCCATAAAATGGGTAAATCTCTAGCAAGAGTAATGAATAGAAAAAGAGGAATCAGGATACTGCAGTCATTAAAAGAATAATAAGGAAATACCATGGACAACTTTACACTTATGAATTTGACAACTTCAAAGAAATAGACCAATTTCCATAAAACCACAAGCTACCAAATCCAACCAAAATGAAATGGATAATATGAATAGTCCTACAACCACTAAAGAAATTGAATTTGTAATTTAAAAGTTCCTAGAAAGGAAATCTCCAGGCCCTGATAGTTTCACTGGATAATTCTACCAAATATTTAAAGAAGAATTAACACTAATTTTACGTGATCTCTCCCAGAAAATAGATGAGGGAGGAAACACTTCCCAGTTCATTTTATGAGGTCATTATTTACCCTGATGCCAAAAAGGGACACACCATACAAAAGGAAAAAAAAAATCAAAAACTGCAGACCACTATCTCTCACAAACTTAAATGCAAAAATCCTCAACAAAATAATGGCAAATTGCTTCTAGTAATCTATAAAAAGAATTAAATTCCACAACTGACTGGGATTTATTCCAGGTATGCAAGTCTGGCTTAATATTCAAAAAATCAATTAATGTAATCCACCATACCAATAGACTAAAGTAGAAAAATTATATAATCATATCAATTGATGCAAAAAAAGCATTTGACAAAATCCAGCACCCTCTCATGATGAAAAAACTCTTAGAAACTAGGGATGGAGGGGAACTTCTTCAACTTGATAAAAGCATCTATAAAAAAAACCTATAGCATCATCATGCTTAATGGTAAAAGACTAAATGTTTCCCCCTAAGATGAGGCACAAGGTGAGGATGTCCATTCTCATCATTCTCATTCAACACAGTACCGGAACTTCTAGCCAGCGCAAGGCAGGAAAAGGACATCGTCAGTCACTAGGGAAATGAATCAAAAGCACAGTGAGGTGCACTTCACATCCGCTAAGATGGCTAGAATAAAAAAGATGGATAATTACAAGTGTTGGCGAGGATGCGGAGGAATTGGAATCTTCACACACTAGTGGTGGGGATGTGAAATGGTGCATCCACTTTGGAAAACAGTCTGGCAGTTCCTCAAATGTTAAACTTAGAGTTACTGTCTGACACAGCAATTCCACTCCTAGGTTTATACCCAAGAGAATTGAAAACATATGTTCACACAAAAACTTGTACACGGATGTTCATAGCAGCATTATTCATAATACCCCAAAATGGAAATTCTCTTCTTGATGTAAAAGGTTGCAGGATTTTTAAGTATCTCCTTTTCTTTAGTTGCTAAGAGTAATTGGGGAGTAAAATTTGGTTATAATTTCTCATTAAGCATCTTCCCTGACTTATAGAATGATTCTAGAGCATTTTAGAAATTGTTCAGTTTCTAACAGCCAAATGGCTTTAAAACAGTGGATGGTCCATTTGGGTAAACTCTCAGGGTAATTGTGACAAACTATTGCTGTAAAAGGATAGCTGCCCTTTGAAGAGCAACACTGAAGGGTTTCTCGGTATCATTACAAGTCTTCATCCGACAAAAGGGACTCCTCCTTCTCTCTTGGCCTAGATTCCATAGTTCGAAGCAGTAAGTACCACTTGGTTTTTAAATTATTATTTAATATCAGATATATATAAAATTATATAAACTATTTATAAAAAATTCCTACTTCTACTTTGTATCTGCTGTTTTTAGTACAGTATCTGTTACACGATAGATGCTCCATTAAGACCTTTGAAATGAGCTGGGTAGGCAGTACACTGATTTCTTTGCAGATCTTAGTCTCTCTCTCTGAACCTTGCAAAAATGTAAGTAGGTGTTATTGACTTGAGTATAAAAGTTGCTTTAAGATAGCACTGGAATTATTACCAAGTAGATGTTATTTTCAGAAATTCACTTGTTAAAGACACCTCTGAAGTTATCAGTGCTGTTATCTGTTTATAAAGATGTCTCTCGTGTGTATATGTATATGTGGAAGAGCTGCAGCACAAGGTCCAAGTTTTCTTTAGAAAATGAGAACTGCAGGGTCCCCTGCGACCCTAGCAGCAGTGCTTTCTGAAGTGAGTGGCTCACAGACCTCGGGTGAGCTGCCTGGCCAGCCTTCTCTTGATCTCTGAGCGCACGAGCTCCATGTTGCCCACACGTGTGGAAGATGTAGCAGATGTCTTTTTTGGATCTGGTTGCTGTGTATCGCATCTGAAGATTTTTCTGAATCCTTCCCAAATCCCCCAGAGGGTCTAGTGAGCTTTTAAAGATGAAAATTTTCCTGGTGTTTTTCTCTGGATTCCCCAGGAGAAACCCCTTTGGGTAAAAGTGCATCTCGGCTGTGTCCTTCAGGATGAATGATGGCTCCCAGCTGGAACTATTCACTCCTATGCCTGGGTGCCTTTTAAAAGTCCTGTGACTCACTATAGTTAGCCTTACACACAGGCTATTTCCAAAGAATAATTTCAATTATAAGGTCAATATCATAGATAAATACAAAACCAAAACAATGTATGGAAAATAACTCATCCTTTAAGATAGATTTTTTTTGTATTCCTGGGCTAACAGGCCTGAAAAATAATGATTCATTGGTGGAATCCTTTGCCTTGAATGTCATTTTTAAAAAATGTTACTGATGCTAATTATCCCCAAAGCAGAGCTCTCATATGCCTTCTGTGCGCCCAGCGGTGTGGTGGGAAGGGAGGAATTAAACTTGACAGAACACTTCCCGCTGAACAGGTGACGACAGGTACCATACTTAGGATTATCTGCAGCTAGACTTGATGCCTTCTCTTTGTTTATACTCCAGCATACTGCAAGGGGCTTATTAGGTTCTTAGGGTTTCTATCAACGACCATTTTGAATGGGGAAGTTTAGTTTCTAGTAGACATATTTGGGATAAAGGTATTTCTACATCTTCCTGTCTCATTTCCTCATTCAGCATTCACGGAGTACCTCCTATGTCCCAGGTACTTTGCTAGGCTTTGGGCCAAATGTTAGTGGACCACGAGGTGCAGACTGGGGCCGGTGTAACACAGATTGTGAGTAAACTTGCCACCTGACCGTACTGCATGGCTTTGTCAGGACAGCAAGAGCATCCCCTTCGGCTGGCAGCACACAGACTTCTTGATACTTAAGGAAGTTCTCTTAAAACCCACAGAGTGCCCACGAGGCTGCCTGTGCAGGAGGAACCCACCCCTCCTCTCACCTCCCTGTGGGGCCTGTGTTCTAAAGCTGATTGGGAGAAAGGTGGCCTTGGTGTGACAAACTGCTTCACTTCTTGAGTGTTAGATTTCAGAAGCTCAGTGGAAAACAATAGCAAAGATGGAAGTGCTGCAGTGTTTAGAGGTTGTGGTGAGAGGATCTGGTGTTCAGTTCCCAGCTCTGTTAGAAAGTAAATTTAATGAGGAAGCAAATTATAAACAGAAAAGTTAAAACTAGTTAATCACACCGATGTTTCTGCTATGAAAATACGTCCCTTGGAAAAGGAAAATAAGAATATTGAATCTAGATTTTACATAAATAGCTGTTTCTTCCCACTTAAAGCTGTTTCCTTTAATCCTCGGTCGGCCGTTCCTGCGGTGCTATGGCCGGTGCTTACGGACAGGATGGAAGTCTGCCCGCAGCCCCAGACAGCCGTCCCGCAGGCTCCGGCCCGCGGTTCCGTGTCCCCTCTCCGGGCGGCCCCTCTCGGCCGGGGAGAGCGCCCTGCCGCCAGCCGTGGGGCGGAGAGCGGGGCCGTCAGCCCCGCCTCGGCGGCCGGGCGCTGCAGACCGAAGCCCATCTGTGCGGCGGGTGCTCCGCCGGGCACTTCCAGCTCGGAGAGGTTCTGGACGCGAGGAGCTGAGGAGAGGATTTCGCGTGTGATTCTGCCTGCCCTTTTCTCTGAAAGCCCGCTCTGGTGACGGTTGTGTAATGTGAAGGTACTTAATGCCACCGAACCGTACACTTAAAATGATTAAAATGGTAAATTTTATGTTATGTATATTTTGCCACAATAAAAAAAAAAACCATTCCTCTAGAATTTTCATTTTTTATTAGAAAGTTTGTTTTATTTGTTATTAAATATACTAGACTTTGACTTGTATTCTGAGTTTAACGTTCCTGTGGCAGAATGGGTAATGAAACTACAGCAAGGCTACATTTGAGAAATGTGAGATATTAAAAACAAGGTTTTCTCAGCAGTAGTAGTTACACCACTTTCCATGTCATAATCAATGTGTTAGGTATATATGAGTGAGTACAGCTTTATGTGTATTTAATGTAAAAAGTGCTGAGGGTGCTGTTGGGAATACGCCCCACAGGGTGCACATGTTTGGTCATAGGTGCTTAGCATAGATTCAGGAGGGTCCAAATGGGACGGTGAGCGAGAAATGCCCTATGACAGGAGCAGCTTTCCACTCTCTTGGCCCAGGTACTGACTGAGTGACTGACAGTTCACGTCATCTCTTGGGGTTTCTGTTTCCGCATCGTGAAAGATCTTTAAAAATAGAAATAAAACTTACCTCGTGGGGATGTTGTATAAAGTAAATGAGGTAGTAAATGAGAGACAGCTTTGAGAAATAACAACTGGGCACACAGAGGGGTTATTAGTAAGGAGCAAAAACTGAGACATAAACATTCTTTTCAAGTCAGGAAACAAATTAGGAGGCATGAGTGATGAAAAATTACACCTGGCTGACCCGTGCCGCCCTCCTCACTGCTCCTTGTCATCTGAAACATCCAGCACCTCTTCTGCATGGAGCTCTGCTCTGGTCTGCGGGGAAATAGAGTAGTCTGCCCCCTGGCACTTACAACCCGAGGAGTCGCTTACGTAGCGAATAATTTAGAGGCCTGGAGGTGGAATAATCCACATTCTGTGGTATGATTCTCCTTATGCTCGTTGCTGAATGGCAGGATAAGTAAAACTGCATCAGGAGGAGGTGTATTCAGTCATTAAACTTTATTTTATAAGGTTTGAACTGGAGCTGTGCTTTGCAAATCCCTAAGCAGAACAGGCTGGTTACATTGGGGCCCAGCAGTGAATAGCTTTTTATTCTGGGCAAATAATGGATATTTGTGGATGAGTGAATCACGGGGTCCTGAAAGTTGTGTGGACCTGTAAATCAGTATTTTTTGGGTTTTATTATATGTTATTTAGTTACCTACATGTTATACTCAAACATCATGATTCAGGGTGACTGAAGAACAGGAAATGCAAGGCTCTCTCCAGCAGCCTGGTGTAATCTTCCTGTTTTGTCTGTTTCCTGTCTATCTGCCGCCCGCTGTCCATCTCCTGTCTACTCAGCCTTCTCAGCCCCGAGGGAGGTGCCAGTGACTCATCACGGCATCTCTGTGCACCACTGCCCTGCTTCCCTGAGCTGAGCTGAAGGCGCTTTGCTGGGAAACCAGTTCCCATGTGTTCTTCCTCACTATTTCCAGGAGCAGGCAGAGCCGTGCGTACACTGATTAAATTTTATTGCCCCAAATGCCATGAATTCTCGTACACCTCATGTTTCTGAAAATGGCAGCAAAACCTGTTGTGGAAAATTGTCACGTACATGAGACACATGTAGTGAGGGAAGGGGAATCAAAATCCGCAATGCTAGGGTGATTGTGTTCGGTTCCATCAGGGTCCTGGGTTTTGTCGAATACTGCTCTTTTTCATGAAGGCGTAGTGAAGCCGCGTATCTGACAGGCTTGTGATTTTTTGAAACTTCTGAATGCATCGCATTATTTTTAAAAAAGATTTATACTTTTAACTAGATTTCATTCAGTCAAAAATGAAATTTTGTTTGCGTCCTCACAGTATACAAGAATTACCTTGGTGCCTTTCTTCCTAAAATTCAGTGTGCTGTCAGCTCCGTGTCTGGTACCCTACCTTACGAAAATCTCACTGAAGGATGCATCAAGCAAGCATTACTGTTCCTGCTTTAAAGAGAGATGAAAGTTTGTACTAAACAAAACCTTTCTCCCTGACTGCAAAGCTAATGCACCTTTGTTTGCAGGACATTTAGATAAATCGGGTAAGGATGTGAAGGATGAAATCACCCTCGACCCACCAGTGGGCCAGCAGCCCCTCTGCATTTGCTTTCCAGTCTTCCTGGATGTGATAGTCAGCCCTCACACTCAGGTTTTACCGTCTGCTTTTTGGTGGTGGTGGTAGTGGTGGTGCTGGTGGTGGTGTTCACTTTCTAACCCTGAACATCACTGCATATCACTAAACACACCAACATGAGGTTATGCTGGGTTAACAACAGAATTTTAAAATAAACAATAAGACACTGTGAGGGACCTGGAGGGAAATATATGTGGACATTGGTATAATCAGAGAGTAAGGAAGGACATTAACACAGGAAAACCATAAGGAAAACTGATTTACCAGAGAGCAAGGCTCGCGGTGTCGTCAGGGGGACCTTGGTAATGAGAGCTTTAGTTTTTCTCCGGGAGAGAATTCAACAGCGTGTTTCTCTCTGAAGGACTTGACGGGGACACCCAGAGCCTTAGGCCGCAGTTGACAGATTCTCTCGTTTGCCATTACCTTCCCTACTTACTCTCCAGTTGTGCACAACAGCCAAGTTACTCTTTCTTCCTTACTGTTCCCCTGCAGGTCGCTGCAATTAACCCAAACCACCCACTTGCGCAGATGCCTTTGCCCCCGTCGATGAAGAACTGCATCCAGCTGGCAGCCTGTGAGGCCAGTGAGCTCCTGCCCATGATCCCTGACCTCCCGGCCGATCTGTTCACATCGTGCCTCACCACTCCCATCAAAATCGCCCTGCGCTGGTAAGTGGTGCCTGCTGTGTCCGCCCGGAGACCCCACTCCTCTGGAGTTTCCCACATTCGGGATCCCAAATTACACAGATCCAAAGGATCTACCCAGGTTTTGGACTCAAATTATAGACATGAACTCAGGATCCTAGGGGGATGCTTGGTCTTCCCTCGAGGATAGTTAGAGCCGCGTCCTCCCTCCCAGATCAGGTGCGTGTGTGGTCTGCTGCTTTTGTTCACTGCCGGAGTGTCGTTGGTAGTGTCAAGATTGGTCGTACTGGGAACCGGACTTCTGAAAAAAGAAAAGGCTGTCATGTAAAGAGAAGTCATTTAGTTCCTGGCTTGTGTTGAAGTATAATCTTTCAATTTATTCTTAGTAGTAAAAAAATATTATGAATTTTTTTCTGTCATCGTTCTTTTAGAAGTTCAGAGCTCTTGCAGATATGACTGAGGAAATGTGTGAGATATTCCAAGACAATAGAACCTGCATGTAAGACCCTCTGTCACTGGCAGGACTCACATGGGACATGTGTGCTTCCTGCCTCCAAATCCAGTTTTTTCTCCTAGACCATCCTGCCACTCTTTGAGTATCTGCTTTTCTGTTTTATGTTTTGCTGAAAAGCTTATATGTAGTAGCTATTATCCAGCGAGTGGAAAAATAAGCCTCCAGTGAGTTGCAGGTGAGAAGGGTGCAGCTGTGGAGCCCTAACTGTCTTGGTGGGCCCTCTCCTGGGCTTAGGTCAAGATGGCCTGACAGCACAGATGCTCAGATGCTTGGTTCGGTCCCCACAGCTCTGGAGAGACTGCTGAGTCAAGTGTGCACTCTGGGGCTGCCGGCACGGGGACCAGCCCCTGGGCAGACCCCTGCAGTGACCACAGCCTGGTAGCGGTTGCCTGAGGGTGCCTGCAGCTGCTGTGTTGGACAGAAACTTACACGTGCTGCTTTGCTCTGCAGCAACATTCCCAGTCCACCCAGAACCCTGGGGAAGGGGATAATGACACTGGGCTGCCGGAACAGCTCCCCTCGGCCATTCACCTGTCCACCCCAGGCCTCCCAGATCCTAGGGCTGTGGATTTCCCCCAGGGAGAGGCCTCTTCCAGTGCAACTTGTCCCTAAGAAGTTAGGAAGGGGAGAGGAGCTGCCTGCAGTGTCCCTCAGCTGCCTCAACTCATCCCCCTCAGCTGACACAGACCACTCCCCCTGCACCCCGTGAAGCAGAGCTCATGTGGGAAAAGTAGACCCCTGGGGGCACAGCCGCCACAGGAGAGGCCTGAGCTGCGTGGTGTGTGAGGCAGAGCTGTCATAAGCGAGCGTGATGCTCACAACGGGGAGGCGAAGGGAGGAAGACACCAGCAGCAAGAAGTGAAACTACGAAGTAGGAGTATAAGAAAGAACCACGTCGAGATCCAGGAGGAAACCAAGAGCAGGAGGGTGGGATTCGTAGCAGGAGCGGGACTGCTGCAGCCTGCATTCATGAGTCAGAAGGTGACAGTGGGCACTCAGGGAGGCAGCAGGAAAGACAGAGACAGAAACATGAACGAAAAGCAGCAGACGTGGGGAGAGATGGGAATCCGCATGTGCAGAGAGAAGGCGACTGCGGCGGAGGTGGGAATGCTCGAAGGTAACACGCATACATCCCCTAGAATTGGAAAACAGGTGAAAGGCCTCGGGCTGAGAGCTCGTGCTCGACAGGAGGAAAGGGGAGAGCTCCGGCCCGGCACCTCAGAGGGAGGCTGAAGACGTCGTGGAAGCCACGCTGTTCCCGAGCCGCCTCCACCCGTGTCTCTCATTCTCCGTGGCTGCAGCTCTCTCTGAACGCAGGTCTTTTTATTCATTAATTTATAAGTGAGTCCTTCTTTTTAACTATCTGCACTCTGATTGCTATCAGAAAAGGTTTATGGTGCCATTTAACATGACCCCGGAAGATCATTGGTCCAGATGACTCAGGAATTCATTCATTTTATTCATCGTCCTGGAAATAATTTACTAAATACCAACTGTGTACCACGCTAAGCACTATACGAATGTAAAGAAGCACGTTATCTTCAAAAATGTATACTCTAGTTGAGGAGATGAGATGTAGCCTGAAAATCCATCATATAAATGGGTGGTTTATGCCAGGCCATGGAAATCTGAACATTTCAAGGAAATAGGTGATCAAGGACTAAATGAATTTATGGCACCAAGGTCTATTGTGTTTCCAGAAGACAGGGACATCCCTAAGGGTCAGGAGGATCAGAGAGAGCTTCTTGGAGGAGATGGAACTTGGATCGGGGTCCCAGCAGATGGCTGGGATTTGCAGAGGCTCAGAGCGAGTGCTGCAGATAGGTGGCGCACAGCCCGAGCAAATGTGCGAAAGCGGGATGAGCACGGGTTTCTGAGAAGAATGAGTACCTCGGCTGAATTAGACAGGAGGATGACCAGAGGGGTGTAGATGAGGTCAAAGTGTGGACCGAGGTCAGACTGTGGGTTACTTTGAACGCTGGGCCGAGGACCTTGACTTCTAGGACTGGTAGAGGAGAGCCCCTGAAGGTGTTTATATGGGAAAATGACTTAAGAATAGTGTTTTAAGAAGATAATCCATATAATGTTGGGGAGACCTTGGACATAATTAGGCCTTCATCACAGCAGTGCAATCATGATCTGGTAAAATGGAAGCAGGAAGTTGGAAATGGCCACGGGGCCCGTGGGCAGGAGCTCTCGCAGAGGCACCTTGAAATCTGCTGTGGAACAGGCATTGTCTCCACTCATTTTCCCACCTCTCCCTCCAGATTTCCTGCCCTTAATGCTTCTGTGCACCCTGACTCCGGAATTGACACTGCCTGCCAGCTCTGCTTAGGGACTCCACCCAGCCTGGGCTGGGTGCTCTATTTGACAGGACTCTCACAGGGCAGTTATGCGAGTTTCCAGGCTGGTGGGTGGAGGTGCAGGGAGGGAGTGAGGAAAGAGGAGGCAAGAAGAGCACAAATGGAGCCTGAAACGAAACCTGTACCTGCCAGCACCCTCCGGCCCCCCAGTCCAACAGCCCTGCTGCCAGCGCAGCAAGTTGATACGTTTCTCTCTACCCGTCTCCACTGTGAGTCAGGAAGGACTTGGCATCCCTTCCCTTACAGCTGTGTACCCCTAAAGAAGCTGCTTTCACATGGGGGCCAGTTGGCCCTCTGATGAGGGAACGGGCTTTCACTCCACCATGACGTGATGCATTATCTCAGTAGCCATCTGAAATCTTTTTTGGAGTTAGGACATAATTAAATTTTTTTAAAAGGAAGCATTTGGTAGGAAGCACGGTGAAAAACAAGTCAAACTAATACAGTTATCATAAGATGGACTTTGAAATCAATACAGCACAGTTGCAGATGATGGTCATCAGATAACCACTGCCTAGGACAATTAAGTGTCCCAGGTGGGTAGATCTTTTACAATAAACCACTTTCTGACATACTAAGGTGTTGAAATTAGATTGAACATAACATTTTGCTGAGATGTCCTTAGCCTATGAATGGCAGTAAACCATATTCATTGGAAGAATTGTCAAGTGAAATGTGCACTTCTTTGTAACAGATGAGTTAAAAACCACCAGCTTTTTTTTTTAAATGGAGAAAGGAAACAGTTTGACAGAGAGTACTTGTTTATACTTTTAGGGTTAAGGTTTTGTTTTTTCATTTAAAAAAGTCAAGTTAAGGGGCTGGCCCCATGGCCTAGTGGTTAACTTCAGCATGCTGCACTTTGGCAGCCCAGGTTCATATCCCAGGCACAGACCTACACCACTCATCAGTAGCCATGCCATGGTGGCAACCCACATACAAAGTAGAGGAAGATTGGCACACATCTTAACTCAGGGCCGATCTTCCTCAAAAAAAAAAAAAAAACGGTGAAATATACATTTTTTGTAGAAAATTTGCTAAAATGTGAAAAGAAGAAAAAAATTATCCCAGATTTTACTATCTTTACCATCATTACTCTTAACTTTTTGGTGTATTGCCTATCAGTCTTATTTTTACATTGATGTAGTTAGACTGAATTTACAATTTCATGTACTTAATCCTTAGCATTATATTAAATTTATGCTAGACCATTGGTAACTCTTAGTAATCATCATTTGTAACAATTGCATAATATCTTACTATATTATTGTTCTGTGTTTTATTTAACCAAAGGTCTAGGGTTTTAGGATTTAGGATGCAGATATGTCAAGGTAGGAAAGCTCAAAGTAGCTCTAGAATAGGTGTTCAAAAACTTTTTCTGTAAAGAGCAAGATAGTAAATAGTTTAGGCTTTGTGGGCCAGAGGGTCTCAGCTCTGCTGTTGTAGCATGAAAGAGCCACAGACAGTATGTAAACAAATGAGTGTGGCTGTGTTCCAATAAAACTTTATTTACAAAAATAGGCAGTGGGCCAGATTTGGCCTATAGGCCATAGTTTGCCGACCCCTGTTTTAGGAAATGAAACCAGGATTTTAGCTGCAAATGACTGCTGTACTTATCTACTGGTCAGTAAATAACTTAGAAAAAGGTTTTGGTCAGGAAGATTTCCTTCCTTCCTTCCTTCCATCCTTCCTTCCTATGTAAATAAGAGGATGATTTTTAACAACACAGCACTCATTCTATAAGGCACAGTTGCAAGAGAACGTTGTATGCTTTGTAAACATAATGCAGCCTTGCTTTATGTGTATAACATATATATGTGTATTTTGATGGCAAGTGTGTTTATGAATCTTATTTGATGATGAAGTAGATTTTGGAAAACATTGTTCACTGATTTTTTTTTTCATTTTTGCCTCAATCTTTCTAATTTTTAGAAACTGATAATTTCAGTAGTTCTGAAATGAGCAGTTACATTACTCTCCATGTAAGTGATTACCTTACTCACCATATATATCAATCTAGTATAAGAATCCACAATATATTTTTTCCTTGGCTTTTTCTCCTTCTTTGATTGAGTGGCAAAATACCATTTTAAATTTATTATGGGTATATTTGTGTGCTACTGAAAATGACAACTCAGTGGTACTTAATTTGCTGTGGGACTTGCTGTAAAATAGATCGATGCTTGTTGCATTGTGCAGCATGCAATTGTATTGTCTGTTAATGAAAGTGATAGATGTTATTTTGGATTGAATAGAGGTCAAGAAGTTTATTTCCCTCCTTTCAGTTTAATTGAGGAATTTCTAGTAGTTTAAATCTTAATGATATAGTATTAATGTCTGTTTGCCAGCACGGAAAGTTTTGCCCTCGTATCTGCCCAGCAAGAGATGGCAAACGCACAGACGTCCTGCGGTGCAGGTGGCGTGTGAAGCTCTTCCCTTTATCTGGCTGGGCTGAGCAGTGTGCAGTGCGTGTCTCATCTCAGACACTTGCTGTGACGTTTGCTCTGTAGTTTTCTTGAAGATTCAGCCAAGAATCAGTCAGAATTACTTTGGAAACGTAAATTCTTGCTGGTTTTTGATGATGGAGTTAACCATTCGTTCTCTGTAGAGTTTTCTAAAATATGGCTTCTTTGCTAGAGAACAGACTTTCTGCTTACCATTCACTCTGTGTGTTGTGAACTTATTCAGCTTCTTTTAAAAAACTGGATAAAATGACTGCCTTACTCCTTATGTTTGAAGGCAGAGAAGTTCAGGGACCCTCCCAGAGAATGAAGCAATCTAGACACGTTAGTGAATAAAATTATCTTACCAATTACTTTGTAGTAATGTCACACTTTGTGTCTTAGGCTCAGTAGGAGGTAAGGTTAGTTTGGAATTTATTGAAACGGTTTTCTTATCTGGAGGTTGTCACAATGCGGCCTCAGCCGTAATCTGGTCCTGCTGCGTCAACTCCGAGATGGCTTCGGGGTGGTTTCCAAAGTCTTTCAGGATATGTAATTTGGCATATGCCTACTCGAGGAAAATATTTTTTCTCCCCAAACTAGATGATGTACTCTCACTGTTCCAGTCTCTTGACGCACACTCAATTAAGATAAATATCATAGTGTATTGTAATAGAGCTCCTTTAAGAAAAATTGACACGCAGAAACCTTATTTATGCTGCTAAGAAAGAGAACTGAGCCAGACAGAATGGCACGGGCTGCTGACGCCCTCCCCTAACCCAGCCCTTGGGGTGCCACAGGAGAGAGTAAAACTAGTGGGTCATACAGTGAGTCCACTCAACAATGAAGTCAGAAACCGTGTGGAACCCTGGGGGTTGGCTGAGACCATTGAGGGTGGGGAGAGCAGGCAGGGATGGAGATGGTGGAGCAGGTGAGAACTAGAGTGCGCAGACAAGGGCTTCCTGATTGTGCACGTGGCTCCCCCTAATTGCCCTGGATGGGTACAGCTTGCTTTACTGTATCTGTGGCTCAGAAAGAAGGGAGAGGGAAGAAAAGAAAGAAGGTGTACCACCTCTCCTTTGTGGAAGAAACTACACCTATGAAAAGCAGAAACACTGCACCAGGCAGAAAAAGAATTTAGAGTGAGGATAACAAACATACTCAAAGTGATAAAGAAGGATATTGGAAATATGAAGAAGAAACTGGCAGTTAGGAAGAAAGATCAGTGGGAGATATTGATCATGAAAAATGTAATTGATGAAATAAAGAATTTAGGAGATGGATTGAAAAGCAGCATTATGAATACAGCCAAAGAACAAATTCAAGAGCTCGAAAGTTGGATCAAGGAATTCCCGCCAAAGAGATAGAGATGGAAAGGAGAGAAAAATGAGAAACCAGAAAGACAGAGTTCAAGTTTGAATATCTAAGATATTAATCATGAAAAATAAGTATAAGTATAGGTATCAACATATTAGTACACCAAAAGAATGAAAATAAAATGTATAATTTTCACATAAGAAAATTTTTCTCCAAAAGAAGGTAGAAAAAGAAAAAACAAAAACATAGCTAAATGTGAAATAAGATGGCTGAAGTTAGTTTTGAAATAGAAGTGATTATATAACTGTAAATGAGCTGAACTCACCTCTCAAAGGACAGTGACTCTCATGTTGGATAAAAATTATCATGATACAGCAATCTCTCATCCACAGCACACATGTTTAAAACAAAATATATGAAAGGTTGAAAATCAAAGGATGGAAAAGGAGAAATATGAACCAAAAGAAAGCTGGGGTGACAATTTTAATATGAGTCAAAGCAGTATCTGACATAAAAATTATTGAAAGGGACAAAGAAAAATCTTTTATGGTGGTGAAAAGAGCGGCAGATCAAGAAGATATGCTGCATAGGACTCTATATGCATCTAACAATATGGCCTTGAAATATTTGAGATGAGAACTGAAAGAACTAGGGATAGAAGTAGATAAATCAGGAATATAGGTACTGAGACATCAAGTTGATAAAAAGTAAGCAAAATAGATGAGATTTTAGTAACAGGATTAATTAGCTAGATCTAACAGGGACATAGAGGACCGTATACACAACAAACACAGAATACATATTATTTTTGAGCATATGTGGACCATTCACAAAAATAAACTGTGTTCTAGGCTACAAAGGAAGCTTTAATAATCCCAGAGAAGCAACATCATATAACTGTAGTATCAGACCACCATACAATAAAGTTGGAACTCAGTAATGAAAGGATAGCTTTAAAAAAGTCTGAAAACTAAAAATCTTACTCTTAAAAAGAAAATCCTTAAAAGTTATGCAATACTCAAAGCTGAATGACAGTGATAGCACAGCTTTTCATATCTGTGGCATATAGCTAAAGCAGGCTAGGATTTAATACATTTAAACAGGAAACAAAGATTTAAAAATAAAAGAAAAATCAAAATTCCCCTTAAAGAGCTAGGGGAATTTTCATGCAATAAACCAAAAGAAATATGAAGAAAGGAGATCCTGAAGATTTCCTGCCTTCACAGCCCTTAGTGCCTCTACATCCAGAGCACCTCTGGTAATTTCCTCCAGAATTCCACCAATAAGGAAGAGAAATCCTAGGGCTCTAACCACTCTTTATACAAATTTTGGACCAGCACTCTCATTTTTGGCTCCTCCTTCATGGGAGTGTGGTACCTCAATTCTTTATCCTTTCTGAAATTCTGCATTATGAGTTGGCTTACATCTTTTGGCTTTTCCCCATCCAGATTTAAGGTTTCAGTTCTCTTTCCTCTGCTGAGTCATTACTACTTGTCAAACTCTGTCTTATATTTTGTTGAAATTTTTAAATTACAGTAATAAGAATAGCTAGCATTTATTGAGCATCGTAAGTGCCATTACATGAATTAACTTATTCAGCCTTTGCAACGGGCCTGTGAGGCATGGACCACCGTTAGCCCTGCTTTCAGGCTGAGGAAGTTGAGGTTGCATGAATCGTAACTGGTAGAGCCAGGACTCAACCCCAGTGTCCCGACCCCAGAACTGCCTTTCGTAACGGCTGGTGTGCTCTGCCTGTCTGCCTGGTGACCAGCTTCTCTCCTTTGCTGTACTTTTCTCCCCGGTACTCTTTGTCCTTGTCTTACTCTTTTTCTTTCACTTTGGTGGAGTTATGGAGGGAGTGGAGATCTGTGTGCATGTTTAATCCACTATGTTTAAATAGAGGTCTTGAAGACTTACTCAACTTGGTAAAGGCTATACCAAACTCTTCAGCAAACATTAAGCTTAGTGGATAAACTTGAGATGGCTTTCCTTTAAAGTTAGCAATAGGCAAGGATTCTCTCTCGCACCACTGCAATGTTAGAAGTCCTGGCCATCAGTAAGATAAAATAAATACATAAATAGTAGAAGAAACATAAAAATTTGTAATTATCTGTGTACAGTATGAATCATCTATCATATTTCATTGATTCTAGGATGCACATTTTCACATTTGAACGTGAGATCCAGTACCAATTTACAATAAATAACACACCTATTTAATTAGCAGCACTTTTTCTTTCTTAGTGGTACATAGAAATACTTGCAAAAGCCCACTAGAGTGTGTACTATACCCTTTTTCATTGCACTGCTATTTGTGAGATAACTAACTGAATGTTTATCACTAGGGAATCATGGGTAAAATACCATGTAAACAACAGGTAAAATTACTGAACTAGGTTTACATCTACCAACAATTATCTCAAAATTTTAATGGTATTTATAGATTTTAATTAGAAAAGTTTAAGATTTATGATCTAAGCTTTCTGTTTAAGACCAGGAAAAGAGAAGCACATTAAACTCTAAGTAAGTAGAAGAAAGGAAATAAAGAGAAGAGCAAAAATAAGGTAGAAAATGCACCAGAACAATCTCGAAAACCTATAAAATCAAATGATACCTTTTGAAAAGTTCAATAGTTTTTTAAACTCCAGCTAGAATGGTCAAGAAGAATAGAAAGATGACACAAATTACCTGTGTCAGAAATGAACTAGGGAGCATCACTACCGATCCCATGGGCATTAAAAGGATAGTTAGGGAATCCTTTCAAATATGAAGGACTTTATGCCAATGAATTCTACATCTTAGATGAAGTGGATGAACTCTGTGAAAGACACAAATTACCAAATCTGACACAAGAAGAAAAGAAAATCTGGGTAGTTCATATCTCATAAAGAAATTGAATTCTGAATTAAAAGCCTCACAGAGAAAACTCCAGGCCCAGGTATCTTTGATGACTTCTCAAACATTCAAGAAAGAAATAATACCAATCCTTATGCAAAATCTTTCAGAAAATAGAGGAAGGGGAATATTTGCTATCTCATTCTAAGAGGCTAACTACCCTGAAAATCAAAATCAAAGACTTCGCAAGACAAAAAACAAAAAAAAGAACCTACAGACCAAGATCCCTCATGAACACGGGTATAAAAATTCTTAACAAAATATTAGCAGATGAAGCCTATCACTGTATAGAAAGGATCAAGTGTTATGGTCAAGTAAGGTTTATCTCAGGAGTGCAGGGTTTGTTTAACTTGAAAATCAATAAATATAATTCATTATATTAGCTGAATTAAAGAGAAAAACCATATGATCGTCTCAATAGATTCATAAAAAGGATTTGTCTAAATTGGACACCCATTCATGACAAACCAGTTCAGCAAACTAGGAATAGGAGAGAACATTCTCAAGCTCATAAAAGGCATCTAAGACAAACCTATAGCTAACATTGTATTTAATGGTGAAAGACCAAACGTTTTCCCCAGAAGACTGGAAACAAAGTGAAGCCGTTCACCGTAACCAGTACTATTCAGTATTGTACTGGAAGTCCTAGTCAGTGCAATAAAGCTAGAAAAAAATAAAAGGGCGTGCAGATTGGCAAAGAAGTAAACCTATTTATTCACGGACAACATGATTATCTACATAGAAAATCATGAGAAGTGTACAAAAAAGTCACTGGAACTAATAATTCATTTTAGCAAGGCTCCAGGATATAAGATCAATACCTAAAAATCAGTTGCATTTCTATATAGTAATAACAAATAGTTGGAAATTGAAATTTAAAAAATATGATTTACTATGGCATCAAATTCTGAAATACTTGGGGATGAATGTGACAAAATATATGTAAGACCTGTGTGCACAAAACTACAAAACATTGCAGAGAGAAATGAAAGACCTAAATAAATGGAAGATTATACTGTGCTTATGGAGTAAAAAAAGTTAATTCTGCCCAACTTGATCTATAGATTCAGTGCAATCCCAGTAAAAAATTGTCTTTTTTTTTTTAAAGAAATTAACAAGGTGATTTTAAAATTTATATAGAAATGCAAAGGGCCGAGCAAAAACAATTTTGGAAAAAAGGTACATTGGTTCATTTCAAGACTAATCAAGACTGTGGTATTGGCATAACGACAGCCATATAGATCAATGGAACAGAATACAGAGTGCAGAAGTAGACTCACACGTATATGACCAATTGATTTTGGACAGAGGTACGAAGATAATTTGATGGAGAAAGGACTGTCCTCTCAACAAATGGTGCTGGAACAACTGGCTGTCCAATCGGAAAAACAAAAACAAAACCCTAACCCTTATTTTATGCTGTACAGAAAAATTAATTTCTGATCTTCTCCATATAAAAGATAAAACTATAAAACTTGTAGATGAAAACATAGAAATTGTTCGTGATTTTTTTAGACGTGACACACAGCTCAAACCATTAAAAACTGATCTCTTGAAGTTCATCAAAATTAAAAACTTCTGCTCTTTGATAGATGCTTTTAAAAAATAAAAAGACAAGCCACAAACTAGTTGAAAAGATTTGTAATACATGTGTCTGAGAAAGACTGTGTCCGGAATATATAAACACTTTTAAAAACTCAACCATGAGAAGACAATACAAATTTTAAATAAATGGCCAAATGATTGGAATGGATGCTTTACAGAGAAGATGTATGAATGGCCGTGGGATACATGACAGGTGCTCGTTGTGTTGGCAAGAGTGTTGAGTACCTGGAACTTATACGTCGCCAATGGAAATTCAGAATAGTACAACCACTTTGGAAGACAGTTTAGCAGTTTCTAATGATGTTAGATATACACCTGGCACACAACCCACCAATTCCACTCCTACATATTTACCCAAGAGGAATGAAAACGTATCCACACAAAGATGGGCACAAGAATGTCCATAGCAGCTCTATTCACGGTCCCCAAAACCTGGAAACAACCCCAACGTCTAAGCACAGGTGAACGGGTAACCAAATCATGGTACACCCATATAACGTACTGCTACTTACCAATAAAAAGGAGCGAGCTGTTGACACACATGAATGAGTCTCAGAAACATTATATTGATTGGAAGAAGATAAGCACAAAAGAGTACAGTTCATGGTTTTGTGAAATTCTCAGACTGAACTATGATGAGAGAAAGCAGATCTGGCTTGCTGGATCCAGATATAGGGATGGGATTGACAGGAAATGGGATGAGGAGGAGGAGTTTCGGGGTGATGGAATTTTTCTACATGCAGATTGTGCTAGTGGTTACACAGATACACGTTTGTCAAATGCTTCAAACCATAATCTTAAAATGGATCCATTTTATTGTAGGCAAATTGCACCTCATTAAAGTTGATTTAAATGTTTTTAAATGCAAAATGTTGAGTGAAAAAATAAGAAACAGGTTTAGATTTATACCACAATTCTTTTTTGTAAATTAAACACACAAAAAATACAGTTTGAAGTTAAGTTTACACATATACTTAAATAAAAATATGAAAGGACATACATATATTTACTGGATGTGGGTGCCTGTGGGGTGTTGGAAAGGGTTGGGGATGTGGGGGAGAAACATAACCAAAGAGAAGGCACACACACCAGTGATGACATGTGCCCTAATGAAGGGCTGTGAGCAGCTTCTCTGGGCGCCTGAGATCCTAAAAATGTCGCATGTATGAAACAGGCCAGACAGACAACACTTTGCAAAATACCTGTATTTTAAAATCATGCCTCCTTTATTTTTTTTGAATATCAGCTGACCATATTAAAGTGGTGTCCCAAGGCTCATTGTAATCAATAATGATAAAAGAAATAGTGTTTACTGAGTTACTGCCTAGAAGTTGACCAAGTTGACCAAACTTTGGGCACCTAGGGCCTTTTGAAAATGAGCTTATTTCCTCAGAAAAAGTATTTTCTTAAATGAAATTTTTTTAAAGGGCAGGCTGCCTTTTTATTTTTGGTTCACGTTGGGGCTTATCTATCTCCTAGTAATTTCCTCTTGGCTCACGTTCTCTCTTCCTCCGGTGTTTAGCACGAGAGCCGTGGATGCGCTACCTCGGGTGAGATCTCACTGGGCGCGTACTGAGCCCGAGGGTCTCTTGTGAGGGTTTGAATGCGTCAGTGTGTCGCGTGCGCGGAAGACCCGAGGGTAGCAAGCGTGAGCGGAATATCCTTTTAACACAACAGGAGTGCTCAGACGAGAATGAAGATGATATGCAGTAGCTCACAGTGGGCTCTTCAGCCACTGAGTTATTAATATCATTCCAGGAAGTCAGGTTTGGGTGAAATGATGCTCACACAACAGCGTCCCGCGGGACCCTGCCAGCCTCATCCCTGCCCGTCCTGGTCCTCCTGATTGTCTTGGCTGATGGGAGGAAAGCCATTTGTCCTCTGCTATTTTGGTACCATCTTCACTATGTTCCAAATTAGTTTTAATCCCTGTTTGAAATCATACCTGCAGAGCAACTAAATTACATCACATTTTATAAAACAATTACTTGTTAACTATTTATTTGCCTATTTGTATCTTTTTATGAAACTTCTGGTCATTTTAATGGTATTTTGACTTCTTGTCTGATTTGTGTGCCTAAGTATGCACATGCCTGCATGTGTAATCAGTATTAAGTCACTTTACTTTCAAAAATGGTTAATGCATACAGCTGCATATTTAATAGTGGACATTCACGACCCTTATGGAACAAAAAAGCAGTCATTTGCTTGGTGTTGCACTGGGCGGTGTGTTGCATATTTCATTCTCATTTTACTTGTGCTAAGACAAAATTGATGGTCCCTCTTAAATAGCATCTTCTTTTGAATACCAGAACCATGTGACCACGTAAAACCCATGCAGCGTTGTTTTAAAATGGTGTAAGTTAAGCCATGAGACGTCAGCCTCTTCCTTGGTTTTCTTACTTCTTGCAGTTCCCACCCTTGATGTCCACATACTTGATTCGGAACTGTTTAACCCGGCTGCAGAGACCACATTAAGGCACCACGAGGCTGGGCTTTAAACCTCCCTTTAGTGATAAGTGCTGTCACCATACTCACTGGAACAGCCTGACATTTGCTTCTTCTGAGATTGAATTGACCCTGTGAAAGAAGAGCTGTTCTGGGCAGGTAGCCTCATAAGTATTAAATTATAAAGATTTATGAGTCAAAGTCCCTGTTTGCCAGGAAGAGAGAGACGCACACACTTATCAGTGCTGCTCTTGGAGATGGAGCAGAGAGCGACAGATTCCTTGTGCGTGCCTTGGAGGCAGGCAAGATCTTCACCTTGCGGGTGTCATCGGTTCTAAACCTCCTACGATGAGTAAGTTCTCACTAAAGCGAGAAGGTGGAGAAAGCATTCTGAGCAGATAGTCTGATCCCGGTCATAGGCCTAAACTATGTTTGGGAGATGGCAGGCAGTCCAGTGTGGCAGAGACCCTGAAGTCTCTGAGGGAAGGGATGGTGACCCTGAAGAGGTCCATGAATGTGAAGCTCAGAGGTAGGTCTGATTCTGTAGGCAACACCTGCTTTGTGATGACAGGTGCCATGCCAGGTCTGGGGTCTGGTCTCCAGAGCCAGTGAGATATGTTGATGTCTACCCCCCAGGAACGTAAAGCCTGATTCAGAAGACATGTACGTAGATCAGCAATAAAGTGACACGGGTGCTGCTAGAAATGTGCACACGGTGCTTGGGCACATGGAGGAGCAGCCCACACCCACAGGGTGGTCTCCTCAGTGCGGGCCAGGCCTGGAGTAGCCATAGCAGTGGCTCTCTGATGGACACAGGCGCTCAGGACACATTTGAGCTCCAGCCGGCCTCTACTCAGCCCCACCCACCATCAGAGTGAAGGGTGGCTCTGTTTGCATGTGTAACTCCTAAAGGCTTTTCAAGTCATTCTGATGCCCTCCTCCCATTAACAAAACAAAAATAAAGAACAACCCAGTTAAACAAATGGGACTGGGAGGGGGAGGTGGCATTGCAGATAGAGGAGATCTGAGGGCTGAATGAGGACGAAAGGCTTTGATGTAAGCACTCTA
The DNA here is from genome assembly GCA_031878705.1 of Tapirus indicus. NCBI lineage: Eukaryota > Metazoa > Chordata > Mammalia > Perissodactyla > Tapiridae > Tapirus > Tapirus indicus. The sequence goes on from CM062932.1 coordinate 58,647,205, forward strand.
AGTCCAGAGGAAAGAAAGGATGGGAGCTAGACAGGAGATCGTGGGGAGGATGGGTTCTTGGTTGATTGTGGGAGTTTTCTGTTGTTGTAGTCATTATTTGGTTTCAGGCATGAGAGGCTTACGCAGGTGTACGTGATAAGAGGAAAGCACTTCACAGGGAGAGCTTGAAGCCTACGAGAGGAATTATTTCAGTGGGATTCATTACCGTGGTTTTGATGCGGTTGAGGTTACTCACAGAGAGCATGTAAGTCGAGAAGAGGGCCAAGAATAGGACAGTGGGAGAGCGCATGTCCAAAGTAGAAGAAGAAGGCATTCAAACAGGAGAGTGTAACTGGTCACTTAAATCCCTCAGAGGCTTTCCGGGTGAGGTCTGGGCAAGGCCATTCAAGTTGACAGTTAGGAGGTCATTGGTCACCTCTGTCAGTTCTGGAAGAACTGTGGGAGCAGTGGTCAGAAGGCAGTGAGTCATCAAGGAAGGAGAGGCGACACATGCGTATGTGCCACTCTAATGGGAGCTCAATGGTAAAGGGAGGGAGAATCAGACGCTCTCTTTAGAGGGAAGATATGAGATTTAAGGAAAGGGGGTGTTTGGTGTAAGTTAGGTGCTTTTTGTGAGTTCTTGTTTTTAATAGGAAAACGTGTAGACTGGAAGGTGGGTATCTTGTAGGGAGGAAAAGTGAAGAGAGGAAGCAGCTGAGGAGGGTAAGTCAGAACCACGGGTTTTAGGCCTTCAGAGTGGGGCATTTTTCCTCTCAGAAGAATGCAAGCAAGCTTTGAAACAGATGACGACACCATGAGAGTTCATGGTGGTGGCCTAGATAAGGGAGGTAATCTGCTGAGATGGCGTGGGGGGTGGGGAGAGGGAGGCCTTTGAGAAGAGGGGTGGGATGGGATGGGTCCCTCAAGGAGACTGCTGGGCAGCAGTGAGGGTCTGCTTGAATCTGGAAGCCCCAGTTGTATTGTGAAGCCAGTTGGCATAGTCCCATAATTCAGTGGGAGTGAAGCGCAAGTAGAATAAGTGTAGGAACCCAAACAAACAAAACCCAGATATTTGGGCTGCTCTGTGGGTGACAGTTGGTTGGAGGGTAAAGAAATTGTGGACTTTGGCGAGAGTGTCATTGGAGTGGTCGAGAGGAGTTCTAGAGTAAATTGGACTGGGAGAGATAAGCGAAGGGGGACCAATTGGTTTGGAATCCAGAAGAAGCCAAGGATTGGAGGTAAGGGTGAGATGGGGTAGGGGCATGCAAGATGAAGTTGAAGTGAGAGAAATTCAAGATCTTGGGGTTAGAAGAGTTCCAAGGTTAGGATGTGGCTAGCCTTGTGCATGGGTTTCAGGGTCACTGGAATGAATCCCTGGGAAGTGGACGAGGAAGGATCTGTGTCAGATGGGTCCTTGATGTGGGTGTTGAATTCAAGAAGGATGTTGGCGGGACACTGAATGGAGAGGAAGTAAATGAGCCATTCTAGAGGCAGGGAATTACGAGAGTGACGTGGAAGGAGGGAGGGTGGATAGTAAACATGAGCAGAGGACCGTAGTATGATGGATGGCATGGGCTTAAAGGAAGCGATTATTTTTTAAAAAGAAAAAAAAAGTTGAAAACCTGTGTTAGAAGTGGCAGTGGGAAGTCAGGAGAACATTGACCCCCTCCTCCCCCCCACTGCTCCTGAAGTATCGGGGCCCACACTGAGAGCATGAGAAAAGTCGTGTCACTAGGAAAAGGAAGCCAGAGTGCAGTCAGACGCTGGAGAGAGTTCTCGGGGTGTAGGGAACATTGGCAGCTGTGTAAGGATTGCAGAGAGCAGTCACGATGCTGTAAGACGCATTAAGGGGCAGGGCTGGCATGCACAGGAAAAGGGTATGAGAGAGCACTGCTGGCCACAGGAGCTGGTTCTAGACCCAGGGATGAGGCGGCAACCTTAAGAGACCTGTAGAAGCTTCTAGAGAAGTTGACAGTCAAGGCCACAGAGTCTGCCTTCCCCAATCACAGAGAGGCTGGTGGAGCTACTGCTGGGCCGGCATAACTGGGGAGGCCCCCATCTCCAGGGGGATTAGCAGGACTGCCCTGTGGATGGGGCCGAACAGGCTGGTGATGTCTTCATGTACCCTCTGCCGTGCCATTTCTTATTGGTCTTCACGTGGATTTGTAACTCTTTACCAATAGACGTTTGGTGCAAATCTTTTAAGTTTTTGCTATAATTAATTATAAAGTGAAGGGCTCAGGTATTTTTATCATTCACCGTTTTTATTTGAGGATAACGTATAATAAGTTGTGAGTACGGCCTCTCTATTTCCTCTTGTTCAGGAAGGCGTGCTGCGGTGCACAGTTGGTACAAAGCTCTTAGAGGTCTGAACTCCCCCCAGGAAGACGTTCGAAACACGGGTTATTCGCATCCTTCTGCAGGATGAGCACCAGACAGGGCTTCGGCTTGTCCTGAGTGTTACACACGGTATCAAGCAAGAAAATACTCTCTGACCAACTGTCTCTATTACTTTCAGTCCCATTTGCTCCCCTTTCCCCCCCCAAAAATAAGTAAAAAGAGAAAGAAAAGGAGCCTGTGTAGTCAAGGGAGAGGAAACAGCAGGTGTAAAGCATGGGAACAGCCACTGGGAGACAGGCAGACATGTCGCCTGCATAGTGTGCAGCATGAGAGTTTTCCCTGTGGAATGTGCAGGTCAGCTGTCTCTAGTCCCTCAGGGAGAGAAGGGCATGGGAGGACGACCCATAGAGAAACGCTCCTCGGACTTGCACTTCCAAGCCTGTGAATGCAGAAGAGCCGAGAGGTCATAGATCACCTGTGGGGCAGAACCCAAATCGCTAGACCTGCATTTAACACGCTACTGTTGCCTCGAGGTGACGGTCTAAGTAAATGTGAGTCTTTGTCTTTGACTTTACCCCCTAATATCACGTCCAAAACCCAGATAATTCACAGTTTTCTGAAGCCCCTGTTGGAATGGGCAGCCCTTGGAATGCCACGGTGTCCGATTTGCTGGTGCTGGGTTGGCAGCGCTCACGCAGTGACGGCTTGTGGACCTCGCTGTGACCAGAGGGACACTCGGTGAGCACTCAACCACATTCTTTTGCCATGACCTGTCCCTTCCTGAGGTGCCCTCTTTCCGCTCACTGGCTATCAGGACCTGGCCCAAATGTTGGGTCCCATCTGAGCTTCCCCTCAACCCCCCTCCTCGGCTGCCTTTGTTGTTCTGCTTGATATAACTTCAACTGGCCACAGTGTGTGAGTGGCCATCAGAAGGTGAGGGACCTCATTTTATTCCCCCCAAACCAACTAGCCCTAGCACTGTCACTGGATGTAGCGGAATGTTCTGGAAGTCATTAGTAGTGAGCAAAATCTTTTTTTTTTTTTTTTTTTGCGAGGAAGACTGGCCCTGAGCTAATGTCTGTTGCCAATCTTCCTCTTTTTGCTTGAGGAGGATTATCCCTGAGCTAACATCTGTGCCAATCCTCTTCTATTTTTTGTATGTGTAGTGCTACCACAGCATGGCTTGATGAGTGGTGTGTAGGTCCGTGCCCTGGATCTGAACCTGCAAACACTGGGCCACTTCTGGATCCAAACCCACGAACCCCAGGCCACCAAAGCGGAGTGCACAAACAACCACTACACCACCAGGCCGGCCCCCCAAAATCTTTTTCTTAAGGGGAAACTAATACTTATTTCATTTTTATTATGTGCCATGTACAAATTAAGACTTTTTGGTTTTTTTTAATCTTGGCAATTCCAATTTTATAGGTATATTATCCTCATTCTGTAAGTGAAAAAAACTAGACGTAGAGAAGTGAAATAACTCGCCCAGACCAGTACAGTTACCAAGTGGCGAAGCTGCAATTGGAACCCAGGATTTCCCGACTTGAGAGTTGTGTGCTTTATTGCCATTCTGCCTCTTGGTAATTACCCCTTAACTGGCTTAATAAATGAGGTCTTTTGAAATCAGGCATTCTCAGAGAGCAGAAAGCCCTCATAATGGGATGCTGGGAGGCATGGAGAGCACTTCACGCTTCTCTCATGTCAGAGAAAGCAGCACCCGGGCGGTGTGTGTGGCCAGATGGGTGACACTCGGCAGCGCTCCTCCCACACCACACTCGGGACAGGTGGGCGTGGACACCATTTATTGCTCTGGACCTTGGAGCTTCACCTGCAATTTGTCACCAAAACCCTCTGAGGGATTGTGTTAGAGATGCAGCCTTTGGGGATTTTTCGGTTAGCAGAGAAACTGCAAAATGTAATAGAATGCCGTGGTTGCGACAAATCATGCTGTGGTAAATAGTGTCTTCTGGCAGTAGGTTTTAATATCTGAGTTGGTGGTTGAGGCAGTATATTCCGAGAGTGCATGGAAAAGCAGTCATTTAAAATGTCTCTTCTTTTTATGGGTCAGTTTTTCTTGTTCTTTCTCACTCCCTTGCCAATTGTTGAGCTTGAAGTTTGTTGGAAAGGACCTCCCTTTATTTTGATTTATGCCAGTACTTTGCTCCAAGGCATGCCGCTGGGGGCGTTTTTCACACGAGGATGTTGTTGGAACGTTAACTGATGCTGGGCCAGGAGTCTGGTTTGCACACGGGGCTTACACAGCCTGCCATTCTGGGCTGGTCGCCACTGAATGTTGTTTGGTTTTGCTTCCTCTGGCACAGGTCACCCCTCTTAGCAGGTGCCCTGAACAGACCGACAGGGCAGATATGTCGCCCGTCTGAGACATGTTGTTGTTGTGGGGCTGCCAGTAGGTCGTTCTTTCTGGAAGACACAGGTGTGGCGGCTTGTTGCACGTGGTGTGTGTTGTTGAGCAGCGGCGCTCTCTTCAGACGGGTTGATTTGGCCAAGTCCCCTCCCCACAGCTCTGGTGGCACGGCCCAGTTGTCTGCATGGCAGCTCTCTCCTGTCCTGCCACGCCAGGCCGTGGCAGTGGACTGAGCGGCGTCACATTCCATCGCCCGGTGCTGTGCCGGGACAGACTCTTCTCTGGCTGTAATTCAGACTTCTCCTCCAGTATTTTCCTGCCTCTCCATTCAAAGAAGCACGGACTGTCACGTTTATTAGAAACACCTCAAGTTTTTAAAAGGCTTTTATCCTGTTGGTGTGAATCGAGGACACCGTGATATCCTGAGAAACCAGAGGCTCTGGCCATCTGAAAACCGTTCTGGTCCCATCGCTCCCCTGCTGGCAAGCCGCATCTCTAATTGTCAGTGTTCTGAGAGACAGACGTAGGATAATAACATTCTCTTTTCCTTGTGATAGAGATGACAAGTGAAGCTGTATGTGAAAGTGCTGTTGAAGTGGAAACTGTAATATAAATGTAAACCTTTATAATATTAATTGTAGAGTGCTTTGTAATTTACAAAGTAGTTTCCCATATGGTTTCCCATTTGCTTTCACTAATAACCCTAGGACTAGTCAAAGCTGACGTGATGCATAAAACATCACTGTGTTGTTGATAAGGAACCAGATGCTCGGTGTGCGGCTGCCCAGGCTTACAGCTTAATTTAGAGCAGAGCCGAATGGAAGCCTGCATCTTCTGATCCCCAGCCCTGGATTCTTTTCACCAGCCCATCCTGCCTGCTGCATACATGTGAACTGATGTCACTACACAGCATTGTTTTAGTGGACGCTGTTCCACAGTTCACAGGAGAACCAGCTTTCCTTTGGGGACATTACAGACCGTCCGGTACCTGGCAGACAGCGTGTTGCCCTCATGAAGCTGTGTGGCCTGGCGTTTATGTTGACTCGGTCCTGCAGTATTTACTGAAGTCTTACCATTTGCAGGGGACTGTAAGGTCCCACAAAGAAATGAAAGAGGACTCAGACGCAATGTCTGTCCTCCAGACATTTAGAATTCCCCTCCTCTTCCCCTCTGGCACAGAGAGTTTTCAAGTCATTACGTTGTTTCCTTCAACACCTAGCTTTCCTGACTGAATCCTCTGTCAAGGTCACTCTGTGCCTGTCCTCACACTTGCTCATGGACTCAGTGTCTGTCCCTCTCTTGCTGTGTGCACCCCTGGTGTAAACCTGCCCCTCAGCCCTGCCTAGCAGGAGGTCTGGGCCTCTCTCTCGGCTGGGTCGTGGGCCCCTGCCACCAGCCTGAGCCGGGAGCATGGTGACACTTAGCCACATGCTCGGGGCCCAACTGGAGGATATGTTTCCCTGCAGAGTAGGAAATGGAAAACCCTTTTTTGCAAGATGTTTATTTTCTTCTCTTATTTTCAGCCATTTTCTGTTTTTCAGATTCTTTCTTTTGATTTTCCTTCGCTTGTTTGTAGTCTTCTGTTCTCTTGTCCTCAGTTAGACCCCTGGAGTTGTTTCTCTTTTCTTCCTCTTCAGGGGGTGCTTGAGAGTGTGGAAAGCAGCGAAGGTACAGCAGAAATGGGGCAGAGTGGGCCCTGCTTTATGACGAAACACCAAATTCACTCTCAACCTGGAAATGCTAGGCTTACAATTGACCCATCAGGAGTGCAGGACCACCAGGTTCAGAGTGAAGAAGGCACAAGCCCCCACGTTTTGCTCTTCAAACTGAATGACCCAGAAATACATGTCATTGTAAGAACACTAGGTTGAGCCTTTGTTTTCTTTTAATTTATTGTACAAACAATATTGTAGTAGTAAACAATGCGAAGGAAGAAATGAAAGAAAAACCACCCAGAATTCCACCCGCTAATAAGTCAACTGTTTTTGTTTTTTCATATTCTTTTAGACTCTTTGTCCATATAGGCACATAACTTTACTTACTTGGAATTACATATATTTTGCATTTTATTTTTAAATTTTAAGATTATTTTATATTGTTACCTTATACTTTATTTTCAAATTTAATATTTCATCACATTTATAGACAATATTAGGTAAAGCATTTCCTTGTTATTATAAAATTAAAGTGTTTGCAGGTGTTTTTTTGTTTTGTTTTGTTTTTTCCTGTTCGTCTTTGCTATACATTGAAGAGCTTTTCCTTTGGATTATTACTTAGAATATATTTCCAGAAATAGGATCAGTAGGTCAAAGCATATAGCTTGTGATATCAGTTGCCAAACTTTACCAAAAAGTTGAACTAATTTACACTGCCCCAAATCACACATATGTGAAAGTATCATTTTCAACACAACTTTATTTTATTTTCAGAGACAGATTTTCTGTGGGTCCAATAAGTCACTGTGAGGAAGGACTAGTGTTACAGGTCAGGTTATGAAGATGGCATCATCTGCCACCAGAGTGATGGGAGGTCCACAGTGACATCTGGACCAAATCTCATGGTAGACAGCAGTGCTGAGTTATTGATTATAAAGGGGTGATCTGAGTCCAGTGTGGTAAGACGTGACAAAAAAGTCTCTTGGACAGTGTCACTCTAAGTTATTAATCACACATTATTAACAAATTCTAAATTGGTATATATATCAATTTCGTGTTATTTCCAAATTCGCTGGTAATTATTTTTAATACAGTTGAAAACCGTTAAAAACTTGAGTATACAAATAGGTCTAGGACAAAAATGTTTTTCTGATATTCTTGCAAAGACAGCATTTATTTTACTGTTTGTTCTTGCATTCAGAGAGAGGAGCCTAGAGAAGTGCATATACGGTTGATGTAAAAGTAACCTCACCTAACTAACTAACTACACCTGTGGACTCTGTCCCCCTAACCATTCGGATCACGTTATGCATCCCTGTAGAGTAGGTTGGGTAGGAGTGGGGACAAGGCTTGTCTGTAGTCTTCCCAGGTATCTTGACAGCACCGGAAGGCTCTGGGTCCATTTCTGATCTTGTCATAGCTCATAACATCATACAGTGGCACCTTGTCCCATTACTTTGCTGCCCTTAGGAAGAGGGATTAGTTGAAGGAAATCGAGTTACAAGATGCCTTTACAATATGACTGTCTGTAATGCTTCTCCACAGCCAGACACCTAAATAGCAGCCTCCTCTGCCATCACATCCCAAGTCTGTCTGGTCATTACCCGAGGGGTGAGATAGCATTGGAAGGTAACCATCCCCTTCGCCGGACTCAAGACGGTTTTCTCTCCATTACCTTCTCCGATGTTAGTGCCCTGAGAGTTGGGGGGCCTAGAGTTCTTTCATTTTTACTTAACATTCTGGCTAGGTAGAGTATGAAAAGTCTTTTTTTTTATCATTTTAAAATTGAGATAAAATTCACATAACATAAATTCACTATTTAAACCATTTTAAAATATAAAATTCAGTGTTTTTTAGTATATCACAATGTTGTGCAACCATCACCGTTATCTAATTCCACGATATTTTCATCACTCCAAAAAGAAACCTTGTACCCTGTGGCAGTCACTCCCCATTTTCCCCCTCTCCCACCCCTGACCACCACCAATCTACTTTCTGTCTCTATGGATTTGCCTATTCTGGACATTTCATGTACACAGAATCATATAGAGCCTTTTGTGTCTGCCTTCGTTCACTCAGCATAATGTTTGCAAGGTTCATCCATGTTGTCCCATGTGTCAGTTCTTCATTGCTTTTTATGGCTGAATAATATTCCTTGTGTGGATACGTCACATTTTGTGTATCCATTCGTCTGTTGATGCACATTTGAGTTGTTTCCACCTTTTGGCGATTGTGAATAGTGCTGTTGTGAATATTCATGTATACATTTTTGTGTCAACACCTGTTTTCAGTTCTCTTGGGTATACCTAGAAATGGAATTTCTGGGTCACATGGTAACTCTATGTTTAACTTTTTGAGGGACTGCCAAACTGTTTTCCACAGTGGCTACACCATTTTACATTCCCACCAGCAATGCATAAGGGTTCCAGTTTCTCTGTATCCTTGATGTCACTTATTGTTATCCATCTATTTAAATCCTTTGCTTATTTTTAATTGTGTTGTTTGCCTTTTTCTTGTTGAGTTGTGAGAGCTTTTTATATATTCTAGATACTAGACCCATCTCACATATATTATTTGCACATCATATTTGCAAATATTTTCTCCCATTCTGTGAGTTGTCTTTTCCCTTTCTTGATAGTGTCCCTTGTTTTAGGAAAATTTTTCATTTTGATGAAGTTTATTTTATATATTTTTTAGTTTTGTTGCTTATACTTTTGATGTCATATTTACGAAACTGTTGACTAATCCAAGGTCATGAAGATTTACACACCTATATTTCCTTCTCAGAGTTTTATAGTTCTGTCTATTATATTTAGGTCTTTGATCCATTTTGAGTTAGTTTTTGTGACTGGCATGATGAAGTCTTAAAAGAAGCAAACCTTGGACTTTGGGACTGTTTTTTACATTGAGAATGTCTCCTGCAGGAATGGCAGATGTATTACTGGAGTGACTGGGATTGTAGAGCAAAGGTGCATCCTGGAGACTGAAGAGCTGTCTGCTTCGCATGGTCTGTGTAGAGCAGTGTTGCATAGACCATGGCTGGGGTTTGTTAATTGTACGGAATTTAAACTAGTAATTCATTGTGCAGCTTGTCACACTGGGAAAAGACAAAACCTGAGACCACTGGTACCTCCTCCACAAACATTTGCAGTTTTATGGATTAATCAAATTACCAACATAACTTTAAAACCACACAGAATCACACTTTTTCTATGTCAGAGGATGTCAGGGCCAGCCACCTCTCTGCTTTTTATGTTGGGAACAGCTATCGGGATCTGTTTTTAACGGCAGGTGAAAATTGGTGTCAGGTAGAAAATCACCCTTCTTTAGGTTTGATTCTTCCCAAGGGAACCGGAGACCCAGGCCCAAGAAGGAGGAAAACTGCAGGACCTTTGTATGCTTGGTGCCTCTTGGGAGTCCTGATTTACCCACCTCATTCGAAAATAGCAGTTTAAAAAGTATAAAGAAATCATCTTTTTTTCTTCCCCTTTCACGTTATGGTGTTTTTTTCCTCATCACATAGTGCAAACAATGATGAAAGAATGTTCACCCAGGATCAGGATGGTAAAATCGCAGGACTGGAGGGAGGATAGAAGCACTAACTGAATGTGAAGCGCATGCGGCCCACGAGGCAGGTGAACACACTGCTCTTCGTTGGCTTGAGGAAGAACCAAACTGTGGTGCGCTGACTTCGGATTGGCCGTTGTCAAAAGCTTGGACTGTGTTCTTGTCCCTTAGTACAAAACCAGCCTTACAGTGGGCACCTGCCATGCACGGGAGAAGCAGAGCCGTGAATCCGTGCCCAGGTTCAGGGATGGGCTGTAATACACTTCATCCCCAGGCTGCCCCTGCCTCCGCGGATCACAGCCTGAACAACCTCGTCAGATGAGGTGGAACAGGCAGAACTCATGTTTGCATGGGTGTGTTGTGGTAAATTGGCTTTCCATGCACAGATATAAACTTCTTCCCATAAAAATACCAAAATTATCCACAAAACTAAGTGACGATAAACCACAGGACACCATTGCTGTCCTCAAGGTGTCTGGTGTCTCACTGAGGCACCTGGCCAGGAAAACAGGCACTTTTGTGTCCTGTGATGAGCGGGCACTGAGGAGAGAGACCTGGGGTCGATGAGGGACACCTTGGGGCAGCGTGTGTATCGACTCATTCTTCTTCACTGCTTATGCCTACCTGGGTAATAGAAGGAGGGGATAAAATTCTGATGCCGTCGGGGTTTTCCTCTGTAAACAAAGAAATTTGAAGTTCTATGCACTCAGAGGCTGCCCCTTCCTAACGGTGGGGTTCACCTGCTTCTGGGAGCCTCAAGGGCAGGTTTGGAGAGAATCTCAGTGGAGGATAATGTCCTGAAGCTGCTGACCTAATATCTAAACTGTGGACCAGGAGCACCGGTAGATAAAATTAGCAAGAGTGACAAAATGAACACCCTCGTGGCCTCATCTCCAAGCTTCCCACATCATTTAGTAGTACAAGGACAAACTGTGTATCAGGCATGTTGAGGAACACAATTTACATTTAAAAGGTAATTGGAAAATCAATGGGAATTTACTTGTTTGCTACCAGATGGCCAGGAATTTGCTCAGTTTCTCACCAGTGCGCTTCCCCAGCCCCACCCCCTTGGGAATTTTTTTCTGACGGTTCTGATGCTGTGAGAGCCTGGAAAAGCCGGTGGAATATCTGGACTTCATTTTCTTTACCTGACTTGATATTGCTACGGTTCTCATCTGCTAACTTGCTCTCTTCTGGAAGTTTTTCATGCCTCTGACTTAGTTTCCCCCACACAGTCCTCAGACCAGCAATGTTATCTTCATGTCCATCTGCTTCTAGTAAGTTAATGGGCACAGACTCACGGTTCATAAAGCGCTGAAGGGTCTGGTACTTACCAATCTACTTCACAAGAAATTTAAGTCATGTTGGTGCTGTTAATGTTTGGAAACATATTTTGGGTGTTTTATTTTCCTTAAGTATAATTGGAGACACGAGTGGAGAAAAACATATAAGGGGAACTTAGGTGTTAGAAGGGAGGGGGATGTGTACAAAGTCAGTTTACCTATGAGACATGAAAACTACTACGATTGAAATCCTAAGGAAGGGCTGGCCCAGTGGCGTAGTAGTTAAGTTTGCTCTTTGGCAGCCTGGGGCTCATGGGCTCGGATCCGGGGTGCAGGTCGACGTACTGCTTGTCAGCCATGCTGTGGCGGCGTCCGATATAAAGTAGAGGAAGAGGGCACGGATGTTAGCCCAGGGCCAGTCTTCCTCAGCAAAAAGAGGAGGATTGGCAACAAATGTTAGCTCAGGGCTAGTCTTCCTCACAGGAAAAAAAAAAAAAAAAGAAATCCTAAGGAAGACAACTGCATAGAGAGTGGTTTCTAGCCCAGGTCCTGAACTTGTGCAGCCCGGCACCCAGCTGTTTAGACAGCTGGCACATCAGCCATGATCCAGGCTAGAAAGAGACTTGGGACATAGTGTACCTGGAAGGCTCTTAGCAAAGGTGGATGACAGCATGTCAGACCAGAGCTGTTATCTGAGATATTGACACTTTTCATTCCTTTGCTCTTTCTGCTGCTTCTCTATTGTCTTTATTTTACATGTTAGAAAGGAATGTGCAAACACTTCCTGCCAGTTGGCTCCTGAGCGGACCGCTGCATCACCCACTCTGCCCCCTGCTCCCACCCTGCCCTGCGGGCCTCACTCGCACGGCTAGGGGACTCTCTTTAGATTGCTGTTGCCTTGGCCCACGTGGGAATGCTGTGGCACATAGGTCCAGAGGAGGCTCTCACGCTCAGCCACTTAACTGGCTGGGTAGTTTCAGAACCTTCTGAACCTTGGCTTTCTCCCCTGTGAAATAGCATGAAGAACAGCAGACATATAAACTGTCTGGCCACAGAAGATACTTAATGATATCGTCCCGCTCTTAATCTTCCTCGAAGCCGTAGCAGACATTGCTGGGTGGACTGAGCGAGGAGGAGTGGAGAGACCTAGGCAGACGGAGGAGTGCCGGTTTCCGTTTATATTTAGTCGCCTAATCTCGGGGTCAGCTCACAGCTTCCGCCCTGAACAGCAAACCCTTTTCCTGGTCTCCTCTTGTACACTTCCTCCCGGAAGTGATTGAGGAATTAAACCTGGTGCTACTGAGAAGTAACTGAGTCAAAGAATTCGAATTTTTTAATAAGAAGAACTTTCCAGGTTTAAAATACACAGGACTTATTCTGAAGAGCCTCCTTCTTGTGGATATTTTTAAGAGTAAATTTTGCTCCTCACTGTCTCCAGTGGGAGCTCGGGAGCAGCTGAAAGTTTGGCATTCTCTGCAAGACTTGGAGGTCAGCCTTGCCTGAGAAGGAGATCTGGTAGCTGATTCTAGACTGACCGGGCTTGGACAACCCAGCTGACTAAGTTTCTAACCCAACTCTCAGGTTTCAGGAGTCTCCTTGTAGGGAGAAGTCTTAGTGTAGGAAGGAAAGAGAAATTAATGCCTACCTTATTCCAGTAAAGCCTCTGTAATGCACGGGAGGGTTTTTGTTTGTGTCCTTTAATTGCAGAAGGAGCTGTGATACTGCACAGCTTATCTTGGTCTCCAGTCCTGTTTAAAATTCCTTCCAACCAATTTCTTCTCTCACTTGTGTTTTGGAGTAGAGTCAGGGCTTGGCTTGGGGCCACCAGACGTGCAGCGAATTCAGAGTTCTGCAGTGACACCAGTTTCGGTTCCTTGTAATAGGGATTGACTGATTCTAAAGTGATCCACGCAGGTCAGCCATGTAGCTCACAAGCGCTGCTGCTCTCTGCATATCATAGGCTCGTGTTTTTAAATAGGGTCAGCTCTTCTGAAGTTGTCACGTGAATGTAAGTGGTAAGGAATTGGTGCAGCTGCGGCGCCCTCCTCTCACTCACACAGGCGGGAGGTGGCCTCTCTTTGGCCTGTACTTCCTCCATCCTGGTGGACGTGGGCGTGTATTGACACGAGAGTGAACTTTGGGATGTAGAGGCAGGATTGGGGGTCAAGGGCATAGCTTCTTAATACAGAATGAGCAAACCATGAGGCAAGAAAAATATTATAAGAATAAACGTGGTAGAAGATTGTAATTTAAGTGTTTGGTTCTTGAAAAGAATCACTTAATTTTTACATAAATCTAACTTCATAGATCTGCCACAAGGCCATCCTACGTCCAGGACAAGAACGGATGAGAGCCCAGCTACTGTGTGTAAAAATAAACAGGTGCATGTAGTGGGAAGCGTTCCCTTTCAGCCACCCGGCACCGATCTTCCTTTATGCTGGAGCACCTCGGGCCCCAAGCATTGGAGCCTCAGCCCCCCGAGCCATTTCACAGCACCACGGTGGGTTTCTGATGGCACAGGAGGACGCTTCCTGAAGCTGTGTGGCCAGGCTCTTGAGGGGTCACAGGACAAGAGGATCAGAGCTCTGCGTGCGTGTCACGTGCGAAATCCCCGTCGTCTGCGGCGGCCCCCTTCCTGCCCAGCTTGGCTTCCTCCAGGCAGGTTTAGTGTTTGCTCACCTTGGTCAGGCAGTAGTGTCAACACAGTCCTTGTCATTTTTAGTTGATGCGGTAAAAACACCTTAGGGTTGAATCAGGCTGAGGAGCCGGGAGAGTCTGAGGCTGTCCTGAGCCACTCTAAATTCACGAGGTGGGTTCCGTGGGCACAGCCCAGAAGGGTTTGGAAGCTCCGCTGAAGAGTGTGCTTCTCTTTCCTTTGGTTGGCGGTTGAGGGTCACCTCCATGGAAGAAATTTGCCTTTTCCAGAAAGAGTGTTGCTTTTCTGCTTTTGCAAATCAACGCAGTGGCTTCTCTGTCAGAACCAGCCATTAATGATCACAGTGGGGAGAGGCTGGGAGCCCCCCTTTAAATCTTGGTATTCTTCATATATAGAAACAAACTGCTAACATTTTTAAAAATGAGATCTTTCCCTTAAATGTTTTTCTGACATTGAGTCATCGGTGTAGGGATGTCTGTATTGACTCTCTCTGTGTTTACTTTTTATTATTATACGACAATTGTCAGCCATTCTACAAAATAGTTGCGAGAATAATAAAATGAACCCCCCATGTACTCATCACCCAACTTTTGCAATTGTTATCTGCTCTATTGTTTTGTTTTTCTGGCTGTTTTTAGTAAATTACAGACATTATGATGTTTACTACCAAATATTTAAATATGCATTTCTTTTTTTTTTTAAGACATTTTCCTTATAACCACAGTTGTCTTGACTTTTTAATCACTTCTGAACTAAAATGACAGAACCCTTGCAAAGTTAGCGTTGTTCTCTTGAAAGTTGTTTCCTGTGCCCTGTGGCTCATTCACTCCACAGGTACTTAAGGGACCCTGGGACTCCCGCCCTCTGGCAGTGGGGCTGCAGTCGAGAACAGGACAGACAGGGCAGCTCGTTTATTGTGTGGCAGAAAGCTCAGATGGCATTTCTGTATTTCTCTGACTAATGAAATAATTAGTTTTTCTTTTAGCTGGCTGCCTTCTGAAGCATAGAGGGCAACCCTGAATCAGCAACCCCTGAACTTCGTTTGTGTCTTGTCCTGATTACTGGCCTGGAAGCTCCTAAAGAGAGTACGCTGTTCTGCACATTTAAAAGTGGCAGCTATTTAAAGTTTATAGATTAGGAAAATGTCTTCTACTTTTTATTTTTAATAATACCAAATGGCCTACTTTTTAATTTAGTTACAAATACCAGATGATTGACACGCTAGTTTCATGTGGGGTTTTTGTTTGTTTCTTTGTATTTTTTAAACCTGGATTAAATGAAATGCCAAGGAATTTGCTTGTGAGGGGAGGAGACTATCCTCCGCCCACTCTGGTCCTTCCGGCCGGGCTGCAGATTCAATTGACACGAGACCGAATCGCAGGAGAAAATCAAACAAGCTTTATGACACGTATACGTGGGAGAGACCAGAAAACTGAGTTTCTCGACAAAATGGAGGAGGTTCTCCTCTTAGACAGAAAGACGATGGAGGATGTTCGGGGTGGGTCAGCTATGGGAGATTACCAGAAAAGCACAGGCAAGTTATTATGCAACCTCACCTTCCACACTGATAAGTTTCTAGAGATGAGGTCATCCCCCCTTCTTCCCAGTACAGAGAGGGAGACACCTTTACAAATGGAGATTTCCCTACAAGTGTAAATGTTTGGTAAACAGAACTTTGATAAGAATGGGCTTAGCAAGGACCCTCCCAGTCTATCGGTTCCCAGAGTAATCTGTGGTGATGGCCTGTCCCCAGGACAGGCCTTCTATCTTAAATCCTCTTAGGCAGTTAGTGGGCGAGAAGGTCAAAGTTTCTTTCAGAGAAAATAATCAAGGTAAAGAGACATATTTTGAGGTGGCCAGTTCTGATCTCCCACACTTGCTTTACTTTTGATAGTGTATTTATTGCCACTTGGAGCTATCTCCCAAAATTCCTTTTAAAAAGGAGTATTTAAAGCCCAACATCTCTGGCAATGTGCTTCTTGTTCTGAAGGGCTAGGTTAAAATAGTCTCATCTGTGAAAGCTTGCATGGCATCTCCATCGGTAGAAGCACTCTGTGAAGAAGACTTCCTGTGCCAGCCTGCAAGAAGGAAGCAGCTGCAGCTCATCTCCCCCAAGCACAGTGTCTGGTCAGAATATAGAACGCAGCTACCTGAGGACTCTGAAAAGTCAGCAAGCACTGTGACTGAAGTTTGGGGACTGAAATCAAACCTGAATGAGAAGCTGTAGTGGGGATGAGTTCTGCAGGTCCTTTCCTCTCCCAGCTTGGACCCAGGTGCAGGCCACGTGCTGGACCTGCACAGGGAGTGCTAGAGCAAGACCCTCAGGAAGCCATGTCTTTCTGCCTAGAGGAGAGGGGCTCCTGCATGTTGGACAGAGCAGAGGTGTGCCCCCCCCCCCCCACAAAGCACATTGGTGTGTTCACCAACCTGGCAGCTCTCTGAATCTCCTTGTTCAGGAGTTCTATAGAGCTCAGTCTCCAGCCCCCTTCACTCTGGAGTCGGAGGGCAGAGGGCAGAGGCTGGAGGTCAGCATGGGGTGGAAAGTTCCCACTCTCCAATCTAGTGCTTGGTCTTTCTAGGGGCCCCACCCTGGCTCACCTCATCAGCATAAACTTAGGTGTGGTCAGAAGGGGCTTCTTATGAATAACAAAGGACACTCCAGAAAGGATGCAGCACATGCTTTGTACCCTCAATGAAAGTTTATAAGAATGGTCTCTGTGAAAAAGAAAAGATAAATATTGAGATGAGAAAATAATGCATCAAGAACTAGCAAAGAGAAGGAAAAGTTTAAGAAATCAAATTTAGTTTCAAAATTTAAGTGACCTTAAAATCAATCAGTCAGTGGAGTAGGTATTACCAGAAAGGGAAAGTAATAAAAAAAATAATGGAAGCATGAAAAATAAAACAATGAAGAGTCAATATACAGATAATTATTCTTGAAATATGGAATAGAACAAATGGTAACAAAACAGTATATAAGCATATGCTGAATTTTGACAAGTATAAGTTTTCTTATTCTTTTCATAAAGTTACCATGACTGGGGTACCAAACCTGAAAAATAGAGTGTGTACACACACGCACACAGACACACACGTGCACACACACATAGCCACACACACATAGCCACACGCACAAAGACACATACACGCACACACACACGCAGCCACTACAGATGAGTTCAAAATAAAATATTAGCGATGAGAATCCTGCAATATAGTAAGAGAACAATAATCTTTGGCCGAGTGAGATTCATTTTCCAGGACTGCTTTGATGACTTTCTATTAGGCTGCGTATTAATATAATTCATCATCTTAATAGGTGAAAGGAGAAAAGCTATTTGATAAAATTAAAAATGAATTTTAATAAAAATAGAAGAAGACTTCCTTCGTGTATGAGAGATTTTCTTCTAGACTAGCAGCCATCATCATACTTTAATGCTCCAACATTGTGTTTCCATTAATGTAGTTAGAACTAAGGGGAGGATGTACACTAACTTTCATTCGTTCAACAAACTGCTCTGGAAATGCTAGTCAATATAATAATTGGATGAGAAAATGAAATGAAAGGTATACATATTCTAAAGAGAAAGCAAATTTTCATTATTTATGTATGATCTGAATTTCAACTTTGTAAAAACAAAAAACGATAAAATCCATTGGAAAACTATTAGCAATAGCATAAGTGTTCAGCAAAGGGACTGATTACTAAATGAATATGTACATACAAATCAATAGCATGAAAGTCAGAACGGCTACCTCTGGAGAGGGGGCAGGAGCAGACGCCATGGTGGGGGGGCACACTTGTGGCCATTTAGATTTTGTAATGTAATATTTCTTAATCTGAGTGGTGGTTATATTTACTTTATTATTCCTTAAACTCACATCTGTATCTTCTGTGTTCTTCATATATGGTACTTCACGATTTTTTTAAAATTCTTACCCTTTTATATATTAAAAATAGCCAGCAAGGAAACATTGGAAAGGGAAATAAATCTGATTCTCAATAGCAACTGTAACAAATAATGACGAAAACATAAACTCTTAAGAAAATGTTGGGTGTATATATAGGAAACTGCATAGTACTTTATTGACTGATATGAAAGGAAGTTTGAATGAAAGGAGTTAACTACATTGTTAAATGGTAAGCTCTAGTAACTTAAGGATATAAATTCTCACTAAATTAAACCATAAATTTAACACAATATTGACAAAGGGATTTTAAATGTGAACTGGAAGAATAAATGTTTGAGCATAGCCATGAAAATTAAAATAAAAAAAAAAAGATTTGTGAAAGAAAACTTGTCCTACCAGTTATAAAATGCATTTTGAAGGTACAGTTGGAATAGGAGTAGACATTCAAGTCAATGGAACAGAATAGAGACTTCCAGAAACAGAATCTGTGTATATAAGAATTTATCATTTGGGAAAAGAATGTATTACTCAATATCTAGTATTTGGGGCGCATGGCTAACCATTTGAAAATTTAAAATCCCTCCCTCTTACCTTAATAAAATAAATTTCAAATATACCAAGAGTTAAATGTGAAAGAGAAAACTCACAAAAGTACTGGAAAATTATCAATTGGGAGAATTAAAAAGCCATAAAGGAGGTGGTAGATTTTTTTTAAACACAAATTTTAAGTTTTGTATGGCAAAGAAAACAGAATTCAAAGTAAAATTATAAATTGGAAAAAATTGGGTAACACAGGACAAAGGGTTACTTCTGTTAATGTATAAAACACTCTTAAAATCAATAAGATGATGAGTGCCCCACTAGAAAAATGCAAAGGGCATAAACAGGCGACAAACAGACAAAAAAATGCAAAGAACCGAAAAAATTATTAGCTGGCATTTAAGCTCAATCATAATTAAAGAAATTCAAATGATGTGTCATGTCTCACCTATCAGTTGGGCAGAGGTTTTTTGTTTGTTTGTTTTTGTGTTGATAAACCCAGTATTGGCAAGAAGTGAAAAAATAGGTGTATTCAGCCTTGATGTGACAGTAAGTGACATGCCTTCTGGAGAGCCATTGGGCAACAGATAGTCATTCAACACATGTGCACCCATTTATCAGGCAGTTCCACTTCTAAGAATGCATCCTGAGGACAACAAACTTAGTGTTCATACAAACAGGATTCATTCAAATATTGAGAAAAGGTAACATTCTATATATTCATTTTTATATTGTCTATGATATACAAGTGCAAGTTATATTCATATAGTGGAATACCAGTTAGCAATAAAACATAATAAATTCATGATAGCAATGAAAGCATGAATAAACCTCAATAACATCATGCTAACTAAAAGAGGCCTTCTATAAAAGTTCATGCTGGATGACTCCGTTTATATGAAATTCTAGAACAGGAATAAATCAGTGGGAAAATCAGAACAGTTTTTGTCTCTGGGGGCAGTGGGACGGAGTAGGAATTGGCTGGGAAAGGGCGAGAGAAAACTGTCTGGGATGTTGGTAGTGGTCTCTGTAGGAATGTGGGTTACACAGGTGTAGGCATTTGTCAGAGCCCGAAGAATGTACAACTAAGTGTGTGCACTTCCCTGTAAGTGATTTTACATCAGAAGACAAAAACAGTACACAATTCTGAGATATAGAATTTAGAAGGAAGTGTACCATATCTTCAGTTGCATCAAAAATAAGATATATTAATAGGTGGAGAGGCAGAGATGTGATAAAGCAAATGTAGTCAGATGCCAACGGTGGAACCTTGGTGGTGGGACACTGCAACATTCTTTCAACTTTGTTGAATGTTTGAAAATGTTGGAAAAGAAATGTTAAAAAAAAAAAGTGTAGTGTGTATGGCACAATTTTCTTGCGGCAAGAAGCAAAAACCTGGGGCTGGCCTGGTGGTGCAGCAGTTAAGTTTGCACGTTCTGCTTCAGCGGTCCAGGGTTCTCAGGTTCAGATCCTGGGCGCAGTCCTACTCACCACTCATCAAGCCATGCTGGGGCGGCGTCCCATATAGAAGAGCTACAACCCTACAACTATGTACTAGGGCTTTGGGGAGACAAAAGAAAAAGAGGAAGACTGACAACAGATGTTAGTGCAACAGATGTTGAGGCCAGTCTCCCTCAAACAAAAACAAAAACAAAACAAAAAATCCAAACTGAGACTGAAATATAATTAGTTATTTAAAAAAACAAAAGAAAGAAAGAAAGAAAGGCCAACACAACCTAAGTGAAGATATTGGCTGTACACAGACGCTGGGCACGGGAAGCCCAGGGGCAGATCAGCTCTCAGCCGTGGCCGTGTCTACGCAGTCAGTGGGGGAAGTGCAGGGCAGACTTTCACTTTTCCATTACACATGTCTGTATTTGGGATTTTACAGTGACTGTGATTTCCTTTATCCTAGAACAAAATCAGCATGATTCAATTTTTTGTAAAAGGTAAATATGAAAATGTTAACAGTTATCCTAGAATTTGGGGTAATTTTCTGTACTTTTAATGTTTATGGTATATACATGTTTTTTTAATTAGAAAAAAGTTTAATGTATTTCCATTCTCAGAAACAGCAACAGCATCCAACAGTTATATGATACTTTATAAGGTTACAGAGTTGAGGGGGTTTTTTTTTACATTAATTTGTTCTTCATAAAAATCTTGAAGCCACTCACTTTCAAGAGTGACAGGAAAAAAAGAATATATGTGAAATATTAGAAATCTATCAACACTACCAATCAATCTCACACCACATTCTCTTGTTAACATCTATTTATCGAGTAACAAACTACGTGTTAAGCACCTTCCTGAGCCCTGGGGATGTAGTGATGACCAAAATAAGGGAGGTCCTTGCACTCATTGAACTTGTCTTCTCTGATGAAGATGAGTAGTAAACAAATATATAATAAAACATCAGGGAGTAATAAATGCTATTTTTAAAAAGCAGGATAAGGGAATAGAGAATGGAGGTGCTGTTTTCCTTAGGCTGGTCAGAGAAGGTAGAAATTAAAATAAAACAAAGGAGTAAACCTTACAGTCATCTGTAAGAATGTTCTAGACCAAAGGAACAGCAAGTGCAAAGATCCTGAGGTAAGGCAGTGCTTGGTGTGTTGAAGGAACAGGAAGTGGGTCAGGATGAATGGAGTTGGGTGAGCAAGAGTGAGAGAGGAAAGGAAGTCAGAGCAGTGACCAAAAGCTAAATCCTGCAGGGCCTTGGTAGGCCTAGGTAAGGACTTTGCATTTCATTCTGAGTGGCAAGAAGCCTCTAGAGGGTTTTAAGCAGATGAAATGACTTATTCCAGCATTTCTTCATGGGGTCAAGGCTAGGATGCTTCCGCCAGTGACAAAGAATGATCTGGCTCCAAGTGTCCATAGTGCCCAGCTAAGAAACCCTGGCCTAGAGGGTCAGCAGGCAGGAAGTGAGCAGGGAGATGCTGTGTCACTCTAAGGTAAAGCAGACAGGATTCGTCCACTGTTTGGAAATGATGTGTTGGAAAAAGAGGAGTCAAAATGGCCCAAGCCTATTTATGAGCTGCATCACCAGCAACAAGCAGCAAGCAAATAAGTACCAGCTGT
This sequence comes from Tapirus indicus, assembly GCA_031878705.1. Classification (NCBI taxonomy): domain Eukaryota; kingdom Metazoa; phylum Chordata; class Mammalia; order Perissodactyla; family Tapiridae; genus Tapirus; species Tapirus indicus. The sequence continues at coordinate 58,668,583 of CM062932.1, forward strand.
TGTGTTTATTGTTATAATTATTAATATCCAGTTTTGTGGAATTTTTGAGCCGTTTTTATTACCTCTTACTTTGCCTACTCCTTGGCCTTTCATTGCCCAGTAACACTCTTGTGTAGGGGAAGGAAAGAATAGTGTAAACAACAAAACCAATTGTTAGCAATTATGGTGCGAAGGGAATTGATATTGCTGATGTAGAATTTGTGGATTATCAGTGACTGATTTATTCATGCTGCTCTTATGCATATAACTACCATGAATATTTTAAAGTTGCATGACATCCCTATTTTTAATTTCCTGTTTAATGGAACTTTATATTTTCAGCGGATTTATAATCTTATTTCCCAGTCAATAATTAAGTTCTTTTTATAATTTTAAAGTCTTTGTCTGCTAATTTCGAAGTCTGTCCACCTATGAATCTGGTTTTACTAACTTTTTTCTCTTGATTTTAGATAGGATGCTCTCCACTGTGGATGAGGCATTAAGAAACTGTGGATTCTGTTATCTTTCTCTGAAGAGTATTGAGCTCTGTTCTCCCAGGCTGTTGAATTGATCTTTTTGCTTGCCTGGTTGTAGAACTGGTCTCCTTTGGCTTTGCTCTTAGTTCTGGAGTGTGGCTCTGAATCCTGGAATGTGGTTGTAACTAAGGCATGACCCCTCTGGGCTGTCAGTGGAAAGCCCCTCTTATTTGGTGGCCCGGCTCTCCCTGTCTGTGTGCACACTGGCGAGCGGGCATTGAAATCTCTGCTTAGCATGTTCAGCCTTTCAGATGTTGTGTCTGCAGGATTCCTCGGAGCCTCGTCTCACATGTGTGCCAGGGCAGGGGTCAGCCCAGGACTCCAGGAGAGCTTGCTCGAAGATTTTGGCTCCTTCCTTCCTAAGACTTCCCCCTGAAGTTCCCGGCAGCCTCGGTTCTGATCTCTGACTCCTCACCCCCATAAGATGGTTGCTCTTCGGTTGAGCACCACCTCCGCGTGCTGTGTGAATTGGGGAGCACCTGTGGGAAAATCTGGATAAAGGTGGATCTCATCCAGAGTTATTCTTTTAAGGGTAACATCCCTTCCATTTCTGCCTGTATTTGTTTGTTCCTTGGTGTCTTCAAATGGTTGTTTTTTACATTTTGTCCAGAGCTTATTATTGTTATTGGCAAAAGGATTAGTCTGATACAAACTATTCTGTCATTACTGGAATCCAGAAGTCCCGATCAATAAATATGTTATAGACAAAAAGACAAACCACCATGGTCTGTCTAGGACTCAGAATTAGACTGGAAAATGCATTTCCTGTAGAGCATTTTATCCACTGGGAGATCCCGATTTACACAAAACTGGGCTGCGTGTGTGTGGTGCAGCGGTGTGTGGGAGCGGGCTGGGCAGAGCCATCTGAAGGTGGAGTTGACAGAGGCTTGGCTCCAGATGGAAGGGACTCGCCGATGGAGCGTCTCTGCAGCCGAGCCTTTGTGCCGGTGGGGGAGGGCTGCTCTCTGCGTCAGGCAAATGTGGCCCGCACTTTTGTTTCTTCTGCTCTGTGAATGAGAGAACTGGTGCCGCAGCCACAGCCAGAGGAGTCCCTTCCTCTCTGCTGGCGGAGCGAGGCATTGCTTCCTGAGGGAGTGAGCCTGGCTGGGCTTGGCGCCGGGGTCCCCGACAGCCAGCTCCACGTCCCCCCCAGGGCTGCCTGTCAGGACTCGGTTGCCCACCAGACACCGTCTTCGCAACCTTGTCTGTTGTCTTCCCGCCTCTGGGTCTCTTGACCCTCCTGTCTTTCTCTCTCCCGCCCACCTCACACGTGTCGCTCCACGTTTCCCTGAATGAGGCCTGGTCCTCGTACTCGTCCCCTCCCTTGGGCCCGCTGGCCTTCTCCCACTTTCCACCCCTTCTCCTGTCCAGCCAGTGACACACAGAAATGCATTTTATAGGTGGGAGTATTTGCTGTGTCCCTTCCACTGTTTTTTAGAGGGGGTTATTCTAAATTTGTAAAGCAAGTGAGTTAAATGCTTTACATTTCTCCCTCTAAGTTGCCCTTTTCCTCCGTGTTGCCATTGATTCTGTCTTGCTGGTGCCAACAGCCCTGATGGGAAGGAAGAAGGATGGTCGCCAGTTCCCCCGCAAGCTCTCCAGGATGGCTCCGCCTGCGGATATTAAGTCTCTCGGCTCTGACTCCTATGATTTTAGGATAATTAAAATGATATAATTGAATTCACTTTTCTTTGTCTTCTCCCGCAAATTTCTTTTGTGTGCCTGGAGGTTATTCACTGATGCTTCTGTCCTTCTCAGCTTACTTTCTTGAGAAGGAAAAGTCCAGTCTGTGCATTATTTGGGGGGAAGCTTCCTTTCTTGTCACCTCTCGGTGCCCCCCCCAGGGAGGTGCTCTGCCTCATATCACTGCAGACTTGTTCTCTCCATCTGCTGAAAGCTCACTATTGCAGCTCTGTGGTCCTGCTGCTTTGACAGGCTGGAGTGAGATTTTCTTCATAAATCTGAAAGCTGCCAGAAGTAAGGACATTTGGGTTTCTTTTCCACCCTGGTGGTCCCCATCCCACCTTTGTCGCTTTACTTTTTCTGCAGGCCTGTTGCATTTTCCTGTTAAATATCCCATTAGTGTGATTCACTCTCTTTTCTTTCTCTGCAGGTTTTGCATGCAGAAGTGTGTTAGTCTGGTGCCTGGAGTCACACTGGATTTAATAGAAAAGTAAGTAGGATTTGTAAGCTCTTGAGGCTCTCTGGGTCTGAGGGGGAGTCTTCTCCTTTTATCACCTGAGGTTCTCGGAAGTACTTCCTATTAGCAAGGGGCCGTCTCCCTTTCATGTGAGTGTGTTCTTTTGTTCTCTGATTAAGGCCATATTTGTGATTGTTACATTAGTGCTTAGCATAGAACATAGCTAAATGCGGGGCCATATTAAAAGAAAAGAATAAAAGGCTGAATCCTTTTGAATATTTAAAAATGCTCCCAACACTAAGCCGAAACAAAAACGTATCACTACAAATACAGATCATCTCTGTTCCACGGCTGCAGACGCCGGATCGTAGCTCTGCGTCCACCTGATTTCCAGTTCTCCCTTTAAGATTCTGCAGCCTTCCGTCCCCATCCATTTTATGTCCAGTCTCAGGGCAGATGGGGAGGAGCAGTCAGGAGGTGTCCTTCCTGACGTTTTAGCTGCAGTCCCTCTCCTCATCCTTCCAGGTCAGTGGGCCAGCTTGTCTGCCTCCTGTTGTGAACCTCTTTGGGTATGAAATACTATCTCATGGCTCTACACTTGACCTACTTTTTTTGTTTATTTGTTTTTGTGTTCATCTAGGTAGTAGTTCTTAAATGCTTCTGCTGTGAACCCCATTTCTTCTGAAACTGACATACAAGATAACTGTTTTCTAAGTCTTTATTTACAAAATCATGTGTTAAAACAGCTAAGGCCGGAATTTAATTAAATTAGATGGGAAAAGCAAATCTACTTCCAGGTTTCTCTCCTAGAAAACAGCTTGCCTGAGTATCAGGGGAAATATACAAGAGTATTATCCCAGATGTCCACCAATAGGGGCCCAGTGGACTCAGTCGAGGTACATTTCTGCTGGGGATTGCTTGCCAGAGGGCAAATACAAGGAGTGTGTAGCTACACTTTCACTGACGTGGGGTGGCCTGTCAGGTGTATTGTTAAGTGAAAAAGGCAAATTGAGACCAGTGCACACAGTCAGTGCCCAGAGTATTTTTAAGACAATGCATAACCTTGTGTGTGTGAACACATAAAAAAGTCATGAAATGATATGTTTGTCGTTCACTCTGGTCTGGGTAGGAAAGTGGAATTTGGAGAAAGGAGGTGGGAGGAGCAGTATTAATTGACTTTGATTTTTTCCATCTTTTAGAAATTTTTTTACAAGAATATAGACAAGTAAAATACATGTGCAAATAAATTTAAAAGAAAGAGTCAGCAAGTATAATTAGGATACCTGTAAACAATTCATTGAATATAATTTCTTCTTTTAAAATTTTAAGTAAATATCTAAGGAAATCAGGTGACTGGTCACTGCATCTGTTTATTTCAGTGTGTATTTGTTCATCAGCAAAATGGGATATTGTGACAAGAAAGAATTAGCATATTGATCGGTGCCAGCGGGCAAATGGAAAGGTTTGGAGTCCTTCTGCTGAAGAGTAGGTCTTGGTTATCACAAAACCAGCCCATAGTTGACAGAGACTTAGAAGTCTTTGTTGGAAAGGTGACGTTGGCCAACTGAGGTGTATTGGCAGGTTAGGGTCCTGGCAAGCCGGATTCAAAGTAGCGGGAGCTTTGCAGGTCGTGGTTGAGAACCAGTGCTAAAGCTGCGTTCAGGGGAGCCAAGTGTGTTACATCAGTCAGAGCAGATACAAGGTGATTTGGCCTGGTGCAGACACAGTGGCCAGAGCAGGGCCTGCAGGCCACAGTCTTGTCAAGTTTACCGTCATCAGTGAGGGCACAAATTCCAGAGTCTCGTTGACATGCGTCACCATCCGTCTCCCCTCAGTATGTAGTGTAACACACACCAGTAAACCGGTTGTCTGCTTTCTTCTTTTCACAACTCTTTATTGTGTACATGCTGCTCCAGGCACACGCATTTGCTAGTTCTCTACAAATCATGAGCCATGGTGCAATCTGGCGATAGACGGTTTTGAGAGCACTGTTGTTGACTGCATGTAAAACATGGGTGACCCCACACGGCGAATTTCCACCTTCCTGTCTGCGCTGTGCGGTCCCTGCTCACTCCGCATACTCATGGTCGGAAAGTAGAGGGCCATGCTGTGGCACACACAGGCCGAGTGACACAGGCGTTAAGGTGTTCTTTTTTAAGGAGTTTTCCGCATTTGCCTACGTCCTGCTCAAACTTGTACAACTCTCTTCTAGAGACACGCAGGGTCAGGGCGTCACTGCTCATGAGAGATTCTCCTCTGTGTTCTAAGCCGGCTTTACCTCCAAGGAGGACTGTGACCTGGAAAACCATTTACAAATGCTAAATAATAATGTAATCATTGAGAAAGAGCACATGGAAAAGAATTTTAAAAAATAAGAAAATACTAGGTCTGTCTGGTCAGCCAGTCTATTTGGTTTGATTCCTTGACGAGATTTCACAGTTTTGCGAAGCTGTTCCATTAGGACTCCCTTTACCCTGTCTTTTGGGTCTTTATTTCCCCTCTGTTTCTGAGTTATAGAATGCCCCATTACCTGTACCATTAACTATACTGCATATTGCCCCATACATGTAATTTCTCAAATAAACCATATCCATTAAAATTTCAACAAAGTTACGGTTTATCAGAGTTAGGTTGCTTCTGGTGGCCTGTTCAGACAGTTCTTAGTTTAAAATATTTTTGATTTTGTTTTATTTTTGCCTCCCTGTGACTATTTCCAGAGTTCCCTGTGAAGGGGGCAGAGTTGTTTTTCGTCTCCCATCAGGTAGGGCAGCAGGAAGCATGAACCCACCCCACGCCTCCAGCTCCATGCTGGATGGTGTCCCAGCTCTCTCTCCCTCTTGGATGGCCCAGGTTTGCACTGTCCTCTCCCCTCCTGGTCACTCAGTACAGTTGTGGCCGCTCCAGACTGTGCCCTGCTCGTGTTTGTTGAGCCATATGTGCCCAAAGAGCCGGACATGTTCTGAGTCTCCAGAGTAAAAAGAGCTATTAAAAAACATAATTTTAAGAAAAAAAATTTTTAAGTTATTTAGTCGACCCCCCTAATTTTACTGAAGAGGAACCTGGTGTTCAGTTCAGCTTCCTGGGTGGCATTTTCCATCTGGCAGTGCAGGGCCGGCCCTGTGGCCAGGTCTCTGGGCATCTTTCTGTGGTCCTTACACACACAGGCCCTCCCTCTACCCAGACTTTGGTGTCAGGACAGCCGGCTCTTGTCCTGTCACTTTCTCAGACTTGAAATGTGTGCTGCAACTTGACACCCTAAGCACAATCCACAAAAGAAAAGAATTGGTAAATTGGACTTCATCAAAATTTAAAATGTTTGCTCTCTGAAAGACACTGTTAAGAGAGTGAAGAGACAAGGTACAGATTTGGGGAAAATATTTGCAAATCACATCGCTGACAACTTGTATCCAGAACATATAAAGATATCTCAAAACTCAAAAATAAGAAAATAACCCAATTGAAAAATGGACAAAAGAGGGGCTGGCCCAGTGGCGTAGTGGTTGTGTTTGGCACACTCTGCGTCAGCAGCCCAGGTTGGTGGGTTCAGATCCCAGGCATGGACCTACACCACTCATCAAGCCATGCTGTGGTGGCATCCCACATACAAAAATAGAGGAGGATTGACACAGATATTAGCTCAGGGACAGTCTTCCTCAAAAATAAAAAGATGGACAAAAGACAGTTCACTGAAAAGGATTTCTGGATGGCCAATAAGCACCTGAAAAGATGCTCAAAGTCATTAACCATTAGGGAAATGGAAATTAAAGCCACAATAAGATACCACTACACACTGTTAGAAGGATGAAAGCGAAAAAGACTGACAATGTGAAGTGCTGGTGAGGGTGCAGAGCAGCCAGGACTCTCGTAGGTGCTGGCGTGAATGCAAAATGGTGCAGCCACTCTGGAAAAGTGCGGCAGTTTCTTCTCCCTCTAAATATGCCATATGACCCAGCAGTCCCACTCAATCCTGAGGATTCATCCCAGAGGAATGAAAACTTCTGTTCACACAGAATCGTGTACAAGAATGTTTATAGTAGCTCTATGCATCATCACCAAAATGTCCTTCAGGGGGTGAATGAACAAACACCCTCTGGTGTGTCTCTACTGTGGACTACTAGGCAGCAAGTACAAGGGAGGACGTGTGATACACAACCATGTGGGTGATCCCAGAAGCACTGTGTGTGGTGATTCCATTCATGTGACATGCTGGGAAAGACAGAACTGTAGGGTGAGAGAACAGATCGGTGGTTTTCAGGGGTTAGGAGTCTGGAGAGAGTGTAGCTATAGAGAGCCACCCAGAGGGAGTGATAGAATGTTCACTACCCCGATTGTGGTGGTGGTGGTTCCGCAAATCTCCACATGCTAAAATCATAGAACTGTACACCAAAAAAGCCAGTTTACTATATGACAACTTAGAGAATAAAATAAATACATAAGTTGGGGAAACAAGAAACCTGTGCGAGAGTCTAGTTCAGAACGACTGAAGGGCGGCGTAGCAGACGTGGCCTGGACCCAAGGAGCCCGGACCAGAGGCGCAGACCAAGACCAGGATCTGAGAGGAAGCAGTGTTTCTTCTGTGAAGTGTGCTCTGTTGTGTCTTGGGAGGAAACCTTCGCTCTCGTTACTTACACTGTTAATGAGGACTGAAAAATAGAAGCAAACACTCGTATAAGATTTTAGTACTTTTCATCCAGCATTGTTCTCCTCACTGGTGACTTCACAGTTTACAACCACCGATGTCCTTCCCAGAAACACTTAGTATTTACCCCTCCCCAGCGCTAGGTGACTGTTAGCTAATAAATCTGCACTTTAGCTTCTGACAGTTAATTCACATTGTCCTCTTCTTTTCTCTGTCTCGCCCTCTCCTATGCCAAGTGATGCTACAAAATTGGTGAAATGCTGAAAGGGTGGGTGTGTGTGTGTTTTAATTTAAAAAGAAAAACATAAGTAACTGTCATTAACAGCAGGCAGTTTTCAAAATGCACTGTGAGTGGGGACTGGGGAGCAGGGAAGTGGGTGTGGTGGAGACTGTGGGTGAGAGTCAGACAGACGTGGCCGGAATCCTGGCCTCACCCCTTGGGAGCTGCACTTGCAGGACGCACTTCTTTCACCTCCGTCCCCGTTCACCTTCTGTCCCCAGAGCAGGCGTCGCAGGGGTCTGACTGAGGAGTGAATGGTCCTGATGGGCATCACGCTCCCTGACGCCGCCTCACCTTTGCCGGCTCCCAGTGGATGTCAACTTGCCCTCACAGGCGCTTCTGTTCTCTTAGCACTTCTCCTGAAGCTACAGTATGGATAATTGTTAATATTACTTTACATTTCTGAAGCCATTTAGATTTCAGATAACGACTGAGGGAGGAAAGTGTCTTTCATATACCTGTTCACCATCAGGCAAATGGCATCGTATGTCTTTTGGAAAATTGTATATCCAAGTCCAACTGTGCAATTAAAAAGAGATAATTCTGATTTCAGAGAGGTTTGCATTTTAGAAAACCTGTTGTCCGGACTGACTGGGACAGGTTACGAGTGTCCGGAATGAACCACACTTTTCTCTCAGGGCATTGAGGATGGAGCTTCGTGGGGGAGTTGTGATGCTGGTGACAAGAAGAGAAGATTAGAAACCTCGTCTTCATTATGAATAACTTTTTAAGGTGTGTTGATTCAGGTCTGAGTCACTGATCTCTGAATACAATTCAGCAGAAGTCTAGTTCAGTTGAGACACACAAGTCAACACACAGAGTCATTTCCAGGTTGAAATACCACAGGGCTGCTCTCCAATGTAGCCTGGCAAAGGTTAGATTGAATGTGAGTGGTTAAATTATATTTGTTTTTCATGCCAGGACAAACTCCACACTTTAGAATTATGTGGCACTAGAAAAAATCTAGATGTTTAGCTCCAGAAGGTAGCCGGCCACAACCACCACTGGGCCTGTTTATGAGCAGATGCAAATTGTTAATTTCTGTAGCTTATTCAAGAGATTTTCAATTTAAAACAAATGCTATTCTGTTTTTAAAATTTTTAGATTTTTCCCAATTATGCTCACAGTCTATAAGAAGAAAATTTTTCAACAAGCAGATTTGATTTTACAGTTTGAAGCCAGGCAGAAATGCAGCACATCTATGTTTAATAAACTCTTCCAGGCTGCTGTGGTTTCTATATTCAGAGAACATCCCTGGAAAAAATGTATTATTTTCACCTGTTTTATTATCATTTTCTGGAGACGTCTTCTCAAAATACATAGCTCTTGGTTACAGTGAGCTCTACGGCTTCTACCCTCCTGGGGCCGTGTTTCGTCTCCACGCACTGCACTGGGGGCACTTGGGGTTCCCTCAGGACCAGGTGTGGCTCGTTGTGATGTTAACCCACACATTAGCGAGGACAAGTTCACTGGGACAGCCGTTGTGTGACATAGTGCAGAACCAAACAGATTATTTATTTGTGAGTCACGCAGCTGTGCGGGACGATTTCTGCCGCTGCCCCACTCCGGGCAGCTGTGGCCTGTTGTCCCCTCTTTCCCTCATTATGTCAGCAGTGGACTCATTTTCATCAGCTGTTTTCTAAAATGTTGAGTGTCCTTTGTCCGTTTGGCTGTCCTTCCTCTGCACATCTCTGGTGCTTGGTCTGTAATTCGCCCGAAAAGGTGCTGAGTGACTATCTAATCAAGATGTTGTGTGGTGCTGTTGTATTCAGAGTGTTTTCCATGCAAGGGCGTGTGGGTCTCGGCTGCCCTCAGTACCAGGAGTGACAGAGGAAGCTGAGCCTTAGGAGGCCAAGTGACTTTATCCACGGCCATATAGCTGAAAACCAGACTCAGACCCAGGCTTTCGTCTTGTTGTGTTGTGTTTTAATTCAAACACAAGCTGAAATCCTTTCATCAAGATGTGAAGGAGTAAGGGAAACAGAGCCCAGGGTATTGAGGGAAGATGAGCAGATGAGTGGTGTGGGACATGTGTGCAAACTGTGGCTGTCTCGCCAGCTGCGCCAGGCGGGCCTGGTGGTTCAGACGGAAGCAGAGTGTATGAGGGACACCACACCTCTCCATGGTGCTCTTCTAGCCGGTTTGGTCATTCCAGAAGCCACAGCCCTGCTCCCAGGTGCAATCCCCACCATCCTTCATCCTGCTTGTGTCTGCCCCGCCAGTCTGGGGTGTGGGGCGGGTCCAGCCTTGCCCTGTGCGAAATGCCGGGGCCACTGTGCTTCAGGACGAGGCTCTCTCCAGCTCATTCCAGGACGGACTTGTCACCAGTGTGCCTGTGGGCAAGTGGAGTCACCTCCCTGACGCAGAAGCCCAGAGACCAGTCTCTGAAAGTGAGATTTTACGGCCAAGTCCCTTCTTTCCAGTGCTCCAAGTATGAAAGTGCCCCACTCCCGGGGCAACAGCTGACATGGGCAAAGCCTTTTGAAATTTTTTGTCTTATTTTTCAAAACTTTCCTAAAATAGAGTAGTCAAAAATTAGTTCACTGCTCCTGCTCAGAGGGACCAGTCACTTCAGTTGATTTAGAATCATTCTTCACAGCCTCTGTGGGTTGAATTTGGAGTGTCGCTGTCTGTCCCCTGCGTCAGATTCAGCAGGAGGGCATTCCTCCTCTAGAAGCCGTGTCCTACCCGGTGACTGTCCCGGGGGTGGGCTTTCAAGCAGCATCCTGTGACACATGTTCACCCCAGGATTCGCCTTCCTGGCCACGTGACCAAGCAGAGTGGGGGCAGAGGCACCGCTCCACCAGCCTCCCCACTCCAGGTAGGACCAGTAAGTGTTTCTTTTTTAAAATTTGTAAGCAGCTGATGTTTGAAGAAGCCACAGAATATTTCAAAATATATAAATTTTTGAATAGTTTGAGAGACTTTGATAAAACAATTGCACAATATTGGCAGAGCTGTCGAGGGTTGCCGGGTGAAATCTTGGGGAGCCTGGTGGTGGGTTGGGTGATGCTCCCACGTGTCCCTGCTTGCTGTGACTGGTTCTCCTCTCCAAGAGGAATGGGGCCCCGGGTTCCTGGAATCGCATCTGTATTAAAGCTGACAGAGGGCATCCATCATTTTGACGTCTGTGCGGCATTAACTCCATAGGGGGTTCGTGGCTGTCCCTCTCCCCGGTCTTTCCTGTTGGTTTGCATGTGGCCATCTCCTACAGAGCTGCGAGAACCTTACGTGAACGTCCAGTACAGCTTGTTGGATGAACTGATCGTGCGTCCAGGTTAATTGGTGCAGTACTTGTTTTTAATTGCAGTGATGGGACTAAACAGAAATGGGATCTTTTGCTCAATTCCTTGATCCTGTTTCATTTATTCTTTAGCAGTTCTTTATTCTGAGCAAAATCCTAAGCACTGTAGATTGGTGAGGAGGAAGGAGGAAACCCCTTCAGCAAGAAAGCCCCTAAGAAAGTATTTATCTTTCTAGATCATGTGAACTGTGTAGATGACGAGGATAGACAGACGTTAGGGAACTTCTTGTGATGCATAAACATAAGGTGAGCTAGGCTGTCACTTGATATGTTATTGATTTTTGCTAGCTTTTAAGGATTCTGAACATTTAGCTTTGCGTACAGTTTATTGTCTTGTTTCAGCTCAACCGATGGAAGCTCTTGTACTTGAGAAACCCTCTGTTACCTCTGAGTGTGAAGGTGACTCTGGTCACTATACCCACCTGACAGAGTGACCAGTCATAATACAGAGATGAGACAGGGAGAATTCAGTCCTGTGTTGCTGGGTTTTATTTCCTTCAAGTTTAATGACCTGCAAAAAATAAGAATAATGTGCATCTCATCCTCTACCTGCTGTTTCCCTCCTGAGGCTCTTGCTCTGTGCATGAAGGGTCCTCCTGGCACAGGTCTGGCGAGTGGCCGTGCTGAGGTCCGGCTGTGGGTGCCCAGGCAGCGTTTGGCGTGCATGGACCGGGATGGTAGGCATGTGTCCCATGGCCACATGCCCTCACCAGCTGCTCCCACCGTGTGCAGTTCTGCGTGTGCTGATGCCTCCAGGGCCAAAGCTCGGTGGGATCAGACGTCAACGTTAGCTGATGAGGAAATCCTGCCCTGCAACCTGCATGGCAGGTGACTTCGTGTCCAAGGAGCCTGCAGAGAGCCCCCCGGAAGAGTCAGAACCTGGAGAGGTAGGGTGTAGGGGCTTGAGGGTGGCACTGAGCTCCACTTCCATGACCTGTTTTTCCAGCATCTTTATGACACCGGTGTAACCGAACTCAGTGGGTCATCTCTTGGTGAGCGCAAAGCCGAAAAGCACAACCAAAGCTGAAGTGGGTGAAGAAAAAGGTTCATTGCTCATACAAGCAATGGAGAACACCGGGGATGGCTCCCAAAGCAGTGTTCCCCCGAACTCAGTGCGGTGGAGACTTGGTACTCCAGAGTGCAGAGGGTATGTTACAGCTGTGTACAACTGGGCCTAATCAGGGCCCATGTGTGGGCCATTACACAAGTTCAGTGTCACATGCCGTTACAGAAGGAGGTCAAGGAGGTCAAGGTATCATTACACAACAGGTTCAGGCAACATGCCGTCGTGTGACAGGTCCGTGGTAGCTTTTGGACACTTAGAGCTGGAGCAGTTTGTAGGGTCCTGCTGCAACTGTACAAGCTTTGCTGTAGGATGGCAACATCTGCAGACAAGGGCATGGACTTCTGAAAAACAACACATTTCCTTTTCTACGTGTCTGGAAAACATTTGACAGACTGTGGTTAGCTGTGGATCAGATTTTCAGTAACCCTTTCCTTGCCTGGCTTCTGGTCGCACTAGGTGCCAGAACCTTCCCCTACTGCCCATAGACGGTCAGAAACCCAGCCTAATTGTGTCATCCTCCTCCTCTTTGCCATCACTGGAGACACTGGTCGAAAAGTTTCATACTTCAGCATGACTGCATGGTAACTCTACAGTAAATGTGACTTGTCTCAAACAGCTGCCTCTGTGTAACTGCTCAGCGTGAGGTCCCCAGGATATCAAGTATTAGCCCCTTCCCAGCTTCTGCCACGTTTGTCAGATGTGCAAAACGTGTTGTTTAGAGTCTCAACACGAGACCAGAGGGAAGATATGGGCGGTGTTTGTGTCGTATAATTATTTAGCAATCTTTAGAGCTAGGGAAGGAATTTGTTTTCTAATTAAGCTGCTGTATCTGGAAGTAAATTATAGTGAACCTTCCTTGAGCAACCCCCAATTTCTGATTATCTAAGCAAACCTAGCAGCCTGATAAATAAGCATGTTGCCACTGCAGTATATATTTATATTCTGAATCCTTTGAGAGAGTGGCAGTAAAATCCATGCTTGGAAATTAAGGGACATTTTTCAGCCCTGAAACAAAGTGATGAAATGCTTACACAGTGCTGGAAATCTTAGGGTACTCAGAAACCTGCAGGGGATCGGAAAGACATCGAACCTGTTCCACGAGGCAGTTAGTATTCTGATCACTGGAGGCGCAGGGCGCACCAAAAATTATTCGTGATTAACATCTATGTGTAAACAGCATCTTGGGAATAGCTAACAATCCCGTGTCTTAGATGAAATGAGTTGCTGTACTGCTTCCTGTGATGCCCGAGTAGCGGTTTTGAGGTGATTCATGATTCTTTTGGTTGAGAATTAGGAAGAATAATAATAGGTAACACTTATGGAGCACCTCCTGTATGCCAGGTACTGTGTAAAGGGCTTTACATATATTAGCTCTGGTAGTCCTTGCTAGAACCCTTTGAAGGGAGGTGCTATTATTATCCACCTTCTAAAGATGGGGAAACTAAGGCAGAGGGCGGGCAAGCAGTCTGCCCAGTGTCTAACTGGGAGGGCAAGCTGGAGCCGGGGTTTGCCAGACAGCCTGCCCGGAGCCCATGCACTGAGCCATGCCATTGGCCTGCCCCCAGTGTGCACTACAGGACAGGAAAGCAGTGTTCTCCAAGGGCCAGCTCGGGCAGAGGGTCTGCGGGAGGCTGGCAGCAGCCCACACTTGCATTACACAGGCTCAGTAGCTGTGATTAGAATTTACTCCGCTGTCAAGTCAGAATTGTACACATGTATTATGTTTGAAAGGAAAGCTATCAAAAGATACCAGTCTCCATTCAAACAGTACCTTTCCAACATAAATATGTTATCTCAGCTGATTGAAGGTGAAAAATCAGTAATTCGTTAATGCCTGCCAGTCACTGATAAGATGAGAAATGATTCACTGGAAGCTAATTGAGAAATGAAATGGGAAAAACAAAACCCCAAGAGACTGCGCAGTGGAGAGAATGTGAGTAACTGGCGGAAATGTGGGAATGCTGTAATGTAACAGAATAACAGACCCTCCCTGGCCCCCAGAGCAGTCATCAGTCAGGCTTGCCTGGGAGCACTGCCCAGGAACTGAGTGGCACTGGGCTAGGACCAGGTTCTTCTGCTTGTCGCCTCCCACTCAGATCCCTCTGAGGTAAGATGGGAGTATGAGGGGTACTGAGTTCCCTTCGTGTTGGACACACACCCCATCGCGGCCTCCCTAGTTGGTCCTGATAGCCAGCGTGCAGGACGCTCAGCTCTGAGATGAAATTGTGGATGAGCTGCTGAGGGAGAGCATGAGAGGTTTCAGAGGCCTCTGTGGGGGCGCTTGCACAGCACAGAGAGCTTCCATTTCCTTCACAGTGGGACCAAAATCCTGGCCTCTGTCATCAAAACAAAGGCCTACACAGCACGGCATGATGCGTTTTAGCATCTGCAGCACTAATTTCATCTCTCCTCACTGCCTGATGGCCTCGGTGCCCTCCTGGTGTCCTAAAGAAAATGTGTGTCTACCAGTCACTAACGGATGCCCTCACTCTGCTGAGATTCAGGGATGCAGGTGGTTTTGCAAGCGGCTTTTCTTAGTTGAAGGCAGGCTTCAGGCGGTGAGAGGGGAGGCCGCAGCGAGGCTCAGCGAGGGCCTACCAGTCACTCCGTTGGCCTCTCCGGGCGCTCTTGTCCCCTAAGAATTGCTCTGTGCATCTGGGAATGCTCATCACAGCAGTCACGTGACTGAGAAGATGTGGCTGTGGGCTTCTTTCACCCTCCCCTGAACCAGTACCTCATCCCACTTTTGTACATATCGAAGCAAGCAGTCTTTCCCTCCTTTCTCAGTCTGCTCTGAGAGCGGGTTGTTCAAGTTCTGGCTCTATAGCACTGTCCTCGTCCTCACAGCCCCTGGTACTGGCCCTGTTTCATTCGGCAGAGAGGAAGCAAGACCAGTTGCATTAAGCAGTCCTCGCTTAGATCTGTCCATTACTGGAAGGCTTAGAGCTTTGCTATCATTCGTATTTGCATAGCCAATGCACTCACAATTGGTGATACCGACACAGGCCTTGGTGTGCCTGGCACTGTTGGAAGCCCTGGCTGCGTGTTACCTCTTCTGGTCCACACAACAATCCAGGGAGTAGCTACTGGCATTATCTCCGTCTCAAACTCTGGAAGCCAAGACAAAAGGAAGTTGAGTAGCTTGCTCAGAGTCACTGGTGAGTGGCAGAGCCTGCACCTGCCCCAAGTCAGCTGGCTGCTGAGCTTGTTCCCGCCTGCTGTGCTGTCTGCTCGCCGGGCCACGTTGTGTTCCAGAAAAAGAGCTCACCCACTCACTCAAGTATGTCATCTTCTGATCTAGGAGCCATTAAGTCACAAATGAGAGGCCAGCTTTGAGAGGTGCATCTATGTTCTAAGCTTAAATGCGCTTCGGAACCGTGGTGTGTTTCCTGGACCTCTCATTCATTCATTCAGCAAATGTTTGTTAGTGGCTCATGTGTGCCAGGTTCTGCCCTAGGCTCTGGGTGGTAAAAGACATGCACAGTCCTTCCTCTCATTGACCTTACATTCTAATCAGGAGGAAGAAACATCAAAATGTAAATAAGAAAATATAAACAAAGAGTGCTAAATGGAGCCATCACATAGTGACAGGTGCTTCTTTGATTAAGCAGCCAGGAAGGCCTGTCTGAGGGTGACACTTGGCCCAAGATCCACTTGGCCAGAAGGAGCCGGCCAGGCGTGGTGGGGAGCTGTGCACTCTGAGTCAGGCATGAGTTTGGCTGTCCTCCAGTGCAGTCCCGGGAAGAGGGCACACGGAGGTTTAGTATTTAGAATTAACACAACTACATTGGGAGCAATTAGTGGGTTCACAGTGGCCTCTCGGAGTCTGACTCAGGTCACTGCATCAAACAGGGAAACTGAGGCATTCAGTAGTTTGGTCAATACCTAAATTGGAGATGGAGCCAAATCGTTTCCAATTTCAGTTCCTGGGTAGCTGTATGGCTGTGAGGTAACATTTACTCTTCCCTGCCATCCATCAACAAGTGTTTGAGTTCTGGCTGTACGTAACACACCATGTGCTGTGGGATGATGATAGGAAAAAGACAGATACCAGAAGTATGCTAGATGATATGTCCTCAAGAGCTTCAATCCGCTTGCGGGGCTCAGTTTAATATCCATAGAACTGTTAACAAGTAAGGCCTGGGCTCACTGGGCTTCAAGTCTCTTAGAGCTGAGGGATTGGCCTGGACGCTCGGTAAGAGGTTGGCCTCCTCTCCTGCACGGTCAGTGTGTGGTGGTCAGTCAGTCAGTGCCTGTGAGTGGGCAGTAGTCCAGAGAGGGGAGGGCCCTGGGCGAACTGGAGTTCCAGGGACAACTCCTTGGAGGAGGAACCGGCAGCTGGGCTTCCAAGAGGTGGAGAATTTGGATGATTGGTGAGGAACACAGCTGCCGTTTTGCTCTGCAGGTCAGTGGTCTTGGTCTGTCGACCGCCACGTTCCACCAAAGGGAGCAGGTGGTACAGAGCTGCCTGACACGCTCTGTTTGCAGGAGGGAGAGTGGGTGCAACTGGAACCCACAGGGAGGGCTGTCACTGGCCTTCCCTGAAGAAAGTGGTCAGCCCGGTCCTTTTGCTAGAAGAGTTGAAGAGATCTTTAACGTTATTTCCACGCATGATGAGCCAAACCAGTCTGGTGTGCTGTGTATCGTGTGTCTTAGAGCATTGCCTTTTACTACGGATTGCCATCAGAATGCCCCTCCTTCTGCTGCAGGGAACAGGAGGCTGTTGAGCATGTGACAACACCAACTGCCCACCTCGCCTTTGCAAGACCTTCATGATGACACCATTCTCCTGCTCTAACAAAGGTTCATTTAATAATTAACCATAGAAAGTAGAGCAAAATGATGCAAAAAGTTTTCAGAAATTCAGACCAACAATAATGGTTCTGTTATTTGAAGTATTGAGAGCTGAAGTAAGAATTTGCTCATGTTAAGAAAACTTTGAGGTGGACCCAATACCAGAATATAAAAAAAGGTCTAGACGGGCTGACTAGCTAAATGCAAATGATCAGAATTATGTATATAGACCTCTCAGTGGTCCAAAAAAATCACGTGTACAAGTGTGGAATTTGGAAAATTTGATACAACACTACCCCCTGTGGAAAAAGCTAGGGTTTTAGTAAACTGAACTTAATTTGAGTCAACTCTTGGACATGACTGTTCCAAAAACAGGAAAATTCTAGAGGAAGAAGGCGATAGCCCTTCTCTCAACTTGATGGGGATGTGGCAGGATGTGGAATGGGCGTGTCAGGTGAGAAACACTTTAAGGAACTGGGATGTTTAGCCTGGAGGAGAGAAGACTCTGGAATGACACAGTAACTGTTTTCAGATCATTGAAGAGCCATGAAATTGCAGGTGAATTACACATATCTATCTGGTACCAACAAGTGCCAGCATCAGGGCTGCCAGGCGGAAGCTGCGGGGAAAGCGGTCTCTGTAACGAAGAACTTCCTCATGGTCAGAATCGCCCGAGGTGAAATGGGCCACGGGGAGTGCACACCAGGCCGGGTGTGGGTTGTGAGGGGCAAGGCTCTGCACCGGGAGGGTAATTGGGCTAGAGGTGATGTCGAAGGCACCTCCAACCCAAGCAGCGCAAATTGTTGTGATGCTGGGAGTAGCAAGAAATGTCTGACTTTACAAGTGGAAAAAACTCGTTAGTTTATTAGGGGAAAGAAAGGAAAAATGGGAAAAGGGAGAATTTTACAGCTACTAAAGAGTAGAATTTTAATATAACAAAATTAAGTAGCACAACAACAAATGGTTCTTTCCCCTCCTGCCTCTTTATTGGGTCAATGCAGAAAACATGAAATTTTGAAAATAAAGTGAAACATATACAGTGGGCTTTTATAGTCTCATTTATGTATCCAATTAAGGCATTTTGGGGGTTTTTGCTGTATTTTTTCAACAACTTTATTGGGGTATAATTTACATGCCAATTATAAGTGTACAACTCAGTGATTTTTAGTAAATCTACTGACTTGTGCAACTATCACCATAATGCAGTTTTAAAGCATTTCCATCACTCTAATAAGATCCCTTGTGCCTGTTTGTAGTTAATTCCATTCCACCCCTCAGCTCCAGATGACCACTGATCTATTTTCTTTTCTATAGATTTGTCTTTTCTGGATGTTTCATACAAGTGGAATCATACAATGTGGTCTTTTGTGTCTGCATGTTTTTTTACTTAGTATAATGTTTTCAAGGTTCATTCGTATTATAACATATATCGGTGTTTTGCCCCTTTTTGTGTTGTTTGGTATTCCACTTTATTTGTCTATTCATCCATGCCATTTATCATCATTCATTGGCTGTTATGAATAACATTGCTATGAAGATTCATGTACAAGCTTTGTGTGGACATATATTTTCATTTCTTTCGGGTACATACCTGGGAGTAGGACTGCTGTGTCATACGGTAAATTTATGTTGAACTTCCAAGAAACTGTCAAATTATTTTCCAAAGTAGCTGTACCATTTTACATTCCGATCAGCAATGCATGAGAGTTCGGTTTCTCTACATCCTCGCCAACATTTGTCATTGTCTGCCTCTTTGATTATAGCCATTCTTGGGGGTGTGAAATGCATCTCATTGTGGTTCTAATTTGCAGTTTGCTAATGGCTGACTGTCGAACAGGTTTTGTGTGCTTATTTGCCATCTATGTATGGTGAAGTGTCTGTTACAATCTTCTGCCTGTTATTTCTTTAGGTTGTCCACTTAGTACTGAGTTGTGAGAGTGCTTTATATATGTTGGGTGTAAGTTCTTCTCAGATATATGATTTGCAAATATTTTCTGTAAGGCCACTTATTAAATTACAAACATGAAAATGTGCTGCATGTAACCTAGATTGCTCTTAAACTTATCGTGTTTGTTATATTAAACTTAGGCGTTCAGTTTGTTTGGGCAGTTCCAACATTTCTGATTTAATTTACTTTAGAACTCGTGAGGCTTTTTGTAACAAATAAATAGGAGCGGCTGTACTTCCTGCACCTTCACTATGTCCCAGGTTCTGTGCTAACATAGTTCCGTGTTAACTCATCTTACTTTTCTGTCTCCCTGTGGAGTTGAGTGGTGTAGATGAAGTGACTGAGTCTCAGGGAGGTTAAGTAATCTGCCCAAAGTCACACAGCTGCAGAGCCTGGAGGTTCTGCAGACCCAGGTCTGTCTGATTCCGCCCCCTCGTCTCTGCACCGCATGTCATGTTGAAGGATCTCTAACACTGTGCAGGTTCATGTGTGGATGTTCAGAAGGAGAAAAGGTTAATTTCGGTTGAGGACATATCAGGAAAGGTCTTATGAGGGAGGTGGCATGAGATTTACGCGTCTGGGTGTCTGGTCTCCAAAGGCAGATTAGATGTGGACAAGGTGAAATGAGGGGACGTCTACAGTGTGGGAGGAGTAACGGGTCAGTTTAGCCAGGACACCGGGTACCCGGGAGGAGGAGGAGGAGCCCATGTCTGTTTAATGCACCCCTGCCAGGAAAGCCTCAGAGGAAAATTATCCCGGAAGATCAACAACAACAAACACAATCTGACTGTTTTTGGAAACTATTGTTTCTGTGATGTTTTAACAAATTCACAGGAGGAGACAGAATTTACAACAAGGCTACCAGCAGTCCTGCTCAGCACGCGCTGTGGAGTGACCCGGGCCTCTCAGTCTTTTTGTGGACTGGAAAGGTTAGGATCAGCTAAGGAACCATCGGGGAAGTTGGTAGCAGCCTTTAGTAAACAACGGATGTGTTAACATCCCGGTTACTGCCGAGGAGGCCAGCTCAGGCCCTCCCCCCCGCTCCACACTCCCCCGAGTCTCCTCCCAATTCTTTAGGCTGGATTTGTACAAAGACGCTGACTGGTGAGGGTGCCTCAGCACATTCCAGAAGAGGCATCTGAAGAGACAGAGTCAGAAAGTAGCAGAGTGCCTCAAGAGGGACGTGCTTCCCTAGGATTTTTCTGGATCAAGAGGGAAGTGCTCCCCGGGATTCATTTGGATCAAGGGGGAAGTGCTCCCTGGGATTTGCCTGGCTGAAGGGAGAAGTGCTCCTTAGGATTCGTCTGGATCAAGGGGAAGTGCTCCCTGGGATTTGTCTGGATTCTGTCCCTTTCCCGAATGTGACAGGCTTTTTAGCAGCTTCTCACAGAGCTCTGCTTGGAGGAGACTTCTCCTGTGACTGTAGCTCTCAGGAAAGGACCTTTCTGAAGATCATCAGTCTTGACACTAGAAGCCCAAAGAAAATCAGCTTTTTCAGGAAATGCTTCAAAAATAAACTTAGACTCAGATTTATTTCTTAAGGGTTTGGGAATCTGCACTATTTAATAAAAAAGAATCTGTTTTCATTGTGTCATGAACATGTTGACTAAGCAAATGGGGCCACTGCTCCTTTCCTGTCTCTGCTCCCGGGTCTCCCTTTGATCCCTGTGTACAGCCTCCAGAGGGCTCGTCCCGTATTTAGTGTTGTTGTTGGCTGGCTCCAGGGACAGGCAGTCGTTTATCATCCTGTCATAAATTCGGTGAAAGGTGGATTATCTCCAGTATTAGATTAACTCCTGCTCACCACTGAGCCGAGGAAATCATCACCCCCTTTCCTCCAGAATTTTCAAATACATTTTTCTGCATTTGCTTCACAAGTAAAGATGAGCAGGTTTCTGTTCTGTGGGAGCTATTAAATGCAGAAAGAGGTCCGAGGGGGAGCAGCGCTGCACACATCCACCGTTTGATTTAGAGACTCAGGTCAGATATTTAAAAATCATTAGAAAACAAGCTGCCTGTGTGGGTTTTTTAAAAAAGATCAGTCAGCTTACTCAGAGGTAGAATTATGTAATTTTCTAGTCTCTGACATTGCTCAGGTGCTGTGTTCACCATCAAACCATTTTGATAACCCTGAGCTAATATCCTCCTGGAGAAATATCCTCCTGGAGAAATTGACAAGAGCTTCATTTAAATCAATTCTTTTTTTAACTGCAAGTCATGGTTTATTAGTGGCTGTAAAATCAGTTTGGTGGGTCACAGCCTGCATTTAAAAAAAGGATAGAAAACGTCATTGTTTTCCTGGTAACGTGTGTGTTATTTTGTTCTATTGTTTGAATATGTATATTTGCATGTGATTGTATATGCGTATATATCGGGTCACCATGCAAAATGCATATCTTACTAGGAGTTGTGATCAAAAAGTCTGACTAAAGCTTCTTGTGTTTACTGGGGACCTGGACATACTGACTCCCTCAGTATTGTCTGTGCCTCAGTTATCACTGCCATTAGTGTCAGTGCCATTAGATAGTCTTTTTCTATTTGTAGTCCCGAATCCCTGTTCTGCCATCAGCATAATGCCATGTTATGGTTTCCTATAACCTGCTGCATTTCTAATTAGAGATGTTGCTGATGCATATATCTCAACTTCCTCCTCTCTTCTTGTTTAAGGAATAATTTTGATGACTTATTACCATTTTACTTTAAAAGCCCATTCCTCTTTTGATCACATGCTTTGCCCTTCAGAACTGCAGAAAGACAGATTAGCCATGACTGATTCTCCCTTCCTGGTGGAATGAACTGAACCTTTTGTCCTCAAGAAACTCACTCTTTATATCTGATAATGCATTTGCCATAGAGTCATTCTGTGGGATAGTAGCATAGATATACAGCTGTCTTTTGGTTATTGTTTACAGAGTGTATCTTTTTCATATATGTATGTGTGTGTATATATATATATATATATATATATGTATATATGAATGAAAGCAGGCATCCTTATATATATGTCTGCATCTTTATATATATTTAAGGTGTATCTCTTTTTAGCAGAATATAGTTGGCTTTTGTTTTGTTTTGTTTTTAAATCCAGACTAAAAATTGTTGACTTTCATGGAAGTATCTGGTCTTTTTATATTAAGTATAATAATTGACATATTTGGGTTTAAATCTACCATGCTATTTGCTTTCTTGGTTTTTTTTCCCCCCGATTTCTTTTTTTCTACCTTCTTTTTTTCTCCTCCATTGCCATCTTTTGGATTGATTTAGCAACTTTACTACTCCTTTCTCCCCCTCTATTAGCTTGTTAATTATACATTCTTTTCCTGCACTTGGGTGGCTACTCCAGAGCAATGGTCTACTTGTGTTTTCTAGTAAGGGCCAGACAGTGCACGCTGTAGGCTTTGCGAGCCACATAAAATCTCTGTCGTGTATTCTTTATTTTTTTACGATCCTTTAAAATCATAAAGACCATTATTAGCTAGCGTGCCATATAAAAAAGAGGCTGCTGGCTGGATTTGGCCCTCAGGCCATGGTTTTGGCAACCCCTGGTATAGAGACTACAACACGTATCTCGGACCTACTAAAGTCTACTACTAATCAGTACTTTTACCACTGCCCAGCCAAAGCAAGGACCTTAGAACACTCCTTTCCTGACTAGTATACGAATATTGACCTATATTTTAATTCTTTGTATGATATCATCTGCCTAAACGTTACTAATATTCACTTGTTTACCCTCAAATTTACACCTTCTATTTGTCCTTCATTCCTCCCTGCATCTTAGAGCTTCCATCTGAGATCATTTTTCTTTACCTAAAGAACTCCCTTTAATGCAGGTTTGCCAGTGAAAAATTCTGGTTTTATTGTTTGAAAATGCCATAATTTCCCTCGTGTTTGTTTTTACATTTTTAAATCAACGTTGAAACATAGCTTACATTTTATTGAACTCACTTTAAGTGTACAGTTTGATGACTTTTGACAGATTTATACACCCATGGAACCACCATCACACTCAAAATATATCCCCAAAGTTCCCTTGTACCTCATCCCAGTTAATCCCCTGCCCTAGCCTCCAGGCCCAGGCAACCATTGACCTGCTTTTTCTCACTGTACATTAGATTTGTCTTTTCTAGAGCTTCATATAAATAGAAAATGATAATGTGTTCCTTTGTGTGTGGCTTTTTTTGCTCAGTACCATGCCTTTGAGAAGCATCCATGTTGGATGTATCAGTAGTTCATTCCTTTTTGTTGTAAGTAGTACTCCATTGCATATGTCCCAGTTGTTTTTATCCATTCACCTGTTGATGAACATTAGGGTTGTTTCCATTTATTTTGGCTATGATGAACAAAGCTGCTACAAATCTTCACGTACAAGTCTTTGTGTGAAAATATGTATCCATTTCTCCTGGATAAATACATAAGAGTGGAATGGCTGGGTCATGTGGCAGGTGTATGTTTAACTTTATTAGAAGCTTCCCAACTGTTCTCCAAGGTGATACACCATTTACATTCCCACCAGTAATGAATGAGTGTGCCAGTTGCTCTACATCCACGTCAACACTGGTATTCTTACTCTTTTTAATTTTAGCTATTCTAATGGATGTGTAGTGTTGCGTCCTTGTGGTTTTAATTTGGATTTGCCTAATGACAAACGATGCTAAGCAGTTTTTCATGTGCTATTGGCCATTAACTTATATTCTTTAATAAAATGTACATTCATGTCTCTTGCCCATTTTTTAATTGTGGTATTTGTCTTCAAGAGTCCCTTATGTATTTTGGATACAAGTCATTGTCAGATCTATGTCTTGTGAATATTTTTGGTCAATCTGGCTTGTGTTTTCATTTTTACAACAGTCTTCTAAAGGGCAGAAGTTTTTCCTTTTGATAAAGTCAGATTTAATACTTTTTTTCTTTTATGATTTATACTTTCTGTGTCCCACCTAAGAAATTTTTGCCTACCCCAGAGTTGTGAAGATTTTCTCCTATTTTTTTCTAAAACTTTTGTAGTCTTAACCTTTAAGTTTATGATCTATTTCAAGTTAATTTTTGTATGTGGTGTGCAGTGGGAGTCAGGGGTCATTTTTTTCCATATGGATGTCCAGTTGTTCCAGCACCGTTGTGGAAAGACTTTTTCCCATTGAATTGCCTTGGTACCTTTGATAAAAATCACTTGACTATAACTGTGTAGCTCTTTTGCTCCATACTATTGATCTCTATGTCTGTCCTTATGCCAGTACCACACTGTCTGGCTCATTGTAGCTTTGTTGTAAATCTGTTCCTTTTCAAAATGGTTTTGGCTGTTCTAGCTCCTTGCATTTCCATGTAAATTTTAGAATCAGCTCATCAGTTTCTAACAAGCCTGCTGGGATTTTCACAGTGATTGCATTGAATGTGTAGATCAATTTGAGGAGAATTATCATCTTAACAATATTGAGTCTTCTGATCCACGAGCGTAGTATATCTCCCCATTTATTGAAGTCTTTTAAAATTTACCTGAGCAGTGCTTTATAGTTTGTTGTTGTTGTTGTTTCTTTCTTTTTTACTTTCATCCCGTGAGTTCAGCAGATAGCACCAAGCATCTCTGGCTGTGAAGAATGCAATATAAAGTGAAGTATTCTTCCAAGTAGAGAGGTTGAAAGTGTTCAAGGGGGTTCTGTGGGGATACATTTTACAAGTGGATGCATCTTAAAATGAGGAAGTCAGAGACAGATGCTTGTGTGAGGGCTGGGGGGTGGCGAGGAGATCCTCGGGTTTCTTTGCCCAGTTCTGATCAGAGGTCTAGTCAGTGAGATTGGGTTTGGGTGTCCAGAAGAGAAGCTTACGGCCAACAGTGTATGTCTACATGTCCAGGACGTTGACCCACATCACATGGTAATGCTGGACTAGATCTTCCTCTTTCATTGCTGACTGTTGTATTTAGTTTCTAGAATTTTAAGTGCTGCTGGGAAGTGACTAAGGCTGCAGGCATGCGCTGGACATTGAGGCATTTGGCCTGTATGCGCCTTCTTTATTGAATACGCTTGTTGTAGTTCACTGGGTATCCTCTCAACAATTCTTTCTTGAGAGTCTATTTATTATTATAGTTGTATGTGCATCTACTTGAATACCTATTATGTATCAGCCATTGTGCTTTACATGCCTCATCTCATTTAATTTAACCCAATAAAGTGGGTCCTTACTGACAGTTTACAGTTGAAGGAACTGACCATAAAAGAGGTTGAGTCATACAATGGCGAGTAAAAGTTCCAGAGCCAAATCCAGGTCTATATGACTCCAGCACTTGTGTTTTTAACTATGGTATGTTCTGTCCTTGTTGTTATATGCTGGCAAGTCGACTCCACCTCCTGGCAACCCTATGAATGAGTGATGTCCACAATGTCCTGTCCTCAGCAGCCCTACTCAGCTCCTGCAGACTCATGCCTGTGGCTGCCTTTATGGAGTCAATCCATCTTAGATTTGCTCTTCCTCTTTTCCTGCTGCCTCCTACTTTTTCCAGCTTTATTATCTTTTCCAAAGAATCCTGCCTTTTATGATATGCCCAAAGTAGGACAGGCTCAGTTTAATCATTTTTGCCTCCAGCTATAGTTCAGGCTTAATTTGCTCTAGGACCTGCTTGTTTGTCTTTCTGGCAGTGCAGGGTATCCACAGAGCTCTCCTCCAACACCGTATTTCCAACAAGTCAATTTTTTCCTGTTAGCCTTCTTCCTACTCTTCTTCTCTCCTACCCTTTTGTCATGGAGTCCCCAGTCTAATCTACGTATTTATTCATGGTCTTTCCATAGCACTAAGTGGGTTCATCTACCATAATCATTATCACATACTGATTTAGTTGTCTTGATGTCTTATAGTTTTAACTGTATGTATCTTGCTAATATTTTGTTAAATTAATTTCAGTTTTTAAATTGTTTAATGATAGAATATAAAAATGCAATTGATTGTTGTATAAGAACCTCATTTCCTCTAACCTTGCTAAACTTATTAGTTCTGGTAGCTGTTTTATAGATTCCCTAAGATCTTCTGTGTACATAATTATGTCATCTGCAAATAAATACAATTTTACTTCTTCCTTTCCAATCTTTATGTCTTTAATTCCTTTTTCTTGCTTTATTGCACTGGCTAATACCTCCAGTACAATGTTAAATAGAAGTGATAAAACTGGGCATCCTAGCCCCGGTCTCAATTAAGGATCAATTAAAGGGGAAACATTTTATCTTACATCATTAAGTATATTCTGTGAGCTGTGAATTTTTCATAGATAATCTTTATCAGGTTGAGAAAGTTCCCTTCTACATCTAGTTTTCTGAGAGTTTTTATTATGAATGGGTGCTGAAACTTGTCAAATGCTTTTTCTGCATCTATTGAGATGATTGATTATTCTCCTTTATTCTGTTAATGTGTTGCATTACATTATTGACGTTCAAATGTTAATTTAAACTTTGCATTCCTGTAATAAACCCCATTTGGTTATGGCATATTGCCCTTTGATATATTACTAGATTCAACTTAACTAATATTTCGTTAAAGATTTATGCACTTGTATTCTGAGGGGTAATGATCTTCTCCATCATCCAATGGGATGCAGCCACACCCTCCCCAGCAAGGTCTAAATCTCAGCCTTAGGTGGGGCCTCTTCCAAACTTGCTCCTTTGGGTATGCTCTCTGAGCCCAAGAGGTAGTAGCTGCTCCCCATAGCTATCATTCCTGTCTTTTTTAGATTTCTCTTTATCCCTCTTAGTAGTTAATCTCCAATTTTTAGTTAAAATGTTTTATATTAAACTTTCTGTATAATGAACTGGCATGGTTTTTGTCTCCTGACCAGACTCTTACTAATACATGTTCCCTTGAAAGTTATATGCATTTTTTCCTCTGACTATTTTTAAGAATTTCTCTTTGTCTTGGATTTTGACTGTTTTGTTTTTGTTTTGATGTGGCTATTTGGGCATTCTTTGTCCTACTTTATGTCTAGCATTTCTTGAACTTGAGTGCTATGGACTGAATTGTGTGCCCCCTCCCTCCCAAATGTATATGTTGAACCCGAACTCCCAGTGTGGTAGTATTTGGATATGGGGCATTTAGGAGATGAAGGTCATGGGTTAGATGAAGTCATGAGGGTGGAGCCCCGTGATGGGATTAGTGCCCTTATAAGAAGAGAAAGAGACACTAGAGCCCTCTCACTCCACTGTTTGAGGACACAGCAAGAAGGCAGCAGTCTGCAGCTGGGAAGAGAGCCCTCACCAGGACCTGACCATGCTGGCACGCTGATCTTGGACTTGTAGTCTCCAGAACTATGAGAGAATAAATCTCAGTTGGTTAAGCCACCCAGTCTGTGCTATTTTGTTACGGCAGCCTGAGCTGAGTAAGACACTATGCCTTGATATCTTCCATCAGTTGTAGAAAATTCTCAGCCATTATATCTTTGAGTATTGCTTCTGTTCTAGTCCCTCTGTTCCCTCCTTTTGGGACCCAATATGTGTATTTTAGATGATTTCACGATATCCGCTATATTTCTTATGTACTTTTTCTTATATCCCAACCTTTTGTCCTTTCATGCTTGATTTTGAATATTTTTCTTGACCCATCTTCCATTTCTGTCTTCAGCATTGTCTGATCCGCTGTTCAACCCATCTATTGAGTTCTTAATTTAATATACTGTGTTTTTAAGTTCTTGAAGTTCTAGAATTCCAGAGTTTATGGTTTCCATTTCTCTGCCAAAGTTCTCCACCTTGTCCGTTAGTTCCTTGATCATATTAAGTAAAATTATTATGAAGTCTGCATCTGATATTGCCATTATGTGTATCCTCTGTCCATCTCTTTCTCTTGTCAGTAGTTTTTCTTGGTTTCACACATGTATTTAGTTTCCCAGTAAATGCCTGATTATTTTCGATTGAATGCTACAAATTGAAAATGAAAATTGTATGGAGATTTGGGATGATTTGAGGTTGTGATGTCTGAGTTATTTTGGACTCATCCTTTGGGTGCCGACTCAAAGCCGTGGGAGTTTTACCAGAGCTCCATCTCCTTGGCAGTCCCTCAACTCCAGTTCTTGTTCTCTTGTTCAATTCCTCTGCCTCTCAGTCCTGCCTTTGGAATCACCAGATGCATCTGAGAGAACAGTAGCCCCAAATGCCGGTTCAAGCCTTGGGCTTCCCTCTCTCGGGTCTCGGCCCCATCATTCCTCACGGCCCCGCCAGCCTTCCATTGCCTTCAAAAAGATTTCCCCAACACACACACACCCTTTCTAGCTGTTCTCAGTGGGAGAACGGTCTGAGTCACCTAATCTGACACTGCCAGGAAGGGAACCCATGACGTTATCTGAACCCTGAGAGACTAATTGAACCACATGCCCCAAGGTTTGCAGGTGTTAGTTAGGGCCTGGCTGACGCGGCTCTTTAGGCAGCATCACAGCGGCTGTGCAGTTGAGCATCTCAGCATCCACAAGCTTTCTGTGTTTAAACAAGTGTGATTCGATTTCTAGCCAGGCTTGCTTACTGCGTTCTTTCTCATTTCTTTCGTTCTGACCACTCAGGTGTAGTGCTACAGTCCAGTTGAAAGAGAGACTTCTCTTCTGGCTATAAAACTGCAAACCGTTCAGACTGGTGTCGTATATCACACTTTATAAGCTGCAGGTTTCATGCACGCTAAAATGGACTTCGATTATCATCACTTGAAATCTTTGAATGGCCAGAGGAAAAGGCGCTCTGTATAATAGGAAATTCAGATAATAGTAAAGGGTGTTGAATTGTACACAATTTTAAGTAAAGAGAGATTGGAAAAGAATATTCTAGATATGTGGCTTCATTTGGTTCAGGAGACTGTCAGCATATGAAAAAGTATTTTCACAAAATGTACTGTCTAGTGCAGTAGTTCCCAACCTTCATTTCAAGTCATTTTCTTTCTCACTGAGTTGCGTTTTTTAATGGTTGAGATTGTGTATATGTGTATTTTGTGTCTATCTGGTTTCAATACAGCATTCATTGATCAAGAAAATATATGTGCATATGACATTCATATACTCATATTCAAGGACTCCTTTCAGTGACTTTGTGGGCTCTCCTCCCTCACTTTGGCCCCTATAGGTTGAGAACCACTGGCCTCATATATATGACTTTTGTCTGACCAAATATCTAACCATTGTGTACTGACCTGGCTATTCACAAGAACTGTTTTAAAAAGAAATCGCTAGGTTCACCTCCCCATGTTCTTTGTCATGGAACACTTCTAAGTAATGAATTATTTGCATTAGGTAAATGAACTAGCCCAAGAGTCTCTACACTATAGATTTCATAAAGTCATTTAAGTAGGCAAAGTGAAGGTATATCCTGCTTTATTTGAATTGAATTTAAGATGATATAAATTTATAAAATAACACAGTTATAAAATATCTTCCCTTTTCAGGAGAACTTGCTGTAGCCTCTCATTAAAAAAAGTTTTATTTTTCATTATGCAAGTACTATGTTTTCAGCGTAGATACATTATTAAATACAGATAAGCAAAAGAAATTAAAATCATCCATAGTTTCCACCATGCCAAGATAATTGTTAATACTTTGGTGCATACCCTTCCAGACTTTTTTTCTAAGTGTATTTGTGGGTGTTTTTAATAAAAATGTAGCCTCTCTTTACATAGTGTTATTTCAGTGCATTTTAAATTATTTGATTTTCTGCTTAAAGAGATATCTAGAGGAATGGTCACCAAAATGTTTCTAGTGGTTCTTAAGTGATGGAATTTAGGATGATTTGTATTACCTTCTTATCACTTGAGTATTTTTACTGAGTTTGCATCATTTTCTTGGAAACCATAGTTGTTCACTCAACATTTTATTTACACAGAGCTTATGATCATTCATTAGGGATTCATTCATTTACTTTTCGAATATGTATGGAGCACCTGTTGTGCATCGTGCATGGGGTTAGCACAATGAAGAACTTAGTCCTTCTTTCAAAGAACTCCAGGCTTAGTTGAAGACACAGCCTGGGCAACAACTGTCCTTTATGGCAAGGACATCTGTAGAATTCTGTGGGCACCTCAAAGCAGTAACCTAGAAGCCTGGTGGGACCCCTGGGCGGGGATGGGAGGAACCCCTGGGAATGTCCTCTGGGAGGAAGCAGAACTTGAGCTGAATGCTGAAGGATTGCCCGGTGCTCCCAAAGCCAGGAACACAGGGGGTGGTCTGCACAGATTGAGGGCACGCTGGGTATTTGAGAATGACAAGCTTGATATAGGTGGAAAGCAGCATATTTGGTGAAGGAGAAAGCTGGGGAGAAATAGAAAGTAACACAAGGAAGGTAAATATGTGCAGATTACACAGTCTTCCACATGCCACTTGTGCCATTGGTTGTTTGGGGTGCAGACAGTAAGACAAGGGAACACGGGTTTATGGGGAGTAACGCCCGTGGAAGGCAAGGAAGGAAGCCTGCCGTGATGCAGACTGGTGAGGTCTCTGCCAGCCTAGTGCTGAGCAGCAGAGCGCCGTAGAGGCGCCTGCACACCAGGAAAGGGCCAGGCCCCGGTCCTCAGCCTTGCTCACTCATCATTGGCTGGGAGACCACAACCTAAAAGCTGAGATGGGCCCTGAGGCTCCCAACTGGAGGGAGTCACCTAACCACACTCCTTGCTGAGCAGCCGTCCTTCTGGAGGGAGTCTGGGCAGTGCATCTCTACGTCAGCCACACCACCACAAGGAGTTCAGAGAGCTGTTGGCACGAGTGGGAGCCGTTGTTTTTTAAATAGGGAAGTACCATGAATCAGCTTTGTGGGCTGTTGAGATCATGCTGTGTGCTTAGCACTCTGCCAGAAACTATAAGGAGATTGATTTATGTCGAAGAAAGTAAGTCAGTGCCCATAAGGAATTTATCATCTAGTTACACAGATAATTAACATGCATGGAGCAATGGTGAAGAAATACAAAGAAAAAGAAAAGTAATTAGTGGAGTGCCAAAGAAATTCAAAGGAAGATGCAGGTTATCATTCAGTTCCAATTAAAAAGGAGCTCAACCAAGGCTGTCACGGTCAAGAATGTCATCGTGGATAACAGGATTGGAGCTTCGCTTGTAAAGACTGAGCTGGAACTGGCCCAAGGGGGCCAGGGAGGCTGTCCCAGGTGGGGACATGGAGCAACATGAGTAAATGAAAGGAGATAGAGTGTGATATTTTTGTCAAACTGTAAGGTGGTGGACCTGACTAGAGGGAGTGGGGGAGAAGGGATTGGAAACTAGTTCAAAGTTTAATGTGTCAAGTTAGGCAATTATTGATGGTTTTGAAGCCATGTGGGAACTTTCTACTTGACTTTATTGGCAGTGGTTTGCCCTTGCTCCGTAGAGGCCCCGCAGTGGCCCATCTGGGGAGGCGTGGGCAGGTGGAAAGCTAGCAAGCTCCAGCCCTCACCCCTCCAGAGTTCCCAGAGGAACTCTGCTTTCCTTTGTTCTGAGTGAGATTTTGTTGAAGTAGAGGTAACTAAAAAGTCATTGAAAACGCTGCAGTACTAAACAGAGAACGCTGACAAGTTTTGAACAAAGATATGTTTAGGGCCATCACCCAGCACAGTATGAGCTGAGCAGGAGAGCCTGGATCAAGAAGGCCCTTTAGTGTACCTTTGCAGACCTGGCCCAGCAGGAGCGGTGAGCACAAGGCAGATGGAGGAGGAGTGTTGCAAGAAGCAAGAAACGTGAGGTGCACGTGGTTGACGCTTGGTGAACAGATGAGTGAGCCGTGTCTCTGAGGTTCTGAGCTTTGATGAAAGAGAATCCACAGGGACTCTTAGAGCAGGAATACATAATACAGGGGAGAAAAAGATGATGGCAATAGTGATGATGAGCTTGATATTAGACGTGTTAAATTTGAGCCATGAAGACAGGTAAGCAAAGCGTGAAGGAAGGTACCTGAAGCTGCATTATCGTGTAAGATCTGGAAGAAGAGTTGCCAATGCTGGAGACAGGCTTGAGAGGGTGGACAGTGCTGGTGGTGCCACATGGCCAGAGGCTGTTCAGGGAGGAGCAAGGTGGGAGAGGATGAGATAGTCAGCAAGGAGATCAAAACAGGCAGGACAGGGAGGACGGGCTGGTCATTGGAGTCAGTGGATTTCCATGGGGCAGCAGCAGAATGGTGAGGACAGAACTAGTTTTCACGTGGTAAGTCAGAGTCAGGAGCAGGTAAGAGAGGAGCTGGCAGCAGCCTGTGTAATTTGACAAATTTGACAAGAGAGAGGAGAGATGTGAGAACTGAGCCTGAGCGAGCTTCAATTCAAGGTCATGTGGGTTTTTCCAAGAAGGGCAGACAGACCGAAGGGAACAGCAGATGCTGCTTGTCGAGCACCCAGCCCCCTCTAGCCAGGCTTTGTGCTGGGCGTCCCCACACTTATCTCTGACCCTCTGACCCTTCACAACAGACAACAGTTATGGGGCCGGGACTGTGTCTGGTTGTCCACCACTGTGCCTCCAGCGCCAGGTGAGCCTCTCAGTGAGCCTCAGTCTCCTTATCTGTATGTGGCGGTGAGCTTATCAGGAGGGAGGGGTCATTGGGTTCAGCAGGTAGATGATGCATGTGGGCTGACGTGAACAGTCATCGTGCAGCGTTGGTGTGTCCCGAGTTCACTGAATGGAAGTGGTCGAGGTAGTAATGTTTGTGAACATTAGTGATGAGCCAGAGGGGAGAAAATAGCTTACCTAAGGTCACAGAGTGGCCAAACTGAAGCCCACATCTGTCTGGCTTCAGAGTTAGCCTTGCCCCCGACACCACTCAACCCCTTCAGGTTGCAACTTAATTTGTAAAGACCTAAAACAATCAAGGCCCATCTTTGCACTTCCACGTCCAGCCTTGTAGCCATTGTCAGTCTCTTAGTTCTCAAAGTCACCACCCCTGGGGAATCATAATTGAAGAAGGCAGTTGGGGTTGGAACAAAGAGAAAGGATATCTGAAACAGCAAAAGAGGAAGTCAAAACAATAATGAAGGAAAGATGTTAAGGGAAAATGCCTAGAACCAGGAGAAGCAATCCCAAGTCAGAGCACAGGGAAATGCAGGCCTGGGGGCCAGGCAAATAGAAGGCTGCAGGGTCTCGGGAAGAGACGGAGCAGCACCACGCCAAGCGTGTAGCTATGTGGCCTTGGTGCCAAGAGATCAACTCAGTGACTGATCGTTCCTGGGTACAGGAAGGAGACAGATAGATGGACACCGAGACTTGAATGGGCTGCCCATAATGGGTTTGGTGGTTTTCATGGGGTATGGTTTTTCATTTTGTTTTGTTTTCCTCTGGAAAAGAGAAGGAACCTGCAGGCATTTGGCAGAAGACAGAAGGGGAGTGAAGACAGAAGAGACTGGAAAGGATGGGAAGGGGGCACAGGGGACGTGGGGCAGTGCAGGCCACACGCTCACCTTCTAGCAGGATGGCACGGTTTTGTGCACTTTCTCAGTTATCAGGGGCTACCAGGGCATCTCTACCAGGTGAAGGGTCTGGGTTGGCCAGAAGACGATGGCTAGGCTGGAGCCATATAAGAGGTTAAGCGACAAGTTCCTGGGGTAGGGACCGTGATTACAAAGATGTGCAGGGTGGGAAGAGAGGTGTCAGGGAAAGAACCGTCTGAGAGGAGAGGCGCCGGCCTGGGATTTCAGAACTGGCCCGGCACTTCCAGGCCCTTATAAAAAGGGGGTGTGGGCGCTGAAGTTCGGTAGTCGTATACCAGGGCTGGGGGCTCGGGGTCACCAGTGATAACCTGGGTGTTGAAGTCAAGGAAGATAATTACTGGCAAGAATCTGAAAGCTGCAGGTGAGCCCAGATGTTAGGGGAGGTGAGAATAAATCTGGCCGGTGACAGTGATGATGAAGGGTTTGAGGAGGTGGCATGCATTTGTCAAGGAGGTATGTGCTGCCTGTCTGCAGTAGCTCCTTTCGAGGTGCTATCCGTTTTATTTTAGTCCCCATTTTGCATATAAGGTTAGCCTCAGTGACTCAGAGCAGAGAAACGAGATGCCAGAAGTTACCCAAACACAGCACAGCTGGGACTAGATTTGGGTTTTTGTCATCTCCCGATTCAACGATCTGTTCCTAAAGTACAGCTTTTTTATGCTTTTCACATAAAAGTTAGTCCTTGACTAACACTGGACTTAAATTTTGAAAGAACCCTCTTGATTATTAATGAAATTCTCTGGGGTTTGAAGAAACTTTTCTGATGAAAGTGGTCTTGTGTTTGACATTCCTTGCTGCTCTGTTCCTTCTCTGGCCCTGCGCCAGCCACCGGTGACCCAGATGGCTCCAGAGTGGGCTGGATTCTGACATTCCTTAGCATCTAGTACAGAAGGGAGACAAAAACAGATCGTTTCTGAAGTGATTTAATTCTACATGACAGGAAAAGTGAGGGAAGTTGGACTCAATTCCACCTTTGTCGTCCCAAATCTGGCGTCCCAGTCTAACGGACGGAGAGGAGCGTGGTGGACTGATTGGCTGATTGAGTGATATGAATGATTCCCAGGTCTGTCTGAAGTCTGTCGGGCAGGTGGCTTTGTCTGTGGTTTCACAATGAGCTTGGTGGAAGAGATCAATGGAACTTTCAGGAGATTGTAATAGGAGTCTAGTTTTGCATTTATCTGCTGGTGAATGTCACAAGATACGAATTTTAAAAACCTAGCTAAATGCACACTCACCCTAACCTGACAAGAGTTGGCCTCTGTCCGTCCCTTTGGCTGGCCACCCTGTGTGGCGATGGGGCAGAGAATCTCAGCAGCAGCTCCGCACTGCCTGGAACATGGCATCCCTCCACCAGGGGTCAGACCCTGAGGAGCCCACCTGGGCTATGTCACTGTCACTTGATTCAAGATGAACTGGCTCACATCAGTGACACGCTTGGTTCAGGTTTGGAAACAGACCTTGGTCAGACATCCATCTTCAATTCGATGGTCCTTCCACTTGTTCCAAGAATGCCGTCCTGTCACCCACAGCTGCCCACTGTGCTGCCCCTTCCCCAGCTTCACCCAGGGCTGAGGACGAGGAGCTAGGGAATCGGGGTTTGGCTTGCTCCCTGTTGTTCAAGTCAGGTATGTGCATTGGCACAGGTGTTGACTACGTGCAAACACAGACAAGAGCATCATGGCACCACTGTCGCATCTTGGGGTTTTTCCTTCAAGTCGTCTCCCCTTGCGTGTGGTTTGTGCAGTTGTGACTGTACAGTATTTGTCTTGCTTCTTTACTTCATCTTAGAAAGCAAGCATTTTCCCACATTACTAACGTATTCATAGACAACAGTTTAATAACTTGTAGTTATTCGTTGTGGCTGTTCATGATTTACTTAATCATTCCTCTCTTGTTGGTCACATAGTTTCTGACTTTTGACTGTTATAAATAAAGCACTGCGTGTCTTGTTCCCCCATTCTTCTTGCCAGTTTAGGATTGATTCCTGAAAGTAGACTTTCTGAGGAAGGGATACAGACATTTTCTCACCTTCACATATCTGTCCTTT
The DNA here is from genome assembly GCA_031878705.1 of Tapirus indicus. NCBI lineage: Eukaryota > Metazoa > Chordata > Mammalia > Perissodactyla > Tapiridae > Tapirus > Tapirus indicus. The sequence goes on from CM062932.1 coordinate 58,703,710, forward strand.
CCAGAAGGATCGTGCCAGCTCATACTCCCAAAGTGTCATCTGTGAGGGCCACAGATTTACTCTAAAGCGACCTTCTTTTCACTCGTGAGCTGACCTGGAGCATCACTGAAGAGTGTCGCCCGGTAGTCTATTTGGGTTTTTTCTTCGTACATACAAACTTGTTCACAGCAGGGAGAAGGCAAGCACAGCTCCAGTTTAAACCCTTCACTGGAATGCCTGTGCACACTACGTGGCCCAGCCCTCTGCTATACTCACTTCTGGTGTTTTTAGTCCAGTGAAGGTGCTCCCTGGCCCTGCTGGCACTGTATCCAGGACTGTGTCTGAATTTAAAAGCTGAAATCTAGGTGTGGTTTTGGTATTGAACAGATTGATGTTTGTGTAGTGAAGAACTTAGCCTTGCCCAGAGAGAAGGTCTGGCCTTTGCCCTCAGCTTCTGGGAGGTAACCATGTCATACCTGGTAGGAGTGTCTCTGTTTAGGGTGGGCACCAGCCACACCTGATGGTCATAGGATGTGGGTTCATACCACTAGAAAGAGCAACCACATGATTTAGGGTGGGGGCTTTGAGTGTGGGATCAGTCCACCTGAGGCTGAGTTCAGGCAACCCCGTCAGCCAACCTGGCCTCCCTGGTGGACACCGAGGCCCCAGAGCTCCCTGGTTGGCAGAGCTCTGTGCGTGCTGCCACACATGGATGCCCAGAGCAGACCACATCCTGACTCCATGGGGAGAGGACACGGAAGTCCCACGTTTGGTCCTTTTCCCAGACTCTGTCCCCTGAGTCCCTCTCTGGACTGGTTTGAGTCTCTATTTCTCTGTAGTAAACCGTAACTTTGAGTATAACAGCTTTCACTGTTCTGCAAGTTCTTCTAGTGATCAAATCTGAGAGTGGTTTGGGACCCCCCGAACTTGCATTTGGTGTCAGAGGTGAGGACAGTTTTGGGGACTGTACCCTCTAACCTCATAGTTTGGCTAACTCTGAATATGTTTAACAAGAGAATCTGTGACAGGTATTCAAGATAGGCATTTTTCCGAGTGCTTATTCCTCGCACACTTTAGCCGTTGATGAGTTTGCTGAGCCTTGACAACGTGGGTCTTCAGATGTGCTGTGTTCTCCATCCAGACTGCTTCGGGGGGGAGGGGGGGCAGGCAGCATATTCAGCAAGAGTCTCACACTATAAAAGGTGCAGTGTTTTTGCTGAATGTTGTCATTGATGATCCTGTAAATCATTTTGTTAACAAGGGTTTCAGTGCGTGTGTTGCTCATCTCCAGTGGGACCCAAGACACAAGCTAATGTCCACCCTCGGGCCCTATCGATGTGGGGGTGTCCACAGGCACTCAAGGGCCGAGAATAAGAACGCTGGTCAAATGCCTTCTCGGGCTGTCTGTTTGTGTTCTCTTGGGAGGGCCACCCCACCTCAGCTGGCCGCCATGGCGTGAAGTCTGGTGCAGCTTGTTAGAGAGCGGAGGATCTTTGCTCTGCTGTGCTTTGCTCATGGCTCCATGCTCTTCCTTCCGGAGAGAGTCGGGTGGCGAAGGGAGCAGTCCTGCGGGGTGAGGAAGCCAGAGAGGCCTGCTGTCCTTGTGGCGAGTGTTTTCCTAGAGACCTTGACTTCTTTTAAAAGAGGCCCAACGCACAGAGCCAATTAAAATTGCTTTTTAAATCAGCCACGCCATGATCAATAACTTGACTGTGTTTGCAAACCTTTCAGTTTGGGTAAACTAGAGTCTCCCCATTGAGGTAGAGATTTTTTTCTTGTATTTGGAATCATTTTTTTGAGACTTCTGACATTCGTTGAGCGATAATGCTATTTTCAAGTATTTTACTGATTCCTTATCTCTTACTTTTTTGTCCTGTCACTAAGCCTACTTGAGGAAAGAAGAATTTTCTCCTCCTGAAGGAAAAGGCGTTTAGCGGCAGGAACATTCATGTGCTGCAGAGCCGTCTTAGGAAGTTGGCTCTGCTGCACCTGTCCTGAGGCCCAGCCTGTCGGAATGTCGGTCACGCGGAGACAGTGCCGTCAAGCGGGTTACTATAATGGGAGTTATTAATCTGTTAAGTCTTATAAATAGCAAGAGTCACGCTCTAGTCTCTGAACCAAATTACTGTGAACATTTTCCTTTGGGGAGAAAAAGAGAGTTTTCTGTCAGATATAATTAAAGTTGCTACACAGCAGGGACAGTGACGCTTGTACAACGAGAGAGATGAGCCCCCACCTCAGGGCTCTGCACCTGCTGCCCTCGGCCTGCCTTCTTCTCCCTCTGCTTTCCACGCGGCCTGCTGCCCGGCTTCCTCAGACGCTGGCCTCTCTGCTGCAACATGGTCTTCTCAGGCTTCTCTCAGCTGCCCTCACAGCGCAGCCGCCCTCGTCCCTCCCCACCCCATTCTCTGCCTTCTCTGCATCATTGGCTACCCCTTCACACGTTGCGTCGGCACTTGTCCTTCCCACCAGGCCGTCAGCTCCACGGGAGCAGGGCCGTCACAGATCCCGACGAGCACTGCATTGCGGTGCCCAGTTGTAAGGGCTCAAAATAGTTGTTGAACAGATGGGAGGTAAGTCAACCTTAGAGGACAGCTTTCCTTCCTCGGCTCTCGGGTTGAAAGTGCACTTCCGCAGGCACGAGCCACAGGGACGGGGCTGAGATGAGGAATCGTAGAATGTGGTGCCAACTCCTTGGCAGCAAGTGCCACTGGCTGCCCTTTGGACCCAGTCCATGGCCCATCTCTCGGACGTGGAAACTACGAGATCGTGTTTGTTGCCGCTGGGTCTGGTCCACACATCTGGGGCACCCAAAGAGACTGCTTTTGTGTAGATGTGGAAGGGCAAGAAAGTGGAAGATGGAGGCTGAGTCCTAAGATGTGAGGTTACAAGTATAAGAGTCTTGAAAATCACGGGCAAGGCCAGGGGGTTCTCCTGGTGTAGCTGAGCCTCTCCTGCCTCTGGTCTGGAGCTTTTTGTCTCCCTCGCCTCTTTTCTTCCCGCCGTCTCCTCCCTCCATCCCCTATTTCTATGGTCACTAATGAAAATGCACCATATTTCCTAGGATTCCCGGCCGGCTGAACGACAGGAGGACTCCTTTGGGTGAACTGAATTGGATCTTCACAGCGATCACAGACACCATCGCGTGGAATGTGCTCCCTCGGGGTGAGGCTGCCTGGGCCGGTCAGCGTAGGGCCAGGGAGGGCTGCTGCCTCGAGAGTTGGGAGACACTGGGCCTTGGCCATAGGGGAGTCAAATGGAAGAAATCAGTTCTCTCAGTGAGGAATCCCGATGGGGATGAAAAGGAGAAGGCAAGAACCTAAAGAGATGTCTTGAGGATGAAATAAGTTACCGTGTGTCAGGCACTCAGAACAATGGCATATCGTGAGCTCCAGACACGCGTTTGCTCAGATTGTCAGTACATTACTCTCTAGGCAGTCAGGGCTCATCTTTCTTCATGATCATTGGCACTATCCATATTTCTTAACACCACAATTACTATTATAAGACTTGTTTGTCTTTTTCGTTATTGATGGGTTGGGTTTTGGTGTTTGTTCATATTTATGTATGTAAGTATGTATGTATCTATTGCAATGGAAAATGTGCATACTAGTCCAAACTTGCTTGTAAAAGTTTTTCATGGAAGTAAATTTGTGTATTTGGCTTTAAATGCTGGACATGAGTCACTGAAGATACCTGTTTATCTTTTATCTGCCCTCAGATCTCTTCCAAAAGCTCTTCAGACAGGACCTGTTGGTGGCTAGTCTGTTCCGAAATTTTTTGTTGGCAGAAAGGATCATGAGGTCGTATAACTGCACCCCCGTCAGCAGCCCACGCCTGCCCCCCACTTACATGCATGCAATGTGGTAAGTGTCTCACGGCCGGACAGCGCTGACTGACGGTTAAGTTCTCTAAATAGTATGGTTTTCTTCCATTTCTACAATAGTACAAGTTTCATGGAATTACATGAACCAAAATAGGAAGACTTGCCACCAAACTCGGAGACCTAAGTGGTGTTGACAAGTAAATAAAATCATCCCTACAGCTCTCTACAAATGGGAAACCTGAGTCTCCGTCAGAAGCACAGGCGCCTCTGAGGGTCTTTCCAGACTGAGTGGAAGCAGCACCTCCAGAGGCCTTACAGTTGTGTAGCTCGGGGACGGGGGAGGGCTTGCAGACGAGATTCTGACTCTACAGAGACTAGTATTGAGAAAGGAAACTGCCAACTGAATTTATAGTCTGTGTAAGATTGCTCCAGAAAATTAAAACCCTTGGGTTTGTGACCAGTTAATTTGTATGCTTATTTCACACGTGCATACGAGTGTGGCAGTTGATCACAATTTCCCCCCAAAACTGGATCCCTGCTACTTATGCTCCTACTAACAGCAGTCACAGTAATAATACTGTAAACAGCCTTTAATCCAGGCGTCATGTCCGAGGCGTCTGGCCTCTTCCTGTTTCCTTGCTTTTGTAATGCAAGCAGAGTTTGAGGAAGTGCTCAAATGAGATGTTAACAAAGCAAAAATGAGTCTTAGTTACATCCATCAGAGGGAAAAACCCTAATATAATATTTAAAAAGAGCAATTCGTTTATGGTTAGCTTAAAAGCCATTTTATGGTGTATTTTCATGGTCAGGTTTATTTCAGCTAGTGATTTTTTTTTAATACGTGCATGACCACTTCCTCCCAACACTGGAAACCCAGAGAGCCAAGAAGGAGTTTGTAAACTCACTGCCTCTTATCCACTCCAGGAAAATCGGGAACTAACACTCTTATCTATGAGACAAATCAAGATGCACTGGGCTGGCCATAGCACCAGGCTGTAAACAGAGTTAGAATGTGCATCATCCGTATCCTTTGTAGGAGTTTGTAGAATAAAGTAGAGGACACTGATATGGAGAAACACGGAAGTGGGATTAGACCCTACAGAAGAATCAACGATACGACCATTTACATCGTGTGGAAACAGAGTGGCAGACCACAGCACACTGCACTTCTGTTCCTCCAGAAGACTGGAATGGGAAGAGAGATGATTGTTGGAAAAGCCTTTGTGAAGCTTAGAATGAAGACGAACGTGTCTGGAAGAGTAGATCCTCAAAACTGCCTTATTCCCTTAAGAACAGTGATGCCTTAAATCCTATCTGTTTCTTCTGAACCAGGTTTTTATAAAGTATCTATTATAAAAAAGGAAATAAAAAGGAAAAAGAGCTGCTCGGGGTCAGTGCCACATCTGGTCATGGATGAAAACCAGGTGTGGAGTAATAGGAGATGGACACCACAGCAGCCGCCCAGTGTGAGGGCCGCCAGGCCAAGCAGGCTCCTCGGGAGGAAACGTGGAGTGGACTCGAAGCACCGACTGTGAGCAAGAAGCAGCCTGCGTCCTCCTCTCCCTGTCCACCTGATCACCCCAGCAATGAAACAGTTTTATTTTTCATGATGTTTCTCTGGACGTGAAAATGCCTCCTATAACGAATGCTCAGCTGCTGCACAGGAGGAGATGGTAAAGGCCAGAGCTGATCAGAGAGCAAAGAGGACAGGCAGGGCAGGTGAAAGGCAGCAGAAAGGGACCCAGGGAAGGAAGCACATGGAGATGGTGGCACCCATCTCTTTTCATCAGCCTAGGGATCTTTCTCTGATACTGGGCTCTTAGAATGTTTCTGAACTCTGGAATTTGTATAAGTACTGTTTCATGTAAGGCCAAAGTAACAGCAGCGTCTCATAAACCCGCCCATCTCTGTTAGTGATGCCCTTCCGTGCCAGCCTGGAAGCCTGGGAGTGTGGCCCTCTCTCCTGCAAATTAGCTGCAATCTCATAAAGCAGATCCTCACTTGTATTTATTTGTTGTGAGGAGAAACGTGAGCTAACACAGCCCTCGGCAAGGCCCGTACGGGTATCCCGAGGCACGTGGAATTGCTGGTGGGCATACGTGTACACGTGGGTTTTTCTACTTTCCTGGCTCCGACCTCCCTGAGCACTTTAGGGGCCCTCTGTAGCTGATGTGCACCCTGAAGCCTTGAGTATAATCTAGTCACTCGGCCTTTGTGGTCCCCTCCTGCAAAGTGCTGTATCTATGGCCTGATATTCTCCCTGCTCCCTTTTAGGGGAATTCTGATTGTTGCAGGTTGTGTTCCGTGGGAAGCAGACTCAGAGACGGAGGTTAGCGGTAGGATGCTGTTAGAGACGGCTCCTGGGATCATGCCCGTGGATGGCGAGGCGGCAGGACTGGGCAGAGAGGAAAGTCGAGTGGCGATACAGTCTCAGCAGTCTCCTCAGCCAACCCTTGGGAGGGTCATGACCCTTCAGAAGTGTCCTTCTTGTCGTGAGAGGGCCAGGTCATTATCCTCCCTCAGCAGGCAGCCTTGGATGCAGGCCACCTGGACAGGGGAGCAAGAAAACCTTTCTACTGAAGGGGGACCCAGCCCCCAGCATGCTGCTCTGCTTCTCACTGTAAGAAAGATTCTCACCCGCCTTTTCCTGGGCTTCTGATATCCCATTACTGTCATTTCAACGGATCTTTCAGAGATTCAGAAGCACAGAACGGAATTTCTCTTCTCTGAGTGTCCAGCTTTCTGTCTCCCATCCAACCTATTTCCAAGAAACACATTTCCTTTCCTAATCCAAAAAAGAATTGTCTTTCCAGTTGGTTTTGCAGAGCTTGTCACCAGACCCTGCTGAGGTCCATTGTGGTGATCACAGAATGGACTGGAATAAAGTGGTCAGCAGCTCTGTGCCAATGGCGCAGGTGAAACCCCAGTACTGCCAGCGCCCCAGGACTGCAGACCGTCCTGTGTTCAGTGGAAGTGAATTTTGTTAATATGAGCATGACCTTAGACATCAAATCATAACATCACCCTTCCCAGTGCTCCCAGGCTGGGTTGAAAGATGCTGCCCTGCTGCCCTGTAATTGTCCCAGAACAGGAATCCTTCCCAGCAGAAAAAGGGGAAGGAAAGAGAGATATGTCTCCACTCCCGGCCCTTCCTCCAAACTCCTGAACCTGTTTTGCTGTGCTTTACGGTTTTTTCCTAATGATAGTATGGATTTTTTGTAGTAGTTTGGTAGACATTTCAGAGGAAAAATTTGAAGTAGAGCAGGCTGCATAGAGGTGAAGTGTAAATGCTACTTGATGGCTGGCTATAAGGATGTGAAGGGGCAGACCGGCCACACAGACCCTGTCATCTCCAGTGGCTGGGCCGTGGCGGGGCTGATGCGGGAGCTCTGGGCCCCAGGATGGTCGGCCTTGCAGGCTCGAGAGCCGAGGAGCCAGAAAGTGCCCTCCTGTGCGCAGACTGGTGAGGGTATGGGTTTTACGTCCACGTGGCCGAAAGAACATTATGTGCTTTGGATTTTTTTTTCTCTTTTTCTTTTTTGAACCCAAACCAGAAGCTTCTATCTTGTGTACCATTCTGGCAATTCACCTGACAGTGAAGAAACCGTTTTGTTGGTCCTTCAGCCTTGTAAGAAGGAGTAGTTAAGATGGGCGTGACTCACCCTGAGCATGGGTGAGAACAGTGAACTCCAGAGCCCAGGGAGACGAGCTGACAGAAAAACAAAAACTAACTTACTAATTAAATATGCAGTATAAGAAAATCTGTCAGCATTTTTCCTGATGGACATATTACTCTATTTAGTAATAGGGAATCCCTCCAAGTATCACTCAGTGAAAAACAGAAATTTTGCAGTCTGAAAAAGAATAAAGGACTATATTAATTGTCCGTTGCCGAATAACAAGATTGCCACAAATTTAGTGGCTTAGAACACACACAGTTATGACGTCAGGGGCCTGGGCACTGCCTGTCTCGTCCTCTGCTGGGGGTCTCTGCTAAGGAAGTCACAGGTCCTGCCCACACCCCAGGGGAGGGGCCCACCCTGGAGGCAGGTGTCCCAGGGGCCACTGTTAGACATAAGCAGCATCTTGCCATAAAGTGTTGGTTAACTGTGCTGAAGGCAGACAGACAGAAAGTCAGCGGGGAAACGCAGTGCAGAAGGCTTGGCGGGGGTGAGAAGAAAGTGGAGCCTGGAAAGGTGATTTGCCATGGTCTCTACTAAGGCAAAGGCATTATTTTTGGAAGCAGATGAGTTGTTATAAGGGATCAAAAGGTGGTAAATATAAAAATAATAATGCCAGTGACTTACTTATTAAGTATCTACTGTGTCAGGCATGTTCTAAATGCTTTACATGTATTAAGTCCTTTGCCCCTCACAACAATGCTGTGATGAAGGTATTATTATTATTATTATTAATAGCCCTATTTTACAGATGATGAATTGAGGCACTTAGAGGTGATGAGTAGCCCACGTGGCAGGGCTGGGCCATGGCTGATCAGTCTAGCCCCAGTTTGCTTTGTGCTGACTCGTCAGTACACGTGTGTGCATGTACGCAAGCTTCCAGACTTGAGTGAACATGTAGACACATCCCAGGACAGGAGAGCACCCACACCGACATGACGTGTGGCAGGGAGCACACGTAGACGGTCTGGCATCTCTTGTTACAAGTGGCCGATGTACTGCAGGGTCATAGCGTCTCTGACATCTGTCAGGAAGCTTTTGGGGCATCTGGGAACACATCTAATCAGGCACTGTGAGCAAGGGATGGCACTGCCCTGCCAGGTGAGGCAAGGTGACGTGGGTTCTACAGGAGGGACACCGTGCCGTTCTACCCGAATCCCGTCGGTAGTTTGTGTGCCTTGCACCCGTGTCTGAATCAGCCACACTCCACCTGCGGGGACAGAGCTTTGGGTCTCTCCCTCCAGCTGGACATTGGAAGCAGGGCAGTAGCAGGCCCTCTTCTGGAATCTGATTTGTCTTGGTGTGTCCTACCCATGAATGCTATGCCTCAGAGCTGCCCAGCTCTGGACCTCCGCCCCTGCTTGTGGCACTGCTGGCCTCAGGCTCCTTGATCCCTGACCCCTGCCTTGACCCTCACACTCCCAGCCTCAGTGCTGGACCCCGGCATCTCCTGCTTCCCTGCCTGCCCCTGCCTGCCCTGTCCACCTTGTCCTGAGGCTGTCTGTGACCTGGCTCAGGGAGGCAATGAAGCAGGCAGGTCACTGAGAAAGAACCAAGGAACGTGACCTGTGAGACATTCTGAAAGACTGACAAATAAAGCCATTTGTCAGAATATTAGCTGTAAAAGGGAAAAATTGGGAATAACCCTGGTACCTAACTGAATAGGGATGTAATTAACATACATATACTTGAAAGAATGTAAGCAATCTTAAAATTATGTTTATGAAGATTATTTATTATACAAAGTAAATGTTAAATGACAAAAACGGAACACCAAATTGTATCAGCAATATCATTACATCTATGTTAAAATATACGTTTGCTTAGAAAAAAAGGCTGACTAGAACTATAGCGAGATGTGGTGGTGCTAACGCCAGGATCATGGAACTGGGCTGAGAGGGCTCCATTGTCAAAGTGATAGGTGGTACTTTTGTAATTCACAATCTCCGTGGAGACTTTTTAAGCCCTTGAAACACTAGAAGCTATTTTTTTAAATTGAGTCATTATGGTGAAGGCATTATTTGTCAAAAATACAAAACTGGAGATAAACAGAAGAAATTGAGTCCTTTGCATGAAACTAATGTAACTAGTAGAATTCCCTAAGGTTTAGTACCTGGACTTGATCTCATTTGATATTTTTTAAGTGCTGTGGAAAGAGCTCATTAAAACCCCAAGTTGGAATCATTCACGTACATTAGACTCACTCCTGTATCTGATACTGTACAGCAAGTGGGATTGTTACTGAAACACCCAATTGCAGAGATAATTTAATTTAATAAGTAGTTGCACACCCACTATGCACAGGGCACTCGGTAGGCTTTGTAAAGAACATAAAAAGCCACTCTAGAAAAGTATGAAATAACGCCTGAACACTCATTGAATATCAAGTTCTAGGGACCCAGCCTGGATGAGACCAACACAGCCTCAGTCTTCATGGAGCTTGAATCTAGCTGAGAAATGCTCTTACAGAAACGTGGTCCAACCTCTCTACGAAGGGATGGCTTCTGATCAGCAAGGAGCTTGGGGACTCCTTGGCCACTGTGCCTTAGCAGAACCCAGGGCGCTCCTGGCACCGGAGCAGATGGCTTGCTGGTGTTGCTGGCGTCCCAGGGCAGCATCCCAGCCAGAGCTTTAAGGCAGTTTGCACCAAATCTAGCATATTCAGCTGTCCAGGGCACCCTTTCTCATTCTCCATCACCCCATCGCTGCCCCTCTAGCACAGAGCCCAAGTCAGTTCCCTGTACTATAGACATTCCTGGTCCTGGTCCAGGCAGCTCATGTCCAGTGTGTGGGGGTCCCCTCCTGCATTCCCTCCTCCCAGCGCTGTTCTGTCTGAGTGCAGGGAGGCTGAGGTTCACAAAGCGCCGGCAGTGTGCGGGTTCACATGTGGGAATACACAGATACCAAAACTCAGGTCTCAGCCCTCAACGGGATCCCAGCCTGGAGAAGGGGGTCGTTGCACAGTGTGTTTGCTGGTAAGTTAGAAGAAGTAAAGCTCAAAGGAAAGAGCATCCCGTGATTTAAAGAACTAGAACGGCTCCCCGGAGGATAGAATGCTTGGGCCACATCTTGAAGGGTGAGAAAGGGGTGGGTGGGGAGAGGGCTCTGGGCCCAAACGTCGGGAGCGGAACGACAGCATCCCACGAGAGGCCCCGGGGAGCAGGGAGGGCGTGGTTGTGGCTGGAGCAGCGGCAAGAAGAACAGGACCACAGACTCCACGGCCTCGTATGCTGGGCCTGGGGTGAGCTCAGCCCTGGAGCAGGAGCAGGTGGGTCCTAAGCAGGGATGCGGAGGGAGCAATGACAAGGGAGGGGCTGGTAGCAGGGAACCATGTAGGAAATTGCTGGGGATTAAGTGACGGATGACGTACCTGGGGCCCAGGTGGTGGCAGTGTGGTTTGATGTGAGGAGCCAGATTTCAGAATATTTCCTCTGCTGAGATTGACAGGATTTGGTGACTAGTATATCCAGAAAGAGAGGCTGGGCGGTGGGACCTCTGCAGTTGTTCTGCTTGGAAAGCTGAGTGGATGACGCTGCCAGTAACCAAAACTGAGAGCAGGCACATTAGTGAGTGGGAGGTGGGCTGGACGGGAGGTGGAATGAGCTCGGCGATGGGCCCGTCAGGTGTGAGGGTTCCGTAGGACTCCAGGTAGCGTCCAGTGGACTATGGGAAGTCAGAGAGACTGAAGACTCAGATTCAGGGGCATTGGCATTTAGGTGAGAATGTAAAATGGCTGCGTTTGCTGAGTACCTACTTAGTGCCAGGCTTTTTACCAGATGTCTCCAGTACATCTCACTAATCCTCACCACACATCCTTGAAGCAGACCTTCCTTTCTGCATTTTGTGCCAGAGGAAACAGGCACAGAAGGCAGATGTGTAGAAGGCAGAAAGCTGCACAGTCCCTCCTGGCCAAGAGGGAAGATTTGGCATCTCCAAAGCTGGTGCACCTGTGATGCCTGGACGTGGGACCAGATGCCACAGCCCAGGCTGGGCTGAGAGTGACGCCTGGGGCCTGTGAGCAGGTGCAGGGCAGCTTGGAGTAGATTATGGGCGAGTGATCCATACCGGTCGTTCAGAGAAATGGGACCGGGCAACATGCTCCTGGCTTTTCCAGGTTCACGTCGAGTCCTCGCACAAACAGCCCTGCATCACCAGATACAGACTCTGGGTCGGGTAGACAAGTATTGGGACTGCGTAGGGCCTGGTGGTGTGCCCAGCAGCCACTTATGGAAGAGCCCCTACTGAGGGCGTGGGACGTAAAGAGATGGCTTTTCAAGAAACACGCAGCAGGGTGAGGAGCGGCCTGACACCCAGAAGTGTGTGACGCCTTCTCCATTTGGGCAAATTGAGGGTGATCAGCCTCGAAGGGCTTCAGGCACAAGGAATCTCCTCGTCCCTCATGCAGTCCTGTGGCGGGCACTGCCAGGGGTCTGCAGGTCTTGTGGGTGCTTCAGTGAGGGGGACACACAGTGGGGGAGGCTTTCAGACCTCAAAAGGAAAGGTGGTGTCGTCGGCAAGGAGGGCTATCGGTTGTGCGGCCTGGTGAGAGCAGGGCTGCGTCCTCTGGACTCAGCTTCAGCCGTGGCTCCATGTGGCAGTTTTGGCCCACAGTAAATTTTTAAGGAATAGCCAAAAATTTGTATTTTCATATATAATTTCCTTATTCTAAAATATTGCTATCTATATAGTATTTAAGAAAAACATTCTGAGGACCAAACCAAACCCCTTGAGGAACCAGATGCAGGCTGCACGCTAGGAGCTCTGCGCGAGGCCGTGAATGCCCTGAGGACATGCCCGCAGGACCCCTGAAACGCTTGTGACCCGTGCGGTGGGGAGGGGGCTCCACGGCGGTGCTGACCCCTGAAACGCTTGTGACCCATGCGGTGGGGAGGGGCTCCACGGCGGTAGCGGGGGGCTCCACAGCGGTGTTGGCCCATCTGAGTCTCGGCACGGTTGCCTGGGCTCTCCTTTCGTGTCTGTCTGGCTTTACCTGTCCACATCTAAAGCTCTCTTCCAATTTGGGGTCTTTCTCTGAAAGGTGTGATACCATAGCTTCCTATCTTTGTTGCTGGGAAGTGCCAAATAAGTACAACTAAAGAGTTCTTACAGAAGTCAGCAGTGACGAGATTTCACAGGAGGAAAATCACACGCACAGAACACACATTCTCTCTGGGAGGGGCTTTTCCTGACTTCGCACCAGCAGGAGTCTGTCGCCAGAGCAAACGTTAGTCAGTCCTATGAAATACTGAAAATTATACCATTATCTACCTTGATCGGGAATCGAATGTGAAATGCCGCTTCAGATTTCAAGAAGAAACATGATCGTGGGAACATAAGCAGTAAAGGGGAAGAAAGACTGGACATGTCGCCCGGTTGATCGGAAAGCTGGATGGCGGGTTCCTCGATGGACCTCCAGCTTGTCTGTGGGAGCGGCCCACGGCCTGGCTCTCTAGAGGATGCACCCCACCTGGGTGGGGCCCACCCCCCAGCTCTCCCAGAGCCTGCAACCCCTGTCCCACTCCCCGCATTCTCCTACTTGTCCTCTTGCTGCCACCAAGAGCACGTGGAGACAGGGGGGTTCTGGCCAGTGTGAGTTTGTTAAGCACACAGAAAGTTCCAGGGGGCTAGTTTAGTTGTGAGTAGGCTTCCACCCAAATTACGAGGGATTGCAGTATTTTAAACGCTGTTCCCAAGCTCTCTATAAAAAGTGACCTAAATCCACGTCTCCTCGCACTGATTGGCTTCCGGTCAGCTGCTGCTTCCACCTGGGCCACCTTGGACAGGCCTTTCCGCTCGTTCATTTTCACACCTGAAATAGCTAGAACTCTGCCCGCCTCTCCTGTGGGGCAGTTTCGTAGTTGAGGTAAGATTGTAGATGGGAGCATTCTTTAGGAATGTTCCATCACGGTGAACGTCATTTGAAGAAGGTCTTTGCTTCCCAGGGGAGTGTGCACAGTGACAAAGTCTTGGTACCATACATGCTTTCCCTCCCACTGAAAAAATACCGACCTTAAAGGACGGAAGAGAGGCGAGCATGTAGATTCCACTTTCTTTCTCGGTTTCAGAGAAGCGTTCGTTTGCACTGCATTTCCCAGAGACTGGGTGTCAGCACAGCTTCAACTCCAGAAGACTGGATGCCTCACGCCTCCAGCTGTGAGCAGTTGTTGAGGATCCTGATGGACTTGACACAGCAGAGTGGACTGAAGAGTACTCTGTTTGGGGCCCTCAGAATCCCAGTTGCCCGCCGACCCTGGAGGCTGACTAACGTTTAAGGCTCTGTTGACAGGTAGCTTACACCAGAGGGACAGCGCACTTCCCGGAGTGTCATGGTGCTCGAGCTGAAATTTCACGAGAAGCCCTCTAATTCAGCCATGCCACCACATTGTGGATCTAGGGAGGAGAAAACCAGTCAGTTGTTAATAACCTTTATTTCTTTGTAAAATCATTCAGAATGGTTTTATGCAAAGTCAGAAATCAGAAATACTTAGTATAAACACTGGGGCACGCAGCCACAGCCCGTCAAGGGACACTGGCTTGGTTAAAACGGACAGACTCTCAGATGGTTTCCCTCCTCTGGAGGGAGGTAGACGTAGTGGTTGAAATACAGGTTAGTTGGTAACCCAAAATCCAGTGGCTTTCCCACATAGCCTGAGGGAGCAGTTGGGGGCCCAGGCTTCCCCCGTGCTGGAGGCCCGCCACCCCGCCTTGGTGGCTCACCCTCGGGGTCACGGCGTGTTTCCGCTCTTGCCCTGTGGTGGTGTCTCTCGCTCCTCCTCTAGGCAGGCTGGGGGTGTGGTCTCCATCCTGGGTAGCAGTGCCCAGCTCAAACTCCTGTCCTTAAATGATGTGGGAGAGCAGCTGTGAGCAGCAGGCGGCGGGCTCGCAGCAAAGACGGAGAGAAGGTGGGGCCTGGAAACCCGGAGGGTCGTGCTCATCTGTTGTTGGGTTTTGCCAACTGCCCCTGAGGTCTGAGGTGGCGAGAAGCTCGGCACCGGTGTGGGCTCTTGCCGCTCAAGAGTTACTGTGGGCTTTCAGGAGAGCTTGTTCCATGATGAAACACTTCCAAACAATGCGATGGCTTTCTCCCCTCCTCGTAAATAGACCCAAGTTTGTACGTCCCCCGGGAGCACACAGCCAAGGTAGTCAGAGCATTTGGAATAAATAATTTGCCATCTAGTGATTATGTTCCTTGGGTGGTGATGGAGAGATTGAATTTTTAGCAGGGGGAAGAAGGGAACAAAGCCTAACAAAAATTGAGGTTAAAACAAAGTAATAAACATTTACTCTTTGCTTCAGGCGGGGGCGCTAATGATGAACCGCTCGGAGCCGGCTCCCGTTGAATTTTTGATGCGAAGCCAGCAGGGAGCCGTTCTCCTTCACTTTCAATTTCAGCGGGTCCTGAAACCCTAGCGCTTCTCTGCGGTAATGACCTGTGCTTTCTGTTCCCATCGAGGGTGCTTCGCCTGCTGATGGATCGGTGCAGATGGAGGCCCTGTGCTCCTGGAAGGCTTCCTCCCGGCCCCCTCCTTGGGTGTCTGCCATCTTAGGCCTGTTTCCTGAAAACTCAGGCTCCTGCCTGGATGGCACGTTTTCCAGGCAGTGATTCATCTAGCAGCTCACAGCCCCACTGCTCCCAGCTGCCCGGGGGGTGGGGTGGGGGGGGAGCCACGTGATTCAGATTCGCTGGTCATGCTAATCGCAGCTCTCCTCCCAGATCTGCTCTGAACGCTGGGAACCTGCTTTTCCCTCGCGCGGGCAGCGCGGCGGGCTGTGGGAAGTGCGAATGCAGACACCTCCCAAGTTGGGCATTTGCCTGGGTGCCAGAACGTGCAGAGCAGCGGCTGCAGCCCGCCACCACGGCCTCAGGATTCTACAGGACTTGCTTTCCCACTTTCCCTTAGTGAGAATCCCAAATTAAGACTCCAAGTTCATTTTGATTTTACCCTAGAACATGCGGCTGGTTTTAGTCAACTGATAAAATGCTCAACAGAGAATACTGTTGTGTGCTGTTAAGAAGGTTGCCGTATAATTTTAGAGTTCAGTGGGAACTCCGAGGTCCTCTAATCTGACCCTTTCCTTTTGTAAAAAATAAGCAACCAAAGGCCCAGAGAGGGGGTGGGCCACTGGCCTCAATGCCCGGTTCTGAGCTTGCCCAGCGCCACCCGCCGCTCTCTCCCCTGGCCTTTGCTCGGGGTGGACTGACCTTCTCTGTGTGCTGGTGATCGTGTTTGACCGTTGGGTTTTCAGTGGGTCTTAGATAGATTTCTCACATGTTCCTTCTCCTCGCCATTCTCCTGTGAACCTTGAACAAGTCCGTCTTCCTGTGGCTCTGCGCAGCTTCTCTCTGCTTCCTCCCAGTGACCTAGGTGATCCCCTCCGCACTTCCTTTCACGTCAGTCTCCCCTGAGCCTCCGTGTACAAATAACAACACTACTGTCTTGGGCAGCTTTTCTGGCACAGAAACGCGCAGCTTGTTGAGGATGTGATTTCCCAGCGGTTGGACCTGGGTGGGGGCAGCCCTTAGGAGCCGTCGGGCCAAACGGTGCCAGTGTGGGTCACACTTCTCAGGATCGTCACCCCCTGACCCTGCTGCACCTTCCTCAGTTTTCGTTTCTCTCTTTGGGGAGGGCTGAAGGGGCACCGTGGACTGTGCTGGAGGGGTCTCTCTCCAGGCAGCCTGCTTCTGATGCTTCGTCTAGAACACCCCAGCCAGGACCCCAGAAAATGGGGGCAATGTTTTTAATGGGTTATAATTCTTTTTGCCTCGTGATTTTGATGAGATGGGGCTGACAAGGGGCACGGAAACCCGCTTCACAGAAGGCGCAGCCCCAGAGGTGCCTGCCGGGCAGTGGCTGTAGCCAGACTGCCCAGGACTTAGAGTGGGGCTTGGTGGCCAGCAGCCCCACCCCTGACTTCACATCTCACCTCCCCCACTTTCTTCTTCTAACTCCTGAAGTTCGAACTTTTTTGATTAAATTCAAGGAATCTTTATAGAGCTTAATTGCAATCATTGACTTTCCTTCTGTCTTAACAAAGAGTAAATATCTCCCTCAACGCTGCTGAATAACCACTTTGCCTGCAGTCTGGGCACTTATTGAGCATATGGGAGCTATTTATTGCCCGCACTTTGAGCACTTTTGATTATCTCCTGATTGCCTCTTAATTAGATTGGTGGGGGAAGGGCATGCTTGTACAAAGGGAGCCAGTCTGCAAAAAAATGAAGTATATTTCATACACTTGAATAATGAAGAGTTCTTTAGTCTTTTTGTTCATCTTAAATGTTTACTGTTTTCTGGGTTTTTAAGTCTTTCATTCTTGTTTTGATCTTTTATGAAGATGTCCTGAAAAGGTGCTCTCTTCCACACACCCGCACTCTTTTTAGTCTAAGTAAACAATGTGGAATCCTTGAGTCTCTTGGGAAGCCTGGGAGAAGAGAGTGCAACACCAGAAACTAAGCCTGTTGTCCTGAGCAGCCGTTTGTTTGCACAAGGAGCACATTTCTGAAAGAAAGGGAGAGTAAGGATGAAAGTATCGTCGTATGCGGGGGAATTTGCCCTCTGTCTGTGAGCTGATCCTTCGCGTCCAGTTTAGAATTAACGTCGAGTGTTGCAGCAGGAAACAGCAGCTCTCTGAGTGTCCCTCGCTCTGTGTCAGCGACCCTGCCAAGGCCTTCCTGTTATCTCGGGGTCTCACGAGGACCCTGTGACGCACGATCGTTAGCCATTTCGCAGGTGGTGAAGCTGACCCTAGGGAGACGAAGCCACAAGCACAAGGCCTCAGAGCCAGGCTGTCGCGTCAGCACCGCCCACCTTGTAAGTGTGCTGAGCCAGGTCCCGATGCCGTAAGAAATCGTGGGGAAGATGACCAGGTTCACTCGTCAGAGAGACTGTTGCCTTTCCACTTAAACAAGTGCTGCCTGTCCCATCCCCGAGTGGTTTGTGTTGGGCACTGGTCCAGACCACACAGGGAGGGGTGCTGGCGACACTGGGGGGTGGGGGAGCCAGTCCTGACTCTGTGGATGGGATGAGGGTCCACAGGCGACCCCCTTTCTCCTGGCCCCATTTCTGATGAAGCGCCTTGGCCTGACCCCAGCGTTTCATGTCACGTTTGTGTGTGATGCTGCCACTGTCCAGCCACCATGGTGCCACAACTGGTCCATCAGCATGGGCAGGCTGCCGGCTGGGTGCCCTCAGGTCAGGGGCAGATACTACATTAGAAAGTGGGGTCAGTCTCTTTATTTTTTCCAAGCTTTTTTCTCATTTTAACTTGAAGAGGAAAGATGTCACAAACAGTAGTTTTAGTGTGCTGCCAGACACGTGCTCCTACCTGCCCCTTGCCCCCCGCCAGTGGTGGGCCATGGCTCCACCCCGGCTCAGCCGCCAGGGGCACCACCCGCTGGCCAGGGCCCCACGGGTGAAGCCACTCAGTGATGCTTGGTGGGTGTTCCTCCCTGTCTCTCCGCAGGCAAGCCTGGGACCTTGCTGTTGACATTTGTCTCTCTCAGCTGCCGACGATCATCGAGGAAGGCACTGCGTTCCGGGTGAGTCCCCCCAAGGGCATCCTGCATGGCCCACTGTGAGCACCTGGTCTGCAAAGCACCCAGTCAGGGTGTGGTGCCCAGGACTCTGGGGTGTCAGAGATTTCATTCACGAGCCTGGGAAAAGATGCAGTTAGGCAGAAGTTTAAAAGATTGCATCAGCCAGGGGTTAAAGTGAGATTTTGAAATGGTCAGCTCTTAAAAAATATCTCCTCTTAAAATGTTGTCGTGGTAGATCTACTTTTCTTCATGCACACCCCAGTCCCACGTTCCACGTTCTAGCCTTTTAACTGTGAACAGATTACGGGTTACCCCAGGGCGTGCGACTCTCGGTCCTGCCACCCAGTGGCCGGTGCCTGGAAACCTCGAGGGTGTAATGCTCAGCCCTGAGGGAAGGTCTGCTCCGCCGGCCGCCTTTCATAGGTGGTGGTCTGGTGGTGGTTGAGTGAATCTCGATTTACTCACGGCACCTGCGGGGAATCCACTCCACCCGGGGTCTTCACAGCAGCTCACCAAGAGCCCCTCTTGCTTTTTCTGCCGTGCAGCTCCCTTCTTTTCATTCAAGATTCACTTCCTGAGTGTTTGTTGTGTATTAGACACCAAGTGTCAGGGCACGTGAATAAGATCCAGTCCCTCCTTCAAGAAACCCTGAGAAAAGAGGAGAGTCACACCCACCGAGTTAGAGCCCAGTTAGAGACAGGCATGGGCCATGGGGAGCAGAGCCGCCCAAGGGCCCGGGAAGGCGTGCAGGTCTGGAGACGGGGCACCAGGAGCAAGCGGGCGGCTTTAGGCCATCCAGTGTGGCCAAAGTAAGTCGGAGGGTGGGGCTTGAGGATCACAGGCACCTGGCCTTTTCTACCCACACCTTCATCTCTGGCTCCCCTCGAGAGGCTCCAATGGGCAAGTTAGCCCCCTGTGCCTCAGTTTCCTCATTTTACGGGGGAAATTATAGTGATATCCTATTCATGGGGCAGGTGAGAACTGAAGAGTTAAGATAGGTCGAGTGCCCAGGACAGCACCTGCCATGTGATACATGCTGGACAAGGGTTCCTGACCCTTAGAGTACTCACACGGGGGTCACCAGTGCCAGAATGTCATGCCCTTGAGCCAAAGTCAGAGGCACCCACGTCCCGGAAAGGTTAAGCTCACTACAAAGGCATTTAACTTTTAGTGTACATCACAACCATCAGGGAAGCTTTTAACCTACTGAATCAGGGGCCTGGGTATGTGCGCGTGTACGTATGGTACATGTATGTGCATACATGTGGAGGTGTGTTGTGCATCTGCAGGGAGTGTGGATGCACGTGGGGTGTGTTGCACGTGTACGTGTCTGTATCTGTGGGGTGTGCACCTGTATATGCATGTACGTGTGTGCATATCTGGGGGAGGGGCTAACTCCTCAGAT
Source organism: Tapirus indicus (assembly GCA_031878705.1). Classification (NCBI taxonomy): domain Eukaryota; kingdom Metazoa; phylum Chordata; class Mammalia; order Perissodactyla; family Tapiridae; genus Tapirus; species Tapirus indicus. Next base: position 58,723,137 of record CM062932.1, read on the forward strand.
GATTTTGATGCCCCCTGGGCCTGGGCTAAGAAGCCCTCCCTCTTGATTGCTTGAATTTTTTCACATTTTACTATGAAAATTTTCAAGCCTACAGCAAAGTTGCAAGAATTTTACAGTGAGCACTCATTTCTCCACCACTTAGATCTGCCATTAACATTTGCCATACTTGCTCTAGCATCTCTGTCCCCTTCTCCATCACCCTGCCATCTCCCCTCCATCCCCCCATTCCTCCCTCCATCCACCTCTTTTTTTTTTTTTTTTTTTGCTGAGGAAGATTGGCCCTGGGCTAACATCCCTGCCCATCTTCCTCTACTTTACATGTGGGACACCTGCCACAGCACGGCTTGATAAGCGGTGCGCTGGTCCACACTCGGGATCTGAACCTGCAAACCCCAGGCCGCCGAAGCAGAGCTCACAAACCTAACTAGCATGCCACCAGACCAGCCCCCACCTTTTTTTTTTTAACGCACTTACCAGTCAGTCGCGACTCCCTTGCATTTTAAACCCTGAAGTGGGAGCTGACAGGGCTTTCACTTGGCTCTCACCAGTGTGTTTGGCACTGCCCATTGGGCCCCTTCCCCACTAAACCCTACACTATAAGGCAGGGCAGGTCTCGAGTACAGTCACAGACCTCTGTGGGGACAGTCTTGGCCCCCCCTCCCTCATGCACTCTGCCTCCACTCCACCAGGGGGGACAGGGCCTGCCGCTGCAAACGCGTGTTTGGAAAACCTCGTGGGACTTTGGCTTTTTGTTCTCTGTGCATAGTTTTACTGTGTACTGTTAAGGGATCAGAATTATATACTCTTACATAAAGCAATACAGTTTCTGTGTTATTATCCTGCTGCTCCAGTGCCAGCTGTCTTTCCAAGGATCTTAATACTTCATTTCTAATCTACTAGAATCAATATTCTGCATTTGGGAATAATTTCATCAAATTGTCATGGGGAAGCGGTAACTGATGTAGACCACATGCTAGCTTTTTTATTTTGTTTTCACTTTTTCAGAAGCATACATACATGCAGAAAATTGCATATATCATGAATGTGCAGCTTGATGAACTTTTACAAGTTGTAACCAGCACACAATCAAGCAGCAGAACATCGGCAGCCCCCGGAAGCCCCTTCCTGCTGCCTTCTGGCCACTGCCTTCCCCAAGGGCGGCCGCCTCTTACCTGTGTTTGTGCTTGGATCAGCGGGCTCCTGTGGGGTGGAACCTTCGTGTCTGACTGCTCTCACGCAGCATCCTTGGCTCTGTGTGGTTGCAGCTCACTCTCATCACAGTGTGGAAAAATCCACAGGTCATTTGTCCGTCCTGTGGCCAATGGGCATTTTGAGTTTCCAGGTGTGGCCCTCACCAGTAGTGCCGGCCAGGGCCAGACAGAGTCACTGAAGCCTGAGGCAAAAGAAGAGATCAGTAATACTGAGCCCGTCTTCATTTGACATTTTCAATTTTGTTCATTACGGATTTTTGCATTAATTATTATCTTTTAAATATTGCATTAAAGTATTTTTTATCTCGATTACTGAGTTTTTTGGTGCCCCCTTAAATTTTGTGCCAGAAGCGAATGCCTCACTCGCTGCGCCCTGGGTGCTGCTAATTCCTTACGCAGCTTCGGTGCATCGGTGTCAGGTGTCTAGACTAGGAGTGAAGCTGCTGGTCACCAGGTGCACGTATATTCAGTTTCAGTAGACACTGTACTGCTGGTTGTCCAAAGTGGGTGAATCAGTTTACACTCCTGCCCACAACGTATGAGAGTTCTAGTTACTCTGTATTCTCATCAGTACTTGATATTTTCCACCTTTTGTTTTCTTTTTGGCTATTCTGGTTGAGTATGAAAAGAATTTCATTGAGATTTTATCTTGTATTTCCCTGATGGTTTAGTATTGAGTACTGTTTCATTTTTTGGTTTTTTGTGGGTTTTTTGATGAGGAAGATTGGCCCTGAGCTAACATCTGTGCCAGCCCTCCTCCATTTTGTATGTGGGTCGCTGTCACGGTACGGCCTGATGAGTGCTGTAGGTCCACACCTGGGATCCGAACCCGCAAACCCGGGTTACCGAAGTGGAGCGTGCTGAACTTACCACCATGCCACCGGGCTGGCCCTGTTTCATTGTTTATTGGCCATTTGAATACTCTCTGTTGTAAACTCCCTGTTCAAGTCTCTCGACCATTTTCCTTTTGTATCATCTGCTTCTTACTGATGTGAGTGGTTCTGTCCATACTGTGTTCTGAATACACAGCCCTTGTCGCACACAGCGGAGCTCTCTTCACTCTCCGGACTTCACTATCACTTTCTTAGCGTTATTTCTGGATGAACAGAAGTTTCTCGTGTTAACGTAATCCAGTTTCCCCATTTTTTCTTTTGTGGTTAAGGCGTTTGGTGTCCTGTTTAAGAAATCCTAACGTACTCCAAGTGAACACCCCTGAGACGATGTTCTCCTCTTTTTCTCCTGAAAGCTGTATTGCTTTCCCTTTCACATTTAGACGGCTGTCCACCTGGAATTTACTGTATATGATGTGAGGTTGGGGTCCAGATACATTGTCTTCACACAGGGATATCCAACTTACACAGTGTTATTTCCATCGAATCAGGTGAGCGTACGTGGGCCGTCTTAGGTTCTCTGTTCCGCTCTGTTGCTCACTCTGTCCTTGCACAAATACCACACAGGCTTGATTATGAAAGCAACTTTGATTGAGGTTACGATGGATCCATAGACTGACTTGTGGGACATTGACATCTGTACAATATTGAGTCTTCTAACCCATCAACATGGCTATAAATGGTATTTGTTTAATTTCATTTTCTGTTTTCTCATTCTTTGCATATATTTGTTTACAAGTCATTTTGTATAACAACTTTACTAACTTCACTTCTTTGTTCTAGTAATTTTCCTGTATGTTACTGGCCTTATCTTAAAACCTCATTTTCAGATACATAAAAAGAAAGCCTGGGATATATGTCAGTCTTCCAAAGTCAGCAGTTGGAAGTGATAGATTTTAACAACGAGATAGAGCCCTACCAGAATTGATGTTTGTCGATGTAGGCAGAGTGGGGAGGAGGAGGATTCACACACGCTGGGAAGTTTGGGTAACTGACTTTCTCAGGAGGGTTTACAGAGAGCCCTTCTGTCGGCTGAGCGGTCTGACAGATGGTTGGAATGCGAATGCTCTTAGCCACTTGGCAGTTTTCTTTTGTCCCCTCTTTTAAGCAGGGAGGTCGTCGTCAGTAGCGAGTAAATCAGGACAGACACAGCCAGTATCAGTGTGTTTGGATCAGGGATGGTAAGTGAGAAGAGTGGGAAGTATGTTGAGATTAACTAGCTTTTCTCTCTCACAACAATGGCAGAAGTCTGGGCGGGTTAGCCCCAGTGGTCAAGAGTGGCTCTGCATCTGCAGCTGGCCTTCCTGCATTCAGTCCATTGCACTTGGCACCTGTTCTCAGACCCCCAGACCATCTGACACGTGGGCTGGCAACAGAGCAGACTACCTGGCAGCAGAAGTGTCCTGGGAGGCCCTGGATGCATGGCCACGTGACTCAGAGCCTCCGCCCACCACGTGTGTGAGCTCTCCTCCGGAACATTCATCCTGGGTTCCGTTTTCTTCCCCCAAGAATCTGGGCGGTAGCTCTGACACACTGTGGAGGGAATCTTGGAAATTTGGCCCAAAACATCAGCTCTGTGAGTCATGGTTAGATGCGCAAGGGGCAGCTCCGGAGCTGTTTTGTGCAGCGTTATGTAAAATGCTGAGCCGCGCTTTTGTCGGGAGCCTGCTCGAAGTCATCAGCTTCCCTGTGGCTTTGAGGAGTGTGGCAAACCCCACAGCATACTTCGATGGCAAAGGCTGTTCCTTCTTGGTTCGTTTTAGGTGAAAAGGTCAGGAATATTTGTCTTTTTTTCTGCGTGGAGCGGTTTCTCCAGCAGTGAACAACATGTGAACATTCATAAGGTGAAAATTAATTTGAAAGGAAAGGGGAAGAGATGGAATTATCTGAATTACCTGACTTTCCCTCACAGACTCAAGATTTTCCCTAACTTAGCATAACTGTATTCTCGACAGATGTGGGGAGGCGACACTTAACAAGATTGTTTTTAAACCAATTTATGAATAATTCACACTTGAAAACAGGAAAATCACTTTGGGGGCTCCATTTCAATTCACAGGTTGCCCTCCAGATTTGATTAACTTGATGTAAGCTGACTTTGCAAGAACGTGAATTCCTAAGTGGTAAATGTCCGCTGCTGAGTTCTTACCTGACACTGACCTTTTCATGAGGGGTGTTGTGGCCCCGCCCACCAGGCTCCTCTCTGGAAGGCCTGGAGTGAGCACGCCCGCAGTGTGGCTTACGTGTGTGCTGAGGCCCCGCCCACGGCTTCGAGTCGTTTACACGCACGTGCCCACACATGTCCACACGTGCCGGAACCCGGGGGTCACAGCCACATCTCTGCCCTCCCCCTTCCCTTCTTGACACACAGACACGCCTCTGAAATGCAGCCACCTGCTTTCCCCCCTGGAAACAGAGAAAGTAGGGAGAGAGGATGGTGGATGGGAGAGAGATTTGTAATTTGGAGTTCTTTTTATTTGGGGCTCAAGAGAGGCAGCACTGTATATGAAGTGAAAATGATTCTATGAAACAAAAACGCAGCAGTCCTTCCACCGCTTGGCTTCTCAGTTCCCAGACCTCCTTCCAACAGTCTGGTCCTCCCTCCTACCTGAGCCTCTTCTTCTGTGGTTTACCTGGTCCTTGTCATCTCCGGTAAAGCACCCCTCCGTGATGCCAGTGTAAGGAGAGACCAAACTCCACTCCCCCTCCACTGCTGTCCAGCTTGTCCCCTCCTTCACTCCGACTTCACTGTACTCCAAGCTCACCCACACCAAGTCCCATGACCCTATGGCCTGCTGCCTCCCTCACCCCGCTGACACCCCACTGTGTCATTCTCACATGCCTTCTGCTCCCTTCATCCCCCCACTCCATGGTCCCTGAGCCAGTCTACACCTGTCCACTCTGGGGCCACACCCACACACTAAGCTTTCCTGGGGAAACCCACTGGACCCTGCTGTGCTCACTGCCCTTGAGGGGGCCTTGAATGCTATCCGAGGGTCTGACCAGATGTTTTCCTCCATTCCTTCCCGTCCCTGCTCTCCCGTTCCTCTGTGCTCTGTCCAACTCCAGCACCTCCTCCCCGACGATCCATCCCTGGGAAACAGAAGCAAGCCTCTGTGCGTCCCCCAGCACACCTGCCCACATCCCTGCGCCAGGCCCGTCTGCTTTCCCGTCCCCCGTTCCTAGAGAGCTGCTTTTGCTCCCAGCAGCACCAGCCCTGCACCTGTGCATCAGGACCTGCCCAAGGACGTCACCCAGCGGCCTCCCTCCTCCATCAGCAGCCCCCACTCTTTACCAGATCTCTCTCGTCAGCTTATAAACATGCCGTTTTCTCCCATCCTTAAATAATCCCCTTTCCTGATCCCCTTTCCTCTACTCCCTCTCCATTTCTCTCCTTCCCTTTTGCAGCCAAATTCCCTCAAAGAACTGTCTATACTTGAGTCTCCAAATTCTCTTCTCTTCTCCTTTGAACCCACTCCAGTTGTGCTTCTGCCAACTCCCACCCTGAGACTCTTCTTAACGGTCTCCAGTGACCTCTGTGCTGCTGAACCAGGCACGGTCAGTTCTGAGTCTTAGCTTGCCTGACCCACCACCGGTCTTTGACGCTGTCCACACTTTTCCTCCCCACACCCTGCCCTCTCTTGGTTTCCTGGCCACCACCCGCTCCTGCCCTCCGTCTGCTGGCCTGGCCCTTCCTGGCCCCATGTCATTTCCTTGGCCTCTAACTGGTGGAGTCGCCAGATCTCAGCTCAGAGTTCCTTCTCTTTCCCACTTAACTTTAAACTGAGGTTACATCTCCAGCCCAGACCTCTCTCCTGAACTGCAGACACAGAGTCCATCACCCCCTTGATGTCTTCACTCGGAGGTCCAGTAAGCATTTTAAACTTGATGCATCCAAGGCTGAATTCCCCACGTTCTCCTCCCAAACGTGCCTCTTCCACAGCCTTCCCTTCTCAGTTCATGGACTCCACCCTACCGGTGCTCAGGCCGAGAGCCTTGGAGTTATGGGCTCCTTTTTCTCTTACCACATCCACTCTGCTCACACGTCCTGCTGGCTCCACCTGTGTAGCACATCCAGAGTCCAGCCGCTTCTCAGCACCTCTTCTGCTGCAGCCCCAGCCCGTCCTCTCTCGCTTGGATGGTTGGGGCGGTGCAGAGTTGGTGCCTCGTGAAGACGTGGGGACTGAATTGATGGGCGGGCTGGGTGTGCAAAGGCAAGGCTGAATAAGAAGTGGGGGGTCCCTAACTAACTCCCCACTCTGCCTTTCCCACAGCACAGTCCATTCTTTGCTGAGCAGCTGACTGCGTTCCAGGTGTGGCTCACGATGGGCGTGGAGAACAGGAACCCACCTGAACAACTTCCCATTGTTTTACAGGTGAGTTTCTTCACATCCAGCCAGATTGGCTACTGTCTCCCACGGAAGGAAGCTAGAAAACTCCACAGTCTCCTGGGGACTAGTTTATCCAGGGATGTGTGTGTGTGCGGGTATGTGACACACAGCCCTCTTCACTGTCCATGGCCATGCCCTGGGCCAGATGGCATTTGGGAGAAATAAATCACACAAACCCATCAACAATCACTGGAGCTGACTGCATACTTACTCCTGAGGGGCTTTCCCGGTAAAGTCATTGAATCCCCGCCCCCACCCTCAATTAAATCCTAATCGGGGTTGTAGTCAGCCACCCTCCCCATCTCCCTGTTACACTTGAGGGGGCATTGATGGAATGCTGCTGCAGACAAGCCTCTCTTGGTTCCACTGCGGGCTCTCGGCATCGGTGCCCCTTCTTTCTGGAAGGACATGAGATGCAGATCAGCCCTGGGAGAACAGGGAAGAGGAACACTGAGCAAATTGCAAATGGGCCGTGTGGGCTCCAAACCAGGCACCTGTGGGTTATTGACGAAGAGGCGTGACCGCCTGGACTGGGCACCATCCCCTCCCTCTCCACGAGGGTGTGTCGGTGCAGGGCTGTTGCACTTTCTGGGGGTGCTGTCAAGTGCCAGTCCCTCACGTGGCCAGTGTCAGTGTCCACCCTGCACATTGTGCCCCCCTAGTGGGTTGGGAGATCAGTTTTGTGGGTCTCTTCCAGATAATTTTTTGGTTAATGAGATCAGATAGGACGGCAGGGCAAAACACCGAAGTTTGTCACAGGTAGGAAGATTACAAAGTTTTCACAGAACTTTTATCTCAGTTAATGTGTATTTATGGGAGAGGTGTGCAGACTGGGTCATGACATAAGGAGAGCTGTTTTACTCTGGGACAACGTCAAACAAGTTTGAAACCACTGATCAGTGTAGACATCAAGGTCTAATAACTCACTTTAGATCCTGGAAGAGATTTTCTGCAGTCGGAGTGGGGCGGTTGAACTTGGGCAAGAAGCTGTGGACCGTCGTGGGGACGGGTTGTGCCAACAGGAGAAGGGGCGTGTTTCCATCTGTTTTCAGTTGTGGAGTGGAGAGGGTGCTCCCCCTCTGGGTTTGGGGTCTTCAGTTCTGACTGGCAGGGCAGGATCATCACCGTCCCCCGAGGAAGCTGATTAGGTCGCTCTGCCTCCATGAGACAGGAACATGAGCCTCGTCGTCCGCCTGTCCGAGGACACGTACCTCGCCTCCTTCCAGGCAGGACTGTGCTCTCACTCGGGCTGTTCACCACATCGCAGCGGAAGCACCATTGGTCTCCACGAGGCCAGATGCTCGGCCAGAGCGCTCCCACTGCTGAGGGTGATCTGAAAATAGGGGAACAGTGCATCTCTGCCACCACCATGGAGTGTGCAGCGCTCCTCCCGGTGCTGGTCTGCTCGGCCTCTGTGTCGGCTGCATGGCAGGCTGTGAAGATTGTTTTCCTGCCACACAGCTGAGGTCTTACTGGTTCAGGACTGTGTGACAAGAATCCCAGATAGCAAAAAGAGGAGTTGAGAGAAGGAGAAGTGCCTATGAATGTGGCGACAGTGCAGCAATAGCTGGTTCTCGCGGGCGTTAATGACAAGGTGGTCAGCAGAGTAACTGCACCACGATGCTTCACTGGAGATGTTTTGGTGCTTTTGGTATATTATGACTGCTGCTTTTCTGAGGTTATGAAAAGAATGCAGAAATTATTGCTGTTCCTCTTGTGTGCTTCCAGATTAGTTCAAGACTGTCCTGAGTTTGCAAGGTGAACTGTAAATGAACGGACAAATTTTCAAAACCAAAAGAGAAAAATGCAATGATAACGAGAAAACTGACCATTTGGCAGAAGCCAGCGCTCTGTCATTCCGTGAGTGCAGCAAAGTGGTTGGGTGTGAGTGAAGGGCAGGCAGACAGAATTTCAAGGGACGGCAGTGGCGCAGTTTGGACCTGCTGTGGTCCGAAGCTCCTTTCTGGGTCACCAGAATTTTCAGGAGAGGAGCCTGTGGCCCTCCCACTAACCTTCCTGTTATTTCAGCAGCGGGATGGAGTGAAATCGGTTCTCTCCAAAGCAGGGGCGTGATCCCAAGCATGTTAAATCCTGTTCTTCTAGGTCTGGCAAACAATCTTTTGTAAATGGCCTTCTATTGACTTTTTTTTCCTAATGTTCCATTTGTAATCCACACTCCCTCAGGGAGAGAGAAGACTAATAGAGCCAACTGTCCAAGGCCGAAATGAGGGAAAATAACTGGGACAGAAAAGAAGGGAGGTATTTTCTGTGTGAGCTCTCAAACAAATGTAAGCCACAGATTCTTCCTCATTCTGGAGGGGTCTGTCTCTGGGCTGTGCCCAGCCTGCATCAGGTGTGAACTGTGCTCAACAGGAACGCACGAGAGACGAAATGCATAGGAGTGCTGGCTTCATTTGGTGCCGCCCACGGTGTCGGCTGCTTTCTCATTAATTCCGTTAACTTCACCATACTTTATCCTGAGAAACTTTATTTTTGCCAAAGCCTGGACCCCATTATACATGAATTATCCTCTGGTGCTTTGGCAAGTCAGAAAGTATTGCTTCGTAGTTTTTCCAATCCCTGCTCCTTTTTCCACAAGGCAGAGAGAGTTTCTCCACCCAAAGACTCAGAGGCATTAGCTGATGACCTTCAGGGTGTAAGGAAATGTCTCCTCAGGCCAGCTGATTTGCAGCTCTTTGAGTAAATGTAAGCATGGAAATAGGCTTTTTCTGACCAGCCCCGATGTTCTTTTTCGCCTTTTAGAAAAAAATCAACAGAAGGGCTAGGAAGGGAGGTTCTGGAGCCCCGCAGCACTACGGGGCCTAGTACATGAGGTCTCCTGGTCTCGGCGGCTCTGCCTGGACTTGAGGTTACCGTCTGCGCTCTCTCAGGTGGCCTGTGCGTGAAGAAGCCCCAGGCAAAGAAGGAAGACTCGATGTGTGGAAAAGAGAGGGAAGATGGGCTTTTATGGGATACAGTTTTAGTGCCTTTACGCAGATCTTGCAAGTCAATAGGGAATTTCATTAGGAAAATCCTGTTTGCTTTTATTGCATTATTTTATTGACAAATACAATTCTTGGTCTGAAAGTACAAGATTATTACTAGGTGACAACGGGATGATAACTGGGGTGTTACTATGTACACATCATCTCTGATCATCAGATTCCCAGGCACCCGGCCTGCAATCTCCACCATGTCAGGGCTAGAGCTTGGGAATCTTTTTTTTTGTTTGGTGAGGAAGATTAGCCCTGAGCTAACATCTGTTGCCAATTCTTGTCTTTTTGCTGAGGAAGATTGGCCCCGGGCTAACATCTCTGCCCATCCTCCTCCACTTTATCTATGGGTTGCCACCAAAGCATGGCTTGATGAGCAGTGCGTAGGTCCACACCCAGGATCTGAACCCGTGAACCCCAGGCCACCGAAGCAGATTGCATGAACCCAACCTATTACGCCACTGGGCCCACCCTGGGAATCCGTGTTTTTTTAAGCGGCAGCTCTACCAAGAAGTCTCAGCCCAGAAGCCTGAGCTCCCTCTTTGTACACAAAGTAAGTGAAATGTAGTTACCCTAGCAAGCTCTGTTTTAATTCAGGTATTCATGTCACCATGATTAATCTTTAGTTTGGGTTGCCACAGTTGAAAAGAAATCCCAGCAACTCATTCAGTTCACCAACATTTATCTCTGTAATTTCCACAGATCCTGGGGCAGTCTGAAACAGGAATTAAAAAAAAAAAAAAGTTCAAATCCAAACAAACAGAAGCCAATCCTTATTTTAAAGTAATTTTAATTTATGTTGGGCTTCACTTTTTTTAAAATATAAATGAACAGAAGGAATCGGAAAGATGTAGCGTTTAAAAAACCCAATACTTGACATTTTCACCAGGATTCTTTATTGACAATGTTTATTTTCGAATAAAACATTAGTAATCGCAGCACGAAGTCCTGCACCACCGACGGTGTCCAGACTCGGAGGCTCTGAGATAAGGGGGCTGTTGCCCCCGTGTGTGTTTCATCCACGTGTTCAGCACAGTCGGGAAGACCCTGTCACAGTGGTGACTGTGGCCAGTTCCCTTTACTCTCCCATTTGTGGATGAGACTTTGTAATGGAGACCCCTTACTGCTGGTTAGTGCACACCTACACAAGCACCGTGCACTTCTCTGGTTGGGGATCTTAGCCCCCTGCTGCTGTTGCTTCCACTGAAACTGCTCTACTATTTACCTTAAAAAACAGAGCTTTATTCATGTTGACAGTGTTTTAAATAACAAAGGGAATCAGAAAACACAATCTTCACAAGCTTTGGATGTATTTGAAGTCTTTGATTTTTGACGGATTGCAGCTGCTTTCACAAACCTGATAAATGGAAGGCTCAGCTCACTGGATCGTCTAGAAACTTGAACCTCAGGCAGTTTCGTTTTCTTTAAAAACAAATAGTCAATCAAATCACTTCTGAGGGATGGAGACCTCCTGTAACAGTCTGCTGAAGCCGCGAAGGGAATATTTATTATGCACCCTCATGTAGATGCTTTCACAGACTTTCTCTCATTTAATTTTGAAAATAAACCCAAGTCAAATGTTATCATCTCCACTTTCTTGATGAGGAAACAAGTTTCCAGAGGTTAAGTAATTTAAGACACTATTAGGAAGTGACAGAAGCAGGATTAAATTCAGGTCAGCTTGACTCCAAAGCCCACATTTCCCACTGTCTCTCTGCCCCTGCAAACCCACATGTCGGGCATTGAGAGCATGTGATAACCCACGAGTTACATGTGGGAGGGGGATCAGCTCCCAATTCAGATGTGCTCCTGTGCGCAGCCCCCACATCACCTTTCCCAGCTTCTTAATCAGAGAATCTCTCAATATCTCCAAACACAAAACATACCACTCATCCATCCGTCTTGAAACAGAGACGTGGGAATGGGCTCCAAACCAGTGGAGATGAAACAAGATGACATTCCAGTGGCTCTTTCTCCTCCTCTGCCTCCCTGACCCCTGGGCTGCCCAGCACAGCTGGAGACGCCCATTCTTGACTCCTCCACGAGCCACAGGCTTCCGCCTGGGGAGCTCCCCGTCCTCCTCCTCAGCGTGTCCTTCTCAGGAACTCAGTGCTTTCAGGACCCACTGTCTCCTCTCCCTCCAGCCTCTTTCTCGCCACCTCCTCTGTCCCCATCTGGTAATCCTCCCTGCACCCCTCCACCCTGTTCCCGCCAGCCCGTTTGCCCCTTCACAGGGGAGCTCCTTCAACACTGCTCTGGCTGCCCCATTTCCTCACCCCCGACCTGTCCCACCCTGCTGTAGCGTCTATCCCTACGATTCCACCAAGACCCACACCCTGCACCCAGTGGTTCCTCTTCACGAGTCCTGCTACTAACCTCCCGGGAGCAGGTGGCAAAGCTGAAACCTTCCCTCCCTTGGCTTCAGTGCCGCCCCTGTCCTCCACTTCTCCTTCCACCTGTCCTGCCCTCACCCTTCCCTCTCGGCCCAGCTTCTCTCCTTGCAGACCACTCCTGTGTTAGCACTCCTAGCCCCGACCTCACTGGCCTGGCCGTTGTCCCTTTCTCTTGCCTCATTCCAAACCTGTCTTCCAGAGTCTCCTTTCCCTGACCCCACCTGTCCCTCGCAGACAAGTTCTGTCGCTCACACCTCCCGCCTGTCTTGGAGTCTCTTCCCCACCATCAGTCATGGCCAGGGTCAAGTCCACCCCATTCCATCCCTCCATCCAGCCTCCTGCCCGTCCATTCCCCGAAGTGAGCACATTGGAGGGCTCACTCTGCTGCTTCACATCGGTCAATGGCTGCTTCTGCTCTTAGGAAAAATGGGAACCCTTCCCCTGGTTTGCAGGGCTCGCTGGGTGTGGAGCCCCTTCCCCATCAGACTGGCCACTCGCCCTTCCTCAGACACCCTGAGCTTTCCCAGCCTCCTCTGCCCGAAACACAGGAACCTCCCATGTCGCCCTCTGGGACCTGGCTGCCTGCTGGGAGGGAGAACCTTTGAGACCCCCCGGAGTAGGGCAGGGACCCCCAGGTGATGTGTTTTCACAGCAGTGCTCACTGTTACAGTGGGTTATTACAGTGTGGCCATCTAGTGTCTGCAGCTAATTGGTGACAGGAAGGGGGCTCCCCACTGTTCCCAGTCACCCCGCAGCACCCAGCACGGCACCCACACAAAGCAAGGCCCCGTAAGCACTTGGATGGCTGGGAGCAGCAGTGGACAGAAGTGCTCCCCATCAGAGGGACTCGGTACACATGACCTCGGGCGTAAACACCATGAAGGGAAAGTCAATATAAATGACTCCATTAGAGACCTACAACTTGGATATGACAAAGAAAAAGAGAAAAATACCCAGCAAAGGTTGTTCTTTTTAACTTATAGAGGACTCTTCCATATCAATTAGAAAAAGCCAAGCATTTAAGTAGGAAAATCAGGACGTGCATGGCCAGTTTACTAGAGGAATAGCCAGTTAACCTATGAGAAAAATATCCAACCTTACTTGTCATCAAAGAAATTCAGATTAAAAGGATATTTTATTTTTTCCTATCGTATTGGCAAATAATAGTTTAATATGGCTAGTATTGTCCCGGGAGCTTTTAATTTGTTAGTTCATTTAATAAAACCCTCATGGGTAGGTTTTGTGTTATCCTTGTTTTATGAATTAAGAAATTAAGGTTCAAAGAAGTTAAGTAGTTTGCCCAAGGTCACATAACCAGTGAGCACCCCAGCAAACTCACGTCCTCCTACGCTGTGCTCAGCAAAGGCTGGAGGGAGAGAGCCCCGTGTGCATCTTGTTGGAAGTGCAAATTGGTTCGGCTGGAGGGTGATTTGGTAATATAAAGATATATGCTCTGACCCTGTAATTTTACTTCTCGTATTTATCCTAGGGAAAAAATCATGTAAATGTGCAGAGATGTACCTATTAGGATATTTATCACAGCATTGTTTATAATAGCAAAAATGTGATAGTAATTTAAATATCTAGCACTGGGGAAATGGTTTAAATGAACTATGTATGTTTATATAGATGAAGTACTGTGCTGCTGTTGGGAATGATATGGCCAGATGTGTCTAGTGATGGGCAATGGGATTCTCATTATATTATTTAGTTAAGGGGGTGAGAAACACAATACTGTATTATCTGGTTTAGAATAAATAAGGGAGCAGTGTCTGGAAGTTTATATACCAAAATGCCATTCGTGAAATTTTTTTAAATGCAATTAAAAAGCATTTGTTCTAATACTTTCTGTAGTGTGCGTATTTTACCCGTTAGTGAAGAAATATAGTGTTTTCCTAACGCTAAGAGCATGAAGTGTAGGGGAAGGAGCACCTGCTGTAGGTAAATGAAGGCACGAAGCAAGGGAGAAAGCTGAGCTGCTCGGTCAGACCCCCTGGAGTCACTCACAGCTCAGGCGGAAGCCCTGCCCGGGCTCCACTCGCACGGTCTTGCAGTGACGTTGTCTCCTTCTTCCTCAGGTGCTGTTGAGCCAGGTGCACCGGCTGAGAGCCCTGGACCTGCTGGGAAGATTTCTGGACCTGGGGCCCTGGGCAGTGAGCCTGGTGTGTGCCTTCTGCACTGACAAGGGGGGGCGGGGGACAGCAAGACTCCGTGGTACAGTCTGAGGACTTCCTTCACCACCCAGAAGTGACCGTAGCCCTGCAATCGAGGGTGACCATGGGAATGACCAGTAAGCCCGTGAGGCCCTCAGAGAACGTGTGCTGGGTGGCCTTCATTGCCACAGCATTTGGGGGTTTTGTTTTGTTTTGCCCTCTTTTCCATCTCCTACTAGGCTTCAACCTTTGCAGGACAGAAAGTGTTGTTCCCAGCCACTTTTTAGGACGTGGCCCGCCCCTGCCATGGCCAAGACGCTGGGAACCTCTGAGCCGGCCAGGCCTGGGCCGCGCATGGCAGCTTTTCTCCCAGGAGCAGCCTGTGGACCTCACTCACTGTCTTTTCACTCTGATTTTAGGCACAGTTCTGAGACACTTTTCTGGTTACTCATTCTATAGGAGAGTAGAAATGGCCACTTAAAACAGAAAAGGCTGACAAAAATAGAGTCCAAAAGTGACCCTTTTTTTTTCAACAAATCGCAAGAGAAAGCTGTTAAGAGATAATCTGTAGATTACAGGAGAGTCAAGACACCTATCAACCAGTTGCCATAAATGGACCTTATTTGGTTCTGTTTATAAATGAAAGTTTGAAAGTTAAAGTTTGAAAAATTAATATGCATGGAACAATTAGAAATTTTACATGAACTGAATATTTTATGTTATTAAAGAGTAATTGTTCCTTTTTTTTAGCTGTGGTAATGGTTTGTGGTCATGTTTTTATAAAAGAGACCTTATATTTTAGAGATAACCACTAAATGTTTACAAGCGAAGTTGTGTGAGAGGTTTGCAGGAGAGGAGGTGGGCGAGGCAGGAGCGGCATCAGGCAGTCTCAGCTGATGCGGTTGAAGCTGGTGATGAGCCCGTGGGAGCTGAGCATGTTCTCTCTCCATTTATGTATATTTAAGTTTTTTCATTATATAATGTCAGCAAAGAGTGATCATTGATAGTCCAACATTGGAGGAGGAGAGAGGAAGTCTGAAAATTAGAAAGAAGGACTCAGCACTCGTCGCTAGACTGTTTTCACTGCTCGGTGTCGGAGGCCGTGGTAACTGACAGCTGGTAGAGTCGCTGGCGACGGGCTTATGTAACTCTTCCGCTGTTTGTTCTGTGTGTGCTCATGCATAATAATGTCGCTTAGTCCTTGTGGAAAAGCTTAACACCCTTTAAGAAGACAGGGAAACATGTATTGATAACATTTTAGAGAGATTTTAATTTATACAATTAATATTTTAAAAACTAAATTCGGCCCTTTAAAGAATCAAGCTTATGCTAATTGGAAATTTGGCTAGTTCTTGAACAGATGTTGGACAAATGAGGTGGTATGACAGGTACAGATTTGGCCCGTAGGTGAGGGCTGACTACTTGAACCAGTGGAACACATGCTTGCCCCTCGTTAAACGTGGCCTTTAACAAGAAAGGGACACAGACCCTGCCATTGGCTGTTGACCTGGGTCACACCCTCCACCTGACTTTTGGGATATCTTTGAAATTCCAACAAATTTGAGATAAGGATGGAGCAAAAACTGAGATGATTGCTGTCACCAGGCTTTGCCCCGTTGTCCTTCGCCGAGGTACCCACCCTCTCTCTTATTTCTCTGCCTGAGAGCAGAGAGGCCCCCCAGGATGGTGAGCTGCCAGGAACTGGGCAGCAGGAAGACCCAGAGCTGCTCCCATCTTAACAGCCCACAAACTGGCCCATCCCAGGGTGTGTCCTTCCCCGAAGGTCTGTCCAGTGCAAAGGCAGATCCTGTTGGACCAAGTGGGCAGGCGCATAGGGAGAGCGAGGCGTGGTTCTGTATGTGAGGATCACAATTAAGGGGCCTTATGTTTTGTTGCTGAGAGCGAGCAAGGCCATCCGAGGGTGAGGAGGGCCGTTCCCAGTCAGAAGCCCCATGTCCTCTGAGGGAAAGCTGCCCTAGATGAACTGTCTGTAGATCAGACAGGACTGGGACTACCCGGTCACTTGGAATAAAGTCAGAGATGAGATGAGGAGATGTGCGGGGATCCCCTTTGCTCTAGGCGAGGCACTTTCCCATAGGTGCCGAAGACAATGCCAGCCATGTCCCCGAGCCGTGTGACCCGCCACCGGGCCGCTGTGCCCCGTCGCAGGCGTGTGCAGGCTGGGGGCCAGCACACTCACGCTCTCTCCTGTCCTTCAGGCCTTGTCTGTGGGCATCTTCCCCTACGTGCTGAAGCTGCTCCAGAGCTCGGCCAGGGAGCTGCGGCCTCTCCTGGTTTTCATATGGGCCAAGATTCTCGCCGTGGACAGTGTGAGTAACCTGTGCGTCCTCCTGGGTGTGAGGGGTCTCTGCGTGCTCGACGGCCACACTCTTCTCTGGCTTTTCTCCTTGAAGCCCGGACCGCCTCGCCCCCGATGGGAGCGGCTGCTGGGGCGGGCGGGGCTCACTGAGTTCCCGCTGTCTCCTTTCTCCCTTCCGCTTCTTGCCCTACCCCTCTGCCAGCCCCACACCTTCAGTTGCCGTCGCCTCCCTCCCTCCTCCAAGCACTGCTGGTCCCTTCCTCTCCCCCAGAATAAAGGAAATGCTGCCCCTTGGGGCCCAATCCTGGTCTCTGTCCCCCCAGCCATCGGCTCACCCGTGCTGTGTGCACGCCACTTGCTGTCCCTCTCACCCTGTGCTCTGCCTCCTCCCCGTCCCAGCCAGTAAATGACCCTGACCACTTACTTTCTTCTTGAACTGTGTTGCCCGGACCCACATTGGTCTCTTCTGTCTCCAGTGATTCTTTTCTCTCCCCTGCCCTGACTGTGAGAGCAGAAGCGAGGAGTCCCAGCCTGTAGGACTTGGCCCCACAGCACGAGCAGTTGCTTCTCACCCGTGACTGCCCAGCCTGCATCTCCAGCTCTGCTCTCCGATAAGCATCTCCCCCACTCCTCATGCCTGCTGGGTCTGCAGTCATGTGTCCACTCCACAGAGATCTAGGCAGGACCCTGTACTCAGAACTGTGCCGAAGGCTGTAGGTGATACAGAGGTCAGCCGTCCCTGCCCTCGGCAGGCTCACTGTCCAGTGGGGACCAAACCCTCCGTGTGAGGCTGGAAGTCACACATCCCACAAAAGATGCATGCCATGAGCGTGACATTTCAAAAAAAGGAGGACCTGAGAAATCTTATGGGCGGAGCTGCATTTGCGCTGGACTTCAAAGGGTGAGGGGTGTTGAGGAGTGTCGACGTCAGGTGGGCGAGGTGGGCGAGTGGAGACGGCTTGAGCAAGGGACAGAGGAGGGCCGGTACAGGGGACACTTAGAGGAGAGCAGACAGCCCCGCTGGGCTAAGGTGCTAGAGATACATGGGGGCCATCAAAGTGCGAGGTGGTAATTCCAAATTTAGGAGTTCAAACTTCATTTGGCAGGCGTGAGAAACTACTAAAGATTTTGGAACAAAGAAATAATCAGAACCGAGGTGTGGTTTATAAAGTGTCTGGCCTCTGTGTAAAGTAGATTATAACTGAGGGGAGGGAGCCAGTGAGGAGACTGCTCTGGTAATTCACGCCAGACAGGTGAGGGTGGCCAGGGAGGTGCGGGCCGATGGGCAGGAAGGGCCATGGGGGTAGGGGGATGCAGAGTTAACAAAGGGCCTGGTGGATGTGGGGGAGAAACCATCCCCGAGTTTGAGCCTGTGTGGTGGGAAGGGTGGCGGTGTCAGTGATAGAGGGGGTGGCCGGGAGGGGAAGGCACAGAAGACCACTGGTGATGAGGCCCTGTGGCCTGAGAGATGGAGACTGGGGACCCCGTCCACCCAGCAGTGGTGACGGGTGAGCCCTCGAAAGGAAACATAGAAACAAAGGCTCAGGAGCTGAGGGTGGAACTTGGGGGCTCCTCTAGGGGACTGGAGAGAAGGAGAATCATGAAGGAGAATTTTCAGAGATGGGAGAGAGGCTGGGAAAGTCTGATTTACAGAACACAAAGAAAGAGGCTCCAGCATAAGGGCAAGTGCTGTGCGCAGGCGGACATGTCACCGTCTGCAGGCTTGTGGGGACAAGTCGCCTCAGAACAGGCCATCGTGTTTGGCAGTCAGCGTTCAGAAGAGCACGTGTGTACGATGCAGAGATGGGGAAGAAACCGATGGACAGGGAGGGCAGGGGCAGAGCGGAGCGGAGGACGGTCCGCTTGCTCTAGGCCTTTGGTAGGTGAGGAGGAGAACCGGCATCGGGCAAGGATGGGCGGGTTTGAAGCCGATAGTCACCTAAACAGCCTCCATTTAGGAGAAAGAACCAGTGGAGAAACAGAGCAGTGTTTCAAATTGAACTTTGACCGGCCTGCTGTGTGTGTGCACGTGCGTGCATGCTGCGTGAGCGTGTGTGTGACGCCCAGTGGCAGGAGCTCTTCAGTGAAGAGCGTAGCTAATTTGCGTAGATGGCGTAGCTGTCTGTGACAGAACCTGCCGTGAGCTCAGGGCCTCTGAGGCCGCCTGGAGCTCTTCCACCCCACAGAAAGGGGGGATCAGCGGTCGTGGAGAAGTGGGTGGGAGGTGAGGGCATCCATTCACTTCTCTGAGAGGTGAGTGAAAGGGGGGTAGCAGGGTCTTTACACAGCGGCCTCCCGCCTGCTCTGTTCTGTCAGCCCCTCCTTTGGTCACCAGAGCTTCCACGGGCCCGAGCTCTTCCTCCTCAGCCACACCCGGTCGGTCAGCGGGGCCCGTGCGCCAGCGAAGTAGCCTGCAGTCCGCCGTTACCTCGTGCTCCCACCCTCTGGGCACTGGCTGGCCTGGAGATGCCCAAGCACCTCAGGCCGGTCCCGGAGCCGGGTCCTGTCCTCGCCGCCCCACTCTCATCCCTCGGGCCTGCACGCTGCTGCCCGAAAACCTCTGAACTGCACCTCCGCTCACGTCACCCTGTTTGCTCAAGTCCCACTAATGAGCCCCTGCCAGCTCAAGTCTGCCCACCCGCTGTCTCCCACCTCGCTCCCCACGGACCCGGCTCCTCCTCTCTCAGCTGGGCACTGCGCCCGCCCCCACGACCACCTCCTGAGTCCCCACAGCAGCCAGAGCTTCGCTGTGAGTGGGCCAAAAATGGGGGGGTCGACTGCCTGAGGATGTGAGTGTCACGAGGGTGTCCCCATGAAGGCGTTGCAGCGTGTGTGTGTCTATTGTGAAGGCTGCTTTAATTACGTTGTGTTTGCTGACTGTTGATGACAGGATCCTTGCCGTTTTTGTTTATTGATCGAGTATAGCAACCTTGTTGAGTGTTATGAACTCTGAGAGTTGACCTGTCGGTTCTCTTGGCTTCTCTGTACAGACAACCATATTGTCTGCAAAGCCAGCCCGTAGGCCTCACTCTCTTCCTGGTCTCGTGGTCCTGACCAGGGCTCTCACGGTGTGGAATGGAGGCAGTGGTGACACGTCCTTGGATGTTGCTGCTCTTCATGCTCTTCTTGATGTTGGGAACAGCCTCCTTCCTCCTCAGCACATCCAAGGCTGACCTTGATCTCAGTTTGACCTTGACCCTTCTTGGGCCCAGTGCCCTACACATGGCTGTGTCCAGTGAATGTTCTGTTGCTTGTCCACTCCAGAAGGATGACCAGAATATTATATTTCAACTAAAGATTTATCTTCCTAACCATTGAACTAACTTTAGATAAACAATGACTTCTTTAAAAGATTGTCTGAAACACTGGATTTAAGAATTAAAAAAACTAAATTTGAGTCCTGTCATCCTCATTTACTTTAGGAAGCCACTTTCACTTTCCACAGCCATCATCTCCCCTCTGTGACATGGCAGTAGTAGCTCCCAGCAGCAGGGTTACAAGGTCAGCAGCAGATGTGTGCAGCCGTTTGGGGATTTTAGAGCAAAGAGAATAAAGGCGTTAACCTCATGTCTCGCCACTGTGTCGGCTGCACTGAACCCTTTCATTACTGAACTGAAGGCTTGGTTTTCTGGACCAGGAAGCTATACCTCTCGGCCGTTTCTAGTTTGCTCTTCAAATTTCATTGAAGAGCCAAGTTGTATAAACAAAAGGGCTTTTCAAAATGAACAAAAGTTTATTTTGAAACTTTGTCTCTCTTCTACTGCAATACCCTTGTCGTCTGTATCACACATTTAGAAATTTATTGACACTGTTCTTGGTACCTGGCTATTAAGGACCACGTGTAAAGGTTCCTGGGCGCGTGAAACAGAGACTAATATGATGCAAAGCCCAGTGAAGGAGAGAGACAGAAAAGCTGTCACCCAAAGAGAAGTGGGGCTGCCGTTGGCCGCCCCAAGCCTGCCTCCCTGGGGCCCACCGGTGCTCTGTGGACACCTTGAAGCCAACATTGATTCTCGAGCTTATCGGTATTTTTAATATCTTTTAGTACCTAGAAATAGATTGTATCTTTAATTTTAGTCTTAGGAGTGGCTGTTTCTGCTTTAATTTTTTTTCATTACATGAAAGTGGATGACCCTTCTGAACTGCACTTTGCTGTTGTATTCTCATGGACTTTACAGTTGATCATATTTCAGCATAAGGTATCTTGTTAAAACTGCCACTTGGTCACCTTTGTCCCCAGGGGCCTGTTTATCTCCGGTGCCCACTTGGGAAGGCTCAGCCGTGGGCACGGATGCTGTGATGCTTCTTCAGCACACCTGCCGTGAGAAAGGCTCAGGGCCCTGCGTTCCGCATCTGCACGGTGCTGCAGGAACGCACGTTTCATGATGCTTGAGGAGCTGTTCCTGCGGCCCAGCTGGAAATGCCCTCGCCTCACTGTTCTTGTAAATGCCTGCAAGCTCTGGGCATCATCCTGTGAATTAATTTCTTAACCAGGTTGGTGCCCTGTTTATTTAAAGGCAGTCATCCCACTGAGAGACTTTGACACGTTTCCGGTTGGGACTGAGTGTCACTCACCTCGTCCCTCTTCGTGGCCACCTGGCCGCAGCTCCCAGAGACAGTTCAGTCTGCTTTGGGGAGTTGTTCCTCCCTCCCTAAGTCCTGCTCCATTGCCAGCCGGCCTCTGCAGCTGGCCTCTACGTGCTCCCGTGAGTGTGTCTCCTGCAGAGCTCAGAGCTCCCCAGAGAGGCTCCTTGACGTGGCCACCATGAGGGTCAGAACACACGTTGTTTACAGACAGGGATGCCCACATTAAGAGAAAATAACCTGCACAGAGGCATAGACCGAGGCTGGCCGGTGCCCCAGCACTCTCCGTTCTCCCCGTGCCAGGGAGCTGCTGGCCCTCGGGGTACTTCTCCAGGAGTTGAGCTGGACGAGGCACTTCTCCAAGACTCAGGCTGGACCCCCAGCTGAGGAGCGAGCCGGGGCCCCCTCTTATCCCACAGCATATGTTGAGCACACATTATGCGCCATCATGTGAGGCGCTTCTAAAGGATTTGGCGGGGGCAGGAATTTCCTTGGCCTTAAAGAAGGCGGGCTCTGTGTGGGAAGAAGGAAGGGGGGTGATTCCAGGAAGAGGAACAGGCTCAGGCCATTTGAGGGGGTAGTGTGCACTGTGGGGACACTGCCGTGACTTGGGACAAGGAAATCTAATGACAGCTCATGAGGAAAGGCCTTTCTTGTTGTCTCAGAGCCCTGATCTTCTCCGAGGAATTGCCACAGAGGGTCTCTTCCCAAACCATCCGTATGCCCTGTTTCTCTACACTCCCTGCTACCAGGCAAAACTTAGCAGGCATGTGAAGAAGCAGGAAAATATGATCCATAATGAGGAGGAAAAATCCATACACAACCTATTCAGAACCCTTGCAGATGTTAGAATTAGCAGACAAGGACATTAAAACAGTTATTAGAAGTCTCTTCCACATAAAAAGCTCTATTAAGACGTGGAAGATATTAAAAGGACCCAACTCTGACTTATCGAGATGAAAACTACAATCTGTGACATGAAAACTGTACCGGATGAGATTAACAACCAGTTAAACATTGCAGAAGAAAAATTAGGGAACTTAAAGACACAGCAATAGAAACTACCCAAAATGAAGCCCAATGAGAAAAGAACAATTTTTTTAAAAGTAAAGGAGCATCACTGAGTTGTCGGAAAACTGCAAGTGACCTAATCTGTGTGTATTTGGAGCCCCTCAAGGGGGCTAGCAGAAAAATATTTAAAGAAGTAATGGCTAAGAAATTTTCAAATGTGAGGACAACTGTAAACCCACAGAACCAGGAAGTTCACGAACCCCAAGCACAAGAAACATGAAGAAAACTACAAGGCACGTCGTCATATCCATCATATCCAGTTAATAAACAATGTTGAATTAAAAACCTCAAAAGCAGTCAGTAAACAAGGAGCAGAGGAGCACAGAGAAGGATGACAGCAGGTTACTTGTCAGAAACAAGGACAGCAAGAAGCCTGTGGGGCCGCAGCTGGAACCGGCTAGAACAGGAACTGTCAACTGGAACTCTGTACCCAGTGAAAGTATCTTTATAAAATGGGAGCAAAATAAGGACTTTTTAAGAAATGTAATACTGAAAGAATTCATCACCAGCAGATCCCCACTACGAGAAATGTTAGACACAGTCCTTTGGGCAGAAGGAAGATACCAGAAGGAAACGTAGATGAACAGAGGGATGGGAAGCACCAGAAAGGAGCGCTCCACAGATAAATATGTGATTTTTTTCTTGCTCTTTAAGTCTCTTTCACAGATCATCGACTATTTAAACAAAAAATAATCACAGTATACTGTGGAGTTTGTAACATGTATAAAAGCAAAATGTGTGATAACAATAGGAAAAAGGTTGGGAGGAGAGAAGTTGAAGAAACACTATTGTTAGACTCTATTCTTCGTTCAGAGTGATGTAATATCACCTGAAGGTGCACTGTGATAAAGATGCAGTCCATAAACCGTAGAGCTGTCACTAAACTGAGAACATTATACCTAACTACCAACAAAGGAGATTACATGAAGTCATAAATACATACAATACAAAAGAAAGAAGAAAAGGAGGGAAAAGGAAACAGAGACCAGTTGAAACAAATACACAAGAAAAGCTGATAGGTTTACACCTAACCGTGTAAGTAATCACAATGTAAATAGTCTAAATATCCAATTAAAAGGTAGAAGTTGTCAGATTGGATGAAAAAGTAAGAACAAACTATATGCCGCCTACAAGAAATGCACTTTCAAGATAAGATACAAATAGATTATAAGTGAAACATATACCATGATACCATGAAGCAAAAGAAGACTGGAACGCCTAGGTTAATATCACAGTCAGTTTCAGAGCAGAGAATATTACTAGGGATAAAGAAAGTCATTTCATGATGCTAAAGGAGTCCATTCATCACAAGAATATAACTGTCTTAAATATTTATTCACCTACTAACAAAATTTCAAAACACAGAAAATGAAAACTGGTGGAACTGCAAGAAGAAATAGATAATGCATAATTATACCTGGAGAATTGAATCCTCCTTTCTCAGTAAATGACAGAACCAGTGGAAGGGAAGGCAGTAAGGAAGGAGAATGCTGGAGCAGCATCGTCCACCACAGGGCCTGCATTGACTGTTATAGGATGCCCACACAGCAACTGCAGGGTACACGTTCTTTCTACATGCCAGGAACATATACCGAGATAGACCATATCCTGGGTCGTAAAACAAACCTGGACAAACTTAAAAGAATTGAAATCGTACAAAGTGTATTCCACAACACAATGGAATCAAACTCAAAATCAACAAAAGATAATAGGAAAATCTACAAACACTTGGAAACAAAACAGCACACTGTTATATTATTAAATAAATAATTTTTAAATTATAAAATTTTTAATAAGTAATATAAATATAAAATATATACTAAAATATATAAATTGTATAATAAGTATTTATATAAAATAATAATTATAAGTATGTCTAAAATAAGTAAGTGGGACTACATCAAACTAAAAGTCTTCTGCACAGCAAAGGAAACAGTCAACTAAAAGAAAAGGCAAACTTTGGAATGTGGGAAATATTTGCAAACCATCTATCTGATAAGGGGTTAATATCCAAAATATATAAGGAACTCATACAACTCAATAGAAAAAAAAAAAACCTGATTTAAAAATGGGCAAAGGGAGCCACCCCTGATGGCCTAGTGCTTAAAGTTCAGTGCACTCAACTTTGTCGGGCCGGTTCGGTGCCCGGCCGCAGAACCACACGTCTTATCTGTCAGTTGCCATGCTGTGGTGGCAGATCACAAAAAAAGAACTAGAAGGACTTACAACTAGAATATACAGCTATGTACTGGGGCTTTGGGGAGGGGAAAAAAAAGGAAGATTGGCAACAGATGTTAGCTCAGGGTGAATCTTTCCCAGAAAAAAAAAGTTTAAAACATAAATAAATAAAGATGGGCAAAGGACTCAGACTCAAGTAGACATTTTTAGACATTCATTCAAAGAAGACATACAGATGGTCAAAAGGTACATGAAAAGGTGCTCAAAATCACTCATCATCAGGGAAATGCAAATCAAAACCACAAGATATCACCTCACACCTGTTAGGATGGCTTTTATCAAAAAGATAATAGATAACAAATGCTGGCGAGGGTGTGGAGAGAAGGGAACCCTTGTGCACTATTGGTGGGAATGTAAATTGGTACAGCCACTATGGAAAACAGTATGGAGGTTCCTCAAAAAATTAAAAATAGAACTGCTGTACAATCCAGCAATCTCACTAATGGGTGTGTATCCAAAGGAAATGAAATCAGTTTCTCAAAGAGATATCTACATTCCCATGTTCATTACAGCATTATTCATAATAGCCAAGATATGGAAACAACCTAAGTGTCCATCGAAGGATGAATGGATAAAAATGTCACACATGCACTCGTGCGCACACACACACACAACACACACACACAGAGGAATATTATTCAGCCATAAAAAAGAAGAAAATCCTCCCATTTGTGACACCATGGTTGAACCATTAAGCTAAGTGAAATAAGCCAGACAGAGAAAGACAAACTGTATGATTTCATTCATTTGTGGAATCTAAAAAAGTCAAACTCATAGAACCAGAAAGTAGATGGTGGTTACCAGGGGCTGAGGGATGAGGGAAATGGGGAGATATTGGTCAAAGGGTATAAGTTTTCATTTCTAAGATGAACAAATTCTGGGAATCTAATATACAGCATGGTGACTGTAGTTAACAGTACTGTATTATGTACTTGAAAGTTACTAAGAGTAGATCTTAACTCTTCTCACCACACCAAAAAAAAGAAAAATGGTAACTATGTGAGGTGATGGATATGTTAATTAACTTGATTGTGGTAATCATTTCACAATGTATACTTAAATTGAACCATTACGTTTTACACCTTAAATATGTACAATTTTTATTTGTCAATTATACCTCAATAAAGCTGGAAAAATATTTATGTATAATTCATAATATAATTTATATTCATATGCTTTATTATAATGTATATATAATTGTAAATATAACTATATACACATTAAAATACAAAATAATGAAATAAAACATTTTTAATCTTTTTTCAAAAAGAAGATTTCAAAGGAAGTAAAAAAATACCTTGAACTGAATGAAAATGAAAATAACAACATATCACAATTTGTGGGACACGGCTAAGCAGCATGAGAGGGAAGTTTATAGTACTTATGCAGACATTAGAGAAGAAAGGTTTTAAATCATTGTCCTCAGCTTCAACCTTAAGACATTAGTAAAAGAAAAGCAGATTAAACCCAAAGTAAGTAGGAGGAAGGAAATAATAAAGATTACAGTGGAAATAAATGCAAAAGAAAACAAAAGCAATAGAGAAAATCTATTCAATCAAAAATTGATTCTTGGAGCAGATCAATAAAATTGATAAACCACTACCCAGACTGATAAGGAGACAAGACACAAATTCCCAAATCAGGAATGAGAGAGGTGACATCACTGAAGGTTCTAGAAACATTAAAATAATAAGCAAATATTATGAACAACTTGATGCCAAAACATTTGATAACTTTGATGAAACACATTCCTTGAATGACACAAGCTGCTCACTTAAGAAGATAATCTGGACAGCACTATATCTATTAAAGAAATTGAATTTGTGGTTAAAAACTTTTCTACAGGGCCAGCCTGGTGGCATAGCAGTTAAGTTTGTGCATTCTACTTCGGTGGCCTGGGGTTGACCAGTTCGGATCCCAGGTGCGGACCTACTCACTGCTCATCAAGCCATGCTGAGGCAACGTCCCACATGGCAGAACTAGAAGGACCTACAACTGAGTTATGCAACTATGTACTGGGGTTTTGGGGAGAAAAAAAGAGGAAGATTGGCAACAGATGTTAGCTCGGGGCCAATCTTCCTCAAAAAAAAAAAACAAACTTTCCTACAAAGAAAACTCCAGGTCCAGATGGCCTCACTGGTGAATTCTACCCAGACATTAATGAAAAATATATAGATGACAAATAAGCACCTTCCCATATCATTCTATAAGACTAGCATTACCCTGATACCAAAAACCAGACAAGAAAAGAAAAACAGACCAATATCCTTCATGAAGAGAGATGCAAAAATTCTGAACAAAATCTTAGCAGCTCAAATGAACAATAGATAAAAAGGATAATACATTATGACTTAGTGGGACTTATTTCAGGAATGTAAAATTGTTTAACGATTGAAAAACCAATGGGGGCTGGCCCAGTGGCGCAGTGGTTTAGTTCACGCTTGGCAGCCTGGGGTTCGCAGGTTCGGATCCTGGGTGCCAGCCGACACACTGCTTGTCAGCCATGCCGTGGCAGCGTCCCATATAAAGTAGAGGAGGATGGGCACGGATGTTAGCCCAGGGCCAATCTTCCTCAGCAAAAAAGAGGAGGATCAGCAACGGATGTTAGCTCAGGGCTGGTCTTCCTCACACAAAAAATAAATAAATAAAATGAAATTATTAAAAAACAAAAAAAGAAAAACCAATGTAATTTAGCAACAAAAGAAAAACTATTATCATCTCAGTAGACACAAAGAAAGCATTTGACAAAATCTAAAATCTATTCTTGATTTAAAAAAAAACTCTCAGCAAACTGGTGATAGAAGAGACCTTCCTCACCCTGACGAACAGCTTCTACAGTAAATGTCACAGCCACCATCACACCTGTGTCGAAAGTCTGAACACTAAGATCAGGAACAAGACCAGGGCGTCTGCGCTCATCATCTCTTCAGCATTGTCCTGGAAATTCTAGATGGTGTAGTGAGGCAAGAAAAAAAATAAAGGCGTTATTTTTAAGGAAGAAGTATGACTGTCTTTATTTTCAAACAACATGATTATCTATGGGGAAAATCTGATTGAATCTACAAAAAAAAATACTAGAACTAATAAATGAGCTTAGTAAGGTTGCAGGTTACAAGATCAATGAACAAAAATCAATCCTACTTATATATACTATTAATCAAGTATTAGAAGTTGAAATTAAAATCAAAAACATTTACAATGGTATCAAAAATATGAAAAACTTAGGGATAAATTCTGGCAAAAGATATACAAGACTTGGACACTTAAAACTGCAAATCATTGGTAAAGAGAAATTAAAGAAAATCTAAATAAATGGAGAGATATTCCATTATCATGGGTCCTGATTCTAAAATCCATATGGAAGTGCAAAGGACCTAGAATAGCCAAAACAACTTTTAAAAAAGAAGAACAAAGTTAAAGGACTAATATTACCTGATTTCAAGACATCATAAATCTACAATAATCAAAACTGTGTAAGTGGCATCAAAATGGACAAATAGATCAGTAGAACAGAACAGAAAGTCAAGAAAGAGACCCACACATATATGGACAACTGATATTCAACAAAGTTGCAAAGACAGTTCAATTTAATGGAGAAAGAATGGTCTTTTCAATGTGGTGCTGGGACAACTGGACATCCATATGCAAAATATGAACTACAATCTACACCTTGTACCATACACAAAATTTAACTCAAAATGGGAAAATATTTGCAAATCATTTATCCGATAAAAATTTCTAGTGAGAATATATAAAGAACTCTCAAAACTCAATATGAAAACAAACATGCAAACCAAAAAAAAAGGGCAAAAGTTTTGAACAGACACTTCACTGAAGGAGAATGATGGCAAATAAGCACATGAAAAGATGCTGGACATCATTCATCGTTAGAGAAAAGCAAGGTAAAACCACAACCGAATACCACTGCACACCAGTTAGAATGTCTAAAATGGAAAAAAGACTGACGAGACCAGGTGTCGGCTAGGATTTGGAGGAATTGAAACTCTTGTGCATTCTAGTGGGAATGCAAATGGCACGAATACTCTGGGAGGTTATTTTACCATTTCTTTTAAAGATTAACATACACACTTAACCATACAATCCAGGCAGCCCACTCCTAGATACTCACCCAAGAGAAACGAAAGCATATGTCCATACAAAATGTCTGCGCAAATATAGCAGCGTTATTGTAATAGCCAAAAACTGGAAATAGCCCAAATGTCCATCAACCAGTGAATGAATAAGCAAATGGTGAGTTGTCCATACAGTGGAATACAGTAGCCACCACCACCCCCCTGCCATTTGCAGTTTCAGTTACCCGCGATCAACCGCAGCTCAAAAATACTAAATGGAAACTTTCAGAAATAAACAATTAGTAAGTTTCAAATTGTACACCATTTTGAGTAGCATGATGAAATCTCGCATGTCCCGCTCCATCCTGTCTGAGACTTGAATCATCCGTTTGTTGGATCCCTAGCCATCGACATCGTCTGTTCCTGACATCCAACTATCAACGTCGTCATGGCTCAATGATGCCCTTCTGACATATGATGAGAAGGTGAATAGTAGCCTAACGCTGTGTGACACAATGCTTACATCATTCACTTCACGTCCTCATCACATAGGCGTTGCATCATCTCGCATCATTGCAAGAAGGATGAGTACAGTGCAGTGAGATATTTTGAGAGAGAGACCACATTCGTGTGACTTTTATTATAGAATATTATTATAATTGTTCTTATTATCAGTTATTGTTGTTAATCTCTTACTGTGCCTAATTTATAAATGAAACTTTATCATTGGTATGTATGTAGAGTAAAAAACATGTTACAGTCATCCTTTAGTATCTATGGGGGATTGGTTCCAGGACCCCCGTGGATACCAAAATCTGCAATGCTCAAGACCCTTATATAACATGGCATAGTATTTGCATGTAACCTACACACATCCTCCCCTATACTTTGTCATCTCTAGATTACTTATAATACCTAACACAATGTAAATGCTATGTAAATAGTTGTTATACTGTATTGTTTAGAGTATAATGACAAGAAAAAAAGTCTGTACATGTTCAGTACAGACACAACCATCGTAGACCTTTCTGTCTTTGGTTGGTTGACTCCATGGATGCAGAACCCACGGATACAGAGGGCCGACCATGTACATAAAGTTTGGTACTATCTGTGGGTTTAGGTATCCACGGGGGTCTTAGAATGTATCCCCACAGATGAGGGGGGACTACTGTGCTACTCAGCAATGAAAAAGAATGAACTAATCCCAAAATAATTATGCTGAATGAAAGAAGCCAGTAAAAGAGGGGCACATACTGTATGATTCTATTTATATAAAATTCTAGAAAATGCAAACTGTAGTCACAGAAAGCAGATTAGGGGGAAGGATTCCAAAGGGGCATAAGGAAACTTTTGAGGGAATAGGTCCATTACCTTGATTGTGGGGATGGCTTCACAGGTATATACATTTGTCCAAAATTATCATACTCTGTCCTTTAAATATGTGTGGTTTTTTGTCTATCACTGATAGCTCAATAGAGCTGCTAAAAAATTCAAATTGTGGAACAGTCTACAAACAACGGTACTGTCCCTTCTAGATTTTTCAATTCAAGAAAGACCAAAAAAAATGTGGGGAAAATTGTTGTAGATTAAGACCAATGATGCGTTAGTGCAGGTCTTGACTGGATCCTGGATCAAAGACCAAAGGCTACAAAGGACCTTTGAACAATTGGGAGGAATGTGAATGTGGACTGAATGTCAGACAATAGTGTTGTATCAACGTTAAATTTCTTAAAGGTGATAATGGTTCTGTGGTTATGTACGAGAATATCCTTTTCCCTAGGAAAATATCATGCTACTTGCAACTTTCAGAAAGTGCAGAAAAATACAGGGGAAGGGAGAGGGAGAAAGCAAATATAGCAGAATATTTTTAAAAATTGTCTTTCAAGGGCCGGCCCAGTGGTGCAGCGGTTTAGTTTGCACTTGGCAGCCCGGGGTTCGCGGGTTCGGATCCAGGGCGCCTGCTGACACACTGCTTGTCAGCCACGCCGTGGCGGCGTCCCATATAAAGTAGAGGAGGATGGGCACTGATGTTGGCCCAGGGCCAGTCTCCCTCGGCAAAAGAAAAAGAGGAGGACTGGAAACAGACATCAGCTCAGGGCTGGTCTTCCTCACAAAACAAAACAAAACAAAAAAGAATTAAAAACAAATCGTCCTTCGGGTCGTGTGATGGGATCAGAGGTCAGGAGCAGCGCTGCACGCAGGCGAGAAAGTGCAGACAATATGGCTACAACTACAGTCTTGCCGGCCACACTGCGGGCGGATGGTGGTGGCTGTGTTTTAATAAATGCCTTAAGCCGTTTGTTATCATTCGTCTTTCTGCTAATTAACAAGATTAGAAGAGAGAGACAGTTAATTACAGATTCCTATAAGTTAGGTTTCAGTTAGTTGAGGTTTTTTTCATAGACACAGTTAATATGCAATTCAAGCAGACCTTCCCAAGTCACAGTTAATAAAGTTTTATGTATAGTGCCACCAGAGAACAGTGAGGGCACAACGTCAATGAATTTGGAAAAATGTTCTGTGTGGGTATATAGGAAGTAAATCCAGACTGGGGCTACAGAGAGCCTCACCATGTGTGCCAGCCATCATGGTCCCAAGAAAGAACACACTGTATAAGTAAAGAGCAGTAAGACGTGAGCAGAAGTTTCCTTCTGTAGCCCCCACACCTGTGTCAGTTCTCCTTCCCAGTCTCAAAATTTCTACTGTTTTCTCTGCAAAGTAATTTCCTCACAGCTCATTGACTCTGACATTAGCAGCCTGTCCTTGTCCTGTTATCTCTCCTTTTTTCCTCCCTCCCCACTCCTAGCTCACACAAAAAAACTCAATTGAAAAAGTGAGCAGGGTTGGCTTTCTCTACCGTCCAGTGATCATTCGGATCCTGGTGATGAGGAGGAGGAGGAGAGGACACTCAGGTCACTCATGTCACCAAGATCTGAGTCTGATCAAGTGGGCCAGACAATTAGCAGGCCAGGTGCCCTGGGAGGGGCTGGTCTTGTGAGAACCCGGGCCAAACACGACCTCCTGTGCTGGCGTTTGTCTGTCTGTGTTCTGGACACCTTGTTCCTGCAGTTTTTATTTTAATAAGCTGTCTTTTTTAGAACAGTTTTACAGAAAACTTAAGACAGTAAATAGAGTTCCCATAAATCCCACACCCAGTTTCCCCTATTGTTAATATCTTACATTTGTCACAACTAAGGAATCAGTGTTGATAACATTGTCATTAACTAAAGTCCAGACTTGATTCAGTTTCCTTAGTTTTTCCCTAGTGTCCTTCTACGACTCCAGGACCCCATCCAGGATCCCACCTGAAGTTAGTCACCTGTCTCCCCAGGCTCCTCTGGGCTGTGACAGTCTCTCAGACTTTCCTGGTCTCAGATGACCGTGACAGCTTTGAGGAGTGCTGGTCAGGGACTTTGTAGACTGTCCCTCTGCTGGGATTTGTCTGATGTTTGCTCATGATGAGCCTGGGCTTGTGGGTTTGTGGGAGGAAGAGCGCAGGGTCAAGTGCCTCCCCCTCACGTCCTGTCAGGGGTTCGTGCTCTCTCAGGACTCGTCTCTGGTGACGTGACCTTGGTCACCTGGCTGAAGTGTGTTTGCCAGGTGTCTCCCCTTGTTATTCTTCCCCTCCCTTTCCGTCCTGTGCTCTTTGGGAGGACGTCACTAGGATGCACTGGGATTTTTTGTTACATGACCTACTGTATGTCTGTTGTTAAACATTATTCCTTTATTCACTTTCATTATCTGTTTAAAATCTGAATATCGTTCTTTTAATTTCTTTTCGTTATTATTGATCTAGGCTTATTTTATAAGGTTTAGTAGTGGAGTTGTTTTGTTTTTGCATTTCTGGGATTTTTCTAGGATTCTTTCTTTCAGTTTGTCCCCTGTTGAATAACTTTCCTGCTATACCACCTTCCAGCCACCTACACATGGACAGAGTGGGAATGATTTCGCTCTGGCTGCAGGTCGCTTCGTCAGTTACAGAGCTGATGAGCGGCAGTCAGGCCTGTCTTCCTGTGAAGACCTCCAGCCCAAAGTCTGGCTTGATAAATGTTACTTATCCTTCCCGCCTCCTCATTGCAACATAGATAATTTAATTGCGTTGATGGTCCATTTAATTTCTAAACTATAGGTTATAAAACGAAGAAAATAAACAGCGTTTACAAAGACCCGTGTTTACACAGAAGCTGTAGTCAGCAAGGATGTGCTGCTTAAGTGATTCCAGGTGCCGTTTTTATTGTTTGGTAAAATAGATCTGTCATGCAGAATGGCCTTTCTTTAGCCATCATTCTAGTTAAATGAGGTGGCTGCTTTTCAGAAGCCCTCAGAGTGGGTTTTGCTTTGCGGGGAGAGTCAGATCCACCCTCACGGCATCCCGGGAGAACTATGGACCAGGAAAGTAGACCCCTCCCACCCCCGCCACGTCACCAGAGCCGGGTCCGCCTGTCCCAGCACTAGGCCAGGGCTCCGAAGACCACCTGCCCGGGAAGAGGCCAGGCCCAGCCGGATGTGTACATCAATGCCAGGCCGGGTTGCAGGTGGGTGTGTCTGTGCGGCAGGAGGGAGGCAGTGGTGTCTAAGTGCCTCTAGGTCGCCAAGAGTGAAATGAAAAGCTGAAGGAGGAAGCAAGAGGCTGTCCCCGCTGCTCTCGATGCCAGCCATTCAGCCTCTACCTGGGCAGACTGGACTGAGTGCTGACGGGGCTGACGGCCGAGTGTGCTCAGTGACTCAGGCTGCAGGGGACTTCTCAGAGGGCAGAGGTGCAGTGTCAGCCCAGCACCGAGGACAGTCCAGGATGGTGACTGAGCCCGCGTGATTGATTCTCAGGTTGCGCTGAATCCCAGCTCGCAGCACTGATTCCAGCGAGGGTGAGGGGACAGGGGCCCAGTCAGCCCGAGAGCACAGCCCACACACTCAAGTCTGACGGCTGTGGCAGCTTTGTAAGTTATAGGAAAAGAGCAGCCATGATTTGGATGTGAGGAGTCAAGGCTGGTTTATTGTATGGTCCAGAAAGCGCCAGCTCAGACACCTTTCCCACCCAGAACTCACAGGGCTGCCCGTGCACCTGGCAGTGGCCTGGGTTCCAGGGTCCGGATGAAGCCCGCACGGCATGGCAGGGAGAGGCTGGGCCTCGGCATCCAGGCTCTGCCACTCAGCAGCACTCACCCAGGGAGGCTCATTGCCTCCTTGTTTCACGGGTCAATCAGGGGATTTAATCATCCACATTGGAAGCAGTTACTGGGTGTGATTGGCGTACCCGATGGGGATGGTGATGCTTCTCCGTGCCCACGATTTGTTTATGCATTCAGCAAACACTGCGCCTCTGTGGGATCCAGGCTGTGCTGTGTTCTGGGGCTATAAAGAGTAATAGTACAGGGTTCTTCTCCTCAAGGAGCTGAGAGTTCAGCAAAGAAGGTGGAAAGTGTGAAGAGCTAACCCAAGACAGCGACTTCAAGTAGGAGCAAAAAGGAAGGCCAAGGGCTGGTTGGGGAGGTTCGCAGAGGCTGTGCCTGGAGCACTCAGATGCCTCCAGTGGGGAAAAGAGGGCGCTGGGAGCGCAGGCGCAGAGACACACGGAGGTGCTGAGGGCAAAGACAAGTCAGTGTGCGAGAGCACCACGTACGGCAGGAGGGAGGAGGCGAATAATGTGGATTTCTTCATTCAAACTGTTTCTCCATCACCACTGCTTGTCGTACCACTGGGTAATTGGCACCAGGTGATAGAGGACCTTGTGTGATGTGGCTCAGCATGACCCTCAGGAACAGCTTTAGGGCCTGGCTGGGACAGTATTACATCTCTGCTACAGAAATATCTCAGACAGTTCAAGTGAGTTCTGGGAATCTCAGATGAGTTCCTGGAAGCAGGGGGTCCAGTCCACCAGAAAGGCCAGCTCCAGGGTGAAGGCTGTTCGTTAGGCCTGGACCAAAATCAGCCCAGGGCAGAGCCGAGGGGTCCCCTGAGCCCCGTGGGTGGAGACATAGGAACTGACCAGTTATCTCATAGGTTTGAGCAGGTGGATAATCGAATGGAGAGGTTGTGAGATGCAGGGGAAGTGTTAGAAAAATCAGCAAGTGAAAGCACAAGGTTTACAATAAGGAAAATGTAATCAGAGTACACTGCTCGGCTGTCATTGAGGAAGATTTACTGAATACCTGTCAGCCCTGAATCTGAACTGGCTCCGAGCTGTCGTGTGCTCATCGTGGGAATCTGGGAGGGTGAGAGCAAAGGAGCTGAGTCCTCGCTTCTGTAATGGGGCAGTGGTGGACAAAGTCTAAAATTGCAAAATAAAGACATAGCAATTATTTTGAAATCTGGAGGTAAAATTCTTGGAAAACTGTCCAAAGAATTGAAATTGACTGCCTTTGGGGAGCTGGACTTCGGGGGCAGGTGGGGTGGGGGAAGAGACCAGGGAGTTCCTTTTGCCTGTAATAAGCCATATAGTGCTCTTTTACTGTTTTATCTCTCCATGTGTTAATCTGATAAAAATGGAAATTAAGGGGCCGGCCCTATGGCGAAGTAGTTAAGTTCACACGCTCTGCCTCGGCAGCCCATGGTTCACAGGTGTGGATCCCGGGCATGGACCTATACACTGCCTATCAAGCCATGCTGTGGCAGGCATCCCACATATAAAGTAGAGGAAGATGGGCAAGGATGTTAGCCAAGGGCCAATCTTCCTCAGCAAAAAAAAGAGGAGGATTGGCAACAGATGTTAGCTCGGGGCTAATCTTCCTCATAAAAAACAAAACAAAACAAAAAGGAAATTAATTTGTCTATAAAAGAACATGTGGGAGTAGAGAAACCACAGGAATTCGAGGTGGGAGGAAAGCTCAGCCTCCACCTTGGGTGAGATGAGTTAAACAACTTCTACCCAGGGAGAACTTCTGATCCTCCCAACTCTGCCCCTCTGGTGGAGCTGAGGCCCAGAGAATTCAGTGCAAGCTGGAAAGCGCCTGTGTCCCCTCTGCCCCCACAAAATGAGTAGAGGATGAAACTTGCACTAAGTAAGGTAATGAAGTGGTGTGTGATTTGGACAGGCCTTGGTTTCCATTCTCGCTCTGTCACTGAGGGACCACAGGCAGGTCACGGCACTTATTCAAATCTTCACTTCCTTATATAAAAACGGGAATTATGATAACTTCCTCTCAAGGTGACTATGAGTACTCAGTGATATAATGTGTGTCAGTTGCCCAGAGAGTACCTAGTATACCTAGTCACTTACAAAGTGTTGGTGCTGTTTTTATTAAAAATAGCGTAGACCTACAGCAAGGTAGACCTAAAGAACATGTTCTGAACTCTGTGTCCTAGTTATAAACATTATTCCTTCTTTTAAATGCCTGTTCCTAAAGTCTGACCGTGTATTAGGCCACAAAGGAAACCTTCAGAATTTCCAAAAAGTAGAAATAACTTGATGTGTACAATAGAACTGGAAATGAATAACAAATCTGAAAACAAAAAGGGCCTTCCAACTGGAAATTTATTTTTTTACAAAAAATGACTTATCTTAAATCCTGGGTCAAAGGAAAAATACAAAACAAAATTGTAGAGTTTCCAAAATTGTAGAGTTTCCAAAATTAATGATAATGAAAATAATGTATATCAGACCCATGAAATACAGCTAACGCTGTATTCAGAGAAAAATTTGTAACCTTAAATTCTCATGTCAGTATCAAGGAATAAAAATATACTCTGCTCTGCTTTGGTGGCCTGGGATTCGTGGGTTCAGATCCCAGGCGTGGACCCACACACCGCTCATCACACCGCGCAGGGTCCCACATACAAAATAGAGGAAGATGGGCACAGATGGTAGTTCAGGGCTAATCTTCCTCAGCACAAAAGAGGAAGATTGGCAACGATGTTAGCTCAGGGCCAATCTTCCTCACAAAAAAAAGAACCAAAACCTGAAAAACAAAAACCTTGAAAAAGTTTACACACAAAAAAGCAAACTACACTGTATTCACACTTGTAAGTGTCTGGAAATAATCCAGCAGAACACTGAAAGGATAAACACCGTGACTGAACGGTTTCCAGGGATGCGAGGTTGGTTCAGCAGTAGGGAAGCTGTTAAGGTAATTATTAATAAGCAGAAGGAGGCTAACATTGGTCTTCTCATAAAGGAAGAAAACCACTCAATAAAACAGGCATCAGTAGCTACTTCTCTAACACTTAAAGTATTTTCATATCAGTCTAAAAGCCAGCACCATACTTAACAGGGAAAAACTGAAAACATCCTCACTAAAATAGGAACAAGGTAAGATGCCACCATGCTTCCAGCGAACACAATTACTCAAGAGAAAGAAATTAGAGGCATAAAATTGGAAAAGTAGTAGTGACACCATTACGGTTTGCAAATGATGAGTATGTGCCTAGAAAACCCAATGGAATCAATTAAATACTACTGATAAGAGAATTGAGTAAGTAGAAGACTTAAAATTAGTATACAGAAGTCAAAAGGAGCAACCAGTTAGAAGATAAATGCACCCCATTTACAAGAGAATCCTAAATCTAGGAATAAACTTGACCTGAAACATGAGAAACCTCTTGTGAAGAAAACGTTAAAGCATCCTGAGGGGCAGATGGAAACACACCCTGTTCCTTTACAGAGGATTCTAGTCAGAAGCAGTCGGTGTTCCCTCAATTAATTAAAACTTTAATACAATCCAAGTAAAATTACCAGCAGGTAATGTTTTTCTGAACCTGGACAAACATATCCTAAACTTCCTGTGGAGAAATAAACAGAAATAGCCAGGGAAATTCCGAATAGGAAGAATAATGATGGGGAGCTAGTTCTACCAGATATCAAAATTCACTTTGAAGCCTCAATAATAAAAAGCACTGTAGTGCTGGATTTTGGACAGACAGGCGGATCAATGGAGCGTAACAGAAACAGACCTCAGTACATACAGGGTTATGTGTGCGGTCAAGTGAACATCTCCAGTCAGTGGGGTAAAGATCATGGACTCCTGACCCTTTGGTGTTAGGATAGCTAGGTGTCTGACTGCACATCATGAACACCAGTGTTAATTTTAAAGAGAGATTATTTAAGTGTAAAGGAGGAAACCATGAAAGCACTGGAAGAACACCCAGGCAAATTCTGTTTTAACCTTGAGTGATGAAAGCCTTTTTAACTATGACTTAAAATCTAGATGTCTTTGAAAATTAATAAACTTGATTGCATAAAAATAGAAAACTTTGCATGGAGGAAAAAATATCCTGAGCAAAAGTTTTAAAACAAACAAGAATCGGGAGGGGCATTTAAAACTCCTATCACAGGTAAAAGACTAGTCTCACTAACATATAAAGAGCTCCTAGAAATCAAGAAAAACACTTAACAATCCAAGAGAGAAATGGTCAAAGGACATGAGCCAGCAGTTCACAGAGAAATACAAATGGCTGTTACTCAGTCTTTTCTTAATGAGATAACTGCACAGTAAGACCACACTGAATCCATTTTTCTCTGGTCAGATTGCCAAAAATTCAAACGTTTTACAGCATGCTCTGCTGTGAAAGTTCAAAAGGGTAATATCTATCAAAATTATGAACGCATTTATCCTTTGATCTCGCAGTGTCACTTCTGGGAATTTACCACTTTACCTGCGTACGTATGAAATAACATAGGGAAGTTGATTCACTGCAGTATTGTTTGTAATCGTAAAAGCTTGGTTGACTCAAAGGTCCAGTCACCCATAGGAGGCTGGTTAAACAGCAGCGCTGCCTCCGCCTGGGGGGTGTCATGCGTTAGCTGTGAAGAGGGAGGAAGCCCTCCCTGAGCCGATGTTGCAAGGTCGCCTCAAGGGAAGAACCGCAAAGTGCAGGACCGCGGGTGTAGGGTCCTGTGTTTAAGAACAGGGTGGCTCCGTCTGTACAGTCACATTTTCTTATGTTTACAGGAATAAACACCGGAAGAATAGATAGGAAACTAACAAAGCAATTACATATAGTGGTGAAGGAGGGAAACTTCTCAATCTATACCTTTCTGTGGCATGTTTACAGAATATATTTACACATTTAAACATATTTATTTATCAACATATTATATATATACTTTTAAAATGTACTTTTAAATGTATTTCTAGTATACATATACTTTAAATATATTTACACATTTTAGAACATGTGCAAAAAGGAAGATGGAAGGCATCAAAGCATTCACACATGCCAGTGCTCCCCCCGCTGGTGACAGTTACTACAGCATTCACGGTGTCTTTTCATTCTGAAGTTTACCTTCCACACAAGAGCATCTGACGTGAGAATAGCTACAAGGCATTTTGAATATTTAAAATAATCAACCATTTGTTGGAAAATGAAAATCTCTGTGTATTTAAATATCTTGCTCCACTCAGCAAGTGGGCAGTCCGCTGTGCCGAGGGTTCGAGGCATGCAGAGGGAGGTGCGTCTGTAACTACCAACGCATGTGCTGCTGAGTCTGAAGGCAGTGAGCTCCTGTGACCAGCGGGCAGAAGTCCCTGCTCTGAGGTTACTTTCTCCGGCACTACTAGTTTCATGGCCGTGCACCGTTGTTAAAACCCTGGGCGTATACACATCCCAACCTAGTCCTACATCTGTCTCCAGATGGATTCCCCGGGGCGTCTCGTGTTCTGGTGAGTGGACCCGAGGCTCCCTCTGGTGCTCCTGTCCCTTGTTGGAGACTCCCCTGCCTGTCCAGCACTGCCGCATTCTTTCCTCATCACAAGGAGTGAACTCTGTGACCCGCGGACGGGAAGCATGACCTCCCTCTGTGATTGTCCCCATGTTCACATGAGGACATGAGTGGATGCGTCCATTGGTGAAACCGCACAGGACTGTCCTGCCGATTGGACCTCGTTTGATTCGTCATGCATGCTGGTCTGTTAGTCTTTGTTCAATTTGCTTCCTGCTCCCCTATAAAATTGACTCTATAATCTGCATTAGGGAGATTGAAGGTAGGGTCTCTCCCCACAGCATCCTTTGCTAGAATATTCTGAGGAGGAACACCTGCCCTCGCCTTATAAACTTACCCCACAGAGTTCCTCCTGGTCTCTGCTCCGTCCTTATATCTGTTTGCAAACTGCATCTTTACTTGCTGCCACGTTGAAATATGTGCTTGCTTCCTTCTCTCTTTGTTTGCTTTTCTTCTCTTCCTTTGCTCCCTCTTCCCCATTTTAAAAATTTAATTCCCTGAAATCCTGAGACAGAAGCATCAGAGCTGTCGAGAGAATTAAAGGCAAGTCAGAGCTGGTTCTGGTGTGTGTGGTGGGGGAAGGGGCTTGCTTCGGTAAAAACCCTTTCATGTTCATGCTTTTTCATCTCCTCCACCTTCCTTTCACTCTGGCCTTAATATGTCATACCGGTAGCTTGATCTGGGGGAAAAAACAAACGACAAAATAACAAGATAGAGCCCTCGGAAAGCAGCTGCTTTGGAGGATTCTTGGCTGCCAGAGTCCCAGAGTCTTTTGGGGTACTTTTCCACCGAGCCTGTCCTTGCAAAGCATGTCGTCTGTTGGTCACACTTCTGTGACTTTATAGTTTGAAGGCCTTGTTTTCTCTTCCTTATAAGGAGGCAGTTGGCCTGAGTCAGGAGGGCAAGTAGGTGGCCAAGAGCATGTGTCCCAGCGCCCCTAGAAGGCTGTGCTGCAGAGCCCACGGGTGTGGACAGGAGGGCAGGGGTGGGAAAGTTGACTTGCTGCAAGTCTGAGTGGATTCTAACTAATTCATAAATGACACCTGCTGAGACTTGAAAGTGAAGGCAGGTGTATGAAAAGATGGCATTATTGTGGTGGTTCCTTCCTGGCATGACACACTCATCAAAACAGAGCGCTTTTCACATAAACAAAACAGTCACCAGGCTCTGCTGTTGAAGGCATGTTGAAGTTATAGTTTCAGATACCATGACATATGTGCCTCAAATTCAGAATTAGTAAGATATGAATTAGTGACACTTTATTGCTCTTTGGTGAGACACATGTAAGGAGCTTCACTGTAAGTGTGTGGGATTTGATTTGACTTGTCAAATCTCTGGTTGAAAAACAAAGAAATGCCTTTATTCTCAGAGTCGGGTGCCTAACCACTGTTCCCTGGGCATCGGCGCGGCGCTGGCTGAGTGCTTGCTCCCGTCTTTTCTGGGCTGAGTCTCCACGGGGAGGACATCATGTTGATGCCTTTTAGTTCATTTGTCGAAACCTCCATTCAAAGCAAGGGGTCCCTTCTGGGTATTACTTGAAAGCTGCATGCTTAATTGGCTTCCTTGGCTCTTCGGGAATTAGCCTGCTAACCGGAGCCCCTGGTGCCCACTGCTTCCTGACCACCCGCTCTCCATCTCACTTAATTCCCACTTAAACAGCTGAGTCTAGTAGCCCTCTGTATCAGTTTATTGATGTGAGGAAGAAACACCTAATTATCAGAGCACCCCTGAGAAACGGGCCAGTGTGGGAGGGGCATGGGGGGTCGGGGGTTCTGGGCTGTAGTAACCAGCAGATTCCATCTGCAAAACCACTCCTGCCTCTGTGAGAGGGGGCTTCATGCAGGAGAAGCCCCAAGCCAGCGAGTACTCTGGCAACCTAGGAATATATTGCAGTACATAACTTTTCTCCTTTTATTCTCAGAAACTCAGTTTTTAAAATTCCGATCCTCACTTCTTTAGTGGCCTTCATCCTCCAGAGCAGAGCATGCTGGGAGCTGATGAAATTTAACATCTCTCTGTGGACACATTACCCTAAATGTCACACTAATCAGTTTTCTGGATATTGATCCAAGGAGCCTAGTTACCATTATGACCACATTCTGTGGGTCACACTCTCCAAGAATAAGAGCATTTATAATTTGTATGTCACTCTCCAATTTTCAAATCGCTCTTAAATATGTTATGTATTTAATTTTTGATTCGCTAATTGAGCATAGATTTCTCCAGCTTTGCTGGGGTCCCACAGCTAGCAAGAGGGAGACCTGGCCGGGAAACCTATTTCTTTGCTGCAAGTCCTGCCCCTTGTCCTCTCCTCCATGCAAATAGAAACCTTTTTCTCAGCACTGTGGGCCTAAACCTCCCAGATGTTATCCTCAGCCCTCAGTGTGCAAGGCGTGATCATTTAAGTCTCTTGAAGAACCAGCACCAGCAGAAATGCCCCCCAAATCAGCCAGCCTGGTAAGAAAGCAGGGCTTCTGGTAATACTGCCGCCTCAGAGCCAGTTCCTTTCCCCAGGATCCCCTCAACTGCTCACCTCTGCAACCACCTGTCAGCCCCTTCCGCTCGGGCACCTGTCCCCCTGTCCCCCAGGGTGCCGTCTTCCGCGCTCTAGAGCACCCTCCGCCTCTGCCACGTTCGGCTCCCCCTCGATTCGCGTGTGACTTCTAATCGAGAGGTTCGGCTTGGATCGTGCTCTGTGCCTCAGATTGTGTATGTCCACCTTCCTCCTGAGAGCTCCGTGGGTGTCTCAGAGGTGCCTCAAATGCAGTGTACTCCAGATCGAACCCCTCATCCTCTGCAGTCCCCCGTAAAACGGCGCCCCACCTCTGCAGTGGTCTCACCCAACCCCTCCCACCCAGATCCCGCCAGAACAGTCTCCTCATCTCTCCGGAATCATCCCTGTCCCCTGTCTTTGCTCTATGTGCCTCCCTACTTCTGGGCCGGCCCTTCTGACTCATCCCACTGCAGTTCCAGCATGACTCTCTGACCTGCTGCCTTGACCCTCCTGGGTGTCAGCCCCTGCAGGCCTCACAGTCTGCTCGATGCAACATTCGAAACCCCATGCCATCTGCCTCCCCCAGCCCTCCCCTTCACCTCTGTGCCGCCCATCTGTCCGTCCTCCGTGGACATCCCAGCTGCTCCTCAGCTTAGGCGTCTCCTCCAGAAAGCACACTCCCCTTCTCCCCCAAGCCCCAGGTCTCCTCACCGAGTGCCGTAACTGCCGACTCAGTAGCCGCCTCCTGAACTGTGAGCAGAGCACAGTTTATGTCTCTGTGTCCAGGACCAAGCCAGTGGCACCTGGTAGGTCCTCAAAAATGTGTGAGGAGCAGATGAACACAGAGACGTGGTGGTGCTTACGGGCAGTGCGACTGAAGAGTTGGAAAGAGCTGCACACCTGACAGCTCATTTAGCATCTAAAATTTAAACTCCCACCCTAGAGCTATTCCTTTGGAGTAAGGAGTTGGGCCTCTAGGAAGCACCTGTTAAAATATAACCATGTGACACAAGCAATTTGTAATTGTTATATTCACACAGATTATTATTTTTCAGTTTTTTGTAAGTCCAGGCAAAATACCAAGAAAAAGCTTCAGCAGGGGCTGAGGTCTGCAGGAAACAGGGATGGTTTCAAGTGTTGGACATGTCCCAGCTAGGAAGGCAAGAGGACAGGGGTGAGCCCCAGGAAGACGTGGGAAGGGAAGATGTGGGTGGAGGCCGCAGAGATGAGGATGGCCGTTGAAAGGTGCCGGCCCGACAGCCAGGGCACCCCCACCCATCGGTACCCAGAAGGTGTTTTCAGAGAATGCCTTGGAGCTACTGCACTTCTGAGAATGTGCAAGATGCCAGCCCTTTTCCCACAGCCAGGGAAAATGTATCTGCAAGCAACTATTCTAGCTGTTTTTTCAAGTGAAAATTGGACTTAAGAGGAGAAAGTGATTAAAGCATAAAATATTCATTGCACATTCATTTGTTCATACATCACAAGAAGCAAAAAGAAACCCTTCCAGGTAACCACACTCACTGTTCCTCCTGTCTCTTTTCTCTCCAGTCGTGCCAAGCTGACCTGGTGAAGGACAACGGTCACAAATATTTCCTTTCGGTCTTGGCAGACCCTTACATGCCAGTAAGGACTAAACATCGTTTCTCTTTTGGACAGTCTCAAAATCTGTATCGTTTGTCTCTGCTCACGTGTTATGCTATTGTGATGCCTTTCACGAGGGCTCCAAAGAAGGTTGCTCCTCGTCACTCACCCATCTGAGCAGAGGGGGCCACGGTGGGGGTGTGGGCTAAGCTGTGGGAGGCCATGTTTATACTTTCAGCTACTGCTCTTTAATAGCATATTATTTCAGTAGCTGTTGCATGTCTGTCTCTAAATCAGAGTTATAGTTAACCTTGACATACAGGTTGGTTTGGTTTTGTTTACATTAGTCTATCTTCCCTGGAACATCTTTGCAGTATAGTAGAATCCACTCTCCCTTGCATCCTGTCGACTGAATTAGATTAATGAGTGCTTATGCATCTATCATATGACAGTTCACGTGCCTAGACAGGTTCTGGAACGTGACAAGATGCTCATGTGCCATATGAATCAGGCTGGAAGGGAGGGAAGGAAAGAAAAGATAGAAAATTTAAACTTTAAATATATTTTATCATATTGCTTAAAAATTAGTGATCTATGAATAGCATTATAGTAATTCCTATAAATGTTTTATAATTAATTTCTATATCCCCTTCTTCTAGCTCCTAGCATAG
Organism: Tapirus indicus; assembly: GCA_031878705.1. Lineage (NCBI taxonomy): Eukaryota > Metazoa > Chordata > Mammalia > Perissodactyla > Tapiridae > Tapirus > Tapirus indicus. The sequence continues at coordinate 58,766,857 of CM062932.1, forward strand.
TATGAGAACAAAGTAGTAATCCTAAATAATTACTTAATATAACTTGGTTTTACCAGAATATTTAATTAAGTATAACAGCTCATTTACATAGTCTTAAGTGGCTTTGGTTGTATAAAGGAACTTTTGTATGTAATTTCACCCTCTAGTTGGTTTTCCAAACTAAATGATGATGACAACAACAAAAAAAATCAGAAAACATTAAAAACAGGATTGTTATATAAAAGGTAAATAGTACTTGTGTGTTTTAACTCAAATGTGGTGTTGAAACATCATCATAGGCAGTTAAAGTTTATATGAGTTTTGGAAATAATCACTTCCCTGTTCTTCAGGGTGAGTAAGAATACAAATCAAACGAATGAAAAAGAGCGCTAAACCAGTAAAATGCTGAGCTGAGCTGACACAAATGGGCCCCAGTTCAACTACAGACACATTGGAGTTTGGAGGACATAGCCAGATTTGAAAGAAAGAAGAGGAAATCCCCAATGCCAAAACCTGGAGAAGTCAGCGGAGGACCACGGTGGCAAGCAAGCACTGGGGTTCCATGTGGCATGCAGACCCCAAGTCTGCCTGAAGGACGGGGGCCTGAGAGGCAGCATCTTGGAAGCTGACATGCCTGCTGGAAGCCAGGAGCCCGTGAGGCACACCGGCCCCCACTCGTTAGCAGAGGACAAACAGAGCTGCTCCCGCCACCCACGTCTGGGCAGAAACTGAAAAGAGAGGCCTCTGAGAAACTGAAAGTTCAGGCCATCCCACATGTGGAGTAGGGTCTGCGGTTACATTCATCCTGTAGGTGAGAGCCACCAGCCAAGAAGTGCGCGTGAAACTCACTCAGGGTCATTGAAATCTCCAGGGGCCTGGACGAGGCAAAGGCAGCACCCTTCTGCAGGCACACTTGCACAACCCAGGCGCAAGAGACACAGGTGCGCTGGCTTGAAGGAGGACAAGCAGGATCGGCACAGAGGAAAATTAGTGCCTGAGAACCAAAACTGATGGAATTCTCTGAAAAAGCCTATAAAAGCAATATAAACAAATATGCTTGAAATGATTGAATAAAACAATTGGTTTTAATTATGTCCAAAAATAAACCATCGTGTTGTTTCTTCAGTACTTTTGTACCTGTTGTAGGAAGACAGTGTATGCTCTCCTTTTCTCACCCTCAAAAGTGACCAACTAGATTCTTTTAATAAATAGGCAGATTTGGGGGGGGCGGGAAGGAACCTGTAATGGAAGACATGATCACTGCCATTAAAAGCTCTGCAGGTGAAGCAAACAGCAGAGTAGACACAGGAGGTAAGAGACTTGGTGAAGAAGTCACCCGGGATGAAGCAACAGGCGATATGAAGGGGAGGCTCACTATACCTGACAGAATGAGAGAACAGAGGGACCGGGGGAGCAATTTTCAAAGAGATCGTGGCTGAGAATTTTCCAGATTTGAAGAAAGAAATGAGTTTTCAGATTTAAAAAGCACAGTGAATCTTGATAAAGTTAAATAAAAACACACCCACACCGAGATTCATCATAATGAAACTAGAGCATGTAAAAGGCAAAGGGGAAAACCTAAAAGTAACCAGAACAAAAGGAAAGATGTGCAAAGGAGGAACAACAATTGCACAGGCAGCAGACTTTTCAGCAGCAGTGACAGAGGACAGAGAACAGCGGAGAGGCCTTCAGAGCACTGAAGGAAACTGATGGTCACCCTGGAGCTCTGTGCCAGCTAAGGTGTCATTCAGGAATGAAGGCGAAGCCAGCACATTTCAGAGACTGACAGCTGACCACATTTCTGACCCTGCCAAAAAGAGCTGTGAACACTCTGTTTCAGGAGGAAATTGAAGCCCCAGGAAACAGTAGGATTCAGGAAGTATCAAAAAGCTAAGAAACTGGCAAATGTGTTGGCATATCTAAATAAGCATTGGCTGTAAAAATAAATCATAATAATCACTAATTCGAGGGGTTAAGACATGAGGAGGAATGTCAGAAGTAAGGTACCCAAGAGCCTTGCATTCATCCAAGAGAGAGAGAATAATTAACTTTAGACTTTGTTCAATTTGGGTGTTAAAAACATAAGGCACCATTAAACAGTTTAAAACAGACTGACTGATTTCCAAGACCACAGAGGAAAGGAAAGAATGAAAATTGGTTCCTCCACTAGAAGACCAGAAAGAAGAAAAAAGGGAAGCAAAGTTAGGATGCAGTAATCATTCATTTTACTACCAGTGTGCTTGAATAGGGACAGTCTGCTTCCATATACCTGGGCAGAAGTGAGGGCTGATCTGTCAGGGACCTTCCTATTAACAGCACGGCCTTGTGAGAGGAGAATCATAGCAGACCTGTACCCGTACTGTAGCATGAGTACTTCAAGGAGCAGTCTGTCCTGAGAGGCCAGCCCAAAGCTGTCAGACCCTTTAAAAAAGGCTATTCTTTTTTAGACTCAAATCAAAAGACAGTACAGCAGGCTCTCATTACTTTAATTATGCATCAAGCTCATCATAAAGATTCTGAAAGGATGGCTTTCTTGTGCTTGGGAATGATGAGTTTCCGCCATGGGGAAGATGTAAAACCAGGGGTGACATTTGTTTTCCAGGCTGAACATAGGACCATGACGGCTTTCATTCTCGCTGTGATTGTCAACAGCTATAACACAGGCCAGGTGAGTGTCCCGGCCACTTCACCGCCCCTCCGGAGCCTCCCACTGGTGTTGCAGAGGTGCGGCACCAAGCTACCGTATCTGAGGATCAGAGGAACTGTCGTTCTGCGTGTCTGGGAAGACAGTCAACCTCAGACGGGTCGAGGGGTTGCCGGAGCACACCAGCTCCCAGGGGACACCATGGGAGGAGTCGGGGCCCGGACCCTTTGCTTAGCCAGCCCTTTGCAGGGTAAATTGAAATTGGTGGGATTTAAACTGAGGGAACTTGAACAAGTCTCGTGATGTGATTAAGCAGGGTTTCCCCAAGAAACACTGGGGGCTGATCCCAGCCCAGCACCCTTCCCCAGGTGCCCGGGGTTGGCAGGTGATCCACCGCATGTCTGCCTTCTTGTAGGAAGCCTGCCTCCAGGGAAACTTGATCGCCATCTGCCTGGAGCAGCTCAACGACCCCCACCCCTTGCTGCGCCAGTGGGTGGCCATCTGCTTAGGACGGATCTGGCAGAACTTCGACTCAGCTAGGTGGTGTGGAGTGAGGGACAGTGCTCACGAGAAACTCTGCAGCCTCCTCTCCGACCCTATTCCTGAGGTGAGTCCGTCCCCACCCAGTGGCTTCAGGCTAAGTGAGGTCAAGGTGCCCGCAGGTACTTTGTACCAGCAGTCCTGCCCGGGTGCTGTGTGTGGAGGGCCAACGTGGAGACAGCATTTCCCGCAGAGGACGCTCATACTCGCATGCTGCCTCGCATCCAGAAACCGGCCACCTCCACGGCCCGTCCCAGTCTGTCCTTGTCCCCCAAACTCCCATCTCACTCACTGATGGATTACGGGTGCCTCGTTGGGTCTTTTGATTCCACAGCTTCCTGCCTCTACAACCCGTCACCAGCCTGTCAAGCCGGGGCCGTCGAGTGAGGATTCCTCCTTTTGTCTCTTCCCCCGTTTCTGCTCCGTCAGTACGAGTAGAACTGGGCTTCAAGGACTGTGTGATGAGCACTGAACTGAACCACACTGAATCGGCTTGTCTTGCCGGCAGCCTTGGCAGAGTGCAGACCCAAACAGCCAGCCGTGGGCTTGACTGTGACCCTGTCCCCGTCTTGCAGGTGCGCTGCGCGGCCGTCTTCGCCCTTGGCACGTTTGTGGGCAACTCTGCAGAGAGGACCGACCACTCGACCACCATCGACCACAATGTGGCCATGATGCTGGCCCAGCTGATCAACGACGGGAGTCCCGTGGTCCGGAAGGTGCGTGGCCCCCCAGCTCTGCAGCCGGCGGCAGAGCGCCTCGCGGCCAGTCTCCCACGGTGCCCGGGGTCAGAGCCGGTGACCCTGACCGCCACAGTGAGCACTCGTTTCCCACTGGCATGCGTCCCTTTGAGAGCAGACCTTTAAATGTTTGTTTACTTCTCTCCAAAATGCGTTTCTTCACCAGATACTCGTGTGTTTGCTTCATTTAAAGGCATTTAACAGGCTGCGTCTCCTGGCAGCTTGTATAATAGGCTCCTTCCTGCCTGGGAGCAACGCACACACACATCACGGAGCCTCAAAAGAGCAGTAGACACCCAGACAGACGGAAAGGTTCGTGTAGTGTATTCCCCTCCCCGCCCCCACGTTTGTCAGCAGCTGAACGAAACAGTTTTATAAAGCTGAAAACTTTCACTTGTCTGTTTGGATGTAGAAATATCGCGGATTTCCATCCAAGATCTCACATCCCTGTGGGAAGTTGGCTCAACACAGCTCGGTTCCCCCCCGCCCTCAGCCACCGAGGGCCACTGCGGGAGACACTGGTGCTTTACCGGTCGTGTTTCGTGGTGAGCTTGAAGGGCTGCCCTTGGAGCAGGAACCGTTCTGTTCGGTGGCTGGGAAGGCAGCGCTGTCCTGGAGGTGACCTCGAGCTTACATTTCGTGTCTCGAGGTGTCGGGCTGCTCTCCCAGCGTTGCTGAGGGCACTGCCCTGGGAGAGGGAGGCCGGGCTTGTCAGAAGATTTGGGGGTGGTTTGTCCGTTTGGAGAGTAGGCCCCACTGATGTACTAGGAGGGACGTCATCTGAACAAGTTTACTTCCACCAGACGCAAACGTGGAGTGGCTCATTCTGCCTCATGTTCCCTTCAGAGAGGAATGAACCAAGTTACTAGCGTGCCGAGCTATCTAGGGAAACATTACAAACGTGGAACGAGTCCTGGAGATCCCTTTCCCGTGGTCCTGGCATTGCTATCTCGAGGTTCTCGTCATCCACAATCTGTCTGAAGCTGGCTCCCGCTAGGCCCAACCAAAGTCTCCTCTTTCCTGTGTCATGTTGCCTTTATACGGACGTCACTGATCAAAGCAGCAAATCAGCACTTTCTTTAATTGTCTGTTAATGTTCCTTTAAAGAAAGGAAAGCCTTTCTTCTTCTTTCTAAAAAACTTAAAGAGGAATGTTACTAAAAATAAAAAGAACGTCCCTCTGAGTTCCTAGTATCAGGAGAGTGGTCACCGAAGTCTCCAGGAGCCACTGGAACCACTGTGCTCTCAAGTGCGTCCCCGAGGACCTCGATGTGGCCCCTGGGCTCTTGTTCTGGCTGTAATCCACTCATTGTCCCTTTGCAGAAGTGTGGGTTCTGGGTACTAGAGTGCTCACATGTCGCTGAGTCTTTCCTGTGGGCAGGATGGCCTTCTCCTTGCCTGGGGGCTGCATGCTGTGCCTACATCCTAGAGGTGCAGACCGTGTGTCAGGGCCGTGTGTCAGAGCCCGTCCTCCTGACCTGGGATGCAACTTCCTCTGGATGTGAGAAGGCTCTTCCTTCCACTCGTTCATCCCTTCCTGGGCTCAGTATCCAGTTCTCCTGCATAGTGGGCCCTGGAGCACAGAGTGGAAGACAGCCCTGCCTTCGAGGAGCATGCAGTCCAGTTAAGAGGCAGACGCGGGACCAGTAACTGTGCTGAAGCACTCGTAAACCAGCGGTACCTCAGAGGGAGGCCCGGAGTTCTCCGACACGCGTCAGAGTGGCACCTGCCCCACCTCGTTGTGGGGAGAGGGGTCAGAGGCCTCCACAGGGAGGAGCTTGTGCCTCGATTGTGAAGGGTGAGCAGCCAGGAGCCAGGGAAGTCAGGGGCGGGAGAGCAGGTAAGGCAGGAGGAGCATGCACAAAGGTCCAGGGGGCCCGAAAGACCATGGCGCACTGAGCGGCTGCCACCGTTCGTGTGGCTGGAGCTGGAGCGGGCAGGAGGGGCAGTGAGGGATGAGGCTGCAGGGCGGGGGCTCCTAATCCTGAGGCCAGTGGGTCAGGCGCGCCTTTCGTGGCGGTGCCTGAGGACTTCACGCTTGGAACGTCTGAGTGTCTGCCCAGTCGCAGGCAGTGTGTCAGGCCGCGGGGCTCGCGCTGCCTTCAGGGAGTCGGCGCGCTGACGGGGAGGCAGGCAGCCAGCAGCAGGCCGCTAAATAAGTGGACGAGGCGACGTTCGCTGCAGACGCGCAGCAGACGCGGAGGGTTGGGAAGAGTGGGGCGGCGGTGGGCTGGAGAGGCTGAGTCCCTGATAGGGTGGGGGCCTCGTTGAGAGCCTTCCTTCTCTCTGGAATCCTAACGCAGCGGCAGCTCGCGTTCCCCTCTTCGTGCAGAGCCACATGGTGGGGCTGTCGTGGTGCCTGGCGCTCCCAGGGCACACGGGCCAGCCTGCTGGTCCAGGAGACCCAGTGCTGGGGCCTGAGGGTCTTGAGCCGGACTCGGATTTGGGCACCAAGCTCTGAGACTGCCCGCCTCTTCTCACAGCCTCCTTTTTTTCTTTTTTAAGACAACAGAAATTTATTCTTTCCAAGTTCTGGAGGCCAGGAGTCCGAAGTCATGGTGTCTGCAGGGCTGCTTTCCTTCCGGAGTCTCTGGGGGAGAATTCGTTCTGTTCCAGCTTCTGGCGGCTCAGAGCCTCCTCTTTTACGTGGGCCCGAGTGTGGCTCTGCCCTATAGCTCAGGCGCTGACCAAATTCCAGTCTGTGACCCCCCGCTGCCGTTCTCCAGCTGGTGGCAAAATGAGGAAAACAGGCTATTATGGTGGGGTTTCACAGTCACGTGTATTTGATATAAAAAGGTGACACCTGCTTACTTTTTAATGCTATGAGTCCCCTTTCCTGGATGAGGCGCTAGTGGTAGCAGGGGTAGGTTGGGGTTTGTGGACTTGTTTAATGAACTTATTGGTAAAATCAAGTCAGCAAATACACATCAGCCTCCCAAATCATTCTGAACTTGCACTCGTCCACAAAGTCAACATCCAGACTGCCCAGTCAGCGAGCCACCCCCGCCTCGTTGGGAAGGGCCCGGCCGGGTTGCAGGTTTGTGACCCCAGGTGCCACCCCGGCCGTCTGGAGCCCTCACTGGGAGCAGCGACATGGCGCAGGGCTGGGCCAGCCCACGCCCGTCACTCACAGCTCACTGGCTGTCGTCCGCCTTAGCGAGGAAGGCAGGGAGCATGCAGACCCTTCATGTAGTGGACGCTTGTTTGTGTTTAGCGACCACAGACTCGCAGAGGAACAGCACCCGCTCCCACCTCCCTAACCGCACGTCTGACTCAAACCGAGGCAGGTGAAAAGCATCAGAGGCTGTTGCCCGTCGGCTCCCCAGGACCCAGGAGAACATGGGGACGAGCTGCCTGGGCCAGAGTACCTTCTCCTGGAGGCAAGCCCAGAGGGTGTCCACATTGGAACAAACATGCTCCCTTTCCCGGAGCGCTGCTCTGTCCTGCCCGGGTTACAGGAGCCAAGTTTGACCCTCCATGAATGTGGGCCATGAAACAGATGTCAGCCAGTAATCTATTGTTGGAAACATGGAGTGGGGGCAGCCCTCAGGGGACCAAAAGAGGAGGTGGCAATTGGCACACAGAGGCCACAGGAAGGACCCTGGGAGGGCATGTAGCCCGACCTTCCACGTGACCACGGAGGAGCATTAGCTGGACTCCCGTTGGGGCAGTGCGTGTGCCCAGGCATGATGTCCCTGAATCGTAGGACAGCTCACTTTACAAAATGAACCGTGTGTTCTAGATGATCGTGTATCTGAAGAGGAAAGTCTTCATTCATTCGGCAGGTACCTCTTAAGCCCCTCCTGTGTGCCGGTCTCTCGAGAACGTGCGCTTGGGGCTGGGGCGGGTTGGTGACTGAACAGACCGATATGTAATGTGGCAGGTGGATCGTGCTCGGAGGTGATGATAGAGTGCCTGGAGGGGGCCGGGGCGCAGGTGGGGCGCTGGGGGAAGGCATCTGAGTGGCGCCTGAAGGAAGCGCAAGGTGAGCCTGGGACACTGGGAGGCCTTCCCAGGCAGAGGAGTGACTCGTTCTGGGGCTGTGCCGGATCGCGGGCAGTAGGCACGAGGGTCTGGGCGGCGGCTGGGACCCCGGTGAGCAAGGCCTTGATTTGTTTGAGCATGAGCAGAGGGTGGAGGTTTGGAGGAAGGCGGGACCAACTCTGCCATGAGAGCTGGGGCCACCCAGGTGAGAGATGCTGCTGGCCAGAGGGGACGGGTCACATGTGTAAACAGTCGAGGGCTGAGCTGAACTGTCTTGCAAAAGCTGAGACCCCAGCAAGCCTTCGCACCCCGCCCTGCGCACCCCGCCAGACCTCTGATTCATTCTGCACCAACGTCCCAGGGATGTGCACACATTTGTGTTCTGTGGTCGGAGCAAAGCCCAATAGGTGGGCCATCAGACACAACAGGAGCCCATGGCCAGCAGCAGCCGCCCTCTGCGTGGCCCGCCTTGCCAGCAGGGAGTGCTTGGTGCACAGCCACTTGTATGTGGCTGCACTCTCGTGTCACCTTTGTTGGCTGTCCGTGAAGCAAAGGGTCCAAGACCTACGGATGAGTTCATCTGTTTCAGGGCCCAGTGCAAGCAGAGCGAAGGGGAAAGATGGTGCAGACTTCATCTTCGCTGGGAGGGGCCCAGTGGGCAACTCCTCTCAGTAGCGTGTTGTTCCCTCGCACAGGAGAAGTGGACTGGGCGCTGGTTTGCAGGAGGGCCTGGGCAGTCGTGTAGGCAGCTGGAGATGAGTGCCGGGCCGGGGTGCCGGCGGTGGGCACTACGAGGCTCGTCAGGCGCCGGAGGCTCACACAGTTAGACTTGGGGACCGATGGGATGGGGGGCGGGGCTGGGGCAGAGAGAGCAGGTCAGGGTAATTGTAACATAAGCCTGTGGTTTGTAGTTCCATGGACGCAAGCCGAGAGATCCCTGGCAGGGGCTGAATGGAAAAGGGTACCCCCGGCGGATAGCAGGGCAGGTTGAGATTGGGGTTCGGATGAGCGGTTAGGTGGAGATGCATGGCCAGCAGTTGGAAAGGCCTGCCTGGAACTTGAGGAGAGAGGGGACAGGGAGGAGCGGGTTTGGGAGCAGTCCACAAATGTGACAGGAGAGGCTAAGGAGTGTGTGAGGTTGAGGTGGGAGAGACCCTCAACGGAGAGAAGGGAGGCGGCTGGTGGGAGGACCCTGGGGGCCCCCATCCAAAGTCTAGCTTATCCGGCCTCTGCAGAGACCTTGGCTCTCAGCAGAGCTCTCCTGGCCTTTGGGGACTGGGGGGACTCACGTAGCAAGCAAGGGTTCTCATAGACCTTGGCTTTCTGCTAGGTATTTTTCAAAAAAAAAAAAAGCAAATAAAGTTGAAGTTGTTGGAACTATTTGAATAGTGATGAGAAAAGTAGTATAAACCTGCATTCCAGTTTTGTTTCCCTATGACTTTTAGGATCTCCAGGCACTTGTGTTACAGCACTAACTGTCCTGAAAGAGAGGTAAATTGTTTTTATCTCCTCAGACTGAGGCAGTTGGGCCTAAAGATCATATTTTCATTCTGGAAGTTTCTTATTCCTTTTTAGGTGCTGGAAACTAAAATATCTTTGAAAGTTTTACATTTCGTAAAAAGAGCATGCTTCAGCTTGTCAGATGTGTCTGCTTTAATGTGCCAGGATTCAGATGGCTCAGCAAACTGTCTGTTAACCAAGAGGCGTCTCAAGCCCAGGTCACAGGACTGATCCGACACAAGAGGCTGTAGGGTGTCTTGCTGTCCCACTGTGGGGGTGTCACCCATACTTGTGTCCTTATGAAACCTTCCAGCTGTGTCGCTCATATCTAGGGCCAGCAGTCACTGCCAGGCATTCCGGTGCATTCCTTGAGGTCCCTTGTAGTCAGGGGCCCCTGATACATGGAGTGCACAGGTTGGTTTAACCTTCCTTCTTTCTGTGGTGACTCAAGCATCCTGCGTTCACCTTTAAGTCTCACTGCTTTTCTACAGTCATCCTCCAGCCGTCAGTAAGTGTTACTGTCCCTTCTCCCTCTCGGCAGGAACTGGTGGTGGCTCTGAGTCATCTTGTAGTTCAATACGAAAGCAATTTCTGCACCGTGGCGTTGCAGTTCATGGAAGAGGAAAAGAACTACCCCTTGCCTTCTCCAGCAACCACAGGTACGGCATCTTGACTTGGGAAGCCTTGAACGGCTCGCCTGGCCAGTTCCGGTCGACCAGGGACCCTGCGTCAGAACGATCGGCGGGCCCCTCAGTTTTGCCGGAACCTGGGCTCAGATATCAAGTCCTTGCCACTCAGATATCTGTTCTGAGTAGCCCCTGCGATTCCTGTCCTCTTTAGCAGAATAGAAAGGGCAGGAAAAGGGGCCACACGGGCCCTCTGACTCTTTCCCTTCCTTCCGTGCCTTCTCAAAGGGTGGCACGACGTGTGCAGTAGGGCTTCCAGAAAAGCAGGTTGCCTCTCTTCCTGTGATGAGTAATGTCGTCACGTTGTTGTCAGTTTCGTGTTTCAGTGAGTCGCATTAGGCAGCTCCTTTTATCACATTTGTCCTTTTTCCCGGATTTATATTTCGTCATCATCCCTCCCCCCAGACCACAGCTGTCTCTGCAGCACAGAGGGCTTGTGGTCAATAAGATCACTTTTAGTAGTACCTCAGGGGAGGGAAACGAAGAGTGAACTTGCTCAGTGGGAACAGCCAGCGCGCCAGAGAGGAGCACGGAGCCAGCAGACGGGGATCCTGCCGGGGCCGACTGCTGTGCTTCCAGGGCAGCAGTGTGCAGCCATCACAGAGCACCTGCTGCTGCCCTTGGAGAGGCCACAGTCACCGGCCCTGCTCCATGTGCTCTTTCTTAGTTGAACTTTCAGAGTGACCAGCATCTGCTCCCTATACCTCCCCTGCTGCCGGGGCACTTTGTCCAGCTTTGTCTGGCTGACCCTGACCCTTGTGTGTCAGAGATCCTTGCTGAGCTGTAGGCCCTGCTGGTAGCATCCGCTCGTCCAGGGACTAGCTGCTGTCACCTGTCATAGGCGATGTCCTCCTACCTGAAGGCCACCATTAACTCTTCTTTCTCCTTCTTTCCTACTAGAGGGCGGGAGTTTGACCCCAGTGCGGGACAGCCCCTGCACTCCCAGGCTCCGTTCTGTGAGTTCCTATGGAAACATTCGCGCAGTCACCACAGCTAGAAGCTTGAACAAATCTTTACAGAATCTGAGCCTGACTGAAGAATGTAAGACACTGAGAACTGGGTTCTTGGGTTAGAACTGTTGTGGGGTTATTTTCTAAAACTTATGTGCACAAGTGCCCCCCCCCACCCCTTCTCTGCCATAAATGTGTGCCCTGCCATCCCATCTGCTGACCTGGTGATTAGCAGGTGTTCGTACAGAGAAGTTGTAGTTCAGCCCCCGGAGCAGCCAGGGGTCACCTGACAGGCTTGCAGAGGCGGGTGCGTGCACAGCTAGGCAGTCGGCTCCCGAGGCCCAGCCTGTGTGCCTCCCAGTAGCCTGGCGTCGTGCTGGGGAGAGCGAGCTCAGCTCCAGAGGAGAGTAGTGAGGGGTGCGTGCTGACCCACTTTTCACTCGTGTGCTGTTAATTGTGAGACCAAAAGGAGGGTCCTGGGAGCTCCGTGCTGACTTCCTTTTGCTGTGGTGTTGGGCCAGCCGGCAGCTCGGTGGCGTTCTCCCCCGGGAACCTGAGCACCAGCAGCAGCGCCAGCAGCACCCTGGGCAGCCCTGAGAACGAGGAGTACATCCTCTCCTTCGAGACCATCGACAAGATGCGCCGCGTCAGTTCCTACTCCTCCCTCAACTCTCTCATAGGTGAGTCCGCCGCGCTCGCCCTGCTCTCTGCTTCCCGCTCTGCCTTCTCAGCGTCCCGGGTTCTCTGCACGCCCAGAACAGCACGGACCTTAGTGTTTGTCAGGTGAACGGACGCCAGGCTAGCTCAGTGGGGAATAAACGTTAACTGGAATATGAGGAAGTGAGAGGAATGTTTCGCTCTGGGCAGCAGGAAAGTTTCAGTCAATTTAATTTTGATCTGATGATATTTTTCAAGCCTTTCCAGGGATATCTGGGCTAGCCAGCTTCGTCGTCTAGGAAGGCTGCCAGAACCTTCCATCTGTCTTCACATATGCTGAACTCCCGGTGCCATAGGACAGTGGTTCTCAGCTGGGGTGATTTGGCCCCTGCAGACATTTTGGGTGTCACGGCTGGGGTCCTAGGGGGCTGCCAACATCTAATAGGCAGCGTGGGATCCGACAGCACGAGGCCCCGCCCCAGAGAACAGGGGCGCCCAAGTGGAGAGCCCTGCTCCAGGAGGAGAGAGGGCTCCTTCCCCCTTCAGCCTCCCTCAGACGGACCCCCCAGGCAGGGTCTCCTCTGTGCTTCCAGGCTCACCCGTCCCAGGAGTTTCACACCCAGCTGCCCAGGAACTAGAATTTGAGTTCAGGGTCAGGTTCGTCTCTTGTTTGCCGTGAGTGGTGTACCCCTGGGCTCTATGCCGTGAGTGGTGTACCCCTGGGCTCTACTGCCAGGTTTGCTGAGGTCAGCAGAGGAAGTAGAAAATCCTCGTATTTTCTCACCGTGTAAATCTCAGTCTTCACGTCTCTGGTAACAAATTTAGCACCTAACCAGACGAGCCTCCTCTGTCTTGTTCTGGCACCCAGAGTGGTTACCAGGCCTCATTTGGAGTTTTATTTAGTATTAAGAAATGTTTCAGACATACAGAAATTTGGAGAGACTAATACGACACACGTCCACGTGCTGGTTTACTCCCAGCTTCAGGAACTACAGGTGGTTAGCCCCCAGGGCCCGCCTCCGCGCTGTCCTTACACGTTCACTCTGTTGGTGACTGCCCCAGAACTCACGGTGGGCCTCGTATGGACTTGAACTCCACGCAGACCGTGTTGGTGGTGTCATGTGGCACGTGTCCTTGTGAGGCCACTCCTTTCTCTCTACCCGCAAGTTGATATTTGGCACGCTGGCCACCCGAGTTTGTTCCTTCCTCTCATCGTCTGCCACAGTTGAAGTGTCTGTCCTTTCTCCTGTTGATGGACGGTCAGGCTGGCTCTCCTTTCCGCTTCTTTTGTTCTCCTTATTCTGTGTGCAAACTCAGGAGTTGGGCCCACCCCCACCTCCACCTCTGGGCTCCCCACCCTTTGCCTCCAGAGCTCTGCTCCCAGACACTCATAGACGGCTCCCTCGGATCACTCCAAATTCTGCCCCAGCGTCCCCTTGAAAGAAGCCCCACGGCTCCCCACCCACAGTCTGGAATCGTCCTTCCACAGCCACTCACCCATTCTCTGCCCCCTTTTCCAGTTTTGTTTTTCTCCTGAGAACTTTTTACCACCGGACTTAATGTGTCCTTGTGTATTTGGCCCGGTTCTGTCTCTCTCCCCAGGAATGGAAGGGCCACGAGTCCAAGAATTTTGTTTTGTCGACTGCTGTGTCCTCCCCCCACATCCTTGCCGGTACATAGTAGGTGCTAAGAAATGTGAGTGGGAGCGTCCTGCAGTGGACACCCTCCAACATAGACGCACACAGGCGCTGGCCGTGTCAGCAGGAGTGAAACTGTGCACGAAGGGTGTGCGTGTGCAGCCTTCCCAGCCGTTGTCAGGGCTCTCCAGACGGACGCCGCAGCTCTCTGCTCCGGTGGGGGCACGTTCCTTTGCTGCGTGTCCCCCACACGGGGTCTCGTCGGGCTTGCTGCCCGTGGGAGACACGAACCGGTGTCTCGTGTGGTAGCCCTGCGCTTCCCGGGATTACAGTGAGGGGAGCTCCCGTGTTTAGTGGGCCCTCCTGTCTCCACTTCTGTAAGTTACCTGTTCCGAGCCCTACAGATTTTGCCATTGCATTATTTGTCCTTTTCTTATGAAATTTTTAGGAGTATAACATAATTCTGGGTACTAATCATGATCAAATGTATTCATCAAAAATACCTGTTCCCATCTATGGCTTCATTTATCATATCTTCTGTACCACACAAGTTTTATATTTTAATTTATCTTTTTCTTTATAACTTGCACCTTTCTTTTTTCTTGTGAAGAAGGCTGGCCCTGGGCTAACATCCGTGCCCATCCTCCTCTACTTTATATGGGACGCCACCACAGCATGGCTTGACATGCGGTGCACCGGTCCACGCCCGGGATCCGAACCTGTGAACCCCGGGCAGCCGAAGCAGAGCGCACACACTTAACTGCTACACCACCAGGCCAGCCCTAACTTGCACCTTTTTGTGTCTTGAATTCTTTCTTTTTTTAGTCTCTTCACGATATTCTCCTATATTTTCTTCTAAAATTTTAAATTGTCATTTTTTTTATGTTTATGTCTTAAATATATCTTGAATCAAATCTATGTGGTGAGGTGCAGGAAACCAATTTTATTTTTTCCTGTATGGATCACCACTTGTCCCCATACCCTTCGTCAGTGGTCTGTCCTGCTCTGTGACAGCACATGCCACCCAGCTGTGATGGCTACACTCTTGAGCCAAGTCCTCAGTTTGTATTTTCTTTAAAATTGTCCTGGCTATTCTTAACCCTTTGCTCTGCTATATAAATTTTATATAATCAGCTTTTCTTTTTCCATGACAACCTTATTGGGATGTTATTTGGAATTGCATTGTATTGATAGATTCAGTTGGGAGAATTAACTTCTTTGTAATATTGAGTTTTCCTGTCCCTGAACATGGTATATCTTTCCACTTATTTAAGTCTTCTTTAATGTCTTTTAATATGGTTCATAACTTGCTACATAAAAATCACAATCATTTTATTTGAGATACCTTATAGTTTTCTGTACTTTTAAGTAATAATCTTTCTTTTGACCATTTGTTACCAGCAAAAAGGAATGCAAGTGGACATCTTTGTTTCATTCCTGAGAGTAAAGGAAACATGTCTAACTTTTCACCTTTAAATATGCTGTTTCCTGTAGAGTTTTTGGTGGATACTGTTTATCAGTTTATAGAAATTCCCATTCTATTCTAGTTGGTTAAGATTTTTTTTGTAAATGAAATGAATTCAGTGAATTTTATTGAATGTTCTTCTACATCTCTTGCATGATCCTATGTTTTTGCCCCTTTACTCAATCAACATGGTGAACTGCGTGCTTAGAATTTCTCATCAAACCATCCTTGCGTTGTTGGATAAACCCGACTTGGTAATTTACGTTAACATTGTGGCATTAAGTTCATCAATATTTTCCTTAGAATGTTCTCTATCAGTATTTATGGGTGAATTTGGCCTATATGTTTTTTATCTTGTACTTCCCACATCTGATTTAGATATCAAGTTTAAACCAACCTCATAAAATTAGTTAGGGAATATGCCCTCATTTTCCATTCTCTGGGACAATTTGTATAAGACAAAGGTACGTGTTCTTTGGGTGTCTGGGTAGAACTGGCCTGTAAAACTGCCTGAGCTGAGTAGGATTTTGTGTGGGTGGGTTTCAATTCAGATTCTATTTCTTTGATGATCATAGGATCATTCAGGTTGTCTATTTCTTCATAAGTTAGCTTACATCTGCTGTATTTTTCTAAGATATCCATTTCAGCTAAATTTTCTCATTTATTTCCATGAAGCTGTTCAGAGCATTCTCATGATTTTTAATCTCTGCTATCTGTATAGATATGTCTCCCTTTTCATTCCTAATATTATGTATTTGCTTTTTCTCCTTTTTCTTGATTAATCCTACAAGACATTTATTAATTTCTTTAGTGTTTTCAACTTTTGCTGTGTTGATATACTTCATTATTATACCTTTATTTTGTGTTCCAGTAATTTCTTGTCTTTATTTCCTTCTATTTTTCTTTAGGTTGACTCTCTTGTTCTTTTTCAGTTCTGGAGTTGAAAATAAAAATAGCTCGTTAACTTTCAGTCTTTCTTCTTTTCTAATATAAGTATTATAATCTGTAATTTTCTCTCTCAGTACCACGCATCTACATCCCTCAAGGGTGGTAGGTACTATTTTCATTGGTGTTTAGTTTTATGTTATTTGTTCTTTCCATCGTGATCCCTCTACCTTAGAGCTTACGTGCTCTCTTTGCGTCACGTGATAGTGTTAAATATTTCTGACTTGTGGGCGCCATGACCTGAAGGGGAGGGCAGTCCAAACATGCTTGCCAGCGATCCCCATGTCAGCCGCAAGAGACTGGTCCTTTACTAGCCGTAGAAGACAATCTGATGTAATTCCTATAAGGCGAGTGTGTCTGGTGTCCTGTAAGAATCTGGGTGAACTGTAGGATCCAGATGTGGCTGCCACGCCCCGCCCAGGGTAGGAAGAACCAGAAAGGGAGGTCTTTGCTCACTATACACACCCACACGCAACAAAGAACTTAGCTCAAAAATGCCAACTTGTCCATTTAAATTGAGAAATAACATTGCAGGTTTGTGCATTTGGTTGTTTGCTAAAATATCCCAAGTGCCAGAAGGCTCAGGGTTGGCATCAGCTTGAATACGGGTACTGCTAACTCACCGATAAAATATATTCCAAGTGTCACTTGCAAGATGTTTGTTTTAAACTGGAATACATTCTTTTAATAGAATTAATGTTGTATATAGTGGCTAAGTTCCCAAGCCGGCCAGCCTTTTAAAACCTAGGTCTATATGAATCTAAATTCATATTTCTACTTACATTTTATCTATAATGAAAAAAATATATATTAAATAAGACAAAATAGAAATACAAAGGTGTGGTGCTCTGCTTCAATCACACATTTCTCCCCTGGCCACACACCAGTCCTGTGAGTGCTTCTCTGGCAGTCTCAGCCACTGAGCCCATCTCTGCCCTCCCTCACTCCTCCGCCCCAGAGTCAAGGTGACTGCTGCCTTCCAATTTTCACGTTAGAGCAGGGGTCGGCACACTTTCTGTGAGTATTCATAGAGAGTGAATTTTCTCAGCTTGGCGGGGCGAAAGCAGCGTGTGAGCAAGTGAACACGGCCGTGTTCCAATACAACTTCTTTAATGAGCTGCAGTTCGAGTTCCGTAAATGTTCACGTCACAAACTATTTTCTTTCTTTTTGATTTTTTTTCCCAACCACTGAATAAGTATAAAAACCATCCTTAGCTTGCAAGCCATACAAAAACAAGCAGCTGGCTGGATTTGGCCAGGCCATAGTTTGCCCACAGCCCACAAGCACGTGACTGCCGAGCGTTCCCTTCCTGCTCCTCCAGTCTCCCGGGATATCTCCCAGAGTGAAACAGCAAAGACTCTTCTGCCTGCTCTTTCTCAGAACCTGGAGGTCCATTCATTCATTCAACAAATATTTTCTAAGTGCCCCCAGTGCACCAGACGTCAGGGGCAGCAAGATGTGGGAGAAGTAAATGTATAAATGCTGCAGACTTGGAAGCTGGTATTGTCGACATCGGGAATCTCCATTCCCTCCCCCAGGAGCACGCATTCCTCCCCACCTCTGCAAGAGGACCACAGTTGACCGGGGTACGTGGCCGAAAGCCCAGTGTCGACTCCTCTCTTTCCCTCACTGCCACATCCCAGCCCTTAGCACCTTCAGAGCACCAGACAGCTCTTCTCCTCCCCAGCCTCCCTGCTGCTACCCGAGCCGGCATCCTCTGTGGCTGCCGTGTCGCAGGGCTCTCCTGACTGGTCCCCAGCTTCCACTGCTGCCTTCCTTGGGCTCTCGTCCTGACTGCGTCCTTCCGCTTCACATCGTCTAGGTGCCTGGTAGCAAATGCTGTCCAGCACCGCCCTGTGTTCTGAGGGTGTTGTTAATCCACTTTGCAACCCTCTGTTCAGATGCATACCTGGCCATCAAGAGAGGAATTTTTTAAAAAGTCAAACTTGGTCTTCTGAGCTTACAGAAACCCTGTGCCTTTCATTTATCAAATGGAACTTAGAGCTGAGAAGTATTCAAGTCATGTGTCATCACGGGACCGTTGAGAACTTTCATCAGGCCGTATTTCCTGTGGCACTCCCCTCTCTCTGGATGGAGGTCTCCTTGTGTGCTGGTGAAGACTGCTGACGGTTCACACCATGGGGTTTCCGTTTAACTTGGTGAGTCTGGTGTTTGGTGCTGCATGTCTGAGGTGCACCTGCACGTGCCCAAGGTGGGAAAGCACACCTAGGCCAGCTGGGCCATGCCACCCGACTCCTGTCTGAACACATCTCTGGTCTCGGATGGGGAAACACCATTTTTGTCCTTGGTACTGGACTGGGGAAGCCGGTCTTGGCGATGTAAGGGATGAAGAGTCGATGCTTCATTTGCAGCCGCATCAGGTTGGAGAGCACAGCAGCTGGAGAAGAAGCGGGATTTTCCATCTCCATGAGTGAGCCACACAGCCCAGTCCTCCCAGCTCGGCCCTGCCTTGTCTTTCTCCAGAAAGTTGAGAGCCACATCACTGCTCCCTTCTTTCTCACAAAATCTGACTCCTGAACATTTTTTTTTGCTGGAGAAAACTGAGTTTTATCTGAATATTATTCAAATCTTTGAAAACTTGAGTGGAAAAGTTTCAAAATGAGCTGGAGTTAGAAGGAACGTTAAGAAGACAAAGTAGCTGCTCTCCAGAGTCGGCTCATTCATATTCGATAAGGTAGTGCTCACATCCACCTGGAAACCACACACTTACGTAAGTGTTTAAAATTCATAACCTACACAGAATCCCATTACTTGCAACATTTGCCTGTTTAAAGCCAATTTTTTCTTTCATTTCAACCGAAGAACAGCAATCTCTTTAGCCTCTTTCACTGAATATTTCGAAAGAGGTTTTCAAAACCATGGCAACCTAGAACGTCCATTTAATCCCATCTTTTCCCACAAAACCAGCCCTGCTCCAAAACCCCCCTCTTCTGGCCCTCCCCTGCTCTGTCTCCAAAGTGCTCACCTGGTCTCACCCACATACGATGTGCTTAATCGTGTGTCTGCTGTCCCCCCACCAGAATGAAGCCCTTGGGAAGGGGCCTGGCTTCCTTTGATCACGCATGGATCCTGTGTGCCTAAACCATGCCTGGCTTAGGCACATGTTTGTAAATCTACATTGAAACCCGAGTCTCCATATCACCTCACATTTTGGAATCTTCTTTGATGTCTCCATCCCGCTTGTTTCTCACTCAGCCATCTGGTCTGACTTCCTCGTGAATCCCCCAAGTTCTTGCCATTTCTGGGCTCCCCATCCCAGGGCTGGTCTCATCGCACCGCACGCCAGGGCTTCTCCGCAGATCTTGCTCTCTGCAAACCTGTCTGCAGGCTGCCAGCAAGTCATCTCCAGAACAGCTCTGCGCAACCATTCTCTGGCTGACGCCTTCGTTACAACTGCATTTCCTGTAAAGTCCAAACTGTGGCTGACACTCAAGGCCTTCCTTCCACAAACAGCCCCTGGCCTTCATCACGAGCCCCTCCCACTGAGCCCGACGGCCGCCCGCAGACTGGTCACTCACCCCTGAGTGTGGCCTGGACATCCTGTCTGCCTTTATAGCCCATTCTGCACCCGCTTCTGCAAACCAGCAGTAATGTCCCATTCCTCTCTACCATCCACATTCTGCAGTCTCGCAGGGAGGCATTTCCTGACCCATCAGGACATCGTGTTACACACTTGACCAGGCTGCATCAGGATGTGAGGTGGCCGTCTTTATTACCAGGTTTTGGGAAGCTGCCATTTCTTGCTCATGTGCGACAGACAGCCTCGCTTACCCTGTCCGTCTCCCTCCTGCCCCTCACCTGTCCGTCGGTCTCCCTCCTGCCCCTCACCTGTCTGTCTGTCTCCCTCCTGCCCCTCCCTCCCTCTCTGAGCCGCACTGGATTCCTGGTGCCCAGAGGTGGGAGCAAGGGGTGGTGAAGAGAGATCCTGATGCTTGTGCCAGACGTCAGGGGTCTGAATGCGATGTACCTTCTCACCTCCCTTACCAGGTCACACCGCATTCCTCATCCTGGCCCTGGCTCCAGCTGGGCGCTAGCCCCTCAGTAGTCAGTGACAGCCTGTGCATCCCAGATTCCCCCATCATGTCACTCTGCCTCTTGGTCAGAGTCCAGTCACAGCCATGCTGAAGGAGCCAAGTGGGACTTAATTTCTGTTCTGGGGACTTGGTACAAGAGGGGCACGGGGACAGGCGGGTGCACTTCCCTGACAAAACATTCTTGTCCCCAAGGCACTTGCAACAACGCAGATCAGAGGCCTGGCCAAGGTGGGACTGGTTTTCATGTCTCTGCTAGATTTGGTGACAGTTTATACCATTTAAAATGTGTTACCATAGTGATGAATCCAAGATGGAGCTGATGCTGTGCAGGGGAAGAACCAGGATTCAAAGGCGGCACCTGGCCAGAAGCCCTGCCCTTCACCTCGGGCTGCATGCTCTCGACGCCTAAACCTGGATTCAGCATGAAGCTGCTTCAAGTTCCGACTCCCACCCCTTCGCTCAGAATCCAGGGGTCAGGACGACTCCTCAGAGGAGAGGTGGGAGCAGGGAGACCGGAGCTGGGCAGCGCAGGCCCTGCCCAGATCCCCTGAGGCCCGGCAGAGCAAAGCCTCTTCCCACCCTGGGGCCCCTGTGGTCGTCTCTGGCCCCCACCCAGGCCTCTAGGAGCCTGGGACGGCCTGTGGCCGCACGTCGCTGCTCCTTCGACGTCGGCAGGACTGGCCAGGAAGTAGCACCTCCCTCCTTTCTCTGCCCTCGGCGTCAAGGAGTCTTACCAGAAGGGTCCTTTGCCAGCCCCCGCACAGCTCTGGAGACCCCACAGTCGTGAGCGCTGGACGTCTGGGGTGCTGGTTTCTCTCGTACAGCAGAGGAGCTCAGTCAACAAGGAGAAGCGGGACTGTTGCCAGAGGAACCATGTGCGTTCTGAGGGAAGCTTTTACAACCCGTTAGTTTGATTTCTTCTTGTCGGAAAAGGGTGGTGAGAAAATGAACAGCATTGTTTTCTGATGCCACAAGATTATCTTTTTATCTTTTTATATATAAAACCCTTGATTAAAGGCCGTCATTAAGTGTGTCTTTTAGGGACACTGAGGAGCATCGCTGGAAGGATGATACAGACATGCCGGCCGCCCTGGTCCAGGCGGCGCTCCGTCCTTGGGTCCTCTCGGCGCCGGGCCCGCACCTACGCCACCAGCAGGCAGAGGGAGGGAGGGAGGGCGGGGGATCCTCCTAAAGGAGCTCAGATTCATGGGCACAGCCCCTGAGCAGACAACAGTCACCTCAGGGCCCCCAGTGATAGGAAGGGCGTCACAAAGAGGACAAATGCAGAAGCCCCAGGCCTGGGGAACTGATTCCTGGAGAGGGGCAGAGGATCCCGGCCACATGTCACCCAACAGTGTCAGAGTAGGTGGCACCTGCAAGCCAGGTAACCGGGCAGCTCCCGCCACAGTGGGGCTGCAGCCCTCTTTCTCCGAGCTGCCCTGCCGGCCCGAGGGACCCCTGGGATCCGGAGTTGGCCGCAAAGCTCTGGGCAAATTTTCCTACATCCTGTGCTATTTGGAAAGTTGTGGCCGTTGCTCTGAAAAACAGCTCCTAAAACCATTAGTTCTGATCTTTTATTACTTTAGTCTAGACATGAAAATGGGTTCTCAGCGCTTATGGGGAGTTCAGCGAGTGCCAGACGCAGGCGCCCTTCTGAGCAGTGACAGCCCAGAAGCCTCCCGGGCCTCCTGTCCCCTGAGGGGCCGGCCCCAGGCATCCTGCGTGTGTCCCGGGGGACTCCAGTCTCTGGGCTGCACAGATTCAAAACGTTCTGTTTCGGAGACAGCAGATCTCAAAGCAGGCAGTTCATATAACGGAGAGGGTGAGAGAATAACTATGTGGCCAAACCGAGGAAAGAAGTGAGATAGAGACAGCAATTCCATGTCCCAGTTTTATATTTTTTACTCGTCAATAGTTATACCATTCATTGTGGTCAAAGGCACTGACAAAAATTAGATATTTTTAATTCCCTTTTGAATCACACACAGTATTATATCGAAGTCGAAATCTTCTGCAAGAGAGTCAGCGACAGTAATAATTGAAACGTTACAAAGTACGGGACAGTAACGGCTGACAGGTGCCACCCTCCTCTGTGCCCAGCGGCACCACGCCTCTAGTGGTGGTCTTTTGTACCCACGACCCTACGCCACCTCCCCCTGGGGTCTGCACCTGCCACCCCCACTCTATGGCCTGAGGTCACACAGCTGGGAAGGGACGGACCTGGGAGCCCCACGCGCCACCCTGCACCCGTTCCTCACGTTCATACCAAAGGTGGCGCTGGCCCAGCTCTGGTGGCTGGGAGCCTCCTCTTAGGTCGGTACTGATGGCGAGTCCAGAGAAGCCCATCGTGAGCACGCTCGTTCCCGCCCCCTCCCTGGTGTGGGGGTCTTCTCCCCATGCCCGTTTGTAGTGACGAGGGTCCACTGTCCGCAGTCCAGCTGATTTATTAGCCATGAGCATCACTTTCCCTTCACAGCTTCCTGTCGCACGCAGCCACGCTTCTCTTCGGGAAGCTGCTGCCCATGTGTCACTCTGAGCCCAAAAATAACGGAAGGGAAAGAATTTCACACAGGGGCTGTAATGAGTTTGAGGAGCCTTTGTAAGAACTTCCCATGTGGGTTTGTGACGAAGAGGGGCCGCTCCTCTCCATGCGTGGGCTGGTCCTCCTCTCCTGCGTCCGTGAAAGCGCATCACCTTCCCCTGTGCTGTAAACTAGGGGCCACTTCTCACGCCCGCCCCCTCTGCAGAAGAAGGAAAAGCAGCATCGCCTGGTGGTCCTGACATGGCAGGCAGCGCAGTTCCTCTTGGCAGGCAGTCTGCCTGGTTAGAAAAGTCGATTTTAGGAAGTTTTCCCACAGAGATTCTGGACTGATTTTTATCAAACGTTTCCTTAGACTTTGGTCATAAATCTAGGCAGCTGTCCTAGAGGCATGGAATGTGCGAGTTGAAAGGTTCTTGTTCTCTTCCTACATTGGAGAGTGCAGGACAGTGGGAAGGAAACGGTGCGTTTTCCTGTGGATCCTTCCCCGAACACGGGGTCTCCTCCACGCAAGCGTGCACCTGCCTGACAGACTTCACCTAACGTGGGTCCAGATTTATGTCACACCTGAGTCTCCCGACATGCACCTTTCCTAGTTCCTGGGGGCCACTG
Organism: Tapirus indicus; assembly: GCA_031878705.1. Taxonomy (NCBI): domain Eukaryota; kingdom Metazoa; phylum Chordata; class Mammalia; order Perissodactyla; family Tapiridae; genus Tapirus; species Tapirus indicus. The sequence continues at coordinate 58,789,787 of CM062932.1, forward strand.
GCCTCGCATAGTAGGCCCTCAGAACTGATTGCTGAATGCACGCACGCACGAGCGCATACGTGAAGGGGCGTTCCTCTGGAAGAGCGTTTCCTCCTGGTAGGACGTCACCTCACCCTGCAGTGCTGAGAGAGATGCCTTTTCAGGCCCCAGCCTCTGAGTGGTCCACCCCCACACGGCGGCTGTGTTTCTCCATAGTCATCTAGAGACGGGCAGCTATGAGCACCCCTTCTCAGAACCATGGCTGAGCTGGTGAGGCCGATGTGCTAGAATCTTTGTAAGCATTCGTTGGAATGTATTTCTTTCATGGTGGTTACCCCAGGAGAGAGGCTGTGCCCACGAGGCGGGAGGGTGGGGCTCTCTCAGCCTCCATCGCTCTGCGGATGGCAGGGTGTGCTTGAGTAGGGCAGCCCCCGGCCAAGCATAAACACACACGGTCCCCATGTGAATGGAGGCAAAGCAGTGCGCCTTTCCTTACGGATTAGATGGTGTAGGTTGAGGTGAGCTGAGATACATCCATGTGCATCTACGCTGGACTCATGCTCAAAACTGACTTTTACTCTAAAACTGCATCCAGCTCTCTTTTCTTTAACTTCAGTGTATTGTATAAAACCCGTCTGTTTAAACAATTGTGTTCATCAATAAACACTTTATCCTCTGACAGCACTTCTGATATTTAAACTTCTTCATAAACCCTAGAGGGAACTTCACCAGGAGCTGGCCAATTAAATGGCATGGAATCATGGCTTATCTGAAATCCTCTTTTAATCTCTGTTGTTGAACAAGCACTTACTTTTCAACAAACCAATTGTCTGGCTTCCCCCCAAAATAAAGGATATGGTTATATGTGGCTGTGTCCCCATCCGACCATGCACTCCTTGGGAGCAGGACCTCTGCTTCCCGGCCCCCAGGTTCGCCCCAGGAAGGATGCCCATGTCAGCAACTGCTCTGCTCGTCCAGCTCAGCCCCTCCATGTCCTGCAACCGGCCTTTGCTCAAACCGCTTCCTCTCCCAGGATTGCCCTTTCTCCTTTGCCTGTCCAGACCCAACACGGTGTGGACGCCAGTTCCACGGCCACCTCCTCCCAGAGACCTACACCCGCGCCTCAGCCCCACTGCCGCTCCTCCCTGCTTGCTTTCTGAACGCTCACCACGCCATCGTCATCTCTGGTTTGCGTGTCCAGGTTTTGGTCGGCTGCTTCTCCAAATGCTCCGTGTGTCTCCATCACCTCTGTGTCAGTTGGTTGTTTGCTCTGCTGACCTTCCCTCCAGGAAGGTATTTGCTGGGAGAATAGTCCTGCTTCCCCTGTACAGCCCACCTCCGTGCCTCTCTGTAGGCTTTCCTGGCTCTTCACCCTCCTGGCCCCACTCCCAATAGAAGGAATCACTCTCACCCTTTATCCTCTTCATCGTAGCTGCCCGAGACAGCACAGTGTCCTGGAACCGGCAATGGCTTAAAGGTCAGACAGGTGTGCATTCAAATCCTTCATCTTTTGGATGCTGGGCCTCTCCATCCCCCTCTGTAATGCCAGGGGTAATGCCTGCAGCTCAGCTTGTGGGGATTAAATAACACTGAGCAGACTGGGTAAGGCCCTCAGTAAACGTTCCTTTCCTTCCCTTCATGTCCACGATTTACCGCGTTTGTATCTCATCTTGTCTGCCTTGGCATCCAGGCACACAGACAGGTCCTTGCATAGAGAACACACTCAGGAAATACAGATGCCTTGGGAGATCCTGGAGGGTTCAGGGTCACATCATGCACGCTCTTTGTGATTTCCTGGGAACTCAGGGCAGTGCAGCACATGGTGTGTGGGCAGAAGACTTGGTGAGTCGCAGAGTAAGGTGCAGACAGGGACTCTCACTCAACCTGTACCACTCCTGTGGGCCATGACGGCTCCTAGAAATCAGGGTGTTAAGTCGAATGCTACTCGGAGCTAGGTAGTACTCTCCAGTCAGCCCAGGCCTTCAAGGAAATCCTGCCCTTTTCTGACTCACCTTTCTTTCTAAGAAGATCCAGACTCAGAAGATGAAATCATGTAATCAAGCCTGTTTACCACCTGGGATTCCTGAATCTCGGGGCCCCTTACCAGAATAACAAAACAGTCCCACAACTCCAGCTCTTGAAAGCATCCATTCCCAATAGCATGGTTAGGTTTTCAGAAAAGGCGCTGGCTACCTCACAAGCCGCCCAAGCATGCAGTGGCAACTGTTTGTTACTAAAACATCTCCCTTTTCTCTTTCCTAGGAGTTTCTTTTAATAGTGTTTACACTCAAATTTGGAGAGTCTTATTGCATCTGGCTGCAGATCCCTATCCAGATGTTTCCGATTTGGCTATGAAAGTGCTCAACAGCATCGCCTACAAGGTATGTGTGACAGGGTGTTCTCAATGAAGCTCCCAAGTTCGTGATTTTCGGTTATGAATATTCAAGCAGGGAATTCCAGGCACATTCAGGTCTATGTCGTGGTTTAGAAACTTTCAACAGGTGCTTTGAATCCAGAGATTTACAACTTACTCTGAACTCTATTTACGTATAACTTCACTGGGGCCTGCATTACTTCTTCTGCTTACCCGCATCAGGGCACCAGGAAGTGAGGTAGGATTGTCATTATTTCTCGTGATCCTCTCAATGTCTGTAGGATCTGCATTGATGTCCCCTTTTTCATTCCTGATACTAGTAATTTGTGACTTCTGTTTTTCGTGACCATTCTGGCTAAAGGAAACTTTTCAAAGAACCAGCTTTTGGTTTCATTGGTATTTCTCTGTTGGTTTTCATTCTCCATTTTATTGATACTGCTTTTATCTTCATTACTTCTTTTCTTCTGCTTTGGGTTGAGTTTGCTCTTCTGATTCTAGTTTCTTAAGTTGGAAGCTTAGGTCATTGACTTTAGTCCTTTCTTCTTTGGAGACTGTAAACTTTCCTAGTCCTTTTGGTGAGCTCTGGGAATTATTGACCTTCCAGTGATTCTTTCCCCAACCTCGTGGGTTTTCACCCCACCCACAAGCAGAAAGAACTCAAAGACTTGAGGGGCCTCCCCTGCAGACCTCACAAGCCCTCTTCCCTCTGTACTCTGACGTGCCAGCTCCAGCCACCTTGGCTTCTGTGGAGCTCCCATCTGTCTCCTCTGCTCACTAGACTGCTGGGCTCTGTCTGGGGCCCCTGCCCTGTGTAGCAGCCTGGGACTGCTGGGAAATGCCTGCCAGCCGCCTGCAGGCCATGAGCTGGGCCATTGTTCATCCCCTTCTCTCAGCAGTCACGGGCCACAGGACCCAGTGGCCCATGCCTGAGAACAGCTGTTTCATACATTTTTTTCTGGTTTTCCCATTGTTTATGGATGTTTATGACAATTTACATGGCAGTTACTCTTTCATGATTGGAACTAGAAGTCATTCATTATGGCATTTTTTTTAATTTTTGTAACTTTTTGGTAAAACTTCCAGCTTACAGACAAGTTTCAGGAAGTGCGCAAGGAAACATTGTCACATTAACAGTTTTTCTGATGTCGTCTCCATCCTCACAGACCCTGATCACCACTGAGGGGTTGTCCCCAGGGGGCCGCTTGCCTGAGGTCACATGAGTCATAAGAATATTTACTAGGGTCCAGGATCTGGGTGTTTCATTTCTAGTCCATTTTTTCCAAGTCAGTCGTCAAGCCCTCTCGTATGCTGTTGCCTCACTGGTGCTGGCCGCCCGCGTAGCCGTCAAATCCTGCAGCACCTCATCTCCTTTTGGTGTCATATTTGTGGCGTGTTCAGTTCCTTCACTTAAGTTATTTTTTATTGATCTAGTTGTGTCTTTTTCTGACTGAATCTCTCATTGTCTGCAGTTGCTGCTACTTCAGCTCCTGGTAGTATCACGAGTAGTGGTAACAGCCTCATTGTGTACCCAATTGTAAACTGCTATACTGATCAATCTCCTCTTTCTCTTTCAAGCAGCAATAGGAATAATGCAGAAGCACATTCTGGGTTTTAACCTCAAGAGTTGTGGTCACCTGTCTGGCTCTCTCTGGAAGCAGAGACTCGTAGGTCCCTGGGTATCTTACTGCACTTCCTGCCCACTAGAACTGCCAGCCTACTGCTAAAACGTTAGGCATTACTGTTGGCCAACTCGGAACTAACCAGGTTGTTTAATTCTACACTGACCTCCCCTTGCCCTCTGTGAACACCGCAGCCTCCTGCCTTCATCATCCCACTGTATGACTAGGTACAAAGGCCCCTGAATGATGCTCCATCCTCGAGAAGTGGGGAATCTCTCAGTTTCTTTTATGTGTCACTGGCCTATAGAAAATAGCCAGTCAGTCAAGTTAATTTTTTCATCATGTAATAGAAAACTAAGGAATAATTCAGTCATCTGCTTTTTCAACTAAGAATAGGATCAATTCAAAAATAAAACTTTTTTAAAATATATGTTTGTTACAACATATTATGGTCTGTGACCAAGGGAGGGAGGAAGTTCAGTACCTGGGGCAGGAGACAGAGAGGGAAAGGAAGGTGGACCCCAGAGAAACTGCCCCCAAAGACGCAGCAGGGTCTGAGGCCACGCTCGAGACGGCCCCCGACCGCGGCTGCACTGTGGAGGCCAGTGCTGTTAAGGTGGTCTGATCATTTCTCTCCAGTTAATTTAGCTTCTTGGTTATTTTGGTCATGATAAACCAGTATTCAGGCTATGTAAGCTTATTTTCAGTGGCTTTATTTATTTAACCCTACTAAAAATCCATGTGAATTATCTAAAAATATAATCTCAGTGCCTAATCTTTTAAATGTCACAACTACAGGTTCCTCACAGTAGACCTGACCTTAGGTTGTTAAACACGGTCCTCTTAGGACACTCTCTCTGGCGTGTGAAGCACAAAAACCGTGTCTCCGTGTCCTTTTGGATTATAAGTGTGTAGCTATGAGCCAGAAATGCCCCCTCAACACACTTTAAGGTAAATAAACATCTTATGTGTAATCTCTCATACCATGCAAAGCTACACGAACAAATTATAGCAACCTAAAACGTAGCCTTTTGTGCCTTTAGAACAGTACTCTCTCACCAAGCCCTGGAAACCCCCATAAAAGTGGCATGTGGCTTTCTGCCTGCTGCACTGATCTGGACATCGCACATCCCAGTGTGCACACGCTGTCTTGCCCACGGGCACACCCATGCCAGAGGGATGGAGATCAAAGCGGGCTCCTCTGGAGTCTGTGCTCCTCAGCGACCTTGCCTGTCTGTGTGTGTGTATATATTATGTGTGTGTGTATTTTTTTTAAGAGTAAATGTTGCTACTGAAGGATTTGGAAGCATAAGCATTAAGGAAATCCTTTCTTCAATTTAATTTCAAAAAATATGTTACTGGGGCTGGCCCCATGGCCTAGTGGTTAACTTCAGCGTGCTCCACTTTGGCGGCCCTGGTTCGGTTCCTGGGCATGAACTTACACTACGCGGCGGCAGCCATTCTGTGGTGGTGACCCATGTACAAAATAGAGGAGGATTGGCATAGATGTTAGCTCAGGGAGAATCTACCTCAGCAAAAGAATTAAAAAATAAATGTCTTACTTTCTGCTGTAATAACTAATGAGGGGATTACATTTCAGTTTACAGAGAAATGGGCCTATGTTAGATATTTAACTCGGTAGCGAAATTTTTGGTCATCCTAGTCAAAAGAGCCTTTTTACTATGGAATGCCCCCTAGAATTCTGTGTTCAAATACAGAAGGTGGTACCAGCTGTGTCTGGAAGAGCCCACACAGCTCAAGAGCCGTGGCCTAACTTCAAGCATTTATATCCCCTTCCGCAGGCCTGGGGTTTGCGTTTTCCTTGTAGTTTTTATTATGGAAAATGTCAAACTACGTGGAGGTAAAACAAAGAGTGTAATGACCCTCAGGAAGCCATGTCAGCCCAGAACCTCCCCTCGCAGCCACTCCTGGCAGCCGTGCTTTGGGGTAACACGGAGAAAGAAATTTCAGGCTACAGGTGCTCAGATGTCACCGTCATGTATAATAGTCATCACTACTTTTAATGTTTATGAGAAAATCTATAAATAACATATAAACTCACCTGAAAATAGTACCATGGCCTCCTGATACCATCAGGAGCCGGAACGTTGGTTGCCGCTGTAGGATGTGTGCAACTGGACACGCTGGAAATTAGAGATTAACGCATAATTAAAGGTAAAATGATTTACTTATAAACCAAAGGCTTAAATGACTAATAAATTAAATAAAGATTGAAATACCCAGAAAAGCCTATTCAAAAGTACCGTTAGACCTGTAATTAAAACCTAACTTCACACTTTCACAACATTGGTTACTTATTGCTTTAAAAATCGTATTATCGCTTTAAAATCATATTATCATGCAGGAATTTTCTCTTCCCATTTAACAGCTTCAGTTCAAATCCAGAGAGCCAGTTCTGTTCACCCCTAATCTGCATTCCCTTAAGCTGGCTGAATCGCTGAATCGTAAGGATTTAACTCAGCAAGTTTGCAATTAGCCTCTAAGCCAGAGTAATACTGAGTGCCTGAAATGGCTGAAATTCTCTTTTCAGGCAACTTTGCACTCCTCTCTCAGCAGTCTCAGTCGATGTGCATATAAATATTCTGATTTCTTTTTAACAAGTCAAAATGGTCTTTACTCCACGGAGTCAGAGGGTTCTCTGTCGCTGTCATTCTTCCTTCTAGAAACTTCCATTTGCTCTTTGAAGTCTTCCAGCTCAGCACCTCCTCCTTGGGGAAGTGGGGGGATGAGCTGCACCCTCCAGCACCAGGAGGCCCTCGCTAACGTCCCCCACCGCCTTGATTCGGAGGTGGCCCTGCACATGGAAGTGCTGTCTGACGGCCTCTCCCGAGCCTCACCTGTCTCTTGGCTTCCTGCAGCCTCCACCAGGAGGAGGGACACCAGAACAAAGCACGTCCCGGGGGACAGGAATCACAGCAGTCCTAGTGAACAGTAATGGTTAGAGGCATCTGTGTTTAGAGTTTGGAACTTTCATGCTCACTGCAGACCCAGAGGTGACGGGCATCATCACTTGGACAAGCTTAGTTTACAGACTTAGACATGCCCCTGCCTTAGCGTCACGGCCCACTGGCCCTGCCAGGCCAGCACAGGCAGCCTCAGGAGAGCTGGTCCCCCAGGGATTTGGACTCAGTGACTCTGGGGTGGCCCCTGTGAATCTGTTTTCATTGACACTCTGCTGTGGGCTCTTGCAAGCATCCCTCGCAGGGATTCGTGGCCACGATGTTGTGGAATGGCTCTCCAAGGCTATGGCTCCCTGCGGGGCAGCACAGTCCAGCCTGGTGGGGACAGCACAGGCTTTGGCTGTGGGTCCCCTTCTAGCTCCACTGGCCTTCAGCCAGTTACTTCACATCCACCAGCTTCCACTTCCCCGTCTGCAAAGCTGGGCTTATTGTATGCCCTTCCTCTGAGGGCCGTGGTGAAGGGTAAACAGCAACCCCACGAAGCCCTGGTCACCATGTGCAGCCTGCACAGGGACCCCCCAAGACAGCAAAACTAAAGCGTTAGTGTTGTCGTGTTCTTCCTCATCCTCACTGCTCTCTGTGAAAATGGAGCCTCTCCGTGGTGCGCACGTCCTAGAGAGAGTATGGGGGCTTCACTGATGCCGGCTTCTCTTCCTGTGGGGCCAAGGACTGAGGGCGCTGTGTACCCCAGAGTGAGACTTTCCCAGGCCCATTAGTAACTATCGGGCAGCTTGTCACAGTCACCATTGTTGTTTTAACTGAGTACTACCTCGGATTTAGAGTCCAAAAGGAGAGTTCGTTTATCTAGGAAATGTAGTTTACAGAAAAATTACTTACTAGACACATAGAATCGTGTGCTTTGACGGCTCTCAGTGATCACGCAACCGGTGGGCTCTGCATCACACTTAACCCAAAATACCTCTGGATAATCCTTTTGGGAATCGCCTTCTCACAAATGAATCCAGATCCTTGATACTCGGTTACCAGGGACATTTGTGAAATACCCCATTTCCCCCAAGAATGAACAGCCAGAAGCCTACATCAGTGTCCTACACTCTAACTAGATCCAGACCCAGTTGGGAGATTCACTGCCCAGTCACCTGTGTTGCTCTCTGGAATTTTTCTCCGCATTGGGTCAGACTTTCCTGTGTCCTTATGAGGCGACATATTCTGCTGAAGAATCAGAGAGTAAAGAAAGCACTCAGGGAGCTAGAGACAGAAGGGGGCCTTACTGCAGCCCCGGCCCCTGTTACAGAGACCCCACCACCAACATTAACTGCACGGGGGGAGGGAGCAATGGTGGGGCTGATGTGTGTGCATGGGTGAGTCCCTGCAAATCATTGCTAAGAGAATACATCTGACCTGGACAAAATATGTTTGCCACTCTCTGAAAAGCTGGGCTGTAGCCACAGCCTTGACCTCTCCCTGCTGCCCTTCATCTTCTGACTCAGCCACTGGTCGGAAGGGGACTTCTCTCAGGCCTTCTGCAGGTCCATTGGTTTCACTGCAGCGGTGTGGGGGGATGACAGGGAGTTGACACTGTAACAAGACGGGCAGGGGCTGTGTGTGCTCCAGGCCGATGGGCCCTCACGGTGGGCTCCTGGGTCTCGCAGACGCACGCTCAGTCCTCCTCAGTTTATAGCCCGAACCCTGACATCCAGCAAGCACGCTCGTGTTTGTTAGCCTCATCTGGTGGTGAGCTCGCTGTGTAAAATGGCAACTGGGACAAGCGCAGAAAGGAACCCCCCAGCCACACCATGAACGATCTCTGTCCTCACACCGATTCCACGGACAGGCAGGTCTGCTTGGTCACCTCCCTGAGGGTCACCTCTCACGTTCACGCATGCAGCCCCAGCCTGACACATAGTCAACACTGAGTAAATGTTTGTGGAATAAATAGGAATTGTTAGGCTGGAGAGAGCTTCCTGTAGGCCTGAATCCCTGTGGTCACCAGTGTGCAAGCCATAGTCATGGAAATCTCCTAAGCCGGTGGCGTGCCCGCCTCCCAGGATGTCCAGACTGGTAGGAAATTAGAGTCGTGTGCCAGCAGCCGTCAGTGTGAATCGCAGTAAAGGGGGACTGTCTTCTTCACCCTTCATTCAGGTCGTGACATCAAGTCCGGGGCTGTATCACCCCCACCCCCGGAAGAGTGAGTAGAGCAGAGACTTAGTCACCCGCTGGCTCCCACTCGCTTTTTCACATTGGAGCATCCTGGAAGGGGGCGGGTGGGCAGGCACACGGGAGGAAGAATCAGAGTGGGAGGGTCTCAGGGGAATCGGGTACGTGGGCTCCTGAGTCACTGAGTCACCGCTCAGCTTGGGCCCCAGCTGAGACTCTGCTCTGAGGGCATTTGAAAGATTTGTGGATTCTGCTGAAGTCCTCATTTCAACCCCAAAAGTTTCCTGTCTACCCCATCACCTCCCACCTTTCCCATCAGAAATTTTGAGGAGGCACATATTAAGTTTATAGGTTCTTAGCTTAAATTTGTTTTCTTTTTTTAGAGTTTTTAAGGGATCATTTGCCTCTCAGGTTTCATGGGTGTGTGTATGTGTGTGTGGGTGTGTGTGTATGTGTATAGGGTTGGCCAAATAATTTAAATATAAAAGCAAAAGCAGGTTCACGAACGATATAACTTTTATAATTCAAAAAACAAAAAGCATTTTTCAAAGGCTGATTATGGTTCTGTTTTCTTGCTATTTTTATTTCAAAGGCACGGTTATCTGGGAAACATTGATATTATATAAATGAAGAGTTTTATGTTTGTCTTGTGTTCTATAATTGTCTATCTGTTGGCTGAGCGTCGGTGCAGCATCCCTCTCTGCTGAGTGAACAATCAGAAACGTGAAGGTCCCTGTAAGGAGCCGGCCCCAGGCTCCACTGGAACGTCACCCCACAAAGGTTGCAGTGTGTCTGTTTCGCTGGGTGGTACCCCCAGCTTTGAGAACCAAGTCTGGCACCAGCGGCACTCAGGGAGCACTTGGTGGCCATGTTCACCGGCCCCCTGTCCTGTCTCTCACTCCCCTCCTGGTGTCAGGCCCTGACTGAGTCCTGTCACCTCGGGCGTCCAGAGCCAGCAGGCCTGCCCAGCTGCCCAGTGTGCTCAGAGCAAAACGTCCACGAAAGAATTTGGCCAGCGTGGTTTGCCAGCAGATGAGCAGTAAATGCCCTGGTTTGCTTGTTGTTTCCTCAGCTCTTATTACTCCAGCAGACATCTGGTTTCCAAATCTACATAAATCCTATTTTAAAAAGCAAAACAAAACCACTTCCCTCCTGAATGCAGTCTCACGTCCTTTTCTGTGGTGAAATGTCAAACCCTGCAAATGTTTGTGGGAGGAGGTTTACAGAGCCGGCTCTCTCGTCTCTATCCGCGAAGTGCTGCCTCCGAGGAAATTGCTCAGAGCTTGCCCCGAAATAGGAAAAACAAAAGCAGAGGCTGAAGCGATGTTCTTTCCCAGAGTGGGGAGCTCAGCCCTCAGCCAGTGGGGAGGAAGAACGAGGATTCGCCCCAGGAGGGTCCGCTCTCGGGAGAGGGAAGGCGGCAGTTGAGGGGGCGGTTGGGGCGGTGTTCATCGTCCTGAGGGGGAGAGCCCAGTGCAGAGCTTTCTCCCGACTTCCCGGAACCCTGACGCAGCAGTAACCCCTGGTGTGGTTTTGTGACTGTTTTGGAGCGGGCCATCCCCAGAGCCTCGCTGGACCAGGTGAATAACTTCTGAAAAGCAAAAGAATGTCATTCTATCTGCAGGGTGCCTTCGGGGGGAACTCTCAACGGGGACCTTCCGTCGGTGTGTGAGATCTCCTCGGCCAAAAGGCCTTTTCTGCAATTTTGAAGCCACAGGAAGGCTACCGCCAACCTGTGCTCTGTCCTTGGCCTCAGAGGCCATCACCAGCTGAGCGTCCACAGCGCTTGTCCTTTGCTCTTTCAGGCCACAGTGAACGCCCGGCCGCAGCGCATCCTCACCACATCGTCTCTCACTCAGTCAGCGCCCGCCAGCCCCACCAACAAGGGCATCCACATCCACCAGGCGGGGTAAGTGGCCTGGGCCTAGCCTGAGAGCAGCCCAGCCGCCGTCCACCCAGGTCTGTGGTGAGGTCCCCTTGGACGCTCCCTCTCTGCCAAGCTCTGTGCGCGCGCTCTCTCTTCCCCACTTTTCATCATCTTTTCCCTCTCCCTCCCCCCTGCTCCTCTCCTTCCCCTTCCCTGCTTCTCTCTGGCTCTCACACACACACCCCTACTACATCTGTCTAATCTGAGCCCCTTCCTAGAATTCTTTCCTACCTTCATCTGCACACATTCTAACAGCAGGAGGTGAACTGAGCCTGACGTCTGCGGCCCCTCAGAATTTTATAAGAGAAGGTCTGTGTCCTCTCCGTGGATAACCAGCAGGGTGGAGGGTGGAACGCTCCTCTTACGTCAGTGCTCACACCGCAGGAAGTGGCGAGGCTGCGCACTAAATCCCAGGAGGGCAGACGTGTGCGCTGAGCCTTCCGGTGCCCCCGGCTGCCTCACCTAGTCCTGACCCGGCGTGCCTCGCTGCATTAGTCTTCAGTGGAAGACAGTTCTTAGAACCTGGGGCAGAAGCCAGCAGGGGTCATTAATTCAGCATCAGCAGGTGGTGTTGGGAGGACGTTCTGCACTGATGACCTTGTCCTCTGGTGGTATCCGGGGATTGGGCAGAGCCGGGAGAAGTGGCTTAGTGTTGGTTTGAAAATAATGGGCTCTGGGCAAAACGCAGTGTTTCTTCTTCCCCCGACACAGAGGCTCCCCTCCAGCATCCAGCGCAAGCAGCTCCAGCCTGACCAACGACGTGGCCAAGCAGCCGGTCAGCCGGGACCTGCCTCCAGGCCGGCCAGGCACCGCCGGCCCCGCGGGGGTGCAGTACACACCCCACTCCCACCAGTTCCCCCGGACACGGAAGATGTTCGACAAGGGCCCAGACCAGGTACAGACCCTGGACTGTTCGGTGATTTTTAAACACCAATTCTAATGAGTTTAGATGCCAAGAGCTTTGCTCCTCAGATGTGAGTCGACGCCTCGGAATTAGGTCATTCACGTTGCCTCGCACCTTGTACAGGACACAAGGACCATTGTCCCCTCGTCCCAGGCGATGGCTCTTGGCTCGTTCAGCCTGTTTGCACAGTCACGTCTTTGTGAATATCACAGGGCTGTTCCCCTTACTCCTGCGGCCTCTTGTTCTCGGTTCACTATTCTTGGCAACTTCTGTGTAACAAAATAAGCACATGGAGCTAATTTGTTTTTTCTCCTCTTGGGTAAATAGCGTTTTGCCTCCACTTGGTGTGTCAGCTTCTTCGCAAAAGTGTTTGTTCTGAATGGGTTCTTTGCTTTTCCATAAACATTAAATTACATCACATAAGTAGGTACGGTCTCTGCCCTTAACTAAGTTGAAAAAGAAATTTCGGGAGAGGGAGGAGTTGGTGTCTTCATTTGCCAGGGCTGTGAGAACACGTAACAGGGTAAACGTGGAAGCTGGGCACTTGCTTTCTTGTCCAGACTGTTTGCCGCTTTCTGGGCCGAGGACGCACGGTCTAGAGAGGCTGTTGAGGATGCACCAAGGACGTTGGGCTGCTGTGGGTGCGACAGAGCAGCCGTGTCTCAGCTCACCGGTAACTAGTGATTTTAACAAGAAGGTCTCAGCAGGCTGCAGGGGACTTCGCAGCAAGAGGCGCATGTTGGTGATGAAAAGACTTCCACGTGTGCCGCCCGGCCGCTCGCCCATCCTGGCTTTCCAGGCTGCCCACTCTCCCTGCCTCAACGGCTGTGGAGCAAAAATGGCCACAAGCACCCAGTACAAGGTTCAGCCTCCTGGCTGCACCTGACGTGGAGCGGCCAGGCAGCAGCAGCTGAGCACAAGAGGTGCTCAGTGTCCCTGGGGCCACCATCCCCAAAGTCCTGGTCCAGCAGAGCCAGCTCAGTGGCAGCAGGCAGCATGCGGTTCCCCCACCAGGCGGGAGATGAGGCCCTATCACTGCATCCCATCTGTGGGATTTTGCACCAAGCAGACCTCCCCGGATGACGGGGGCTTCTCTCTGAGGAACACCTCTAGTCCTGCCACCGCCGTGCACAGAGAGGACTTCTCGTGCCTGGCCACGTGCAGTGAAGGGATATTCTACAGCCCCGGCCACCATAGGTCCTGCAATGGGAAACAAACTGACGTATCGCCCCAATAAACAGGGTCAAGTATTTTAAGTTTTAATGCAGTCCCAGTTGGCCTGTGTTCTTTCCAGGATCCACTTGGCACAGGGCAGGTGAAAAGTCGCCAAGAGCCCCTGCCCTCCTCCGGTAGCTGTGTGTCTGGCCTCGTTGGGGCGGCCCAGTACTAGGCGGCAGAGGCCTTGTGGGGATTGCTGAGCTGGTGCCGATGGGCCTATGCAACCAGCGCAGGCGAGTGACAGGGGCTCTGCAGCCCGAGCCACCTCGGCCAGCCCCAGGGGGACGCAGTTTCCTGAACACAGACTCGGATGGCCCTCCCTAACGTGGGTTCCCTGGAGCCCTGACCAGACATTTAGGGCTCCTTGGTCACCAGGATGCAGAAGTGAGGGGAGCCCAGAAATGTTTCCTTAGAAGCCCGACCACTGCCGACCACTGTGCCCTTTGTCCCTAGCTATGAACTATTTCAGGCGTCCAGAGAGCTGTGGAGAATGAGGGGACTCACTGTTCTTTCTGTTCTCTTCTCCCCTCCTCCTTTCCAAATGCCTGGAAGACCGCTGACGATCCGGATGATACTGCTGGACACAAAAGTTTCATCTCGGCCACGATGCAAACAGGATTCTGCGACTGGAGCGCCCGATATTTTGCACAGCCCGTCATGAAGGTAGCCACATGTCATTAGCTCTGGGGTTTAGAGCCAAACCCCTGGCAGGGTGCCTGCCCCTCCTGTCCTCAGAGCCTCCCCCTCTGGCTCCCTGCTTCCTTCCTCAGGAACCCCGGCCTCGGCCTGGGCTGTCTAAACCTGTCTGCTCCAAACCGATGGTCCAAACCCCACTGGGTTTGCGTGCTGTGAACCTCAGCTGGCCGCTCGCTGTGGCTCCCACTAGCCCAGGTGGGGCCACGCAGGCCACTTCTGGAGCCGTGGCCTGAGGCAGGAGGCCAGGGCTGTGTAGGGCCCCTGCTGTGCCGTCAGCCTGCGCTGACCCGCTGGGGCTTCTGTCCCACTGCATTTGCGGCTGCTGAAGGGGGGTGCTAAGTTGATGTCATGGTAGCTGGCGTTAACAGTTAAAATAAAACAGCGAAAGAAACAGACTTCATTTGCTTTCCTGTCTTCTCAAAAAAAAAGCCTGCCTTTTCTGAGCTTGCCAGTGTAAAAAGTATCATTTTGTCTTAATTGGCAAGGTCACTCCAGGCTTTCTAACTCCCTCCTGTCCCCGGGCCTCACTTGGGCAGCTCTGCGTGTTGGGGACTGATGGACTAAGCTGGCTGATTTTTTTAAAGACCCATCCACTGGAGCTAATTCTGAAGCATTCCGACTTATTCCGGGAGACTGCCTTTCAGGTTTAATTCCACCACAGTCACCACATGAAGTGTGTCTCGTCGCCGCAGATTCAAGCACACATTCAGGGTGACAGGTTGGGACAGTGACGCTTTGTCGAGCAGAATCTCTCGTGCCCGTCTTTCTGCAGGGAGCACTGCAGGGGTCATTTTTAGACTTTCCTAGTCTAAAGCACATTCTTAGAAAACCTTCTGCCTCTTCCCTTTTTATAGATCATTGAAAATTGGGAATTGCAGCTTATTCTTAATTGTTTATCAAGCTACACGTCCTGGAATATTCGTGAAGAGTGTTGGGCTCTTTATCACAGCTTTCTTCTGCTTTCCCATAGTCAACAAAAACACAAAATAACAATTGTCAATGCCTGAGGCAGGTCATCAGGTTCTAATTTATTGAACCCCTTTGCTGAAAAGGGGGAGGAGATCTCTCTTCCATTTTTTAACTGAAGCTGACACTTCCAGAAAGCAGTCTGGCAATAAGTATCAGATGCCTTGAACGCTATTCCCTTTGACCCAGTAATTCATTTGCTAAGATTTTAACAAGGAAATAATCAGTGTTATGGATGACCTGTATATTATTCATAGTAGCAGAAACTAGTATCCACTTAAAAGTCCAACAGAGGGAGAGTGGGTAAAAAATCATGGAATATTTTATGCGATATTATTGGAGCAATTAAAAACTCAAGCTTTAAATTTTATATCATAAGGAAATGCTCAGGATAAAATTTTTTTAAAGGAAAAAACAGGACATGAACTGGCTGCAGAGCGGGCATAGTTGTAAATGCCGTGCTCGCTCACGTCTGTGTGTCGGAAAGAGACTGGAGGGAAACTAATCCTGACGGTGGGATCTCAGATGACGGTGGTGACACTAGATTTGTTTTTTTTCTCATGTTTCTGTCTTTCCTACGTTTTCTACACTAAGCATGAGGTACCTTTATAGTCAGGAGAAAAAGTATTGAAGAAACAAACCCCCAGAGACCGTTGAGGCCTGTGGGTTAAGTTATGTCAGCAAGCTTGTGGCCCCAGCCAAGCTCCTGCTTACCTTCAGGTGGCTGTTGGTGCGCTGCCCCCCACAGACTGAGGAAGGAAAGAGGAGCGAGCCCTGGGATTTGTACCAGGAGACAGGTGGACGCTGGTGCTGTGGGCAGCGAGTCGTCCTTTAGAACTGTGGTACAGTCTGCTGAAAAGTTAAATGGGGTTTAGTTTAATATTAACAGAAGTTCAGTTTCCTTGATACAGTCTCCTGCTTAAGACAAGTGAGGTCAAGCAATTTAGAACTCTAGATGGCCTGGCCTTCCCTCCTGCTGAAATGGCAGTGGCTGTAAATTAAGGTAATTTCTTAGTGTGGTAATGAGCAGCTTTTCTTGAAGTCTTTGAAAAATGCCTGTTCTTGTCATTACATATGGCAACATGTGGCACTGACAATCCAAAACTCATTTCCCTTAAACTGAAAAATGAACTTGGTTTTTCCCCCAAGGATTGGCTCTCCTCCCCTCAGCACAGCGTGCCTAGACTGCCATCAAAGTGCACCAGCCCCCGCGGGACACATCAGCTGCTTGCCTGCAGGAGGCAGTGCCCGAGGCACGGGAGTGTCAGGCGAGGACTGGGGTTTCACCCGGGCCCTCTCCGTCTGTCTCTGTTTTGCCCACGTGCAGACACAAAGTCAGGTCTGCCCGGTAGCTGATGCCACGCCTCCCTTTTGTCGTAGCTCGCAGCAAATCCCTCTGCCTCGGTGTTCTGCTGTCTGTACCTGGGAGTATGTCTGAGAATTCCCTCGGGGAGGGTCCCGTGTGTCGCTGGCATGGAGGAGACAGGCTGTGGTCTGGCCTGATAGGGTCGGTGTGGGCCCCAAATGTGGACACTGCAGTGAGAGTGGGGAAGGAGGGGGCCACAGAGGATGTCTTTTCACCCCCTGGCCCACAGGGCAGTCGGGAAATGTCCAGTGAGTAAACGATGGTTTCCTCCAACCCCGCCACATTTGTGAAAACAAACTCTCCTTTGGTGGCAGCTTGAAATGACGAGCTGTAGGTTATGACTAAAAATGAGCTCTGTTGTGATCCGTTTTGTCTCAGTTCCTGATAGCAACTAAAATGTTGGGTGGTTGAAGGACTTGAAGTGATTTTCCTTTTACCTTAATTAGAGACCTTTTCTCAACTTGAGAAGAGAAGCAGGACGTGTTTCATCTCATAGTTATTTTAAAATTTTCTCCTACTTTTTCCACCAGATATTCACAAGGGTTTTTTTTAATTAATTTAATTAATCATTGAATGACATGTTTGTGCAATAAAATGCATTATGAACTTTTTTTATTAGCCTGCTTCATATGTAAACTAAAAATGGCTCAAGGCTAGGGATGGTGCCTCAAAAAGGACAGAACCCCAAACCCTAAACTGCTTCAAAGGTAAGTATAAGAAACTAAAATATTCACCAGGTAGCAAATTATACCCAGTACTACAGTCATGTGCAACTAATGATTGGTAGGATTAAGTACCTCATCCCAAAAACAGGATTATAATGGCAGTATTTGCTAGCTTTTCTATCAGTTCACAGTCAGATTTCTTACAGGTGTGCGTGACCGAAAAGAACTGTGTTCTGGACGTGGTTCTCCTCTGATTGATGAAACCACATTCTCTCTTCCCTGTGTTGGTTTACAGACCTCACATCTGCTTTAGAAAGAATGTTAAAAATGGTCTGTCGTGTGCTTAAAAAAAAAGATATTGAAATTTATTCTGATTACAAAAGTAACATGAATTTTTTTCAGTCTCAGGTTGGCAAATTTCAAAGATTGATTTTATCCAGAGGTTGGCTTACCAGGGTGTGGGGGTGCCCTTGGTGGGAGGGACAATACTAGCCTGGTATGGGGGAATTCAGCAGTAGCTATCAAAATTACAAATGAATATGCCCTGGAAACCAACAATCCTACTCTGAGAAATAGATCCTAAAACCTCTAGTGTACATAATATGTCCAAAGATGCTCATTACGTTATTTGTAATAACGAAAAGTTGAAAACAGGAAAAAAGAATATTAATGAGGAGGAGACTGAATTAAAAATGATGCATCCATGCAGTAGAACCCTGCACAGCCATTAAAGTTGGTGAGTTCTGTCTCTCTGAGGACTTGGTTGATGTCCTTGATACAGAGGTCAAATCATCAGATGGTCCAAAATGCTTGCACAAATGCTGTGATTCTATAGATCTGAATAAGCGTCGGAAGAATCCCGGAAGGTTATGCATCAAGCTATTCATACAGTTAACTTCTAGGAGGTGGGATTGAAATCGGACAGGGACTGTCCTTTTTACATTGTATACTTCTGGGTTGTTTGAATTTTTTAGAAAGAACGATTCGTTTTGTAATTTAGAACAGGTTAAAATATAATGTTTAATTACAAAAAGAGCTTTGAAAGAGTCGATCAGATTGTTTTAAGATACCACATGCAGAGTGCATATCAGTTTACTTGCACACGACCCTTAAAGCTAAGCGACGATCTACGCTGTGCAGAGAGCGCAGGTCCTCTTGTGCCCTGACTCACACTTAGGAGAGTGTGTGAGTGTGCTCTGCACTTTATTAAATGAAGCTGTTTCCAAAATGCACTAAACTATTTTTTAACTCAGAAAATAAATAAAATTAAAATCACCCATAGCACACACACTCGCTTACACACACACACACACACACACACAGTTTTCTCCCCACCGTTGAGATCATTCCACACGTACAGCTTTGTATCCTGCTTTTTTCATTTATATTATTATGAACATTGAACGTTTTCTCATATCATCAAATATTCTTCCACAAAAATGACTTTCTCTGCTTTTTCCTCTGATAAATGATGCTGTGTGACATTCTTGTACATAAACATCCAAGCAGACAGCCTGAGAATGTCGCTTGGTCTCACCTTCAGGCTGTTCCACACCAGCTGAGTTTGTTGTGGCCTTTACGATGTCAGGAGGCCAGTGCCCCACTGTCTGCAGTCTCTAAAGCGGATGCTTCCAGTCCTTGCCTGGGAAGTTCAGGAGGAAAGCAAATAAACAGGAGGACTCCCCCCAAGGAATGCCAGATGGAATGAGCATTTGGGTTTTGATGAAAGCTGCATGGAGTACACGGTTAGACGGAAGGGGAGACTTCACCGGCACTCTCTAACCTGTTCCCACTTAGCCACGCCAGGAGGACGGGTGCGCCCCTGCCTAGGCACCTGAGGGCTGCTTCCTTCCGCTCCACCTGCCTCTGACCTGCAGGCCTTGACGCCAGCCCTTGTTTATCTTGTAAATCATTGCTGAATTGTAAACAGCCGGGGACCAAGGGATCGTCAATTGAATCAGCTGTGTTCTTTCTTTAAGAGAAACATTCTTTAAACAAAACAGTGTTGAAAGATATTAAAGAAGACCTAAATAAATGGGAAGAAATCACATGTTCATGATCAGAAGACTTACTGTTAATATGGCAGGACTCCCCAAAGAGATCTACAGTTCAACACATTCGCTATGAAAAATCCCAGCTACCTTTTTTGCAGAAATTGACAAGCTGAGACTAAAATTCAGATGGAAATGCAAGGGACCCAGAATAGCACAAAAGAAAAAACATGTTGTAAAAGACAAAACAGAACGACTCACACTGCCCCATTTCAAACCTTACTGCATAGTTGTGCTAATCAAGATAGTTTAGTGCCCACATGAGGACAGGTCCATAGATGAATGGGCTAGAACAAGTCCAGAAATACACTGACATCAATACTCTATCCCCATAAACTCAGCCACGCAGATGAAATAGACAAATTCCTTGAAAGACATAAACTATCAAAACTCACTCTCTACAAAATAGAGAACCCAGATAGTCCTGTGTCAATTAAAAATGAGTCTGTAGTTAAAAACCTTCCAACAAAGAAAAGAAAGCTCCAGACCCCGAGAGTTTCACTGGCAAATTCTATCAAACCTTTAAAGAAGAAATAACATCAGTTCTGCACAATGTTATAGAAAATAAATGAGGAGTGAACACTTCCCAATTCATTGTGCGAAGGCATTATTCTGATGCCAAAACCAGTCAAAGACATTACAAGAATAAAAGAACTACAGACCAGTATCCTTCATGAACATGGACCCAAAATCTTCAACATAACGTTAACAAATCAAATGCAGCAATATATAAAATGGATTATACACTGGTGACCAAGTGGATTCTATCCCAAGAATGCAAAGTTGATTCAACATTTTTTAATTAATCATGTAATTGAGTGTATCAACAGACCAAAGAAAAGACACAAGGTCATCTCAATAGCTGCAGAAAAAGGATTTGACAGAATTCAACAGTCATTCATGAAAAAAACTCTCATCAACTAGGAAGAAAAGAAAACTTCCTTACCCGTACACGGGGCATCTACAAAAAATCTATAGTTAACATTGTTCTCGCTGGTAGAAAACTGAATGTTTTTTCTCTAAAATCAGGAACAAAGCAAGGATTTCTCATCTCACCATTGCTATTCACCAGCCTACCAGAGGTCCTAGGCAGTGCAGTAAGGCAAGAAAAGGAAGTAAATGTGTACAGATGGACAGGATGAAATAAAACTATCTCCATTCACAGGCAACGTTATTGTGTATATAGGAAATCCCAAATAACATGCAAAATGCCACTAGAATAGGTGAGTTCAGTGAGATTGCAGGATACAGGGTCATTATACAAAAATCAATTGTATTTCTATATGAATAATTGGAAATTGAAATTGAACATCAGTATCATTTACAATAGTACCAAAAAACTTGAAATACTTAGCTATAAATCTTAAAAAAAAAAGCAAAATCCAAATGCTGAAAAATACAAACATTGATGGAAGAAATCAGAGAAGACCTAGATCAATGAAGACCATGTTCATGGGTTGAAAAATTCCATTAATAATGTTAAGATGTCAATTCTCCCTAAATTGATGTATATAGATCCATGCAATCTCAATCAAAATCCCAATAAGTTTTTTTTAATTGACAAGTTCATTCTAAAATTTATAGGAAAAAGCAAAGAAACTAAAGTAACTAAAACTATTTTGAAATAGAACAAAGCTGGAGGCCTCACACTGTCT
The DNA here is from genome assembly GCA_031878705.1 of Tapirus indicus. Classification (NCBI taxonomy): domain Eukaryota; kingdom Metazoa; phylum Chordata; class Mammalia; order Perissodactyla; family Tapiridae; genus Tapirus; species Tapirus indicus. The sequence continues at coordinate 58,810,306 of CM062932.1, forward strand.
GATTTCAAGACTCACTATAAAGTTAAAGTAATCAAGACATGTAGAATTGGTGAGAGGAGAGACACATAGATCAATGAACAGGATAGAGTCCAGAAATGGATCCCCATCAATACGTCCAATTGATTCTCAACAAAGGTGCAGAGACGATTCAGTGGAAAAAGGATGGTCTTCTCAACAAGAGGTGCTACAGCAATTGGACATCCATTTGCTCCCCCCCCCCAAAAAAAAACCCTCACACCTTATACAATAACTAACTCAAAGTGAATCACAGCCCTAAATGTGAAACCTAGAACTATGAAACTTCTACAAGAAAATCTTTATGACCTTGGATTAGGCAATGGTTTCTCTAATAAGACACAAAAAGCACAAGCCATACAAGAAAAAATGATAAATTGGACTCCATCAAAATTGATAACTGCTTTTTGAATGACACTGTTAAGAACATGAAAACGGAAGCCACAGACTGAAAAAAAAATCGTAAAACACATATCTGGTAAAAATCTTGCATCCGGTATACTTAAAGAACTCACAAAATTCCATAAGAAAACATGCAACCCAATTAAAAACAATGGGCAGAAGATTTGCACGGACACTTCTCCAAAAAGATGTACAGATGGCAAATAAGCACATGGAAAGATGTGTAATGTTAAGGCAGTCAGCCATTAGGAAAGTGAGAATTTCCACAATGAGGTACCACTGCGTTGACTAGAATGGCTAAAATTTTTAAATCTGTCAATACCAAGTGCTGCCAGAGGATACAGAGCAGCTGAAATTCTCATACTTGCTGGTGCAAAGACAAAATATTACAGACACTTTGAAAACGTTTGGCTGTTTCTTATAAAATTAAACACACTTACTGTACAACCCAGCAATCCTATTCCTAGATATTCACCCTGTATGTGAATATTTATAGTGGCTTTACTCATAGTCACCAAAAACGAGAAACATCCCAAATATCCTCTGTCTGGTGAATAAAATGAGATAGAACCATATAACGAAATACTAGTCACCAAACAACATTTGTTTAAGTGAACTGAAACACACAGCACGGATGAATCGGAAGTGCATTATGCTCAGTGAAAGAAGCTTGACTCAAGAGGTCACATGCTGTGTGATCCATTTATACAACATCCCAGAAAAGGCAGGACAAACTGCAGGACAGAAAACGGTTGAATGGGTGCTGGGCCTAGGGTTGGGGGAGGGCTGTCTACGGAGGGACATGTAACAATTTGGTGGGGGAGCTGTTCCCTGTCTCGACTGTGGTGGTTACAAGACTGCAAGCACTTGTCAGAACTCAGAACTGTGCCCCAAGAGGGTGACGTTTACCGCGTGTGTGTATTTCTCATTTAACCTGATTCCTAACAAGAAGTGTAGTCAGATGATGAAAATGCCCGTATTTGGGTATCACTACATTTGTGAACTCTGATCTTCACCTCAGGGCTTTTCACCCATCAGTGGCCTGCAGTGTTGTCACTCGAAGGGTACCCCTTAGGTGTCATGCACAGGCGGCCTGGTTGAATCAGGTTGGCCCACATCACAAGCGCACAGCTCCCGGCGTATGCTCCCCCCTCTGTGTGCAGAGCAAGGACTTCAGTGTTTGCGGGGATGTCACTGAACAGAGGGAACAGTTGTAACAAGTGTCCAGGTGAAGAGCAAGCAGAGGCACATTTATTGTCACTTCATGTCGTCAGAACATGCTTTGTTTCTGGGTAGAAGCTGATGGAGCTTGGCTCTGGGAATTTAGCATCGGGTAAACGAGCCTTTCTGGGGGTTCCTCTCCCCTTTTGCCTTTGTCAAGTCTTTTTCATTCTTGGTAGCTATGTACCTGTTTGGAATTTTATCCCGGGCACCTTGAGCCTCTTTAAATTCAGAGATATTGAAAGTAAGACTCAGCCCTATGATTCACAAATTCGTTGTATGAGGATTTGCTCCACATGGAAAAGCCACAGATTCCTGCTCTCCATCAGGCTTCTGGGGACCCTCTCATCTTCCTTTGTTCCTGAGCCCCAAGTTGCCCCAGCGACAGGCGAGGAGCTGAGGGAGATGCGCCTCATCGCTCTCCGCTGCCACATTCTGTGGGAGGCTTCAGAACCGTAATTGGTTTCTGTCTGAGTAGGGGCCAGGAGGTGTGGAATGGGCGGTGTGTCATGATCCTCATCATGTAACACTGTCCCCCACGCCCCATCCCTCCACTCTGTGCAGAGGAAAGCTCGGCAGAAGCTGGGTCTGGGCTTTTGTTTATTCGGAAGCTGTTACTCAGCTGCAGAGAAATAGGTGGAGGAGGAGACAGCAGAACAGATGACGAAGACACCTGCTGAGTGGGAAATGACCTCTCGAGTGGCTCCATTTGGTCCCTCCATCCTGAGCGGCACTTGTCACGTCCCAGCCGTCTGATGCCTGCTGCTTTTTCATGGCCTCCTCTCGTCTCTCTTCCTTCTCCTCGTCTCTCTCCATCCACCCACCATCACCCGCGCCTTTCACACTGTACCTGCCGCCCTCCATTCCAGCTTGCATTCTTCCCAGTGGTTCTTAGCAGATGGTCCCGGTCCAGACCATCGGTCCGGTTCAGTTCTGAAAGTCCTTTTGTGAGCACAGCGGGGCCTGTAAGGGAAGGGTCAGTGGGCACCCACGGTGCTGCTCCCCCGGGAGTGCCATGCTCTGCTTCTTAGAACTTAGCACAGGGGAGGTGACAGCCCCTGGCTGAGAGGCGCAGGTCCTGTGGTCCATCTGTCTGAGACACCCAAGCTGCCTGCGTGCCCTGCACCACCACCCGCACCCCCCGCCAGCCCCCATCCTTGTAGTCATTGCCTGTTTCCTTTGGAGCCTCCCAAGGCTGCCCCCACCTTCCGACGCTTCACTGGTGGTCCCAGAACTTAGTGCCTGTCCTGTCCCTCCCCCTTCAGCCCTCTTCCTCTAATTTACTCCCACAGAAACCAGAGTTCTACTAACGTGCAATGTCTCGGTTCCTGCCTGTGCTCTGAGTCTTTTACCTGGGATTTTCCTCTTATTACTGCTCTACGTTATCAGTCATTTGTCATTTCTGATCAGCTCTGGACTGTCATAAGCTGAAACCAACTGTTAAAAACCACAGTCTAAGCCACCTGCCATTGTGGGGCTATTTCTGAACCACTAAATGTTCTCTGGAGGGATTGAACACCTTTTCTTCTCGTTGGCTCATGTTTGGATATCCTTGTTGTTGTTTTGGTGGGTGTGGTTTTTGTGGTTTATAAGAAAAAGTTGCATAGCAATAAAAAGCTGGAAAACGGATGTCCAGGTCCCCTGTGCATGGGCCCCAGGAGTGGCGTTTGGGGTTATTTGTTTTTGTTTTGTAATCAAAGATAACAGAAAGCGTTCAAGTAGGAGACGCTAAGATGTTCTGTGAGCATTTTCATGTAATAACCACCTAAAAGGTGACCAAAACTCCTCTCCATGTGGAAATTCTCTTCTCTCAGCCACATGAGTGTGACCATGTTCACTGTTCATCCTGATGCTTCTCTAGCAGAGGAAACAGTTTTTAAAGTACGGCATATGGGCCCTCTCCACCTGAGTGGTGTTCTCTGGCTGATATATGGTAGGTCACAGCAAGCTGCGGTCTCAATTCTCGGCTGAGAGGAAGTAGGTTTTTTTCTAGTTTAGTTAATTTCTTTTGTATTTTGGGACTTTACAACTCTTGAGTTTCAAGTAGGGAATCAGAGTCAGCCAAATTTACTGATGACATGTATGATTAAGGAAATACATCTTTATTACACAACAAGTGATTATACATCTGAATTTTATACATCTGAATAAAGTAGGCTTAAATCCTAGCTTATTTGCTAAGTGTAGACCTCTCTTAGACAGTGGTTTTGCACACCCATCTATAGCCCAACCCACATACACACACACAGGCCATGAAGCCAGAAAGACCTTGCTGGAGGAATAGAGAAAGGGCCATTTGTCTGGCATTCTAGCGTCCACGTATTTCCAGGGGGGACACGCTCGGTCTCTCTAAAGCCGCACTGCTCCTGGGGGCAGCAGAGTTCTTGGGAGGTGGTTGGAAGCAACCCAGCTTTGCAGCTCAGCTCTTTCCTAACTCTCTGTGGAGTGCCGGGCCGCAGCTCCTGAGAAGGACCCAGCGCCCCCTCGGGGCCCAGCCTGCGTCTCACGCAGCCACAGGGCAGCCCTGCTCTGCTTGTCCACCTCTGTCACTTCTTACAAGCTCATTTGTCCTAACTAGATGCCCCAGTTCTCTTTGGCGTCAGAGAAAGAATAAATGCACGGTCTCTGAGCACGCCCCGTCTTTTTCTGGTTTTGCATTTTAAATCTGAAGTGTCGGCTCAGCCCATTGTCTGCCACAGCACAGGCCATTGTGTCCCCTCCTGCAGAAAACATGCCTGGCTCCTTATCCCTGAACCTTGCCTCTCAAAAGCACCTTGTCTGCTTTGACAGCGGCCACCCTGTTGCTCCTTGTCAGAACTTGGTGGCAGCCTTCAGCTTCCACGCTTGGACTCTGAGGAGCAGGACTGCGCGTGGCCCTTGGAGGTCTGAGGTGTCTCCTAAGTCTGCTCTCCGTCAGCCTCGCCTAGGGCCAGCCAGCCCTCCACTGGATCTGGGCTCTCAGAGCCTCCAACACTGGGGGCCAGCAGAGGGAGGACAGCCAGGCGCTCCCCGGAAAGCAGGCGGGGCGGCGGGGTACTAGGGGGACTCAGTCACCAGTGCTCTGCTCTGTACCTGTCAGTGGGGCATTGGGCACTCTGGCCAGACCAGAGCACCCAGATTCTTCAACATTTGGGGAAGAGGAGCCTTTTTATCTGGAAAATAATTATTTTTTAGTTGCTGAACTCAATTTGGTGTTTTCTATTGTTGAAGATCCCAGAAGAGCACGACCTGGAGAGTCAGATCCGCAAGGAGCGGGAATGGCGGTTTCTCCGCAACACCCGCGTCAGAAAGCAGGCGCAGCAGCTCATCCAGAAGGGTAAGTGGCGTCCACAGCTGTCCCCGTGGCTCCATCATGAAGGAAAGGGGCCTCTGTGAGCCCTCGGTGACCAGGCCACTCCCCCAACCCACCCAGGGACCCAATGGTCTCCCTCCCTCGTGCAGGTGAGGAGGTGGAGGCTGGTGCAGATGCTGTCTTTTCTCAAGGTCAGGGGAGGGGAGGGGAGGGGAGCTGGCGGGGGGGGGGGCAGTGCGGAGGCCGGGGAGCACCTGCCTGGGCTGTGGGAGCCCACCCACTTCAGGGAGGTGCTCGTCTAGGGAGAGGAGTTGCCCAGGACTCCGCATCTGTGCTCCCAGGGAAGCTCCCGTCTGGCTGGCTGGCTGGCGGCTGGCTGGCTGGCAGCCTCTCGGACAAGCACAGCTTCTGCATTTTGACGTTTCCAGAGAGGAAGGAACAAGCCCTCCGTAGGCCCTGGAGTCCACAACAGAGCGGGCCCTGTGCCCTTCTCCTGGGGACAGAAGACAAAATACAAAGCCCTGGTTGTGTTCAGCTGGCCCCCACCTGTCCTCGAAATAATCACTATCTCTGTCACCCAAAGCTGTATTTCAGTCACATTTTCACCAAACCTTTTACCAAATTTGCCAATAGATGCCAAAACCACCCCCTTTGCGTGCCCCCCAGCCTCACCCGGGATGAAGTGGCAATGAGCAGCCAAGGATGTGCCCCAGGCATTGAAGCAGAGAGGGAGGGAGGGGCGGCACAGGCCTGTTGTGTGGTCAGGACAGGGATGAGAGCACCGGGCAGCCTCGTCCCAGGGATAGCAAATGGCCTCTCTCCTCTCCCTCTCTCGCTGGGAGGGCGGCCATAAAGACCCGGCTCCTGTCCCTGGGAGCTGCCCCGGTCCCACAGTTTTGAGTGTGGGGAGGAGTGAGACGGTTTCACATCCCTGACTGAGTGGCCAACGCAGCCTTACTCCCGGAGCCGGCGTTGGGTGGTAGACCCGTCGCTGCCCAGGTGCCCGCACAGAGTGGATGATCAGGCTCTTAACTCCTGTGTTGACTGACTGTTTTGACCTTGCCCCCTGTCCTGTAAAATTCCAAAGATTATGATGGGTTACTTTTTAAAGTTGGGGGTGAGGACCCGTGAGACTGTCTGCCCACCGAAGCAGAAGGGCGCACCTGTAGACAGTGGGGGCATCAGGGTCTCATCCTTAGCAAGCCTGCCAAGGCCTGGCGCACTCCTTTGCCCCACTGAGCACCACAAATGGCTGTTTACTTCCGGAAGCCAGTGATATTTCTGAAGCACTTCCATTTGCGTTCAGAGCTCCCCCTGTAAAGTGCCTTGGGGTCATGTTTCATTAATGCATATAGTCACTTCTGCTGAAAACTAATCTTGGTTGTTTATAACTCTTTGTGCCTCCATGACGGAGCTGTCAGGAGCTAGATTTAAAACACTCCAGTGTTTTGGAATTCAGCGTCTGCTGCCTCAGCCGTCACCGCTCAATCGTGTGCAGCCAGGGCAGCTGGCGCCTCCAAAGCTTTCTTCAGGAGGTGAGAACAGAGCCGCCCAGCTTGACAGGAGCTCTCAGAATTTCAGCATCAGGAGGCGGTTTTCTGGGAGGTTTGCAGTTCTTCAGGACCCCAGACCCACTGGCTGGGACAGAAAGACAAATCGATTTCCCTGTACCTGTGAGAGGCCTGGCAGCTGCACACGGTTAGACGTCTGAAGGCAAACTGGACCCAACACTGAAGACCACGCTCTGGGCTGGCGTTTCAGGTCGGCATTGAGCAGGGAGTGAAATTAGAGCTGGGCATTTGAGAAATAACTGCGTTTTCTAGACAAAAACAAAAGAATATCTTTGTAAACCAGAGTCAGGAGTTCTCTTTTCCAGTCTTTGTGGAAAAAAAGAGCGAGATCTGCTTGTCAAAAACAAACTCATTTGACGTTAGCAAATGAGATTGCAAACTGGAAAAATCAACGTAAAGGGATTTAGCGGTGAAAGGAACCAAACGTTAACGAACCACACCCTCTTTGAGTTACCTGCCACGCGCAGAATCTGGATTCAATGTGAAGTCTTGTTTTATTTAAGAGTCAGCTGTGTACTGGGAAAGACGTAACCATGAGAAAGAGGGGGAATTGTGCCTGTGGGCTGAGCAGTTACTGGACAAGTAAGTGTGGGCCAGGAGACAGGAGCTGGGAAAGTGAGTTTCGGTTTTCTTAGTCCCTGAGCCCCCTGCAGCCACCCGGCCATGGCAGTCAGGACCTCGGCCAGCGGCACGCCCCGTGTTTGCATATATGCGAAACGCATTCCTAGCTTAAGAATCTGGGGGTTCCCTTTATCTTAATGGTGGAAATGATGCGCGCTGTCTTGGCTCCCTCCAAAGAAACCTGTAACTAAGAGTGAAGGCCTCAAGGGGAACACAGTGCTGCTGCCATTAAAACCTTTGGGGCCTGTTGGCCTGTTGGTTTAACCCCGTCCTTATCATCAAGTGGTTTTCAGAGTTTGCTGTTTCAACAAACGGCGGAGCTGGAGGACTGAAATCAGTGGTGACAGCAGCTCACCCCACTCGGCCCCCAGCACAGTGATCAGTAGAAGCTTTTCTTTGCCTCACCCAAGACCTGCGTTCGCGGCCAAGGAGTTTGCAGTCTCTGAACGCCCTCCCGGGTTACCCTACCCGGGGGCCTGGCCAGCCGCCCAAGGCCAAGAGTGTTGGGGAGGCTGCTCACCCTCGCCCTCTGCGACCTTGCAGGGAAGGGGGGACTTGTGTGCTTGGCTGCTCTGAATCAGCCGGATATCATTCACTGGAAGTGCGTCTAAACCCGTCTTGATGCTCTTTGCATTCTTAGCCCCTTTTCTCCTAAAACAGACTCTTGCAGAACCAGGAGGGATTCATTTCCTGGGGCTGGTATTTGGGGGCCTGGTGAATAAACCCTCACTCACCTCCTCTGTGTGGTCTGTCATATCTGTCCTCAGTCGTGTAACTGCATCATCATTCTAGATCAGGGGACCTGCCTGGACTGCGGCTGGATTGTGGACAGTGGTGGCTGTACCGATGTTTCAACCTGGAGTCTGAGTTACAAGCTACAGCCTTACTGAGCTTTATTCTGAAATCTTCAGCGCTTTCTTCCTAAAATCATGACCAGATTGCACTAATCTGAAGAGTGCTGATGTGCTGTCACAATGTACATCCATGTCACACGCACGGATGGAAAACTTGCAGCACATCCAGCTAGTGCCGGGAGCAGGGTGCGGCCCACACAATGGCAGGGACCCCTGCTTTCCTTCTGTTTCCTCCCCGGGTCCCCAAGCACAAGGTATCGGCATCGGCCTTGGTAAAAAATACATCTTCGATATTTATTGTAAATTAAGCCCCATCGTTGTGTGTTCCTTTGGCAGGTATCACAAGACTGGACGACCAGATATTTCTGAACAGAAACCCTGGCGTCCCCTCCGTGGTCAAGTTTCACCCCTTTACTCCATGTGTGGCCGTAGCTGACAAGGACAGCATTTGGTACGCACTCACTGGTCGGGACTTGGGTTTCAGCTGCTCTACAGTTAGCCTTCCTCCACGCAGTGTGGGCAGGATGCCTCCTTCACCTCCCGCCCGGTACTCGCCCCTGACGCCCTGTGGGCAGTTGCAGGTGGAAGGGGCTCGAGAAACGTCCCTCCTCCCCTCGCCTAACGTGGCCGCATCACTCCCCTCGTGCTGCACTCTTGCCTGTTACTGAAGGCGGTCCAGAGCCCCGGCCATGGGCCACGTACGATGCAGTGACATATGGGGCCATGATGGGAGCTTCTGGTATTAAGAGAAGGCCGTTCCCACGTAGCGTGTAATGACAGCACGTGTGGGCTCACCAAGAGCTCATTGTGACAGACGTGGATGACAGGCTCGCTCTTGTTGCTGCCTCTGCAGAAGCAAGTGTGATGTGAAAGTGTTAATAAGACGAGTTTAATTCATAACAAGTATTGCCCTTGTGTCATGGAGAAAGTACTCAATGGGGGAGGACAGAGGGGTGATTCTTTTTATAGCTTATAAAATGGATGTAGTTCTATTTCTTATTTCTCTCTTTTTTATTGTGCTAGAATATATATACAGAACATAAAATTTACCATCTTAACCATTTTTAAGTGTATAGTTCAGTGACATTAGGTACATTCACATGGTTGTGAGCTTTCTTCCTCTCTTATTGCCTTAAGTTTTTGGGACTGGGAGAAAGGGGAGAAGCTGGATTATTTCCACAACGGAAACCCTCGGTACACAAGGGTCACCGCCATGGAGTATCTGAACGGCCAGGACTGCTCGCTCCTGCTCACAGCCACAGGTGAGTGGGGTTGGCGTGGCAGGGGACAGATGCGAGACCCCAGCACATGTTTGTACAAAGTTTCCTTTGACTCTGACCATTCCTTCTGGCAAAGGGGACTGCTCGTAAGTGAAGGCCACTAGCATTAAGGCGTTAGGAGGTTTCTAAGGGAAGGGGCTTCACCCACAAATGACAGGGGAGGGCAGAGGGACCAGCATCTGTCAGTGTCCTGGGGACTGTGTCTCCTGTCTCGGGACACCGGAGGATCAGGGAGGCAGGCCCCAGCGTGACAGATGCAGGGGTCCCAGCCCATCACTGGTTGCTGCACCCCTTCCCCTGCAGGTCAGGCTCCCTCTTCCTCAGATCCTTCGGCAATGGCTCAGGAGTCGTAGAACTCACGCTTTCTTTTTTGATCTGAGATGTCATCATTTCACCCTCACTTTTGAACAATAGCTTTCCAAGAAAGCCACCCTTGGGTAATAGTCATTTTCCTTTAGCGTTTAAAGATATGATTCCACGGTTTCCTGGTGATGAGAAGTCACTGTCCATCTAATTGTGCTTCCTTCAGAGACGACAGATGGGGTGAGGGAGGTGGGCAGGGGGCAGGGGAACACGAGGTGAGAGGGACAGAAGATGTCCAGCCTCACTTCCCATTTTTCCCCAGTCCTGTCCTGTCCTGTCTTGTCCTGGTCCTCTCATGGTCCTGTCCTGTCCTGGGCTGTCCTGGTCCTTCCCTGTCCTGGTCTGGTCCTGTCCTGTCCTGGTCCTGTCCTGTCTTGGTCTGTCCTGTCCTGGTCCTTCCCTGCCCTGGTCCGGTCCTGTCCTGGTCCTGTCTTGTGCTGGTTCTGTCCTGTCCTGGTCTGTCCTGTTCTGGGCTTCTGAGCCATTGAGGTAGTTGAACTGATTGCATTGACAACCTTTCTCTTCTTTCAAAGTTTTCCTGGGCCCCACTTTGAAGGGTGTGTCTGTGGGGAGAGGTCCCCCAAGCAGTGCCACCTCAGGACCAGATAAAGTCAAGCCACTGTCAAAGCAGTCCTCCTCCACTGCAGGCAGCGGGTGAAGGAGAGGACAGCTACCCAGAGAGGCAGTGCGGGAGGCCAGTAATGCTCAGCGGAGGTTTGAGGACAGGTCACACTGCCCGTCTCTGAGCACCAAAGAGGAGGAGCAGAGGGTGACCCCCAGGCATGGCGGCACGGGAGAGGGACCGAGGGTCCTTCACAAGTGGGGTCCTGGTGGAGAAGCAGCACAAGGGCTCAAATTCCAGAGCAGGGAGAGTCAGGGAGATCGGGCAGGATGAGCAGACGCGGTGGAGGTCGGGGACTCGGCTCCTAAGTGTGTCCGGCCGTGTCCCCAAATGACCTGCTCCTCCCTCAGCAGCGCAAGGCGAGGCGGTCTTCCAAGAGGGCGGGTGGCAGTGGGCCTGGAATCAGCTGCCGGCTTGAGGTCGCCTCGAGGGCCACGTGTGAGGAGCTAGTGAGGCCTGAGAGCGGGGTCCCAGGGGCGCCACGCCAGGAGGAAGGAAGGACACATGGTGGGCACCACTCGGGCTCACCTCACTGCCCACCTGCCGGAGGACGCCAGGGCCACCTGCCCCATGCTGAGCCTCCCTGTCAGGGAGGAACAGCCCGCCATTCCCTGGTCTGGAGCCTGCGGGCTCCTCTGTGTGCGGAGCGGAGCCCAGGCAGGAAGTGGGAAGAGAGTGTGGCAGGCCCCGAGGACTTTGTCCCCTCGTGAGACTAATTTCTCTTCTCGACACGAGATGATTCACTGAGGGAAGAATCGGGGAAGTGGCGGTGAAGGAGGGTCCTGAGGCCCGAAGTCGGAGAAGGAACAGGTCCCCTCACTCTGCCTTTGCTGGCGGCTTTCCCCGATTGGCCAGATGTGACCAAGGGCAGTGGAGGGACGGGCGTCCAGAGAAGCCCGTCCCTCGCGAGCCGGGCCGCCCAGTGTGGGGCTGAGCAGTGTCGTCTTCACTGCACCTTCGCCAGGAGGGGCTTCCTACCACACACCCAGGACAGCCAGGCCCAGTTTTAACCTCCTTCTCTTCTCTCCCCAAGATGATGGCGCCATCAGGGTCTGGAAGAACTTTGCTGATTTGGAGAAGAACCCAGAAATGGTGACCGCTTGGCAGGGGCTCTCAGACATGCTGCCAACAACCCGAGGTAGGTCCTCCCCAGGGACAAAAGGAGGTCCCGGAGCTGCTGGGGGGCCCCACATTTCCATGTCCCCCTCAGCGGTGGCTCCTGGCAGGCCATTCTGTTCACTTCTGATTCCCCAAATCGTAAACCAGGTGGCTTCCCCCAGTCGCCACAAGCTCTTCCACCTCGGGACACGCATATATGCGAAACGCATTCCTAGCTTAAGAACCTGGCGGCTCTGCCAGGTGGGAGTCTAGCAGAGCGCTGACCTGCCTGCACGTTGTCACCATGGGTGCACCTGCCCCAGCCCTCATCCTCGGCTTGAAACCTGTGTGGCTTGGAGAAGCATTGTCTCCGGAAGGGCCTGGGGGACCCACGTTCCATGCTCTTGTGCCCAGATTAACTCCCTTTCGGTGACAAGTGCACAGGGCGTTCGGTTGTGTCTTTGCATCTGGGCGGTGGAGGCTGCCTGTGCTCGCCTGGTCGGCCCTGGGCTGACGGGATGTGCTCTCGGGCTGGGTTGGTGTGGCTGCAGCGCTGGCCGGGCACAGCTCTGCATGCTGCCTGTCAGGTGGCCATGGCCACCGCTCCACAGCTGGGAGAGAAGCTCCAGCACTGCCTGCTCGTCCTTCCAGGGGCCAGGGAAGGAGTGGAAAGGTCCCCACACTTTCAGCTCAGGGGCATGCTGTCTTCTGGCAGCATTTACCACCAGCCACGGGGTCTGGATTTCCAGAGCCACCCACAGCTGGAGTCCTTGTCTCCCTTCAGCGTGATCCCAGAGCCACCGGTGCTGCTAAATTGACAGCGAAAGTGGCTTCCCCGTCTGCTCCTCCTCTGCCAGCCTGGGAGTTCTGCATCTTTGTCCACTTCCCACATGGCCTCATCTGTGTCCTGTCACTTCCAATGTGGCCTTGTCTGTGCCCTGTCACTTCCTGCGTGGCCTCATCTGTGGTCTGTCGTTGCATAGCTGTACTCTTCACGGCCAGTTGTCTGTGTGGCTCCTTCTCTCCCCTTCTATCCGAGCGCCTGTCCTGGGGAGACTCAGATTCTCAGGCAACTTCCTATGGGAGGGACTGCCCAGCTGCTAGTGTGGACAGCTCTGGGGTGGATATCCCTTTGTATATTGTTTTAAAAAATGTAGCCATGTTTTGGGGGCCGCCCGGTGGCGCAGCGGTTTAGTCCGCGTTTGGCAGCCCTGGGTTCGCGAGCTCGGATCCCAGGTGCCCGCCAACGCACTGCCTGTCAGCCATGCTGTGGCGGCGTCCCATATAAAGTGGAGGAAGATGGGCACAGATGTTAGCCCAGGGCCAATCTTCCTCAGCAAAAAGAGGAGGATTGGCAACGGATGTTAGCTCAGGGCTGGTCTTCCCCACAAAAAAAAAAAAAATGTAGCCATGTTTTAAATTTTTTTTCAGAAACAAAATAGTCATCTGTATCCACCTCACCCCAACCCCCCCAATACAGCCACTTTCAGGTTACCCAGGCCCCTCTGGGCCGGGTCACGTGCTGAGATGGGTGACGTGGCTGTAATCACAGTGTCCTGCTTTTTCCCGTGTTAGAGCAAAAGCCTGTTCTCTGCCCCACAGACACCCCCCCAGCACCCCACCCCTTCAGCCCTCATCCCCTCAGTCCCAACCCACTCAGCCTCCCAACCTACTCAACCCATACACCCTCGGCTCACACACACCCTCAGCCCCCACACCCTCAGCCCCTCACTGGCGGCTCTGCTGGGAGCAGGCGGCTGTGACGACTTCCCCGTGGCATTGTCAGTGGCCCATGCTCTCAGGCTTCACTGCAGGACACATGCTGGGTGACTTGAATCGTCTCCTCAGGACACGTACAACAAGGCTTTCAGTCCTTAGCTTCCTGCTGCCGTCTCAGCAGACGACACACCCAGGCCCCAGCCATTCCTCCAGCCCCTGCACACAGGCGACCCGCAAAGACCCTGTGCGGGGAAGGCTGGGGCTGGTGGAGAGCAGAGTCAGGCCCACGGCCACGCCTGAGGGTGGGAGAGTCGGGAGTCCCCAACACCTCGGGAGATGCGCTGGTTTAGTTTATTTATCTTGTGATTGCCTACCTCACTGTCGACCCCCAAATGATGTGCATGCGTGCGTGTGTGTGTGCGCGTGCGTGTCTGTTACCCATACACCATCTCCGTTTGCTTCAGTTAAGGTGAGAGAGCCTATCGAGGAGGACAGCATGCGGGTGTGATGGGTGTGGGCGTCTAGCTGGTAGAAAGAAAGCTGAGTGAGCAGATCAACAGCACGGCAGAACCACACTTTGTGTCTCGGGGCACCCTGCACTTGTCTCCAGCCCTTAGAGGACCCCAGAAGTCACCTGGTGTGTGGAGAGCCACTCCTGGCCCCAGGCATCCAGTGCAGTCCTGACATCGGTGTAGACGTGCGTTTCCTACCAACCCCTCCCTGCTGGACCCAGCTTTTCAGAAGTCTCCCAGGAGAGGCGTTGTTGGTGGGGGCCAGGGACAGCCAGGGAGGTCTCCCCTCTGGGTCTTGATCAGCAGGTCAGGGGAGGGGCTTTGGGTGGACACTGCAGTCTCCCAGCTGCTCGGCCAGAGTTTGTGTGGCCGTGACCTCTGCCGTTCAGCCAGGCCACAGGGGCTTAGCGAAAAGGAAGATGTTATTTCCTTGTTCTCTCTGGGAGGATGGAAGGATAGAAGGGGCAGGGAGCCAGAAGACCAGGTGCTCTCAAGGCTCAGGACAGGATGGGCTTGTGTGCCACAGGGCCCGGGAGGGGCAGCCCCGGGCACCGGAAACCTGCCAGAAGGAACCCTGCACTCTGGCTGCCTCGCCAGCCCACGCCCTCCAGCCTCCACAGCATCCCTCTGCAGCGAGGGGACCACAGGCCCCAGCAGGGCCGGAGACAACCCCCTTACTGTAACTTCCATTTCAGGATCTTAAGCTCAGTAACAAGGGGCGGGTCTGGTGGAATCTCGGCCCCTGTGCCAACTTCTAGCTGCCTTCTGCCTCTCAGCACCTGGTTTCTCTCTCTTCGTCCATCCTGGGAACAGTTCTGACCTCTGACGTGACAATCTCAGAGCTCTGGGCTGTGACCCTAGGAGAAGAGTGGAAAACACCAAGAGCAACATGCATACTCGTTGCTTTTCGGCATCTTGGGGCACCCCCTGCAGCACAAGGCAGTGCCCTTCAGAGTTCTGGCCACAGTCTCTGGGGACCTTCCCAGGCAGAGACAGCAGCCCCCAGTCCCTGCTCCAAATTACCTCCTGGGCACTTGAAGCTCTCTTTGCTCCATGCATGCAGTTCTCCACCTGGCCTGTGAGTCCCCCAGGCAGCTGCAAGCTGTCTGTGTGTGGGAAGAGGCGCACTTTTCTGGGGAGAGGCCCTGGCTGTCATCAGCTCCTCCAAGAATCTGTAACTGGGAAGGATCCTGCACAGCCATGCGCCCCGTGAAGCCTGGCCCACCATGTCCTTCAGCTACAAAGTGCGTGGGGAAGGCTCATCTATGAACGCTGGCACATAGGGCGGGCGGGAGGGAGGGCGATTTGTCAGCAGACCCAGAGGGCTTGCTGTGAACCGGGCAATAGAGGGGAGCCCTTCCTTAAGTGGCCAGAAAGCTGCTCCTGTGAGGTCTTTCCCTCTGAGCTCTCTCAGCTTGGAATCTGCTCGCCAAGTTGCTCTCTTGGCAGCTTGTTTGAAAAGATTTGATTCCGTGGTTTGTGGCTAAAGAGAAGACAGTTTCCTGCAGGAGCCCCACCCCTGCTCTCTAGAAGTCTTGTGAAATATTTGCAGGATCTCTACGTCATCATCTTAAAGTACCTCTGGCCCACATAGGCACATGCACACACGCACATGCACACACACGTGCACACGCACATACGTGCACACAGGTGCACAGTTACCTGGGGACACTCTCCCGTAGCAGGCCCCCAGATGCCCTCTGGAGCTGAGTACATCATGTTCTGAAATAGAATCAGTGCTGGGGCCACCACACTCCAGCCACAGGCGTGGGCAGAGACGCCTGGACTCGGGCCCCTTCAGAGCCTCCCCGCTAACCGCTGGGGCCGCTTGCCAGTGAAGAGCTGAGCCTCGTTTCTGGGAAGCCTCGACGCAGGCACCGCCCCCCGTGCTCCCCGCCGCCCCCACTCCTCTCCCAGCCTCGCCGCCAGCACAGCGCCTGCCAGTTTGGCTGCACTAACCGTGTGCGCTTCTGGCCACTCACCTCCCCAAGCTGCCGCGCCTTCTCCCCGCTCAGAGGCCTCCCTGGCCCGGCCACAGTGGCCTTCACATGGGTGTTTGCGAGCGCTCAGGCACTCAGAAGTTCCGACGCCGTGTTAGGTCGTGTTTCACGCTGAACCACAGCACCTTCCAATTTCCCACCTAGAGAGAGACTTTTTTTGGCCAAAAAACCCTGATGATGGAGTTTCCACATTTGTCAGGTGAATCTCACCAAGGTCAGCAGGCCACCTGGCGAGGTCGGCCCTCCTTCTCTAACTGCAGCATGCTGCAGCCTGGGCTGCTCGTGTCTGCTCCCCTCCCCCATTTCTCCTTGGACGCTCTTCTAACCCTTTTTGGTTTGTTTGATTGGGTTAATTTTCCTCTGTCTGGCCGGCTTACCCTTGCGTCAAACCCATAATCCCTGTTTCCTCGCAGGTCTGGCCCGAAGGGTCTCAATCTGTCTTGACCACAGTAAACAGGGAGGTGAGTGTTTTCTCTCTTCTCTGTGACCACCCAGGCCGGGGGCCGTACACTGGCCCCTCTCCCCTGCTCAGTGGTTCTCGTTCTCGCCTGCGTGCTCTTTGGGCTGGCGGGGGTTGGGGCTCTGGTTCTGCTTACCTGTTCCATCCACACAGTCCCCTCGATATGAAAGAACATCAGCCAGCAAGCACTCAGGTTTTCTTGGACGAATTAGGTAGCTGTGTGAGGCTCTGGGAAGAAATCCCAAGAAAGCCGTAGAGAGAAACCTCGCTTGGATCCAAGGCCTCGTGGTCGCGCCTCCTGGGCCTCCCAGTTCTGAAGGCGGGGGCTCGAGCCTGGCCGCTCTGAGTCTTGTCCCTCCTCTTCTGCGTTACCACATGTTAGGTTCTTACTGCATTCAAGAAGATTCCAGTGTCCTCTTCCCTCTCCGAGCCACCTTCCCTTAGCCTAGGGTGGGGAATAATCCAAAGTTGAATCGATTGGAATGAGACTATCACTGCCACCTCCTCACAGATTCCTATTCCAACAGGACGGCCCGCTCTGTGGGCGAGATTCACAGGAGGGGCACACTCCACAGTTTGAGTAGAACAGAGAAGTCGCTCCAGATGAGATTTGTTTTCCCGCCTAAACTTTCGAAAAAGAATCTTTTTCAGAATTTAATGCAAAGTCTCTTGCAGCATCTGTTTCCATCTGAAAAAGCCATATATAAATTTGACCGTTACCAAAACACCCCCAGGCAGCGGCCCTCAGATCCAGAACTGTGAAACTGGGTCAGCAGGCGTCAGATACGCAACGATCGAATGAGCCCTTTCTCCCTCTCCTCTCTCGAGTCAGGTGATTGTGAAGAGATGAAGCCTTACGAATCCAGGCAGCAAGTACAGTTCCTGACCTTGGATTTGCAGAATCCGAGTGTAAAGTGTGACCAGCCTCCTGGCGAACCTGCTGTCTTGTCTGCCTTTGGCTGTTCTTCGCTGGAGGTGACAGCGCTCTCTGCAGGAGATGCACGTAGCCATGGGTCCACCAGGGTCCCGGGAGGCTGGACACAAGAAGTTCCTGCAGACCTTGTGGGCTAACATTTTAGAATTTTGCAAAGAACTCTTCTAGTAAAAAGTTCAAAATTAAGGAAAAATGGTTAGAAAAGAGAAAACTCGAGATTGACTTTATCTCCACCCCTAAGCTCCAGAGAGGAAAACCAAACAGAGCAGGAAATGGTCTTTCACTTAGCCAGCAGCAGTGGTGGCAGTTACCAGAAGGGTTTCTTTCAGAAAGAGCCACTCGGGCTTCTCAGAGAAATGACAGGGTCACTTTCTCGGAAAATCTAAAGAAGAGCCAGGGGCTGCCTTTCGTGGTTGGGCCTGGGGGAGGCAGAAGGCCTGACAGGGCCTCTTCTGTCATGTTCCACTGGTTGGTTGGACACGAGAGTCAGTGCTGTGGGACCACAGTGAGTCCCCCAGGCAAGCTCCTTCCTACCCTGGTGACAGAGCCTAGGACGGGACAGAGCCAGGGGTCCTCCCATGCCTTGGCAGCCCGGAGAGCGGTGAACAGATTGTCCAGTGGTGTGTGTGGACGTTGACATAGATCTTGGGCATTTGGTTAGTTATTAATACTCATTAACTGGGAGCAGCCAGGAAGCAAGCAGGGCAGTGACCAGAGAAGAGTGGTGACGTTGGCAGGCGTGCGTCGGGCGCCTACTGAGCTGCTCGGCCAGCCCATGCTCCCGTGAGCAGTGCAGGAGCTGATGGGGCGCCCTGACCCTGCCTGTGCTCTTCTTTTCCTCCAGAGATCACAGGCAGATCTAGAATCTAAAATGGGCAGGACCCAGCGGAAGGGAAGCCCTCTCAGTGCAGGAGGTGGCAGCTCCCCTCCGGCCGGTGGCTGGTGCAGGGCCCACGCCAGGACAGGAGTGTCAGCCTCTGGAAACGACCTGCTTCCTCCTCGGGAAGGCTGGCTTCCAGGAGGCACATGCTCAGCGCCACGCTGGCCTGAGAGGGAACACTTTCCCCCACCCTGTCTCTTCTGATCCTTAGAGCAGCTGCCACATGTTCTTGGCCCATTTTCCAGGTGAGAAACAGAAATTTAGGTGAAATCATTTGCTCCTAAGGAGCAGGGTTTCTTGAGCCCAGTTTTCTGTTGCCAGCCCCGAGTGTCCAAACCTGCCGGATGTCCAGGAGGTATTCACAGGGCCCCAGAGGGAGGCCTGACCCATGGGGAGGCTCTGCGTCTGTGTCCCAGGAGGAGAGAGGGGGGCTGCCATTCCACAGGACTGTGGTTCTCACATGTGCCTGGGGGGGTGGGAATGGGGGTGTGGAGGCTGGCCCTCCTCCTCGGAGTTCCAGAACCGTAGCTCCAAGGGTCTGCTTCAGGTTGGGGTGATGGGTCCTTAGGGGTCAGCTCCACATGGCGGGTCCTCAGAGGTCAGTTCCCATAAGGGGAACTGACCCTAGAGGTCAGTCTGGACTGACCACTGGGCCTGGAGGGATGACTGCGGACAGCAGAGACCCGAGACTCTAAAACAATGCGTTTCTCCGTTTCTGTTGTCTGCTGCTGGGCCTGGGACGCTGTTTGGTCTTGGACTCCCACATTCCAGTTTCTTATCCTGTAACCATCCCTGCTCCGTGTATCTATCTTTTAAGAAAAAAACTCACTCTTTGGCCAGGTTTCAGATCAGGACACGTGTCCAGGGCCTCTCTTCAGGATAAAGTCGGGCAGAGATTAGGAATCTCTGCGTCCTTGGGGAGCGCCCACCGCTCCCACAGCCCGGGCAGTGCGGCCGGCCATCACACGTAGATGGACTGTGATCTTGTGGGCCGGGTGTTGAGGTTCGCCTGGCTGGGATGAGGCCTCGGCTTTTACAAATCTGGGCGCGGCTGCACACAGAGCCGGTGCTCGTCGGTCACACCAGTCGGCCTCCCTCAGACAGGATGCGTTCAGCATGTCCTGAAGGTGTCAGCATGAACGGGGAGCAGGGCAGGGGACCCTGGGCTGTGGGGAGCCCAGAAAACTGGGCTGCCCCAGGAGGGCCCTGCCAGGAAGGCCAGGAGAGCAGTGGAGGTGGGGGCGCGGGGCTCTCTGCGTGGCCGCCAGCTTTCCGGGGCGGAGAAAGGAAGACGCACTGCAGAGGTCAGTGCTGTGTGGGAGTGAAGTGACTGGGGGTCTCCGCTCTCATCCACGGTCACGGTGTTTCTGTCTTACGAGTCTTACTTAAACCACAGCCATCCATTTTGTTCCTTCTGCTTATCACGTCTGGGAAGAGTGTCACCTTTTCTATCACCTTTTCCCAATTCGCAGTGAATCAGGTCATCTGTCCTTCCGCCGCGTCTAGAAGTCGAGACACGGGGCTTGGTCGGGAAGGCCCTGGGAGAGAAGCCCAGTGGCCGCGTTCCGTTTCTGGGCAGAGGACCTGGCCAGGACTCCAGACTGCGGGGAATGGGGGAGGCCAGGCAGGAGCAGGAAGGACTGTTTTTTGGAAGCGGGTTGGGGTGTGGAGCAGACCACTGTTGTTACCCCAACAATTTCCGCATCAGTCTGAGAGGTTATCTTCCACGGACCGGAGCCTTACTGTCTTGGATGAGACGGCTCCTGCAAACAGTCAAATATAGTTAAGGAAGTAGCCTCAAAGGGTCTCAAACCTCATTACTCTTTTGGGGTTTGTTTTCAACCAAAACCTCCTGAAGAGACTGCTCTGTGTGTTGACACGCCTCCTTTTTCCCAGCGGTGTGGCAACGCAGCATCCCTGGCTGCGTGGGTTAATTGAAAGCCCTGTAGCACTCACTTGGTGTCCTCATCTTGGGCTGTGCCCCCCACCCCAGGTGAGGCATCCGATGATCCTGGGCAGCTGCCTTCTTGAGGTGTCAGGGTGCCCTCCTCTGGGGACAAGGTGGCTTCCCTGGGACAGGGGTGCGCCATGGCCTGGGGTCCTGACCCCACCTGGCCACACTCAGTAAGGGTCCTGGGAGAGGGCAGAAGGTCAGGCCATTTGCTGGCCATCATGCACATCTTAGAGGACAGTATTAATGACGTTGTTCATTTAAGAGAAAAAACAATTGAGTTTTCAAATAGCTTTCTTTATGTTTCCGCTGGTGGCCATCAGAGGCAGGGTGGCACCACGGAGAAAACTAGGCTTTAATGAAGAGTGGGCCTGATTTGGGGTCCTGACTCGACCTCGCTCTTTCTTTTTGCTTTTGTGAAAACTACCAAACCAATCTGAGCCTCAGGTCCTCAACTGAAGATAGGGTGGTGGAAGAAAGGATAGTGGAGCCCTGCAGAGACGCACCCTCCAGGCTGGTCAGGGTCCCTGAGCCACAAGGGGAAGTGCCCTGCAGGCTGGTCAGGGTCCCTGAGCCACAAGGGGAAGTGCCCTGCAGGCTGGTCAGGGTCCCTGAGCCACAAGGGGACACACCCTGCAGGCTGGTCAGGGTCCCTGAGCCACAAGGGGACACACCCTCCAGGCTGGGCAGGGTCCCTGAGCCACAAGGGGACACACCCTGCAGGCTGGTCAGGGTCCCTGAGCCACAAGGGGACACACCCTGCAGGCTGGTCAGGGTCCCTGAGCCACAAGGGGACACACCCTGCAGGCTGGCTGAGAGTCAGTGAGCCCCGCGTAGCAGCATCCTGTGCAGGTGACTCCAGGGCTCGTGGCTGTCCCGTCATTACCCCCTCTGGCTCTCACACAGGCTCCCCAGGACAGGGCGGCAGGTGCTTGTTTTTTCGGATCAGAGCACCGGCATTGAGGAGGGGAAGCGGCTTTCCTGGCAATGGGAGCTCTGTGTCCAGAGCCGTCCCTCTGTGCTGTGCTTCCCGGGGTCGTGGGGTCGGAGAACGCAGCTCTCACCATCTGCCGGGGGTCTCACCGGACCTGAGGCTGTGGATCCTGAAGGTCGTTACAGCTGTGGGCTGGGGCCCTCGTCATGGAAAAGCAAGCCAGCAGGGGGCTACAGCTCAGTCCCCACCGTGGTGCGCAGGACTTGCGAGAACCAGATATCTGCAGCACACAGACACCTGTCCATCACGCTGGCTTTACCGCGCGCGTGCTTCAGAACTAAGCTTGGGTCTAAACCAGGATTTGATCGGCATCAGAGTCTAGAGTTTGGAAAACACTAAGAGCTCCCGTGACCCACGTCCCTCCACGGTGAGAATTCTCAGTGGCCAAGTGGACACACCTGCCAGAGCTGCTGGTCAGATGGAGACGCTGAGGCCCGGTGAATGGGCTGAGTTGTGTCCCCCCCACAGTCATGTGTTGGAGTCCTAACCCCCAGCACTAAAGGTGACTATTTGAGAGAGGGTTGTTGAAGAGGTGATTCAGTTAAAATAAGGTCGTTAGGGTGGGCCCTGATCCAGGGTGGGCTCCCACTGGCTCTGAAGCACTTTGTCGAATCCACCATGAAGAAAATGCAGCGAGAAGGAAGCTACCCTCCACCCCTCGCTTGGAGGCCCGGGTTGGCCTTCTAGAGCAATACGAAACAAGTCCGTCCTCTCACCCCCCGTTTGGAGCAGCTGCAGCTCTTCCATCACTACCATCATGGGACGTGGGTCTCAGACCCCTCGAGTCCTTGTGTGCCCCCCCATACCCTCTCTGGCTTATCCCCGTGACCCCAGAGTGTGGCGCCAAGACGTAGGTGCCATGTTCCAGATGTTACTTGGGCTGCATGCTTTCATCAGAAGCTCGCTTGTTAATGACACCGCTCCTGAATGCCCCACGGGGCTGACGCGGAGCACGAAGCGAGCGGTGAAGGGCGTCTGAAGATACAGGCTGTGCGCCCTCTGCTGCAGCAGCCACCCCCGCAGTGGTCCACAGACTCGGGCCCGCGAGCTCCGCAGCTGGGTGGTACTGCACACGTGTTCACTTCCAGGAGAGAAGCGTACGGTCATCAGATTCTCAGAGCTCTGTCACCAGGAAAGGTTGGAGCACTCCTCTCAGTGGGGCACAGAGGCGGCCGAGCACCAACCCGGGTCGTGCTCCACTCCACTCCTCCCCCAAAGGCCACAGCCCACTAGTCGTCTCCTGCACACAGACCAGAGTCCAGGGCATGTGGTCTAACCACAATACTTTCTGATTCGTGAATTTGCTTATTTTTTAAAAACCTTTATAGAGTCTATACAAAGCAAATTGCTTTTAGTTTCCAAAGAATGTTTCTTGAAGTTGGAGCCATTGCAGAAAACCCAGGACCTTAGTCACCCAGGGGCTCTGAGAGAGTGTAGGTCTGCCCAGGCCAGATCCTAGCTGCCTCCCAAGCCCAGACCTCTGCAGACTGCATTCCCCCGGGAGGGGCCCTGTCACCCAGCCCTGTGCAGGCCTTGCCTCTCTCCAAAACTAAAGTGTATCCCAGAAATTTCGTCCTCCTTCAACCTTTCAGCAGAGAGAATTCTGCAGGCCCTGGGGGGTGGAGTGCATGCACGCATGCACACGTACATACATGTATAATTGTTTTAGCTGATCAAACCAGAGGAAATCATTGTTCTCAAATAGAGGAACGTTATGGACTGAATATTTGTGGCCCCCCAAATTTCCTGTTGAAGCCCTAACCCCCACTGTGATGGTACTAGGAGGTGGGGCCTTTGGGAGGTGATTAGGATAAGAGGAGGTCATGAGGGTGGGGCCCCTGTGATGGATCAGTGCCCTCAGGAGAAGAATCACCAGAGCTCCCTCCCCTCCACGTGAGGACACAGCAGGAAGGCAGCCGTCTGCAAGCCAGGAAGAGAGCCCTCCCAGAGCCCAGCCGTGCCGGCACCACCATCTCAGGCTTCCAGCCTCCAGAGCTGAGAGAGAGACATTTGTTGTTCGAGCGCCCAGTCTGTGGTGTTCTGCTGTGGCAGCCCGAGCTGACTAAGATGTGGAACCAGCAGAACTGGGAGCTCTCACACTGTAGCTTGTGGCCTTGCCCACCCCTCACAAGGCAGAATCCATCCCAGGCCTGCCGAGGGGTCTTGTCATGCAGCCCACAAATGGGGTGACAGATGCAAACTCTCGGAGGTCCCAGTGCTGCAGCGGCCTCCACATCGCCAGGCAGTCCCAGACCATCCGTGTTTCTTGAGGTGAAGCTACGAGCTGTCAGGTCAGCCGTGGAGCCCAGTGGTTCCTTTTGAGCATGGTCACGTGGATTAATTGCCCAGGCTGCCCCATCAGTTGCACTCTGACAGGGCACGTTGCTGAGGTGTGAGGTGGCTGCCCTTCGTCAGTGAGGCTGTGTCCCTCCTCCTCTGGCCGTGGGCCTCCCACCCCAGTGAGCTCGGCGATCACGTGAAGGGAGCAGACGTCACACAACTGGATCAACCAGAGTTGCTACTGGAGAAACCCCTCACGTGCTCTCTGGTTCACACACGTGGATGCTCCCAGGCTTCGCCCTCTTGACCCCGTCTCCATTTATCCCATTAAAAGTCTGCCTCCACATCATGTGCTCTGCTATGTCCGCCAGCTTGTTTACCCCAAGGATCTGGAGAGGGTTGCTTTGTCAAGGCCTGGTTTTCTCTGTTGGATAAATAGACAGACGTAAATATCATCCTGTAGGACCTACTCAGGCTTCATCTATCCAACTTAGTCTTTCTGTCACATTGCACACTGACCTTCCAGCCACATTTAGACTTGGGACCACGGGGCCTTGAACGAGGTTCCCTTTGAGCCCTGTCTGTTCCCCATTGTACAAGATTGTCCATCCCCCACAAAAAAGGTCATCCGTTCCCTGTTATTCCAGCTCCTCCATTCCCTATTATATGAGATCATCCATTCTCCGCTGTATGAGGTCGTCCATCCCCGCTATGCAAGGGGCTCCAGAGAGAAGGCTCGCAGGTGGGCAGGGGTCTGTTTCCCTCCCTAACCCGGCCAGTTGGGGGAGTGGTTCCTGGGATACTGGCCTCGGCACATCACCTCAGTAGTCACCTTGTCAGTGCTTCTGCCTCCATCCTGGGGGCACCTGGGGGCCCCAGCAGGGCTACTCAGGGGTCTCTGAACTGGTTCCTGAATGAATGACTGTAACCGATTTGGGGTAATGCTAGGTGAATGCAAGCGGTGAGTGCTGACAAAAGAATGGGGACCACCCCTAAGATACAGGCACCTGGTGGGTGTGTGATCTGTTAATATGTCAGTGGGTTGGTTTGGGTTTTTCACTCCAAAAGATTGAATTCAGAAGAAAAGTTGACTAAAATTAATGGCTAATGGGCCAAACACAGAAATTGTGCTCTCCATTTTTAACTTTATCTCGTGCTCAACAAGGACTTGACCAAACACATCAGATCTGCTGAAAATGGGGATCTGACAACAGGGACTTCAGAGGTGTCATCCTTCTCCTAGGAATGGGCGGCCTGTTTTGGAAGTAGTCAGAAAGCGTGCCCTCGCTGGCCTCACCCCTCCATGCTCGCTTTTCTGCTAAATCGGTTCTCCATCAGAAGAACTTCTGTCAAGCAGGGCGTGCGGGCCCGGGTCTCCCCGTGTCGCCCCCGCCGTGCCTGGCCGGGTCTAGGCCATTCCCAGTGCAGCGTCTGTCTCTCTGTCGTGAATATTCCCTACATACTCGGGCTGCTTCTCCTCTCCCTGTTGGCCCTGTGCCTGTGGTTGCCCTTGCCTGTCCCAGGACCCCTCTCTGAGTCCTTTCTGAGCTACAGCCTCATGTCCAGCACAGAGTAGCCAGTGGGAACGTGTCCTGGAATTGGCTCCATCCAGGCCCGGGGGCCCTGATTCCAGGGTCCAGCCAGGTGACCATTTGGTCAAGGAGACAAAACTGGAGCAGGGAGCTGCTTCTCTCTTTTCTCTTTTTTTTTTTTTTTTTTTTTAATGTTTGTCATAGAGGTAAAACTTACATAACAAAATTAACCATTTTAAAGTGTTCAATTCAGTGGCATTTAGTACATTCACAATGCTGTGCACCTGCCACCTCTATCTAGTTCCAGAACATTCTCGTCACCCCAGAAGGAAACCCCATTAATTCAGTTTCTCCCCACAGATTCTTTTATAAACAGAATGGAACTTGGAAGGTTTCTCCTGCGCCAACAGCCACACTGAGCTGTTCGTGCTCATAAACCTGTCCAACATCCCGGTGGGGCCCTCGCCTCCTGGCTCGGCTCAGGAAGATGATCAGCGGGCAACCCTGGGTGCCTCTAGGCAGGACGGTGCGGGTGGGAACGAGCTGCTAAAACAGACGCACCAGGAACCTAGGCGGTGCCTTCCTCGGTGACCTGCTGCTGTCCCCACGTCCAGGGTCCCGCGTGGGCAGCACATCCTCTGTGATTGTTTCCATAAATGCACACCAGATGCAGGGAGAGCAGATTGCGTAGTTCCAGGCTCTCCTCGTGGGCTGACCAGTCACAGGGGGTTGGGCTCTCCTGGACAGAAATGGGGAGGCCCGTGCCCCTCTCCATCGCGTGTGCCATTCCTCGTCGTGATGTTGGCAGCGTCTCCCACCGAGGGGCAGGGCTGAAAGGGCCCTACCTGTAGCCTTGTCCCCTTAGCACATGCCTTCCTGGCACGTGGGGTATTTCTTCCTGCCTGGGGTCAGATGCGTCACGGTTGGGAGACTGCATCCTGAAGGTAAAGTGAAGACTCTCATCCATTTGTCATGTGGAGCTTACACCGGGGCAGACACTGCAGCAGTGAGCACGGGGCGCGCACAAGATGATGTTCTGGAGTAAAGACGGGACGGGGCAGGTGAGGCTGCAGCGTCAATGGTTGAGCAGGAGATTAAGCGCAAACATCCGGGATAGCTGGCGTAAAGACCTCATGGGAGCATGCCCACTGCGGTCAGGACTTGGGGTGCAATGGGGATCTACTGCCGGTTACAAGGAACAAGGTGGACTGGCTGTGTCCTGAGGGGCCGCCCCGGTCATGTGTTGAGCCCAGACCATGCGGAGGCAAGGGCAGGGCAGGGAGGCCCCCGGGAGGCCATCGGGGTCATGGGAGCGAGAGTTGATGGGCTGAGATCACGGTGGCGAGACGTTCCTGGCGCTTGGGTGTACTTCAGAGTAGGGCACGAGGGATCAGAAGGGTCAGCGGCTCCAAGGTTCGTGCCCGAGCCACCAAGAGGACGGAGTTTCTGCTAACAGAGAAGCTGTCGGTGGATTGAGGTGGGACAGGACCGGGTTGGTTTGGACCTTCTGTGGCCAGGCAGATGTCTGAGCAGAGATCTCAAGTGGCAAGTACATATGAGAGTCCGGGGTTTGAAAGAGATGTGGGACTTGGGGGAACTCCATAGCCTTAAAAGGATAAGTTAGAAAAAAAAGAACAGTTGAAGGTTACGTTGTCCAACTCCAGAGGCTGGGAGAACAGAGCACCCAAGAAAGCAGGAGAAAGAGACCACAGAGGTGAACACAGGAGCTCCCACAATGAGAAGCCAAGTCAGGTGAGAAGTTGGACTTCAAACCTTTGTGTGGCCCAAAGGAAACAAGTTAAAGGTAAGCGACAGGACAGGAGAGGATATTTGTGATGTACGTGGGCTAAAGGATTAGTATTGGAATATATGTTAAGACGTGCAGAGGCTGGTGAAGTGGGGAGACGGCCAACAGAACACGTCCAGGGATGGGGCCACAGCACCCATGCCCATTGCCACTGAGACAGCAGATCGGCCCCCACGGTGGGGAGAAGTATGGCCACACGAGGAAGGTGAACATGCGCAACGTGACCCGGCTCGTCCCTGTCTCGGGGCCTCCCTCTCACTTGTGCACAAGGACACGTGAAAACGTCGTCAATTGTGGCATGGTTTACAAAGTCAGGGAGGAGCTAAAATGACGGGTTTCATGCCACAACGAATGCTACTCAGATGTTTAAATGAATCGGCCAGACCTGTATATATGGGGTTGGATAAATCCTCAAAATGTAACATGAAAGGAAAAACGTAAGTTGCTAGAAAATGTACCCCATTTAAATCGATAATGTGTTTGAAATGTGGAAGCCATGTTTGCCAGTTTATGGACGCAGGCACCTGTGGGGGTGCACGCAGGCCACTCGCGCAGATGCCCCCGGCCTGCGGGGACACAGGGGGCAAGTGAGGCTGTCACTGTGTCTGAAATTTTACTACTTTTTCAAAAAAGAGCAAAAATGGCGAAACATTACCAACTGTTAGATCTGGGTGGTGGGTACAAGGATGTCTATTGCGTTCTTTTCTGTGTGTTTAAAATATTTATAATTAAACATTTTTAAATTGTCTTTTTAAAATTTTTATTAATGCCTTATAGTTTATAACATTGTGAAGTTTTAGTTGTACATTATTGTTTGTCAGTCACCATGTGACTGCATCCCTTCACCCCTTGTGCCCACCCCCCACCCCCCACCCCCCTTCCCCCTGGTAACCACCAACCAGTTCTCTCTGTGTGTTCATTTATATTCCACATATGAGTGAAATCATGCGGTGTTTGTCATTCTCCCTCTGGCTTATTTCACTTAACATAATACCCTCCAGGTCTGTCCATGTTGTTGCAAATGAGACAATTGTATCTTTTTTTATGGATGAGTAGTATTCCATTGTATATATGTACCACATCTTCTTTATCCAGTCATCAGTCGAGGGACACCTGGGTTGCTTCCACTTCTTGGCTATAGTGAATAATGCTGCAATGAACATAGGGGTACATAAGCCTCTTGGGATGGTTGATTTCATGTTGGTTGGGTAGATGCCCAAGAGTGGGATTGCTGGATCATACGGTATTTCTATTTTTTATTTTTTGAGGAATCTCCATACTGTTTTCCATTAAAGGTTGCACCAGTTTGCATTCCCACCAGCAGTGAATTAGGGTTCCCGTTTCTCCACAACCTCTCCAACATTTGTTGTTTTTTGTGTTGGTGATTATAGCCATTCTAATGGGTGTAAGATGATATCTTAGTGTAGTTTTGATTTGCATTTCCCTGATGATTAGTGATATTGAACAACTTTTCATGTGTCTATTGGCCATCTGTATATCTTCCCTTGGAAAAATGTCTGTTCATATCCTCTGCCCATTTTTTGATCGGGTTGTTTGTTTTTTTGTTTTTCAGTTGTGTGAGTTCTTAACTGTGGAGATTAATCCCTTATTGGATATACGATTTGCGAATATTTTCTCCCAGCTGGTGGGTTGTCTATTCATTTTGATCCTGGTTTCATTTGCCTTGTAGAAGCTCTGTAGTCTGATGAGGTCCCAATTGTTTATTTCTTCTTTTGTTTCCCTTGTCTGAGTAGACATGGAATCTGAAAGGATCCCTTTATGACCAATGTCAATTAGTGTACTGCCTATATTTTCTTCCAGGAGTTTTATAGTTTCAGGTCCTTAATCCATTTTCAGTTAATTTTTGTGTATGGCGATAAAAGATGGTCTACTTTCATTCTTTTGCATGTGGCTTTCCAATTTTCCCAGAACCATTTATTGAAGAGACTTTCCTTTCTCCACTGTATGTTCTTCGCTCCTTTGTCAAAGATTAGCTGTCCATAGGTGTGTGGTTTTATTTCTGGGCTTTCAATTCTGTTCCATTGATCTGTGTGTCTATTTTTGTACCAGTACTATGCTGTTTTGATTACTATAGCTCTGTAGTATATTTTGAAGTCAGGGATTGTGATGCCTCCAGCTTTGTTCTTTTTTCTCAGGATTGTTTTGGCTATTCGGGGTACTTTGTTGCCCCATACGAATTTCAGTATTTTTTGTTCTATTTCCGTGAAGAAAGTCATTGGGATTCTGATTGGGATTGCATTGAATCTGTAGATTGCTTTAGGTAGTATGGACATTTTAACTATGTTTATTCTTCCAATCCATGTGCATGGGATATTTTTCCACTTCTTTATGTCTTCATCGATTTTTTTCAATAGTGTCTTACACTTTTCATTGTATAGGTCTTTCAGCTCCTTGGTTAAATTTATTCCCAGATATTTTATTCTTTTTGTTGCAGTTGTAAATGGGATTGTCTCTTTGAGTTCTCTTTCTGTTAGTTCATTATTAGCATATAGAAATGCAAGTGATTTTTGTAAGTTGATTTTATACCCTACAATTTGCTGTAGTTGTTGATTATTTCTAGTAGTTTTCCAATGGATTTTTTTGGTTTTCTATGTATAAGATCATGTTATCTGCAGATAGTGAGAGTTTCACTTCTTTGTTGCCTATTTGGAGCCCTTTTATTCCTTTTCCTTGCCTAATTGCTCTGGCCAAAACCTCCGGTACTATGTTGAATAAGAGTGGCGAGAGTGGGCACCCTTGTCTTGTTCCTGTCCTCAAAGGAATGGCTTTCAGTTTTTCCCCATTGAGTAAGATGTTAGCTGTAGGTTTGTCATATGTGGCCCTTATTATGTTGAGGTACTTTCCCTCTATACCCATTTTGTTGAGAGTTTTTATCATAAATGGATGTTGGATCTTCTCAAATGTCTTCTCTGCATCGATTGAGATGATCATGTGGTTTTTATTCTTCATTTTGTTAATGTGGTGTATCACATTGATTGATTTGTGGATGTTGAACCATCCCTGTGTCCCTGGTATAAATCCCACTTGATCGTGGTGTGTGATCTTTTTGATGTATTGCTGTATTCGGTTTGCCAATATTTTGTTGAGGACTTTTGCGTCTATGTTCATCAGTGATGTTGGCCTGTAGTTTTCCTTCTTTGTATTGTCCTCATATTGTCCTTTGTATTGTTGGCCTCATAGGATGTGTTAGGGAGTATTCCCTCTTCCTCTATTTTTTGGAATAGTTTGAGGAGGATAGGTGCTAAATCTTCTTTGAATGTTTGGTAAAATTCTCCAGGGAAGCCATCTGGTCCTCGACTTTTCTTTTTTGGGAGGTTTTTGACTACTGTTTCAATCTCTTTACTTGTGATTGGTCTATTCAGATTCTCTATTTCCTCTTGATTCAGTTTTGAGAGGTTGTGTGTGTCTAAGAATTTATCCATTTCCTCTAGGTTGTCCAATTTGTTGGCATGTAGTTTTTCATAGTATTCTCTAATAATCCCTTGTATTTCTGTGGTGTCCATTGTAATTTCTCCTCTTTCATTTCTAATTTTATTTATTTGAGTCTTCTCTCTTTTTTTCTTAGTGAGTCTGGCTAAGGGTTTGTCAATTTTGTTTATCTTCTCAAAGAACCAGCACTTTGTTTCTTTGATCCTTTCTACTGTTTTTTGGGTTTCTATTTCATTTATTTCTGCTCTGATTTTTATTATTTCCCTCCTTCTGCTGATTCAGGGCTTTGTTCATTCTTCTTTTTCTAATTCTGTTAGATGTAGTTTAAGGTTGCTTGTTTGGGATTTCTCTTGTTTGTTAAAGTGGACCTGTATTGCTATGAGTTTCCCTCTCAGGACTGCTTTTTCTGCCTCCCATATGAGTTGGTATGGTGTATTTTCGTTTTCATTTGTCTCCAGATAGTTTTTGATTTCTCCTTTAATTTCATCAGTGATCCATTCGTTGTTCAGTAGCATGTTGTTTAGTCTCCACATCTTTGTCTCTTTCCCAGGTTTTTTTTGTAGTTGATTTCTAGTTTCATAGCCTTATGGTCAGAAAAGATGCTTGTTATAATTTCAGTCTTCTTAAATTTATAGAGGTTTGCCTTGTTTCGTAATATATGGTCTATCCTTGAGAACTTTCCATGTGTGCTTGAGAAGAATGTGTAGTCTGCTGGTTTTGGGTGGAGTGCTCTGTATATATCTATTAAGTCCATCTCGTCTAGCTTTTCATTTAAGTCCATTATTTCCTATTGACTTTTTGTCTGGATGATCTATCCATTGTTGTAAGTGGGGTGTTAAGATCCCCTACTATTATTGTGTTGTTGTTAATAGCTCCTTTTAGGTTTTTTAATCGTTGTTTTATGTACTTTGGTGCTCCTGTGTTGCATGCATAGATATTTATAAGTGATATGTCTTCTTGGTGAGGTGTCCCTTTTATCATTATGTATTGGCCCTCTTTGTCTCTCATTACCTGTTTTATCTTGAGTCTACTTTGTCTGATATAAGTATGGCAACTCCTGCTTTCTTTTGTTTGTCATTGGCTTGGAGTATTGTCTTCCATCCTTTCACTCTGAATCTGTGTTTGTCTTTAGAGCTGAGATGTGTTTCCTGGAGGCAGCATATTGTTTGTTGGATCTTGGTTTTTAATCCATCCCGCCACTCTATGTCTTTTCATTGGAGAATTCAATCTGTTTATATTTAGAGTGACTATTGACATATGAGCATTTAATGTTGCTATTTTATCACTCATTTTCTGGTTCTTTTGCATTTCCTTTGTTTCTTGTCCCATATGTTTCAGACTGCCAATTCAGTTTGGTAGTTCTGCATGATGATTCTCTTAGTTTTCTCTTTATTTGTCATATGTGATTCTGTTCTGGTTATTTTAGTGGTTACCATGAGGTTTGTATAAAAAAATCTCATGGATGAGATAGTCCATTTTCTGATGCTTCTTGTTTCCTTAGACTAAGTCAATTTGATCCTTTTCCTCTTCCCCTTCTAATTTATTGTTGTCGCTACTTATTCCATCTTGAGTTGTGAGTGTGTGTTTAAAGTGATGGGTTTATATTCATTCTTGCTGTTTTCCTTCCCTTAATCTTGATTTTTATAATTAAGTATTTGCTAACCTATCCTGATAGAGAGCTGCAATTTTTCTGGTTTAGCCTCCTTATTTTTCTCCTTGCTCAAAACTTTGTATCCCCTTTCTCTTTTTATTTTTTTCAGGCATAAGGGCCTTCTTGAGCATTTCTTGTAGTGAAGGGTCTTGTGGTGATGAACTCCCTTAGCTTTTGTTTGTCAGGGAGAGTTATTTCTCCATCATATTTGAAGGATATTTTCACTGGATAGAGTATTCTTGGCTGAAGGCTTTTGTCTTTCAGGATTTTGAATATATCATTCCAGTCTCTCCTAGCCTGTAGAGTTTCTGTCAAGAAATGAGCTGAGAGCCTAATGGATTCTTTTTGTATGTTGTTTTTTTGTTTAGCTGCCCTTAATATTTTTTCTTTGTCATTGACTTTTGCCAGCTTTGCTACTATATGCCGTGGAGTTGATCTTTTCCTGTTTATATATTTAGGTGATCTGTTGACTTCATTCACTGTTATTTCTGGCTCTTTCCACGGGTTTGGGAAGTTCTCGGCTATTATTTCTTTGAACAAACTCTCTGCTCCTTTTTCCCTTTCTTCTCCTTCTGGAATACCTATTATCCTTATGTTACTTTTCCTAATTGAGTCTGATATTTCTTGAAGAATTTCTTCATTTCTTTTTAGTCTTAGTTCTGTCTCCTCTATCTGGAGCATTTCTGTATGGCTATCCTCAATAATGCTAATTCTTTCCTCCATATTGTCAGGCCTGCTCTTTAAAGATTCCAGATTTTCCTTTATCTCGTCCATTGTGTTTTTCATCTCCAATAATTCTGATTGGTTTTTCTTTATGGTTTCAATCTCTTTTGTGAAGAAATTCCTGAATTCATTGAATTGTCTCTCTGAGTTCTCTTGTAATCGTTGAGGTTTTTTATGATAGCTGTTTTGAATTCTCTGTCATTTAGGTTATAGATTTCTGTGCCTTCAGGGTTGGTTTCTGGGTGTTTGTCATTTTCCTTGTGGTCTGGAGACTTAGGATACTTTTACATAGAGCCAGTGGATTTTCCCTTGCTATTTCTCACGTTGAAGATATCTGGTCACAGTTTCCACCTGCCGCCACTGGGTGGAGGTCACGGCAGTGTGTTCTGAGCCCACTGCAATCCCTGGGGGGGATGGTGCTGAAGCGAAGGGCATGTGGGGGGAGGGGCTCTCTCTTTCGCCTGCCTGGCCCAGGGGCTTCTTTCTTCCCTCACTAAGTACTCTCCTGGAGTGCTTGGATGTTGACCGCACCCCTGCAATAGCTTGGTCATTGCTTCCCTGTGGGAATTTCTCAACAGTCTGTGAGAGCACCTGGAAGGCGATAGTTTTCCCGCAGAGGGCCACCTCTTCCCCCTCTCTGTCTATGAGTGCACTGACCATGATTGCCAATCAGATGGGGAGAGGGAGTAAATCTCCTTACCTCTCCCAACGTCCTCGGGACTTCCTGTCCCTCAACTGTCAGATGTATCACTGCATGGGTCTCTTAGAAGTCCTTTGTAGTGTTTGATGGTCCTCTGTTGGTATGCAAATGATGTTTTTGTTGTGTCTTAGGGGGCAGAGATTCAAAGGGGAAAGCTCATTCCGCCATGATGCTAACATCATTCAAGTCTTACTTTAAATAGAGTCCCCCTGTGAGGTTTCAGTGCTACCTTTAGGAATGTTGAGGTCTCTTGCTTCCCCGTCCAGCCCTCGTTTCACTCACACCCAACTGTCTGTGGTCAGCCCCCTGCCCCTGAGAGGTAGCAGCTGAAGAGCTCCTGTCCATCTCCAGGGAACTGCCATCCTCAAGCTTTGACGTGGCCCAGAGAAGGACTGTGTCTCCACGCCTCTGACACCCTTTCTAAAGTCGCCAGTCCTGCCAGTTCTGCCCTCGGTCTTAGGATCGTGCTGTCCCTCTAGCAGATGCCTGGGTACAGCAGGGATCTGGGAAAGGTTCCCAACTGTTGCCCTGACTGGGACTTGGGGTGCACTGAGAGCCTCAGCCCAAGCCCGATGGGGTTCAGGACTCGCCCGATGGGTTTGGGCGGTGTGGCACTCCTTGGCGCTGGCTGGCTGAGTGGCTGCCCAGAACAGGCTTCTTTGTGACAGCTTTGTCCCTCCAGGAGCTGGGATGGTGGTGGACTGGGAGCAGGAGACCGGCCTCCTCATGAGCTCAGGGGACGTGCGGATCGTCCGGATCTGGGACACCGACCGGGAGATGAAGGTGCAGGTAACCACACCATCCCGTGCAGGGAGCCTGGGGTGGGGGGGCAGGCCAGTGTGTGCAAACCCCGCCCATCCTCCCATCCTCCCCAGCTCCTTCCCCCGCCACAGAACAGGCCCTGCCCTAGAGAGCCAAGAAGGAGGGTCACCAAGCGAGTGCAGTTCATGACTTGAGTATGGAGTAGGGAGGAGGCAGATCTAAGGGAGGGAAGCCTCAGTGCCAGGGGGATGTGCGGACTGTCTCCGAAGCCCTTAGAAACAACTTCCCTCTGGACGCATGGTGATCCTGACACTTTGACCCACACTGCCATGTAATTAAGCCTGTGCTAATCCTAATTACTTTCAAATATTATTTGTGCAAATTAGGGAATATCAAAAAGCAATAGGGTGAAAATATTCTCAATTAGAATGATTAATTATTTGACTCTGTGCTTCTTAAAGCATCTTTTATTTTCAGTTTTAATAAAAAGAGAGAGGAGTAAATTGGTTTTGCTAAGACATCCTGGAAAAGTGACAGAGGGCCAAGGGGACAGTGGGCTGCAACCGAGCTTGTGCCAACTGTTCGGAGCAGTGAGGCAAGACCGCAGATACTCCGGGAGGCAGTGCTGGCGTGGCTTTGGGCCTAGGAGTTCCCTCTTCCTGGAGTCCCAGGCAGAGCTTCCAGGCCTCTGGTTAGACAAGAACCAAGGGTCCAGAGGGAGGCACAGCATGTGCTCCCAGATTAACTGAAGGAGGAGGGAGAACGAGGGAGCAGAAGTGAGGTCTGCGGGCACGGTGGTTAGAGCTGCGCTTCCTCCACCTTAACTCCGTGGCCTGCAGGCTGCAGCCCTGGTGGAGGTGACCTCCGCTCTGCCCTGTCCTCTTGTCCTGTGATGCACAGTCGGCTTTCGTCACACTTCTCTCTGGGGAATATGGCTGGCTAGCCAGTTGGTATAGCCCTTGCTGGCACAGTGGGGACACCCTGATGCTCGAGTCACTTACCTGGGACTCAGCGACTGCCAGCAGCTAACCAACTGGGGTCTCGTCCCCATGTGCCTGCCCCCTACAAGTCCTCTGACAGGCGGTGCTGCCCAGAGGTGCAGGCTGAGGCCCCTCGCCGGGTGTCTGGTTGCCTGGTTCATTGACCACCTCCGTCTTGTAAACAGATGCGACTCATTTCGTTTCATACGTGCTGAATTCCTCCTCGCGTGCCAGCAGCCACAGAGCTTCCTGTGATGGGAGAAGCACTTCCTCCCCTCTGGGGCCCATTTTTTGTCTCCGGCTCTTTCCTGGCGTGTATTCATCACTCCTCCTGCGCTTCTCCAACATTTACAGCCGCCAGGGGAGCGGGGAGGGGATGGTTTATGGGCAGCAGAACTGCTCCTCGACCCTTCCTGAACTAATTAGGAGTTTTCAGAAGGAGCCAACAAGGATTCCTCCTGCCAAAACGTGCTTCGTCTTTCTTTTTAGGAAAGAGGGAGACATTGAAAAGTTTAATTGGCCCTGAAAGCCTGTTGTTACCAGAGGTGTTTGCCAGCTGCGGCCCTGGGGACCTGGCTCTCGGGCCCTGCCCTCTGGGCTGGCGGCTCAGGTGCAGCTGGACTGTCATTCAGGCAGATGTGGGCCTGACTCAGTTCCCTGGGACCCTGCTGGTCCTTCGGGCTCCTCAGGCCTTTGATGGCTTCCCTGGTGGAGAAAAAGGCAGCAGTCCCACGCCGGGGGTGATGGACACACCCACGGTGGCTATAAAAGGGATCCCAGCAGCTGTGGGGTGGGCTCCACGCTGCGGCGCTTCACCAGGGTCTCTGTGTTCCGCCCTAGGACATCCCCACAGGTGCTGACAGCTGTGTGACTAGCCTGTCTTGTGACTCCCACCGTTCCCTCATAGTGGCCGGCCTCGGCGACGGCTCCATCCGCGTCTACGACAGAAGGATGGCACTCAGTGAATGGTAATTCGGCCACGCCTTCCCCTCCCCTCTGCCGGGCACAGGCACCCTCCAGGTGTCAGTGATCACATTGCTACCGGGCCAGACAGAGTGAGCCCCCAGAACGAGCTGGGCATTCCCCACAGAGGCCACATTCCCCTGGCACATGGAGGAGCGTGGCGTCCCCTGAGCTGGGGACAGACCGTTTGGAACACACCCATGGTCTGTGATGTAGGAGGCCAGCGGGGCGGGGGTCCTGGCAAGGCACCATGCTCTCTGAGCTCTGTTTCCCACCTGGACACTGGGAAGGCTGCCACCCGCTGCGTCCCAGGTCATGCGCATGAACGGCCGAGGCGACGGTGTCAGAGCACACATGTGGGTGCCCTGCAGCTCAGCGACATGTGTTGTCATGGCTGCCCTAGGCCGAGGGCTGGGTGGGGGCAGGTGCTGTGCCCTACATGAGCAGGTGAGGAGCTGAGATCCAGGTGTTAGTCCCTTGCCTGAGGCCGCATGGCTGGTAAATGACTGAGCGCCCTTAGAACCCAGGGCCAGCAGCCCTGGGCTCCTGGGACAATGTGTTTATTAAACACCCACCTCATCCAGAAAATCAGGCCTGGCCTGCGGAGGGTGAGGGAGCAGCAAGTGGGCATGTGTGTCGGCCACTGAGAGCTGAAGGGGAGCCCTCGGGGTCCGGGGGCCGGGTGGACAGAACTGAGCGGGCCTGGGAGGCAGACAAGGCAGCCCAGTCGACACAAGTAGGAAGAGAATGTGCGGCTGCACGAGCAGTCAGGGGGTCTGGGCAAG
This sequence comes from Tapirus indicus, assembly GCA_031878705.1. Classification (NCBI taxonomy): domain Eukaryota; kingdom Metazoa; phylum Chordata; class Mammalia; order Perissodactyla; family Tapiridae; genus Tapirus; species Tapirus indicus. The sequence goes on from CM062932.1 coordinate 58,846,728, forward strand.
TGTGACAGTCAGGCGGGCAGCGGCCCGGCTCCAGGTGTGGGAGGAGTTGGGACCCGAGGCTTGAAGGTGAGGATGGACCCAAGGCGCCCACCCTCTGCAGCAAGGCCACCCCTGGCTCGTGTGCTCCCTGCAGGGTCTCTGCAGAAGGGTCCCCTACTGAAAACAGACCCACCCAACCAAAGCAGCCATCATGGGGGTGGGGGGTAGGGTTTCCTTTTGGGTTAATGAAAATATTCTAAAACTAGATAGTGGTGACAGCCACAGACTCTGTGAACATACGGAAATCCACTGAATTGTATGCTTTTAAAGGGTGAGTTTTATAGTATGTGAATTATATCTCAATAAAACTGTTATTTCAAAAAGCTACCTTGGGCAGGCCGTAAACTCGGAAATTAACCCAAAAAAAGCCGAGGGTCACGAGCAGCCCTGAGGATGGGACTGGGATCTCCCAGAGCCCGCTCCCCCGCTGAGGCCTGAGGGCAGTGACGTAGGGGCCCCCGCGCATTGCTGGGTTGTGACTTGTCTCGCTGTGTGTTGTCCGACCCCTTCCGCAGATGTCACAGTGCGGACCCCACCCGGGCCAGCCTGGCAGGCACACCCGGCAGTTCTGTGCTCCTGGTCGAGGACCCTGCACCAGGGCTGCAGGAAGGTCCCTGTGTCCCTCCGTCTCCACAGCTTTAGAGTTGGGGCTCTCATTCCTGACAGTCAAGTCCGCAGGATGGGAGATGCTCACTGTGAAGTCCTGGTGGTGGGGCTGGTGGGTGACCAGGGCCCTGCGAGGGTCCCAGTGGCCTGTCTCGGGGGGGCTCCAGTGTGGCACCTCTGTGCTCCCGGGGCAGCCCAGAGGAGGGGCATGTTGGCGTGGCTGCCACCGTGTCCCCACGTCAGGCAGTCACTCATGGTGAACGCGTGGGTGAAGGCGGCTGACCCGCAGGCTCGGGCAGAGAGCCGGGGCAGCTTCGGTAGACGTTCCGTCCCCTCTGCTCCAAATGCACTTGCACCGTGGCCCCTTAGGCCCTGTCTCCCGGCCACGAGCCTCAGAGCCCGTTCGTGAAACCACACAGTTGTCCCCAGCCTGGCAGCCCACCCCTGGGCTCTGAGTCCGTCTTCCTCCCCACAGCCGCGTCATGACGTACCGGGAGCACACGGCCTGGGTGGTGAAGGCCTACCTCCAGAAGCACCCTGAGGGCCACATCGTGAGCGTGAGGTAATGAGCACAGAATATTTATGAGACATTTTGCTGTAAAAACATTATTTTCTCCTCCATTTGAAATATGTCCTTGGTATTTAAACAGCTGGGAGATGATGGCATTTGAGGGCAGTAATTAACTTCTGCTCCAGGACTGACCAGAAAGGTCAGGGCCAGCGCGAGGGCAGGGGACACACGGGTCCTCCCGTAGAGAGCTTTGCCCGCTCGGCGTGGCGGCCGCAGGGCGTGAGGGACGAGGGGTGGGCCAGGTGCCCCGCGGGGGCACAGCCGGTGTGGACGGGGCAGGGCCGGCGGCTTCTGCCGGGCCTGCTGCTGTGGGGGTCTCTGTCTGTGGGGTCGTCTGCCCATAAATCTATTCCTGCTGCCGGGTAAATCCTGTGCTGAGAGCAGCGAATATTTATTTGCCTGTTAAAGGGACAGCAAAATGTAATTTATTGTCATAGAACACCATTTCTTCAGAGATGCTCTTTTCTTTGTCTGTGATGTAGAAACAGAGCAGAGCTCTTGGAACGGGGTCCGCCAGAGGCCGAGGGCAGGAAAGAGGTGGCCTCCAGGGTAGCGTGCCAGCTCCCGGGCCTCCCGTCCCCTCCCGTCCCGTCCCCACATCCCTAGCTGCACAAAATCTAATCTCTGGGACTGGAAGTGAAACAGATAACTCGTGTCCTCCCCTGCAGCTTTGCTTCTCGCTGCTTCTCTGACTGCAGGCTTCATGCCTTTGTGGAAGGCCCTTTTCTGGCTCTGGGGAGGAGTCCTGACTGCCGGGTCAGTGGGGTGGGCTCACACGCTGCCTAGGGGGCCTCAGTGGGCACTGCGAGGGTCCAGGCACCTTGCCCTTGAGCAGCACGTGTGCAACCCTGCCCCTGACTCCACGTGTCCGGTCCTGGGGGCTGCTGTGACCCAGTCTGGCATCACCGTGACCCTCTCTCGGCAGCGTCAACGGCGACGTGCGCTTCTTCGATCCACGGATGCCGGAGTCTGTGAACGTCCTTCAGATCGTGAAGGGGCTCACGGCCCTCGACGTCCACCCCCAGGCAAACCTGATCGCATGGTAGGTGCCACCCTCTTCCTGCCCCCAGAGAGAAAATGAGAAGCCTTTCCTGCCCCGACTGGCTCAGAGGGCCCCCAAGTCAGCGCTGGGCCTCTGGGTAAACATCAGGCGCTATCCCTCCCGTGCGGGAGGGCGGGCTGGGGCAGCATAACCGTGGGCCCTTTCTGCTCGTCCCTGGCCTGGCCCTCAAGGCTGGCTGACGGGGCCAGGGGGCAGCCCCATCTCTGGGACAGAGTCCCGTAGCCCGAGTCCTCATGTGAGGTGACTAGAGGGGGACCACCTCTCCCCGTGGACGTACCCGCCTTCCTGACCCAGGTCCAGACGGAGTGGCCTCGCCACCGGCACTGAGCCAGCCCTGTCCTGCAGTCATTTGCCTCTGGGCCCCTCCTTCTCCCACCCGAAAAGGAGAAGGAAGCTCACGGCCAGACCTTCTCGTCTGCAGCGGCTCCATGAACCAGTTCACCGCCATCTACAATGGGAGCGGGGAGCTGATCAACAACATCAAGTACTACGACGGCTTCATGGGCCAGCGGGTCGGAGCCATCAGCTGCTTGGCCTTCCACCCACACTGGGTCTGTGTCCCCATGCCAGGGCTGGGGAAGCGGGGGACACGGGGGATGTGGGGGGCTGGCAGCAAGGAGCGGTGGTGCTGCAGCCAGGCCCACCCCGTGTCCAGGAACCTCATGAAACACGCTCTTCTCAGGGCCCCGGGGTCTCCAGGGGTCGTAGCCCCCACACTGCGTATGCTCCAGAAGCAGGACAAATTCCCCGTCCCTCAGGGGAGAGCGGCCTATGCACACAGACGTGTAATAGCCCCACCCTTTCTGTCACCTTCGGCCCCTGCACTAATACCACCCCTGGGGAAACCTTCCAGGGAGCATCTGCTGGGGAACCCAGCCCACCCCTCCGTGCCCCGTGGGGGAAGAGCGGCCCAGATCCGTGTGACACTGTGCCTGTCCTTAGTTACAGTCGGTCCTTGTGCCTGTGGCCTGTTGTATTTTAAATGGTGATCCTGCCAGTCGGCCTCCGCGCAGCGTGGGGCTCCACGGGAGCCTGGCGTGCGGCTCTGCCGAAACGCACATCAGATTCCCAGAACTGTCCCTGTGGGGCAGTCCTGAAAAGAAGAGTGCGGGGAACTGTGGGTAGTGTGCAAATTCCCTGTGATGGAGTGGGGAGGATGCGTCCCTGCTGAAAGCCAGCAGCTAATGGTCCCATCATTTCTTTGCCTGCTTCTCAAGTGGCGTCAAGGGATAAGAAAACCCTGCGTGGTGGCGCCCCCTCCCCATCCCCCGGGCCGCTGGCTGCTCACCCCGCTCACCCATCTGCTCTCTCCTCTCGCAGCCTCACCTGGCCGTGGGGAGCAACGACTACTACATCTCCGTGTACTCCGTGGAGAAGCGCGTCAGATAGCGGGCGCCCGCTCCCCGCCAGGCCGCGATGTACATATGGACCCGCCGTGCTGCCCGTGAACACTGTCCTGACCTGGCTGCTGAGGGCTCAAGGAGGGCGTCTGTGTGTCTTTGCTGTCACGCCCAGGAGCCCAGGGAAGGGGGGCCCTGGTAGAGTCCTGTGGTGTGACAGCGCTTCTCTGCTGAGACACGGCTTCCAGGTGGGGACACAGTCGCAGTTTGTCCCAGCGCCCTGCCCGTGCTGTTTTTCTTCTGAGATTTTTAAAGGGGGAAACACACTCGTTTTATCTTCCCAGTGATCCAAGCATTAGCTCCTCAAAAGCTCCCGGACGGAAGCCAGCTTCCCCAGGCTCGGCCGCCCTGGTGGACAGGCGGCGTGGGGCGCACGCGGCTCTCTGGCTGTGGCCTGGCCAAGAGCGAGGGAGAAGTTGCAGCCCTGACTGGGCGTACCCTCCCTCCTGTCACCGCCAGTCCTCACCCATTGGGGCCGTCACCGCCAAACGGTGGGAGGACTGAGGCTCACCCTTCCCCGCTTCGCCCATCTTCCCCAACACAGGCGCCACTCCGGATTCGAGTTTGGGCCCCTCTTAACCGCAAATCCGTAGCAGGCGGGGCCTGGGCTTTGGACAGTGAGGCAGGGCCTGGGCCATTCAGCCACTGCCTCAGGCCCGGGGCTTGTTTCTCTCTGAAGTGCTGCTCTTCCCCGGGCAGGTGCAGTGACAGCACCCAGGCCCCATGATCTGCCCGCCTGTGCCCGCACATGGGTGCACACGCATGTGCGGTCCCATGGCCTCCCCGCCTGTGCTTGTACACGCAGTACACGTGCGTCACACGCGTACACATGTGGAGGGGCAGCGGGAGCCCTGTGGGTAAACTGGCCCATCTCCAGCCCCTTGTCCCCACACGCTGGTGCAACTAAAGCTTGCGCCTCAGAGCGAGTAGCGCGGAAGAGTTCCTTGGTGATTGCTTTAGCACGGGTCAGGGCGTCTGTGCGTGTGCATGTGCACGGCAGGCGAGCCGTGGGGACGGTTCAGCCCCAGGAATGACCACTGAAAACGTGCTGAGCAATCGCAGACAAACAGCGCTTGGAAAACAAAACACAACCACGATGATGATATTTTGAAAAGCATTTTTTCCATTTTCCTTGCAAATCAGGATTATTCAGAGATAGAGGAGTGAGCCGGCTTAACTAATTCTGCCAATAAGAGGCCACTAATAGTGGGAATGTGAGAGCTGTGACAGAAGTGGAGGTCCCCTCGTGCTGCAGACAAGCATCTGCCTCAGCCAAGGGCACCTTCCCGGCACCAGAGGAACAGCAGGGCCTGGGTGGGCTGGGCCAGAATCTGTGCTGGGGCTGGAGGGGCTGGGTGGGGCAGGGTGAAGGAAGCAACCCTTCTGCTGCCCGTACGACGGGCATGCTCCCACTAGAAGGTTCTGGGATGAAATTCCCACCCCGGCTCTGTGACAGCTTCCACCATGTTCTGGGTGAGAGAGCAGCGTGGGGTCAGGAAGGCCACAGAAAGTCCTGACCCTCCCACACAGCCACCTGTCAGCTCTACACAGCCCTCCAGGCAGTGACACCAGAACCTTCTGGAAGCTGAGCCCCACCCGCAGACACAGAGAGCACCTGACCCACCACTCGCTGACTCACGGAGTGGTTCCACTCCAGGTTCTGACATGTGGTTCTGTTTGTTTTGAGACAAAACCATCACCTGGCCAAGTGCGAGGCTCCAGAGGAGGAGCACGGCCTCCCGCCTCGCCCAGCGCCGCCCGCCCCTGTGCCACCGCGGGGCTGTGTCCTCACAGGTCTGATGCGAAAATTCAATCATGGAGTAACCAAGGCTCGAGAGAGCATGACCTAAAGGTTCATTTATCTCTATTTATTTTACCAAAATGAGAATTGAAAAAGACTGACGAAACATGGAAACGTAATGTGAAAGTAAGAACGATGACAACAATAAACTGTTAATAAAAAATAAACGTGCAGAGATGGCAGTGGGCAGATTTGTCTTTTAAGAAAGCAGCACGCCCGCCCACGTGGGCAGCGGTGGCTCTGCGCTGAGGCCACCCACCTTCACTTCGGCCGGGCGGTGCGCATGGGGCCCCCGGGGGACGTTGCCCAGGTCCCCCTTGAGCAGCCAGGCCCACTGGGCACTGTCACAGCCCTGTGTCTCAGGGGCTCTCCAGGCCCAGGCGGCTCTCATTCCTGATCAGCCTCACTCACATGGGAAAGGCACCTCCATCCTCCTCAGGCACTGCCCCCAGCCCTGTGGCTTGGACAGTTTGTCCAAGAAGGCCCTAAATTTGGGATCAAACCTGTAAGGTGAAGGAGCCATCCTACCCCATGTCTGTGAGCCAAGGCCGACTCTGTGAGCAAAGGGACCCCCTCTGCCACTTCCTGTTTCTTCTTGTAAATGACACAAATCTGTCACCTTGCTGGGCCAAAGTCGAGGTGTCCAGGGTTGACTGCATTCCTTCCTTTCTGGAAGCTCGAGAGGGAAGGTCCGTTTCCCGCCCTCTCCAGCTTCTGGAGGCCGCCCCCTTCCCGTGGCTCAGCGACCCCAGCTCCATCTTGAAAGCCAGCGTTCACATCTCTCTGACCCCAGCTTGGAAAGTTCCTGCGTTCTTGACCCCGAGATTTCACCGGCTCACCTGGTGATCCAGGATCGTCCCCCATCAGGGCCCTTTACCTCCTCACACCTGCGAGGTCCCTCTTGCCATTTCTGAAAAGGCTTCTCTTTCTCCATGGGACTCCGCACAGCCCTGCAGGCCCCAAGATCCCTCGAGGCCTTCCCGAGGTTGGGGGTGGGGGAGGGAATGTTCCTGAAGACAGTCAACAGGCCTGCAGGGCTAGGGGGAGCTGAGGGGCAGCTCATTTCAGTCTTGCCTCACACTGCAGGGGTGTGGCTTCCTGGAGCCGGATTAGGGACAGTCTCCTGTCACCCCTCAGGACAGGAAATGGGGGCCCAGGTGTTAAATAACTTGTCCAAAGCCACACCCATTGGGTGGTGGCAGGAACTGAGGTCCCAGCTTGGGCATCCTGACCCCAAGTTCCCGCACAAAGACCTTCACTCCGCCAAGGGGAGTGGGGGCTGGGCGGGGAGGGGGTGGCATGCCCTCAGGACAGGCAGGCAGTGCCCCAGGGACTGGTGATGCAAGCACCCCAAAAGGGACTTGGATGCTCTGGCGTGCAGTGAAGGGAGATGCCCATGCACACACGTCTCCCCAAGCCTGGCCGAGCCACCAGCCACTGCGGCCACCGTGGAGGAAGGGGCCACATGACCCCGGGACGTGAGGTCGCCCATCACCGCCACCACGGCCCCACTCCTGAGGGGCTGTCGGCCTCCTGGAGAAATTGCCACCCACTGAGCTCTGGTTGGCGCTGCCGCAGTGAGGGGTTCTGGTTCCTTGTCCAGAGGAGATGCAAGCACCATGGCCATGCAGGGGCATGGGCGCCAGCCAGCGCAAGAAAGGACTTGGAGGCTCCAGACAGGGTCCTCGGGGTGGACGGGAGCCCTCCTGGCCGAGGGACGAGGGGCAGCAGCCCACAGTTGGGCACGTGGGGCCAGAGAGAGGCCGGTGGGCTGTGGCATGGGGCTCGGGGGCCGGGGGCACGTGGGGAAGAAAGGGGCCAGGACGTGGGGAGGACGTGGCTCCCAGCCCCAGGCCCCGGATTAATGCAGCCCCTGTGTGGCTTCCTGTGGCAGCTGCCGCACATCACCACCCGCGTGTGGGCCAAACAACACATCCTGTCTGCAGTTCTGGAGAGTCCATGCGCCTCACTGGGCCAAAACCAAGGTGTCGGCAAGGTTCCTTCTGGGGCCACAGGGGAGAATCCGTTTCCTTGCCTTTTCCAGCTTCTAGAATCTCCCACATCCTTGGCTTGTGGCACCTTCCTCCGCCCTCAAAGCCAGCAGTGGCACATCGAGTCTTCCTTGCATCACATCACTCTGACACTCTCTGCACCCCCTTCCACTTTCAAGGACCCGTGATGACACTGGGCCCCCGGGGAATCCAAGACAGTCTCCCCACATCAAAGTCAGCTGATCTGCAACTTCAGACCCCTTTGCCACATGACCTTGCTCATCACAGCTCCCAGGATCACGACTTGGACATCTTTGGGGGGCTTTATCCTGCTGACCACTCCCTCTGTCTACAAGCCACAGGGCAAAGACCCCCTCCCACCAAGCAGAGCTCCCAAATGCCCGAGGAGTCCTCGGTCGAAAGGAGGTGGGTGGACGCTGGGATGAGAAGGAAAATGTCTGTCCCCTCTCTTGGTGCAGGGAGAAGAGGGGGAAGCATCGGGGCATGGCCCCTGCCCTCCAGAGCAGGAGTGGCCAGCTGCCCCCACGTCCCCAGGAGGCCCCCAGGCTTCCCAGGAGTGCCTGCGCAGGAGGCAGGGCTGTGGGTGGATTCCCCAGCACAGCGCCTGCTCCCACAAGGTGGGGAGTGGAGCTGTCACCGTGGAAACCCAGGGTCTAAGCAGCTGGAGCTCCTGAATTAAATTACGGTTTGTTTTAAACAAGAAGGATGCCCAGCATTTCCACGGCTGTGCCCAGCATGCTGCAGTAGATAGAGTAATATTTTTCCTATTAGCATCAGCTCTTCTGTCACCAGGACTTGAGTACAAATCAAGTGCTCATAAAAATGAAAGATGGACACGTGGCAGGAGCTGGCCCCCAGGGGCCGAGCCTGGCCAACAGGGGCCGAGCCTGGCCAACTCGCTCTCCCAGGCCCAGCCCCACACCCCCCGCTCACTGCCCCACGTGGCCGTGGCGAAGGGGCCAGGACAGCCCTGCTGCACCACATGGCCATGTCGGCCCACAGGCAAGGGATGACCGTGTGGGGACAAGTGTGCGGGGACGGCTGTCCAGTTGAGAAGGGACAGGAGCTTCCTCAGGAGGTGGCATCTTGTGGGGTCGTCCTGCTTGGCAAGGCTCTGCTCAGTGGGTCACCTGGAACCACCACACGGGGCAGCTGTGGCGTGAAGTTCCCTCCTGGGCCAGTAGCTTTCGGCACAGGACCACAAGAAGCATCCCGTGCTCAGCCCGGTGCCAACACGCACTTCAGCACACGGGAAGCTCCCCGAATTCCGTAGCAAAGACACATGTTCCCGCCACTTGTCCCGGCAGGGACATGGAGTGCACGTGTGTGTGCCTGCGTGCAGCGCCGACTCCAGTCTCGGGACAGTAGCCCCTGCAGAGCGAGTTTGGGAGAAGGTGGTTCTGGGATTCATTTCAGACAAGGGCTGGGGGCAGCCATCGTACATACGTCTGTCCACCCTCTCCCTCCTGGGATTTCAGCAGGTAGCCCTCTGGAAGAGGTCAGAGGGGTTGGCCTCTCAAGGTCATTCTGCTTCTCACTGTCAGTTATAGGCTGGTCAGGGGCCCACGTGGCCTGAAAAGTGGCCCGTGCCTCACAGATTCAGGCAGGTGGGGTAGGACCGAGGGGACAGACGAGGGGGATGATAGACAAGGGGGAGGGTGGGCACTGTGATGGGCCCAACTGAGTTCCCCTAAACTCATATGTCGAGGTCCTAACCCCCACCCCTGCCTCAGTGCCCCCATCTGGAGGGGCCAAGTCAGAGCAGCCCCTGCCACATGATGGACGGATGGTAGGGGCAGAGGGGGACAGCGACAGCGGTGCTGGGTGGGTGGAGGACCAGGACTCAGGAAAGCCCCCGAGAGTCACGGAACCAGGCGTGAGCTGGGGACCCCCGCGGACCCATTTCTCCTCCGTCTTTTTAATCACAGTCATTCCTTCCCCAGGAATGGCCTGCGGGCTTGAGGCCAGAGCTTTGCCAGGAATTGGAGCCATCAGCCGTCTTCTCCCGGAGGGGTTGGACACCCAGGCCCAGCGAAGGGGAGGAGGCCCCTCGTGAGCCCAGCCATCCTGGCGGGTGGCCCGGCCTCGCGGGTCAGGATGGGGCCACAGAGAGAAGGTTTAAATTACTGTCTGTTGTCAGCTCCTGAGCTAACTGGCTTCCGGGTGATGCTCGTGGCATTCTGTTAATTTCTCCTCAACAGCATCAGCTGGAAGAGAAAAAAAACCCTCGGAAATCGATTACAGCCCCTGGATCTGTTTCTTGGGGTGAAGGTCTCTTTGTCTCCACCTGGTGGGGCTGGGACTTCACCCACTCGTGAGGGGTGAGCTTCATGTCCCCAAGATGGGACCAAGGGCGTGCCCTGCGCTCCCTACCACCTCCCAGGCCAGCCTGCAGGTCCTGGCAAAGAGCTGCCCCTGGGACCTTCGCCCGCCAGTGCCCAGGCCCCGGGGGCTGACAGGAAGCCATCAAGGGAGCCAGGGTGTGGCACAGCCACCCATCTCCGGAAGAAAGCAGGCTCTACTCGGTCAGTTCACAACAAGCCTGACACGTGGGGGATGGCGTCCCCTCTGGTCCAGGAGAACCATCTAGAATGCCGGCAGGTGCCATGTCTGCATGAAGGAGGAGAATCTTCTCCTCCCGTCAAGGTGTCCACACTCCCGCCAGCCCCACCTCGTGGTCCAAACTCAGCTCCTCCCTGGGGCGGGAGAGGGGGCAGCCGCAGCCCAGCCCCAGAGGACATGGGCCCAGCTCCTCCCGGGCTCCAGGCAGTCGCCACCCAGAGGGTGGAGGGATGAGGTGGTTTCAGGTCCCCCCGGGAAGGGGTGCCCGTTCTTCACTCCCTGGGGGCATCATGGCTGCAGCCTCCTCCAAACGCCCCTGAGGCCCCACTGGCAAGTTCTGAATTGGCTCTCTGGGGCCAGAGGGACTGTCCTCCTGCCGGCAGGAGCCCCCAAGTTCACAGTGGGGCCCCTGGGGCCATCTCCATCACCTGGGCCGGGGGCTGGTGTCACCTGGGGCTCGGCAGCACTGGGGGGTGGATGCCACCAGACACAGCCAGGAGAGCACCTGAGGCCCCCACATCCTGATGCGGCCACACCCGCAGGGTGGGAACGGGGCTCGAGGGGCAGAGGGGCATCTCCGTGCTTTATAGGAATTTCTCCTAGGCCTTCCCTTGACGATTCTTCTTGTCACCCCCCAGCTGGGGGTGAGATGCAGGAGGTGGGGAGGCCTCCAGGGAGGACTGACCAGCTGGTCAGCCTCAGGAAGTGGCAGCACCAGGTCCACACAGGCCTGAAAGTGTGCAGTTGGGACAAGTAGTGAAGAGTCTGGAATCTAGGTAAGTCATCCATTTCACCAACCAGGCACTGCCCACGGTGTATAGAAGGAGACTGTGAAAGAGGGGCATCAAGAGGGGGCAAGACCCCTGAGAGTGGAGCACTGACCCAGGTGGGCACAGGTCCTGGCCAGCAGAGCCTGTCTGGTGGTGTCCCCTCCACGTGGGAGACAAAACTGAGGGGCTCCCAGAGAGGCCCCCCGAACCGTGGGGGGAAGCGGGGTGAGGCAGGTAGGGTCAGGCCCAGAGCCTGTTGCAGGCGCGCTGTGGCCCCGCCCTACAGGAGGAAGGGCCTGGAGCTAGGACAGCCTACCGCCATCCTGCACGGTCAGCCCAGCTTCCTCCTAACTGGAGAGCCCAGACCAGGCACTTCCAGCACTCGAGCTGGCCCTGAGAGAGCCCCAGCCACGCTCCAGACAGCGGCCCCTGCGGCCTGTGAAGTGAGTGACCCTAGCCCCACAGGGAAGGGGGCAGAGGCCAGCAATAACCACAACAGAGACAAAGTGGGGCCCATGTGGAATTTTCTTTCTTTTTTGCTATTTACCAGAACTCTCTGGACTGGGGAAAAAAACAAATGACACACCAGCAATGAATAATCTGAAAAGAAAATTGAGAGGCCAGTTCCATTTACAATAGCATCAAAAAGAATAAAATGCCTAGAAACAAATTTAACCAAAGAGATGAAAGACTTGTACACTGTAAACTACAAAACATTGCTGAGGGTCATTACAGGAGATGCAAACACACAGCAAGACATCCACGTTCACAGATTAGAAGACAATATTGTTAAATGGCAATACACCCCAAAGCCGTCTACAGATTCAGTGAATCCCCATCAAAATCCCAATGGAAGACCAACCCTCAGATTCACACGGAATTGCAAGGGGCCCCAAATAGCCAGAACAATAATGAAAAAGAAAGTTGAAGGATTTGTACTTCCCTGTTTCAAAACTTACTACAAAGCAACAGTAATCAAAACCGTGTGGTACTGGCATAAGGACAGGCTTACGGAGCAGCGGAATAGAGCAGAGAGCCCCCAGTACAGCCAAACAGCTATGGCACTTGATGGTCAACAAAGATGACAAGACCATCCAGTGAGGAAAGAACAGTCTTTTAACACATGGTGCTGGGACAGCTGGATATCCACATGCAAAAGGAAAAAAGGTGGACCCTTACCTCACAGCATATATGAACACTATCTCAAAATGGATCAACGGCCTAAATACAAGAACTAAAACTATAAAGCTCCTAGGGAAAAAACATCGGAGTAAATCTTCATGACCTCGAGTTTGGCAATTGGATTCTTAGATTTGACACCAGAAGCACACGCAACAAAAGAAAAGATGGGTAAACTGGACTTCATAAAAATGAAAAACTTTTGTGCATCAAAAGACCTTATCAAGAATGTGAAAAAGACAACCTACAGAAAAAAATGCCTGGAGAAAATATTTGCAAATCATGTATTTGATAAGAGTTTAATATCCAGGACATATAAAGAACTCTTACAACTCGACAACCAGAAGACAAAGAGCCCAGTTAAAAAATGGACAAAGTGGGGGCCGGCCCGGTGGTGCAGCGGTTTAGTTGGTGCTTTGGCAGCCCGGGATTCGCAGGTTCAGATTCCGCGCACCCGCGGACGCACTGCCTGTCAGCCATGCCGTGGCGACGTCCCATATAAAGTAGAGGAAGATGGGCACGGATGTTAGCCCAGGGCCGGTCTTCCTCACAAAAAAAAAAAAAGGAGGGGGGTGGACAAAGGACTTGTCTAGACATTTCTCCAAAGAAGCTGTACAAACAGCCAACAAGCACAGGAAGAGATGTCCAACGTCATTAGTATTTGTTATTGTCGGTGCTGTCAAGTCGATTCTGACTCCTAGCGGCCCTGTGGACAGCAAGGCAGAACCCTGCCTGGTCCTTTTGCACCATCCTCTCACCTTCTGGCGCTCTATCAGACAACACTCCACGGCTATTCATGGGGTTTTCATGGCAATTTTTCTGGAAGTGGGTGACCAGCTCCTTCTTCCTACTCTGTCTTAGTCTGGAAGATGTCCACCATGGGTGAGCCTGCTGGACCCTCCCTGGTGGCAGAGCTTTCAGCATCACAGCAACACGCAGCTGCCACAGTGTGACACCCGACAGACGGGTGGTGTGGTTCCCTGACCGGGAAATGAAGCCGGGCCACATCAGTGAGAGCACCAGATCTTAACCACTAGACCAGCAGGGCTGGCTCATTAGTCGTTAGGGAAATGCAAATCAAAACCACAGTGAGATACCATTTCACACCCACTACGATGACTTTATTCAAAAAAACGAAAAATAATAAGTGTTGATGAGGACGTACAGAAATTGGAACCCTCGTGCACTGCTGGTGGGAGTGTAAAATGGTGCGTCCGCTGTGGAAAACAGTGTGGTAGATCCTCGAAAATTGAAACATGGAATTACCATCTGACGCAGCAATTCCATTCCTGGGTATATACCCAAGAGAAATGAAAACATGTCCACACAGAAGCTTGTACACAAGTGTTCACAGAAGCACTATTCACAATAGCCAAAAGGCGGAAACAACCCAAATGTCCATCAATGAGTGGACAAACAAAAGTGGTAAATCCACACAATGGCATATTATTCAACCATAAAAAGGAACTACACACTGACACACGCTACAGCATAGATGGACGTGGAGAACACGCTGCTGAGTGAAAGCCAGACACAAAAAGCCACATCACACACAATTCCTTTTATATGAAGTGTCCAGAATAGGCACAGAGATTTACCAGTTACCGTGTAGACAGAAAGGAGATGGGTGGTTGCCAGGTGCTGGGGAGGGGAACATAGAGTGATTATGTAATGGGTACGGGGTTTCCTTTTGAGGGGATGAAAATGTTTTGGAACTAGATGATTGTGGTGGTTGCACAGCACTGTGAATGCACTAAATGCCGCTGAATTGTGCGCTTTAAATGGTTAATTGTACGTAGTGTGAATTTCACCTCAATTAAAAAAAAGAGAAAATGATGCCAGAGAACGTGGCTCTGGAGCATGTCTTCAGGTTGGCTGGGTTTGAATTGGTGGATTTGCTTGCGGGAAACAGGTCTCTGCGGGAAACACGCAAGTCAAGAGGGAGGGCAGGGATGCAGGAGCTCGGCAGGGACAATAAGGCCAGGACTGGGACACGAAGGGCCAGGAGAATTTCAGACGGGGCCGGGCCCAGACTGGGCAGCCCCAGGGCTCTCGCTGTAGGGGGCATGAAGCCAGGCCCCACTTGTTGGCTCTGGAGGCGCCGCATGATGAGCGGGCGGGCCTGTGGGAGCCCTCCCACCCACAGCCAGGAGAGCAGCTGGGGAGAGGGTCCCCAGCCAGTCAAGCCTGGTGATAATTGACCCTGGGGCAGCTAAGCCACTCTGGGTGCTGAGTTTAGGGGTAGGTTGTCCCAGTGCACTCGGTGTCACCCACTGCTGCGTGACAGAGTGTCCCAAACCCAGCGGCCTACAGAACAGACATTCTTCATCTCACAGCGTCTGCGGGTCAGGAACCCAGAGCTGCCGAGTGGGGTGGTTCTGGCTCAGGGTCTCCCACGGGCTTGCTGTCAAGCTGGAGGCCCCGTGTCTTTTATGGCCCAGTCTTGGAAGTGCCGTGCATTGCTTCTGCCCTGTTCTCCTGATCACACAGGCCAGTGTGGGCACAGTGTGGGAGGGGACGACCAAGGGCCCTTCTGGAGCCTGGCCGCACTCAAGCCCCCTGCGGCAGCAGCTGGCACAGCCTCTCCAGCGCTCGACCCCTTGCCCCAGCTTCTGCACCCCACACCCAGGGCTCCTCCTCCTGAAGTCCCCCTTTCTCTGCCCTCCCATCCCCGGGCACCCTTCCTGGGCCCCAGACCACCGCACAGCCGCCCTGGGCCTCTCCATGCGGCCACAGCATGACCCAAAGCTCGGGGTCACCAGCGCCTGCTCACACCCGCAGGCAGCAAGCCCTGCCCTTCACCTTCCAGGCGCTGGAGCCCTGTCTGCTCCCCGCCCAGCTCAGGCCACCGTCCCTCCTCCAGGGGCCACTGCAGCTGCAGCAGGTCTGCAACCCACTCCCCTCCCCCCCGCCACATTCAGGGGTCCAAATCCCCACTCTACCTCGGGCAGACAACAAACTGCACCTCGTCTTCCCCCGGGGCCCTTCCCAGGCTGTAGTGAGGACTGATGGTGCGGACAGGTGTGTGTCTGCCATGATTATCCCCGTCCACCCAGCTGCTCATCCTTGACAGCCCTCCCCTCACGGCCCCCACCACCCTCCCCCTCCAGCTCTTCCCAGACAACCCTCAGTCTCAGAGCCATTCCCATGATGACCCCTTCTCCCCACGGGGGCACCTTTCGAACTCCAGGTTAGATCAGCCCCTCCCCGGCTAGGGCCAGTAGCCTCTGCTTGCAGAGAATCAGAAACAGACAAGCCCAGGGCCCTGTCCCCCTCCTGCACTGGCCTGTCCCCACATGGTCCCCTCACTGTCCCTCTGTCTGGGGTGGTCCTGAGGTCAGATGCTGCTTCCTCAAAGGAAGTCTTTCCTGACCACTGACCCAAGGTCCCTCCACCCTCAGCACTGTGACCCCTGCCACATGCAAACCCAGGGCAGCAGGGACCCCTGCAACCACAGCAGAGCCTGCAGGTGGTCGGGGCCGAATGGGTGGGTGAAGGAATGAGTGGATGGATGGGCAGACGGATGACTTCTCCCAGCCTGGGCAAATCCATGGCAGACCCTCCATCCAGGTCCTCTCCCTACCAGACCCAGGGTTCTTGGACCCACCTTCCTGCAAGGACTCCCAGGGGCCACTGCCTGCTGGTGCTGGGTGCAGGATGCTGGGGTGACCAAGTGCAGGGTATGGGGTGCGGGGTGCCAGTCTGCTGGGTGTCCGGCGGTGCTGCACCTGCAGCGAGCCGGCCCAAGTCCCAGGCCCTGGTGTTGCTAAGCAGCCGCCAGGCTGTCCTGCAGCGCCACCACGTGGCCACCTCGGGACTCGCCGCTGCCCGACCGCAGCCTGGCTGAGCGTCCAGCGCTAGAAAGGAGATGGACGCCTCCGCGGCCCCCGCGCCACCTCGCCCTGGCCCCGCGTCTCTTCTGCTCTCAAGGCCCCAAAATATATGTCTCAACCCTTGACTCTGCGGCCCGGCGTCCACTCACCCGAGTTCCTTGAGGGTCACCAGCAGGCGAGGCCTCCAGGGGCCCCTCCTGGGCCTCCGGGCTCCAGCCCGGGTCTCTCAGAGCCGACCACCTTCCCAAGCCCTCCCAAGGACCCAGGAGCTGCCCCAGTCTGTTGGTGCCCACGGTAGCGTCCACCCAGCAGGCCCCAACAACACCCTCATCTGTGTCTTTAGCATCATTTCGTGGGCTCACACCCACTCCCCAGGAATTTGCCTATATTCTTTTGACTTCTTCCGGAATGTTCCTTGGCTCATCCACATTCTCTGCTTCTTCTGTCACTGCCTCCTTAGTCTGACCCTCAGGACCCCTGATCAGGACCACTGAAAACTCTTAACACGCTGTACCGCCACGTGTTAAAACCACATCTGTTCCCCACGAGCCCCCCCAACTTAGCCTTCTTGCATAAGTTCCCCTTACATCTCGCCTGTGCCCCACCAGCCAGCCCCCTAAATCAGCCTCCCCCGGGGTGTCCTGGCCCGAGCCAGGTATCAGCATGACCCACGTGCTCACACACAGCTTGCCCCAGGGACCACTGGTATTTCGAGGTCCCGAAAAGCGCCTGTTTCGGAGGAAACTCCCTCCACTCTGCCAGCAGGAGAATGGGAAGGCCGGCCTCCTGTGGACCCCGCCCTGCCCTCTCCTCTGCGGATTGGCTCAGGCACAGGCAGACGCCCAGGCTGGGCCAATCATCGTTCCTTACTCCCCATGGCCACAGCGGATTGATCCAAGGAGGGAAACCAATCAGAGCCCTTGTTTGGAAACGATGACTGGAGGCCGGGGAAGGTGGGCACCCTGCGAAGGATGTCCCCGAGAGATGCAAGACAAGGCGGACAGAGAAGGAGGGATGAGGGATAGGGAGTCCAGGATGGCTTCCCACTCTTGTCACTATGGCAGCCAACTCCCTTTTGCCCAAGTTGGCTAAGGTTCAGCTTATGTCACCTGCACCCAAAAGGCCTGGGCTCACCTCCAAGGGAGCCGCCAGCACCCCCTCTCCAGGCCTCCAACGGCCCTATCGCTGATGACGTCCTGCTGATACTACTGGCCCCCGACAAGGACCACATTTCCACACCTTTGTCTTCCCCTCGGTCTGTGAGTCATGTAATGGCCAACCTGATTGCCACCTCCTCGCAGAAACCTTCCCTGGAAGCCCTCACGTGAGGATTCCAGATGAATTCCCACCAATAGTAAGTATTCTGTTGAGCTGTGGAAGGTGGAAGGGAAGCAAAATCCGCATCCTCGTTCCTCTGGCAATAGCAGGCGGACTGGGGGCTTCGGCAGGTACGATTGTGTAGCACGCCTGGGGGTGGAGGCAGCAGTCACAATCAAGTATTTCCTGCACACTCCTGAGTCTGAAAGCTCACCGCGCCCCCAAGCTCAGGGATGGGACCTCCCACCCTGCATTCCTGCAACCCCATCAACAGTTTTGAAGGGCTGAATCTCTGTCTTAAACACCTTCAGCTTGAAATGCCCAGAGAGGTGCCCGTTCTCCTCAGCAAACTCTGACTGATGCAGAAGTTAGTGCCAGAAGTCGTTCCACAGAGAATCCTCAAAGACAGAAATCCAGAACTGGTTATGTGAAGTGATGATCTCGCTATTGCGTTATGGGTTGAATTGTGACCCCCCCCCCCTCAAATCCATATGTTGAAGTCCTAACCCCCAGTACCTCTGAATGCAACTTTATTTGGAAATAGGGTCTTTACAAAGGGGATCAAGTTAAAATGAGGTCACCTGGGTGGGCCCTGATCCGGTCTGACTGGTGTCCTTGTGAAAAGGGCAGATTTGGACGCAGACCCGCAGGTGGGGAGAGCACTGGGTGAAGCTTCCACATATGGAGGAGCACCAGCGATGGCCGGCACACCCCGCAGCGGGGAGACAGGCTGGAACAGTCTCCCTCATGGCCTCAGACGGAGCCAGCCTGCCGACATCTTGATCTCGGACCTCCAGCCTCCAGAACCGGGAGAGAATAGATTTCTGACGTTTAAGTCCCCCAGCCTGAGGTGGTTTATCACAGCAGCCCGAGCAGACCAACGCAGTCGGTGAAAAACAGGGTCCGGGTATTCAAGGCGGGCTGCAGCAAAGCCTCCTCTGTGACCGCCTGGAAGGCAGCGTTTCCTGAAGCCAGTTTCTGGAGCCCCAGGAGCAGCTGCAAAGCAACGTTCTGGGGGAACTGTGGGTGGGCTGGTGATTTCTGACTGCACTGGGAAGATTACAGTTTTTAAAATGACAAGCAAGGGGCTTTAAATTCTCACTTCAAGGTAGAGTCAGAAAATCAGGAACTATGTAGGACTGCTGGAAAAGAAAATCTCGTTTCTTGTAGCAGCACTGTTGTGTCTGGAAATCATTCCCCTAGCTTCAGCCTGCGGGCCGTAGGATGACAACATCAACTGAATTCTCAGCCTCACCAGGGGAGAGCACTGAGCGTGGAAGAGTCGGAATGGAGAGAGCTCAGTGGCCTGACCCTGACCCCCCCCAATAATCCACTAAGCCTTGCCTGCCAGCAGAAGTGGCCCTCCTCCCCCTCCGAGGCGGCCCCCATGGAGAGGCCACACCTGAGGCAGTTACCTGGGAAGGGGAGGCTGATTCTCCTCAGGGGCCCACCCCGTGAGCCCTCGCTGCCTCCGGCCCATAACTGGACGTGGCACCCCATAGCACCCAAGAATACCAAGATTTGCCGACTCAAACTGGGGAGTCGTGGAGGGATGGCACAGGAGAGCAGGGCAGCCAGCACTGGCCATGCTGGACGTCAAGGCGGGTGCTCTCCAGAGACTCTGGGCCCGACTGTTTGTTTCCAGCTGTGAGAAGCCTTAACGGTTTGCTCCTTTGTTGCTGAAAGCTTGGACCTAACATGGCCCAGCTGAGCCGCCAGAAGTCCCTGGTATAATGCAGAGGAGAGACTCCAGGGGAGACGAGGAGGTGACATGAATTTACCAGGTGCAGCCCACTGGCTGAGTCCCCACTGTGTCCCCGAAGTGCACGTCCTTGACAGAGGCCCTGAGAAACCCCTCTGGGGCCTCCAGTTCTCGCCCAGCTCTCCGCGGCCTGCAGGCCAGGGATGAGGGCAGACGTGCTGCCATCAACACTGGTCCCCTGACCGGGAGGGGCGCAGCCCAGAGAAGGGGGCGGGGCTGCGGAAAAGGGCAGCAAACTCAGAGCAGGAGACTTGGTGGGTAGCGCTCGGGGACCCCAGGCACCAGCCAATTGGTCAAGCGCCCCTAGAACTGAAGAAGATGGACGGTCTAGGAAAGCTTTAACTGATTATTAAGGAAAAATATCCAGATCTGGCAAATGGAGATCTGACATAAAGCACCTTAACAGAGGCACGACCTCGCATCCAGGCCCCGCAGCTCCAGGAGCAGGCCGGGAACAGAGGGAAGACTGGGTTCCCCCGGGAAGGAGTCCAAGGAGTATGCACTGCACAGCTGGCCCAGCCTTCCCAAGGTGCCCCAACCATTGTCTGGTTATCTGCTGCTGTGTAACGAACCACCCCAAAACTTCATGGCTTAAAACCACCACCACCATTTATCCAGCTCACGAGTCTGCAATTCAGGGAATTGTGACTGAAGGCTCATCCCTGCTCCGTGCGACATCAGCTGGGGTGGCCCGGTCGATGGGGGACCAGGATCTCCCCCTCCAAGATGGCGCACTCGGGGGCAGGTGGTGCTGGCTGGCAGCTCCTCTCCATGCAGGCCTCTCCAGGGGCTGTGTGGCTCCTCTGACTTGAGGGCCGAGTTTCAAGAGCCAGCATCCCAAAAGACATCCCAAGTGTCGCCTTTTACGACCTGGTCTCAGAAGTCAGGAACATCACTAAGTAAAGGCCGCCCGGGGACTCACCTTCTCTGGCCGGCTTGTGACGTCGGAGCCAGACCCTGCAGACATTTCTCCTTTGCCGGCTACCGAGTAGTGGCTTCGTCAGTAGAGCACTGGGGCGACCCCGCCGGGCCCGGCAGAGGAAGGGGTGTGCCTCTCCGGCTCCAGCACGCTTTCCTCCTCCTATGGGGTGTGCCAGAGGCTCTTCAGTGAGTTTCCCCGCCCGCCGTGAGCTGCTTCCTGCAGACCTCCTCCCGTCTGTCCCCCTCCCCGGGGCCCAGTGACTGAGGGGCCGGGTCCCCTGAGGAAGACCCCTGAAGCATTGCTGCAAGGAATACCATAAATGCACCTCCATGCTGTCCCCAGAGGGCCCTGCACTTGCTCATGAAGTCACCGTGCACGGGGGAAAGGAAACGCCCAAGCACATCAGGGATTCCCAGACGCTGGCTTCAAACAGATGCTAATTCCTGGGGACCCAGCACACCTCTGTGAGCCGCCAGGTTTACAGTGGTCAGAGGGCATGTGCAGTCTTAGCCCAAGTCTGCCTCCCAGTAGGGCCAGTGAGCCCACAGACCCACCCTGCGGTTCTCTCCCCAGTTGTCGAATGTATAATTGGACCAGACACAGTTGGCACTTGGCAGAATCCACGTAGTGCCTCTCATGGGGGCAATTACGGTAAGAAGCCTTCAGTGGAAGCCACTTCCCCTCCCTGCCAAGACAGTAAACCCAAAGCAGCTCTGCACCCCTGGGGGAAATGCAGAGATTGGTGCCACCACCAAGGATCTGAAAGGCATAGGTGTGGCGATGTCGATCACATCCCCCATTTAACTCACCTGTTTGGTTCATGCAGGGGCCAGGCGGATCCTGAAGCATGACTGAGGATTATTGCAAACTTAATCAGTTTGTGAGTCCAACTGCAGCTGCTGTCCCACAAGTATTTCTTCTGGAGCAAACCAACACACCTCTGGTACCTGTCAGCCTGGCGAGTGCTTCTTCCCTCCATCCCAATTTGCAGAGACCGACAGAAGTGGTTTGTTTTGACCTGGCCGGCCAACCGTACACCTTCACAGTCTTGACTCAGAGTCCCGTCACTGGCCTGCTGTCTGCCACGAGAGAGCAGCGAATCCACAAACATCTCACTGATCCACTGATGACATGCTTATGGGGCCTGAGGAGCAGGGAGTAGCAGGTATTTTAGATGTCTTAGTAAGACATATGCAAACCAGAGGATGGGAGGTGAGCCCACGAAAATTCAGGGGCCCCTCACCCCAGTGAAGGTTCTAGGGTCCAAAGTCTGGAGCATGTCCCAATTATTCTCTTGAGAAGCAGTTTCTGGCTCGCTGCTGGCCTGAGTAGAGTCCGAACACCTAACTGAGGGATATCATGCAGCTTGAGTGTCACACCGTGATCTGCGTGTTGTCGGACCCACAGAGCCATGGAGCTGGGCGTGCACAGCAGCAATCTACCATCACGTGGAAACGGAATATGAGACTGGGCTTGGACAGGTCTGGAAGGGACAAAGAAGCTGCATGAGCAGCTAGCTCAGATTTCTTCAACATCACCTCCTCTCCCACTGTCCACGCCTTGGCTTCCTGGATGTTCCTTACGTCTGACTGACTGAGGAAGAAAAAACTCCAGCCTGTTTACAGATGGTCGACACGCTGTGCTGGTGTGCAGGGCTGCAGCATTACAGCATTCAGGAGCGACCCTGAAGGGCAGCGAAGAAGGAGAAGCCTCCGGTGCATAGAACTTTGAATGGTACATTGGTTTGTCCACTACACGTGGAGTGAGAGATGGCGGGAAGCACAGATCTATACTGAATCATAGGCAGCTGCTAACGGTTTGACTGGATTATCAGGAAGTTGGAAGAAACAGGATTGGAAGATTGCTCACAAGGAGATCTGGGGAAGAGGTGGGTGGGTGGACCTCTCAGAGGGGACGCAGATATCTGTGTCCCAGGGGAAGGCTCACTAAAGAGTACCCTCTGCCAAGGAGGCTCTCAAGAGCCAGGTGGATGCAGTGGCACACTCCACGGACGTCAGCCAACAGCTGTCCCCAGGCCCGGAGTGCTCTCTCAATGGGTCCATGAACAGAGTGGCCGTGGCGGCAGGCATGGAGGCCATGCATGGGCTCAGCAACACAGACTTCCCCTCATCAAGGCTCACCTGGCCACCATGATTGCTGCGTGCGCAACCGGTCAACAGCACTGAACCCCCCAAATGGCACCATTCCCTGGAGGAACCAGCCAGCCATCCGACAGCAGGTTGGCTAATCAGGACCCCTTCCATTGTGGGGCAGTGACTTGCCCTCACCAGAACAGACACTTACTCTGGATTTGGATTTGCCTCCCGATCCGCCCAGTGCTTCTGCCAGCAGCACCACTGTAGACTTCGAGGCTCGCCATCACGGTGCCCACACAACAAGGAAGTCATTTCACAGAAAGCGGTGAGGCGATGGGGGCATGCCATGGGTTCCTCATCTTATCACGGACCCCCGCCCACGAGCTGCTGGGCTAGTAGAGAGGTGGCATGTCCCGCTGCTGACTCAAGTTACGGGATCAGCTGGGCTGAGCAAACAGGGCTGGGTGCTGTCCTGTGAGACGCAGTGTACACTCTGCACCAGAGACCCACAGCCAGGACACACCGGTGGGAACCAGGGCTGCAGGTGTGAGCGGCTCCCGCCCTATGACCCCCAATGTCCCATGAATGTTTCTTACCCCCAAAGGAGGGAGGCTTCTACCAGGGGACGTGGAACCAGAAGTTGAGAGAGGCCACGCTGGGCAAACCCAGGCACTGACCAACAGGCCAGGAGGACACAGAGTCGTGGTGGGAGAAAGAAGTTATCCATGCTGCATGGCCAGGTGGACATGTGCTGCCCAGGAAGCATTTCAGTGGACACATTTAAGCCCAAAAGGTTGTACGTAACATCACTAAATGCAGCATTTTCTGTTCAGCACCAGCCAGGGGGCGGTGACTCATGCACAAGATTTCTCACCGCCTGGGGAGACCGTCCACCCGGTTAACCTGAAAGGATCCCACCTAAATAGGAGATTGGAACTTTTAGTCTCCATCCACACAGGTAGGGACATTCTGGAAATGCACATGAAATACACCATCTAGAGAATTCTGGGCCCTACCGTCATCTTATACGCGCCACTCCTCTGTGCGCGTCCAAGAGGGCCTCTGTGTTGGCGGGCGGCGCCGAGGCCGTGGGGGCGGTGGGCTCGAACCCGGGCCCTGCCGCGCGGCTCCGCCCCCCGCGCGGTTCGCGTTCTGCGGCGCCTGGCCCCGCGCGGCCGCCGTAGCGGGGCGGATCCGGACTACGGCGGCCGCGAGGGCGGGGCGCTGCTGGGGCTCGGCCGGGCCGGGGGCGCCATGGGCAACCTGTTCGGCCGCAAGAAGCAGAGCCGGGTGACGGAGCAGGACAAGGCCATCCTGGTGAGGGACGGCGTGGGCGCGGGGCGGGGAAACTGAGGCGGGCGGCGCAGGACTGTCCTCCCGCCCCGCCGCTGCCCAGCCCGGGGGAGGGCCGGCGCGGGGCGTCCTCCCGCCGCGGGCTCGCAGCCTCGGCCGCCGCGCGGGGCGGGGTCCCGGCGGCTCGCGTGCGCGTGCCCGGACGCCCGGGACCCGGTGGGACTCGGCGCTCGTGGACCGCGGGCGACCCCGGGCGCGGGGGAGTGTCGCGCTATCCCGCGGTCCTGCTCGGCCCGGCCCCGGGGTCGCCGGTCGGGGCCCCGAGCCTGCGTCCACGCCTGCGCTGCCCGCTCGGGCCGGAGGCCGTGGGGACCGGGTGGCCGGGCTCCCGGGACGGATTCAAGACGGCGAGACTTGAATCCGCGGGCAGCCGAGGCCCGTGACTGGACTTCGGGGTGTCTCCTCGCTCCGCGCTCTAACTCAGCGTCCTGCGCTGTCCCTGAGGCAGAGCTCGTGCCGCCGCTCCGGACCCCGTGCCGTACAGGGCCGCGCCTCGCACGTCTCTGATGACGGTGGCGATGATGTTCGTAGACTCCTCCGTGTGAAAGTTAGTTTCGTTGGAAAGAGTCGTGTGACATATGAAGCGAAATGGTGTGTCCAGACCAATCCGTTTTTGTAACGGGAAAAACGTATTTGGAAGGAGCTAGTCCCAGACGTGAGCAGAGTTCACCATTGCTCATGCTGTCTTTTCTAAGTTTTCTGCAGCAAAAATACATTATTTCTATACTAAGAGAGAAATGAATTCAAATGATAGATGTTTTTTATTTTGGCTTCTGAAACCATAAGTTATAAAAGGTTTTAGCGAAGTTCCCCAGATGAAGAAGAGACAACAGGCTCCTTTGTCGCTGGAGAACATCTGCACAGCTTTGGGTACTTAATGGGAAGGGGCCGCTAAGCACTGGGGAGGCAGTGGTCTGCGTCCTTCTGGACAGCAAGGCCTCACCTGGCCCTGCCCCACAGCTGTGCCCAGCGTCCACCTTCTGCTTCCAGGTGACAGCTTCTCCTCTGGCAGAGCAGGAAGCCCTAAGGCGATTCTTTCTTCTATGAGGACTTACCTTTGGGTTTCTCTTCAAGGGGGCCTTTCTACTTGCCTAGGATTCACTGAGGTGGGGTTCTGCAGGCAATGCAGAGCTTGCTCATTCTCCTTGGAGTTTCAAGTGCCTGCTGTTATCCTGAGATGAAAAGCTGAAATGAGCAACTTCTAGCCCCAGCGTGCTGTCCTGTGAACTTCTGCTGTGTATTTTACAAAGGGGGCAGCCTGGCCACACCTGCCTCCCTTTGGCTCGTCTCTAATACTTTGTGCACAGCCAGAGTGGATGATGGCCTGCAAGGGTGGATGCCCAGTGTCCAGGGGAGGAGAGGCAGTCAGAGGTGGGAAGACCAGGCTTGTAGGTTGGCTCCGGGGTCTGGGGGCTGTGGGGCCGGGATAGCTGATGCCTCTCACTGCGGCAAGGAGAGGACACGCGGTCACTGAGCCTTACCACAGGCTGCGTGGTGCACTGGGGCAGACACCAAGGAGAACGTGGCATGGAGGGTGCTGTGAAGCAGGCTCCTTCAGACAGAGCTGACCCCGTCTGCACCATGGATAATTTCTCACCGTGTTGAGTCTTAAAGACATGCATTAGATAACTTCCAGTAATCGGCCCTAAAGATGTAATCCGACGTATGAGAAATGCCCTGTGCCTGCGGCTGCTCACCACAGCAACATCCGAAATGATGAGATTTGTTGGGAACA
Source organism: Tapirus indicus (assembly GCA_031878705.1). Lineage (NCBI taxonomy): Eukaryota > Metazoa > Chordata > Mammalia > Perissodactyla > Tapiridae > Tapirus > Tapirus indicus. The sequence goes on from CM062932.1 coordinate 58,871,749, forward strand.
TACACAGCCTAAAATAGGAAGGACTGACGCGTGTGTAAACGGCCATGCCTCCTTTCTGGGCCAGAACACGGATCCAAGGCGCTGGGCGAGATCACGCAAGCACGTCACCCAAAGGCGCCGTGCTGTCCACTCAGATACCGTGATAAGTGACAAGAAGGGGAGCTCAGCACACATCAGGAAATAGCTGAAGGCCACAGAGGAGCAACACTGGGAAGGAAGGCCCCAGTCCTCCTGCAGCTGGCGGGATGGTGGTGCTCGGGTGACATCAGCAGCGTTTTCTGTGTTGTCTGAGCTGTCGAGGCACTGACAGCACTCCCTGGGCTGCCCCCGGCGCACTTACGCTCCTCACAGAGGACATCTGGGGCCAGTGCAGCGCCATGTGTGCAGACGTGTGGGCAAGTTCTCCACTCAGCACTGTGGACGTTGAGCCCGGCCGACTCTCTGCCGGGCGCTGCCCTGTTTCCTTGCAGGACATTGAGCGGCATCACTGCCTCCACCCACTAGATGCCCGTAGCACTATCCAGTTGTGACAGCCAGGAGCACCTCCAGACATTGCCCCTTGTCCCCTGTGGGGCAGAATGGTCCCCATGGAGAGTGTTGCTTTAGAGGGTACACTCCCAGGGGTGGCAGTTAGGGCAGGCTGGCCTGTGAGGGTCCCTTCATTGACCCCTGCAGCCTCTAGGCCAGCCAGCACAGCGTCGGCTCGGTGTTGACGTGAGGCCTGCTCTCTCGGCAGCAACTGAAGCAGCAGCGGGACAAGCTGAAGCAGTACCAGAAGAGGGTCACCCAGCAGCTGGAGCGGGAGCGGGAGATTGCCCGGCAGCTCCTGCGGGATGGCCGGAAGGAGTGAGTGCACCCCGGGGCCGGGCCATGCTTGAGGGGCCTAGAGCAGGGGTGGAGGAGGCCCAGGAAGCTGGTTAGCGCAGGCCAGCCATCGCACGCAGCTGCTGGGTCACTGCTTGGGTTCCCTCTGCAGACGGGCCAAGCTGCTGCTCAAGAAGAAGCGATACCGGGAGCAGCTTCTGGACAAAACGGAAAACCAGATCACCAGCCTGGAGACAATGGTAGGCCGCGGGAGGGGGATGGCCGCTCGGCCGGGGGCTGCAGGGCTATGCGGGCAGCACCGGGTCCCCTCGGAAGACTGGAACGTGTCCTTTTCCTTTTCTGGGCCTCTCTCGGGAGGCTAAGGAAGGGGTCAAGCCTGGTGGTGGAGGAGGATCTTTGATGGGAACCTGACCGTCTTAAGGGGCTGGGGCAGGTAGGCTCTTGCAGGACCGTGGCTGGGGGCTGGGCCACTTCTGGTGGTGAGGGTGGGCTAGGGTCAGCCCCAGTGAGAAGAGGAGGCTCCCGCAGGGTCTCTGGCATCAGGGCCGGGAGCCCCGGTTCCCCTCTCTTGCTGACCAGAGCTGCCCATAAGCAGTAGGCGGGACTTTGAGGTCCCTCTCGGCTTCTCGCCAGTCCTGCCGAGGCCCCAGAAGCGGTGAGGGCAGCAGGAGCAGACGAGAGGGAGGAGGGAGGCGCAGGATGGTCGCCCTAAGGCTCAGCAGCACTTCGTCGGTAGCAGTGCCATCAAAAGCCTGTCGGTGGCAATGGGCAAGAGGCAGCCCCGGCCACGGTCTGGTTTGGTTCCTCCTCAGGTCCAGAGCATTGAGTTCACCCAGATTGAAATGAAGGTGATCGAAGGGCTGCAGTTTGGAAATGAGTGTCTGAATAAGATGCACCAGGTAGGTCCCCATGGGGCTGGCGGCCGAGAGGAGGGGCAGCCCAGTGGAACAAGACGGGGGCTTGTCCCTGAGGCCACACCTGCGTCCAGGCCATCAGCCAGGAAGTGTTTGTGCCAGACTGGAGCATGGGAAAGCCAGTCACTACTGAGAGAGGGTGACAGTCTAGTGAGACAGACAAACTCCAGAATGTTGACCTGAGAATGGGGTAATAGGCACAAGCTGCAAATTGGGTCCACAGATGGTGAAGTGACTAGAGAGAAAGTCTGGTTATGGTGGGGGAGGGTGTGGTGAACTAATCAGGAGGGCTTCCTGGAGGAGGCAAACATAGCCTGGTCTCAGGAGGCAGAATGGAGGTGGATGGTGAAAAGTGAGGTGAGGCCCAGGGAAGCCGTGCCACAGCCCCCACCCCCACCCCCACCCCTCCTGGCCAGTCTGGTGAGCGGACAGCGGGTGGGGCTGGGCAGAGAGCTGAGGTTACGCTGCTTTTCTGAGTGTCCAATATGGCGGTGTGCCTGCCAGTCAAGTGGAGGTGCTACTTTGAACTCATAAGAAATCAAGTCACCTGCCCGGAGAAAATTTTTTACCCTTTTTAGTTATTTTTACTTGAAACCGCTGGGCTCGATGTGGGCGCCGGAAAGGGTGGTGGGAAGGGCCAGCGGGACTCTGAGGGCAGCTGAGGTTCTGAAGAGACCGGTCTCAGCTCCGTAGCCTCTGGGTGGAGCCACTCTGGGTCAGAAACGACTGGAGACGCGTCAGGTCGCGCTTGGTCTGGCTTCACCTACACAGGAACGGGGTTGGGGCTGTGCCCCGACCATCCCGGTGGCCTGACTACGGGGTGTTGTTATTTGCCTCACTGACGAGACCCAACACTTTGACCCAATCAGGTAATGTCCATAGAGGAAGTGGAGCGGATCCTGGACGAGACGCAGGAGGCTGTCGAGTACCAGCGGGTATGTGTGGCTGGGTCACTGGGGCTCGCTTCCACCAGCCAGCGAGTACAGTCGCAACTTGGTGACCGCCCTTGAGAGCCATGCCCTCCCGGGCCACGTGGTGGCCGCCTTCTCTCAAGTGAGGGGACCTTCAGCCAGGGCTCTCCTTCCTCCACAAGGGGCCACCTTCTTCTGTGCCCCGGCTGGCCACGCTCTTCACCTTGGCTCCTCCTTTTGCAGCAAATAGATGAGCTGTTGGCAGGAAGCTTCACTCAGGAGGACGAAGATGCCATCCTGGAGGAGCTGAACACAATCACTCAGGTAATGGACCCCCAGGACTGAGCGCAGTCACTCAGGTAATGGACCCCCAGGACTGAGCGCAGTCACTCAGGTGACGGGGTCCCCAGGACTGAGCGCAGTGACTCAGGTGACGGGGTCCCCAGGACTGGGCGCAGTGACTCAGGTGACGGGGTCCCCAGGACTGAGCGCAGTCACTCAGGTAATGGACCCCCAGGACTGAGCGCAGTCACTCAGGTGACGGGGTCCCCAGGACGGAGCGCAGTCACTCAGGTGACGGGGTCCCCAGGACGGAGCGCAGTCACTCAGGTGACGGGACCCCCAGGACGGAGCGCAGTCACTCAGGTGACGGGACCCCCAGGACTGGGCGCAGTCACTCAGGTGACGGGACCCCCAGGACTGGGCGCAGTCACTCAGGTGACGGGACCCCCAGGACTGGGCGCAGTCACTCAGGTGACGGGACCCCCAGGACTGGGCGCAGTCACTCAGGTGACGGGACCCCCAGGACGGAGCGCAGTCACTCAGGTGACGGGACCCCCAGGACGGAGCGCAGTCACTCAGGTGACGGCGTCCCCAGGACTGGGCGCAGTCACTCAGGTGACGGGACCCCCAGGACTGGGCGCAGTCACTCAGGTGACGGGACCCCCAGGACGGAGCGCAGTCACTCAGGTGACGGCGTCCCCAGGACGGAGCGCAGTCACTCAGGTGACGGCGTCCCCAGGACTGGGCGCAGTCACTCAGGTGACGGGACCCCCAGGACTGGGCGCAGTCACTCAGGTGACGGCGTCCCCAGGACTGGGCGCAGTCACTCAGGTGACGGGACCCCCAGGACTGGGCGTAGTCACTCAGGTGACGGGACCCCCAGGACTGGGCGCAGTCACTCAGGTGATGGACCCCCAGGACTGGGCGCAGTGACTCAGGTGACGGGGTCCCCAGGACTGAGCGCAGTCACTCAGGTGGTAGGATCCCCTGGAGGCCTCTGCTCGTCGTGGTTGTTGGCCCTGAGTGGCCACCTGCATCAGGGTTCACTTCAGCACACAGTCCTGGTTTTGCAGCTGGTTTTCCTTCCTGAAACAACTAGCACTTGTGCCCAACTGAGGCTTATTCTTCATGTCCACTTGGCTGTCAGCAAGGAGAAACTGGCCTGGAAAGAACAGTTGGGGGTGGTCTACCCGAGTGCTGCAGGTGGTTGGAGTGACCTGTAACCGGGTATGCCTGGACAGGGCAGAAAGGCCGACTCCTAGCCCCTCGGCCCCTTCCTTCCCTGCTGGACCGTAATGTGGTTTTTGATCATATGGGCGTTCTTTCCACACTTGAGTATGGGTCGCTCACCGTCACATACCTGGCCTCCTCACATCAGCCCTGGAGGCGTTAACGGGCTGGACTGTCACGTCCAGGCCCTGAGGTCTGTGTTTGCTCTCTGACGGAGGGAGCCTCCAATTCTGGGCCACTGGCTCAGCATGCCAGATCCCACTGTGCCCACCCACCCGCTGTGCCCAGCAGCCTACATCCCCGTCCTGCAGTCTGGGCCAGGAAGAGCAGGTATTAGCGCTGCTGCCTGCCGCCCTTGGTTGTCCTGTGCACCTGCTCATTCACCCTCCCAAGGGCCTGAATGCCTCACGAGCTGTCAGGGAAGGCCAGCTGGGAGGTGAAACAGCCACATGTTACCCGAGGGGCAGCTCAGTGCTCCCTGGAACAACCAGCTCCCCCACAGACCCCCCAGGTGCTGCCGCCTCAGGAAAACAATAGCAGACGCGCCGCTGGGTCTCCTAGACCCATCTGGATGCCGGAGCGACCTGGGCACCTGCTTCAAAGCCCACGGTCCTAGCACTGGCTGGCCTGAACCAGGGTCTCCGGGGAAGCCCCTCAGGATCTGGACCGTAGGGAGAAGCTACCCTTTAGTGGCCACCTTGCCCCCCTGGGGTGATTCGAGTCTCAGAGATGCCGGAAGCTGAGGAGGATGCACTCTGGGGCTCTTGAGCAGGAAGATTCTGTTCGTTTTAAATCCATCCAAGAGCAGCTAAGTAACAGGATCCTTTCCTCCTCTAAGAGAAAGGCAACGGCAGGTCGAACAGATTGTGTCTCACGGCCTGTCCTCTGTTCTTGCAGGAACACACACAGCTGCCCGAGGTTCCTTCAGAGCCCCTTCCTGAAAAGATCCCAGGTACCCTCCTTGGTCTGTCCTTTGGCGCACAGTGAATTCTAGAACAAATGAAAAGGCCCCTGGCCGAGGGGCCTGCCCTTCCCGCTTGAGAGGTCGGTCCCCACTCCCCAGCTTGGTGCGTGAGCTTGCTGGCGCCGGCTCAGGCCGAGCTCGGGGCCTCACCTCGGGTTTGGGCATGGGTTTCCGAGGGGTTTGGGTAACCTCATAAGAGCCAAACCCCATTTGGAGGGGTGTGTCCCAGGATTAGAGCCAGGAAGGGCCACTTTAGCGGTGCTGGCTCTCCTGGGGCCAGCCCAGGAGCAGCCGTCCCCTGAATGTCACGGCCCTGGGATGACTGACCCTGTGGCGTCACTTAACACACGCTTGCAGAAATTCTCCGCTGGATTTGGCTTGGCTTTCTCAATTCCTCCACGTTTCTGCCTGCCCCTTTACTGTCCCCAGCATTCCACTCCTCTCTGGGACCCGTGGGGAAGGGCTGCGCCCACTGGCGCATCCTGAGCGCTTGCACTGGTGCCTGCTCCATTTGTTGGCCCTGCCTAGCTTCTTTTCATAACTTGCCTTCCCCCAGAGTGTGCAGGCTCTTCCCAGAGCGCAAAGCCCTGGGACCTGGCTCCCTGTCGCGTCTTGTCCTCTAGAAGCTTCCACCTGTGGGGTCCTGTGTACTCGACAAACATCTGTTTGTTCCTCCACAGAGAAAGTCCCCATCAAGGCCAGGCCCAGGCAGGCAGACCCAGTGGCAGCCTCATAACTCGGCCTCCTCGAGTGGGACTCACGTGGACTCCCCAAGGACTGGGGCCCACAGAGAGTGTGGTGCGTGGCCAGCCCTGACTGGGCTCCCAGGAGGCTGGCGCTGGGCCAGGCCGGCGGGTGTTGACGGAGCAGCACTGCACACGTGGGGCTCACTATCAAGATGGCTGTGGAGCGTTTCCCTGGCGCTGCTGTCTTGCTCTCATTTCTGGATTAAATGGCAACATTCAACCCTCCAGCCAAACGTGGCTTCTGAGGTCGTGGCTCCCATGGGACTACGGCCAGGCCTGACACTCCCGGCCCTGGTCACACTTCCTGGCCTGGCCCCGTGTGGCTCCGCAGGCCACAGTGCCGCAGCTCGTCCTCTTCTGTTGGAAGGTGCAGCACACCTAGGGCCCGGCCCTTCCTTTTCACTTCTTACTGCTGCTCCCATTAGCTGGCCGGGGGCTTCAGTTAAGGGGTCCCTACCTTGGCTTGGCTTCCGGACATGCTCAGTTTCCGTGTGGGTTCGGGGTGGGAACCTTTCTGTGCTTCTGTGTCGGCCTTTGGGGGTGGGGGGCCGGCAGGGGTGTGTCCCTGCTGGATCAGCGACTCCAGAAGCCCTGACCACCCCTCATCACTCGTGAGTCTGTACACAGAGGCTCAGCCCTGCTGAGAAGAGACATTCCAGGACAACAGTGGGTCCTGCTGGGTCTTCTAGAGGTGCTGATGGAACCGGCTCTGGCAGGTGCAGCCCCCGTTTGTCCGGGGACTCCCTGCAGCTGGGGCTCGGGTACCTGCCGGAGCCCAGGACTCTTCTGACTGCCGGCTCCAAGCTGTCAGCAGCCAAGTGGAGTCTCCGGAGGATGGAAGTGGCTTCCCTAACTCACAGTTCATTTTGGAATTAGACAGTCTCACTGGGATTTCACTCCTGTCTGTGAGAAGCAAGCAGGAGCAGAGGCTCTGGGGCCCTCGTGATCCTTCAGGGCCCAGCCAGAACAAAAAGGGGACCCCCCCCCCAGTCCCCTAAACAGGTCAGCCCATATTAAAGTTGATGTCTGCATGGCCTGCCACCTTGTGGACTGCCAGGGTGGGTTAGAGGTGGCTTCCCCCTCTGGTGTCCCTTGCCTCTCACGGAGCACTCGAGGGCATCTGTCTGGGCAGCGCCACATGGAAGCTGGGGACCCAAGAGCAGGTGGAGCTTCTCACTCTGGCTGGCTGTGGGCAGAAGGCAGGCCTGGGCTCCAGTGCTGAGCACACCCTGGGATCTGGCCATCACCTCTGGGCAGCTCCCTGCAGCAAGGTGCGAGTCCTAATGACCAGGTGGGAAGATGGCCCAGGAGTGAGCAGGCAGTGGCAAGGAGAGAGACGAGCGTCCCACCTGAGGGGGCCTCCACAGCCTCCGCCCGGAGGCCGCGGTGGGGTGCAGCTGTGTTGCCGGGTTTGGAGTTCTTGGAGAGGAGCTGGAGACCTGGGTTTTCAGTGTAAAGGCGCCTCACCAGGGGCGGTGCACACCTCGGGCAGGAGGAGGCTCTCTGCCAGCCGATTTCAGGGATTTTGCAAGAAACTGGCATTGCCAGTGCCAGTCTAGCTGCTGTGCCCTGCCTGCTTGGTTTTGATAAAGTGCTTTGATCTGTCCCCAGGACTGCACGCTGGCCCCAAGGGCGGTTCTCACCTTTGAGGAGGAGCAGGCTGCCTCTCTGCCATGACCCTGTCCCTCTGTAATGGCGGGTCCCAGGCCAGGGGTGGGCGTGGAGGGGACAGAGGGCCTGAAGTGGTCAGGGGAGATGCAGACCACGGCCATTGCCTCTCTAGACCCCTATCAGCAGGATGGACCCCTCTCCTCTCCCTCCGCCTCCCAAGGACCCTGGAGCTCAGGGTTGTCCATGGTGGCCTGCCCTTCGCTGCGCACTGACTCATCTCCTTGACGATTTCACCACTGGGGGCTGCACTGGGCCCCACTGCCCTTCTGGTGAGCACTCCCTGGGGACCGCCCGCTCCCTAGGAGGGGGCACTCCCTAGGACAGGGGACGCAACAACCATCCCTGCAGCAGCACTGACTTCCTCCTGACCTGGGTGAGGAAGCACCCTCATCTGGAACGACCCAGGAGGAGGGGGCCTTGTTCTCTCTCTCTGTCCAGGAAGTTAGGTGTAACTTGCAGTACCAAGCAGCCTGCCTTTTGTTTGTGCAAGTTAATCCCATGGACCTAGGGAGGCCCTCTTCTCACACCCAGCAGGATCTTGAGTTGAATCCTGGGCTGTGTGTGCACGTGTGTGCATGTATATGTTGGGGGGAGGGTGGCAGCCCCTGTCAGGTTGAGTCTCCCATCGGTACTGAGCCCTGGTCCTAAAACACCGGCCTCGTGAGCCTGACCTGACTTCTTTCTCATCTGGGGGTGCACAGGACTCACAGTCATCACAAGTCAGAATTAAGTGCACAACCTGGTGGCAGAGCTGGCATCCTGCCTGAGGTCAGTGGGGGCCTGAACAGGGGGCTTGGAGGAGGAGAGGGTGGCAGTGAGCCAGCCCACACGAGGGCCTGAGAACAGCGCCCATGCCAGGTGGGTCGACTATCTGATCACAGGACTTCCTGGGGGTGGGCACATGCCCGGGGCCCAGAAAGAACAGGCTGGGGGCTGTGGGGAAGTGACCCAGGTGCCAGGACTCTTCACTGGATGCACATTTCTTGGTACAGGCAGCATGAAAAGTAGAAAAGCAGGGATGGAATTGGAGGAAGGGTGCACCCAGGATGGGGTTGGGGGGCACCGGGATGGGATGAGGGGGTGCCAGGGACAGGATGGGGGGTACCACCCAGGACAGGGTGGCAGGCGCCCTGGCCCCAGTGCTGTGTGCCCTGCACCTGGCCTCGCGGCAGCAGTGGAAACAAAGGAACAACATCCTTCCTGACATCCCTGAGGATGTCCCCGAGGACAACATCCCCAAGCCCAGAAGCATTTGCCGCCTCCCCACCCACCACTGCCTGTGGGGTCTCCAGGCGTCCCCACCCACAGGGAGAACTTAGCGACATTGGTGGAGTGTGGGGTCTTGTCGTGACAACATGGGTCTTCCAGCAATGCTGGACCCCCTTCCCAGAAGAGGCCCAGAGCTGGGTTGCTGGCCACACCCCAAACTCGGGAGGGAGACTCCACCCTCCTGTGCCTCTCTGCACACATGGCCTTGGGGTGAGGTCAGCGGGGCAGCAGGTTGGGCTGGGCCTAGGCCCAGGAGGGGTCTGGACTTGGCCCCAGGCCAGGCCTGGACCACATGACCAAGACTGTCAGCCTGGGGCCTCCCCAGTGGATACCTGCACCCTTGGCCAGGGACAGCTTCGACCTTGGCATGTCCCTTGCCCTTTCAGTGAGCCCTGGCATCTTTCCAGGGGATTGGGGGATCTCAGCAAGGGAATGAGAATACTCCAGATGGCTTTTCTCTAGTATTGTGCCCCCCACATCTTTCCTGAATGACCCCACAGACAACCTCATCCCATCTCTGGTGTCCAGGCCTCACTGAGGACCAGATCTCATGCTTGGGACCTTGGTGTCCTCTGTGACTTTGTCCCTGAGGAGTCTGAGAACTGATCGTGGAAGGAAGGAAGCAGTGTTCTTTCCCACCTATACCTGAGGCAGTGTAAGCTAGTCTAGGGAGGGCATTTGAGCAATGCCGTCCTCTGATCTGGCTTTCAGGGTAAGTGAAGGTTGCTTAAGAAGCAGAGGTTCTGAGGAGTGACATCAGCATCATGACGGAGAGATTCCCTCTTTGAATCTCTGCCCCCTAAGACACAACAAAAACATTCGCATACCAACAGAGGTCAATCAAACACTACAAAGGACTTCCAAGAAACCCTTGCCATAGTACCTCGGACGGTGGAGCCACAAGAAGCCCCAAAGGACGTGAGGAGAGGTAAGGAGTTTTACTCCCCCTCCCCAATCAATTGGCAAAGACAGCACGGCTCGCAGACGGGGTGGGGGGAGGGGTGGCTCTCTGTGGGGAAAACTATCACCCTCCAGGTGCTCTCACAGACTGTTGAGAGATTCCCCACCAGGAAGCGACAGTGGACTGTTTGAGGGGTGTGGCAAATGCCCCAAGAGAGCCAGAAAGGAACCCCCCCGGGTCGAGCAGGAGAAAGAACCCCTCCCCCCACATGCACTTCACTTCAGCACAATCCCTCCGGGGACTGCAGCAGGCTCAGAACACACCGCTCGTGACCTCCACCCAGGGGCAGCAGGTGGAAACTGCAGGACCATCTTCAAGATGAAGAAAGGCAAAGGTAAATCCATGGGATCTATGCAACGGTATCTTATGTCTACAGACCAGGAGGAAAATGACAAACACCCAGAAACCAACCCTGAAGACACAGAAATCTATAACCTGAATGACAGAGAATTCAAAATAGCTATCATAAACAAACTCAACAAAATACAAGAGAACACAGAGAAACAAATCAACGAATTCAGGGGTTTCTTCACAAAAGAGATTGAAACCATAAAGAAAAACCAATCAGAATTATTGGAGGTGAAAAACAAAACCAACGAGATAGTGGAAAAAACGGAGTCTTTAAAGAGCAGAACTGACAATATGGAGGAACGAATTAGCACTATTGAGGATAGCCACGCAGAAATGCTCCTGATAGAGGAGGAGAGAGAGCTAAGATTAAAAAGAAATGAAGAAATTCTTCGAGAAATATCAGACTCAATGAGGAAAAGCAACATAAGGATAATAGGTATTCCAGAAGGAGAAGAAAGAGAAAAAGGAGCAGAGAGTTTGTTCAAAGAAATAATAGCTGAGAACTTCCCCAACCTAGGGAAAGAGAGGGAAATAACAGTGAATGAAATCAATAGATCACCTAAATATATAAACAGGAATAGACACACATTATGCCACATAATAGCTAAGTTAACAAGACTCAGTGACAAGGAAACAATATTAAGGGCAGCTAAACAAAAAAACAAAACATACAAAGGAAATCCTATCAGGCTCTCACCTGATTTCTCGACAGAAACTCCACAGGCTAGGAGAGACTGGAATGGTATATTCAAAATCATGAAAGACAAAAACCTTCAACCAAGAATACTTTATCCAGCAAAAATATCCTTCAAATATGAAGGAGAAATAATAACTCTCCCTGATAAACAAAAGCTAAGAAAGTTCATCACTACAAGAAATGCTCAAGAAGACCCTTAGGCCCGGAAAAAAAAAAAGAGAGAGAGAGAAAGGGGATACAAAGGTTTCAGCAAGGAGACTAAAGCAGAACAAACCAGTTGGATAACATCAAAAATTAATTCAACCTCAGCACTGTAAACACACACTCAGGACACAAGGTGGAATAAGTAGTGACAACAACAAATGAAGGGAAGAGGAAAGGGATTGAATCGACTCAGCCCAAGGAAAACAGGAGGCATCTGAAAATGTACTATCTTATCCAGGAGATCTTTTATATAAACCTCATGGTAACCACTAAACAAATACCAGAAGAAAACCATATATGACAAATAAAGAGAAAACTAAGAGAATCATCATGCAGAAATACCAAACTGAATTGGCAGTCTGAAACACATGCGACAAGAAATGAAGGAAATGCAAAAGAACCAGAAAATGAGTGATAAAATAGCAACATTAAATGCTCATATATATCAATAATCACTCTAAATGTAAACGGATTGAATTCTCCAATCAAGAGACACAGAGTGGCAGGATGGATTAAAAACCAAGATCCAACAATCTGCTGCCTCCAGGAAACACAGCTCTAAAGACAAACACAGACTCAAAATAAAAGGATGGAAAACAATACTCCAAGCTAATGGCAAACAAAAGAAAGCAGGAGTAGCCATACTTATATCAGACAAAGTAGACTTCAAGATAAAAAAGGTAATGAGAGACAAAGAAGGGCAATATATAATGATAAAAGGGATACTTCACCAAGAAGACATAACACTTATAAATTATGCACCCAACACAGGAGCACCAAAGTACATAAAACAACTGCTAAAAAACCTTAAAGGAGATATTAACAATAACACAATAATAGTAGGGGATCTTAATACCCCCCTTACATCAATAGATAGATCATCCAGACAAAAAGTCAATAAGGAAATACTGGACTTAAATGAAAAACTAGACACAATGGATTTAATAGATATATACAGAGCACTCCACCCAAAAAAAGCAGAGTACACATTCTTCTCAAGTGCTCATGGAACATTCTCGAGGATAGACCATATATTAGGAAACAAGGCAAACCTCTATAAATTTAAGAAGATTGAAATCATTACAAGCATCTTTTCTGATCATAATGCTGTGAAACTAGAAATCAACTGCAAGGAAAAAACTAGGAAAGGGTCAAAGATGTGGAGACTAAACAACATGCTACTGAACAACCAATGGGTCGTTGATGAAATTAAAGGAGAAATCAAAAGCTATCTGGAGACAAATGAAAAGGAAAATACACCATACCAACTCATATGGGATGCAGCAAAAGCAGTCCTGAGAGGGAAATTCATAGCAATACAAGCTCACCTTAACAAACAAGAAAAATCCCAAATAAATAACCTTAAATTGCACCTAACAGAGTTGGAAAAAGAAGAACAGACAAAGCCCCGAATCAGCAGAAGGAGGGAAATAATAAAAATCAGAGCAGAAATAAATGAAATTGAAACCAAAAAAACAGTAGAAAGGATCAATGAAACAAAGAGCTGGTTCTTTGAGAAGATAAATAAAATTGACAAACCCTTAGCCAGACTCACTAAGAAAAAAAGGGAGAAGATTCAAATAAATAAAATTAGAAATGAAAGAGGAGAAATTACAACAGACACCACAGAAATACAAGGGATTATTAGGGAATACTATGAAAAACTTTACGCCAACAAATTGGACAACCTAGAGGAAATGGACAAATTCTTGGACGCGTACAACCTCCCAAAACTGAATCAAGAAGAAATAGAGAATCTGAACAGACCAATCACAAGTAAAGAGATTGAAACAGTAATCAAAAACCTCCCAAAAAATAAAAGCCCAGGACCAGATGGCTTCCCTGGAGAATTTTATCAAACGTTCAAAGAAGATTTAGCACCTATCCTTCTCAAACTATTCCAAAAAATAGAGGAAGATGGAATACTTCCTAACACATTCTACGAGGCCAACATCAGCCTGATACCAAAGCTAGACAAGGACAATATAAAGAAGGAAAATTACAGGCCAATATCGCTGATGAACATAGACACAAAAATCCTCAACAAAATATTGGCAAACCGAATACAGCAATACATCAAAAAGATCATACACCACGATCAAGTGGGATTTATACCAGGGACACAGGGATGGTTCAACATCTGCCAATCAACGTGATACACCACATTAACCTAATGAACAATAAAAACCACATGATCATCTCAATCAATGCAGAGAAGGCATTCGACAAGATCCAACATCCATTTATGATTAAAAACTCTCAACAAAATGGGCATAGAAGGAAAGTACCTCAACATTATAAGGGCCATATATGACAAACCTACAGCAAACATCCTACTCAACGGGGAAAAACTGAAAGCCATTCCTTTGAGGACAGGAACAAGACAAGGGTGCCCACTCTCACCGCTCTTATTCAACATAGTACTGGAAGTTCTGGCCAGAGCAATTAGGCAAGAAAAAGGAATAAAAGGACTCCAAATAGGCAATGAAGAAGTGAAACTCTCACTATTTGCAGACGACATGATCCTATACATAGAAAACCCAAAAAATTCCATTGGAAAGCTACTAGAAACAATCAACAACTACAGTAAAGTGGCAGGGTATAAAATCAACTTACAAAAATCAATTGCATTTCTATACACTAACGATGAAAAAACAGAAAGAGAACTCAAAAAGACAATCCCATTTACAATTGCAACAAAGAGAATAAAATATCTGGGAATAAATTTAACCAAGGAGGTCAAAGACCTATACAATGAAAACTATAAGACACTATTGAAAGAAATCGAGGAGGACATAAAGAAATGGAAAAATAGTCCATGCACATGGATTGGAAGAATAAATATAGTTAAAATGTCCATTCTACCTAAAGCAATCTACAGATTCAATGCAATCCCAATCAGAATCCCAATGTCATTCTTCACGGTAATAGAACAAAAACTACTGAAATTCGTATGGGGCAACAAAAGAGCCCGAATAGCTAAAGCAATCCTGAAAAAAAGAACAAAGCTGGAGGCATCACAATCCCTGATTTCAAAATATACTATAAAGCTACAGTAATCAAAACAGCATGGTACTGGTACAAGAATAGACACACAGATCAATGGAACAGAATTGAAACCCCAGAAATAAAACCACACACCTATGGACAGCTAATCTTCGACAAAGGAGCAAAGAACATACAATGGAGAGAGGGAAGTCTCTTCAATAAATGGTGCTGGGAAAATTGGACAGCAACATGCAAAAGAATGAAAGTAGACCATCTCCTATCGCCATATACAAAAATCAATTCAAAATGGATCAAAGACCTGAAAGTGAGACCTGAAACTATAAAACTCCTGGAAGAAAATATAGGCAGTACACTAATTGCGATTGGACATAAAGGGATCCTTTCAGATTCCATGTCTACCCAGACAAGGGAAACAAAAGAAAAAATAAACAAGTGGGACCTCATCAGACTAAAGAGCTTCTACAAGGCAAATGAAACCAGGATCAAAATGAATAAACAACCCACCAGCTGGGAGAAAATATTTGCAAATCGTTTGTCTGACAAGGGATTAATCTCAGTAATATACAAAGATCTCATACAACTGAGCAACAAAAAAACAAACAACCCGATCAAAAAATGGGCAGAGGATATGAACAGACATTTTTCCAAGGAAGAGATACAGATGGCCAATAGACACATGAAAAGATGTTCAACATCACTAATCATCAGGGAAATGCAAATCAAAACTACACTGAGATATCACCTTACACCGGTTAGAATGGCTATAATCACCAAGACAAATAACAACAAATGCTGGAGAGGTTGTGGAGAAACGGGGACCCTCATTCACTGCTGGTGGGAATGCAAACTGGTGCAGCCTCTATGGAAAACAGTATGGAGAGTCCTCAAAAAATTAAAAATAGAAATACCGTATGATCCAGCAATACCACTCTTGGGCATCTACCCAATGGACGTGAAATCAACCATCACAAGAGGCGTATGCACCCCTATGTTCATTGCAGCATTATTCACTATAGCCAAGAAGTGGAAGCAACCCAAGTGTCCCTCAACTGAAGATTGGTTAAAGAAGATGTGGTATATACATACAATGGAATACTACTCAGCCATAAGAAAAGACACAATTGTCCCATTTGCAACAACATGGAAGGACCTAGAGGGTATTATGTTAAGTGAAATAAGCCAGAGAGAGAAGGACAGACACTGCATGAACTCACTCATATATGGAATATAAGTGAACACACGGACAGAGAGAACTGATTGGTGGTTACCAAGGGGAAGGGGGGTGGGGGGGGCACAAGGGGTGAAGGGTTACATCCACAAGGTGACGGACAAAAATGTACAACTAAAACCCCACAGTGTTATAAACTAAGACATCAATAAAAAAAAAAAAAGTCATGTTGAAAAATGATTTGTTCTTAAGTACAATGTTGTCTTAGTTCTATATTATCCCTCTTGTAGTCTGTCTTCACTTATTTCTTAGGAAACATTTTTTCATAAATAACAAAAATATACCCATCCCAGTTTCTCTACATTAGTTCCACATCAGAAGCTTTTACCTAAGTTTACCTGTAGATTTAAGGAAGCCATGAGAACACATCCGTCTTTACAAGGGGAAGTGGGCACTTCCCTATTTCAAGGGCGATGTCCCAGAGGAAATCCCCGCTCTCCCACAGAAAGTCTCCCAGGACCGACTGTCTGACCCACTGGGGCACGTCTCACATGCTGTCCACCCACTCCTAGACAGCCTCATGTGGATGAGGCCATCTGTGGTTTACCCTACTTATCTGTCACCTTCCCTAACCTCGAGGTCCTGGTGTTCAGAGAAGGGCAGGGAAGCAGACGCTCTAAATCTGGCTCACACAGCACACAACTAATGGTGGAACTTGGACGTGGTGAAGCTCTGAATAATGAGTAAAGCTGAATCCTCAGGCAAAATAGGAATGTTTATAAATCGTTTTGGATTAACTGCATCATCTCCAGGTTATTTTTCTTCTGTTTTAAAGTAATATATGGAAGGGTCCAGCTCCCTTATGGTAGCATAAGCCCACCTGAACCCATCTCTGGCACCATTACAACTAAAAACTCAAGTAAAAGAAAAAAGAGCTCCCTAAGGACTCTGCAAAGTGAACCAAAGCAGGTGGACTGTGGAGGTGAGGCAAACAGTGACGTGACCCATGTGGGGAGGGAGTTCCTCATTTTATTTTCTCTTTCCTCTAGTGGCTTTGCCCTGGGTAGGCCTCAGTGCAGGCCTGCAGAGCAACACAGAGCTAAAACTCTGACAGAACCTCTTTCTGGCATAAGGAACTCTGAAAAGAGGAACTGAGGTCCAGAAAGTGCAGGGGCATCCCAGAGAGGAGACAGCTGGAGAAAGGGACCCTGAATGCTGTGTATAAACAAGTCCTGAGCTCACCTCCAGGTTAGACATGCACAGGACAGACCCAAAGCAGCAGAAAGAGGCCTTGAAAATTGTACTTAGACTAGAAGCACTGGCCACCGAAGGCAAGCAGAACTCGTGATCTGAACTAACCAGGTTGATGGGCTGCTAAAACAGAAAAATCAACATTCTCCAGAAGATTATAACAGACCCAGAGTCTACAAAATATTACAGTCAAATGTCAAATTTACAATCCCAACTTACTTGACATACAAAGAATCATAAAAATATGACCATTTTCCAAGAGAGAGGACGACAGATGCCAACTCTGAGATGATCCAGGTGATGGAATTATCAGACAAAAACTTGAAAGCAATTATTTTAACTATGTCACATAAGGTAAAGTTAAGCACACTTGAAACAAATGGAAAAATAGAATTTCTCAGCTGAGGAGTAGAAACTATAAAAGAACACAATGGAAATTTTAGAACTGGAAAATATAATACCAGAAATCTGAAAGATTACTAAATAGGCTCAATAGTAGAAAGGAGATGACTGAGGAAAGACTCAGTGAACTTGAAGGTAGATAACAGAAATGATCCAATCTGGACAACAGAGAATGAGAGAAAAGATTGTGGGGGAAACCCGAGCCTCAGGGACCCGTGGGATGATATCAAAAGCTCTAACATGTTATTAAAACCCCAGAGGAGAGGAGAAAGAGATTACAGCATGAAAAAGCATCTGAAGAAATAACGGCTGAAAATCTCCCATATTTGGTGAAAGACATCAACTTACAGATTCAAGAAGCTCAGTGATCCCCAAACAGGATAAATTTTTTTAAAAAACATGCCTAAACACATCACAATTAAACTGCTGAAAATCAAAGGCAAAGAAAAAAGTCTTGAAAGCTGCTGGATAAAAATGAAACGTTACATACAGAGAACAACAATTGGAACGACTACAGATTTCTAATCAGAAACCACAAAGGGTGGAAGATAGTGAAACTGTATCTTTAAATTACGGGAAGAAAAGAACTGTCAACCCAGAGTTCAAGACATTCTTAGATGAAGGAAAACTAAGGGAACTCACTGTGCAGACTTGCTCTAAAAGAAATACTAGAAGAAAGTATTTAGGCTGCAGGGAAGTTATACCCGATGGAAATTTGTATCTTCAGGAATGAAGGAAAAACAACAGAAATGGTAAATATAAAAGATAATTTTTCCTTTTAAGTTTTTAAAAATATGTATGACTGTTGAAAGCAAAAATTATAAAATTGCCTGGTGGGGTTTTCAAGGTATGTAAATGTAATATGTATGACAACTAACATAAAGGGGGAGGGAGAAGAACTTCTTTGGGTGTAAGACTTCTATATTTTAATCAAAATGGTACAACATTAACTCTAAATGAACTGTGAAAGGTTAGGTGTATATATTGAAAATCCCTAGTGTGACCATTAAAAAATATATACAGAGAGATACAGCCAAAAAACCAATAGATAAAGTAGAATACTAAAAAGATTTTCAAATAATCCAAAAGAAGACAGGAAAGGGGGAAGAGAGGAGAAAATAGAAAACAATAAAACAGTAGACCTAAATTCAACTATATTAATAATTACATTAAATGGCAATGATCTAAACACACCAATTAAAGACAGAGATTGTCAAATTAAAATTTTAAGAAGACACCTTACTATAGGCTGTTTACAAGAAACCCATTTTAAATATAAAGACAGAGGTAGGTAAAAAGATGGGGAAAATATACTGTGGGAACATTAATCAAAAGAAAGCTGGAGTGTTTGTATTAATATCAGGCAATGTATATTTCAAAGGATATCACCTTTGATATCCTTTGAACAAAGGATATCACCAGGGATAACGAGGGACGTTATATAATAATAAAAGACAGCATAACAATCCTAAATGTATATTCACCTAACAATAAAACTTCAACATACGGGAAGCAAAAATGGACAGAACTAAAGGACAAATAGTCTTGCAGAGATTAGACACTCCTCCTCCAGTAAGTGAGAGATGAACGGACGGTCATTAAGGATATAGGAGACCAGAACAACATCATCAATCGGCTTGACCTAACTCACATTATAGAATATTCCACTCAACGACAGCAGAACACAACATTCTATTCAAGTGCATGTGGGATGTTTACCAAGATATACCATGTCCTGGGCCATAAAATAAACCTTAACAGATGTAAAAGAATTGAAATCATACAAAGTATGTTCTCTGACCATAATGAAATTGCTTTAGAAATCAGTAACAAAGAGGTATCTGGAAAATCCACAAATATTCAATAATTCATGAGTTAAAGAGGAAATCACAAGGGATATTAGAAAATATTTTGAATGAAAATGAAGACACAACATATCAACATTTCTGGATTGTAGCCAAAGTGCTTAGAGGGAAATTTATAATATCAAAGCTTATGTTAAAAAAGAAGAGAAGTCTCAAATCAATGATCTAAACTTTCACTTTAATTAGAAAAAGCAAATTAAATCAAAAGTAATCAGAACAAAGGAAATAAATAGCAGAAATCAGTGAAAATGAAAACAGAAAAAACTTAAAAAAATCAATGAAAGCAAAAACTGGTTATTTGACAAGATCAGTAAATTTGATAAGCCTTGAGCTAGACTGATCAGGAAAAAAAGAGAAGATATGTACCAATTATAACATCAGGAATGAAAGAGGGAACATCACTATAGACCCTATAAACATTAAAAGGATATTAAGGAAGTATTACAATTTTATGCCCATAAATTCATCAATTTAGATGAAATTCCTTGAAAGACACGAACTACCAAAGTTCACTCAAGAATACATAGATAAACTGAATAGTCACACATCTATTAAATTAAATTCTACAAAACATTAAAGAAAGACAATACCAATTCTACATAAACTCTTAGAGAAAGTAGACAAGGACGGAACACTTCTCAACTTGTTTTATGAGGCCAACATTACCTCGATACCAAAACCACACGAGGTCATCACAAGAAAAGAAAACTGAAGACCAATGTACAACTAAAACCCCACAATGTTATAAACTATTAAGACATCAATTAAAAAAAAAGAAAGAAAACTGAAGACCAACATCCCTCATGAACATAGACGCAAAATCCTCAAACAAAATATTAGCCGATTGAATCCAACAATATACAGAAAGGGGTCTTGAATCTGGAATAACCTGTTTCTTCTGGGATAAATCAAATAGGGTTTATCCTGGAAATGCAAGGTTGGTTCAACCTTCAACTATCTATTGATATAATTCACCATATCAACAGACTAAAGAAGAAAAGGCTTATGACATCTCAATGATGCAGGAAAAGCATTTGACAAAATTCAACATCTATTTATGATTTTTAAAAAACCTCTTAGCAAACTAGGAATAAAAGAGAACTTCTTTAACTTTATAAAGGGCATCCACAGAAACCCTACAGCTAACAGCACACTCAATGGTGGAAGACTGGAAGCTTCCCCACGAGATGGGCAGCAAGGTGGGAGAGCCTCCACTGACCACTCTGGTCAACGTCATGTTGGAGGTCCTAGTCAGCGAAGTACGCAAGGAAAGAGAGAAAATGCATGCGTGTTGGGAAGGAAGAAATAAAACCGTTTCTACTTGTGGGCAACGTGACTGTGAACATAGAAAGTCCCAAAGGAATCTATAAAAAAATCTACTAGAACTAATCAGTAAATTTAGTGAGGTCACAGACCACTAGGTCAATGTACAAAATTCCATACACGTTTCTATTTACTAATGGTGAACAACTGGAAACTGAAGTTAAAATTTTAAACATGGAAAACAGACTTCCACTCCCAAGCAGGATGGAGTAGAGTGTGGCAGATGAATGCTCCCACTAAGAACTAGAAAAGCTAGACAAAATATAAAAATCATGTCTCTAAAGCTATGAGAGAGCTGCAGAAGCAATAAAAACGAACGGGGTTGATTCCACAGCAGGCAGAGCCACAGAAAGATGAGCTGACCATCTGCAGGCAGCGTTTGCCAAGTGTTTGTTCGTGCCGGGTTTAATGACAAAACTGGAGATTTAAGGGGTGTCTAATCATGACAAGGATGGAGACTTGAGGGCTGATCTCCCCTTTGACAGTTTGGGAGATGTGTGAGGATGCTAGTTAGAGAGCTAATGTGAACGCCTCCGGAAAGCGAGCTTGTCTCCCGATCCTCAGTGCTGAGGAGAGAGGAGACAGAGACCCACCGGGGAGGCTCCACTGGTTAATGTCCCGGAGGACCCGCCCCTGGAAAGAGACGCCGACCGGACAGACTTACAAAAACCACAACCCATCCTCCGCCACGCTCAGTCCTGGCTGGGTAAGGTGGTCAGCCTCACAGAGGAAGAGGTCGAATCTCACCCGCTGGAACACATCATCTTGAGGAGTTGCCATACTTTTTCTTAAGGAGCCAGATAGTAACTGTTTCAGGAGACATGGTTTCTGGCTACTGAACTTGGCAACTGTGGGGCGCCCTCTCCCTGGAGATGCTATGTACACAAGTGGGCGTGGCTGTGTTGCAATAAACTTTATTTTCAAAAACAGGAAGCTGGCCCTCAGGCTATCGTTTGCTGACCCCTGATCCGGCACTTTCACCGTCTTTAGTACATGACACCAGCATTCAATCAGAGGACTAGATGACTGAAAACCAAGAGGAAAAACCCATCAGTGGCAGCAGATCCACAGGTGTTCCAGGTATTGGGGAGGCAGAAAAGAACTCTGAAAGATCTATGACCAGAATGTTGGTTGTTTTTTTTTAATAGAGGAAACAATGAAGAAAGTAGATTAAAAGATGGAGAATTTCAACAAGAATTGGAATCTATATAAACAAACATTTAAGAATCTCTGCATACCTTAAGCTTCCCCGCCCAGACAGGTCTGAGCACATCATTTCTTCCTGGGCAAGAACCAGGTATTTTACCTACTAAGCAAAGCTGCTCTTGTGACCATAAGTGACCAGAGGACATTTACTACCCAAGAGTGATGGAGCCCGGGGACCTGTATGGAGGGGTGGAGGGCTCTTGGTGCTGAGCCTGTCCTATGTGGTCACAAGGCCCCTTTCCTGCCCCCTCTCCTGTGTGCCTGCTGGGGTGGGGAGCGGTTTGTGAGCAGCCTGTCATGTGGAGGTCAAGGACCCAGAACCGTGCAGGCATCCAAGGTCTCTTTCACAGCCCTGGGGAAGGGGCTTCTGACCTCTGCCCCTGGGAGAGGGGGCAGCAAGGCAGGAGCTCAGTGTCACATGGTCCCTTCTGCCCAGCTGAAGGCCGGGGTGGCTGGGGCTCAGCGAGGGGTTTGTGTGCAGTGACATTGCAGGAATCGAGGGGCCACCATGCAAGGAGCAGGGAGCCAGTCTCTGTCCTTGGAGCAGTGGGACACCACCACAGTGCCGCATGGGGCAACAGGGTCAGATCTGCACTTGAGCACCCCACTGGGCTGCAGTGCGGGGACCTGTTTGGACAGGCCAGAGGTACTCGGGGATCAGGTGAGGGACCATTGCCCAAGTCTAGGGTGGAGGAGCACCCTAGACTCCTTCCTGAGGCCTCAGTTTCTGCATCTGCAAACAAAGGTCACAAGTGAGTCGACCTCGGCAGCTGTGCAGAGGTGCCTGGTACAGAATCTAGAGAAAATCAACAGTCGGTATCAGTTCCTGCTGCTCTGGGCTCTCAGGGGCCTCAGTCTGGAAACGAGTTTCTTGTGCTCGTTTTGAGAAATGAATTTGATTGTATACTGACAGCCCTTCATGGGCATGAGCAGTCAGAAACCTTCAGGCACCAGCTCCCTTTGATAAATAGCCTTAGGAGGACTGGGGCTCATGGAGAGGAGAAAAGGTCTCTAGGGGTTTCGAGTTTAAAAGCATCGAATATGATGTGTGCGTTCCCACAGGTGCACATGCACGTCCCTAAGTGTGATCTTGGAGACTGTATGGTGCAGGGTCAGAGGGTGGATGAGGGAGGGAGATCCAGGTGTCAGTAGCCAGCACTGTGGTCATCAGATCCCCCTTTGGCTCATGGGGTTCCTCAGTATAGGGGGTTTGGCAAGATGGCCCGCCAGGGGAGGGGGCTGGGCCTCGGATAGGGGATGCCAAGGAGGCAGGGAGAGCCTTGGTGCAGAGGGGCTATGGGCAGAGCTGGTGGCAACAGCAGGAACTCCAGGTCAGGGTCACAATCCCAGCACTGGGCCACTGTTTGATGGACCAGGTGACCCTCAGGCCAGGCCTGGCTCAGGTGGCCCCTGTTGGCATTCTCAGGTAGCTCTCCGGGCTTCCTGGAAACCCGGTAATTCACCCGATCTCCTTTCAACAAAGCCAGTTTCTGCTGAAGCCTCCGAGCTTTGACAGCCGGCTAGGACCGGCAGGTGCCGCTGCCCGATGCCGGGGAAGGGGAGAGGCCTCGAGAGTGGGTGAGGCTCTGGCTCGCCCTGCCCAAGCCTCAAGGCCTTGGGGAAGCCCCTCCCAGCTCTGGATCCCGCCCACCTGTCCTGCGGGCTGGTGGTCAGATGCCTCAGGCAGGTTACTGAGCCTGGCTCCCTGGCTCTTGGCCACCACCTGGCAGCACAGTCCTGCTGCCAGAGGCACAGGTGGTCTGGGCTCCCACCCAAAGCGTCTGCAGGCAGCAGATCAGGACTTCCACTCACTCCATGTGTCCGAGGGCATCTGCCCTATTTCTTCACCGAGAGTGGCGGTGGAGGGCCTTCTCACAGACATCTTAGATGCCTGGTCAGCTGAGGAATCCTCCGCTCACATACGCCACCCTCTTCAGACCACAGGTCTTCGTCTTAAAGGCACACAAGAATTGCTCATCTCAGAGAGATAGTTGTAGTGGTCCTCGCTGCTTCTGGAACCCTGCCTGGGCTGGAAGATGCAGCTGAACTGGGTCCAAGGGGTCCCTTGTATAGCTAGAGGAGCTGAGTTTTGGTCAAAAGCCTCCAAGAGGAGGTCAAGCGTGGGCTGGTTGGCCTCCATGGCATCTCCAAGGCCCACTTCCCTGATGGAGTTCTGAAACAAAGGTACTGAAATTCTAGAGAAGTTTCATTCCTTTAAAAAAGATGCCATACGCATGAAAAGATGCTCAATGTCATTAGTCATTAGGGAAATGTAAATCAAAAGCACAATGACACACCACTTCACACCCACTAGGATGGCTAGAATTGGAAAAGAAAAGAAAGAAAAAATAACAAGTGTTGTTGAGGATGTGGAGAAATGGGAACCCTTGTGCATTGCTGGTGGGAATGTAAAATGATGCCGTCGCTAGGAAAAACAGCTTGATGGTTCCTCAAGAAGCTAAACACAAAATTACTCTATGACCCAGCAATTCCACTCCTAGAGATATACACACCCAAAGGAACTGAAAACAGGTGTTCAAACAAAACTCGTACACAAATGTTCGTAGCACCATTATTCACATTCACCAAAAGGTGGAAACAACCAAATATCACTGATGGTGGATAAACACAACGAGGTCCATCCATGCAATGGAGGATTGTTCAGCCATGAAAAGGAGTGAAGCACTGACACATGCGACGTGAACGAACCTTGAAAACATCATGCTGAGTGAAAGAGGCCAGACACAAAGGTCACGTATGTATGATTCCATTTATATGAAATGTCCAGAATAGGCACAGCCACAGAGACAGAAAGCAGACTCGTGCTTGCCAGGGGCTGGGGGAGGGAGGAGTGGGTACTGACTGCTAATGGGTATGGGGTTTCCTTTTGGGGTGATGAAAATGTTTTAGAACTAGACAGAGGTGGTGGTTGCACTACATCGTGAATGCACTAAATGCCACTAAAGTGGACTGACTTGTATGCTCTGAAATGGTTAATTCTATGTTATGTGAATTTTATCTCCATTTTAAAAAAAGATATCATGGGACCCTTTGGAAATACATATCACAGCGAGCAGTGTTCCTTGTGGAGCCGAAGTTGCCAGGGGAGATCACACATTCCTCCACACATTCCCTCTGCAGGTTCCAGGCACCGTCTGCACCGTGCTGAGTGGCAGCCCTCTCTCACACGAATTATTTTTTCTTCCTCACTGGGCCCTGGAAGGAGGGTATTATTCTTCCCCTTCTGAAGACACGGGGACAGGCTTGGAGGAGGTCTGTGGCTTTGCCCAGGTCTCACACGTCGTAGGAGAGTTCTGGTCCACAGACCTGGTGCCCTTGCAGGCACCTGCCCACTGCCCAGATTCAGGGGCCGTCCCGCTCCCTATCACCACCCCCTCCACTCACCCCGGCTGTCCTCTGCACGGTCCCTACAGGGCCCCTCCGCCCCAGGGGCCACTGCTCTCTGCGCCTGCCGTGCGTCCATGTCACCTTTCTGGGCTGTCCACCAGGTGGCAGCGAAGGCTCCCCGATGTGGAGTCCCTGCCCACCCGCCCAGGCTGGCACCCCACGCCCTCTCTGCAGACTAGGGGGCGGAGATGCTGAGGTCACTTCTCCCAAAGGGCAAAGCTTATTATAAACCCAAATGCCACTGTGACTTCATGAGGCCAATCTCCCAGCACTCGGGAGCATGAGGGCAGGTGCCTGTCCAACAAAACCAACCACAGGGCTATCCACCTACAACTGACACTCCAGATCAGACCTGACCTGACCAAAGTCGTTGCAAATCACCAACTCAACTTCCCTGGGAGGCTGCATTGAAAGCCCACCGTAGCTTTCCAACAAGCAGCCTGTGTCCTGGCTGGGAAGAGGCTCGGCTTTTACTTTCCTGATGCAGAATCAAGGTCACTGGGGTTTTCCCAGTGGGAACACTACGAACCAAAGAATGAAGGAAAATTACAACTGAATCCACCACCACCGGCCCCAGGGGCTCTGAGAACCGAGGCCTGAGGCTGCACAAAGGATTCTGTTGGCTCCTGCGACTGCAGAGAAAATCCCCAAATCTGGGTGAGAATTAGCAGATTCCAGGGGACTTGTTTCTGCTGGCAGCAGAGCAACACTCTGCAAAGGTTGCGTGGAGCCCATGTCTGGTTGGAGTAGCGGTTAAATGTCACCCAGATCTGTTTAAATTGTTTCCCCCATGGATGGAATATTATTCTCATTTGGACAGCTAGGGAATAGCTCAAGTTTTCCATGAGCCTCTACAAAGATGTCTGTTTCTTCCAACTTTTGAGGGGAAAAAAAGAGCCTGATGGGGCAAATGATATTCTCAAGCTTCACACTAAAATAAGTTTTCTCGAAATCCTATTACCTTCTGACCAGATCTGCCAGTAAGGCAATTCCGAAACACTCCAAACTTCTTTAGGAAATGAAAGCCCTGGCCGTAGTTTTCAATTCTATTCGGACAACTGCTGGGCTTTCCCCAGAAACAGAACCCCCACCCCGGGGGGCCCTGCAACTCCAGCATCAATTCCAGCCGAGTCTCTCGGCTGGACCACTGCAGTGCCGCCTGGTGGGACCTGCCCAGCTCTCTGCAGCCAGTTCCCCACCCCAGCCCCTGCCGGAGGGCAGCTCTGTGGCTTCTTGGTCTGGTTCCACTGCAGACTGGACTTCAGGCATCGAAACTCTCCACAAGACCCCTGGCTCCTCTGCTTCTCGGGCTTCCTGACCACTTTCTCCAGGAGCTCGTAGTCAAATACACTCTGTCCCTCACAGGTGTCCATCCAGCACTGCCCCCACCAGGCCTCTGGAGCCCAGCCTGGCCCCTCGGCTGGTTTTTCCTTCTCCCTATCCAGTTTCATCACAGTCCTTCTAGGACATTCTGATGTGAGTCGCAGAAGGGGATGAGAGTAGTTATGTGCTATTCAAAGAGAACAGGTCTTCACGGTTCTCGAGTGCCCACCACCCACTTGGGCTGGGTCTGTGGATCCCCCATTGTCCGACGTTCTACAAATGAACATTTGGATGATTGGCTGATGTTTTCCTGTTAGAGCAGTCTAGTGCCATGTCAGCACAGCCAGAACACGGAGAGCCCCTCTGGACGTCCTCGGTTCCCAAGTACATGAGAAGATGTGGGGAGACCTGAGTGCTAGAAAGAGCAGAGACAGGAGAGAAGCCAGCGCACCGCAGGTCGGCTGGTGCTGCCTCACCCGGTGGGAACTGCCGATCTCATCTGTGTCCCACCTCCAGGGGGACACACATGGTCCAGGAGAGGCCCTGCTGCATTAGGACCCACCCTAGACAGTGGATGACTGGGAAGGGGCTGCAGATCCCCCCTCTCACATGCAACAACTGGCACCCTAGGGACGTGCTCCCCTCCCCTCGCCTGAGACCTGCACACCACCTCCCGTGTGTTTGGGAACCAAGGACGTCCAGATGGGCTCTCCGTGTTCTGGCTGTGTTGACACAACACTAGACTGCTCTAACGAGAAACATCAGCCGATCATCCCAACGTTCATTTGCACAACGTTGGACAGCAGGGAATTCTCCGTCCCACTGGCAAGCTGACCCCTGAACTCAGCCCGAGTCAGCCTGAAAGTTCCCCCTTGGGGAACTATGGGGTCCTAAGTGGGGTTTTAGGATCTGCAGCGAGAAGAAAGTCAGATTTCAGGGCTGAAGACAACATTTTCAAATCTGGCTTTAAATAAACATGGAATGAAAAAAAGAGAGAGAGCAGAGCCTCCAGCAGCTGAAATTAGAAGCAGCCACCCTGGGCAGGGAAGCCATCTGCATGCGGCGAGGCAGCCTGGAGTCTGGAGTCTCACTCGCAGCACTGAGAAGCCGGTGACTGCAGGGACAGCTCTGCTTCTGTTTGGAGGGACCCGCGAGAACACAACCGGGGCTTGTTCTCCACCGTGTCTCTGAGTTCAGATTCCAAAGAACAGATTTCCTGCTCTCCACTCCAAAAATACCTTCCAGATCACTTTCAAGGCAGTTTAAGTCATTTAAGAGGCTGGGTGATAAGAAAACAAAGACAGCATTTCAGGGGTGAATGAAGAGTGATGGTGTTGAGTGTGAAGCCAGTTCTCTTTCCTCATCTTTCCTGGGGAAGCCGAGTGACCACCATGACCACCGAGCCCCAGGGTTGGGCCAGGCCAGGCACACAGCACCGGCCGTTCCACTCAGCCCTCGGGGCCAGTTGCTGATCTCTCAGCCTCCTCACCTAAAAAATGGTCGTTAGGACAGAGGCGGCTTGCACAAGTGCCAACTCTGGGCTCCCTTCACTTCCAGGCTTCAGGCTCACCCGCTCACTGAAGAATCCTGTCACAGGTTGGATTTTCGTGTAAGACGGCGAGTGTGCCCGAGATGGGGTGGGTGAGTGGGTGGGTTTCCCCTGCTGCCCGGGTTCTTTGCCTGCCTTCAGAGACGCCCTCCCCACCCCATACCAAACTTGGCCTTGGCCCTGAGCTTGGGCCGCAGACCTAGCCTGCCCCACACTTCCTCCCCAGCCCACCCTGCCCAGCTCTAGACATGATGCCCAAGCAGCCAGCTTGGCGCTGGAGTCCTTCCTCCAACCCGGCCCTCCTGGCCTCACCTGGGCCCATGCAGGAGGCCCAGGTACAGGGGGCTCTGCCAGAGGCCTCATCACCTGCCCAAGTTATTTAAATCTGCACTGTCAGTTAATGTATTCTAATAAGCAAGTGGGTGACCGAGCTGGCAGACGCACGATGACGCTGAAATATAATAAGAGGGGGAGGCACACCGGAGCAAAACTCTGAGACGTTCGCGCCCCTGCGCTCACCCCCACGCTGCCTCCCACGGGCACCTGGAGTCACGCCGATGCCGGGATTATATAAGGGGGCTGGTTGCTGAGGAACCTCTCCCGCCCAGCGCCCAGCCTAGACCTGCACCTCTTGTGCCCTCCACCCTCCAAGGAAGCCCCCTCGGTGTCCCTCCCGCCCTGGCCCCGAGCAAGCAGGGAACTTCCTAGGCTGCCTCTCTGGCCCTAGAAACTAGAGTTGGGTTTGAAGAGGGTTGAAACCAGCCCACAGCAACAAAGGGCCAGGAAGGACCCGTGGGAGGCCACGCCCAAACCCACGCATGCGCCCACACTCCCCCACGTGCCTCTGCAGGGGACAGCTTCAGACAGCCCCTACCCGGGGCCGGCTCCCACAGCCTTCCAGAGAGGAACCCTTCTTCAGGGCGGGCGGGGCTCAGACCTCCCTCTGAGGCAGGCTGCAGGCACTCCCCCCCGAGGGCCCAGAAGGTAACGTCACAGATACCTGCAGGCACGGCATGGAACCTGTCTATGGCTGACATTTTGGTTATAGAGAAGGTGGGCTTTGAAGGGTGCTTAGGTCAAGGGTGAACCAGTCTGGGGTGAAAGGGCAAATGTTAGTAAAAGCCTGGGAAGCAGGGAGGGTGAGAGACCACATCTGGGGCAGCAGGAGGGCGGGGCCCACACTCTCACAGCCTTTGCTCCTACGGGTCCCGCTCCGTCGTGCGCAGTGCGCCTGCAGCTGCAGACTGGGGGCCCCACGCGCCAGCCTCCCGCATGGAAGCCACGCTGCAGCGTGGGCAGAGCTGGCCCAGGGCGCTCTTTGTGGGGACAGGGCAGCTGCTTCACCCGCTGACCCCACAGGGACCAGGTCCCAGAATGAGGCGCAGGCACTCTCCTCAGACCCGCAGGCCCAGCAGAGGCTTGTGCCAAGGTCGCTAGTGCCCCGCTTTTAACAAACTTCTGATTTTAGGACAGCTTTAGATTTACATAATTATTGCAAAGATACCCCCCACCCAGTTTCCCCTGTTGTGAACATCTTACATTAGTGCGGCGCATCGGTTACAATTAATGAACCAACGCTGACACGTTATCATTAACTAAAGTCTGTCCTTTATTCCTTTTCCTCAGTTTTTGCCTAAAGTCCTTCTGTTCCCAGATCCCATCCAGGATCCCACCTGACATTTAGTCGTCCCATCTCCCCAGGCTCCTCTGGGCTGTGACGGTCTCTCAGACTTTCCTGGTCCCGGATGACCGTGACAGCTTTGCGGAGTGCTGGTCAGGGACTCTGTAGACTGTCCCTCTGCTGGGATTTGTCTGATGTTTCTCTTATGATTAGACTGGGCTTGTGGCTTTGGGGGAGGAAGAACACAGAGGTGAAGTGTCCTTCTCGTCACATACGATCACTGTGACTCACTGTTGATGTGACCTGGCTCCCCTGGCTGAGGTGTTTGCCTAGTCTCCCAGGTAAAGCCACTCTTTCTCCCCTTCCATCCTGTGCTCTCTGGAAGGAAGTCACCATGCGCAGCCCACACTGAAGGGCTGGGGAGTCTTCTCAAGGCACCCCACTTTTTAAAGGGCAGCATCTAACGTGCCTTTCTACGTAGCATTTGAGTGTGTCCTAGAAATGTCCCATCTGGTCACTAATGACAATGATCTTAAACATATTGAGGGCCCACACATGCCAGGTACGGTTCTTGGAGCTTGTCCTGCCCTGTTGACGCCTGACTTCTCCGGATGCCGCCCTGCGGCAGGCACCATGCCCACCTCCACTTACTGGCAGGGCTCCAGAGGCTGTGACACCTGCCCAAGCCACACAGCGGCGAGGCTGTGTCCGAGTGCCTGGCTCCTCCCCCGCTCTGCACCACTCCCTCCAGGCACACTCAGCCCTCACCCCCAGGCAGGAAACGGGGCTCTGCCCTTTAAGTTGGAGGAGCCAGCCGCAGTGCTGAGGCCGCTGAGGTGGCCTTCCGGCCGGCAGGAGGCAGAACTCCCCGCCCTGGGAGCCTCCACACCATTTTGCTGACAATGCTGCCAGTCGCAAAGAATGTGGGCCTGGCCAGGAACCAGGAAACAGCACTCTGGACACAATTTGGATAGTTGTGCCCCGTGACCCTGGCCCAGGCCAGTCGCCCAGAGCACCCAGCGTGGAGGGAGGAAGCAGCGAAGGCCCGCTCCGGATGTGCCGCCCGTCTCTCCTGCTCTGGAACTTTCTGGTTACAGATTTACGAGTGCTTTAATCCAGGAAGGAGAAAAGGAAGAGGAGTCCTGATTGGGTGGATCCTCCTCCGGGAGAGACGGGGAGGCTGCCAGGAGGGGAGGGCAGGGGAAGGGAGGGAGGCAGCTCCCTTGACAGGGGAACTTTCCCTGTGATCTGAGACAAATCGCCACCCCCTCAGGCCAAGCTCCCCGAAGCCAGCCAGGTTAGGCTGGTCAGAGAAGGAGTGATGGAAGTGAAAATCTTTCAAAGTTTTGCTGGGTGGTCACCTCAGAAAGGGCTCCTTCTGTTTAGCAAAAATTCACAAATCCTTGTGCCTGCCTTGCCAGGAGAACAGCTTGCTTGAAAAGCAAAGGCTGTCATCCTGTAATTAAATCTGAGACCCCCCCCCCACGTGACGTTAAGATGAAGCCACTTACATAACGTGACTAAAAATAAGCTGATGAAGAGATGTACTTTCATTCTTGCTGCTTCCAGTCCTTTTCTCCCCGGCTGCCCGGAGCCGGGTTCAGCTGGCCCAGGGTCAGTGTCACAGCTCAGTGTGGTTAAATTCTTACCTCGACCCAGGCTTAGCACCCTGCACGCGCAAGGGCCTGTCGCAGGGGACCCTCTGGTTCCCAGCAGGGGTGGTGAAGATAGCCATGGCTACACACCTCCCTGGTTGCAGGGACCTCGAGGGGACGGGCAATCAGAGGTGACAGAGCTGCTTCCTCAGTATCCCCTGAGGAGCTTCTCAGTTATAGAAACCTGCTCCCCACCCGCCCCAAGCGCAGCAAGAACACCCTGGTCTGGGGCACAGAGGGTGGGCTGGGGGTGCTGGTGGCTACCTGTCTCGGCTGGTGCTAGCCCTCCTGCTTGTCCTTTGCGGAGGCGGCGGGAAGAGCGAAGCTTTTCCATCGTGACAATGGCTTCCTCTTGGTGGTCTTGGAGTGGGGTGGGCCAGACCCCGAGCCTGGGCAATGATTTCCCAGCTGCACTGACTGCCAGCCTCCAGGCAAGTCACTGGGTCCCACAGCCTCCCGACACACTCTGAGTCAAGGGCAGAAGGAACAGGGTGGGGTTTCTAAAGGGCTCTGAACACCTCCGAAATAAAAGGGTGCCAGGACAAGCATGTCCTCCTGCCTCCCAGGAGCCGGCACTGGGCTGACCTGTCAACACACGGCCCACCACCGGCCCTGTCCACTGCTTAGGCCCTAGGTCCCTACCCCTGGTACTCATGGCCACCACAGACACTGCTCCACTTGAAGGGGCTTACGTGTAAGTAAGAAAGGCCTCAGAGAACACTGGTGGTCTCCCGGCCTGGGGCTCAGACCTCCTCCTCATGGCTGAAGGAGTGGGCATGCCCGGGCTGGAGCCCTCTCAGGAGACTGGTGACTCAGGGAAGCCACCAGGCAAGGTGCTGGTTTTCTTGTCTGTTCCCCATGCCTAGGTACTACTACCTCACCGGCGTCCCACTCCTTGCCTGCCATCAGCCCCAGTGCGTTTTTTCAGTGCTTCGAGGCATGATAGTCGTTCATTTCCACTTGCAACAGATGCTCTGTGCGTGTTTTTCTAACTGATGGCCTCCCTTCCAGCTGTTCACCTCCTGCCCAGCTGCCAGGAAGAAAGGGCAGGCCTGGGAATGAGGCTGCTGAGCTATTAGCCCACCTGGAAGGGAGGCCAGCTTGAGTGGGTCCCCTACCTCGGCCACGACAGAATGTGAACATTCTATTGGGCAGCAGGAGGGCGGTCTCGAGCAGGACTTTCTAGAGGGTGGAGCAGGGCTCAGCACCATGAAGACTTCTCTAGAGAGGCCCTTCTCCCTCCTCTACTGTTTCATGGCTGATGGGAGCCAATGGCCCAAAAGAACTTTCTCCAGGCTGATGCCCCTCCCAGACCAACGAGATCCATTTGTGCCTGCCAGCCTCCCCCCGTCCTTCTGATCCTGGCCACTCCAACTCCCTTTGGGTGAGGGGCAGCTCTTCCCCTCCACCATCCAGCTCCAAGTTGGCCTGTGACCCTGTTCAGCTCAATGGACGTCACCAGTTGGAGGAAAGATGGGGAGGAAGCCCGCCCTGATCTCAGTCACCTGAGCCAGTTTTGAGCTGGCTTTCTGTCACTTGCAACCAACAGAACCCCAGAAACTATGTACACAGGGATCCACCTTAATACACTGCAAGCAACAACAACAAAAAAGAGGAAGCCAGGGACAGTAGCCAGAAGAAAATTAAACGAAAAAGATCTTTCTGTGGAGGAAAGCTCCAGGTCGGGAAGAGAAGCAAAGGCTTCCTGAATACAGCTTTCCTTTCCTTCACATCCACATGAAGTACAGCGAGGCCCATTCGGGTCACAGACTGCAACCTTGGGAGCTGCCTTAGTCCCTTGCTGTCTGCCAGGGGGCCACCAGAGTCTGTGGGTCTGTGTCTCCCTGGGCGCCTGCACTTGAAGGAACAAATGAGCAACTGTCCACGAATGGGATGCTAACGGACAGTGTCCAGTTAATTAAAGAGAAACACTCAGATCTGGTGTTTCACAACGTAAGGCAAATAATTCCTCTATGTTAGTCCACTTTATGTAAATATTTCTCCAAGGGAATTGCACTGGGAACCCTGTCTTGCCAGCTTGGTCAGCTTCCTCAGCAGAACCTCCCAGGAAGCGCCTCTTGATCCCATCTACAAGGTTCCTCTCCCCAACTTTTCCCACCCCACAGGTTTCTCCCATCCCTCCCCTCCCCCAGGGTCCTGCTTCCCCAAGGAAACTCTCCCCACCCTACAAGGATCTTCCAGCACCACGAGAGTCCTCTTCTTCCTGGAGGGTTCCCCCTCAGTCTCCCCCACAGGATCCACTCCCCACCCCCATCAGCCCTCTCCAGCATCCTCCCCCCAAGCCCTCCCTCCCCCTTAGAGTCCTCTTCCGCACCCTTCTCCTCCCAGAGTCCTCTCCTCTCCGGAATCCTAGCCCCATTTCCTCCCCCCAAGAGTCCACCCCACTCCAGGGTCCACCCCTCTCCAGGATCCTTTCTCCGAGTCTTCCCCCCAGGATCTTCCCCGCAAACCCTACCCCTCCATCCCTCTCTGGGGTCCCCCTCGCCCGGGGCCCTCCCTCCCCAGAAGGGCTGGCCCAGGGATCGCCGCCCGCTTCGCGGACTTACCTCCGAAGGTGCGGGGTCGGGGCAGACCCCGGGGAGCACGCCGGCCTCTCCCATCCTTCATCAGGCCCACGCGGCCGGCGCCCAGGGACCGCCCCCGCCCCTGCCCAGAGCGAACCCGCGACCCGGCCCCTTCGGGTAGCGGCGCCCAGAGCCCGGCCGCCCCGACTCGCCACTTTCCGAAGCGCCGCCCTCACGCGCCTCGGCAGCGCCCCCCGCCCCCCACCTTCTGCTCCCTTCTTGCCCAGCCACCCGCCCCCGCGTCCCCGCCTCCAGCCCGGCTGTCGCCGGGGCCCCCCAGGCTGTTCCCAGGGCCCCAGCCCGCGCCGCGCCTTCGCCTCCTCCCCCGCGATCGACAGCGCCGCCGGCCAATCGCTGCCTGGCACTGGCCTACAGGTCCCGCCCCCTGCCCCGCCCCCTTCCCCTTCTCCTGAACCCACCAATGGGAAGGGCGGCGCGGGGGCGGGGCCTGCCGGTTGCCTAGCAGCGGCAGGCTGGGCGGGGGCGGGCGCACGGGGGTAGTGATCCGGCACGGCGGGGGCGGGCGCGCGGAGGGCGGGGCCTGCTGGGGGCGGGGCCTAGGCGGCTATAAATGTAGGGGCCGGCCAAATTCCGCGCTCCTGGTCCTGTTCCGCGCGTCCGCCGGTTTGTCTTCTGCTCCCGCCGCCGCCCTCGCCCCCGCTCTGGTTGTGGTGCCGCCGGACCAGCACCATGTCGCTGTCGCGCTCAGAGGAAATGCACCGGCTCACGGAAAATGTTTACAAGGTGAGCCCCCCGCCGCCGCGCGCTCGGGCTCGACCGCGGCGGCCCCGGGGCCCTCGGAGGTCTTCTCGACGCGGTCAGTCACCGGTGGGCGCGGGGGTCTCCGCCCCGACAGCCTCGCGCTGCCCCCGCGCTCACCTCCGCGCGCCCCTCCGGAGTCCTCGGACCCGAGTGGAGCAGGGGCGCGGGCGCGGGGCTGCAGCGTCCGGGGGCTGCCGGGGTCCGAGGCTGCCGTTGCTCGTCGCCCTGCGCCCCGGTCGTCGTGGTGGCCCTGTGGTGGTCCCTCCAATCGCGGTTACGCAAGCCTTGGGCACTTTTTTCTCAACAGGCGTCCCTTTCACAACTCCTTCGCGGGCGTTAGTGGACGTGGCCTAAGTGGGAGGTCGCGCGCGGGCAGGTTGGATGGGTGGACAGATAATCCATCGTCTTATGTAACCGCGGAGGGAGAAGACTAATCGTGTGGGAGGTTGGTGCGCCTGCCTCTGCTTCTGATGTGTGTGGAGAGTCGGATTCGCGTCGTTCTCTGTGGAATGCCAGTGTCACATCCGAGGACCGCGAGGAAGCCCCCTCGGCAGTTCCCTCCTCGGTCATTTCTGTGCCTTGTGTGCACGTTAACAGGCTCTTGGGTTTGTGTTTCTTCAGCATCCATTTTCTCAGTTTACACCCCCCCACCCCCAGCAAAACAGAGCCAGGCTCCCAGTGGCTCAAGGCCCAATGCGGTTCCAGGCGGGCATTTTCTCACGAGGGAGATCCGTGCCCTGGGCGGTCCACGGCGGAGCTTTTACAAAGCTGTGCTGTATTTCGAAACTGTGTCTGAAGGTTAAGTAGACTGGGAGGTTCGGGTAGTTGGTGTTTACGTGGTAGTTGCTGGTTCATGGCCGCTAAATGAGATTGCCAGGCACTGGCAGAGCAACAGTTTCCAATTGTATTTAACTATGGCTGTGCCTTCTTAGCCAGTGGCCTGTGAAATCCTCTTAGCTCGCTCAGGCTCCGGAAAGCCAGAGGGAGACTTCTGGGGTGGCCCCTTTGCTTTCAGCTGGAGTCAGGGGGCAGATTGTACTCTAATACAGCTTTAATAGAGGTTTTAGAGTTGCAGCTAGGTCGTCTGGAAGAATCCCGAAGCCGGGTCCGGATTGAATAAGTCAGTTCTGAAGCCATGTTAGCGCTGCCGGTAAACAGCAGTCAGAGACTGAAAAGGAATCAGCGCGTAAAAGGAACAGCCTTTAGGGTTTTCTTGTTTGGTATCACGTGGAATCCGTGGCATACGTTTGTAGTCGTGTTGCTCTGCAAACGCTGTCAGGGGAGGGAGATTTATTAAATTATTAGTCATTAGTTCCATTAGATTTGCTCATTACTGCAGGGAGTGGAAGAGAAGTGCCCGTCAGGGTATTTTTTTCTAATTTCCCCTGCTACTGCACTAAAACCATTAAAGAGGAACTTCTGTGGAGAGAACTATGAGGGGTACCTGGCATGGCTTTGCTCTGGGGAATCCCGCGGTCCTCCTTAATAAAATTTTCATAACCCGGGCGGTCAGGCGTGCGGTTCCGGCTCAGTGGCTTTTCCTAGATGGAGCTGCGATTTGTCTGGAGGTCTGAAGTAAAATCTGTCGGCAGGATGGCGGCAGGAAACTATTAGGATCTGAGCATTTGGGGACTTTTAGCCCGTCTGGGAGCAGCTTGCAGAGTTTGGGGCACACGTTCAAGAGTCAGGTCGTCTGTGTTCCAGGGGTCCTTGATTCGTGAACTCCAGTGGGAAGGTGTGGCAGTGAGACCTGAGATTGCGGGGCTGACGTGTCAGGCTCGGGTGTCTCAGGGCTGTGCCCCGCAGGCTGCTGGCCTCACGGCGGGCCTGCGCTGCACCGCGGCAGGTTGGGTGGTAGGCGGTGCTCTTCCTGCCGCTCTGCGGGCCCACTGCCGAGTCTTCGAGTGCTGGCGCGTTTACCCTTTTTGTGTGGTCGCCAGAGAGCCAGTACAGGTCAGGCAGCTTCCGCACGCTGGCCAGGCAGAAACCAGCCCACACCAAGGCACGGTTAGAGCCACCCGTGTGCGGACCAGGCCGGTGTGGCTGGGCCTCCGTCTCCTCCGTCCTGTCCAGGGTCAGCACTGCCTCTCTGCCGGGTGGGCAGTTGGCAGAAGAGTGGCCGGGATGTGGCCCTGCTCGATGTCACCCTGTGCTGCAGCTCAGCTGTTTGCTTTGGCCTTTGTGTCACTTCAGCTGCAGTTCTGAGTGGTGTTTGCCTTGGCAAAGAAGGGACAGCAGGGACACTCGTCCTTGGCCTTGCTGATTAAAAATGTGAGAATAAAATGTACAGTTTTGATTTTTTTTCCCTGGAAGAATCCATATTGTAGACTTGGATTTCTTTCCTCATGGCCTGGTTCCCATGGGAGTCATGTCCTCGGGGAATTTCAGGGGAAATGAAGGGAGAAGTGGACTAGCTTCCTCATGTACTCTGAGAGCTTCTCTGACCCTGGACAGAGAGACGGGGACTGAAGCCCTCTGGGCGCTTCTTGAGGGCCAGCACTGGGCTGGGCCCTTCACGGGGTGGTGGTGCATGCAGCAGAGCCTGGAGCCCAGGCCCTGGCATTCGGGGCAGCCCTGGGTAATTGCTCCAGGAGGGTAGGCGTCTCCAGCTCAGGATTAAGCCCAAACCACAGCCATCACGGGAGAGACTGCCGAGTGCCCCCCATGTTGGAAGAGGCTTCTTTAGCAACTGATTTCAGCTCCCAGTGGTTCTGGGAGTGACTGTCAAATTGGTGTTTTTCTCGTGGTCCTGTATCCCAATAGAAGCACTGGCTCCCGGCAACCTGATGACCCTTGAGGGTGGTGGCCCCAGCAGCTTCTCTTAAATTAGTAGCATTGCTTGTCCTGAGGGTGCAGGAAGGTGGGAGACAGCCTGAGGAGGAGGAAGTTCCTAGAAAAACCTCTGGCATGGCCCTTCATGATGACGTGACCGTTGGGCTTGTTCAGCACAGCCGGGCTGGTCACTAGAGGCTGTCTGGTGGTCCTCACCCTGCACCTTTTGTGGGGAAGCTGGCCTGGTCATGCTGCAGCTGCCCTGCAAAGGCAGTGGTGCCAGCAGGTTCCTGCAGCTGGGAATCAGTCGGGTTTGCCACCTCTGGTGCCATTGGTGAGGGTTCGTGCAAGGTAGTGGATGTCGGACAGTGGGAGGGGGCCCACCTGGGCAGGTGAGGGCCCACTGCTGGCTTTCCTGATCAAGGCCTAGCTGCCCAGGCCCAGCCCACGATTCTCCGCCATGTCCCACCCACTTCTTCAAGTGAGTGTTTGGGGGAGCAGTGGGAAGCATGGGGCCTCCAGGTCCTATGTTACTGACCTCAGACTCCTTTCACCCCCCACCCATGGCTGGGCAGTCACAGCAAACTGGCTGCTGAAGAAGCCTGGTGTCTGGAGTGGACAGAGCTCAGCGGGCCCCCAGTTGGAGATGGTGAGGTGGAGTCTCTGATAGGCGCTTCCTTGGCAGCGGAAATGCCTGCTGGGAGGAGCAGACCCAGTGCCTGCTTTGCCAAGGAGGTGAGGAGTCACAGCACCATGCTC
The DNA here is from genome assembly GCA_031878705.1 of Tapirus indicus. Lineage (NCBI taxonomy): Eukaryota > Metazoa > Chordata > Mammalia > Perissodactyla > Tapiridae > Tapirus > Tapirus indicus. Next base: position 58,909,432 of record CM062932.1, read on the forward strand.
AGCTCTGTGCATGCACGTTCACGTGTGTGCATGTGCATATGAGCATGTGCACATGAGCATTGTGTATGTGTGCTTGCATGTGTGCATGTGAACACAAGTGTGTGCGAGCGTGAACATGAATGCTTGTGTGTGTGTGCGTGTGCTGTTTGCTTTGCTTTAGAGTACTTTCAAGGGAACCCCATTGGGGTAGCATCTTCCAGTCAGATGAGAGGGCCTGCTGTCACCCACTGGACTCTGCGCCTCCCTTCCCTGAGCATGCTACGTGGCACCTGCCCTGGTCCACCACCAGTGTCTTAGCAGGAGTGTCTTTCCTGTCCCCTCTCTGAAGTGGTCAGGGCAGCGAAGGCAGGTTTTCTGTTGTGTTGATCTGAGCTGCCTGGCTACAGCAGCTCTTTGTCCCTGGGTCATATCCCACAGGTCGTCAGCCAGGGCACAGGACTCTTGCTGTTGGTTCACGTGGTGGCACACCCCAGTGTTTGCTGACAAATGTAACGGGAGGTTCGGGGCACTTCGGCCCGGGGGGTGGTGGTTTTGCAGAGTCCGAGCCGGGTGCGGAGCACCTTACCTGCCCTGCTGTCCTGATGGGTTTTGTCCTGAGCATGTATCCTTCGTCAGGGAGATCAGCTTGGTTTACGGGACTGACCTGTGTGCACTGAGGCCCCAGGTCAGATGACAGCCGGTGCTGCTCTGGGGTTCGTGGGGCACAGTCAGCGGGGAGAGACGCAGGCAGGTGCATCCCGAGTCTTAGACAAAGCTCCCCGAGGGCCAGCCTGGTCCTCTGGACACAGGCAGTACTGGCTGGGCTGCCCAGGACGGGCAACTTTTCAGGGGGGCACTGGCTGCTGAATGGGAGGGCCACATCCTCTCGTCGGAAACATGGGGAGGCAGGCCACAGGAAGTCCGGGGCCCAGCTTGCACTCCCCCAGTTTTCTGATCTGGGTCCTGCTCGGGGGAGCTCCACAATATCACTGCAGGATCGGGTGGGTGACAGGCAGGGCTGACCTCGTCGCCCAGCCTCGTGTGGCTGCCCTGCACAGGCACTGCCTCTGCTGTTACCATCGAGTGGGCACACCTGAGCAGTCAATCTGGTGTGGGGGTGCCGTGGGCTGCTGGCCAGGCTGCTTCCTGTCCTTTGGCTTTGGCCCCTGGGTGCACCAAGTCAGGGCCTACCTGGCGTTGCCTTCCTGGCCATCCTGCTCAGGCCTCAGTATGAGGAGGTGCAGACCTATGCCCCCATACACACTGCACTTGGGGTCTCTCTCTCGCAGTGCTGCGCTGCCATCTGCTGCCTACGGCCGTAGTAATTACAGGCAGGAGTGGACCGAGCTGGCACCTTCCTCCAGTGTCCTCCCGCCTCCCAGCTCTGATTCATTCCTGGCCCTGATTGTGCTGCACAGCTATGGGATGTCTCAAGGGGCCTCAAGCCAGAGGAGGCAGGGCAGGCTGAGGGGGTGCACTAGTGTCCCATACCAGGCAGCCAGTGGGCTTGGGAGGAGGTTGGTGTCCAGGTTTCTCTTAATGGAGAAAATTTTTCCGTCTCCACGTGATACGCTCCCGAGTAAACCCCGCCTTCTCCTGGGATCTAGGTGTGGTGACTCAGAACCCGTGTGGCTGCCTGATTGTGGGGACTCCAGGGCCTAGAACCCTGGCCAGCCTGTGAGCATCAGTGTTAGGGAATGAGCAAGCCCCGTTTCTGGGTTCTGGGGTGCGTGTGAGTGCATCACCATCGCCACCTCTGCTGGGGTCTGCCCTCTGTAACTGTTTGCCCCAAGAGCAGCCACCCAAGACCCCCGTGGGTTCTGGAAATGGTAGCAGGATTGTGTCCCCAAGCAGATGGCGTCCCTCTTTCTGAGGGCTCACAGGCAGGCTGGGGTGTTAGCCAGGAAGCAGTTGGTCCTGACGTGTCCTGGGGGCCTTGGGGTTGGTTCCCACTGGGGGGACCAGAAAGCTCAAAGGGGCAGTCAGGCCTGTGGAGAGAGTGCTTGGGGTGGGAAGGTGGGGCCTGATGCAAGACTGAGGCCTGTCTCTAGAAGGTGACCTTGGGAACTGTGAGGCCAGGCGGGGATCCATGCCTGTGTTATTGGCAGGACCCTGCTCCGCCTGCCAAGGGGCAGTCGGGGTCTCCAGTGAGCCCCTTGTCCTGACTTGCACTGTGGGAGCCTCCATCTGCCCTGGAAAACCTGTCTGGTCCTCAGGCTCCTGCTGGAGGTCAGAGGCACCTCGCCTGGCCTTTTCCCACCCTGGCTGTGGCCGTGTGGAGTCCTGCTCCTTCTGTGGCGTGCACCGACAGCCAGGACGGGCCGGGTCCCTGCAGGTTCCCCTTCTGGCTCCACTGCCTGTCGGGGCACCAGTCCTTATGTCTTCTGCTGTGCAGTGAGCATCCCGAGGGCCTACAACACGCCTGCAGGAGGCAGGGTGCGGGGGATGTCTGGACACGTGCCGTGGGACCCCCACACCCTGAACTGTGAGATGTCGGGGGATGTCATGGACCACTGGGAGGAAACAAGGCTGCTGATCAGAACAGAGTGCTTTCTTGTTTGGGAGTTTTAATTTTTACTTATTGGAGCAGTTGTTTCAGAATTATTTGGACAGATTTTTTAAAAATTATACATCAAATATATCTGAAATAAATCGGTAGGTTTGCCTAAAATTGCTTTGTATTCAGAGTCTGGCTCCTTTGAGCTTGGCTTCAGCTCCTGGCTGTTGGGGTCTGGTCCCCCCCACCTCGCCTCAAGGTGTCAGGGTTGATGATGGCCGTTGTTGAGCATGGCTCTGGGATTTTCTTCCAAGGCCCCGGAGCCTTAGTTCTGTTTTTGTTGCTGGCACTTACTTGTTATTGATCAAAGAAGGTTTTCCAGCAACAGCCAGGACCCGTGTTCCTTCTTACTTGCCAAGAGGTTTATGGATATAATGTCCAGGCTTGCCTCTGCCCAGCCATGCCAGGGACAGTCACCAGGTGGCCTTGTGCCCAGTGATGGCACACAGGTAATGGCCGCTGCCAGCGACAGCAGTCTCGAGACTCGATGGTGAAATGCACTGGGATTTCATAGGCTTCTGTGCTGTGGAAGAAATCGATATCTTGACGTTGAAATGAGGGGTGGGAATGGGGGGGAGAGTGTGCCCCCACCCCCTGGAGCTAGACTTCGGTCCAGCAGGGCGTTTGCATCGCCTGGAGCCATGTGTGGTCAGAGCTGAGCTGCTAAGCCAGAGTGGCCTTGCTGTTTCCAGCTGGGCTTCTAAATGAAGGCGGTGTGGTGGAGGCAGAAGTGCCGCTGCCTGAGGTAGAGTGGACCTGGGTCCACTCCACACCTATCGCCCCTCTGAGCGCACTGTGGGGCTGCTCGAGCCCCCTCTGCCCTGGACGACATTCTGGCAGGAGAGGCCTGTGGTCCACACCTCCGTTTATCCCCTGCTGCCCCCTCCCACGGAAGTCCAGGGACTGATAGGGCTCCGGCCATGGCCTGACCGGCCCCGGGGAATTCAGGACCATGCTGGCTGCAGGCTGGGAGGCGGCTTGGACACACCTTTCAGCCAGGGGCTGCGTTCAAGCCAGCGGCAGCAGTCCTGATTTCAGGCTTCTTGCCGAGGCCCCACCTGGGGAGAGGGCTGTGGCATCGGTGCCTGGGCCCAGACGGTCTCACGCTCTTCCTCACTCAGGCCCTGCCGGGGAGGCAGAACATCCTTGCCTAGGCCTTGCAGTCTGGGGTAGTCGTGAGTAATTATGAGGAACCTTTGATGGCTGGTGGGGCCAGGCACCATGCTGAGAGTTGTGTGCCTGACCCGGTTTATCCCTAAATCTGCTTCACAAGGGGGGCCCTGGGTGTCTCAGCTGGCAGGGAAGCCACGGTGATGTGAAGTAACACGTGCCATCGGCTGGTGCCTGGCTGAGCCGGAGTGGGAACCAGGGGCTTCCACACCGCTGCTCTCTCTCTCTCCTTTCAGGAGTCTCGCGGCTTCGGGCAAGTTTTTTGGCTTCTGTGCCCCCGCTTTCTCATTAATGATTAAGTGGGAGGAGAGAATACTTCCTGGCACATGGAAGGTGTTGGGTAAGTGGTGGCTGTGATCATTAGCTTTAGAACGGGAGTTCTTCGGGGTGGAGGGGGGCGGTGGCAGAGAGTGGGGAGGCCCAGGCTCAGGCCTCTGTGTTGCTGTCTGATTTCTGGGTGCAGAGCAGCCCGTGTTCTTGTCAGCATGACAGCCTCCCAGGCCAGCACGTCCTACTTGACATGAGGGCAGTGGAAAGAGGGGTAGTTCCAGAGCACTCCAAGGATGTGTCCCTGCTTGCTCATCAGTGGTTTCTCTTCCAGCGGGGAGCCCAGCCCTGTGCAGCTCAGGTCAGAGCCTTCACAGGGACAAGGATGGGTCACTGGCCTTGGAATGTTCTAGCTGGTCACACAGTACCAGACTTGGTTTTGTTGGCAGTGATGGTAAGAGGATTGATCACGGGGCCTCCACATCACAGGTGGGAATTGACGCCATGTCTTAGTCAGCTCAGGCTTCCATAACAAAGCGTCATGGCCTGGGGGCCCGAAGAGCAGACAGTCATTTCTCAGTCTGGAGGCCGGAAGTCCCAGATCAGGGTGGCGGCAGGGTTGGTTTCTTCTGAGGCCTCTCTCCGTGGCTTGCAGATGGCAGTCACCCCCGTGTCCTCACGTGGTCGTCCCTCTGTGTGTGTCTGTGTTCCAGTCTCGTCGTTGTCTTGAAGGACACCGGTCAGACTGGATCAGGGCCCACCCATATGATCTTGTTTTAACTTGATCACGTCTGTAAAGACCCTCTCTCCAAATAGTCACCTTTTTGAGTTTTGGGGGTCAGGACATTAACGCATGAATTTGCAGGGGACGAACTCAGCCCCTGACACCAGTGAGCCGTTGGGCCCCTGCCCCAAAGTGCAGCAGAGTGGTACAGGGTGTGTGTGGGGAGTTGTCCTGGGTGCTCTCTGTTTGAATCACAGCGACCTGTCTCCAGGCCGATCATAAATTTCAGGCCCGTGATGGTTTTCCCTCTGACCTCAGTCAAACGGCAATCCTCAACTTATGACAACACAAAGATTGCCACGGGGGCACATGTGATTTCATCAGGAAAGCAGTCGGTGGGAGCGTGGGCTCCAGCCTAGTCCTGCGCACACCCCCAGTACAGGCCACACGCCACTGCAGGGCTAAGCAGTCGGGGCAAGTGCAACCCGGCCTGGACATTGGAAGGAGTCTGCGATGCCTCACAGGGCCGTGCCCCACTGTAGTTGGGATGGACAGGATGTGCCTCTCTGCCAGGAAGGAAGTGGCCAGGCTGGGGGGCCTGTGTTTGGACCCTCCTGCGTGAGGTTCCTGGTCTGATGGGGTTTGTCCAGTTCCTGGGGGGGGGGGCGGCTCTCGCAGTGGGACAGACCCTGCCCAACGCTCCCTGGCCCTGCTCCCCCAGCGTGAGCTGATTTGGGGCTTCCCTGACCCTGGGACCTAGTTCAGGAGGGATCAGGCTTGGGGCGCCTGAGGATTGCAGGCCCCGAGAGAAAGCTGTGAGTGGGGATGTGGGTGTCCAAGACCCAAGGAATCCGTGATAGTCTGTGACCCCTGAAAGGGGAGTGGGGGACTCGGGGGTCCTGGGAGCTCAGGCTGCTCCTTCCTCATCTGTGCGTGGGCTTGGGCCCTTCACCTGCGGGGAGCACAGACAGGCCTGGCCCAGCCGGGACTGGGAGAGTTGGCCAGAATTTTGTCTTTTGTCCTGGTGCTGCTTAGCCTGTGGCTCAGGCTGTCCCCTCTCCAGGGCCGGCCAGGGGTGATGGGAAGGGGTACCCAACCCTCGGCCCCTCCTGATGAGAGACCATGGTGCTCCCTGGTGTCACTCTGGGCGCCGTGACAAAGACACGAGCTTTCACTTTATTATAATATTGGTGGCCTCTTGGAAACCTCACGGAGGCCGAGGTCCGTTGCCTTAGTGCAGGGCGGCTTCTCGGCCTCTCACACTCCCGGCCAGCCTTGGCTGGAGCCCCTGGTGCGGCGTGAGGCCTGCCTGCGGCTGCCCTCCAGGTCTCTCCTCCACTTCCTGAAGGGGCTGGGCTGTGCCCCTGCCTGCCCACCCCTCGCTTGGGGGCAGGGGCTCCAGCCCTCTCTGTTCTGGAACAGTCCTGTACCTCCTTGCCCAATGCTTGGTCCTGTTGCAAAGTGCTTTTTCACATGCCCTCCTTGGGTTGGTCTCCCTATGCACTTGTGTGGCCCTGACCCTCGTCCCCACTGCAGGCTGTCGCGCCGAGGCCATGAGTGCCCAAGGGACGGTCCGGTGGCCCAAAGGGGGCTTGTGGTCTGTGGGGACTCATGGCCCATGGGGGAGTCTCATGGAGGGTGTGGTGAGGGAGCCTGGTGCTGTTAAAATGTCATCGGCCCGTGTTGAGTGCCAGTTTCTCCCTGTTCCTTTGGGGGCCTTTCCTACAGCTCCCTGCCGGCCTTCACTTTCCCGTCCTCGCCTCCCAGGCCATTTCATCCTGGAAGCTTCAGCTGCATCCACTCATTTCTAAATAAGTGCAAACACATTCTTATTTTCTCTGGCTCTAACCAAGATCTAGTGCAAGATCTGCCTCCTCCAGGAAGCCCTCCTAGGACTCACTGAACTCCTGGAGTTGGTTTTATTCCTTCAGGAAGGGTCCTCAGGACAGATGTCTCAGTTTTTAGAGGGGAGACAGAGCCTTCCACCCACCTACTCTCGGGAGGGAGTCACATAGAGATGCCCTGAGAAGCCAGGCTTCCTGGCACGGGCTGGTGGTCCTTCCCCCCGACTCCACCCCACCTCTGTCCCTCTTGCGCTGTGAGCGGGGCCCTCTGTTCAGGGCCCCAGCTTGTCAGTGCTCCTTGTGGGGGGGGGTGCAGCAGGCAGGCACCCCCTTGGAGCATGGCTGCCACCTTCCCCTGGCAGTGCCTGGACAGTGGCACCACGGTGGACTTGGGCTGTTGGCCCCAAAGTTGGTGCCTGCTTTTCCTGCTGAGTCGAGACAGAGGTGGGACGTGAGGGCTGGTGGTCGAGGGCAGTCAGGCCCTGGGCCCCTTGGAGGCTGGACATCGTGTGTCCTGGGTGAGCAGATGGGGGTTCAGCCTTCCTGGAGGCATGGAGTGGGCACGTGTCGCCTCAGCCCTCAGCCTTGTTCTGACGTTGCTGGAAAGTGGCTCCTGAGGGAGCCCAGGGCAGGTGGAGTTCACGTGTGGCACCTGGTCCTGTCCTGCAGCCTTGGCAAGCCCATCGGGATGACACTGAGGCCCGTGTGGAGAGGGACCAGCTCGGCTGTGCGGCCGGCCTGCAGTTGAAGCCAGGACTGGCTCCACCGGGAGCTGGCAGCCAGGCTCTTCACCTCCCTGAGCCTCTCTTTGTCCATCTGTAAAATGGGGCAGAGACACTCACCAGTCAGTTGAGTGAGAATTCAGGGGGACAAGGGTGTAAAGGCTGCCTCTCCCCAGGCGGCCAGGTGGAGTTCTACGTCCTCTCGGCCTCTAAATTTGTTCTTCTAGGTGTCGAGTGTGTAGAGAGAAAACACAGCCTGCTTGGCCACACACGCACGTCCCCATGGGGGCATACGCACGCACACACGTTCCCTTGTGGACATACACACACGCACCTCGCCATGAGGGCATGTGCACACACGTCCCCGTGTCCGCACAGGGCGCAGGCATACATGCCCCCCCGTCCTTCCCTGGCTGTGCATCAGGAAGCTGGGGGGAAGCTGAAGGCTCGTCAGTTCCCTTGTCAGCAGAGAAACTTGCTGTTTGTGACAGCCCTGCCAGGAAAGGGCTGGAGAAGGCCATCTCCAGGAACCAGAGGTGAGGGATGAGCAAGTTCTTGAGCTGGTGGACGGGCGTAGGAGTGGGCTGAAGCGAAATCCCTTGGCTAAGCTTCTTTCTAGAAATGCGTTGGCCACTCTCCCTTCCCCCAAGAGAGCACACCGGGTGTGCCCTGCTACCCGTTTGTCCTTGCTGGCTGGGCAGACCCATGACCAAAGTAAATCAAAATGGCCATCACCATCCAGGCCGGCCAGGAGTGGCCAGGAGCCGGCCAGGCAGGAAGGCCTCCCAGGGGTCTTATCGGGGTCCTGCTGATGGCCCGTGCAGGTGGACTCAGCTCCTCCCGTTCGCTCCTGCAGAAATGCTCAGCTGGGGTCTTGGGGGCTGGGGGGGCGCACCGGTCACCCCTGCTCTGGAGATTTGGTTAAGGCCTGGATTCTTGTGACTCCAAAGGCGGCAGGGGACATCCAGCTTTGTGGCAGCCCAGCAAGGGTGACCATGAACCTGGCTGAGCTTGTGAAAGTTTCTGGCAGAGACCCCTCCTCACCCTGACGCTTCCGCAGTGTACATTCTGTGGGGGTGTCCAGGAGCCCCTTGCAGGCACCCTGCAGGTGTTCCCCAATAAATATTGACAGAACTAACAGGGGAAGGCATGTGCTGGGGCTAAATATGGTTCCTGGCTCAGGAAAGCTACCAGAGGAATGAACACAGTCACCATATGCAACAGCAGGGTTTGAGCGGACACTGGGGTTTCATTTGCGGGGCACAGGTATTGGAGTTTGAAGGAGAAGCTGGCCATTGTTTATGCTGCAGGATATCTCTCTTGGCTGGGGGAGACTAGCCCTGGAGCATGGGGTCCTTGGGTTCCCGAGTTTCATGACAGGCGTGAGGGTGGCACCGTGTGTCCTGGACACCCGTAGTGCAGAGACCTGGTGAGAGGCCTCTCCTGCTCCATGCTAGGTCGTGGGGAGCCTCCCTCCTGGCCTCAGATTCTGAACGCCCTTTGGTGTCGATAACGAAAAGATACTCCCTTCCTCTTTTGAAGGCAACAGGCCCACGGGCAGTGCTGCCCGAGGAGGATCAGGAGTGTGCATCTTGGCTCCCTCCGAGCAGAGAGGCCCACAGAAAGATACAGTTGTTTTATCACTTGCAAAAAGTGCCTTGTGGCCCATAACAGAGCCCACGGAGTGCTCGTTGGAATGATAACCCGGGTGGAAGCTCGTGGTGCCCCTGCCTCCCAGGGGCCCCCGTGGTTGCCAGTGTGCAGAGAGGCTGCACAGGCCCCTGGTTAGGGGAGCTGGCGGGTGGGCATGGAGGGTGCTCACCCCATGGTGGGCTGTGTCGGCCCATCTTGGACCTGGGGATGGCACGGCCCGCTGGGTCTGAATGACTCTGCGTAAGCCTTAGGATGGCCTGAACTCCGGCTCTAAGAGATCCCCGCCAAAGAGGCCCCCCCGCTTCTAGAGAAGACCCCACACTAGAGGGGCTGAGCCCTTCTCAGGCCCCTGGGGTCCCTCCCGAACAATTTATCGTGGACCTGGCTGGTCTCTGGCGGCTGAGGTTCCGAGAGATCCGATGATCTGGAGGCTGGTGGGTGACCGTGCACCTGAGACAGCAGCACCTGTGTGACCAGGCCCAGAGTCCTGGCCACCAGCCCCTTCTCAGTGGAGCGGAGGCTGGGCCCTGCCCAGGTGGCCTGACTGGCACCCGCAGCACTGGTCCTGCCCTGCCCACTCACTCCCGCGTTCCTTGTGCGTGAGCTCAGCTGCTGCACTAAGGAAGCGAAACCTGGAGGCTGTCCCCACGTCTCACTGTGTGAGCATGGGCGGGCCGCTACAGTGACCCCCTCCAGTGGCCTGGGCGGATGCTGGCCTGTTTCCTGCTGTCGCTCAGGATGTTAATGGGCTCAAAGGATGAGCTCGGGTGGACCCTCCTTTTCCTCCCTGGGGCAGCGGGGGAGGGGGAGAAGGGGGCGCCTGCAGAGGTCCTGGAGCTCATTACACTGGGTCCTGTGAGCACGGGGTCTGTTCTCGAATGCCCACCCCTTAGGGCAGTGTCTCAGACCTGTGTCTGTCACTACAGTGAGGAACATTTTATGCTGAAACTCTGTACACACATGCACACAAAAGGATACACTCACGTGCACATGGGAGCATATACTTGCATATACACATGCACACGAGTATACACTCACATGCAGTACACACACACACCTGGAACACCAGAATCCAGGATGGAATGCCCCCTCCTAGGTTCATACCTGCTTCTGTTCTGTTCCATTTGAACAAACACACGTGCACCGTGTGGCGTTCCTCTGCCCGGAGGTCTGGATGGCGGTGTGAGCAGTGGCTGAGGGCTCAGCGGCCCCTGCGTTTCCTCCTCTGCTGATAATCCCAGACCTGGTGTCCCACTCAGGACCCTCCCCTCTGTGCTGCTTGTTAGGTGACGTCCCTCCCCAATGGCCACGCACTCCCCACTGCAGTGTCTGGTCTCCAGACCAGTGACTTGTGTCCTGTCTCCCCTCCCGCCCCATCAGCCCCACGTCACGGTGCCTGGTGTTCAGGACACGTGGGCCCGACTCCTCTCCACTCTGACCTCGCTTCTTAGATTACTGAGCAGCTCCGACAGCTCCCCGCATCTGCCCGGCCCTTGGCTACAGTCTGGTCTCCCTGAGCGGTCAGAGGGGTCCTTTTGAAATGTAGTCAGCTGGCCTGGCTCTGCCCAGGCCCTCTGCAGCTTCCCATCCTGTCCGGGCGGTGAGGGGAAGCAGAGCCTTCCCTGCCATGGGCTACGAGGTGAGGTGATGGGCTCTCACCTGTTACTGCCACCCGATTCCTCCCCGCTGACCCTTCACCCTGCAGGCTGTCATGCTGACCCTCACGTACCCACCGGCCCTGGCCTCGGGGCCTTTACGCTGCTCTGGCCTGCCTGTGGCTTTCCTCCCTTGACCACGTGCTTCACTCCCTACTTTCCTATCTCGGCTGAGAACTCCCTTCCCTGCCTCTGCCCGAGCCTGTGTCCTGCTGTCTTGTTCTCCAAACGCACAGGATGCTGCCTGGTGTGTGATGTGGGCGTGCCTTCCTTCTCGGATGTCAGCCCTGTGGGGATGGGATTTTGTTGGACAGGGTCCCTGCTGTGTCCCTGTGTATCCTCTGCTCTGTTGCAGCACATGGCAGGTGCCTTCACCTTCGCTGCACCCAGGAAGGAAGGTGCGTTTGCCCTGTGGGCGAGGCCTCTCAGCTTCCCTTCTCAGGTTCCCCGCATGGTGTTGAGCCCAGTGGGCGCCCCGTTGACGAGCCGCGCGCCCAGCCCCGGGGGAGTAGGTGGTAGGTCAGGTGCGGGGCCTCATTCCTCATGAACACAGTCTCAGTTCCTCTGTGCCGGTGCTCCTGGCTGCACCTCAGGGTGGGCGGATGGGGCAGTTGCCAAGCAGCAGGTTTTCTGGAGCCAGATTGCACAGCCCTTCTCGGAATCCACCGTGTTGGTCCCTCCGGCTGAGGGCAAGGAGCAGGGGACGGAGGGCATTACCTGGGGCCGGGCTGCCTGCAGGCTGGGGCTGGGAAGGTGAGGGCATCCGGCCTCTGTTCACGCAGAAGCGCCTGGGGCCTCCATGGTGTGCGGCGGTTTCCCCTCCCAGGCGTCTTTCTCTTGTCCTCAGGATAGATCAGACGCATATCGAACTAGTGGACCTGAAGACGTAGGCTGGGGCCAAGTTCCTTCCAGTGTTCTCCCTGGCTGGGGTTGGCTGTCGGCAGTCAGTGCCTGTTACCCCGTAGAACTCACGTTTGGCAGCTGTTGGTGTGTGCCTGTTTTTATGCCTTGTAATTAAAACATTTATGTGGCCTTCGCAGTGAAAATCTAATTTCTTCCGTCTAAGAACTGCTGATATTGGCACCGAGACGCCAGTCCACCGGGCAAACAGATCCGGAACCTGTTGGATTATTCATCGCATGGTGTTTGCGAATCAGGCTGTGGATTGCTCTAATCAGAGCTGGTGTTTGCTAATTGATGTGTTGAGTGAAGATTTTAGTGGGAGGGGGCGCCGCGCAGTGCTGCGTCCCTTGTGTCTGGCTGGTGGGAGGGCCTTTCTTGGCTGACTCAGCCCTGCCAGACGGGGTGGTGGCGCCTCAGCAGCGACCGTCTGAGCGCTGAGCGCTACCCCACATGCTCTAGGTATAGCCATCCGCTTGTTTAACCTGCAGAGCCCCAATGCAGCAGGGTCTGTTCTTATCCCCATTGTACAGACGTGAAAACCGAGGCTTAGGAGGGTTCTTTGCCTGGGTTGTTCAGCAAGGGCAGAGCCGGGATTTGGACTCGGGATGCCTGACTGGCTTCCTAGTCTCGGGCCGGAAGGTGATGCCTACCATTTTCTCCTCACTGTCGGGATGCTCCCTGAGTTACTGGGTCACCCTGATGCGCTTCTTCTCTCTTCTCTGCTTTCCTCCAGACCATCATGGAGCAGTTCAACCCCAGCCTGCGGAACTTCATCGCCATGGGGAAGAACTATGAGAAAGCCCTGGCAGGTAGGTGGCGGGATGGGAGCGACAGCATCTCAGTACACGGGCAACTCTTGGGGCCTCATTAGAAATGGCAGGTGGTGTTTTGTTCCAGAAACAGAACTCAGCAGAGTGAGGGTGTAGATGTCGCCCCTCAGAGACCTGTGAGCCCTGAAATCTGTCCATGCTGTCTTGGGGACAGCTGCGTCCTCGGTCTTGTCTGGTGGGTGTGACGAAAGCTCGGGATCTGGCTGCTGTTTTAGTCCACAGCACCCAAAGACAGGCAGGATGTGGATGTCTGACCTCCAGAATTGTCCTGAGACTGTAGGACTGGGGCTTAAATGAAGCGGTAGGTGCCCACGGCGGCTTTGGGTTTGGGGCCTGCAGTGTCTGCCTGGCGAGGGAACTCCCCGTGGCTCACAAGGCCCGGGACAGAGGGCAATGGGGGGAGGCGCTCTGCTCAGTCTCCTCGAGACCCCCTGCCTGCCCAGCTCAGAGAGGGGACGTCGGTGCTGGTGCACTGCAGCGGGGACTGTGAGTGCATCTGGGCCCTTCCATCCCAGTGGGGTCCGGCTGAGTCATGCCGTGGTCACCCTGTTCTTGGGCACTGACCTCTGGTCTCTCACACCCTTGACCGTGTCTCTACCTGCCGGGTGTTAGGGTGTCTTTCTACAGCATCTCTGTGGGCAAAGCCTCTACCCGCTGTGTCATCAAAACACGCGCCAGCCTCCGCCAGCTGGCTGGGCGCTCCACAGCCCCGTGGGGGCTCGCTCGTTGGCTGGGGGTTCGGTTAGAGAAGCAAGGAGAGGGCCAGAGCTGGTCAGCCCTTATTCTTTCCTGCTCCTCTGGTCACCCAGGGACAGAGCACCCAGCAGAACCCGCCTGTCCCTGGGCAGTGGCCTTGCTAGTCTCCAGGTGAGGGTGTGTGGCCACAGTCCTGCCCCCTCACCAGGTCCAGGGGGCAGAGGGGGCCTCTTGTGGTGCCCCAGTTGTACCAGATGGGCCCTGCGCCCTGGTCTTTCCTTCTAGGGGACGCCTCTGCAGGCTGACCCTTTTGAAGGGGAAGGCAGCAGCGCCTTACACAGACCATGCTGGGAGTGCGAGAGGGCAGTGTTCTCTGTCTCGCCTCTCGGGGTCGACAGCATTGACAGGCAGCCCCTGGCTGTCTCCCTGTTTCTGTGGGCGTGGGGGGGCAGGGGCACACAGGTGTTCTGCAGCCGGCTCCCTTGACACTGTCCCAGGGGCCCATGAGGTCCCAAGCAAAAAAGGAGGCTCCTGCTCGTGGGACACAGGTTCTGCCGCATCATAATTGTCAGAAGGAGCTGTCCTTCCTGGAGCTGAGACCCAGCCTGTAGGGTCTTAATGACCACAGTGGATCCCAGGCTGTGGCAGTGACCTCTGTCCCTGCCGGCAGTTGATAGCAGGGTCCGTGGCCTCTGAGGGTCAGCTCGGCCTCCAGGTGGAGGTCCTGTGCCGGGTCCCCTCCCCCCCCAATACTCCACTTGCAGGACAGGCTCTGGTGTGTCCTCCGAGAGCTGGCTCTGCGTCCCGTCTGCGATATTGATAGACAGGAAGAGGCTTCTGAACCGCGGCGGGAGGCCGAGGCGTGGCCAAGACTGGCCTGGAGGGTTTCAGACCCGTGTTCCCGACACCTCAGGTGCCGCACCTGCTGGGCAGATCCTGCAAGCAGAGCTCATTTCCCTTCCCGTGGAGCAAGGCCGGTTCCCTCCAGTCCTGGCGGGCCCGGGTCCCGTGCGCTGTGAGTGCGGGAATCAAAAGCGCCAGGACTGTTCAGCCCACGAAGATGCACATCTCAGGCCAGTGGGGCTTCCTTTCTTGAGAGCCACTGTCTGCAGGACACTTCCTGCCTGTCATGTGCTTTCTCGTGGGGTGACGTGATCTCACTCCCAGTTGCACCGGTCAGTGCCGCTCGCGGAGAGTCTGAGTCAGGGCCTCAGACTGCATTCTCCTCTTTGGTCCGTGTGCCCTGGCCCTTTGACATATGGCACAGGTGTCCTTCCAGGCGTTTCCACCCCCACGTGGGTTCCTCATGAGGTTCTGCCGGGGACCGTGTTGGAGAATCAGGGGTTTCTTTCCTCTGCCTGTTTTCCTGGACTGTCTCCTGGGACAGAGCTCAGCTGGCCACTTCACTGTCATCACCTCAGCTGCACTCGGCCGCCCCAGTGCCAGACTTGAGCCAAGTTTGGCTTTTTGTTCATTTGTTTCAAGGAGCACCCCCTTCTGGCAGCAGGTGCCCTCTGGGGCGCAGAGCCCACATACTCTTGGGCTGCAGAACAAATGGTGTGCGCTTAATTGAAAACAACCTAAATAAAATTTGACCAGTGCCCAGTTATAAGCCCCTAACTGGGTTCTGTAGAAAACGGATTAGCGAGTGTAATTATGCCTCTGGTGGCTGCTCCCTGAGGCCTCGTCCTCCCTCCAGCCTGCAGGGCAGGGCAGGCTCCAGGCATACCGGGGGTCTCCACAGCCCGCCTTCCCCCAGGAGGAAGCTCTCCCCAGGCAGCAGGCACAGGGTGTGGGTCCTGGGGATTCAGCCGGCACTGAGCGTTTCAGGTCCCGTGAGGAGTCAGGGCCACCTGTGATTGGGTCAGAGTTGCCGTGGGAAGCCCTCCAGGCAGTGATGGCTTTAGCCTGCTTTGAGGGGGTGACTCCCTCCCAGTCTTCTCCGAGACCGGGGAGCCAGGAGAGAGAGTTCTGTACTCTGAGAGTTGAGTACCTGGCTTCCTGCTGACCGACTCTGCCAGTTTCAGCCTGGGCTTCATCTCCTGTGTACACTCAGTGACTCCCTCCCTCCCCGTCGCTGAGACCATGTGGTCATACGGCACCCTGCAGTTTGACTCAGTAGCTTCAGACCTGAACAGCACGCTGTGTTCTTATGGAAAAAAAGGGCCCTCGTGATTGGGACAAAGAACATCAACACGAAAGGGGGTTAGGTCCAGGCCAGACAGCCTCAGCCTAGGCCCTGGGAGGCCAGCATGCGCAGTGGTTGCTGCGTTGGTCCGGGATCTGGGCAGTCAGTCCCCAGTGAAGGAAGTAACCGCTCCCTTCTCTCCTCCCTCAGGTGTGACGTACGCAGCCAAAGGCTATTTCGATGCCCTTGTGAAGATGGGAGAGCTGGCCAGCGAGAGCCAGGGCTCCAAAGAACTTGGTAAGACCCCCCAACGCGGCAGAGACCCCCAGAGGTCCCTGAAGTCGTCGGATGTGCCCAGGCGGGTCTGGGGTTCTGTCCTGTGCCTGGTCCTTCTTTGATTTGGGATTGTGTTTTCCTGTCAAATAAGGAAAGATTTTCTAAAATGCCAGTAATCCTCAGGGCTGGCGAGGGTGGTGAGAAAGTGGGGCGCACCAGGCAGCCCCAGGGTGCTGCTCAGAGCTCACACTGGCGGGTCCGTCTCCCCTGAGAAGTGCTGCTCGGGGATGAGGAGATGGGGCAAATCCATGTTTACGAGTGTTGTGGCAAAAGTTGAATGGCTGACAGGGGAGCCATGTAAGAAGTGGAACTCATGATGGCATTTAACAGCATGGGGAAACGTTCCTGGTATGAAAATGAGTGGAAGAGGGTGCAAGCCCATAGAGTGGTGCGGCCCAATTTTGTATAAATACTTTGGGCACACACATATCTCATGACAGAGGAAGAGACCCCAGAAGTGTAACAGGTGGAATTTCTGGGATGGATTATGTTCTTTATGCACGAGCTCATGTTACATTTATAATCAAAGTGCACAGTATGAAACGTGAGAAGTCATGGGCTCCTCTCCAGTGGCCCGCGGCCCTGGGTTGTATTGGCAGGTTTGGCGCTTCGGTTTCTCTCTGTCCGTTAATTCCGGCTCCCAGAAGCGGCCTCTGTCTCGGGCACGCGGTGGTGTTCAGGCAGAAGCCCTGTAAATACAGCTGCCCGCTCGTGCTCGCGCTCCTCCCTTCGGCAGTTCCACACTGTCCTGCACCAGAAGTTGGGCCTGTCCACAGCAGGGCTTTGCAGTGGCCTCTGCCACTCTGTTGTTTGAGGACATGGAGGCCCGAGCCTGTCAGTGGCCCAGCCGGCCCCGGTGTCCCAGTCCCAGGTCAGCACTGTTCCGTGCAGGCCCGCCAGGTGTGTGCTGTGGTTGCTGCTGGGCAGAGCAACAGCCGTGTTCAGATTTCCGTGAGACCAGTGTGACAGCACAGCTGCTGTGTTGACAGACACGACCTTCCTGGGCTGGGAGGAGGGAGCAGGGGACATGGCTGGGTGGAACGAGTGACCAGGGCTGGACTTCTCATGCAGGCCAGGCTCTGCCTGCATGGGTGACGGGCCTTTGTCCAGCGTCTGAGAGGCGGTGCTGCTCTCCAGCTCTGTGGCTCGAGAGGGAAACCCCCTGGCCTCTTGTGGACGCAGAGCTGACCTGCCCTTGGCAGCCCCATGAGCGTGTGCAGGGGCTGAGGGGTACTGCGGTGCTCAGGCCTGCAGGCGCAGCCGCTTGGTGACGTGTAGGACGTTGGGGCGGGTGGAGGACTGGACTCCTTTGTGATAAGTGTGGCTGTGGACCAGCGGGCTCTGGGCTCAGAGGCACATCCGGTCCCCGCCCAGTGCTCCTGGGCAGCAGCTCCTGTGGCCACGGTCTGGGCCCCTGGCCCCCTCAGAGGGAAGTCTGGTGTGGTGCGTGAGCCCTGTGTGTTTGCACACAGGCTCCTGTCTGTCTGTGAAGGGGGAATTTTCTTATCGGGCTTAATGACATGGTGGCTGTGGGGACCAGGCATGCCTTCTCCACGTGGTCACACACACGTGCAGAAGAGCGAGAATCTGCCCACCGGAAACTCAAGTCCCCGTGTGGTGCCACAGTGAGGGTGAGCGTGTCTGAAGTGGCAGTGAGATTCCAGGACTCCCTGTTGGCAGAGTCCTTGGGGGTCGTTGCTCCAGCAGGCCTGGTGAGCAGGATGGACAAAGGGGGCAACAGCAGATGGGGAGGGCACCGTGGGAGAGACGTCCCTTCCCCTTCCCCCTCTGGGAGTCCGTTAGGACTCCAGCTTGAATCAGGGAGCTTCCGGTTTGCTTGTGGGGTTTTGAACTTTCTCTTGGAGCTCATCTGGGGCCTGGGGTCCATCACCAAATAGGAATCCCTGCTGAGTGTGTCTGCAGAGGTGGTCGGCGAGATGCCAGCCAAAGGAAGACCCTGTTTCCTCTACTCACAGCTCTTCTGACACCAAATGTGGGGGTTTGCCCACACCAGCCAGCTCTCCAGTTCTCTGCAGACGCCAGTGGGCGTCCTCCAGCTCAATTCAATTCTGACATTTCTACCTAGAGTTGGTGCAGGCCCCACAGATTGAGGGCTTCATCCCAAAAGACTGCCCCCCACTGCAGAGGCCAGTTGCAAGTAGTGGGTCCCCAGTTTCTCACATTTCTGTCCAATTTGGCTGCACATCAGGGGTTCCCATGATCCTCTGCTCGGGTGCGGTAATTTGCTAAAATGGCTGACAGAAGTCAGTTTTACAGTCAGCTTACACTTACCAGTTTATTACGTAATGTAGGTCTGATAAGGATACAGATGAAGAGAGACACGGTGCAAGGTCTGGGAGGGTCCCAAGCTCAGGAGCTTCTGTCCCCATGTCCCCTCCCAACATGTGAGTGTGTTCACTGACCTGGAAGCTCACCGAACCCTGTGGTTTGGGAGTTCTTACGGAGGCTTCGTCTGTGGGTGTGATCAGTTATCAGCTCAACATCTGCCCCCTCCTCCCCAGATAGTTGGGCTGGGGCTGAAAGTTCCAACTCCTGATTGTGGCGTGGTCTTTCTGGTGACCATCCCCCACCGAGGAGCCCACCCAGAGTCGCTTCATTGGAGGAAATTCCAAGGGATTTAGGAGCTGGATGTCAGGAACTGGAGAGCAAAGACCAATATCTATTTCTTCCTATGTCACACCAGCCCTGCTCCGGGAGTTGAATTTTTTCTTAGTGAAAGCTTTACTGAGACATAATTCAGGTGCCATACAACTCACTCGTGGAAAGTGTACAGTTCAACGGTTTCTTGTGTATTCATAGAGTTATGCAACCATCACCACGATCTAGTTCCAAAACCTTTTCATCACCCCAAAAAAGAAACCTTGTACCCATTAAGCAGTCACTCCCCATTCCTCCTCCCCGCAGCCCCTGGAGGCCACTAGTCTGCCTTCTGTCTCTATGGATTTGTCTGCCCTGGACGTTTCATATAAATGGAATCATACATATGTGACCTTTTGTGTCTGGCTTCTTTCAGTCAGCATAGTGTTTTCGAGATCCATCCAGGTTGTAACGTGTCGGTACTTCATTCCTTTTTATGGCTGAATAATATTCTGTTGTATGGATAGACCACATTTTATTTATCCATTACAATTGATGGACATTTGGGTTGTCTCCACCTTTTGACTAATTTAAGCAGTGCTGCTATGAGCAATCATGTACAGTATTTGTGTGGACACTTGTTTTCATGTATGCCTGGGAATGGAGCTGCTGGGTCAAATGGCTGGGAGTTGAATTTTTATTAAAGCAACACACAGCCTAGTCTGAAAGTAAGTTGGTCCGTTTGCCCCCGCCCCCCACACCCCACATTTGCCCAAGACCCACTTCTTCGAGGCAGTAACCTGTAGCTCTGCATGTCATTTTCTTGCTGTTTGCTCCCAAACATCTAAAAAGGCGAGTTTATGCTGTTAATTTTAATTTTAGGCATTGTCTAATGAATTCTTATTATAGAAGATTTGGATTTAGGATTTTTATACTGTCCCCTTGCCCCACCCAATATAGTGATCACAACTTTTCCTTAAATCAGTATATAGTGTTTATGTAATGATGGCGTAAATCCTGTTCACAGCTAAGAAATGTAGTGTGTCATAATTGCTGTCTTTACAGCTGACTGAGGTGTAATGGAATGGCAGTAACTCCACATGTCTAAAGTGGACAACATGGTGAGCTTTGACGTGTGTACACACTTGTGAAGACAGTGAACAGCTGCATCACCCCCAGAGTTTCCTGGGCCCCCAAGAAAGCCCTCCCTCCTTTCTCCCTCCCCTGCCCCCATGCCAGGCACCAGCGATGAGCTCTCTGCACTGTAATTTCGTGTGCATCTGCTCGAGTTTTCTCTAAACGGAGTCGCGTGGTGTGTGCTGTACCCTTTTTTGTCTGGCTGCTATCTGCATAGTTACTGAGAGATTCATCCATGTGTTGACGTGTTGACAGTCCGCAGTGCTTGGGTGCCGTCTCTGCTCCGTGGACCTGCCCAGCTGTTTATGCGTCTTCTGCTGACGGGCTTCGGGTCATCTCCAGATTGGGGCATTTCCAAATTGGCATTTCTCTAGTGAACTGACGGCGCTGAGCATCTTTTCCTGCTTATTTGCTTACTATTGATTGGTAAAAGTTCTCTGTGTGTTCTAGATAGAATTGCACTGTCAGATACATGTTTCACAAATATTTTCTCCCGGTCTGGTTTGCCTTTCATTTTTGTGTTTTTAGAAGAACAAAAATGTTTAATTTTAATGAAGTCTAACTGATTTTTTTCCCTTGAATTATAGTTTATGGATTTTTGTTATTATTTTGACTCTGATTATGAGTTTTATTGTGACAACTTTGTTTTTTCTAGAGTTGATAATGCCTCACTTCTCACGTGCTTAGTTCTCAGTGTCCTGTCGTTAACTTACTGCGTGCCCTTGGCACACGAGGACTGCGCTGCCAGAAGCTTCCCGGTTCATCCAGCTGTTCCTTCTCTTGGAGCTTGTCCTCCTGGACCCCTTCCTGCTCTGATGCCTCTCGGCTGCCACTCGGCTGTGCGTGGGACGTCCCTTCTCGGTCCCCGGGACTGTTTTCTGGGTCCTGTTTGTCCCTCAATTAGGGGCTCATCCTTTGTGATACGTCCTGGTTCCTCAGCAGGTATATGGGAAATGCGTGTTTGAGCCATGTCTGTCTGCAGCTGTCTCTCTTCCTGGCACTGATGGTGCAGAGTTCCGGTGGGAGCCGGTCTTCCCTCTGAGTGGCAGGTACCACCCACGGTCCTCTGACTCCCAGTGTTGTCTTCTTCAGTGCTGTTTTGATGCTGATTTTTTTTAATGTGAGTTTTGTTTCTCCCTCCCTGGAAGCTTTTGAGATCTCTATCCTTGGTGGGTGTTGTGAAATTTCTTGACACTGTGCCTGTGTGTTGGGGGCAGGGTCCGAGGGGGACCAGCATTGACGCTGCGACCCCGGGTGAGGAGGGATGGAGGGGGCACTGGGAGGGGTGGAGGACAGGAGCAAGGGATAAATCCAAAGGTGTGAGATGGACAAAAACGAGGCATTTGGGCAGAAGTGGGAAAAGTCTGGAGCGGAGGAGGGTGGCGAGGCTGCGAGGGGGCAGGGCTGGGAGCAAGCAGGGCCTCTGGGCTTCAGGTTACACGAAGATGGGTTTGTGCAGCTCGGATTTTGCACTCAGAGTTAGGACCCACCTGTGTTGTCGCCAGCAGCGGGGCCCGCTTGTTTTCGCTGCTGTAGAATATTCCATGAACACATGATAAACACAGCTTATTCCTCTGTTCTCCTTTTTGTCAGCAGTTGGGTTATTACTCGTGGGTTTTGCTGCTCTGAAAAGCTGGTCCACAGGACCATGACGCTGAGCCCTGCTGCAGGGTGACCTCCACGCGGTTCTGCAGCGTTCCACGGCCGCTGCGCATGGGACCACCACTCCACGTACTGCCCACGGGCTGCTGCCACCCTGCAGGGCTGCCTCCGATGCGGCACCAGGGCTGGCGCAGTCAGACCCAGGCCCTCCCTCCTGGCCTGCTGTCTTCCTCGGGGACAGGAGTGAATGAGTGGGCTGGTGCCCGGCTTGTGAGTTTTCAGAATGCTCCCATCTGACTGAGGCCTGGCACAGCTGCCTTCTCTTCTCATGCCCTCGTGCCACCTTCTGCACGGGCGAGCCCCCGCCCTGCAGGTCACCCCAACCCCCAGGCAGAGAAGCAGCAGCTCTGGCCAACCTGGTTCTTGGAGGGGAGGGGAGGGGAAAACCAAAACCAGGACCCAGCATCTTGGACACCAGCGGACAAATTGTTTTCACTTTTTTATAACTGGGATGTCCTAGGTGCCGTTATACCGGAGGCACCAGCCCAGGGGCATGCCAGCCCTGGGCCTGCCCTGCATGGTGACCTGCTGAGACGGGTGAGGTCTTCTGGGCCATTCTGAGCCTTTCACCTCTGCTCCCTGCTGTGAGACCCTGGTGGAAATTCACATTTGGGGTCCTTTGCTCTTGGCTGAGTGTGGAGCGGTTTGGGGTTCAGTGGTGCATTTTTGCCACTGTCCCCGTGGAAGAATGTCATTGGGGTTTTAGGTGTTGAGGTCCCTTGCTTAGGAAACGTTTTCCTCCCGGTCCCTCAGTTCCTTGGTCTCATTAACTCTGCTGTGTCTGGGCATCCACATGAGTTCCCCTCCTCAGAGGCTGTTGAGGACCAGGGGTGGGGGAGGGCGTGCCAATTCCCGAATCATCTGAGTCCTGGGTTCCTCGACAGGCTGTTCTGTCTGGCGTGCGGCCTGTGTTTGTAGTTGTCCGCTGTGTTTGAAAAGAACATATATTCCCGGATTACAGGTGCAGGGTTCCTAATTGTGTCCAAATCTTCAGTAATTTCCTCTACTCATTAATAAGTGAAAGAGGCATTCGTCTTACTCTCCGTCGGTTTCTCTGTGTAGCTTGTGCTTTACGTGTTTGCAGGCTGTGTTATGAGTATGTAAACTACACTTCGTACAGTCGTCTCTTCCTGATGAGCTGAACTCTATCATGTTAGTGACCTTCTCTGTCCCTAATCTCATTTTTAGTCTATTTTACTTGATGCTGACTTTGGTTTCTTCCTCCTCTTCCTGTCTACATCCCTCATTTCTGATTACTTTCTCCCCAGCAGACCTTACCCCCCCGGACGGGAGGGAAGAGGCGCGATGTCCCTGCCGTCCTGGGGTGAACCAGAGCCCTCGAGGACGGAGTGCCTCCCAGAGAGGTGAAGCTCTGGCTGAGTCCTGGAGGCCATGTCGGGGGCGCTCTGCTCGCACTGACGGTGTCCCAGGCCAGGAGCCAGGTCCTCTTGACCAGAGATTGTTTTCAGAGATATAATCTTGATGCCTAGCAAAGCAGGGCTTCATCCGCCGTCTCACTGCTGACTTCCTGCCTGGGTCCCTCTGGGTGTGGCCCCTGGTGGCTTTGGGGTCAGGGATTGCCGGGCAAGCTGTGGCAGAGACCGGGGCCGCTCCTCGTTTGTCTTCCTTTTTCTGTTCTGATCCCTTCCCGTCTTCTCGTTCTTCTGGTTCTTTTTGCCTTTTCGTTCCCTTTAGGGTGGAAGCTTCTGTGGCTCCTGCTCTCTTCCCTGGGCTGACGGCCCGGTAGGACGATGTAGGATTCAACTGTGCTGACCCTTGTCTAATTGCTATGGAAGATGCTGCACCCCCCATTCCCCTGCTGAGCACTGTACCCTGCAAAGAGTGGAGGTCTTGAGCAGCACGTGTCCCCCACATTAGCCAAAGGTGGGCTGCTCACAGGTAAACCCCCAAGTCACCAGAGTAGAGAGACTTCAGATGCGAGGTTTCCCACTCTGAGTGAGAGCCGTGGCCCCGTGTGGTCAAAGCCCAGAGTCGTTTGTGCTTCAAAGGAGCAGTCAGGGGGAGCTGCCCCTTTGTTCCTCCCTCTCCTGTGGAAGGAACTCTGCCTTTGTCCTGTTGGTTCCTGCTGGGCGGGTGTGGCCTCAGGCCCTGCAGCTCCAGACCTCACAGAGGGAACATCCTCTCATGTTTACTCGGATTTTTTTCCCTTCAGAGAAAAGCCTCTGTGGTTGGCTCTCAGGGTTTGCTTTGATATGCAGGCTGCTTAGTCAGGGAGTTCCAGAAACTTCTTGCAGCCCTTCTAACCCCCTGGCTAGCAGCCACCCACACTTGACTGTGTGCTGGTTGACTTCAGCCTCTCGGCCCTTCACCCTCAGCCTGTCGGGCTCGCCTCAGTGCCACCCCCGCCCCACGGCAGGGTAGTTACAGAGGCGGATCCTGCCTCCGATCGGATCCATGTGTCCTTGGGGGCGGCTATTCCAAGGCCCTGTTCTGCTCGTCTTCCTCACGGTTTTCTGTGCTTGCTTGGACTGACTGGCAGCTCAGGGTGATGGGTGTGTCCAGCCCGGGTCTGAGGCTCCAGGCCAGTCCCTGGTGTGTGCAGACACATGCCTTCCTGGAGACCAGGGAGCCAGGACAGTGGCCTGAGGGAGGATGACCGCCCATCTGTGTGCTTATCTGTTTTCAGACCAGGAACCCAGGGGACTTGCTAAGATCTGGGAGTGAGCGCATCCGTGTCTCCCACTCCCTACTTTCTCTTGAGCCCCTTGGCAGTGGCAGGCACTACGAGGGCCCAGCCAGGAGGCCATAAGCAGAGGGTGGGCAGGCGGCCACCTTGCTGCCAGTTGCAGCAGGGTGCACACTTGTCTCTCCCTGATCCTCCTGACCACAGGCAGTCAGAAGTGCCTGATGGGGGAGCACAGCAGAGAGTGGCGGATATTTCCAGAAGACTCCAACATGGGCTTTGGGGCTGGTCAGGGAGGTCGGGTCTTTGAGTCAGGTTGTCTTCTACCTGAAGGAAGAGAGCGTTTTCCCAGCTCTGCAGAAGCCATCGGAGCACAACTGAGTGTCAGCATCTGTCTCCTGTCTTGGGCGCCATCCCAGCACCTGCTTTGCAGAGGGCTGAGCCAGGGAGGACTCACAGCAGTGGCTGTGTCCCTTCCAGGCTCTCTGCTTTTTTTTTTTTTTTTCTGGCAAGGAAGATTCGCCCTAAGCTAACATCTGTTGCCACTCTTCCTCTTCTTTGTATGTGGGTCACTGCCACAGCATGGGTGACAAGTGGTAGGTCTGCACCCGGGATCTGAACCTGTGAACCCCAGGTCGCCAAAGCAGAGTGCACCCAACTTAATCGCTATGCCACTGGGCTGGCTCCTGC
This sequence comes from Tapirus indicus, assembly GCA_031878705.1. NCBI lineage: Eukaryota > Metazoa > Chordata > Mammalia > Perissodactyla > Tapiridae > Tapirus > Tapirus indicus. Next base: position 58,933,627 of record CM062932.1, read on the forward strand.
TACTTCTTCTTTAAACTTTAAGTTATAGGACATTTCAGTTCACGTAAAAGCAGAGAGAACAATGTAAAGAACCCCGGGTGCTCATCACCAGCCAGGTACAGACCAAGTCATGGCTGTCTTGTCTCATCTGTGCCCCATCACTGCTCCACCCAGGCATCCCCGATGTCTCCTCATTTCTTCTCCATTCCAGCTTCCATGTGCACCGTCAGCATTCTCAGCCTTGGCCGAGGAGCTGAAAGCACATGTCTTCCCTGGTCCAGGGAGTGAATGGACTGGCTTCCGGGCCCTCTCTTCCACTGTCACAGCCACTCAAAAATGGGTCTGGCCAGGGGTCACAGTCTGCATTGAAATGCTTGCTGATATCTTTCCCCGGTGTTGGCTCCTGGGATGCCCTGCTCTGGGGATGCCCTGAGCCCTAGAGGTGCTTGCTCCTGATGGTGCCCTGGTTCCTTGGGATACCTTGGCTCCTCAGGGTGCCCTGGCTCCTGGGGCGCACTAGCTCCTTGGGGTAGCCTGTTCCTGGGAGTGCCCTAGTTCCTCGGGGTACCCTGCTCCTGGGGGGCTCCACCATGGACGTTGTTCTGGTTCTTTGTGCAGTGGAGGGTGCTGTCCAGTCCACCTCACTGACAGCTGTGCTGTCATCTGCAGTACCCCCAGGGTGCTGCATACCTGAGCACATTCGGCTCCCTGGATGGCTGCCTGCAGCCACGCCCCTAGCTCTTTTTCCCAAGGTCACTGTGCGAAGAGCCAGCTGGACCCCAGACGGCGGGATTGGAGGTAGAGGCCGGAGTCCCGATGCTCCTGGGCTCCTGGTACAGTCTGCAGACGTGGGCAGGTGGCTCGGGTGCTCTGTGCTGGGATCACTCACGCGGGAAGAGGGTCATGTCGCCTGCGCTTTGGCCCTCCCTGGCTTTGCAGGGAGGCTAAGGTTCCATAGCTATCTGAAGTGTTCTAGACTCTTCAGGAAAGCGACACTGTCTCAAGTGAAGCCGTCGTTGCAGCGAGCAGGGCACACAGGGTTACCTGTGCCCTCCATTTTCCCCATTCATGGCTGAGCCTCTCCCGTCTGGAGCTTCTGTCTGGGGCCTCGAGTCTGTCTGCTCAGCTGAGGGCTGGCACGGAGCGGCTCTTTTGTGCGGCCCCCACCGTCTCCCGAGGCCTCTGTTGTGTTCTCTGCCTTTGAAGCAGCCTCTCGTTTGTGATCTTGGGGCATGTGTGTGCTTGCAGGGCTGCCGGGCCTGCACTCAGAGGCCATGTGCCTGCACCCGTGAGAGTGGCAGGAGCTCCAGCTGGGTGCGGCCTGGGGCGGGATGCAGGCTGGTGGGAGGCAGCTCCCCGCACCTGAAACTGGGCTGGGTTTGGCCACTGAGTCACTGGATTAAGGTGTGGCCTGAACAGTCCCTGGCATTTGGCTGCTGTCCACACCTGGTTACCTGAGTGAAGAACAGAGGTAAACATTCCCAGGCCCGCCTTGGAAACTCGCCCTGTGGGACTCAGGCGCCTCTTCTCGTTCCTGCAGGCATCTGCTGATTTTCCCAAGTCGGCCTTGTGCCTAGAGGCACAGGGTGGGCCGTTCCCTGTGTGCAGTGTTGATGAATGCAGGGGACCAGCAGAAGGGAACACCCTTAACTCTGTGACCCCAGGGGCCTTTGAGACTGTTGCTGGATGGCTCCTGTTGGCAGAGGTGTTTCTGAGATGGTGCGCTGCACTGCTCAACCTGGTTGGGGGGCTGATCACCTGGTCTGGCTGCTCACCTGGTCGAGGGGCTGCTCACTTGATCAGGCTGCCTACCTGGTCCAGCTGCTCCCCTGGTCAGGGGGGGCTGTTCTCCTGGTCGAGGGCGTGCTCACCTGGTTGGGCTGCTGTGCTCTTGGTGAGGCCAGGGGTTTGTCAGACAGAGCGGTCCACAGCTGGCCAGGGAGCTCGAGCATGTGCCAGCCTCCCTTTTGGGCATGTGACAGCAGTCTGTCTGATGTGCCACCTGCTGTCAGACCCTAACAGCAGGACTGCCTTTGACTGCTAATCCTCCTAACAACGCTGTTTGAAGGCCTTAATTAGACCCACACAGCAGGAGCTGTGTCGATTTCACACCCCTGAGAGGCCTGACTCAGAGCCCCCACGTCGCCTGACACTGGGCCATGGGCCTTCATGGCAGCCAGCTGTTGGCAGACAGTGTCCCTGTGGCAGCCTGGAGCAGGACTCGTTGCCCTGCAACCTGCCTTTACCTTTTCTCCCAGCTAACAACACCAAGGTCCCCCCACTGTCCCTCCTGCTCCCACCCCCACTATAGCACATGGAGGCGGGGTGCCCCTTGGACAACAACCAGAAGAGGTAGCTGGTGCACAGACAGTCACCAGACCCCCAGGAATAAAGACCGTACTCTCTTGGCCATCCGCAGGCAGCATCGATCCGTCAGGGCTTGACACAGACAGCTTTTTTGCAGTCTCTGTCCTCGTGCTCAGCTTGGTGTGGACGCTAAATAAACTGAAGCCAGCCAGGGGGCAGGCAGGACAGCCTCATCTGTCTTGGGCCGTGTTCACTCCACCCAGCTTGGCAGCCGAGGCCCTGGGGCTGAACACGGGAGGGCTGGGGCGGTCTGGGGCCAGGGGGGAGCCTTCTCAGGGCCCCCGGAGCCCAGTGACTAATGTGCAGGGCCGGGGGCCTCCAGCAGACCAGCTTTGCTACCCCCACGAGAGGGTTACGGTGCCGGGTTGTTGAGTCTTTGTCGGGAGAGATTAGTGAACGTGTTGACGGGACCTGCGTGCTCTCGGGGCAGGCCTGTTGATAGCAGGAGACAGCTGGGCGTGCTGTCATGTTTCCTCGACGTCCAAGTGCCCACTCGGGGCAGGAATATCCATGGGGAACAGCAGCGCGTGGCTGGGTCTCGTCCCGAGGACGGGCTGGTGAGCGCAGGGCCTCTGGCCTGGTTCCTGGGGTTCCTGCCCAGGAGGAGGCGAAGAGGAGTCTTCAGCCCTGGTTCCAACCTGAGCCTGGTTCCTGGCGGTGACTTGGGGCTGGGTGGGGTCTATGGGGACCTATCCCGGATCCTGGCATGTAGCAGGAGGCTGCTGAGGCCTCTTAAACCCGTTCCTGCAGCAGCGCGCCCTCTGGGCCCGGAGCCCGGGGGCGTGGAGTGTGAAGGCTCTGGGGGGACAGCTTTCCCACCACGGCCAGTCTGGCCCCGAGCACCTGGGCGGCCAGAAGGCCCTGGGGGCCCCCAATCCCGTGGCCCCCATGTCTCCCCTGAATTGAGGCACCCCTGACGGTGTGTACCACGTTCTCCGTGCTGTCAGTGGTCCCCCAGTGAGAGCATGTGAGGAGGAGAGCAGCTCCCTCACTCAGCCTCAAGCAGGAGCTGGCCAGGAGCTGGCTGCACTGGAGTATGGCCCCCACACAGCAGTGGCCACAGGGATGGCTCAGGTGCTGGCTCAGGACCCTCTATGGCCAGTCTCTGACCATCCCGAGGGGTGCCGGTCCCTGGAGTGCCCGGCGTTGGTGGGAGGACAGGCATGTCAGAGGGACTGTTGATGCTCTGACCACAGCAGCCTGGTGTCCTGATGACCTGTCCTCTCTGAGTGGCCTGTTTCTCTTTGAGTCTCAAAAGAATTAGAGCAAGTTGGTGCCTGAGAAACCGTCCCCAGGAGAGCTGCTGTACACTTGGACAGTTAATCAGGGAGCACGAATGGGCGGGGTTAATGGAGAGCCACCATCACTTACGGTCGCTTGTGGGTTCTCAGTGGCACTTGGTAAGGAGCTGAGCAGCAGGGTCTCCCCATGGCCTGAGGCCTGCTCTGAACTGGGGAGGGGTTCTTTGTGGCTTCTTGCCCCTGGAGAGGGGCCACGCTGTGGGGGAGTATCTATGCACCTTCAACCATGGAGCGAGATCTACACGCCTTCAGGAAGGGAGTGGATCTACACGCCTTCAAGCTTTGGCCCTGGGTCTCCCGCCCCTGCTGAGGTCCAGGCGGCCTCCCGTGGCCGTGTTGGGGTGTGCTCCATTAGGTGCACAGGTGCATCTTAGCCTCTCATGTCTTTTCTTTGGGTGGAAATGTAGGAAGAAAACTCCTCCACTCTGTTCACACCTTACCTTTCCTTGCAAATTGTATCAGGCAGAAGAAAGAAACGGCGTTTTAAAAATCAGTGAGGCTGGTGGGTGGAAGGTCTGCTGGAGACGAGTCCCATGGACAGGTGAGGCGGGAGAGGGGTGCAGGGGAAGGTCGCTGTTCCCACTGTCCCCCACAGCGGCAGCGAGCGTCTCACCGTGCCTGTTGCCTGCTGCTGCTGGGGGGGCCTGGCCCAGCCTGCCCGGCCTTTGTGGAGAAGACATCAGATTGACTCAAAGTCCCCACCAAGCCCTGCATCCACCTCTGCGTGTCCCTCAGGGCTCAGCCCACTGCTTCGTATTTTCCTGTCCACAAGTCCCTTTGAAGTAGCCCCCGCCACCCTGGACAGACAACCTGGGAACCCCAGACCCCTGCCGTGTGACTGGACTCCTAAGAGCATGCAGATCGCCCTAGGACGGTGTCCAAATGCAGATTCAACTCCAGAAGGCCCGGTGTGGGCCTGAGATTCTGAGACCTGAGCAGGCTCCCAGGTGTGGCCAACACCAAGCCAGGACCTGAGCAGAGCAGGTGGGGGTGGAGGCCAGCTGGACGGGCGGGGGCCACGTGTGATCAGCTTCTCCTCTTCCTGGTTCCACAAAGCCCCCATGCCCAGGCACCAACTGTTGACACAGCATTGACACTAAGGGAGTCTCTGGTCTTGTTCTGTTGCGGAACAGCACGTCGGTGAGGGTCGTTGTCTTGCTGTCTTCACCATGGCAGCACAGCCATTGATTTTCTTAGTTACCCACCCCCAGCCACCTTCCGTTTTTGCCCTTTTTGTGGGCTGGAGAAGAACCCTACTTCTCCCAGGGAGAAGCTGGTGGCTTCGAGACCAGCAGAGAGGACAGTGGGGGTGGTAGCTGATCCCAGAGGGGGTCCCTCGGTGCTGTCTGAGCCCTGTGTCCTGTCCCGGTGGCTCTGACAGCGTGACGCCCCCACGACCCCTCAGCTGTCCGTCTTCCCGTAATGAGAGCTCTAGATTCGCGCCTTGTGCAGGCGGATGCTAATTAGCTCTCAGAGGCGCCTTTCCACTTTGGAAGCCACCAGGATAATTGCGCATTATGGATATTTGCTTCAGAAGGCTCCAGAAGGTGATGTACACTCCCAGCCAAGTTTGAGCAGCTGACCCCTTGGCTCAGAGCCCTTCTGCCACCAGCAGGGAACAGGAGCTCTGCCCCCTCCTGAAATGACAGATACCAGAGAAACGAGTGTTTTGGTGCCCTTGGTGGCCACTGGTGACCAAGAGGAATGCCGTGGCCACTCAGCATCAACAGCGCATCCTGCTCGCCAGATTCGAGTCAGGCACCAGGAAGACATGGCAGGAGGTCAAGTTATCGAAGGAAGGTCAGATGCCTTCTCTGCACCCTCCAGCACCATCTGGGGCTGCTGAGGACTCTTCTAGCACATGGCTCTGCCCGGGAGGAGGTGGAGAACACCAGCAAATCCCACCTACCCCAACGCGGCACACGCACATCGGTCTCATGGCTGCAAAGTCACAGCTGTGCTGGTCTCGTCTTTGCTTCTTCCAGGCTGGTCATCCAAGACCCAGGGTCACTGCCTGGGCAGGGTGGGGCTCCGGACAGGCCTGTGGCCGCCACAGTCCTCACTGTGGTCCTTACCTGCAGCTCCAGTTCACCGACCCACGGGGAGGAGCCGGCTGAGTTATGGGTTCCACTGGCCCGAGGGCGGCCGACACTCCCTTCTCTGAGGCTCCCACCCCGAGCTCTGTGGGCTCCTCCAGAGAGGTGGGGTGGCTCTGGTCTGGCTGGACCTACCTTGATCAGGGAGCAAGAGGTGTTCTCCCGGCACCCCTCCGACCGTGCCTCGTGGCCTCGTAAGTTCTCTGAGTCCCACAAAGATCCTCCTGCTTTGTGACGCTTACACTCTGCAGTCGGGCCTCAGCACCAAGAAGCATTGTCCTCCCTAACCTGCCAGCACGAACACTCTCTTCCCAGTCCCACCCGGGCCACAGTCTCGCAGGCATCCCAGCCTGGCGTTTCCATCAACCCTCAGCCCCTGCCTGGCATATGGGGGTGCAGGCAATCAGAGAAGGGGCCACTCTCCCTCAGAGAGTCCTGGTGTGAGAACCCCCGAGGTCTGGGAGGGCTTCAGCCTTTGTGGGTACACCTGACAGCCCTAGGGCCGCCCTGACATCTGAGATGTCTTCACTTCTGGCCGTATTTGGGTATGGCTGCCCCCTGACGAGTCACACCGTTTTGCCTCCAGGAGGGAGTAATATCAGCCACTTTGGAGTGGGGGCCTCAGAGGTGGCACGTACCTCCTCCCAAACTTTCTTTAACAGCCTCCTGTCCCCTGCAGGGGTGGGAGGGGGCGGCCAGTGGGTGCAGACCCTCCTCCAACGCACCATCCCCACTGCTCCTGGGGGCCCGTCTGGGCTGACAGAGTCTGGCTGGGGGTGCCTGTGTCATGGGGTGACCGAGATTTGCTGGGCGTGGGCGAGCAGGTTATGAAATTCGCATTTAGGGGTTGCAGGGAGCCTCAGAGGTGACGGAGCTTGACTTGGGGCCCCAGGGACCAAGTGCCAAGAACCAGGGCTCATGCGTGAGCGGGGACTCAGACCACAGGCCTTCACTGCTGGATGCCCCGTTCTTCCAGCATTCTCGGATGCCATCCTGGAAGCCAAGTGCTTTCTGTGAGCACCTGGCGTGGTCTGAGAATGCTGGGTGTTCCGCAGGTCCAGGCGGCTGGGGAGCCAGGCTCTTTTCAGTGTCCCCCACATTTGTAATGCTGCTAAAGATGTCTCCTGTTCTCACAGCATCGGCTTCCCCTGCACCCCGACACTATGCCTTCCTGGGTAGCTCCCCTGGGCTCTTGTTTGCAGGGCCCTGTGCAGTCCCTTGTCTTCACGGCCTTGGTCAGAGACGAGCATGACCAAGGACACAGGTGTGTGGGTGTGTGTGGCAAGGCAGACACCTGGCACTTGGGACCCCTGCCCAGGCCTGACTTGGTCACCAGGGATGAAGGGCGTCGGGAGGTGGAAGTAAAGCAGGCACTGGTGCTGCCCACCTCCTGACCACCAGCAGGTGGCTGCCCTCCTGCAGGCACAGGGCCTGGCCCCACAGGGAGACTGAATGCACCTGTGGGCTGGGGCTCTTCCTTTTCTTGCCCATTTTTCTTAACCACTTCACCCGCGATCCTTTTGCTTAGAGGAGGAGGATGTGCATGGAGGGGCCACTGACAGGGTGGAGCTGCACCCAGATTCCTGGCTGTCATTGTCACTGTTACGAATGGAGGCAAATGCTTGCCCGGCCCTTTCTCTGGACAGGGACTGCCATGTGCCTTGTCGGCCTGATCCGCCAAATCGTGAGACGCGTGGTCTTACTGATTTAACCTTAGTATGAGGGACAAACATCCACATTTAACCGATGAGAAAATGAGGTCAGCCCAGGAGCTACCGTCCCAGAGCCCAGGCCTCGAGCCCTTTCCCTGCAGACCCCTGCACTGTTGGGACCTGTCACCTCACAGGGAGCCCCCCGATGGACATCTTGCGGCCAGCGGACAGGGTCAGAGCGGAGCCTGGTCTCTGCCCCTGGGCGTTGGCCCGCTGTGTGCGGCAGCGGGTTCCAGAGACCCCGTTGTTGGAAAGCCCCTCCATAAGTGGTGTTGGACTCTTCCTCCCTGCCCCACACTCCCCATCCCTCCCCCAGCCAGGGCTCAGCCCTTCTCTGCCCTTTAGAGATGGAAACTGCCTTCTCCAGCCTCCCCCACCTAGGGTCCCCAGCTTCCTCCTGGTTTCTTGGGTTAGTCAGGTTTTACAAGTTTCCCCACTGGGTTGCTCTCCAGACACTCATCTTGGAGACGGTGCTCCCTGTGGTGGTCATGGTGTTCCAGGGGCCTGGCCTTGCATGGAGTATGCCCAGCCCTGAGGTCTGGCATCCGGCTCCTTAGCTGCTTCATCCCGTGTCAATGGCTCATCTCACCGTGGGGTCAGCTCCGGCCACTGGACTTCTTCAAGGGAGTCGTCGCCAAGCCAGTCTCCCCGGGCCTGTGTTGCTTTGGCAGAAATGTCTTCTTTTTTAAGCTTAAACGGGGCGTTAAATCCTTGTGAAATGCCATCCTCGCTCCTCTGGGATTAGGAGTCCAGCGTTATGCCCTGGAGGGGCAGGCCCTCAGGTGGAGTCTGGTCCACGCTCTACCTTCACAGGTAAGGATGGGAGCTGCACAGATCTGCCGGGTGCTGGTGTGTGCGTGGCAAACCCCAGGGCCCGAGTCCCCCTTCCCCATCCCATCTTTTTCACAGTCTCCCAGATTCATGTTCCCTCTCAGCTTCTTGTCATTTGCAGATTATAAGAACACATATTTTCTGCAAAAAAAAAACCAGCCTGAAGTTTTAAATGTCAACGTTGTGCAAGACACAACGCGAGAGGACTCTTCTAGATTAAAGAGACTAAAGACACCCAACACCCAAGGAGGAAAGAAGAATTCTGCTGCCCTAAGCATTAATTCCTCATAACCCGCATTTAGGTCTCTTACGATTTACTTGTTCCAAACTCAGCATTCAAATAAACAGAATGCTGCCTTATTAAAGGAGAGACAGAGACTGAAGGGACGTGACGAGACCCTGGTGGGTGGGGAGGAGCTCCTGGACGGCATGTTGGGACATCCCGGGATGCTGGCGTGGACTGTTGACCGGAAGTGGGGTCTGTGTCAACAGTTGGTTCCCTGAGCATCAGGATGGCCATGGGCTGTTGTGGCAAGATGTCCTTGCTCTTCCAGCATGCAAGCTGACGTGCTGGGGGGCCATGTCATGATGCTTGCTACTAAATCTCAAGTGGTTCAGCAAAAACGTGTGTGCATGTGCATGTGTGTGCATGCATGTCAGAGAGCTAAAGCAAGTGTGCGTGTGCATGTGTGTACATACATGTCAGAGAATGCGCTAAACAGCAAGTGTGCACGTGTGTACATGTCAGAGAAGGAGCTAAAGCAAGTGTGCATGTGCATACATGTCAGAAAAAGAACTAAAGCAACTGTGGCAAGACGTTGATGACTAGGGACCTAGGTGATGGGTGAACCAGTATTCGCGGTATTATTCTTGCAACTTTTCTGAGGGTTTGGAAGGTCAGGCTGGGAGGGAGAGTGTGTTCTGTCTTCTTCTGAGCCACAGAAAAGAATGGACTTGGCAAAGCCATGACTCATGGCCCTTTTGATCTCCCAGCGATTCCCACCAGTGTTCACGCAGGGCCAGTGGTGGAAACCTCTGGGTGTGGCTGTAGAACCAGATTCAGACCCACCCCCAGACCGTCCTCCAGCCACATTTGAGTCCTCGTCACGCCAGCATTCGGTGTCATGGGAGACTGCCTGGTGCCTTGTTGAGTTCAAGTGGGGGGCGGGTCTGCACCTGTGCTGGTCTGGGGCTTGGAGAAGCAACGAGATGGGTGCTGCCGGCCCCTCCCCATGTCCTCTGCACCACATGGGCGGCCACAGGGATCCTTTGAACATGCAGCAGGCCGTGCTCTCGCCCCCATCTCCCCTGCCCTCCCCGTCTGCTTCCAGCCTCCCTGGCCTTCTCACTGTTCTGTGTGCACAGCTTAACTCCCGGCCTGGGTCCTCCCGGCCCCTGTCTGGCTGGTCTCCTTCCTGATTCTGCCTGACCTGCTCACTCTCCACTCTGCCTCATTTTTCTGCACCTGCTGCATCATGTGTTTGTCCGCCTTTCCTGGGAGAGTGCAGACGCCATGAAGGCAGGGCCCCTGGTTACGGCACCTGGAATGGCACCTGACATGTAGGTGCTCGCTAAACAGTGGGGGCCTGGCTACAGTCGGCATCATGTGGATGGAACACGAGCAGGGGCCCAGGCCGGGAGCTGGTCACCTTTGTCTGAGTAATGGCTGTCACACCAAGATACCAGCCTGTGATTTCTAGAGTCTGTACCTTTTAAAAATCTGGTACGTGTAATTTTCTTTAGTCTTCTGGAATCTTTTTATCTTTTCCCAAAGAGCCCAGTTTGGGGGAAACATTTAAATGTTTTCCTAGTTCTGAGATGTCATCCTTGTGGTCCTGTGTCCCTGAACGTGTGTAAAGCGATTGAAGATGTCCCGCCATCTCCCACTATCTGCCGCTCTTCCGTGTTGTCTTTCTGGAAGTTCTGAAAGCACCAGGGGATGTGTGTCTGATCTTCTCTGCCGTCTGCTTCTGGGATGTGGCTGTGTCGCGCGGGGCACTACCTTCTTGCACTCCTGACCTTGCCTGGAGCTCTGAGCAAGTCGGCTCTGCACTTTCGCCTCTCGACGGCCCTCCTCTGAACTTTGGTCCTGCTCCCGCCCCTGTGCCGAGTGCTGCCCTCCTGGCTGTCCTACCTGGTGTGGCCCCCTTCTCCTGGCCTCCCTTGTCTCTAGTCATGCCCTGTAGTTCTGAGCGCGTCGCCACGCTCCCGTGCGCTCTCAGTTCCGCCGTCTGAGTTGGGATTGCTTGGGCTGGAAGGGCGGCGTTTGTTCACATCTCCGCTGTCCGCATGCCTGCTCCTCCTCGGTGGCTACTTCAGGTCCCCAGGTGTTTGTCTTGGCTGGTTCCAGGCTCCATGTGGGGCTAGCCGGGCCCCTCCACCCTGAGGTTCTTGGCAGGGTTTGTGCACATTTTTGAGGGTCTATCGGGAGTTTTTCCGGAACGGGGGAAGAGAAGCAGAAGCAACTGAGCCCTGGCTCATCCCAAGGTTTGGCAGAAGCCAGCCCTGCTGGGGGGCCAGCACCACAGAGGCTCCCCTGAGAATGGCAACCACCCTCCCCACGCTTGCCTGCTGGGCTCTGCCGGGAGGAGTGCTGAGTCACCCGGATCTGCTCGGTCTAGGTCTGGAGGGACCTCGAGTGGGCCCAGCAGCTCTGGAGTGCTGAGGCTCTGGCACCCCCCAGTGGTCATGGTGCTGGCGGGGGACCCCTAGTTTGCTTGGCTCCCCGAGGGTCTGCTGGCCAGTGGACTGTTTTGCTCTAAGCAGAGGGACAACCTCAAAATGTGTACTGTGAAGACTAATCATATAGAAATAGAGTTTAGGGCTAGCATAAAATAGAACTGTTTCCTGAAGAAAGCCGAATGTCATGGCAGCACTATTCACAATAGCCCGAAAGTGGAAACAGCCAGTGTCCATGGACGGACGGCTGGAGAAACAAAGTGTGGTCTGTCCATATTCTGGAGTACCACTCAGCCATAAAAGGCAACGAAGTGCTGGCACACGCTACAACGTGGATGAACCTCGAAAACATGTTCAGTGAAAGAAGCCAGATACAAAAGGACATATATTATGTGATTGTTTATGTGAAATGTCCAGAACAGGCAAATCCAGAGAGACGGAAAGTGGAATAGTGGTTGCCAGGGGCTGGAGGGAATGGGGAGTGACTGCTAATGGGGATGGGGTTTCTCTTTGGAGTGATGGAACGTTCCGGAACTAGAGTGGTGGTTGCTCCACATCGTGAATGTGCTCGAGGACAGACAGTTGCCTGGTGGGAGGAGGGAGGGGGTCCTATGCACAGGGCCCGGACGCCAGCAGGTCCCTGTCCAGCCACCCCGGCTCCAGCACTGTGTCCTTCCTGGAAGCCGTGTGCTGGGGCCAGGCGCCGCTCCTCCCTGCTGGAAGAGATCAGTCCCTTCTGCCCCTGTCACCTAGGGCTGGGCCACCACCTTGGGGGACAAGGCCCCAGCCTGGCTCCCAAGGCTACCCAGCCTCTGTAGCTTGCACACGGACCCGTCTGCAGGGTACTCGGGCTCCCAGGTCACAGTCGGTTGTACAGAGCCAAGGTGGTGGTGACCATATCACCACTGTCCTGTGTTAGCTACATGAGAAAAAAGTGGCCTGTGTCCGGCCAGATGTTTCCTGCATATTTCACTCACCATGGTGGGCTGTGCTGGAGGGGGCAGAAAGTGACCAGCACGTCCCGTGTGTCAGTGAGGCACAGCACATGTGCCTATGTGTGCGAGTGTGTGTGTGTGTGTGTGCGCGCGTGTGTGTGCTGGATGCCCCACCCCTACTTGTCCCCTGGGGGAGGGGCATTGCCACATGGACTGAGTTCCACTCTTTTCCTAAAGATGTGAGGCTGCCGTGTCAGAGGTTACTGAGAGTGCCAAAAGTTATAAAACTCGGAGCTGAAGGGTGTGCAGCCGGAGGTGACTCAGCGCTGACCTGGCTGCTGGACTCACAGGGTAAACGCTTGGTGGGAGGGTTGGAGAGGGTGTGGCCTCATTTTCAGATGCCCCCTTGGTTTTGACTCGGTTTTGCCCTGGTTGAAGCCTCGTGGTGCCCACGTGTGCCCGTGTACTCTCCTGTCCCTTCTCCCGATGGCCCTCAATCCTTCCTCACTGCCAAGCCCTTTTCCGAGGCCCGGCCACCAGGCTTCAGGGTTTGCCGAGTGACTCTCCCAGGCTGTGGCGGGGCTACCCTCCCACTGCCGCCCCCTCTGCGAACACTCACCTGAGCCCTGACGGTCCTGTTGGGTGGCCGCTCTTGGAGCTGGGTTATCCCGGCTCACTGCTGTCGCTCTGCAAGACTGGGTCTGAGCTGCTATGTTAAGCCTGGTTTTCCGAGTTCAGGGCCCACCTAGGCTGTGGATCAGGGACCACATTCCCAGGGGCCCGTGGCATCTGCACTCAGAGAGGCTGGGTACCTGGGAAGGTATCCCTGCCTCATGCTGTCCCTTGAGCGTGGGAGAAGGAGTAGGAAGGTCACAGAGCCCAGGAATGAGATGCAGCTGTCTCTGGCTCACTGGCTCTGAGAACCTTCGCTTGTCCTCCTTCCAGACAAGTGACAGTTACTGCTGGTGTCTGAGGTTCCCAGTGTTGTTCGGGGAGCCCGGTTTGGGGCACAGCCTCGTCCCCATGGTGGGCGTGACCGTCCCCTGCAGCCCACCCGGTGCACCCCGCAGTGCTCCGGGGGTCCAGTGCCTGAGGGTTTGCACACACTCGTACCCCCACTTTGCACATTTCATGTGCCTATGGCTTCCCACAGCTGCTTGTAACATGCAGCTTAAAATTCACTGCGTGGGCTGGTTGGTGCAGCCACCGGCTTGCAGTGTAGAGCCCTGTGCACACTTCGTGCATCCCCTGGCACACACGCCGACAACACGACCTTCAGCCTGGGGGGGGATGAGTGGGGCTCTGAGGGTGGGGGCTCCAACTGGTGCAGTGGCCAGAATTCTTTGAGAAGTTTCATATACTGTCTTTGGCCTCAGGAATTCCTTTTCTAAAGGATTTGCTGTTCTTGTTTTCAAATGTTCTTGAACTATTTGTGTGCAGCCTTTTAAGGGAATACATGTTTTCGACTTCATCTTGACATTAACTTATTATTCTGGGGCCTAAAGGATATAGCCGATGGTATGGGCGCCACCTCTGTGGGGAGACTTTGCTGGTGCCCGGCTGTCTCGGCGGCAGGGTAGACCGTGTGTGACCACCACCACTTGCTTCACATCTTATTTATGGACTTGATGCCTCGCACGAGGGCTGGTGGAGGCAGAGGGTAGGTGTGTGAGACAGTGACCGCAAAGCTGAGGACTGGGGCTGCTCCCCGCACACCGGCAAGACGTGCTGTGTGGGCACCGCCACCCCTTTGGCCTCTGTTTAACCAATTCCTGGATGCCCGTGTCCCCGAGAATCCCCGACACGGGAAGGCCCCGAGTCACATGAACACAAACGAGACCCCAGGTGGTTTCTAGACCTCAGAGTGGTGGTGTTCGTCCTGGGAAGTTTACAGAATGCTGAAAAGCACAAAGAGGTAGAGTGAGCCCCTCTTGGTTCTCAGTCTGATTCCGAGTGTCCAAAGGTCTGACCTCTGGGTCTGGATTTCCTGTGTGCGCTGTTCTCAACAGCAGGACAGCTCCCCACTGTGCAAGTCAGATCGGGGGCGATGAAAGGCAGCAGGAGGTGCCCAGGCGCTTCAGCTCCCCAAGGGATGCTGATGGCACTGGGGGTCTCCTCCCCTGAGGGGTCTGCGCCAGGCAGGGCAGTGGGGCAGCAGCCTGGGCTGCCCTGGGTGCTGCCCACTCGTGTCTGTCCCCACGGCTTCCTTTCAGTCAAGGATAGGGACCAGGCTCCTCCACCCCACCTTTTGTCCCTTGTCATCCTTGGCCCGTTGCCCGACACTTCGAACCCCAGGGGTTGGGCTGGGGAAGGACTGGGGTTGGGGCCAGGAGAAGCTGAGTGAGACGGGCGTCCTCTTCTGCTGGGGCTGTCAGCCTCAGCTCACCCCATCAGTGTGTGGTTGACCATGTGTGGTCATGGCTCCGTCCCAACCACAGGAAGCCACGGCAGAGGTGGGGCCTTCTTTCTTGTTCCCGGGTGACGCCCCACTGTGCCCTACAGCAGCATCAGGCCCTCATCTGGCCGGTATTTGGAGCTGGGGTGGATTTAATTTCCAGGGACCCTGGGCCCCAGCGGACGTCACCTGTGCTGTGGTTTTGGCGCTGACTTGCGTGGGGGTGCTGGCACACTGTAGCGCTTAGATGTTCATCACACTGAATTAGGAGGTTTGTGTGCCCGGGGCTCCTGAGGTCTGCACCTGCTCCTTTGTGTCCCCCTCTCCTCCTGGCTCGCAGATGAGCGTGGTCCTGGAGACAGACCTGGTGTGACCTAGTCTCTGGTCCTTGTGGGCCACATGGTCACGGCCCGGCCACTTGGCTTCCCAGAGCCATGTGTGTCCATGGGGGGATGGCTGCACCCCAGGACTGCTGGGAGAGTGAAGGGAGACTCAAGATCACACACACTCACATAGCCACACGTGTGTGCGCTCACTCAACACAGATGCTCACACCCATGCACGCTCACCCACACGCAAACCCCCACACTCATACAATGTGTACCTATACACGTGCACACATGCTCACCCACAAGTGGTGCACACGCACACACACTTGGCGTGGCACTGGCCCTTCCTGCTGAGCGATCCTTCGCAGTGGCCTCAGGCTGAGCTGTGGGTGTCTTCGCTTTCTCTGTGGCGGCTCCAAGCAGCTTGGTACCAGGCGGGTCCTTGTTTCTCCCCCGCAACCCGGGCCCCCAGGGATCTGTGCTTCCTCACATGGCAGGCCCCGCCTGGGAGGGGGTCTCTGCACTAGTCGGGCACAGGGGGTGGGGTGGACACTCAGCTCAGGCTCGGGGAGCCCCAGGATACATGTCATCTTCCCCCCGTGGCTGAAGGGACCCTGCCAGCATGCCCACCGTCTCCTGAGGAGGGATGTGGTCAGACCTTGCATGGGCGGTGGTGGGACATGTGTCTCCGTGGCACGTGATGGCCTGGTTGAAGCTGCCAGCTGACTCTGGGCTCCTGGGGAGCACTCACATCCCTTTCTTCTCCCCCCTGGACAGAATCTGTGTGTCCAAGTGGAGCCCCGACTTTCAGGAGTGTGGTCCAGCATCACACCGAGAGCTAGAGTCACTGAGAACTCAGGCCGCTGGAGAGGTGGCTCCCATGTGTGCGCTCTGATAGCAGAGAGTGACCCTGGGAGGCAGAGCTCTGGGCCCTGCAGGGTGCAGTCCGGCTCTGCACTACCTGCCAGCCCGCTAACCTCGGGCAGCCTGATCTGCCTGCTTGGGGCGGGAGCTGGTGGACCCCTTGGCCTGTGTTGATTGAAGGAGATCTGTCCGTAAGGCACCTGATCGTGGTCTGTGCTCAGCGTGCCCTGTCATCAGGGCTAGCACCAGCAGCTCATGGAACAGCCAGATGACCAAGAGAAGCCGCCCTTCCCCAGAGCCCAGCCCTGCTTCCAGGAGGGAAGGTGACCCCAGGTGGGGGGCCATCTGTGCAGCTGGTGGCCGTGGTCTTGGAGGGCAGCATCATCCTATTAGGGCCTCAGGGGTACATAGGAACTTGTTCTGGTTTCTGGGTGGCCTCGTTGGGGGCTGGGGGTGCTCCTCGTGCTGCCCCAAAAGGATCCTCTGGGTCATGTGACCCCCCCCGGGCGGCCCCGCTGTGAGCAGGAGAGGGATGTACAGGCACCTCAAGGACAGGGTTTGTCAGAAAGTGACACCATCAAGGGCAGGGATGGGCCTACTGCTCCGTTTGTGTCTGCGGCACGTGGTCAGCACCTGCTATGGAAAATGGCCACTCAGCAGGTATTTGCCGATCAAATGAATGCAGCCTGGACCGCCCATTCCAGCCCCTCCCTCTGCAGACCCACGCTCCTTGACATCCAGACTGGAAACAGCCTCGGGGTGACAGCCTGCATCTTTGTGCTGCCACACGCCGATTTCTTAATCTGCGTCTTGTGAGTGCACCAAGGCAATGCCAGTGTCCCTAAAGTGTTGCCGCTCTGGAAAAGTGCTTGGAGAGCTGTGCTGAGTGTTTCGTGTGTCCCCAGACCCTCGGCGGGGTTAGCCAGGCCTCAGTGCACTGACTCAGCTGCCTGAGGAGCCAGCCAATGCCCTGCGGGTCCGGGGAGCCGGCCTCCTCAGGTCCCTCGCTCCCTGGGGTTTGGAGCCGGGCTCGGTTCCAGGAGCACCTTGGGGCCTGCAGCCAGGTCAGATCTCCTCTTTGTTCCTGTGACTCGGTGGTGCGGTGTGGGGGCGAGAGCCCGCTCTCCTGCCTCCCGTGGGGTCACAGAGGCTCACACACTTGCGTGTCCTGAAGGAGGTTTGTTCCCTCTCATGTTGCCTGGGTCCGAAGTGGAAGGGCCGGTGGTGGTTGGCGGCTGTGAGTGAGAGCGAGACGTGTCATAAAGATGCATGTGTGCTCATGGGCTCACACACGGGCTTGAGAAGTACAGATATGAGGTCTTCCTGGCGTTATGCTTTGTCATGAACGTGAGCTCTGATGCAGATGCCTGAGGACCCATGCCGTGCCACCCCCAAAGACACTAAGCAATCATGCGTTTGAGGTCCGGTGTCCCTTGTCATTCTAGAATTTTCTGTTTCCCCTTGGGGGCATCAGCAGAAGCAGCACCGCTCTTCCCTGCTCCCAGTGCACCTCTGCCTGCCAGTCACGGGGCCCCAGTGGGCACAAGCCTCCTGCAGCCCAGACTGTGGCAGCCCCCGTGCCTGGCTGGTACCTGATCCTCTGCCATGGGTCGGGGGGCGGGGATGGTGATTCTCATACTTAACTTTCCTCCCCTCTTCTTTTCTTTCCTGCCATCCAGGAGACGTTCTCTTCCAGATGGCCGAAGTCCACAGGCAGATTCAAAATCAGTTGGAGGAAATGGTGAGTCCCAGCCTTCCAGTGGGGTCCGGGGAGGTGGGCAGGCGCCATCAGAGGTGAGGGGAAGAGCCAGCTGTGTGCTTTGTCAGGGCGTCCACTTGGGAACGTTGGTCGGTCGTGTGGCCGCACTGAGAGAGATGGGGACGCACCCCAGGCTCAGGACAGAAGTCACACACCAGGGCAGTGACTCACCATGGGGGCCGAGGAGGTACAGAAGGACCTGGGAGGGAAGGGCATGGACCAGACGGGGTCTTACACTTAGCTAGCTACGGGGACCAGACGGGGACCCTGTGGGTGGCAGGCCTGGGGAGCACATGACGGCCCTGCTTATAGGCTCAGCCTGGACCCAGGCAGTCTAAAGCGAGAGGTCACTCAGGTCCCTCCCAGTTCACGTTCAGGTCTGTGGCTTGTGTCAGCTCATGCCTGAGTGACTCCCCAGCACGGGAGGGCGGAGTGGGGACAGTGAGGAGGCTGTTTCTGTTTTCCTCATGGGAAGTGGAGCCTCTGTGCCTGTCAAAAGCCAAGATGGTGTGACATTCCAGAATTCTGTTCAGCACTCACTCCCCAAGCCTCCTGCCTCTGTGGGGCTCACCTGTCCATGCAGGATCATTGGCTCATGGATCAGATGGGCTCCTCTTTCACATCGGCATGCCCAGTATCCAGGTCACCACAGTGATTGCCTGCCTCTCCCCAGGGCAGCTCCCACCCTCCTTCCCCCGACCCGCCTCGTGCTCCCGGGCCTGCGAATCAAGCTGACTGCTGTGTTCTCTCTTGCTTCAGCTGAAATCCTTCCACAATGAGCTGCTCACACAGCTGGAGCAGAAGGTGGAGCTGGACTCCAGGTACCTGAGTGTAAGTAGCCCCACTGCATACCTGTTGGATCTCCTCGCACTGCTCCGGCTGTGTTGACTGTGTTTAAATCCTTCTGTCTGTCTGGAGGGTTTTCAGCTTCCTATGAGCTTCCCAGCCAATGGGCTCCCCAGGGCCCTGACATTCTTGCCTTTTGAGACTGAGTGCCATCCTGTGGGTGAACTATCACATGATGCCCCACGTGCCCCCTTCCGCTGCCTCCGCCTCTCGTCTGCTTTTAGTAAAGATGGTGACGTGATGTTGCCGCCCCATGGAACCCACACAGACGCCTTCTCGGACCCACTATAATTTCATCGAGTTCTTCATGCCCCCGTCCTTGGCCCCCACCTCTCCCCAGCCAGCTGATGAGAGGCACGAGGGGCTAGGTTCCGTTGGTGTTTATGACGTGAATTCATATGAGGCGCTCCTGCTGAGGCAGGAGGGCGAGGCTCGGCTGGCTTCCCCAGGCCCCATTTTCATTGCTGGGGAGCAGAGGGCTGCCGGGGTGGAGAGGACCAGGGCCCCCGTGTGCTCCCCTGCTTGCCTCTGCAGCCAGGTGTTTCCTGCCATCCTGCGGGGCTTGGGCCGCTGCAGCTGCAGGGAGAGCCGGGAAGAGCGTGTCTGCTCCTCAGCCTCCGCTGGTTTTGCCCTTGAACCTCAGGCCGCACTGAAGAAATACCAGACGGAGCAGAGGAGCAAAGGCGATGCGCTGGATAAGTGCCAGGCTGAGCTGAAGAAACTCCGCAAGAAGAGCCAGGGCAGCAAGAACCCCCAGAAGTACTCGGACAAGGAGCTGCAGGTGAGCCCTGCCCAGCCGTGGTGGGGGAGAGGGGCGCTCTGGCTGAGGGACACACGGGGGCGCCTGTGGTGACTCTGCTGCCACGTGGGGACTTCTCGCACCTTTTAGCGAGCAGCGAAGGGAAAGGGCTCCCTCTGTCCCCAGTGCTGAGAGGGGAGCTGAGGCTGGCCCCTCGAGACAGTATTGGACAGAGCCAAGCTCTGCTCTCCTGGTAGATTTTGGGATTGCGAGTGCCCTGACATCCAGAGGAGGCTGGATGGCTGGCGCGGCCCTGCGGTCCCCCAGCCCTGCTCTCGCAGCCTCGGTGGGGCATTGGAAGGCTCTCCGCCAAAGAAGCAGAAACCCAAATGAAGCCTGTCCCGCTAGATCCGCCTTGGAGAGAGACCCCAGACTGTTATTCTTATCAGCTTGTGATTGCTCTGCCCCAGGACTGGGCCCAGAGCCTCTGAGCAGGCACACGCTGGCCTGTCAAGCATGTCAGCAGCCCTGCAGCAAGAGGCAGATGGCATTGGGCGGTGCGGGAGGGCCCAGCCGTGGTGTGATTTCTCTCACCATCGCACCCAGCACTGCAGGCATTATGTGCTGAGCGGGGCAAGGATTTAGGACAGTGTGGCCCATGATGCGCCTGGCCCCAATACACCTGATTCTATAGAACCCCCCTGGCCAGTTGACACAGATTAGGCCCAAAACACCCTCACCTGCTCTCTGAGCACTTATATAACTCAGATGAGGAGGAAAAGCAGAACAGGACACCCAGGCTTAGAAAACAGCTTCCTGCCTGCCGGTCAGGAGTGGAAGCTTCAAGGACACTTGGGGTACCTGCTCGCCTCCCCAAGCCCCACCCTTCCTGTAAGCTGGAGGGTTGGCAAGCCTTGAGGAGTGCCACACACCCCTGCCCGCCATCCTCTGGGCCTGTGTGTGTGCGTGTGCACGTGTCCCCGTGGTGCCGGGACACTGCTGCCTACCTGGCCTCACCCTGGGAGCGAGAGGCCATTCCTGCCTGTGGAGCCTGCGCCCCATGCACTCCTTGAGCGACATGGTGTAGACAAACAGGCCCACACACTCCCCTGGACCACTCGACCTGCTGGGCCCCTCTGTGCGTGGGGGTCACAGGGGATAGAGGATGGACTGGGCAAGGGCAGGTGAGAATCATGTGTGAAAGCAGCCATGCAGTGGTGGGAAGCGTGGTCCCTGTGATCCTGCACACAGCGGTGGGGAGGCACGTTCCCTGTGATCCTGCACGTGGTGGTGTCCTGGTGGCTCCATGCAGCCTCCTCCTTGTGTGATGTCTTACAGTGTGTCAGGAATACAACTTCTGCCTTTCTCAGTGCACCTCTGGCCTTGTTGAGATGTCCTCAGTGATGGTCATAACCCATCTGTATCCCAAAGGCCTCCCCAGCACTGCCCGATGCTGCTGCAGCGAGCCCTCCTTGACCCGTTTCTGTGAATGAGTTCCTGTAGAGGAGTTATGAGGCGGAGGGGTAGAAAGACACACGCACTGATGTCTGTTTGCTTCTCTGTCCTACCCTTGATTCATTTTGCCATTTTGCTTCCTGAAAGCCTTGACCAGCGAACAGCGCCCCTGCTGCCTGGGAGGGCGATAGCATCTCAGCACAGCTGTAATTGCATTAGAGCTGTTCTGAAGGGAACTCCCGGGGGCTAGTGTGGCCACCGGGTGGTGGGACACTACAGTCGGCTTGTCCAAGGGTTCAGACACCTGCCAGGAGGGGCTAGGAGCCTGTACACCTCCCTCCTCCTTTTTTTGATACTGCTTTATTGAGATATAATTCACATTCCATAGAGTTCACCCATTTAAAGTGCACAATTCAAGGCCAGCCCAGTGGCACAGCGGTTTCGTTCGCGCCTGGCAGCCCGGGGTTCGTGGGTTTGGATCCCGGGCACCTGCTGACGCACTGCTTGGCAGCCGTGATGTGGTGGCGTCCCATATAAAGTAGAGGAAGATGGGCACAGATGTTAGCCCAGGGCCAGTCTTTCTCAGCAAAAAGAGGAGGATTAGCAACGGATGTTAGCTCAGGGCTGGTCTTCCTCCCCCAAAAAATAAGATAAAGTGCACAATTCAGTGGTTTTGAGGATATTCA
This sequence comes from Tapirus indicus, assembly GCA_031878705.1. Classification (NCBI taxonomy): domain Eukaryota; kingdom Metazoa; phylum Chordata; class Mammalia; order Perissodactyla; family Tapiridae; genus Tapirus; species Tapirus indicus. The sequence continues at coordinate 58,954,600 of CM062932.1, forward strand.
CAGCGTTTTGCACCTGTCACCACAGTCCATTTTAGAAAATTTTCGACACCCCAAAAGGGAAGTTTATGCCCATCAGCATTCACTCCTGTTTGCCACCAGCCCCCTAGCCAGTAATTGTTAGTCTACTTTCTGTTTCTATGGATTTCCCTGTTCTGGACATCTCATATGAATGCAGTCACACAATATGTGGCTTCTGGCCCTCAGCATGATGTTTTCAAGGTTTGTCCACGTTGTAGCATGTCGTTCCTTTTTACTGTTGAATATCGGTGCTTTATTCCCTTTTATGGCCACAAACTTGGAGGTTCCATCCTGGGCAGGGCCCTTTCCCTGGACCAGCGGGCCCTGCTGTGACCAACTTGCTGGGAGCTGTCGTAAGGGTCTGCAGCCGACCAGCATGTCCTGCAGCAGGGGAAAGGACGGGGCACATGGAGGGCAGATGTCTGTGGGCTCGCGGCATCGACGGTATTCATTCCTACGAGATACGGAGCCACACAGGCCTCAGATCTCATCTCCGCTGAGTCATCGCGACTGCTGCGTCTGCTTCCCAGTCACCCACCCCTCTCCGCCCACTGCGAACCCTCTCTCTTCAGCAGAGCCCCGACCACCCACCCCGTGCTCTTTACTCTGCTTTGGACTCCAGGCCTGCAGAGCCCAGAGGGTGGGGTTTGCTCCTTCAGCCACACAGGGCTGGAGAGGGACATGGCACAGGCTCCTCCAGCCATACTCTTTCCGCATGGGGACTTTGGAGGCCCTTTTCTCCTGGTGGAAGGCCTACCAGCAATTCCCCAGCTTGGCGAGGCCGGCCATGTCCACCCTGGCCTCCCGGGGCCTCCTCTTGGAGATGCCTGACGCTGACCTTTCTCCCCATGTCTGAAAGTCACCCACGAATGAGGCTCCCCTGTGCCCTGCCTCTTCTGCACAGCCTCACTGACCCCCAGCGAGGCCCGGTCACCTCCCAATCTCTGCCCCTGCCAGGCAGCTGTCCCTATCTGGGGCTCTCTCGGAGCAGCCTCCCACAACTTGCAGCAGCTCCTCCTCTCCCGTCGTGTGGCCAGTCCCCATCTGGGCACAGCTGTGAGGCCTTGGCAGTCGGATTCGGGTTTGGATCCTGTCTCTGCCCCTTAAGGCCCTGTGGGCGTGGTGAGCTCCAGAGCCTCTCTCAGCCTCAGTTTCCCCATTTATGAGGTGGAGTCCTTCCACCTTCTCCCTGCTCTGAGCGTGGACAGGAAGGGTCCCCAGGGCCTGCACATGGCGGGGTCACCCCTCTCCCTCCTGTGCATTTGCTCAGCTCCTTTCCTGGGCCCACCCCTCTGTCTTCTCTGTCTCCAAACCCACCTGCTTTCTCCATTTGACCCTTAGCCATCCGAGGGTTTTATTGCGGTGACTTTTCCCAAATAACTGACTTCCTTCCGGGAGGTCTGCATCCTGTATTTGGCATGTGTACCCCTCGGCGCTCAGCACAGGCGGGTTACACACGGGCTCAGTCGTTTCAGTTAGTCTTTTGAGGCTGGGAAGCAGAGGGGTGGTCCGACCAGTATGTTTTTTACTCCCCAGAGGTATAGAACCCCATGAGGTTTGGCTGGGGCTCCCTCAGAGTCCCTCATCCCACATCTGTGCTGGGGGGATGGGGTACTTGGTGTGCAGCTGCCCATGGGGTCAATGCTATGAGCTGGCGGGAGGCATGCTGGCCACCTGTCCGGGGTGGGTGTTTCTGAGATGCCCAGCCTGCCCGGGCAGCTGAGGGCCCCTTGGCACCAGGGGTGTTCCTCCGGTTCTCAGAGCCTTTGCAAACCTGGCCAGAAGCCAGGATCCGACTGCTTTGAGGTGTGGCTGCTAGGGGCTGGGAGGGCCCTGGGGGCCTTTCAGTGTTGCAGTGCCTCCCCTCCCCACCGTTTCCCTGTGGAGGAGAGGCCTGGCAGGTGCACTGAGCCAGCCCTGCACTTCTGCATGGGGCCCCGCCCCCCTGTGGCGAGAAGGAAGGTGGGTTGTGCCTTGGAGCGTGAAGACTCCACTGAGGTCTGGGTAGTCACAGGGAAATGGCCTGTTTGAGACACTCTCTCTGTGAGGAGAAGCAGGACCGCCTTTTCCTGTCTTTCTGTGTTCCTTAGCACCTGATCACAGCACTCACGCAGACCATCCAGTAGCCACACACATCCTGCGCTCTGAGGAGCAGCAGCTCGGGTCTGGCCAGAGGGTAGCTCACGACTCTGCTCTGGAGAGCCCTGCCTCTCCCGGGATGTTGCGGCCACTAGACTGGCTTGCTCTGAGCTCTTTGTGCCTCCTCCTCTGTGCACCCCTTGGTGGGTCACTGGGGACTTCAGCGGTTGTCCCCAACCCGGAAGAAGAGCCGGGAGAGGCAGATGTGCCCCTGCATTGTCACCAGGCTGGGGGCGGGATTCTGACCTGTCTGGGCTCCTGGGGCTGCATCCTTGAGCCGATTAGGAGGTGGGCAACAGCCCCAGGAGTCGAGAGTGACCTGAAGTTTAACCCCCTTGGGGTCAGGTGTCAGGCACAGCCAGTGGCCTTTCCCTGCTCCTTTGGAGACACTTTTGTGCCCTGGAGTCTCTGGCACTCTGTAGGTGCCCTCGCTCGGGGGCCTCACCACGTTCAGGCCAGTGGGCAGTGCATGCGGGTGGAAGCGGGGTTTGGATCCCACAGCTGGCTTGGGGGCCCTGCCTGGGGGTCCTCAAGCTGCACCGAAGCCCCTTCCCTGACACGAGCCGCTGCTGTGGGCTCCTCTTGGCGGAGGTGGAGGTGGCATGCCCAGACCGCCCGAGCCCACACGCTTTGCTTTCCTTAGGTGTGGGCGCCGTAGGAAGAGGCTCGGACACATGGTTCAAGGTGTGTGTTTCCTCAGTGCTCCTGAGAGATGGGTGGCATTCTGTGAGAGTCCATTGCTGAGACCACTGTGTGCCTCGAGCCCCCAGCCCACCTGTCCATCCGCCCCCCTCCCCTCCCCCCAGCTTGAGCTGTATGTGTGCAGAACAGTCGCTGGGGAGGGTGGTGAGGCTGCCTGGGAGCCCACAAGGCAGGGGGTCAACCCTCAGAGCTCATCATGGACAGCTACGCACCCTTGAGGAGTGCTGACCTGGCAGAGGGCCCCCACCTGCTCTGCCCTCCCCCGTGGACTCTTGATTGCCAGGCACTGCCAGAGGCTTGTCCTCCTGGGCCAGTGTCCAGGCCAGTGACCCGAGCTGCACTGAGGACAGACCGTGCCTGGAATGGTGGTGGTCACTGCCCATGGGGTGGCGAAGGCGGTGAGGGTGGGGAAAGGCAGTCAGTTGCTCAGATCCTGCCCCAGAGAGAGAGGAAGACAAAGAGCATTCTGTCTGTCCGTCTGTGATGGGTTCCCCGTGAGTGGACTGGGTCAGGGCTGGACGTTTCGGGAACTGCTGATAATTGAGACTGTGTTTTGGGATTTCCACGAAGAGAATTGATTTTAATTGTAGGTCAAGGAACAGGCACTTAGAGGCATTTGGAGCGCTAACTAGGACGGAGAGTTCTGTCTTGAAGCAGGGAATGCACGAAGCTGCCCTCACGGCCGAGGTCACTCCCCAAACCTCTGGTCGTGGCCGTGTTTGCCGGGCCGGGCACTGACGGAAGTGCCTGTCTATGTGGAGGGGGCTGTGGTGGCCACAGTTGGCGGAGGACATGCCATGTGTCCAGCAGGGTGTGTTACAGGCCTCGTCTGGTGAGCCTGTCTCCTTGGCCTGGGCCTGTGTGACCCTTCCCAGGCACGGGGCTGTGAGCGGTGCTGCAGCCTGACCCTCACGGTTCTCAGAGCTTCCAGGCGGCCAGCCTGTGGTCCCCAGACCAAAGTGTCTGGGCTGGGGTGTGGCTGGCACCGAGAGTTTGTGTTCTGGGTAGAAGCACTTTAGGGAGCGGTGCTGGAAGGAGCCGGTCCAGTTCCGGGTGCTCATCCTCCCCTCCTGCGGATCCTGTGGGACTCGGGTTTGTTACATGTGGATCCTGTGTTTGTTACATGTGGCCCCATGGCCCCACCCCCAGCTCAGCTCTGTCAGAACAAGGCTGAACTCAGGCAGGAGCCCTCGCCCTCTGAGGGGCGTCGGGGCTGTTGGAAAGCCGAGCAGTCATGCATGTCTTAGGGATGCACGTTGGGCGTGTGGCGGACTGGCTCATGGGGAAGTAGTGTGTCCTTCCTGACCCGCATGTAGGCTCCAAGTGCTGAGAGAGGGGCCACCAAGCCCCCAAGCAGTGTTGTGGGGCCCCAAAGGTAGAGTTGAGCTCCTAGGAAGAAAAAACTGAGATGGATGGGCAGGTTGTGGGGTGGACCGGGCCCCTGCTCAGTCTCCCTGGCTGTGGGCCAAGGCTGCTGGCCTGAGTGCAGAGGCCAAGGCCCAGAATGTCCTGGTTGGCCCAGCGCCAGGGCTTCTCTGGTGGCTCAGCACTTGGAGCTCATCCTCCCTTGGGGGCTGAGGTTGCCAGGAGGCCTGGAGCTGCAGGGAGTGCCTGGTTCCAGCCCAGATCCACCTTCCGTGTTCCCTCTCTGAGATGCAGGCTGTGGGAGGAGGAGCGTGCAGCCCCAGCTGGCTGGTTGTGTTAGAGAAGGGTAGGGTCTTGAGTGTTCCTGGGTGTGGGTGCCCGCCGAGGTCCTACCTTGGAAGGCTGTGGGGCAGGGCTGCGTTGTGACCACACGCGGGCTTCAGCTGGGGCCTCGTGTTGACTGGATCAGGTGGTCCCGTTTCCTTCAGTCAGTTTGAGCCCCCTTGCTGCGTTCACTTGTTCTGGAAGGTGCGTTTATCCACATTGCAGTCTAAGAAAGGAGAGAGATTCATTCTATTTAAGGGGATGTGTAATTAACAGAGCAAAAACAAAACAACCATAATTTAGATTTTCAGAAAAGATAATGGCAGAGGCTGGTCCCGTTACCACGTGGAGTTCGATGCCATGCTGGTGGTTTCGGCCCTTGACGCGTCTGCTGTTCTCAGTTTAAGAAGCTGCAGTGCAAGAGAGGTAGCCTGGGGACAAGCTTGCCCATCGCAGCACTGGGCATTTTCTTTCCACGGAGTAAATCAGTTGGGGTCCTCACTGGAAGAAATGAGAGAAAGCAGAGGCCACCACGCCCTCTAGGGCCCATGTGTCCAGAGATGGCATCAAATGCTCAGGGTCCCCCGGGGGACTCGGCCCCATGGGACAGGCAGTCGGGAAGGACACTCTCCTCCTTTGGCCCTCAGGACCGAGCTACTTGGGCGTCTTAGCTCCCGAGCCCAGGCTCCCCCTCCCCCAAGATTGAGTGACACAGTGGCCGCCAGCCAGGGGTGCCTTCTTAGATAGCACTTATGTAATTTGGAGCATCTTCTGCTGTTGGAGCGGGGAGAGGCTTTCGAGGACAGCGTTGGGCATGCCTCACCTGTCATTTCACACCTAGAAGTGGTCACATTAAAAAAGTAAAAAGAAACAGGTCAAATTGGTTTTAATAATAGATTTAGCCGAATATATTTAGAATGTTATTTCGACACATAATCATTATAGAAAATATTAGTGAGGTATTTTACATTCTTCTTTTCCGACTAAGTCTTGCAAGTCAGGTGTGAATTTTTGCGCCTGCAGAACCTCCACGGCCAAGTGAGGCGGAGGCTGCCATGTCTGGTGGCTCCCATCTGGACAATCTGGTTCAGCCCCTTTGCTTTCCAGATGAGGAGACTGAGACCCAGAGGGTTTAGTGACTTGGCAGAGGTCATCCAGCAAAGCGGGCAGTAGAGCCCAGCCTCTGACCTCCTCCAGGGCCCGGGGGAGCAGAGCAAACCCCAGATCTGGATGGTGTGGATCCTTGAGGGTTGCTACACTCCCTGGTGGCCACCCAAGGCCTTGGCTCGAGTGTGCCCACGGTTTGCTGAGGCCCATCCCCTTGAGTCTTGGGGATGGGTTGGTGTGTGAGCCTCAAGCCTTTGTCAGCACGTCTAGCCCACTGGTGTGGATGGAAGTGGCTCCACGCTCACTCCTGGGCCCCTGGAGCACTGGGCGTGGGGACACCTTGGGCACACACCTACCAGCACATCCGTCCTGAGCGCCGGCATTAGGGGGGTGGGGGGCGTGGGCAGTGGGGTCTGTTGGTCGTGGACCCCTTACCAGTCTGATGACTGCTGTGGGCCCTTTCCCAGGAAAATGGGAGCCCTGGGCTTGTGGATCCCTGACACCCGCAGAGGGGCACTACACTTTTTTCCCCAGGATGTTCCCACAACACGTCCTCTTAGAGCTGACTGGCCGGCTCTTCCGCTTCCTGGCCCGTGGGCAAGATGGTGCTGTTGCCCGCTGCTCAGCCCAGCCCCGAGTCTCTTCTGAGCTCGTGTTGAACTGAGGTTTTAAGGGTCCTCCAGTCCACTGAATCGCTGCCATGGCCCCGGCCACGCCATGATCCAGCAGCTTGAGGCCTTCCTCACTGACCCCAGACTGGCCTTTCTGTTCTTGGCCTGGGGGCCAGGCCCATCAGACCAGGGAGGGAGGCGCAGGCCTGGTCAGTGGACCAGGGAAGCCACCAGCCACAGCCAGCAGGTCCCCAGTGACTGACTGCAACTTGTGGCCGTCAGATTCTTGCTGTTACCTTCCTATACATGACAGCTGATAGGGTCCCCAGTTGCCTCCTTGGAGTAGTCATTACCAGTGGCTAAGGGCCACGATTCACACTCGCGTTCATAATCTGCAGGGACCCAAAGGGGCAGTGTTTGGTTTTTGAGAAATGTGGGAAAGCCACAGCGGCCATATCAGATGAGGTAAACCAAGCCACTCGGATTGTTCTAGAACGCCCCTCCCCCACCTCTGAGTCATTGGCTTGCTTTGGAGAGAAGAGGAGACATATGTTCTGATCACTTTTGTCTTCTCGGATTACAGGGCTGTTCAGCCCAGGGTGACTAAGTGGGAGCGTCTGTGGGTCTTAAATGCTTTCAGCCGGGTGTTTCTATAGTGCTGTCACCATAGCACCCGCTTAGCAAGGAGCAGGCAGAGGCAGCGGAGGGCAGGACACAAGGGGACAGGCTCGGGGCCATTTTCAGCAGCCTGTTGCTGAGTCATCGGAGGTTAAGGGCCAGGCCGTGTTCTGTCCTCTGCACTCTTCCAGAGAACCCAAACACTCCTTTTGGGGTGTTTGGGGGTGTCCCTGCCCACAGAGCAGGCCAGAGTGGCCTGGAGCCTGTGGGGGTGGGGCATCCTCCTCTCCCTTGCCCCCTGGGGTGAAGCTCCTCACTTGGCCTAGATTTCCAGGATCTGCATGGTGACGTTGTGGTTTCTCTCACAAGGAGCTGCCATCCTGGAAAAGGAGGTCAGGAAAGGTGGCTGTTCCTCGATAGGAGTGGTGGCCACATGTCCTGGCCAGAGTGCTTGGTGTTGGGGCTCGGGCAGCTGAACAGCGGGCCCTGGTGGAAGCTGTTGCCTCTGCCCTGGTCCTCTCAGCACCCACCTGGGTTGGCCGCCTCGCAGGGGCTGGCCCCTGGCCAGCATAGCTCAGGAAATGTCTCTCTTCCCTACTCCCCATATCATGTGATTCCTGGGGAGCCCCTCGGTGGCCCCACAGCCCCTGCCTGAGCTACGCTCTCTGCCTCAGGCCTGGATGCCCGCTGGGGACCTGTGCCACTTCTTTCCCTTCACGGGCATTCACAGGGTCCGTTTGAATAAATGGAAATCTTAAAAATACACCACCACTCCCTCTCCTCCCAGACCCTGCTAATGAGGCCAGAGCCCTGCCCCGCACTTATGTCCAGGGATGTGAAAGACGTTACCGCAGCCTAAAAACCCAGAAACCGTCCTCAGGACAGACGCTGGGCCCACTCCAGGGCGGGTTTGGAAGGAGCTGTTCTCAGGGCGATAAGACCCAGGGGGCCCCGCGTCCCAGTTTACACTGTTGTCCTGGGGTGACGGTTCACAGCAGCACCTTTCCTTCTGCAAAGTCCATGTTTAGATGATAACTGGTAGGGAGGCCATCGCTCTGGGTGCCTCCCCCTGCCAGACCTTGCACAAGGCTGCATGCCACCCGGGCGTGGGGTCCCTGCATGCCTGGCTGTCTCAGGCCCATATACCCTCCCAGGCCTGGCCCCTGCTGGAGTTGGTGGGATGCTGGAGCAGCCCCCAGGGAGGGCGGGAGGTAGTGACACAAGGAGAGGGGTGGATTAGGGGTTTTTCTGGGGTATCAAACCCGGATCTTCTCCTTCGGAACCTTAAGAGACTTGGCCTGAGGCAGCCCCCCTAGGGGGCTCCTGGGCACCAAGCTGAGCCTGTGTGTGTGTGCCCCTGTGCATGAGGACAGGGACCGAGGAGGTGTCCTTGTCTCAGGCTGGTTGAAGCATGCAAGGCCATGTGGCTGATGTCCACGACGGTCTCCTGGAGGGACCCTCCAGGCAGCTTCAGTCTAGTGCTGGGTGTGGTTTTGGTGATGGGGGTGGAGGTGCTAGGGGTGTGTATCTGTGGCCCCCTGCTCGTGCACATGTCTCCTCTGTCTCTGAGTGAGCCCTGCCCCTTCTAGGCCCTTCTATCTAGAGAATGTTCTTGGCCCCCAAGCCTCTGTGCCCTCCTGTCCTCACAGTTGCCTTGTGGGGCTTTTAGGCAGGAGTGTGGGGTGTGACCAGTCCCTTCAGCAGGCGTCCTCCTCCACAGCCAAGGCCAGGTGGCATCTGAAGAGTCCTCCCCTCCACAGCAGGGCCTTGCCCACTGTGCCTTCCACAGGCCCCCAGAGGCACCCTGAATCTGCAGGCTGGAGGAACTGTGGTGCAGGGCAAGTTCTGCAGGAGGCACTGGTAGGTGCAAGTTTCGTAACCAGAGGAAAAGTACTCGGAGTTGCTCGTGCTACCGAGGAGGAGGAGGAGGAGGTGGCAGTGGTGGTGGTGGGGAGCAGAGCTGCCCTGGAGAGCCCCTCCCCCATGCTCAGACTTTTCTCCTGGGCTGGCCTAGCTCGCTCCCCAGGTGCGGTCCTACATCCCCTTCCAGCACAGCCCGTGGCCGAGCCCTGCGGCCACACCGCAGCCACTTGGGAGAGCCAAGGCCTGTTCTTTGAGGCTGTGGCCTTGCTTTGGGGGTGGGAGTAGCTATTTTGAGGCCCATTTATGCTTCCCTCACCAGTGGGGAGGAGAATGGAGTTCAGGGTGGGAAGGTGGGGTGGTCTGCAGGGGCAGAGGGAACAGGGGTCCCCTGTTCTGGTGGCAGAGCTGAGCAGGCCCTGCCTTGGGGTAGTGTGGCTTGCTCATACTGGCAGAGCTGGCGCACTGGTGACAACGTTGGGGATGGGCCCACACACAGCAGCCTAGTCCTCCCTCCTCCAGCTGAGTGCTGCTGCGAGGGGAGGCGACAGGAACAGCCTGCTCTGCATGCACTCCCCCTCCTGTCACCCACCCCACTGAGTCAGAGCTGGCGGGGGAGGCCCGTGAGTCAGGCGGGGGAGGCCACCCCCTCGAGGCCAGGCCTGCCCCTGCTGGAGGCCTGGAGCAGAGCCGATGCTGCAAAAGCCACTCTGGGACAGCGATCCCGGCCACCAGGTGGTCTGCGCCCCTTGTGAATGGTCTTCTTAGGGCATGGGTGGGCAGGGAGGAGAGGTGAGGCTGGAAGGGCCTTCCTGCACCTGAGAAGTAGCTCCCTGCTGAAGCAGCCAGACCCCGCCGGCCCTGCGCAGACACACCAAGGGGGACTCTGGTGGGTGTCTGCCTGGGGTCTCTGCAGACCCCGACGGTGTGCGTCTGGGGTGCTCCTGCCTCCCCATGACAGCCGCCCACGGTCTTGCCAGCACTTTAGTACTTAAAGTTCCCAACCTGCAGAATCAGAGAACACTTCAGTGTGCCCCAGCATCAAGCGGTGTCTCGTGTGTCTGCACTCTGCCCGCCCCCGCGGGATCTGTGTGTGAATTAGTCCTTGAACACACAGTGCCGCGGAGCTTCCCCGTCTGCCATCAGGTTGGTTCTGGATGGTTGGGATCAGGATCCACAGGAGGTGCCACTCTGTCACGTGCTGCCACTAGGTCTCACTGTGTAATCCGCCAGCATGGTCCCCAAGTGTGCAGCTACCAGGATGTGGAGGGGGCAGGGGTTTGGGGGCACAGGTACAGTGGGGCATGGGGCTGCCCTCTGTCACTTCTGCCTGTACTTCATTGGTCAAAAAAGAGTCACGTGGCCAAGCCCTACACCAGTGGGCTGGCCGGGAGATATGCTCCACTTCTGGTGGGGGCCCAAACTGGACGTGATTGTGTGTTGTCCTGTCTCCCCTACCCTCTCTCCCACCCCCAGTACATCGACGCCATCAGCAACAAGCAAGGTGAGCTGGAGAACTACGTGTCTGATGGCTACAAGACGGCCCTCACCGAGGAACGGAGGAGGTTCTGCTTCCTGGTGGAGAAGCAGTGTGCCGTGGCCAAGAACTCCGCGGCCTACCACTCCAAGGTAAGGGGTCTACTCGCTCTGCATGGGGCCAAGCCCTCTCTGGCATAAATGGACAGGTCCCCCGTGAACATGGAGGGGGGGGCGTGTCCAGCCTTGAGCTGTGATGAAAGCAGTACTGTGCTGAACGTCCCCGTGCATTTCAGATTTCCCCAGGGGTAGAGCCTAGAAGGAGAATTACCAGATCAAAGGCTGCAGGTGTTTTTAAGATTCTCAATGGAAATTTTTGAGAAACTGAGGTGCATTTTTGAGAAAAGTTACACTGATAGCTGTAAGAGAGGGTCTCCTCTAAGGAGCAGGCCCTTCGGGAGGGGTGCAGTGCCAGGGAACCCCTTGTAGAGGCTGCTTTAGTGAGACCCGAGGACACAGCCTCCCCTGCCGGGACAGGCATTTCAGTGGGGCCCCCGTTCCCCATAGTCCAGAGGAGTGATCAGATCTGTCCACTGGAACATTTCAGAACATTCTGACAGTTTAGAAGTTGTGGTTAGGCAGCCAAGCTGACCAGGGAGACCCTAGTTCATGTCCTTTTTCTATGAAGGGGTTCTGTGGATCAGCAGGGTACTGGCACACTCACAGTCAGTCTGAGACTTGGCTTCTGGTCCCCATGGCTTGGGCAACCAAGGAGACAGATGCCCTCCCTCCATGGAGAGGCTCCTGCCTGCCTGGGCCTCCCAAGGGCCCGCTGTCACAGGTGCAGAGCAGGCGCAGGCGCAGTGACAGGACCTGCGTCCCCTTCAGGGTTGGGGGTGGGGCCACCCCACTGGCTATGCCTTTGCTGTCCAGGTCCTACGCTGGGAGGGCTCACTGGCAGCCGGGATGTGGGAGCGTGCTGGCCTCCACCTGAAACCGCAGTGTTCCCAGCGGGGGCGGCCGCCCACGTGGCTCCAGGCAGCGCTGCGGCAGTTGTCTGCGCCCTCTGGTGGCGGCCAGGCCCTGTGGCAGGTCTCAGAGAGCTCTGGCTTGTCCTCCAGGACAGTGCTGTCTCCATCTCCAAGGGGGGCCTGGTCATGCAGATGGGAGAGGTGACAGCTGACTTTCCAGGGAGCTGGACCTAGCCCCCCAGGGTGGGTTTAGAGAGGCACAAGCCCCGGGCTGGGGCACCAGGGCACCAGGGCAGGACCTCCCCACCTGTTCCCAGGTGCAGGCCACGGGGCATTTCCCTGCTGCATGGGTTTGGGCCCTGCAACAACAGGGGCTTCGGTGGGAGCCCTAGGCTACTGTGGTCACCTCAGATGTGGAGCCCCTCCACGGGCTGCACCCTGACCCTGGATTGTCCCCCATGGTTCCGGGTCCCTGGTGGCCTGCTTTCTCACCGCTACCCCATGCGTGTCAACCATGTATCTCAACCAGAGGCCAGAAGGTAAATATTTTCGGTTTTGGCCATTGCATGCGGAAGCAGCCACAGACGTGTAAATGAACAGATGTGGCCATGTTCCAATCAAACCTTATTTACAAAACGGGCAGCCAGCCCTTGGGCCGTGGTTCACTGGTCCCTGGTCTAAACCAGCAGCGGAAGAGAGGCCACGGCCTGCTCAGAGGGCAGTTTGTCTCATCTCCAGTTTCTCCATGGGGGCACGCTTCTCCTCCCAGACACAGGTCCAAAGAAGTGGGAAGATGAGTGGGGAGAGGCAGTGAGAGCCGGACAGCCCCTGTGGAGGTTCTGGAGACCATGGTTGCCCCAAACTAGGGGGCTGCTCCACTCAGGAGGGGCCCGGGGTCTGCAGTAGGACACACATTGTGCCACCTGCTGCAGGTTGTGTAGCCCACTTTGGCCAAACGGCCAGGAGGGAGAGAGCACAGCTGCCCACAGGCCCTGGGCGTGCCCATGCAGCGGGCACAGGACCTCAATTGAGTTGTGGGGATCTTCAGGCCGGTGTCTCAATTCTGACTGCCCCGCAATCCCGGGACCCTTCGCCAGGCCTGTGGCTTCCCCCTCCTCTATGAGGCTCCTGTGGTCATCTGGTCAGCTCTGTTCCGGCAGGCCCCGGTGCACACCAGAGGGACAGCTGGGCTCTCACGCCCCTAGGGGGTGGGCAGAAGCAGCGCCCTGTGCCTGCCAAGCGCCCTCCCTGTGTCTTTGGCAGCTCTGTCCCTTCCCCATGGTCCCCTCCTTGTCTCTGCAAGGTTTCCTGGTCCTCAGATCTGCTGGGACGGCACTCTGCCTAGTATCTCAGGGTTCACTCACAAAGGATCTGCCCGTTCTGTGGCTCACGTGTGAGCCTCTGTTCATTTCTCATCCTGTGGGCCCCTGGGCAGGCCCCTGCCCAGGTTGGGCCTTGGTTTAATCTCATTCCTGGTGATCCCTCGACTGCATGGTTTACTGCCACATTCCAGCTCCTTTTGCCGTAGAGGTCAGGGACTCACAGGTGGCCTGTCGGGCTGTGAGGCACCACCTGGTAGAGAGCAGCCCTCAGCCCCAGCCAGATGCTCCTGGGGTTAGGGTATGTGTCTAGGAGCCTCTTGGTGCCAGGCGGGGTCTGGGCTGCATCAGTGAGGTCAGCATCAGGCCCTGGCTTCTCCTGGTGCTGCAGGAGGTCTCCCAGGATGTGGCTGGCTGAGGGAACCTGTGGTCAACCCCGTTCTGCTTCCTCCACTTCAGGGCAAGGAGCTGCTGGCGCAGAAGCTGCCGCTGTGGCAGCAGGCCTGCGCCGATCCCAACAAGATTCCAGACCGCGCCGTGCAGCTCATGCAGCAGATGGCCAGCAGCAACGGCTCCATCCTCCCCAGCACTCTGTCGGCCTCCAAGTCCAACCTGGTCATCTCAGACCCCATTCCAGGGGCCAAGCCCCTGCCGGTGCCCCCCGAGCTGGCCCCATTTGTAGGGGTGAGTCTTCGGCCTCCTGAAAGCTTAATGGGTGTGGGAGGATGGCCCCATTTGCCCCCAGTTGGCATCCTGCAGCAGCTGGGGCGCTCCTGCCGGGGTGAGGGGTTCTCCACACTGGCTTCGCCCGGGCCAGGCCCCTCCTGCAACGCTGCGCCCTTGCCGCCTCTTCTCGACAGCGGCTGTCTGCCCAGGAGAACACGCCCGTCATGAACGGCGTCTCGGGCCCGGACAGTGAGGACTACAGCCCCTGGGCTGACCGCAAGGCCGCCCAGCCCAAGTCCTCGTCTCCTCCGCAGTCTCAGAACAAGCTGAGCGACTCCTACTCCAACACGCTCCCCGTGCGCAAGAGCGTGGCCCCGAAAAACAGCTACGCCGCCAGTAAGGGCTCCACTGCGGGCTGGGCTGGGGCCCCGACCTGCTCCCCCAAGCCCACATTAGTGATGCCACACCTGGCGGGAGGTCAGGGGGCCCATGAGCATGTTGTGTGCAGCACTTTGGGGACCCCTTTGCAATTTCCATCCTGGACCCTCGGGCTTTGCCTGGCTCCCCTGTTAGGTCTGGTGAGCTGTGGGGCTGTGAGCGTGATGGGTGGAGCATCAGTTCAGCCAGTGCTGGGAGCGGATGGATAAGGCTCGAGAGGGCTTTAGTTGACCACGGAACAGCTCCCCACCCCCGTCCTGCTCCCTGGGTTCTGCCTCCATGTCTGCCGTGGACGGCACCCTCGGGCCCCCACCACCAGGGCCCTCGGCCGTGAGGGTCTCCTGATGAGTAGGTGGGAGAGCTGGGGCTCAGGCCCAGAGGACTAATCCCAGTGACAGGTGGCAGGCCTGCGGCTGGATCCGCATCCCCAGCACCCAGGTCCTTCCATAATCTGAGACCAGACGGCCCTGGAGGTCTGGCAGGCATCCACCAGGATGGACATTCCACCTCTTGGCCTGTCCAGGGCTCCCTAGCGTCTTACCATCGGGTAGCTGAGCTGACGGGTGGGTGACCTGCACCATTTCTCTTCCGACTCGGGGCAGAGCGTCCCCTCACGCCTGCCCTGTCATCCTGACAGCTGAGAACAAGACTCTGCCCCGCTCGAGCTCCATGGCAGCCGGCCTGGAACGCAACGGCCGCATGCGGGTGAAGGCCATTTTCTCCCATGCGGCGGGGGACAACAGCACCCTGCTGAGCTTCAAGGAAGGCGACCTCATCACCCTGCTGGTGCCTGAGGCCCGTGACGGCTGGCACTATGGCGAGAGCGAGAAGACCAAGATGTGAGTGCTACGGGCAGTGCCCATCTCCACACTGGCCGTCTGGGGGCCACAGGGGTGAGGAGGCCCGTCCTGCCTTTTATTGAGCTCGGGGGTGTCAGCCTCCTGACCCTGTGGCCCTTGGATGTCCTGGTGGCTCTGGGTCCTTTTTCACACGATCGTCTAGGTCCTGGGTTTTCACTGTAGAAAAACTGGGCAGCATGGACACATGTGATGAGGGCTTCTCACACACAGCAGTGGGTCCTTCACCACAGTCTCTGCCATTTGTCCAGCTCCATCATTCCTCACCTCCCACATCACTTAACTTGGCCCGGGGCCCCGTGTGTGTGCACTGTGGCACGTCTAGCACCTTCCCTGCTGTTGGATGTGTGGCTTCCCAGTTGGTAGAGGCCAGCTTTCAACCCTGCAGCCTTTCCACTGCTCCCACATTTCCTCTGTGTCTGATCAGCCCTCATATTTGGGTTCTAGAAGTCACGCCATTGAGTCAGACAAGCTGCGCCTTCACGACTTAATTTAACACCTGTTGCCGAGAGGCTGTGCCAGCATCTGTGTTGCTCGACCTGGGGGTGCCCGGGTCAGGGACATGGCCCTTCCCACTGCCACCATTGTTGTCTGGGTGTGTCTGTTGGTGAGAAGGGAGACACCCGCCCCAGAGCAGACCCAGCTGTGACACTCTGGCCTGCCTTAATCAGGGAGGGAGCAGCTGGACTGAGCTCTGCTGTGGCCTCCAGGCAGCCGCCCCACTAGGTGGGGAGCCCTGAGGAACAGGGACACTGGTGGGCACCTCTGTTCCTAAATGCCGCCACACCTGCCCCCCTTCCAGATGGCTTCTTTGGTGTTGGTGCTATGGTTCAGTGTGGCCGCTTGACGCTGAGGCCCTGCCCAGCCGGGCTGTGTGGAAGGAAACCAGCCCTGCCTGTTGAAGAAGTAGGAGCTCTGCTTAGGGTCCCTGCGTGTCCCCCCCGAGTCCTCACAATAGAGACGGCTGCCCAAACTCCCGTCCAGGGCGGGGCAGCTCAGAGCCACATGTGTGCCTGGGGTGCTGGCTGGGGTCTCCTGGTCTCCCTTCACAGATGGGCACAGCCAGGCCAGGGAACCGGGGGACTTGGGGCCCTGTGCTGGAACCTGGGGGCCCTGGTGCACTCTTACCTGGGTCTTTTCTTTTAGGCGGGGCTGGTTTCCCTTCTCCTACACCCGGGTCCTGGACAGTGACGGCAGTGACAGGCTGCACATGAGGTGAGTGTGCTGGCCGGGGCAGCGGTGGGAATGGGGCCCTGTGGACGGACACCTCTCAGAGCAGCCCAGACCCTCGGCATAGAGAGCTCAACTGGGCTTCTAGTCCCTTCTCCGCCCCCATAGTGCCGCTCGCCATGGCCCGGAATGCCATATGTGTGAGGCCCTTGGTGTGCACGGGTCTGGAGATGATTTGTGAGGAGGGGGTTTGAGAGCCCGGGGGGCCCGTTTGCTGGCCCATCGGGTAGGGGCTCTCCTTGCCCCACGCTGGGCCCAGGGTCACACCCCTGCTGCCATCTCCAGCGGGCAGGGTGTGCGAGGGACCCCTGGCCTTCAGGAGAGTCACTGCTGGAGCCGCAGAGGTGGGGGCTGAGCAGCTGCCGGAGGGTCAGCGTCGCTGTAGGACTCAGCTCCTTGTGGGCTTCTGGAGTTTCCTCCTGGCACAACTTCTCCAATTCCGAGAAGGGAGGGAGGCTTATGGGGTCAGCATGGCTGTAACCCAGGCCCCTGAAGTAGCCTCTTGTCACGCCCTCTGTGAGGAGCTGAGTGAGGCATGGGGAAGGTGAGGGTCTGGGTGGGGGCCTGGGGGCCTGCTGACCCGGCCCCTGAGCCCCGGTTCCCACAGCCTACAGCCCGGGAAGAGCAGCAGCACAGGCAACCTCTTGGACAAGGAGGACCTGGCCATCCCGCCGCCGGACTACGGCACGGCCTCCCGCGCCTTCCCCGCCCAGACGGCCGGCACCTTCAAGCAGAGGCCCTACAGCGTGGCCGTGCCCGCCTTCTCCCAGGTGAGCACAGGGCGGGAGCCTGGGCCAGAAGGAGCTGTTGCTGGGTGGGCTTGGCCGCAGTCCCACGTTGTCGCCTCCGCTGGACAGGCCTGGGAAAGGCTCAGGAGTTTGGGCCTTATGTCCGCAAGGCCCTGCTGTGGTCATCTTGTGGGTCACTGCCAGGCACCCTTTTCAGACTCAGGGTTGCAAAGGAAGCATGGCTACCTCTCTGCCTGCCCTTCCCCTGGGCTGGGGCATCGCTGGCCTTGAGACTGAGCCTGGACGTCAGGGAGAACTTGGTATCCAGTGGCCCCTCCCCGAGAGCTGTGGGGCCCTTGCAGTCTTGGGTCCCAGTGCAGATGTAAGCACCTGCACTCAGGCTTGCAGACGTGGCCGGAACCTTCTAGTTAGTGTGTCTCTGGGACTCTAAGGAGGCAGGGCTGGGCATGCGTGGTCAGGCCATCCAGTACCAGGTGGCCAGAGGCAGAAGCTCAAGGCTTGGGTCCTGGGTGTGGGTTCCTAGCAGGGTCCGTGGAGTGCATGGTGGCCTTGAGGTCCAGGCAGGGGTGGGAGGGGCCCAAGTCTTCGAGGACGTTGGTCTGCTGTGGCTGCAGGGCAAGCAGGGGCCAGTCTCCAGGGCTGGGCCCCAGCTTGGGGGTCGGGGGCCCCCCAGGAAAGAGGGAGAGAGAGGAAACAGAACCCCACATTTCCCCGAGACTTGAGCAGCATGGGTGACCACTAGGGAATTGACGTGACAGCTGAGGGCTCCCACCTTGACAGCGTGACCTGAGACTGTGGAAGTGACATTCGAGGAGGGCAAGGTCTGGGGAGGGGCCGGGGTACTGGCGGCCGGCACCCTGTCCAGCACTGTCCTGAACAGCCTTGCCCACCTTACGGGGAGGGCTTTGCTGGCACAAGCCTTCTGAGGCACCGCAGAAGGGTCTGCCTTCAAGGAGTTTGCAGTTTAGGCAGCGTGAGCACATGGTTTGAGACAAGTGGTGAGGAGGGCGAGCCTGGAGTGGTGTGACTGGGACCCTTGGGTGGAACCTTCTGGAGAAGGTGAGGCTGGAGCTGGTGCTCAGGGCAACCGCAGGGAGAGGTGCCTCGGGGTCACAGGGCCAGCCTGCTGGGCAGTGAGGCACTCTGGTCCCATCCAGGCCACCTGGGCTCGTGGCACAGCTAGCCAGGCCTGGAGGGGCCTGCCCACTGCTCGCTGCTCTCACTTCCCAGTCTGTGGGTTTGGTTTTGGTGCTGAGAGAGCTGAGGAGGGTGTCCCCAACACCCTTCTGGCCCTGAGGCCAGGGCAGGCCAGCAGACATGTGGCAGCTGTCCGCAGCCCAGCACTCAGCCCCTCACCTGGGGGTTCCCCTCCTGGGCAGCAGCTCCTTCCCCAAGACAGGAAGCTGTTGCTGGGGTTTGGGGGCTCAGGGGGACGCTTGGCCCAGGGGCCAGCCCAGGCTTGCTTGAGGTGGGCCTGCAGGTGACCATGCGCTGCAGGTGCCTCTGGCAGCCTGGCTTCTTTGCCCGGCCACCCAGCCATTGCCCCTTCCCCCCAAACATCACTGGTTTCAGGCCCTGGGATCCCGGGAGGCGCCACCACCTGACCTGACTGCCAGATATCCCCAGGCTCACCTGCCTCGGGGCTTCTGCACATGACCTCGGGTGCTTGCCTGCCCCCTGCCCGCCATGGGAGATGGGTATGGAAGGGGTCATCAAGTGACCTCTCTTGTGTGCGCCCACGAGTGTGAGCTCACATGTCCACAGTCGGCCGCTGGCCACATGGGGAGGCATCCGTGTGAATTTGGGAGGTCACCGCTGTGTGGGGGGAAGGGGCCCTCCATGCCCTCGGCTGCAGGCAGCACCGCGCACCCTGGGGTCAGGAGGGACACCCAGCCAGCCTGCTCCTGTCCTGCAGGCTCCCCTTCACCCCTGGAACCCCCAGCCTGACCTGTTTCTACCTTTCTTCCCTAGGGTCTGGATGACTACGGGGCACGGGCTGTGAGCAGGTAAGGGACTCTCAGACTCGTCCTGGGGAGCTGGGAGTGGGTGGGGAACTGTGGGCAGGTGGGGAGCAGTCCCCTTGGGGGCTGGTGGGGCAGGCCACTCTCCTGGGCTCTCGGAGGCCTGCTCCATGGGGCCTGGCTGGAGCCCGTGGCGTCTCCACTCCGGGTCAGGCGGGTGGGGCCCCGGGGGCCCTGTTCTCTGTCTCACCCCACAGCCCCTCAGCCCTCTTTGGGATGGGGGGGTCCGAGGGCTGGATGCTTTCTCCCGAGGCAGTGGCCCAGGGTCCCCGGGTATCGCCAAGTGGGAAGCAGCCCCTCCCAGGCACTGCCTTCGTGCTTTCAGCAGTGCACGGTGGAGGGGGGCTGGCCCTTTGCTTGTGCCAGAGCTGGGGACCCACTCAGCCACTCCTGGGGCTCTTGCTCTTTCCCAGGGGGGCCCTGGGCTACCCACGGCCACAGCAGGAGCCCCCTCGGCCCAGTTCTTTCTTGGCCCTGCTTTTCCTTGCTAGTGTCCAGGCCTGCCTCGTCCACTCTTGGCCAGGAGGGGGGCCTGCCTGCCCCTGGGCTCATCTCCCCAGCCCGGCTGGAGCTGCTGCCTCCTGTGCCCCTCGCCTGGGCTTAGCCCTTGTTCTGGTTCTGGGGCTTCTCCCTCCACCCCTTCTCCAGAGCCAGGTGGCCGCTGACCCTGAGCGGCTGAGAGGGCTGCCATGGGGGAGCCGGCAGCTGTCCTGTGCTTTGTTTCACAGCGGCAGCGGCACGCTGGTGTCCACAGTGTGAGGACGCTGACCACGGGCAGCTGCTGCTCGGAAGAGCTTCCGCCCCCCACCCCCCACCTCCCACCTGTCTGATCTCCATCGGTTTTCTCCTCAGCTCTCGGTGGTTTGTTCTTGGGTTATTTTTCTTTCCCACCTGCTCCCTCCCTGCCTTTTGTTTGGTGACCCCAGACTCTGTGATCCCCCAGGGTCCATGGTGCTGCCCCATCCCTGCTCCCCGTGTTTACACGCCTCTCCCCCGTGTGTCCCGCCAGGCGGCACCTGCCGGCCAGGCAGCACAGACGGGTGTCCTCGCCTCTTGCTCGCCGTCTACCGTGCTCATGACACACTGTCCCTTTTTGAAGGCTCTCTGTGAGCCAGGTCTAAAGTTTGAAGAAAAAAATCATTAAAAAAAAAAGAAAACAAAAAGATGAAAAACAGGAAAAGGACTTTTTTTCCTGAAAAACAAAAACAGATATGCATGGACTCCGGTGTACGTACTGTTATTTCTGCATCTGACTTCCCCCAGCGCACGCTGGCCTCTGTGTCAGGAAGGGGAAGGTGCTGGGGGCTCCGAGAGGCTCATGGCCGAGGGCCGCACCCAGAGAGGGGCTCGTGCCGAGCTTGGGGGCCTCCTGAGGAAGCTGGCCGCTCCTGTGAGGGAGGCCGTGGCCCCTGGCCCTGCCCGGCCCAGCAGGCCGGGCTCCTGAGGGCTCCCTTCTCCGCGGATGCTGTTGGACGGTGTGCAGAGACCAGGGCATGGACGTCATTAGCCGGGCCTTGTGACCTCGCGTGGTGCACTGGCGGGGAAGGGGTCGGGAGCAGGCGCTGCCCGGCCACACTCGGACATTCCAAAGACCTCCAGAGACCACCCCTCACCCCATGTGTTCTGGAAATCGTTTCTTTAACTAGCCTTGTGAAGCGTGGCAGCTGCACAGGGCAGGGGCACGGCCGGGCCCAGCGAGGCTGGCCCCAGGGAGGGCGGCTTCGGGCCCGACGCCCCCTCTCTTCCTGCCTGGGGGAAGCAGGGCAGCCCCTGCCCTGTCCTCCCTCAATGCTCTCATCTTTTTGTGTGTCTCGGTGACTTCAGAAACAGACACGCTGGACCCAGTGGCTACTGGTACTGCCTGCTCGCACCCTGAATCTAGGAAGTGAGCCCCGAGGGTGCAGCCTGTCTGGCCCTTCCCGCGGGGCCCTGGGCAGCCTTGGCCACTCCTTTTCTGCCGTGCTTTAGTGTCCAGTCCTCCCGCGGACTAGGATGCAGCTGGTAGTGTTTGTGAGAGAAGCAGCTCAAGACTCAGATGGACCCCCTTTTATATTTAAGGAAAAGACAAAGCCAGAACATGGACCTATGTAAAAAGAACCTCTGTGGTGGCATTCTAATTTTGCTAAAAGATTTCAAATCCAGGGGATTCCGTGCTCAATGGAAGAATGTAGACACAAAACTGCAAAACTTGTATGAAGATGTAAAGTGCTGAAAATTATATTCCCTGTTTCCTTTCCTCTTCTTTTTTTTTATCTCAATTGTGCCCTGTACCGCAGTTGTTTGAATAAAAGTTTTATTTATTGCATCGAGTTGAGTGTGGCGCCTCCTTCTAGCCTCCACATGCAGAGCCTGGCCACCCCGCCAGGCTGGGCCTCCATAGAAGCACCAACTGGCAGACAGCGCCGGCCCACCCGCTCTCCCAGAGAGGCACCTGGGGTGGCCCCCCACCCCAGAGGAGAGAGCGGGGCCACTGGGCCTGACCCAGGGACGCCCTGCCTGCGCTGGTGTGCCTCTCCCTGCAGATGCTCTCCCAGGGCTGGAAAGCCAGTTCTCTGCCCTGTGGCTGGTTCTGTGCTCCTGGCAGCATGCGCCAGCAGGCATCCCCTGCGCCCCATCCAGCCTCTGCATCCCCTCAGTTTCTTCACTCCCAACCCCTCCACCTGCACCAACCGAGCCCTTGTGTTTCCTTGCAGTGCCGATGTGGAAGTGGCCAGGTTTTGAGCTGCCCTGACTAGAGTTAGTAAGTTGCCCTGGTTTTCTTGTTAGTCATTCTGTGTTCTCAGCGGCTCTGGACGGACCCTCTGGCCTCAGGCAGTGTGCGGGGCCCGAGGGTCTGCCAGCCTGCCTCTGCTCTGGCTCCAGGCCTCTGCTGCTCCTCGGGTCCCTCCTTGGGCTCTCGGATTTTCTCCCTCTGTCTGGAAGCTTGTGGGTCTGACTCGCCACCTCTCCCACTGCTGGGCATGGTCTGGCCCTGGCCCTCTGCTGGGTTTCTCTCCTGCCTCTGCTGGGTGCTTCGGCCACAATCGGTGAAGCCTGTGATCAGCTGTGAAGCTGGCTTTGAGCCCCTTTGAGTGTCCCCTTGGATCGGCCCCTGTGGGCATGGGTCTGAGCCTGGTCTGGCTGGCTCCTGGGTTGGTGAGTATTGCAGCCCCCGTGGGGGCTAGGGTGACCAGGGTGGGGTCCTGGGGAAAGCTCCGTGGCTCGTGCCCAGGTGAGTGCCGTAGGCGTGCCGGAGCAGGAGCACACCTCCACCCCACTGGGAACAGGTGGGTACAGTGGCTCTGCCAGCCGCTCTGCCTGGGCTCGCCTCGCCTCAGCCCTGACATGGCTCCAAGAGGCTGCGCCAGGCTTTCCAGACCAGGTCCTTGGCCACCATGCGTGGGTGCCCTCACCAGCCTCCTTCGATCCCCTCCTTGTGACTGGGTCCTCGGAAAGGGAGCACAGATAGCTAGCGAGAGGGCGGGGGGAGCTTACTGCCCTGGGCCCCTATGCTGGGTTAAGGCGACGCTGCTGCACATCTGTCCCCACTCCCAGCCCCAAATCACTGAGGAGTTGGCCACATGAAGCTGGCACCTTGATCCCTTATAAAGGATGGTGACCACTTTACTACCCTGCTGGGCGTCACGGCAATACCATCCTCCCTGAGGGCAGCCGGACCACTCCAGAGATCCTCACTCCCACTCTCCTTCCACTACCTTTCTGTTGGTGAGCTGCAGTGTGAGTTCTGGAAAGTTCTGGCGACAACTCCTGAAATTTGGGGACAGGGTGGAAATGCCTCTGACACTGGCTTAGCAGTGGGTGACGCTGGGCCACCATCCTTCCCTGCCTTAGATTCTTCTTCTTCCGAGATGCCCTCTCTGAGAAGCCTGTGTCTCTCACCTCCAGACTGTGCAGACCCCTGCCTCTGCTGCCCCTTGGTTCCTCTGAGCTGGCGGGGCCAAGCTGTCCTTGCCTGAGGGAGGCACGGAAGGGCTGAAGGCTCGAAAACTATGTCCCTTGATGTAAGGCAGACCTGAGGGGCGCGCTCAGCCCCAGGAGCACGGAGCATGGCGCCACCAGCGAGTTTCCTGGCGGCACCAAGTCTGCCCAGCCCGACTATTCTACTGGGGGTGGAGCGTCCAAAGCCACCTCTGGTTGGTTGAGGGACCCTCCTCAGCTTTGCCCAAGCTAACAGCCCTGGGAGGCGGGGTGGGAACAAGAACAACTCAATTCCAGAAAGGCTGACATTCTGAAGTCATGGAAAGACCACTGCGTCTTAAGAGGAGAAAGTGGAAGTTTATGCGATAATTACTCTCTTCACTCCCTCTCTGCTCCGGAATCACCGAAGGACGGAAGTTGCACTTTGCAATGACTTGGCTCTTCTCGGAATTACCGTTTCTCACTCAAGTGGTGGATTCAGACAATAATCTTAGAGGATTCTCTGAAATCCCCAGCAACGTACACTTCGTGAGCCTGGAATCGAATGCTGTCAACGGCAGGCTTTGACCCTCCTTAGGCTGCAGGAGTTTGCAGGGGGCAGAGGCAGTGGGGTCTGGACCCCTGTGCCACTCGGTGTCCCTGAAGGCTGCCCCGGAGGCAGTGCACGGACAGCCCTGCCCCCTTGAACTCCAGCCCGACATGTCCTTCCCCGGGAGGGGTTGGCTTGTGCCTCCCTAAGCCGGAGCTTCAGGCCTGGTCTGTGCTGTGAGTGGAAATCCATTCTCTGTGTAAAAACCGCCAGTCATCCCAGTGTCCCTGCTCAGGAGTCCCTTGGGGAGGGGACAGAGCCGCGTCCCTGACATTCCTCAGCCAGCGCACCCATGCACCCCCTGAGGGGAAGAACCCCACTCTGCCCCTGGGCTTCAAGCACTCAGGAGAGCGTTGCTCATTGACTTTCTTTTCTGGCACGAGAGAAGCTTGTTTTGGTCTTGGTTTGTTGTCAATCGATCGCCCGCCGACAGTGCTATTGGGAAGAAGCCTCAGCGCCTGGCATCCTCCCCCCGCCCCCCGGCAGCGACAAATGTTCGCAGGATGGGAGAATCTGCAGTGGCCTTGGGTCCAAATCTTGTCCTGTTGTATCACCGCAGTGTTAGACCCCAGGCCCCCCATCTGGGGTCACACGGGTACCCTCCCCAAGGTAGCTCATGAGCTCGTTCCTTCACAGAACCTTCCAGAAAGTGGCAGGCACCTGAGGGGGCCGCACCCCTCCTCTGATTCCAGGGTCTCTGGCCAGAGCTGCGAGGGGGCTGCGGGCTGCATCCTTAGAACCTGCAGTGTGGATGGCAGTCTGCTCCACAGTCACACTGTTTTGGGGAGAGGAGATGAGAAAAGTGTGGGTCAGAGGCCAGAGCTCCATCAGGGGAGACGTTTCCGGCCCTGGCGCTCCTTTCTGGCCCGGGCAGAAGAGGATGCTTTGCCACGGACCTTCCTGATGAGAATTCGGGTGTGTTGGGACCTGAGTAAGGGCTGTGTGGCCTAAACCCACTTGGCCATTCTGCCCCCAGCTCTCGTCAGCACAGGAGTGGCCCTCTCCTCTCTGAAGCGCAGGTCTGCGCTCCTTCCTCAACTCGGTCCCTGATTCTAGATGGACAAACCTGCCCGTTTCCTGCCCCCCAGGACCTCCTGCCTTGACCCTGGTTGGGGACAGCTGAGGGCACAGAACCCCCCATAGAACTGGAGTCTGTAGTTGAGGTGGCAGCCAGGGCCCGCCCTCCACCCTCCATCCTGGGACAGATGTCACTGTGCATGGTGGAACCTCGCCTTCGGAACCTCTAGGCGGCCCCTGCCTCTGCCCAGCACGGCTGAAGCTTGTCTGCACGGAGCAGAGATGAGAGGCCCCACTCGGGGCTGGATGGTGCCTTTAATCCAGGGTCAGGGTCTGTCAGAAGACGCTCTGTCATTGGTGTGCGTGTGAGCCGCCAGACTCTCAGTGTCCTCGTGGAGACGTAGAAGCCACGCGTCGATGGGTCAGCTGCTTCTCCGTAGTTTATCCTTTTAAAACCTCAGTCCACAGAGTCTCTGTGTTTTAGAAAACCCCAAGTTCTCAGGAAGACACAGAGCTCTCTTCCTGGGCACACTGGAGGGAGCGCCCGCCCGCCCGCCCGCCCAGCTCCCGTGGACGCCCGGCCCAGCTGTGCCAGAGGCGACGACCCCCAGGTAACAGCTCCAGAGCTCCACCAGGAGTGGGGTCCCGTCCATGCCGAGCCCTCCATGTCCCACCTGCCATCTGTGCTGTCACCCCTGGAGCTGTCTGACGTACCCTGCCCACTGTCTTGTGCCGTCCCTGCCCAGGCAGGTCCTCCTGAGCCCACCAGGGACTTCAAGGAGGAGAGGCTTCTGTGAGGACCAGGATCCCCCTCCGTGCTTATCTCGTTCCATTTCAACCTCTTGTCTGGCGAGTCCATCTGTCTGTCAGCTGTGGCCTTGGGCACGCAGGGGAGGGCGTGGCTCCCCTGGGGTGACGGCCGACCACTCATCGAGGAGGTGGTCAGTTCCTCTGCGGGGGACCGCGGGCGTCCACCCCTGCCAGCCCTGTTGCTGCCAGTGTCTGTCGTGTCGGCATGGGGCGGGCCAAGGCCCGTGTCTGCTCCTGCCCTCTTCTAGGCCCCCCGGGATGCACGGGCCGGGCTTGTGTGGCTGCTGAGCTGTGTTTCTGTGTGTCGACAGGCATGTCCTTGCCAAAGGGCTCAGCCACTGCTCTCAGGCAGATGGTGGGTGTGCTGCTTGGCCTTGTGGGGCCACTCACCAAACTTGGACGCAGGCCCCTTTGGCACTGCTTGGGTTGCTGAGAAAGAACTGGCCCCCAGCGCAAAAGTGGAAGCTGCAGTGGGGCCCCTCCCTCATGTCCACCCACCCTGTCCTGGGAGGGTTGGCAGTTCGAGATGTGGGCACAGGGAGGGTGAGCAGAGGGTGGCGTATCGGGAGTCAGCTGGCCTCGTGGACGGCGCCTTTCCCTGCCTCTGCCTTGCAGCTTCCATTGCCCACCAGCTCTGAGCTCGGAGGCTAGGCCATCGGGGCCTGGGTCAAGGCCATCCACAGGGCTGGGGGCACGAGGGGTGTAGGCAGTTCACAGCACCCAACCCGACCCCCCCCCACTAAACCCTCTCTCCTCTCCTCTCCTCAGGAATCCCTTCGCCAACGTCCAGCTGAAGCCAACAGTGACCAATGACAGGTCTGCCCCCCTCCTCAGCTGACGGCCACGTCTGCACCCGCTGCCCGTCCGGCCCCTCCTGCTCCACCCCCACCCATAACCTATTTTGTTACAATCTGTGTGATCTCTGTTTAGAGAACTTTTTCCTTCCAAGCCTTTCACCTGCCAAGAGCTCTGCCCCTCACTTCAGTCTGGCCTGGGCTGGACCCCGGCTGTTCCTGTGGAGGTGGCACCTGGCACCCGGAGCTGGGACCTGCTGGCTGGGCCGTGGGGCCAGCCTCCCAGAGTAGGCACATCTGGTTGTGCAGGCCATGGAGCCCACCAGGGTGCAGGGAAGGATGCTCTGTCAGCTTGTAGCTGGAAGGGGAGCCCAGCTCCCACGCTGCTCGTAGCTCCTAAGTGTCTGGTCAATAAACAGGCTGCTCCCCTGTGCCCAGCTGTGATCTGTGATCTCTGCCTGTGGGGGCGGAGGCCTGGGGCGTAGGAACTGGGAAAGCCTGCCACCCTTCTTTGGAAGATGAATTTATTATGAGAACTTAACTTCCTGGGTCCCCAAGCTGTGTGCCATGGTGGGGTGGCGGTCCTGCCCCAGGATTCCTGGGTGGGCCCCCCTCTCCCCACCCCACCCCAACTGCCTCCATATTTCAGCTGTAATACAGGATTTTAGACACTTTATCATCAGATCCATGATACTTGACGTTTATGGCTGAAATACAGCTGTGGTGACCGCATTGGTGCAGCAGTCCTCATCTGGGGACAAGTTCCTGGCAGAGCTCACTCCTCCCAGGCCCTCCAAGGAGGGGTTCTGGAGCCCTGAGCCGCCTGCAGCCTGCCCACACCCCAGGACGGGACGCACGGTGGGCGGGGGCCCAGGCGGGCACAGCAGCCTCTCACCTCACAGAAGCTGGAGATGGCCCGGTGGGGGAGGCAGGGTCACAGGGCAGATGTTTGGGGTGGGGGCATGCACAGGAGCCCCAACTCCTCAAAACCCTCCTGCCTCCCGGCCCCGTGCCGAGGGACAGGTGTGGCCCCCTGGGAAGGCAGGGGAAGAGCTTCCTGGGGAGGTCTGTGGGTCCCCTCCTCATCCTTATCTAGGCAGAGCCACTGCAGGGCAGGGAGAGAGGGCTGCAGGGGCAGACCCCCACCAGGTACATTGGGATCCCAGATCACTATCTCCCTCCACCAAGGTGTGCCAAGGACAGCACAAGGGAAGGACTATGCCCCCCCCCCCAGGCAGAGCTGGCAGCTGGGTCCCCACCCCAACACAGCCCATGCCTGCTCCTTCCCAGGGCTCTATGTGCAGACCCCAAAAGAAAACACACACTTAGCATGAAGGCTTTCTTTTCTTAGCTTGATTTCTCTTAAAAAACAAAAAAGGAACAAGAAAATCATTGCACCAGCATCCTAAGCCTCAAACTAATAAAACTAATAAAAAACAAAAACCACAAACCCCAAACAAGTCCCCCACCCACACCCCCAAAGCAACAATAAATTTTACATCTCTTTGGCAACAATAACTTAACATCATCCCATTTCCATTCGCTCAGACAATAGCGGTTACAAAAATAGTCCCTGTGCTGCCCTGCCCCCACCCTCCCTCCCGGCTCCACCCTTCCTGCCATCCCCATCCCTGCAGGCAGAAGCCCCCAACACTGACCGTGGGGGTGCAACTCCCACTTTCCTTTGGCAGCTGGGCCGGGCTGGGCAGTGCCCTGCAGAGGGGAGCTGCCTGCACAAGCCAGCTGCAGACACCTCTAGAACGGGGCCACGGTGGCCGGGGTGCCCACCTTGGCCCACCTGCCCGGGCTCCAGCAGCAGGACCCAGGTGGGAGCCAGCCCAGACCCTTGGGGAGGGAGAGCTTACGGGTCTAGCTGAGTCAGTGAAAGTGAAATACAGCCACAGACTTTGAGGTAAGGGTGGCAGGGGGCACACGAGCCCAGGGTCCTCCTCTTTTAGTGAGCAAACCCAGAACCAGGCGAGAGGGGCAAAGGGGGCAGGAAGAGGCCATCCCAGCCAGCTTGTGCCTGCTCTGGCATGGGGTGAGGACACAGCATCCTGCAATGCATCCAGGGTGTGCGAGGCTCCCCAGCCAAGAGCAGGTTCCCTGGCCTCAGAGGCCAACCAGTCCGACTTGGCAGCCAGGGCAGAAGAGCAGCTGCAGGGTGGGGAGCGCCCAGGCCCTGGGCTGTAGGGCATCCCTAGGGAGTAGCAGCAAACCCGAGTGTCCAGGACAAATCCTGCCCCAGGGCAGCACGGGGCTGGTGTGCACGATGGCTTCACTGTCCAGGGCCGGAGCGGGGCCTCTCTTCCCACCCTGCTCCTCCAGGGCACCGCGTGGGGCACTGAGGCGCTGGAAGCTGCCGACGACCGCCGACAGGACTGCGGTCCTCACTCACTCTCGGTCACCATCCTGGCTGCTTCCTGGAGCAGGACCAGCAGGGGCTCTGGCGACACCAGCCTCCAAGGGGGGCACCGCCTGGGCCTCAAGCCTCTTTACAGCTGCCCCCAGCACCTGCTGCAGGGCCTGGCAAACAGGAGGGGCCACATGAGCATTCGGGGAAACACCAGAGACACGTGGACTCCTAAGAGGACGCTGCCTTCCAGGGACAGCCAGAGACTCCTCCCCCCCGGACTCCCACCTGAACTCAATCCCTGGCCTACAGGCCACTGACTGGCTGGGGCTGCAGCCTTCAGGCCCCTTCGCTGCAGCAGGTCTGCCTATTGTCTAGGAGGGAGCTGGACCCATTTCTTTCCCCACCTCATCATCAGGACCCAGGCCCAGACCCAGATCTGTCCCCCAGGCCCAACAAAGCTCAGCAAATGCCCTCCGAGTCCTCCCTTTTACAGGTGGGGAAACTGAGGCCCAAACAAAACTCCCGTGACCTCCTTGTTTGCTCAGGCATCCACTAAAGGCCCACTGTGTGCCAGAGACAGGCCAACAGGCCCTTCTCTGAAGGCTGCAGCCATAGGCCAAGGGCAGCAGGGGAGGGGCTGGGTTTGCCAGGGGAACAAGATGGCCGGGAGGCATCTCAGTGGAGGTGGGCTTTCAGGGAAGCCCAGCAGAAGATGCAATGACTTGTCAGGCACAGGGGTGGGGGCTGCGTGTGAGGCCAACCTGGTGGGGATGACCTACCTGGTCTGAGGGCGACAGGGAGTGGAGCATGGAGGGAGGGGTGAGCTAAAGCCCCCAAGTGGGGCCCCACCTGGGCACCTTAGCCTGGACCACCATTCGTGCCTCTGGGCAAGAGCCACCAGATCTGAGATGTGTCAGGTCCCGAACCAGCGGCAGGAGGTGGGGGCAGTGGCTGAGGCAGCCCAACACGGGCTGGAAAGGTTCTGGTGAGAGAGGCTGCCACAGGTTTTAAGGGGCTAAGGTCAGGCAGAAAGCAGGGCCGGGGAGCGCTCAGTGTCCAGCCTGCCGCCTCAGGATGAAGGAGAAGAGGGTGAGCTCTGAGGGCCAGGCAACATCCAGTCTAGGCCCTGGGGCCCAGGGAGGTGCCAAGCCAGCTGTGTCTGGGACACTGCATCTTCCCAGAAGGCAGGGAGGCGAGGCCGCGCCAAGGGGCCCAGAACAGACAGGCCTGGCGTGACCTGACCTCTCGGGGCCTTAGTTTCCCCATGTAAAAACTGAGCTTGTCCAGAAGACGAGAATAATTAGCGCACCCGGCTGCCCTCTCCACTGCCAGCCTGTGTCCCCACCCGCCAGCCCCGCCGCAGCCTCACCTCCCACGGACCCGGCGTCCGAGTCGGAGACGTGCGTGATGGAGAAGCGGGACGCGGGCGCGGGCGACACGGTGAAGCGCGAGAAGGGGCCGGGCGCGGCCGGCTTGGGGGGCGCGGCGGGGGCGAGCCCGGCGGGCTCCGGAACCGGCGCCAGCGGGAAGCCGTCGTCCCACTCGAACACTGCACCTGCGGGCCGCCCGCTGTCACTCGGGTCCGCGGCAGCGCGGGGGGGCGCGGGAACCTTCCCGTGACATCACGGCCCCGCCCACCCGGGGAGTCGTCGCCCCGCCCCCAACTCACCCGCTTCCGGTGCGGAGCCTTCGGGGGAGCGGTCAGCCCGCCGCGGCCGGCCAGGGGCGCTGGGGGAGCCGGGGCTTCCAGCTAGAAACGCGGGGGGCGACTCCTTGGCGCCGGGGAAGGGCTCCCCGAGCTCCCGGGTGGGGCTTTCCTGGAGAATCAGAGCAGCACGTGGCTCGGGCCGCCAGCAGTGGCCACTCCCACCGCTTCCCGTCCCGCCGGGGACCCCCACTCCCGCGCCCCCCACTCCCGCGCCGAGCCCCGGGCAGCTGCCCACCTGGTCGAAGAGGTAGACAGTGACGTCGTCGAAGAAGGACACGGCTTTCTTCTTGCGCTCCAGGTCCTCGCAGAAGGCCTCGGTCAGCAGGCTGGGCATCTTGAGCAGGCTGCGCAGGTTGCGCGCGCTCTGGCTCTCGGCCACCACCACGGGCACGGGCGGCGCCTCCTCCTCGCTCTCCTCGCTCGGCTCCTGGATGCTGTAGCAGCGGAGCTCCTCGTCCGACTCGTCGCTGTCGTCGCTGTCGTCCTCTTCCTCCTCCAACCGACCCTCTGGGGCTGCGGGCAGTCCCGGCAGGGCCAGGCAGAGTGGGGCTCTGGGGCCGCCAGGCCCCCCTGTCCGTTCCTTCAGCGCTGGCCCCGACAGTAGTCCCAGGGCCTCCTGGAGCTCGGCGCGGTGGCTGTCTGAGCTCGGCGGGACGGGGGTCAGCAGGAAAATCTTGGAACAACCGGGGCTAGGCACAGAGGGCACCTGGGCTGGGCCTAGGGCCCTGGGAGTCTCCTGCCTGGGGCCTGCGGGGCAGGCACT
The DNA here is from genome assembly GCA_031878705.1 of Tapirus indicus. NCBI lineage: Eukaryota > Metazoa > Chordata > Mammalia > Perissodactyla > Tapiridae > Tapirus > Tapirus indicus. The sequence goes on from CM062932.1 coordinate 58,985,026, forward strand.
TGGCTCTGGGGAAGAGTCCTCAGGCAGCGGCAGTGGCGACACCTCCCTGGGGCCAGCGGCCTGCGCCTCTGCGGACACCCCAGGCTCAGGGGATGGCTGTGCAGGCTGCAGCCCAGGGCTCTGCGGGCTCTCCACGTCGGGCTCTGGCCCCAAGGCCGGAACACCTCCCGGCTTCCCCTCCGGGCCCAACGGGGGCTCGGGCTCAGTATCCAGGTCTGAGAAGTAGGCCGAGTCGCGGTACGGGCTCTTCTCACTGAGGCCACCGAGGGAGGCAGAGAGCTGAGTGTCAGGCCTGGGGCTCTCACCCTCCGAGGCCAGCTCCCCAAAGGCCTGGGGCTCGCACAGCTCGTGCGCCTCCTTGAGCACAAACTCTGGAGACTCGTAGTTTTCCGTGTCGTAGCCACTGTCTAGGGCTCGGGGCTGCCCCCCAGGGGTGCCTACAGCCGATGGGCTGAAGACCTCGCAGCCACCATCGCTGGCTGAGGATGGGATGTCCAGTGAGTCCAGGGAGTCAGGGGTCCCCACCTGCTTCTGCAGGGAGCGGAAGGCCGGTGTCACATCTGGCTTCTCGACCTGTGGGCCATCGCTGGACAAGTCGGTGAAGATGCCAGAAGTGGCCTCGGTCGTGTCATCATCCTCACTGCCTGGTGCCTCCAGCTCGGAGGAGCTGCTGCCGCTGTCCAGGATCTGGGCTGGCTCAGTGGCAGTCAACCGACCACCCGCGGATGTGGGTGAGGCAGGCAGGGCAGCAGGGGCGCTGGCCTCCTCAGCAGGAAGCAGGGCTCCCTCTTGGGATGGGGATGGGATGGAGGGAAGGGGCAGTTGGAGTCCAGCAGAGCCCTCAGCCTCTTCTGCAAGCCTGGGTTCTGCCTGGGGGCTGTCACCCCCGCTTACAACTGCCTCTGTCCATGTGGGTGTGACCAGGCAGGTGGTAGGTGCCCGGCCTTCAGCAGGACACAGATCGGGGAGGCCAAGGCAGCAGCCCGGCTCTTGGCCAGAGGAAACCCTCTTTGGCCCAAGGAGAGGCTCTCTGGGATCCTCCGGGGCTAGGGGGTGGCCCAGCTCAGGGACAGCCTGTAGGGTCTGCTTCATGCCAGGGCAGCAGTCCGTGTAGCTGTCCGCATAGCCCAGGTCCCAAGACTCCGGTGCTCGGCTGCCGCTGTTGTTGTTGGCTGACACGTTGGAGCTCCAGTGTCTGCGCTGGGCGGCCCTGCGTGCCTCAGCCTCCCCCAGCTCCTCCCTGCCGGGGGAAAGCTGGGCCCCGGAGCTCCCCGAGGGGGATGTGCCCAGCGGGTCCTCAAAGAAGGGTGGGCAGAAGGCGGCAGAGCCCCAGTCTGGGTCCTCAGCTCCTGGCTCCGCCAGCATTAGGGCCCCGGGGGAGGGCGAGCGCGAGCTGCAGGGCAGGTCCAGGGCGCGACTCCTGCACAGGTAGTAGTCGCAGTGGCCCCAGGGGCTGTCGGCGGGCGGTGCGTGGCCCAGCAGCGGCTCCATGGCCAACGAGGGGGCAGGGCTGCCAACGGAGTCGTCGTCGTGGTCACCGTCGTCAAGGAGCAAGGTCGTGGTGGGGGGACTGGGGGCACAGCCAGCGCAGTCGGGCTCGTGGCCGGCGACGAGCGTGGGCTCCTCCAGGCGGATGAAGTACTCGCTGCCCACCGAGGGGCTGTGCGCGCTGAGCACGGGCACCACGCCAGGGGGCGAGCCGTCGGGGGCGCAGAGCTCCTGCAGGCGCGCGGCGCGGCCGGGACTCGGCGCGCCCCCGGGCGGCGGGAAGGCCTCCGCGCCGCGTCCCGCCTCCCACTTGTACTCGAAGTTAAGGCCACGGCTCGTCTCAGTCACCGTCAGCACGTCGTCGCCGTCTGCGTGGAAGCCGTCGCCGGCGAACTGCTCCAGCAGCGGGAAGGACGAGGCGGCGGCGAGTTCGCCAGAGCCGCCCAGTGCCAGGCCCACGGCCCCGGGCCCGGGGCCCGCGCCGCCCCCGCCCGGCCGCAGCGAGCGCCAGCGCCTCTCGAACTCCTCCTCGGCCTCGGTGGCGCCCTTGGCGCACAGGTAGGACAGCAGCAGGTGTACCTCCTCGGCCGTGGGCCGCTGCTCTGGCTGCAGCCAGCAGAACTGCATCACCTCGTACCTGTGGGGAGGGAGGCCCCGAGCTCAGTCCCCGCCCACGGGGCACCGCCCGCCCCCCATGGTAGCACCGCCCAGCCCCTGGAGGAGTGAGACCGTCTGCCCTCAAGTGGGAGGGTCTGCAGTCCTCTCCTCCTCCCACTCAAAATCCCTTGAGGGCAGTTAAGGGAATCTCCCACTTAATTAAAGGAGGCCCCAAATTTCCTCAGGTCAGCTCAGCAATTTGGGAACTGGAAGCTTGCGGGGGGAACTGTTCCCCCAGATCATCCCCGCCCTGCCTGTGGGTGAGTTTGTGTTTTGGGAAAAGAGGCTATTTCCCTTTGGGCAGAGGGTGGGGCCCAGAGGTCAGGCAGAGGGGAGCCAGGGCGAGCTGGAACCAGGCAGTCAGGAGCCGCTGCTGCCCTGGGGACTCACAGCATCCCTCTATCCCTCTGCCTTCCTGCTGGGGACCCCCACCCCCTAGCCTGGCATCCTAGGCCCTCACCAGCGGTCAGACAGTGTCAGTGGCAGCTGGGGCTTAGGCAGCTTGAGCTGCTGCTCCCGGACGGCGTAAGCCAGCACCTGCCGGTCGGAGTGCTGGGGGTAGGGCTGAGTGCCCAGCTCAAAGAGCTCCCAGATGGTCACGCCGAGGGACCTGCAGGGGCGACATCCATCAGAGGAGCTGGCATGGCCGGCCATGGCCCGGGCCACACAAGATCCCAGCACCTCAAAGCCTTGGGCACCAAGGGGCAACTCCCATCATCACACCAGCTTCTCAGGATCCCCATCCCAAAAGACGGTGCCTTCCTTCAGTAAACGGGCAGGATGGGCCACGTGACCAAGCCCAAGCCCATGCCTAGGGTGCCTAGGCAAATTGAAGCCAGACTGGCCTTACATGGACCCAGGTCTATTCTTTTGTTCATTCATTCATTTCTTGCCATGGAAGACCAGACACTGCACCAGGTGTAAGAGCTGCCCTGGCGAAGCTCCCAGTCCTGCCAGGCCCCAGTGGAGGCTGGAAGGAGGGAACGGTGCCAAGGCGGTGAGGGTGGGGTGAGCACGGGAACACACGGGCAGCCGGAGCATGCAGGGCTAGAAGGCAACTGGGTTCCTTCTGGTGGGTGGTGGCTTCATGAGGTTCCTTGGGACCCCAGGCTGTCCCTGGAAGCTAGGGGCATGAGAGACAGAGCAGATTTGGCAACAGAGAAGTCACACCTTGGCCCAGGCCACCTAGGGGACCGCAGCCAGCATGCAGCAGGGCAGCAGGCAGGGGAGGGTCGGCTGGATGCAGAGGTGAGGCTCAGGGAGGGCATGCAGTGTCTGTGATGGGGGCACGGGTAAATGGCTCCAGGGAGGGCCCCTGGAAAGCGCAGGAAGGGAGGCTGGTCCATGGATCCAAGCTCTGAGGGTTCATCAGGAGCAAAGGGGAGGCCAGACCAAGGCCTAGGGGGCTGGGAGGAGGCGGGAAGGGAAGCAGAGGCAGGGACAGGGGACCACCATGGCAGAGACATCCCTCACAGCTTGTGGAAGTCCACACCTTCCGACTCTCAGGCCAGCTCAGACCCTGGCCCGTGGAGGCTGCAGTACTGGGTCTGAATGCCCACGCTGTGCCCAGCTTGGTGTCTCCAGGCTGCAGTCCTGGGAGATCCCCAACCCCTACCAGCCCCTCTCCACAGGGACAGGTGTCACGTGACCCCCACCACCACACACACACACACACACACACACACACACACACCGTCTCATCAGTATAGCCTGTTGTTGCTCCCAGCAGGCTCTCCAACCTGAGCTGTGCTCTGACCCAGATGTCTGCGGCCATCAGCCCAGGGGGTCCTGGGAGGGGTGGGACTTCCTCCACAGTCTCCCAGCTGCTGTGGGCTGCTGGCACCAGGCAGCCACAGGTGGCTCCGGCACCCCCATGACCTCACCTGGGGATACATTTGGCCACCTCCTACAGAGCGATGAGACTGGACAGACCAGCATGTCATCGCACACATGGCCTTTCTTTGAGGGGCCAGCCTGCATCCCCTCCAACACAGAGGAACAGGCTGGTCGGGGGACTCAGTACCCTGGCACCTGGTGGGCCTGCAGGCCCTGCGTCACCACTGGACATGCACTCGGGCACTGGGCAGGGCAGCTGTGAGGTCTGACGGCAGCGGGTGAGAGTCGTCGACTTTCAGGGGCTGTGTCCTCACATGGCCCCAGGACACACACTCACCACACGTTGCTGGCCTTGGTCTGGTCCACCACCAGCAGGTTACAGTGCACCTCGTCCACCAGCTCGGGCGCAATCCAGCGCAGCGGCACCCACAGCTGGTCAGCGGTCACGAAGTAGTCCTCCTGTGGGCATGCAGGCCAGGGTCACCCACTGGGGCCTAGATGCCAGCCCTGCCCCACCGGCCTGGCCACTTACTCTGTATTTGCCATGAGACAGGCCATAGTCACCGATCTTCACCGTCAGGTCGGCCGTGAGTAGGCAGTTCCTCAGGGCCAGGTCACTGGGGGCAGGAGGGCAGGATCAGCTGGCAGTGCCAGGCTGGGGGCATCCGGGGCCCTGAGGGAGCTGGACCGCTTGTTGCCAAGTGTGTCCTGGGCTCGCTCGGTGTGGGGGTGGGGAGGGGCATCTGAGAGGCTTCCCACCCTCCCCTACCCAGAGTCCCGGCCCCCACCCAGCGCTGGGCACTTGGGAGGGTCCGCATGGACAGCACCTGAAACATCACAGTGCGTATGAGGGAGAGGAAGCCCAGCAAGGGCATAGAACATGCCCAAGGGCCCTCTGCAAAGGCGTGGCCCAGCCGTCCTGGAACCCCCTCGGCTCCCAGGAAGCAGGAACCAGTGGGGAAACAGGTCCGAATGTTCCTGGGGTCCTGCCCTGCCCTGCCCACACCGGGCCCGGGGGCGGGGTGGGGCGTGGCACGCCCACTGCAGCAGTGCCTTCGCTGCCCGGTGGCCAGTGGCCGGGTGGATGTCTGGGGCGTAGGGCTCTGGGGCAAACGTGGGGTCAGCACACGGCCACCACAGAGCTGCTGTGCCAGGGGCCACGGCCAGGCCTGCGTCTGGGGGCGTGCGGGCACTCGGGGCTGGGTGGGCACGGCGGGCAGGTCGGGAGGCTGGCGGCTGCCCTCTTCAACAAAATCACTGATGCTGGAGTCGCGTGTCATCACTCAGCACCAGGATGTTGTTGGGGAGGACGGCCCGTGCGGCGTCCGGGCTGGCAGGGCCACGTCCATCGCCACTTCTTCCGGCGTGTCCCCTACACTGCGCACCCTGGCCCGTCCTTCCGACTTCAGGGGCCAGGGCGGGAAGCAGGACAGATTCATCCCTCCCCCCAGGCCCAAGGGACACAGGAGAGCAGGGGCCAGCATGGGGCCACCGGCTGGCACTGACCACCTTGGGGACAGAGGACAGGCCTCGGGCCCTACTGTGTGCCCGCCCAGGCCAGCTGGACAGTGTGCGTCGCTTCAATTAATCGTCCTGCAAAAGCAGGTGTCCAACCCCACGTGCCTGGCGCTGTTTATGTGATAAATTCCTTTGCACAGTGGTCCCTAGAGGCTGAATGAAGACTAACCCAGGGAATCCTCACATTGCCCCTGAAGTGGGAATTGCTGGTGCCCCTTTCTGCCAGGTGGGGCCCCACAGACAGCTCATGGAGCCCCGGGGCTTCCGGCCCCGCCCCCACCCTCACCTATGCACGTAGTTGTTGCGATGCAGGTGCAGGACGCCACAGGCCACCTCGCAGGCCATGCGCTGCAGGGTCAGGGGGTCAGGTGCCATGGACTCTGCCACCCGGCAGCTCCGCAGGTAGCCCTTGAGGTCCCCCTGCCAGGAGGGGCAGCACCATCAGCTACCACCGGGGGAGCCAGCGCCTGGGCCTCCCTCCCCATGCAGGGCCTGCTGGGGTGAGCAAGGCATCCGGCTAGCAGCCCAGAGGAGCCGCTGTGTCCACCCCCCAGTGACTGGCTCTCAGCAGGACAACCCCACAGGTAGGGGGCACTTTCTCCAAACCACCCCGTGGACCCAGGCAGCCCTGTGGGGCCAGGAGCCCTGCCACACCCCTCGTATGACCAAAGGCCCAGGTGTTTGCCACCTCACAGCTGGTGGGCAGCAGACCACACGAGCAGTGACACTGAGCCAGGATGGAACCCAGGGCAGGTGACCAGAGGGTCAGCTGGCAACTCCCTGACCTGCTGACACCACCCAGATCCAGGGAAGCCCCAGGAGGTCACGGCTACGGCCAGGAGTCCAGAAGCCAGGCAGTGGGGTCCTGGTGCTACGGGGACACGCGTCTGCCCAGGGCATCTCTGTGTCGGCCAGCAGCTCGGCTCGGTGCCAGAGCTGTGTGTGTGGGACGGGGCCCTGAGGGGACAGTCTGCAGGCATGGTCACAGGCCCCATGATTCAAATGCCCCCCGCGAGGCCATGGAAGCAGGTGAGTGGAGAGTCTCCCGTGCTGGCCCGGGCGCCTCCCGGGAAAACTGTCCCCACTCTGAGCAGCACAGGCGATGGGGAAGCAGCTGGGGCCTCCCCAGGGTGCAGTGGAGTCCCAGCCCCCCAGTGGTGTGGGGTCACCTCCTCCCCACAGGCCACCTCTAGGAGGTGATGGGGCAGGGCCCTTGGACCCTACTTCAGAGGGGAACGTGGGGCCCACGGGGTGGGGGTGAGGGGTCCCCAGGTCAGCAAAGGCCCCTCTTCGAGGAGGCTGGGCCCACCTTCCCATCCTGGGCAGTCAGGGCAGAGGGTCTGGAGGGCCAGGAGGGGGCGACTCACCATTGGGCAGAACTCCATCACCAGCAGGTACGGCGTCACCTCAGCACACTGAGCCAGGCACTGGAGCAGGTTGCTGTGCTGCAGGGCCCTGCAGGAGCCAACGGGCTGCCCCTGACGCACACTTGGGACAGGAGGGGGTGGGTGGGCGGGGAGGGGGCTGGCTCTGCAGGGGCGGGGGGTGGGCAATGGGGGCAGCACAGAGCTGGCCTTTGTTCACAGGGCCCCCCTCCCCAGCCCACTGCCGCCTCTTCCAGCCTCGTCAGTCCCCAGGTGCCGCCCACCTGTAGGGCTGCACCTCCTCCAGGAACTGCATCTGCTCCTGCACGCTGGCGCTGGCCTTCAGCTCCTTCACCACCACCTGGGAGCTGCTGATGCCCGAGTTCACCTCCCCCAGGAACACCTGCGGGGCGGGTGTCACCTCAGCCTCCACTCTCCCCTGGAACCCGGGACAAGGCACTTTTTTCTGTGCCTCGCTTTACTCATCTGCAAAATGGGTTCTGGATCCCTCCCAGGTGACCCCTCCTGGCTGTAATGTTGAGTCTTTTGTGTTCATCTCCCCCAATGGCCCCAGCTGTTGTCAGCTCTCTCTGGGGGTCTGCACGGAGGAAGAGGGACGCAGTTGCCCTGCCTGGGGTCGGGGAAGCCAGGACGAAGATGCAGTTCCCCATCCCCCGTGCCCCCAGCCCAATCAGAGACACCGCCCAGCATCTGATACCAGGACCTGCAGAGTAGGGACTAGGGACCCTGAGCTCCCAGGGAGGGGCCCAGCAGGGTGGGGCCTGGAGAGGGGCCCATGGTGCCAGCCCGCCTCCACCCCTAGTTTCAGCACTCACCTTCCCAAACCAGCCGTGGCCAATCTCCTCCAGGTACAGGAGGCTGTGCCGGCCCAGGTCTGTGGACTTGAGCAGCTGCACTGTAACAGGGCGGGGGGCTCAGAGACCCCAGCTCAGCCACCGTCACTGTCCCCATCTTCCCTCACCTGGCCCCTCAAGGGGTTGCCTGCATGGCCTGTTCTGGGGAGCTGCCCTGAGCCCCCCAGAGCCAGGGCCACACCTGGAGGCTGCCATCAGGAGCAAGGAATCTGCTGCCCCGGAAAGCCGTGGACCTGCAGGCGGCATCCGAGCATCTTTCTGGGTGGGTCTGGGAGGGCTGTGCCCCAGCTACAGGGACAAGCCAGGCAGGAGACGGCAGGGCCTGGAGCGGGACTGGTCCAAAGGCAATGCCTGGGAGGCAGTGAGGTGGGGCCGAGGCCATGGGGAGGAGGGCATTGGAGCGGCCTGTCCCTCACCCCCGCCGCAGGCTGGCATTCCAGCGCCAGGCACGCCAAAGGCTCCTTTGTTGGGGGCTGCTTGGCACAGCCCCGTACGGAACACACTGGGCCCATTCTCCTTCAGGCCGGGCTGAGTGAGGTCAGCAGGGAGGAAGGGTCAGTGAGGGCCCCAGAGAAACGACCAGGACTGCTGAGCCCACTCACGCCCCGCCTGTGCCCTGAGGGATTCCCCAAATTCTGCTCCCACGCCAAGTGCCTGGAGGGCCCAGGGGACAGGGCCTGAGCCTGGCTACCAGGAGAGCCCAGAGGTGAGGGGCTGCTCCCAGGGACTGGACACTTAGGGAATGTTGACCTTGATGCCAAGCAGAATTGAGGGTGGGGGTCCCATCAGGCTCTGTGTCCCAGGGCTCCTCCCCCGGAGCCCCAGACTGATGCCCCCCAACTCTCCAGCCTGGGGTCTCCCTGACCAGGCTCCGCATGGTCCTGACAGTGACACCGGGGCAGTGATGGAGATGGGAGCATGCTGACTGCCAGCCAATGGGAAAGTTCCCCCTCAGCTGCGGAAGGCACAGCAGGCCAAGGCCAGGGGCACTGGGGTCCGCCCAAGGGGCAGCACCCACAGGGGAGCCCAGAGACCGGGCCTGGCTGTGCTGTCCTCCTGGGCAGTCTTGAGGGCTGGGATCTGCTGTCCAGGTTTTTGACCCTTGACCTCCAGGTGGGCTGCCCTCCCATCATCACCTGAAATCTCTCCCCCTCCCCCAGAGGTACCCCCCAGAAAACTGAGACCAGAGCTGCACAAATAGAAAAAGCAATCGCTGTCCTCTCCTGGGTCCCTGTCCCATCATCCACAGGGACAGTCTCCCGAGAGTGGGAGAAGCAGGTCTCAAAGATTCTGTGGGGTCCCAGGCACACACTGCCCAGGGAGTGACAGGTCCAGGCTCTGGGGGGGTACTGTCACCTGCAGTGGCCCTTGGCTCCCCACCAGCTCCCAGTGTCCAGTAGTGTCAGGACAGGCTCAGAGACCCTCCCGGTCACTCCGGAAGGTCAGGGGACCTCCTGCAGCAAAGACCCCCCCTTCAGGGTTTTATGGGGTGTTCCTTTGGGCCAGTCAACAAGTGTGGGCATGCCTTTGAGCCCCAGGCCCTGATTCCTGCCGAGCTGGTGACGTCTCCTTCAGGAGATGCTGGTGTGTGCGTGTTGGGGGACACACATGGAGTCCTAGGCCCTGGGGCTGGCAACCAGTGGCCCCCTAGGTCTGCTCTGGGGGCTGAGACCAGTGCCTCGGGGGCCCCCAGCCCATGATGAAGGCTGGGATCTGGGGTGGGCAGCATCGTGGTTAGGGCTGGCGAAGCCCGGAGCAGAATCATGTGGGGAGGTCTGCTCATCACTGCAGTAACAGGCCTTGGTGCCCACAGAGCCCCCACAGGGCCTGACACCCCTCCCTCAGTGCTCCTGGAGGAGCTGGGGGTGGGCACAGGCCTTGCCTCTGAACTCCAGGGAGGGGGCCTGAGATCAGACTGCCACGGAGGACAGGGACCCGCCTGAGGCCAGGAAACCCCAGGCTCCAGACAGAACTCGGGGTTCCCACAGCGCCAGCATCAGGCAGACGTGGGCACAAAGCTCAGCTCGGTCATTGACCTGCGACCTCTCGAGCTCAGGCCTTGCATCTTCGCGTGTGGGTGGTCAGCCTGGTGGGGGGACCCTGGCTGGGGGCAAGTGGGAGACATGGCCAGGGAGCCCAGGAAGAGGTCCCTGCCTGCACTGGGTCGGACCTGGGCCCCCTTCTACCCCCACCCTGGGGCCTGAGTGAAAGGCCCATTCACAGCCCCACCCACAGAGGGAGCCCCAGAGAGCCCTCCTCCCCAAGTGGGTGGGTACTGTCCACCGGGCACAATGGAGCCCATGTCCCTGGGCGCCGAGGGGTCAAGAGCAGAGGAGCCTCCTCCCAGCACACAGGAGCTGAGGGAGCGACCCCTGCCCAGGGTGCCCATCTCCGCCCCTTTGCACCGCAGCCCCCGGGTGGGGGAGGTGGCGGGCAGAGGGCTGTCCCCGAGCCTGCTCACAGCACCCCAGGTCCCAGCAGAAGGGGGCACACACCAGCCCCTCCCCGGGAGCACTGGCTGCTGACCCCCAAGCCACACCCTTTGCCCACCACCTGGGCCTCCCAAGGGCTTACTCACCTGAGCGCCCAGGCTGCTTGGCCATGGGGAGGGAGACCTCAGTAAGCGGCAGGACGTACACGTCGGGCCCGTTCTGAGCCGCCGCCGCCGGGGAGCCCTGCGCCGAGAAGTCGGCAGCGTACTCTTCGCCCTCGGCATTCTCAAACTCCTGGGTGGCAGGCAACAGGCTGTGAGCTCCAGGGTTCCCAAGACAGGGAGGGGCAGGGGCAGGGCGGAGCTCCCACCTCTCCTGTGGCAGGGTGGGGGGCTCGACCCCCTCCACCCATCTCTTGGCTCCTCAGGGCAGAGACAGACCCCACTCCTCACCCCCTCCCCGTCAGGGACACCAGCTGCCCCAGGAGGGCCGGCATTCGTTTTGTTGGGGGGGTATTTTCCTCCCAAAGGCAGGGCCTCCCGGGTGGGTCGACGAGCCCCAGGGCAGCAGCACCTCGCAGGCCTCAGACCACCCCCGCCCACTCCTACTGGGCTCAGGTGGGGGTGGGCAGCACTGGCCCCACATTGGCAGGGGGTGGGGTGGGGCTGGAGGCAAGAGACCCAGAGCCTGAGGCCAGCTGCCCCTGCCCACCCAGAGTCAGCTCCCAACGCATCTCTACCACCCCCACCTCCCAGCAGCCCGCCCTGCCCATGGGGAGCAGGGACAGGGGCTCCATCACCCCACCCCACCCTGCCCCAGAGGACAAGCAACTAAGTGCCCCACCCTCCGGGACAAGGAAAATTTCCGAGTGTGAGCTGGGAGCCCACCCCCCATCTTCACCCCCAGGCCAGACACCCTGCCACCTACCACAGCCATCTGCCAGCAAGCCGCCCTTGGACCTTGACCCCAGGCGGGCCGTCATCCGCTCCCAGGGCTCCTTAAGAGCCTGGCCCTGGGCAGCCTGGAGCTGGGCCCCACCTGGCTGGGCTGCTATTTTGAAATGCAGCTGCCACACCTGTGCGTCTGGGGAAGACCCCTCCCCCAGGGCCCCGAGCACATTCCTGAGCCAAGAGCCAAAGTCTCCTTGAGTCCTGGGCCTGATGTTAAGACGACTGCCCAATGAAACACCAGTAACAGGACTGCCAGCCTCTCTGAGCCTCACTCCCTGTCTGACCCCACAATGCCACTGCCCAGGTGGGGAAACTGAGGCCAGAAGGCTTAAGAAACTTCCAAGGAGCCAGGAGGCCTAGGTTCCTCTCCAGGCGTTGTGTGACATGGGCACCCTCCTTTCTGGGGCCTCGATTTTCTCAGCTGCAAGAGGGAGGGTGGAAGCCCTCTGCAGGGTCCCTACAGGCCAGTCCCTCTCTGTACCCAAAGAGGAGAGAGCCACTGGTGTCTGCAGCGACTCTCCCTCTCCAAGGCCTGCAAGACCACCCTGGGGCCCTGGGACTGTCAGAACCACACCCCCAGCCCAGCTGCGGCCCTGCAGAGGGCACAGACGCCTGTCCACCCCCATCAGGGCCTGGCCCTGGCCCCAGCCTGTTACCTGACGGTGCCACCTGGAGGCCTGCTGGATTCTGCCAGCACAGCGGGCAATCAGGTAGGACAGCGTGAGCATTGCTGCCCAGCCCCTTCCCCCAGCCCGGCTCTAGCCGGGGAGCCCAGCACGAGCCCCTAGAGCCCAGGCAGGAGCCCACTGTGCAGGCAGGCCCTCCCACAAGGCATACTGGTGCTGGAATGTTCCGGGCACCATGTTCCCCAGGAGGTGAGGAGGGCACGGGAAGGAGGGGGCCGTGGCTGGCCCTTGTTTAGGGCCTTGTTCTCACAGCGCTCCGAGGAGGGGCTGACTTATACAATGGCCCAAAAGTCCCACCCCTGCCCCTCACGACCCCGCAGCTCTGGCCCCAGGATCCTCCAGGAACGTACCAGCCTTGCCTGGCCCTCCCCCTCAGAGAGTTTGGGAGATGGCTGGGCAGTCAAATGTGGGCCCCGTACAGGCAGTGCCACGTTCACTGTCCTTAGCCGGCAGGTGCCAGCTTCTCTGGTCCCTCTGTGATGTGACAGACCAGAGGGAAAGAGGGGAGGGCACTGTTTCTCTAAAACAGGAGCCACATGGCTGGGGTGCGGGCCACTTAGTATGGAGACCGGTGGGGTGCTCCGTGCGGCCACAAGACGGCCCCTCCCCTCCCAACCTCGCCGGGCCCAGGAATCTGACCTCCAGCCCAGGGGCAGGGCTGGCCCGCGTGGGCGGGTGAATGACCACAGGCCAGCCCGCTATTTGCTAAGTCGGCAGGAAGTGGGCCCACGTGGGCTGGAGGGTGCTCTGGTTGGGGTTCTCAGCTCACAGCTTTTCTGCCTGGTCCATCCCCGCCCTCCCAGCTCCGAGCTGCAGTTGGATGTAGGGGGCAGCCATGGGGGTTGGCAGGATGGGGGAAAAGCACCCTGAGGATGCCCCTTGGCCACCAACCTTAGGAGGCAGAGGCCTCAGCCCTAGAACCCAGCCCAGGATGGCCGCGGAGAACTTGGCCCTGAGGGGAGCAGGCGGCCTTCCTGAAGGCCGGGCCAAGGGTTCAGCTGACGCTCCATACATAGCAATGGTCACGGCTGCCGTCCACAGCCACCCTGACTGCTCCCACCCACACGCAGTTCTCTTCTCACGGGGCAGGAGATGCCCAAAGTCGGATGACTCCGGCCGGCGAGGTGGTTCTGGTGCCGGGGAAGTGTGCGTGGGTGGCCGGTTTCCCTTTGCTGACCCCAATGAGCAGGGATCCTAGGACACCCTGATCCGAGGGCCCCCTGGGCACAGAGCCCCTCCTTCTCCGCCAGGAAGTCAGGGGCCTCTGGGGAGGCGAGCCCCCTCCCACGCCGGCTCAGGAGCACCAGGAGGCCCCCTAAAAGGCCCATCCTCACTGTCCCGGAGTGTCCCCCCTGCGCCTAGCACATAGAGGCCTGACCTAGAGCTGGGATACAGCAGCATGACCCAAAATGGGGGAGGTCGTGGGTTGGGGCCCCTGAGAGCCCTGGGCCTCTGCTCTCAGCAGCCCCCAGAGTGGGGCTGTGGGATCCCGGCCTGGGTCTACAAGGTCCCCAGGTGGCCCCAGGAGACAGGGAAGCTCAGTGCTGAGTAGACACAAAAGGGCCCAGCCCTCGTGAGCCCATCCACAGCCCCCGTGGACCCCGAGCCCTCACCTTGAACCCGATGCCGCCCTTCTTACAGCACAGGCAGGCCAGCATGAGGGCGATGACGGTGAAGAGCCCGGAGAAGGACACTGCCACCACAGCCAGCGAGGATGACCAGGAGAGCTCGCTGAGCGGGGCACCGTCTGCAGAGGGAGAGAGTGGTTACAGGGCTGCACCTGGTCCCCCCAGGTGCACTCAGGGCCAATCAAACCCCCCCTACCGCCCCAGGCTCCCCAGCCCACCCTGACTCGCCACGGTGTGAGTTCGCATCCTGACCCTCACTCTGAGACCCCACACGTGGCTCAGGCAGATGGACACTCAGGGCAGCCGCAGTGGCCTGAGCCTGCAGTCCCAAGGCCACCCACCAGGTGCCGCTCTGGCCTCACCCGACAGACATGGGGTTGGCAAAGCTGCCAGAGTCTGCCCAGCTCCCAATTCTGGGGGTTCAGGGACACCCCTCCATGAGGTCAGGGTCTTGAGGCTGCAGGGACCCCCTCCACGTCTATCCCTAACTCTGGTCACCCCACATCACCCCTCTGGAGCCTGCCCCGGGGGTGTGGGGTGGCACGGGTAAAGGCTGAGACCCCAAGGGGGCTGAGAGAGGACTCGGGCCCCGCTAAGTGGGGGAAGCTGCAGAGCTGGCCACTGCCACATGCCAGGCTTGGGGCAGCCAGGGGTCAGGGCTATGAGATATACAGCCTGTCTAGCCTCTGAGGCTTGGGGACCCCTCTGTCCCCGAGAAGGTGGCACTGTATCAGCTGGGCAGCAGAGTTCCTCCATGTGGCCTGGCATTTCCAAGTTGCCCTCTTGCTGAACTGACCATCAAGGGCCCCCGGTGCTGCTTCTGTCCTGGGGACAGCGGGTAACCCCCTTCTGCAGCACCTGGTCCATGTGAGGCCCCTCATGGCCAACCTTCACCAGAGGGGGAAACTGAGGTACCCAGACAGCACAACATGGCCCCCCAACACACAAGCATGGCCCTCGACAGGGCTCCGAGCTGCCCCCACTCCCCAGCGAGCCACGGCTTCAGGGACACTTGGCCCATCTGGTGCCCACAGGACGATATGCCCTAGACAGAGGAGGGACACACGGGGCTGGCGGCTCCACCCCCGCCGTGCCCTCCTGTCCTGCCACATGGGCTCCAATGCAAGGCCCTTCCCCAAGGACTTTGTCTGTCCGTCCTCCATCCGGCCCCTGGAGGTGTTCTGCCCCTGCCCAGCTCCTCTGCCCACTGAGCACCCGACCTCTCAGCTCCCAACAGCTGATCCCTCCAGATCCCATCACTGACCAGCACCTGCCACCACAGGTCCCTCAGTTCAGGTCAAAGCAGGTCTCAGCAGCGCCTCACTGGGTCCTAACTGGCCCCTGAGGTGGCTGCCATGCCTTCCCCACTGAACAGAAGGAAACAGAGGCTCAGCGAGGGTGAGGAGCCCACCCAAGGTGGCACAGCTGACCTCTGACTGATGTGCTTCTGCTCCCAGCCTTCTGCGCCCACATGGGAAGCCAGGGCTGCTGGCTAACAGGGTATCTGGGAGGGCTGCCTGGAGGCGGCGTGATCCCAAAGGTCTGGAAAGATGGTAAGCGCAGCCTGGACTCCTGCTCAGGTCTCAGAGCCGATTCCTTACACCCACACACAAGGAAGAGAGGCCTGTGGAGGGAGGGCCAGGCAGGGCTGGGGGGCCAGGAGGGCAGGGTCACCTCAGCAGGGAAACCAGCTCAGCCTGCACCTGGAAGAAACCTGTGTGTGGGGTGGCAGCAGGCCATGTCCCCCAGCCCCACGGGGCTGTGAGCAGATACTCTCACAGGGGCCTCCACAGGCATGGTTGCAGGTGTGCAATGTGGACACACCCACACCCGCCGTGTGAGCCCCACACTGTGCTCTCACAGCCGAATAGCACACGGCGCACAGGGCTCGCCCAGCCGTGTACTCGCGGGGCGCTGCACGGCCCTGGCTCCCGGCACCCCCGGGGAAGCGGCGAATGCCCTCGAGGACGCGCTGTTACCGTGGCGACCCACTGGGTGCTCAGCGCTCCCCTCCCACCACCTCCACCCACACAGGCACTCCTGTGCCTTCCCCTCCGGGCTGGTCGCGGGGCCCGGGGCAGGGCTCCTGGCCCACGGGGTCCTTGAAGAAGGCAGCAGGCGCCATAGCCCATCACCCACCCACCTCTCAGGGCTGCACAGGCTGCTGTGGGCAGGACTACCTCAGGGGGCTCAGCTGAGGGTTCCAACAGCCCCTCAGCTGCCTACACTCCAGCACTCTTAGCCTCCACCCTCAGCCTCCACCCTCAACCTCTGCCTTCAATCTCCTTGACAGCGCTAGTCCTGGGGTGTGGCCTTCCTGTGAGTCCCCTCTTGACCCACAGCAGGCCCTGGCCACAGAGTATGATGTGCTGGACTCAGCAGCCAAGGAGGGTGGCATGAGGCACTGAGTGGACCTCCCCCACCACCCAATGCCCATGTCCCTGAAGAAGGATCTGCAGGGGTGGGGAGATGACCAGACAGGCAGCGCCAGAAAGTGGCTCAGAGAGAGGCTGAGGACTTGAACTTGCAAATCTACAAAACATGTCAGTTTCTAGAGCCCCCACCAGTGCCTGGCAGAGTCGAAACCAGCGCAGCCCCCGCCCGGAGCTTCACCTGCAGACCCACCTGCAGATGAGGACGTGGAGGCCAAGGGAAGTGAGGAGACGCTCTTGGTCACCAGTGAGCCTGGGTCATCTCTCCGCAGACAGGGGACGACGCCGGGTGGAGAAGGAGGGTTCCAACAGCCCCTCAGCTGCACACCCTCCAGCATCGCCTGCAGAGCCCCAACCCAGCCACCCACACTCGGGGAGGCAGACCCAGACCCCTGAGCCGTGCAGGGAGGCCCGCTCACCCACTGCTCACGCTTTGGCTTCAGTTGCTCAGCTCCTGCACCCCAGCCTCCCCCAGGGAGCACCTGATGCCCTCAGCTGAGGGCACCTCCCTGCTCTGGACCCCCAGGGCCCTTCTCTGTGCCCTCGGGGACAGGCACCTGCTGAGTTCCTAAGACAGACCAGCGTCTGACCCTGGATGCGCAGGGCCAGGCTAGGGCCCTGGGGCACCGAGACATCTGTTGTACCAACACAGCACGCACACACCCACATGGGAGCACACGTACACACACATACCCCCTCCTCAGTCCCCCCATCAAGCCCACTCAGTAGGCAGTGTCATCGTCAATTTACAGGTGAGAAAACTGAGGCTTAGGGACGTTACAAATGCTGACAGGGCTCGTGGGGGGTCTGGGCCCGGCGGGCTCCTCAGCTGCCCCCACGACCCCCCAAACGCTCCCTCGGGGTCGGCTCCCACTAATGGGCAGGGGGACCTGGGGGTCTACCCGCCTGTCCCGCCTATTGGTGCTGCCTCTTCCCAGAGGGTGAGAGGGGCCAGCACCTCATTTTGCTCCGGTGACCTCAGCCAGTGGTGTGACCACCCAGGGACGCTCTTGGTTCAGGGGCCAGAGTGACACCCAGGGCCTGGAAACAGCAGTAGGCAGCTGTCGACTGACTGAGGAGAGCGGGAGGTGGGAGGACGGCGTGCCCCTCACGGTTGACGCTGGGGACCATGGGGGCGTGGGCGAGGGGGCCACGGGGGCACAGGCGAGGAGACCCAGGGCAGCAGGAGGGGGATTTAGTTCCTCAGAGCAAATAAGCCGATCTACTGCTGTAACAAGGGCCAGCTCCTCCTGGAGAAGGAGTTACAGACACGGACAGAGGCAGGAGGACCCTTAGGGTGTCCCGTGGCAGGGGGCATCAGTGGGACCCCAGGTTATAAAACACCTGCACATCCACAGGTGGACAGAGACAGGTGTGGACAGTGTGTCTGCGCTCGAGTGTCTGCACACACACCTTTCCTCGCTCTGTCCACTCAGGGGGCCTGGGAGCAGGGACCCCCGAAACCATCCCCCGGCCCACCAGGCCACTCAGCGGAACAGTCCCACGTCGACGCCACTAGCCCCAGAAACTGGTGCCCGGGGGACAAAGTTGCAGATGGATTTGTTGGCACCTGGTCGGAAGCGAGCCCCAGCCCTGAAGGCACTTCCAAGCAGACCCCGAACCTCAGATGCCTCCCACTGCCCTTGACCCTGGAAGACAGTGATAACACTGGGCCTGCAGGTGGGCAGGCCAGCTGTGTCCTGGCTCCCGCAAAACCCGCTTTAGTTGTGACTAGTGTCCCCTGGACAGCCGGCAGTGGACGCATCAGCTGGTGTGGTCCCCGCTCCCCACCAGGTGGCACTCTGGCCATTTTATGTCCAAGGGTCTTGCGGTTCAGAGGGGAGAGCCTCTCTGAGGACGCAGGCAGGTGAGCAGAGCGACAGGAGGCCAGCCCCAGGCAGAAGCGTGAAGTCCAGCGTACACGTCGCCACCCTAGTCGTGAGCATGAGGGGCTCTAGGACTGGGGCCTGGGTCTGGGGGCTGCGGGGTAGGTGCCAGGCACCAGGCTCCCTCTGTGGGTGGCCAAGATAGGCTCCTGGATGTGGGGAACAAACGCCCGGCTTGTGGGGGTGGAGGAGCAGTGTCTGGGGTGGCGGCTCGCTCAGAGGGGGCGCGGGCAGCTCAGGGGTCCCACCTTGAGGCTGCTGCACTGAGGACCATCCAGCATCCTGGCACATGGCCTCGGCTGACACCTGTGTGGCAGGAGGGTTCCCCGTAGTGCTGCCCCACAGGCTGGGCACTCGGGGAACCCCAGACCTCCACAGGCATTTCTGTCCACCCGCTGCCTCCAGGACCCACCCCTGCAGCACTGTCACCAAGGCCCGTGCCCTGCTCCCAGACGCTGCCCTCCACGCAGAAAGGATGGCGAGGCCCCAGGAGCACCCACAGCTGCCACAGAGGGACAGACACTGCCTCGGAGGGCCCTGGGGAGGGGCAGCGGCTCCCAGGTCAGCTAGTGGTCAGGGGCTGCAGGCTGGGCTGCCCAGTGCCTCGACCGCCCCCGCCACGAGCAGCTCTGGGAGGGAGAGGCCAGGGTCGAGGTGAGGTGAGCCTGCACACCAGACAAAGCCCCGACCCCCCCACCACGTAGCCTCCCTCACTCTCTGGGGGCATTCGGCTACTGCGGGACCCGGCCCTGTGCTCCTGCCCTCTCTCTGCTCGTGTCGGGGTCCTCCCCACAACAGCGGGCGCCTGGCGTGCCTGCACACCCTCAGCGAGCAGCGGCCTGCACCAAGGTCCCTGTGACCTTGTGCCGGTATCAAGGGGCTCCTGGCAGTGGTAGGGGGAAGCCACCTGCTCACCCTCCCCAGGATGGGCTGGGGCAGCTCCAGGCCAGGCCAGGAGGGGACAGGCGGGACAGTAACCAGTGCATCAGGGCCTCCCTGGACTGGAAGTCCTGCCACTCACCGGCTGTGCACCCTGAGCCTTAGCTTCCCCCAACGCTGAACATGCAATAGAGGGACACCACCCTGCAAGGTCAGCCGGGCCTGACAGACCCCCTACCACAAGACCTGTCCCCCCGCCCTCCCCCGCTTCGGTCCAGCCCCGGGCAGGGGGCTGAGGCCAGTCCTCTCTGAGCTTGAGGCCTGAACCCTGCAAGAGGCCATGTGGATTGACCTGGCCCAGGGCCCCGTGGCACACCCTCCCGCCACCGTGCGCCCACAGCACTGTATAGCACCGTGTGGGGACGAATCCCTGCGGGGCCACCTGCTTACAGCTGTGCCCCCCGGGCACCTCACTCCACCCGTCAGAGCCTCTATAAACTCAGCCGCACCAGCACGGAGACCCCGCACGCGCAGCCCTCCAGATGCTCCAGCCCTGCATGGAGGGCGGCTGAGAGGTGCCCCGGGCCTGCTGCTGGCTGAGCGCAGGCTAGAGGATGAGACCAGAGCACAGGCTGGGCCCCCAACGAGGCCATGGGGGCGGCCACTCACCACCTGCCCCTTCCCTGCCCCACCCCGAGAAGACCCTGCCCAGGTTATAATAACAACCCTCAGACCCACCTGACGACCCAGACCACCAGGACGACTTGGGGAGTGACCCGGAAGAGGCCAAAGGTGGCCCCACAGCCCGAGCCCTTGGTTGTTTCCCACTCAGTGAGCCCCCACTTCTGCAACCTGCCCACCTCCCAGGCAGGAAACGTAGCCCCCGGAGGACACCCAGGTCCCAGGGAAGCCTGCGCAGTGCCCTGGGGTCCTCAGAACCCCTTCAGGCCCCACTTCCCTGATCGGGGGCCATGTGACATCAAGCAGGTTACCTGACTTGGCCCAGCTAGGATTGGGGGAGGGCCCTGCGGACTGAGGGCAGGGCCGGCTGTCATGACTGCTCTGGGTGTTGGAAAGTTCTCTCAGGGTTGGATCCCACCCCCTCCAGGTCCGGTCCAGTCTACCCTTGGGCTGTGCAGACCCCCTGCCTTCTATGTCCAAGCCCAAGTCAGCCTGCACCGAGGGGGGCAGGGTCCTTCTGGGGTGTGGCCCATGGGGTGGGCGAGGCTTCCACTCCTTCAATTCACACCTCCATCTTTCTGAACTTTGGGCCCTGCCACTCACTCCTCAGTTCGCAGAGGCTCTGGGCCTCCCCGACCCCCCACAGCCAGTCCCTGGGAGCCACTCTGCAAGCTTCCTCCGTCTGAGCTGCCGTGGGCAGGGGTAGGTGGCCAGGGGGGGCCCCATCACCAGGAGGGCGGTGGGCGGCATCTCAGGTCTCTGTCCCCACCCCCACCCCCGCTCAGTCCCTCAGGCTCGGTTCCTGCCCAGTGGCTGCAGGCGTCTGCACGCACCTCTCCACAGACGTGGGGCTCACCCCGAGGCTGCCCCTTTTGCCTGGAGCAGCACCCACCGCCAGCGTCATCTTGCAAGCTCGCAGCCTGCCTGTCTCCCCCCAGCAAAGGGTCCGGGATAAGGAAGCCACAGACAGGAGCCTGGGGCTTGGAGGGCACGGCCTCTCTCCTCGGCTCCCTCCCTGCCCTCCATTGCCCCGCAGCCCACTCTGTGGGCAGAACTATGGGCAGGGAGCCAGGACACCGGAACAGGTGGCGACACTGCAGGGAGGAGGAGGGCCTGTGGGCCGCGGAGAGCACAGGGCGAACCCTGGCCCAAACCCCTCGGGGGGCTGCAGCCGGGTTGGGGGGGCTGGAGGAAAACCCCACAGGGCCTCCCTGAGAGCAGTGGCCAGAGCCCACCCGGCACCCTCAGTGCCAGGCAGGGGGGCTGGGACACAATCCCAGCCTGAGACGGGCTCTGGTTCCCTGTCATCAAGGCTTCTGCTTCAATCAGATGCATTCACATGGGAAGGGACTGTGGAGTCCAGCTCCCTCGTGCAACACACGTGCTCGTGTAGGAGCCAACGTGCTCATGAAATAAACACGCTCATTCAAAACAACAAGAGCTAGTGCGCCGGAGCAGGTGCTGCGTGCCCAGCCACCTGGCCTGCGGCCCGCCCCAGCTCAGCGATACCCCGGGGGGTGGCAAACGCTACGAAGGCCGAAGCCCAGCTAACCAGCCACCTCTGCCTCCAACCACCGACTCCCCTGAGCCATCAGCGCCCAGGGCGCAGCAGCAGGTGTCAGCAGACTCACTCTGCGGACCAGACCCGCCCTGCGTTCCCACCGTCCCTCTGTCCCAGGTCCCGCTGCTGTGGGCGCTCTCCTGTGGGGACGACTTAGGGCAGTGGACCCTGTTTTGCCAGTTGGACTTAAAGAGTCCCGGTGCACGGACAAAGAGAACTGGATGGTGGTTACCAGGAGGAAGGGGGGTGGGGGGTGGGCACAAGGGGTGAAGGGATGCATCCATATGGTGATGGACAAATAATGTACTACTAAAACCCCACAATGTTATAAACTATTAAGACATCAATAAAAATTTAGAAAAAAAAAAAAAGAGCCCCGGGGGCCTAGTGGTTAAGTTCAGCTCACTCCACTTTGGCGGCCCAGATTTGGCTCCCGGGCACAGACCTACACAACTCTGTTACCAGCCATGCTGTGCTGGCGGCCCACATACTGAAAAATAGAGGAAGATTGGCATGGATGTTAGTTCAGGGCAAATCTTCTTCAGGAAAAAAAGAAAGAAAACAATTCTCTCCACTGCAGAAGCGACACAGAGCGAGAGAGATGACAAACTCCCTCCAGACCCAGCAGGCGACTGTCCCCCAGCTGTTCCTGTCCTCTCCCCATTGGGACACTGGGGCCCGCCCTCCACGCTAGCCTGCTGGTCTGACCCTGAGCCCAGAGCAGCCGTGTCATTTCCAAAGGAGGCACAGCATTCTGGAAAACTACACGTTTAGGAACAGTAACTCACACTTATTGGGTGCCTGCTGTGTACAAGGGTCTTCCGTGGATGCTTTCCCTGCAGGGAGGGGCCACTTTCTGGTTTAAGATGAGCAAATTGGGTCTCAGAGACCCCTCCCCCCACTGCCGCACAGGTCTCACAGGTCAAATCTCCCTCCCCAGGCCCAGCTTTCCCCTGGACCTGCCCTTCTCTGCCCCCACCCCACACTGCTCAGCTAGGCAACTGTGGGGGACTGATGGCAGGCTGTATAAGGGGTACATCCCCCATGCAGCCACAGTCACCCTCGCCATGCAGCCACACTGTCTCCCGGACAGGGACACCAGGCCCACTGACTGCACCCCCCTTCCTTCCTTTCATGATTTGTTTTCAAGTTCAACACACCCTTCCAGGGTCCCCCTCCCGCACCTTCTCTGCCACCACCAGGGGAGACAGGTGGGCCTGGGGACCCTCTTGCCAGACCCCCAGGGCTAGAGTCCCCTGTCCCCGGCCCCTCCTTGCCTCTTGGACATCCCACAACCCCCTGGAAAACCTGCCAGGTGCTGGCTCTGGGACAGTAAATGCCTGCTGTGTGACAAGCCATCTTTAGAAGCTTCTCCAGGCCCAGGCCTGATCCCTCTGGGGCGGCAGGTAAGCAGACGGCAGGGGTGGGGTCCAGTGTGAGAGGTAAGCCAAGCCACACCCACCCTTGGTCAAGTCCACTGCCCTCAGGGGGCGGATGTGGAAGGGGGAGGGGGTGATGAGGTTTAGGCAGGGGTGGGGAGCTGCAGGGCCTGACCCAGGTGTCCCTTGAAGGGACATCAAGCAGGAGGCAGGTCCCCCCCGGCCCACCCCTTGGGGAGTGGAGGATTCCTGGAGGACTCAGGGCCCTTCTTCAAGGGGCTCCTGTTTTGGAGGGCTTGGCCCTACAGGTGACACGGGGGGGTGACACAGGATCCTGTGTTCCCCAAAGGGGGTTGACTTCAGCCCCAAGAACAATTCTGCTGGGTGACCCCTGTGTGGGCGCTCTCTGCCAAGGCGTCATGGTGAGTGTGAATCACACCTCCAGCTTCAGTCCTGTCTCCTGGGGAGGGCTCTGGGGGCCGGCGAGAGGGGGCGCAGAGCATTTCTGGGGGGCTGTGAGGATGGGGAGCTGGGCTGGAAAAGGGGAGGGCGTGGCTCGGGACAGAACCAGGCGCCAGGTCGGGCTTCTTGTAGAGAAAGTGACCTGTTTCCGCCAACAGGTGGGGGTGGGGGTCAGGTGGGTGGTGTCCACGGAGGGGCTGCCACGTGACCTGGGTCACCACAACTCCCTCCCCCACTCCCCAGCCACCTGCCAACAAGTCCTATGACCCTACAGTGGACCAAGCTCTAAACAGGCGAAAGAAGCTAAAAGGAGAGCAGAGCTATTAACGCGGCTATTAACACTTCGAAGAACTACGATCATTAAAACCACAGGGCACCGTGGCCAAGTGTCCCCGCAGGCGAGGAGCCTGAATGAACAGCCCAGAACCAGGCCTGGCCGCACAGAGGAGTCAGAGCAGAACACAGGTGACATGGTGACTGAATTTCAGACTGACGTCTGCAAGTCCGACGAGAGCGTCTTAGAGGGAGATAGGTAATGATCAGGTTTCTTAATGGAGAAGGATTTTGAAGCTAAAATCAATGGAAAGGATCATAAAACTATCGATGGATTTGGCCACATAAAAATGCATGTTTAATAAAAGCCCCAAATTAAAGGCAAACAACAAACCAGGAAAACTGATTTACAGAAAATATGTCCAAGGACTGGTGTCATGCCCCTGGAGAGCGCACGTAAGCAAAACATAAGAAAATACTTGAAGACCCCGAAATGTGAACAGGCAAACTTAGTTTTCAGGTTTTTAGTTTGAGTTTTTTTAGCTTAAAAGCCTTTAAACATGTACAGTTTAGTCTATTTCAATTACACTTCGATAAAGTTAAAAACAAGAGGCAGGATGTAGAATTGTTTATAAATCCTGATCATAACTACATCAAAAAAAATCTCAGAGAAAACATCTCAAGATGTGAGCAGCCGTTGTCTTGGGTGGTAGAATTCTGGGCGGTTTCATTCTTTCTAGTTGTCTGCACTTTTCATATTTTCTACAATAAGTATGCACTCCGTCTAGAATCAGACATGTATAATTTCACTTAATTATCACCCACACATAATCCCGTCACGCCCGTCGTTAGACCCCTACAGCCTCGCTGCACACAGAATAACCCCAGATCCCGTCCTGGCGTCATGGGGTCCTGGGGTCTCTGTGGGGTCTCTGTCCGCCCCCATCCCATACTCAAACCCCACCCGGGGAAGCCACCTGGCCAGAGGTCAGCGAGGTCTCCCCAGGGAACCCATGGGGACACAGAGATGGAGGGCGGAGATGGCCTTAACCAGGCAAGAGAAGAGGCGGCAATTCCAGTTCCATCCTGAGGTCGCTGGGGCCACGCTGAGGGACTTAGAGTTTTGGCCACGTCTCGAGGCCAGAATGCAGAAAGGACAGCGGGCTGAGCTGGGTTCTGGGCCCAGGGGCAGCCCCACCACACCCTCCACCTTCTCAGCACCCTCCTCACCATCCTGGCCTGGACCCTCCTCCCCTACCCCTGAGTGGGCCCAGGCTCGGCCTCCACCCCCTTCCTGACCCCACTCTGACTCCTATCCCGGTGTCTAGCACTTCCGCCGGGGCGCCAGACCCCGACAGCCACCTGGCCCCAGCCCTGGCCTTGGGTGTTCTTGAGCATCTCACACCAAACCAGACACGCGGTCCCCAGACCCTGCCCACTCCCTCTCCAAGTGGGAGACCCCAGCTGCCCCTGGATTCCTCTTGCCCCTCCCCACGTCCAGCCCCACCCTGGCCACCAACCTCCACCACCCTGCCCAACACTGCCCAGCCTCCTCAGGGGTCTGTGGCTTCCAGGACATCCCTCATCCAGGATAGGAGCCATCTTCCAAAAGCACCACCCACCAACGCCCACTCCGAGCCCTCCACGCTGACCCCCACCTGCTGGTCATTCCCCCCTGTGCATCCACCCTCACTGTCCCCTGGGCCTGGCCTAGTCCCAACACCCCTGGTGGCCTGAGACCCACAGCACTCAGGAACCATTTCAAGGGAGGGAGGACGGGCCCGTCAGCCCCTCCAGCCTCAGCACCCAGTGCCTGTTTACCCAGTCTACTTGGAGGGGCCACTCCCTGCTGTTTGGCCCAGCAGCTACTCTGAAGTATAAGAGCAATCTGACCCACTAGGATGGTCGTGATTTTTAAAAATGGAAAATAAGTGTTGGTGAGGATGTGGAGAAGCCATGAGAAAGTCTGACAGTTCCTCGATGCAACAGCCCGTGATCCCGTTGACGAGGAGTGCCCGGAACCAGCAAAGCCACAGAGACAGAGAGCAGGTAGGTGGTTGCCAGCGATGACAGGGATGGGGAGTGACTGCTGGTGGCACAGTGCATTTTTTGGGGGTGATGAGAATGTTCTGGAACTAGATAGAAGTGATGGTTGCACAACGCTGTGAATGCCCTAAAAGCCCCTGCACTGTTCACTTTGTAATGCTTAATTTTATGTTCTATGAATTTCACATCAATCAAAAAAATTTCTGAAGTGAGCAGTCTGACCCGTTAAGGTCGGGCTGGGGGTGGGCCAGCCCTGCCCAGCCCCCGCGCCCCCAACGTCCCCCCAGCTGGCTCACTGGTCTTTCCCCAGAGTCCCTCTCCACTCTGCCACCAGGTGCCCGTAGCCTCGCTCCTCGGCCACCCCCTCAGGGAGCTGCCCAAACCCTCTTGGAACGGGGGCAACATCCACAACAGATGACAGTCCTGGGGGAGCACCACTGCGGCTCCGGGACACCCCATTGCCACATGAAGGCCAGGCGTGGGCAGCGCGCTCCAGCCCAATCTGACTCCCTGCCACACCCCCGGCCCACCCCTGAAGGCCAGGTTGAGAGCGAGCTGCCCCCCTTCCTAGTCAGGATAACACAGAGCCAGGACCCTGTCTGCACGTCCACCCTGCATACACACCCCGTGCCCACCAACCCCCAGGGCCCGGCACCCTGTCCTGGCCCCGACTTGCCCACCCTGCCTGCTTGCAGGAGAGGAGCTCTCAGATCCCTCTCAAGGCTGAGCTGCTCTGAATGCCCCCCAGGGTCAGCACCGGCCCACCCACTCCATGCACTGGTTCTCTGCCCATGCACAGCTAACACGGCCAACTCCACTGTTCTAAGCCCCCCGACACCACCCCGTGCTCCCCCACCTTGTAATGCTCCTGGTCCAGGGCTGGCCTCGAAGGCCGCTGCCTTCCCTCCCGGCCCCGGGAGTGGCTCTCTTGGCACCTAAGCCCATGGCACCTCGCCACCCCACGCGCACAGACACCAAGCACCCAGTGACACCCACTGGCCTACAGTTCCAGTGGGGGTGGCCAGGACACCCAAGGAGGCCCCCCAAACCAGCCCAGTCAGTAACCCCTGGGCTCTGGGCGAGACGGCTGCACACCTGAGTATTGCTGGTGCACCAGCCTTTACATGAGGTGCCCCAGCCACCCTGCCCAGGGCCGGCACAGCCCACGGGGGCTCACGCTCGGGGGCCACCAGGAGGCCTGGGGCAGGGCCTTGGCCGGGCATCTGAGGACATCCTGGCACCAGTCCCCTGCCCCCCACGCCCGCCTGGTGATGCAAACAGGATTTCAAGCAGGAAGGAACTGTGCAACCCAGGCGGGCGTTTCGCTGAGTTAAGAGGGCGAGGCGAGCGAACGGCGCTCAGGGTGGTGGTCTGGATGGCCAGGGTGTCAGGGGCCAAGGTCCCCAGGGGGGAGCCCAGAGCGGCCCATCATCTGTCCCTGAAACCCCCACCTCCCAGCCCCCAGCTGAAGCAAGTACCAGCATTCTGGGGGTTCCCAGGGCGGGGCGGTGCAAGCAGGGCGGGTGCCACGCATCCGGAGGGCAGATCCAGCGCTGGGGGGCCTGTGGGGCAGGGTTTCTGAGCAAAGGTTTGCCCAAGGGCCCAGACATGGAAGTTTCTTCCTAGAGGAACAGAATTCCCAAGCAGGGACACCGCGGCCCTCTCCAGGTGGAGAAAGAGAAGCTGTGTCTCAGCACCTGTGTGGTGGGGCCAGGTGCCTTCGGAGCAGGACCCGGGCCCAGCCCTTCTGTCTCCTCTCACTTCTCCCCCAGATCTCCAGGGTCTGGAGGAGAAATGAAAGGACAGGCCCAGTGACTGAACTCCAAGCGCTCACTTGTCTGTGAGCGAGGCTCCCAGGGACTGGGGTGGAGCGGCAGCTGAAGTGCAGGGCCACATACCGGCCACCTGGCCCCGGGGCCCCAGCACACCTGCCTCCCCCTTCAGCCTCCCAGGATGAAGGCCATATCTGCAGGATGTCCCCACCCCAAGAGCTGGCACTGACTCAGGGGCAGTCACAGACCATCCCCAGTCCCAGCTGATCCACCGCCCAGGCTCTCCTCTGGCCCTGGTCACAGCAGGGAAACCGAGGCCCACCCTCCCCACATCAGGACCCGGCTCCGGGCAGGGGTGCTGCCAGACCCGAGCCCCACAGCTGCCCAGGCTCCACCCCCAGCAGGTGAGAGGGGCCCGATGGGCATCTGAGAGGGGAGTCTGCGTCCTGCTGCCCCCACCCTAGAACCTTCCAAACCTCTTCACCCCCAAGTCCTGGTTCCCTAACGTGCCCGGAGAGGTGTGGGCACCATCAGCCTTGTGGAGGATGGAGGGCACCGGGGTTGTGCGGGGCCAGGCAGGCGCTGGGGGGGACCGGGGTGGGGGGACAAGGTAATCAGGACAGTCTCGCCCCCCAAGGGCAGATGAGTGGGTGTGAGTCAAAAGGCGCTGTCTCCCCTGAGAGAGGGAAGTGCGAGTGTCCTACGGCCAAGAAGAGGCCACAGCCATTCTGCCAGCTGAGGTAACCTAGTGACAGGCCCAGGCCCGGCAAAGGCCTCAGGACACATGGACAAACAGTTCAAAGGCTCCCACGCACGCTGCCCGCCACCGGGCAGAGGGCCCCGAGGCGGCGTGGCCGTGAGCCGCGTGGGTCACTGCAGCTGCTCCCACAGGAGGGTTCTTTCCCGCACCCGGGACCACAGGTCTGTGGAGGGCGCCGGGCCGTCAGCATGGGCACTGTCACCCGCCTCCTGCCGTCAACGTGGGTCAGGAACTAAAACATCCCCCGGAGCCTAAGAGGGGACCCTCGGGCTCCACCCCCCATGGGCAGAGGAGTCAGGGGGCTTCCCCTGGAGAACAGAAGAGGGACACACACACACCCATGCCCTCACACACTTGTGCTCGCACACACGTATGCTCACACACAAATATGTTCACATACATTCCGTGTGCATGTGTGCTCACACACTCCCACCCACTCACACTCACACACGCACTCCTCCGTCCTCACACCTGCACTCGAACACATGCATGTGCATTCACGCACACAGATATGTGCACTGCACTTGCACACCCACACTTGTACACATCTACTCACACTCCCAGCAGTCACACACACGTTTACACCCACTCGTGTACACGCACTCACACCTCTCACACACACACTGGCAGTTTGGTGGGTGGGCACCCAGCCCCGTCCCCCTCGTGCCGGGACCAGCGTCCACTCCCGCTGGAAGTCTCCCAAGTTCCCGTCTGGACAGTGCTGGACACAAACACGGGGACAGAGGGAAGATCCCCAACCTCAGCTCTGACAAGTGACGTCCCTTCTGCTGACACGTGAGAAAGCCCGGGCCCGGTCACCACCAACACCAGAGGCTCCTCCACACTTTCCCCAGCGCCCTGGGGCCCACCCCCAACACTGGTCCTGGGGAAGGGCGTGCATCCAGGATGCCCCCAGTCCCCCAGTCCCCAATGGCCGAGAAGCCCCCGAGGGACAGGAACAGGGGCGGCCTGGTGGGGGTCTGGATGAGAACAGGTGACATGGGGGCTGCAGCTCCTGTATATCTGTTTCTGGGGCTACCCCCCCGACCGACACACACTGTCCCCTCTGCACAAGTGCTCTTCCTACTTGGCCTTCAGCCTCCGGCCACCTGTCCTTCAGAGACACACACGCCCCTCAGCCCCCTGTCCCCTGTGTGTGTGCCACCTCAGGAGGGCGGACCTCCCCATTTCGTTCACCTGGGGACCCTGCTCTGATACCTGCCGGGCACCAGGTCACCCCAAGGGACCCGAGCTGGATAGATGAGTCCCTCTCTCCAGTGCGGGCCAGGGGAGCGCCGGAGGGAGCAGCTGGGCAGATGCCAGGGCCCCAGGCTCAGACTCACCAGAGGGGAAACCCACAGGGGCCCAGCCGCACCTGGAAAAGGTCTCAGAACACACCTTGGCCACAGTTAGTTTTAGACAGGACTTTCAGGGCTGCCCAATGCAAGAAGGAAAAATAAAACAGAATCCGACATGCCGGCTCCCACTCCAGCCCCAGCTGTTAAGGATGGGCAGGCGGGCAGCCCAAGCCCAGAACTTCCTGCCATCCTCGCCTCCGAGTTTCTGCCCGGACCCACAGCAGGTGAGGCCACCCGGGGAAGCAGGGCAGCAGGGGCAGTGCCCAGGCCAGGCGCAGCTTCAGCATGGGCAGGAATGTGCCCATAGGTCTGGCAGAAGGAGCCAGCCCTGGTCCTGCCTGCCCGGACCAGGCCCCACCGAGGGGCCAGGACAACTCCCTCCAAGGCCCAGTGGCCCCAAGAGGCCCGAGTGCCAGTCCAGGGGTCTCAGCAGGATCATTCCTCTGGTCATTTATCTCCAGGGGCCAGAAACTGCCTCTCGGGGATGCCCGCCTCATGCCGAAAAGATTTTAGGCAGCTTCCGGGATAAACAAGATGGCCTGCACCCTCGCTGTGCTGGTAAATGCTCAACAACCGGCTCCCTGGAAAAGGGCAAGAGGTGGGCGCAGTCCCGATGCATAGCGCTGGCCGGCTCCTGCGGTACAAAGTCTCCCACCGTGGACCGTCTCAAGCCACCAGCGTGACGCCACAGAGCCCAGAGGCGGAGTCGGACAGACGCGCACCATCGGCGGCGGCAGCCGTGCGCGACCACTAAGAAGTGACAACTCGAGCCACAGCGCGCATATCTGACCGAGGGCC
This sequence comes from Tapirus indicus, assembly GCA_031878705.1. Classification (NCBI taxonomy): domain Eukaryota; kingdom Metazoa; phylum Chordata; class Mammalia; order Perissodactyla; family Tapiridae; genus Tapirus; species Tapirus indicus. Next base: position 59,014,747 of record CM062932.1, read on the forward strand.
AGGTTCCAGAATATGTACGTACCACGCACACACCGAGAAGGGGAGGCTCAAAGGGCATTCACAGGAGGATTCCGAATGGCCTACAGGCCCCCGGAGAGGCGCTCAACCGCGACAGGCCAGCAGACGCTGCGCTCCCAGGATGGCGGAAACGCAAAGGGGGACAATGCCAAGCTCTGGGGCCAGGGGCTGTGAATGTCACAGCCCAGGGCCCCCACTAAAGCTGCCCCCACGACCCAGGCCCGCTCCTGGTGTGCCCACCACAGGAGGGCGTGGAGAGAGAGACGGAAGACCCAGGGGCATGATTCGCTGATGTGAAATGTCCAGACGAGGTGACTCTCTAGTGACAGAAAGTGGAGGAGTGGCAGCAGGGCTGCGGGGAGAGGGAACGGGGAGTGACTGCAGGTGCGTATGTGTTTCTGCTGGGGGGACAAGAGTGTGCTAAACTCACTGTGGTGATGGCTGCACAAGTCTGAGAATACAGTAAAAAACACTGAAGGACACACTTTAAATAGATGAATCATGCGGTACGTGAATTATATCTTGATGAAGCTGTTAGAGAGAGAAGAGCGAGACAGAGAGAGGGAGACGGCGCCAGGATGCACACAGCTGCGCTACACGGAGGAGCCCAGGGCTCGGCAGAAGGTAACGTCCGTCCACAGCGCAGCAGATGAACCCCCCAGGCCGCGTCGCCTGGCGGGATACTGTCAGCAGAGAGAGCAGGGCACCCCGACACACAGCCACACGAGCGAACCTCAGGCGTGAGGCTGAGTGGGAGCAGCCAGACACGTTTCTCCTCGTGTGCTGCATCCAACAAAAAGTCAGATCCTCCTCTCCAGGGGAATACGAGCGAATCCCGAGTGGGCCTCAGAGCCCGACCCCTGCAGGGACCGCAGGCGGCTCCACGGCTCCAGGCAGCAAACGCAGACAGGAACCACCACATCCCCCTACAAGTGACCGTCTGCCCAATGCCCTCCCAGCTGGGCCCTGAGGCTGGACAGGTGGCCCTGGCAGGACTGGCTGCAGAATCTGAAGGGCCCCTTGTTCAAAATCATTAAAAATTCCAAGTTGGCGGGAGCAGAGTGTGAAGCCCTGTGGGACCCTCCCCAGAGCCAGACCCCCTGTGAGGACCCCCTGAGACACATCATCCTGCTACCCGTTCCCCACACCGGCCTCAGTGCAGGGGATAACCTCGGCAGAGCCGGCTCTGGGACCCAGGCTCCCCTGTCCCTGGCCTGGCCCACCTGGACAGGCAGGCTGTCTCCCTGGCCAGCCAGAGACCAGCTGGTCAGGGCCACCTGATGCCATGTGCCCAAGCTGGTGGGTGGGTGGGAGCTGCACTCCCCTCCCTTGGGAAGAGGACAGGGCACCACCACACCCCTGCCAGGGGCCAGCAAGGCCCGGCCTGGCACACCCCACCGTGAGAGGTGACCTGTGGGGCCCCGCCTGGCCCTCCAGAAGCTGGCCAGCACCCTGCTGCCCCCCCTCCCACACCCTGCAACAGGTAACCCCCAGGCTGCCCAGAATGCACCCTGTACTGGCCCTGCCCACTACCGCGCTGCCACTTCCCCTGGCAGGGTCAGCGCAGGGCCGGGGCCTCGTGACTACAAGCCCCCAGCCCCAGGGCCGGCGGGGAGAGTGCCCCATCCTCCCAGAAAGCCCCACGTACCTGGCTCGGGCGCCGCTCCGCGTGGCTCCGACTGCTGGTCTAACCCCAGAGGGACCTTCAGGAGCCGCCCACCCCACCCTGGGCACCCCGGGCCCGGCCCTGGTGGAGGAAGGCAGGGACCCGGCGCGGACACTGCTGACTGACGGCCCAGACAGGCGGCCTGGGAACCGGCCCTGAGCGCTGCCCTCATTTCCTCTGCTGCTTCCTCTGCCGGGGGCGGGCAGCCCGTCCTGCCGCTGGTTCCGCCGTGACAGGCAGGCTGGGCGGGAGCGAGCCCAGGCGCCCTCCCATCCCACCGCAGTCCAGAGCTCGCACTGTCTGCGGCCACCTGCACACACTACCTCGCCTTCTTCCAGAAACCTCCAGGTGGGTATGGCTGCCCGGTGTACACAGAGGAGGCGGAGGCAGGTGCAGCCCCAGACAAGGTCCCTGGGCCCGGAGCGCCCCGTAGGAGCGTCTGGGCTGCCCTAACAGCGTACCGCAAACCGGGGAACCCCACAACAAGCATGCAGTGTCTCAGCTGCGGGGCAGACATCCTAAATCAGGGCCGTGCTCCCTCCCAAGGCCCCAGGGGAGGGTCCTGCCTCTTCTGGCATCTGGAAGCCTCAGGTGTCCCTTAGTGTGTGGCAGCATCACTCCAGTCTCTGCCTCCACTGTCACACAGCCTCTCCTCCTCGTCGTTCCCAAGTCTCCCTCCGCTTTCTCTCGTCAGGACAGCTGCCACTGGATTTAGGCCCACCCTAGTCCAGCAGGACGTCACCTTCACTTACAACACCTACAAAGACCCTATTTCCAAACGAGGTACTGTCCTGAGGCTCCAGGTGGACATGCATTTTGGGGAGACACTATTCCACCCAGAAGCCCATTGAGTGGGGAAGATGGGGTGCAGGGAGGAACATGTTTCCCAGAGGGAGGATGGGTGCATGTACCCCAAGGCCATGACTGCGGGTGAAGGGGCCAGGCGCAGCCCACCCTCAGGAAAAGCTCCGTGGCCAGGTGACGGGGTGGGGGGCAGCCTCTGCAGGCCAGCCACTGGGAGGAACGGCTCCAGGCTCCCGAAGCCTCAGGCCACCTGCTCAGGGCACAAGCATCCCCACCCACTGAGACTTGGGGAGGTGGTTACTGATCCCAACTGAAATGAGAGCAGGGGTGAAGCTGAGGGCCAAGGGAGAGGCGGGGGATCTGGCTCCCCCTCCCCAGTCACAACCTTGACCCCACCCAGGGCAGCAAAGATCAACATCAGGACGGGGCTGCAGAGGTGACGACCACACCAGGGCCAGATGGGGTAGGGCCGAGCAGGAGGTCGGGGCCAAAGTGCAAAGGGCCCTGGATGGGGCCTCATGGGCCTCATGGGCTGGAACCCACCCCCCCCAAAGCGGCAGGAAATTCCACACACAAAAGCCAGGGGCACCAACATGCCCGGTTCAAGGTCACCCAATGCCGGGGAGACGGTCTGGCCTCAGAGGTACCAGGGTCCAGGCCAGCCCCAAGCTCAGGCTCTGCTAGACAGGGGGAGTAAGAGGCGCCCACGGCAGGCGAGGTCAGCCAGGCCGGAGCAGGGCGTGGGGCAGCACATCAGGAGGCCACGCTCGGAAGCAACTGCACCCCAAGAGACCCTCCCCATCCCCAAGGAGGTGACCACACACTTTAAACAGCAGGTTCTGTGCCAGTGTGCATGCACAAGGAGTGTGCGTGAGTGTTCATCTATGTGAAAGCATGTGTGTGTGCAGGGGTCCAGGTGCCGTGTCCACCGGCATGTCTGTATCCGTGTGGGGTGTAGGTGTGTGCAAGGGTTTATGTGTGTGTGTCTACAGGCATGAGCACACATGTGCGGATGCACTGTACAAACAGATGTGTATCACATTTACACGTGAGGGCGTCTGAGCATGTGTGTATTCATGTGTGTGTGCACTCAAGTACCCGTGTGTGTACAGCTGCACAGGGGCATGTGGCTGCAGGGCCCCGTCGGGGAGAAACAGCCACCATTGAGGGAAGGGAAGCCTGGCTTCCTGGAGAATGTGCTGGAATACAAAGGAATGGTCTTCCCTCCCCCCTCCCCCCCCCACCCAGAGGGGACCATGACCTCCCTCTCCCACCTTCCCCACCTGGCCCGCAGCACAGACCCACCCCAGGGCCACAGCAGTCAAAGGGCCGGCTCCTGCCTGCGAGCCCGAGCCGGTCTGGGGGGCCCTGGCCAGCATCTGCCTTCAGCCAGGCCTCACGGGCAGCAGGCAGCGGGAGGTGGGCCACCAGGTTTGAAAACCGCTGCCAGGGCACATCCACCAGCCAGGGATCAGGACTCCTGGGGCCACCTCAAGCCCATTCCTGGGGTGCCCTCTCAGCCCTCAAGTCCCCCGAGTGCACCCGGGGCACGCACACCCTCTGCCCTCACCCCATCACACCCTCACCGTAAGGCCTGGTGTGCCCAGCCCTGCGCCAGCACCATGCACCCATCAACACCAGGGAGCGAGCTCCCGGCCGGGCTGGCAGGGTGAGGACGTGGGCAGGGCACAACGTGGGCCGAGAGCCTGGGGCAGGGGCTGCCTTGTCTTCCATGGGCTTCCCCTAAGTCCAAGTCCTGCCAACTGGTCAACGGTGACCCCTGCCCCAGGGTCAGCCTTGACCGGCACCGCCTGGGACTCACCCTTGCTCAGTGCTCCACACCACCGACCCCACTGACCCTCACGTGACCCTCAGAGGTGGGCACTGCAGTAATTGCCACCTTACAGATCAGGAACCCAAGCACAGAGAGGGTCAGGGAGGGGCTGGTCCACCACCTCGGGGAGAGGACGGAGCCCGATGACGTCCACATGTCCCCTCCTGGCCACAGCCTCAGCCAGCTCCAGGCCTCCGGGCTCAGGACTCACAGGCCTGCCCAGAAACGACAGCGCCCAGACCGGGGCATGCACTTGCCCGGCCCCTGCTGAGGTCAGGGGCCGCACCTGGTCAGCCGAGGCTGGAGAGGGTGAGAAGCAAGGTCAGCCCCCCGCCTTGAGGCGCACTGGTGGGAGAGGCAAGCCCGGATCCCTTGAGGCCACACCACTCCCTCCCTCCTAGCCCGGCCCAGCGGCTCCCAACCCGCACATGGCACCCCCATCACCCCTCAATTCTTGGCTTCCATGCCCCACCCACCTGTCTCCCCAGAGTGAGGTTTCACCTATGCAGGGCTGAGTCTCAGAGAGGTTGAGTGACCGGCCCAAGGCCACACAGTACTGAAGTCACAGGGCTATGACTGCCAAGAAATCCCCCACAGACACTCACAGCCTGGGGAAGAGCCGGACCCCAGAGAAGGCAGCCCTTCCAGATCCTCACCTACATGGGCCCACATTGCCCCAGGAGCACGCACTCAGACCTGGCCCCCTCTGAGAGGCGGTGGGGCTCAGGCGCGCGTGGGTTTAAATGAGGCCCCTCAGCCCCCAGGTTGCACTCGAGCGCGTGGTCACAGCCTGAGCCTCAAACTCAGCCCCCACGTCTTGACATAACCGCCACCACCGCCACCCTGTATGGAGACCGCCACAGAATCCCGTGACGGATGGAGAGCCGACCGTGGGCAGCAAGGCCTGGCCTGGTGACGTTGCGAGGACCCTCTGCCTGGGCCTGGCCCCTCTGGCCACCCCTGACTGTGAGCAACTACCCCTGCCCCCAGCGGGGTCCCCCCCAGACACAGCAGACCTCAAGAAGAACCATCTCTCTCCACTTTGGCGATCGAGAAAAGCCACGAAGCCACTGTGGCCTCATCTCTCTGCACCCCCCAAAAATGCAGTCTCGATTTATTGAGGGTCCAGTTTCCCCCAGGCACTCAATCCCCACCAGGGCCGGGGCGGGGGGAGTAGGCGTTGCAATCCCATTTTACAGATGAGAAAGCTAGGGTTCAGAGGAGAGGTCAGGCAAAGGGACTCCGGGGGGTGGGAGCCAGGCTCTGAACGCTGGACATTTAGCAGAAGGGCAGGGAACCCCTCTCTCTTCTGCGACACCCATGTGGGGACCAACACGGAGCCCTGTACCCCAGCCCATCACCCATCACCACCATCCAGGGCACCCCCTCCCACGGTGGGACACAGCTCTCCCCTTCACCCGACCTGCAAAGAGGAGACCTCCCCCAGCCTCCTGACAACTTTTTCCCCTGTAAGTCATTAAACCGACACATTATAATTACACTGATCACAGCTGTTTACTCCAACACTTGCAGGAGATGCAAAGCTCTGAGGTTAGGAAGGGTCTCGTGCCCGGGACACGGCTGGGTGTAGGCAGCCTGGGTGTAGGGAGCAGGTAATTGACCCCCACATGGGGCAAGTCTGGGCCCCACAAAGAGTGCAAGAGGCAGGGCATGGGGGAGGGCCTCCCTCCCAGGTCAGTCCCTGCACCCCCCGCAACAGCTCTAAGGCCAGCAGTCCTGAGGCTAGGCCCCCACCTCCCAGCAGGCTCACTGCCTGGAACACCAGCCCGGAGCCGCCTGGAGGCCTGTCCCTAAGGGTTGACTGGTCCTGGGCTGCTCAGCAGGGCCACCTCCACCCCCACCCTCAGGGCCCAGCGAGGGCTGCTGCCGCCTGGATTCTGGGCCATCCACTGGTGATACCATGTTCTCCAAGCCCTGGGAGTCACCTGGAAAGTCATTTCTGAGCAAATGACACCCACACCCTAAGCCCAGCAGACAGACCTCCCGTCAGCTCCCCCCCCCCCCAGGAGCAAATGCCTTCAGATGGGGCTGTGCCCAGGGGACCCTGCACATTGCTTCACACACTGGCCCTGCTCCAGGGGGGGACCCAGGAGAGTCCATCACGTGGACACCCAGCTTTGTTTTGGCTGGATTAGCCTGTGCCGGAGACCCAGTGACAAGTGGGTGGGACTCTGGGCCCCTGGGCCATGGCTCTAGGCCAGGCAGTTATCTCCCACTCAGGCCAAGAGGGGGCAGGAGCCGGCGGAGGCAAAGGGAAGAAAGCCTACCACCTCCTGGTGAAAGACGCAGGCCTCCAGCCACCCCGGCCCTCTCTGCCCACCCGGGCTGCCCACTGCTGCCAGGAGGCCAGGCAGCCACGGGTAAACACGCTGCCAGGGCCACCGGCCTGGCAGGGTAAGAAGTACCCTGCAGCCAGCTTGACAGGGCCACCTCAGCCTCCCCCACTGTCCAGGGGGCATGGGCACCCACCGAGACCTGTCTCTTGAGCCTCTGCCCAGTGGGCTCTGTCCTGGGGGCCAGCCGCTGCTCCCACCTCCCCATGCAGGCTGCTGGGTGGTGGGGCAGCGCTCCCCAAACCAGTGCCCAGCCTGGGGAGGAGCTGCCCATGATAACACTGTGGACAGCAAGGGGCCATGGCAGCCTGGGCCAGGGGAGTGACACTCCCACATCTTCCCAGGGCCCTTGGTCCTGGCCTCCTCCCCCCTTGGACTCCTGGGACCAACGCAGGCCCTCCTGCCCCACTTACCTGGAGGCGTCCGCAGACACGGCTGTGCCTCCACTGCCCCCCTGCCAGAGATGGGCTGCCAGAGGCCTCAGCTGTGCTGGGTGCCAGCCCGAAGGCGGGCCCACCTCCACAGATCCGGGGCCACTAGGGGGTCCTGCTCGTTCCTTCTGCAGCAGGCTCCGCTCAAGGTGGGGAAAGGGTTAATTTCCATGCAAAATAGGAAACCGGCGGCTCAGGAAGCATCATGTCCGCAGTGGGGGGACGTGGAGCAGGACGGGCAGGTTGGGGGCCGCAGCAGCGGGCAGAGGGCTGGCGAGGGGCGCGGCCAGCGGACTCACCCGGGTCGAAGTGCGAGCTGAAGGCGAAGCTGGGGTTGAAGAAGGACGACGACATGGCCAGGGTCAGCAGCGCGGCGGGCATCCCCGGGCGGGCGCTGCGCTCAGGACGCCCGCGGCCCCGGCCCGCGCCGCGCCATCGCCCGAGCGGCCGCCGCAGGTGCGGAGCGCGCCCCGCCTGCCGCGCCCCCGAGCGCCCACAGCCGCAGCCGCGGGGCCGGCCGGGTGCAGGTGCGGGCGGCGGTCGGTGCGGGTGCGGGAGCCGGCGGCGGCGACAGACGAGGCGCCTCCGTCCGGCCGGCCGCGGCGCCGCGGGGCTCCGGGCTGGTGCAGTCCGAAAACACTGGCGGGAGCGCGCGCGGGGGGGCTCCCTCCCCGGCCGGGGGGCCGCGGAGACGCGAGGAGCACGAAGGCAAGGCGGGGTGCGGAGACGTGGGGGGGCACGGAGGCACGGGGGGTGCACAGAAACGCAAGATGGGAAACTCGGAGACGGCGGGTGGGGGCACGGAGGCAGGGGGAGAGGGTGGCTCTCAGAGGCGGAAGGTGCAGGGGGTGGGGGGCACGGGGAGGTGGGGAGGGAGCACGGACGCGGGAGGGTGCGCGGAGGCGCGGGGTAGACACCGCGGCGCGCGGGGGTACGGCGGCACACGCGGGGGTGGGCACCGTGGCACGCAGGAGGAATACGAAAGCGCGCGCAGGGTGGCCGGAGGCGCGCGCAAGGGGCCCACGCGCACGGGGCTGGGGGCCGGCACACCGGCCTGCACACGCAGGTTTGGGAGGCAGCTCGGGGTCCGGCCCCTGCGCCCTTTGGGCGGCTATGGCCCTGGCGGGGTGCGGGGGCTATTTGTGCACAAACCTCCCGCGCCTGTGCCACGCTGCGACAAGCGTGCAGAAGGAGCGGCCGCCCCCGCCCGGGAGTGAACAGCGCCGGGCGTTTAGGGCGGGCGCAGCGGCGCCGGGCACCGAGGGACCGTCCCCTCCCCACCCGCCGCGCGCCCTGCCGCGCCATCTTGCACCGATGCGCCGGCGCTGCAGGAGGGCGGGCGGGGCCGCTCAGGGAGTTGGGGACCCGGCGGGCGGGGACGAAGACCCCTCCCCCCGGCCTCCCCCAGCGGGAGTGGGGAGAGTTACAGTGTAGCCCAGATTTGCCGAGTTGAGTTTTATGTAACTTGGGTCACTCACTCGTTCGTCCATCCATCCATTCATTCTCTGGCCAGATGAGCAAAACCTCTTGGCAGGGCCCAGCGGGAGGGCAGGGGGTTGTGGGAGCAGGAGGGGCAACCCGGGCAGCAGGGCTCAAAAGGCTTTGGGAAGAGCAAGGATCAGTGCTCCTGGTGAAGGGCTGGGCAGGGACAAAGGAAGGGTGGTGAGGCCCGCCTCTACAAGAGAGGGTGCCCGGATCCACCCTTCTGGCCCGTTGTGTAGGAAGTCCCCAATGGGTAAAGAAAGGGCCCCCTCCTTTCCCCTCAGACCTTAGGGGTCTCCTGCTGTAGGTGGTCCCACCCCCCCTCTGGCCTGTGGAAGAGGACCAGATGTCCAGAACCTTCTTAGAGCCCCTGATCCTGTGGCTGCTGCTCTAAGTGGCTTTGCCCCACAGGCTGCTGTTGAGGAGGAAGGAGCCACAGGTAGAGTGACCAGTGGAGGGCAGGTGCTCAGATCCCAGGGACCTGAGGGTCAGAAGCCACTGTGGCATGGATGGCTGAGGGCTGTGACCCAGGAGTGCCCCCAGTGTAAGGGGGCTGAGTCCACAGTCAGGGGCCCCGGTCCCTGCCCAGGAGGCAAAGCCAACACTGCCCGGGGCCCCATGTGGAGGGCCTGCCTCTGCCCACCCAGGAAGGTGCTCCAGACACTTGGACCCCAACGCAGCCAGGGGGTTCCTTGCGTACAGGCAGGAGAGATGACCAGTAGCCCTCAATTGCCTCTGTCCAGACTGTGTGTGCACCGTGGCTGGCCTCGGTGAGCAGGGCCAGCAGCCGGCTCTCTGTGACATGGGTTTGCCTGTGAACACGCACACCTGCGCACATGGGCAGGCCAGGTCTCAGGGCTTTAGGGTGGCGGGTCCTCCTCTGAGGTCCAGGTAGGGCAAGACCACTGGGGCTCCAGGTCCAGCACTGCATTCTATCAGAGAGATGCCCCTTCTCCTGCATGCACCAAGGTCCTCTGAGCCCTGCTGCTCCCCCAGCATAGTGACTGTTGAACTCAGGGTCCTCCAAGTCCCCCCACCATCAACCTGTCCCTTTGACCAGCGCTTCCCGTGTGTGGCCAGCCATCAAGCACTCGCTGCTCACCATGGCGTGGGGCAGGCAGGCTGGCGCGGGAACTTAGGCGGAGGGTCTGTTCGTGTGCTTCTGGAGTGGGGGATGGGAACTGCTGTCCTTCCAGGGTCCCCTGCACCCGAGGCCTCCGGGTCACCCTCGCCTGCATGGGGAGGCCGCATGGGCAGAACAGAGCTCTGTGGCCCTGGGGAGGGCAGAGCTGAGACTCGGGGCTGGCCACCTGCAACGGGGCTGTGTGAGGCTCTCTCCTCGTCCTGGGGGCCTGCGGGCCAGTCCCCCTGCCTCTGAGAAAGGGCAGGGAAGGCAGCGGACCCGAGGCCCAGTGGCAGAGCCCCCATACTGCCACCCTGGGTGGCCTGGCCTTACTTGTCCAGGGTGGGGGGCAGGGGCAGGGAGAGAGACAGGTCCCTGTGGACAAGGCGTACAGGGTGGACCTGCCAGGCCGGGGGTGAGTAGTGGCCAGCTTGCCTGGGGCTCGCACAGGGCTGGCTTCTGCAGATCCCAGGATGACAAGAGATCCCTGAAGATGTGCCCCCTCTCCCCTGGGTGGAAGCAGGACACTCCAGAGCCCTCCACAGCCCAATCAGGGACCAGGCCTGATATTGGTGGGGCCAGGGGTGCCACAGGCCCGAGCGACCACTGCCCAAGGGGCGCTGGCTGGTCGCCACATGTTTCCACCCTCCAAGGCCAGGCTGGCGGGGGAGCTGCTTCCCAGCTTCTCTACCGTGGGACACAGAGTGCGCCCAGGCCCGCGGAGACCAAGGTGATGGACAGGAACCTGGGGACCAACAGTATGGGGTCACAGAGTTGTCCTCGCTGATGCTGACAGTGTCAAGGACAAGCCCTGCCTGCCCCATGCCAGGGGTGGTGGGAGGAGGGCACCTTCCCTAGAAGCGGCTGTCCCCAGGGGCCGGGCCTAGCTGGGAGGTGTGTCCACCGACGGGCCTGCAGGCCTAGAGGAGATGCAGGAGAGTCCGAGACATAAGAGGGACGAGGGGGCGAGGCCACCACGTGTAGGAGCAGTGTGGGCCCAGGTTGGGGCTGGACCCAGACTTGGGGGAGGTGAGTAAGGCACCAAGGGGCCTCAAACTCAGTAATTACGTCAACTGCAGAGGAACGGATACACAGAATGTGGTGCAGCCACACAACGGAATATTACCAATCCGTGGAAGGGAATGGAGCGCTGACACGCAAATACACGGGCGAACCCCAGAACCACACTCGGCGTGAAGCCCAACACAGGAGACTGTTGTGTCCACGTGTACGAGGTCCCGGGGCAGGTGTGTCCAGATACAAACAGTGGATTGGTGGTAGCCAGAGGCCCAGGGGAGGGGGTATGGGGAGTGACCGTTAAGGGGTACAGGGCCTCTTTTGGGGTGATGAAAATGTTCTGGAATTAGAGGTGATGGTTGCACAACCCTGTGAATGTACTTATAGACCCCTGACCCGTGCACTCTAGGAGGATGAGGTGTATGGTGTGTGAATTACATCTCAATAAAGCTGTCAAAAACAAACTTAGTGGGGCCGCCTGGTGGCGCAGCAGTTTAGTCCGCGCTTGGCAGCCCGGGGTTCGCAGGTTCGGATCCCGGGCGCCCGCCGACGCACTGCTGGTCAGCCATGCCGTGGTGGCGTCCCATATAAAGTAGAGGAAGATGGGCACGATGTTAGCCCAGGGCCAGTCTTCCTCAGCGAAAAGAGGAGGATTGGCGACAGATGTTAGCTCAGGGCTGGTCTTCCTCACACACACACACACACAAAAAAAAAACAAACTTAGTGATCAAGGTAACTAATATTTTAATGCAATATCTTGAAGAGTCAAAATTAATGAGAAAAATCCATGATGAGCAAAATAGCACAATTTTGATGAAAGCAGAAGCAGGAACACAGCGGGGCCATCTGGGGCCTGAGGCCGGGGGACGAGCAGGACTGCCCACCTGTCGGCCCAGCACCCCTTAAATCCACACCTCAGGTGAGCACCCTGGGCCAGCTGTGTTGGGCTTGGAGGGTGCCCAGGAGCCTGGTCAGCCTGGGGGACAGTAGCTGCCTTTGTGGCCCTCCAGGGCCGTCCAGGCCCCTTTGTGAGGCCCCTGGGGGCAAGCCTCCCCTGCGTTCTGCACCTGAGGCTCAGGGAGGGGGTCATAGTGAGGGGCGGGTCTAGGGGAGGATGGGGGTGGGGCAGAGGGCAGGAAGCAGGGGGCATGACAGCGTCCCTGGGAGGGGGTCGTGTGTGTCCTGTGGCGGCCGTAACAAATGACCACAAACTGGGGGCTTAAAACAGGAGTGCGTCCTCTCACAGCTCTGGAGGCTGCAAGTCTGAAATCATGGTGTCGGCAGCGCCAGGCTCTCTCCAAAGGTCTAGGGAAGGACTCTTCCTGCCTCTTCCAGCTTCCAGTGGACCCAGGTTTCCCTTGGTTTGTGGCCACATCACTCCAGTCTCTGCCTCCGTGGTCACGTGGCCGTCTCCTCTTCTCTGTCTCTCCTCTTGTCATTGGATTAGAGCCCCTCGAATCCTCGCCTTCACTCGGTCGTGTCTGCTATGATCCCATGTCCAGATAAGGTCCCATCCGCAGGTACTGGGGTTAGAACACGGACATATCTTTTGGGGGCACCATTCACCCCACCACAGAGGAAAAGGACATGGGGCAGGGCCATGGGACAGGGTCAGCACCTCTAGGGTCCCTCCTGTAATAATAAGCCACATTAGCATTTCTGCACGCGAGGCTGCCCCGCATTCAGCCCACAAACCCACATGCTCAGCACCACAGTGGGCATAATGGGACCAGGGACACCCCTGCCTGCCAGGACTCACCCACCAGCGGGCTCACCCTGGCAACATCCCCAGATCTGCTCCCCCACCCCATCCCTTCCTGCTGCCACATGGAATGTGGCCCCTGCCTAGGGGCAGGGGAGGGGGACAGATACCCCTTGTACTCACGTTGCCCCTCCCACCTGTGTGTGCGCAGGAGGGGTGCCACTACAAAGGGGAAGGGCTGTCCCCCCCGGACTTGCCCAGAGATGCCCCCAACCTCAGAAGAACCTCCCACACAAGCCCGCCCACCACAGCCGTGCTCTGCAGGGTGGGGGTGAGGAGAGATTCCAGCATTTGCCGAAGAGACCCCAGAAGGCAGGGTGCGGTCACCACGGGTGCCCAGCCTCCCCGGGAAGGGGAAGATGTTGCCTGGTGTTCCAAGCTGGCCAGGGCCCCCCAGCCCACCCCCAGGGCGACACGCCATGAGCTGGGAGGAGGCTGTGGGTTGCAAGAGCTTTGTCCTTACATAAAAATGGCTCCCAGGAAAAGAAGAGGTAATTCCTCTATTTCTAGTCCTCACGTCACAGGGCAGGGCCCGGCTGCTGCGGGCTCTGCAGGGGGTTCCAGGCTGCAGCAGGGGGGCCGAGGGCAGGCCGGCCCCCACCTCGCAGATGTTCCAGTCAGGAGGGGGCAGCGCCAGCCCTGTGAGGGCCCCCTGCCGCGCCTGGGCACAGGGGGACAACAGGGGCCCCTCCAGGCCAGCTCAGTCCAGAGCGGGGCCAGTGGGCTGGAGCCAGGGTGTAGGGCGAGGAGGGGCAGCCTGACTCTGGACAGAAGTAAAACTGCAGGGGTGGTGTGGGGGACCGGCCATCCATCAGCCTGGGGCAGGTGCTGGTTCCAGGAGCCCACCTGCCTGCTCCCTACCCCGAAAAGCGACACCAGGCTCCCCACCCCTTGTCTCATGGCCCAGGCAGGGGTGGACACAGACAGGGCCTTCTGGAAAATTCCAGCAGCACCTCCCTCCTTTTCAGGGGCCAGGCGGAGGTGGGGCTCAGCCCTGGACTGGTCACACTGCAGACCCTTCATTGATGCTCATTTCTTTTGTTTTTTGTTTTATTTTTGCTTTATTTAAAAGCATTGTTTTCTACTCTGCATATTTCTTTTTTTTCAGTTGAGATGAAATTCATATAACAGAAAACAAATGGTTTTAACATGAACAGTTCAGCAGTATTTAGTGCATTCACGGTGATGTTCAACCATCCCTTCCGTCTAGTTCCAGAACAATGTTCATCATTCCAAAAGAAAACCCCGCACCCATTAAACACTAACTCCCCACCCCCAGCCTCCAGCAACCACCCATCTGCTTTCTGTCTCTGTGGATGTGCCCCTTCTGGACATTTGACACAAACGGAATCACACACGATGTGGCCTTTTGTGACGGGCTTCTTGCACTCAGTGTCCGGATGTCGAGGTTCACGGTGGCGGAGCGTGTGTCATGCTTCACTCCTCTGTGGCAGAATACTGTTCCACTGTAGGGACATACACACCGAGGGGACGTCCATGCCGCCTGCTGGGGACAAGGCTGCAGTGTCGGTGTGGATGTGCAGGGCGCTGGGCCCAGTCCATGCGGGGCCCGGGGCACCGGGCGGGGATGGAAAGCTTTTGGGTAAGCCCTTTTGGAGAATTCTGCGGGACCACAGACTCCGGTTTGTTGTGGTCGTTCCACTCGGGAACGTAGCTGAGGAGTGGGCAGGGCTCCTTGGGCAGAGACACACATCGAAATAGTGTCTCTAATGACAATACGCTGGGACCTGCTCAGGGGCGAGAAGCAGGTGGCCAGTCGAGGAAGTTACGGGGACATTCTCAGCCCGCGGGCCTGACGCGGAGTTGAGCAGCACAGCCGCGCAGCCGTGGTGACTGAGGCCCAAGGAGCTTCCACACGAGAAAGCAGATCTCAGAGAATGACGGGGCAGAGGCCTGTGCAGAGGCAAGCTGGTGATCGGGGGGCTGGAGGGGGCACCTGGACGTTCTGTACGGTCACTCCTGGGGCACGGCACTGTGTGTGCGTTAGAGGCCTAGAACACGAACCTACGGCGAGGCATCTCCTCCAGGCAGGCCACGGCCGGGAGGGGCTCTGGGCGGTGTGTCTCTCTCTGGTTCCCCCCGTTCTCACCCTGGAGACCGCCTGTGAGGGCCCTACCCAGGGAGGGAGGTCAGCCCTGCCTGGGGTCCCGTGCCTGCAGGAGCCGGCCTGGCCTGACAGAGACCTCCCTCACCTCCCTTCCCATTTATGGTCGGGCCCTGGCATGGCTCCCTGGACCCCCAAATGACCCAGGGACAAAGGACAGCTGCATGGCCTGGCTGCTCACCAAAGGAGGCACCGCTGTCCAGTGTATTCTGCTGGCTTCGCAGACACCCTGGCCAGCCTGCACGCCCTGGGCAACCCTGGCAGGCTTGACTGGCCATCTCCTGGATGGCCACACCCCCTCACCCCCATGAGGCCAGCGGGCAGGGTGCGACCTTGTGTGACAGACAGAAACCCCACTTGAGGAGTTTGCAGCTGGAAAGCTGGGCCACACAGCCCCAGACAGGTGGCGTCTTCTTGGTTGTGTCTTGCGCTACACAAAAGCCAAGAACACAGGGGCAGGACCACACGCCCAGCCCTAAGGTCCTCGTCATCAAACGTCCCCACATGTGGTGTCATCTCCTTTGGGTTCTTTTGCATATTCCAAACTTTCTACAGTAAACACCACGTCTTCGTCTAATTCAAGAAGCTATGCAGGTAACACTTCAACCACCCTAATTAAGTTGATTGCATTGGTTTAAAGGCCATAGATGGGCAAGAATTTAACTGTCCCCCAATGGCCGCCTGAGAGGGGACGACTTGGCCCTTTGGGAAAGTGAGCTGGTGGGACCAACTCATCCCCAGCAGCATTCCCTGGCCGTCCTGGGTCTGGACATCTCCCTGAAGGCCAACCCAAGGCCTCTAAGTGGGCCCCCCTCTGCCCACCTGCCCCTGGCCACTGGGGTCTGTGTTCTCACCTTCCTGGGGTCTCGTGAATAAGAAGAGACCTGCCTGGGGGCTACTTGAGGCCTACCTGGGACCCTCTGGGTCCTGGTAGGGGCAGAGCCACCCAATGGCAGGTGCCACTGCTTATCGCTTTCATTGTCACTCGTCACTTATCGCACTGAATGTCACCTTCATTAGTGGGGGCAAAACCCTCACACCCCCATGACCAGGCCACCAGGTCTGTGTAAGGGACCAAGAGAAAGCCCCCCGCAGCTCACAGCCCCGCCCTAGACCTGGCTCACAGGCCTGCTGACCATGGCCTGACCTCCGCACGAAGGCCGGGCCGGGCTCTGGGCACTGTGCAGGGCGAAGTCACCTCCCTGGGCAAAAGATGACAATGTGTGTGGTGTTCAGAGCCAGCCAGGGACCACCCCTCGGTCCCCACCCCCACCACCAGGGGATGCACCATGACTTGGGAGGAGGATGTGGCTTGGAAATGCTTTGTCCTGTGCAAACCTGGAGCACCCCCAGCACAGGCTGCCCATCCGCCCGCAGCCTTCGCTGAGCTGAGTCTCCCACCAGGCCCAAACTCCACACCCGGCCACAGCCCAGGGAGCACAGTAGGGAGAACGCACCTGTCTGGGCCCCTCCAAGCCCCACCCACGAGCTGCCTGCAACCAGTTCCCTGCATACAGAGCTGCCCGGGGCAGAGACCCCGGCTCATCCCCCTGAGAGCCCGTCCCAGCGTGGATAGCCACCTCAGCTGCAAGCCCACACACGGGGGTTCCAGCCACGTGACCGTGGGCAAGTCACCCGGCCCCTCTGACCTCAGGCTCCAGCTAGCAGCCCATGGAAACCGAGTGAGCCTCAAACCAGCTCCTCCCACCATCCCCGGTGCCGTCCACTCTCCCCACCCCCATCCTGGGCTCAGGGAGGCCAGAAGCTGCTGATGGTCAAGTCTGCCCAGCTGGAGTGGACGCGCCAAGTGCCAGTGAGCCCCTGGGGGCGGCCAGTGCCGGGCTGGAGTGCCTGGGAGGGGTGGGGGAACGGCTGCAACCTCAAGCTGTAAACAGGCTGAGTGGCTGCAGGTATAAAGCTGGAGCCCCTTGCAGCCTCTCATCGCGCCCAGCCTGGACCCGCCTCCCAGAGCCCTCAAGGGAAGCTGGGAGGAGGTGAGCCCTGCCCGGGGAGGGGTGGCGTGGGCACCCAGCCTGGCCAGAGCTGCCCAAGCTGCCTGGCGGGAGCTTGGAGCTTCATCTTGACCCACAGGACAAGGGGAGGCCCTGGGGGCTGGGAGGACCCCAGGGAGATCCAGGGGGGCAGCCCCGAGGGAGCCCCAGTCCAAAGGCAGCTGCGTGCTTGGGTCTCAGGGGTGAGCAATGTGCATGCGTGAGCTTGGGTGGGCCTCTGAGCGGGGAGGCTGAGACCGCTCACCGACCTCAGGGCCCCCAGTGCTGAGTGGGGGATGGGGGCTTGGCAGGGCAGAGGGTCCCAGGCCCCCAGATCCACCAACTCTGGCAGCCACCTCCCTCTGGCCCATGAGGCGTGTTTCTCATCTTAGCACCTGAACTTGGTGATTCACGGGCAGATGGTCGATGCACACCACAGCCCCCAGAAGGGCCACGTGGGCGGTTCAGAGTGATCTGGGGTGGGGGGAGGTCCCTGCCGGCTTTGAGGGGGCATCCAGGATGCAGCAATGCTGGGAACATGTGAGGGCTTGGCAGGGGTCTTAGCCAGACCTTCAAGCTCTGGCCAGCTTTGGCTGTGGAGGGCAGTGAGGCGGGAGGGGAGGGAGGGAGGGAGGCCTCTTGGGGGACAAGGACGAAGGGGGCAGGGCCCTTCCAGGCACTGGGAGTGCCCCAGGAGGCTGGGCAGGGGGCCGCAGGGCCGGCTTTGTGTGGTGCCCTGCAGCCCCCTCCCCCTGCTAGACATGCCAGGTGAGACTCGATCCCAGGTGCTGCATCAGGAGCTGTGGTTACGCCAACAGCAGCCCAGGCTCTGCCTCCCCCAGTCTCCAGCTCTGATCTCAGGTTCCCCTGCCTCTGGGCGGCGGGGGCTGCCCCAGAGAGAGTGGGGTGAGAGGCGGGTGGTGAACAGGCACGGCCCAGGGTGCTCACATTTCTCTGCAGACAGTGTCAACCAGACTTGGCCTGGAATTTGGCCCAGGCCCTCCTCCATGAAGGGGGTGACACTGGCCTCTGGCAGGGCCCTGAGTGTCAGGCAGGGTATCCCCTCCCCTCGGGAGAGGGGGATCAGGGTCTCATCTGACGATGTAGGGTGGTGGGCCTGTCCTGTGGGCCTCCATGGCCCAGGCCTGCCCTTGATCCCAGCTGACCACCCCTGTCCCACCTCCTGAGTCGGCCACTAGGGGTGACGTGTGGGGTGCACAGCTCCAGGCCCACTGCAGGCCCAAAAGCCCCTTCCCCACCATCTCCCTTCCCTCAAGGCTCCTCCCATGACCCTGTGAAGGGGCAGGGTGGGCAGGGGTCTCCCCATTCCACAGATGGGGAGCTGGAGGCCCAGAGCAGCTGGGGGCACGCCCAGGGCCTGGAGGCAGGACCCGGTCCAGGGCAGTGTCCACTCACTGCTGCCCAGGCTGCCAGGGGTGAGTTGCAACATTTGACCTGTGGCTTCTCTATGGGGATGAAAGTAGAGACTCCTCCAGCTACTGCCCAGCCCCTCTCGGGACCCCTGGGAGCCTGTTCCAGAAGGCTCCACAACCCTGTGAACTTTCAAGAGGGCCAAGGAGCCTCTGAAATAGCTACTTTGCCTCGAGTCCCAGAACCCAACCCCCCCTCAGGGACAGCAACCCGAGAGCCCAGTGGGTCACAAGGCACTGCCATGAGGGGCATGGGACAGCCTGGTCCCCGCCTGCTGGCCCCCTGACCTGTGCCACCCGCTGGGCTGAAATCCCGGCCTGCCTTGGGGGCTCCTGCTCGACTCTGACTCTCCGTGAAGTGGGGACGGTGACGTGCACCCCTGTTCGGGGCCTGTGGGCAGATGCACCTCAGGTTGGCCCTCCTGACAGCCTGGACGGGGGCGGTCATCCCTGCTCAGAGGGTGTCTGGGCCTCGCTCAGTCCAGGGCCAGCTTGAGACTGGCCTCTGCCCTGCATGCCACCCCACAGAAGGTTGGTGTCCAGCCAGGACAACCAGGGCGCACTGGTCTGGGGTCCAAGAGAGTGAGGCCGAGCCCCTGGGCCCTGAGTCTCAGAGGGAGCAGGTGGTGCTTCAGGTAACCAGGAAGGCTTCCCAGAGGAGGCGGCTTTGAGATGGGCCTTGAAGGACAGAGGGAATTTCCGCGGTGGCATTGAGGGGTCAGATGGCCGCCACCTCTGCCTCTTCTAAGCAGAATGAAGGAACTTGTGGGCGTCACTTACCGTCTCGGAGCCTCAGTCTATTCTTCTGTGAAATGAGGGTACTACCCCAAGGAGGCCAGCTAGCAAGGGCTCAGGCTGAGACGTGTCTTCCTTGGGGCCCTGGGCACAGGGGTCTCTGCAGGGCCGGGGGCCCCAAGGGTGCTGGGACAGCTGACTCCTCCAGCTGCCCTCTGCTGCCTGAGGGCAGCTGGGGGCCTGGTCTGGGCCCCTAGGGACCCCACTCGGGGGGCAGGAGCCGGCGCCATGCAGGGTCCGAGCAGAGCACCCCCTCCCCATGGTGTGTATCTGCCGAGCCTGCTCCCTGTCCACTGCGGGGCCGGGATGGACGAGGACTTATCCTCCCAGATGAAGAAGATGGCCTTGGCCATGGGCACATCCCTGTCGGACAAGGACATAGGTCTGCTACCCACGGACATGAGACCCCACGGGACAGCACACACACACACACGCACCCCCGCCCCGGGCAGGGCCCAGCCATGGCCGAGGAAGCAGTGGACATGGGAACCGGTGTGTGAGCTCCCCTTTCCCTGGGCCCAGCAGCCCAGGACACAGCGGGGAGGGTGCAGGACCTGGCAGCCCCCACCCCAGGGCCGGAGTCTCCCTCTGGGCCCAGGCCCCACTGGCCGGGGCTGCCTGGCCCTGTGTGAGGTGGCCGCAGTGACCCACGCCTCACTGCCCCAGGCTCCTTGGACTACCTCAAGCTCTCTGAGCGCATGAAGTGGGCGGGGGCAGCACTGTGCTCTAGGGGGCGGCTGTTAGGCCTCAGCCTTCCAGCTCCTTCGGCTGCAGGTAGTTCTAACTCCTGATGGATAAGAGGACAGGCAGGGTGAGGCAGGACTAGGCGTCACCCAGCAGGAGAACCATGGGGCTCCCTGTGGCCAGGAGGGGTCTCTGACCCATGGTGGGGGGTGCCCCGAGTCCCTGGCTCCCCTCACCAGCTCAGTCCCTTCCCCATCTGACTGTGCATTGTAGGGGCGGGTTGGGGGGGTCTCAGAGTCTGCAGTGAGGAGAGGGCTCCCCCCCACCAGCCCACACTGTCCCCTGAGCCTGGAGGTAGAGGGCAGTGAGGTGGCCCCCGGGAAAGCCTGAGCAGAGGCTCAGACCCCAGAGGGACTGGCCTCCAAATGCCCCTACCAGCTGTGGGCCCATCCTCAACCCCAGGCCTCCACTTCCTGCCCACATGCCAGCAAACTCCAAGCTTAACAGAGGGGCAGCCTGGCCAAGGGGTCTGCTTAGGACTCAGCCCCCCAGCCTCTCTGTGCCTCAGTTTCCCCACTGAAGGTGGGATGATCACAGGACCACCCGCTCAGAATGCTCTGGAGGAAATTCTGAGGGTCCCTGCAGACCCAGTCCATCATAAGCCCTGGAGGCGGGTGGCTCACCACCACCACATGGGCCGGGCACAGAGCACACGGCAACAACGTGGGGCGCTCAGGCAGTGAGGTTCTGGTCCTTCCTGCCCCCTACCCAGGGCTCAGGAGGGCAGGATACAGGGCGCCTCGGGCTGTGGGGTCTCCCTCATAAAAGGGGGCACAAGGCAGGGGGGTTATGTACTAGAAATCTGTCTCTTACTCTAGAATTTTCTGAATTGATCAACCAGGAGAAAATTCCAAAGAAGACGTAGCACCACGCCCAGCCCTGGCCTGGTCAAGTGTCCCCCGAGGGGCATCATGGGACATGTGTGTGCCCGCTCAAGGAGGCCATGGGGTGGACACAGCTTGTGCCAGAAAAATGGAAGAAAAATGAAGGACGCAGCCTGTGTTTGTGGGGGTGTGCCGTGTGAGCTAGGGTGGAGCAGGGTCATGGGTCTCGGTGATGGCTGAGGGGCAGGATGGGTGTGTGGGGGTGCAGGAGGGAAAATGTGAGGCCCGGCAGGTGGGTGTGTCCACCCTCTGCCCTTCTGCCCCGCCTTGTCCCCACCTCATTGCGGGCACCCATGGAGGGCAGTCCCACCACCCTCCCAACACGGTGCTCTCTGGGCCCAAACCCCCATAGGACCCCCTGCCCCAACTCCAGCTGGGCTCTGCTTGGCCATCCAGAGTCCCACAGCGGCCGCGTGAACAGAGCACAGGGACGCCTGCGACCCCAGGGTGTGGCCAAGGGGGGCCCTGGCACATGCTCTGTGCTGTGCACTCTAAGTGGCCACATCCAGGGTGGGTTCTCTGCCTACATCTCCTCCTCCCTCTCCTTGATGCCCCTGCCCTTCTCCTCAAGCTCTTCCTGTAGGAGTGCCCCCCGACCTGGCCACCCCGGGCCTCTGCTCCACCCACACTCACCCACCTGGTGGGCTCCCATCTTGTGCCACCTATATGCCGGCAGCTACCACCCAGACCTCGCTCCCATGCTCTAGACTCCAGCGCCCATTTTGGTTACCTGACACCTCATTTCAGGGAAAGAGGCGGCTCAAACTTAACGCGCCCGAAGCTGAGCTCTGATAGTCCCCCTGAAGCTCCGCCACCCCGGCCTCCCCGTCTGTCAGAGCTGCATCGTTCCTCAGGCTCCCCTCCGTCCTGGGGACTGGCTGCTGGGAGAGCACTGGGCCCCCTTCCCAGCCCCGTGTCCACGTGTGGGGGGTGAGCAGAGGGGCACGTGTCAC
Source organism: Tapirus indicus (assembly GCA_031878705.1). Classification (NCBI taxonomy): domain Eukaryota; kingdom Metazoa; phylum Chordata; class Mammalia; order Perissodactyla; family Tapiridae; genus Tapirus; species Tapirus indicus. The sequence continues at coordinate 59,036,160 of CM062932.1, forward strand.
CCATGGTGCAGTTTATAGGAAGTGGGTTCCCTCCTCCCGCTGCCACATGGGACTCCAGGCCTCTAGGATGGAGGGCTGAAGGCAGCTGGACCCACAAGTGAAGGCACCGCCTTAGGAGCGCCCTTGCTGGGCTACTGCAGGAGCAACAAGTGAACTGCCCCAGGGTCCGCTTGTAGCCCCACGTGTGAGCCTAACTCATACCCTAATTCACACGTCATCCTGTCCTCCTGGCCTGCTCTCTCTTTCACACCCACCTGCGAGGTCATGCCCTGGCTCAACCCTCAAAATGCATCCAGAGCCCCTCCCCCCACCACCTCGGCCACCCCCACCTCTTGCCTGGATGACACCGTAGCCCCCAATTGACCTCCCTGCCTCAACCCTCTGACAGCTGCCTCTCAACACAGCAGCCAGAGAGGCCCCCTTGTTTTTTTGGTGAGGAAGACCAGCCCTGAGCTAACATCCGTTGCCAATTCTCCTCTTTTTGCTGAGGAAGACTGGCCCTGGGCTAACATCCATGCCCATCCTCCTCTACTTTATATGGCACGCCGCCACGGCATGGCTGGATGAGTGGTGCGTCGGTCCACCCCCGGGATCTGAACCTGCAAACCCCAGGCTGCTGAAGCAGAGCGTGTGAACTTAACCAATGCCCCACTGGGCCGGCCTCCAGAGAGGCTCTTTTAAGATACAGGTCAGACCTGTCACTCCACTCAGAACCCTCTGGAGGCTCCCTTTCCATGCAGTCAAGCCAAGTCCTTGGGGCGCCCACATGCCCTGGCTCTCCATGCTGTCTCTGACCTCAGACCCCCCACACACGCACTGCAACCACTCTGGCCTCACTGCTCTCCAGCCAGGCAACACCCTGCCCCACAGCCTTTGCACAGGTTTTCCTGGGCTTGGCATGCTTTTCCCTAGATATCTATCTGCGTGACCAGCCCCCTCGTCTCCTTGACCTGCTCTATTTTTCCCCAGAGCATTCGTCATCCCCTAATATTCTATAATATTCACTTATTTATTATGTTTGTTATGAGCAAGGGAAGCATCAAGGACACAGAGTTTGAGATCCTGGGGAAGGAAAGCCCCAAGAGGTGAGCCCGATGTTGGCAAAGGTTTCCCGTCAGGCACTTGCCAGTTAACCATGGCTGAGAGGCCGAGTGGCTGAGGTGGGCGTCCAGGCTCCTGGGTGTTCAGTACCCACCAGGAAGGAGGGGCCTTGATTGTGGTTCCTACGGGGCGAGGAGTGAGGACAGGAGAACCCAGCAAGTTCTCACGGGGGCTGGAGGCCAGCCCCTCCCCTAACTGCTGCCAGAGCAAAAGTAACCCCTCTGGACCAGGAGCCAAGTCCAGCTCAAAGAAGGCCAAACCTGGCCATGCCCACTCATTTGCATATTGTCTGTGGCTGGTTTTGTGCTATGCTTAACTAGGCCACAGAAAGGCTAAAAGTAAAAAGCATCGCAACAATACAGCACACAAACACTCCATAAAGAAAGCTGGTGCAGCTGTTACTCTCAGATGAAGACTTTAAGGCAAGAACTACTAGTAAGACAGAGAGGGACAGTTCATAAAGATAAAGGGTCAACCCACTGGGAAAACACACAGCTCTGAACGTGTATGCATCTACTAACACAGCCTCAGAATACATAAAGCAAAAATGAACCAACTAAATGAGAAAGAGATGATGCACAACCATGGTGGGAGATTTCAGCATTCCTCTCTCAGGAACCGATAGAGCGAGTAGGAAGGAAATCAGTAAGGATATAGAAGACTCGAAAAACACAACGACTTAACTGGACGCAAATGGTAAAGACACAACTCTGCATCCAACAACTGCATCCTCTTTAATTACACAGATGGAGCATTTACCAAAATGGACCAAATGCTGGGCCATAAGCAAGTCTCAATCAAATCAGAGGAATGAAATAATATGGAACATATGTTCTGACCATAGGGAAGTCAAATTAGAAATTAAAAACAAAAAGATATAAGAAAAGTAATACAGTTCTAAACAACCTACGGTTCAAAGAAAACAGCATAGAAATTAGAAAATATTTTGAACCTAAGAACGATGAAAATACAATCAACCAAAAGGTGTGGGTGCAGCTCAAATTCTGTTTGGGGGGGAATTCATAGTTTCAAATACATGGACTTGAAAGGAAAAAGGACTGACCAGCAATGATCTAAGAATCCTTCTCCAGAAGTTAGAGAAAGAAGAGAAAATTAAAGAGAGGCGAGGGAAGGAAGTGAAGGAATTCTGAAACATTAAGGTCCTTGCTCCCTGTCCGGCCCCTGCTAGAATGTAGACCCCACCACAGCATGGCTTAACAAGCAGTGCATCAATCTGCGCCCAGGATCCGAACCTGTGAACCCCAGGCCACATAAGCAGAGTGTGCGAACTTAACCGCTGCACCTCCCTTAACTGCCGGGGGTGTTGGTATGGTGTTGGTCTGTCCTGTTCGTGGTTCTGCCTGGCACAGATGGAATAGAATCCTCAAGGATTTGTTTGCACTGTCACCTGTCTTAAAAAAGGAACATGGGTCAGAAGCAGGTTCTGTCACGGGGGTCCAAGAATACAGCGGGTTATGGGGACAGTGTGGGCTGGTGGGGGGAGCCCTCTCCTCACTGCACTCTGGGAACCCCCCCAACCCGCTCCTACAATCTATAGTCAGATAAGGAAGGGACTGAGCTGGTGAGGGGAGCCAGGGACTCGGGGCAGCCCCCACCATGGGTCAGAGACCCTCCTGGCCACAGGGAGCCCACGGTTCTCCTGCTGGGTGACGCCTAGTCCTGCCTCACCCTGCCTGTCCTCTCATCCATCAGGAGTTAGAACTACCTGCAGCCGAAGGAGCCGGAAGGCTGAGGTGGCCTTTCTTAGGAGGCTGGGGCCTAACAGCCACGCCCTAGAGCACAGTGCTGCCCCCGCCCACTTCTCCCACCCCAGGGAGCAGGACTGGCATCTCAGCCCCCTTCTTTGGAGTGTACCTGTCCCGGTGAAGCAGCCTGGTGGGGCAGGTCCCTCAACCCACCCTGCTGTTCCAGCCTCTCAGGGACACGTTTCTCGCCAGTCTGGATGTGTGAGGTGCCACCAGGTGGCTGGTGGGAAGGTCATGGGCAGGACAAAGATCCGGATGACAGTAAGCTCTGAGACACTTAAAGTCAGAAGCAAATTATCTTTATTATCTGTGACAATTAAAACGCAAGTAAAATTCAAACAACGAGCTCTGATGGTAGCAGAGGTGTGGGAGCAGGGAATGCAGACTGGCACAGCAAGAGCACCCACCCCGTGCTTGTGAATAAACAAACGAAGGAATGAGTGAATGAATGAATGGGCGCATGAACAGACGAAGGGGAAAGCCATCAGTTGGGAGCGAGGAAGTCAGGTGCTGTCCGTTTCTCTGTGGCTCTTCTGGCTGTAAAGAAAGAGCCACTGCCCTCCCCCACCTCCCTCTCTGAAAGTCACCCTAAGTGTCTCCCCGGGGCTGCAGAGGGCGAGGGAGGGGCTCCACCTCCACCGGGCCGGCCGCAGAGTGTGACGCTGGGCAGGCAAGGCGGGCCTCCCTGGCCAGCGTGCCCTCGGCAGGGGCAGCAGCAGCAACAGGGCACCAAGCAGAAGGAAGGGGCAGTGAGCCCCCCTGAGGAGAAGCACCCCACCCGCTGCCCTGCTGGGACCTTTGAGGATGGGCCTCCACCCCCTGTGGACAGGGTCTGTCTAGTGCCCATTTCTGGAGGGCTCCAGGCTGTCACTCCTCCAGGGGGTGTCCCTGAGCAGGAGAAGGAAAGAGAGGTCTCTAGCCACGGGGGAGACATGACAGCAGCCTGTGGGCTGGGGCACCTGGCAAGGGTTGGGGAGGAGGCTCAGAGCTCCTTCCAGGGGGGTGGCGGGCAGGCGAGGGGGTGTGGGTGCCATGGAGCTCGGCCAGGCCCAGGCTGGCACACAAGGCCATTCTCTGCTCAGGAACTGGGGCCTGAGCCAGGGGGCTGCAGGGCTAGGCAGGGAGCATGGGGGGTTGGGCTGAGAGCAGAGCTGGGCTGGGGACACCCCACGCCTGGCTGCTCTGTGGCGGGGCCCTTAGGTGGCCTCCAGGCCCCGCCACCTCAGACCCCAGCCCAGGAGAGATGAGGCAGGGTCACAAGAAGTATTAAAAAACACCTCTTTACTATTAAAATGCAGCCACGGTGCTCTACCCGAGGGATGCATGAGCACGGGGCCGAGGGAAGAAGGGGGAGCCGTGGGGCCGGGGCTGCAGCCCCCTCACTCACACCAGGATCCCCAGCCCTGCCGCTGTCGCCAGTCTGTCTGTGGTACTAGGCGGTCACTGGGCATCGGGGAGCGGCCGCCTGCGCTGCTCCAGCAGCTCCTCCAGGTGGTCGGCCCGCTTCACTGCAGCCTGCAACACGCCGTCCGGCTGTGGTCAGGCCCGGGCCACCCCCACCCCCCAGGCAGGCCGGCTGCGGGCACCCACCTCGTGCTGCTTCCGGAGGCTGCTCACGGCCTCCTCCTTCTTTGCCAGGGCCGCCTTCACCCTGCAGAGGGGGTACACGGTGGGCTTCTGTGTGGTGTCCCTGCCAGACCCCCAGGCCAGCAGTTCTGAGTGCAGCAGGGTGGCTGGTGAGGGGCCTCCACCCGCCTCCAAAAGAGCAGGAGAGGCAGCTGTCCTGCCCTCCCCACCCCAGCCCTGCGGACCATGTGCCCTGGGCCATCCAGAGGAGGCAATGACAGGAGCTGGGACCCCCACAGCTGGTCCCAGGCCACTGCCCACAGAACCAGGCTCCATGTGCGTCAGAGCCCAAGCGGGAACCCTGGTGCACCCCGGAAGGGCTCCCTGAGGAATGAGGGCAAGGAACCCCTGCCTGCGCCCGCCTCTCAGAGCACCCAAGGCAGGCAGGTGAGCCAGGGAAGGACTCAGGGGTCCTGCTCACTGTGTACCTCACGGGGCCGCCACCCTTTCTGCATACCACCTGCTTCACCCAGGCCTGGGGAGCAGGGGGGCCCAGGGAGCTGCCGCTCTGCAGACCCACACGTGGGGAACTCATCTCGGGCCTTAAACATGGAGCCCATAGCAGCTGCGGCTGACAGGGCCCCAGTGCTGCGTCAGCAGGAAGGAGAAAGGAGGGCACGCAGCCCACTTTCCTTTCTCAGCCCAGTCCCCTCTCGTTTGGAGCTGCAGGATCCTGCCCACCCCGGCCCCTCCATGCTCCCTGAACCCGAGTCCGGCCCTGCAGCCACCTCCCGTGCACTTCCTCCAGCTCTGCCTGCTTCGCCCGTGTGAGCTGCTCCAGCTCCAGCCGCTGGCGGGCCCGCAGCTCCGCCAGCTCAGCCCTGATCTGCCGGTTCTCCTCTTCGGAGGCCGCCAGGCGGTCAGCGAACTCTTGGCGGATCACCTGGTCCAGGCTGCTCCGCTCTCCAGCCAGCTGCTCGTTCACCTGGGCCGGCACAGGGAGGGTGTGAGCCGGACAGCAGAGGGTAGTGGGCTGGGCACCGGCCCCTGGTTCCCAATCCGGTCCACTCACCGCCTTCACGTCGGCCAGCTCCTTCTCCTTCTGCCGCACCAGGCCCTGCAGACGCTCTCTCTCCCCTTCGGCCTCCCCAAGGCGCCCCTTCAGCTCCGCGCACCGTTCCTGGAGCTTCCGCTCCGACTGCTCCAGCTCTGAGAGCTCCGTCTCGTACTTGTCCCGTACACGCTTGACACTGGCAGGAGGGGGCAGGGTCAGGGGGGCTGCCCCACGGTCCTGGACGGGCGAGTCACCTGGTCTCCGAGCCTCGCTCCAGCGGACACAAGGCAGCTCCACGCGCCCTGTGGGAAAAGGCCTCACCGGCTCTCGGCAGCCCTCTCGCTCTCCTCCCTGGCCAGCGTCATGTCAGCCTCCAGCCGGTGGATGACCAGCTCGATCTCCTTGTCCCGGCCTCTCCGGATCTCTTCCTTCAGCTCCCGTTCCCGGTTCAGCAGCCATGCTTCCTGGAGCGGAGGTGTACGGGGCTCAGCGGGGCCGCCGAGGGCAGCGGGAGGGAAGCATGGACTTGTGGGGACGCAGGCCCTGCCCCAGGTCCCATCAGTCCTCAGGGGAGGGGACCATGTCCTGTCATGAGGACCCAGGGTGGGACAGCAGAGGCAGCAGCGGGAGTCAGCACAGCCTGGGTCTCCTGCCAGCCTAGGACCTGGTCCTGTTGCTGAGGGCGGGGCTGGGTGCCCCACACAGCTTCAACAGGGGCAGCCTCTCAGAGGGCAGTTTGGGAACTTCCGTCAAGTCTAACACGACATGCCTGCAGGCCTGCGGCTGGGAATGCATCCCACAAACCCGGGGAGACCCCTGGGCATGGCTGTGGCACCAGGCCAACGGGCCAGGCAGCACAGACCCTCGCCTTGTGTGCGGCCCCGTGTGCCTCTCCGCCATGGCCTCTTTCCGGAAGGACAGGAGAGCTGGCGGTGCAGTCCAACCCCCATGGAAGGGACCAGAAGATAAGGAGAGAGACCTCCTCCCGTGTATACCCCTTACACTGGCTAAGTGTTGGTCAGTTAACTTCGAGAGCAGCTGTCTGGGTGAAGGAAGGGCCAAGGAACCTCCTCCCTGCTGTCCTGGACCTGCTCCAGCCCCTCTGTCTCCCTTCTTCCCAGTTAGGACTGAAGCGGCACACACAAGCAGGCTCAGGACAAAACCGCCAACGCAAGCGACCAGACCACGAGCCCAGAAACGTGCCCACGGGGAGGCCACAGAGTGCAGCCCACACTCAGCCGGCTTTGAAGCCTGGGGTGCTGGGCAGGAGGGGGTAACGAGGCTGGTCCCCCAGCCACCCACCCTGGCCATGCCCACCACCCACCTCCTTCTTGGCGCGATTGGCCTCCCACATCTGTCTCTCCACCTCCAGCTGGTCCTTCAGGGCCTTCAGCTCCATCTGGGGGCAGGTGACAGCATGAGAGCAGGCCTTGCTGGCCACTCCCCACCCAGGGCCACGCCTGCCGGCCCTGCGACCAAGCAGGGTGAGGGTCTGCAGGGGAGCTGGCTGGGGAGCCCGTCACATGAACCCAGGCTCAGCCTAGTGCTCCAAGCAGCTGCCGCCTGGCAGTGGCCTTGACATGGTACCCTCCTTACCCCCAGAACAGGGCGTTCCCCCACTGGGCTGGCCGGGAGGGGTGGGTGGAGGGGATGGGACAGAGAGGGGCACAGACCTGGTGTCGGCGCTCCTGCTCCTCTCTCCCCTTCTCAAACTCAGCCCTCAGGGCCCGGCCCCCCGCCGAGCTGCTCTCCTCCAGCTGCTGCCTCAGCTCCTCCAGCTCTGCCCGCTGCCTGCAGGGAGCCAGAGGTCAGTGTGGGCAGTCAGTGGGGCAACAGGGCGGGGCGGTGGCGGGGCCCTCCCTGGAGCACCTGGCTGCTTGCTGGCCCAGCCGCTCCTTCTCCTCGGCCACCTCGCTGTAGAGCCGCCGCCGCTGCTGCTGCAGGGCCCGCTGCTCCTGCTCCAGGTGCTGCTCGAAGCTGCAGGACGGCAAGACCAGCTCAGGGGGAGTGGTGGGGACATGGGAGGCCGCTCATGCCACAGTGGTGCGGGGTCAGCCAAGGGGCAGAGACCAGCTCAGAATCCACCAGTGGCCCCGCCCTGCCCATCCCAGCCACGGCCCCCAGGGGACCGCCCGTTACAAAGCCCCAGGCCTTGAGTCTGTGGCGGCTGCAGCCCATGACCTGCCCAGTTTTCTCTGTCCTGGCACCATCTTCTGCAGCAAGCAGCATCCCTTGTCCCTGGCTCTCCTGAGGGAGGCCTCACAAAGGCGGGGTTCCCCATGTCACTCTGGGGGTCCAGGAACATCCCAGCTCTGCTCGGGCTTCAGCCCTCTCCCCAGCCCCAGCGAGGCCCGCCAGCCTGGGACACCCACCGCTGCTGGGCACGCTCTCGCTCCTGCTGGCCCAGCGCCTCCTTCTCCCGCTCCAGGTGCTCCCGGAGCTCCTCCGCCTGGCGCCCATAGCGCTGGGCCGCCTGCTCGTCTGCCTGCAGCAGTTCAGCCGCGTGCAGGCTCTTGAGCTTCTTGACCTCCTGCTTGTGCTTGGTGATCAGCTTCTGGATCTCGGGCTCCAGGCCTGGGGGGCGGGGCACTGTGCTACAGGGACCCTGCCCCCACCCCCCCGTGCTGCAGAGAACCCCCGATCTCTGCCGGCTACACTGCAGGGACCCTGACCCTTGCCCCCTTGCTGTAGGGGACCCCCAAGTCTTGCTCACTGTGACACCAGAACTGCAGTTCAGCCAGGGGATCCCTACCCTGGCCACCCCGGAGGCCCCAGCCTGAAGCGCAGCTGAGTCCACCTGGGCCCACAGTGCCTCCCCCTGCCTGCAGCGCTGTGGCTCCGAGCAGGGCGTTCTGGCCCCTGGGGTCTTCCCCTGGGGACGCCCAGGGCCCCTGGAGGAGGAAGTCACTGGGGAGGAGGGTACCCTGGGGCAGGAGGGCCAGGCACAGGCCGGATGTTGGTGGGCACAGCTGGGGTTGCCCCATCAGCCCTCAGATCCACTCTCTAAGTGGAGAAGAAGCGACAGTGCCAGGTAGCAGGGAACCCTGGGACCCCCACCCGGCTCACTCCCCTAGAAGCTGGAGGACACAGGGGAAACGACAGAGGGAGCCCAGCCTGAGAGAAGGCAAAGCCCATCCCACTTGGACCTGTCCCTTTGTCTGGGGTGCCTGGTCTGTGGCCAAGCTCTGGTGCCCACCAGCCTCCCCTGAGTCCCCCCTTCCCCCTGCCACCCTCCTCCAGGCTGTGAGGTCAGCTGGGCTGCATCACCTAAGCACCTCACTGCTTCCCAAGAAGGCCTTCTCTGCTAGGCATGTAATTAAAACTACTGTTCTCATGCAAAGCCCCCCGCATGGCCGACAGCATCCGACCAGCTCCAGGGCGTGGCCGGCCCCCACCTCTGACTGTAATCTCCTTGATCCTTCGGGTCTTCTCGTTGATCCACTTCTCCCTGCGGACTTTTTCGGTGGCACTCATTAGTTCTTTGAGTTTCTTAATCTCCTACCAGCAAGGAAACGGGAAGTTGACAGAGGGGCTGTAAGAAGCCGGAAGACACAAAGGACACCCCGACCCTTGGCCACCCCCTAGGTTTCAGGAGGCGAGGGCTCTCTCTAGGTGCAACATGTTGGCCCCCTCCCCGCACACACCAGCCATCCTATTCAGCCCTCCCCAGAGGCTCGAGGCCCCGCCCACCCTGGAGGCCTGGGATGGGGGGACAGTAGTCAGCCTGCAGAGGCCCCACTGGGACACCCCCGAACCAGCACTTCTCCCATGTGACCAGCAGACCCCAACTCTGGTTGTCCACTCTGGTCACTGGGGGAGTCTTAAAAATGCCCGTGCCGCCCCCACTCCCAGAGTCGGTCTCAGCTTGGGGGCCATCACTGCCCACACCAATGGGAGTGCAGGCAAGCTGAGGCCCATGGGGGAGACGGCCTTTCCACAGTGACCAAGGGCAAATCCAGAGGCGGCAGGAGGTACAGTCCTTGACTGAAAGAAGCCGGGAAAAATAAGTGAGGTCCTCTGCCCAGGGACCCAGAGCTGGCGCAGGTTGGCTCACACACAGCCGTCACTGCAGATGGGCCCGTGGCGACTCACTGAGGCCCGCCTCCTCATCTGTGACACGGGACGGTCACATGAGGCCCTGGGCCTCCGCTCTAAGATCTGGCACCTGATGGGCATGTGGGAAGCAGCTCCAGTGGACGGAAGGGACAGAGCTTGGTGCCGGGGCAGCCCCTCCGCTGCCCAGCCTGCTGGACGGCAGCCTGGGGGTGGGGCACAAGCTCCGGGCTCCGAGGCCCCACGGTGGGTCCAGGGACCTTGTTCACGAGCCCCCATGACGCCAACACTCCGAGGCTGGGGAATGAGGCTCACAGGGGCCGCCCTGTTCTGGGGCGGGTGAGCGAGGACGTCCCTCCCACAGGGCCCAAGGCTCACACTAGGCCTGGAGTCAGGCGGTGGGGAGAGGATGCTGAGCCCCTGGCCGCTGCCCCGAGGGGCTCACCAGCTCATGCTGCTCCTGCATTTGGGCCTCCCTCTCCTTGAGCCTCCGGTCCGCCTGCTTCAGCTCGGCCACCAGGGCCTCACACTTCTCACTCAGGGCCTTCTTGTCCTCGATCAGCTGCCGTCAGAGGGCCGGAGGTGAGGCTGCCGTGCTGAGATGAAGCCCCGCCCCAGCGTGATCCCTGACGCTAGGAGACCCCACTTCCCCTTCTGAGGGAGGCCACAATCCTGAACTCCTCCCCTTCCCTCCCTGGTCTGTGGGGGACCCTGGGGCCAGAAGGGTGTGTGTGCATGGACAAGAGGCCACAGGTCCTCAATCCCCCAGAGGGCCTGGCTGATGTCAGAAAAGCCGGTGGGCACGGTGGCCTCAGCCACAAGCCCCCCACTGTAGCCACGTCAGGATCTTTCCGGATGGGGGTCATTCCATCATCTCCATCACCTGGCCTATGGAGAAAGGCCTGCCCATTGCCTGCCAGCAGGTCCCTGTGAAGCCCCCAGGATGGCGCCCAGCCTCACCGAGGGCTCCAGGCAGACCCCTGGTTTGGACACATAACAGCTAAGCAGAGCATTGCTAATGGCCACTGGAGGCCACTTGGTTCCTCTGGGCTCCTTCCTCTCCTCACAGACCCCACACCTAGAGTTTTCTCCAGAAAAGGACCCAACGGGGGAGTGGCTGAGGGTAAGGTGGGCTGGAAGCTTCCACCACCCTCACTTCGGGGAGCTCTGGCTGCCCTACCAGCCCCAGCAGACCAGGAGCAGCCTGCCCAGGACACAGACAGCCCCAGAATGGCACGAGAAAGGTTCAGCGTGTATGTCCAGCCGGAAACCTCCCACCAGGCCCCCAGAGGGCCAATTGGTCCTCTCAGTGACCCTGCATGGCCGGACCCCACCTTGGGTGTGCTCTTACCACCTGCCCCTGCTGCTCGTCCACCATGCTGGGCTGGGGAGCACGGCCATGGGGGGTTAAGGCTGGGGGGGCAGCACCACTTGAGGGGGGTACCCAATGGGGCTGGTGTGCCATGGACCACATGCTGCCCATTTCCACAAAGGGGAGAAGGAGGCCCAGTAAGAAGGGCCCATGCCGTGGGTCTAGAAATCTCCGTGAGGCCCGAGCCAGACTGGAACCTGGTCTCCCCAACCCCACAGACCTGGCAGGTCCTGACACCTCTGCCCTCGTGCCCCACTTCCTGGGCCTGTCACCTGGTCAATGAAGGACAGGTGCCGCTGGATGGTGGCCTCATAGTGCTCTCTCTGCTGCCGCAGCTGCCGGCCCAGCTCCTTCTCAGTCTCCCTGACCCGCCGGACAGTGAGGTCCCGCTGCTGCGCCTGCGGGGTGGGGGCAGGAGAGACGGGGACCGGACCGGAGCCAGAAAAAGAGACAGAAAACGAAGCCCTCTCAGGGAGTGGTGCTGGCTGGCCACACTCCCGCTGGTGACCCGGGACAAAGGCAGTAACAGCTCCACCGCGGGTGGCGGAGGACTCGCCAGGGCGGTGACGTTACCAGCGCTTTCTGCAGCAGCACCATCGCCTGCTTCTTCTCCTCCACCTCCAGCTTCAGCCGCATCACAGACGTGCTCGCCTCGGACGTGGGCTCCAGGCGCCCCAGCCCCTCCTCCAGCACAAGCCCCTGGGGACACAGCATGCGTCAGGCAGGCAGGCTCCGGTCACCTGGTGATGACCTGCTGTCCTTCCCTGGGGACCCCTCCACACCTGGGGCGCTGAGGCTGGCCGGTCCTGCCCCGACATCTCCATCTCGTCCAAGAAGTTCATGATACTCTGTAGCTTGGCCTCCGAGAGCAGCGTCCCGTCCTCAGGGGGACCGGCGGATGCACTGAGCTTCCCAAATTTCTCCAGGTTGTCAGCTGTCAGTGAGCTGGCATCGTCCTCCTGCAGGGGAGGGGGCATGGCATTGGGGGCTGCTGGGGTAGCCAGAGACTCTGGGCCAGCCTTCCACGAGCTCCTCAGGGCCCCCAGCAGTGGAGAGGAGGAGAGGAGGGAGAAGAGAAGAGGAGGGGAGAAAAGAGGAGAGGTGAGGACAGGAGAAGGCACAGCAGGGCAGGGGAGGCTGGGGCAGGCGGCTGGGCCTGGTCTGGAAGGAAGGGCCTCTCAGGCTGCCCAGACTTTCTCGGGGCATTTCCTGGGGGCACCGCTGGCAGGGAGGTGGCGCCCACCCCAGCCTCCGGGTTATCCTGAGGGTCCTAAACCTTAATGAGCCCTCAGATATGTAGGGGGCTCAACAAGCCCCATCTGGCCCTCACTGAGTCCTGACTAAGCAGGAGGAGCCCAGTGGGTTCCCCGGTCTCCACAGAGGCCCCGTGACCTGTACGGATGGCGCCAGTGCCTGGGGCTGGCTAAAGGAGGTGTGCTCACGGTCACCTCGTCAGTCCAGGCATATCTGTCCTTGCGGTAGGCCCTGGGCCGGGGCAGAGGCTCGGGCTCCTCCTCCAGTAGCCTCAGCGTGTCCAGCAGCTCGTCCAGGGTCGCCCTGGACCCGGCCCTGCCCCTGGCTGGGCCCACCACCTCCAGGTCCTCGCCGGCTGCGTCCTGGGAGCTGGCTTCCTGTAGCAGATGGGCAGGAGGGAGAAGCCGGCGAGGCCATTAGAGGCTGAGGCCACCGGAGAACCATGGGGGCGAGGCCTCCTCTGCACAGGTGCGGGCCCACTCTCTGCGGCCGCCCCAGCTCTGCCGCGTGAACGGTGTTTGTCCCCACCCACCTCCAGGGGAACAAAAGGGCAGTAGGTGGGACGTGTCTGGGCCTGACTCCTCACCCCTCAGCCTAGTGGCCTTGGCTGTCACCTAACCTCTGAGCTGCCAGGTCTCTTCTGTGGGCACAGACATGGGCCCCACCCTAGGCGTCTGTGAAAACCCAATGGGATTCCAGAGCAATTCGTGAGACCCCATCCCTGCACTGGAGCAACAAGACCTGTCCTGGGCGGCCTTTCCTGGTGAGTGACCCCACGGAGGAGCAGGGAAAGCGCAGGCTCGGGCCACGCAGGCATCAACGCATCCCTAAGCCAAAGCTGGGGAGGGCGGGCAGGAGGGGCTGTGCGAGACCTGCTGCTTGTCCTCTGGAAAGTGCCGGGGCTCTGTGGACGAGTCGGGGGCAGGTGGGCAGGGGTCCTCTGGGCCTGCAGTGCGGAAGCCAGCCCCTACGCGACAGAACATGGTGTCGGCTCGCCTGGGCATCGGTCCACCCGGGGGCAGTGAGTCTGGGGGAGCCTTTGGGAAGAGGCCAGGCCAAGGGGAGGCAGAGTGTGACAGCATGTGCCACAGTAGACTTCACAGAGCAGAGGGGACACTGAAGGAGCCCTGACCTCCCACAGTGAGAGGCTGGGGGAGCTGGTGCAACCCTAGAACTCTCGGCCTTACTGCCCTTAGGGTCTCCTGTGTCCAGCTCCAAGGTAGTGAGGCTGGAGCGGAGGAGCAGGGCCTGGGGTCTGCTGCACAGCCGACCTTTCCTCTGTGGGTGGAAGCCACCAACCGAGCAGCGGCACAGGGGGCCAGGGGACACCAGCAGAGGCTGCACCTCCTTTGTAGCCACAGCCCTCCCCAAGGGAGGGGGCGAGGAGGTCCACCCTCGGGGTCTCCACACATGTGGGCAGGAGGCAGAGGAGGGGGGCAGGGCAGCCTCCGGGCTCTCAGTCGGGCTCACCGGTGTTGTTGGCCTTGCAGGTCTGGTGAGCGGCGCTCCCCGGCCTCAGGGGCAGCTCCTGGGTGGGCCGGGGCTTCCCTGCCTCCCAGGCCTCCTTCAGCAGGCCACGCTCAGCACCACCTGACTTCTGGGCTCGCTTCTGCTGCAACTCCTGCTGAGGGGAGCATCTCTGAGCAGCCTCACCCACGAGAGAGCGAGGCCCCTTGTCCTCCCTCATCAATGGCTGGGGGCCTGGGGAAGGAGGGCTCGGAAGGGAGCGGGCTCTCAGGCACACGCAGGTCCTGCCTTGGCACTGGACTCCCTGTGCTGCTCAGGACACCCCGGCACCTGAATGGCTGCTCGCCTAGCCTGGCGCGCCTTCTCCTCCCGGACCTTCCTCCTGGCTGCCTCCCTCTGCTGGTGCAGGTCCAGGAGGTTCCCCTCTCCCAGCCGCTGCCGCTGTTCCTGCCAAAACCAAAGCCCACAGCGGGTTTGACCGGGAAGATGGGGTCCCCAATCCAGATCCACTAGGCCCCCGACCTGCCATTTCTTTGCCCCACAGAGGACAAGCCCTCCTCCCAGGCAGCCAGCGGCTCCTTCCAGTGGGGAGAAGGCTCTGGAGCCAGGGCCCTGCAGCCAGAGACCCACTCAGACCTTTCAGCCCAGGGTGGACCCGGCAGGCCTTTCCTGACACCCAGGCCTACTGACCGAGCAACTCAGGGTAGGGATGAAGCTGTGCTCCCAGCTGGGGTGTGGACCCACGGGGCAATTCTAGGTTTCAATCCTACTGGTCCCAGAAACCCCACCGTCTATGGCTGGGACCCCTGGGATTCTTGCCCGCCCCCCCTTGGACTGTGGCTCACACACCCACACTGACCTCTCGCTTGGACGCCAGCAGGTGCTCCAGGTGGGCAGCCCCAGCTTGTTGCCGCTGCATGTGGTGGCGGTACCAGCGCTGGATGGTGACGGCAGCCTGGTTCACCTGGTGGATAAACCTGCCCAGACAGCGGGGCTCAGGACTGAGGTGGCACTCTGCACTCTCATGGATCCAGGGGGCCGAGCAACAGCCTCTCCCCCACCCCCCGCCCCCGCCCCAGGTCCCCCGAAGGCCCTGCGGGCAGGGAAGCAGCAGCAGTGTGCACAGCCCTTCTTCAGGTGGAGCTTGTTGCGGGGGAAACGAAAACGCCCATCGGCACAGACTCTATTCACAGTCGCCAGAAATAACCCACAGCCCCCCCACCACCTGGCTGTGGGCCAACACTGCGTACATCCTGAAGGTAGACGCTACTCATGGACCAAAAGCAACAAACCTGAGATGCCGCCAGGCACAAAAGGCCACAGGCCGTGTGCTCCAGTCATAGGGCCTTCTAGAAAAGGCAGAGCCATAAGGAGACGGGTGTGGCCAGGGCTGGGGCTGGGGAGGAGCTGGATGAAAGGCGTGCAAGGGAATCTTGGGGGGAGACAGACGTTCTGTGCCCTAGAACGTTGTATCTGTAGACACGACTTCACATGTGTCAAACTCATCGAACTGCACACTTAAGATGGGCTCATTTTATGGTGCACAAATTATACTCAGTAAAGATGATCAAACAAAAGCCTCAACCTTGGCTCTTGGGATCACTTGTCGATTCATTCAGCAAAAGTGCTAACCAAGGATCCAGGATGTAAACAGCTGCCTGCCACAGGACATGCACAGTGACCCTCACGCTCAAGAGTGTCCTCCAGCGAGGGGCCCATCCACCACGCAGGGGCAGCCAGGTGGGGGTGCTCAGAGCTGCCGGCTCCTGACCGCACCTCCCTCCTCCTCCCGCCTGCCCACTTCCCGGGCCTGGTCCCCAACCTCTAACTGGACAGCAGTGGGACAGCCCAGCCAGGTGAAGACTCTCAAAGTCCGCGCTCCCATCACTAAACGGTTCCTGACCAGGAGTGACACCACAGACCTGGGTCCACAACACAAGGTTCCACCACTCCTCAGCCTCACGCTCCCCTGGGGCAAGCCTCTCCGGGCAGCTCTATAGGTTGTTGTGGGTTTTTTTAGTTTTATATCTTCTTTCTACTCGTGTTTTTTTTATTTTATCTTTTAATTTTCTTCTTATGGTGAGGAAGACTGGCCCTGAGCTAACATCTATGCCCGTCTTCCTCTACTTTATATAGGACGCCACCACAGCATGGCTGACAAGTGACGCATAGGTCCGCGCCCAGGATCTGAACCTGCTAACCCCAGGCCGCCGAAGCGGAGAGCACAAACTTAACTACTACACCACCAGGCCAGCCCCCACTTACCGTTTTTTTAAATTAACACACCATAATTTACATACCATAAAATTCACCTATTTTGAGTATACAATTCAATGACTTTTAATAAATTTACAGAGTGGTACGACCATCAGTGGGATCCAGTTTTAGAACATTCCAGCACCTCCAGAGGACCTCTCTCCTGTGGTCACCTGCCCAGGCAACTACCACTCTCATTTCCGACTCCACAGATTTGCCTTTTCCTGAAGTTTTGTACAAATTGAGTAGTATACTATGTGATCTTTTCCATATTGGAAAACAATTATCAAATGGAAATTCCTGTCATTGCAGCCTCAGGCCCCCCACCTCACCCCCAGCCACGGTCACCTCTCTGCCTCCTCCTCCGTCACCTCCCTCCGTCTCAGCAGGCCTGTGGCACCCCCAGCGTTGTTCTGGGCCACGTGGTTGCTGCTGGTGAGGTTTTTCTGTGGCTTCCCAAAGCTGCTGCTCTCGCCCTCGTCGGTGGCTGCCTTGATGATATTGCTGACGGGAAGGGCAGAAAAAAGCTCACAGCCGCCTGACCTGGCCCCACTCACGGCCCCAGGGACGGTGCTGCCCGCAGGCACGGGAGCCACCTCAGCTTTGTCCTGGGGCCCTGGGCCTGGAAGGAAGCACCCCCAGGCCATCAGGGGCGGGAGAGGCCTGCTCCCTGTTCCACCTTGCTGGTCGGTCCCCGGGGCCACCTGGTCCCCACACAGGACTTGTCTGGTGGCAGCCTGGGTTAATGAGCTCTTTACATTTAAAACAGCAAAAAGATCTCAAAAGCCACAGGATCCCAGAGCCAGATGGTGACTCAAGGCATCGTGCAGGCCGTCCTTGGCTGAATGAGCTGTGGGTGGGCACCAGGGCCATACACGGCTACTCTGCTCAGTGCAGCCCAGTCTGCCCGAGACCCCCCTTGGCTCTGGACTTGGCCAGGGAGCCCGAGACCCGGGGGAGCTGTGGCTTCTTCAGTAGGACCCTGTGCCGGGGGTAAGCCCAGGCTCGCCTGATGATGCCTGCCCAGGTCTGGCCTGGGTCCTCTCCCTGGGTCCCCCGGGTGAGGGCAGAGCACCAGGGAGTCCTGCCGTGTGGGCCCTGTCCGGCATTTCCACAGAGCCAGGGCCTTACTTGAGGGAGGGAGCCGTCTGGTTGGAGCTCTTGGGGGGCGGCGCCCTCTCCGAGGGGGTGTAGCGGTTGTGCACCATGGTGGTGACGCAGTTGCCCACAGCTCCCTTGTTGCTCCTGGCAGAAGAGATGGGTGGTGCGTCAGGCTCGGGGAGGCGGTAACAGATCCCTGAGTCCCGCTCTTGGCATCAGTGCTCACTACGGCACCATTGTGGGGGTGCAGTCAACATCCACGCACCCCAGGAGAGCAGATAGCGAGGGAAGAACAAGAAGCCCCTGGGATCAGGAAGGCTACAGAGCCCCTCCCCCGGCACACCCAGCACTTCAGCACAACTGGTCGGCCAGAGCGCCCGCAGATCATGGTGGGCTCAGAATCCACAACTCTTGACCCCCATCAAGCGGCAGCAAGGGGAAACTGAGACCAGATATTTTTAGAGTGAGGAAAAATAAGCTAACAACGGCAAGCACGATGCAAAAATATATTAAATCTCCAGATCAGAAGGAAAATGACAAGCACCCAGAAATCAACCCTGAAGGCACAGAAATTTATCACCTAAACGACAGAGAGTTCAAAATAGCTATCATAAAAAAGCTCAACGGGGGTGACATCAGCATCATGGCAGAGTGAGCCTTCCCCTTTGAATCTCTGCCCCCTAAGTCACAACAAAAACATCACTTGCATATCAACAGAGGTCAATCATTCACCACAAAAGACTTCTAAGAGACCCAGGCAGCTGCACATCTGAAGGTGGAGGCGTGGGAAGCCCCAGAGGACATGGGGAGAGGTAAGGAGATTTACCTCCCCTCCCCATTCGATCCACAATGCCAGTCAGTGCAGCTCACAGACAGAGAGGGGGAGGGGTGGTCCTCTGTGGGAAAACTATCGCCCTCCAGGTGCTCTCACAGACGCACAGTGTTGAGCAATTCCCACAAGGAAGCGACAAAGGAACTGTTGTGGGAGTGCGGTCAATATCCAAGCACCCCAGAGGAGCAGACAGCGAGGGAAGAAAGAAGCCCCTGGGACAGCCACATGCCCTGCACTTCAGCACAATCCCTCCAGGGATCGCAGCTGGCTCAGAACACACAGCTCGTGATCTCCACCCAGTGGCGGAAGGTGGAAACTGCAACCAGATATCTTCACCATGAGAAATAGTAAGGCAAAACCCGCAGGCTCTATGCGAAAGTATCTTAAATCTCCAGAACAAGAGAAAAATGACAAGCACCCAGAAACCAACCCCGAAGGCACAGAAATCTATAACCTAAACGACAGAGAATTCAAAATGGCTATCATAAAAAAACCTCAATGAATTACAAGAGAAGACAGAGAGACAATTCAATGAATTCAGGAAGTTCTTCACAAAAGAGATTGAAACCATAAAGAAAAACCAATCAGAAATTGGAGATGAAAAACACAATAGATGAGACAAAGGAAAATATGGAATCTTTAAAGAACAGAACTGACAATATGGAGGAAAGGATTAGCATTATTGAGGATACCCACGCAGAAATGCTCCAGATAGAGGAGGAGAGAGAACTAAGACTAAAAAGAAATGAAGAAATTCTTCAAGAAATATCAGACTCAATTAGGAAAAGTAACATAAGGATAATAGGTATCCCAGAAGAAGAAAGGGAAAAAGGAACAGAGAGTTTGTTCAAAGAAATAATAGCCGAGAACTTCCCAAACCTGGGGAAAGAGCTGGAAATAACAATGAATGCAATCAATAGATAACCTAAATATGCAAACAGGAAAAGACCAACTCCATGGCATACAGTAGCAAAACTGGCAAAAGTCAATGACAAAGAAAAAATATTAAGGGCAGCTAAACAGAAAAACAAAATAACATACAAAGGAATATCCACCAGGCTCTCAGCTGATTTCTCAACAGAAACTCTACAGACTAGGAGAGACTGGAATGATATGTTCAAAATCCTGAAAGACAAAAACCTTCAGCCAAGAATACTCTATCCAGCAAAAATATCCTTCAAATATGATGGAAAAATAACTCCCCCTGATAAACAAAAGCTAAGGGAGTTCATCACCACAAGACCCCCACTACAAGAAATGCTCAAGAAGGCCCTTATGCCTGAAAAAAAAAAAAAGAGAGAGACAGAAAGGGGATACAAATTTTTGAGCAAGGAGAAAAATAAGGAGACTAAACCAGAAAAATTGCAGCTCTCTATCAGAACAGGTTAGCAAACACTTAATTAAAAAAATCAAGATTAAGGGAAGGAAAACATCAAGCATGAATATAAACTAATCACTTTAAACACACATTCACAACACAAGATGAAATAAGTAGTGACAATAATAAATTAGAAGGGGAAGAGGAAAGGGATCAAATCGACTTAGTCCAAGGAAATGAGAGGCATCAGAAAATGGACTATCTCATCCACAAGATTTTTTTATACAAACCTCACGGTAACCACTAAACAAATAACCAGAACAGAACCACATATGATAAATAAAGAGAAAACTAAGAGAATCATCATACAGAACTACCACACTGAATTGGCAGTCTGAAACACATGGGACAAGAAGCGAAGGAAATGCAAAAAAACCAGAAAATGAGCAATAAAATAGCAACATTAAACTCTCATATATCAATAATCACTCTAAATGTAAACGAATTGAATTCTCCAATCAAAAGACACAGAGTGGCGGGATGGATTAAAAACCAAGATGCAACAATTCGCTGCCTCCAGGAAACACATCTCAGCTCTAAAGACAAACACAGACTCAGAGTGAAGGGACAGAAGATGATACTCTGAGCTAATGGCAAACTAAAGAAAGCAGGTGTTGCCATATTTATGTCAGACAAAGTAGACTTCAAGATAAAACAGGTAATGAGAGACAAAGAGGGGCAATATATAATGATAAAAGGGACACTTCACTAAGAAGACGTATCACTTATAAATATCTATGCACCCAACACAGGAGCACCAAAGTACATAAAACAACTATTAAAACTAAAAGGAGGGGCCGGTACAGTGGCGCAGCGGTTTAGTCCGCACTTGGCAGCCTGGGGTTCACAGGTTCAGATCCCAGGAGCCTGCCGACGCATTGCTTGTCAGCCATGCCGTGGCGGCGTCCCACATAAAGTAGAGGAAGATGGGCACAGATGTTAGCCCAGGGCCAGTCTTCCTCAGCAAAAAAGAGGAGGATTAGCAACGCATGTTAGCTCAGGGCTGGTCTTCCTCACACACACACACACACAAAATCTAAAAGGAGATATTAACAACAACATAATAATAGTAGGGGATCTCAACATCCCACTTACATCAATGGATAGACCATCCAGACAAGAAGTCAATCAGGAAATAATGGACTTAAACAAAAAGCTAGATGAGATGGACTTAATAGATATATAGAGAGCACTCCACCCAAAAACAGTAGATTACACATTCTTCTCAAGTGCGCATGGAACATTCTCAAGGACAGACCATATATTAGGAAACAAGGCAAACCTCTATAAATTTAAGAAGATTGAAATCATAAGCATCTTTTCTGACCATAATGATATGAAACTAGAAATCAACTACAAGAAAAAAACTGGGAAAATGACAAAGATATGGAGACTAAACAACCAATGGGTCATTGATGAAATTAAAGGAGAAATCAAAAAATATCTGGAGACAAATGAAAATGAAAATACACCATACCAACTAACATGGGATGCAGCAAAAGCGATCCTGAGAGGGAAACTCATAGCAATATAGGCCCACCTTAACAAACAAGAAAAATCACAAATAAGCAACCTTAAACTACACCTAACAGAATTAGAAAAGGAAGAACAAACAAAGCCCCGAATCAGCAGAAGCAGGGAAATAATAAAAATCAGAGCAGAAATAAATGAAATAGAAACCAAAAAAAAAGAGTAGAAAGGATCAATGAAACAAAGAGCTGGTTCTTTGAGAAGATAAACAAAATTGACAAACCCTTAGCTAGACTCACCAAGAAAAAAGAGAGGGGACTCAAATAAGTAAAATTAGAAATGAAAGAGGAGAAATTACAATGGATACCACAGAAATATAAAGGATTATACGAGAATACTATGAAAAACTATATGCCAACAAATTGGACAACCTAGAGGAAATGGACAAATTCTTGGATGTGTACAACCTCCCAAAACTGAATCAAGAAGAAATAGAGTCTGAACAGACCAATCACAAGTAAAGAGATTGAAACAGTAATCAAAAACCTCCCCAAAAATAAAAGTCGAGGACCAGGTGGCTTCTCCAGAGAATTTTACCAAACATTCAAAGAAGATTTAATACCTATCCTTCTCAAATTTTTCCAAAAAATAGAGGAAGATGGAATACTTCCTAAGACATGCTACGAGGCCAACATCACCCTGACACCAAAGCCAGACAAGGACAATACAAACAAGGAAAACTACAGGCCAATATCGCTGATGAACATAGACCCAAAAATCCTCGACAAAATATTGGCAAACCAAATACAGCAATACATCAAAAAGATCATACACCACGATCAAGTGGGATTTATACCAGGGACACAGGGATGGTTCAACATCCACAAATCAATCAATGTGATACACCACATTAACAAAATGAAGAATAAAAACCACATGATCATCTCAGTCGATGCAGAGAAGGCATTAGAGAAGATCCATTTATGACAAAAACTCTCAACAAAATGGGGATAGAAGGAAAGTACCTCAACATAATAAGGGTCATATATGACAAACCCACAGCTAACATCTTACTCAGTGGGGAAAAACTGAAAGCCATTCCTTTGAGGACAGGAACAAGAGAAGGGTGCCCAC
Organism: Tapirus indicus; assembly: GCA_031878705.1. Lineage (NCBI taxonomy): Eukaryota > Metazoa > Chordata > Mammalia > Perissodactyla > Tapiridae > Tapirus > Tapirus indicus. The sequence continues at coordinate 59,057,964 of CM062932.1, forward strand.
TCTCGCCACTCTTATTCAACACAGTACTGGAAGTTTTGGTCAGCGCAATTAGGCAAAAAAAAGGAATAAAAGGACTCCAAATAGGCAACAAAGAAGTGAAACTCTCACCATTTGCAGATGACATGATCTTATATATAGAAAACCCTACAGAAGCCATTGGAAAACTACTAGAAATAATCAACAACTACAGCAAAGTTGCAGGGAATAAAATCAACTTAAAAAAATCAGTTGCATTTCTATATACTAAGAACGAACTAACAGAAAGAGAACTTAAAAAGATAATCCCACTTACAATTGCAACAAAAAGAATAAAATATTAAATAAATTTAACCAAGGAGGTGAAAGACATATACAATGAAAACTATAAGACATTATTGAAAGAAATCGATGATGACATAAAGAAATGGAAAAAATATCCCATGCACATGGATTGAAAGAATAAACATAGTTAAAATGTCCATACTACCTAAAGCAATATACAGATTCAATGCAATCCCAATCAGAATCCCACGGAAATAGAACAAAAAATACCAAAATTCAGGGCCGGCCCGGTGGTGCAGCGGGTTAGTTCACGCTTGGCAACCCGAGGTTCGTGAGTTCGGATCTCAGGGTCCCGTGGACGCACTGCTTGTCAGCCATGCTGTGGTGGCGTCCCATATAAAGTGGAGGAAGATGGGCACAGATGTTAGTCCAGGGCCAGTCTTCCTCAGCAAAAAGAGGAAGATTAGCCATGGATGTTAGCTCAGGGCTGGTCTTCCTCACAAAAAAACAAAAAAAACCCAAAATTCGTACGGGGCAACAAAAGACCCCAAATAGCTAAAGCAATCCTGAAAAAAAAGAACAAAGCTGGAGGCATCACAATCCCTGACTTTAAAATATACTACAGGGGCCGGCCCGGTGGCGCAGCGGTTTAGTCCGCGCTTGGCAGCCCGGGGTTCGCTGGTTCGGATCCCGGGCGCCCGCCGACGCACTGCCTGTCAGCCATGCCGTGGCGGTGTCCCATATAAAGTGGAGGAAGATGGGCACGGATGTTAGCCCAGGGCCAGTCTTCCTCAGCAAAAAAAAAGAGGAGGATTAGCAACGGATGTTAGCTCAGGGCTGGTCTTCCTCACCAAAAAAAATAAATAAATGAAATAAAATATACTACAAAGAGGGGGAGTGACGTCAGCATCATGGCGGAGTGAGATTCCCTCTTTGAATCTCTGCCCCCTACGACACAACGAAAACATCATTCACATTCCAACAGAGCTCAATCAAACACTACGAAGGACTTCTGAGAAACCCCTGCTGCCATACATCGGACGGTGGAGGCGCGGGAAGCCCAGGAGGACGGGAGGAGAGGTAGGAGGTTGTACTCCCCCTCCCCAATCGATCGGCAAAGACAGTGCGGTTCGCAGACAGAGGGGGGAGGGGCGGCCCACAGCGGGGAAAACTATCGCCATCCAGGTGCTCTCACAGACTGTCGCGAGATCCCCACGGGGAAGCGATGACGGACTGTTTAGGGGGTGTAGCAAACACCCTAAGAGAGCCAGAAAGGAAACCCCCGGGTCAAGCAGGAGAAAGAGAGGACCCCTCCCCCCACACACCCGGCATTTCAGCATAATCCCTCCGGGGGCTGCAGCCGCCTCAGAGCAAACCACTCGCGATCTCCATCTAGTGGCAGCAGGGGGAAACTGCAGGACTAACTTTAATCATGAGTGGTAAAAATAAAGCCGTCCCCGTCGGATCCTTGCGAAAATATGTCAGGGCTACAGACCAAAAGGAAAATGACAAACACCCAGAAACCAACCCTGAAGGCACAGAATTTGATAACCTGAACGAGAGAGAATTCAAAATAGCTATCATAAACAAGCTCAACGAAATACAAGAGAACACACAGAAACAAATCAACGAATTCAGGGATTATGTCACAAAAGAGATTGAAACCCTAAAGAAAAACCAATCAGAATTATTAGAGATGAAAAACAAAATCAACGAGATAGTGGAAAAAATGGAGTCTTTAAAGAGCAGAACTGACAATATGGAGGAACGAATTAGCACTATTGAGGATAGCCACGCAGAAATGCTCCTGATAGAGGAGGAGAGAGAGCTAAGACTAAAAAGAAATGAAGAAATTCTTCGAGAAATATCAGACTCAATGAGGAAAAGCAACATAAGGATAATAGGTATTCCAGAAGGAGAAGAAAGAGAAAAAGGAGCAGAGAGTTTGTTCAAAGAAATAATAGCTGAGAACTTCCCCAACCTAGGGAACGAGATGGAAATAACAGTGAATGAAATCAATAGATCACCTAAATATATAAACAGGAATAAAAAATCATCTCGCCACATAGTAGCAAACTTGAAGAATACCCGTGACAAGGAAATAATATTGAAGGCAGCTAAACAAAAAACCAAAATAACATACAAAGGAAACCCCATCAGGCTCTCAGCTGATTTCTCGACAGAAACTCTACAGGCTAGGAGAGACTGGAATGATATATTCAAAATCATGAAAGACAAAAACCTTCAGCCGAGAATACTTTATCCAGCAAAAATATCCTTCAAATACGATGGAGAAATAATAACTCTCCCTGATAAACAAAAGCTAAGAGAGTTCGTCACCACAAGACCCCCACTACAAGAAATGCTCAAGAAGGCCCTTAGGCCTGAAAAAAAAAAAATGAGAAAGGGGATACAAAGATTTCAGCAAGGAGAAAAGCAAGGAGACTAAACCAGAACAAAATACAGTTGGAAAACATCAAAAATTAATTCAAGCTCATCACTGGAAACACACATTCATGACACAAACTGGAATAAAGAGATAACAAATAAGGAGGGGAAGAGGTAAGGGATTGAACTGACCCAGCCTCAGGAAAAAGGAGGCATCTGAAAATGTACTTTCTTATCCAGGAGATCGCTTATATAAACCACACGGTAACCACTAAACAAACAACCAGAAGAGAACCACACATGACAAATAAAGAGAAAACCAAGAGAATGAGCATGCAGAAATACCAAATTGAATTAGCAGTCCGAAACACAAGGGACAAGAAACGAAGGAAATGCAAAAGAACCAGAAGATGAACAATAAAATAGCAACATTAAACCCTCATATATCAATAATCACTCTAAATGTAAATGGATTGAATTCTCCAATCAAAAGACACAGAGTGGCAGGATGGATTAAAAACCAAGATCCAACAATCTGCTGCCTCCAGGAAACACATCTCAGCTCTAAAGACAAACACAGACTCAAAATAAAAGGATGGAAAACAATACTCCAAGCTAATGGCAAACAAAAGAAAGCAGGAGTAGCCATACTTATATCAGACAAAGTAGACTTCAAGATAAAAAAGGTAATGAGAGACAAAGAAGGGCAATATATAATGATAAAAGGGATACTTCACCAAGAAGACATAACACTTATAAATATCTATGCACCCAACACAGGAGCACCAAAGTACATAAAACAACTGCTAAAAAACCTTAAAGGAGATATTAACAATAACACAATAATAGTAGGGGATCTTAATACCCCCCTTACATCAATAGATAGATCATCCAGACAAAAAGTCAATAAGGAAATAATGGACTTAAATGAAAAACTAGACGCAATGGATTTAATTGATATATACAGAGCACTCCACCCAAAAAAAGCAGAGTACACATTCTTCTCAAGTGCACATGGAACATTCTCAAGGATAGACCATATATTAGGAAACAAGGCAAACCTCTATAAATTTAAGAAGATTGAAATCATTACAAGCATCTTTTCTGATCATAATGCTGTGAAACTAGAAATCAACTGCAAGGAAAAAACTAGGAAAGGGACAAAGATGTGGAGACTAAACAACATGCTACTGAACAACCAATGGGTCATTGATGAAATTAAAGGAGAAATCAAAAGCTATCTGGAGACAAATGAAAAGGAAAATACACCATACCAACTCATATGGGATGCAGCAAAAGCAGTCCTGAGAGGGAAATTCATAGCAATACAAGCTCACCTTAACAAACAAGAAAAATCCCAAATAAATAACCTTAAATTGCACCTAACAGAGTTGGAAAAAGAAGAACAGACAAAGCCCCGAATCAGCAGAAGGAGGGAAATAATAAAAATCAGAGCAGAAATAAATGAAATTGAAACCAAAAAAACAGTAGAAAGGATCAATGAAACAAAGAGCTGGTTCTTTGAGAAGATAAATAAAATTGACAAACCCTTAGCCAGACTCACTAAGAAAAAAAGGGAGAAGACTCAAATAAATAAAATTAGAAATGAAAGAGGAGAAATTACAACAGACACCACAGAAATACAAGGGATTATTAGGGAATACTATGAAAAACTTTACGCCAACAAATTGAACAACCTAGAGGAAATGGACAAATTCTTGGACGCGTACAACCTCCCAAAACTGAATCAAGAAGAAATAGAGAATCTGAACAGACCAATCACAAGTAAAGAGATTGAAACAGTCATCAAAAACCTCCCAAAAAATAAAAGCCCAGGACCAGATGGCTTCCCTGGAGAATTTTATCAAACGTTCAAAGAAGATTTAGCACCTATCCTTCTCAAACTATTCCAAAAAATAGAGGAAGATAGAATACTTCCCAACACATTCTATGAGGCCGACATCATGCTGATACCAAAGCCAGACAAGGACAATACAAAGAAATAAAACTACAGGCCAATATCGCTGATGAACATAGACGCAAAAATCCTCAACAAAATATTGGCAAACCGAATACAGCAATACATCAAAAAGATCATACACCACGATCAAGTGGGATTTATACCAGGGACACAGGGATGGTTCAACATCCGCAAATCAATCAACATGATACACCACATTAACAAAATGAAGAATAAAAACCACATGATCATCTCAATCGATGCAGAGAAGGCATTCGACAAGATCCAGCATCCATTTATGATAAAAACTCTCAACAAAATGGGTATAGAAGGAAAGTACCTCAACATAATAAGGGCCATATATGACAAACCTACAGCAAACATCCTACTCAACGGGGAAAAACTGAAAGCCATTCCTTTGAGGACAGGAACAAGACAAGGGTGCCCACTCTCACCGCTCTTATTCAACATAGTACTGGAAGTTCTGGCCAGAGCAATTAGGCAAGAAAAAGGAATAAAAGGACTCCAAATAGGCAATGAAGAAGTGAAACTCTCACTATTTGCAGATGACATGATCCTATACATAGAAAACCCCAAAAATTCCATCGGAAAGCTACTAGAAACAATCAACAACTACAGTAAAGTGGCAGGGTATAAAATCAACTTACAAAAATCAATTGCATTTCTATACACTAACGATGAAAAAACAGAAAGAGAACTCAAAAAGACAATCCCATTTACAATTGCAACAAAGAGAATAAAATATCTGGGAATAAATTTAACCAAGGAGGTCAAAGACCTATACAATGAAAACTATAAGACACTATTGAAAGAAATCGAGGAGGACATAAAGAAATGGAAAAATATTCCATGCACATGGATTGGAAGAATAAATATAGTTAAAATGTCCATCCTACCTAAAGCAATCTACAGATTCAATGCAATCCCAATCAGAATCCCAATGTCATTCTTCACGGTAATAGAACAAAAACTACTGAAATTCGTATGGGGCAACAAAAGAGCCCGAATAGCTAAAGCAATTCTGAAAAAAAAGAACAAAGCTGGAGGCATCACAATCCCTGATTTCAAAATATACTATAAAGCTACAGTAATCAAAACAGCATGGTACTGGTACAAGAATAGACACACAGATCAATGGAACAGAATTGAAAGCCCAGAAATAAAACCACACACCTATGGACAGCTAATCTTCGACAAAGGAGCAAAGAACATACAATGGAGAGAGGGAAGTCTCTTCAATAAATGGTGCTGGGAAAATTGGACAGCAACATGCAAAAGAATGAAAGTAGACCATCTCCTATCGCCATATACAAAAATCAATTCAAAATGGATCAAAGACCTGAAAGTGAGACCTGAAACTATAAAACTCCTGGAAGAAAATATAGGCAGTACACTAATTGCGATTGGACATAAAGGGATCCTTTCAGACTCCATGTCTACCCAGACAAGGGCAACAAAAGAAAAAATAAACAAGTGGGACCTCATCAGACTAAAGAGCTTCTACAAGGCAAATGAAACCAGGATCAAAATGAATAAACAACCCACCAGCTGGGAGAAAATATTCGCAAATCGTTTGTCTGACAAGGGATTAATCTCAGTAATATACAAAGATTTCATACAACTGAGCAACAAAAAAACCAACAACCCGATCAAAAAATGGGCAGAGGATATGAACAGACATTTTTCCAAGGAAGAGATACAGATGGCTAATAGACACATGAAAAGATGTTCAACATCACTAATCATCAGGGAAATGCAAATCAAAACTACACTAAGATATCACCTTACACCGGTTAGAATGGCTATAATCACAAAGACAAATAACAACAAATGCTGGAGAGGTTGTGGAGAAACGGGGACCCTCATTCACTGCTGGTGGGAATGCAAACTGGTGCAGCCTCTATGGAAAACAGTATGGAGAGTCCTCAAAAAATTAAAAATAGAAATACCGTATGATCCAGCAATACCACTCTTGGGCATCTACCCAATGGACATGAAATCAACCATCACAAGAGGCGTATGCACCCCTATGTTCATTGCAGCATTATTCGCTATAGCCAAGAAGTGGAAGCAACCCAAGTGTCCCTCAACTGAAGATTGGTTAAAGAAGATGTGGTATATACATACAATGGAATACTACTCAGCCATAAGAAAAGACACAATTGTCCCATTTGCAACAACATGGAAGGACCTAGAGGGTATTATGTTAAGTGAAATAAGCCAGAGAGAGAAGGACAGACACTGCATGAACTCACTCATATATGGAATATAAGTGATCACACGGACAGAGAGAACTGATTGGTGGTTACCAAGGGGAAGGGGGGTGGGGGGGGCACAAGGGGTGAAGGGTTACATCCCCAAGGTGACGGACAAAAATGTACAACTAAAACCCCACAGTGTTATAAACTAAGACATCAATAAAAAAAATAAATAAATAAATAAAAAGAAAATATACTACAAAGATATAGTAATCAAAACAGCATGGTACTGGTACAAAAATAGACACAGATCAATGGAACAGAATTGAAAGCCCAGAAATAAAACCACACACCTATGGACAGCTAATCTTTGACAAAGGAGCTAAGAACATTCAATGCAGAAAGGAAAGTCTTCAATAAATGGTGCTGGGAAAATTGGACAGCCACATGCAAAAGAAGGAAAGTAGACCATCTTCTTTCGCCATACAGGAAAAATCAACTCAAAATGGATCAAAGACCTGAAGGTGAGACCTGAAACTATGAAACTCCTGGAAGAAAATATAGGCAGTACACTATTTGACGTCAGTCATAAAGGGATCTTTTCGAATTCCATGTCTACTCGGACGAGGGAAATAAAAGAAAAAATAAACAAATGGGACTTCATTAGATTAAAGAGCTTCTACAAGGCAAATGAAACCAGGATCAAATGAATAGACAACCCACCAGTTGGGAGAAAATATTTGCAAATCATATATCTGACAAGGGGTTAATATCCATAATATATAAAGAACTCACATAACTGAACAACAAAAAAACAAACAACCTGATCAAAAAAATGGGCAAAAGATATGAACAGATACTTTTCCAAGGAAGAGATACAGATGGCCAATAGACACATGAAAAGATGTTCAACATCACTAATCATCAGGGAAATGCAAATCAAAACTACACTAAGATATCACCTTACACCCGTTAGAATGGCTATAATCACCAAGACTAAAAAACTCCAAATGTTGGAGAGGTCGTGGAGAAACGGGAACCCTAATTCACTGCTGGTGGGAATGCAAACTGGTGCAGCCTCTCTGGAAAACAGTATGGAGATTCCTCAAAAAATTAAAAATAGAAATACCTATGACCCAGCAATCCCACTCTTGGGCATCTACCCAATGACATGAAGTCAACCATCACAAGAGGCTTATGCACCCCTATGTTCATCGCAGCATTATTCACTATAGCCAAGAAGTGGAAGCAACCCAAGTGCCCCTCGACTGATGATTGGATAAGGAAGATGTGGTGTGTGTATATATATGATGGAATACTACTCAGCCATAAAAAAAGACAAAATTGTCCCATTTGCAACAACATGGATGGACCTGGAGGGTATCATGTTAAGTGAAATAAGCCAGAGCGGGAAGGACAAACACCGCATGATTTCACTCATATGTGGAATATAAACTAACACATGGACAGAGAGAACTGGTTGGTGGTTATGAGGGGCAAGGGGGATGGGGGTGGGCACAAGGGTGAAGGGATGCATTCATAAGGTGACGAACAAATAACAATGTACAACTAAAACCCCACAGTGTTATAAACTATTAGGATATCAGTAGAAAAATGCTGAGAAAAAAAAAGATAAAGTCCAGTGGTTCTGTCAAAAAGCAGATCCCAAAACTAAAGACAAAGATGATGAAAGAGAAGATGCTGTGCAGAATCAATCCAGGAGGCCTGACCTGCAAATCACTGGAGTCACAGAAGATAGAACAGAGAACCAAAAGGGAAGGAAACTGTCCACTAAACGACAAGACAAAACTCCCTAGAACCAAATGACACCGAAAGGCCAAAAGGGCCCAGTGTCATGAGTGAACAGGAGCCGTGCCGGAGGCCCGACACCATGAGATTTCACAACCGAGAAATGAAAAGACAATCCAAAATGCTTCTAGAAAGAGGAAGACACAAGATCTATAAAAGGACTGGAAATCAGGAAGGCAGTGAACTTCTCAACTGCTCTCCATGGAAATGGAGCAATGACTTCAAGACATTAGGAAGATTTTCCAATCTAGAACTCAGCACCAGCCAAGCTCTCAGTCGGGCGTGAGGGTCGAGGCATGATCAGACGTGCACGGTCTTAAAAACTTTACCTCCCACATATCCCTTCTCAGCAATCTACAGGAGGATGTGCTCCTCCAAAACGGGGGGCCCACACAGGATGGGGCGTGGCAGAGGGCAGTGCATGGATGAAAGTGTGCGGCCTGAGTGGGGGCGGCCAGCTCAGACACGGGCAGGAGAAGACAGGCCTCCGAGGACTGTGCGGAGGGGAGTTTCAGAGTTCTGTCGTCACATCTGGGAGAAGACGTGACTGGTACAGAGACAACCAAGTAGGAAAAAACAAAAGATAATTTTTAACTCCAGGAAAAACAAAAATGTGTTCCAAACGTCAACAACGTGTCTTGAGCGTGGCACTGCTCTAAGAGGTTCACATCCTAGCTCGTTTAACCCTCCTGACTCTGTGGGGCAAACGCAACCATTATCCCCTTAGTGTAAGTGAGGATCCTGCCCCAAGGTCCACAGTGAAAAAGATGCAGAATCAGAACTCAGACCTGGGCAGAGCTGGTGTTGGTCCTTGCATGGAAGGGCAATGCCAGCGACACAGACGCTGATGTGACCAAGACGTGATTCACGTGGATAGCCGGGATGGAGGGAGGGTGTGCCTGTGCACGAGGTGAGGGCAGGGGGCATAAGAGAGCCAACCCCTTTCTTCCATATAGATTAGGCCTAAGATTGAAAAAACAGTCAACAATGAGCAGCCTTAGCATATTTTGATAAGTGTTTTCTAGAAAATAGTAGAAGAAATAGCTTGAAAGTGGCTGCTTCTGGGGAGTAGGACGTGGGGTGGGGGAGAAGGGGTAGTGGGTTTGCTATTTGTTAAGTGTGTGGTACTGTTCAACTCTTTAGCTGTGCGCACGCATCACTCTGAGAGAAACTGAAATTAAATTTTAATTGAAATGCTCGCATTAAAGGCAAAAATTCTTCCTGTGCCAACTCTAGCCAACATTGTGTAAAACCTCCCTCAGACTGTTCATTTGACAAACTGTTCTAAACGCTGGGAAGTTCTTTCTGGTGCTGAGGCAAATGTGCTTCCTTGTCTCTCTGCCCGCTGGCCCCACTGAGGGGAGCAAGGAGGACAAGCTTTCCCTGCCGCCCAGGGCGGCTGTCCCGAGCTCCCTTTCTCAAGGCTTCTCCAGGCCCCCTGCCCACCCAGACAATCCCTGGCCACAGCCTGCCTGGGGGCCTCCAGACCCCGCCCACCTGGCCATGGCTCTGGACCTGCTTGGTTCTGTCACGTCATGGGTGGCACAGCTGAGAAGGGCCAAGGCAGCCCGGCTCTCAGCAGACGGTAAGCAGGTGTGGCCGGTGATAACGCACTCCTTCCCTCCCAAGTCACAGAGGCTGAGCCTTGAAACTCAAGAACCTCTGATGAGTCTTAAAAAGTCACTTGCAGCCCTGCGTGAGCCTCACCCAGACCTGACCTTTTCAAGAGCAAAGCCGGGCATCTCGGGTCCCAGGGGAAGAGGCTGCCCCGAGGAGGAGAGGGTGGTTGGAGGCCTGTGGGCACATCCTCTGTCTGAGCTTCCCGAGGCCAGAGCAGAGCCCCTCATATGCAAGACACGAGCTTGCAGCCTCCTTCCTTGGCCCTTGGGTAGAGAAAGCCAGCCAGCCATTTACTCACTCACTCACTCATTCATTCATTCATTCCAAAGCACCCTGGTCCAGCAACGAAAAAGACAGGCTTCCGGTGGGTGGGGCCATGCTGGGCTCCTGCATCGGGTCGCACCTGTTGTTGGCAGTGAAGCTGGGTGCCAGGGGTATAGTGCACTCTCTCCTCCGTGGGCCCACCGGCGGGTCGAGGGTGCTGGGACTCCGGGCATCATCGGGTGGCAAGGTGAAGGCCCTGGGCTGGTCATCCTGTGGGTGCACACAGACGCCGCCTCAGCAGTGACCCCGCCAGCACACACCACTGACACCAGGCCCTTCCCTGCCCCCTACTGCCTCACCCACAAACAGGGACGATGGGATGGCCCAGGGGGCTCTTCCTCACGTCAAAGTGTTGTGGTCAAAGCTGGCTCACCAACACTGACAGACCCTCCCCACCGCCGGCCCCTCCTGTGGGGGGAACGAGAACAAAGAGGGAACCAGGTGTCTCTCCCAACAGGACAGGAGCCGCTTGACATCCTGCCCGCTCAGACTCGGCCCCCGGCCCTCACCAGGACGTTCCACGTGGCTCCCTTCTCGCTGGAAGCTTTGCTCAGACTGGCCAGCCTCTTTCTCCCGCTGGGGCTGCCCTCAAAGAGCTTCAGGAAGTCGGGGGGCTCTGCCAGCCTATGTGGGAGAGAGGATGGCAAGCAGGGACTTGGCCTGGGGGGACCGACTCCAGAAACAGACGGAGGATGGCTTACGAGGGGATGGGAGGGGCCAGATCACCAGCAGGGAATTCTGTTCCTGAGCGCGAAGCTTAAAATAACGTTTCTTAGCCCTGATCTGACAACCATGCCTGGAGGAGGTGTTCACACCCTGTTCTGCGGCCACCCCGACACCCCAGAAAAGCTCAGCAAGGAAAAGGGAGAGGAGCAGGCAGGGGACATCTGCCTCGAGGTCCGCATCTCTACTCTCAGATATATCAGGTCAAGACCTGCCCTGCCTGCCCGCCCCGGGCTGGCCCCGTAATGAAAGTCACTTCAGGCCCCACTGCCCAACCAGAGCCCATACAGCTGAGGCCAGAAGGGCTGACAGAGGCAGGAGAGGAGCAGGGGGCTTACCTGAGGGGGCCGGTCTGCGCCTGGTTGGCTCGTGGCTGGTGGACCTGCGTGGTGCTGTGAGACCTGCGCAGGTTGTTGATGGCCCGGGAGCCTCCGGGCCCTGTGGCTTCCTGCCAAAAGGGAGGAAACACCCGATCTCGTGGCGAAGGTTTCAGACACTCGCCAGTTGGCCCAGTGCCAGGCCTTGGAGAATAGATTCGGGGTGGGGGGGTGAGAAGGGTCTCCTGGTTCCCAGGTGAAGCAGGCAGCCCCAAGGCAGCATGAGGACAGGTGGGCAAGACCCACTGAGCCAGGGCCGGTCCTTGGTTTCTATGACCCTCACTTCCCCACAAGTGGGAGCCTTCACCCCTGGCAGGTGGAAGGTCCGAGAGGAAGTGCGGGAGGCCTGGCCTGGAATCACAGCAAAGGCTGCTGGTCCTCATCGTCATTTGTGTGGATTGCTGCCCACCCCCCCACCCCGAAGCTCTCACCCCGCGGCTCCCACTGCCAGCCTGCCACCTGCCACCCTCCTGCCCACCCGGGTTTCTCCAGGCCACCAGGAGCTCATCTCCTTCCCCACAGGTCAAGCCCATTTCTTGAGGATTCAAACAAATCCAAATGTTGGTGGAGGAAGAGGAACAGAGGACTTGGCACCGGCAGGATCTAGGCTCTGCCTCGGGCCAGCCGACCCTGGCCTTGACCTCTTTGTGAGTTAGCCCTCTGGTCTATGAGCCCGAGTCCTTCCTGCCCCTGGGACGGCCACAGGGATGGACGGACGACAGACATGAGGGTGCCTGCTGAGGTGGGGGGCTCCCCCAGGAGTCAGAGGCCACACTGCTGGCAACTCCCCAGGAGGCGGGGGCCCGGACGCCCCGACTCTAGCACTCACCAGCGCCTTCCTCCTCGGCTCGCTGCCTGTGACCACGGAGATGGAGCGGGCGACGGGCTTGGCAGCAGAGGCGCTGTTGGGGCGCCGGGACACGGGCGGAGGGAAGCCCGTGAGACTCAGGTCCACGCCTTCTGGGCTGCCCTCAGGGCCAGAGGGGCCGCCGACAGTCCGGGAGCCTTTCATGTGGATGAGGGGGCTCTGAGTGGGCAGGAGGAGATGCAATGAGACGCCCTCTGAGGAACCAGCTCCCCTGCACAGACCACCTCCGCCAGGCCTCAGGGAGCCCAGGGCACCTGGGTCTGCCTGCCACCAAGCTCCCCCACGAAGCCTGCCACCGCGCAGCCACCTCCTCGCCGGTGTCGGTCTCCTTGTCAGGAAACCAGGCATGTGGCAGAGCAGGACCCTGAGTGATGAACAGCAAAGACGAGTCCTCCTGGGGACAAGCGACAGCTCCCTGGAGGGACCCTGTCAGAGGGTGGCCCAGGGCAGCAGGCAGTTGTGAGTGTGAGTGGTTCTGCCATCCCCCCTCCCACCCCGTGCAGGCACTCCACCCGTCTGAGCCTCCCTTTCTTCAGCCGTAAAACGGACGTTGAAAAGGTGCCTCTTCCCGGGGTCCTTGTGAGGTTCAGACAAGTGGCCGTGAGGTGGCACGTAGCGAGCACACCACAGGCGATACTCGGACCAGGATTTGATCTGATCAACGCTGCCCAACCCAGGGTCCCCAAACCTATCCGGCCACGGAAACCCTCCATTTCCTCAGAAACTCCCAGAACATCCATGAGCTTCTGGGATGCGGCATCTGCCTTTCAAGATCTCCCTTGCTGGCCCTTCCTCTTCCCGGCCCCTGAAGTCCGAGGGCCCCAGGCTCAGTCCCGGGCCTCCTGGATCAAACCCTGTCCACGGACTGTCGGTTCCCACCCGCACACCTCCAGCCCCTTCTGTCCCCTAACTCCCGACTCAGGTGACCACTGCGCACCTGGCGCCTCAGACCCAACGAGGCCAAAGCAAGCTCCTGACTCCCACCTCCAGCTGTAACTGGCTCTGGCCGAGGACCCAGATCCCATCCCGACATCCTCCCCTCACGTCCCCACCTGCTCCCTCAGCAACCCAGTTGCCGCCCTCTCCCCTTCCATCCCTTCCCTCCGCAACCCGGGTCCAAGCTACCATCTCCACTCACGGGGACAAACGCGGCAGCCCCTCCTCCGCCTCTGCCCACACGGGGCCAGGGCTGATCTCTCTGAACCGGGTCTCAGAGCACACCGGGCCCCGCCGAAACCCTCCGAGGGCTCCCCGGGCCCCGAGAACGTCCGAACGCCTGACCCCTCAGATCTGAGCCTGCTCTCTCCGTGACCTCCTCCCTGCCACCCTTTGCCCCCTTGCTCTGCTTGAGCCAAACCGGCCTTCCTGCTGCTGCTCAGACCCGGCCAGCCTGCATCCAGGGCAAGCCTCTGCACCGCTGGCCCCTCTGCCCGGAGCCCCTAGCCCGGATGTCACGAGAGGGCCACCCGCCCCCATCACCCTCATTCCCTCATCCCGCTTTATTTTTCTTCACCTGGCCACACAGGTTGCTTCTGTGCACCGTCTGAGCCCCTCGTTAGATGGAAGCTCCGTGAGGACCAGGACCATGCACCCCGGCACCTGGCGTGTGGCAGGCACTCAGGTAACAGGAGGGCATGAGCTGGGATGACCAGACATGACCACATAGGAATGGGCATGGCCCTCCCTGCCACCGAGGACTCTGGTGGGCCAGAGAGCACACACCCATCGTCATCCACGGTCAATGCTGTGGCCTCCTCCCCCCGGGGTGCCGGATGCTCCTCTTCCCAAGAGGGGAGCACAGAGGCTCTGCACCAGGTCAGGGTCCTCAGTTATGCATTTCCGGTTGTGCGGGTGAAATTTAACACCCTCCTCTCCTCTGGGCACAGGCCACACCCAGGCTGGCCCCCTCTCCCAGCCACAGGGGCAGCGGCGTGCAGGGCTCTGGGATGGTAAACACGGCCTCTCCGTGGAAACCTCCAGGCCGGACCTCTCCTGCTACAGAGCTGTCCCTCCCAGGACCTGAAGGTGGGTGTCCGGGGCCTCTGCCTGGACCCCTCAGCATGGGCTGACCCAGGACCCCGGCAGCTCCCCATCTCCCTGGGGTCGGGCTCAAGAGGGTGAGACCTGAGACTGCTGACTGGACTCCATCGCCCTCCGGGGAAGGCGGAGGAGGTCACCAGCCCTGGGGCACGAGCCCCTCCTCACGTGTGGAGGGGGCAGGGCCCCCTCACCCGCATGTTGCCCCTCACCTGCGCGGAGACCCCCTTCACCTGCGCGGGGAACCCCTCACCTGCGCGGGGAACTCCTTCACCTGCGCGGAGACCCCCTGATCTGCACGGGGACGCCCTCACCTGAGCGGGCCGGGCCTGGGGCGCGGGGCCTGCGGGGTCGGCCGGCGGGGGTTGCGCGGGGCCCGCCGAGCTGGGACGCGCGAGGCCCAGGCTTCGGACCGGCAACCTCGCGCCCCCGGCCCTGGCAGCGAGGCCCAAGCGACAATGAAGCGGCCGGGCGGCGGGACGGGCGGCGGCGGCGGCGGCGGCGGTGGCGGCGGTGGCGGCGGTGGCGGCGGCGGCAGCAGCTAGCAACCAGCAACCAGCCTGGCACCTCCTCCCCTGTCCGTCACGGAGGCCCGCCTTTCCTGCCCACGCCGCTTCCGGGTTGGCCCTCCGTCCGCCCGCTCCGGCAGTCCCGGAAGTTCATTGGGCCATTCGGCTGTCCTTCAGAAGTTCAAGCGTGGGAGGAGCCGCGGAGAGCCGTGGGCCGCGGTGGCAGCGGGCTGCTGATTGGACCCGGCTACAGGGGGCGGGGCCCAGGCTGATACGGGGCGGGGCCTTGCAGGGGCGTGGGGCGGGGCCGGGGCGGGGTCTCGGGAGGAAAACAGGGCGGGGCGCGCGGGCGGCTCGGCGCCTCTCCTTACCCCTGGCCTTAGCCCGCCTGCTCGCGTACCCACGCAGCCCTCAGGGTCGCCCGCCGCCCTGGGGTCCCACGCCGTCCCTGGGCTCCCACACCATCCCGGGGTCCCACGTGGTCCTGGGCCCCCACGCCGTCTCCGGGATCCCTCCTGTGCAGGTCTGGACACAGGAGTGCCTCCCCCTTCAAAGCTCCGTTTCGGGGCCTGGACTTGCACTTCCTGGGAGGCCGCGCCAGCGCCCTTCCTCAGGCAGCCCTGCCCCCGCGACCCGGACACCGACCCCCTCCCAAAGCCCCCTTCCCCTCCTCTTCTCCCAAGACGGCGCGGCGCTGTTTGCCCTGTTTTGACTGTCCTCTCCATTCTTTCACTTTTCTTTGGCCTCCTTCTCCAGTTTTCAGCCCCCGCCCGCCCCCGCGCAGTCTCTTCCTTGGGGTTGTTTCCACTGGTAAAAGCATGTCCAGACCATAGGCTCCGCGGGGAGGGCCTCCCCTCCTTGGGGTCCCGAGTGTCCCAAGACGGGCACTGCGCTGTCCTCCCGCGCGCCGCAGGTGGAATCGGTGCTCCCAGCCCCGCGCTCCTCGGCCCGGATGTCACGTGTCTGTGCTCCCTTTACCTGCAAAGCCCCAATCCTGCGCTCCCCTGAGATCCAGCTCAGATGTCCTCTTCACAAAGCCACTGGTTTCTCCAAAAGTCATCTTTCCCCTTAACACAGCACATTGCTAGTCTTCGTCCCACTTTTTAAAATAAAATGCTTTTTTAAAATTAAAAAATGTTAAATTTATATACAATAAATATGGGGGTACAGTTCTTTGAGTTTTGACAAATGCATGCCGTTGTGTTACCTCCACCAGCAACAAGGTACAGAACATTCTCCCTTCCCCAAACCCCTGGGCTTCCTCTTGGTAGGTGCACCCTCCCCCACCCTCTACCCCTGGCCACCACTAATCTGTTCTCACTTTGGGTTTGCCTTTTCCAGAATGTAGTAGAAATGGAATCGTACAGTATGTCGACTTTCGCGTCTGGCTTCCCTCACTCAGCATTTTGAGATTCATCCACGTTCTCCTCTATTGCTGACCAGTATTCCCCGGAATGGGTGAACCACACTTTTTAGTCATCAATTGAAGGACATGGGGGTTGTTCCTGTTTGGGGCAATTGTGAATGAAACTGCTGTAAACCTTCACTTTTAGGGTTTTTTGTGAACCTAAGTTTTCATTTCGCTTGGGTAAAGAAAGACTTAGGAGTGGGACTGCTGGATCATACGGTAGGTACATGTTTAACTTTATAAGAAATTGCCAAACTGTTTTCCAGAGAAGCTGTGCCATTTTGTACTCCCACAGCGGTGTGCAACGTTCAGTTGATCCTCATCGCCCTCGGCACTTGGTCAGTTTTTTAATTCTAATAGGTGTGTAGTGGTATCCCGCAGTTTTAAATTGCATTCCCCCAGTGACTAATGATGTGGGGAATCTATTCCAGTGCTTATGTGCCATATAGTCATATACCTTCTTTGGTGACGTGTCTGTTCAAATCCTTTGCTCACTTTGCAAATTGGGTTGTTTGTTTTATTGTTGGATTTTGAGTGTTCCTTTTATTTTTATTTTTTTGAATTTTATATTTTGTGTATGATTGGCCCTGAGCTAACATCTGTGCCCATCTCTCTCCACTTTTGTATGTGGGACGCCGCCACACATGGCTTGATGAGCCGTGCATAGATCCACAGGTCTGCACCCAGGACTCGAACCTGCGAACCCCGGGCCGGTGAAGCGGAGTGCGTGAACGTAACCACTATGCC
Source organism: Tapirus indicus (assembly GCA_031878705.1). Classification (NCBI taxonomy): domain Eukaryota; kingdom Metazoa; phylum Chordata; class Mammalia; order Perissodactyla; family Tapiridae; genus Tapirus; species Tapirus indicus. Next base: position 59,075,214 of record CM062932.1, read on the forward strand.
ATCACGCCGGCTCCTTGAGTGATCCTTTTGTGTTCTTGATAAAAGTCTTTTTTTTTTTTTTTTTTTTTTTTGTGGGGAAGACCAGCCCTGAGCTAACATCCGTCGCCAATCCTCCCCTTTTTGCTGAGGAAGACTGGCCCTGGGCTAACATCCGTGCCCATCTTCCTCTACTTTATATGGGACACCGCCACGGCGTGGCTGACAGGCAGTGCGTCGGCAGGCACCCGGGATCCGAACTCGCGAACCCTGGGCTGCCAAGCGCGGACTAAACCACTGCGCCACCGGGCGGCCCCGATAAAAGTCTTTCTTGACATACGTGATTTGCAAATATTTTCTCCCAGTCTGTGGCTTGTATTTCCCCTCCCTTAACTGTGTCATTCAAAGAGAAGTTCTTCAACTTTGACAAAGCACATTTTTTTCTATTACACTTTGTGCTTTTTGTCTCTCGTACCAAAGCCACAGCCTAATCCAATTACAACATTTTCTCCTAGAAGTTTCATAGTTTAGGTTTCACGTGTAGGTCTGCGGTTCACTTTAAGTTCTGTGTAAAGCGTGAGGTTTGGGGTGAAGTTCTTTTTTGTGCATGGATGTCCAGTTGTTCCAGCCCCACCTCTTGGAAGGCTATCCTGTCTCCACTGAGTCACCCTGACACCTTTGTGGAAAATCAATTGGCTGTATTTGTGCGAGTCTGTTTCTGAACTGTCTATACTGGCACCTTGATCCGTGTCTGACCTTCCGCGGATCCCACACTGTCTTGGTTAGTGCTGCGTGACGTTAAGTCTTCAAATCAGGTACAGTGAGTCCTCTTTGTTCTTTTTCAAAATTACCTTGGCTATTCTAATTTCTTTGACTTTTTCTATAAATTTTAGTATCAGCTTGTCACCATCTGCAAAAAAAATCCAGCTGGAATTTTGGTGGGGATTATATTAAATCTGTAGATCAATTTGGGGAGAATTGATGTCTTAATCATGTTAAGTTTTCCAATCCATGAGCATGGTACACCTCTCCATTTATTTAGGTCTTCATTGATTTCTTGCATCAGTCTTTTGTATTTTTCAACATACAGATCCTACATATATATATATATTTAATTTATTTATTTTTTAATTTTTTTTGTGAGGAAGACCAGCCCTGAGCTAACATCCGTTGCCAATCCTCCTCTTTTTTGCTGAGGAAGACTGGCCCTGGACTAACATCCGTGCCCATCTTCCTCTACTTTTTATATGGGACGCTGCAACAGCATGGCTGACAGGCAGTGCGTCCACAGGTGCCCGGGATCCGAACCTGTGAACCCCGGGCTGCCAAACGCGAACTAAACCGCTGCGCCACTGGGCCGGCCCCCCTACATATATTTTTTATATTTCATTTTTCGGGTGCCATCATAATGATAGTTTGAAAATTTCAATTTCCAATTGTTTATTGCTAGTATACAAAAGTACGATTGATGGTATAATTTACCCTGTAGCCTGTGATCTTGCTAAACTCATAAGTTTTAGGAACTTTTGTAGGTTCTGTGTGATTTTCTACATAGACAATAATGTTCTCTGTGAAAAGTAAGTTTTATTTCTTCCTCTCCAATGTGTTTGCCTTTTTATTGTTTTCTTCCTTTATTGACTGGCTGGGGCTTCCAGTATAACACTGAACAGAAGTGGTCAGACTGGATGGCAGTGCCGTGTTCCCAGCCTTGAGGGGAAAGCATTCAGTCCTTCATCATTAAATAAGATGTTAGCTGTGGGATTTTTGTGGATGCCCTTTACTGGGTGAAAGAAATCGTTATATTTCTAGTTTACTGAGTTTTCTTCCAAGAATGAATGTTGAATTTTGTCTCTTGCTTTTTCTGCATAAAATGATAATGTGAATTTTTCCTCTATAGTGTGTTAACATGGTGAATTACACTGATTTTCAGATGTTGAACCAGCCTTACATCCCCAGGATAAACTCTACTTCTTATGATGTATTACCCTTTTTATATATTGCTGGATTCATTTTGCTGTATTTTGTTGAGGATTTTTTTCATCTATGTTCATGAAGGATATTGGTCTGTAGTTCTTAGACAGAGTGCACATGGAAGATTCACCAAGGTAGACTGTATTCTGGGCCAGAAAACGAATTTTAAAAGTGTGAAATCGGGGGCCTGCAGGGGGCTTGCTCAGATGCGCTGCTCCCCCAGCCACCACACCCACGAAAAGGGTTGGGGGGGGCAGTCCTGCCTCCTCCAGCAGGAAAATGGGGAACCTGCCTTGGGGGGAAGGTGGGGAGCCGACCCCTGTGGGCAAAGACCGCTCCCTTCTGCAGCACCGTGCTGGTTCTGGCTGGTTCCTGGACTCCTGCAGCATCACCCAGGGTTTATCAGTGGCTATTCTCATCTCTGGATGGGTCATCGTCCACTCCGAGCTTGCCTGGCAGGGCGGCTGCCCACACCAAGGCATCAGTAGGTGAGGAGAAGAGGCCAGAGGGAGATGGAGGCCAACAACAGACATCCGAGGGGAACCACTATTTGGTGGGACATGAGGGGCCATGGGCAGAAGGGACAGCAGGAAGTCACGGGGGTCTGGGACATGGAGACTCCACACGAGGCCCAGCCGACACAGTCATGAGTTTAAGAACGCAAAAGCTGATGGCTCTGAGCCAGGAGGCTCTTTTGCTGCCACTCTCTGTGACAACGTCCAGGGGCCCTGGGGGGCTGAGGCAGGCTCCTCTGTAGCAGTCCCAGCCCCCACCAGGTGGGGACAGGCCACCAGCTCCATGCCAGCAAACAAGGAGTTGGGGCCACCGCTGGCCACTGGGCTCCATGGGCAGCCGCTGGGGCCTGGGCCGAGCTCTGGCGCTCCCTTTGTGGTATCTGTGTCCGACGGACCCTGCTCAGTTCCGGAGCCCGGCTCTCTGGAACCTGCCAGTCTGGTCTCAGCCTCCCTGGCGTCTCTTGGCACTGGGAGGGAGGAGCCATCCAGGGGAGCGGGGTGCGCGGGGCCTTCGTGCGAGAACAGGGCCGGACTCAGAGGCTGCAGGGACGCCTGGCCCCCAGTGAAAGGCACAGCATCGGTCAGCAGGTCAGTCGGGCTCATGTGGGTGGCTGCAGGGCCAGGCTCAGCCAGGGGCCTCTGGGCAGGGGGCCGCTGTCGGCAGGAAGCTTCCAAGTGCCTCAGGATCTGGACGATGCAAGAAAAGGGGAATTGATGAGAGTCCTGTGCTCCTCTGGGAATCATGGAGGATGGGGCCCGCCCTGCCCCGGCGCCTCCTCGAGGCCGCAGCCCCGCAAGCCTTCTCCTCTCGGTCACTCCCCAACCAGAGACCACAGCTGGCCTCGAGCTGCTTCAGCACCGGGGCCACAGCGTTTGTGCCCAATACGCAGCCGTGAGTCCTGCTCCCCCACCTGCTGTTCTACAGACCAACACTTTCCCCGTCATTGGACCTGGCTGCGTGAGAAGCCAGCACAGGGAGACGCGGCCCCTTGTCGGGCACCACATGACCACCAGACACAGACGCCGAGGGACCGAGTGTGCCTTAACCCATCGGGTCACTCCCACCGCCAGACGCCTGGGCTCTCCCAGCGTCCTTCTTCTGAGGAGCACCCCCACGGCGCACCACCACGAGGTGCGTCTCGTGTACTGCAGGGTCACAAGCGCTTCGATGAAGGACAGTGTAAGGATGGGCGACAGAGGATCTGAATTTTCAGTGGCCACAGAGGAAACGGGAAGAAGCCGGGGATGCCAATAGGCAGTGGAGGTGCCAGGGCCTGGCTGCAGGGAGGCCAGCAGCCCGGGGGTGCTGCCTAGAGGCCCCCTACTGACAGACTGTGGGTGGCCTCCGCACAATTCAAGCATTAGTGGGAAGGAGACTCAGATGAATGGAACCATTTCTGCCCTCCAGGAGCCAAGCACAGACCCATGAGCTGTGACATGGGGTGGAGAACAGGGGGATAAACCCATCCAAGCAGTCAAGGAGGGCTTCCTGCAGGAGGCCACATGTGAGCTGAGCCACGTGGAGACAGGGCTGCTGAGCAGTAAGGCGGGAGAGCTTAGGGGGTTCCAGGAACCAGAGAGCCTGGAGGCCATGAGCTGGGACGAGGTGAGGACCCCAACTGCTGTTCTCAGAGCAGACCTGTCCCAGGCAGCAAGGCACAGGGATAACACGGGTGTGTCTGGGAAGGACGGGTGGGAAGAGGCTATGGGACTGGAGGTGTCCCTGTGCCCACTCCTCTGGGCCCCAACTGCTGCCCACCTTGGTGGCTTTGTTGGTCACGGGTCCAGGGCTGCCTGCGCTGAGCTCCTGCAGCTGTGGCCGGGTGAGAAGCAGGATGTGCTCCTGGGAGAGCAGGTCAGTGCACCCGAGGGAGGCGATGGCACTCAGTGCTCTCTGCAGGGCGGACAGGAGGTCAGCAGGGTCCACCCAGGAAGGAAGCCCGTCTGACCAGCTCCCTCCCTCCCCGCTATGGCCCAAGTCCGAGTCTGGGGAAGCCCCTGAGGCAGCCCCGCTGGGATCCTGCAGTCACTGCCCCCTCCTGCTCGTCTCCCCAGGGCAGACCCCCAGTGAGGAGGTCACCGTGCCACTCCTGCCCGCTCCCCTTGCACAGGCACACACTCACACACACTCGCCCGCACTCACGGGCCAGCCCTCACCATCTGCACGCACTCGCTGGTCCCATCCAGGTGGTGGATCAGCAGCTCCAGCACAGCCTCGCAGTTGAGCAGTCCACACCTGCACGAGGGGGGCACTGGGCAGGGGCGGGGGCCACAAGGCCACTTCCCTCACCAGGGCAGGGCGGGGGATGCAGAGCCAGGGCAAGGGGCCAGGAGGGCACGGGTGGGGGGCTCACTCTTTGACGAAGTGCTGGGCCTCCTCTCGGCTCAGGAAGGCGCGTGGCCCCCGTGTGACGGTCCAGACCAGGCTCCGCTCCTGCTGGCAGTCACTCAGGGTCACGGCCTCGACCCTGTCAGGGGCACGGCAGGTCAGGGCAGAGGGGGCTCCATCGCTGCCAGGAGGGGTGAGGCCCTTCCAGGTCCCGCCTCCCTTGCTGGGGTGGGACCTGGAAGGGAAGGGAAGGCTGCCCTGAGGCGCCCACTCACCTTTCCGCTAGGTCACTGGGGGCCCAGCTGGCCCCTGAGGGGCTGTCGCTGCCCGACCGACTACCCGAGTCCGAGGCCTTGCTTAGGTCGCCATTCTCCTGGGAAGAATTCTGAGAGCTGGGGCTGCTGTCTGGCTCATCCCAGCCCCCTCCAGCCTGCCCGGGCTGGTGTCTCACGGCTGAAAAAAACAGTGACTGAGGTGAGACCTGGGGGCCTTGGACTGGCATCATGCCCACCTCCCCGGACCCCTAGACCAGAGACCCAGGGAAGGGCCTGGGGCTCGGTCCCGAGCTCCAGCTCCAGAAACCAGCAGCAGAGCGGACCACACCCTCACATGGGGTTGGTTGGGACACGGCTGGCCTGGGATCCGGGTCAGGAAGATGCAGCAGCGCCAAGCACCAGAGGCCAGGCAGGCGCTGGCCTGCGGCAGATGTGCAAGGTGGCCAGGCTGGGCACTGGGGGCAATGCCAGCACAGCAGCTCTCAAATCTCTGAGTCCTGACATTCCTCCTTCTAGCCGGGGAACGTGAGAGAAGCTTCTGGTTGAGGCGGAAGTAGAGGTCACTCGACACCCATCCGCCTTCCTCTCTCACGTGCACCTCCCTCTGTAACCGGCCTGCGTCACTGTCTGCTTCCCCCCTGGAACGCACGCACCATGGAGGCCAGCCCTTGCCCAAGGGTGTCCTGGACGTGCAGGGTGAAGGGATGAAAGCTGGGGCTCCCGTCCCAGCTCACATCCCAGTTCTGCATAGGCGCTGGGACCCTCGGGAGCCTCCGCCCCTCTCGGGGCTGTAACACCCCGGTTCCCACTCGGAGCAGGCTGGCAGAGGTGTCTGGACACAGTGTGCGAACACTGAACGAGGCAGTACCGGTTGGTCTGTGCGAAGCCACCGCAGAGGCCGTGGGGAATGCGCTCTGTGTTGGCGGCTGGCTCTGCGGGGTTCCCGCACAGCTAATCGAAGAAGTGATACTGATAGCGTGTTGCCTCTGAGAGGTGCGGCATGACCAGCAGAAAGGGGCTCGCAAAACCCCGATGGGTGCACCACTCTCCTCCTCCCCTCTCGTCTGCTCCCGCCCTGAGCCGGGAGCCCGCAGCCCTCGCTGGGGAGGAGGTCTTGTCATTTGCTCCAACCCCGGCCCCGGCAGCTGACAGGAAGGAGCTTGCCTGCCCGGACCACGGGAGGGGAAAGTCCCCAAAAGAGGCGTCATGCCTAGTTACCTCGGGCACCCGGGATGGCTCCAGGGAGCGGGTGCCCAGGAGTCGGGTGGCCATGGCTGACTGAAGGCGTCACAGCAGGCTGGTAGGCGTCACCCCGAGGCAGGGGCCCCTGGGTACTGGAACTCTCAGGCCCGGGGCGCACGGCGTTGGCCACCACCTCTGCGGCCTTCTGGATGGTGGAGAGGAGGGCTTCACCCGCAGAGCCTGCACCAGAGGGAGAGGGGAGATGGCGCCAGCCACCCTCAGTCCTGTCCCCCATGTTCTCCCACGGCTGCTCCCTGCCTGGGGCTCAGGTCGGGATACGAGCTGCAGTTACAGAGCAGAGGCCACGTGGCGGAAACCAGGCCCTTCCAGAAGCTTCCCCAGTGAATTCCACTTCAGTATATTCCCAGGCCCGACACAGACAGGATGCTCTGCAGTTTACAGCAGAGCTACCCCCGCCGGGTCCCTGTGGTCCCCACCTCAGAGCAAAGGGCCTCCAGGAGCTTGTCCTGGGAACTCAATGTCAATGGCCGCTCAAGAACTGCTCACGCCCAGCGCCAGGCGGTGCCCTTTCCCATGTGACCACCCCACGAAGCGTGAACCACTGTCACCCCCAAATGAAAAGCAGGCGAGGCCTCCGAAACAGACCCACATTAGGAACCAGTGCTTCAGAAGTGCCGGGGGGACCTGAGAGCCGTGACAAAGACGGTCAGCACTACGGCTGCATGAGGCCCAGAGCCCAGGCGAGGTCACCGGCCCTGCTGCCAGCCTCACGCTCCAGCAAACGGGGCCTGTTGTGTCCACTTGTAATGAGCAGCACCTTTCCTGCTCTCAGTCACCTCGGCCACAGCCAAGACCACTGCCCTCTGCTCTCGGCCCCTCGAAGGAGCCAGACCCGGCTGCACCCGCCCTGTTCTCCTGCAGGACCGGGCAGAGAAGAGGGCAGCAGAACAAAACTGCGAAGGCGGGAGGAGTCAACAAGCAGGCACACAGGCCCCGGCCTGACCTCCCTCCACGCCCCTCGGCTGACCGGAACAGCCGTCCCTGGTCCCTGAACCCCCGAGGGCCCGCGCAGCACTCACCTGTGTGGCCCCGCTCCTTGCTGTAGCCGAAGCCCTGGAGGGCGCTCTGGGGCCTGGACTGGGAGCCCATGCCTGCAGGGAGGACCCATGTCACCGAGGCCGCCCACCCTCCGCCCTGGCAGAGCAGCACGCTCGCCCAGGACACCTGGGGAGGGAGGAGAGGCCCCGAGCCCTCTCCAGAGCGGAGACCCAATGATGGGGCTGGACACGGTCGCCTACCTGCTGGAGGCAAGGCCCTGGGAGGCTGGGAGGGTGGCGGAGGCGACAAGGTGTCAGAGAACAAGGCAGTCCCCAAGTCCTAGACGAGGAGGCAGAGGGAGCTCAGTGTTGCCGCATGTCCGGCCACCATCCTCCCCCGCCCCCCAGGTCAGCTCTGCTCCGGCTTCCTCCCCACACTTGTCCTCTGAGGGCCAGACACAGGGGCTCTGGTCCCACAGCAGGAGTGGAGCCGGGGTCCCGGGCTGTGGGCGAATGGCAAACGCAGGTCACTGTCCCAGGAGTGACCTAGGTCCTGGGCTCACCTGGGCGGCCGCCCGCACCTTTTGGTACAAGCTGTTTCCATGGAGAGGATCCGGGGGCCCTGCAAAAACTGCAGAACAGAGAGGCAGAGAGGGGAGCGGAGCTGAGCTGGGGCTGCCGACCACGGCGGGGAGCAGCGTTCACCCCCACTCCCCCAAGGGTGCTGGGCTTCAGCGCACCCAGGCCCCTCCCCTTGTGACTGGACCCCCACAGGCCCCCAGCACTGTGCTCCGCTCCCCAGCATCCCCAGGGTCAGGGTGAGCTTTCTGAAGCATGGGTCTGACCTCAAATGCCCTGGGTGACATGACTTCCAGGTCCACGAGCTGCCCCCTCCACGCCCCCAAGCCCAGGGAAGCTGCCGCTCCCCAGAGCACCTCCGCTCCTTGGACAAAACCCAGAGGCCCCCAGATCCCACCAGGACCCACCACTGCCCCCACAGCCCCTTGGCCCCTCCTTGCCCATGCCCCCAGCAGGCAAGGCCTGCGAGTCAACCTCCAGAACATCTCCACGGTGGTGTGCCTTTCCCTGACCCCACTGTGGTCTCTTGTCTGAGCTCCTGCATTGGCCACCTCACGGCCTCCCCTCAACCCACCCTCCACCCAGAGGCGACACAAACTGGGTCTTGTTCAATTCAAACCCGTCCGAGGTTCCCAGGACCTTGTCAATAAAACCCAAGTTCCCCACCACGGCCTGAAAGATCCCCTTGCTGCCCCACCCCAACCTCAGCCATGCCAGCCTCCTTGCTCAGAAAGCTTCAGTTGTGGCAAATCAGGTTTTCTTACACAGCATTAAGTCACCCCCCAAGCTCTCCCTGCCTTAGGGCCTTTGTATGTGCTGGAGGGCACCCCCCATCCCATCCGCTGCACGTGCCTCACTCTGCCTCATCTTTTCAGGGCTCGGTCTAAGAGCGAGAGCAGGCACCTTCCTGTTTCCTCTGTCACAAACGTATCTCACTTTTCGTCCCTTCAGTGCTGTCTCCACCCTGGCAGCCAGCCCCAAGGTGCCCAGCCAGGGCTGGCAGCCAGAAGCCGAATGAGAGTGGACGAATGGCTGGCGTGCGCCTCACCGCTGTTCCTGCCACAGCTCTCACCTTCCCCACTGGCCCGGACTCGAGCTGCAGGGGACTCACCTGCCGGGCCCCAGACACACAGCCTCCTCCTCTGTGTGAGCTCGGGCCATCCTCTCTGCGTAACCCCCACTGCCCCCAGCACCACCTCCTCTCATAGACCCCACCCCGACAGCCACCTGCAAACCTGTCTGGGCCTGTCACCTGGGGCGACGAGCTCAGAGCACGAGGGGCCACGGTCAGTAGCTGCTAACTGCCTTGTGGCAGGATAGATTTTGATGCTGACAAAGAACCACAGTCTGCGGCACCCCGGGCCGCTTCGCCTGCCCTCCTTGGGGAGGATGAGGTCATGACCCACCATGCCGACTGCCGATGGGGGAGACTAACTGGGCCGTGCCATTTCAGGCCACAAGCTTTGGGGCGTGCAGCTGTGATGACGCCCTGACGCCTCGGGGCATCTACCGAGTGAGTCTTGTGCCTCCCAGTCACGGGGCATGGCAGCTAAGGGCCCCGGTAAGCCTGGCTGCCCTGGCCTCAGCCCCACCTTCAACGAGGGACAGCATGGCGTCGGGGTGCAGGGCTGAGCCCCAGCGCCTGGCGGATGGGACACGCTCACCAACTGCTGAGGGTCTTCCACGAGCAAGTGGTGGCTGAGAGTACGCAGTCCCTCCCTGGGGCCGCCCTCTCAGGGACGGCTCTTGCCCAAAGGCCAAGCCCTTCCAGAGATTTGTTCAGAGTCCGTGGTGGGGTCTGAGATAGCCGAGACTGACCCCGGCCAGGAGTCCCGCCCCACCCAAGCGATCTCAGGCCACCTCCCCACGGGTCCTTGTTAGTGAGAGAGATGCACAACGGCCCCTGGTGGGGGGATGGGGCTCCACCCCAGACCCACCTGTTGCCTGGACCGTGAAAGGCAGAGCCCCACCTCTCCCAACGGCCTCACCAGCCCCATCATCCCACACCTTTGAGGGCGAGAGACTTACTACCACTCCCTCTATCTCGGGCCCTGAGGAGCAGCCCCCGGGGAGAAGAGAGAGCCTGTGGCAGGGGAGGGTGGTGCAGATGCTCACTGAACACCCACGGCGTGCAGGCCCTGGGACAGATGGGAAAGGTCCGGGCCTGCAGGTGCCTGATAGGACAGGCAGAAACAAATAATTGTGCCCCTGAGAGATGCACACAGTGAGACACCAGGAGCCAGGGGAAGACAGGAGGAGCAGGGACTGAGAAGGTGGGATTGGAGCTGGCCGGGAGGAGGGGAGGGTCCCACAGCGGTGGAGAGAAGGGCGGTGCTGGGTGGGAGAACTGTGCACCAGGGCACAGAGCGAGGGGCACCGTGAGAGTCAGGGAGGGGCCATGCCCAGGCTCAGGAACTCGGGCTGAAACCCGCTCTGACCGCCCTCCTCCCCCCGGGCCTCTCATGGGGCCGCGCTGGCCCCGGACCTGCGGCCTCCTGGATGAAAGCGGGGTTCCGCTTGAGGATGAGCAGGAAGGACGGGGAGCCGTGACCACACAGGTGGAGCATGATCTTCAGCACCTGGGGGGACAGTCAGGTGGGGCAGGCTGAGCCCAGAGGGCGCTCCACCTGGCGCAGTGCTCCCCGCCGCCCTCAGCTGTGTCCTTCCCCTCCCACCTCACCACCCACAGGCGGGAGCTTGGGCCCTGACCTGTGCCCCTGGGGAGGGTCTGAGGGCGCTGCTCCTGGACTCACCTTGAGCTTCACACGGCCAGAGCCACTGTGCAGACGGTTCAGAAGGTACTCCAGGAGGCACTGGCTGCTGCCCAGGGACTCATGGGAGATTTCTGGTGCGTGCTTGGGTTAGGGAAGGAGCTAGCTGATCTCAGGCCTCACTAGGCCTCGGTGGCTGGGGAGGGTAACTGGGCCTTGCTGCCACTGGACTTCTTAGTGTATCTTCCCTGCAGGCACCACCCTGGGCCCTGGTTTCAGGAGCCTCGGGCTTCTAGGGTCTCCCGGGCCTCGTGTCATTGGTAATGCGGCTTTTAGACCCCGCCCACACCCGGTTACTACGATAAAGAAGCTGTGGACCCCCCTCAGGATAGGAGAACCCCAGGGACCCTGCATGCTGCTCCAGGGCCCCCACATGTGAATGACAAGGAAGGATACTGGCGATCTCCTCAAACAGGTAGCCTGGACATGGGACGTCATCATCCGATGTTCCCTTCAGGAGAGTCGGGAGCTGAAAGTGAGCGAGAGCCCCTGCCCATGATAAGTGACTGTTGTACACAGGGGTGAGCCCATGGCCACCAAAGGGCCAGCCATTCCTGAGTGGCCGTGGGAGTCCTAGCTCTCGGGGCTCCTGGGGGCACCAGTGTGCACACATCTCGCTGTTGGCACGCCACCTGGTGAGGGGCCAGAGAGGACGGCAATGGTCCCACCAGCCACAGGGAGCCCGCAGGAGCCTCCTCTCTTGATGATCGGGGATGGATGCTGGGGAAGAGGCAATCGGTGGTCTCCATGGTGATGGGCCGCTATGCTTGGGTCAGGATGTGGCGTGGCCCCCAGGCCTCTACACTTACAAATGTCCAAGGCAACTTAAAGGCACCCTTAACATACCTACTTGTGGACTGGAAAACACAAGAAAGCGTGGGGTGAGCCCCCTCCCCACGCAGCGGACTAGGAATGGTCCATCTTTCTGGAGCACCGATCGGCAGTGTGACATAACCACTCAGCCTGACCGACCCACAGCTCCACTTCTGGGGACCGACCCCACCGAAACAACCCACAGGGAGAACAGCCGACTTGTGTTGTGTCTTATGTTTATTTGTTAGCACAAACATATTGACACTACGTGCTGACTCATTAGCACAAAGACACAGGGTCTCCAGGGATGAACACAAGAAACATCCATCCATTCCCACATCATTCAGCACGTGGTGTGAGCCCTGGTGTAGACAGGATAGAAGATCTCGGGGTACTCAGACAATTCCATCAGGGGCTGGCCACAGACTAGAGTTTGAACAGCAGCTATGCAGTGTCATGACAACACGTGCCTGAGGGTCCCATGAGCCTGTGCACACACTACATACACTACTTGTCCACCAAGACCCAAAGAGGAGCTGGAGAGGACGGTAGAACTCTTGGCACGTGAGCAACCTCTGCACCGAGAGAACTGACCAGGGGCTCCTAACACCACGAGGATGACCTCAGCCCTCTCAAGTGCCTGCCTGAGGAAGCTCAAGGCGCCAGGAGACTTTACCGTTCACTCTGGCCAACACCTGGAGACAGGCCCTGACCTTCCGACCTTCCTTTCTTGGAGCATTTACAGTCATGTGCCACAGAATGACGTTTCGGTCAATGACTGACCACATATAGGACGGTGGTCCCATGAGATCAGTACCATACAGCCTAGGTATGTAGTGGGCTCTGCCATCTAGGTTTGTGTACGCGGTGTTCATGTCGCCTAATGATGCATTTCTCAGAACATATCCCCATCATCAAGTGACACGTGACTGCGCTAAAAAGGGCTTACAACTGTGAACATGAATTTCCTACAACTCAGGAGCATCTCCCTCAAGGACCTGAGGGCCGTTCTTCAAACGGGAACCATCGGGAAGGACAGGGCCTGTCGCCCAGTCTCTATGGGGCCACAGGATCCTAACTTCCATAACTGCCTGCTAGCAGACACAGTTGGCTGAATCCCACGGACACTGCCCAAGCCCTCAACATTTTTCACTTGAGCCCCACTCTCCCCTCGTTCTTCCTTTAAAACGGCCAGTCTTCTCGGCACAAGTCGGAATGGAGCTCAAAGCTTTCCCTACTGTCAGTCACTGAGTAAAACATTCACCCCGACTCCCAAACTAGTGTCCGGCTGCGTCGATCTTGGACACAGGTCAGGGCTCCGTATGTTGCTTTTTTTGTAAAGTTGCTTTAAGTTGGGAAAGAAAACAAATTCGGGTCCCACCGTATCTTTCCCAATTCGGGTTCTGTTCAAGGGGGCTGATTGTCCCCCGTGGACCTGACGCAGGATTGGCGTGTCCTGGCCACGCCACGTACACAGGGCGGGGTCCCCCAACCTTGGGAGGGGCTGAAGGGGGAAGGAGAAGTGGGGTGGGTCGGAGGAGCCAGAGGAGGGTGGAGGCGTCAAAGGAGGCCTGGGGAGGATGGAGGGAGTCGGAGAGCTCGGGAGCGGTGGGGTCAGAAGGGCCGGAGGATGGAGGGGACGCCAAGCCCGGGAGGAGGCGGAGGGGCCGGAGCGCGGTGACCCGACGGGGGCTGAGCGGGTCCAGGGAGGTGGGCGGCTCTGGCCCAGGGCGAGCCGGGGGAGGCGGCGCGCAGCAGAGACGGGGCCGCCCGCACTCACCCGGTGCAGGAAACTCAGACGGTCCCGCAGGGGCGGCGTGCCCGCCATGATGCCGGTCACCTCCCGGCCCCGCCCCGCTTCCGGCAGGCCCCGGGCCTCCTCCAATCACCGCGCGAGTCTGGCCCCGCTGGCCAATCGCTGGCGTGGGGCGGGCCTTGAGGCTGATTTCTGGAAACAATTTGAGCCTGAGCCAATGCGAACTCCCAGACTAAAGACAGACGGGGCTACGAGCCAACTACAGGGCTCTAGGAGACTAGGCGCAGGTCGGAGGAGAGGCGGAGGCGATGGCTGAAGCCTGGCCAATTGGAAAGCGCAGGAAAGTTATGGCCGGAAGTGTCGGCCTATCCAGCTGTTGGATGCCGGAAGAGGACGGACCTAAGATGGCGGCGCCCACGCGTGCCAGGAAGAACGGCTCATGGCGGGGAACGGAGCGGTGTGGGGGCGCGTGCGGAGCCGCCTCCGTGCCTTCCCTGAGTGCCTGTCGGCCTGCGGGGCCGAGGTGAGGAGCGTCGGGCGGGGCAGCGCCTGCGAGGCAGGAAGGGCCACACGGGAGGGCGGCGGGGCGGGGCGCTGGTGAGCGGGGCGCGGACCGGGGGCCGCGGGCGGGTCTGGTCTGGGTGGCTGCCGCCGTGACCCTCGCCCGGCCCCGTCCCCTCCCCGTCCCCAGGCCGCGGCCTACGGCCGGTGCGTGCAGGCGTCCACGGCCCCGGGCGGCCACCTGAGGAAGGACCTCTGCGCGCGGGAGTTCGAGGCCCTGCGGAGCTGCTTCCTCGCCGCGGTAGGTGGGCGCCGCCCACCCGGGAGGGACCCGGGGCGGGGCCCCCACGAGCCCGCCTCCCCTCTCGTGCGGCCGGGACCGGCGCCTGCGGGGCCTTCCGACGCGCGCCCCCGCCGCCGCGGAGCTGTGTGCGCGTGTGTCACGTGGGGGCGCCAGCCTCATTGCGGGGGTGACGGTGGTGATGGTGTGCGCGCGAAAGCGCCGTGTCACTCTGTTGGGTCCTCTCGCTGGGGGGTGATGCCCAAACGAACCCCAACCTGGGCCTTCCTGCACTCGCCGTGTGTCAGCTTCGCGGTGTTGAGGGCCCCGCGTGTGCTGTGTGTAGGCGGTTACGACGGACCGGCCACCGGGTGACTTCCCCGCACGACCCCAGCCTGTGGAAGGGGAATCGGTAGGTCCCGTACCTGAGGTTCGGCCTAAGCACCGAGGCTACGGCAGGCTGCGAAGTCCTCCGGCCCAGCGCGCTGGCCGGCTCTCGCTGGGGGAAGTGGGCTGTGGTGGAAACAGTCTGCTCTCCGGACTGTTCTCTGGACTCACTTCCGCCTCTAACCACTGAACAGCAAGTCCTTTCTGTTTCTGAGCTGCAGCATTTTGTGATCCTTGTCTGATCAGACGCTCTGCCGGTGAAAATCGCCAAGCGCCGTACCCAAGGAAACCTTTCCAGTGTTCTGGTTGCACGTTTTCATAAAGGACTCGGAGAAAGTAGGGTTGGAGGAGATGCAGACACGATGGGAGGTGGGAGAAGCTGGCCCTGATGGGAGTTCCAGACAGCACGAGGAGGGGTCTGCCGGCCATGAGGCTTTATTGGGCTGGTGCGCAAGGTGTCACCACCCTTGGTGCCCCTGATCTGATGGGTCTGGGGTGGGCCATGATACCAGTGACCAGCTCTGTTTCCTGGAGCTGCTGACACAGAGAACTGGACTGGAGAAACGGCAGCTGGGTCAGCTTGGGGGAATTCAGGGAACCCGAGGCAGAGTTTCCTAATGTTCCAGGATGCTCCTAAGCAGAACGGCCGCGAGTGCCTGGGATATCTGCTTCTTCAGTTCAAGAAGATAGTTCACGGGCCTGGCCGGGTGGCACAGCGGTTAAGTTCGGGCGCTCCGCTTCGGCAGCCGCGGGTTCGCAGGTTCGACCCCGGGCGCGGACAGACGCACTGCTTGTCAGCCATGCTGTGGTGGCGTCCCATACAAAGTAGAGGAAGATGGGCACGGATGTGAGCCCAGGGCCGGTCTTCCTCAGCAAAAAGAGGAGGATTGGCAGTAGTGGTTAGCTCAGGGCTAGTCCTCCTCACACACAAAAAACGATAGTTCACGCGCTTATTTCCCAGAAGGCTCCGAGAACTTGCACTTTCTTTGTGATTATTCTGGCCGGGACACACAGGCCTCACTCTGCATGCCGCCCACACCCCCCAGTCAGTCCTTGTCACTAACCTCAGATCTGATGGGATCTGTTCATGCAAAGTTGCATGTGTCCCTTGGACTTGCCTCTTGCATCTTCCCTGTTGTACAGCCCTCCCTGAGGGGAGGAAGGGACGAGACAGACCTCCACTCTAGTTCCTGGTCGGAAGAGATACACGCAGGATGTTCTCCCCCACCTCTTGTAGTTAGTCGGCAGCTATCACAGGTATCTGGTCCTGTGTGACTTGCTCACGCTCCTTTGCCTCAATCACATAAAGACATTCCCGCAGTGGGACCCTGCCCTCGGGGGCCCTTCGCTGCTTCTCTAAAGACGACCAGACTGCAGGCCTGGTACTTGAAGCTCAGGACTAGGGTACTGGAGCGTTTCTCACCCTGAGGAAACGTGCCGATGAACCCAGTTTTGCCTGTTCTGCCTATGATCCAAGGCACTGGTGGGGGCCACGTGAGCAGGCAGAAAGGGCTTGGGGCTCCAGTTCCAGCTTCGTCCCTGTGAGCCCTGTCCCTGGGTAAATGTCTCAGCATCTCTGGCCTCAAGAGTCTCCCCTGTAAGAAAGGGCTCCTGCACCTCATGAGGACTAAATGGGGTGTGTTGGGGGTGCTGCCTGCACAGGGCCTGGCGCGGGCGGGCGCGGCTTTGTGGTCTGTGCTTGGAGTCACGGAGCAGACTGAGCCCCTGGGCCTGTGGAAGCTGAACCGGAGACCCAGTCCCAGGGGCCCCCGTGCTCCAGCCAGCTGGGCCCCTGCCACACACCCACGGCGGGGCCCTTTGTAAGGTATTTGCTAAAAGATGGCATTAAAGTGTGGTAGTTTTTTTCCCTTGGAGCCATATCTAACTTGGAAGCAACACATACAGACAAAATATTTTCTCTTCCAGGCCGAGAAGACCCGGAGGGGAAGCCATTAGGAAGGAGGAGGCTGCACTTCACATCCATTTGCTGCCTGAGGGCACAGAGCCGCCCTGGCCCTGATGGCCCCAAGGGGCAAACGTCTAAAGCTCTTAGGGCTAAAAGGACCTACACGTGTTAGGGGGAGCCCAGGGCAGAGGGGAAAGCAGTGTTCTGGATTGGAATAAGATGCAGCGAGCCAACAATAAAGATGGTGGCAGATCGTGAGATCTCTTTTGTTGGGTGCGGAGTGTGTGCCCGGGCTGGCCTCTCCCTGCGGACGCTGACAGGGCTCGGGCCTTGGGAACACGCTGCCTCGTGGTTCTCGTTTTTGAAGCATTGTCACCAGTATGTCCTCTGAATCTAACGGAGCCTCTAGATGTAACTGTCAGTTTACAGAACATACCAAAGACGGCAGCGACTCCCCGAGGAAAAGGGTCGCTCTGCAGGGCATCCAGTACCTGGAAAAAAGGGTGGCGGGTTGCTCTTTTAGACTAAGGCAGTGAAGACAAGGTGTGAGCCGAGAGGGGGTCTGGTTTAGGAACCCAGTGAGACCAGCCAAGGCTGCGGGCTGCCCACCCTTCTACAGCCCCCTCTGGAGTCAGTCTGAGCCCATCCCAGCCACAGCTCCTGACCTCTCTAGTCTCCCACCCCCACACCACTTGTCCTGAGAATAAGGTTAGGGGTACAGCCTACGCATGGGCAGGCGCAGGCCCAGTGAGACTGGGCAGGACCCCCAGTGCCCACTGCCCTGACTATTCCACAGGTCCTGAGCGCCACCTGCTGGGCGCATGGGAACTGCTCTCCAGGAGCCTCCTCCCAGGCGCCTGGAGGTCACAGTGTCCTTGGGCTCCACCCAGCCCCTGGTGTCCAGAGCCCCCTGCCAGGAGCCCAGGTCTGTACTTTGTTTCCTGTTTTAAGCACTATTCCAGAATTAGTCTGACGTCCCCCAATGATGAAAGCCCCACATCTCTGAGACGTGAGCATCCATCTCGGTGAGATGGGCTTCCGGGGTGCCTTCGGAGGGGAAGCTGGCCACTGTTCAAGAACTCTGTCCCACTGGGCAGAGTCACATTTCACAGTAACCACTGGAATTAAGGTCCAGAAACTGATGACATGACCCCCTGCCCCTGCCAGGGGTGGCAGGAGGCTCGCAGATAGCCCAAGGGCTGGAGGGAGGAAGGGGTGAGCCAGGGCAGCGGGCTTGCTAGAAGCCCCTGACCACAACTCTGCTGTCTTACACCTGCCCAGCCAGTGCACCCCGCCTTACTGGGTAGACTTCTTTTCCTGACCCTCCTGCCCTCTCCACTCTGACCTCCGGCAGCTTGTTGGCTAGAGCTTTCCGGTGTCTCCGCTGGGCACACCCACTCCAGCCCTTCCAGAACTGTCTCACCAGGTGCTCTCTCCTGCATCCTTTCAATCTCCAATCCACTGGGGCAGATGAAGCCCCCACCCCACGTCTCACATGTCATGCGGGGCCAGGCTGTGCTCCACACATCAAACTGCCCCCCCTCCTCGGCCTTTATCCCTGCTCCTCTGGCCTCCCCCAACTCGCTTCATCTTCCAGACTACATTTATTGAAGGGAATTCGACAAAGTTGGCGTTGGGGCGCAGCAAAGACAATTTCTGCTGCTTCCGCAGCTGCATCATCGCGTAGAACTCATCACCCGTGGCTTCATACCCTTCACCTGTCTTGGCCCTTGGGCAAGGGCATCTGAAGTACCCTGAGGGCTCAACTCCACCAGGTTTCCCTCCTCGCTCGGTGGAGGCCTACACTCGGTGAAGGTTCTGGCTCCTTCGGGCCTGGTCTGGGCTCGGTGGCCCCCCTCTAGAATGGGAGCCCTTGCAGGCAGGGTCACGTCCCAGTTATTCAGGGTGGACCTGGCCCCATGTCTGCTGAGTGCAGCTGCCAACTGGTGGCCCAGCTGGCTGCTCTGGCTGTGACCGCTGGTCACACACACCAGTTGTGGGACCCAGAAAGAGGAGCGGTCTGTGGTCAGAAAGCAAAGCACTGTCCCCGGCCACGCCCCCCTGCCTGCAGTTCTGGCAACAGAGATCCTACCCAGAGGTCTGCTCGAATTCTGGGGAAGAAGTTTCTTGTTCCTTCCCTGAGGAGCTGCCGACTGGGGAGGAGGAGTGGAGCTGAGAGCCAGGAGGATGGAACAGTGTGTCCTGGGGGTGCAGGGACCAGGCAACCGCAGAGCCCCCTGCACTGCCAGACACTGGTGGTCGTCTGAGCGAGGCTTGGGCCACCTGATTTAAGGCCAAAGTGAAAGGAGTGTGGTGTGAACTCCAGGAAAGGACAGGAAACCTGGGTCAAGCTAAGACAGTCAGGAAAAAGGGCCAGAAATAAAATCCCACTGCGAAAACTTAACAGAGTTTCAATCTGAGGGAAATGTCCAGAAGGTATTTGACCACTGAGCATGGTCTGTTTGGAATTGTTTTTGGTTAAGAACGAAGGACAGGAAGCACCCAAGACATGCCCCATCACAGGATGCCTTCCTCTGTGGGAGCAGTGCCCCCGCCCTGGCCCCCACGCCCAGCCCTGGCACTCAGGAGCAATAAGCTTGGCCTCCAGAAGATTCCACTCCTTTTATTGTTCACCTCTAGTCTTCAGGCTGCCCAATGGCACAGAAATTACAATAAAAAATAAAAATGATTTCAAGGGGTCAGCCCAGTGGCGTAGTGGTTGAGTTCACATACTCCACTTCGGTGGCCCACGGTTCCCAGGTTCGGATCCTGGGCACACGCTGCTCGTCAAGCCATGCTGTGGCAGGTGTCCCACTAGTAGAGGAAGGTGGGCACAGATGTTAGCACAGGGCCAGTCTTCCTCAGCAAAAGAGAGGAGGATTGGCAACAGATGTTAGCCCAGGGCCAGTCTTCCTCACCAAAAAAAATGATTTCAAAAGGTGCCGGGTAAGAGTGTGACCCGAGTTCTGAGGCTGGAGCCGCTGTGCAGCCACAGTCCTTCCGCGGGCCCAGGCACTGCTGGCCAGTGGTTAGTGAGCAGCCCACACGGACCCCTCATGGTAGGGCCTGGAGCATGCCCCCTACCCCAGAAGGGGAGCGAGGTGTACCCACAGGACAAAGCAGGTGAAGGCCCTGGGCTCGCAGGTAGGACAGCCCACCACACCTGCCAGGTACACCTGCCGACCACCCTCTGGTGGCTGTCGGCTTTTCTGCTCCTTGAAAACAAAACACAAGACAAACACCACAAAAACCCTCCCAACAGACGAGCTGGGTCCAGAGAGGGCAACCTGGAGCCCTGCAGGCCCAAGGGAGAGGCTGTGCCCGAGAACAAGTCGCTGCCCAGTGCCAGCCGCCCGGCCTCCCCTTCCTTCATCTCCCCTCTCCTCCCTCCCTTCCCCTCGGTCGGCTGGCGCGGGGCCGGCACTGAGGTGCGGATGAGCTCTGAGCAGCAGCAGGTCTGCCTGCTGAGGGCTCTTTCCGGGGCTGTGATGCATCCAGGTCCCACATCACCGGTCACAGCTGTATGTTGTACGGGATCCTGAACCACTTTCCTTTAGGTAATTTACCTCAACACCAACTTCACTATGAGATATCAGTGGTGGTATTTTTTTTAACCTCACAATAATTTAACTGGGACCTGTGGAGATCGTGGAGAGCAGAGCAGACCATAATGGGAGTAGAGGTGAGCGAGCGCCCGGCAGCTTTCTGACGCCGGGTGATGGGTGCACAGTCCCACCCCTGTACCCCTTGGACACGAAGCAGTCTATGCTGTGAGAAGCAGGGTGAAGGTGGAATGTTTATTAGGATTTTCTACAACACTCGGAGAGAACATTAGATAAATAATTAAAACTCGGAGTAACTGGACATTTGGGGCCGGATAGCTGGTTCTCAGGGCAGCCCGTGTGCAGGGACTGTGTCCACACTGGAGGGCACTGGCACCTCCATCGCACGATCCCGCTCAGTCAGACGGCAGCTGCTCCCACACTGCACGGGACCCGCCTGTCTCCAAGAGGAAGCGGAGGGGGCTGGTCACGGCCTCAAGGCCCCACAGAGACGCCACGTCTCCTCCGAGTCTCAGTGAGCGGCCATTTCTCCCCCGGCCACGGTGAGCTCAGTCACCTGGAGAAGTTCAAGATGTGCCACAGTGATGGCAAAGACCATTCTGGAAAACGATCCCGTTGCTAGAGATCTTTCAGACTTCCACTCTGAGCATGACCCCCGGAATTTGGTGCCTACCGTGGTCCAGGTTTGCTGGTGGCCTGGGCATGCCAGGTGAGACCAGCTGACCAAGAGGACGGCAGCCAGTAGTGGGCGCTCAGGGCTCCTCCAGGGCCTGGGGCAACTGTTTGATCTGGCGGCCGGGGACCACTCGCAAAGCGCCCCCTGCTGCCTGGTGGAGCTGGGTCTCCAGGGCACCGCGGAGGTCGTTGACCTGCACATCAGGCAGGGGGTTCAAGCTGATGACGACCCTGTCCTTCGAGGCCGGGCCCGCCTCTGCAAGAGGCGCCACATTGCGCCGTCTCCTCCGAAGGTCGGAGCCAGCCTGGACTTTCAGGTCTCGGTTGGGTTTGGCATTGTCTGGCTTCTGAGCCCCGGGGATGGCTAGTTCGGGTCCCAGGTCAGGGTCTGACCTCTGCTCGGGCTCTTGGACAGCAGTATCCTCCCTGGGGTGGTGGTCCCCGCCGAGGGTCTTTTTTCCCACCTCTGGGTGAGCGCCCTGCTGCGCGCCCTGAGCCGCGGCAGAGACAGCCCGGTGTTCCGGCTGATGTAACTCGGCCTGGGCCGGAGGGGCTGCTCTTCCCGACCTGCTGGACAGGCCTGCAGGTCCCCGGTCTCGGCTCACTTGTTGAGGCTTCACGTGAGGGTCCCCAATCCCTGCCCCTGCCCCCAGCGCGTCTGCCTCTTGAATGTCAGTGCCAGCGGCTGCTGCCTCTTTTCCAGATTTCTTCCTTTCCTGGGAGCCTCCGCCAAAAATGTCCTGACTCTGCCCAGGGAACTCCCCAGCGTCACGCTTCTCTGGGCTGTCAGGCGCCCCGGCAGGGTCTGGCATGGGGACCCGTTCCTGCACGCCAGCGCCAGCCGCCTCAGGCACAGCGCCCTGCCGACCTTCCCTTGGCTCAGCCTGGGCTGCCTGGGGCTCCTTGTCAGGGCCCCCGCCACCAGGAGGACCAGCCGGGGCTCTGCCTGCAGCCCCCTCGGCCTCCTCCACGGAGCGCTGGCCATGCCCCTGGGGCGGAGCTGGGGGATGCCCAGGAGCTCCAAGTACAGGTTCCACAGGCTGCAAGGGGGCACGCTCCACCATCCCTCCGTCATGGGCCTCCTGCTCCTTACCTCTGAGCGCGGCCACCCCAGGCTCAGGCTGCACATCCACTGCAAATGAAATTGGTCATTCGTTTAGTCACAGAAATGAGCAGAAGCTACCAATGCTGGGACTAAAAAGAAGCAGCTTGTCAGCAATTAAGAAATACGACTCAAAACTTAAATTTGCCCAGCAGGACTCTAGGCCACGGACCACAGATCGAGCCGCACAAGACACCAGGAAATGCTGTGGCATTCATGCGTTAAGTGACACCCCACTCGCCCCACATCCCCACTGCCCACTTGCTCTGCCCACCCTGCTGGCCCAGACTTGCCCTCCTCGCCGTCCTGCCTCTGCTGGCGGATCTCCTTGTGCTGCTCTTCAATCACCGCGAGCAGCTTCTCCTGCTGGTCGAGCAGGCGCTTCTGCTGCACCTGCTGTTCCTGAATCACCTGCAGCAGGACGGCGTGGTCCAGCATCTCCGCCCTGCCCGCTTCTGGTGTTCAGAAAACACACAGTCAGAGCCTACAGAGGCCCAGGCTGGGCTGAGGGTGGTGTGACACACAGCAGTGACACAAAGGTCGCCCACGGGACCCTCCCCAGGCACGGCCAAGGCCTCTCCAATGGAGGCCCGTGACCGTTCTGCTTTGCTCTCACACCGGCGTGTGGCTGAGACACAGCCAGCAGAAGCCCAGCTGCCCTGCCGCCGCTCACTGGGGACAGATGCCGAGAGAAGGGCTGAAGCTGCATGCCAGAACAGCAGCGGTGGCGGTATGGGCTGGGCGATTTAAACTATAGACTATCCTAAAAAAGAACATTGGTACTTTAAGAAAGTTTCCTCTAAGGTGAGAATTTTATTTTATTTTATTATTTTTTTGTGTGTGTGAGGAAGACCAGCCCTGAGCTAACATCCGTTGCCAATCCTCCTCTTTTTGCTGAGGAAGACTGGCCCTGGGCTAACATCCGTGCCCATCTTCCTCTACTTTATATGGGACGCCGCCACGGCATGGCCGACAGGCAGTGCGTTGGCGGGCGCCCGGGATCCGAACCTGCGAACCCCGGGCTGCCAAGCGCGGACTAAACCACTGCGCCACCGGGCGGCCCCTAAGGTGAGAATTTTAAAAGCAAACAAAACTGTCCTCCTTTTCAGCAGAGACGAGAGCTGGTCTCACCTCGGTCAGACCAACACGCAGCGGGTCCTGACCGCCCGAGGAAGCTGGGTGCAGGCCAGCACGGAAGGAACAGCAGGGGGAGCTGAGGGGAAAGCTACAGCAGGTGTGTGTAAGGGGACCTGCTATGCTCTATCACACCCACAGAACACGGAACACCCACCCAGGAACGTGGACCCAGGGAAGGCCCAGGTCCAACACCCCACACCAGCAGCGGCCTCCCAGGGGTGCACAGGAGAAGCCCCGTTTACTACAAATGCTTCAGCACTGGGTCAGCCATTCACAGCCAGTTACACAGCTTTTAGACGCGCACGCCTTCAAACAGGAAGCTATGAGAGGTGATGTAACTGGTTAGGGCTCTCAGGCATAAAAGCTCAAACCAAAAAGAAGAATGTTTTACAAGTGGTGAGAGCCCCACGTGCCAGGCACACACGCATATGCTGGCCATTCTCCCCAAGGGTGACCTGTGACCTGCCAGAAAACTCAGGTCGGCCTTCTCCTGGAACCCAGTGCAAGGACGTACAGGCAGGCAGGCTCGTGAGGAGCAGGCTGGGGTCCACTGCAGAGAGGACAGGGCCACAGGGAGGACAGGAGAAGGGCCAGCCCCCTGCTCCCTGCCTGGTACCCATCCAGACATCCTAAAGTCATCAAGATGCCTGCCAGAGAAAGGGCATGTCCTGTGGATCAGAGCGGGGCTTTGCAGACCTGCCTTTAGATGAGGGACACACACAGTGCCATCCCCATGGGGATCTAGACCAGCCACCTAGGCCACGGACCATGTTGTCACCCTGGGTGGCTCATGACCACATAATGGTTGATGGTACAAGGACGGCCCCACATGCTGTCCCCAGGGCGGGTTTGGGAAGAGCAGGGCCCACTGCCTCCCCGGCTCTTTGGAAGACAAGCCCTAGAGTGGTGCTGGAGAAGGAGGGGAAGCGGTGCCATGTCCAGCCGGAAGCGACACACGGGACAGATGTGAAACAGAGTGGAGGTAACAAGCTGTGACAGCCAGAGCCCCACGTGCAGCTCTGGGCTCCCTCCCAGCCCATCAGGACCACGGGGACCAGGCTCGCGGATGGGATGAGAGCCGCCGGATATTAATATACGTGCAGAATATATTAATACTGGGCCAAGCACAGGGCAGAAGTTACACACAGGCCCCCACCCAGTCTCCCAGGTGGGGCCTCAAGCGGCCAGCACTTACAGACTGCACTCAGCTGTCCTCTAGTGACAGCGGAGCCACAGCAGGACTAAGAAAGACCAGAACATTTGTACAAGAAGGGAGTGAGTTAGGGTGTCAGGGGTACCCTAACTGAGGGGCTGTGGCCGAGCCCGGGGGGCAGACTCTGCGTGCGGCTCCTGGGGTTCTGCCACACATGCTCCATGCAAGGCTATGACTGGTATGGTGTGCCTGCCAGCTCTGCTCTCGCATCTTTAAAAACTCCACAAGTGGGCCTTTTATCGGAACACACTCCTCTCGAGTCATACCTGCCACTATCTTTTTGATTTCAGCTGTTCATCCCATTGAGAGGCATACGGAAGAAAGAATAGGAAACCATAAAAATTCTCTTTTCAGAAAGAAAAAAATCAAAGAATCAAACAGGTTTAGGTAACAGATTATAAGAACTGGAACCAATAAATAGAAGGAGACTAAACCCAGAGACACAGGAATGTGTGAAATTCCTAGTGGCTCCGGAACTCCAGAAACCCCAGCGCCTCGTGGCTCTGCCCGCCAGGCCTGGTGTTCAAAGGCTCCGCTGCGTCCCCACATCCCACGCCCAGTGCTCCCTCTGGCTGGCTGTCTCCGCAGGGCCCGTGGGGGCTGCTCCTCTGACACTGCCACCAAATGCGGTGACGCCGCAGGGGGCACAGCCTGGGCAGCACAGAAGCCCGTCGGTCACCAAAGAAATCACTGGGCGATCACCAGCCAGGACGGCTGCCACCACCTCTTCCACAGAGGCAGTGCCCAACCAGGTGGGGCCATGAGGAGGGGGGTGTCAAAAGCCAACAGCTGGAGTCACCCCAAAATGAGCATGAAGGTCTGGAAGAGGATTCAGAGCAAGTCTTACTCGCTGGAGGGAGAAGGTATGACGGGCTTTCGTTTCGGGACAGGTGATGGGTCTTCACGCAGGTGGACACAAATGTCCCCCTGAGCTAATGGGGGCAGACAAGGGGGCTGGAGCCACTGCCAGGGCTAGGTGCTAAGACACTCACCGGCTCTCCCATCCTCAAAATAAGCTACGCGTCTGGGTGCACTAACGCCCCCACACGCGGCTGGCTTTAAATACCACGTGTGTTAGAAATATTAACATATCTGCTTTGAAGTGAAATACAAATGGCACTGGAAAGCCATGTGACAGAGCAACAGATTCTTTTTTAAGGGGAGAAAAGGAGATAAAAAACGTTCCTGGGGAGGTGCCGGAGAAAAAGCTGTCAGTGGGAAAGGGGCAGCTATTTCAGGTCTCTCCTCAGAAGGAAACCGGAAAGCGCAGGGACTGGGGGGGCCTGGAAAGGCCCCCAAGATGACGGGCACCTGGGGCTCCTTGCCTGTCACGGCTCCAGGTCTGGCAGGAAGGGCAGATGTCCCCCAGCCCCAAGACGATGCGGCGAGAAAGCCAAGGCCTTACCCTCCAGTTTGCTGCCAGCATGGTCTGCGCCCTGCCCTGCCGCGTTCCTCTGCTCCCGCAGTTCGGCCTGCGGCCCCACGCCCGCTGGGAGGGGAGCCTTCCCACCTGCACACACGGTGAAGACTCAGGAAGTTTGCAAAACACTCAGAAGGAGGTAGAGGAGGGACAGAGGTGGCAGATGCTTCCTAAAATTACCCTCCACTGCCCTCCCTCCCCCTTCAGCACAGTGTATTCAACCCGACGATTACCAGTGAAGTAATAAAAACATATTTAACAATCCCACAGGCAGCAAGCCAGTGTTAACTGCCTTCGCCAATTAACATGCGGGAACCGTCCTAACCAGCTCTTAGGCGGCACTTAACAACATGGTACCTGTCAAGTGCTCCTGCGCCATCCCCTGCGTGCGCCCAGACACGCAGGAGCAGCGCGGCACCTGACATTTAGTGGTCTGGAAAACAACCGTGTGACAGATACTATAGGAGCTGTCAAGCCACCAGACTCTCGGTTTTCCCCAGCAGCTGCTGCAGGGCTGCTGCATTCACATGCTAATCTTGCAGGAGGAGAGAGAGCGGACAGCAGCACGGTGACCAGGCCCTCCCGCTACTTGCCCAGCCTCGCCCCACCCACACCAGGGATCCTCTCAAGGAGAGGAGAGGGTGCCCAGACAGGCCCAGGCTGACACCCACCGGTCTCGCTCTTCTCTGCCGGCTGGCCCATGGCCCCTGCGGCATGGCCCAGCAGTGGGACACCGTCTGCTCTCTCCCTGGCACCTGCCGCCAGGGCATCCTGCTTCTCGGGGTGCACACCCCTGTCGCCTGGCCCCAGCTCCTTCACAGGCTTGATGGCTGGCTGCCCATTTTCTTCTGGAACCTTCTGGGGATCTTCAGGAACACCGCCTGCTGCGTCCAAGGCCTGGTCCTGCCCAGGTCTCTCTCTTCCTGAATCCGGTAAAGGAGGCTCCATCTGACCCTTGCCCCCAGGAGCCTTTTCATTCATGTGTTCGGACAGATGTTCCTTCTCTGGTCCTTCTGGGTCCTGACCTTCATCCACCACCACCCTGTCATGAGGCACGGGGGGTTCGTGGCGGTGAGCCTCACCCACAGGTACTGCAATGCCTGGAAAGAGACAGAGGACATGTGGGGGAGCGGGCGGGGGAGGATGGCTTGGGGACCGTGAACTGGGGTCTAGTGCCCGATGGTGACACGGGCCAACAAGCTCCACCTTTTACAGATTTGACTGCTGTCTAGCTGAGGACTGATGCTATTTCTGGAAAATTACAACAGGGGGAGCTGCAGACCAGTTGCTTTGGCCAGGGGCAGAACACCCGTCTGAATCAGAGAATGAGGAGGCAGAGAGGACCAGCACCTGGGCCAGGCTGAGGGGAAGAGCCACGAGGACGCCCCTCCTCGCCCTCCGCCCTCCGCCCTCCTGCCGGGCAGCTACGCCACCTTGACCGGGCCGATCCAGCTGCACTTCCTCCTGCTTCTCCTCGGCGTCTTCCCTCTGGGGCACGTTCACAGGGCCTTTAATCTGGGCCTGCTCCATCTCATCTCTCTCATTTGGCAGCTTCAGCTTCTCTCGGCCATCCCCAGCTACGTCCACAACTGGATTCTGGCCTGTAAGCACGGCGCAGCTAATTGAGCAGTGTTTCCACATGGCTACACCGCCAATCAGCATGGGCACCAGGCAGTTTTCCCTGGCTTGTAATCACATTTCCCAGTAGAATGCGGAGCCTAAGCAGTTATTTTTTTATCCTGTTCAATCATTAGCAGCTAAGTAGCACAGAAAACTGTCATTTTTCATGTGTGTTCATAACAAAAATATGTCAAAATGCAATTTACACCTAACTGGGTGCAGAAGAGCAACACTCCATGTAACACTGGCCGTCACCACCAGGGGGCAGCACGAACCGCCGTTTGTCGCAGTCTGGGGGCAGCAGGCCCAGCAGCGCATCTGTGGGGACAACCACCTGCCAAGACCCAACCCCCTGCTGCAGCCTGGGGTGTGGGGGGACCAGAGGCGCTCAAGGAAATGCTGTGAGGAAGGCTGATTTGCAATCCTGTCCACGTCCGACTGCTGATGGTGAAAATTAGTACGGAAAGGAAGACGAGAGAAAGAGGCAGAGCCTGCACAGCTGTCCCCTCCCACTGCCCATGGCACCATCCCACCCACATCCCACACGGCCGGTCTGGGAAGTCCCACAGCTCCCCGCACGGGACCCACACGCGGGTCTGGGGGAGAGGCGCACGAGGATGGCCCACAGACCTGGGCCAAGTGGAGCCTCTTAGGAAACTGGCTCCATTAAACCCCACTTTCTACATGTTAGGCTAACGTGGCAGAAACTAAAGAACTATCTAGGGAAAAAGCCTTAAAAAACAGTCATTTCATTTCAGAGGCCTGAGACAACCTCTGCTCCTATCTCGGGACACAAGTTGCCCGGGAAGGGAGACTGAAATCCTTGTGGGCGGCAGTGGTGCTGGCCAGGCAAGGCCATGTGCAGGGCACTGCGGCCAGAGGGACCCGAGTGAGGACATTTGGGGAGGATTCACAACAGTCCTGCTCAAATGGGGTCCTGCTGCCTCCCGAAGGAGAGGAAATGCCCTGGGCTGACTCAGTGTGCTAGCCTGGGGAGGCACCTGCACAAGAGTGGACAGCCGGACGCTTGTTTGTCCCCTAAACAAACATGGGGGGAAGGGACCTGCCGGGTGCTGGAAGACTAGTTAGCAGGAAGCAGACTCTGGACTGTATAGTTTAACCAAGTGGCTGATTCCAATAAGCATGTGGCTGTCGCCCGAGCAGGTGAAAAGGTTCTGTCTCCACCGCACAATTAACCCCCTGGCAGAGGCCCCTGTCTCAAGCCGCCATAAATCAAGAGGTGTCTGTCTAGTGGATTACAAAGTACAGAAAGGGGCTGGGAGGGGAAGGAAAAATATGAGAAAAGAAGGCAAGTCTCTGTCTGTCACAGGACCAAGTCATCTCTGAGCACTCATTTCTCAGCAGGGAACAAAATTAGTCCCTGTCAGGAGTGAAGGAAGGGCCTGGAGTTGGGGGGGAGCACCTCTGTGCCATCCACCAGGCAGGGAGGGATCGCCACGACTCTCAAGCGTCCGCGGGGCCCTGGCTCTCACAGCGAGGCCGAGAGGCCTGGGGCTCCCCCACCCCGCGGGCCATCAGCCTGGCCTCCACCCCTCGCAGCTGTCCACAGCCAAAGGACATGGCGTTTCCTAAAACGGAACTGAGCTCTTCACTGGGACGGTTGACCAGCAACGCCTCTTGGCTGCAGTGAAACCAACATAAAACTTCAGAATTAGTAACTGAAACAGACCCATGCCTGTTCGGCTTCCGATGGCGACATGGCCATGGGTTGCGCAAAGACAGGAAACCACCCTGGGTGGCTGGTAGCTCTCCCGCCTGTGAAGGCCAGGCAACAACATGGGGTGGGAGCCCGGGGGCTCTGGCCCCAACTCCTGGGAGGCAAGCAGCAGTTGGGCTCAGAAGCGGCCAGCAGAGGGCGCCCCATGGCTGGGGGGGCGCTGCGAGGTGGGTGGGGAACCGGGGGGGGGGCTCCCAAAGGGTCCTCCCTGGTCAGCAGCTGGCCGGCCCCCCTCTCTCATCCTCAAGGTTGTCGCTTCCAGTTACCAAAAGCGATGACTTGCCAGCAATCCCTGGCGAAGGGAAGCAGACCCAGGAAAATTCCATGCTGAGACCTCACTCTGAGGGCAGTGGCAGATCCCCATCCCCTCGGGCAGTCTGGGTTGTCAGTGGCCTCCCTCCATACTCAGAACAGCATTGCACGGTGACAAGGGACACACTCACCCTGCTGACAGTGCTTTAGGCCGGGAGCGTCCCTGAGAGGCCGACAGAGGGTTACCCATCAGACTCTCTTCCAGCAGCCAGTGTGGGCCTCCAGTCATCCTGCAACGCTGGCTCAGGGAGACGGGACCACAGGTGGCTGAAACCTGTGGCTCCGGGCTCTGTCTCTGGGGTCCGGGACGCGTGGCAGTTTGGGGGAGTATGACCTCCAGAGCCGCCCCTGTCCACTGCGATGAGGAAATGTGCATCCGAGGCTGGTTTCCACTTTGGAAGGAGGGGCCGGGGGTCAGGGACTGAGTTTGGGGGTGGAGGTTGGGGGCCGGGGGCTCCCCCTTGTTGACTATCCCCTCAGAGACCCCCGTCCCAAGTCTGCGGGTGCTCCCTGCTGGTCACTGGTGTCAACCTGTCTCTGAGTTATCTTGTGGCCAGTAAAGACGGAAGCAGTCATCTCCGACTGCCAAGCACCAAATTAAAGTGACTTTTAAAATTACACCTGAGTCCCACAGATGGAGTCCCTGTCAACCGGAGGAGAACCCCAGGTTCAGGAGACGTGCAAGACCCTGGGGCCAGGCACGCAGAAAGCCACAACAGCCACCTGACATTACTCTAGAAGCCAGGCCCTGCTTTGGGTGAGTTCCCCAATAACCGATTTCTGCCTCTCCTTTTAGCGCCTGCCCTCAACGTTGCCTTGAGAAAGGATTTCTCACTAAGGGCTTATTTCTAAAACCTGCTCTTCTTGACCTAGCTGGTAGGGGAAACCTTGACTATGACGGTTCTCTCATCTTTTCAAAGGTGAGGGAATGTCAATGACTCCTTGGACCCCAGTGTCCTGGCCGGGTGGCGGCCGTGGCACCAGTCTGGCTCCCTCCTCACAGTTCTCCTGCAAACAGGCGTGTCTGCCCAAGAGCAGGAGGTGGAGGCGGGCGTGCCATTCCTTGGGGGACCTACGAGGGTGGGCCCAGGTCACTCGTGACTGGACACAGAAGGCAGCGCCCTCCCTGCTCCCAAGGGGCCCTTCCGAGTCCGGCCGCACTGGCACAGTTATCTCGATGGTGCTGGTGCAGTGAGCTCACTGCCACGTCCTCACACACAGAAATCACAAGGGGCAGTGGGGGGGCGTGAGACACAGCCCCTTCTCACAGGGCACAGGGACAGCTGAGGCAGGACTATGCTGCTCCCAGACTAGAGAGAATGCAACTGTGCAAGGAGTCTGTCTCCTTCACACGCATGTGGCCTCTGTCACAGGAGTTCGGACGCTTTCCCAACTGTGCACAGAGCTGTGCCGGCAACAGGCAGCAGTTGGGGCAAGTCCTCAGGAGAAACATTACGATGGAGCAGAGGGAGGGGCAGTGGTGAGCTCCCACTCGGGCCTGTGGTCACCCTCTGCCACCTGCGTCTGCATGCACAGATGCATCGTCGCTGCCCACAGGCCCTCCTCCTGTCCACACCACTGAAGGCCTGGTCTGCTCTCCAGCTGGGCACTCAGAGGCTCCTGGCCCTTCCTCTTCTCTCCCACTGAGCAGAAGCAGAGCCGTGTCCCACCGCGGGGAGGAGGTGATGAGTCATACAAAGTGTGTGAGCCAAGGCTGCTCCCCAATGCCGCACAACAGGGGTGCAGACGCTGGGAGGGGAAAAGGAAGAAAGGGGACACCGCTGCATTCAGAGGAGGGAGCCGAGAGGGTTACACAGTCTGTGCTGGCCCTGCCAGACCTCTAGGGTGCTATCAAACATGAGATAAATGGCCTAATTCACCTTTTTTTTTAATGGATAATTGCCTTGCGAGCCTCCGGAGGGCTCAGCAACCTCTTCCCTCCACACTTGCTGTGCGCCTCACTGAGAGCGCCAGGCTGTGTATGCCGGTCACTCGTGTCCCCAGGAGGGCAGGACTCCCATCGGCAGTCCTGGGGCCAGTGCAGGGCTCTAACAAAGTCCATACCATTTTGGCCTCTGTGACATCAAAGATACCAATAAAACTATGCTCACACGCCAACAGGCAGAAGTCCGATGGGGTGTGCACCCGGCAAAGGCCCCTGCAGGCCCAGCTCTGCTTCAGCGAGGCAACCCATCAATTACGGGGGAGGCCAGGGGCGAGAAAAACAGAGAATGTGCTACAAACAAACGGCATGTGGTTCCGAGAGGGGCCATGTGTTTTGTTACAGCCTCGTGGAAGAAATGGAAACCAGATGTGGCTGCGGCAGACTCCAGGTGAGCCAGCGGCCCTCAGCCCGCCTCCGTGACAGGATGCAGCTGCTCACGCTGGCCGTGGGCTGGAGGCCGCGCAGTGCCATGCGGACAAGCAAGCCTGGTGCTGACTAATGCCGAGAAATCCACTACCGGGCAGGCCCGCAGCCGGCTGAGACAAGGGACACTAGTGCCCGAGTTCTGCCACGGCTGTCCCCAAAAGCACACAAGGCCAAAGAACACAGCAGGCGTCAACAGGGGTGAGCGTGTGACGTCCATCTCCCTCTTCAAGTGGGTTTTTGTCCCATCCAAATTACCAAATCTGTGCAACTCGGCTCGGACACCCAGGCAGCTTCTGACTGCTGTGATTTGTTTCTCTGGGGAACCCTGCCATTCCCAGGGGTCCTCTCTGCAGGGAACCCGCAAAGGGAGAATCTTCTAGCCAGCCCTCGCCATCCCAGGAGGGCAGAAGAGAGCTACTCCACGCTCAGGGCCCCCCCTAGAAGAGAGCCCCCCTGGAGAGACTGCTCTCCCGCAGGGGAGTTTGTGTGGGGCGCTGATCCCTGCCAGGGCTCTCCAAGCACAGGGAGGTAAAGCCAGAACAGAGATGGCAACAAGTCCCAGGGCCACGTGCCTCCAACTGCTGGCAGGTCCGCTGGCCCCAGCAAGCACCCGGAGCATGTCCACCTCTCCTGCCAGCCCTTCGGGACCCTGTCCTCTGTCAGTCACGGTAGGTGAGAAGACTGAGCTCCTTCCCAGGGCAGGCGCTCCTTAGCCATCACCATCAAAAGGCACCTGAAACCCACCAGCAAACGGCACTGCTTCCCCAGAGGGGCCCCCCAGGGGCAGGCCAGGCAGGCAGCCTGGTGAATCTCAATCCAAGCCGGGGGCCTCCTTGCAGGGAAGGGGAGTCAGACACGCCTGGACGCAACATTTGTGTGAATGCATAAACACCAACCACTGTCAGGGCAGAAGCCCCCAGAATGAATGTCACCACAGACACCACTCGAGCCTGATGTGGCTCGGCAGCAAGGGGCCAGCATGCAGGGAGCCCTCCCTGCAGCTCCCTCCCATTTCTGCCTGGGAGGGCCAAAGGCTCCAGGAAGCCTCTTCTCTCTCAGTCCCCCAAATACCAACCACCCCCAGTGGAGTCCCTGCTGTACTCTGAAAGCCACGCTCGGAAACCACGCATCCCTACACCCCCAGGAGCACAGCCACAGGTGGGGTGTTGAGGCCACAGCACGGTGGCCTTCTGAGGCGGGCCTGCAGCTACAGAAGGGAGTGCAGGTTGTCACTCTGTCAAGGGCAGGTGATAAGACCAGGACACAGTGAAGCATGCCAAGGGGGCATCGCTGACTTTGTCCAGGTGAAACCTGGCTAGAAATTTACTCCCTTAAAACAAAACAAACAAATGTGAGCAACATCCACAAATTTACTTACCTGTTACTGCGCTGAATGGCAGGCAATGAGATCCCAGCCCTGCTGTCCACCATCCACCGCCTGTCCCCTGCACGCAGGTGGCCGCCCCCAACTAGCCCCCTGGAGGTCCCACGCCCCACTCCATCACTCAAACGGGACGGAGGCAGCCAGGCAGGTGAGACAACCTGCGTCTCAGGACCCTGAGGTGACGCTGCTGGGGTGGCCGTGTGTGCACCTGGGAGCCACCTACCTGGGAGCTGGGCGGCCTCCACCTTCACTGCACCCTCGGCCTCTCCAAGCCCCTCTCGGCCGCCAGGGGCTTCCTTTGCAAAGTCCACAGAGGTCTCCTCGCTCACAGACAGGGTGATGTATGTGCTGACCACCAGGATGCCCACGCCGACCCAGAGCACCACCTGGACGAGACAAAGACCCCAAGAACAAAAGAGGTCACACAGTCCCCACACCCTGGCCCTTCCCAGGGGAGGCAGGAGGTGCGCAGGCACGAAGCCCCTCCATGAGCACAGCACACGCAGGCCATGCTTCTGCCTGCCGACCAGCATCGCTGGCCACTAGGAGATGAAGGTCCTGAACTGATTCATGTGACAGAATCACTGGCCAAACCTGCTGGAGCTGCCCTGGCAATGAGGGGGGCCTGAAGAAAGCAGGAGCACTGTGTACGACATGAAGGTGCCTACTCGCTGGCGGAGACCAACGTGCACTGACCGGGCCTGCTGGAGAGCCCGGCGGCCGGACACGCCTGCGTCCGTGGCTGCAGAGATTCGGCCCCTTGATGGCTTTGCCCAGAGGAGCAAGAATCTTGGGGCAACTGCCCAGCTTGAAGGGGGGCCCTTGCATGTCCCACTCACCCCCTCCCAACTGGCCGTGTAGCGGGACCAGACCACTGGGTCCCCGGCTCTTCACAGCCCAAGTATGAACAACCTGTCCCCCAATGTCACCTTGTGAGTGCAGATAGGGAGGACGGCCATGGAGGAGGTGGCTTCTTGCCCCCTTTAGCTAAGGGTGCCCATCGGTGCTGCCCAGTAAGCTGCATTGGAGGCACAACTGTCAAGGAGCATCGTCCCCGTCCATCCTATGAGGGACCCCACAGCTGATCCTAAATGCTGCCCTCAGTAATTTAGCACAACAAACCCCACATTATATAACTCCGTCTCCTCCTGCAGCTCCTGCTATTTTAAGACGCGCACATGCTGGACCAGCGCTCTCTGTGTTATTTATGCCACCACAGCAGTGCATGCTGCTATTTCTGCCCTGCCCAGGGCCCAGCCCACCCGGCTCTCCCCAGGGAGCAGTAACTTCTGGTTCCGCAGAGTTCTGCAGGAGAGGAGCCCATGAGGCAGCCTCCTGGAGAGCCAGGGAGACCCCGCCACTCACCCCCACCCGGGCTCAGAGCCAGAACTCAAAACCCTTTTCTGAAAGGCATGTTGACTCTAAAAACTATAAGATCAAAGGAACCAGTGAGACTTTCCTAGGTCCAACACAATTAGAGAAGAGAGATTTCCACAGGAAGAAAGGACCCGTACTCCAGAAAGTGGATGCCGACCAGCAAGGGAAAAAAACCTCAGGGAAAAAGTCTATTTCCTTCACTGCCACTCCAGGAACGCTGAGCTGGGTCAGTGCTCACAGAGACAAAGTGCTGGCCATGCTCCTGGGGTCGGCTACAGTGCCCCAAGGGGACCTCTGGCTATGAGCCCCCAGCCAGCCACAGTCAGGGACCGGCAGGGCCGCCCAAGGCACGTGAGGGGATGCAGTGGGATTTGTGCCTCTGAGGTCCGAGCAGCATCTGCAGACTCTACGACACACAGCTCAGGGCCAAGAGCTCCTGAGCCCCGCCCCTCACCCCCAATTATTTTCTTAGAAGTGTGTGGATGCCCAGCTTCGGCTGTGTGCCCAAAGGTCAGCATATGACGTCTTCTTACCACAAAGGAAAGATTTGCAGAGCAATGACGGTATCCGAGTATGATCAAAGTAGTTTTAAAAAATTAAAAAAGAAAGAAACTTTAAATCCCTTGCATTTCATATTTTTCCAAGCGACGGCAGAAATGACCTCGCTGAGAAATAACAACAAAAAATTCGTCTCCCCATTTGGACTTCCGCACACCAACAGGATAACGACCACACCCGAGCGGGAGTCCTTAATTACTTAAACGGGAAAAAGAGCGACTCTGCCTGGTACTGCCAGCCAGTTTCAGAAGGACACCGCGGACAGCGCTGGGTGGGAATCCTATGAGCCTGGGGTTCCCCATCCCCCAGGGCAGCAGCAAAACCCCACACCCCTCCAGGCCGTGGTTTGAGTCGCCCCTAAAATGGTCTTGACACAAAGATGAAGACATCTGGCTGGTCATTTTACGTCTGGTTATTTTTATGAGGACATCCTTGAACATTTCCATGGGAGACTGAGAAGCCAAAGGCAACATTTCATCCATGAGTTTGAAAGATTTATTTCAACACTCAGCTTTCTGGGCTTAATGAAAAAAATCAAATGCAAAATAAAAAACATTAATTCTATCAATGCTGAGAGACAGCGAGCTTCCTGAGAATGACCAACAAAACATCAGTTTAAGGTCGATTTACGAAAAAGGCCTGCATGGAGCCAGGAGTTCCAGAAAATGAACCCAGTTCTATGTGGCACCATGCGCATACCTGCCTGAAACATCCCATGTCCCCACGTGCGGAGCACGTCCTTCGGTTCCCCCATCTGGTGGCAGTCCCCACCCTCCCTCTTCACCAAGACCCCGCTAGTCTCCTGACACAGCTGGCTTACAAGCCACGCCTGGGCTGTGCAGGCCACTCACCAGCTGACGGCTGTCTATAGCGTGAGCAGCCCTTTGGCCCAGACAGAGCTTTTGTCATGGGCCACACATCCCAGCTCTCCACTCTCACCCTTTCCTTTGAAGACACACTGTGGGCCCACGAAAACCCCAGGCAGGGAAGCCAGAGCCACCCTGCTTGAGGGTAACCGTGGCATTAATGCCAGAGGTGTCCGTGAGGACATGGTGGGGCCATGCCTAACACCGAGCAAGTCTCGGTCCACGGGGTGATGCTGATGCAGTGACCAGACTGCAGTCTGCACGTGGGCACGGGCTGGAAGGCGAGAGTCAGCCAGAGCCAGGCGAGAACAGGTGCACACAGCCACATCGGGCGCCCCAAGGGGGCTGGGCATGTGGAAAGGGCACAGGTGTCACCCAAGTTCCCGGAGGCAGCCGTGATAACTAGGGACTGACCACAGACCCGCCCCCCAGACCTGAAGCTTCTACAAGGCCCCAGGATCAGTGAGAGGCCAGAGCTCCTGGGTTCCTGCTTGGCCACTGAGGTTGGGAGGCCGACTGCTGAATGTGCGTGGATGGGAGTGATCGCTGGTTCTCAATGAGGAGAGACGCTGCTGCTGGAGGAAGGGGCTGAGCTCTACACTGTACTGGTCAGGAGTGGACGGACTGACCGAGAACTCCTGTGGAGCCAGCGGGGGGCACAGGGGCTGTTGCAGCCTCAGGAGAGAAGGAGGAGGGACGCCTGTGCCTCGAGCTCAGTCCCACCTCTGAAGCCTGAGCCCAGCCCTTCAGCATGCACCTTCCGGGTATAACTCTCTGCGAGTCCAAAGGGCTGCTCTGAAACAGCACAAGGTTGATGACTGTGCCCTGTGCTGGACGTCTGGCTTCACAAGCCCGGCTGACTTCGATTCTTCCTAACCCAGCGCAGAGCCAGCCAGGAGGAGGCACGCAAATACATCCTGACGTGTTAGCCCAGGCTTGGAAAAACCAGGGGCCACACACGACCTGGCATCCCAGAGCACCCCTTGAGCAGCGACCCGTGGCCTCCAGATCTGCTAGGGATCCCCAACTCAAAACCAGAGAGAAGCAGCCGGGGGTGAGGAGCAAACGTTCCCTTTCCCTTCTGAGCCGTCAGAGCGTCTGCACACGCACAGGTTCACATACTGCACCTCGGCAACGAGACAGGTCACCTGGCCAGCAGGGGCTCCACCGCCCTGCAGCCGCGCGCCCTGATTAGGGTCTCCAGGTCACTGTGGTCAGTGTCAGGCAGGCGCCCCACCCCAGCACATGGACCCCAACCCTGAGGGTCTCAGGAGTCACGCTCTGGTTGAAGTCAGATGGCCGACCCGTGGGGCTCATTTCTCTGCGAGTCACAGTGCGCGTTTACTTACTGACATCTTCCCAGGAGGGCAGGGTCGGCCTTCGGGGCCCCTGCCCGGGCACTGCTGCTCTCTAGCTCCTCAGCCCAGGAGTGGCCCTCCTTGCCCTGGAGAACGGCCGCATGGAGGCCTGGTGCAGGCTGTGCCGTGAACACTACTTCCCGGCTCTGGGCTCCCACCCAGAGGCTCTGGGTATCTTCTTGGCAGCCCGTCAGCACCACCTGCTCCCTCTGCTGGCTTCCGGGCAACAGTGCGTCAATTCCAGAACCATCGATTCCAGACAATGGAACCCAAGCACCTCTTTCTCGCTCAGGACAGGAGAGACCCTCCGATTTCTCCAATTTTCAAGATACAGAGTGAACCACACGATGGCAGATAAGGGCCAATTGTGTTTTCACAGTTCCGGCGTATTCTTCTGAGGATGTTTCTCAGAACACCCACGCCCCCCCTTCCTGGCTCCTCTCGAGGTCCGTGGGCAGGAGCAGGCTCCACAGTGCCCAGGAGCGCTCAGGCAGGCTGGGCGAGCCAACGCCAGGTCCGACGCCAGGTCTGTGCCTTCCACAGAGCAGCAGTCGGGGCTCCCAGGACAGCAGGGGACAGGAGCCCGGCCACACCCCAAGCAGGTGCCCTCCAGGCCCCAGGCCTGTTTGTGCCAAACTCCTGCCACATTTCTGAGTGTGTTCCTCAGAAGACTGGCGTTTAGAAACAAAATGTGGCAGCATGTACCAGTGTTAACGCCATGGTCAGATGGTCCATTCCAGAACGGACTCACGAGGTAACTCACCAGGACTAGCTCGGAGGAAGAAACTTTACCGTCTTCTCCACACATGGTCAAAAAGTAGTTACTAAAATTCAACAAGCTTTCTAGATTTTAAAAACCACAGTAAAACTGGCAGAGAGCACTTCTTTAACGTGATTCTGTGTGTTTACGTCTATGTATACACGGAGGCGTGTGAATAAAGCCAAAAGCCAGCACTAGGTTCAACAGTTAAACAGTAGAAGCTGTCCCACCTGAATCAGGAAGACGACGAGCAGGCCCCTCCCACCACCAACGCCATGGCCAGGTGTGCGAGATGACACACCGACGAGAGAGGAAGACAAGTCGTAGCGATGGAAAGGAGGTGACATTATCAAGAGATCCTGCGAGAGTTCAGTAAGGTAAATGGGTAAAAAGTTAATGTATGAAGATCTGTAGCTTCCCTGTATACAAACAACAACCAGTTAGAAAACCAGTGGGAGAAGAGAGCCCCATATCCCAGACACGGTCAGGAGGTGCCCAGTGTCCGGGAGGTGGACACAGAGGAGAGGGGATGTGACACTGAATGCACGCCCTTTCCTGCATAGAGGCTCATGAGCACACACTGCAGGCGAGCCAAAGGGCACAGACAATTCCCTCTAAATCAGTCTACAGCTTCAATGAACTCCACTTACACCAGAAAGCAAAAAGCAGTATTTGTTTTTGTTTAGAGTCACATCGGCTGATCCAAACATTCACACGGAAAATAAACAAGCCAGAATATCCAGAAACGTTATTAATAAAAGTGAAGAAGAGGGATTAGAATTAAAGTGTTTCAGAGCAGGGGGCACTGTCTCAAGACTGGTAATTAAAACAGTGTGGAAGGCCACATGACTGGACAGGCCAGCCAGCGAATTAAATTATAAGATATGAGAGGGGTAACATTTTCTATCAGTGATGGATTAATAGTGTTCTAACAACTAGAGAGCCACCTAGAAAAAACTTAGGATGCCTACTTTATTTCTTAAATCAAAATAAAATACAAATGGATCAAAGATTTAAATGAAAAAATTAAGTCATGAAAGTACTAGAAGAACTGAGGAAAAAATTTTTTTAAATAATACTGGAGTGGGAGGGTCTTTCTAACTATGACTGTTTTCCCCCTAAAAAGAATCTGATGGACTAAAACACTGGGACTTGACAAACTAGAAAGAATATTTGCAATTTGGCAGGCAATGGGTTAATTTCCTCATATTATAAGGGGTTCCAAAGACTCACTAAAATCACTCGATTAAAGACAATGGTGAACAACCTCGGCAGCTAAGACTTGAGGGGTGAGACCCCAGAGAACAGAGATAAACACTGAGGTGCCTCGAGGTCAGGCTTTCCCAATCAATGGTGCCAAGCATAGGGGATAACAGAGCAGCAGCCCGGAGCTGGCACAGACGTACAGTGTTGTACACCAGGAATTAAGAGTGAGGGCCCCCAAGCAGCCAGAACTTGAGGGGCTATGATCCTGGAGAAGAGGAAACTCAGAGAAAGACGCCCACGATGTGTGTGCAATTCTCCCCTGAGGCACGTGCCAGCTACCAACTGTGGAGTGTCCCAAAGAGAGCAGATGCCAAGAAGACGAAAGCTAAGCAGGGAATTTAGCAATCTGAGGGTGATGGTACTTAGTTGAGACCCTGGAAAGGCTATACCCTAGGAGTGAGGGCAAACCAGAAACAGATTTGCTTCAACTGGACACAGGCCTTCTGCCCATCTTCCATCGGCTGGATGGAAGACAACATCATCCACAACTTCTACAATTTCTCAAACACAATGTCTACAAACTACCAAGCATGCCAGGAGACAGGACCAAGTGACAGAAAACCAAGAGGCCACAAGGATCAATATCAATATCAATATAAATGACTACCTGGAACAATAATGTCTTGTAGGGGTTAAAATATACGTAAAATTAAAATACATAAAAACAACAGCATCAAAGGCCAGAGGAGGGTAAATGGAATTAAAATATCATGGGTATCTTGCCTTGTCTTGGAAGTAGTAAAAAAATCTAATTTATAGTCAATTCTAACAAGCCAAGGATCCATATTAAACTGCCTTGTATAACCATTAGAAGAACAGAAATGTACAACACCACTAATAGAGGAATAAAGAATAAATACTTAAAATGTTTGACTTATACAAAAGGTAGCAAGAAAAAAATAACAGATGGGACAAATAAAAAACAAAGAGTAAGTTTGGAAGCCTTAATTCCTCCAAAATCAGTAATTACATTAACTGTAAATAGTTTTTAAATACTCCTATTAACAGACTGGATAAAAACGAAACAAAAACGAACCATATGTCGTTATGCCAAGACACATCTTAAATATAAAGGCATAGAGAGATCAAAAGAGAAAGGATGAAAAAAACTATATTGTGTAAATATAAACCTAAAACAAAGTTAAGTTAGCTACATTGTGTCAGACAAGGCTGATTTTAAGGAGAGGAGCATTTCCAAAGGCTAAAAGAGGTCATTTCACAAGAAAAAAGGGTCAGTTTAACAAGATATAACAATCTTAAATCTGTATGCTCCTAATAACATAGCTTCAAAATAAAAAGCAAAAATTGATAGAAGAAATAAACAAATCTACAATTATAGTGGAAATTATCATTCCTTTCTCATAATGACAAATGAAAAGATTAAAAAGTCAGTAAAAATATGTAAAATCTGAAAATCACAGTTAGTAAACTTGACGTAACCATATATAGGACACTGCATTCAACAACTGAAGACTACATAGCCCACTGAACATCCATCAGAGTAGACCATATGCTAGGCCACAAACCAAGTCTCAACAAACGTCAAAGGACTGAAATTCTTTGGTGTCTGTTCTCCAACCACATTGGGATTATACTTGAAATCAATAAAAGAGATTACTAGGAAGTCCCCAAAAGTTTGAAAATCTAAAAAAGCCATGAATGAAAGAAAAAATAACAATGGAAATTAGAAAGTGTTGTGAATTAATGACGATGCCAGTTCTGCAATCTGTAGTTTGGTGCAACCCCAATCAAAAGCCAACAGGCTGTTTTGGAGGAAGCTGACAAGCTAACTCTAAAATTTAGTTGGAAATGCAAAGGGCCAACAATAGGAAAGACCATCCTGAACAAGAGTAAAGTTGGTGGACTTTTACTGCCTGACATCAAGACCCCTCAGACAGCCACAGCAATCGAAATAGGGCAGCGCTGATACAAGGAGAGACTGGCAGACCAGTGACAGAAGAGTCCCCCGTACACAGGTGACTGAGGACAACGGCGCAGCTGCAGTGCCGTGGGAAAAGGAGGGTGCTGATCAACTAGAGAGCCATAGAGAGAACACGAGCCTCACCCCTACCTACACCATCAAGTCCAGATGGAACATAGATCTGAACATGAAAGGTAAAATAAAAAGCTTCTACAATATAACATAGGAGACTATCTTCAGGACCTTGGGATAAGCAAAAATTTCTTAAATAGCACATAAAAAGCACCCAGCAAAAGAAAAAGATCGATAAACTGAACTACACTAAAATTAAGAACATCTGTTGATCAAAAGGTGTCATTAAGAAAGTGAAAAGGAAGCCAAGAGTGAGAAAAAAACATTTGCAATATATATTTCTGAAAAAAGACATATCTAGAACCTTTTAAAAACTTCCAGAGGGCCAGCTCCCTGGCGTAGTGGTTAAGTTCTGCACGCTCCGCTTCGGC
Source organism: Tapirus indicus (assembly GCA_031878705.1). Lineage (NCBI taxonomy): Eukaryota > Metazoa > Chordata > Mammalia > Perissodactyla > Tapiridae > Tapirus > Tapirus indicus. Next base: position 59,116,657 of record CM062932.1, read on the forward strand.
GGCCCAAGTTCACGGCTTCGGATCCCGGGTGCGGACCTACCACTCATCAGCCATGCTGTGACAGCAACCCACATAAAAAATAGAGGAAGATTGGCACAGATATTAGCTCAGGGCTAATCTTCCTCACCAAAAAACAAAAATTTTCACAAATCAATAAGAAAAAGACAGACAATCCAATAGATAAAAAGTCAGCAAGACTAGAAGGCCTTCACCCAGAGACCCTCACACTATCAGCACATGCAAAGGAGCTCAGCATAGTTAGTGATCTGGAAATCGCAAACTAAAACCCAGTGAGCTACCACTACACACCCGGCGGAAGGGCTCGAATTTGCAGATGGGACAGTAGATGGAAAAGCAACTGGAACTCTAATATGGTGCCTGAGGACCACTTTGGAACACGGGAAAAAGTTTGGCAAAATCCACTAAAGCTGGATGGACATAAGCCCGGGACCCCACAATTCGCCACCCAAGTGAATAACCAACAAAGTGCACACACGTGCACCCAGAGAAGCGTGTGGAGCAGCCCCACACAGGACACTGCCTGCTCTGGGTCAACTTTGGTAGATTCACGCAGTGGAATATCACACAGCAGTGAGAATGCACAGACTACCTGCCCCACAGTAACGAGAGTGAATGCAGACGGGATGCTGGGTAAGGAGGCCAGACACACGCCAATACATATCGTAAGATTCCCTTTATACCAACTCGAAGGACAGGCAAAATTATTCCAAAACGTTAGAAGGCAGATGAGCAGTAATCTTTGGGGAGGAAAGTCTGCAAGGCACCCCAGGGATGCCTTTGGGTGCTGGAATGTTCTATATCTGCCCTGGACAGTGGTTCCATGGCCAGGTGCACTCAGCAAACATTTACCAAGCTGTACATGAGAATTATGTGCTTTGCTGAATGTATACCATACTGCTAAGAAATTTATCAAAATACATCAATAAGAAAAAGCTCAGCAAGTCCATAAAAGGTGAGCAGAAAGCATGGAGAGTTCCCAGAAAAAGAAACACAGGGGCTTCTCCACACGTGAAGAGACGTTCGGCGTTGCTCCTGGGAAGCCAAGACTTCCCACCCTCCGTCTGATGAAGGGAACGAGGCCGTGCTCGGCTGTGGAGAGACAGCGGCTGACCTCGACACAGCCACTGGGCGAAAGGCACGTTACATATGCTCACACCCTTTAAGTTTTTAAAAGCTTCCTACAGATACATTCTCAAATATATCGGAATGCTCCTATGCACAGATATTCGTCGTAGTTTTGTCCATAACAGCGAGACTGGAGAGGTGACTCCACCAGAGACAGTCCCCAGTGAGGTGATGGGGGTGGCCTCGGGGGGGAATGGTGACGGGGGAGGAGCGTGGCGTGTGCAGTCCACACACGGATAATCCAGGCACCACACAGACACAGGTACGGGGAAGAGCTGTTCAGTGTCCGTGCTCGGATAAGTTGGTGCGACACCACATACCCAGCCACCGGGGAACCTCTCTGGGCACAGTGGTGGCGGCTCGAGGTGGCCCTGCAGCACAAAGACTGCTCACCATGGCTTAACCCCGGGTTCCCCAGACCTACGGGACCAAGTAACTCTGTGCTAAGGAACTCCTAACTGGTTCACAGAACCCATCTGAGAACCCTGCCTGCTCTTCTCCCGCCCCAGACCAGGCCTGCGTGGGCCGAGAGGCACCAGGCAGCACTCACCTGAGAGGAGAGGGCGTTCTTGTGGATTTTCTTATAGATCAGAGCCGGGCAGATGAAGCAGATGAGGCTTCCCATCGTCGCGCCCGTGAGGCCCAGGATGGTCTCCACTGGGAAGGAGGAGCGACAGGAAGGGGTGAAGGCCAGAGGCGAGCCAGCCATGCCACTAAGGCTTATCCAGGCATGCCTCCGGAACACCAGCGAGGAGCAGAGGCACACCCTTCTGTGCCCAAAGGACACTTACGGGTGTCCTAGCGGACACCACGGACACAGGACACTGTGGGGTCTGTGGGAACCCGGGGCCGTTCCTTTCCCGCTATGGAGTCTCGGGCAAGTTCCCTCCTCTCTGTGCCTTAGTTTCCTCACCAGTGAAATGGGGCTAACGTGACTTCCGCCCTTGGTTGTGTGAGCCTAAGTGAGGCAGTAGGAGCAAGTGTCTTCCCCTGGAGCGCAGCACAGAGAGCCAAATGCTGCTCTGATTCCTCTACAGTGTCTGGGCACCCGGCAGGGCTTCTCGGATGGCTCATCTGACATCACCCCACCTGCTGCTCAGCGAGTGACTGAGCAGGACCTGTCCTCGGATGTGTGTAGAAGCCAGGAGCCTGAAGTGTGGGGCCTCTGGGTTGTGATCTGGGGAGGGCACATGCAAGTTCCACTCAGTATCTGACGACAATAAGCTTTGTCTGTCTGCTGGGAGTAGGACATAAATCTTGTTCAGGGCCTTCACTTTTTCCCTTGATGACAGGGCAACATCAGGAGTCGACAGTAAGGAAGGAGCTGCTTTACAAACACTAATTTCACAAATCAGGCCTGTGTCCCTGCACTGGATTCTCTGCCCAGGTGTCAAGTGCTCAGGTTAATGCGTTTGTGGTTCCATTAAGCTGCTACGTTTTATCCTATGCTATTCTTAGGGTGCCAAAGAAAAAAATCACGTGAGTCTCTAGACTTTCTTAGGAGACCAGAGAAGATGGCAGTAAAATTCTGGGTGTCTTGGGTGAACACCAAGACTCGAGGCAGGGACGCCACTTGGTCCCTACATGTAACGGCAAGGATGAGGAGGAACAGGGGGAGGAAAGAGCTGGCAGGAAACCAGTCTCTGGAGCAGCCCTCCCACTTACCGTTTGGGATCAGGATTCCACCGACCATGGTTCCAAACACGATCGAGAGCGTGAGCGCTTTAAACCGCAGAGGGGGCATGTAGCCTCCAGCGGCAAAGGTCCCGTCCTTTTGCTACGTGAAAAAAAATAAAAATAAAAAGGTTTGAAATGACTGATTTCCTCTACTACTCTACTGTAAGCAAGTCCTCAAAGGGCTCTGCCAACATCCTAGGCAGGTGTGGCTGGCAGGCCGGGAGGTGAGCACTCCCGTCACAACCAGGTTTGGCTGAGCAACTGCACTGTGAACCCGCAAACCTGAGCCCACCAGCATCCAGGAAGGCACAGCCTGCGCCTCACGTGAGGTATGGATCGTAAATTCTACAACTTCGCTTCGAAATGTTTGTATCAAGTCCTTCCATTCTCCTTTTAGAGCAAGGCCATGAGAGAGATTTTAAGAAGTGCCACGTAGTACAGAACACAGACCCAGCTCCAGACTGACATTCCTGCCGGTTCCAGAGTGCAGCAGGACGCACACTCGCACATGCACGAGCTCGGCTGCACCATCCTCCTCTCCAGCAGGTGTGTGACATGCAGTCCAGGAAGAAGAGGAGGGTACGATGTGGGGTAACCAAACCCAAAGTTACTTCACCTCCGTGCCTTGGTTTCCTCAACTGTAAACACAGGATACTAGAAGCTTCTCCTCATCAGGCTGTGGTGAGGACCAAATGAGGTGGTAAGAGTGAAGCTTCTGGAACAGTGCCGGGCACAAAGGAGGGGCTCACTGTGATTGATTCCGGGGCTAGGGAAACACCACTCAAGTGAGGAGGCTTCAGAGCCTTCCAGAACTAGAATTTCAAAGGACCCAGTTTCCAGAATAGACTTTTACACAGGTGGCTTTCTTAGGACGGACTGAGGGAGCCAGAGCCAGAATTTCTGGTCGACCTTACGATGATAACTTGTATACGTTCTAGTGAGGAAGGGTGTTAGGTCTATCCCTTTTGACCGAGGAACCCCTGCACTAGAAATCTACCCAGGAAATCCTCCCAGAGGAGAGGAAGAAGGGGGGAAGCGACGTGCATGAAGGAGGTCGTGGGAGAGTTACCCGTGAGCGGTCAAGGGTGAAAGACCAGCAACAACCAGAGCATCCGACAAGAGGTGAAAGAGCAAGGGCACAGAGACGCTGTGGGTTTCTATGACGACATCAACAGAAGCCAGCAGAAAACACAGCAAAACGAATAAGGAAACACGCACAAATGCCAAGCCGTCTGTACAAGGATGAAGGTATGTAGGTGAATTTTCTTTCTTAGTTGAACATTTCCTTTAATGCCACTATTGTTTTTATTAAAAAAATGATAATGTGTTATGTACAGAAACACAATCACTGTTCGGGTATAAAGGGTATGTTTGCATCAAACAGCGAAAGATAAAGTCAGCAAGGTCTAACCTCACAGGGCTGAGGCAGGGCCAGGCCATCAGGGAGGACCCCACGGCTGGAGGAGCTGGCCCCACTGTCACCCCCCGAGGGACAAAGTGCTAAGTCGTGCCTCGCTTGGCGCCCAGGTGCCTGAACAGCTACTGGAGGTGAGAGGCAGACTGGAGGAAGGAGGGCAGCCAGGCCTTCAGGGCTCAGCATCTGCCATCAGGTGCTGTCTCTGGTGGCAGAATCCTCAGGAAACTGCCTCAACCACGTGCTGGCCATGTGGACAGTGAGCCCTGTTCCAGCTGTTCAGAGGCCAAGGCGCCCACCCTCTGCCCAGCTGTTGGACTCTGCCCTGGAGTCTCTGGGACCACAACTCCTCCCCTGCTCCTAAGCAGTTCAAGTGCAACTTGTGTGGCCACCAGGAGCCCTGGCTGACACCGCAGACCAGGCTCAAGGACCTCAGGCTGGGGACACAAGACACTGTCACAGAGAAAAGCCGCAGGTCCGTGGGCTCCCAAGACAGGTGTCCTTGGGCACGAGCTATTCCACATGCGCCTTCTGTCGTTAGCTCAGGAACAGTAGAGAGCCAGGGGAGTTCTGGTTCCGACCTGTACGTCTGAGAACCCCTCATTAAGGACTACACAGCACTGTGCCTGCACACACGAGGGGGAACGAAACGTAGCCTCTGATGGCTCAGACGTCTTTTGTCAAATTTTCAAAAGTCACACAAACATAAAGAGAGTAGCACACTGACCCCAGAGCCCATCTGCTGACCTGGTTCCTCCACATTCCCACCCACTCTTCCCCCCACAGGACTGCTCTGAAGAAAGCCCCAATTTCCAGCTACTTCTCTGATTCGGGGAAAACAGCAGCATAGCTGGGAAGTCACGGGAGACAGGCCTAACCTGCATGGACGCTGGCCTGACTCCACCTCTCCCGTGTGAATTGATCCCTGTCTGTTCTGGTGCTGTCTCTTTTCTCCAAAGTTAGTTTAAAAAAAATCCCTATTAAAAGATTTCATTTTAACTGAAGCTTTTTTGTTTTTAACTAGGAAAGCTCCGTCTACCACAACCCAGGAAGATAAAGAACTAGCAAAAGCCAAGAGAAGAAAATGTAACTGGGATCACAGCAAAACGGTGTCTGAAGGGCCTCGAGAACCTTACCTGCTGCTCAAAAAGCAGTGTGTTCAAGGCCTGTCTGCAGGGCAGGATCATCATGGGGAAGCCCACAGCCACCGACATCATGAAGCCCACTCGGATCATCTCGGTCACCAGGTTGGAGGGGAAGTGCATCAGCACGTTGCCCGCGATGGCCTCGGTGAAGCTCACGTAGCCAAAGAACCCCACCTGTGGGAGGACAAGAGCAGAGGGCACGTGTGCTGGGGCCACACCCACCCCTGCAAACGGCCTGCAAGCCACTTCCCAGCAGCTTCAACAAGACCAAAGCCCCGTCGGGCTCCTCCCTCATAAAATTTCTTGACGACCAGAAGGCTAAATGCCTACAGGTGAGGGTCTGATATGGCTTTTCACAAGGATGACAGGGCACCAAGAAAATGGAGCTCCCTGCACGAAAAGGAAAGAGCCAGAATGACCCACAAACCCACACACAGAGGGGTCAATCTCAATCTGGTTTCAAAATCCAAACCAGGGAACTGTGGGGTAAACCGTGGTCCCGCATGTACTGAGACACAGTGTCGACGACAGTGTGCACAGACCATTTGTAAAAACTGACAAGAATGACCCACAAACCCACACACAGAGGGGTCAATCTCAATCTGGTTTCAAAATCCAAACCAGGGAACTGTGGGGTAAACCGTGGTCCCCCATGTACTGAGACACAGTGTCGACGACAGTGTGCACAGACCATTTGTAAAAACTGACAAGAATACTGAAACCACGAAGTCTAGAGAAACAAGCTATAATCTTAGCGTAGTTCTAATTTTAGTTGCTATATAAAAAAACTAACAAACAGGAGCATTAAGAAGACTGGAAGGGGGGCCGCAGGGTGGCGCAGCGGTTTAGTTCGCGCTTGGCAGCCCGAGGTTTGCGAGTTCGGATCCCGGGCGCCCACCAACGCACTGCCTGTCAGCCATGCCGTGGCGGCGTCCCATATAAAGTGGAGGAAGATGGGCACGGATGTTAGCCCAGGGCCAGTCTTCCTCAGCGAAAAGGGGAGGATTGGCAACAGATGTTAGCTCAGGGCTGGTCTTCCCCACAAAAAAAAAAAGAAGACTGGAAGAAAAATCTACCAAGACATGAGATGTAACTACACCTGTGCGCTGGGACTTGAACTGATCCTCCTCTGCTACCACACCTTCCATCTCCCGTAAGGGACACGCCCCTTTTCTATAGTGAATCAGCAAAGGTCTTGGAGAAGCAGGAAGAAGAGGCCCCCAGTGAGCATGATCTGGGGGGCAGCCCTGTGCTGAGACGCCCGTGCTCCTCCTGGGATGCAGGGCAGAAGCGGGCTCATGGGCCGGCTTGGAGCTGACTTGAGGAGCAAGCTGCCCTGTGGGTACTGAGCACTGGGATGGGAAAGAAGCGAAGGGTAGGCTTACACAGGGTCGAAGGCCAGGTCTGTTCCTGGGGCACTGTAAGGAGCTGGAGGGAGGCAGGGTCAGGCTGGGCACAGCTGCCTGTGACATGGGGGAGGAGGGGAGGGTGTGAAAGGGTCCTACCGTGACGTAGAAGGTGGTGACCACGTTGAGGGAGGAGGCAAATATGGAACTCATGGTTTTCACCGATGGCTCATCCAGGCTGTCGTAGGTGGGCAGAACCTGGCTGTATAAAAACAATCGACCTCACAAAGCAGATTGCAGAGAGAGACACACCCTCCCCCGGCTGCGCTGGTTCCCAGGTTCCCAGCTGACAGTCTCTGACACCTTCCTTCCCACCACACTGGCCACCATAGTAACTCAGGGCCGAGGCCAAGATTGTGCAATCCTACAGACAGCAGAGCGCAGCGGTATGCACTCAGAGCCCTCCCCGAACACGCTCTCTGTAAACATTTCAGAAGTGCCACAGAATGAAAGGCCGCTTGTTCCAAGCAGGAGCATGACTGCTCCAGGGAGCGCTGGGCTGGGCTGAAGCAGCCTGTGTTTACAGGGGAAGCAGGAAGCGGTTCAGGGCATTGCTGTCAAAAGAATGGAAAGTTAAACAAACAGAAGCCGGGCCGGGCTGCCCGCCCACCTCAGCGCCTCAGTGTGGGCGATCAGAGCTGACAAGGACAGGAGATACTCCGCACCCATCTCTGCTGCCCCCTCAGTGGGCAGGAGTCACCCATGGACAGCTGCCCTCCCCTTGGCCTGAATGGAGGGCACCAGGCTGCCACATGCCGACGCAGCCCAGAGAGGTGGCAGAGGACCTGTGAGGGAAACAACACAAACGTCTGGGTTCTGACCAGCTCCTCTCAGGTGGGAGTGGGGTCCACACCAGTGAGCCCCAGCTTAGGGGAGCAGCATCGGGTCCCAGGACAGGGGCTTCCCCCCCAACTACCAGTACACAGCAGGAGGAGTCCCTGCCCCAGGAGCTTCAGGTACCGTAGGGAGGGGGCTGGGCCCAGCACGTGGCCATGGACAAGTGTGGAAATGCTGAGGCGCCGGCCCTCCTCCAACCCTGCCCACCCCCCAAGGACCCCTGATGGCAGGAGCCATAGACCCCCCCCCCAGAGGCCACCTCAACACCCCACAGAGCATTTGCAGACCACCCACCTCGCTAAGCAGGCCCCATGACTCAGTTTACCTGAGTCAGGCGGAGCTTTCTCCATGCAGCCCCGGGCTTGCTCTTTGTCTGCCCCACTGCACAGACCCAGGCCCCTCTGTGCTCAGCGTTCTCTTGGCCGCTCCTCAAGGCCACAGGGCCTGGTGGTTCTGCACCACCAAGTACTCATTTACTATGAAGTGAGACCAGAGAGCAAAGCAGAGGCCTGGCCTGTCCCTGCAACGAGGAGACCAGTCACGCAGGTGGGGCCTGGCGGTCACCTGCGAAGGGCAGGCAAGAGCCCTGCCCTGCACGCCCTCCGATGTAGGGTGCCATGGAGGGAAGAGCTCATCTCTGCCCTGGGACAGGGAGGTCCGCCTACAGGCCACACAATTCCGTCAACCCCTCGCCAGCTGCTCATCAGGGGACTGTGGGCATATCTGCAGGCCCGATGCACCTCTGTGAGCAGCAGAACAAGACGTGTGCTCACAACCCTTCCAGAACCTATAATTTGACCTAAAAACCAAACCCAACAGATGCGCGCTGGGTTCTACGTGGCCACCACCAAAAAGCCCAACCACGGATCTATTTTTAAAAAAGCAACTCGCGGACAAAAAGGACAATGGGTAACTAGGTACAGGTGAAGAGTGGAACTTCCTTCACCGATTACAAGGAGAACACTAAACAGCAAGAGTGGAGCATGTTCTGGGGGAAATCAAGCTGCCAAGAGAGACGGTAAAAGGGAAATGAGGATCTGGATCTCGCATGTGGGTGTGAACACAGCAGATGAACAAATTTATCTGTCACGTTAGTTTACGATTGGCACCATCCATGCCCACGAGAGCTACGGGGGGGCCTGCTCTGCCAGCCCCCCGCACACGGATGGTCTTTTCCTGTCCCTGCCAAATTTATGCCTCTCTCTTGAGCAGGTTACTGTTCCGACCGGGCACGAATCACTGGCTCTTGTCATTTTGGTGGCGAAGGTAATGCTGCTAGAATTTTGGAAATAGCCTGATCTGCATTTACAGGGCTCCAAGTGCCAGGGACGAGGCACACTCATGCATGCACGCACGGACACACACACACAGACCTCTGAAAGCGTCCCAGTGGCAATCTCAAGTCAATGTTGGTGCAATTTCTTTTAAATATTCTCACACGAACAGCTAATTCTGGCAAAGCGCTCAGGACTCTGTGAATCAGATGGTTTGGGCTGTTCTGCGTCCCCACAGCCAGCCCTTCTCGCGGGGGATTTGGCAAACTGGGCGCTCGTGCCAGCAGTGCCGGCAGCACATCTCAAGTCAACTTCTCTCTCGATGAGAACATAGCTATCTCCCCCAACCTGGAGGGGAAAGGTCACAACTGAATAAGACACGACTCTTCGGTGGCCTGCATAGTCCAATTAAACAAAAGGGATGATTCCTGTCTTCCTGCCTCGTGCCCCCACCACATGAAACACACTCACACTCGCGCTTGGCCCCCCGAGCAGGCAGTACTTACGACTGGCAGGCGAAGGACATGCCGAAGATGGGGATGCAGCGGAAGACGCCCTCCCAGCGCATGTAGCTGACCCGCTGTAGCCACTGCCCCCCGAAGAGGCCATGCTTGAGAGAGGAGAGCACAATCTGCACGAGAGAAGACAGAGAGCTTGAGGACCAGTCAGCAAACACAGCTGGGACTCAGGACCCCGAACCCCGGGCAGGGCAAGAGGCAGGACGAGGGCATGCAGCTCGCCTGCTCCACATCTCGGCTGTGGGCTCCCCCACAGCACAGCCTGGTGCCACCAGCTGGAGGGGCCGGGGGTCCCACACCTTCCCGGGCTCGCTGCCTCTGCTGTGCCACACGCTGCCAGGAGAAGCACTGGCCGCAGGGCCTTCCTGGCCCTCGGGGGCAGATGCCTGGGCAGGGGCCACTTTGCACAGACAGGAAACAGCAAGGCCCACCCGTGCCTCAGGTGACACGACAGTCCCCACAAACTGGGCAGGTCCTTCCCCAGCCCTACACAGACGTGTTTTAAAAGACAAACCCAGTGAGCACGGGGCTGTCTGGAGCATAGGGGTAACTGTCACTGGGCTGGCCCCCGCTCCGGTGCTCGGTCTGCTAAGGAAAACCTATCGCAAAGATTTCCAGGTTCTGCTCCCTCAGGAACGATCACTGCTGACCTTCCCAGTGGATGGGCAGGCCTAGGGGCTCAGGGCCCAGGGTGCTCCCACTGGGAAGCACCCAAGCACTCAGGAAGAAACAAACATCCTGAGCATCAACTCCACCCTGGACCCTCCCTTCTAGTCGGTTATAAACACTCATTTAGAAAACAACTTGTCCCCGAGAGGAAACGCTGCCACCATGACTTCTGGTCACAAATCCTACATAAAAAGCCCTTCTGTAAAATAAGGAGCGTCCACACTGATTTCTCAGAACCAGTCACGGTCCCCTGCCCTGGAGCCCTCCCCTCTCCTGCCGTTGACTGCACCTGAGTCCAGTTGGCCCCGTCTGTCCACCGGGGCTCATACGGATAATTCTAACATCACTTCCCAGGCTTTTAGCTACTTTCCTGTCACCCCAGGAGGCAGTTGGCGGCCAGACCAGACCCACGAGTACCTGGCACTCACCACAAACATGAACACGGTGTAGAAGATGAGGGCCATGGCACTGAAGGACTGGATGGAGGCCATCATGTTCCTCTGCAGGCTAAGTGGGAGCACGATGCACAAGGACACCACGAAGAGCAGGAGAACACGGAAGGTGCCGGTCACCTGGAGGGAGCCGAGCGCAGGCTGGGCAGGCATCACACCAGTAAACCCCGTGCCTCCAAACCTGCAGGCCCGGCATGCACCCCAGGGCATAAGGAAGCTTCCCCTACCGACAATGCTGATCTGAGATGTGGACTTGCAGAAAGGTCGCACTGAGCTGCCAAATAGGCAGCCACAAGCATTCCAATAGACCAGACGCTCGAAAACGTCCTTACCTGAAACCCAAACAACCGAGCAAAGAAGTTGGACCCCAAGTCACCAATCACAACGTAGAAGGCAGCGCAGGTTCCCAGCATCAGCCCAATCATGCTACAGAGAAGAAAGTCCTGGGTTTGAAATAGCATTTCAACAGGAATCCGTGTCTATCACCATCAAAACTGGCCCCCTTAGCCAAGTACCCAGCTCAGGCCTCGCCTGTGGTCCCAGGAGGGAGCCCCAAACACCGAGCCCTGTCCCCATGGTGTCACTGCTGACATGTGGTGCCCCAAAGGCTGGATGCGATTTCGAACATTCAATAGTTTACTGGACTCGGGCATGTTTTGTGGAGGTCACTATTGTACTCGGAATGAACACTGAAGCACACTAAACTTGTCTTTACGTGGTACTGTGTTCTCTCCACAGGAGGGTCTAAAAGTTCTTTTAGGTGCTACTAAAATGCACTGTGATGTTAGACAAGTTAAAAGAACAATCAACTGCTTTCAAAAAAGCTTGTTCTTTTGAGTTTACAATTCCCTAATTTAGAAGCCTAAAAGTGCAATTTCCCAGCAACTTTTTCATCTCATAAAATTTTACTCCAAAGGGAGAAAAGTATGACATTCCAATTTAATGCCAGCTGTAGGCAGCAGTGCCGGGGGTGCAGGCTTCGGGAACGTCACTGAGAGGCTAACTGCAGCACAGGGAGAGCTGTTTTGCTGTGTTTCTCAAGTTCTCCACTTTTACGTTTTTCTTAGTAAGACTTAAATAAGCCTTTCAGCCTTGACACTAATCATTTTAGGGGTACAATAAATTGAACTTTCAACTATTTAGTAAGTAACTCTTCAGAAAAATATTACAAGTTATGAACCAATCCACATCTGAAACACATCGTTCATTTGTAGCAATCCTGCAGTTTCTCTTTGGCTTCAGGTGAAGAATAAAGAGAATAATACCAAGCAAAGTTGCACCATCTACCTGGTCTCCACCAGCATCTTCCCTGCTTTTCCGTACGCGTGCAATGCTAGTGCAAGAGAAAGAAGAATTAGTGCTCAACCCAACAGCATGAGAACACATCAGGAAACGGTGTGAAGGGCACCTGACAGAAGTCCGCTGCTCTGCAGTTTCACGGGCAGGAGGGTTTTCTTATTTTAGTCCCATGCTTTTTTCAGATCTACCATCGACAAACGGAAACCACAGAAAACAAGGACAAACTCAGGGAAAGACACAGGCGAGCTGGTTTTTTTCACTCAAAAAAAAAAAGAACCGTTCCTGGGAAGTAGCACTTCCCCACACGGCGGTCATGGAGGAGGCCGGCCGGGAGCAGAGGCTGGGCCTGCGCAGACAGGTGCTCCAGAGGGCTCGGGCAGCCCAGCCCAGCCCAGCCCGCCCAGCTTTCAGAGCCCGCACCAAAGGGATTTGGGTAAGGGTTCACTCTTTGTGATTTCAGAAGAAAATTTAGAGAATGCCTTCAAGTGTAGCACTTTGGGACAGGAGGGGACAAGTGCTCTCAGGCCTGCCCCCTTTCAAGGTAGACAATCAGGGAACCACACTGGTGAACACAAGTCCTACGGCAGAGAGGAGGCGCCTGTCCTCCCTTCCCAACAACAGAATTGCTTCCAGCAGACGAGAGATTAAGAGCTGACTCGGCAAGGCCCCTCCCAGACCTAACAGAGGTCCAGTAAGCCCTGTGCTCCCCGCCACAGTTCAGCAGGACGAGGGCAGAGAGAAGTCCCGGTCTCCCAGGACAGGTGCATGTGACAGGACAGCCCCAGCTTCCTGCCCCTTGTTCCTCCCTCACACAGGGTCAGGGCCCTCCAAGAAGATTCGGAAAACAGGAAACCTGCAGGCAGTTGGTGTGAACGAGTCCAAGAAACACTCATTGTTACTTTCAAATTACTTAGGAAGAGGCACAGCGTTGCCAAAACCAAGAGACCTGGCATCTGACTCGGGCGACACCGGCTACGACCGGGCAGATGGCCCGTGAGACACAAAGCCTTCTGCCGCAGGGTCACTCTGGCCTCCCCTGGCTTGTCTGACCACCGGACGGAGACTCACGTCTCAGGTTCATCTAGCAACACCCGTTTGCATCATAGAGCAACCTGAAGCTGAGGCAGTGTCTTACGCAGGATGCTGATCAAGGTCAAGCTCAGTTTCAAAACTAAGAACTCCAGACAGAGACAGCAGCCCAAGGCCACATTGTCACCAAAGAGAGGCCCTCCAACCCTCTTGAGGACAGCGGTCAGGCAGCACGCCCCTGGACACAACACAAAACCCAGTGCCCCGAATGTGCAGGTGGCTGCACTCCTGGCCATCCCGTTCCTTTTCTTTCTCCAAAGTAAGCTGAGCACCTGCAGCAGATGCCAAACGCTCAAAGCACCCTGCCATCCTGAACACACCGGTCCAGACAGAGAGGCAACAGCGGGCCCTCGAGGAAGCCAGAGGACAAGTCGGGAGGTGGCACTCTGCTCCCAGACCGACTCAACTGGTCCCCAGGACAACATCCTAACGGGGCTGCCCCCGAGGTGCTGCCTGCACTGAGGGCCTGGTGTTCCAGCCTCCCCATTCTCCCCCTTTTCTTCACCTGGGCCAGGCCCACACACACTTGCCCCCACGCACACACCACACACACCACCCCAGCCCACAGATGTACCCCCACACACACCATTTCAAGTATCGATCCCTCAACAACCTCTAACCCTGAATCTCAAATACAAATGCCCAGTAGCCCCCCCACCCCTTAGCCTCCTGCCTGGCATGGCACCAGGAAGGCAGAAGGGGCCCGGGACTGCCCTCCTGCCCCTCTAGGGTGGAACCACAGCGCCAGACCAGTCCCGCGAGGCTGGGAGGCGTCTGCAAGAATGGTTTCTGAGCAAGCACACCTCGGTGCAGACTGGACAGCCCTATCTCAGGCCTTCTTCCTCCATCTGTGACAGGCATTCCGCAGCTAACAGGCCAGGCTTCATGGGGACAAGGAGCAAGCGTAGCCTCGACACTGGTCTAAGTAGCACTGTTGCTGTGTGCAGAGCCAGGACTGGCATCAGGAGGGGCTCTCCAGTCTTTCCCACCTGCCCTCCCCATGTCTTTCCCCAGGGAGGCTGGGCAGCAGTTGCCCTGGGCCCTGACACGGGTCAGCTTCTTCTCCCGGGGCCACAGCCTGGCCCATGGCTCCATGGCTGTGTGGACACAGAGCTGACCCCCAACTCACCGCATTCAGGGCAGGACCCCGGCCCCACTCCCAACCTCTCCACCCGCCCCCCCAAAGCCTTCTGCTTGCCAACACCCAGCAGCAGGGCAGAGATGGGGGTGCATGCTGATCAAGACAGAGTGGGGCGAGCTCAACCCAGCCAGCCCCAGAGGCAGATAAACAAGGGCGGGGAGGGTGTAAAGACGCCTGCGTATCAGAAAGCTTGCTTTTACAGCCCTCATTTCCCAAGCCAAATATCCACGTGTGCAGGTCACACGTCTGAGGACAGGCAGGGAGAAAACTGGCTGGACAGGCCCTCTGCAGGCCCCATCCCGGGCCCAGGAGTGGGTGGCAGGCTGACCAGGGCCACAGAAACCCAGGCAGTCGGATGACAGGACCACAGACACAGCACTAGAAGCGTGCGCTGCTCACACCTGAGAAGGCAGAGCCACACTCTCGACAGGGTGGGGTCTGGGGCTCACAGCAGCCTCGCGGGTGCCAAGACCACTAAAGGAGGCTGACTAGCTGGAATATCTGTATGTCTTCTAAAAATGGGGTTTAGAAAAGTCTGTGTGAAAGTAGGACACGCAGGGCGAGGGAGCAGCAGGTAAGAAGTGGATAAAATTCATAAAAATAGCCCACAAGCAGCAAACAAAAAAACACAAATAATACCAACAGAAAAATCCACCAGTGCTGTAATTCCCCAGACTGGCAAAGTTCATTCTCCAGCAGATGCCGATGCACTGGCCACGGCAGAGGGGGCAGCGTGTGATCACTGCCAGGGGTAACCAAACTGAGACACCGCCGCAAACTCAAACTTGAGGCTCAGCATGGCATCAGGTGGAGAAAACCATCCACCTGCTCTGCAGAGCGAGTGTGGTTTAAACAGGCTATTTGTTCAAGCTATGTCTGCCACTCTGGGAATTTCCGCACCCTCCCCTGCACTGTCTCCAGGTCTAGACGAAGGCCGTCTGTCCATCTCCTCACCCCCACAGCTGCCCAACGCCCAAAGATCCAGCAGACGATGCACACTGGGGGGTCTGCCAACAAGGGCCGTCTGTCCCCACCCGGTGGCACGGGGATGCAATGGGGGCTCTCCTCTTGGGCCACCCTCTCTGGCTGCAGCACAAGCTCATGGTGGCATCTCTCACCCAGGAGAAGGCAGAAGATGGGGAGAGAGGCCCTTTCGGTAGGTCTCTGCGTGCGAGCAGCAGGAGACGGCCCAGGTGTGAGAGGGCTGCTGACCCCCAGGGTCCGAGAGAGAGTCTCGTCTCTTCCCGTCTAGGGCTCCTTTCCAAGTGTTGGGTCTCTCCATTTCTGAGACAGTGCCAAGACAGAGCCAGGAAAAAGGGCAGCTGAGGCTGCAGCCTGGGCCCTAGGGGACTCTGGGAGCTCACACAGCTGAGCCATCTCGTTTGGTACCAAAGACACAACAGGAGACAGTTGGTGGCTTCAAATCTCTTGCTCCTAGCAGTCAGAACCGGCTGCAGTCACCCTGCGCAGTGAAAGGTAGGACCCCAGCAGCCATGTAGAAGGGCGTCTGTCCATGGGGTAACTTTCTTTCGGTCGGTCACATCTAGCCAAACCAGTTTGCCTTCTTAGGGACTTTCTAAGAATAATCAGACAGCTGTCAAAACCCATGGCCTCCCCAGTCTAGGGTCACCCGTCCTCTCTGAGGGCACAGCCAAGCACTTCACGGGGTATCTGCTACAGAGACCCTCAGTAGGGAGAAAAGTGTCACCCTGAAGGCCATGGCCCACCCACGGAGGAAGGGGCTGCTCGGAGCCCACTTCATCAAGCTGAGTTAGGTCGCCTCCCCGTGGGTCAAGTGCAGCTGGTCAATCTCGCTTCCTCAAGGGACTCCGACAACAGTAAAAGAACCTGACAGCACCCTTCTCACCGGAAAGGAAAGAGAAGGAAGCACCCCTTCAGTCCCGAGGTCAGAACGATGCTAGCACGTCCGTGCCAATGCCTAATAGACAGAGTGGAAGGAAACCCGAGGTCATGCAGCCAGGGGCCCCCAAACGGATCCTGCAGATGGTTTTATTTTGTTTGGCCCCTGTGACTCTGCACACTGTTTCCTCTCACCACCTCCTCTTGGCTGTGAGAGCTGAGAGCTGAGGGCCACGCTGGCCCCTCCTCGGGCGGACCGCATCCCGGCCACACACTGCCTTGGGGGCCGGGGGCTTTCATCTGGAGACCAGGAATTCTCCCCAGACTCACACAGGACCAGCTCCTGAGAACACGCGTGTTGGTATTTCAGCACCCACAGCAAGAGCCAAAAGGTTCTGAGGCATGCAGAGGGAATGCTGTCTTCACACAGCAGCCTGAGGGCAACAGGCAAGTGAGGGACCCTGTCTTCAGAGCCACGCCGCCTAGGAAACATCCAAACTGAAAGGAAGCAGAAGGCGCAGCCTCCTCTCCCTCGGCCCAAATCAAAGCAAGCAAGAACGAAAGGAAAGGAAACTGCAATCAACAGCGTCAGGAAACAGAGAAGGCCGTGGCGAGGTGGGTGACTTGACCCCGGCTACAAGCCTGGCCCAGGACAGTCTCCGCCCTGGCATCCAAAGTCGGGGAGGTGCAGCAAGGCCCCTGGTGGGTGGCTCCGAAGGCTCTGGGTGCTCAGGAAGGGGGACAGCAAGCAGGCCCCCAGGGCAAGGGGGAGCTGCTGGTTCTGCCCGAATGTGGAAGGGGAGATTCTCTATGTGCATGTGCTTAAAGGGGAGACAGGAGACCAGGGATCTCCTCAATTCTGAAGCACATGTTTACATTAAGTTTCTAAAAGTTGCATTAAGTTTTAAAATAAGAAAAACAATTGCTGTTCAAGGAACTCATTAAGAATAAAGTGGAAGAAAAGTAAATAAACAAAGGAGTAGGGCCCCAGCCCCCAGACCTAGAAAGCTGCCCTTCTGAAGAGGGTGCTAGAGGTCCAGCTGCCACCTCGAGAGCCGACATTCTCACCCAGGCCAGCGTAGGTTCTCCGTTTGCTCAGGCTGGCGGATTTCACCAAGAACATGCAGGACTGGTGCGTCATCCAAGAACAGAAAACCAAGAGCAGGGCCCCCAGGACGATGCCACACTAGAGGGTTGAAAGAAAAAGAGATGTTGACAAAATAAACTAATTGAGTGTGTGGACCTCACACACTGACCAGCACGTGCGTGGCTCAGGACAGCCCCCCCCCCACTTCTCCGCCCCTTGCAGACACAGGGCCCAGCTCTGCCTCACTCCCCCGCCTAAGGGTGACAATTCCTAGCATTGAAAGGGACCAAGTCCCTGGATGTGGTGGCCACACGCTTTGTCCCAGGGCCTTAAATGTGTGCCCGATCCTGAAAGAGCAGCAGGAACACCAGTCCTTCCGAGAGTCCTACGACCACCAAGGTGCTGCCAACAACTAGTCTCCCCAGATCTCTGTGCGCACCCTACAGTCAACCACCTTCTAGCCACTTGGATCAACAGCTACGAGTGGTGAACACATTCTGGAAGAAAGAGATTAAAAATGACATTTACGCCTTTCTTCTAAGTTAAACAGACGCTCACCATCTGACCCAGCAATTGCACTCCTAGGTATTTACCCAAGAGAAATGAAAACATGTGTTCATGCAAAAACCTGCAAGCCAATGTTTATAGCAGGTTTATCCATAATCCCAAAACTGAAGAAACAACCCAAATGTCCTACTAGTTTCTACTAGAGCTGAACATGCACACATCGTAGAATCCAGCTATCCTCCTCAAAGGTAAATACCCCACAGAAATGGACGTGTGGTCAGAGCCTGTGCACATGTATTCATAAGAGCTCCAAATGGGAAACTGCACCAGTGCCAACAAAGGTAAAAAATAAGTACATTGAAGCACGTCCACACAACGAATACTAGCCAGACACGAAACAGTATGACTCTGTTTACACAAAGTTAAAAATCAGGCAACACTAATCTATAGGGCTAGAGGTGGAATGTGGGCCCTTTGGAGGGAGGCGGGGGCTGGAGGGCTGTGGCGATGTTGTGCTCCCTAATGTGGGAGCTGGTTACACATTTGTTCACTTTGTGAAAACTTATCAAGAGTACACCTCAAACGTGTGCACTTTTCTGTATGCATGTTATACTTCAACAAAACATCAGCATTTTTTTTTAACTGCCAAAATTACTAAAACCAAACAAACAAAAAACCCAAAACCAAAACTTTTTTTAAACGACATGGCTGCCAGACACTAAAACACACATCCCCAAATTGTCCGTTGCCCTCATGCTATGCTCTGGCCGAGGAGCTTCCCCTGGAGAATGCTGAGTCCACGTGGGGGTGGCCGTCCCAACTCTGCCAGGCCCTCGGGACAGTGTGAACTGCTTCCAGTTCTCTGCTTGCACGTGGCCCTCCACCACGAAGCTCTTCCCCGGCAAGTCGGTGTGGCCCGTTTAAATGCTCTGGCAGGGGCCTCGTGCCCACACGGTAGACACTCAGTCTGTGGACGGCTGAATCTTCTAGGCCTGAAAGCGCGTTTCGCAGGCGTCCACACCAGAGCCCCGCCACGGTGGCACTTCCCAGACGAGCAACAGGGACGGCAGCACCGTACTCGCAGATGCACAACCGGCCAACTACACATCCCAGGATGCAGTTCTGTGCCAAGCCAGCCGCAATGCACCCTGGGACACGTAGTCCTTCCCAAAGTACCCAGAGGCGGCCGCGCACGTCGGGATTCGCAATGCCCCGTTACAGATGTTGCCCGAGGGCTCTAGAAGCTGCCAGCGTGGCCTCCCACAACTGCCGGCAGGGTCCCTGTCCTCCCGCCGACATGCTCACCAACCAAGTCAGATCGACGACTCACACGGGAACCCTAAATGCATCCTCACCTCTATGTGAGGGATGGAAAATCCTCAGATTAAAAAAATTTTTTTTTGCTATTTTTATCCAAAAGACGCTAAATATGAAAAATGCAAATGCTTGTTAATCTAAAATTAAACTACTGGTGCCCATTTTCAGTTTCCGAAATGTCCATCTTATTTTCATTTTTCTATCTATTTAGTTTCATCACGTTAGACTGGTCTTTGTAGCCTTGCGGCCACCTGCCCTGCCCCTGCGTCCCCCTCCAAGGGAGCCAGCTCTCTGGTGGCAGCTCCTGCCCACGGCGCAGGGGTGGCAGCAACTGGAAGATGAGAAGTTCACTTTTAGGAAAGAAGTTACCAATCTGATAATTCCATCAACCTCCCTTTTTTTAAAGTACCGAACACCGGTTTATTTGTGGATTATTTAAACAGAAGACTAAGGAATCCACATCTCAGAAGCGTGACTTTCTTCCGGGCGGTATTTAATGTTGGCACACCAATTCTTTACTATCTCAGATGTTTCAATTGGGGTGACATATGCACACGGTGAGCCGCGCAGATCCTAAGTGCACGATCTGGCGAATTTCGTGATCACTGTCACCGGCGCCCCGGCCCAGTTCCAGGGCCCGGGGCTTGACTCGCGTGCTTCTGAACACAGTGCAGCCGGGTCGGGGTTTAAACAGTAACAGGAAAAGAACGCTGAGCCCTGCGGTCACTTTCCGTCTTCGGAAGGGCACTTTTCTCGGCGCGCCTCGCGCCCGGGTCTGGAGTCGGGAACCGAGCGGAGCTGTCGGCCTTCCAGGGGGTCCTCGGGTCTCCCCAGCAGACCCCCGGCGGCGGGCCCGCGCCTCCACCCGGCCCTGGTTCCGCCCCGCCCGGGGAGCAGGGGCTGTGCGCGGGGCGAGCCGGGCGGCGAGGGCGGCGGCCGCTGGCCGCTGGACTCACCTGTTTGAAGCAGAAGGGCATGGTGAGGACACTGACCCCTACTATGCTGTTCACTATGTTCGTGATCAGCCCCCAATTGGAGGCGGCGGCCGCGGTCATAGCGCGGGGTCCGAGGCGCCGGGACGACGTGGAGGCGCGAGACCCTGAGGGGGACGGGCGGCTGCCTGGAGGAGGCGGCCTCGTGGGAAGACGGAGGGCGCAGTCAACCTCCCGACTCCGCCAGGCTCCGCGGCCGCCTCATGGCTTCGTCCCCCGCTGGCTCGCGCCGGCCGCCTCCGGATCCCCGCGCCCAGACCCGGAAGAGCCGCCAGGCGCCAGCCACAGACACCTCAGCCCGGCTTCGCGGCCGCCCTGGCGCGCACACTTCCGCCTTCCGCGGGCTCGCCTGCCCGGAAGTGACGACGAGGGGGCGGGGCTCGGCGGGGCGCGCACCCACGAGAGGCGGGCCTGGACGGGCGGGCGGGGAGGGGCGGGGCCTATGGGCGGGGCTATTCGGAGGCGTGGCCAGGCGAGGCGGGCCTCGGCGGGTCGCGAACCAATACAGGCGGGGCGAGGCCTGAGGGGGGCGGGGCCTGTATCTGTGGGGCGGGGCCTGGCGGCTGCGCACCCATCAGAAGCGCCGCTCTAGTCCTCCCCGGATGCTGGGCTCCTGAGCCCCGCTTTGCAGGAGATGGAAGACCAGGGGCTTCCCTCTGCGGGGCCTTCATCCGGAAGAGCATTGGAGGGCAGGAGAGAAAGGGCTGCACTGCGCCTTCCGGAGGAAAGCTGGGTTTCGAGGGTTCATTTTAGCAATTACATCCTAGGACCGAAATCTAGGAGGGCTTCAAGAAGGAAGTGGCTTTAGGCTGGGCCTTGAGGGACAAGTGGGAATGGAGGTTGGAGAGGCCTTTGGGGAGGGGAGAGAACAAAGAAGGGCCCTGATTCGTCTGTCAATTCTTAGCACCTGGCAGATGCTCACTGTGTGTCTGCTGAATGGATGCATAGACAGGAGGCCTGGAAAGGGCCTTCTCAGGAAGAAGCAAGTAATTCCAGGCCGGCTAGAACCGTGCACAGGAAGAATTAAAGGCAACTGGGAGAGGATAGGGGGAACCATGTTTATAGGCACATGAAGGACCTTATGTCTTAGAGTAGAGGCTGATTCCTCAGCTCTAGGCAGTGCAGCCATTAGTAAGGCTCTGTCCCACCCCTCAACCCCAGGCACCAGAGGAAGATGAGGAAATGCCTGGTAAAAGAGTAATTAAATTCCAAACCAAAATAATAATGCCATTCATTCATTTTTATATAAATCATATGTACGTTCTATAGCCTTTTTATTAATTATTTAATTTTTATGAAATATCCATGCAAGATAGGATATGATACTTAAATGTATGTTTTAGCAAATAACAATAAATACCCATAAGCCTGCCATTTGGCTTTAAGACAGAATATTAGCAAACACAGGTACTCCCTTTGGTCCCTCCACAATTTCACCTTCCTCTCCTCTTCACAGCCATCCTGGGATCATCACTGTCCAGATTTTATCAATTCGTTACTTTTCTTTAAAGGTTTACCACATACGGACATATCCCTAAACAATTATGGGCAAGACTACTATTTGTCTCTTAATATTCATTTATTCTGCCTTCCCAATTTTGCCTGCACATGTGGCTGCCTAGAATAAATAGTACACTTCCCCACCTCCCTTGCAGCTAGGGGTGGCCATGTGACTAAGTTCCAACCAATGAGGAGTGAGCAGAAATGACAGGCGCAACCTCTAGGTAGATCCTTAAAAGGAGGGGATCTGCCTCTTCCTCCCCCTTCCTTCATCGTGCTGCTTGGAACATAGAGGTGATGGTAGGAAGCTATCTTGGGCCTTGCAGACATGGAGCAACAAGCTAGAAGGAGCCCGGACCCACTGGACAACACTACAGAGCAGAGCTACCATCCCAGACCCTGACCGCCTCCTGTGGACCGCTCCATGAGGGAGAGACAAACCATCTCTTTTAAGCCGTTGTTATTTGGGACTCTGTTTCAGGAAGCCAAAGCTATAGCTTAACTAATTCAACAGGGCATTGGGGTAGAGCATACACTAATGGATTTATACGTCTGGATTCTTCTGCAACTTCCTTTTTCGCTCAACTTTGTTTGCAGGATTCATCATCATATTGCATGTACTCTGAGTCATTCATTCTCACTGCCCTATGGAATTCTGTTGTTTAAATAGCCCAGAATGTATGCATCCATTTCCCTGCTGAGGGCACCTGAGTTGTTTCCAATTATTTGCCATTATAAACAGTGATGCAGTGGACATTATGGTACCTAGACTTTCTCTAGAGTAAATACCTAGAAGTGGAATTGCAGAGTCAAGAGAATGCGTACCTTTAATCTCACTAGATATTGCCAAATTGCTCTTCAAAGTGGGTATAAGAATTCTTGCTAGTTTACATCAGGGGCTGGAAAACTTTTTCTGTGAAGAGTCAGATAGCAAATATTTTCTGCTTTGCAAGCCATGTGGTCTTGGTCACAACTATTCAATTCTGCTATTGTAGCTCGAAAGCAGCCCTAGGCAATACATAAACAAATGAACTATCTGTGTTCTGATAAAACTTTATTTGCAAAAGCATCGGCTGGCCAAATTTGGCCCGAGGTCACTGACATTTGGTATCTTCGATTTGGCCAACCCAGGGAATAAAATGGAATCTCATTGTGGTTTTAATTTGTTCTCCCTAATTACAAATGAGGTTACTCATCTACTCTTATTTTTATTGTCCATTCATATTTCTTTTGTGAAATGCCTGTTCATTTTTACCCATTTTTCTAGTTAGCTATTTGTCTTTGTTCTTATGCATTTTGAGGAGTTCTTTCTATGTGCTTGATAACTAACCCTGTGTCCCTTAATCTGGATTTGTCCGATGTCCCTCATTGTATTAATTTATCACTTCTGTCAAAACAAATCACCACAAACTTCGCAGCTGAACCAACACCAATCCATGGCCTTACAGTTCCATGGGTCGGAAGTCCAGGACGGATCTCCCCGGATGGAAATCAAGGTGTCGCAGGCCGCCTCCTTTCTGGAAGCTTTAGGGGAGAATCTGTCTCCTGTTCTTTTGGTAGTTGGCAGAATTTGGTTCCTTTTGCGTGGTAGAACCAAGGCCCCTGTTTCCTTGCCAGCTGTAAACTGAGCTGTTCCCAGCCTTGAGAGGCTGCTGCATTCCCTGCTCCTGGCGCCCTTCCTCCAACTTCAAAGCCAGCAACGGAGGGAGGGCGTCAGCTCCCTCTCATGTCATCTCTCTGACCAGCCAAAAAAAGTTTTCCAATTTTAAGGATTCATGTGATTAGATTGAGCCCATCTGGATAATCCAGGATAATCTCCCCATCTCAAGGTCTGCAACCTTAATCATAGCTGCAAAGTCCTTTTTGCCATGTAAGGAAACGTATTACCAGGTTCCTAGGATTAAGGGGTGCGTGTCTTTGGGGGGCCGTTATTCTGCCTACTACACTCATGATGAGACTTAAGTTATGTTTGTTTGGCAGGAATATCCTCGAGGTGATGTCATGTTTCCACTGAGTCCTGTCGGGTGCTGTGTGGTTTTGACGTCCCGTTCCTGATGAGGTTCTCTCTGATCCCTTGATTGGATGGGCTTCTCCACCGGGAGTTAACTGCTTTCTCCTTTGTTATTAATGAGTGGTTTGAGGGGAGGTATTTTGATACGAAACATCCAGGTCTTCATCAAGCTTTCAATTTATTAATTGATCTATATCAGTGTGGACTTGTGGTTTCCTATTTTATTCACTATTTATTTTGACGCTTGAATTGTCCCAGATTTGGCCGTGAGAGCCCCTTCAGCTGGCTCCTGTGTCCTTTGCTGTATCCCCATCATTCTCTGAGCACCTCCTTGCTTTCTCACTCAATAAGATGTTCCCAGCTCATCTTGGACCTTTTCTGGAATCAGTCATTTCTCCAAGGAGTGGAGAATGGTAACAGAAGCTGAGCCGTGGGCCTGGGTGCACACGCAGCCATTGGAATGCTGCTGCTCCTCGGCTCCCTCTCTGGACACAACTAGAGGACATGCATGTGAGTGCTACACCCACATCGAGATTTCTTCCTAAGTCTGTCTACATGTGAGAAAAGCTGCAAGTTCACACCAGTACCTCCAATGCCCCTGAAGGTCCAGAGCCACAGGGTTCATCCTGCTTTTCTCCCCCTCCCTATTTGTAACTCCCCGGTTCCTGCTCCCCCACCTCACTCGGGTTCTAATGCCCTACCCTGGGTGCCCTGCACCCCACCCCCACCTGGACTCTCTCCTCACCCCACTCCGGTTCTGAGTGGCCTCCCCTCCCCAGACCCCACTGGCACAGACACTCACCTCACCCTGCCCCACCTGAGGGTTTAGGACTGAAGTATATGGCAGGGAAGAGAAGAGGAAAGGCAACGCCTCGGCCATTTTTGACCCTGCACCCCCTTCATACTCGCTACCTGCACAAGAGTTCAATCACCAGAGCTGCTGGGACGCCACTGTCCCATAGGAGCTGTCTGTGGCTTCTGGAGCACAAAGGCTGTGTGACCCAGGCATGTTAATGAAGCTCTCTGAGCTTGCTCTGGGGCACCCACCACTGAAGTGGCAGCAATTTCCCATTAGGTCCCTGGAGAAGACAGGCATGGGCACCGTCTGGGGAAGGAGGGGGCGGGGGCTGGCTGAGGGTCCTGGCAACCTCAGTCTGCAAACAGGGGATGCGGGCACCCACCTTGTACGTCTGTGGTGGGGATGAAAGATCCTGTTTCTCCCACAGTGGGAGGGGGGTGCTTTACCAGGGGCAAGTCCCTCCACCACCCCCTTCCCCTCTTTCTTCTCCCACCTCAATCCTCACCAAAGAAATGCAGGGACCTAGCCTGCAGTTAATCCACATGAGAGCTGTGGCTGCTTCAGAGATGAGCCCCTGGGGAGGTGGCCTGGGCTCCAGTGGAGCCGGCGGTGGGCAGAGCTATGGATACCCGGTCAATCCTCGATGTTTGTGTGTGGAAGATGGAACGGATGACCCTGCCCTGCAGTTTGCTGTGAGGTCACATGTGAAAGTCCCGGTGAGGGCTGGAGAGTCCTTATTGGGCAATCATCCGCTTTTTCATCTGTCTCTCCAACTTGCCAACTGGAGGCATGATCGGGGACCAGGATGGCCCCTTGGAAAAGAGTACTGGGGACCCCAGGAGCCTTGCGGCAGCGTGGGTATCCAGGGGCCTTGCCTGGGGCCTGGGCTTCCATCTCCCGGCAAGCAGGGGTTAAATGTTCTCTCCAGCCCAGTGGCTGAATCCTCTAGAAACTCGAGTTCCCATTCCCCCTCTCTGGTTGGGTTCTTCCCTTTTTGGACTTATATGCGACAGAGCCTTGAGGCTGCCCCAAATCCAGAGAGGTGTCCGACGGAAGGAGAGGGGGGAGCCCAGACCTGATGGCCCCCTGCCCCCCTGCACTCTCCTCCTGCTGTTTATATAACCCCAGAGCAGTAAAACTGGCAACAGGTCCCACAGACAGGAATGGATCTCATTTAGCATCCGTTGGGTGGGGCACCATCGGATCACACGCTTGCAGTGGAATCCACCAACTCCCTCCCACAGCCAGGCCTCAACAAGGGCCATACTGGGGGGCAGCAACCAAGTGGAATGACCAGCTGCACAGGGAGACTCAGGGCCGCACTCTCCCGCACCCACACTTGACCCTGGCCTTGGTCTTCTGGGTGGGGGTGTGGTGGGGGCAGTCTGGGTGGGGGCCTTAATGACGTGTGAGAAGAGAGGGGAATCAGATCCGTGACCCTCTCCACCAGCCCTGGGTGTTTTCTGAAGTCCACCCGCCCCACACCCTGCCCCCGCCGTTTATTTCGTTGGCCCCTTTGGGGAGGGGGAGGGGAGGACAGTGAGGTGGGGGAGGCCCTGGCTGACCCCAGTATGGCTGAGAGGATGATCACGTCCCCTCCTCCTGTGTCAGGGACCCCCAAGTTGGAGATGCCAGGGGAGCCCACTCAGGTCAGAGGAGTGGAGCTGGGGCTGGGCACAGGTAGTTGGGTGGGCCACCCATAACCCCACGCTGAGATGGGCCGGACTGTGGGGGTCTCAGCAAAACCACGAAAGCCACTGCCCAAGGGTTTGTCCCAGAGCTCAGGCTGTTGGTGACCCCTGGTGGTTCAGGTTCTAGGAGGAGGGCTGGGGGTCAGCCGCCTAGGAGAGGAGGACAGGACAGCCACTAGCTCTTGGGCACCCTGGCTGGGTGGACCTGGGAGGGCCAGGGGGGCCAGCAGGGTCTGCCGGGGCTCTTGATGCTCATCATTCTTGGCCCCAGAGGCCTCTGGCTGGAGCAGGGGCAGTCACGAGACCCGTGATTGGAAAAATCAGACTGATCGTCCAGTCCTCCAGTGCCCCACACCTAGGCCCCGAGTCCCCCGGAATGGGAAGGCAACATCTCCGGGAAGCAGGCAGAATCCGTCCATGCCAGAGGCCAGGCCAGCTGCTCCAGCCCTGAGGGAGACCAGTAGCCAGCTGGGCCAAGGGTGGGACCAGGCCTCCTCTCCCCAGGTGGCTTGCCAAGCCTACTCCCCGCCCTTTCCTAGAAGGCAGGAAGTGAAATGGGGTGCTGGGGAGGGGCACCCATGTCTCCTCCCAGCCAGCAGCCTGGCCCGGATGCCCTCCCTCCACCCTCACTGGGAGCCTCGCTGCAGAGACCAGGAACTCAGAAATGGCCACCCTCTGTGCGGGCTCCATAGCCCCCAACACCCAGGACTCCACACCCACCGATTAGGGCCTGCCACTTCCCAAGCCTCGGCCACTGCTGCAACCTCCATGCTCACCTTCTCTCCCTGCAGGGTATGGGGTAGACTGTGTCCCCCCAAATTCACATGTGCAGTCCTAACCCCAGTACCTCAGAACGGGATCTTATTTGGAAATGGCGTCGTTGCAGATGTGATGGGTTAAGAGGAGGTCACACTGGAGTAGCGTGGGCCCTAGTCCACTATGACTGGTGTCCTGATGAAAGGGGGAATTTGGACACAGACACAGACACAAGGAGAGCACCTGCAGAGGTCAGGGTGAAATGTCCACAAGCCGAGGATTTCCGGCAGCCCCCAGAAGCTGGAAGAGAGACAAGGAACAGATTCTCCTCGAGGAGCTGGCCCTGCTGACACCTCCCTCTCAGGCTTCTGGCTCCAGAAGCGGGAGGGAGTCCATTTCCATTAAGTCCCCAGCTTGTGGAACTTGGTTACGGCAGCGCCAACACTCTGCCCATTCCGGCCTCTCCCGGGCATCCGGCCACACTGCTGCCACCTGCCACATGTGCTCCTCCGTGTCCACGCGTCAGGCCTCCTGCAGGCACGGCCTCGCCTGCTCTTTCTCACGCAGCTGTGGTTGTCGCTCCCCCTCCACGGCCAATGGTCCCCTGGTGTGCTGCTCAGCCACCCCTTCCCCTGCTTGGCCCCGTCTCTCCTCGCCCCCCTCAGCCACCCCTTGCTCCCCAAGCCAACTGCACAGCACAGGGGCCGAGTTCACAGCACCACCCGATCTGCGGCCTCGCCCTGGAGAACCGCAGGAATCTGCCGGCGACAGCGCGCAGAGGAGACGCTCACCTGATTCCTGCAGCTGGAGGAGGTGAGGAGCCCACCACGGACCCCTGCCTGCTCCCCTTGGCTCTGACTCCAGGGGACAGTGGATCCTGCGGATGGATAGGGTCCTGCCAGGCTCCCCCCATACAAACATGCCCCAGGGCCCGGGGATCAGAGGCCCCAACGCCCTTGCGCCCATCTGAGGGTGGGTGGGGGCGGGTGTAGGAGAGAACCTTGCAGGGCTGTCTTCTCCTGGAGCAAATTCTAGAACTAGAGGGCGCCTCAGGCCTGAGACATCCTCCTGGGACACAGCAGCCTCCCATGTTCTTAGGAGCTTTCTTGGCGGCAGAGGGTGGGGGTGTCAGCCTGGTGACTGGTGTGAGGATGTGGCCCCTCTAGACTGCCTCAGGGCCTGAGGCCATTGTTCCAGGCCTATGATCTTCACGTGGCGGGGAGGTGGCACAAAGGGACAGGCCTGGTCGGGACAGAGCTGAGGGGCTGGGGGTTCCCACCTGCCTCCCTCCCCACCACCTATCTCAGCACAGTTGCACTGACCATCGGAACATGGAGTCCACAAGCTCTCCGGACAGACTGGAGGAGGGGCAGCGCACTCAGTTAAGAGACTACCATTCCCATTCCGCGACCCTGACCATCTCTCACCACCTCCTCTGTCTCCAGCACGATCTGGGTCATCGCCGCCTCTCCTGGATCACTGCAATGTTCTCCTCACCAGTGCCTCCGCCCTGGCCTGCTCACAGCCCATTCACCACGCAGCGGCCAGAGGGTCAGATCATATCCGCGTCTGCGCAAACCTTCTCGCTCACAGGCCCGGCACCCCTGAGCCCTCCCAGCACCTCCTCCTCGCTTGCTCCACCCCAGACACACTCCTGCGGGCGGGTCCCTCCCCAGGCCTTCCCACTCGCACTGGCTGTCCCCTCTGCCTGGAGCATGTCCTCAGGTATTCCTGGGCTGCCTTTCCCATCCTTCACGCCTCTGTCCACCCCTTACCTCCAGGAGGCCACTCTGCCCATCCTACTGAAAATGGCCCCAGCCCCTCCCTCCCACCCCTCCACCCTGCCCTGGGTCTTCCTACAGCATTTACACCCGCTGACTCAGTCTTTATTACTACTTGTCATGTCGCTGGCTCCTTGTCTGTCTCTCCCACTAAAAGGCAAGCTCTGTAGCATTTGCTAAGGAATGAATGAGCCTCGGACCCGAGAATGGAGGCTGTGGTGAGAGGGGAGGCACCCCCAGCTCCGGGCCACTCACCACCAAGAAAACAATCTCTGGTGTTTAAGCCACTGTTGTTTTTCGGTTTCCTGATAGAGACAGCCAATGCCAGTCCCTAACTGTTATCCTCTCCACTTTACAGATAGGGAAACTGAGGCTGAGAGAGGTCAAACAATTTGCTCAAGACCACATAATTCCTAAGCGTGGGACTGAGGCATGGGCACAAGTCATCGTGGCTCCAAAGCTCCCTGCACCCGAGGCTGCTTGCCTCTGCCCCTGAGCTGAGCTGAGGGTGGCACATCTGTGTCTTCCAGCTGGTGGGAGAGTCTAGCACCGTGCCTGTGGGACTGGCCCCTGGGGATGCTTTAGGCCCCTTTAGGGGAAAGAGGACACAATGAGCACTATTACACTACTCCAGACCCAACCCCAGGCTGGCCTGCTCGCGAGCTCTGGGGGTCTCACGTGGCCCTCTGTAGACCTGGTCCCCACCAGGGCCTCCCCTTTCCCCAGGCTGAACGGGGAGCCCTTGGCCAGGTTCTGGCCAGCAGCTGGTAACAGGAAGTGTGTCCTCAGGCCCACCAGGGAGGGGCTTCTGTGCGAGCAGGCTGAGCTGGAGGGACAGTGTGACCTTTGCGCTGTCCCCGGGCTCAGACAAAAGCTGCAGATTATAATCTTGGCCGCCAGGAGGAAACTGCCCCTGAATCTCATTATCATCTTGTAATTAGAGGGATGGTGGAGAATTTGACAAGATGGAAAACCTGCTTTCATCTACATTTTTTTCCCCTTTTCTAAAAATTCCAGACAGGAGGGAGCGCTGCCTGGACACACAGGTGCAGAGTCGCACGTCCGGACACAGGGAGCCGCGTGCACAGGCCCCAGGCACCCTCCCCGCAGCCCTGGCGGAGGCGGGTTCCCCCTGCAGTTTCCCCGGGAAATGCGCAGGTGGCCTCCCCTCCTCTTGGGGCTGGAGGCAGATCAGGGGCCCAGGAACAGCAAGAGCCGTTTCTGAGCACGTTCTCTATCTGGTTTCATTCTGCTGACACCAAGCACATCAAGAGTTGGCACTCGACCCCAGTGGCACCCAACCCCTAACCACTAGGCAACACAGCTCCCCCGACCTGCTCTGGGCCTCAGTCCTCCCTAAGCCAGGACGCCAGGTCCAGGACAGCCAGGGCATCCCATGCCCACCTTCCGCCCAGCCTCAGCCTGGCAGTTTGGGTTGAAGCCGAACTGAGACCCCAGCACACACACTCAGCCCACCGTGCTCCCTGCCCCAGGGACCCTCTGCCGGCAGGCCAGTGAGGGGGCACAGGACCTCACTCCTGCTCCTTAGGCTGCATCTGGGGGATGGGGGCAGAGGTGAGAGGGGTGTTCTGGCAGCAGATGTGTGCTCCTCAGGCTTGCTGGGGTGAGACACCCCAAAGGCTTTGAGAGTGAGCGAGAAATGGACATTTCACACTCCAGAAGGGAGAGGGCAGCAATAGTGGCCCAAGCAGGTCAAATGTGGCCCCTTCTGTGAGAGCTGCCCATTCTGCATCTGGTCTACCCAGAAGTGGGGATACCTCCCCAGGACACTCTTCTCCAGGGATCACAGGTGTTGCTTGTCTCCCCTAAGAGGTGGGCCCACACAAGTCTTGTCCAGGCACCACAAGGCCGGTGGGCACTACCCAGGCTCCAGGGAAGGCTGTGATCCACATGGGGTCGTGGGGGTGACCCTGGAAATTCAGACAGTCCCACCTCAGGGGGGACATTCCTGTCTGGGGAAGCTGTTCCCTTGCCTCACCATCAGAACACCAGAGCTCCTCCAGGGGGCCCCAGCAGACCCCAAGTGATAAATGACTGACCTCTCATTGCAAGGCTGGGGGACAGGGCTACAATGGGGGAGGGGATGGGGGAGACACAGCTGGGAGTCCTGGGGCACAGTTGGGCTGTATCCAGGCTCCCCCATCCAGCAGCTGCAGCTCCCCGGGCTCTCTGCCCCTGCGGCTGCCCTGTAGTCGGGCAGGACAGTGGGCCTCGGGGAGGTATGCAGGAATGCAACATGCCCAGGCTTGGGGCAGAGCTTCTGTGAGCTTCCCTGCTGTGCAGAGGCCCAGGCAGATGGAGCCTGGGTAATTAGAGCTGGTGACAGCCGAGGGGTGACGGAGACAGGGAGCACAGGTGGGAGTCACGAGACAGGCTCTCTCTGGGGACCCAGGCCCCTCTGCTCCCCAGGCAGAGGTCTGGAGCTGGGCCTGGGGGAGGGAGGCCTTCATGGAGGTGGGGGTCTGGGGCAGGAAGGCTGCAGGGCGCTGGAGACAGGACTGAGGGCAGAGGGCCTAGTCAGACCATCCAGGTTCACACCCAGACTGTGTCTAATCCTCAGGCCCCCCGGCATGGCGGGGAGTAGATCTGCCTCTGACAGGCGCTGGGGGATCCCCCCACCCCGGCGTGAGGGCAGCCCCGGTCTTCGTCTTGCCTTCAGACGAGCTGCTGCTGAGAGCACCAGAGGCTCCACCGAAGTTCAGGTCCCCTCCCCGCCTTCCAGCCAGCGGCTAGACAAGCGTCTTCGTCTGAGCCCTGGTTTCCTCACCTGAAATATGGTGCTAACCACACCGCCCTCCCTCAGTCAAGTGAGGCCCACGAAGGGCCTGGTACCCTGCAGATGAAGATCAGCCCCCACTTGCTGGACCCTCGGCAGCTCACAGACCCTTGTCCCCTGCGGGTGGAGGGGGCGGTCCAGGTACCTGCCATGGCAGGTGTCGTGGAGAAGAAGCAGGCCGTGCCTGGGAAGCAGCATGTGTGTGCGGGACATGGTGCTGTCCTGCCAGCTGGTGGTGTTATCGCTGTTTGGGGGCCCTGACAAACACAGACCAGGTCTTCAGATGACACAGGAGAGTTAACGAACTTCCAGGCCAGTAGGGTGCTGAGTCCCAAGTCCCACACCCACCGCACAACCAGGGCCAGTCAGGGGCTGGGGCTGATGACAAGGGCCACCCAGACTTGGATTCCCGACCCAGGCTCTTCCAGCTGTCCCTACCCTCCTGGTTGGAGGGAAGGGTGGTCCCACCCACTGCCTAATCTGACCTGGCAATGGTGAGAAGCCTGGGATGTGCCCCAGGATAGGCTGAGGTCCCTGCACACCTGACAGCAGGGCCACTGGGAAGGGGGGCTAGAGCCATGGATGACTCCCGGCTCAGGGCTTGGGCCAGCCTGCCCACTCAGAGCCCCCAGGCCTGCCTGTGCCTGGATGCCGCCAGCTGGGGGTGAGGCTGGGAGAAAGAGAAAGAGGACTGCTTCCTCCTTCCTCCTGCCTCCATTCCCGGCACTCCAATGGGCGGCCATTGGCCGGGTATGGCAGGTAGCCGGTTCAAGGTGCGCTGTGACTGCTCCACACCCTTCCATCAGGCCTAAGTCCAGCCCCCAGCCTCTCTAGATTTTCTTTCCCACACTCCACAGACAACTCTCCTGTGGTCTGCATCCCTGGGGGTAGAGGCGCCAGGAGTGATGGGGGGCATGGAGGTGAGGCCCAGGCAGGAGAGAAGCCCCCGTCCCACTCCCACCCTCCAGTCTCCAGGAAAGGCAGTCACAGGATGGAGCCGCAGGAAGCTGCCCCCACCCTTCCTGGAGCCCCCAGCCCCTAAGGGGGTGTTGAAAGGGACCCTTTGTGTGGTGAGCTCCTCCCTGAGGCTGAGCCACAAGGTCACCTCGATTTTCCAGCTGATGGGGGCTGAAGTCACCAGCATTTGCGGCT
Source organism: Tapirus indicus (assembly GCA_031878705.1). Lineage (NCBI taxonomy): Eukaryota > Metazoa > Chordata > Mammalia > Perissodactyla > Tapiridae > Tapirus > Tapirus indicus. The sequence goes on from CM062932.1 coordinate 59,148,974, forward strand.
GTGGGGGAGAGAGTCACCCCTACAGGCGGTTCGGGAGAGGTGCCCAGCCCCGGCCTTCCTAATGCTGCACCCCGACCCTCAGGGAAGAGCAGCCCCTCCATCATCTGCAGGACCCGCCACATGACCTGTGGGGCCTGCAATAAGATAAGAGTGTGGGCTCCTTGTTCAAAAGGCAGGGACAATGCCAGGAAAGGTGTGAAAGCATAAAGCTTTTCCCTTTCTTCCCAGCTCTCTCGACTTGTCATGGTGTTTTCATTTGGTCTTTAATGTCATTCTCAGGAAAGAAAAATTTACATTATAAGCAGGCATTTTGCCATTCATCTTTATATTGTGCAACGCCAGTTAGAATCGCAAATATAGGTGGAATCACTGAAATCACACAATTTGTATTTTGTAGCCAGTACGTGCTCTTGTATTTCATTATTAACAAAACAGGACAGACTCGCCCCGAAATGAACTCAGCTGTTTTTATCCCTCTTCTGCATCCTCCTCTGGCAATCTGAGGAGTGGGGAAGGGGGAGGGGCGGGGCGGGGGTGCCCCAGTTCTCCCTTCCCTTCCACGTCATGACGGGAGCGCAAGCACTTGGCTGATGCAGGGACAGGACACCTGGAAGAAAGGATGTGGTGGGTTCCTTGGTCAGTGGCGTTTCTTACGGCCACTGCCTCCTTTCTGTGATTGAAGGGATTTCTGGTTCTAAGGGAAAGTGAGGTCCCCAGGGGCTGTTGGGCACCCTCTGCTTCCTTGTATGTACCAGACCTCGTGCTCACTTTGGGGCCCGCTGACCTCCCAGGAGCGCGTGGTGAGTCACCCAGATTCTGCTCTCGGAGCTTCATGGACTCTGCACAGGGGGTGGTGGCACATAATGGCAGGGACACTGCTGGTGCCCACACTCCATTGTCGCACTCACAAAACACAAGTTCAAAGGTGAGATTATTCAGAATTTCAAGACAGCATTAAACCACGGGGCTCTTCCAAGCATGGAGCCGTGCAGCTGCCCTGGCCACATACCTGTGAAACTGGCCCTGTTTATCGGTGGACTTTTGCTAAAATGTCGGATGTGGCTCAGGGGTTGGGAGGGTGGCTGGGAGAAGAGAGGCCTGCGGCCAGGGGAAGGAAGGGAGGGCACCTGCTGGGCCTCGGGAAGCCCCTTAGAGTTGGGTGTCGGGTGCCTCGGCTGGTCAATGGGCCCTGCCCTGTCCTGTCAGATCCCCCGCCCCTGGCCGAGCAGCCACAGCCGCCCAAAACACAAGGCTGATCCCACCTCTCCCCTTCCCATGCAGCCAGCCTCCTGCTGGGCTTCCGGCCCCCCACTCTGTTCTCCAGCCTCCAAGAGCCACCCACCTTGAAGAAACAGGCCTTTCCTGGCCTCTGCCCAGCAAGCCCTTCTTCTCTGCCCATCTCGAAGCTCCAGAGTCTCCTCCTCCTGGAAGCCTCCCTGGCCCTGGCCCTCCCCCAGCTGGATTGTAGGTGCCCTGCCCACTCCTTGTCCCCACCTGTGCTCTGGGGACTCAGCTATGACCTCAGGGAAGAACTCAGTTTGAGAAACTAAAGTCGACTGAACTCGTCAAGGACACAATCATCGCCGGGGTCCCTCCCTTCCAAACCCGGGGCGTTGCTAACGGACACAGCCCTCCTCACCCAGGTGCGGCTCCATCCTTCTCCGGAGGTCCCAGGATGCCACCCCTCACTCGTGCAGGTGGTGGGGAGGATGTGGCCGCAGGAGCCCCTCTGCCAGGAAATTCAAACCACCCCTAGACAGCCCCTTTCACAGGAAACACGGTGCTGGCCATCCACACGGGGCCTCCTCCTCCGTTTCGGAGGTGAGCACGGGCTCGGGCACAGCCAGTCCCAGCCCCAGGAAGGAGCCAGAGGAGGAGATGTCCTCCGGCCAGGGCCTGGGTGCTAGGACAAGGCGCAGCCCTGCAGAGGGCGGAGCCAAGCAAAGGCTTGTGGACAAAGACCAGGTAGCGACATCAATCAGCTGGCGGATCACATTTCCTGCTCAGAAAGGCCCTGTAAAACACGGGAGAAAATTGACCTGTCAGGGGGATAGATGGGCAGCGATAGTGGCTGCCAGCCGGGGGCCAGGTACCCTTCCACCCTTGGGGTCCCACCTGCGCTGGGTGCCCCCCGTTCTGCCAGGGACTGGGCTCCCATGGCCTGGGCAGCCTCGGAGCGGAAACCAGGCAGGGGGAGAGGTGGTGCGTCTACCCAGCCGCCCTGGGGGGGCCTGGCTCCACACCCCACCCCCCACATGCCCTGATGGACGAGGTCCAGCTGCCTGAGCCGTCAGGCTATAAAACGGATGGAGACCAGAGACGGTGTCACAGACAGCCAGAGTACCTTTTAAAAAATGTAATCTCTTTTTATTTCCCCTCCCCCGCCCCTCCGCCCTCCACACTGTAACCTCCCGGTCACCCCCCCCTTCCTGCAGTGCGGGCTGGCGATGACCTTGGCGCCTGGACCTTGGAGTAGGGCAGCCGGAGCCCTCAAGGACCTTGAGGAGCTCTGTGCTGGGAGGAGAGCCGGCCGGTGAGCCAGCACGTGGGGCCAGGGTAGGTGGGGGGAAGCAGAGCCCACGCAGGCAGGCTGGGGCCCCATGGCCAGGCACCGCCCCCACCAAGGTGACCCCACCGCCTGCAACTCCCGCAGCCCTGGGCTGAGATGGACCAGCCCTGGGCGGCCTGGACACCCAGACCCAGGCCCCTGTGGCTGCCCACTCGAGGAAAAGGGCAGGGTCTGTCTTCGATCCATTCCTTGGGACGATGGGAGGCACCTCTGGCCCTAGAGGAGCTGGCCCAGCTGGGCCTGGCCTCTACTCAGCTGTGTGCCCCACAGCCCCACCCGTCTCAACTGGTCTCCGGTGGCCCCTTTTATGGCTCCTGGGGACTCCAGCGCTCACCCAGCCTTGGGCCTCCCATCTGGCCCCCTGATGCCACTGGGCCATAGCTGCAGAGCTCCCATGGCCTGAGGGTCACCAGCTTGCGCCCTTTGTCTGGAGGACTAGCGGCTGCTGTCTGAGGGGAAAAGCCCAGAGAAATTAAGGGAGAGCCTTGCCCTGAGGCACCCCACAGGAACAGGAGAAGACAACTGAAAAGGGTGTGCACGCCCCCATCCTCCAGGGGCAAAGGCCCCAGCAAGTGAGTGGGAGGAGTGAGCAGGAGCCTGCGTGGTTCTCAGGAAGGTGCCAGGGGTCAGGGAGGCAGACACAGAGGCCATGAAGGCCAGGGAGGGGGTCAGGGCGCTGGGAGTGGGCATGCCAGCACGAGGCGGCCACACAGCGGAGAATCGGGCCAAGCCTCTCGTGGGAGACAGACAGTGAGGCCATGGACTTCTGGGCAGCGCTTTCCCTCCATGCCTCCAGCAGACTGACCGCTGCGGAGGACGGGCTTGGGGGCAGGGTGGGAAGGGGATGCAGAGGTGGAGAGATACCCAGGGACAGAGAGAGACACCAGGGAGAGACCAGGAGGATGAAAGGTGGGCAGAACAGAAGGTGGAGGCCAGACAGCTGTGCTGAGCAGGGCTGGGCTGCTGGATCCTGGAAGGGGCAGTCCTGCAGTGCCCGCCGTGCCCACACACTGGCCGGTCATGTCCACCTTTCTGGGTGGAGAGATTGAGCTGCCCTGGCCCCTGACCACGTCCTCCCAGTCCCGCAGATTGGGCAGAGATGACGTCCCAGCAACCAAAACCAGCTGAAAGCAGGGCCTCAGGGAAGCTGGTCCCCAGAGCTCCTCCCGAAGGGGCCGTGGGGAGGTCAGGGTCTGCCCTGGACCAGTGCCTGGGAGGGGCGATGCCGCAGCAGCCGACTGGGAGCAAAATGCACCTCCTTCTCCTCCCTGCATCCCTCAGGCTGAGATGGGAGGAAGATGCTGAGAGGAGCGGAAGAGATGCCTGAATTCAGCCCTCACTCCAAGCACTGCCCTGCGGCCCCCACTGGCTGCTCAGGCACAGCTGGCCCTAGGAGTCGCCCTAAGTCTGGCCAAGCCCAGCCTGTTGGGTCTGACCCTGACAGCAGGCAGACACAGCTGATGGGTCTCCGTGTCCTCCCCCTTCATCCCTTCTGGAACAATGGCTCTTTCAGCACATGGGCAAGAGGCCACTCACTGGCAGGGGCAGGCCAGGCTGGAGGCCCGTGGGCTGACTCTGTGGCCTGATAGTGAGCAGGCAGATGACTGATAAGGTCCAAGAGGGCAAGAAGGAGACAGTGGCTCCAGTCCCAGGGGAGTTGGGGGTCCCCTACTCCCCCGAACTTGGATAGTGGGCACCTGGGGGATGGAGGGCGACTAGGGAGGACTGGGCTCAGGTGCTCTAGGTTTAGGGCTTGGGGGCTAGACGGAGCCCCTGAGGGTCAGGGAAGGTTGGTGAGCCTGATGGGTCTGGGGTGGTGGTAAACAGGTGTGAGTGGGGAATGTTGGCACTGGCGGGGCTGCGGGTGGGGTGGGGAGCTCACACATCACGAGGCCCTCTTTGCAGGATCTTCCCCAGCACCCGGGCGGCCCATCGCCCCCCTGTCTCCCCTCTGAGGCTCTGGGCCCCGGCACTGCCTGACTCTCCTCCACTTGCCGGCCTCAGTCGCCCTCTGCCCTTGCCCAGAGGCCCGTGTCTCCCTCTCCTGGGCTCTCGGTCCTTGCTGGGGCCCCAGCCACGTGGCATCAACTCTCTGGCCCTGGGAGCTGTCCTGGTGTTGCTGAAATCCCACCCACAACCACACCCTAAATGGGGGTCATGACCCATTTCCAAGCAGCCTCACCACTCACGGGCACGCATTTCGGGGCTGGGAACACATGCCACCCCAGCTTCAGGCTCCCGAGGGCATGGGGCAGGCAGTGGGAGTTGGGGTGGATGCTTGTCTTTTACACGCACTCACATGCACATTAAGCACACTCATGCGCATAACACATCTACACACACATGCATCCACATGGTCCCTTCCTTCCCTCCCCATCAGTCTCCTGCCCCAGGCTTTTGAACGGGGGGGCTGAGGGCCGGAGGAGGTGGGGCTTTCTTGCAGCTACATGGGCACAGCAAGCGTGGGTGCTTGTGGATGATGGAGGTTACGAGAGATTAGCATTCACACAAGTGCCCCCACAGTGCCATCAACCCCGTGGGTGGCCCTCGGGCGTCCCCTGCCCAGCTCAGAGGGCACCCCTCCCTGCCTTTGTGTCCTTCTCCCTCCTCCCTCATTTCCGCTCCCCGACAGCCCCTTGGGAACCTCCGAGGACCAGTCTGTGTGGCCCACATCGGCCCTCTCTTCGGCCTGTCCTGAATGAGGCCCCTTGCTGCCTGGGTGTGCTGCCCCAAAGGGCACAGAGGGCAGATTCTTTTTGGGTTTTCATCTGCATTGTGGTTTAAGCCTTCACAGAGCCAGCCTGGAGGGGCCCTGGCTTGTGTCTCAGGGTGACCCCCACCCCACTGCTCAGCCTGAGTCTCCACTCATCCATTTGTCCACCGCTGCCTGGTTTTATATTCTCTGGCTGGCGACCTGGCCCCATGACCCAGGACGTCCTGCCCAGCGACACCCTGTCTGACGGCCCCTCTGTGCCCCAGCCATGGCTGCTCCTCTCCCTCGTCTCTCCCTGAAATCCTCGATATTAGGCACTGGATCCCAGGGGCCCAGGCACAGGCTTATGTAGGGCAGGCCTCGGCTCCCCAGGGTGGGCTGACGCAGAAAAGCAGGTTACAGCCACCGAGCCTCAGGGCCTGCATGTTCTTAAGAAGCCGGCAGGAAATGTGGGTGGGCAGGCTCTGGGGCACGTGTCGGGCCTTTCAGGGCCTTCCCAGCATCTCTGGGCAAACTGAAGAGCCATCCGTGGTTGAACGAACAATTGCCCGATGTCATTTAGGGTCCTCACACGCAGGGACTCTGGGCCTGCAAAGGGCTGCATGAAAAGCAGGCACTGAATATATCCCCAGTTAGTCCCCAGTTTCAGTAGTATGTTTTAATACAACTTTATTTTTCCATTTCTCCAAAAACTTAAGTTTTCTAACTCTAATGAGACAAAGAGAAAACTCAGGAAGCCAGAGAGGTTAGGTACCCACGTGTGGATCGACACGTGCAAGGCCCCCCATTTGGATGGGTGCAGAGGGGGGAATCATGTGGGAATAAAAATGCAAGGGGGGACCTTGGGGCCTGGGGACCACTGGCAGCAGAAGGACTTGCAGCCCCCTGGCTGCTCCTGGTCCGGCCACATCTGGGAGCCCGTGGTTCCTCTTCCTCACCATCTCTCAGGCGGAGAGCTGCAGCTCCCCCTCCCCCAGACTCGCCCGCCACGGTCCCCCCACCCCCACCCCAGGCCCCCCAGTGGGGCCGGACAGGACCACGGCTCCCCCTTCCCAAACACACCTCTCTCTCCCACAAAATAATTTAATGCAACTTAATGGCTTGAAGTTGATGTAAAAATTACAGGCGTGTGAGGTGGGGTGGGGTGGGGGCCGCATGAGAAATCCTTTTGAAAATATAATTGAGTTAATGGAGCCATAACTGTGTCTCATTTTGGGGGGTAATTGGCCTGCTTTTTGTCACTCTGTCCATTTACATACTCCTGTTTTCTTTTCGCTATTGATTTTTTCTTTATAAAGTGGGCCACTTTACTGCAATTTTTAAAGCCCCAGTGATGAATAAAAATCTCATGTTCCCACTCATTAAGACACAGGAATTAGCCGGGCTCAGGGCCCCACCAGTCAATTTGCATAACAGTCCTGGGCTGCCATGTTTTGATTGAGGCCCGGGAGCTGACTTGCTAATGGCAAGGGGTTCATAGGCAGCAGGAGGGTCAGTTTCCAGAAGGTGGGTCCTGGGCGAGGGGTGCCTTCGGAGGGGTCCACCTCCAGGGGAAGGAAGTGGAGGACTGAAGGCTGCCCAGAAGTCCACAGCCTCCACCTGCCCTGGGATCGGGGTCCCTTAGATGGGGACCCTCCCCTTCCTGGTCTCCCTGCACTGCACCTGCCTCTTCTCGGCTGTAATTCAGAGGCCACACCCACCTGCCTTTGACTGCAGACCAAGGTCACATTTCCTTTAGAAATTTTTTTTAGTTATAAAATCCATACACATGCAAAATAAATGAATCTAACAGCACAAAGGGATAGACAGTGAGACTAGCTCCTTGCACCCAGTCTCCAGAGGCAACGACTGCGGGCAGCTCCGTGCCACCTGCAACTTGGCTGGTTGTGTAGCCTTCTTCCCTCTCTCTCAGACATCTTCCACATCAGTACATGTGGACGCACCCACCATTTTTCATGACTTCATAGTACTCCCTTCCATGTCTGTAATATGATGTGTTTAGGGCAACCAACTGTCCAGGTTTGCAGGGCCGGGGGTTTCCCAGGACACAGGATTTTCAGTGCTAATACCAGGAGGGTCCCGGGCAAACTGGAATGGTTGGTCAGCTTATGCACATTTGGCCAGTGTCCTACTGTTGGACATTTAGATTGCTTCTAGTTTCTCAACATAACAAATGTTGCTACAAAGGACATCTCTGTTCACATATCTTTGTGCCCTTATGCAAGTGTGTCTGGAAGATAAAATTCCTAGGAGAGAAACTGCTGGGTGAAACGGCATGCATATTTCAAATTTTGATTGCTATTGCCAAATCGTCCCACAAAACTGTGCCAATATACACTCCCACCAAGTGTGGGAGCTTCCGTCCCCCTGCGTCCTTGGCAAAGCTGGAGATTATCAATCATTTTGGCCTTTGTCATCTGATAGGTGACAAATAGTGTCCTGTAGGATTTTTATTTTAATCAGCTTTAAGATATAGGTACAATAAAAGCACGTGTTTTAGGTGTATAATTCGAGGAGTTTTGACAAATGTATACAGTTGTGTAACCACCACCAAAATCAAGGTACAGAACATTCCCAGCACCCCCAGAAAGTTCCTTTGGGCCCCTTTTCAATCAATTTCCCACCCGATCTGAGTCCCGGACACTCACCGATCTGCTCTCTGTCACTGCGGAATAGTTCTGCCTTTTCTAGAATTTCATATAAGTGGAATCGTGCAGAATGCACTGGCTTCTTTGCTCAGCACGGTGGTTCTGAGGCTCATCCAGGCGGCCGTGTGCATGGAGAGTTCCTGGCTCTCATTGCCGCGCAGTGTTCCCAGTCTGAGCGCACCGCATCTGTACCCTTCTCCTGTGGTTGGACATTTGGGCTGTTCCAGATTGGGGCTATTACTGAATAAAGCTGGGATGCACATTCCAGGATGAGGCTGCATGTGAACGTGTGTTCTCACCTCTCCTAGGTAAAGACCTGGGACGGCTGGGTCACATGGCAGATGTATGTTTAACTTTTTCTAACACTGCCCAGCTGCTTTCCAACACGGCTGCCCTGCTGCCCGCTCCCACCAGCACTGTGAGTCCCAGCCCCTCCACGTCGTCACCAGCTCCTGGTGCTGCCGCCTTTTCCGTGCGGTCACACCGGAGGGTGTGCAGTGCTCTCTCTCTCTCTCTGTGGTTTTAACTTGCATTCCCTGATCAGTCTGCTATCTTTTGACATTTGTCAACAACACTGTTTTTATCAAGCAGAAATTTCAAATGTTTTGTGGAATAAATTTCTCTTGTTTGTGGTTTTCAGGTTTCATCGAAGTTGCCTTTCATATCCCAATCGTGATGGCCTCAGCCCCCAGAAATTGGCCCCTCAGGCGGATCCCCACCTATTTTTAGGGGTTTCCAAAGTGATGCAACCCATACCTGGACTCACAGAGCCCCCATCCCCCACCTCTCCGGCCACGGTGCTGGTCTCTACAGGCTTACTGGAAAGAGGTGTAGAGACTGATGTCTCTGCCCACCTGGGACACCAACACCCATGCCAAGGGTCCCTCCTGCTGTCAGGGCAGCTTTGCCTGTTTCTGATTCTCACTCCTCTGACCACAGAGCCCACCCCCAGGTCGAGGAGCCTGGAAGGTACAATCGTAAGATGTAGGCACCCATGGGATGAGTCCAACGCCGGTGGCTGGGGCCCAGAGAGAGGGAGCTGGACATGGGGAGAGAGTGGGGTCCCGATGGCATCAGCCCTGACAGTGAGCCAAAGCTGTGTTCCACCACGACTCGGGAGCCCCAAATCTGCCCCCCTTATTCCTGGTACATGGCTGCATTTCCCAGCACCACTTGTGGCCACAGTTACCACATGTCTAATTATCGAGAAGGGACTGTGAGTGGAAGTGGTGGGAAAGGGGAAAACAGGAGCCCCAGAGGGACGCTGCCCACCCGCTGTGGGCAGTCTGGACCCCTGGGTGAGACAGAGCCCCCCCCGCCCCGGCTGCTATCTTAGAGGCTGTTTGGGCCATGCCCTCGGGCCCGATCAGTGGTCTGGACACTGTTCCAGGGCCTGCTCCCCCTTCCCTGCCTGGCCCCCAACTTCCAGCCTCCCCCAAGGAGGAGGCCCTCCCTTCTCGTTCCCCTCTCTGGTCATTTTCACTTGTCTGAGCCCATCCCTCAAGCTCAGGTCAGCTGTCGCCTAACTGCTCCCTGACACAGTGACATTTCCAGAGTCACTCACTGCAGTGGGTTGAATGGTGTGTCCACCCAGAGCCTCAGAATGTGACCTTATTTGGAGTAAGGGCCTTTGCAGATGTAATTTAGGTAAGGATCCCAAGAGGAGGCCATCCTGGACTAGGGTGGGCCCTAAATCAATGACAGGTGTACGTAGAGGAAGAGGACAGGACACAAACACCACGGTGGTGGGAACTCCAGCCTCCAGTTCTCAGTGTTCATTTCTCTAACATCTCAATCATATTTCAATTTCCCCAGCCCTATGCTTCTGTTTTTACAAAACTACAGATGCTTTTCAGGTGGGGTCATCGGGACCCTAGAGTTCCCCATTCTATTCCTGAAAGGACTTTCCTTGCCAGCTCCTTCTAGGGTCTTGCCTTCCTCAGCTTCCAGAAGTCCCGCTCGCCATCCAACCCAGTGGTTCTCCCACCTGAGGAAGCATCAGACCACCGGGCCCCACTCCTGCACTTTGGATCAAGCAGGTCTGGGGTGGGCCCCACAAGCTGCATTTCCAACAAGTGGTCCGGGGACCACGCTGAGAACCGCTGCTCTAGGTTGTGTAGAACACGCTGCCAGCGGCTCTGCGCACACCCCCCTTCACCCCTGCTGGGGGAAGGGGGTCTCCTCTGGGCGCACCCCCAGAAATCCCGGAAAACCCCCTAGTGCAGAAAGGGAAGCCTGGGCTTGGGCAAAGGAGGTCTAGGCTGGAGCAGGTCAGGGCCCCGGGCCAGGCTCCGCCAGCGGCCGCCGCGGAGGGGCGTCGACCCGCAGCCCAGCCCCACCGCATGCTGCGCCCTCTCCTGGGGGCCGGGTCCCACGGCGGGGAAGGCTGATGGACCCCGTGACCAACGCGTGGCCTGCTCTGATTGGCTGGCCTGGGCCATGCCCCCGCCCCCAACTGGAGGAGGCACTGTGATTGACAACTCACGCAGGAGAAGGACTGGATGGGAGCTGTCCCCAGAGTGTCACTTTCATTCAGAAGGAAACTTGTGCCTCAGCCCTTTCATCCCAGACAGGCGAGACCTTTAACCTCTGCTCTGCACAATGGGATCCTCAGTGGTGGAGTGAGGACCAATAAGGTGGGCTGGGCGCCTGCCAGATCCTGGCCACCCTGGCGGTCACCCTCGTCCCCGTTAAGCCCTGGGCTGTAGGGATGTGAGTGTGTGGCTTGGGGCCCCTCACCTCATCACGGGCATGCTCTTGCCTTGGCGACACTGCTGGGGATGGGGGGAGGTCCCCCATTTCCAAGTAAGCAGGCTGGCTGCCAGTGCAAAGTCCCAGGGCTGAGGTGACTTGGTTCTCAGGGAATCCCCCCCTGCAAATGAGACCGGTTGCACCTGAAACCACCATTCCTGCTTCCTGTCCCACACTGGGGAGTATAGGACCGCCCCAGGGGCACCCAGAGTGCGTACACGCCAGCAGACAATGTGACAAACACACAGTGATGCCCACTCGGGGCCAGACTGCCCTGGACTGCTGCGGTCTGGAGACCCGCAGGCCACAAAGAGAGAGGGGACCACCGACCTGGGAGTCAGGGCCCTGTGTCCTGGTCCCAGCTTCAGCACTCGTGTCTGTGACAGGTGGGTCTCCGCCCCTCCTGCTTCCTGGCTGCGGGCAGCAGGCTGGTTCCCTTCAGCTCAGAAGGGTGCTCTGTGCATACATCCCCCCCAACTCTGTGAGCCCTGGGGTCACGCTGGGCAGTGTGGCCTTTTGGAGCCTGCGGCGTGGAGCAGGTCTGTCTCTGCCCTTCAAGAATCCTGTGAGTTTTTTCTCTTCTCTGGACCTCTGGCCCAGGACACCTTTGAGATTTGGCCCTGAACCCCTCAGCCGGACAGGCACTCGGCCTCTGTCCATAAGGGCAGGCCGTCTGTGTGCCTGGAGCTGGTGGGAGCCTGCCAAGACCTTGGGTGCCCAGGCTGCCCTCTGTGGGGGTGCTGGGAAGGAGCCGTGAAGGGGCACCCCAGCCACTGCTCTGTAGTTGGGCCTGGACCCCAGAGTGGGGGAGGCACAGGCTGTGTGGACCTCCCCAGGTGACACCTGGGAGCCCAGGGTGGGCCTGGGAAGTGGTGGTGGTGGCCGTGGGCCCGCCCACTGCCCTCACCCCACCCCATCCCTCCCAGCCCAAGGTCAGAAGGGGCGCCTTGCGGATACCTCCTCAGGCTTGGTAGGTGCAGACGGTGGGCCCGTGGGTGCATGGGGTGGGGTGGGAGAAGGCAGCGGCCCAGCCGCCAGGCCCCTGGAGCCGCAAAGGGCCTTGGAGATCCCCTCAGGGGAATCCCAAGGTCCAGAGACGGGAAGGCCCCGGCCAGTGAGCCCAGCACTCAGGTCATGGGACCCTGAGCAGGACTTGGGGGACCCCAGGCCAGCCTGTCGTGCACTTTGTTAGTACACACTTCCTGGGGACCCATTGTGTGCTGGGGGCTCTGGGATGAGGTACCTGCCTGTCCCTAAGGGGCTCCTGGGAGACCAGGAGAGGGCCTCCAGCAGTGGGTTGGGACTTGGGACACAGGCCGGGGTGGGCACGGCGACCCCCACCCACATCACCAGCCCTCTGGGAAGTCACCGCAAGGGGATTTGGGCACGGGTTCCAGAACCAACCCAGGTTGGAATCCGGGGGCTGCGCCAGGCAAGCTGTCTGCCCCCATGGGCCTCGGGGCCATCACCCAGAAAAGGGTTTGCAGAGGCTCATCCAGCACAGGGCTCACGGCCCCCAGTCTCGTGCCCTTACTGTACCTTCCGGAAGTGGAACGAGAGCCTCGGGGAGGAAGGCTCTGAGAGGCCCTTATACTGGCCAGGTGGGGACCAAGTAAGATGTGGTCAGGGGCCATTCCCCAGCCCTCATGCCCCCTCTCCCCTCTTCACTCCTGGGCCAGCCAGGACACAGAGACCTGGCAGTGTCACTCTGAGAGAGGGGCTTGGGACGAGAGGCCCAGAGAGCAAGTGGTCTCTGCAGCACCAAGCCTTGACCCCGAGAGCACGGCCAGTGAAGAGCATGACCCCCAGAGCATGCCTTGACCCCAAGCAGAGGCAGCAAAGGAGCAGAGGAGTGAGGGAGAGCTGGCTTTCCATGCCACGTGCTGTGGGCTGGGACCCACAGGCCACTCACCATCTCCCAGGCCCGTTGGACGGCCTCCCTGATGTCAGGCAGCCCCTGCGCCTGTATTTCCCTCTGGTCCGTGGGACCAGCCATGTCACAGAGCAAGAGCCACTGGGCACTGTGGAAAACCCGTCTTGGGCTGGAGCTGAGGCCAGACAGAGAGAGCTCCAGATCCGGGGAAGGAACAGCCTGGCTGAAGTGGGCAAGTGAGCAGAACTCCAGGAAAATCCTGTTAGGAAAAATTACCCTTCAGTGCTCAGGAAGCACGAGGAACATTGCATCTGCTGATGCGCGTTAGAACTAAATTGGGAACCGATACACCCTGCAATCTGGTTGCAAAAAGCAAATTCCGCCCTCACCACAGTTGTCCTGGTCAGGGGACACCCCACGCCCTCCCATCGTGGCAGGGGTCTGGAGGCTTGAAGATGCCTGGGACAGGGGTCTGGTGGGGGCAGTGGCCCTGGGTAGTCCCCAGGCAGGGCCTCCATCAGGCTGAAAGCTCTTGCCTCCAGAAGACCCCTACTGAGGGCTGGGGAATTCGGGGGGCTGAGAAGTGGAGCCCCAGGGCCACCGCCACTCGCTCACCCACTTGGGGTAGCACCCAGCCTGGCGCTGCCCCACCCCAGGGGCTGTCCCAGAATGCTTTGGGCCAGGGTTGTTGCCTATAGCTGGACCTGAGCTTCTCTAGATTGGAGGGAAGGTCTGAGCCCCTGAGGCTGCCAAGAGGTACCACACTTTCACCCTCATCACCCCCCATAACCCCCCATCCTGCACAAGTCCACAGACTCAAAGTGGACTTGAGTAATGCCTGGGTTTAAAATCTCCATCTGCAGGCACCAGCACTGCTACCTGGCCCCGCCCAGGGGTGTGGCTGGCTGTTCCTGGGGCAGGAGGCAGGCCAGGTCCCACTCTGCCCAGCCTTGTGCTCAGGCCTTGTCAACTACCCTCTTCCTGAGCCTGGGCCTGGCCCTGGGGCCCCCTCACAGCCCCTCTCCCTTTGCAGGCCGGACCCTGAGCATTTCTGGAGGGGGAGTTAGGGAGCATGGTCGCCCCACAGTGACAGGGACAACCTGGCATCCAGGTCACTCTGCCCATGATGTAGTGCTGGGGCGGGCCAGGACAGGGGACCCTTACCCAGCAGCTGGGCCAATCTGGCCTTGGCTGTCCCCTCCCACTCTGGGGTCACTGGGTTTGAGTTCTCTCTCCTGGACCATGCAGTCTGGGGGTGCTGTCGGCTTGAGTTGGGGGCAGGGGGTGCTAGGTGAACTCCTCTGTGGGGGCACAGGGATGTACTGAGACAGTGTTTGTTGGGGGGTGGACATCCAGCCTGGCAGTCCCATTCTGGGCCCCCCAGGGCCCCCCGCCACCTGCCCCGGGAGGTCTCCCAGCAGCTGTTTTCTGGAACAACTGCAAGCTGAGGTCAGCAGGAGGCCAGAAGAGAGAGCCCTGGTGGGGGTGAGGAGGGGAGGCCCCCCTCTTGCCTTGAGGCCCTGGGGGCCCCAGGAGGGGTGGGGTGGCCCGGGCAGCCCGGGAGCTGCAGAGGGCACAGAGAGTGCAGCGCTGAGGCAGACGCCAGCAGGCCGAGACAATGTGGTTTCAATCTAATTGTCCCAAAATATTGTTACAACACAAACCACGTGCCATCCACTCACCTGCAACTAATCAGTGGCAAAGCTACCGAATAAATCGGTTCCACACCCGCGGGGCCGGGCAGTCCGGTGCGTGAACCCGGGCGCCCAGGCCAAGGCCACCGCCACCGGGGTCTGCTTCCTGTTGGGGGTGGGAACCGTCAGGATGAGTGGGTAAACCCGCAGGCGCTCCTCCTCTCTCTGCAACCCCCAGCCCACTCTGGGGCGCAAAGCTGGAAGGGCCAGCCTCTCATGTCACAGACAGTTGAGGCCCCAGAGGGTCGGCCAGAGCTGGGGCCACACTGCGGCCGAAGTCGGGTCAGCTGAGGTCTGCCAGGGTCCGAGGGCCCAGGGAGCCTCCAGTGTCCTCTTTCTGCCCTGGCCATCCCATCCTGGGACTGTGGCCTTGGGGGCCTCACCCCTTCAGGAAATATTTGCATGCCTACCTCGATAGCAACACGACAGCCTTTGAAGTCACCAAGGCCAATGGTAAATATGACCTGAGTGATCTCTCCCACACTCGAGTGAGCTGAGGATGCCCCCCATCTGGCAGACAAGGAGACTAAAGTTTGCAGAGGACCCCAGATGTGCTGGGGCCAATTGCTAGCGGGCTGAGCCATCCAACACCTCATTCTCCCGGAGCTTCGAGCTGCCCTGCCGGCACCTTGCACACTGCAGGTCGGTCAGGCTGGACGCAGGCCCTCTCAGAAGGAAGCCTGAAGCCCAGGCCCTGAGCTCCAGGGGAGGGACAAAGCAGCACACGCGTGCTGGAGTAGTGGGCGGCTCTGACCCCTTCTCTGGAGCCTGGAAGGTCCCCGTGGTGGCCCTTGAGCTCGGCCTTAAGGGCTGATGGTGTGTCCTTAGGCAGGAAAGATGGTGTAACGATGGCCTCCACAAATCCACCCTCGGTGGGTTGTTTGGGGTGGCCCAGCTTCTCCCAGCATCCCAGGAGGAAGGGGCCCTGTCCACCGACGCTGTAGGGAGTGACCAGTGCCACCCGCTGCGGGGGAGAAGCCATGGTCTGAGTGTGGCTGTGTGCCCAGCCTTCCCTGGCCCGCCCCTGAGCCACCTGCTCCGTGGGTCCCGCTGAAGCCCCAGTGCATGCCCACCCGCCCCTTCGTGGGGACAGGAGTTCTGTGTCAGTGCCTGACAATGGTCCCTGATGGTGATAGCTGCGTGGGTCTCCTGTGGCTGCCATGACAAATGACCACAGACTCAGTGTCTTCAAACAGCAGACGTTTGTTTTCTGAGTCCCAGAGGCAGAAGTTCAAGATCCAGTCGTCAGCCGGGATGGCTCCTTCCGGGCGTTCCAGGGGAGAACCTGTCCCGGGCCTCTTCTCCCTCCTCGTGGGGACTGGCACCTCTTGCCATTGGCTGGCTTGTGGCCCCATCTCCCCAGTCTCTGTCTCTGTCTTCATGTGGCCTTCTTCCCCGAGGTGTCTCCTCTTCTCTTCCAAGGAGACTTGTTGGATTCGGGGCCCATCCTAATCCAGGATGATCCCATCTCCAGATCCTTATTTTAATTAACATTTGCAAAGACTCTTCTCCCAAAGAAGGTCACACCCACAGGTTCCAGGAGGACACATCTCTTTTGGGGGCCGAGGGTTACCATTCCACCCACTACACAGTGGCAGCCTCGCCCGTAACCACCCTGGAGACCATATTGTGTGTTAGGTGCCATGCAAATAAGCGTTTTTCCCACATTAATTCTCACAACATTTCTGAGATGTAGGTGTTATGATCCTACTTTACAGATAAGCAAAAGGAGGCTCAAAGATGTTAGGCAGCCACCCCGAGGCGGCACAGCTGGAAACAGTGGAGCTGATGCTAACAAGGCCTGAGCTCTTCTACAGGACGCAACATTGTGCCTTTTATAGAATAAAGCCGGGAAAGTGACCACAGAGGCCTCGTTAACAGCAGACGCTGAATAACGGGCATCAAAATGCCCCGCAGGGAGGAGCCAGGTCACGGAGTGCCACCTCGAGCCTGCGTCTCTTGTTAGCATGCGGAGATAATTATTCCTTGGACAAATTCTGTGGGGCGATTCTGTGTAGACTCAGCGGCCCAGAAAGAGTGCGGGTTGTCCCCAACACCACTCCGCTGGCAGTGGCAGAATGAGATTCAAGGTCACACTCCAGGCAGCAGCCCGTAGGCCAAGGTCAGCCCCGGACAGCGGGACAAGAAAGAGGATATCAGGGTAGAGGAAAGGATGACACGGCCCCCGAAACTAGGCAGAGAGGGTGGAGGCTACAGCGCCCTCGCCAGGCAGCTAATCCTGCAATGGGTGCAGGAGGGGGTGCACGTGAGCCTGGGGGATCCCCAAACCTCAGTTGTGCCATCGGTTTCACCCCTCCCCCGTCCATCCTTGAATGGGAAGCCAAGTGGATGGAATAGCTTTTCATCTCCTATTAAGCTGGGCCTGCCTGGCCGGGGAGCAGCCGAGGAGGTGCGCTGGGGACCCTGACCCTCAGGGGGACGGGGCGGGGAGGGGAGTCCCCAGGGGGCCCTACATGCCCCTCCCTGCGCCTCTTCCTTTTTTAAAATCATTTTTTTAATTGTGGTAAAATACACATAACGTAAAATTAGCTATTTTAACCATGTTTAAGTGTACAATTCAGCGGCTTCAAGTACATTCACGATGTTGTGCAACCATCACCACCATCAATTTCCAAACTTTTCATCATCCCAAGCAGAAACTCTGTCCTCATTAAGTAACAACTCCCCACTCCTCTCCTCCAGCCCCTGGGAACCTCGAATCTACTTTCTGTCTCTGAATTTGCCTAGTCTGGATACTTCATAAAAGTGGAATCATACAATATTCGTCCTTTTTTGGTCTGGCTTTTTTCACCCAGCATAATGTCTTTGAGTCCATCCATGTTGTAGTGTGTGTCAGTGCTTCACTCCTTTTTAAGGCTGGATGAAACTCCATCGCATGGATGCACCCCATCTTCTTCCTCCATTACCCATCAATGGACACTGGGGTTGTTCCTGCCTCTTGCCCACTGTGAAGGACGCTGCTGAGAACGTGGTGTACAGGTTTCTGTTGAGGCCCTTGCTGTCGGTCCTCTGAGTGTACGTACACCCAGAAGTGGAACTGCTGGGCCACGTGGTGATTCCACGTTCGGCTTTCTGAGGAAACACCAGATCTCCCTCCCTTTATCAACCCAGGTTTTCAGCTTTGAAAAGGAAGAAGTTTTGTTTCCACCCTCTCTCCTGGGCTGGAGGGGAATCTGTGAGGGTGAGAAATGCTCGGGAAGCTGCTGCAGATTGGGTGAGGTGGCCTTGAAGGCTGCACGCCCAGGACTCGGGCCAGCAAGGGCACCCAGAGCAGCCCGGGCCCTGCAGGCAGTGGCGCTGGGGCACTTTGACCTGCTCAGCTGGCTGGGGTCTGGGCCAGGCTGCATCTCTGAGTCTCAGCTCTGACCCTCCCTGGCTGCAGGAGCTGAGCTGGTGGCTCCATCACTCTGTGCCTCGGTTTCCTCATCTGTCAAAGGCAGACAGAACGGCATCTACCTCTCAGGAGGCTCTGAGTGTGGAAGTTCGGCCTGGAGCCCAGCGCTGGTGTGCCTGGGCGCTCGGTGATGTCAGCCCTCGTGGCCCACTCTGACCAAGATGGGTGGTCCTAGCCCAGGTGTCTCAGGCCAGCACTTTCTCAAGCTCATTTTCTCCCTCTAAACTGCTCCTAAGGCCCCCAGGGTGGAGCAGGGCAGGGTGGGCCCAGGGGCTGAGCTCCCAGCCCCATGGGAAGAGGACCTGGCCGCCACCCAGAGGAGAGGCCCTGGGGGAAAGGTGGGAGCACAGAGGGCAGAGGGCCCCCTCTGTTCCCATGGCGGAGTGTGGGGCCAGGGCCCCCTCCTCTGCACCACGGTGAAGAATGGGGTGCCAGCTTTGAGGGCTGAGGAGCTGGTCAGCAGCCCAGGCTGGGAGGCTGTCCTGCGGTTCTTTCCAGCAGGGGGCGCCCTCTGTATTTCTCCCTCTCCTTCGTGTTTCCTGAGGGGCTGCAGTGACCCTTCCTTGGTCCAAGGATGGACAGCTGACTGCCTGGGCTGGGCCAGGGGCAGGTGGGGCCCCATACAAGGCTGGTCACCAGCCACGCTGGGCTCTCCCAACTGTGGAGTTCTCGGGGACAGAGGCCACTGGGGTCCACTTCCTCCTCGCAGCACGGGCAGGAGGCGGCACTTGGAATGGGGGAGGGCTTGGAGATGAGGGGTGTGGCCGAGATGGGGGTGTGAGTCCAGGGGAAGTGTGGTGGGTGTGCTTGGGGTGCCCCCGGCCTTGCACCTTGTTCTCAGGGCGGAGGGGACCCCAGGCTGCCTGGAGAGGCTGCTTCTGGGGGTACGGGCCTGTGGAAGGTGAGGCAGGGGGTCTGGACTGGACTCAAGGCCATGGCCTCCCAGCTCCGGGGCTGCCCCTTGGCGGAGCCTCTTCCCAGATGATCCCACAAGTGCCCGACCCCCTCTGGGCTCTGTGTTTCCAAAGCAGGGGTCAGTCTTCCCCAAGGCTGGGGGTGCCTGGCGTGAGCCACAGGTGGCCTCGACAAACTTTTTAAAATGCATGATTTCTTTCAGCGTGTGTTAGAAAAAACAAAACCAACACGTCGAGCTTGCGATTTCACAGATATTAACACTTGGGACAAGATCAGATCAAAAAGAAGCCCTTGAAATTACAGACCGAGGTTGAGTAAATGGTGTTATGTTGTCTGGGGACAGTGAGACCTGGACTGCTCAGGTTTGGGAAGCCCCCTCTTCCCACCACTCAGGGCCCTGGGCCACTGACCCGGCTGAAGGAGGGAGGAAGGTGCTGGGCTAGGCCGGAGCTGCCCCCTGGGCCCGAGGGAACACCCCCCAGGCCCAGAGAAGATGCTGCCAGCCTGGCCCCTTCTCGCCGGCTTTTCCTGTCTGTCAGGAGCCCTGGCAAGGAGGCCGGCTGGCTGGGCGGTGACTCAGGGCTGGCTGGGGCCCATTTGCCCTACCCCCTGCCCCCGGGTGAAGTGAGAAACTGAACCAGGCTCCGGCACAGATGGGAAACCCCACCCCAGGCCCGCGGCGGGACAGGTGGGGCTGGGCCGTGGGCTCCCTCCCCCACCCTCGCAGGCCCCGGGCCAGGGCGTCTGAGCCCAGCTTGGCAATGTCCCGGCACTGACACAGCAGCTGCGTCTCCCCAGGCCCAGGACCAGGACCCAGCATCCAGGCCGTTCTCCGCGGCACTCAGCTTGGGGGGCTCTGCCCCAGTAGGGAGCACCTGCTCTGACGGCGGGCCTGAGGAACCGGGGGCCGACCCGCTCTCCTCTGCCTAGCTGTGGGCCTCAAGAAAGTTGCTTTGGCTTTCTGAGCCTCAGTGTCTGTCTCTGGAAGGGTAATCTGCTCGAGGGGCATTTTCAGGTGACCTCTAAGGCTCCTGAGACCTGGAGCCTGCCCCCTCCACCCCCACGCCCTGCTCTCACCTGGACCAGAGGGGCAGAGATCGGGGTCCATCACAGCTCTCCCACATCCTCCCTGGTGGAGGGGGCCAGGACCACTCAGGAGTGGGATGGCCTCCCTCTCAGGGAACTCCTATGGGGGCTGCCTTGAGAGCCCAACAGCAGTGCCCAGGCGTGGTGGCCGCTGCGATTTCCCCCTTGTTCCTTTCTTCCTCCCTTCATCCTGGGCACCATGCTGACTCTGGGGACACTCCGGGGAGGGTGGGGCTGGGGCGGGGCCAGCAGCAGCCAGGGAGGCCTGCCCCAAGGGCCCGGCGGTACAAGAACACCCAGTGCCTCTGGCCAAGGCTTTGCAAAGGAGACGCTGTTGGAGGGCAAGGAAGGAATTCCTGGCAGAGCAAAGAGCAAAGGCTCCCAGGCAGGACTGCGTAGATTGGGGGGGCAACTAGGAAAGAGGATATGGGGGTTGTTGGGGGGAACAGGGCGGGGTGCAGACAGGCTGTGTCCAGTGCCAAGCCTTCCCCCCTGGCTGGGGGCCCCCACTCCTGTTCTTTGGGCTGACAGTGACACAGTGTTAACTGTCCTGATGGGGGGAGGCAAGACCCAGGTGATGGCGGTGGGCTTAGAGTCTCCCAACCCCCAGCCCCGGTGCTGCCAAAAGCCCCACTGAGAAGTTCTAATCGGCAGGTGCAGGTGGGGACCTTAATTTATAGCAAATGTCCCGGGTTCCAGGGAAATGGAACCCGTACTTCTTCAGAGAAATACAGGTTCTCCTCTTGAGCCTGCTGACCACTGTCAAGGGACACATAGATGCAGGGATGCCCACTGGCTTGAGGTGACCGAGTAGAGCCCGGCGCTGTGGGTGAGGCATGCCCAGGAGTGAACATCAAAGGAGGGAGGAGAGGAGGGTGGTTCCAGCGAGGAAGAGGCCCAAGGAGGGGAGGCCAGTGTGGTCAGCCACAGCCACGTCCTCAGTTGTGCCTGGTGGAATCGGGGCCCGGGGTGGCCTCCAGCCTGGAGCTGGCCAGGGGCTGTGATGTGAGCTCTGGGGGCAGGACTCACGCTGTCACTTGCCTGTCCAGACCCCTTTCCCAGAGAAGGACACTGGGAATGCTTTCTGAGCTGTCCCCACACCCCTGCCAGGAGCTCCTGCACCTCAAGCAAAGCTGGGACTGTGGACAGTGAACGAGCCAGGCCTGGAAGCAGGACCTAGAGCCCCTGTCCCATCCCTCCACCCCACCCCACCCTCCCACACGCATACAAAAAGCAAATTAAAGGAGAGGAAAAGGGCCAACCCCAACGCTGGTGAACTGAGCCTCCTGGCCTCCGAAGAGCCCCGGGGTGGGGGGGGGGGGGGCTCCGCAGGCTGATTGGGATCTCCAGGAGCAGGAGAGGCCCCCAGGCGGGCCGCCGGATGACTCCAATGAGCAAAGGTGGCCGAGGCTCCGCTGTGCACTCTGCCTTATGAAAATGCAGGAGGCCCCAGGGGGTGCCCACTCGGCAGCGGGCTGATTGTGCCCTCCTCACAGGGCCGGGGACCCGTGTCCTCAGTGGCACATGGCCGCCCGCAACAGAGGAGCCTGCCCAGAGCCGCAGAACCCGGTGGGTGTGTGCAGTTCCAGGGAATCCGCATCAGCGGGCCAGGCTGCGCACCCTCTGAGCGGTTCCTCTTCTGGGGTTTGCACTTTGCCAGCATGAGAGGCGGTGCAAGGGGAGTGCCCTGAGCCCTGTGTGGGGCCCAGAGTAAGCTCTCTTCTGGCAGGAGCACCGTTAGGTTCCCTGTGTGTGTGACCTTGTGGGTGGCATTGAGGTCTGAAGGACTGGCCAGTGGGAATGCCCCCAAGTCTGTGTCTGTGTTGCCAGGGGACCTGAAGCTGGAGGCCTGGGTGTGGCTCTTGTCCACATTATCTCCCGAGGGGCTGCTGTGCTCTGAGGAGAAGCAGGCAGGCTGGGGGCTGCTGCCTGTGGGGCCCGGCCCAGCTCCCCACTCCCTGGCTGGGGGCCTTGGGCCCGGTGTTTAAATTCCTTACACCTCTACTTTCTCATCTGTGACACGGGATCATTGTGACAATACTTCTCTCACAGCCGATGTGAGAGCCGGATGGGGTAACATGGGTGCAGCGTGCTTTAGGGCCCTGTGCACAGTGAAGGTTGTATCAACTCAAGTCGCTGTGTCCCTGACTTCCTGAGCTCTAGTCTGTCGCAGCCTCAGTTCCCCCATTTAAAAATGGGTTGATATGGGCCGGCCCAGTGGCGCAGCAGTTTAATCCCCGCTTTGGCAGCCCAGGGTTCGCGGGTTCGGATCCCGGGTGCCGGCCGACACTGCTTGTCAGCTATGCCGTGGCAGCGTCCCATATAAAGTAGAGGAGGATGGGCACGGATATTAGCCCAGGGCTGGTCTTCCTCACATACACACACACACAAAAATGGATCAATAACAGCCAACTCCCGGTGGCGGGGATCCAGGGAGTCAGCGTTGGAGACAGGACTTCGTAACTGTGGTTTCCTCTTCAAGTGCCTTCTAGTGGGGGCTAGGGGCCCTTCTGTCTCTCTGGGGTGAGGACAGGGGCCCGCGGCGCTGGTAGCTCCTTTCAGGTGCATTTGAGCAACACCCCTCCCCCCCCCCGCCCCTTATGAACGCTGCAAACAGCCAGCACGGCAGCTGTTTCTGCAGCAGGAACAAGAGCCAGCACCTGCTTCACGTTTGTCTTCCAGGTGCCTCCCAAGGGCCCCGGGTGAGGTGGCAGTGGGATGGAGTCATGGGCAAGCCCTGGCTGGGGTCTGGACCCTCCAGGCCACAGAGAACATCATTTTTTTTTAAGTAGGTACAAATAAAATGTATTTGTGTCTGTTAACTTTGTACCCAGCAGCTCTTTTTAAAAATGTGCTGTCTCGTGGCGCTCTCTCTCCCTTTATATAAAATTGCTGCACCATCTGGGATCAGTTGCAGATACTGTGACACTTCACCCCTAAATACTTTGGTGTTTGGTATCTAAGAAGGGCTTTCTTACCTCATTGCGTCCGGGAAACATGGCTGGCACTGTCTACCAGGTCCCACGCGGCCCCTGTGCAAAATCCCCCAGTCCCCCGCAGTCCCTCAGAGCCGACCCTGCCCCAACCCCGTGGGTCCAGGATCTTATCCAGTGTCTTCCACGGTACTTAGTTGTCACCACTCTCTAGCCTCCTTTCCTCTAAGAGAGATATCCCATCTTTTTGTCTTTTATTTATTTATTTATTTATGTATTTATTTTTGCTGAGGAAGACCGGCCCTGAGCTAACATCCGTTGCCAATCCTCCTCTCTTTGCTGAGGAAGACCAGCCCTGGGCTAACATCCGTGCCCGTCTTCCTCTACTTTATATGGGACACCGCCACACCGTGGCCGACGAGCAGTGCATCCGCGGGCGCCCAGGATCCGAACCTGCGAACCCCAGACTACCAAGCGCGACTAAACCGCTGTGCCACCGGGCGGCCCCTTTCATGTCTTTTTTAACATCGGTCTTTTTGAAGCATCCGGAGCAGTTGTTCTGCAGCATGTCTTTCGACTGGACTTCCTTTATTCTTCCCTGCGGCTCAATTCAGGGTAAGCATCCTGGACAAGAGCATCTCACAGGTGACACTGTGCGCCACCTGGAGGAAACAGGCTCGGCGAGGTGGAGTGACACGGTTGCCACAGCTGGCCCCACCTACTGCTGCGGGGGCTCCGATGGGGGCTGCCTGCACCCCCAGGCCTGGACAACAGGGCTCCCTCTTGGAGCGGTAGCTGTCTGCGGACAGATCTGTCCCTTTTGTGGACTCGGGGCTCTCTGCGGTGGCACCTGCCTTTCGTCTCACCTCTGAGCTGGGCCAGGGGCCAGCAGGGAGCAGACAGGACCCGGGATGGGCTGGAAGTGAGGGTGCAGTGCCTGAGAAGCACCTCAAGGGACGCCCCAGGCACCTGCTCCCCAGACCAAGGGCTGTGGAGCTCAGGCCCGAGCTGCTTGGAGGGCCGGGGGCCGAGCAGCGCCAGGGAAAGTCCAGACGGGAACCGCCACATCCTCTTCCTAAGAAGAGTCTCAAGGAAGATCCAGAGGCTCCGGGCCAAGGCCCCTGGGGCGCAGGGTGGGCCTGCAGTCCAGCTGGGTCCAAGAGGAAGGTGGAACCAGCCTGCGCCACTCTCTCTACGGCTGCCAGTGCCCAGAAAGGGGGCGGGGGCGTGCGATAGGGGTAGTGAAGGTGTCACGCATTCCCCAAGATCTCCTCCTCCAAAGGTGGTGTGGCCAGAAGAGGAGGGAGCCCTGCCAGCTCAGTGTGGGGCTTGGAGGGCCTCTATGTCGCTGTCTCTGGGGCGGTTCGAGTGTGTGTGGCTCGCCGCTTCCGAGCAGGCTTCGGGCCGTCAGGTCGGTGTGTGGTTTGGATCTGCCAGGGCCCTGGCAGGCCCACGCAAAGGGGGACGTGGGGAGCACTTGCTGAAGGACTGAGTGCAGAGGGGTGGGCAGGGCCACGAGCTGCCGTCACCCTCCTGGGGAGGAAGTGTGAGGAGAGAAGGTGCTGCTGGAACCTGGCGGGAGAGGATTCTGAGTGCACTGTGGCCCAGAGCCCGAATGCGGGGTGCTCACCCCTCCTCCCTTGACTCTCCGACCTATGTCTTCCCCGGTCCCACTCTCCCAGAAGCCAGGGAGTGAGGAGGCCACCTGTGATGTGCAGGCCACAGGATGCAGCCCCCAGGGACAGAGCAGGGCAGACTGCGGGCCAGCACTGCAGCCAGTCCAACGTCAGCAAGCCACAACCCTCTGGTCCCTTAACTCAAATCGATAAACAAGCACAGAACAAATTCCATTCCGATGAAAGCATCACCAAACAGCAGATTCCCAAGCCCCAGGATGGGGGTCCGAGAGCAGAGGGCCCCAGCTGGGCCGGATCACGTACCTGTTAGGATCCACCCTGAGGGGAAGGGGAGGAGCCACATGCCTTCTGCTGTCCACCAGATTCCTGGGTCTCCCTTCCAGGCCAGGACTGCCCTTCTGAATGTCCCACGGGGCTGCAGCGTGGGAACAGCCTTCCTGGGCCTGGATGGGGAAGGTAAAGCCAGAAAGGACTGAGGACCACTGGGCCAGGAGCTTGGGAACGGTCTGTGGGTTGTCGAGGTTCTCTGGCTGCGTGTGGATCTAGGATGGATGAGGACTAAGGGGTAGAAAGGCTGGGGCAGGGAAGCTGGCAGCAGGGGGGACCAGTGACCTAGACACATAAGGGACCAGGCTGAGAGGGAGACCTTGAGCTAGAGACCAGATATCAGGGTTCAGGATGGGCAGGACTCAGTGAAACCAGAGTTAGGGGTGGGGAGACGGAGGCCACCCCAACTCCGGGGAGAGCCAGCACCCCTCTCTTTCATGCCTTTGCCCCACAGCCCCACAGTGCTGGGGGTGCCCTTAGGCCCCAGGGGCCACCCCAGGATCGTTGCATTTGCAAAATACCCCTAAGTCCACGGAAACTTCTCCTAAGCTTCCCTGAGGCCAGGACACCATTACCTGCAGTGACCAGGTCAGGCACCCAGCCCGGCGCACTGAGGCCTCCAGTGGTGGGGGTGAAAGAGGAGGGGACTGAAGCCTGGGCCACCTTGGATCAGAGCTGAATGGCCTGGGCCAAAGGGTTGCTGCAAAACTTAGAAAGCAAACAGCAGGTCTGATGTCACCTCAACCAGAAGCAGGAAGGCCAGAGCTGGAGTGTCCGTGTCCAAAGGGGCCACACTCCCAAGTGAACAATGTGAAGGAAGCATCGGACCAGTCTGTCCCGTGCCAACCTCACTGGGGACCCAGGCGGCCCCACGGGACAGAGAGAGGTCAGTGTGAAGAGTGAGAGGCGCCCCTGAGGGGAGGCACCCCCTTTCCTAGAGATGTCCTTGAGGTGGAGCCCCCCTGACCCCCATGCCCCTGGCCGGCCCCAGGCCCCAGAGCTGTGTGGTGAGGCGGGAGCCCCTCGCCCTCAGAAGCCGCCTGCCCCAGCCTGCCTAGTCAGGGAAGCTGGGTCAGCTGCCTGGCTCAGGGCCATGGGCATGGTCCCAG
Source organism: Tapirus indicus (assembly GCA_031878705.1). Taxonomy (NCBI): domain Eukaryota; kingdom Metazoa; phylum Chordata; class Mammalia; order Perissodactyla; family Tapiridae; genus Tapirus; species Tapirus indicus. Next base: position 59,174,644 of record CM062932.1, read on the forward strand.
GCGGGGGGAGGGACCCATCAGGTGCCCTGCTGGGATGCCGACTTTAATTAATCTGCAATATGTCGTGTCTTGGACAAAGGCGGGCTTCTCAGACAGACCGGCTTCAAATCCTGCCGTGTGGCCGAGGGCAAGTTACTGAGTCTTTCTGTGCCTCTCGCCTTCATCTTTAATGTTCCTTCCACGGCACAGCCCCTGTGGGGACCCAGGGTGCTAATGCTGTTAAGTGTCCCCAGTACAGGGGCCAGCTGGAGCCAGCTCCTTCCTCTTCCTTCTCCTCTCCCTTCCTACCCCATGTCCCTGTGACCTCAGGACAAAGCAGTTTGGCAGTCCACATAGGGTGCCCAGGGCTGGAAGCATGGGCCAGCACAAGCCCACCCAGCCCAAGGAGGGGTCAGCCCTGCTCGGGGTGGACAGAGGATGGCCGATCTGGCCACGGGTGGCCTCCGCACCTTCCAGGTGGGTAGAAAGGGCCTGTGCAGCTGTGGTAGTCAGCCGGGAGACTATTCCACCAGGACAAGTGAGGCTTGCCCGCTCTCACCACCCCGCAATCTGCCCCTCCCCTCGATCAGATCCTAGCTCCTCCAGCTTCATTTTGGTCACATCCCACCAGCGTGGAGATGCTGGACTGGGCTGCATCCCAGGCCCCCTACGTGCCCCTGCCCCAGTCGGGGGAAGGGTCTTTCTTGTGTCCCTTTTGAGCTTGGTCACTGTGGGGAAGAGGCCAGGAAGCCCTCTCACCCCTCCCCCAACCCCTTTCTGTCTCCCTCAGGGTTTGCTCTGATCTCTGGTTCTCCAAGGAAAATTTCCAGGTGGAGCCAGCAAGGTCAGCCCTGCTACCAACAGGACCATAAAAGGGCCAAGGAAACCATCTTTGTGCCTTGCAAAACCTCATCATCCATCCATCATTTATTCAACAAACACTTCCTGCAGGAAGAGCCCCCCATCCGCAAACTCCCAGTGCTGACCTGCAGCCCATCCGTATCTTCTGGGTGGCAGTTGGACTGCCGGTCAGAACTATCTGCGGTATTTGCTGACCACACCTCCCAGACCACTCTCCAACGTGGGGCCTGGGCGACTGGGTTTTTGCCAGGGGCCCCTGAGAACCCCTGCAAGGCTGTTTCTTTTGGGGAGGTGCTGAAGGCCCAGCCAAGGAGCCGGCCGAGGAGCTGACTGTGGTGAAGTTCTGTTGGGGATCCAGCCATTGGGCGCTGTGCCCTCCCTCTTCCCGGGGAGGCAGAAACCAGAGCAGAGGCCTGCTTTGCCTGAGCCGTTAATTCTCTACCCAACTCCAAAAGGACAAGGCCTGTCCACCCCAGAGCTCTAGAATGATGAGGTCGGAGCTGTGCCTCTTTATAGGACAGGTGAGTCCCAGGGGGAATGTCACCAAGAGCCAGGCACCCTCTGCTTTGGGTGGACCAGCGAGACTGTGGTCACTTGTCTCCAAAAGGAAAGCTCCAAAGGGGGGCAGGTGGCCTGAACTCCCCCTTGACCCTCCCCAGCCCCCACAGTCATCCTCTCCCATCTCTCCTGTAGGGCTCCCAAGGGCCCTTTTCCCCCATAGCCCAGAGGTCTTCAGAGAGCCAGGGCTCTCCCCGTCCCTCACCTCTTGTGAGGGGCTTTCCTGGTGTAGGAGACCCTGGCTAGAAGCACCTCAGAGGACCCTATTGGGCCCCGGCCACCCAGCAAGAGACCCGGGGTGTGGAGTGCGGGGTTGGCTCGAGCCCTTCCAAACTGCCCTCACCCCTGCGGTGGCTGCACCCAGGCACTGGGGCTACAGAGCTACTAAGATGCATCAGGGAACCCGGCCCCCGGAAATTCTTGTTCATGCGAATGGTTTTCCAAGGGTCCTCGTGCACCCAGGCCCCCTCCTCCCAGCTGGCATGATTAGCAGTGAGTGCAACGCCTGGAAAATCATTAATTTCCATCCATCAGGTTTACTTCTGGGAAAGTTTGCCAATTAACTCAGCAAGATGAGGTGCCCAGAATAAAAGGGTGAAGGAGGCAGAGGCCCAGGACGGTCCTTGCGGGGGGGCGGGGGACAGCAGGTGTATACTACCCGATCCTCGGGAGCCTGGGGGGCAGCGGACAGAGGAAGCAGGAGGCTGCCCCCAGCCCCCGCCCGCCATGGCAGCCAGCAAGTGGCGGTGGGGGGGGCAAGATGGCCTCAGTCCTGTTCTCCCCAGTCCTGGCTGTATCTTGCTAAAACATGTGCATGTGTGTGTGTGCACGTGCGCATGTACACGCATCATAGTGGGTGACAGGCCAGGCTGGGAGCCCTGGCTCTGACAGTGTCCACATGTGGACGACACAGCTGAGTCTAGCACTGGGTCTGAGTGGCAGGAGCTGGTGGTCTCGGATCCCGTGGCCACCACCGCGGAGTGTGTTTTGGGTTTTCTGGTGTCTGTCCTGAGAGCTCCCAGTCCTGGTCCTTCATAGATTCTTCCCCTCTCTTGTGCAAAGCCGGGCGCCTCCCCTTCAATACTGGGTTCTGAACTCTCCACAGGCCTCCACCTCTCCCGTGTGCCACCTCTCCCGTGTCTGCTGTCGCTGGGGCTGGACTGTCGCTGTCCTGACCCTCGGTTGTCGCCGTGCCCCGAGGCCTGTGTGTGGACTGTGGAGGGGCAGAGGGGTGTGGAGGGAAACCGAGGAGACACACCTGCAGAGGCTGTCCAGGCCCTCAGGCCTTGGCATTGCATATGGTGCCCTGGTTATGCAGACGGTGCCAGGAGGACGGTTGGACCCTCCAGAGGCAATAGAAACGAGCACCCGATCCACACACAAGGCCAGGAGAGGGGCAGAGCCAGAGCGGAGCTCCTGACCCCGGGGGATGTGCAAAGGCACTGGGCAGGCTGCTTCTGGACTTGAGGAACCTGCCTGGCTGCTTGTGGGGTGGAGTGGGGGCAGCCACTGTGCCCAAGGTCCCAGAGTCCTGGGGCACAGTCCTGCCTGGCAGGCTGGCTTCCAGATGTCTGGCTCAGGAATGCTTCCCCAGGCCCACTCTGCAGAAGCCAGGGACAGAGGGGCAAGGCCTCAGAGCGACTTTTCACCACTTTTAAAAGGCAGCCCAGAATATTCATCTCCTGCCAGCCTAGGACCTCTGTCCCTCCTTCAGCTCCCTCTGAGCTTCCTGCTACTCTGGGTCCAATTTCATCTGGGCCATTCCCTGTCCCTCCAAATGGAGGGGCTGTGGCCCCAACTCCCTCCAGTGACGCCCTAGCTGCCCCCCATCAAACCCCAGAAGTACTTAGAAACGTAAATTAAAATAAATTGCATTTTTAAATCACAAATAGGGGCGATTTTATCGTTTTTATTGCGTAACAACCATTAATGAAGTATAGTCCCTGCCGCCTTAATTGCCTGGAGACTAAAGTTCATTCCCGGCATCCAGGCGGGCTGTGTGTCACAGCCACGAACCTGGAGTGAGAGAGACACAAAGAAACTCACAGGCAAGAACGAGGGGCTTTGGGGAAGGTCCTGGAGGCTGCACGGTGGATGGGTCGGGGTGCCCTGAGAAGAGAGGCCTCCGGGGCAGGGGATGGGGGTGGGGCTGAGACCTGCCCCTCTGCCCTTCCTGACCAAGGAAGGCCCAGCAGGGAGGGCTGTGTAAGGGCCCCTGGCAGCCCCTCCACACTCACTCCCACACCCCCAGGGATAGAGAAGCAGAAGGGGGCTGACCTGGCAAGGCCAATACCAGGAGGCCCAGACCAGCCACACACTACAAGACCAGCCAGCCAGCCTGGCCCCTCCAGGGCAAGGGCACTTTTCTAGGCCTCCTGCACCACTGGGGGAGGGGGCCAGGAGGGCCAGAGTCCCTTCCTCTTTCCCCACTATGCACTGGGAGTCTGCAGGGGGGAAGCCGGAAGCTAGGTCATGTCTATAACCAGAGTGCCCCAATTTCCTCCCTGGCCGGACAGGTGAGCCCACTTGAACCCACTATTCAGCCCTATGGTTGCGGGGCGGGGGTAGCATTTGTGAGTGCAGAGGCCAGCAGGGGCCTGGCCTCAGGGGAGGGACCGCAGACACCACCTGTGCCAGGCTACCTCCCCAGGCCCCCTCCTCTCATTCTCCAGGGCCCAGGCCCATTAATCTTTAACTGCCTGGAAGCACTGACCCCAAAAGCAAACAGGGGTAGGATTTCTGGAGAAGGGACATCCTGGTGAGGGGTCACCTGGAGTGGGCTGGGGGTGGGGTTGGGGCAGTGCAGGAAGGCTCTACCTGGTGTCCCGTCCCATCCTGTCCCTCCGTGTCCCGTCCCCCCCCCACCCCCACCAAGGCTGAAGGAGACCACTAACTTCTCCCCAGTTCAGAAAGCTGCGACCTCTCCCAGAAGTGAGGGGGGCAGGGGCAGGACCCCAAGGTGGAGGTAGATTTGGGAGCCAGGCCTGAAGGCCGAGAAGGGGGCTGGGGTCGGAGCAGGGGAAGAGGTCCCCAGTCCCCGAGGAGGTCCCCGCAGCAGCCTGAGGGCAGAGGCGTCCCTGGAGAAAGGAGGGGAGGGGGCGCTCCCTCCAAAAATCCGCTGGGCTATTGTTACACTTTCCAAGGCCAGGGAATTTTTCCAGGAGGTTGTGACAACTGAAAAATAATAATAATAACACCCCTCCCCCAGCAGCAGGAATCCTGGAAAAAACAGCTGCTGCCGCTATCGGGCCCAGGAAAAAACAAGGTCAGGCGCTGCGACGATTTAATTTAAGGCGCGCACCCGCAGCCCGCCGGCCACGCACGCCGTCCTCCCAGCGCCGGGTTCGGGGTTCACGGCCAGGCGGGCGCCCCGTGGAGCGCCCGGCGGTCCCTCCAGCCCGGAGGACGCGGGCGCGCGCCTGGCTCCCAGGTCGCCGCCGGGGTCTCGGGCCGAGGCCCTGCCCGGGGCCGTTGCAGCAGCTCTGGCCTCGCGTACCAGCCGGCCCGGAGACCGACCCGGGAAGGGGTGGCCTGCGCTCGGGGCTGCCTTCCGCCCCGGATGTTCGGGGAGGAGGGATGCTAAATCAATCTTCAACAAACCACCCAAGAAATGGGGGAGGGGGGGCAGACAGGAGGAGGAGGGCGCCACTGTCGGGAGAATGGAGCCCGACCTTAATCAGAAGTGACAAGAGAATGGGCCGCGGGCGCTGGCGGGCCAGGCCCGGGAAGGGTCACCAAGGCCCCCATCCCCACCTCGGTCCTCCACTCGCCCAGCGGGCCGCGCCTTTCTCCGCCGGGGAGGGACCGTCAACCCGCCGAGCGTGGAGAGGGCGGGCTCCGGGGTCGGTATGCTCAGAGGCAGGGGTTTGGCTGGGCCTGGAAAGTTCTGGGCACTAATGCCCACTCCCCAGGGCTGCACTCGCCGTCTGGGCCCAGAGGGACTGCGGGTGGAGCACGCAGTGGGTCCTGGACGCAGTGGGTCTTGCTGGTGCCCTGGGCGAGCCCTCGTCGTTGGCGCGGGCGAGGAGCAGGCCCTGCGGAAGCGCAGTCATTTTGCAAAGGAGCGCGGATGAGTCTGCTCGATTCCTGGTGTCCCGCCGAGGGCCGCGGCTCGGCCTGTGCAGGGACCCGCCAGGGAAATGCGCGGGTGCCTTTCAGAAGGGCGCCCTTCTCCACCCCACGCGCGCTTCCACGGGAGGCTGTCCCTGCGCCGCAGGGCGAACAGACGCTTCGGCCCCCCTGGGTGCTCCGAGGGCCCTGAGACTCCGGAGCCTGTGCTGAGAATTTCGACGTTTCGAAGGACCCCGAGGAGCGGGCCCCAAGCCTTCGAAGGGAAATGGGACCGCGTGCGCGCCGCCGGCGAGGCCTGCGCAGCGTGGGAAGGGCTGGCAGCCGGCCCCAACGGGAGAGGCCGCGGGAGAGGCGAGGCCCGCTGCTCCCGGGCGCCCAGCCCCCGGCCCCGAGCGGCTCTTCCCCGCCCAGCCCCCTCCTGGGTGTGAGTTCCGGTCTCTCCGGCGGAAATCAACAAACAAACAATTCTCGGCATTCCCCAAACTGGGGAACCGGGGGGGGGGGGGGGGGGGGGGGGGGGGGGTGTGAGGAGGACGGAGGGAGAGAAGAGGGGACAGGGTCGAAACCACTGGTTTTTTTACTTTAAAAATTATATATTTTATGTCACAATCGCTTTTCGTTAAGACCACAAACATCCAATTTGGCTTGGCGTAATAAAATCAGCCGGAGCTCCCTTAAACGGAGCCATTCCGGTGAATTAAGTTGTGAAATCTAATCTATTATATCCATAAAGGAGAATGCTTTCATTGTAAATTCAGGTTATAAAGAAACTATACCTGGGCCGCCAGCCTCCCTTTCGGATTTGCTACTTGAAAGCTTATCAAATTACTTCAAAATGTTGGGCTACCCTCTCCATATCTCATGGCAACAAAAATTAAATGTGGCAACATTTCTTTTAATAGTAGGAAAAGGTCAGAAACAACCGCCACAACAAGGGGATATAATTTTAAAAAGACTTCCCCCTCTCAACCTCTCCTCTGTGTTGGGTATCGTGGTTACTATTTTCCCAATTAATCCGAATTTTTAGAACAATCTAAACGGGCCAAGACTTCCTTCACGTTCTCTCTTGCTCCTTGGCTAGAGGTGTCTGGGGCGCAGCTCCCCGGCGGATCGCATGTGGGCCCCGAAGACCATGTGGCTCAGTCAGAACCTGCGTCTGAGGCCCCACCCGCAGCCTGCACACCTGAGCCTCAGAAGCCTGGCTCGCTCCTCGGACATTGGTGCCCAGCCCTCAGGCCGAGGGCGCCGCTCGTCTCAGCAGTGGCCGGGCCAGACAAAGGAGTCACCAACGAGGGATTAATCCGTCCCCCGTCCTTCTTGCTGCTCCCCACCACACCCTTCTCAGCAGCTTCGAGTAAAATGCATCACCCTAATAATGTTGATTTGGTTCACAAATGGGGTGGGGTATTCGCTGCCCTTCCTTGGACAGAAGTCTTGGGCCCTGTCACTTGCTCTCCAGACCCCCTCTGCTTGCGACCCCTTCATCCATTTCTGAGAATTAACTGACTCCAGGCCTGGGCCGGGGGTGTCGTGTGCTGGCCAGAAGTTGGGGCCCCCAAGGACTCTCTGCCCTCGCTCCCGAAGAGGGGTGTTGGGGGGTCGGCCAGCAGGAGATCGATGAGTTCCGAAATTCCCAGGTAACCAGAGGACACGGCTTTGTCAGGACCGCGAAGATTTATGAGGCGCCGGCGGAGTGTCGGCCAGGCCTCGCCGCAGCCGCCAGCGCACCCCCTCTAATCTCTGATTTCCATCTAATTATTTTTTTCCTACCACTTTCAACTCAGTGTCCGGAGAGATGAACAAAGAGAGGAGAATGGGGGATGGGGCCGCCAGGCAGCAGCGAAGGGTCGGTTGGGGTTCTCCCCCGCAGCACAGTGGGGGCCGCTCAACGCCCCAGGCTCCTGCCCTGCGCGGGCCCCCAGGAGAGCCAGGGACGAAGGCGGACTAGATTGGGACCGTGGGAGGCTCGCTCTCCAGCTCAGCTCACCCCCAGGCGCTGGGCCACGGTGGGGGCCGCGACCCCCGAATGAGGCACGGAGCCCAGCGCTGTCGGCACCGCACCCAGCGCGCCACCCAGCAGGGCTTCTTGCGAGGAATCCCTGTTAACGCCCTTGGGTGGCGGGAGAAAGATAAAGACTTTCCCTTAAACTGCAATGAAGGAAGTGGTGGCGAGAGTTCGACAGGCCCGGTGAGCCCAACCGGAGAAGGCAGAGGGAGGCCAGAGTTTTCTTCCCGCACGGAAAAAAGGTCCGTCCAAGCGGGTAAGAAAGGAGCGAAGCTTGCATTTTTCATGTCTTAAAAAAAAGATTCCAAAGAGGAAAATGATTTTAGTGGTCACCACACATAAGTCAACTAAAAACAGGGATAATTAGAATGTAGGGAATTCGGGGGACCATAAATCATCGGCGCCTTTTCCACTGGAATCGGGAGCCTTTATGGCTTGTTGAGTTTTATTTCGAGAAGTGAAGCCCGGGGCTTTGGTGGATGCGGGTCTGCGCCGGGAGCGCCACGCCGGGGCGAGCCGGGACGCGGGCGCCGAGGACCCCTCGCCTCACCCCCGGAAGGTGGAAACCGAAACTGCGCACTTTACCCCAGGGAAGGGTCTCTCCCGCCCTCGGGGCCCCTCTCTGCCGAGCCTGGAAACCCAAACTTGGGACGAGCCGGGGAGACCTCCGGGGCTGGGTATTGGTGCAGAACCCGACTCGCCGGGGGGCTCCTTTTCTTTCCAGCCCAAACTCCAGTGAGAATATTCGTGTGTACGCGGGGACTGGGGACTGGGAGGTGAGGCCTTTTTTACAGCGAACCCCCACCCCATTTGGCCCTTTGTTCTAACTTATGGGGGGGGAGAACACAAAATCACACTCTTCCCTTTAACCATCAAATCTCTAATTATTCAGTCTTACCCCAAACGGCAAGGAATACATTTCACTCCATGGGGGATTTTTTCCCCACCGGGTGGAGACCAAATTTCCAATTTCTCACGTATCTAGGACTCTTCCTTTTCTGAAACTCTCCAAACAAAACCACCCCAAATCCAAACATCACCTAAAGCCCCATTAGTCAGATAAGAAAGTGGGGAGAAAGTAAAGGTGCATTTTCTCAAAGTATCCCCAAATAAAAGCGCGCCCTTTCCTTCACTCTCTCCTGCCCACCCTTTGTTGTAAAGACCCACTCCCATCCTAAGAACAGGCGGGAGGAACTACAGGTTCACACTCAGAAGAGTTCTCCCCCCAAGATGATTCTCCTCCGAGAATTTCTTTTGTTTGAAGTGGGCATGGGGGAGGGGTAGGAGCTCGCCCCAGGCTGGCTACGGACCTGTCGTAACCCCCCAAAATAACAAAGCCCACGGGCCTCCCTTAACCGGCAAGTCCGGAGCTCCTGGGGCTAGAAAGGCCTCACTACGACTTAAGGGGAGCTGCCCGCCCAGCATGGGGCTAAGGTCGGGTTTCCCCATCCCCAGCTTCCTCTGAGTTCCCCTCAAAACTGAGCGCCCCGGCTCGAGAAAGAATCGGGTTTTGCAGACGGTAGGGCTGGGAGAGACTGCAGGGAACAAAGCCCCGTCGCCCCGGCTCCGGGCGGAGGCAGGGCGCATGGTCTCTGCGGGGAATTAAACGGAACCCGGAGAAAAACGACAAGCTTTTCCAAAGGGTCAATTCCCTCCGAACCTGGAGGTGGAGCCGAGGACGGTCTTCCAGCCGAGGCTGCACACGCATCCCCGGCCGACGTCCACCCGCCGTTTAGCGGCCCTCCCTGAGCCCCTCAGAAAGACACGTTTGCAGCGAAAAGCTCTTGCACACAAGCCGGGTTTTTATTCGTTCCCTACCCGGAGTGCGCTCTGGGCGCGCGGGAAACAAGGAAAACGCACATACCTGGCGGCGCTCCGAGGGCGGCCTCGCGGGCCCGCCGCTGGCGAGGGGGCCCCCAGAAGCCACTCCCCGCCCGGCCGGTCGCCTACGGCCCATCCCTCCCTCCCCGGCGACGCACCCGCCGAGCCAACTTCCAGGAAGCGCGAGGAGTTTCCTGTCCGGGCGCTGCTTCCATCTTCCAGCGCCAGGGCCTGCACCTCCTCCCCGCAGGCGGGCGCGCAGAGTCCCCACAGCCGGCGGACCCGGAGGGGAACTCCGAGGCCCGGGAGCACAGCATCCCGCTGCTGAGCTGCGGCTCCAGCTGCAGGCCCGGGCTCGGGGCGTCCTTCTCGGCCCGGGCTCCCGCCTTCCCACGTTCCTGGCCGAGCTTCGGAGACAGACGCGGAGCCCTCGGGGAAGACCAGGCGGCGGAGGCGGCCGCGGTCCGGGCAGGAGGGGTGCTGGGCCGAGGGGCCGGCAGAGGGACGGGCGGGCGCCTCGCGCCCCGCGGCCGTCGCCCTGGAGGGGCGCCCGGCCCCGCCCACGCGGAGGTGCCCCCGCCCCCGCCCCCACCCCGCTCCGGAGTCCTCCCGCTGCACACCCCCGAGCTCCCACCATCTTGCACCCCGCCGTCCTCCCCCGCCTCGCCCCGCCCGCGCCTCTCCCGCTCCCCCCTACGCCCCGCCCAATCGCCGCCCGCCGCCGCCGCTCCCTTTGTCTGGGCCGCGAGCGCTAGCCAATGGCGTTGCGCAAAAACGCGGGCTCCGCGCATCTGGGCCAATGGACAGGCCGCGTGGGGAGGTGCCGCGGCCTGGGTGTCCGCGCGCGGCCTGGCGGCGTCGGGCAGGCCCGCGCCCGCGGCCAGGACTGCGGCTCGGAAGCCGGGTGGCTCACCGTCCTCAGCCCCATGCGTTTTCGCCCCGCTCGGAATCCGCCCTCTGCTGTCCAGAAACTCGCCCTGGAAGGCGGGGCGTGGAGAAGACACTCGCGTGGCGGCTGCGGAGCGGGACGGCGGCGGGACCCCGGAGGACTTTGTTGAGAACAGCCCTCATCCGCTCCTCGCGCCCCGGGGCCGCCCCGCGCCGTGTGCACTTCCCTGAGGACTTGCAGAGAAATGCAGCACTCCCGGGAGGGTGCCCTGAGAGCGAGGACGGGACAGCGTCCCGGAGCCCGGGAGGGAGGTGCTGCTTAGAGGCATCTCCTCCCGGAACTGGGTCCCCGGGGGTGAGCCAGCGGGGAGGGCCGTGGGATAGGGGCCCAGGGGCCTCTCCTGTACGCACTGGCTGCCTGGCGGCTGTTTTAGGGTCACCCGGAATGAGGAGCGGGCTCCTTTTCCCCCGAGCTGGGTCATACGGAGGGAGAAATGTCAGGACCCCAAGAGCCTGCGCCGGTCTCAGATCTGGAGTCTCCACAGCAGGGCTGCACGCCTGCTGCTCTTTGCGCCCTCCCTGGAGGTGGGGCTCTGCCCAGCTCACCTGGTGGAGCAGTCAGGGGAAGGATCTGCTGCTGTCCTCAGCCCTGTAGGGCAGCAGGGAGTGAGAGAATGGTTCTGTTGCCTCCCCATTGAGAGAAGGTGGCAGGACTGTCTTTGCAATGCCGAATTGCTAGTTTGGGGTCTTCTTTTCCCTAAGGAAACACATAGCAAGTTGGTTTGCTTCTAGACGAGGACTTCTGCTGACTCTAGTCCTGCGCCTTCCTTGAAAGTAGCAGACACAGTCTTAATTCCTTGAGGAGGAGGAACCAAAACACGTGCCCGTCGGTGGTTCCAGGCTTCAGGAAGGGTGGCTCCCAAAGTTTCCTTGGTTTCCAAACCTTGCCTCAAAACGAAGTCACAAGTAAACCAAAATAAAACCCCAGCAAAGCAGCTGTGGATGGTTCTGTTTGAAAACACTGGATGGAGAGATGTGGAAGGACCTGCCCTGTAGGATCCAGTCGGTCCATCCAGGCTTGAGTTGAACCCCAGATATTAAGTAAGGTGCTGCACGGCAGAGAGACCTGCCGTGTCACAAATGTCCCGGGGCCTGCCTGGTTTGGCCTGAGGATTCTCAGGACCCCACGTCACTGGGACTGCTATCACCAAAGCCACCATCCAACTCCTCATTGCTAAGGCCGCTAGACAGTGATCTCTAAGGCTCCACTTCAGGGTTCCTCGCTCCAGGGGTCAAGGGGATCCTGAGGTAGGCATGCAGCAGCCAGCAGCCAGCCATGGACAGGCAGACCCTGCCGGCAGCCTGCCCTGGTCCAGGCTGGGTTGCAGCCCACAGACCCCATCCACATGGCCTCGGAAATTCTGCTCCCAGGGATTAAGCATTCAAAGCCTGAGAACTGAGCGGATTTAGATGCTTCAAAGAGACTGAATCAAGATGGTGGTCCAGACACTTCCTAACAGCCTCCACTCCCACCCTCAATGCCTGGAAATGACAGAAAAAAATTAAAATCCATTATAACCAGGAGAACAAGAAGAGTGCCCTCGGAGGACCAGAAATCCTGAGGAGTACTGGGGAGATGGGGAGCCTGTTGCTCTGGCTCGAGGGAAGAAACCACAGCCAAAAGCACAAAGGCAGAAACCGCTGGCAGGTGACTGTGGCTCGGAGGCAGCAGCTGAGGGGCCCTGAGGTAACTGTCAGGGTGATCCATGGGGTGTCCGTGGAGGTCAGCCCCAGCCCTGGCTGTGCTAAGTGGCAGGCAGTAGACAGAGAAGAGATCCCATTGATGAATAACACCTGGAAGGAGCAGGGAGTCTCATGTCCCCAGAGTGGTCACTGATGCCCCCTGGCAGCCTGCCGGACCCTCCACACAGTTGTTCAAGGCCACTGACCACTTGCTGATGGACAAACGGAATTTCACACACAAAGAGGAGCACAAACCTGGAATCGCCAGCCCCATAGGAAGCACCAAACGTCACAAATCAACTGACTCGTGAGTGGGCTGAGACTGCAGCCGTCCCCTCGATGGGTCTCCCCTTCCTCCACACGTGAGCTGGACTCCATTTCCCAAATTCTGTAGCAAGTGGGTGTGGCCATGTGACCAACCCCTCTGTGGTGGAGTGGAGCAGACATGACAGGTGCCACTCATGCCTGGCAACACCTCCCTCCACACTCCTCCCCCTTCCCGTGGCCTGAATGACTATGGCCCCAGTGAGTCGGGAGGCTTCACCGCGAGGATTTGGAATCCCCATCAGCCGGGGGCCCTGAAGCACGGCAGGAGTTGAGGCCACTGTTGACTTGGAAGCCTTGCCATGGTTCTCAGGAGAGAATGGGCTTATCTTTTGCTTGGGCCTTTACACCAGGGTCTGTAAGTTGGAGCAGTTTCACTTACTGCGCCGGGTTAAATAGCTGATCCCAGCTCTCACTCCCCTCTAGCAGGATTTCACATCCGCCTCCTGGCCGTGGCCTCCGGGGGGTGGGGTACCCCACGCCAACTTGGGGCTTGGCAGTCACTTGCTTTGGCCAGTGGCAGATTGTTGGCAGATGTGAAGTGAGCAGAGGCTCACTTCCGTGATCGGCCTTGTCCATGGGAAGGCTGTGCCCATGGAAGAGTGAAGAGTGGACTGCACGCTGGTGGGAAGCCACTGGTCCAAGGAGGATAAAGGAACCCCGGAGCAGACCTGAACCCACTGCATCGACCCTCAGAGCCCTGAGTGTGAGCATCAGTGACTGTTGTTTTAGTCATGGAACTTTAGAGTGGTTTATTATGCAGCATTGCTGTGGCAACAGCTCACTAATACGCCCGCCCTAACTAATACGGAAACGGGTACCCAGGGAACTGGTGTGACAAAACCCTAAACTATGTGGCGTCGCCTTAGTAGTTGGCTTGTGGATGGCGGGGAAACGGATATGGTGAGCTGGAAATAATAACATGCTCCCCTTGTTAGGTCGCGGCAAAACGTTTGGGAAAACTGTGGAGGTGATGGGAAAGAGCTAGAACGTGCACGCATTAGCCGACCCTCACTGCTTTGCCGTGGCCTTGCCAGAGGGGGAGGGCCAGTGTACCCTCAGAGAGAGGCCTGACATTCGGGACTCAGGTGGGAAGAGCCAAGTGTTCGTATCTCAAATAGTGGGAGAAGAGGTGGTTGTTGCTCAGAGGCCTTCCATGAAGTCAGCTCAGTCAAAAGGCAGGCAGAACGGCAGCTGCAGTGGAGACCAGAGTAAGGAGCAGGTTGCAGGGGAGGGGCACAGGTCGCTGGATAACCTGTCAACTGGACCACAAGGACCTGCATCTGGACGCAGTGAGAGGCTGCGGGTGTCTGAGAGATTTGGGCTTCAGTTCAGGGTGTCTTCCTTGAGTCAGGGGGGTCTTTTTTCCATGTCGGAAAAAGGCCGGGTGCTCATGGATATCTAGAGCCAGAAGGCAGACTGCAGACGTCTAGCTGTCCCCCAAAAGCCGTTTTCCCTTCACACTGGGCCCCTGACTGCACCACGTTTACCAGGTTCCCTTGCAATAGGTGTGGCCGTGTATCTGGTTCTGTCCAACAGAATGTGGCAGAAGCAACGTTGGCCAATTTCAGGCTAGCGCGTAGATCTCCTGTGAGCTTTTTTCTAGGATGCCCTTCCCACGGCTGGAGTGGGGACAGTCAGAGCAACGTGGAAGCCACATGTTGCAGGAGGAACCACAGCCCCCAGTTGGAGCACTTGCTTGCCCTAGGTAGATCCAAGATAAATAATCTTCTGATTTGTATGAATGGCTATGTTTGGGTCTACTTGTTACATCAGTGTAGCCTGTGCTAACACACGAGGAAGCGAGAGTTTTCAGAACACACAAGGTGTTTAAAAACAACATCTTTTCAGAGAGAAAAGAAAAGAGATTTTATCCTTTAAAAACAGCATCCAGGGAGGTGAACTCTGAGATGATTTTTGTCTTCTTCTTTATAATTTTATGTATCATATAAATTTTTATAAGAATACAGTATATTATTTACATATTCAGGAAAAAAACACAACAAAATTGTGTTTGTTATGAAAAAATAAAAACAGCTTAATTATATTTTTAAGTTAAAAAATGTACTTTCCAAAAGTCAGCTAGATATCTTGGGACTTAAAAAATTTGGACACTGAAATAGAAAATATTCAATAGGTGGGCCAGGGATTGGAATAGACACAGTGGAGCCATGAACTAGTGAGCTGGAAGGTCAAGCTCAGGAATTCTCTAGAACACAGAGTTGTATGTAGGAAGGAAAAGCTAAGAAACTTGGAAAATAAGCCCATGGTTTTCTACATTCAGTTATTGGAAAGGAATTCCAAAGGACAGAGACTTCAGGGAGTAGTACCCGAACACCGCCCTGGCTGAAGAAGACCCACGGCGACATGTTAGGACACGGAGGAGAAGACTGAATGGAAACTCCCAGGGGAAAAAACATTACCGCCAAAAAGAGAAAGAAAAGGATAAGCCTGATGTCAGACCTCGGCTGCTTTGGATTCCAGACGATCGAGGGGCACCTTCAGGTTGGGGGGAACTTTATTTGGGCCTATAATTCTCTGCCAGGCCTAACAGCCATTGGGTTGGGAGGAAAAACAAACACTTTTTTGGGTCATGCCAAGTGTTTAGAGTTTATTTCCAACAAATACTATCTGAAATCATTGCTAGATTATATCCTCGAGCAAAACGAAAAATGAATCCAAGAGGAAGACAGGGGCTACAGGAGCCAGTGAAACTATTTTTATCAGGGGACGCATGCTGGAAAATACTCTCAACAGTCTGGAAGGAAAATCCAGATGATCTCATCCCAGGCAGTGGAGGCGAGAGGAGGAGGGAAATGAAACTGAGAAGTGGTGTGTCTTATTTGTGGGGACAGTCTAGATACTGATTGATTCTCGAGGTGGGTCGGGAAAGGTGAGTCCACATATGCACATTAACCCTAAGTAACTGCTAGGTGAACAGAAATGCAAGTAAAACTTCCAAACCTTTAGAAGACAAAAGTGGAACAAAGATGATTTGCCTTATTTAACAAAAGCAGGAAATGGGGTGGGAGCGTCACCCCCATAGGAACAGCTGGAAACATGTAAATGAGAACCCACAATAGATCACAGAAATAGGTTTAAGTATATGGGCAACCACAATACCTGCTAACAAGTCAAAGTCATGCATTAAAAGAGAGAGAGACACCTGCGCTGGCCCGGTGGCATAGCGGTTAAGTCTACATGTTCTGCTTATGGCGGCCCGGGATTCGCAGGCCTGGATCCCGGGCACGGACGCTTGTCAGGCCATGCTGTGACGGTGTCCCATATAAAGTAGAGGAAGATGGGCACGGATGTTAGCTCAGGGTTAATCTTCCTCACAAAGAAGAAAGACAGAGACACCTGAGTCAGATAAAAATTCGACATCCAAACAGTGCTGTCGATGAGGCTGACCCCAACAGGTGGCTGGTCTGGGCTAGGGGTCCCTAACCTGGGCCCATGGAGAGACCCCAGGTGGGAAGTTTATGGACAGAGTCAGGGGGTCCATGAGCTTGGATGGGATGACATTGTTAAACCTTTCTTTTCCCTGATCTCTTACTACAATGTGGCATTTCTTCAGTTGTGAATCTGTGACGTTTAACTGTTATTAACTGTTATAAATGACAGTTATTTTCAAATCATGCTGCAGTTGTTGCAGATGTGTTGAAATACTGTTTCTGTCCATCACAACTTAAAAGTTTGGGGAGTTACTTAATTTGTTAATGAAGAAGCACAAATATCACATATCACACATCACAATTTTTGTGATATATTAGTGTATATACATGTGTACAAAATATATCTAAAAATCATATCAAGACTTTGATGATTGCATTTCAATATAATTGGTTTCCTTTATAATACTATCTGCTCTGTGTATTTAAAAACCTTATTCTGAGAAGGGGTGCACAGACTTCACCAGGCGCCAAGAGGGGCCCAGGCCAGTCATGGTGACTCCACTGCTGAGGCCAGAGCCGGGCTGGGTGGGTGTGGGGGCGGTTCTGCACAAGGCACGCAGAGGGACGCGTGCTACAGGACTCCGGACGAGCCCCTTATTTTTGCGAGCGCTCCGGGAGGACATGCTCTGGTCTTCCCCTGGATCCCATTGGATCTGGGTGGGAAGCCTGCAACTACCAGCCACCTCTCACGGGCTGAGGGCAGAACGGACCCCTCCCCCCTCCCTGAGTCTTGCGAAGGAGCTGGGATCTGGGAAGGCTGTCGGACCTCGGACCTCGGGGACACGCCAACTCCGGTGATTGCCCACCTCCATCCTGGAAAACGTCAACTTCATTATTGTCGACACCAGTCTGAGGCAGAGTTCTGACACCCGCACACCCACCCAGAAGAAAACACCGCAGAAGCGCAGAAAATGAAAGCAGGGGAGAAAGAGACACAGACAAAAGTTCCACGTCGTGATGTGGGTGTTGGTTGCGTGGCTTGTTCATTATGTGAGAAGTCAAGGGCTGCACATTTAAGATAGGTACATTTTTCTCTATGTCTGTTGTGCTTTAACACAAAGTTTTAAAATGCCGTATCAGCGATGATGGTTGCACAGTATTGTGAATGTTCTTAATGTCACTCAGTTGCACACTTAAAAATGGTTAAATGGTGAATTTTGTTATGTGTATTTTACCACAACAAAAACAAAACAAAATTCGTAGGATGACAAAAAAAAAAACAAAAAAACACGTTTTATCAGACAAATGCTAACAAAAAAGAGCAGGTGTAATCATCTTTATTTATTTTATTTTTATTTTTTGTAAGACTAGCCCTGAGCTGACATCTGCTGCCAATCCCTCTCTTTTTTGCTGAGGAAGACTGGCCCTGGGCTGACATGTGTGCCCGTCTTCCTCCACGTTACATGGGACGCCGCCACAGCGTGGCTGACAGGCGGTGCGTCTGTCTGTGCTCGGGATCCGAACCTGCGAATCCTGGGCTGCCGCAGCAGAGCACACAAACTTAACTGCTACGCCACCCGGCCAGCCCTGTAATCATCTTTATAAAAGACAAAGAGAATTCAAGGCAAAAAGCATTTAGAGGGACCCCTCCCCAAACACCCCCACTGTGCTCAGTTCCGGCCGCCACAGAGACGAGCCAGGTGCGTGAGCTGTCTCTGTAGCGGGTCAGCGGCAGTAACCGGGAAGTGAACAGAGGGGGCTGCACAAGCACAGGGGTCGTTTGTCTCAGGCAGCAGGAAGTCCGGGACTGATACGGCTACCTGAGGAGGTCCTCAGAGGTACAGATTCTGTCCTTTGGTGGCGTCTGGGTTTGTCCTCATGGCTGCAGGGTGACTGCTGCACCTCCAGTTATGTCCTGTGTCCAAAAATGAAGAAGGGGGAAGGGCCAAGGGGTGAAGACTTATCTGCACAAGACTTCTTTATTTTCAGAATGAGAAGTCCTCAGACATTTCTGCCTGCATCTCCTTGGCCAGGACTAGGTCACATGGACACCCTGTCTTCAAGGGAGGCCAGGAATCTGGGCATTTCCTTTTAGTAGAGGAGAGGAAGGCAAAAGAGAAGGGGTAGGAGTAGGTGACGAACCTCTCTCTCCAGAGTCTGCCATGCCAGTTGTGGACTGCTGTGGACCAACCAACATATCTTCAGAACACATAGAGCAAAAAATTATAGAGGACACGTACTAACCAATGCACATTTAGTAGATCTTAACACATCAGTCTCAGAGACCAAGTGGGCAAAAACAGTTAAAGGATATAGCAGATTTGAAAAGCACAATTAACAAACTTGATCCAACAGATCTATATAATAGAACTTTGTGATCAATGAATAGAGACTCTATTATTTTCACACATATGGACCAGTCACAAAAAGGTTGACCATTTATTGGGCCACAAAAGAAATCTAATAGATTAACAAAGCAGAAATCATGCAGTTCACATTCCTTGACTACAATGAGATCATTTAGAAATTACGAGGAAGAAGATGACATTAACATTAGTCACGTGGGCGTTTTGTGGACACCCTTCTAAATAACTCTTGGCTAAAGAAGGAAATCAAAACGGAAATTGCAAACGATTTATAAATGAAGAAACAGTGAGAACACGCTATCTCAAACCCATGGGATACCCCCAAGGAGAAGCTGAAAGTGTACACCCTTAAGTACACTTTTTGGAAAACAAGACAGATTGAAAAGGAACCAGTTGAGCTTTCAGTTGGAGAAGTTTACAAAAACAATGAAGAAATCCCAACATTTTAGTTAGGTTTTCACATCTGTGTTCATCAAGGAAGTTAAAACATAGATTTCTTTGATTTTTCCACTTAGCATTTGTAGAAGAGTCGGGAACAGTCCTCTCTTTTTCTATGCTTTGGAGGAGTTTACATGTATGGTAATAATCTATTTCGTGAAAACTTGGTAGAACTTGCCTAAGAGCATCTGGGCCTGGTGACATTTTTATGGATAGATTCTTGCCCACCTTGCCAACTTCCACTGGTTATTTCTACTTGAGTCAATTTCAGCATTTTTCCCCTAGAAAAAATCTAATCTAGATTTCTTATTATTTTATTGGTGCAGAGGTGTACCTAGCATTCTCATAATTAAAAAAACTCTGCATTTGTACTTTTGGTCCCTTTTCTTATCCCGTGTGCTTATCCCGCGTTATCTTCACTCTTGATTCTGCCCGCTGACTCAAGAGGAGACCTCACTCCATCAGTTATATCTTCTCTGCTGTATCCTGTCACCTCTTTCTCAACTGGCTTTTTCTCCTTGGCGTGTAAACACGCTCAGGTTTCTCTCATCCTAATAACAGACATCATCCTCATCATCAACAACGACCAACCAACCAAAAATACCTCGTTCAACACCGACCACCCTTCAGCTCGTGCTGATCCCTCTCTTCTCAGTCTACACTAGTGCTTCCGTTTTATTTTCTTCCCGAATCCATTGCAGACTAATACTTTTTGAAAAATGAATTACTAGAAAAGTGAAATAAAAAGCCCAAAGACATCCAAAGTGCAGGCCCCAATTCTGTTATTAGATTCAACAGACATAAATTACTCTGTCCAATTGCTGTAAAAGTTGCTAAATGCTCGCTCTTGACTTCTGTTCTTATCTTGACGTGGATGAGGAAGAAGCAGCTCACCATGGGCCCTGGTTTGTGGCCACATGTGGAGGGTGCCGCCCTGTGCACTGCTCCCACTTCGGGGCCACCCACACACCCTCGAATCCACCGCCATCTGGCTTCTGCTGCTGCCCCTCCTTGCTCAAGCAAAGGTCTCCAAAGACTCCTACGACTTCTCAGGCCTCATCTCCCTGGGCAACTCCTGAAACCCTTTCTGCTCCTTTCTTCACTAATCTAATTCTCTCATTGCCCCTCCTACCTCTCTGTTTCTTTCTGATCTCCTTCACAGGTCTCTCTTTCTCTGCCTACCCTTTGAAATGTAGTGTCCTGGACCCATCTCTCTTCTCTCTCTGCGTGTTTTCTCTGGATAATCGCATTGTGGGCTGGATTTTTGACCATGCCTACATGCCGAGAACTTCCAAATTTGTACTCCAGCCACTTTCACTAGCTCACTGTCCACTGGTCACCTCTGCTTGGATGTCCACTGCACCTCATGGTCAGCATGACAGCATCAGGTAGGATTATTGGGGCTAACATGGAAGGATATAGGTTGGCTCCTGGATTGGAGGGGAGAGCTGCACATCCAGGTGTCCAACAGGACAGGAAGGAGGGGTGCTCCTGAAACCAAGGCAGCAGGAACCCTTGGCATTCTGCTTGGGCTGCATCTTCTGTGTTCCAGTTACTAATGCTGCATAACAAACAATCCCAAAACCCAGTGGCTAAAACCACCATTTTCTCGTGCGCACACATTCTGTGGGTTAGGAATCAGGACCAGGCACAGAGGGGATGGCTTGTCTTTGCTCCATGATGTCTAAGCAAAGATGTCATGGTTGGGAAGACAGTTGGAGGTGACTCAAATGGCCTGGGGCCTGGAATCATCTGGAAACACCTTCCTTACACAACTGGTCGTTGATCCGGGCTGTTGGCTGGGACCTCAGCTGGGCTGTCCACTGCAACTCCCCGTGCTCTCTCCTTGTGGCTTGGGCTTCCTCACAACATGGCAGCCTCCAGGGTATCAGACTTCCTACACAGTAGCTCAGGGCTCCAAAGGCTGTCATCTTAGGAGAACCAGGTGGAAGCAGCAGGGTTTTCTGAACAAGCCAAGCCAGTCACCAAGATCAGCCCTGATTTGAGGGGGTGGGGGAAACATAGACCCACCCCTTAGTGGAAGAAGTATCGAAGAATTTGTGAACTTTTTTTTTCAAACTACCACATGAAGGAAATATCCAAATTTCTGTCACTCTGCTCAAGAGTTAAAATTCCAGGGAGCTAGAATCTAACTGCTGAGATTCCTGTCCACGTGCAAAAGAATCCCCAGGAGAGTTTGTTTTAAAGTCAGATTCCCGGCCAGGAAATTTGGTTTCTTAATTTGGGATGGGGCCCAAGAATCTCCCATAATGGGCTCCCTTAGTGATTCTGATGCAGGTTCCTGGGGCACCTCATCTTGAGAGACATCAGAGTAATTTTCTCCTGGTTTTTCCAACCTGGGAGTGGTCAAGATCGCCACCCCCACCCTCTCAGCCAGTGCTGGGTGAATGAGTGGTTGAGAGGTGGTCCCCAGGGCCTGACTGGGTAGGGGGCTGATGAACTGAGTGTGAACAGGGGTCTATGAGACTAAAGGGCAGCCCCAGGGGTCCACAGAGGTGGGAGATGTGAGACGGGAGATGGAGCAGGGAGCAGCGGGCCCCTGGCTACTGGCCCTGCTTCCTGACTGTCTTTGAGCATTAACCTCCGCTAAGTCCCCCACCCCGGCCTGTGAGCTGCACATGGGCAGGGTCCCCCGCTTGTGTTTCTGTAGCCCAGCCCTAGCCCAGGGCCTGCTCACAGCGCATCCTCAAGTATGAGTGGACTGGAATGCGGGCTTGTGGCCTGGCAGAGGTTGAGGACTTGAAAAGACGTTTCTCTTCTCTGTCAACCCTGGAGAGCTCATGGTTCTCAGCCCAGTGCCAGTCAGGATCCACTTGGAAGCCTGCTGTCACACGGTCCTGACCGTCGGCCACTCCGACTGACAGGCTCTGGAGGAGACCCAGAACCGGCATTTTTTTCCAAGCACTTGTAATTTTCCTTAAGTGTGTGCAAGTGTACATTATAAATACAGCAATATATATTTAGCAATTATGTGAAATCACATATACATATGCACAAATAAGCTTCTTATTTTGGAATAATTACGGATTCACATGCAGTTGTCAGAAAGAACACAGAACAGTCCAGCTTCCTCCCATGGTAACATCTTGCAAAATTAGACTACAATATCACAACCGGGGTACTGTCATCGACACAGTCAATATACAGAACATTCCATCACCACAAGGATCCCTCATGTTGCCTTTTTATAGCCACACTCACTTCCCCCCACCCGCCCTTCGCCCCTGGCAACCACCATCCTGTTCTCCACATCTATAATTTTGTCATTTCACGACTGTGATATAAATGGGGTCATACAGTATGTGACCATTGGGACTGGCTTTTTTCACTCAGCGTGATTCCCCGGAGACTCACCCAGGTTGTTGCTGTGTCATAGCTGTTCCTCTTCACTGCTGAGTAGTATTCCACA
The DNA here is from genome assembly GCA_031878705.1 of Tapirus indicus. Taxonomy (NCBI): domain Eukaryota; kingdom Metazoa; phylum Chordata; class Mammalia; order Perissodactyla; family Tapiridae; genus Tapirus; species Tapirus indicus. The sequence goes on from CM062932.1 coordinate 59,196,523, forward strand.
TGTGGCATGGACGCACCAGTTTGTTTAACCATCCACCCATTGAAGGTCGTCTGGGTCATTTCTTGTTTTGGGCCATGACGGAAAAAACTGCTATGTACGTCCATGTTCAGGATTTTGTGTGGACATAAGTCTTCATTTCTCTGGGATAAATGCCCAGGAATGCAATTGGAGGGTTTCACTTATGTTTAGTTTTTAAAGAGACTGCCAAACTGTTTTCCAGCGAGGCCGCTCCACTTTAGGTTCCCGCCAGCAATGCACGCGTCGTGCGGTTTCCCTGCATCCTCACCAGCATTTGCTTTTGTGACTATTTTGATTTTAGCCATTCAGATAGGTGTGTTCCGATCTCTCCCTGTGGTTTTCTTTTGCGTCCCTGATGAGGGGCGACGTTGAGCGTCTTCTCGGGGGCGTATTGCTGTCTGTGTCATCTCCTCGGTGAGCTGGCTCTTCATGTCTTTTGCTCATTTTCTAATGCAATTGTTTTCTTTTTTACTGCTGAGCTTTAAGAACTCTTTGCATATTTAGACACTAGTCCTGGGTCGGATTTGTGGCTGCAGATCTCTTCTCCCAGGCCGCAGCTCGTCTTTTCATCCTCCGAACACGGTGGGTTGTTTGTTTGTTTGAACTTTTTACTTTTGAATAATTTCCAACTTACAGAAGAGTTGTTAGAACAGTACAAAGAGCTCCTGCATACAGCTCATCCAGATTCCCTAAGTATTAACGTTTCATCATGTTTTCTTATTCTATTTTTTTTTTAATTTTTGAACCATTTGAGAGTAAGTTGCAGACACGATGCCCATTGTCCCTCAACACTTGAGTGCGTATTTCCTAAAATGAGGACAAGCTCCTACGTAACGGCATAACGCTCAAAATCAGGATGTTACACTACCCTGCACCCACGGACCCCGGCAGAATTCCAGGGATTGCCTCCAGAGTGTCTTATATAAGCACAATCCACCCAGGAGCCCATGCTGGGCTGTTGTCATGTCTCCTCAGTCTCCCTTCACGTGGAAGTCTTTCTTTGTGGCTCTGTCACTTAGGCTTGAGAAAGCTTTGGTTCCACACTTTGGTCTGACAGTTGAGGTCAGAACTTGAGATCCAGGGAGGAAGGCAGGGCAAGCAAACCATGTCTAGCCGATGGGTAAACTGAGGCCAGAAAGTTTGGGGCTCGCTCAGGATCGTACAACGAGCTGACAGTGGGGTTTCCGGGCTCAGCGGCCCCTTCCCTAGGACCACGTGGACCCCGAGCTGGGACTCTGGATGTCGCTGCCAACTGATAAGGCAACCAGAAGGTCCAAGGGCAGGAGGGTCGCTTTTGAAAAATCTAATTTAAAATGTGCTAAATAAATATTTATCTTTTGAATTAGTCTTTCTTTGTATTTCACGACTGTGATATTTCTGAAGTGTACAGGCCAGTGACTGTAAAATATCCCTCACTTTGGGCTTGTCCGATGTGTCCTCCAGATTAGATGCCATGTCCGCACTTTTGGCAGGAATACGTCAGCAGCAACACTGTGTCCTTCCCCGTGCATTGTGTCAGGAGGCACACGACATCTGTGTGTCCCAGTCCTGGTGACACTAACGTTTATCGCCTGGTTAAGATCACGTCTGCCAGGTTTCTCCACTGTAAAGTTAATTGATTAGTATTTTGAACTGACTAGTTAATAAGTAATCACTAGTAAATACTTTGCAAGGAGATACCTTGGGTCTGTGTAAACACCCTGTTTCCCATCAGCCTTTCAGAGCAGTTTGAGCGTTTGTGGTTGATTCTTCCCCAAGTCAATTATTAATATGCTAGTTGCCAAATGGAAGTTTTCTAATTCCATTATTCCTTCTACATTTAAGAGTCAGCTTTCTCTCCCATTTATGTATCCATTCATTTATACCGTGAATTATTTATGTCATAAATAAAGAGAGCAATCCATTACTATCTTTATTTTGTTGCTCAAATTGCTCCAGATTTGGCCGTGGGAAGCCTTCAAGCTATTTCCTGCCTTTTGACATCTCCACCATTCTTTGAACACTTCTTTACTTTCTGGCACCACCAGATATTCCAGGTTCACCTGGAGCATTCCCCGTCCCGGCCCTGGAATCAGCCATTTCTTCAAAAAGCCCTTGTTCCTTTCACTGGAGAATGGAATTTAGAAACCACGATCTGGGCACGGGTGTGCTCACTGCTGCTGGGGCTTTGTTGCTTCTGGCCCCTTTAGCCAGACAGAGCTAAGAAACACACACACCCCTATATTTATTTCTATATTAAAAAATGTGAGTTCTTGTCAATACCACAATAGGAGTCCAGCTCCACAGAGCTGATCCTGGGCTCCCTCCTTTCCGTATTTGAAACTCCCTCCCCAACAGCAAGCCGGCTCCACTACCCTCAAGACGCTTACCGACTGCTCGACTGCCCATGTGTAACTCGCCAGCCGCATGCCTGCCTGAGCTGGCTCCTTGGCCCCGACTGAAAGGAAGGGAAAACAAGAGGAGGGGAGGGGAGAAGAGAGAAGAGAGAAAATCAGAAGGGGAGCGGGCTGCGCTGACAAATTACCACAAACTGAGTGGCTTAGGACAACAGGAATCTGTTCTTTCGCGGTCCTGGAGGCCAGAAGTCCAGAATCAAGATGTCCGCAGGGCTGGTTCCTTCTGGAGGCTCTGAGGGAGAATCTACCTGCTCCAAGCTGCTCCAGCTTCCGGTGGCTGCTGGCAGTCCTCAGTGTCCCTCGGCTTGTGGCTGCATCACACCAACCTGCCTCCATCGTCACATGGCCTCTCCTCTCCGTGTCTCAGTGTAAACTTCCCTCTTTTCGTGAGGACACCAGTCGTTGGATCAGGGCCCCGGTCAGTAACACGAACTTCCTGCTCTAGTTCAGGCACCAACATAACCACAGGCAGGTTAGTTAATCTTAACCAGATCTCATGGGCCAAAGCCCTACTTCCAAGTAAGGTCGCATTCACAGGTATAGGGGTGAGGCCTTACCGGGACACATCTTTTGGGGAACACAGTTCAGCCCACAGGAGGGTGGAACCTACATTTGCCATAAGCACAGGGGCTTGCCGCTGCACAGTCTTGCAGGAGCCCTGGACTGAGTGTCCCAGTTCAGCAGGAGGGGCCGGGACCCAAAGGCAAGAGACCAGCCTTGGGGCAGGGCTGTGTGATGGGCAGTGCCCACCTGGAGCGCTGGAGACGAGCGCTCACCACAGACGAGGGACGGGGCTGGTTTCAGGCAGGGCGTGGGGGCCTGTCCAGGGATGATGTCACCTCTCTCTCGCTGTAGCCAAGGAAGCTGGCTTGGGCACTCTCCACACTGCAGCCAGCCTTGAGCCCCAAGCTCCAAGAAGGAAGCCCTGGCTCGAATCTTCTGGCCTTGGCGCTGCAATGGCCTAAAGTCTCAGGTCCGGACAGGCCAGAGTGGTTCTTCCCAGGCTCAGGGAGTGCTGGGCAGCATGCTGGCCGAGGAGGTCTGCTTGAGGGGTTCTCTTAGTCCCCGCTCTGCCCCAAGTGTGAGAGCTGGGTGGCCTTGAGCAAGAGCCGGAACCTCCCTGGCTCAGATTCCCACCTATAAGATAAGGGGGCTGGACCCAAGGCCCCCAACTTGGATCGGTATTGGGTTGCCCTCCCTCGACTGTTGAGGCTCTGCTGTGGCATCAGGGCCCTGAGCCGAAAGGTGTCGGCTGTGCAGGCCTGTTGGGGACGAGGGGGCCCTGTGTCTGCAGGTCAGGCGGAGGGTGCTCCCCAGAGGAGATGCTAAGCACTGGCAGCCTGGAGAGAACGGGGGTCCAGAACTTGCTGTCACATGCAGGGGTCGGTGGGGATCCTGTTCAGGTGTCAGCAGCATCAGGCCAAGTCTGGGATCTGGAATTTAAGAGGGAAAGTGGATGATGCTGAGCCACTCACGGCAGTGGGGAGGGGGGGAATGGGGGGCTCACCAGAGAGATGGGGAAACTGAGGCCCAGAGAGAGATGGTGCACCGGTCAGCCTCAGCGCTGGCCCAGCTCTCGGCTCTGCCCCCTGCATGGTGGGGTGGGGGAGGCAAGGGCCTGGAGCACCAGGAGGGGCCACAAAGGGTTGGAAGGCGCCTCAGTCCTTGGAGCTGGAGCAGACCATCTCTCCTGACACGCATGGAGGCTGGCAGCGCGCTGCCCCCTGTGCTCACAGGTTCATTTGTTTGATGAATTTGTCATAACTTGAAAGGCCCTGGTTTATACGCTAACTTCCTGTTCCAGCTCAGTTGCCAACATAACCACAGGCAGGTTAACTGCACGTCCATCAACTCGCCTGGGGAAGCAGCGCGGGGGCCCTGCAGCCCGAGGAGGCTGGGCCGCCCCGCGTACAGCTGTGTCAGCGCCCCTGGCCTCATCCATACCCCAAAGAGCCACAGCCCGCAGCCCCTCTGTGTTCCAGAACGCCCCCATTCTCCAAATCTTCCTGTGAGGGGGTCCAGATGGAGGGCGGGAGGGGAGGCACCCTCAGTGTTTGCTAGGGACCGTGAGAGTTGGGACGGCCTTCCTAGAGGGTCATTTAGCAATATTCGTCCAAAAAATGGGAGTGCTTTTATTTTTTTTTATTTTTATTATTATTTTTTTTGTGTGGGGAAGACCAGCCCTGAGCTAACATCTGTTGCCAATCCTCCCCTTTTTGCTGAGGAAGACTGGCCCTGAGCTAACATCCGTGCTCATCTTCCTCCACTTTATATGGGACGCCGCCACGGCATGGCTGACAGGCAGTGCGTCGGCGGGCGCCCGGCATCTGAACTCGCGAATCCCGGGCTGCCAAGCGCGGACTAAACCGCTGCGCCACCGGGCGGCCCCGGGAGTGCTTTTAATTCAGCAATTCTGCTTCTAGGGATTTTCCCAACAGCCGAGCCCACCAGGAGCTGGAATGTGGAGCAAGGACATTCACAGCCCCAGAGACTGGACTCGAGCTGAAGGCCCAGGCAGGGGCTGGTTAAGTTCGGCAGAGCGCCGAGCAGCGCATGTGGTGTGTGTGCGTGTGGGGTGTGTGTGCGTGTGCGGTGTGTGCGCGTGTGGGGTGTGGTGTGTGTGGTGTGTGTGCGTGTGTGGTGCGTGTGCGGTGTGTGTGCATCTCCGGTGTATGTGGTGTGTGTGCGTGTGGGGTTTGTGCGTGTGTGGTGTGTGTGCGTGTGCGGTGTGTGGTGTGTGTGCGTGTGCGGTGTGGGGTGTGTGTGCATGTGCGGTCTGCGTGTGGTGTGTGTGCGTGTGGGGTGTGTGCATGTGCAGTGTGTGTGCGTGTGCGGTGTGTGTGGTATGTGTGCGTGTGGGGGGGTGTGTGTGCGGTGTGCGTGCATGTGCAGTGTGTGTGGTGTGTGCGGTGTGTGGTGTGTGTGCATGTGGGGTGTGTGCGTGTGCAGTGTGTGTGCGTGTGCAGTGTGTGTGGTGTGTGTGTGCAGTGTGAATGTGGTGTGTGTGTGCGTGTGGTGTGTGGTTTTGCTAACACAAAGCGGCTCTCTCTGCACTTGTCTCAGTGCGGTCGTGGGGCGAGGGACAGGGCCCAGAGCATCCTCTCAGTTTATCATCTTTTCTACCTTTCAGATTTTTTTAGAGTATTGTCCTATTTTCCTAGGGCTTCCATGACAAATTTCCACAAACTTGGTGACTTAAAACAATAGGAATTTATTCTCTCACAGTTCTGGAGGCCAGAGGCCCTAAATCAAGGAGTCGGCAGGGCGGTGAACTGTCCGAAGTCTCCTGCAGAACATTCTTCCTGCCTCTTCCAGCTCCCGGAGGCCCAGGCGTCCCTTGGCTCGCAGCCGCATTGCCCCAGTCTCTCCTCCTCCAAACGTGGCTTCTCCCTGTGTGTCTGAGTCTCAAATCTCCCTCCGCCTTTCTCTCATAGGATGCCTGTTGCTGGATTTAGAACCCAACCTGAACCCAGGATGCCCTCCGCTGGAAATGTAGACCAGCACCAGGAGGGACCCAGGGACCTGGAGCCCAGCCCCCCTCTAGGAAGGAGGTGCACAGCCCGGGAGGGGGAACTGATACAGGCTCCTGCCCTCAGCCCCTGGGCACTCTGGCACCTGGACACCTAGGCATCCGGGCTGCCCTCCCAGTGCCACTTTCCTCAGGCCCAGGCCACCCTGGCTGGCCCCCAGGTCCAGGGTCACACAAGGAGGAGGGGGATGAGAAGGAAGATGCTGGAAAAGCCACAATAAAAACATGGATGTGTATTTGAGGCCAGCTCCCAGGTGCCTCAGAAACTGAGTGGAGCCAAGAGGGTGGACAGTGCAGAGACAGCTCAGCCGGGCCTGGTGCAGCTGTGACTGACCATCCTGGGCTGACGCTCCCTCGGGTGGCGCTTTCCCCGTACACAGCCTTGGAGCCAGCAGGGGGCAGTGTTTGGGGTCAGGCACCTGGGCTCTTTCTGCAGGTGTGGGACCTTGGCCAAGCGACTCTGTCCCTCATCTGTAGGCAGATGGAGGCCGTTCTCCATCAGGGGCTCCTCTCCATCAGATGGCTGCTCCCAGGGCACCAGACTTCCCCCAAGACTCGGCCTTGGGAGGAACGAGCAGGCAGCCTGTCCAGCGTTCTGTGCTCCCTCAGCTCTGGAGGTGGCTGAGCCCCCAGTGGTAACCCTTACCTGTGACAGTGTGGAGCCTGAGGTGTCTGGGATAGAAGGGAAGCCCAGGGTCCCACACCTGACCAAGCCTTCAGGCACTTTCCTCCATGGTGGAAGCTGAGCTGGGCCCAGAGCTCCGTCAGAAAGCTGAGGGCCATGGATCAAAGCCTGCTGGGGTGGGCTGTGAGGCCAGGGTCCCAAGGCACAGGGGCAGCTCTCTCCCTCCACCAGGCTGACCAGGACATCCTCAGATGGGGTGAGGAGGGTACTTGGGGGAGGTGGAGGGGCAGACAGAGGCGGCCAGAGGACTGCCAGCTGCTGCTCGTGGCCTGCTGGACACAAGGTAGTGTGCCTGGCTTCCCCAGAGCCCCACCCCCCTGCCCTCCTGCTGCTGGGACAGGAGTGGCTGACCAGCGACATCACCCATCAGGATTCAGGGCCATTTTCCCCTGGTGGGAGCAGCTGGCTCACCTTACCCATGTCCTGCCCTCTCAGGACCCTGAGTACCACAGCCCCGTCGATCTTCCCAGTCCTTCTCCTCTAGGATGGGGTGAAGGACTGGGAGGCCCAGGGGTCCTGAGGGAAGCTACTGGCCTTTTCTGGGCTCAGTTTCCACATCCACAGAATGGGCATTGGAGTTCTTGGGGTCTAGACCTACCTTAACTGGGGCAACCCAATAAGATGGTTCTAGTGAAAGGGGCTTGTAGGGAGCTCAGGTTTCCCCGAGGGGTCCCCTCTGCAGGCTCAGCGAGGACAGGGGCAGTACGAGAGACATGCTCGGGGGGTGTGTCTGACGGTCCTCAACTCGGGCCTGGCAGAGCCCGGCCCGCCCTCCTCTGCTCCCAGATGCAGGTGGGCTGGTTCATTCTTGCGGCACCTCCGGGACAGGCTGGTGAGTCCAATTATCAGATGTGGCTCAGCAGGATTGGAACCACCCAGGGCCACCTGCTGTCCCAGGGTAGAACCAGAAGAGGAGAAGCAGGTTCCACTGGGGTCCTGGGGCCCTGAGCAGCCCCCTGGCTCAGGCAGAGCCTGCCACCCCTGCTTCTGCCGGGTGGGTGGTGGTGACATTCTGCTGTGGCTCTGGACAACCCGGGAAGTCACTTAACTTTGCTGAGCCCCAGCCTTCTGGCTCCTTGGGATGCGGGCCCACCTGGCGAAGGTGACAGTTGAGACCTTGTGGCTGCCTGGCCTCATCTTCCCTCCATGCATTGGCTCAAACCTCTCGCCTTTCTTCCTTCTTTCCCTCGAGGCCCCTCTCTTTTCAAATCTCCTCCAGAGCAAGCTTTTGCAAGGGCAGCCATGAAGCAGAGAGCCTAGGGTCCCCAAGAACTGCCTGGGAAAGCCACATGCGCACAGGGGGCTTGCCAGGGGCAGCCAGGCTCAGGGGAGTGGGAAGCAGGGCCCGTGTGGAGGTGTGGGGGTTGGGAGACAGGCTCTGCCTGCTGCCTGAGCTGGACCTCGGGTCCCAGTGTGCAGTGTCACACGGTCATCTCTGCCTGGGACAGGCCCACAGGCCTCCTCCCCCTCATTCACTGCAGCCCCATTTAGTGGGTTGAATTTTGTCGCCCAAAAGATACGTTGAAGTCCCACCTGACACCGTGACGTCATTTGGAAGTGGGGTCTTTGCGAGGTTATGCTGGAGTAGGGGGGCCCATGTCCAGTGATTGGAGTCCTTATAAAAGTGAGCCACTGGGAATGAGGCTGGAGATGGTTGCACAACAACATGAATGTACTTATGATGCTGCCTTACAAATAATTAAAATGGTAAATTTATGTACATTTTACCACAATCTAAAAAAATGTGCCCATGAGCCCAGAGGGACTGTCACAGCCACCAGAAGCCAGGAACATGGGGCCAGTCTCCCTCAGACGCTCTCACCGACACAGCCCTGTCTGCACCTTGATCTCAGACTTCTGGCCTCCAGAGCTGCGAGAGAGGAATTTTCTGCTGTTCTAAGCCGCCAGGTTTGTGGCGATTTGTTCCCACAACCCCAGGACTCTAACACCCGGTTGCCTCCAAGTGCTAGACGCTTGGAGTGGGGGAGGTGGCAAGGTGAGGAGGTAATAAGAGTCCTCCTGGGGTCGTGAAGGAGTCAGACGGGAGGCAGAGGCCATTCCCTCACCCGGGGTAAGTGCCACGAGGGCCTCAGCAAGCACCACCTGCCCGGAGGGCTGGTCGCAACAAAAGGGGTGCCTGGGCACCGCGGGGACATGGCAGGGCTCACAGGGTGCCGAGGGGACGCACTGCAGGGCCAGGGCCTCCCTACAGGGTCGGGAGGTTGAGGCCAGGAGGCCAGTTCAGGGAGGAGACCTTGGAGTGCACGCCAGGGTGGGGAAGGGTCAGTCCTGTGCACTGGCGCTTGGCCTGAAATGGGAAGGGGAGTGAAACAGGGGCCTGTCCTGGTGGCCGGTGGCTTCCACTGTGCCGGATCTAAGGGCCAGTGCTCAGCCCGCCTCCTGGTTGACCCAGGGGTCGATGTCTACCTGATGGGATCTTCCTTCTCCAGGCTTCCAGGAGACATCCAGGCCTGGTGGCCCTCCTGCCCCTCTGGTCTCCCCGCCCTCTCAGGCTGTCCCCTCTCGCCCTTGGGCTGACCTCACCCACACCTCTGCTTTCCGTCCACACCACGCCTGCCTCCCAAGTCTGAGTCTGCAAACCGGTGGGCGGCTCTCACCCCTCCGGGCTGACCTGGCTGCCTCACAACACCCCTCAGGCCGAGCAGACGTGCACACGGGCCTCCCTGAAACTTGCCGGCCCTCGGCGCCCCATCTCAGCAAAGGGACCCCCCTCCCTCGAGCTTCAGGCCCACGACTGCTGTCATGCTTGACTCTCTCCTCACACCCACAGCAAATCCCCACGGCTGCGGGCTCCGAGGTCTCCAAATTCATGCGAAATCCAGCTTCCCACCCCCTCCGCGCCTGAGGCCCGCATCTCTTCCTGGACTTGCAGCCTGCTCCTGGCTGGGCTGTGCTCCCTCAGTGTCCTCCCGACAGCCACAGTTCAGAGCCTGCCACTGGCCTCCTCTGCCATGCTCCCACAGCTAATTTTCCCAGTGGCCTGCAAGGACCTCTAGAATCCAGCCTCCAGCTTCCCCGCCCTCTGCCTTGTCTCTCCTCCCTCCTGCCCCACTGAACACCCACTGGCCTCCTTTCCTTGCTTGAAGCCCAGGGCCTTTGCACCTGCCAGTCCCTCAGCCTGAAATGCTACCCCACCCCTCCCTGATACCTGCATGACTTGCTCCCTCATCTCCTTGAGCACTTTGCTCAAATGTCATCTTGACCATCCTGTCTAAAATCGCAACACCCTTCCATCCTCCTGGGCACCTTCAAACATGCTATATAATTGACCTATTTGTTTTGTCCATGCTCTGTCCCCACACCCCACCCCCACTACAATGTAGGCTCCAGTGTCCAGCTCCACAAGGTCCCCAGCTCCCTGTGTGCACAGGCCAGGCCGACGCCAGGTCCTAGATGAGAAGGTCAGCCATGAGGACTACTGCGTGGCAGGTGGGGCTGACTTTGGCATGTCCCTTCCCTGGGAGCTTCCCCCACACTCATCCAGGGGGTCCCCTGAGAGGCGTGCTCAGCCTCAGCAACTGGCCTGAGGTTGGGCCCCTGCCTGGGAGCTGCAGCTGGGTCTCAGGGCCGTGGGCCTGCCTGCTGGCCTGGGAAGTCTCTGCTCTGCTGAGGAGCTGTCGGTGGAGGAGAGGAGATGCCACCCTCTGCATGGAGAGAAGCAAGCTGAGCGGACACTTAGGGGCCCGGGGGGCCAAGATGAGCATTCCCTGCAGCCTCAGACCAGAGGCCTCCTCTGTTCAAGCCAGTGGGTGGGCTCACTGGATAGTGAGCAGAAGGTTCCGGATGATTGGCACAAAAATAGTCAGACGGACTAATGGACAGGAGAGAGGGTCCAGAACGAGATGCCCCTCATCCTCCCGGAATCAACTGACTTATAACAAAGGCCACTGCAGTGCAGGGGGAAAGGATGGCCTTCTCATTCAGAGTGCCCTGTCAGTCGGATATTGATGGGGAAAATGACTGTTGATCCCTACATCACACCATATACAAAAATTAATTAAAAATGGATCACAGGGGACACCCGGTGGCGCAGCGGTTTAGTTTGCGCTTGGTAGCCCGGGGTTCGTGGGGTTCGGATCCCGGACGTCCGCGGACGCACTGCCTGTCAGCCATGCTGTGGCGGCGTCCCATATAAAGTGGAGGAAGATGGGCACGGATGTTAGCCCAGGGCCCGTCTTCCTCAGCAAAAAAAGGGAGGATTGGCAACGGATGTTAGCTCAGGGCTGGTCTTCCTCACACACACACACAAAATGGATCACAGAACACAATGTGGAAAGTAAAAACAAAAATCTTCTAGAATAAAACATAAGAGAATCTCTTCAAGACATTGTCGTTGGCGCAGATTTCTTACATAAGACACAAAAGGCACTCGCCATAAAAGAAAAGACTGGACTTCGTTAAAATTAAGAACGTCTGCTCATCAAGATGCCATTAAGAGAGCAAAAGGCAAGCCACAGATAGGGAGACAGGGTTCCCTCCGAACCTCTGTACTTCTTGATAGATGGAGATGTCCAAGCAGAGCCTTGTGTCCAGAATATACTACAAAGAGCTGCAACAAATCAATTTAAAAAAAAAAGCACAGTTTTTTTTAACGGGCGAAACACTTGACCGGGCACCTTGCAGACCTCAAGATCTCCAAATGGCCAACATGAAGATAAAAAATTGGTCAGCCTCCCTCATTAATCCCCAGGGAAATAACATTTAAACCACAGTGAGATATTACTTCACAGCCACTGGAAAGGCTAAAAGTAAAAACTCTGAGAGTATTAAGTGCCGGTGAGGATGTGGGACAACCAGAACCCTCATACACCTCCAGGGCGTGAAAGTTCGGAAAACCATTGGCAATTTCCACTCATTCCTGTCCCTGAGCTACGACCCAGGATCCCACTCCCAGGTGTCTACGTCTGGTGGTTCATTTTGTGTGTCAACATGACTGGGACCCCGGGTGCCCAGACATTCGGTCACCGTTATTCTGAATGTGTCCGTGAGGATGAGTTTAGATGAGACTAGCATTTCCTTGAAGCAGACTGCTCTCCCCAGGGTGGTGGCCCATCCAACCGGTGAAAGGCCTGGCTACAACAAAACAGCTGAGCCCCAGAAAGCAAGAGGGAATTTCCCCCTGCACCACTGCCTTGAGCGGAGACATCGATCTTTTCCTTCCTCAGGACTTGGACTGAAACATCAGCTCTTCCTGGGCCTCCGGCCTGCGGACTGCGATCTTGGGACCTGTCAGCTTCCATGACTGTGTGAGCCAATTCCTTACAATCAATCTCTTTATCTCTTTACTTACATATAAAAATATATTTATATGTATTATGAAATATATATTTACGCATATCAACAGGATATACATATAAATAAAAATAAATAAATAAGGGCTTATAGCGCCAAAAGGCAGGAACAAGAATGAGCATGACAGCTTTCCTCGTTAGAGCCCTGGGTTAGTGTTCTGTGGCTGCTGTAACAAAGGACCACGAACTGGTGCTTTAAGACAAGACAAATTATGCTCTCAGGGTTCTGGAGGCCGAAAGTCTGCAGTCAAGGTGTTGGCGGGTGGCTCCTTCTGGAGGCTCTGAGGGAGAATCCATCCGTGACTCTCTCGGCTTCTGGTGGCTGTGACAAACCTCACCATCCCTGGGCTTGTGGCTGCATCTTTCCAGTCTCTGCCTCCGTCATCACGTGGCCTTCTCTGCGTGTCCTTTCTGATCTCCCTCTGCCTCACTCTTATAAGGACATTTGTCATTGGATTTAGGGCCAATCCTAATCCAGAGTAATCTTATCTCAAGATCACTAACTAATTACATTGCAAAGACCCTTTTCCCAAATAAGGCCACACTCATAGGATCTGGTGGACATCTCTATTTTGGTGAGGGGAGGGGCACCATTCAGCAAGCCCCAACCTAGAAACAACCCAAATGTCCCTCAATAGGAGAACAGATAAGCAAATTGGGGTTTATTCCTATGAGGCAATATGATTCAGCTATGAAAAGGAATTACTGACACACTCAACAACACGGTGAAGCGCATAGAGGCGACACAGAACGAAAGAAGCCAGACACAAAAGCAGCACAGCAAACCCACGCGCTAGAAGTCAGAGGAGTGGTCCCCTGGTTGAGGGGTGGAGGGCGGTTAGAGACGGGAAGGCGGCAAGGGCACCCCATGGAGGCGGGACACGTTCCGTCTTCACCCGGTGCTGGTGCGTGTGGAGAAATCACGTGGGGCCGTGACTAAAGAGGAGCGCACTTCATCGTCTGTATGTCACACTCTGATTAAACCAGGAACCCCACCAGGACCTCAGGCCAAAGGGAAGGCTGCTGGGGAGAGGCGCCCACCTTCAGGTTTGGGAAGGGTGGGGAGGGGGTGTTAGCAGGGCTTGGGGGGAGTCAGTGGCTCTGCTGTTTGGAGGGTGGCCTCAAACACCTCACTCTACCTCTCTGAACATCAGTTTCCCCGTCTGTCAAATGGGCGTGTGAGCCCTGCCTCACAGGTGGCAACTTCCACAGGAGCGTAAGGAGTCTTCGTCTTATTCCACTCGCCGCAGGGTTGGGAGAGCTCGCTCCAGGCTGAGCGACCAGGGCTGGCTCAAGGCGGAGGCCGAAACCAGTACTTGCAGGTGTGCCTGCGTGAGTGTGCGTGTATGCACGCAACCATTCCACACACACGTGTGCATGTGTGCACACGCGTGAATATATTACCTGGAAGTGAAGGTTGGGGAGGGGGAGGCTGAGGCTTGGGTCTACTAGAGATGGTTAAATTCTGTACATGTGGCTCACATATTTCCACCGGACAGCACTGCTCTAGAAGATGAATCGGGGAGGAGCTCAGCAGAGGGAGGACAGGATGAGGATGTGACCAGAGGGAAGAGCATCAAGAAGTCTCCATCCCTGGGACGTCCACTGAGGCGCTTGCACACGGCCTGCTGGATATAATGCTCTCTGTCTTGAAAACCATTAATAATTTTTGAACCAGGGGCCCCACGCTTTCATTTCACACTGGACATGCAGGCCCTACAAATTACGTCCTGGCAGGCATAAAGGCAGAGGTTCAGGGAGTTCCAGGGGGCTCTGGTTTGGGCCTGGGCTCTGGGCTGTGGCTGAGAAGGGGCACCAGGCCCTGTCACCTGCCTGTACCATCCAGGGCAAGGGGGCAGCCTGTGGCCAGAGCCATGGAGGCTGCCCGGCATCTGAAGTCTAGTGCTTGACGGGTCACGCAGGGAGGGCTTGCCCACGTGTCCTCAAGGCTGCCCAGCATCCCCCTGGTCCCCTCTGGCCCCTCTGCGGGCTGTTGTCAGTGGACAAATCCTGCGGCCTGAGACACAGCGAGCTGGGGGCAGGGTGGGGGCTGCGTTGGAGAACTGAGGGGGGAAACGGCGACAGCACTGTCACCTTGGCAGGGCTTAGCCCGGGACTGAGACGAAACCCACTTCTCTTTAAGTTGACCTGGGTGTAGGAACTCTTTTGATGTCAGAAAAAAAGATTAGTGTCAAGTGTCTGAATTCAAGATGTATGTGGACCAACGTTCACGCAAGCGGGTCTCCCTCAGCCGCTCTCATCCTGGGCCGAACTCTGTCCAAGCAGGTGGGGGACAGTTGGGAGGGGCCTAGATCATGGAGGGTCACCCCCTGCCTCCCTGCACCTCAGTCACAGCCGGGCCCACCCAGGACCCTTGGGGCTGCCAGTTTCTCAGGAACCAGGGGCCAGCCTCCCACCCTGGTCCCCCTCTCCCAGCTCAGAGTGTCCCCCTCCCAGGGGACTGCTGTGCTGTCCTGCCCTGGGCACCATTCCCCACGGCCTGGCACACCCCTGGCAGTTTGGAAGGTGGCCACAGGGCTGCCTGTCTGTCCACCTGTGCTTTCTTCCAGGGGTCTCGGTCAGCTTCATGGTGACACTGCAGCCCTGGGCCCTCAAGGTCTGGGACTGTGGTGTCTGTGTCCTCCCAGGCCCTCTGTGTCTGGCCCTACCCAAGTATCCTCCTGGGTTTGCCCGGAGGCTGGGAGCAGAGCAGTGGGGAGACAGGAGAGGTGATCCAGAAAGGGGCTGGTCATGGAAGGCGCCCCTCCAGGGCCTTGGATGGTCTCGGACCAGGAAATAGAGACTCTGGGCAGAATTGGGAGCTGGCATGGAGGTGGGGGCTGAGGGCAGAGCAGAGCCCCACTGAGGAGAGCCAGAAGGGCCTGGGTGCAGGCACAGCAGGCCTCCCCTCCTCCTTGGCCTGGGGACTTCCAGGCGGGGGTGGCAGGATGGTGGGAGTGGGAGATGGGCCACCAGAGCCTGCAGGAGCCCAGTTCACAGCTGATGTCCTAGGTCCCTCCTTCACCCAGCAACGGGTGCACTCGCCCCACACAGAACAGGGCACTGCCTCCCTCTCACTGGCCCTGCTGGGCTGGGTGTCCACGCTGCTCCAGACAGCGTGGGTGAGAACCAGGCGGGCAGGAGGGGGGTGTCTCAGGCAGTGTGTGGCCAGGTGGGAAGTGTCTCGGGCCTTTGAGAAGAATGGATGGACTGGGACGTTCCCCTGGAGTTCACAGTGAGCACCTGACTGTGCCCCCAGCCTGGTGACTCTCTTAGGGGTGACAGCTGGGATTAGAAGAGAGAACAGAACAGCCACAGCAGACCAAACCTGATTGTCAGTCACATGCTATGGGACTATGGCAAGTCATTCTACCTCTCTGTGCCCCAGTTGCCACATTTTCAGAGTAGGGGCAGTTTCTCTATGCCCAAAGATGATTGGAAGTCTAGGCCAGGTGACAGCTCTGGGCAAGCTCTCAAGTGTCCCAGAAATGTCTGGTGGAAGGGAGCCCTCAGGATCCTCAATTTCCCACTGCTCGATCGTGTGGCCCTTCGCTGGAAGAGACCCTGGAAGTTGGTCATTCTGATCTCCTGCTTCCAGGAGCACGTCTGGCGTGCTGTTTCTCGAAAGAAGAAAGACACGATGTCAAGTTCTCCCCTTCAGCCAGGGGTGGGAGTGGGGTGGGCAGGCAGCCAGGACACATTGGAAACAGTCATTTCAGACTGACAGCGTCCTCCTGCCGAGGTTCCCAGTTCCCTTCCTCATAACCTAGAACAAACCCCGACCTCGTGGGGCTGCCGGTAAGATGGAGGGAGATCCCTAGAGGAGCCCCAAAGGCTCTGGACAGGTGGTGCTCGGTTGAGGTGGGCCATGAGCGGCCTGGTTAGATGAAGGCAGTTTTCCATGTGAAGACACGGCTCTGATCCCAACGAGGAGAACCAAACAGACTCGCAGAGACTGCAGAAGCGAAGGCAGAAAGCATGGTTCCTGAGCCCCGGCGAAGACGCCCTGCAGGCTGGCCGTCCAGCGGCCCTTTGCTCCGCCCTTCTCCAGAGAGAAAATCTATTGCTGCCTATACCCAGCTTGAACTGTCCAGAGGCCTAACTGGTGACTCCCAAGTTCAACAAGGCGCCACAAGGCCTCAGACCGCCCTCCCCACCTGTCGGAGCAGGTTTGGGATTGTCCTTCCCCGAGCGGCTGGTGGGGCGATGCTCCCCTCGGCCCGGCTGTGCCCAGGGAGTGGAGAGGGAGAGAGGCACCTCCCGCCGTCCTGTCTTTGTGGACTTTCTCTGGGAAAAACTCCTGCCCTCCCCTTCTGCCCAGGATGGGGAGAGCCGCCCACGGCCCAGGGCCAGCGTGGGAGTCGGTGTCCTGTGGCTGCCATAACAAATGACCACAAACTGGGTGGCTTAAAACAGCAGAAATGTTTTGTCTCATATTTGGAGGCCAGAAGTCCAAAATCCAGGTGTCATTAGGGCCACTCTCCCTCCAAAGGCTCCAAGGACAGCGTCGTTCCTCACCTCTTCTGGCTCCTGAGGCCCCACCGTTCCTTGGTCTGTGGCTGAACCTCTCCAACCCCTGCCCGCCTCTTCACACGGCCTTTCCCTCCTGCCTCCCAGATCTCCCTCTGCCTCTCTTATGAGGACACTTGTCATGGGGTTTAGGGCCACCCTAATCCAGAACGATTTCATCTAGAGGTCCTTATCTCAGTTACATCTGCAAAAACCCTTTTTCCAAATAAGGTCACATTCACAGGATCCAGGTGGACACGTCTTTTGGGGGCCACCATTCAATCCCCTCCAGTGGGACTCCCAAGATATCACGGAATCGGGGACAGAGCTGCTCCTGGTCATGTGGTTACAAACGTGGGGTGTGGGGTCTGAGGGCTGTGGGCGAGTCACAGACTCCTTAACCGAAACACTAGACACAAACAAGCCAGCAGCGGGGATTGGAGAGGGGCCGAGGTCACGGGAGAAGGGCCTGGCCCAGAGGGCCCCTCAGTGAACGTGACTGTGGTTCTGACCCAGAAGGAGGGTGACGAGAATGAGCAGCCCTCGTCCACAGACACTCACCTCCGGGCTTCTCCAGGCCTGTCTGAGCCCGGGGTCCTGCTGCCTCCTGAGACTGAGGAGGCAAGTGACTCCCTGGTGGCGGGCGGCCCTGCAGCTCCTGCTGAGCATGCACAGGTGCAGCTGGGCTGGAAACAGTTTGCAGAAGGCGAAGGGTCTCATCCCAAGTCATCGGGGGGCTTGGGACCTGTGGACGCAGGGCAGTCTCTTAGAAACCAGAGAGGAGGGGCTAGAGGAGAGCCCCAGCAGGCCCAGTTCCTCAGGGTCCAGGTCACATGGGGGCCTGTGGGTGTCTGGTGTGGTGTGGGTATTGGGTGTGGCCTTGCACGGTGTGTGACGGGAGATAGGGGCACAGGCATGGGGGCACACTGGGGCTGTATGTGGCCCAGGCAGCCCAAGACACAAGTGGGTTTATGGGGCCAACCTCTCCACATGGCAGAAGGCAGTGTGGGCTCGGGCCTAACACAGCCTCTCTCCTGGAGCGGTGTGGGATGGACGAAGCATATGAGGCCTGGGGGGCATGGGCCTTTCTGTCGCTGGTATGCCACTCAAACATTTGAACTTTAGACCTCAGGTTTATTAATAATGTAAATCACCCAACAGGAGGCGGAAGGAGGGGCTGGGCTTACCATTTGCCTCCCCACCCCGTGTCCCCTTACCCTCCGCAGGGCTGGACCCCACCCCTGACTCTTCCAGGCCCTCTGGCCTCTGGCCCCTTCACCACGGCCCCCTCCACTCAAGCTCAGCCTCCCCACTAGGAGAGGTCTTCCCAAGTGAGGAAGGCGGTGGGTGTCTGGAGCCCAGGTAGACCTGAGGAGCCCCCTCTGCCCCACTCTACCTCCATTTGAGGGCAGGGCAAGGGGTCTGCTTCATGGCTGTGGGGGAGGACACAAGGACTGGGCTTAGCTGAGGATGGGAACTGTGCCCGCCTTGGCCATTCAGACATCTAGGTCCACCCTGGTTGTCCTGAACCAGAGGTCAGCAGCGGTGCCCTCTGAGTTTCTCCCATCAGAACCCAAATCCTGCAATTCTCAGGGTTTGCGGGGCTGGATGGTACAGGAGCTGGAGGTCAGGCTGGGTGGATGGCCTGGGTCCCAATCCTGGCTCTCCTCCTTCCTGCTGTGTGACCTTGACCAGGAGTGGGGTCACCTGCTGTCTGAGGCTCAGTGCTCAGGAAACCTCAATTCTTTGTCTTGGTCAGCCAGGGGAAGCAGTCAACCCAAGCAGGATGTCTGGTGGTTGCTGTGCCCCAAGACCCAGCCCGTGGCCACAGCCATTTCTTCTTCTGCCCCAGCCCCCGTGGATTCCTTCTTTGACCCTGTGTTGGAGAATCTCTCCCGCCCGCTCCCCAGGAGTCTGAGTTTCCTAGGCTTGCTCTGTCCACACCCAGGACTCCAGGCACCCCCTTACCCCTGTAACGCTGAGCCAGCCTCTCACCCAGCAGCCTCTGCTGGAAACCCTTCAGCACCGTCCCAGGAACCCCCCCCACCCAGTGGTTTCCCACTCATGGCCCTGGCCCCTGGGGTGTGGGTGGGGCAGAGCCACCCCCAGCCCAGAGAGTGAGTGCCGTGCCATGGTGAAAATTGGGCAGCCTAACCAGGGCAGGATTGGTGAGGGGATTTTGGCCCCGGTGCCCTCCTGGGTCAGGAGCCCTGGGCAGGGGCGGGCCCAGGCCTGGGCACCACTGCAGAGATCAGAATGGGGTCTGAAAGGAAGCTAGGTCAGCCTCCCCAGCCTGCGACACCAGGGGGCTCCTCACTCTCACGGGCCCCACACGCTGGTAAGCAGCCCCACCTTCTCAGGCAGGGCTCCAACTCAGCAGTGTGCCTGTCAGCAGTGGACCGCAATCCCTGGGTGAGCCTTTCCCGAAGCCCCTGACCCTGGGGACTGGGCCCCATAAGCCCCGCCATTGCTGTGTATCCGCTACCCTCGGTCTTGGCATGGCACGTTCAGAGCTGTGCGCCTCTCGTGGGCAGGGGTCTGACGGCCCGGGGCTCACCTCACCGTGGATGTTCAGGAAACAAGTGCTTTTGGGGGAATGAGAAGGATTTCCAGGGGCTGGTCTGTGTTTCCCCTGGATGCGGTGGACTGAGGGACTACAGCCAGAGCAGATGGCACCTGCTCTGAGTCCTGCTGGTGGCCTCCATTGGGCCTGGGGGAGGGTGTGGGGCAAACTGAGGCCCCTGCAGGGCCTACAACTCCTCAAGGGGCCTGGGGGGTGGGGGGTGGGGGGTGGGGGGTGGGGGGTGGGGGCCTCAGGGGAACCATGAGCATTGAGCCAGGGCATGAATTAACAAGGCCGCTGGAGGAGGTGGGCAGTGTGGCGGGGGGCTGGACCTCTGGGCCTGGAGACTTGTTTGGGGGTAATGTTTATTGTTTCTGTTTTCTCTGATTACAAAATAAATACATATCAAAAGGGAAATTTGAGAAATACAGAAAATTGTAAAGAAGAGACTAAAACCCACTCATGCTGCTACCAGGTGTACTTCCTTCAGCCCCGAGGCCGCCTGCCCAGGAGGAGGAGCAGGCCGGACAGGCCTGTGCTGGACCAGAGACGCTGCAGCCCCCAGGTCCTCTGGGGCCCCCGTTGTCCTCTTGCTGCTCCTTTGCCACCCCCTCTGTTCAATAAGAGGGAACAACGCTGACTCACAGGGAGCCCCACTTCCTAGCCCAGACCCACTGCAGCAATTCACCCCATTAGACCTGCAAATAACCCTCCCCCGCCCCTCCCCACCTCCATCTGCCCTTCCTGACTGACCCCTACCCCAGCCTGCTCTGAAGTCACTGCAAGCCTCTCACGGCTTCCAGCAGAGGGTCTCCAGGCTCTTCTCTCTCTGTCCTTGGGTCTCCTTGCTCTCCCTGCCAGAGTTGAGATCCTGTCGGGCTGACAGATGCCCCATGGGGGGCTCCTCCTCCGGATGACCAAGAACTCCCCAGAAGTGAGGTGCGTGCCACAGCCAGACCAGGGCTGGGGTGCCGTCATGTTGGGCTTCTGTTCCCAGCTGGGCCTGCTGTGGGAGGAGGATTCTGTGAGGAAGGCCGAGTATGTCTGAGTTACCCGCCCCCATCCCTTCACCCAGGGCCACCCTCTCATCTCCCCCAATGGCTACAGCCATTTGAATTAAAAAAAAAATTGGGTTTAACAACATTTTTTCGAAGCTTGGGACTTGACACTGATTTTCACCCTTCTCCTGTCTACCTGCACTCCCCCCCGCCCCGACCCCTAGGCGCAGAGCTGGAGAAGAGTGTGCATCCAACATGCACTCACAGCTTAACTGAGGCCGAAAAGCTGCCACTCTTGTTCTGCAGCGCCCCAGCCCCAGGCGCTGATCCCCGGTCCCGTGGCCACCATGGGAGTGTGGGTGCAGACAAAGCTGTGTTCATCCAGGCTGAGTTTGAGGATAGCAGCACAAGGACCCCATTCTCTGTCGTCCCAGCTGCGTCCCCTCCCCCAGTGAGCCTGACATCCCAGGAGGGCCCCCGAGGGCGCAGGCTCAGCTGCTGGGGCTCCAGGAAATTCACAAGGGGCCTGTGCTGGGAGCCAGTTCTGCCTGAAAGGTACAGACAGCTGCAAGTCGGCTCCTTGTGTCCTCCGTGGGAAGCTGCCTGCGTTTTTACAACTGATTTTTGAACCTGAAAGTGGAGGTTCATGTCCAGCCTGTTAAATGTAATCTTCTTGGTTTCAGTCCAACGTGACCTTTTGGAATCTGGCTTCCAGATTCTTACCATATATTAGCAGTTCTTCCCAGCTGCAGGGATGATGACCCGCCTTGCTCTGCCTTCATCCTAGAGACTCAGAAATAGGCTGGGCTAGTGGAGCCTGTGGAGGGGGCTTCCCAGGAAGAACGGGGCCCTGGGGGCAACTTCTGTGGGTGCTGTGGCCCAAAGCACCTAAATGCAGTCCTGAGGCCCACATTTCTCTGCTCTCTATCTATAAGGATAACGGGCTTGTGAAAGTCAGGACACATCAAGTCTGCCGCATCCATGAGTCTTGGGGCTGTTAGGGACCCAAGGGCCAGCCAATCCATGTCCTGGTTTTGGAGAAGAATCTGGGGCCCGGGTACCTAGCCCCCAGGTGAGAGTGCAGGTGAGTTATACCAGCTCAGTCTCAGTTTGCTCATCTCTAAAATAGGCATGATCATCATGATATCTGTGTCCCAGGCTGTCCAGAGAATTAAATGAGTATCTAGGACAGCATCTGGCACCCAGAAGCCCATGTCATTTAGGCCAGAGAGGTGGACCAGTGGAGCTGCTCAAAGCCTTGCCCTCTGGATCCGGGTCTGGGCCCCCAACCAGGGTGCTGTCCATTCCCTGCAGCTGCCCCTCACCGGTGGGTCAGGGCCCACCCAGTGCAGCCAGGTTGCCAGGTTGGCTGGTGGGGATGTGTTCTCTCTTGTGAGCAGGTGGCCCTTCCGTTCTCCTAGCGGCCCCCACTGGGGGTCCCTCATTCATTCTCTCTCTGAGAAGAGCCCTCCTCA
Source organism: Tapirus indicus (assembly GCA_031878705.1). NCBI lineage: Eukaryota > Metazoa > Chordata > Mammalia > Perissodactyla > Tapiridae > Tapirus > Tapirus indicus. The sequence continues at coordinate 59,218,008 of CM062932.1, forward strand.
CCCCCACTTGTTGGCCTCCGTGTATCCCACCACGACAAAGCACCTTGCCCAAGCCTGGAGGTGTCAGGCAACGCAGGCAGGGTGGATGCTGGCCCCGAGGCCTCCTCCAGGCAGGGGGGAGCCACAGTGGAATTTTGCCCCCAGGGTGGAGATGGACTGGAGGGAAGGGTTGTGAGAGAGAGGGCCGTGCCTCTGTCCCGGACCCGCCCCTTGGTGTGACCTTCCCCGCGGCGCGGACAAAGGCCGGGCGGGCGGGCGGCGCCTTTAAGGACGAAGCACGGCGGGGTCGGTGCCAGGAGGCGCCGGGCGCGCCCCGGGGGAGCCGCGCCGCAGGCGGAGGAGAGCGGGCGCTCGGGGCCAGCCACCCCGGGCGCGCCCTGCGTGGTCGCTCGCTCTCTTTTCCCACTTGCTCCGGGTGGGGGCTGGGCGGCCGAGGTCTCCCCCTCGGCGGCCGGCACCGGCTCCGCACGGTGGGGGCGGGGAACTCAGTGCTGGATTGGGAGGGCCCCCGGAGTGGGGGAGCGGAGCGAGGGCCGGGGGCGCGTCGGAGCCCCATCTGGGCCCGGGGCCCTCCGAGCGGGCGGGACTGGGGTGCTTGGCTCTCCGCTCCGCCTGGGGCGCGTGGAAAGGAGCCGAGATTCCGCCCGAAATGCGGCGGCGAGTCGGCGGGCCGCGGAGGGCGGGGGCCCGGGGCGAGGGTCGCGGTCCCTCTCCCAGCCCGCCGGCCCGGAGCCGGAGTGAGCGAGGAAGCGTCTGGCGCGCGGCTCCGGAGCGCACCAACTCGCGGCGACCACTCTCCGCCTCCCTCCCCCAGCCCCCTCCCCGAAAAGCGAGGAGAGCCGGCGTGGACGGGAGAGAGATAAGATTTCGCTCCTCTCCCATCAATTTTCTGTTTAATGTCACCGGGCCCCATTGTGGGAGAGGGAAGCACGTCACCCAGGCCATAAATTTGCGATTATGGCGTCCCCGGCCGCCTCCCCGTCCTAGGAGACCGGGTGGACTCCGGCGAGCAGGTCGGGACGGCCGCTCCCGGACCCCTGGCCGCCCGGAGCCGGAGCCGGAGCCGCCGCCGCGCGGTAGGTGCTGCGCCGCTTCTCCCGACGCGGGTCCGCGGGCGCTCGGCCGGCTCCATCCCCGCCGCCCGCCCTGCGGCTCAGTTTCCAAAGGGCTTTTGTCTCTGGCTGGGATGTGGCGGCTTTGACTTGACCGCATCCTCCTCGGTAGACTTTTTGCATCGAAAAGGCCTGCTGTTAAAAAATACAAATGCAAAGCAAACAAAATCAGTTCAGATGGAAAGAAAAACCCCCGATCTGCGTCTGCGCTTCCATCACGCAGAGCAGGCAGCGGCCGGCCGGGCTTGGGGTTTGCATATTGAAAGGGACCCGGGCCCAGCGTGGGCCAGGGACCCGGCCCAGCGGAAGTGGCGGGGGAGCTGGTGGCACACCACCTGACTTCGGCGTTGGCCCCGGGGGGCGGGCTGCTCTGGCCATTGTGGCTTGGGCTGTTGGAAGAGGGAGTTTTCTGGGGAGTGTCCCTTTGGGACACTTTCCTGGACACCCCCCACCCCACCTCTGCTGGGGACTTACTGCCTGCAGTGGGTATAATGCGTCATGAATTGGGTGGAATGTGTATTTGTGCAGCTCATGGTAAAAAACGGATCTATTGAATGATTTTTAATTAAATAAACCCACTGTCCTGTTAACAAAAGAGGCAGTGGCCGTGCTCAGGTCAGGCCAGAGTGGTGGTCGTGCGGCTGAGTCTGGCCAGCCTGGATGCCTGCCTCTGGGGACTGGGAGGAAAGGCTTTGCCACAGGTCCCCGCTGCTCTATGGGAATATTGACGGGAATAATTTATTTTTGGTCTATATATGCCACAAGTAACCAGGCCAAGGACTCAGTCCCCCCAGAAATAAGAGGGAGGAGAACGAGGCGTGTCTGGCGCCTTCCCAGCCCTGGTGTCTTCCCAAAGGCAGCCCAGGGAGGCAGCTTCCAGCCTGGGTCATCGGACGCCCGAGAAAAGTCCTAGGGGCTGCAGGACAGGGCAGAGGTGTGGCTCGGCCCAGGGCCACGAGGGGGTTTGTGGGGTTTGTGGGGTAGGCCCACCCCACAGAGCTGGAGCCAGGGTGTGAGTGGGGAGCTCGGCCGGCCACAACTTTACAACAGGAAGAGAACAGGAGGGTTGGGTGTGTGACCCTGCGAGATGAACTGCCCAGGCCTCCCATTTTGTGTGTCGAAGCAAGTTGGAATGGGCAGCGCCTTACCCTCTGGAGCCCTCTGCTGGGGCGAAGGTGGGAGGGGGAGTCTGGCAGGGGCTGGGGCTTTTCCGAATCTGGGAATGTGAAGAAATCCAGCGGGGAAGCTGGCTTCCAGGTTCCTGCCCACCCTGGGAGTCCGGGTGTGAAGGGGCAGATGTACCTGCCATGCTCTCTTGCAGCTCAGGGCGCTGCCTGAGCTCTGGTGCTTGGAGAACTCTGCTGGACCCAGTGGGGTGGGAGTGGGGGTTGGTGAGCTGTGGCCCCGCAGAGCAGATCCGGGTTGGTCAGCCCCAGTCCCCATCCTTTCGGTTCTGTTCCTGGCCTTGCTTGCCCGCTGTGGTTCTGCCTGGGCTGGCTGGGTTTTATCAGAGGAGACCCAGACACGCAGCCTGCACCCCTCTCCCAGGGCCCTCCCGCCAGTGAGGCCAGGCCCGTGAAGACGGCCCAGCCGGCTAGACATACCCTGACTGTGATGCATGTAAACACCCAAACACGGCCCTGACCCAGGAACCACAGCAACTTACACGGGGCTCTGGCTGGGTCGTGAGGCCTGGGCTGGAGGGGGCAGGTGTCCTTCCTGGGAGGGTGTGCAGCCAGGCACTGGTTGGGGGTAGGCCTGGAAGGACCACTTAAGTGTCCCTTCTTGGGTGCTACCACAACTTTTGTCCCCAAGCAGGGCAGTTCCAGCCACTGAGCCACCCACGCCATTCCTGTACGCCGGGTCTGGGCTGCGGTCATCAGCCGGGTTCTTCCTGACGAGCAGGAAGATGGAGGGCCTGGTTTGGGTCAGCCTTCTGCAGGGAGAACCCCAAAGCGCATCCCCCCCACCCCGTTTCAGCTTTAGAGGGTGAGTACAGATCCCCAGAGAACCTGCTCCCCTCTCCCTCCCACCTCCACCCCACTTGGCAGGGCCAGCTTCCGGTGGAGAAGGGCTGGGCCGGTCTTTGGGGAGGGCAGCATTGCACTGCACTATTGATTCCTTTCCAGACTTCCCTGGGGGTGCCCTGCCTTCCTCCAGCCTACAGGAGAAAGTGACCAGGAGGCTGGAGGAGGCAGGACAGGGGGGAGTGGGGAGGGTGATCTTAGGCCCCCTCTCCTTGACCCTCCTTCCCCCTGGGGGTCCCAGGCGGCTCCCCACGCCCACTATCCCCTTTAACAGTAACAACAATCACTGTCACTAATAAAACATCAGGGAGGAGAAGCCTGGCAATGGGACGCTCCTGCCCGTCTATGAAAACCACTTTACTTTAACCCAGATGGGTCTCCTGGTTGATAACCCCACACAACCAACACCCTGAATTATACTTTCTGTGTGAACACACTGGGTTATATTTAGCCACAAATTGTGACCCTGCAGTTTAACAAGCACCTTCCCTGAGCAGAGGGGGCTGGGCAGCCTCCTGACCTGGTTGGAAGAAGCAGCAACAACAGAATTAAAGCCCCCCAAGAGGGAGGGGCTGGGAACAGTTCATCCGACTTCAAAGTGTTTCTTGCTGGCTGCTCTTGCTGCCTTTTAAAACTTACAGCCACCTCCCCAAGTCTGTCTTGGAGCCTGCCTGTGTCCTGCAGGGATGAGCTGTGCCTCCCAGCAGGGCCAGGGGCTCCAAGTGAGCAGGGGTTAGGTCTCAGGGTGCAGGCCCCTTGCTCAAGTCCGAGCCAGGGCCTTTTGGAGAGGGATTCAGCCCAGTGCACAAAGCCAGGGCGATGGTGGAGGGAGGCCTCCCTGGGGGAGATGGGACTGGAGGACCCTCTGGGCCTGACTTGGCTCCTGACAACTCTTCCTTTGCCGGCTCCTTCCTCTGTGACCCTGGGCCTCAGAGCGGCCCCCTCCCCTGCCACCTGGCCCTCTGGGCCCAGCAGGCCCTGTTGGATAATGAAGGGGCTGTGACTAGAAGCTTTGTTTTCGGTGGGGGCAGCCCCTTTCCCTTGGGGGGGGGGTCCAGGAGATCTTCTCCCTCCTCTCCTCTCCAAAATAGGCCTGTCCTAACAAAGTTTAAGCCCCCAAAGACAGAGGACGTGGCACAGAGAAGGCCACCCCACGTCTAGGCATCAATTCCTGGTGTAGCACCTCAGGGAGCCCCGGGGGGGCTTCCCAACGCCACCCACAGCCAGGACTGAGGGCACCTGGGAAGGCACGGATGCAGGCTGCTCTGGTGAGTGCCTGGTGCGTGGGAGCCATGGCGAGGGGCAGATGCTTCTCAGGCCTGGGCTGGGGCTGCCCCCCTCTGACCTTCCTCCACACCCCTGCCCCTCCAGTGCACCGGCCAAAGGCTCTGATGCAAAGAAGCATCCCCCACATCTGGGGGCAGACTTCCTTCAGGGGGACGGGGTGGGGGCCCAGCCCCACTTCCTGGAGGCTGGCGTGGCGCTGGGGGCCAAGCTCCTCCAGCCAGGGCACTTGTGGGAACGTGTGTGATTTTTCCTTCTACCTTCCTTCTTGAGAGGAAGGATGCAGACTGCACTGTCCTTAGAAGCAGAGTGGGCTGCGGCTGGTGGGATTCTGGGTGGGGGTGCTGTGAACCACTTCAGCCCCCATCGGGGCCCCAGCCCACCCCTCCTCCCCCTCCCGCATGCCCTCTACGCTGGGCAAGTGCAAACCCTTGGTACAGGGCCCCCCTCCAGATGGGCCTGCCTGCGCCCTGGCCCCGGCCTGTGGACCTGGCCCCCTGAGCCTCTGGTGGGAAGAATTAAGAGTCAATTTTTGTCAAGAAATTGTTTCTAATTTGCCCTTTGACTAATGGCCCAGGGAACAATGGAGACACCCGACACACAATTACCCGGGTGTACAGCTCTGCTGCTCTCTGGCCCAACAGGCATTTATTTGGAGCAGCAACTAATTCACAATTTTATGTAACTCGCCCAGCACCCCCACCCCCTTGTGTTAAAAAATGATTATTTATTTCATGATTTCAGACAGAGCGGGGATCATGGTCTTTTGGGAGCTGGAGACCTAGATCTGCTGCCACTCTTGGGGAGCAGTGTGTGGGGGTGAGTGCTGAGGGGCTGCAGGGCTGGGGAGAAGTTCTGGGGCAACAGGGGCCCCTAGGCCGTGGGTGGGAAGGCGGGTTCTCCAGAGTCCTGGTGCAAGTATGTGCTGTACACATGCATTGGTGTGTGCATGCATATTTTGTGCACGTGTGCATGTGATGTGCTGTGTGACGCTCAAGTGTGTGCCTGTGTGCAATGTTTGTGTACATGTATGCATGTGATGTGAGCCCACGTGAATGTGTGTGCGTGTGTGCACATGTGAGGCTGCACACGAGCGTTGTATGTATGCATGGCTGTAGTGTGCGTGTAAGTGTACTGTGTGAGTGTGCATGCCCAGGTGTCAGGGCTGCCTGGGGCATCTGTTTATCTTCTCCAAAGGCCAGAGGGCAGGCCAGGAGTGGTGTCTGCCAGGAGTGTGGCAGCCCTGTGCTCCTGCTAGGGAGGAAGCCGGCTGGGGGTTCAAGGATGCCCTGGCTGTGTTCCAGGCTGGGGCAGGGCCTGTGAGCCGGCCAGGGTGTGTGGGCCTCTGGGCCCCGCCTGACTGGGAGCCCATGCATTTGTGAAACTGCAGGCAACTGCGGAGACCTGGACCCCCCCGCTCAGCCCTGACCTCACCTTATTACCCGCTCCTCGGCCCCCCCCCCCCCCCCGCCCCGAGTGGCAGCGAGTCTGAGATCCCTACACCATGTTCCTCTAAAATTAAAAACATTTAACTCTGGACATCAGGGAGAGTAAAAAAGGAAACGGGGAGGTTTTCTCGGAGCTGATAGCTGCCCAGCCAAACATGCCCCGGCCGGCCGGAGCCTTGCGGCCAGTCTTCGCAGGGGAACTTATTTTGGTACTGCGAGAGCTGCCGAGCGCGCTGGGCAGCTGCCAGCCCCTGCCGCATCCAGCAAGCCCGTCTGCAGCTATTTGCTGTAACAACTGTTTTGAAACAGTATTAAAGAAAAAAAAAAAAAAGCCCAGTAGATTTAAGTGACGCTGGGGAGAGCAGAAAGCTGCGGAGGGAGCAAGGCCGGCAGGGAGCTGTGGCTGGCCTAGGCGCACGCAGGGCTTCCAGGTCCTCCCCACAGGGCAGCCTCTCTCCGGGTGCGGGTGCGGGCAGCGACACAGGAGCGACACAGGAGAGCACTCGGGGGGTTCTGGAAGCCAGTTCTCACCCCTGAATTAGGAATCTGGTGGTGGCGAGCTGCAAGAATCTGAGCCAGTCTGCGGAGTGGACGGAGGCCCGGGACCCGTGCTGTCCTCTGCCGTCCCATCTCCCTGACAGCCTGCACGTCTCGGACTACGGCTCGGGTGGGGCCGTCAGCCAGGCTCCAGGACCCTCCGATAATCTTCTGCCCGAGGGGGCTGGGGGCAGGGTTTGGGGGGCTTGCCAGCCGGCACACACCCTGGAGGACAGTGGGGGCTCGGGGAGACTGGAGGCCCCCGCCCCTTCCCCACCAGGAGGTCTGAGGCGGGAGCCCTCTCCCAGCCGGGCCGCCGAGGCGCGCGCCCCAGGAGCTAGGAGCAACTCAAGGGACACCGCCGGTCGCCAAGGTGTTCTGTCTGTTGGATGGTTTTTCTCATATATTTCTCTCTCTCTCTCTCATTTTTTTTTTAATTTCAAATGGAGGTTTAAAACTGAATCTTGAGTTAAAAAAAAAAAAGCTCCTGGACCGGAAAACAAGCTCATCAGAGAAAGTCAGTAATGGGGAACTCCGCTTCCAAACGAGAGTAGGAAACGTGGCGTCAGCCAGGGGCGCCCTGCCGGGGCCGGGACTCCGAGGGCAGCGGGAAGCTGGCGGGCCCTCGGGGCGTGCGGACCAGGCAGCTCGGCGCGCCAGGCCACCGGAGCCGGGGAGGCAGTGTGAGCCCGTGCGCTCGGGGACGGCGCAGCGAGCCGCTTCCAACTCGAGCTCCGGCCCCGCCAGGCCCACCCCCCGCCTGGCCCTGCACGGGGTCCGGGAGCCGAGGCCGGCGGCTGCCCCCACCCGCCCACCCCTCCGCGGGCGTGATTTCTCCGGAGCCGGGTGGGGCCGAGGCTGGCTTTCCTCGGTGTGCGTGGGAAGCGGGAGGCCTCTGCACGCCTCTGCGGGATCGGGACCCGGAGGGACGCCGTCCCCCCAGCACTCACATGCGGGGGCCGCCACTGCGACTTCATCCTCCAGAAGCCACGGCCTGAGCCCACAGGTTCGCGCCAGACACCCCCGCCCGGCGGCCGCGCCCAGCGCGCGCCGCACTGCCAACCCCGGTCCGCACCCGGGGACCTAATTCAATCGCCCCCGGACTAATGAATAGCCGCGCGCTAATCGGATCTCCGCGAGCTTTATGGATTTATGTATGCCGCCTCCCCTCCCGCGGCCGCCCGCCGCCCGGGGTCGCTTCCGATGGCGCCGGCCTCAGGACTGGCCGGACACTCGGGCCGCGGGAGGGGTCCCCGCCGTCGGGGCGGAGCGTTGCCGGAGCCGGGACTCGAGCCCACGCGCCACGTCCTGCGTCCCCGGCTCGGGCCCGCGGAGCCCCGGCGCTTACCTTCCAGCCCCGGGTTCTCCGGAGCTGCCCCGCCGGCCGGGCCACCCGAGGCGGGCGCCCAATCCCGGAGCCCCGCCCGCGACCCTAGCCCCCACCCCTGGTCAGAGATGCCCGCGGGGGAAGGCCGGCCGGGGCCGTGCGCCCGCTTCCCCTTTCTCTCCGGATTCCTTTGATCCGCGGGGTCTCCGCCGCACCTCGGCTCCCGGGCTGCCCGGGTCGGCCCGCGGGGATCCTGGAAACGGTCCCCAGCTTATCTCCTTTCATCGAGCGGCCTTGGGCCGCCTTGAAACCGCGGAGCCAGTAATTGCTTTTTTCAGGAGGCCCAGTGCGGACTGGACAACAGCCAATCAGCGCCTTGTTTACACTCTGTGATTGACAGGCTGCTGGCGGAGTGCCAGCCAATCGCGGCGGTCCCGCGGGAGCGGGCGGAGGGGCGGGGAAAGGAAGGAGACAACAGACAGCCTCCGGATTAACTCCTTCGTGTCCCCACCGGAATGAGCCAGTGGAGAGTTTTTAACGCGTGTCAGTGCGTTGGTTGGCATCTAGTTCAAATATCCTTTTTTTTGGGGTCCCCCAGAGTGGGAAGCAGAGATTCATATGGAGAAAGAGGAATAAAAATAATGTATGCTACTAAGACATCACTTTGACTCCCCAAGAATAAATAGCATTTTGTTGGGAAACCAAATTCTAACAGAAATATTTAGAGAATATTTTTAAAAGTGATTAGCATCTGGGGTCGGCCCGGTGGCGCAGCGGTTTAGTCCGCGCTTGGCAGCCCGGGGTTCGCTGGTTCGGATCCCGGGCGCCCGCCGACGCACTGCCTGTCAGCCATGCCGTGGCGGCGTCCCATATAAAGTAGAGGGAGATGGGCACGGATGTTAGCCCAGGGCCAGTCTTCCTCAGCAAAAAGAGGAGGATTAGCAACGGTTGTTAGCTCAGGGCTGGTCTTCCTCACCAAAAAAAAAAAAAAAAAAGTGATTAGCATCTGATTACGATGGTGATAATTGTTCAGTGGCTCTTTTTAATTGGGGCGAGAATTTAGCAGATATGTAGGAGAGAGGCATTGAGAAATACTATGCATGGGTTTTGCACCATGCATATCAAGAGAACATATTTTTAACACCCAGTTGCAGATAAAGAAACGGCAATCTCTTGTGTTGGCCATAGTCTCGATTTTCATCTTGATTGGTGCTCCGTTGCAAAGTGTAGCCGAGGGAGATAAAAACTGAGGGTCCGCAGATAGATGGCCAGAGACGCAGGACCCTCTCCCCAGGGTCTGATCCCTGGGGCGAGGGGAGGAGAGGACGAGGAAGACGACTCGAGCTCGTGCTGCCCAGGACGCGGGCATTCCCGAGCTCAGTCGGAGCACGCGGAGGTCTCGGAGTGGTGGAAGGGCCGGGCAATCCGAGGAGGCCTCCTCGCTTGGAGCTCGGGCCTACCTGCGCCTAGTTCAGCCACCTGCCTGACAGATCCCAGGGATTTTTAAAAAGCATCGGCTTTAACGGGTGTTGCTGTTTCTTCTCCTGGCCTCTGTGCACCAGAAGCCAAACGTTAGATCTGCTGGATTAAACTAAAAAAAAAAAAAAAAAAAAACGCCTCCCCCTCCGCGCGGACACGCGCTCCCACTCGCCGCTACTCCCTGTCCCGCCCTGCGCCACCACATTCCCATTCAGCAGCAACGATCTGCGCAGAGGAGCTGCGCAGTCGCTCGGCTTGAATTAGGCGCCATCGGGCTCCGTAGTAGCCCTGCTGCTCCCTGATTGGCAGCTCCCTGGCCCGGCGCCAGCCTATTGGGAGGCCTGTTTACGCCGAGTGAGTGGCACGAGCTCCCGGCCGCGGAGGGCCGCGCGGCCAATCAGCGCGCGGGCTGCTCGGGGCTGAGTGGCACGAGCTTATTAGTATGCAGGGCCCGTGGCTCGCCGCGCCGGCTGCAGGTTTGAGAGCCGCTCTGGATGGGCTCGCTAGAGTCGTTGTTGTGGAAGCGGTGCATTTACAGTGCAACAGTCAGCACATTGAAAATACCAATAGGAATACAAAACAAAGTCACATTTACTGGTTTAATTGTATTGCATTCAGTTGTATCCAGGAAACAGCCTCCAGTAAGTAACTGAAATTGCTTTCATTTTTTTGTTTTTGTATTTTTATTATTATTTTATTTTTTATTTTGGCTCTGGGGATTTATTTTTTTTTTTTAGCAAGAGAAATTCAGGGTTGCGATGTTAAGAAATATATATCTTCCCTTTAAAAAATCCGTTATAATGTGGAGCAGGCTTTTTTTTTTTTTTAAGATGGACTATATATATAAGAGCGATTTTTTTTCCTCTGAAAAATCTTATCGATTGTTTTAAAATTCCCCCCGTAATGCGTCCTTGCTTTGCTCTGATCTCTTGTTGTTTCGATCGACACCCAGCATTAAAAATAAAAAATCGCAACAGGACAGGGACAGCCAGGCTGCGTCCCACGCGAGCGGCGCGGGCGGCTCCGGGCGGACAGGCGGCGAGGTCCCGGACGCCGCCAACGCGCGCCCGGCTCTGGCGGCACCACCAACGAACCCCAGTGGTTTGCTCCCCCACCCTGCTCCTCTGCCCCGAGCAGTCCCGGTCGGCCCCGCCCGGTCGCTCTGCTGCGCAGGGAACCGGCCGGCTCGTGGTGGTGGCCGGCCCGGGCTTTCCGGCCGCCGGCTGGGTGCGGGGCGAGGGGCCCGGACGGGGAGTGGTAATGGCGAGTTTTTCGGGGTTTCGCTTTCCAGAGGCTAATTCATTTCAGAACATTTCAGATTTTTTTTTTGCCTGGGGTGAGGGTGGAGAAGTGGGCCGAGCGAGGCCAGCGCAGCGGGGCGTTCTCACTGCGCGCGTTACGGGCAGCGCGCGGGGCTCGGGCCCCGGCGCTCGGGGTGGGGTCTGCGGACGGGTGCGCCCTGGGGCGCGGGGCCCGGAGCGGTCCTGGCTCTCGGTCCTCTCCCGAGGGGGGCGGGGGGAGGGCGCGGCCGTTTCGCAGGGAGCGGGTTCTGCGGCGGCGCTCCAGCAGCCCGCGCGCCGGTGTGCGCCTGGCCCCTGCTCAGCCCGCAGCCCCCCCACACATACACCCGGGCGCCCAGAGACGGCGCCGGGGGAGGCAAACGGCAAGGGGTCTTCGTCCTCGGCGTGCAGCCGAAGGGAAGGTGGGTTTTTAGGTGCATGAGTTAAAACCAAAGCAAACCTGAAGGAGGCCCACATCCACGAGCGCTCGAGCCAGGCTAAGAGGGGACGGCTGCTCTGGGGACTGCGCCCCGCCACCCCGGGGAGGAGCCTGGCGTTCCGAGGTTCGGTTCTTTCCAAAATAGCCTTGTCAGCGATTCTCCGGTCGGCGCGGGGTCCCCTGCCCGCCTCCGCTTGCTCTCCGCTTCCTCCCTTAGACCAGCTGGACCCCGGCTGCGGCGCTGTCCTCTGCGGCGGCCTCTTCTGGAGCTGGGGGGAGGGGGCTCGGAGCCCTGGGACTCGCGGGTGGCGGCTCCCAGGCTCCGGGCCCAGGCTTCTGCGGCGGCCGCGCGTTCCCGGCCCGCTCCCTGCCAGGCTTGGGTTCCGCAGGCCCTGGGAGCCGCGCGCTGGCGGACGAGGAGGCGCGGCGCGGCCTCTCCCCGGGAGCAAAGAACACAAAGAAAAGCCCCTTCCAATCCGGTAAGAATCGCAGCGGCACAGACGGGCGACAATAATCAACTCCCTGTTTTCGTAAAAAATCTAGCGGGCTGGCGAAGAAGGCTCGGTGGAGCTGGCGATCCGCCTGCAGGAGGTGGAAGATTAAAATTCCTGTTGGTAGCCGAGCCCGCGTCCCGAGAATCGCGAGCAGGTCGCGCTTTCTCGGCAATTTTGAAATTTCTTATTGAAAAAAAAAAAACCCACGGAACAAAAGCATAGCACACACGACTCCCCGGGGGCCGCCGGGAAGCCCCGCACCCCCGCGAGCAGCCCCCGCACCTCGGCGCCTTTGAAGCCGTAGGTTCCAGACCTCCCTCCCCTCTTTCTTTCCCTTTGTCCCGCCCCGCGCCCCCCCCTCCGGCTCCCGCCTCGCTGCTGCCCCCAGGCCCATATTCCGGCGCGGGCAGCCCCTCCTCTGACCCCGGCGCGGGCAACCCCCTCGCCCGGCGCTCCCTCGGCCCTGGCGGCCTGGCGCTCGCTTTGCAGGCCCAAGCGGCGGCGAACTGAGTTATTTGTTAGACCGGGGGAGAGCGCTGGCCATCCCCCGAGGGGAGGAAGCCCCGAACCTCTTTGTAGGAAGTTAAGAGACAAAGGGAACGCTTTGTGTAGGTCTCGTTTATTTACAATGCAAAAGCTCTCCGAATAAATATTAAAAAAGCTTATCAGCTGAGCAAATATGTATTCACTTAATACATTATGTTTTCGGTTATAGATTAAATCTAACACAAAATAGTCTGCAAATAAGACGTTGTAGAACCCGTAGCATTAAATATAGCAATTTAAAATGGTGTTCACGAAATGGAAAACATCTTAATCTCTTTGTTGTCACGGTGGGACGGCTTAAAAAAATATCAGAAGATTTTCTGCAAAGTTCACAATTAATATTGAGCCTATCCATCTCCCTTTTGTTGGAGGTGATACCAAACATTAAAACAATGCCGATTTAGGGAATGAGAAATATGCAAAATGAAAGAGGTCCACGCGGGCGCACAGCCGTGCAGTTCATGTCCCTTGCTCCGCACTCAGCGTCTGAAATTGTCCCCAATTTTGCCGCGGAGTGGACTCTGCGTTGGGTGGGGGTGGAAGAGAAGGGAGGTGGGGGCATTTTTTATGGCCCTGACAGGAGGTGGAGGTGGACAACGGTGGCCTGGGGTCTGCTGGGACCCGAGGGGTGGGGGAGAAGGTTGTGCTGGGCCCGGCCGACTCTCCTCGGCCCGAGGGCCGAGCCGGGCGCCACAGACCCCAGGTCCCCGGGCCGCCTGGCCGCGCAGAGACCGGCCTCCGCTCTGCGACCCCGGGCAGGCGCTGAAGGGAGAGATCCCGTGACCGATTTGGGTCGTTGAGAGAGAACAATTTCTGACTCTCAAAGTGACCCCCCCCCAAAGCCCCCAATCCGCAGAGGAAGATCCTGGGCGAATTTGATTGTGGGGTGGGGTGATTGTTCCAGCCTCGCCAGGAAGCTCCCGGCCGGGCACTGCGGCGTGGCGGCCCAGGTGACGCCGGCGGCGGACGCAGACGCCCGGGCTCCGGGGAGCTGCCCCGGGGTCCTGGCTCGGTGCTGCGGAGCGGGGGCCGGTCCTGTTGGGGCGGGGAGTAGGGGGCGGCGGGTTCAAAAGAATGGACCGAAAGACGCATGGGGGGATGGGAGAGGAGCGAAAAGGAAGGTTATAAAAAAAAACTCTTGAATTACAATCAATAAAATTATTCGCTTAATTAGCATGGTTATTCGGTTAAGCGGAATGCAGTAAAAGCTGGACCTCGGAATGAGGGGGGGAGGAAAAAAGCGAAGCGTGGACCCCAGGCCTTTTCCTCCGAGACACCTTTGGGCAGCGGGGGAGGGGAGAGGGTGTGCGTGTGAGTGTGTGTGTGTGTGTGTGTGTGTGCGCGCGTGATGGCTTCGCAGATTTGGGTTTTTATCACCCAGCGGAGCCAGCAGCCTTCCGCCGCGGCGCCCTCGCGGCAGGGACCCGCGGCGACGCGAAGGGGAAGTGGCGAGCGGTGCGGCCGGGTTCCCCCAGGCTCCTCCGGCCCGAGCGTGGCCGGGACGGTGCGTGTGCGCTCGGGAACCAGGGTGGCCCGGCGCGTGCGCGTGCACCCGGGAGACGCTCCGAGCGTTTGGGCCCCGGCCGCCCGGCCCGACCGGGGTCCGGCCGGCCTGGGGGGCTGTGGGGGCGGGCGGGGCGGCGACCCCTGGGCGAGCCGAGCCCCCAGTCACCGAGTCTCTTCTGCTTGCCTCCGCAGACTATGGACCCGCACGGCGGCCGCCGGCTCGGCGCGTGGCCGCCCACCGAGAAACCCAGTCCGCCGGCGTGCTGACCGGCCCAGCTAACGCCGCCGGTGACCCCGGACGCCGCCTCCTCCGCGCCGCCCGCGGGCGCCGCTTGCACGCCGAGCCGCCCCCGGGCCCCGGCCGCGCTGCTCGCGGGAGGGGGCGGCGGGCCGGGGCCAGGGCCCGGCATGGATGGCCGCGACTTTGCGCCGCCGCCGCATCTGCTGTCGGAGCGCGGGAGCCTGGGCCACCGCAGCGCCGCCGCCGCTGCGCGCCTCGCCCCGGCCGGGCCCACCGCGCAGCCCCCGGCGCACTTCCAGCCCGGAAAGTACTTCCCGTCGCCGCTGCCCATGGCTTCGCACACAGGTCAGTGCCGGCCGGGGCGGGCGCGGGAGAGGAGGCCCAGCCGCGAGGTGGGCACAGTCGAGGGTGGAATGCGCGCCCGCCCCTCCTCTCCTTGGAGCATTTGCGGAGAAGCCTTCGGTTTCATTTCCCTGCTCTGGCACCGGTGGCGGCCCGCGCGCGGAGCGGCTCCCCACAGGCCCCCGAGCAGGATCATCGCGGTTTAGAGCGGCCTTCCCCGGGGTCCCCCCGGGGTCTCAGAGGGGCAGCCCCGGAGCCGGCTAAAAATAAAGCCTTTCCCATGCTGCCACCCTCCCCCACCCCTTCCTGCAGAAGAACTAAATTCCGCGGAAACCTCGTTTCTGCATTCTGCATTCACATCCTTAAAACATTCCGGGGCTGGGACAGCGAGGCACTTTCTGCGGGAACAAAACGGCTGTTGTGACTGGGGTGGGGGGCGTGGGGCGCTCCGCGGCCTCGCGGATTAGGGCGGTGTGTGCACGGGGTAAGCGTTAATAGGGACTTGCTGGTGTAAGACGAGCAAATCCTGTTTCTATATAAAGCCTTGAAGTGTCAGGGCGAGAATGGGTTTGCAGGGGATGCATTTGCTTTAACAAGTGCCTCTGGTATCCTGCTAAAGCCGGACAAAGCGTGGCCAGAGAGCGGCCCAGCCTCGCGGCCCGCAGCTCAGGGGGAGGGCAGCGCCCGGCGCCGGCTCGGCTGGGGGCGGCGCGGGGGCGCCTCGGGATTTCGGTGCAGGCGAGTGCGCAGCGAATTTGCTCCAAGAGGAGCGAGCTGAGGGCCGCCCGGCACTCCCGTCCTCTCGGGTCCACGCCCCGAGAGGAAAGGAGAGGGTCGGTTTTTGGCAGAGCTGACCCAGGCCTCCAGAGCAGTCCCCCTCTCCGGTGGCTTCGATATTACTGTTGAGCCAGGTCAGAGGAGAAATAGGGCCAGGCGGAGGGTGTCGAAGGGACAGCTACCTCGCCTAGATCCTGGAGGTCACTGGCCAGCACCCACAGAGTTTGCAGGAACCAGCGGGGCTGCGCATGGGGACCCGCTGGCCACCCTTGAAGGCTGGCTTGCTTTTGTTTACAGTTTGTTCTAAACATCAGAAATGTTGTTTGCTGCTTTTTTTGTTGTTGTTAATTTGGCAGTAACAGTTATTATTGCTAGCTTGATGAACTGTGAATACTAATAAAATTATATCTGCTTTAATGGGATTACAATTAGTGTGTGGATTAAAACGGATGGCAGAGTCGGGCTAGAAGGAAAAATGTCAGAGGGAGGGCCGTCAGAAAGAAAAATGTAAATTTCCTGAAAAGAAAAAATATGAGAAATTGGTTAATTACTAATGGGCCTTTAGCATTTACAAAATGAGGAGATTCAAAAAGTTAGAGGCGCGTGGTGGAGGGGCTGGACTCCCGGCTCTCCCCGGAACCAGCCGAGCCGCGGTGTTTCCTGCTGCAGTGAGAGCCTTCTGCTCGCCTGCCCCTTCTCCTCTTCCCTGCTCCTCTTTCCTTCTCTGTCTTTTTCTTTCCCTAGATTTATAACTCAAGAGAGAAAAAGTACTTGCCTGGGCAATTGGTGACTTAGAAATATTAATCGTGCTGTCTCTGCAGTTAAGTGCGTCTTCTGCCCCTGCACTGGAGATGCTGCCCACCCAGCCCAGCCCACACTGGGGGGCTGTGAGTGGGCGCTCGTGGTGACAGCAGGGACAGTGCCACAGCTTCCCTACCAGCTCCTGCTCCTGGCTGCAGGCTTGTGGTCCCTGCTAAGAGGGGGGAGGCTGAGCCTGCAGGTTGGGGGATGGGGAGGGAGCAGCTTCACCCCCCCCCCCATATGCCATGCTCTCCAGCCTGGCAGGTAACAGAACCATAGAAACGAGGATCTGGAAGGGCCCCTGACCCCAAGACTTCCTGGCGGTGCACGGGCAAGCTGGGGCCATCCCCCCTGGGGAGGCTCGGCTAGGCCGCATTCGCCACGGGTTCGGGTCACTGCTGCCTGCTCATCTCCTTCACTGGCCCACAGCCTGGCCAGGTCCTGGTCAGCTGCCATTTCCCCTTTCTGCCATATTTCCAGGTGCAAGCACCATGCAATCAGGTGGGAACGCGGTCGGGTGGCCCCGAACCATTGTTTTGCTCGGTCCAAGTATGACCACGTGATTCTTGGAAACTAGGCCCTGGGGGGTTAGAAGAAACTGGGCTGGGCCCTGGCCGGGTCTGTGTCCTTGACCAGACCCTACCAGCTTCCCCCACACGCAGGGTGCTCTAGAGGGCGCTGGAGGCTCCCAGGGTGCCCTCAGACGGGGGCTGGCGGGCCACGTGTCCCCTGCTCCTGGAGGTCGTTTCCACCCCCTGGGGGACCAGGGAGACCTATTGTGCTGAGAGATGTTCAGCCTATTTGTGACGGGAAGGCTGGCCGAGCGAACGGGCGTCCAGCTAGAAACATCTGCCGCCGAAAGCCTTTTGAAATTGCTGAAAGCCAGAACATTGCATTGGTTTTTAAAATTTAGCTACATCAATTTTTTAAAAGAAATTATACCCCGGATCACTTTGCTTTGGTCTATACCTATATATGATCTAGTTTAGAAAGAAAAAAGTATAATTAAGTTAAAAATTTTTCTGCATCTTGTGCGGATTTCCAAATGGCCAGTTTGGCGGACTTCCTTCCCATTTCCGTGGACGGCCTCGGGTCCACAGGCCATGCTGCAGCATCCCTGCCGCCCTCCCAACACCAGCTGCCCCGCTGAAAGGAAGATTGCTCAAGGCCCCTTCCTATTTGTCTGGGTCTACCACGGGAGCGGGGTCCACCGTCGGACGTGGAGTCCCTGGCTTCTGAGGACTGCTTGGCCCTGACACGGCCGCCCGGGCTGGGCCAAGGGTCTCCCTCCCTGCCCGCTGCCTGTGCTGTCCTGCGTCCCCACCCAGTGCTTTCAGAATGTCAGCTCGAGGGACCCTGCTGGGACACGGGGCTCCAGGGCTGTTCCTATTGTTCTTCGAAAAATGAAAGTGCCGGCAGCTTTAGTATCGGGCTGCAGGGTTTTAGGGTAAAGTGCTGTTCCAGTAACCTTGTCACCAAAAGGTGCAATTAAAATGTTTGGAATCGTTATTTTTAGCACAGTGTTAGATTTTGTCTCTAATACAGATGGTCCGGAGGCAAAGCTGTGAAATCTAGGGGGGAAAAAGGAGAATCAGCAATGCACCAACCCAAGACTTTTCATCAGCACTCCTGCCTGGAGCGATTGGGGACCGCGCCTCTCCCGGGGCGGGCGCGTGTTTAAGGAGGAGGCAGCCCAGCTTGGGAGAAGCCCAGGCCCTGTCCTCCATCCTTCCGTGTACATCCCCCCGCAGGGCCGAGCCTTGGAGAATCTGCTTCTCCACCCGAGGGAGGCAGAGGTGCCGATTCCAGTCTTGGTTTCGGCAGTCTGGCTGTGGGCTGGGTTCTCCTCTCTGCCCCGTCTCTTGCCTTCTTTGGGGTGTAAAGGGCCCAGCCTGGAAGCTGGGTGCCCTGGGCCTGAGGGTGTTGGGAGCAAAGCGGGTGGCTGGTCCCTTCTGGTGGGAGAACTGCAAACTTCTGCTAAAAGTGCCTCTGATCAACAGTCTCAAAAAGAAAAAAACAAAAAACGCAGTAAAGGGAAAAAGATAATTTCCTAGTGTGAAAAGACCCCATCAAAGGTCCCCACTCCCTCGTTATGCGATATTTTTTTGTAAAGAAAAAAATACATTTTCGTAAATACCTCATTAACTTAGTGACACAATGGAGTGTTTCTGCAACAGTTACCGGCATTAAGTAGGTGTGAAAAGAGTTACTTTCTGAAGACTACCCATCCTGCTCTGTAAGTGACAGAACCAGACATCAAAGTCGCCGCAGAGCCTCCGAGCCCCGGGAATCCGGCGGCTGGGCCGCGTAGACTGGCCAGGCTGTGGCCGCCTCGCCCGTCCCACTGTAGCCATTTTTGGAATGTGGGTTTTTTCTCAGTGGGGCTTGTGCTGCCCCCCCATGTCTGATTATTCCTATAGGGATATTCCTACAGGGATATCCGGGTCACGTGAGTAATAAGGCAAATTAGCGAGCGAGCAGGGAGCAGCCTTGTGCAGATTGCACGTCTCCCCTGGAAAACACGGGCACCCCCAAACGCTCCCCGGTTATTCTTAGAAATCTCCCTCCTCTGCTGTGAGACTGGGTTCAACAGCCAGCACAGACAGGACAAGACGCATAGGAGGCTGTTAGAATAACATGGATGAGGCTAAAAATACCCCTCAGAAACACACATAAAAAAGCCAAATCCAACAACAGAACGAGCTAAAAATATTCCAGGCTTTGGCAAAGAGCACAGAGTTAAATAAATTATACAAGAGCCATTCATGGGAGCAAGTTGACTTTCTCTCTTACGGGAACTTGGTTCAAGCTAATAAAAATAATAATTTACTAGCCACTGAGCTTTGCATGAGTTTAAATTTAATTGGTGGGGCTTCTGGCGTTTGTCACTTCTTGGCGATTAGTGGGCTTGCCCTGGCCTGGGGCGGGATGGGGAGGGGCGCTGGGCCTGGGTCCCTGGAAGCAGAGGCATTGTCCCCTGAGGAGCAGGGCCTGGGGGCAAAGGCAGGATGCCCAGAAGGCTGGAGGAGGAGGGAGGCTGCAGGGTGGGCAGGAAGGGGGCGCAGCTACTTTACTTGGATAAATGACGGTACACCTTTAAGACTGTGTTTTAACCATCAAGATGCACTCCAGCAAGTTGATAGGATGTTCGCTGTCAACTTACATATGTCATCAGAGCGAGCTGTGAGCATAAATAATGTGCAAGAGCATGCGGGATGTGCTGCAGCCTCCCCCGGAGCCCGGCAGGTAGCACCCCTGTCCCCTAGCGGGCGCTTCTCTCTCCTGATGTTTAGCAGCAGTGGCCAGAGGAGGACAGGAGTGGGGGCATTTTGGTTGGGTTCCTTCCTCTCTGGGGAGTTCCCAGATCTCCCCACCAAAATAAGAGCACCAGACGGCTTGCTCAGGACAACCACTGCAGTACCATCTGAGACTGAAATTGCAGCATGGGCTGGTGTTTTTTCAGGCAGCAGACATCTAAGTTCAGCCATTTCCCGGGAATGTTAAATCCACCCTGGGATTTGGGTCAGAGTGACCCTCTTTGCTCTCTCCTCTTCCTAGCGTGCTCTTAACCAAAGGCCCCGGATGTCCTAGCAGGCCCCCTAACTCCCAAAGGACTACACTTCCCAGAATGCCCCTAGCTCCAGGGTCTGAGCCTGGGACTGGCCTTGAGCCGGCAATTCCAAGCACAGAGCGAGTTCAGCCAGTGCCACTGGGAATAAGTGCTATCTGGCAGGGGGCCTTGGTCGCCACCCAGCACCCCCTGCCCTTCCTTCTGGAAGAGGCCTCTGGGACCGGCCTGGCTTCCTCCCTACCATAAATATCTGAATACAGGCCCCAAAAGATGGGAACTACCCCTCTTCCCCCTGGACCCTGTGCAGCCACTGCCTTGATTGGCATGGCGAAAGTCTCCGGGGGATTCCCACCAGACTCCCTGATCTCAGCCCATTTCACGTGCCCTCCTTCAGAGTGGCCTTCTCAGAGGGTCCCTGGTCACATTGGCGAGGGGCTGGCGTGGAAGGAATGCGGGGACTCCATCTGGGTGGCATCAGGCTGGTCCCTGCCTAGGGAGTCCTACGAAAAAGTCCTGCACAGCCTTTGGGGTGGTGCCCCCCCTAGCCTCACTTCCTCAAACAGCAGTAGCTCCCTGCCTTATCAATACCATGTTGACCGGCACCCAACCTGAATGACTCCTGACAGTTTCCAAAAAGAAACCATTTCCCCAGGACACTGCCTTAGGCCGTTCTGAAGGAAGGCCCAGTTCATCCTTACCTGTCCAGAGAAGATTCTCAAACCAGCCGCTGCCAGCAGCCTCTTGGAGGGGTGGCCTCCCTAGGGCGCCCCGTGAAGAAGGGCCTCCCAGAAGGTCTGTTCGGTCTGGCGTCACATTACTTTAGCTGCACTCTGTGCCTGCAGGCCTTCAGGGTGCAGAGCATGTGCGCTGTCTGTTTGACTGCTCTGCATGGCTCCCACCCGCCTCGCCCACCAGGGAACTGCTCCCCAGGGTTCCTGGTCCCCTCTCCCACCGAAGACTCAGTATTACAAGCCAACGGACAAAATCACAATCAGCATACAATGACTAGAAAATACCCGCGCAGCCTGGGGTCCAGGCCTTGGAAGCCCGCGGGCGTGGGGCCGCTGCTGCCTCGGCTCTGACACTCTGCCCGCTGACGTTTTTATGGGATAATGTACCGTTTAGATCACGCAGGCCTATTTGTCAGTGGGCCGCCCCTGTTTGTTGTAATATATAATATTACTGCCTCCCGTGGCCCTGCAAGCAGCTGCCACCGGAGGACGGGGGACGGGTGGGAACTGGGCGTGGGCTCAGAGGAGGGAGTGGGGGGTGCCAGGTGGGGGGCGCCTGCGCCGGTTATGAGGTTGGTGCTGGGTTTACAGCAGGCCGTGGACCTGGCGGGGAGGTGTCCTGCGCCCAAGCTGGGAGCCAGCCGGGCTGGCATCTGAGGGCTGCTGCAGCTGTCCAGACAATTAGGTTCCAGATTGGATCAGCCAGGAAGCACTTTTTTTTTGGTTCTGACCTGGGGTTGGGGGAGGAAGAGGAGAGAATAAACAGGTGGGTTGAGTTCCCTGCTCCCTCTCCCCTCCCCCAGGCCCCCCAATAAAGAGTCCAGTATCTTTAGATGCAAAGACTTGAGGCTGGAGGGGCACCCACTGTGTGTCGGCAGCCAGAAGGAAAGATGAAGCAGTCTCTCCCACCTCCTCTGTATAGGGACTTGGTTTTCCACTGAAAATTTCCAGAAGTGGTGGGGGGATGACAAGGATGGATGTGCTGCCCATGGAGGTCTCTGAGCAGCAGGCTGGGGTCCCCAAGGGCAGCCTGGGGGCAGTGCCTTCTTGGGGCACCCCACCAAGAAAGAGAATCCTTAACTCAATGAAACAAGAACTAAAGTACCGTCTTCTTCGGAAAGGCAGGTCTTGGCTGGATCCCTTTGTCCTCTGAGGAAGTCAGGGGCTTCTTGCCTGTGACTTTCACAGGCGCTTCCAGCTCCTAACGGGCACCATGGCCCCTCCATCACAGAGCCAGGCCAGACAGGGGCCCCCGCAAGGCAGGAGTGCTGGGAGCAAGGCTGGACAGGGTGAGGAGAAGGTGGTTTGGGGACAGCCGGACAAGAGACCCAAGGAAATGAGCCCAGGGTGGGGCTGCAGTATCTGGGGTAGGGAAGGGGCTGCACTGCCCAGCCAGTGTCTACCCAGCATCTCATGGCCGCACCGTGTGGCAGGCTCCGTCTCAGACACGGACAGGCATTGCTGCCTGGCCAGCCCATGTCTCCTTCGTGGGCAGAGGCAGAGGCCCACCCTGCGACCCGGACGTCCCCACAGCCAGCCGGCTGGTAACTGCTGAGCCCGTTTGTCCCCACAGAATGCGGACACACATCACACCCTGCTCACATTGCTCACACTTCGGGGCAGGTCTTCATGCTCACACTCGCTCTCACTCACAACTGGCTATCAAGGAATCACATTCCAGCGGCCCCTGGAAGAGCCAGCCTGCCCAGCGACCGGAATGTGCACTCTGGTCCATCTCCACTTCCTGCCACCTGCTCCGTCCTTCAGCTCCTGGCTGCCTTCCGGGTGGAGCCCGCAGGTCCCCAGTGACCCTCTGGGACATCCTCGGGGCCCCCTCGTGTGGGTGTGGCTCTGGTGGACCGCCTGCCCTGCTGCAGCTCCTTCCTTCCCCCTGTAACTGTGGAGCCCATTCTCCAGCTCCTCCAGCGAGCTGGGGCGGGTCTTCACCCAGCGGCTGCCCCGCGCTCCTGCTTCCCGTGAGGCTGTTCCCACCTGGAGTTCCTCCAGGAGAGTCTGTCCTCTAGGAGGTGCCGGTCAGCTCCCCTGCCCCTCCCTGCAGGTCAGCTCCAAGCCTGTCCGTGCCTGCAGCCTGCTTTCCCTGCCCACAGGGTCTCCCTAACCTGAGCCCCACACCTTAGGAGTCAGCGCCCGCCTCTGCCCTTTTCATTCCACTGTCCCTGAAAGTCCCTACACGCTCGGCACCCACACCCGGCCATTGGTAGGCTCTGGCCACCTGTGCCCCTCTCTTGGCTCCCCTTTTCCTACTCCTCCTGGAGCTACCCGCCAGCCGGCCCTCCACCTGGGCGGCTTCTACAGCTGCCAGTGCCCGGCCCACCCTGAGGTGCCCCCTCACAGCCCCTCAGAGCCCCCAGGTGATTCTGACCTGCAGCCCAGGTGGGGAACAACCACTCTGCCCAGGCCCCACCCCTGAAAGTGTCTCTCCCCAGTTCTGGCCCCACCCCTCCTTCCCAGGAGGGCCTTCCTGGGCCTCTAGCCCACCTCCCATCCTGCGTGCTCCCTGGCTACCCTCGGCGGTCTGTCCCGCCAGGCCTGGCAGCAGACCCCATCAGCTGCCCCGACCAGTGCCTGTGGGGCCGCTGCCCTTCCCCCCACTGGGCCACCTTCCCCGTGGGACTGCAGGGTCCTGAGTCTGGGGTGTCCGTGTCGTCTGTCACTTTGTAACCCCCCAGAGCTGGGCCTGGCTTTCGCTGGCCTCCCCGCTCCCCAGGCTGGTGAGGGCCACAAGCGGGTGTCCATGCCCGTCCACGCTTGGGTGGCACTCATGCGCCTGTGGGCGTGAAGAGAGCCTGGGGAGCGGGGTTTTTCTCCTGCAGGTTCACCCCATCCTGGGAAACAGGGGAGGTAACGTTTGGCTCTGGGAGAATCCAGTTAGGAGGAGAAGGTGGGAGACAGGCAGGGTTCAAATTGGCCCCGTGTCCTCACTGAAAACAAGGTGCCCCGCCCCCATACGTGACCACAACATGGGGACATTCATGCTGGCAGCACCTTCCACATGTCCCCAGCCTGCACGGCCACATTCTGGGGACCAGGTCAGCATCTTCTTGCCTTCCAGAAGTATCTTCTGTTGTCTGCAGAGGCTCCCAGGCTGCGTGCTACATTGTAAAAGCATCAGAGCTAAACAGATTGGCAGAGCGAGCTGTCCCCTCCCCGTTAGTGCCACACTCGGTGGCAGGGGATGGGGGAGGCAGGGAGAGGTCCACTGGGCAGTGCAGCCTGGCGTCGTCCACGTGGCCTGCAGGCTGTCCTCTGGGTGCACACGTGTGAGTTTGTGCAGTGGAGGGAGGGGGCCGGTGGTAGTAAAACAACGCCCAGGAGGGGACCGTCCCCTGCAGAGAGACACTGCTGACCTCCCCCACTCCCCCCCACAGTAAAGGAGGGACCCTGTCCCTGTGGGGCAGGCCCAGGCACTGGGTGGGGCTACCTCTTGTCTGTCCCTTGCCTGGCCCCCAGCAGATGGCTCCCTGACTGTGAACATGAGATTCTGTGTGTGGTGGGGCACCCATGATTGGGGCAGAAGCCAGCGGCTTCACCTGCGTCATAGGGCGCTGGCGGGTGAAGAGAGGTGCTGGGGGAGAGCTGCCCCCTCCTCTCCATGGTGGCAGTGGAGGCAGGGGCTTGGGGGGGCAACCAACGAAAGAAAAATGACGGTGCAGGAGAGACAGGGAGCAGGGAGAAGGCAGGGGCTGTGGTCTCACCCCTCGCCCTCTGCGGGTCTCCCTCCTGGGCAGGCTGGGCTTGCCAGCGGGGGGCCTGGGGGCGCTGGAGGTCTGTGCCATCAGGTCGGGCCCTTCATGCTGCGCCAGTTTGCTTTCTGGACCTGGGAGCTCGCTGCTGGTTCACAGGCTCAACACTTTGCTTGGGAGGAGTGCGTGAGGGGGCCAGCGTTTGGTTGCCTGGACTTCCGGCCGCCAATGGCCCCTGCCCTGGCCCTTAGGAGCTCTGAGATTGGGCAGGCTGTGTCCCTCTCTGCGTCTCGGCTTCCTACCTCTAAAATGGGCCTTGCCCAGGCTTTGCTGGAGGGTTGAGTGGGACACCAGTGCAGTCCTAGGGGAGTGCCCTCTCCCCACCTCCGGTCAGCTGGTCCTGGGAGCCCACGAGAGCTGGCTGGATGCGCACACCTGTACACACCTCTGCCCCAAGACCTGCCCAGAGGACTGGGGAGGAAGTGCCTGGCCCTGGGTCGTGCAGGAGGGGCTGCTTCCCTGGGGACCGGTAGGGAGGTGGATGGGGGCCTTCTCAGGGCCCCACCTCGTGGGTCGCAGTCCCCCCAGCCTCTCTCTGTGGTGTCTGTCTTGAGGCCTTAGTCTGACCACAGAATTAGGAAACGGGGGCCCTGACTCCTGTGCCCCGGCCCTGGGGTCCGTACCTCTCTCACCCTCTGCCTGTGTGGGCTTTGGCTTCTGGGGGCTGTTGGTATGGAGGGGGAAGCTTGCCAGACATGTCTGAGGCTTCCTGTGGGGTTTGATATCTTGGGGTTGAGGGGGCACCAGCCCTGCTCTGAGGCTCTGTGGAGGGAGTGGCCTGCAGGTCCTGGAGCCCCTAGCAGTGCATTCTGGGAAGCCCTGGACCTGTCAATGAAGCTGGGGTGCTGGGGGTGTCCACTCCGTGCTGGGCTCTGGAGACTGTAGGGAGCCTCCCAGCATCAGAGGTGTGACGGCCCAGGGGGACCCTGGGTGCGACCCTGGCAGATGATGCAGGGCTGTCTCTGCTTGGGGTGAGGGGAGGCTCCGGGGTGCCCCCTGGGCTCTTCACACTGGGGGTGCTGCGTCCTGGTGGTACTGCCTGTAAACAAACACTGAGAAGTGCCGGTGTCTCAGAACCCCCGGGGTGGATTCCTCGGGAAGGCATGCTGTGTGAGCATCTCTTTCCTCTTTGCTATATCCGTGTGAGTGTGAAGAGATGCTGCTGGGGCTGGGGTCCAGGATCCCAGTTTTGAGCTGTGAGTGCAGCTTCCCCCACACCTGGGGGTAGGTCCTGGGCTTCTCCTCTCTCTACCCCCTATCCCGGGGCCACCCTTCCTGGTCCTCAGCTTCTGGCCCTCCCCCAGCATGGGTGTACCCTGTAGGGACTGGGCAGCTCCTCCTCCCCATAGCCCCAAACCCAGACCGCAGATCCACGGTCGGTTCAGGCTGATGAGTGAGGCCCGGTGAGGATGGGTGGGCTGGGGAGACCCCCAGGAGGAGGTAGGATGGGGGACCAGAGACTTGTGGATGGGGCAGTCACCCACCCACGACTAACTGGCTGGCTCCATCTTCTGTCACTTAGATCCTGAGTGAGCACAGGAGACCAGGGGACTTTGAGATCAGCTGCTGGTCTTCCCCTCCTCCCCCCGCCCCTCCTTCCTCCCTTCCTCACTCCCCCCTTCCATCCTGCCCTCCTCCCTCCATCCCTCCCTCCTCTCTCTCCACATGGCAGCCCCAGAGCCTTGCGTGTCTGTCTGTTGACCTTACCTGTTTGCTGGGAGGCTCAGGTGGGCTGCTGGCTGCCCCAGCGTGGGTGCAGGGTGGCCCTGGTAGCAGTGGGTTAGAGATGTATGTCCTCTGCAGGCTTCTCAGACTTCAGACCCTTCCATTCTGCCCACCTGCCGACCCCAGAGCTTCGATGGTCTCTGGGCCTTTGCACACCCCCTCTGTCTTGCAGACCCTCCCCCATCTTGCACATCTCATCCAGATCCTTTCCCACAAGCCCCCTTGCCACTGGGGGTTGGTCACTCTTCTGTCCCAGCACAACCCTCACAGCCCTGTCTCTGCACCGTGGTGGCCTTTGTGTGTGTGCTAATGAGGACACTTTGCAGTCAGTGTGGCACCGACCCGGATGCCTCCTCCCCAGCACTCTCCATAGGGCCCTGGCGCCAGCAGGCGGTGGATTCAGGACCCAGGCATGGATGTGGACGTGGTGAGGGCAGGACTGGGGCTCCCACCTGTCTCCTGGCCTCAGCGGTGCCTTGCAGGAGGGTGACAGCAGATCTCTGTGTTCCTGGACTGTGTGCAGGGCCCTCTTCGCCCTGCGCAGGATGGGGGGGAAGGAGCCGGACTCTGCGGTCCCCCAGGACACGCCAGGTCTGCCCAGTAGGGCAGCTGCCCCATCCAGTCAGCCTGCCACATGCCCTGGCCACCCCAGCCAACAGGTCACTCATGGGCAGTTTGCCTGAAGCCAGTCCCCTTTTTGAGACTTTTTGCATCCCTTTGGGTCTCCTAAAAATAAGCTTTTAATTTATTTTAAATTAATATTAAAATTAAATCTAAATTAAATTGTAACGCATCTTTAGGCTAACTCTTGAAAAGCCCTTAATGTGTGTGAATACAGATAAAATCGAGAAAAATTGGAAAGGTACTCTTGAGGCCACTCCCAGCCTTCGTAGCCCGTCACCGATTTGATGGTAAATACTTAGTAGAAATCCAAAAATATTAAGTCCGAAAGGCCCTTGGGTGAGACATGGGTAAACAGTCCTTAAAATGCCAAACAAAAGAGGAGAGGGACAGGACGCCCACACCCTGCAGGGACTACCACGCTGCTTGTCCGTGCAGTGATCGAGGGCTGAATTGACCTGGGGCCTGGCTTGAAGGGGAAGCCGGGGCTGGGGCTGCATCCGTGTGTCTTTGTGTTCAGGGAGAGTTCAGGAGGTTGTCTTCTGGCCAGGGTCGGGGTGAGGGCACCTGGGTTTCTGACTTTGCTGCATAAGCAGACTGCTCCCTGAGTTGGTGACTCTTCTCCTGGTCCTCCCTTTGCCTTCCTGAAGGTTCCTTCTCTGCTCTGGGCTCCACCGTAAATGCTGCAAACGCCACCTCCCATTCCACTGCTTCTTTGTGTATTAATTAGCTATTGCTGTGTAACAGATCATCCCAAACTTAGTACCTTTAAACAGGAGTTTCTATGGGTCAGGAATCTGGGTCAAGGTGTCGGCCAGGGCTGCGGGCATCTCAAGGCTCAGCTGCGGGGAGGCCCCTTCCAAGCTCACCCACGTGGCTGTCCCAGGCCTCAGGTCCCTGCCGGCTGGAGACCACAGTTCCTTCCTCAGGGGCCTCTCCCTGGGCGGCAAGCCAGACAGCAGCCATGGTCTCTTTATAACCAAATCCCGGAAGGGACGTCCCCTCACTGGTTCTGTTTTCTGCTCACAGAGGCGAGTCCAGTCCTGCCCTCGCCCAGGGGAGGGGATTACATAAAGGTGTGAAGACCAGGGCCCAGGGGTTGTTGGGGCCCAGGGCACCTGCTGACCTCACTCAGGCAGGGTCCATCTGGACACTCCTGTGGCTAAGTGTCCCCATACGCCGGCCGTGCCTAGGTCTCCCCTGCAGCCAGGGCCCTCCCTGTCCTCCCGCTGCTGGCTGGCTGCAGGCCTCTGCCGGGTTGTCCCTCTCCTCCCCTCACACCCTCAGCCTGCTTGCACGTGGCCTGGCCAAGCCGCTGGAAAACTCCCTCCCTCTCGGCCTCTGTCCCCTCATGTCCAGCTCAGTCCCCTTCTTCTCTCCAGAGTCCCATCATCACTTCCTCATCGGCAACTCCACTTGCTTGTCCCCTCCGAAAGCTTGATCCCTGCTCAGTGGAGGGCCCCCCAGACAAATGCGGACCTGCCCTCCCGCTGGCCGGGCATTGCTGCCCACAGTGGTGCAGTGTCATCTTGCCACCTGTGGGATGTCTGCTCCACAACATGCCTTCAATAGGCTAGCGAGTTCACCCCAAAACAGCTGTGAGGCCAGTGTGGGCCACCGAGAGATCCGAGGGCCGTTGTTGGTGGTCAGGGTGCCCGGGTGGAATGGCTTCCTCAGATTCCAGGCTGGTCCAGGGTGAGGGTGGGTGGCCCTGCACATCGCGGGCATTCAGCACCCGTTTGTCTAATGAATGAGCCTGGTTAGAATTTCATTCTCTGGATGGAGCTCAGGGTTCGGTCTGTGGCTCAGTGACAGGGGTGTGTGTGCTGGCTGGTCTGGGCAGCACTTTCTCCCGCTGTCCCCGCTCCAGCTGCCTGCCCTCCTGAGGTCAGCAGGCACCCCGGGCCTACCTGGGCACTCCCCCTGGACTGCCTGGAGCCAGTGCCGGTCCAGGGCAGACCCTGAGCAGCCCCACCGGGCCCTGGGTTCCCCTTGGGAGTGAGAAGCTGGCCTTGGGCCTGGCTGCTGAACCAGGTGGCCAGAGGGTCATGGTGCATCTTGCAGACTGTAGACGCTCCAAGGCTGTGTCTGGGCTGACCTTCGGCAACCTTGTCCTCCTCCCCTGCTGTGGCAGCAGAGCCTTTTCTGCACACGACACCTGCTTGGAGCCCAGGGTGTGAATTGGGCCTAGGGAGTCAGTCCTCAGGCCCAGAGTGAGTCTCCTATGGCCCCCTGCCCCTGGGTCAGCTGGGGTCCAGGTGGCAGAGGCTCAGTGAGGCTACTTGCTTGCCCTGTGGTCACATGGAGAGTGACATGGGAGCACGGGCCTCCAGGCTGGGAGTCCAGGGCTGGTTCTCCGCCAGAGCTCCTGCCCTGGCCACTGGCACGCCCTGCAGGGGGCTGGCAGAGTGGAGAACTGGGCGCTGGGTCTTCTCTCTGTTGGAAGCTCCTGCTGGGTCACCCCAAGCCAGATCCCCTGCTGAATTTCCTGGACTGGCCATCGCTCTGGCCCCAGGGCTGCTCCTCTGTCCAGGGGGCCCCCAGATCAGTGCGGTGCGGTTCCCGCCCCCTAGAAACTGCTCTCCTCGCTCCGCGCAGCTCACGAGTTCCCGGAAACACCGTAGTTTTACCTTGGAGAATTGAGGTTTTCTTTCCACTTATATTCCCCGTCTTTAGAGAGTAAAATATTTCGTCTCTATATTTGGAAGGGAGTGGGGTGGTTTGTCCAAGCAGCAGTGGTAGAAGAACCTGCCAGGATGCAGAGAGCCCCGGCTGCGCCCTACTTCCTCTCCCACATTGGGTGCAGGTAGCACTTCCCCCGGGAGTGTCCTTCGGGGGCATCGCCTGGCCTTTTCCTCCTGCCCGCCGTGGGGACTTAGAGTCGGGTGGCGAGGCCGGGTCTGCTGAGAGCCTCAGAAGGCAGGGATGGGGTGCAGAGGGGATCCGTCAGAAATTCTGGAGGTCTCTGTGGGAGAGGCCAGGCCCCAGTTCCCCGGGCGCGCTCTGTCTGCTGGGAATGTGTTGGGAGCGTCTGCTCTGTGTGCTGGGCAGGCTGAGATACAGGCTCCCCCCAGGGCTCCCTTGGGGATTGGGTCCCATTCGGGCATGTCTTGGACACATCACACCCACTGTCTTGGGGGGACAGGTCGGGACTCCTCAGGCAGGTGGGCTTGGCTGGCAGCCCCGGGGGCCCCTTTGCCCGGCTCCCCCCACATGGTGAGGCAATCTTGCTGAGAAATAACCAGCATCTCACGTTCACTCAACACCTGCATTTTCTCCATCTCCCCTGTTCCTGCTGTCGCATCTCACGTCCGTGAGGTGTGTGCTGTCTTTTCCGAGCTCCTCATGACCTGTTTTCCTCTCCCGTCTGGGCTCTTCCGTGTGCATTTGCCCTGGGCTTCTCTCTGGCTCTCGGCCACTCCAGCCGGTCTCCTCCTCTCCCATTCGAGAGGCCTCCCTGCTGAGGCTGGCAGGTTGGTCCTGAGCCAGCCCCTTGCCAGGGCCGGAGGGTGGCTGCGCTGAACAGACCCGAAGCTCAGGGAGGTTGGAATCTGGCCACCCCACCTTGCGTGTGCCCGGGCTCTCTGGGGCAGCCACCTCTTCCTGTCTCTTTCCAGTCTCTCTCTCTCCTCCCGTCTCCATGTTCCTCCACGGGGTTGAGTTGCTGGGACTGTGGCGCCGAATCACATGTGGCAGGGGACGGATGGGTGCTGAGCCCCTTGGAGGCACGGCCGGGTGTTGAATGCAGGGTCCTGAGGTGGTGGGAAGCTCTGAGGAGGGGACCTGCATTGTGAAGGGGGTCAGGCTGGGTTTCGCAGAGGAGGCTGGGTGTGAACTGAGCCTTGAGAAATAAAGAGTTGGGAAGAGTCGTGTGTTTTCCTGGAAGGAGCAGCACTGGAATGTGAATCCCAGTGTGGCTGGAGCAAACTGCATCTGAAGCAGTTGAATGGGAAATAAGGGCAGAAAGTTGGCACTGGCAGCAGGGACCCATGAAGCTTCTTGAGGAAGGGAGTGCAGCAGGCTGGTCCTTGTGGTGACCTGTGGAGGTCCCAATGCCCCTCCCAGCCCCACTCCAGGATGCTGCAGTCCCAGCCAGCCCATTCTGGGAGTCAGGCCCTTGGTCCCTGGTCCTTCTCAGGCATGAAGGAGAAGGAGCTGGCCTGAGTCCTTGCAGTGGCCAGGTGGAGCTCTCCCACCTCAAGGTGGCAGCTGACCCTATAGCCAGAGGTAGTGACTACAGTGTGCATGGCTGTCCCTGCCCACTGGCCTGCCCCCTCAGCTCCACTGGAGCTCACTGACACAGATTAATGTCTTTCCCGCCTGGGTACAGATGTGGGGTGCCTGGGTCGGCCTGTAGCCTTGTTAGGCGTCATTGGGATGAGTCTTCAGATCCCCCACACCCACCCAAGCCAGCCCAACCTCCGGGCCTCGTGCCTGGACCTGGGGCAGGATGTGGGGGCGTCGTCTGGAGGACACTGCTGGCCCTTCCTCACCTTGGGCAGATATGGTGCCTGAAACTGCCAGCCCCAGGCAGGGTGAGAGTCCTGCGTTTACTTATGACAGCAAAGGGGCTTATGAGCCCCGCCGGGAGCAAGTCAGATTTAGTGATGCTTTAGTCCAACTCCGAGTGCCCAGAGAACTGCCTCCGCAGGGCTGGGGTGAGGGGGTAAGGAAGCCTGGGCCACCAGAGCCAGTGCCCAGGTGGGCACACTACAGGGGTGGCCTCCACACAGGGGCAGGGGGTGCCAGGAGAGGGGCTAACTGTGCACCTTCAGTCTGGGGGCTGTGACTACCTACAGAACCATCATGGATGTTCCAGGGATGGTGGGAGGGAGGAAGGGATGGAGGAACGGATGGATAAATGGATGATGGATGGAGGGAGGAATAGATATATGGAAGCATAAATGGATGGATGAAGGGATGGATGGATGGAGGGAGGGAGGGATGGATAAATGGAGGGATGGATGGAGAGAGAAATAGGTGGATGGATAAATGGATGATGGATGGAGGGAGGAATAGATAGATGGAAGGATAAATGGATGGATGGAGGGATGGAAGGATAAATGGATGGATGGAGGGATGGATGGATAAATGGAGGGAGGGAGAGATAAATGGATGAATCTGCAGGATGGTGGAGGGCACAGGACCGTTGTGAGCCTGCCCCCAGGCTGCCCTTAGCCAGCACCTGCCTCCTCCTTTAATTTCTCCTGCTGTGTTGGCCCAGTGCAGCCAGTGATGTCGCCCTCATGGGGCTGAGGTGGGAGGAGGAAGATCACCCTTGCCAGCAGCCGGTCTATGCCCAGCTGTGCAGGACGCTATGGCTGGGTCCACTTGGCAGATGGGGAAGGACTGGCCCCCAGGGGGGACTCACTGCCTGCGGGCACAGGGCCTTCCTGTGAACCCACTTCTGTTGGAGTCCATCCTGTGCTGGTATAGCCAGACCAGACCAAACCCTGTGAACAGACCTGCCTGGCACAGAGGGACCCTACATCCCTGTCCAGGCTACCCCCTTCCTCTCCCTGCACACAGCTGAGACAGGGGCACGTCCAGGGTTAGCTTGAGGGACTGGGGGCCTGGGTCTAGGGATGGGGTGCAACAGAGCAAGGTGGGTGCCTCTGACCCTGTCTAGATGGGCTCTCTCTCTAAGGGGGCCAGTGGGGCTGGAGCGTGTGTGTGCATGTGTGCCCACGTTCGTGTGTGCATGTGTGCACGCGCGCATCCCCAACCCCCACCCCATGTCTGGACAGGGCCTTCATCTCCTTGCAGCTGGCTTTTTTCAAGATGGTGGCCAGGGCAGTGCCTTGCTTTGGCCAAGGCTCCTCCTTCAGTTGGGGGTTAGAGGGGTTGGCACTGACCTGCGCTGGTCCCCTCCCCACGCCCCCCCTCTGCAGGGAGAGTGTGAGAGGGAGGGGAGGCGGAGGCTGGGAGGAGGTGTGAGGACGGGAGAGGGCAGAGAGGGAGGCAGCCCCCCCCCAGGGGCCTCTGAATCACTCTGAGCCTGGAGTCTGTCTGTAGTCCAAGGGCGACCCCCCGCCCCCCCGCCCCCCTGCCAAAGGGCTAAATTTACCCTTTTAATAAGAAACAGACTTATATCCGATTTTCCTTTTCTTTTATTAGTTCTGAGCTCTTGGTGGTTGGGCCCGTCCCCTGTCATCAGTGCCTCCATGTTTGTGGACTGGGTAGCTCAGCAACCACAGAGTTTTCCTATTATGGCCTGAGAGACGCTGCCTTTAGGCCAACCCGGGCTTCTGGAAGGTTCTCTTGTGCCGGCCTAGAGGAGCTTCCCGTGTGACGTGCTCATGTTTCTAGGCAGGCACCCCTCACCGCGGGCTGCCCCCACATCCCAGGGCTGAGCTGGCCGGGAGGCTCACCCATGGCTTCCAATCCCCCACGCCGCCTGCCCCCCCCCCCCCCCCCCCCGCCGTGCCGCCGGTGCCGCGTTCTGGTTCCTTCCCGCCTCCACCTCCTCCCTCTCTCCCTGTGCCTGCCTCAGCCTCCTGCTTGTCCAGCCCCCTTCACGGAGCTGTGGATGGCAGCCGGGGTCATTGTGTGGCGCCCCAGGGGTCGTGGTAGCAGAGGGGTGGTGTGAAACAGGGCAGGCCCCGTGTCCGGGGAGACTGAGTGAGTGTGCTGGCCAGGCTGACGTAGGGGGCTGCCTGCTTGCAGCCAGAGGGGACTGCCCCAAATCTGGCAGTCTGGCCCTGCAGGGGGTCCCAGGTGGGAGAAGGCTTTGTACCAGTCCGAGCTGCTTCTCCACCGCAGAGTCCTTGTGACTGTTGGAGCCACTCTCAGGGCCAGGTGGCTGGGGGCTGAGCAGCTGGGCTGGGGAGGGGGCTGACTCGCGGGCAGCAGGGTCAGGGGTCAGGGGTCTTGGAGCTGCAGTTTAGCGCAGACTTGAGGCTAGATGTCCCCTCCGAGCAGGCTGGCCTGAGGCCTCTCCACCTCAGTCCATGCAGGACACCCATGGTGGACATTCTCCCTTCACCCTCCTTCCCTCTCCTGGAATGAGAGGATGTGGCCCAGGTTCCTGTGGTGGGCTGTTGGTCCTTCCTGCCTCCTCCCCCTCTCTGCCTAGCTCCCTCTGGGGCCTGGCTCAGCGCAGGAGGGGCACTTTGCCCCCCTAGGCGGGCCACCCATTGCTCCCATGTCTCAGCCACCGCTGGTGTCCTGGGGGAGACCCACGGATGGCCCCAGGGGAGCTGGGTGTCCTCAGTGCCCAGGCGGGCTCTGCAAGGAGCTGGGGGGTGTGGTGCTGGGAGAAGCAGGGAGCCTGAGCAGGTGTGAGCGGGAGGGTAGGAGCTGGCGCAGGCGGCGGGTGCAGCCGCCAGACGCAGAGCCGGGGAGCCCGGTGCCAGCAGCCCGTCAGCTGGGCTTCCGGAAGCGGCAGGAGCGCCGAGAGCCTGGGAAGGGGCTTGCTTCTCAGGAGCGGCCGCCAGCCATCTCAATGAAGCCTTTTTTTTTTTTTTTACAACCCATTTCACAGTTTCCAGAAAAGGAGGATGCTGTCTCAGTGGCTCACTTAAGTCAAAACAAATGCTCGCTTTGCTGCAGCTCTGAGTTCCTGCTCATTCTCCCCAGCTCTCCGAAGCCCTTCTGTCCGTCCATCCATCCATGCCCTCCTTCTGCCTCCTTTGCCCTCAGCCTGGGGTCACAGTGAGGAGCCTGGCTTCCCGGTGTCCCCAGCCCAGGAGAGGCTGGTGGGGAGGTGGGGCTGAAGGGAGAGTGGGGTGGACGGGCTCAGCGGGCACCTGGCCGTCCAAGCCCCCAGGCCAGCCTCCAGTGTGCTAGCTCCTCAAGCTCTGTGTGTGTGGCAGGGGGCCGCCAGCATGGCCAGGTCAGACCTGTGGGGAGGCCTCAGCAGCCCCTGGCCTGGAGGCTTCCCGGGCAGCACCTGGGCTCTGGGGCAGGAGCATTGTCAGTGCCCTCGAGGCTGCCCAGGATCTGCTAGTCATCTCGGCCGCAGCAGGTGGGCCTGGAGAACAGGTTGGTGGAAGAAGGGCCCATCCCCCTCAGTTTTGCCTGGCCATCTAGGGCCACCTCTGCCACAGCCAGTGCAGCTTGCTGCTCCCTACTTGGTGCCAGCCAGTCCGCACTGCGGCCTGTGTGCGAAGGCTGGGCCCAGTGGTCACTTGAGGTTCTCAGGGTGTCCGGGCATTTCAGTCCAGTTGGGAGGGAAGTGGCCGCTGAAGCCAGGGTCCAGGTACATCCTGTCTCTCTGTCCAGGTTGTCCGGGCCTTGGGGTGTGGGGATGGACAGGCCTCCAGGGGTCGGGGCTGTGCCTAAGGAGCTGTGCCGCCAGGGAGATGTCAACCAGCCCTCCCGGGCATGCTGGCTTCCGGAGCGGTTTTCTCAGCCAGCCTGGCGCCCAGGCCAGGCCTCCGTGGTATACTAGGCAGAGCTGAGGCGGCGCTGGAGCTGGGGCTGGAGCCCTGTGTCTGGGGCTGCAAACCCTGGCTTGGGCCAGTCGGGCCGCCCCCCAGTGGGGGGCTGATGCATAGTACAGAATGGCCTGCCTCAGAACCCAGGGAAGTGGCCACCCTGACCATGTACACTGGAGAGGACAGGGCAGCCTTGGAGTGGACAGGCTTCATTCAAACCCCAACCTGGGCCCTTGGGACCATGGGGCCCAGAGTAACGATGCCCCATTCTTTTATCAACCCCATGGTGGGCCCACCACCTGGGATCGCGGTGACACAAATTAGTATGAGGTTTTGTAAAGCCCCTGGTTCAAGAGGGACTGGCACAGACAGTGCCAGAGTGGGGCTCCCAGCCCAGGGGGTCCAAGCTGAGGGCCCCCCTGGCCTTCCCTGCTGCTCAGAGCTCCCCCTGTCCCCTCTCAGGCAGGTAACCACAGCACTCTGTGGGCAAGGATCTTGCCAAGAGGAAAGAAGCCTCCAGCCCAGTTCCCGGCCAGACTTGGCCGCACAGCTCCAGCCCTGGCGGAGGCCCAGGCCGCCTCTGCTTAGGCTCTGTCTGGGCCTGGCTACTGGTCGGCGGGTGGGGGCTGGGGAGGTGGCAGCCAGGTCTGCCCACACTTCTGCTGGCCGGGCACAGTGCCATTGCCAAACTCCTCAGAGGTGGCGGTGACAACAGGGGCGTGGATGCTCTGTCCAAGTGTCGGGAGCTGGCTGGGGCGGGGGAGGCTCCGGGAGCCAGCAGTTCCTCCCCACACCCACCACGGCAGTACCCGCCTGGCAAGGCCTGCAGGACTGTTGGCTGCTTCCAAACTTCTCCCCCAGGACAGTGGGGGAGAGATTAAACCCTTCAGAGCAAGGATTGTGGAGCTTCACCGCATAGGGCCCAGGCGGGGCGGGGGGGGGGGCGCATCAGGGCGTTGGCTTTGCGCTTGCCCAGTGCCCGTGCCCTCGGGGCTGGCCTGCTGGTCAGGGAGCCTCAAGTGAGAGCCGCTGGCAGGACCTGCCACCGTGGGCTGGGGTTTTAGGAGGGAGAGGCCTCCTGGTCCCCCCACGGGTCTCCACAGTGGCCTCAGGGTGGAGGACGTCCACGTGTGGAGTTGGGGTGCAGTGAAGGACTCCCGTGGCCCTGTACAGGGCGAGTGCCCGGAAGGTGGTCCACAGAACGCTCGTGGCTGTGCTCTCAGGGCAGTGGGGTCATCGATGACCTCTGCTTTCCTTTTCATTGTAGCTCAAGCATTTTATAGTGACGATATAAACATGTGTATGACGAGGCTCTCCTGTTTTCCACATGAAAGGAAAAAGGAGTGGAGAAGACCCCCAGCTGGACGGTCCAGCCTGAATCTGGACCGTGGGGGCCCACAAGCCATGCACGAGGCCGGGGGAAGCGGAGCAGCAGGGGCAGCCGGGTTAGCTCCTGCGGCCAGGGGCGGCCCTGAAGGCTGGGAACAAAGCGGGGCCCTGGGGAGCCTAGGACCAAGGCGGGGGGGAGGGCCTGGGCTGGAACACTGTCCCAGTCCCCTCATTTCCCACACTCTGGAGCAAGGGTCCCTTCCTTATGGACTCAGAGAAACCAGCTATAAGGAAGCACCCCAAGAGGGTCCCCCAAGTCGGGATACAGGCAGGCGTGAAGCCAGGTGGGCCCTAGGCTTTCTCTGGCCACAGCAGGAAGCACAGCCTGTCGTGGGTAAGTCCACAGTCCTGCGGAGCCAGCACCAGGGACTGGCTGAGCTGCGGCACCACCCCTCAAAGCCCCAGTGCCGTGGGACCCCCTTCTGGGATAGTATCAGAATAGGGCACTCCCAAGACCAGGGTCAGTCTCAGGGAGGGGGGGGATGATGGCCCCATGGCCTGGCCTCCCTACACCAGATTCCAGCTGAGGGGTCTTGTCGGGTCAGACGCCCCCGCCAGGCCTCAGGCCTGCTCCCCACCCACCCAGCCCCAGGTGGGTGGCCCTCGGGGGGGTGGGCGGTGGGTGTTCAGAGGTTGCCTGCTGCCCCTGCAGGGACCTCCCGGGTGTGGTAGACCCTGTGAGGGAGCTGCATCCGAGCCTCAGTTTCCCCAATCTGAGGACCGGAAGGCCATATGGGAGGGGAGCTGTGTTTCCTGCGGAGCCTGGGGCTTCACCCGCCGCCCCCGCCGGCGTGGTGTGGGAGAGCTCAAGGTGCAGGGTTCTCAGGCTAAACTCCTGGAGAAATCCTTTATCCAGACCCGACTTTTGGACTCGGTTGCTTCCCACTGCCCCCGGGAGGAGCAGGGTGGGAGGGACTTCCCTGGGAGGGTGTGGGGGCGGGAAGGCCTGGGGGACTTAGGGCGGGCCTGGGTGAGGCAGGAAGAGGCCTCACTCATCCCGCAGGCATGCCCCCCCCAAGGGTCCCTGGAGCCCAGCAGAGGCCGCCCTCCATCTACCGCCCTGCTCCTCCCACCCGTCCAGCCCCAGGAGGCCAACACTTCCCTTCCCAGCCCAGAGTCACCTCCCCTGGCTGGACGCGCCTGTGGTCTGGCCATGGCCCATGGCAGTCCCAGCCCTGCGGTCCGGGAAGTCCCTGGCTCCTGGGCACCTTCGCCCCCTGCCCCTGGGTCCTCTCAGGGTCTCCCTGCAGTCTGACCCACCACAGAAGTCAGTTCGCACCCCAGTCCCTGGCCAGCGCTCACAGGCCCTTCCTCTGTGGCCCGTGCCCTGGAGAGGCCCCCCTTGTCCACATATCCCATTCACACGCGGAGGGGAGGGGAGCTGCCAGGGTCCCAGCCAGCGGGGCAGCCCCCCCCCCCCCCCCCCCGCCCCGGCTCTGGGCCTTGCCGCCTCTCTGCTGAGTCACCCGAGTCTGGGAAGCTCCCAGGGCCAGGCCAGGCTGAATGAGGCATCGCAAATTCACAAATTCCCCCTGCCTGCCGGGCAGGGAAGCAGCTGCCCTGACTCACCTTGGGCTGGGCCTGCAGCTTCCCAGGGTCCCCAGAACCCTTGCAAACCCTGCCAGGCCCCTACACTCAGTCTGATGGGGCAGCCAGCCCCCGGGTCCTTGCTCCCCACCCTTGGGATGGTCCCAATCCAGGCTCGTTGCCCATGGAACTGGGGTGACAACGTGCCAGGGTGCCCTGCCGGGGTGGGGGCAAGCGGTGCAGCCCCAAGCCACCCATCAGGCGCCTGGGGCTCCTCCATGCAGGATGCTGTGTACCCTATGTCCTTCCTGTGCAAGCCTCTGGTCACCATGGAAACCAGGGAGGCTCGCTGGGGCTGGCCTTGGCTACTGGACTTGGGCAGAGAGGGACACAGTGGTGGAGGGTGCAGGTGGGCATGGGGAGCCGGGGTGGGCAGGCTGCCCAGGGAAAGGCTGAGTGTCCAGCGAGATAAATGGCTGTCTGCGCCTCTCTGCCAGTCTGTCAGGCCCTGACCCTGAGAAACCCTGGGGGTTAAAAGCAGGTCCATACACTTCATCCTCAGTCTCTCCCCATCCTTCTTTATTCCTCTGCCTCAGTTTCTCCTCTTGCTTACCTGGGATGGGGCCCCCAGTCTGATGAATCAGTTAATTGGACCAGGGAGAAGGTTGAAGACCCCACTGTGGGGAAAGGCCAGCCCCCCTAGTGCTGCCCAGGGGGTGGGCAGAGACTGCTGGACCCTCAGGGTTGGGCGGGGCCTCTGGGGAGGCCCTGCTGACCCTGGACCTTTCCGGGAGGTGTGGGCAAAGAACTCTGTCAGGTCTGCCAGTGGCTAAGAGACTGTGGAGCTGCCCGCCGCCTTGGCCTGGGGGAGTCGGGGGCTCTGCCTGTAAGCGGAAGGCCCGCCCACAGGGCAGTTTGCTCCCCATGAGCCCTACGTGTTTATTTGACACAGAACCTGGCCCCTGGTTGGTGGGGTGGGGTTGGGTCCCCTTCTTGGGGGTTTTGGAGTAACAGGAGGGCGGGTGTCAGGGCCTCTGGACCCTGAGTGTGACTGTCAGGGCTCGAGTGGGCAGCTTCTGTCGCCTGGGCTTCTCGTTATTTGAAGACAAAAGCCCCAGGGAGCTTGGGGCCCAAGAGTCGCCGCTGAGAAGGGCTCCTTGGAGGGTGCTGCCCAGACTCACGCTCGCCCCCTGTGTCCACAGCCAGCAGCCGCCTGATGGGGAACTCTCCGGCCTCCTCCTTCATGGGCAGTTTCCTCACCGGCAGCCTGGGCTCTGCGACCTCCGCGCACCCCAGCGGCCCCGCCCCCTCCCCTTCAGACCAGGCCTACCGTGGCTCCCACCCCGCCGCCTCCCAGATCTGGTTCTCCCACTCCCACGAAGGTAAGCCAGGGGCCTGGCTCCCAGCAGCACCTGCGACTGGAGTGACTGACCGGGGTGCCCAGGGCCAGTGGTGAGGCAAAGGGCTCCCCCGTGGTGGCCGGCAAGAGCCAGCTGGCGGACCCTGCCAAGCACTCTGGCGAGGGGCTGCCTCCCTGCAGAGGACACTTCCATGGGGGAGGTGGTAATTGGTTGGAAAGAGGGGACAGACCCCACCAAGCAGTGGTCCTGGCCAGATGTGCACCACAGATGGGCAGAGAGGGAGAGAAGGGGGTGGAGCCGGGACGGCTCTGGGAGCCGAGGAAATGTGGAGCACAGCTGGGCTGGCTGGGCCAGGCTGCGCCCACCTCTCCAACTCCGGGAGACATGGGCTCCAGATGTGCCAGCTGGGAGGGAGGGGCATCGAGGAGGGAGCTGTCAGCATACTCAGCTGCCACCCTGGGGGCCTGGCTTAGAACAGAGTCCCTCCCAGGCCTGGCCTCCCCGTGGGACGCAGCCCTGTGCACACAGTAGGTGCCCCCTGAATACGCATGGCTCTCAGGCCAGGTGGCTGCCAGGAGGGCTCCTGGAGCCCTTCTAGGTCTTTGAGGCTCACCTCAGCTTTCCGGGGGCGGGGCACCCCCCCACCCAGCTGCTGCTGTCTGTGCTGGCACTGTGATGTGGGCCATGGCCCTGGGCCCTGACGTCCCCAGCCCACGGTTGCTGGTATCCGCTGGGCCGCTCGGTCCCCCGAGGCGTGGGAAGGGTTAAGCCCAGCGGCGGCTGGCACGCGGAGAGGTAATTGCAGTTGGCAGCGGGCACAGAGGGCTCTCCGCTCCTGGCACTGGCCCCGCCGTAACTCAATGACTGCTGAGCGGCGGGCGTTGTGTTTGTAGAGCGCGCGGACCCACACACCGCGCCTGCCGCCGTCCGTGTTCCAGGCAGGGAGATTAGTGCCCGGCGCTGCTGGAGAGCGAGAGAAACCTCTCTTTGTGCAGTAAGAAAGGGGCTGTTTTCCAAATAGGACAGGTGACGAGTGAGGGACAGTTGTTAAAATAATCTAGGCTTTAAGCGCCTTGCAGAGTGCACATGTTGGGCAGGTGATAAGGAGCAGCTCTCTTCCCCAGCGGAGGGGAGGTCGGACCGGCCCTGAGGACCCAGGTGGGCAGAGCAGGGTCCCTGGCCCAGACCCACCTCCGCTTCCTTCCCCTTCACTCCTAGCAGCCTCCCTGAGGGGCGACCCGGTGCAGATGAGGCCCGACCTTGGTTCGGGGCTTCCCAGGCTGGCCATGGGTGGGCCCCACGCACTCCTGGCACCACTCGCCCTCTGGCCCTTCCAGCCCTTCTGCCTTCTGTGTCTGCCAGGCAAACTCTCAGCCCTGGCTGGAGTGTCTGGCTCCCAGGGTGTCTGCGGGAGGGAGGCGGGTGGCCGAGCATGGGGGAGCAGGCAGGGGGAGGGGGACCACCTCAACTGAAATAACGGCCTCTGCCCCACCCTGGCCCAGTCGCAGGTGCATGGGTGCACCCAGGCTGGCTGACTTGGTTTCCCCTCCTTGCAACGGCGGCCCCTGGTTGGCCTCGGAAGTGGCCGCAGCCCTGCATCAGGAGACACGTATCCCCCTTCCCCTCTCTCCCACCCTTGGGGACCTCGCCGGCAAGGAGAGCGGTTTGTGGGCAGCGCCACCTGCCCTGGAGCCCGGGGAGAAGGTACCCCCATCCCTCTGGGGGCTGCTGGGAGTGTGGGGTGGGAGGCGGCCTGCAGACAGCACCCTCAACGGCCTCCAGCCACTCACTTCCCCTGAGCCAACGGCTGCCTTGGCGGAGTGGCCCCACTGCACTCAGCCAGTCCCACAAGAGTCCACCTGTCTGGGTGGGAGACCAGTAGCAGCGGGCACTCTGGTCTGTGCTGGCCCCCTACCTGCCTTCGCCCCATCCTGCGTCCTGGAGAGGCAGCTCCCTTGAGGCAGGGGTGGCCTGAGCAGGAAGAGGGGTCTGTGCTGGACCTCACTGAGGAGGTTCCTCCCTCTGAAGCCAGCCCGAGGGCTGGTGGGCATCCATCTGTCCACATAGCCTCCTTGGGGTGGCCATGCCCACAGTCTAGTGGGGGAGGGCACGTGTGTTGGGACGATAGGCTTGGTGGGCAAGCACAGGTGGACACAGAACAAGGGAAGGCAGGATGTGGCCTCTGAGCCGCCCACCCAGGCTCTGGAACACAGGGTAGGTGGGGAGCAGGGCACACCCGGGGCTGAAGACGGGTGTGGGGGAGGCAGCAGCCCTCAAAGGGAGAGCACTTCCCAACTTGCCAGGTCCCACTAGCTAGTGTGTGTCTGTCCTGGGGACCATGCAACCACGTGCACCTTCCACGCCCATGCCTCAGTTTACCCCCTCGCCGTCTCCCGTTCTCTGCCTTCAGCTGAACTGCCCCAACTCGGGATCCCCTTCCTGCAGGGCTTCCCCTGCCCTCCACCCTCTGCCTGTCTGCCTGCTGCAGCCTTGCTCCCCGACAGGCCACGTGGTGCAGCTGCCTCACTGTGAGCTCCGAGCGCAAAGGCCAGTGGCGGGCGGGGCCGGAGCGAGTGGCAGCGCCTGCTGGCTGGCTGCCCTGGCAGCGTGCCTGGCTGCTAGTTTGACTGGGTGCCAGCTGGCTCCCCGCGTGCCGGGGCCTGTTTCTCTGCCGTGTGTGTTCGGGGGGGACAGGCGGGAGGCGGGCGGGGGGCACGCGACACGGCCAGAGGGTGGGGGCCGACAGGCATGGTGGGCTGCCTGGGCGGGCTCTTCAGAGGTCTGGCTCTCACCCTCGTCCGCTTCCTTCCACAGCCTCCGGGATGGGTGGGGAGGCAGGTGCCCCAAAGAGTCATCTCACGGTTGCCTCTGTGGCCCAGGGGTGGCCAGGATTGGGCCCCTGACGGGTTTCTAATCTTAAGGGCAAGCAAACCAGGACAAGTGGGGGCTGGGTAGGGGGTGGGCCAGGTGCCCCCCACTCCAGGCAGGGCCCCCCACCTCTCCGTTGGTAGACCCACCCCACCATCTGGGGGACAGCCGCCAGAGCATGGGCTGGGGCTTCCTGCTTCCCTGGTGGAGCAGCTGGGGTGCAAGGGAGGCCCCCCAGAACTGCAGGAGCCACCCCGGAACATCTGGCCTGGGGCAGAGCCTGTCTGTCCAGCCCCTGGACCTCCTGGCCCACCAGGCTTTCCCAAGTGAGGGGTCCCGCCAGAGGCTGGATGTTCCCCTGTGGGGCTTAGGGTGGGGATGGGTGGTGGAACTGTCCCAGGGCAGGGGTGAGCTGGTGTCCAGCAACCCTGCCCTGGGTGGATTGAGCGGGGGCGGGGGCGCGGCACAGCTGGTCCTATTGTCAGGGAGCCTGGCCCCCTCCCTCCCCACCCCACCCCCCAGCTGTCTGGCTGGGACCACCCACAGGGTGGATGAAAGGGGCTTCTGTTCCTGGGGGCTCAGCTGGGGAGCGGTGGGGGCCGGAGCCACTGCGCTCCATAGCCTGGGCTACTTGTGGTCTCTTGTGCCACCTGGAGGGGGAGCCTCAGGTGGCGGTGGGCACACGTGCCAGCCCTGGCCTTTGTCAGAGCCACACCCATCCCGGCGGCCACTTCTCTATCCAGGGCTGGGCGGGCCTCCAGTGGAAGCAGAGGCCACACCAAGGAGCTATCCAGTGCTCCCTGCTGTTCCCAGCCCCCCAGCTCCCCGCATCCCGCCAGCTGCCCCTCTGTCCCTCTGTCTCCTCAGAGACCTCAGGGCTCGCAGGGGCTTCTGGGAGTGAGTGGGAGCCAGGAGCATGTCTGTGTGAGACGGTGGTCCCACCCAGAGCCCACCACCTCTGTGTGGCCTCAGAGGCCTCCTGGCTCCTGCAGCTCCGTCTTCGGGAACTGTCTGGAGGAGCCCTCCACCCTGCCCCTCTCTGAGGCCAGTCCCTGCCCTGGACCCCGTCAGCTCCTCTCTCCTGGCCTCAGTTTCTTCAGTGGCTAAAATGGCCTCTGAATCTGCTCCCATAGGACCACTGACGATCACCCCCCAGTGTCCTTCCCCCAGCCCAGTGGAGATGCCCCCACGTCTGTGTGGCACCCCTCGCCCTGCCTACCTGTCCCCCACCCAAGCCCGGGGGAGGACAGTGTAGGGGAGGGACCCAAGCTCCCCAGATCCTCACATGGGAATCAGAGCTGCCCTGCCAGACAGGCCCCCTCCGGCCAGCCTCACCGTAGCCAGAGCGAGGCCCGTCCTGCCTGGACCCCGTCCCAAGCATTCTCAGTGCATTAGGTGGCCAACCCTCCCCGCTCCCTCCCTGTGGCCTGCGTCCTGCCCCGGCTGCCTCCCCATCAGGATCCCACCCTCCAGTGATCCCTCCTGCCCTTCGGCCCCGAGCCTCAGGCATCAGCGGGTTTCCTTCATGGCCCGAGCCCAGCTCACCATGGTTTCCTTTTGTGCCTCTTTCCTTGTCCGGTCAGCTGCCGAGGGCGGGGGTTCTGATCACTGTGGGTGCCCCACGCGGCAGAGGGCCCTCTGCTGGCCTGCCTCCCCTGCCCTGGTTTGGATAAAGGGGCCTGGTCCCTGCAGCCGCGAGTGGCCCTGAGGCTGGACTCCCAGGGCCAATCCCCAGCTCTAGGTCAGGCTGCCGGCCTTCGGGATGGTGACGTTTCCTTTTGCCGACAGTACCAGGATAGTAGGCAACTGTGCACCCATTTCACAGGTGAGGAAACAGGCTCAGGAAGGTGTGTGGCGGGATTTGAATCCAGAGTCCAGCTGGAAGGCTCACCTCTCGTCCCCCCTCCTCTTGGGTGCCCCGGTAATGAGTTTCTCTGCCCTCTGAACCAGGTGTCCCTCCGCCTACCCCTTCCCCAGCTCCCACTGGCCCCAATGCCAGGGACTCAGCTGGGCTCTTGGTGTGGAGGCAGCTCTGGGCCCCAGGGCCAAGATGCCCACAGCCATGGGGGCGACTGTGCTGGACAAGGGCCCGGGCCCCTGCCTCTTGCGGGGCCTCTCTACAGCCTGGGAGCTGCACCACGTCCATGCACCTGGCTGGGAGGCTGGGAGAGCCCTGAGCCTCCATCTCCCTGTCTGCACCCGCACTTACTGGAACAGCCGTTCAGACCCGCATGTTCCCACGCGTCCCCTGTAGCAGCTGTCCACTGCTGGGCTGGGGGCCTTGGCGCCTTCCTGGGCTGACATTTGCAGCAGGGACATGTGTGTGGGCAGCCCTGGGTCTGACTGGGGTGGGGAGAGACCCGCTGTCACTGCCTGGGCAGGTGCACCTGTCCACTGCACGTCTGCCGGGGGCTGGCCCCAGGCGTTCCGTGTCCCCAAGCATCCGGGGATGAGTGTCCAGGACACCCCCAGGGGGCTCAGAGCCCGCCGGAGGCCAGGGTGAGGAAGCCCCAAGCAGGAGGTCTGGGTGGGGCAGGGCAGGGTGGCAGTCGCAGTTTCTGTGGGAGGTCAGCGGAGGTTTTGGGGGTCCGCCAGCTTGCTCCAAGCTCTGAGATTCTGTTGTCTTCCCCAGCTTGAGGCCTGTGGTGAGCCCGGGGCCCCAGCCCTCCCTGGGCCT
Organism: Tapirus indicus; assembly: GCA_031878705.1. Classification (NCBI taxonomy): domain Eukaryota; kingdom Metazoa; phylum Chordata; class Mammalia; order Perissodactyla; family Tapiridae; genus Tapirus; species Tapirus indicus. The sequence continues at coordinate 59,262,260 of CM062932.1, forward strand.
CAGGCCCCGACTCCCTCTGGGGCCTCCTCCGAGCTCTGTGTTTCTGGTCTGTGCAGCCTGAGCCTCGCCCCTCCCTGCAGGGTGCGTGCCGAGAGCCGGGGATGTCTACGGCCACCTGGGTCCCAGGCGGGCTGCCCGCTGCTTCTGTTCCAGAGGTGCCTGCGGGAGCCTGGCGCCTTCCCCGGCTCTCAGCCACTGCTCTCAGCCTGGGAACAGACAGAAGCTGCCAAGCCCCGCACCTGGGCGGCCGTGGTCAGCGAGTGTGTGCAGGGCACCTACACCAGGCCCCTGCAGGCCTGCGCAGTGTGCCGACTCTGACAGGATGGAATGAAAGAGGAATCAATACAGGCCCACACTTGTCCCCAGCCCCCAACCCCAGCTCTGGAAGGCTGAGGCACGGCACGCCCTGAGGAATTGAGCTGCCAAAGCCCACTCCAGCCCCGAGAAGGGTCTCACTCGGCTCCTCCCAACAAAGCCAGGGATGGTCCATCTTGGCAGCTGCACTTTGAACACACAGCCTGGACGCCCAGGGGTTCTGAGTGCGGAGTGGGAGGGGCCTGTGGATGGACACAGGGGCCTTTGGGGGGAAGTAGGGAGGACATGGGGAGGGGGCTGTTGCAAGGTTACTCCCTTCAGATACTAGAGCAGGAATGGCAAATGTCCTGCCAACTTGCTGCCAATGCCCCTCCTGGACCCAGGGCAGACGTTGTTAGTTGACTGCAGCACAGCACTTTTCACACTGCAAGTGGATGCAGCCTCAGAATCCTTCTTAACTCAGCATTCTGAGTGGTTGCTATCATTTGGTAGACACGTGCACCACAGTTGAAACCCACTGACACTCTGAGTAAAAGGGGTGTCACGTGGGAGAGAGCTAGCACCCAGTTAGTGTTGGGTATTGGGCCAGGGCCCCCACCCTGGCACGGGTGGTAGAATCCTAAATGATAGGAGTGTGCCAGGGCCCCAGGAACAGGGGCCGTCTGCCCAGGCCCGGTGTCTCTTAGGTGTCTCTGCAGGGGTCATTGTGGGTGGGGTAAGGGTGAGATTCATCAGGGCTGGCAGGAGATGGGCAGGGCGTGGGGGCGTCTGCTGGGGCTCCATCTAGAGGGGCTCTCCCCGCCACTGAGCCCCAGAGGGTGGCCTGACCCAGAGGAGATGGGGCCTCTGGTCAGAAGGGCAGCTGAGACAGTCCAGTGTAGGTTCTTCAGAGCCTGCCCACTGTGGCTTCAGAGGTTCGGAGTCCCTGACCCAGTTATCTGGGACTCAGCTGGGTGTGTTGTGGGGAGCTGCCCTCGGGACCTGATGCCAGGACCCTGCTGGCAGCCCCTAGCCGCAGCTCGAGGCTCAGTGGTGGGGAGAACTTTCTAGCAATTTGAGCCTCAGGATCAGTGTGGGTGTCATCCTCCAGGGAGGTGGCAGTGGCCATCTGTCAAGGTGGCACAAGGGGCAGGGGGCGGCCACTGCAGAAGACCTTGCCCTCATGGGTGTGGGGGCAGCAGGCAGGGAGCTGGGGCAGGACCCTGGGTGTGGTTAGAGCTCTGTGCATCAGGCCGCCAGAGTTTCTTAAACCTGCTGTGTCTATGCTGAGCTGGGGGGCCCCCAGGTGACCCTGCAGCAGGAGGTTCCCTGACCCCCAGGGAATCCTGGTCCTCTGGTTGGCTGACCACACCCCTCCCAGGCCTGACAAGAGCACTCCCAGTGCCCAGCCTCCCGAGAGACCCGAGAGCAGCCCCGGTCTTCCTGGGGAGGCTGGTCCCTGGAAGGGGAAGGGGGGCAGTTGCCACCGCCAGCTTGGTGAGAGGGGAAGTTCTGGGTCTGGCTTGGGGCAGGTGGGGTCTCGGGCACCTTGGGCTGCTGGGAAGGTGCTGCAATGAAACCCAGGAGAGGTACCAGGCAGGGCGGCAGGGGCTGAGATGACCCCACCGAGAGAGAAGGCCGGAGGAGGCCTTGGGTCCTCCCGGGCACCCACCCCTCACTGGGGGGCAGGAGGAGCCCCCCACCCCATGGCCCCTATCCCTCGCCCATTTCCCCTGTAAAGTGCCCGCACCCTCTATCCTTCAGACCCTGCCCTCTGGGTGTTCCTGCCCGGGGCAGGCTGCCCGCTGACCCCTCTCTTCCTGCCCGCTCTGCACACTTCCCACCAGCACCCCTGACCTTCCTAGACGTGGCCAGCAAAGGCCCAGGGGATGCCGGGAGGGGCTGGGGTGTGGTCACCTTGCCCAGCCTAGGGACCTGGGATATGCTGCCCCTGCCCAGCCCATGACTGCTTCCATTTCGTTACACCCCATCGGGTGCTGATGGCGTCGACCCTTTGTCCCCCATTGTCACTTATGTCATGGGATTGGGTTGAGTCTCCTGGCGGCTCATAGCAGTGGGGGCAGGATGGGGGGTGTCCTCAGTGAGACTCCGCCAAGACCCAGGGCCTCTCCCCAGGGCTCCAAGGTCAGTGGGAGCCAGGGACAGCAGGTCTGGGGCCTAGCCCCTCCCCATGGGCAGTTGCTTTACACAGTTTTGCCACTTGTCCATTAGTGTGAGCACAGGGGCCCTGACACCAACGGGTGTGAGGGTCTGGGAAGGGGATCCTAGACCACGGCGTCTCCTGCGGGAGTGTGGGTTTGAGGAGCTCTGGCCCTGAGTTCCACGGTGTCCCGCCCCTGCCCTGCCACCCAGCCGCCTCGGTTTGTCTGTAGTGGGCCCTGCTCTTGTGTCCTGTGCCTGCTGCCCTGCACCCTCCCTGCTCCCCGAGCCCTCCCCAGAAACACCCCCCAACATTCTCCTCTGCTGCAGCCCCTTCAAGGACCCAGCGTCACCTGAGCCGGCCATAGCAGCCCTGGCTTCTGGCTTCTGATTTCAGAACAGCTGCTCTGATTCATAAAAATCATTTTTTATTTTCTTCTTCGATTCAGAGAGTATGATCATATTGGGGCAAAGAAAGGGGCCTTTCTGTGGCTGGGCTGGGAGGACCGGTCCCCTTCCTCTTTCTGCACCCCCCATCCCCACCCATCTGGGCCTCTCTCCCCACACTTGCCCAGCTGCCCCACTCACCCAGCCCCCTGGCCCACGCCCCCTCCATTACTTCTTCTGTCTCTCCCATCTGCCCCCTTCTTCCTCCCCCAGCCCTAATTCCCCTTCCTGGGTCTCAGAGGGTGGGGCCTTGGGCAGGCTGAAGGCAGGGGCTGGAGGCAGGGGCTTGGGGCTCCTGGTAGATTTCTGCCCTCGCTTCCTGGCCAGCCATCAGCTCGAGGTAAGAAGTGGAGGGACACGCGTGGCCATTGCCCTCACACTGGCCCCAAAGGGCACTGGGCAGGAAGGAGCCCACCACTTGGCCGGCTGAATGCCTGCCCCCCACAAAGGGCGGATGGATGGGAGGCCCGGACCTCCCAGGGGTCACGGGGGGCCTGCCTGGGAAACGGAGTCTGGGAAGGAGGAATTTACAGACTTCTGTTTACCAAAACGAGGCCCCATAAAACATTTAACAGCAGCCAATTAAAGGGGGACAGCTGTGGGGTTTAGCCCTCCCCCGTACAGCACACATGGGCCTCTGCCCCCCGCCCAGCCGCCCCCACCCCGCCCGCCTCTCAGCTTTGTCAAGTCTTCCAGGAGCTGCGTTTAATCTAGGAAACAGCTGTTCCAGATGTGTCTCCGCACACAAACCAGGCTGGTTGGCCAGGCTCTCCGGACTCAGCCGATGTCCTCGGCAAGAGGGGGGCTGCAGGGGGACAGGGTCGGGCGGCAGTGGGCACCTTGCCTGAGTCCTCGGCCGGGCCTGGGGGTGTGAGCCTTGAGCGGGGAGACATCCAGGGACAAGAGCCTTCATGGCGCGAGCCTCTGAGTGGGGCTGTGTGGGTAGCCGTCCTCAAGCTTGTGGGATCCGGGATGCGTTCTGCATGGAGCACCTCTGGGGGCTAGTGTTCCTCAGCTCCACCTTGGACCCGCTGGGCCAGAGGACATGAAACTGCGTCATTAGGATCTGAATGGTGGCCTGCCACTGCTGAGGGGCCTGCCGGGACTGGGTTGCAGGGGGCCCCATTTGGACTGTCCTGGGGGGTCCTGGAGTAGCCACGTTTGATGCCTGACCGTTTCTCACTCTGAGCTCTGCCCCTGTGGCTCCTTGTCCGTCTTTGCCTCTGAACTGGGTTCCACAGCCCGACCCACGCCGGCACAGCTCCCCCTCGGCCTCAAGCCTGGCAAGGCGCCTCCCGGGATGCTCACAGTGGGCTCCAGGGCTGCCCCTCATGCACCCACAGCCACCCCCGGCACCAAGATGGAGTCCAGGCCACACTGGCCTCCACCCTCCGTCTCAATAGTCTCAGCATCCAGGCAGGCCAGCTTCAGGCCACGGAGAGGTGCCCCAGGCCCTCTGAGGACACGGGGCCCTGGAGGTCTGTCCTGTGTTCCTGAGCCTGTCCCTTCTGGAAAGGTGTTTCTCAGAGTGTGTTCCGTGGAGTGCTTGGCCACTGAGACAGCAGAGGGATTCTGGCATAAAGGAGTTTGGGAAACAGTTAATGAACAAGATGAACAGAGCTGTCTGCTTTGGGACTTGTCAGTGACTTCACTGTGACCCACTAAGAGGGGGTGCTGGCATCCCTTTCCCTCAGGCTATGGGTCATGGCTCCCTTGTATCCAGGCCCGGCTGTGACGGACGTTCAAACCCTTGCTCTGGTACCCAGCCTGACCTTCCCGCCCCTGGGACTGCTGCTCACAGGGCCCCACACAAGCTCCTCCCCCTACTTGTCCCCATGGCCACTGCTCCATTGGGGAAACCCTGGGATTCCTGCTACGTTGTCACAGCCAAGGGAGCCCAGAAGTCGGATGGGAAGCCACTCCTGGTAGCCGATAGCTCTTGGGACAATCATGGGGTCCCCAAGAGAAACTCCTGGGGCCCATTTTCCATGGGGGCGTTTTTCAGAGCGTTGGCTCAAGGCGTGAGTTTTGGAGTAAGACAGTGTCCTGTCCACCCCAGCCCAGCGGGTGACTCGGCCTCCCCAGCTGAGGCCCTCTGCCCACCCGACCCCTCCCTTCTGGGCCTGGTGGGGTGCCGGTGTCTGGATGGGCCTCCCGGGCAGATGAGTAGTCCTATCTGTTCTCATGCTTTCTGGGGGGAAGGGTGTGAGTCCAGGAAACCAGAGCCCCCCAAGGTCCAAGGCCAACAAGTGGGACTGGCTCCAGGGTGTGGCTGGCATTCCTATGCTGGGCAGGGCCGGACCGGGAGATAGTCTAGGCCCCTCAGAGGGACAGAGAGGGGCCTGCCTGGCATAACTGGGAGACACGGGGAAGGTCTCGGGGCTGGGGACCCACACAGAGAACTCTTCTGGGGGCGATGCTGCCTCTGCTGGGAACCAGCTCCCTTTGCAGAGCTTAGAGCTTAGAGGAGGCCCAGCGCCTGCTGCCTCCAGCAAGGTGGAAGCCTGCCACACCCAGACCGTGCCAGCCCCAGCTCATCCTGCTGGATGGCGTGGGCCAGGGCGGCGTCTAGCTCTGGTTCTCCTGGCCGGGAGCCTCCGTCCACATCTCCCTCCTCCGAGACACCTCTCCAGAGCCCCTTTTGTTGCCCTGCCTCGGAGCTCCTGCGCAGCTAAGTGCTGCTGGGAGAGACATCAAAGAGGCCCTCCTCCGTCCTCCCCTCTCCCCAGCCCATCAGCAATTCAATTTGTGCCGCACCAGAGGGATGGTATTAGTCGAGTCAGAGTTAATATGATGTATTTATGGGTTGATTTCCCACCGGCGGGCTGTGAGCTGGGCTCCGCGGGGCGTCGCTCCTGGGCCGCCCACCGGCTTCTCGCCTCCCTGGGGTCAGGGTGGGTGCGGGCCAGGGGGCCTGGAGGTACCTCTGCAGCCAGTGTCATTGCTTCCCTAGCTCCAGGGTACCCCAGATTTTCAGGGAGTCTGGCATCCACCTTCCTACCCATGAGCCATTTGGATCACCATGGAAACAGCAACGTTCTCTATGGGCAACATCGTTTCTATGGAGCCCAAAAAGGCAAGTGCAGGCGTCGGGCCGTGAGGGGCCTGGGGCGCAGGGCATCCTGGAGACTGGGGGCTTCTGGGGTGCCAGGTAACGGCGGCCAGCCTGGGTGAACCCTCCCCTCCAGGTCTCAGGCCATGGTGGGATGGGGGCAGGAGGAGGGTGGGCCTGCTTCTCAGGCCCCTGGAGATTTAAATTCCGGGTCCCAGGACCACGGCCAAGCAGCCAGGTCAGGAGAGCACTCTGAAGACACAGCCACACTGTCTGGAGCTCCCATGGCTCAGGTGGAGGCATCTCAAATAACTGCGGCCCCCAGGGAGTGGCGCCCAGCTCCCTCAGCACCAGCCCCAGCCCTACACCCCCCACCTGCCCCAGCAGCTCAGGGGTCCCAGGGGCAGCTCAGGGGAGGATGTCATCAGGTGGGGGCAAAAGAGGCCCCCAGAAGCCTGCACTTCCTGCCTCACTGGATGGCATGAGGCCCAGGCCCCCACCCCACCCCAGGGCCTGAGGTCAGACAGAGGCCGCAGGGAGGTGGGGCCATGATGTGCCCAGCAGTCAGAGGAGGGGCTCCCACCTATTGGCAGGAGGGATCCGCCAGGAGGCGTCCCTGGAGAAGGGATGCTGAGGTCGGGGCTTTGCTGATGAGAAGGTAGGGCTGGTCGGGCGGTAGGGAGGGCATTTTCTGGGGAGAGCACACACACATACATACATTCACACACACACACACACGCAGATGCACACACATTCAAAGGCCCAGTTCAAGGGCATGGATGCCATCAAGGAGCCTGCAGGAGATGCGGCCACCTGGAGATGGGACAGGTTTGGGGAGTGGCTGGAGGCCTTGGTGCCCAACTCCAGGATTTTTTCTGGGTCGGGTGACGTCTCATTTGTATTTTAGGAAGATCTCCCTGGGTGGTGGCTAGGAAGCCGGGGCAGGGAGACTGTTGGGTTAGTTACCGTGTTTCAGATGACAAGTGATATGGACTTGAACTGCCACGTGGAGTCCCATGGGGAACCTAGAAGGAGCATGAGGGACAGGGGGTCCTACATGACCCCCGATTCATGGCCCAGGCTGTGGGAGGGGGCGCACCTAGCAGGGAGCAGTTCAGATGGGATGCTTGAGTTCAGCTGCCATGCAGAGGAGCTGAGGGGCCTTCCCAGGGGTATCCAGGTGGTGGCTGGACAGTCCCAGAGGGGTGGTTGGAGTCAGTGCCAGAGGGGTGGGTTGGGAGATTGACCTGGCTGAAGGAGGGGGCTGCCTTGGGTGAGGAGGGTGGACGAAGAGAGGAGCCTGGGGAGCCCCAAGGCCAGGGCTCTGACTGGGGGTAGAGGAGGGGCCCACGAAGCACCCTGCAGGGCCTGGGAGGTCAACAGGACACCTGGCAGGGCTTCAGGAGGTAGCAGTTGAACTGGAGAGTGTCCTGAAGGGGTCTCAGGGAAGGAAGGGGACCCCAGCGACGTGAGCCTGTGATCAGCCTTCCTGCCCTCACCCCTCCAGCCATCTCCCAACCCTCTTCTCTCTGCTGGTGGAGCAGCTGAGACCTTGGCCTGGCCTGGGGCTGGCCTGCTGGGCGCTGGGCATGGTGCAGACAAGACCGTGCCTGTGGGCGAGGCCAGGAAGCCCCCCATCCCCCCCCAGGAAATCCAAGCCTCCTCAAGGTTGGAGGCCAGGTGCTCTGCTGCCCCGAGGACAGCCCCCCACAAGCCGTGGGCTGGGTCACCCAGGCTCCCATGTCAGCCCAGGCGTGTGCAGCTGTTTTGACAGTGTTTGTCAGGGGCGGGCAGGTGGTCTCAGCCCCAGAAACCGGACCCGGTGAACCTGAGCCGGGACCCCCTCTCAGCTTTCAGTGTGGTGGTGGAGCCCCATCCTGGAGCACTTGGGTTTTGGAAAAAGAGCTAATTAGGTTTCACCCAGGTGACCCCCTTCCCCTTGTTTTAATTAGCAGGAAATTGACAAGGAATTTACGCAACTTGAGGACAGTTTTACAAGTTCCAAATGTTTCTTTTGTTCCCGATTGTCTGCTGTCTCCTGTCAGCCACCCCAGCTGGGTGTGGAGGGGAAGGCCCCCAAAGGCCCCAGAGACAGCAGTGGGAGAGCAGTGGGTGTCCCATGGCCGGCTCTACCTATGTTTCCCCCAGGCCACAGACTTAGTGCAGGGAGCTGGGGGCACACCCACCCACTCCCAGGCCAGGTGGGCTTGGAGCTGCAGCAGATCCTGGGCTGGGGGTGGGGACGGCCAACTGGGATCATTTTCCTTTCTCCCTTCTTTAAAGGGTCCCCCAGCCCCCAGCCTGAGATAAAGCCATAGTTACAATGCAGAGGGGCGGGAGCCTCCCAGGAGATTCAGGAGATAGGTGAGCCAGGGCTTTCACACCTAGCCTGTCCTCAGACATGCGCCTCCCCTGGGCCTCACTTCCTCCTGGGGGTCTGAGCACTTCCCAGGGGCCTGTGAGAGCCAGGCACTTAGCCGTCCACAGTGGACGGCCCCGCCCGCCGTGGGCTCTTTCAGATGACTCTCCATGTGGCTGGGCATCCTGGCACAGTGCACTGTGCAGTGGGCACATCACGCCACACGCCACGTGCCCTGCTGTCCACTTAGCCGTTCACCAGTGGTGACCCAGCAGTCTCCTCAAGCTTTGGAGGTTCTGATGACTGGTAAAAGCCCAACAGTTTACGCACCCAGCACCATGCGGGGTGAGGGGAAGTGCCTGTTGCCCCAGACCCCACTCTCTGGCTTCATCAGCACACACTGCCGCCCACTCCCACCTTCCCTCTGCTAACCTCCTTAAGGGGGCACTGGGCCGGGCAGGGGCCGTTTGCAGCCCCCATCTCCTGGGGGGCTGAACATAAGTCAAAACCTTCCGGGGAGTGGGGAGTTAGTGTTTAATGGGGACAGAGCTTTAGCTGGGACAATGAGAAAGTTCTGGAGATGGATGGTGGTGATGGTTGCACTGTGTGAATGGACTTAATGCCACTGAACTTCACGTTTAAAAATGGTTAAAGTGGTAAGTTTTATGTTATGTACAGTTCACAGTTTTAAACCTTCCTCAGATAGTAACCTTGCGTCAGTGCCAGCTGGCGGTGGGGAGCCACCTGGAGCCCGTGTCCTGGGGGGGTCTCTGTCCAACCCCCTCCCCAGTTCCCTCTGACCTTGGTTCTCTCGGCATACAGACAACTTCTACCTGCGCAACCTGCCCCCCCAGCCCACGCTCCTGCCCGCCAACCACAACTTCCCCAGCGTGGCCCGGGCCGCTCCCGGCCACCCCATTGGCTCCTGCAGCCGTGACCGGGGAGAGGCCGGCCCCCTGCAGAAGGGCACCAAAGAGTTCGACCGCTTCTTCATGGGCAAAGAGCTGGTCAGAGAGAAGGCTGGCAAGGTGGTGGAGGGCAAGGAGCGGCCAGCCGCGGAGGAGGACGGCGACAAGGAACGCCACAAGTTGGTGCTGCCCATGCCAGCGGATGGGCACTGCAAGGAGGGAGGCGCTGTGCCCCGGGGCGCCTGTGAGGGCCGCCCCAAGCACCTGGCCTCCTGCCTGCTCAACACCAAGGTGCTCAACGGGAACACGGGCAAGGCTGCCCTGGCCAGCTGTGCGGGGGGCATGCTGGCGCGGCCCGGCGCGGGCATGGTGGCCTCTGGACGCTGCACCAAGGAGGCAGCAGGCCCCGCAGAGCCTGGGCCGGCCTTCAGCGAGTGCCTGGAGCGGCGGCAGATGCTGCACCACGCCGTGTCCTACACGGTGCCGTCTGGCCTGCCCGCTGGGCCGCCCCCCCCACTCAGCACGGCCACTGGCTCCTTCCCCTGCCTGCAGCTGCATGGCAGCCCAGACGGGCTCTGCCCACTGCAGGACAAAGTCCCCCGGGACCTGAAAACCAGCGGGCCCACCTTTGTGCCTTCCGTGGGACACCTGGCCGACAAGAGCCGCCCCTTCCAGGCGGCCGAGGCCTGTGCCGTGGCAGGTGAGGGCAAAGATCGGCACCTGGATGGGGCCGTGGCCCCTGACCATGCCGCACCCTACGGGGTCTCCTACGCCCACCTGAAGGCCGAGGGCAAGGGTGAGCGGCGGCCTGGGGGCTTCGAGGCAGCCATCAATCCCCGGCTCAAGGGCCTGGAGTACCTCAACAGTGCGGGCCCCGAGGCCCCCTTCCCCGGGCTCCCCAAAGGCAGTCTGGACAAAAGCGGCTACTTTGAGTTGCCCGCCCCCTCGCAGGACTGCGCCCGGCCAGGTCACCAGGACCCGCTGGGCGGGAAGGTCACCCAGGCCTGCTGCACTTTAGACAAGACTGCCAGCAAGGAGGCCCCCGCAGGTCCCCCTGGGGCCCAGAAGGTGGCCCGGATCCGGCATCAGCAGCACTTGGTGGCCCCTGAGGTGGAGCCAGGGGGCAGCGGGGCCGAGGCCAAGCGCAAGTCCCTGGAGCTGGCATCTCTGGGCTACAGTGGGCCCCACCTGCCCCCGTGGAGCGTCCAGTCAGGCCAGGGCACCGCCATGGCCATCAGCGAGGAGCGCAAGGGCAGCGCCTACCTGGACCCCTTCGGCGGCAGCCTGCAGCAGGCGGCTCTCCTGTCTCAGGACCTGCCCACCCCGCCCGACGAGGTCTCGGCCATGAAGAACCTGCTCAAGTACAGCAACCAAGCGCTGGTCGTCGGTCAGAAGGCGCCCTTCGTGGGCCTGGGTGGCCTCAAGGCCAGCTGCGCCCAGCAGGACATGAAGTTCCCGGCCTCCAAGGGCCCGGGCCAGGCCCCTGGCGAGGTGGAGAGGCCTGACTGTGCCCGGAGCCGGGAACACGACACCCCCCATGGCGATGGAGAGGTGCGGCAGCCGCCCGTGGGCATCGCGGTGGCCTTGGCCCGGCAGAAGGACACAGTGAGCCGACCTGAGACAGCCTATGGTGCCAGTGCCGGGAGGCAGGGCCGGGCAGCCCCCACCTTCAAAGGTGGGCCCCTCCAGGGGGAGGGAAACGGGACCCTTTCCCACCCTCCTGAGTTCCCCTGGGGAGGCCCCAGGCGCTCTCACCGGCCCCTCCCCACGTCGGCGGTCCTGTACCTCCCGGAGTGGACCAGCCTGCCCTGCACCATGAGCCTGCCGGCTCCCTCGCCTGCCCTCGCAGACCCCTGAGGCCCACAGGGCGGGATACTCAGCCTGGCTGGAAGTGGGTCCCTGCTAGCTTTAGCCTCTGGCTTCCCGCCACCCCAACCCTTGTCCCTTCTGCCGTCTCTGACCTGTGCAGCTGGCGGTGGGCCCCGCTCCACTCACGCGCTGGATCTGGAGGCTGAGGAGGAAAGGGCGCGCCTGTGTGAGGACCGTCTAGGGCTCTCAGGCCGTGAGCTGCTGCTGCAGTAAGAACCTGGGCTTTGGCCTTTGTGACGGGGCCAGGCTGTACCCACTCCAGTCTGTGTGGGATAAAGTGGCTGGGATGTCAGGTTTTGTGGCCTGTTGGAGGCAGAGCTGTGCATCCACCCTGGGGCCTTTCTGGGGTGCCTGCCCACCTCGAGGGGAGCTCTGCTAACTCCCCTTCCACCAACGGGGCCACTGCTGGGACGGAGGCCTCTGATGCTGAGACCCAGCTGAGCCTGGGTTCTCTCCTGATCCCCCAAGCACCCCCACTCCAAGGTCGATGGCCACGGGGTGGGGTGAGGAGCTGGGTGGATAGCTTAGTGACTGTGCTGAGCCCCCACTCCCCCCGTGGTCTCTGTGTGTACAGGGACAACAAGGACCTCGTGGAATTCACCCGGATCCACCCGTCGGGCAGCTGCCCTGCAGACCTGGCCCCTCACCTCATGATCGCCAGCGGCTCTTCCCTGCAGAGCAGCCAGCTGGGTGGGGACCCAGCCTCCCACCCCCACCCCGCCCACCCACCCTGGCTGCCCCGCACCCGCAGCCCCTCCTTGTGGATGGGGGGACATTCCTACGGTCAGTGCTCCGAGGGCAGGTGGGGGCAGCTGGTGAGCATGGGGCAGGGCAAGTCGAGGCCGGGCTTGGTGGTCAGGGTGGGCCTGGTGTGGGAGGCCTGAGGGCGGCACGGGCCCCAGCCAACTGCGGTCCCTGCTCCCTGCCCTGCCCTGCCTGACCACGGGGCCCTGTCTTTCCAGGCCTTGGGCACCCCGCCCTGCACCAGAACCTGCCCCCCGGCTTCCCTGCCTCCGTGCCCGGCTCCATGCCCTCCGTCTTCCCCCTCTCCCAGGACACCCCCACACAGCTAGTCATCCTGCCCTCAGAGCCCACACCCCACCCCGCCCCCCATGCGCTTGGTAAGGGCCTTCCTGGCCAGGCTGTTTGCATGTGGGGGTGTGGGAAGCGTGTCTGAGGAGGGGAGCAGCCCATGCTGGGGGCGGGAGGCAGGGGTGAGGTGGATGAGCCGGCGGTGAGGGTGGGGAAGGGGCCAGCTCCAGTGGTTGGGGGTGAAGCCTGGTGCCTGTTACAACTGGGGCTGATGGCTCCTCTGGACCTGCCCACAGCTGATGTTATGGACCAGGCCTCGCTGTGGCCCCCCGTGTACGGGGGCCGGGGCCCCGCCTCCCACATGCAGCACCCGGGCCAACTCCCCGTCTACTCGCGGTCCCAGTTCCTGCGACAGCAGGAGCTCTATGCCTTGCAGCAGCAGCAGCAGCAACAGCAGCAGCAGCAACAGCAGCAGCAGCAACAGCAGCAGCAGCGGGCTGCCCAGGCCCTGGAGCTGCAGCGGGCCGCCCAGTTCCAGGTACCTGCCCCCACACCCACACCCAGCCGAGACCCAGGGCACTGCCCACTCCCTGTCTGCTCCAACCTGGCCTGGCTCAGGAGTCACCACTGCACCACTCCCAACCCCCCACCCTGCACCATGGTGCTCTCAGCAGGGGGCTGAGCGGGCTGAGCCTCTCCCCAACCCCGACAGCGGAAGCCTGAGGACCACCACCTGGAGCTGGAGGAGCCCACCCAGGAGAAGGCCCTGAAGTCCACCCACAAGCCAGTTGCCTTAACCCCCACGGCCAAGGGCGCCCCCTCACCCGCCACCGCAGGCCCTGCCAAGCTGCCACCTTGCTGCCACTCACCCACCCCAAAGCCCCCTGCCAGCTGCCCCACACCACCACCACGTCCCAGCGCCCCGTGCACTTTATCCCTCTGCCCCACCGGCAGCCCCGGGCCTGGCTCCAAGCTGTCCAGCGCCAAGGACACAAGTGGGGAGGCCCGGCGGCCCGGAGCTGACCTCAGCACGTTGGAACCAGGTAAGAGTGGGCTGCACTGGGCTGGTCTCGGCCCGTCCCCTCCTCTCTAAGGCCTTTCCCCCTTCCCGGGTGGGCAGAGCTGAATCACCAGAGCTGAGCGGTACCCTCATCTACCCAGGCCCCCTGGTAAGGCCTGGGACCAAGTTGACTGTCCCCTGCTCTTTCTCTTCTTCCCTCTCCACAATCCTTCTGGGTGACCCATGGGGGAAGCACTCAGGGTGCCTGCTGTCTCCTTCCCAATCCCTGGCAGACGGGGCAAGACGAGGGTCAGATCCAGCTGGCCGGCACTGGGCCCTGTGAATGGTGCGCTTCTGGCCTGCTGGGGACGGTGGCAGGACCACCGGGCAGCAGCTGCAGAACCTGTCCCCAGCTGAGAAGCTCGGCATGGGAGCTCATCCTCCGCCACTGGGGCCAGAGATGCCACCCGCTTGGGCCTGAAGCAAGAGAGGCGGCCTGCGGCGGAGGGGCCTGGCCGGGCCTCGGCCTCTGCAGCCCGCCCGCCCACCACTGCCTGCCAGCTCCCCCACAGCTATTTGATTCTCTCTGAATTAGGCTGAGAGTTTACACTGGAAACCCGTGTGGCAAACATAAAACCCGTCCCAGTTCCACAATAAGGAGACTAAGCCAAGAGAGGTGGTTTTTTTTCCCTTAGTTGTTTTTTTTTTTTTTTTATTGCAGTTAATGGGGCGTAATGCCTCTGACAGGCTGCCGCTCGTTCTGGTTCAGGGAAAGCCCTGATTCAAGTATCTGGTTTTAAAACGGCCCCGTTTTCTTATGAGCCACACCACCCATGCCAGAGATGGCCCAAGGCTGCAGCAGGGCCGGGGCCTCACAGCTGTCCTGGCCAGACAGGGGGTCCTGGGCTAGCCTGGGGGCCTGGCTCCCCCTCCACATAACGTGTCCCTGTTCCTGCCTTACATCTTCCGCAGGCAGAGGGCCAGCCGGGGACCCTCCCTCCCGGGTGTGGGTCTGAGAGGTTTGAGGCCACCCTCTCCCCATCTGTAACCGGGCCACCCTTCCCCCTAGCTGCACTCTCCTGATAACACTCCTCTTTCGCAGACCTGCCTCCCAGATACACGTGCCCTGCGGCCAGCTCGGGCTTCTCTCTGCCCTCCAATGTGCACTCAACTGACCTCTCGGACCCCGAAACTATGCAAACCACCTCCCCCGGGGCTCTGCCTGAGCGAGCGAGGACGTTCCCACCCGGGGAGCCTCCCCCCCGCAGCCCCCCGAGCCTAAAGGAGCCTGGGCAGACCTCAGGGGCCAGGGAGGCCACCCAGGACCTTGCCACCTCCCCCTACCCTGCAGAGCAGGGATCCCCGGGGAAGACAGCAGACCCCAGCCCACTGGAAGGGCTTCGAGAACTGCAATTTGGGGCCCTTCTCAAGGGAGGGGGCCCTGAGGCCACTGGCCAGGCTGATTCTACTCAGGGAGGGGCCCAAGAGGAGAGGACCACGGACAAGGGGAGGAAGGAGGGAGAGCAAGGGCCCTCATCAGGGGCCGGCCCCCAGGCCCTGAAGCAGCAGGCGGGGAGCCTAGGTGCCCTGGAGCAGGCCGAGCCAGGCGAGGGGCAGGCCCCTGGGGAGGCAGACCCGGAGGAAGAAGTCAAGTTCCAGGAGGACGCTCTAGAGGAGGAGGAGGAGGACTGGGGGTCGACTCCCAACAGCAGACACCTGCCCAGGGCACTGTCGGGCCTGGACGCCCTGGTGGCTGCCACCATTACCCTGGGGGACCTGCCCAGTGTCAACCCACTGGACCCTCAGCCCCCCGCTGTCCCTGGGCCGCCCAGCACAGTCCCCGTGCCCCGTAGCTCAGGGATTCACGGAATCGCCCTGCTCAGCGAGCTGGCTGACTTGGAGATCCAGCAGCGGAGGAGTGAGCCAGCCCTGCCAGGTGAGCCCCCAGCACCCCCAACCCTCTGGGGCCCGGGGAGCTGGACCCTCAGGCATGGGCTCAGGGTCAGCAGGCCAAACAGTGGCCTTCGGTCCTGCTTAGCTGTCTCTGTAGCATGGTCCTGCAACTGCCCCTCCACCCACCAGCCCCTCATCAGGAACCCCGAGGCCGTATGTCTACACTGTGTCACCCCCAGCCCTGGCTGCAGACCACTCCCCTGGGGGCCAGGACTGCACCCCGACAGGGCCTCCAGGCAGCATCTCCCTGCAGTACGATGTTCACGACGCCCTCAGGGGCTCGCGTTTCGCACCTGAGGATGCCCAGGCCCATGTGGGGTGGGGGTGGGGGGTTGAGGCCTCTGAACTGAGGCCTCACAGCCAGGGAGGGGGGAGGAAAGATTGTACCCTCCTCTGCAGGCTTCCAACCCTGATCTTCCACCTCGGGCTACAAGGCTCCCAGCCCTGGGCCTGTGTGGGGCCCTGCTCAGGGCACATTGGTCCTTGCCTCCCAGGCCTAGGGGAGGTGGCATGAGACTGCTCAGACGGGTCCCCAGGCCTCAGCACTCCCACCTCCCCCGTGGCCTCACCAGGGCTGGGGGCTGGGGACAGGGGGGCAGCAGTTTCTGCCCCGGGCTGAAGTGCTAGAGGAGATGCTCCTGGGCTCCCCCACACCCCCCAAGGGCCCCAGCGTACAGGCGAAGGGCTGGTGACGCTCCTCATGAGATGCAGACCCGAGCCCAGAGACCACTCCAGCCCTCCACTGTGCCCCACAGGGGCCCCACACGGGCCCTCCCTGATGCCCAGGCATCCCCTAGGAGAAGCCTCTCCTCCCTGTCCCAGAGGGAGGCCCCTCCCCGGCCTTGTGTTCCATTGATGTTTATAGAAAGAACCCAACACAGTCCTCAGACTTGCCCACTTGTTTTCCCACCACTGAAGCTCTGCTGCCCACTGCCAGCCACCCACGCCTTCTGTGTTGCGTGGAGACAAAGTGGATGTTCTTGTAAAGTTAATTTCCCCGAAGGCCTCTGTGTCACTTCTCTTCTGTCTGCCTGCACAGGGGCCCCCGTTGTGCCGAGGGAAGTAAGCCGGGTGGCCCCAGGAGGGCCTCGTTCGGGGCTTGGGCTGTAGGGTGAGGCGGGGGTGCCCCGGGCAGGGCCTGTGGTGCCAGGACCCACATGCAAGCATGTCTGGCGTGAGGCTGCTCCAAGCAGAGGCCGGGTGCCATGTGTGTGGCCCCCGGTCTGCATGTGCATGCCTGCTGGACTGGCGCCTGTTTAGTGAATGAACACTCACGTGAAGGCCGCGTGTGTCCCGCTGTGGGTGTTGCAGCTGCCAGACCAGGCCAGGCCTGCCGTCACCCAGGCGTGTGGAGCCAGCGAGCGGCCACGGCCAGGTCTCCACCCCACACTCCCCCCTAGAGCCCGCAGGCCCCCACCCACCTGTCCTGTCACCCTCAGGCCCCACCCTCCCTCTGTCCCAGTTAATTGGCGGGTCCGCGCAGCCTCTCAGCTCCAGAGCTGTTTCCTACAAGCGCAGTGACCGCTTTGCCTGAGGTTAATTAGATCGGTTTCATCCTCAGACGAGCAGACTGCGGAACTCACGGAGGGAGAGAGTGGGAGAACGCAGGTCAGGGGCTGCGTGAGACGAGGAGCGGAGAGGGAGGCGTAAAGACCCCAGAGGGGCAGTAGCGTTTCCTGTTCCCTCCTCCCCAGAGGGGACCCCCCCCTCAGAGTACTCTCCCAGGCTGGACAGAGCATTTGCTGAAAAGCCAGGTGGGGGCCCCTGGGGGATGGGGTGAGTAGGTAACTGAGTTCAGAGAGGCAGGTGACATGTGTGGGTGGGCCGTGGTGGAGCTGGGATTAGAGTCCCAGGCTGTTTGCTCCTGGGCTGGAGTCCATCCCACCCTCACTGACCTGGGTGCCAGAGCCCCTCACAGTCCCCTCCCTTGGGGACCCTTGGCTTGCCCCCACCTGGGCTCAAGGCCAGGGAGCTTGGTGGGTGGGCTGCCCTGCCCCCAGACCCCCATCCCAGACGCAAGGATTCAGGCCCCAGACTGAGCCCTGGGGCGGCGGGGGAGTGGGACACTTCTGTCTGGCCTTGGATGGTGAGCGCAGGGGCCGGGACCTGAGTGCCCAGAAGGCCCCACTCTGCAGCTCCCTGGGGTGTGGTGCCCCCTGACCTCCCATCCACCCTGGAATTTGGGGAAGCCCAGACCCTCTCCCTCCCAGACATGGATGCCCCTTGTTTCCTGAGTGAGCCTAAACCAGGTGATGGGTGATGGGCTGAGCTGAGATCCCACCCTGCCCCCAGACCTCCCCGCGTTGAACTGCTCTTCTCCACCCCCCCACCCCGCCCCACCCTGGCCGATCCCCTGGCCTTCTCCTTGCCCTACCAGCCCCCACCTACCCACCCCACAGCCGGGCAGGGCTGTGGGGAGTAAGCCTCAGCCGTCATCTGTGTCTGTGACACCCACAGCCTGCCTGGGCAGCCCTGCCCTGAAAGGTCCCACGTCTTGCCCCCCGGCCCCAGGCTTGGGAGTGGGGCTGTTATTGTTTCTCCCCACAGCACCGCAGACTAGAGACCCACGCACAGTGTCATTTGGAGCCCAGAGAAGGGCCCTCCCTCCCAGCCCTCCAGTTCCCCTCCCCGCCATCTCCCTGTGCCCACCCTCCTCCTAGGCTCACCCTCAGGACTGCACAGTCTCAACAGGCTTCGGCCAGTTGGGGGGGCAGGGCTCGGGGAGGACTGAGGGAGGGGAGGAGAGGGGCTTCTGAGTGCTCACAGTGACCTCAAGAGATGGGAAGACCCTGCAGAACTTCTAGCTACAGTGGGGCTGGCAGATAGCCCTGCCCTGGCTGCTGGTGGCAGGAGCAGTGCAGCTCACTGGGAGGAGAGAGTCCCCCTCAGCCCCCATTTCCAGAGCACCTTTGACTCAGCAGCCCATCTCTGGGCTGAGGGTCTCCCGTGGCCTTGGCCCAGAACCGGCATCCACCCCGCTGCGTTGTGCTGTTTCCGAAGGTGGCTCACCCTCGTGGCTCCATCCGATGGCGCCGGCTGGGCGCTTTCCCCCTGGGGGGGGAGGTGCTTTGAAATGGCGTGATGCCC
The DNA here is from genome assembly GCA_031878705.1 of Tapirus indicus. Taxonomy (NCBI): domain Eukaryota; kingdom Metazoa; phylum Chordata; class Mammalia; order Perissodactyla; family Tapiridae; genus Tapirus; species Tapirus indicus. Next base: position 59,280,421 of record CM062932.1, read on the forward strand.
ACTCCTCTTCAGACGTTGAATTCATTCATTTATTTATTTGTATCAGTGCGACTCGTGAATTCTTATTCTCTTCAATCAGTTAGAATTTATTGCCGTCACCATTTATTTTGATGACAGAATTGTCTCAGATTTGCCCGTGGAGCCCTTCAGCTGGCCCATGTGTGCCTCCCGTGTCCCCGTCATTCTCGGAGCACTTCCTGTGTTCCGGGCTCACCCTGCACCTCCCTGCCCCTGGAATCAGCCCTTTCTCTGAGGAGCCAGTTCTTTTTCTCAGAGGATGGCTTTAGAAGCCAATCGGGTGTTAGGTGTGCTCATGGCTACTCGGGTGTCGTGCTCCCAGACCCCCTCGGAGGCCAGAGCTGGCTGTATGTTCTGGAAACCACGACTGCCCACTGACACCTCCAGCTCCAGCTCCAGGCGCCCTCTCTAACCCCACAGGGCTCCTCCTGGCTGGCTCCCCTCCCTGGCTGTAGCTCCTCGAGGGATCGGCCTGCCCGTGTGCGTCCAACCCCCGGTCTCTGCTGCCACCCCCACCCATGGTCACACTCGGGTCCCGAGTCTCCAGGCCTCTCCCCTGAATGGACACTGCCTCTGCTGCCCTCTGCCCCGCACTGGGCCATCCCCCCACCCCGCTGGGGCTGTGAGGGTCCAGGTTTTTGTGAAGCCGGAAGTGGGCACACACGCACGGCAGTTTCTGTTAGAAGCGTAACAAGCTGCGTGCCTTTGCTACATGGTTTGGGGTCTGTCTGGAGGGCTTGTGCCATCCCAGCTGGCCTGGCCTGCAGTAGCCAAGGGGGACTTCTCCCCACACGGAGGAGGCAGGGTTCTGGGGGCCAGCCCTGGGGCCCGTCTTGCAACTCCCAGCCACCTCACCCTCGTCATTGGCCCTCACATCTTGGGGAGCCAGGCAGCCTGGGGGTCTGGGCCATGCTGAGATGCAGGCTGACGTCAAGAGCCTCTTTGAAGGGCAGTGTGTGCCCGCCACACACACTCTGATCCTCATGTCCCCCGCAGAGGAGGAGGATGTCCTGGCCTTCAACCTGCAGCGCCTGGCCACGCTGGCCTCAGCTTGGTCCCTGGTGGAGGCCGCTGGCCTGGACAGCCCTGCCTCCTCAGCCCAGCCCCTTGCTGCCAACCCCCGCAGGGCTCCCAAGCTTACCCCCCGCATGCAGATCCTGCAGCGCAAGGACACCTGGACCCCCAAGACCAAGCCTGTGAGTGAGGGTCCCTGGTCGCCCCCATAACTCAGTGTCATGACCCGGGGAAATCTTGAGCACCCAGGCTGGCCGCCCACCTGCCCCATTGTGAGGCCCTGACCAGCTCACAGGCTCCTTTGCCTCTGCCCACCAGGTATGCCCACTGAAGGCCGCCATCGACCAGCTGGACACGCAAGAGGTGGAGATGCGCATGCAGCTGGCAGAGCTGCAGCGGCGCTACAAGGAGAAGCAGCGGGAGCTGGCTTGCCTGCAACGCAGGCATGACCATGAGTATGCGGGGGGGTGGCGGGGGGGAGGGCTGGAGCCCAGGGAGGAGGCGTGCATGATTCGGGTGCTGGGGGATACAGCCCAGCCCAGGGCACTGCCTCATGGACAGGGGGAGCCCTGGTGCCAGCTGAGCTGGGCCAGAAGCGGGGGTCTGGGAGGGTCCATAGAAGTAGTGGAAGGATGCCCAGTGGAAAAACCAAGTGGAGGGGCAGTCCAGGTGGGAGAACTGCCCAGCAGAGGCTGGTGCAGGCTCCTCAGGCCAAGTCTTGGGAGGGCCTGCCCCCCACAGCTCCCCAAGGGCAGTGCCCTCTGCTGGGCCCCTGTCAGGGAACTAGGGTGGGCGTAAGCCTCAGACCACCCCTCCTGCGGCCCCCAGGAGAGACGAGAGCTCGAGGAGCCCCGCGAGGCGAGGGCCAGGCCGGCCAAGGAAGCGCAAATACTCTAGCTTGCTGCCTGCCCTGCGTGCTGGGGGCCAGCTCCCCAGGGGTGACACCAAGAAAGTCAAGTGAGTCCTGGGTGTGTGGGCTGCACCGGGTGCCTCAGGCCAGCGGGCACGTGATGGGGCAGGGGCCTGCCCAGGGTGTCCTCAAGGCCAGGCCAGCGGGGTCTGGGCTCCCCTCCGGCTCTCCGGGCTGCCGCCCCTTCACAACTCCTCCTGAAGGCCCAGCACTTTCTCCCAGAACTCTGGGCCACGGTGAGTGCCCAGTGGACAGAGCCCAGCGCAGACGTCGCCTTCCTTCTGCCTGCTGTCAGCCCTCAGCCCCACCCTGGGCTCCTTTCCTCTTAGAGGCCATGGTGGGCCTAGAGGGCAGCCACACCACCTCCACACACCTGGCCGTAGCCAGGGCTGTGGCATCGCCACCACCCACGCCCCGGCCCACGCCCCGGCCCCCTCGAGCATGAGGCAGCGTTGCGTGAAAGCCTCTTTATCTGCGCTGTATAAAGTCGTTGGTCACGCTGTGGTGCCGCTCACGGCTGCCGCGCGATGTTATTATCCATTACCCGCCCGGCAGAGTCGTTGGCGCACTCCCGGGCCTGGTATAATTGTCCTTCTCGGCTACAAATTGCCTCTCCCGGCAGGCCCATTTGCATAAATCCTCCGAGCTCCTCCAAACACGATTGGCGCACGCGTGTGCGCGCTGCATCAATCCTGATGATTTGGTAATAATAGTTAAATCGGCACTAAATGGTTCCTTCAATTAAGACAGAGGCAAAAAATTAATCTCAGGGCTTTATGTCACAAAACATTAGCAAACACAGAGAAGGGTACAGGGAGGGGTCTGCGTCGGCTGCGGGTGGTGGCGAGGATGCACCATATGGCTGGGGGGCCTCCCCGAGCTGTCCCTCCGCCCTGCCCAGGTGTTACCTTGGGGGCGGGCTCCACGGGGCTCCCTTTGAGAACTAGCCAGCAGGGTGGGGCCTGCCGAGGCCAGGGTCTGTCCAGGGGCCCTGTCGGGGTGGCCCTGGCGGGGCTGCCCCATACTGTGCTCCAGCGCCCCTGGCATCAAGCCCCCAGCCCTGGAAGCCCCGTCCTGGTGCTCGTACCGCGGCCACTTTCTCCACTGACCCCAGAAGCCAGGCCCTGGCTGGAGGACAGCGACCGAGTCCAGGGAGCTTCCTTCCTAAGGATCGGGGCTCTCTCCTGCCCCCTCCCCATCTGGGCTCCTGCCCACTCCCCGGCGCCCCTGTGGGGCCCTGCCCTGCGGGGCTGCGCTGCCGGCAGTTGGGCCCAGGCAGGAAGTGGGAGGGTTGGGGCCCAGGGGCCAAGCATGGCTGCAGGGCCCAGCTTCCTGCCCAGCCTCCTCTCTGGGTGGGAAGGTGAAAGGGAATGTCCGGCCACACAAGGACAGGGCGAGCCAGGGATCTCAGCTTCCATCTGTGACTCATTTTCATTGACGCCATGTTGGCGGAGGAGGGGGTAGGTAAGAGGCCCAGCCCCCGGCCCCTGTCTAGCAAAGGACAGACAGTCGAGCTCCCCACTCATAAGTGTGGGGCAGGGGGAAACTGAGGCTCGGCATCGGCAGCTTCCCGGATCCCATCTAGGAGATGGGCAGGGGGTGCAGGGTTCCCTCCCTCAAGACCCCAAATTGAGGGCAGAGGACGAAGCTCTGAGGGGTCTGAGCCCAGCAAAGTCCCCACTCCCTGGGGACAGGGAGGCAGAGCCTGGGCACGAGTTTCTCTGGCCGCTGCCCCATCCTCTCCCTGGCAGCAGCAGCGATGTTGGGGTTGGGCCCGGTTCTCAGGAGCCTCTCCCAGGGCCCTCTTTCTTCCTAACTCTGTAGCAGTTGGCTCACAGAGGGCCTCTGCCTTGCAGAGAGGCACAGTTGTTAGTCTTGACTTTCCAGGTGGAAAGACTGAGGCCACAGCCCAGGTCACACAGTGGCCCAGCTGGCCTCAGGGCCCTGGCTCCTGAGCACTGGGCTGCCCCTCTCCAGTCAGTGGGCTGAGGGGGCTGGCCAGGAGGCAGGTGCCCAGGGGAACTCAGCACTGGCAGAGGGGGTGTCTCCCAGATAGGCAGCTGCACCACATGATCCCCCAGGGTGCCCAGGTGTGTCTGCATCTGGCCTGCACCCACCTGCGCCCCCGTGCCCCCAGGGCTGTGCGGTCCAGCCTGAGCCTGCTGTGTGCTGAGCTGCGGGGCAGCGGCGATGAGCCCACGAAGAAGCGAAGCCGACTGGAAAAGGGCGTCCACGTGGGCCTGCAGCCCGCCTCTGTGGTGAGTCCCGAGGCCTGCGCTCAGGCTCAGGGTGCAGGACTTTCTCCACTGTCCTTCTCGGCTACAGGAGAAGGAGGATTTATGCAAATGGGCCTGCCGGGAGAGGCAATTTGTAGCCGAGAAGGACTACAGATCCTCAGCGGGCACTGCCACTCAGCCTTGTGCTGACACCCAGCTGGGCTCCCACTGCTCAGATGAGCACCCCAAGGCTCAGCGAGCTTCAGGACCTCACAGCAGATGCTGGCCTCTGACCCTGCGGGTGGGACGAGAGGCTAATTATGCTCTGTGATTCCCCCTCAGCTCACCCCGGCAGAAAAAGGACTGCAGAGGTACCCTAGGTTACAGAGGAACCTCTCAGGAGTGAGGGCCCACGGTGTCCAGGGGCCAGTGCACACCTCGTGTACTGGGAAGGCTGAGGGCCGCTGCCCCTCCCCTGGGGCAGGCTCCTCCCCAGGTGCTGGCATCTGTTCCTTCTCTGTGCAGGGGGCACCCCCGCCCCTCCCCATTCCAGGGTCCTGGGAGGGACAGGTGAGAGGCAGGTCTGAGTATGATGTCACTTTGTCCATCTCTCCCGAGCAGGAGGCTGGTCCCTCTGCCCAGAGCACACATGGCCACCTGGGCCCTTGGCCTCCGCAGTGTGAGGAGGGGGGGCAGTCTGGGGGGGCTGCAGGGGGGGGGGGGTTGGGACAGGCACAGTCATAGGCTCCAGTGGGCAGGCCCTGTGCCCCCGGGCCAGATGCTGTCTCTGTTCCTTTGGAGGGCAAGGCCCAGGGAAGTGACACCTTCCAAACGTGGCTTGGGGCGAGGGCCCCAGTGAGTGCAGCCGCCGCCTGCCCATTTGCAGGAGAAGGTTCGGTGCAAGAAGAGCAGTAGTCAGGGCCAGCTGGCGTCCACAGTGGCCCACAAGGTGGCCCAGCTGAAGCCGAAGGTCAAGAGCAAAGGGCTGCCCACCAGCCTCAGCCCCTTCCGGCAGAAGGAGGCTGTCCCGGGTGGGCGAATTCGGAAGCAGCTGTCCCGAGCCCAGAGCACCACAGTGTCTGGGGCAGTCCAGCACCCACAGCCCGACGGCGACAGCGGCAGGGAGACACCCAAGTTCCCCGCCCAGCCAGTGGAGGCCACGGCACGTGATGCAGGCAAGTCGTTGGTCTGAGCGTGGCAGCCAGGACCTGCGGGCCGTGGTCACTCTGGGGCTGGGGGAGAAGGCGGACAGGGGCTAAGACAGCCACTGGAGCCAGGTCAGGGCCCCTGGACCCCGGGAGGACGTCCTGCTGGTGCGGCAGGGGGAGAAGACAGTGCCCCAGGGCAGAGGCCGGCGGTCTCCCTGCTGCACCCCCACATTGGGGCCAAGAGAAGGAAAGAGGCCCCTGGATGCATCCTGGAAAGGGGGCTAAAAATAGCCCTTCTGCCTGCTCCAGCCTGCCTTCCTACAGTGCCCGGCCAGGCTGACCTGGAGACCTTATCTGGCCCCCAGCAAACACATGTCCAGACACAGGAGCCTGGAAAAATAGACACTTCCTCCCGGCCAGCCCCTGCTCCCCGCAGGTCTCCCCTGAGAAAGAACAAAGGGAGGGGAAGAGGAAGCAGGAAGCAGGAAATGATAGGACAGGAGGACTACAGAAAGGGAACAGGGCTGCCCTGGGGAGGGGGATCCCCAGGCCAGCAAGGTGGGTACCCCACTGCCCCAGGTATAAGAAAGGAAAATGGAGGTAGAGAAAAGAAAGTCAGAGAGACGCCTCCCCTCCCCACCCCTGTCCAACACCCTCAGCTCGACACCTGGCCCGGGGGCCTGCCCCACAAAGCAGCCCCAGGGATGACAGTGACAGGGCTCCTCTCAGCCTCCCAACACATCCACACACAAGAAAGATCAGCTCCCCCAACTCCAGCCCAAAATGGTGCTGCTGCTCCAACATCAGGTCATCCGGACCCGCCCCTTCCCCCCCAGGCAGTGGCTCTGACAGTGAGAACGGCGAGGGTCTCTCGGGGACAGAGACACCCCCCAAGGAGCCCGGGCTAGCATTGCATGCTGGGGCCACCGTGGCTGTGCTGGGGCCCTCGCCCTCCTCTGTGGTCAAGATGGAAGCCAACCAGAAGGCCAAGAAGAAGAAGGAGCGGCAGGGCTTGCTAGGTAAGCAGGTCAGCCTGGCTGGTGGGGGCCAGGCAGCTGGGACCCCTGCGACAGCCCCCCTCCCTCCCACAGGGGCCTGCCGCCTGTCCAGCCCAGAGAGTGAGGTCAAGATCAAGAGGCGGACGGTGAAGGCTAAGGTGGGCACTAAGCTGGAGCGGGCCCCGGGGCGCAGGCCCCCAGGTGCGCCAGGCAAGAAGAAGGCCAAGGGCAAGGGCAAAGGTGGCCTTCGGGGAGAGCCGGGGGCCACCCCCAGCAGGGACGCCCTCTTCAGCCCCACCCGGGCCTTCACCTGCCGCGAGGAGGGCAGCAGGCTGGCCAGCGAGCGCCTCAAGAGAGCCACACGCAAGAGCACAGTGCTCCAGCCAGGACTACGGGTGAGCGCTGGTGGGCACCCCTCCAGTCAGCGGGCACCCGAGGGTCCTGGGCCCAGCAGGGTGGGTACCAGATGTGAAAGGCCTGGGGACCCTCGGACTCACACTCAAGGTCAGCACAAGCCACACCCTAGGCTGGCCGCCGGCTGGGAGGCTGGTGCCACCCTCACCTCAGTGTCTTCCCACCTGCCCCAGCAGCGGAAGAACGGGGCCCTGTCCATCGCCCTGTCGCCCCGCAACGCCAAGGCCATCCTGGGGAGGGGCAGGAAGGTGGCCAAGGTGAAAAACAAGGCCGGCGGCAAGCAGGTAGTGTCCCCTACCCCTGCGGTCCAGCCGGGGCCCAGACCTCTCCCCCACCCCGCAGAGGGAGCTGACCCCTCTGGCCCCCCAGGGCAAGGGCCGGGCGGTGAGCCGGCTGCTGGAGAGCTTCGCGGTGGAGGACGACTTCGAGTTTGACGACAGCAGCAGCTTCTCAGAGGAGGAAGACGAGGAGGACGAGGAGGGGGCCAGTGGTCCCCTGAGCGCAGAGCAGAGCACCGCCCTGGGTAAGAGGCCAGGAGGGGGCGCTGAGTGTCGGGGGCACAGAGGGCGGGCAGAGGCCAGGCGCTGACACGCCCATCCCCCCAGCACGCTCGTGCACCATCCACAAGGAGGACCTGCAGGACGGGCTGCCGGTGCTCATCCCCAAGGAGGACAGTCTGCTGTATGCAGGCAGCGTCAGGACCCTGCAGCCCCCCGACATGTGAGGCCCGGGTGTGGGCGGGGCAAGGTATGCGGGTTCTGGCCTGAGTGGGCAGCCGCAGACCCGCAGGCCCCTTCACACTCCCCCCAACGTCTCTCAGCTACAGCATCGTCATCGACGGCGAGAGAGGCAACCGGCAGAGGATCTACTCGCTGGAGCAGCTGCTGCAGGAGGCGGTGAGGGGACGGCCCCCACTTGGCCCGCTGCCCTGGGGAGGTGGGCCTGGCTGCACCGAGCCCCTCTTGGCACCCCTCGACGCAGCCCTGCCCACTCACGGTTTGCCACCACTGCTTTTCCCGCAGGTTCTTGATGTCCGGCCACAGTCCAGCCGGTACCTTCCCCCTGGCACGAGAGTCTGCGCCTATTGGAGCCAGAAGTCCCGTTGCCTGTACCCAGGCAATGTGGTCCGAGGTAAGCCATGCCCAAGGACCCCAGCGAGGCCGATCAGCCCCTCCCCTCAAGCAAAGCGGCAGACAAGGCCCCCAGAGTGCCTGGGAAAGGGCCCCTGCCTCTCAGAGAGGGCCTCCCGCCGGCCCTGCTTCCAGGCGGAGCCGGGCAGGCAGAGCTAACAGTGGGAGCAGCTCCTCGGTCACCAAGAAAGGCAAAGGAGTATGGGGGTGGGGACAGGGTGGAGGATTCTGGCTCTTCAGAAGGCCTGGCGGGGAAGAGGACCCAGAGCCCGGGTCCTGGGGATCATTAACCGGTACCTAGGCACCAGCTCCCCTGGGGTGAATCCTCCTGACGCCCCAGGCAGGGGATTTGGGGCCCCTGGAATCTAATGGGCAGGTGGACAGGTGAGTGAGCAGGAGGCCTCCAGGCAGGCCTCAGCTGGGCGTGTATTTGCACACGTGCACATGAGTGTTGGGGGAGGTCGGGGCCTCGCATCCCTGTGTGCGTGCCCCAGGGTGGGGGTGATGGATGGCAGTAATATTGCTGCTCCAGCCACGACGCAGGAGGCGGAGGGGAGGCCGTCTGCTCCCTAGCTGCCATGGCAGCTCCAAGGTCGAATGTGATCAGGGAGCAGAATCTTCCCAGCGTCATTTGTCAGGCGCCCGAGAGCCCATCCTGTCACCCTCCTGTCCTGGCCGCCTGGCCGCCAGGGAGAGCGCTGTGGGCCCTGAGCAGAGGGCCGCATGCTCAGGTGGGCCCTGTCCCCAGGCACCTCCAGTGACGAGGAGGAGGACCTGGACTCCGTGGTGGTGGAGTTTGACGATGGGGACACTGGCCACATCGCCGTCTCCAACATCAGGCTGCTCCCTCCAGACTTCAAGATCCAGTGTGAGCCCTGGGGCCCGCCGGGGGGGCCCCTCCCTGCCTGGTTGGCCCCCACGGCTGGAGTGGGGCTGGGCCTCCCCTGAGTCCCGACAGGCTCTCAAGAAGGGTGGAGGTAGGCGGTCGCTCCGCGGCACAGCGCTGAGGCCGCTCGTCCACCCTGCAGGTACAGAGCCCTCGCCGGCCCTGCTGGTGTCCAGCAGCTGCCGGAGGACCAAGAAAGCTTCCTGCGAAGCCCCCCCGGCTAGCGAGGCCACTGCCCCCAGCCTGTCCCCTAAGGTGCATGACGGCTCCGAAGCCTCGAAGGCCCCCAGGAAGAAATCCATCAGCAAAGACAAAGCTGGTACTCACGGGACTACCGAGAACTCCGGTGGGGGTGCACCCTCGGGGGGCCGGGGGGCCGGGAGGAGTGGGCAGGCGGCACCTCTGACTCTACCTGGCCTCCCCCAGGCAAAGCGGAGCTCCTAACGTCAGGTGCCAAGTCCCCCTCGGGGGCCTCAGACCACTTCCTGGGCCACCGGGGCAGCCCGCTGCTGAGCTGGTCGGCGGTGGCACAGACCAAGCGGAAGGCAGTGGCCGCGGTGACGGCGGGTGGCAAGGGGCCCGGGGTGCTGCAGAACCTCTTCCAGCTCAACGGCAGCGCCAAGAAGCTGCGGGCCCGCGAGGCGCTGTTCCCCGTGCACAGCGTGGCCACGCCCGTGTTCGGCAACGGCTTCCGCGCCGACTCCTTCAGCAGCCTGGCCAGCTCCTACGCGCCCTTCGTCGGTGGGGCTGGCCCGGGCCTGCCCGGGGGCGCCCACAAGCTGCTGCGGGCCAAGAAGGCAGAGCGGGCCGAGGCCGAGAAGGGCGGGCGGCGGCGGGCGGGCGGCGAGTTCCTGGTCAAGCTGGACCACGAGGGCGTGACCTCCCCCAAGAACAAGAACTGCAAGGCGCTGCACATGGGTGACAAGGACCTCGGGCCCAAGCTGGGGCGGCCCCTGCCCAGCCCCAGCTACACACACCCGGCCCTCGTGGGCAAGGACAGGAAGGGCCGGGCACCCGTCCACCCACTGCCCGTGGGGCTGGCACTGCGCAAGTTCGCAGGCCAGGCTGAGTACCCGCTGCCCTGCGACAGTGACTGCCACAGCTCGTACTCGGACGAGGAGGAGGATGGGCCCGGGCTGGCCCCCAGCGTGCCCTCCCGCTTCCTCGCCCGCCTGTCCGTGTCCTCCTCCTCCTCCGGCTCGTCCACCTCCTCCTCCTCGGGCTCCCTGTCCACCTCCAGCCTCTGCTCCTCGGACGACGAGGGCTCCTCCTACAGCTCAGACGACGAGGACCCGGCCCTGTTGCTGCAGACCTGCCTCACCCACCCGGTGCCCACCCTCCTGGCCCAGCCCGAGGCCCTGCGCTCCAAGGGGGGCGGCCCACACGCACACGCCCAGCGCTGCTTCCTGTCCAGGGCCGCGGTGGCCGGCGGGGGTGTGGGGCCCAGCGGCGGCAAATCCAGGCTCAAGCGCAAGGAGGCCATGAGCTTCTCCAAAGCCAAAGAGCTGTCCCGGAGGCAGCGGCTGCCCTCCGTGGAGAACCGGCCAAAGATCTCCGCCTTCCTGCCTGCCCGGCAGCTCTGGAAGTGGTCGGGGAACCCCACACAGGTAGGTGGGCCATCTCCCCAGGGGCGGGGGGCCCAGCGAGGAGCCCTGGTGCCCAGGGAAGTTGGTGCATGTTCCTGCTCCTCGGCTCCATCTCTCTCTCTCTCTCCTTTTTTGAATTATTCTATTCATCTTTAACTAAAAAATTAGGAAACTCAAGGAAAGAACAGACACCCACCCGTGTTCCAATGAAGCAAATAACCACTGTCTCGATTTCACCTCCAAGTCCCTGCCTCTGCCAATACGGTCGGAGGAGTGGTTCTTGCACCGGGGTGCACACCCGTATTTTGTTGAGCCTGTTGCGGTCCCACATGTCAGGGTTGCACTGAGCATGTTTTCACGTTGATGAACAGCACAGCCGGCTTTGGGAGGGCTTCGAAATACCATTGCACGGACATAGACGTTTTCTTTGCCAGCGCTCTATGGATGGAAATGTGTTTGTTCGCGGTTCCTGCCCCTGTGAATGGTGCTGCAGTGGACAGCCCATATTTTTGCCCTCTTTGCCTTTAGATCCCACGTTCGTTTAGAGTCAGTTACAGTCTTTGATGTCACGACCTGGGGGATGGGGTAGACCCAGGCGTGGCCGACGTCGTCCTGGACCCATGGCTTGGTGGCCTTCCTCCAGCAGTTGTCCTGCCCCGTCCTGCCCTCACAGGTGCCTGTGCACACAGGCTCACACACAAGACATGCGTCTGTCCCTCCTGCACTTTCTGTCTCTCTAGTCATTCTCTCCCCTGCGCTTCCCAGCCACCGCCTGTCCCTGAGGCCCTGGGCCCCCTCATCACCCCTCTGCTCTGGTTGTCTCCTCTGCAGAGGCGGGGCATGAAGGGGAAGGCCAGGAAGCTGTTCTACAAGGCCATCGTCCGGGGCAAGGAGACACTGCGCATCGGGGACTGTGCCGTCTTCCTGTCGGCCGGGCGGCCCAACCTGCCCTACATCGGCCGCATCGAGAGCATGTGGGAGTCGTGGGGCAGCAACATGGTGGTGAAGGTCAAGTGGTTCTACCACCCGGAGGAGACCAAGCTGGGAAAGAGGCAGAGCGACGGGAAGGTGACGGCCTCAGTGCTGTGGGCGGGGGGGGCGGGTTCTGGGGTGGTGTGGGCTGCAGCCAAAACAAGGGGGGTGGTCATCTCTGAACGCCCCCTCCCCATCCACCACACCTCAATGCCTCTCGGCCCAGGGCGGCCACAGACCCCACAGGAAGCAACGCAGCTGAGGGCTGGTGCCCTGGAGCCAGGCCACCTGGGTCCCTCCCCACCCGCACCTCCGTGGCTCCCCGGGAAATGGGTGATGGTTTCACCTAGTGGGGGGCTGTGTCCCACGGCAGCAGGTAGCACCGAGCAGGTCTCATGGGAGGCGGCCCCTCTCTGCCCCGTGGGCCCTCTGCTCCCTGCCTCACAGTGCCAACCTGAGACAGAAACACGCCCCTGCACTCTCCGCTCTGCCCTGGGAAGAATCCACGTTTGCAGACGGTGCAGAAACAAACATTTCTCCCACTCTGCCCAGCCGCACGGTTAAACGGCCCCTTCCAGAACCCAGGGATTGGGTGGGGAGTGCTGGCCGAGGCTGGCGGCCAATGCCGAGTGCTGCTCGCCCTCTTGGCCCCCACAGAATGCGCTGTACCAGTCCTGCCACGAGGACGAGAATGACGTGCAGACCATCTCCCACAAGTGCCAGGTCGTGGGGCGCGAGCAGTATGAGCAGATGACGCAGAGCCGCAAGTACCAGGACCGGCGGGACCTCTACTACCTGGCAGGCACCTACGACCCCACCACGGGCCGCCTGGTGACGGCTGACGGCGTGCCCATCCTGTGCTGAGCCTGCCCCCGACTGGCCCGCGGAGGCCCTGCCCACCCAGTGGTGCCCGGGGCGCGGAGCCGCGAGGACGCTGGATGGGCGGCAGCGAGCCCCGCACCCCTGAGGGGCGAGTCGGAGCAAATATGCAAACCCACCAGGCAAGATCCAGGCTTTTTTATCATTTTCCCTGGAAAGAGAGCTCCTGGGCCTCGGAACCCAGCCCCATCCTGTCGGCCGCGGAGGGCTCTCTCTTCCCGCACCGGCAGTTCACGAGAGATTAGAATCCAAGCCATATTCTCCCTAGTACCTCCGACTGTCTCCCGCCAGGGAAAGCAGAAATCAGGTGTGTTGTCTATTTATTTCTCTATGTAAATATTGTATTTCTGCGGGGAAGTTTTATGGGAAAAAAAGTGGAAAAGGAATTTTTTCCTCACATGTGTGACGAGGTTGTGAGTGTGCGTGCGCAAGCGCGCGCGTGTGTGTGTAGAGGTTTTGTTCTGGGGGTTTTCTTTGAAAATGCACTGTTTTCCTCAGCATAGCTGAGTTCCGACGGGGGCGTCTGTGACGACAGAGGCAACTGAGTGGGGCGGGGGCTGGAGGCCACAGGGACCTCTGGTTACACCTGCTGATCTCTCGGGGGGACTGTGTAAGATGGAAGTCACACAAGTTTACTTCCTTTTAACTCGTCTCCTAGCAAGAAAGTACTTGGGTGGATGCGGTGATTAGGTGGGAGAGAAGGGATTACAGAAGCTAAAATGAAAGCCAGGGTCAGCTGGTCCCCCCAGCCCAGGAGTGTGACAGCAGCCATGCATATCTTACCTCTGTTCAAGAAAAAACAAAAATGAACAAATGTTTTGAAGTATCAATATGAAAAAGTGATGTTTTGATTTTATTTCCTGAATATTTCAAGTTATTGCTGATTTCCGTTCCGATGGCCAGTTTGTCCAGCCTCCGCTCAGAGCGGGGAAGGGACCGGCCCCTGCCAACACACGTGGAGCTTTCTGGGCCTTTTCTGTGGCGCCTTGGCAGGGCAGATGGCTCGGCGGGCTAGTGCTTGGAGCGTGGAGCAAGGGTCCCTCCCACCCACCCGAGCCCACCCCTGGCCCTGAGTGGAGGGAGCTCCCCTCCGCCCAGCTCCCTGGGCACCACGTGCCAGGTGGGTGTCCCAGACCCTCAGCACCGCCCCAGGAATCCTGGAGAACATGTCACCTGTTACTTCTCCCACAGCCAAGAGGGACAGACAGGGCAAGCCAGACCTGTGGCCCCACAGCCCTTGTCCCTGAAACCCACTGAGGGCCATGTGTTCCCATGTCCCACCACACCAGGGCTCCCCTGTCCCCACCGTGAGCCCCAGGAAAGCCCCCCAACCTAGCCACTGCTCCTTAGGATGAGTTCTCATGTGACCTGCAGCCCCGAAGCCCAGGTCCCCAGGAAACAAGGCAGGTGCTGGCACCCCAACCTGGGCCCTCTCGGCCCCCCTTTCTTTCCGCCAGGAAACCATCCCGGCCTCACCTGGAGGGCTGTCCTCCCGCTCCTGGCAGCTCCATGGGAAGTGCAGGGAGGGGGAGGGCCCCACCCCAGCTTGCCCCTCCTACCCGACACTCCCCTTTGTCTCGGCCGAGTGCAATATTTCATTCCTGGTGGCATCGTCCTGCTGTTGTCTGGTGGCCGAGGGCCTGCCTGCGGCCAGGGAAGCAGGAAGATGCCGAGTGGAGAAGCCACGCACCACTCCACATGGGGACAGCCCAGCTGCGGAAGTGGAACCGGCGCTACTTTCACCCCAAGCACCAAGCAGAGGAAGAGCGCGCGGCACTCCTCTCCCTCTCCTGCGGGTTTCTTCTGTCCTGTCCTCTCCTCTTCCCTTCTGTGTCTGTGTGTGGCCCCTCCCCCGAACCGTGTTAAACCTGGCAGAAGCTCGGCTATTGTAAATGTGTAAACTAAGAGGATGGTTGGGGTTTTTTTTCAATGTAAACACTAAAAACAAACAAAAAAAAACACAAAGGTTTTATGAACAGCAAACTATGTAAAGGCATTTTAGTATTAAATTTTTTATTGATAACTTGCTTAAGAATAAATATATGAACTATTGTACAGTTTTTGGTGGTCTGGAATCCTAACTGTGCCTCAGTGTCCGTGTGCGTGTCACATGGTGACTCCCTGGAGGCCCCAGAGACTCGGGGGTCTCAGCAGACGTGCCCGAGCCCCGGGCCTGGGGCATTAGCCGGTGCGGAGCCCCTCAGGGCACTGGGCCTCAGGCCCGTGAGAGGAACGTTCGTCCAGAATGGGTTTGGGGTGGCCTTGGCCTTGGAGACCCTCCCCAGATGAAGGTCTCTTTATAAATCTCACCAGACATGGGTCAGATGTCCAGCCTGAACCAGTCCATGTGGCCAGGGCAGGCACCCCTGGAGGGGAGAGGGGAGGGTCAGCCCCCACAAGGCACAGGCACAAGGGGGAAGGGTGGGCCCCAAAGTTCTGCAGCCAGCAAGGGGAGTGGTGTGGGCAGATCAGACACCAGACACCCTCCTCAAGGAGGGCATGGATTTATTAACTCAACAAACATTTTCTTGACTGACAGCTGAGCAGGGGTAATAAACAAACAATGCTCCTGATTGTTAAACGGACAATTGACACCCCAAGTTTGGGGGTGTCAGGAAGGGGGGTACATATAGGGGGCTGGGAAGCCACCCCAATGCACCCCCCAGCTAGAGAGAGCCTCGCCCAGTGAGGCTGCCGGCCCTGAGGGCTTTCCGGGAAGCCTGCCACGTAGCCAGGAGGGCACCTGCCCTGTTCTCCCTCCACCTCTGGGACCCCTGGGGAGGGAGGCCCCAGCTAGGATTGGGGACTCCAGTGAGGGGACCCCCAGTGAGGGGGGCATGTATGCAGGGGCAAGGTCAGCACAGGGAGTGGCGCTGTGACCCAGAGACATATGCACCCCCCAGGTGCCTAAGGAGCTGCAAGTCCGCCAACAAATTGAGGGCACCCCCTCTGCAGCCCGGGCCTCAGAGTTGGAGGGGTCAGGCCTGCAGCCTGGGGGAGGTGCTGGCAGCCAGAGAAAAGTTCTAAGGAGTGGAGAGCAGGATCATAGGGCTGGGCTGGAGGGCAAGGGGGGGCTGCCAATGGGCCCAGGAATGGGGGCAGGTGGGATGAGCTGAGGCAGGTGACTGCTGGGACACAGCAAGTGGGGGCCACAGCACGATTAGGTGAACCCCCAAGGGTCCAACCTCACCCTGAGGAGATCTGCAGGGGGCAGCAGTGGGCCCTGGGGTGGGACACACGGCCCGGCCTCCACCAGCCCATCTTCCCTGGGACACCCTGGCCCCACTGTGACCCATCACCACCTGACCCGCCTGGGCCCTGCCCATACCCCCAGCCCCAACGCCTCCCCCCGGCCCCCTCCGGTTGCCTCCCTGCCCCCCTCCCTCTTCCCGCCTTAACTCAGATAAGGTGGCCCTTGCCTTCCAGAACCTCCCGCCCCCCAGAACAGGGCCTGGGCAAGGGCCGGGGGTGGGCATGTGAGGCTGTGGGGCCCCAAGGGTTAAACACGCAGGACCGTGCTTTGATCAAGACAAACGAGCCATGATGTGAAATGCTGAAGCAAGATGGATGACGACACTGGGGAGTGAGATCAATAAAAGTGATGTTTTATCAGGGAGAAATGACAACCCGGCGGATCGCAATTCGTTTTTAATACCACAACCCAACAGGGGACGAGGGGCTTTAATTGTTCATGCCCTGGCCTGGCCAAGGTGGCCGGGGGGCTGGGCCAGGACAGGGGAGAGGTGGGCTCTGCGGCCCAGCCAGCAAGGGGTCACCTGGGCACTCAGCCGGCCAAGGTGGGTGGCCAGTCGGGCCCCTGGCAGCCTCCCGAGTCTGCGCAGCTGCGCGACACTGCACCACGTGAGGAGGGACCCACCTCGGGGGCCCCTGGGTGCCGACTGAGGAAGTGGACAGTGGTGGCACAAAGGAGTGACCCTGAAAGGCTCCCTTGCCTCCCACCAGGAACCCAGGGGTCTTGACTTCCATACTCCACGCCGCCTGCCCCCTGTTGTTACCTCGTCCCATTCCCCAGGGGTGCCGGGGACAAGCCAGCACCCCCCAAGGCCGTTTCTTCTCTAAAACTCAGGCCTTCTCCACCCTCCCCAGCACCTGCCTCAGGCCACCCGCTCAGACCTGGGCTGTAGGTGGAGGAGCCCCCAGTAGACAGGCGGGCTGGGGGGTCATTAAAGGCCAAGTCCCCCACTGGGCCCCCACCTGAGGCCAGAGTACCACTGTGAGGACTGAGGGACTTGACCCCCGAGAAGCCAGGTGGAGGTGAGGCTGGCAGGTTGAGGCGGTACATGGGACTGCGGCCTGGCACACCCCATTTCAGGTCTCAGAGCCCTTGTCTGTGAAACGGGTCCCTTGCTTTTGCCCACCGATGAGACTGGGGTGAGGTGCACGGGAGGCAGCAGATGGCATTTGTGGACCCGCATGTGGGCAGGCCCTTTCCCTGGTCCTCACACCACTGCCCCCAGGTAGGAAGGGCCAGGTGCTTGCCTGCTGCCTCCTCAACACCCTCCTGGCTGGCAGTGACCAGGGCTCGGAGTGTGGGGACACGCACAGGGCCCCAGGCTGGACACCGTAGAGCTGGATTTCATGCCTCTGTCAGGCTCAGTGGCCCGGCTCTTCCCCACCCAGCGATTCCTCGAGGCCTAGGAAGCTGCCCCAGCAGCTCCACCAAGGGTCCCCTCAGCCTCCCTGGGGGCTTAGCCCAGGGACTGATGGGGGCTTCTCTAGGGGCTGCCTGCCCTCCTCTGACAAGTTCGAGGAGCCTTCTAGGTGTCAGGTCTGCATCCACCTGCCGCCCCCACATGAAGGACCCCTGGCAGAGTCCCCAAAGCCACAGGACACACCTCCCTCACAGTGGCCAGGGAGCCCACAGGTCCACAAGGGCAGTGGAGCCCCCGTGCAGCCCCCAGCCCAGCCCTGAGGATGGCAGGAGCGTGGGGGGCTGCTGAGACAAAGACGACCAGAGGGAGAAAAGGGAAAGGCAGCACCAAGCTTCCAGGCCGGGGCGAGGAGGGGCTCCGAGAAGCAACCTGGGTGGGGGATTGTCAACCCTCCTTCCCTCCCCTCCTCCCCCCACCCTGCCCCTTCCCCAGGCTGCAGCTCCTAGAACTCAGCCTGGCGGGAGAGCTGACACCTGTTGCTCATTTGTCAAGCTATGCGTCCCCCCAAGGTCGGCCTGGGCCCCAGCAAGAGAGTCTCCATCAGACTTACTAGGAAGCAGACCCGCGGGAGGTGTGGGGATGGACGGGTGGCCGTGGGCCCTCGTGGACAGCACTGGGACCCCTTTTCTTCGCCCTCCTCACCAGGAGCCCAGACCAGCTTTGGTGGTAACAAAAAGCCAGGTCGGCTACTCAAGGCGTGGCAGACTGGTCACCCCTGGCCAGCCTGGCCGGGACAGGGAGAGGCCGCTGCGGGACACAAGAATCATCAGGAGTAAACCTGACAGTCGGAGGGCCAGGGTCTCGGCCCGTCCAGGTCCCTGACTCAGCACTCCGCAGTCTTACTGCCCCACCGCAGAGCCTCGCGTCCCCACCCCACACCCTCAAGAGTCCCGTGAGGGCCCAGGTGAGGCAGAAGGACAGGGCAGCTTCCAACTCCCCCTCTGTGTCTGGTGCCATATTGTGGGGCTCAAGTCTGTGGCCAGAGCTCTCCAGGCATTTACATCAATTCTGAGGTTCAGAGCTCACTCGAATCCCTGTGGCTGTGACTCCCCAAACAGGAAGCAGCAGCCATCCCTGAAGAGCGCCCAAAGAACTGTCCTGTCACTGCTGTGCTGGTGAGCCAACCAAGAACGAGCCACTCCGAGCCCGGAGAAGGGCTGGTAAGGAGCACGCCGCACAGCCACGGGAATCATTTGTTTTCTTAGGTTCCACGTTCCCCTGACAACGTCCTTTGCCCCCTTCCTTCGCTTAGCTTGTGTTCTCAGGTGCTCTCCATCACACGCTGCCCCAACTTCAGAGTCAGCAGGGCCCCTCGCGCCGGTGTTTCCTGTCTGATTTTACACCCTCGAGAGCAGGGCTCCCAAGTCTGACTACATCCATCTGCAGAAAGAAAAGGCGAGGGACTGACCCAGCACCGTAGGCTCGCCAGGCCAATGCCTGTTGTTCAGGGAAAACCTTCACCGGTCCTGTCTCCCTCAACGGAGAGGGACAGCGGGCCCCTGATGATACCCAGGGCTGGCGGGGAAGCTGCCGACACCTCCAGTCTATTCCAAACATCCTGGAATCAGTTATCCTGCCCATCAGAGAAAGGCACAGCCCACGTCTTTTCTCAACCCCTGCAGATGTGATCTGCTCCTGGCAGGAACGCAATTTGTTTCTGTCTGTCCACCCATCCACCCATTGTCTGTCATTTCAACAAGTATGGACTGAAGACCTACTTTGTGCTGGGACCTGTGCCAGGCACCGGGATGCAGTGCCCGGGGGTTACATAAAGTCCTCGCCCTCCAGGAGCTCAGAGCCCAGCAGGGAAAAAGACTGGTACAGAAGCCATGGCATCCAGCAAGCCCAGGGCTCCATGGAGAAACTGTGCTGGAGGGCACCGGGCAGGTCCCTCCTTAGCACAGAGCAGCTGCGGGCCAAGAAATCCAGGTCAAGGACCCCAGGAGGGGAGCAATCCTGCTCCTCTCACAGGAAACTCAGCCCTTGGCAGAGAGCACGTCTGGGAGCATCTGCAGCTGTTTCTTTTAACTGATTTAATCCAAAGAAAAAAGTTAGGGCTAAAGCAGCTTTCAGAGGAAGGGAGGACCAGGGGTTTGCTGGGGGGGAACCATCTTCCACCGGCATCATCTCAGAAAACAGTGACAGGAGAACAACCTCCAGGCCTGGGCCCTCTACCCTGAGGCACGCTGACCCCGAGGCCAGTAGGAACTCTGCTGTGGGGGCTGGGGCTCCACTGAGAACAAGTGCTCCAGATGGCGGTGGGGGTGGGTTCGACCTCAGGCCCCCCTGCAGCCCCTTTCCCTTAAAGTTTCCAGCAGTCAGGAGCCTCGGGCTCCCAAACCCTTCCCACACTGGACCGAGTGGTCTAGAGGCCGCCTCACAATTTGGTTTGCTGAGAGGGGAAAGTTAAAACCACCTTTTTTATTTGGGAGGCTTTGAACAAGTTTAAGATCTTGCCCCTTGTCAGGAAATCTGTTTTCACTTATAAGAAACACACTCGGGCCGGCAGACTCCGCACTGACACAGTGATTATATTTTTCACCACCAAGCCCGCCGGCCACCCCTTCTGATCCTGGGCGAAGCACTCCGGGCCTGGGGCTCCCCAAGGCCCCCGCGATGGATCCCCTCCTGGGGAGCCCGCTGGATGCGGACTGGAAGCAGGTGTGGCGGGACGCTGACGGGAAGGGGACTTGTGTCATTGCCAAGGACAGGCCAGCAGGGACAGCCTCTGCTCAGGCCTCCAGAGAATTCCGCAGGAGCAGCAGGGACAACGCCACCCCCAGCCTCCCTGCCGAGCGCCAAAGCCTCGAGGGCTGCCTGAGGCCACTGTCCCGGGGCCCAGAGGCCCCTCCGGCGGAGAGAAGAGCCTCCCCCTCGGCGGCACCCACAACCAACCCAGCCGGGAGCGCCTCTTCGCACACACACGGCCGCAGGCCGCCGGGCAGCCCTCCAGTCACATGACCCTGGCTTGGCCAATCAGGGTGACTCCACCCTCTTCGCCACAGTGATTGGATTTGTGGTGGGCACGTGACCCATGCTGAGCCAATCGGAGTGTGCCCCTGGGTTCTCAGGCCAGCTGGAGTCAAGCACAGCCCTGCCTGCCCACGGGTTACCGGATGGGATGTGTGAGCCCGAGCGGGTGGCTTCCGCCCTGGGTAACACAGATGAAGCATGTGTCTCCTGGCTTGGTACTCGGTCAGTGGACCGAACCCCTGCCCCGATGGAATTGCCAGATAAAATACAGGACACCCAGTTTAATTCGACTTTCAGATAAACAATGAATAACTTTTAGTGTAAGTATGGTCCATGCAGTATTTGGGATATACTTATACTAAAAATTATTCATTGTTCATCTGAAACTTAAATTCAACTCAATGTCCTGTATTTATTTGCTGCTATGGGACAATGAGTTGACCTTGAAACCCAACTGTCCAACATGAACTGGGTGCTCCCCAGCCCACCTGGCGGTAAGCAGGTGCCTCAAGCAACTGTCCATCATGGGGCAGGAAGGGTGCATGCAGGAGACCAAGCAGGCCCTGGAGGCATAGGAGGCCACTGGAGCCCACTCCTGCCACATGAGCCCAAACCCCTGGCCTCTGCAAAGCCACATGATCTGCTTTCTAAGGAAGAAGCAGCTGGGTTTACAGATGGTTCTGCAGGCACTAGCCCAGCCCAGGTGGACCACAGTGCCATTAGAGCCCTGCCTTGCGGGACAGTCTTCCCAGGTGGCAGAACGTTGAGTGAAGTTCTGGGTGTCCAAAGCCAAGGTCTACACAGAGTCCTGGGCAGGGCCTGGCCATGTGGCCAGACATGAGGGACTTGGAAGAAGCAAATGACAGATGAGTCCTGGAGATTCGAGGAGGAGGAGTGTGGGCAGACATTGTGGCCTGTGCCCAGACGCTGAGCATCTGCCTGCCCATGTGAATGTCATCAGAGGCCCACTGCAGCAGAGTTCTTAATAGTCAGGTGGGCACGTGACCCACCCCAGAGCTGCCCATCATCTCTCCTCCCCCTAGCCAGCCTCAGGCTTGCTCAGTGGGTTCATGCAGAGCGCACAGTGGGCAGGCAGGAAGGATGCGCCCAAGAACCCCATTGTGAACTTCCCTCCCCGTAGCTGACCTGGCTCCCCGCTGACGAATGCCCATTGTCAGCAGCAACAACAGACTTCAAATCCCGGCTGTGATACCATGCCTCAAGGGAACCACGTAGCCACACAGTGGCAAATTGACTATTTTGGGCCCTTCCACCATGGCATGGGCAGTAGTTTGTCCTCACCAGGAGTAGACACTACTCTGGATTGGGATGTGTCATGGGCCTAGTGAACCCCTAGACCTGTTCAGGGAAACCTACACAGCCCCTGCAACCAAGGAACTCATTTCTGAGCACAGGTACAGCAAGGAGCGTGACCATGCCCATGCCACGCTGGCCCTGGCATCCACAGCTCGGGAGTGACACAGCCTGGTCAGGCTTGGGGGCAGTGGCTGTTTCTTGCTCAGCCCAAGCCACAGGTCCAGGAGCCAGGAGCTAGAGGAGCAGGGAAGCCTCTCATGTCACACCGGTGACCCTGGGCTCTGTCTCCTGTCCTGACTCAGAGCTGGGCTGGTCTGCAGTGTGGAGCCCAGTGGAGGACACTGCCGGCCCAGAGACGGGGAGCTGCGGCCGCACCAAGCGAACAGGGAAAGAGGGTGTGAGATTACCATTCTGACCTGCAGTTGGGCAGGGGGACATAGATGGGACAGGAGACCTCAGAAATATTCCTCTGTGACGTGCTGATGTGTTAATGGGGGGCCTTTGCAACCCTGGGGGGCAAGAGGCCCAGGGGCTAAGACCCCCTCAGGAATAAAGGTTGGTTTGGCCACCAGAGAAGGAACCCACCCGTCGGAGGCGCTGGCTGGAGGCGATGGCGATGCGGAAGTTCAGCAGGGAGGGATCGCGGACACCGACTGGGGCTTGTGACCCTTGGGGACAAAGGAGAGCGTCTTGACTTGTCTGAGGTCACATGCTTTTTGTTTTCTCCTTTTTCCCTCTTCCTTCCCCTGATGTGAGTGCTGACGGTGGGTAATTCTGCCATCTACTCCAAGCTGCAGACGCTGTGCAGAACCTTACCAGAACTCGGGGAGGTGGACGTGCCCCAGAGAATTGTGGTTCCAATCGCCTCCTGCCACCATGGCCCAGTGGCCTGGGTTGTCCCCTGATAGGAAGGAAGTGTTTTTATTGACCCCCAGACAGATGCACTGTGCCAGACAGGGCTCTCTGGCATATGGGTGTGAGTGAAGGAAGAATGTGCGGCTGCACAGGGCCAGGGTGTGGGCCTCCTAGCTCCTGCTTCCTGCAGGAACCGTCCTCACCCGATCCTCACGGTTCTGTAGAGCCACCACCCACCCCCAGCGCAGGAGTGAGCTCAGGACGCAGGCCTGGACATCACAGAACACCGACCCTGGCCTAGAGAGGGAGCTCTTTCCTAGACGAACCTCCGGGGTGGTCAAGCTGGGCCGGGTCACCCGGCCCCGTCCGGGTCACGCCCCCTACCCCTGCCACGTGGGGGAAAGACGTGGAGAAAAAGAGGCCAGCACGCAGAGAGAAGCAAAGCTGAGCAACGAGAGAAACTCGGAGAGACAGACAGACAGACGATGCGTCTCTGACTCTGTTTGAGTCCTCGGAGCCCAGAGGCCAGCGCTGCCCTTAGCTGTTCTGGTGGTAACTTCAGCTGAGCGAGTTCGAGTTGGGATTCCATCAGTCGTAACCAGAAGGATCTGGGCGTGTCAGCCCTGATGCCCCCATTTCACACAGCTCTTTGTGGTGGCCCACACCCCAGCTCCCCCAGGCTCCAGGGACCCACAAACACTCTGGTGTGGGTGGGGCCAATGGAGGCGTGATGAGGGAGAAAGGGCGTGGAATTTCTGGGGACTCACCCCCCCCCCCAAAGCCGCTGCACAAATCCTCCAATGCCAAGACTTCCAGAGAGAGCCTTCATGGCCATCAGCAGGAGTCTAACCAAACGTGATTTGACAGCTGGCCACTCAGGGAACACCACAGGAAGCTGTGTGTGCGGGCTGGGGGGCCAGCAGGCCTAAGGCAGGACTGATCGTGTGTTCACATCCCCTTCCGCACATGCACATGTGCATACAGCCCTTACCCGAGTACAGGAACGGTCTGGAAACAACCACCCCAGGTCGGCTCCACGTCCGGCAGGCATGGTGTCCGCGCACCTGGGGAGCAGGATTTGACTTTTGACCTTATGCACCCAGGAAATGTCTGCTTTTGTTTTAACAAGTATGTGCCATTCGTAAGTTTTAATGCAAATGTGAAGACAGATGAGACAGCAGGGAGGTAGCAGCAGCGACTCAGGTCTGAGACCCAGCTCTGGCTTGAGGAGGACGCTGCCCTCAGGTGGACGGCTGACGCCTGGGTAGGGGGCGTGCTGGGCTAGGAGGACAGCTCCCAGGTCCTCTCTTCTCTGCCTGGGCTCCTATCCAGCAGCAAGGGCACACCGATGATCCAGAGCTTGGCCACCCGCTGCTGGTCCCTGCCCTGCCTCTCATGCCCTGGGAGGATGGGAGGGGGCTGTGGCTACTCCTGTGTCCTGCTTAAAGTGGTGGTGGTGACAGCCTTGGTCAGCAAGGGACTGAGAGAGAAGGAGCATCTTGGGGTAGGGAGTGATGGGGGCCTCGTGGTCTTGAGCCTCCCCACCAGATGGGTGGAAATTCTGGAAAGTTCTTAGCAGGGCCTGCTTCTCTTGGCCTATGCCCCAGCTGCGGGCCCTTGGATAGGCCACTTGGTCTCAGGGAGCTAAGACCTGGTTTCCTTATTGGTGAAAATGAGATGAAATGTGACCGAAGCAGGATGGCTCATCAGTGGAAACTCCTGTGGGCTCTGTGACCCCATGGCCTCCGAGCTGCGGGGCGCTGAGTAATGACACTGTCTGCAGGGAGGGACAGAGATCCACCCCACTGGTCATTGCCTGCCTTCAGCATCATCTCCTCGTTCCCAGTTACCAGGAGGGGGTGGGGACTGTGTTGCCCTGATATCTGTCTTTCCCTTTTTCCTCAGTAATAGAACCCCAGCTCGTAACTGGACACCTGGCTGTCCAGAGTCCAGATCACATTTCCCAGCTTCCCTTGCAGCCGGATGCAGCCCTGGGACGGAGTTCTGGCCCATGAGTGTAAACAGCAACGCCAAGTGCAATGGGAAGTGTCCTTAAACTTAGGGGCTGTGCTCTTCTTTGTCCCTTCTCCCTTCCTACTGGCTGGAATGTACATGTGATGGCTGGAGCTTGAGCAGACACTTGGCATGAGTAGGAAGCCAAATCTGAGGATAGTAGAGCAACAAGACAGAAGGAGCCTGGGTTCCTGATGACTGTGGCACCTCCAGAGCTTCCCTGGAGGCTTTATGTGAAAGAGGGAGAAAGGTCTCTCTTGTTTAAGTCACTGTTATTTTGGAGTTTCTGTGGGGACTAAGTCTCATCCTGACTGGGAGTTGGGTATGGTTCAGTCCGCCCTCGTCTCCTACGGCTCTCCTTAGTTGCTATTTGCCTGTCCGTGCTGAGGACTTCCACTTCCACCTCTTACCACTCCCTCCCAGACCCCCACCCCCATTCTGCTGGGACACCTCCATTAAGAGTCCCTGGGGCATTGTGATCTCTGAGGTCAGTTCACTCTCAGTCCTGATGTCACTGCCAGGTCAGGCCCTCTCACAGCAGGGAGCGCTCATCACAGCCTGTAATTATGTATTTATTGTGGATTTCCTTGATTGCCTACTTCCCGGGACTGTCATTAATGTGAGGGCAGAGCCCCTGCCTGTGTGTGTTCACCATTATGTCCCTGCACCCAGCTCGGGCCCGAGCACAAGCGTGCACCAGCAAACCCCCACCAGGTGGGTGCTGACCCTGCTGACACCACCTCCCTCCCCCCCGCCCGTCCTCAGCCCCCCACACCCCTGCTGCTCCGCTCCTCCCCTGCCCTCCCTGCTCCGCGCTCTCTCTGCTCCACGCCAGTCCTGATCTCACACTGGAGCTCCGAGCCCCAGGGCCTTCCAGCTCTCCACGCTACTCACAGTTTATTTTCTGAACTCTGGCTTCAGACATGAGGGGAGTCGAGGCTGGAGTTCCCGAAGCAGCTCCAGTGCCTGCTGGCGGTGTGGCTTCACCTCTCAGACGCTCCCTCTTCTGCCCATAAACGAGGATGGTACCAGCCCCTCCCCAGGTAAGCACCCTCTTCACTGGGACATTAGGAAGCTCAAGAGGTGGGTGGAGGTGCTCCCCCAGCTCCCAAATGGCTAACAGTAAAGGACAGACCATCCCAAGTGCTGGCACAGGTGAGGGCCACTGGACCCCACCCACGCTGCTGGTGGGAGTGGCCGGCAGGACTGCCCCTTGGAGAGCTGGTGGTATCTGCTAAAGCTGAGCATCTGCCTCCCCAGCAACCCCACTGCCAGGCACGAACCCAGCAGACATGCGCTAGGATGTTCATAGCAGCACGATCCGCAAGCTCTGGAGATCACCCACGTGCCTGTCAACAGGAGACTGGGCAAATAAACTGTGACACACGCACACCACGGAGTACAACACGGCAGGACAAACCACAGACAGGCAGCGACGCGATGAATCGCACAGCTCGTGTAGAGCGAAAGAGGCCGGCCTCCGAGGACAGGCGGTGTGGCTCCATTATACGAACATCAAGATCAGGCAAATCTCCAGGGATGGACGTGGGAGCCCTCCTGGGGTTTCGGATGGAAGGAGCACAAGGGAGCCTCTGCTGCGCTGGAAGTTTTCTGGCTGTGGTGGTTTCGTGGGTGCGCATGAACGGAACAATTCTTCCACCTGTAACTGTGAGATCCATGCATGCACCTCAAGTCCAGAGGGATAGAAGTGGAGGAGGCATGTTCTGAGAAGGCAGAGCGTGGGTCTACAGGATGGCCTCGCCACTGTAACCCCCAGCCCTCGTTCCCCCTTCTCTGACATCTTTTCTGTTCAGGACACGCAGGCCCTCCTGCCCTGAGGCTCCAGGCTGTAAACGGTCCCCAGGCTGAGCCCTCATACTCCCAGCAGCCACCTGCTCCCACTCCCGCGCCTCCTTCCTGTCCCTTCTCTTCAACCCTGGCAGGCGCCACCACATTGGCCTCCCTGGCCTTGGGCCAGGCCGTTCTGACAGTGTCGAGGGCACCTGCACATCCCGACCCCCCACCCACTCCTCTTAAGGACTCACCCTCCCCAGTCCTAGGTGCCATCTCGTCCACCTCCCCAGGCTTCCTTCCAAGTGGGAAGCAGCCTCGATGAGGGCTTGGGCTCAGAGAAGCCAGGTCTGGAATTGGCACTTCTGATTCCAGGCCATCAGATCCCAACTCCTGATGCTGGTCGAGTCAGGGGTGGCAAATAGGGTCATCACATGTGCCAGCTTCAATTGATTAGGAGGCTGCCTGGAGAATGTGCTGAGAAGGATTCTGAGGCCACCTCTGGGTTCTGCAGGAAAGAGTGGCTGATGGATTAGTGACACATGTAATGGGGGAATGAGAGGCAAGCTTGCTGTCCCTGAGACCCGTCCCCACTCCACACACCCCTGCCCCCACACAGGTTCCTTGAATTCCGCCAGACCCCCCGCCACCTCCCCAACTACAGCAAATGCTTATGACCGCTCACGCACGTTTATTGAGCCCATGATTAACAGGTGCAAGACTCTGCTAAGCACATCACATACATTCTCTTTCAACCTGCCCAATAATCTGATTATTACCACTACATGACAGGTGAGGAGTCGAGGTGGGGGAGCCTGGCCCAGGCCCTCGGCTCCTGAGTGGCAGAGACGGGGATGCACACGGCCAGACCCTGGGCGGCGTCCCCGGACCCACGGCTTCCCCTCCATGCCCCTCGCCTTTCCTCACCTCCACTGCTGCAGCTCCTCCCTGCCCTTCAAAGCCACCTCAAGTGCCACCTCCTTCCCTCCTCTCCATTCTGAAAGGCGTCCTCTCCCTCCTGAACCTCTCAAGCACCCTTGGCTCAGGCTGCCTCGTCCTGAACTTGTGTGTGGCTTCACTGTTGGACCCTGAACTTTGTGCCTGGAACACATCCTCTCCTCCTTGGGGTCCCCTGGGGCTGAGCCCTGGCCGGGCAGAGAAAGGCCCCCCTGAAACGGTTTGTTGAGTGAATAAACACCCCCTACCTCAGAGGGAAGCCCTGTCTCTGACCTTGCGCTTTTCTCTGACCTTGACCAAGCAAAAATCATGGTCCATTCATCCTCCAGTGAGTGCTGAGTGCCTGGCGGATGCAAGCACCGTGAAGAGACAACAGCGAACAAGACCAGTCCCTGCCCTTGGGACTAACGGCCCCAGCTGTGCCCTGTGACAACTGTTTAATGAAAATGGAACATCCAGGAGGGCCTCCTGGAAGAGGAGGCACCAGAACTTCCTGGCCCTCATGTACGGAAAGGCACCCTGTTCATCTACTAATCTGCCTTGTGTTCGACTCATCACTTACAGGATGTCTTCCCACTGATGGAGAGGCTCTGAATGGTTTTTGCAGGAGGAAGGGGCTCAAGTGAGGCCTCCCCACCCATTTCAAGGCTATTTCTGCATAGGATGCACATGGGTTTCACTTACATTGTATGTCATTGCCCACAAAACAAAACAAAGCAGCAATGTTTCTAAGATGCCTTTACTCACACTTCAGAACAGGTGCTGGACACCTTACCAGTGCGCCGCCTCAGCCGCCCCGCCCCATGGTCTGAGGCTGACCTGTGGGCACTGTATCAGTGGGGACTCCTTTGCCCCTGCTCCAGCTAGATCCAGCCAATGAGGAGCCCACAGACAGAGGAGCAGGCAGGAGGAAAGTGAGGTCAGTATACATATCACCAGGCTCCTGCCCGCCAGGTGGCCTGTCCCTCTCCCCAAGGTCACAGCTCCTGCCAGACAGGCCTCTCCTATGGCTACAGCTACCCTTCGGGTCTGGGGGGGGTGACAGCTCCCCTTTGTCGCTGGCCCTGGGTACTCATGATCTCTCCTTTAATTCGTTCATTTTCCATTTATTCAACTCTTCTCAAATACTCTGTCTGAGTGCCATAAAAATGTAAGACCATGTCAATTGCCATATCAAAGAACATTCTTGTGTGTTCCACTTGGAGTAGCTTGGAGGAGAGACTAATGAAAACTAGAGGGAGGCTAGCCCCCATGCTTCCCCTGGGGCCACCGCTGTTTGCATCCCCAGGACATTATGTCCGAGGCGTCAATAACTGACTCAATCAATGAATGAATTGATCCTGCCTGGCCCCTCCCCCGCCCTATAGCAGACCGCCTCTGCCTTCCTTCCACCCGGCCTGCTTCAGGTTCCCGGGCCAAGCCGGGGTGACAGGCTCCTTCCTTCCCCGTTCCCTGAGCGCAGCCCTCTGGGGATACAGCGGTGGGTGGGTGGAGAAGCCCTGCTCCCAGGCCCCCGGCGGAGGCGAGGACCTGCGGCCGAGCAACGGGATCAGGAAACCGAGTCCCCAGCGGCCTCCACCCTAACAGGCCGGGGGCTTTCAGGCTGTGACTTCACCTCCGCGTGTGCAATGGGAGCAGCCACGACCCCGGCCCCGCACAGCAGATAATCCAGGAGATGGCACAGAGCTTCGCAAGCAAAAGGCGCTCGGGGACCCTCGGGACGGCTGGCGGCGGCGGGGGTTCTTGGGGCGGAGGTCCCAGCGGCGGCGCAGGGGCGCGGGTCCCCGTCCCTTCCGCGGGCGCGCCCCCATCCACGAGCCCCGCCCGCCGCTGCCTGCGAACCGCCGCGCGCGCCTCCCCACGTGGGGCCGCACGGGCTCGCTGCCCGGGGTCGGGATTGGTCGCTGCGCAGCCAATCAGAGGGCGTCGTCGGCAGCGGTCGCGCCGATTGGCCGCGCCGGGCCGGCCCGGGGAGGGGGCGGAGCTCCCTTTTGTTCTTTCTTCGGCGCCGCGGGCGCCCGCAGGCCCGAGCCCGGGTCGCGGCTGCGGGGGAGCCGGCGGGGGGTGCAGCCGCGGCCGCCGCCCCTCCCAGGTGGCCGCTCCGGGGCCGGCCCTCTCCCGCTCCCGCCCTGCTCACCGCCCCCCCCCCGACTTGCTCACCCGGGGGAGAAAGGATCAGCCGCCTAAAACGCGGCCGCGCAGGGGCCGACCTTGGACAAGTCCTTTCAGCGCTCCGTCCCTCGGTTCTCCTACCCTTGCTTTCCCCTGTCTCCTAGGAATTGCGGAGAAGAAGACCCCGTAAAAAAATGAGCTTGCGCTCTTTCTAAAATGTAACCAGTCGATGATAGAAAGGCGCTGATTTTTCCTGAGAGGGAGCACGTGGGAAATTGCCGAGGAGGGGAGACTAGGTGTCCGGAGTTGGCTAACCGGAGGCCGCATTCAGAGTGACGGCCCTTTCCTCATCGTGGCTGGGGGTTCTTGTCCCAGATGGGCTGGGTGGAGGATGGGGCAGAAGCCCCTGCCTCAGCCTGGCCAGCTGTGTAAACTCTCCCTAAATCATCCTCTCTCTTCAATCACTCTTCGCAGTGACCTCCCTCTGGGGTGCAAAGTGGTGGCCCCAGGAGCCAGAGGCCCTCGCAGGGAGAGAGGGCTCTGGGCTGGGTTAGGGGGTCGGATTCAGGTCTGCTCTCCCTCCCAGCCCACCACCTTCCCCCCAGAAACTGCCTGAAAGCATTTCCCAGCAAGGCGGTAGCGGCACACACCTCCCTGGGGGCAGACACGCTGCAGACACAGGGCTCCCCATCTCTAGATGGGGCCTGAGGTCCCCTCCCAGCCGGGAACCCCTAGGCTCAGCTCCTTTCCTTCCACCGGGTGGCAACCGTGGAACCCACCAAGACAGGGTGGGGCCTCTGCAGGAGAGGGGGTCAGGCTCCAGGGAATTCTCAGCACCCCTCCCATCCCCCACTGACCTGGAAAAGCCCCCAGGCCAGTGTTGATGGAAAAGGAGTCCTGAAAGTGGCTCTGGGATAGCAGCTGGACCAGAATGGGAGTCCTCTCCAAGGTCACCTGCCTGGACCTGGGAGTCTGTAAAACATGTAAATTCCCTGAGAAAGACAGAGATTCAAGTCTCTTCAGCATCCGGAATGCCTCTCCATACCCTCAGTGGAGCAGGACCTCAGCCATAGGTGGCTCCTTGGCCCCAGTGCACTGGGCCACCCAACAAGCAGCTCCAGCTCCCAACAAGCAGCGTGGGGGTCACAGGCCTCCCCCGCAGCCTGGCTGTAGTGGCCCCTAGAAGGACTCCAAGCCTCAGGGCCTTGGCAGGTGTCCGCTGGCTCCCTGGGGGTGTGCTGCTGGGAGGCTGACATCTGCAGAGTGTTTTTACTGTTGGACAAATTGAATCAATTAAGCAGGCCCCATCAGGGTGGCTGGGAGCCCAGTGAGCAGGAAGGAGAGCAGAGCCAAGGGGGGCAGCACGGCCCTTCTCTGGGGGGCATGTCCCCCGCAGGAATTCAGGGTGAAGAGGAGGGTGGGATGCACCCCTCTCCTGCTGTTTGGGGACAGGGACCCTTTGTGCTGACCACCGTGAGGGAGGGTGGGGCATGGGGCAAAAGCCAAAGCCAGCCCAGGGGTACTGGGGCCAGTTACTGGGGTGACGTGGAGGAAACTCAGCAGGGAGTGGCACCTGCCATGTGGAGACCCATTTCTCATCCAAGATGCAGCACCCGGGGCTTCTCTGCCGCCTCTCTGCAAGCCTTGGGGCACCAGACCCCAGAGCTCCCAGACAGTTCAGCCTCCTTTAAAGGCATTTTGTTGCTCTCATTGCTCTCAGACGGAGGCCTCCGGAAGCCGGTGGCTCCACCAGAGAAAGGAGGCTGCCCAGGGAGGCCTGAGGAGCCAGGAGAGGAAAGAGGAAACAGACTGTGGAGGTGATAGTGAGGGTCACCGGTCACCCACCTGGAGCGGAACCTTCCCCTTTGGACAGGCCCAGAATGATTTAGAGGCTGGCTGCTCTGTGACCCAGCTGACCCAGGGCTGGCCACTCCTTAGGAGCCCAAGCAGCTGCTGGAGCATCCATCTGCCTGCCCGAGCTGTGCCCAGTCCCTCCACTCCGGCAAAGGCGGCAGGGCTGCTGCTTCCTCAAACGTCCCTCCCCAGTGACCCGGGGCCGGGCGGCGTCTCCTTGGGCTGCTGCTCAGGGGGAGCAGGGAATGGTGAGTCTGGCCGGGCTCCCCACCCAGCCGCCATCCTTGGCACAGGCACTCTCCAAAGTGCCTTTGCTCATCATGTGCCATGGCGGCGATGATCTCACTGCCATACTGGACAGCCAGGCCACGTCTGTCCCTTGATGTCAAGTGGCCATCACCAGGCCACCTGAGGCAGACGGATGTCTCATCAGCAGACTCATGGAGGGCAAGTGGTCAGCGGGAGCCCTTCATCTGTCAGCACTCAGGACCATGAGGCAAAGGCTGAGAAGGGGCCTGACCAACGCCTGAAGGGGGGGGCGGGGCTGAGGGTCCCACTTCCCGGAATTAGCCTGGGACAAGGGCTAATTCACTGGGAGATGGAGAGACCCTTGCAGCCATCGCAGCCCATGGCCTGGGGCCCCAGTGTGGACGCTGCCCCCGTGAGGCAGCCTGAATCCCAGCCCAGCTGCTGGCAGACACAGAGGCAGGGAGTGGCGGGGAGATGGTGACAGTCCCTCTCTCGGTTATTGCTTGCATGTCACCTGCCAAGGAACCTCAAACTCGGACCCCCAAGATCGGACCCCCACCTCGCCCTTGGGTAGAGTTTGGAGGCACGGAGGTGTTGGGAATGGGCCAGAGGGACCCGAGAGGGATGCCAGGTCTGGGCCATCTAGTGACCTGTCTTAAGGGAAGTGAGCGCTCAGGCCGAGTAGCGCCCACCCGCTGCGGAGGGTGCGCTCACTCCAGGTTTGCTTGCGGAGGAGCTGAGCGCTGAGCAGTTAACAGGCAGGCACAGGGCCCTGGAAGGGACGGCGGTTACTTGGTCCACTGAGCCTGCGCTGCATTTTCGCCCCGACCTCGCGAGCTGCGGTGCAGCTTGGGGCGGGAAGTTGCCGCCCAGTGGGTCTGGGGTCCAGGTCTAAAGCCGCCTCTGCGGCCTCCCACTCCCGTCCTCTACCATCCAGCGTGAACCAGGAGACCAACCCCCGGCGCCGCCACCGGCCCTCGGCGGGAGCCGGCGGCTGGCAGGAACGGTGCGGGGGCGCCCTCCAGCGGCCGCGGCCGGGAAGGCTGCCGACCGGAAGGCCCCGAGGCGCGGGCCGCTCGGGGAGCGCTTGGGCTGGCGGGGCCTGGGGCTCCTACGCGCCCCAGTGCGGGGCCTCGCGAATGGCTCCCCGTGTCACTGGCTGGATTGCAGGTAACTTGGGGACCAAAAAAGGAGCTGCCCCGTGAGAGTAAAAAGCCAGACGCCTCTGGGGGTGACTGCTCGGTTCCTGCCTGGAGCCCCAAGGGGGCGAGGCTGAAGAGAGGGACCTAGGGAGGAGTGGAGAGAGCATTGCCGGGAGCTGGGGGAGCATCTGATCAGGAACTGGAGGAGCACCAGGTCAGGAGCTGAAGGAGGAGCACTGGGTCAGGAGCTGGAGGAAGAGCTCTAAGTCAGAAGCTGGGAGAGGGGCACCGGGTGAGGAGCTGGGGGAGCACTCAGCCTGGAGCTGGTTCTAGTTGTATCCCCATGCGGTGCAGTTGCGTCCCCCCGCCTGTCTCCTTGGTGGACACAGCCCCGGGTCTGGTATGCCGCCGAGCCAGGCGCCCCGCCCACCCCGCACATCTCCTGGCCGGTGAGAACTGGAGACATTCCTCGCACAGCAGCCTGTAGGCCCACCCAGCGGGACCCAGTGCCTCCCTAGGAGCTGAGACCCTGCCGCACCGGCCACGAGCACTTCTGGAGCGAAGGGACGGCAGACGCTGTTTCCAATTTTACGACTTTAAATGTTTCTACAGCTTTGTTGAGATATAATTCACGCACCATACAATTCATGGTTTCTCTATTATTACATCATTAATTTTTAAAGTTGTGGTAAAATGTATATAACATAAAATTTGCCGTTTTAAAACCACTTTTAAGTGCTCAGTGGCATTTAAGTACATCCAGTGTTCTGCAACCATCACCACTATCCATTTCCAGAACTTTGTCCTCATTAAGCAATAATTCCCCATTGCTCCCCCCACCCCCAGCCCCTGGTAACCTCTCATCTACTTCCCATCTCTAGGAATTTGCCTATTCTAGATGTTTCATATGAGTGGAATCATACAGTATTTGTCCTTTTATGTCTGGCTTATGCCACTCAGCAGTGTCTTCAAGGTTCATCCATGTGGTAGCACGTGTCAGAACTTCGTTCCTCTTCTTGGCTGAGTAATATTTCATGGTATGGCGAAAGCACCTGTTGTTTCTCCATTCATCTGCTGATGGACACTCGGGTTGCTTCCACCTTTTCCCTGGTATGAAGTGTTACCATGAACACTGGCTACAGTATCTGCTGGAGGATCTGCCCTCACTTCCTCTGAGTGTGTCCTCAGAGTGGAAGGCAGTTCTATCTTTAGCTCTCTGAGCAGGAAGGAACTGTTTTCAATAACGCTGCCCCAGTGCTGTGTGAGGGTTCCCATCCTCGGCATCCCCACCAACACGTTACTTTCATCCCTATTATTATTGTATAGCATTTATTTTTAAAAAGTAATATTTTCATTACAAACTATATATTCGATGAAAAGAATTTAAAAGCTACAGAGAAGAGAACCGTTTTGTATTTTCCTCCAACCCTTCCACCTAGAGGTGACCACCGCTCATTTTGGGTGAGATTGTTGCTTTCTATCTAGCCTTGGTTTTGGAATGGCGAGGGGCGAGCAGGGACGACAGGGGCAGCCCCCGCAGCCTGGGGTGGGGTCCTCTCGGAGGGGCGAGGCCTTCGCGGCGGGCAGACCGCGGTGCTGCGCACATGTCCGTTATCCGGGGACGCCCAGGACGGAGTCGCGCCGGCGGCCGCGCTTCCCTCAAGGAAGGTGGGCGGAAAGGCGGGAGGAGCCCCCGTCGCCGCCGGGCTCGCCAGAAGCGGCGCGCCCGTTGGCCGAGAGCGCGGCCGCCCTGGCCAATCAGGGGGCGGCGGCCCAGCGCCCAATGGGAGCGCGGCGGGCGGGGCGGTGCCGGGCGCGTGCGCACTGGGACCTGCGCGCGGCCCCACCCCGCCGCTCGGGGGCGGTCCGTGTGCCCCCGGTCCTCGTGGTCTTCGAGTGGTTGTGAGCGCGGCCTGCGTTGGCAGTCCAGGCGCGGGCCGCGGGCCTCGCAGATGCGCCGCCCCTCCCTCCTGGCCGTGCCCGGGTCCCCCGCCCTGACCGAGGGTCGGCGCTCGCCCGCCCCCGCGCCCCCGGCCCGGCATCCGCGCCCCCGGGTGCCCCAACCTCCAGCCAGGACCGGGAGGCGGAAGCACTGTTTTGCCGCGCAGCTGTCATTACTGTAGGAGAATAAACGCTTCAGCACAAAGGGAGACGCAGAATTTACGAGACGGCCCCTCGGAGCCGGGTGGGCGACATCTGGCCGCGGCGTTCTGCGAGGGGTCCCTTTATCCCGAGACAAAGGAGCCCCGGGCCCGCGAGGCCGTCGCGGCGGGGGTCCGTGTCTGCCCTACGGGCGGGCGCAGGGGCTCTCGGCGGCGTCTGGCGACCCCCGGGTTCGGGGCGGGCCCCCCCCGGTCTTTCTCCGCCCTCGCCCTCCTCCTCTTCTTCCCCTTCCCTTGCCCCCTTTTCTTCTTCCCCTGCCTTCCCCTCCCCCCGCCCCGCCGCCGAGCGGCATGGTTGAGAAAAGGCTCCGGGAGAATTTTCATGAAGTCACCTCTGCTTCGGGGACTAACTGATAGAATTAGGGGGCGCCTGCGACCCCCGCCCCTTCCGCGGAGATAACTTATCCCAGGTTCTGAAGGGCCCGCGGGGACCGGGGATCTTCCAGGACAGGATCTTGTCCCTTCCCTCGGGAGTCCGGCCTCTGGCGGGTCCGGCAGCCCCGGTGCCCACCTCTGTCCTGCCGCGCGCTCCCGCCTCGGGCCCGCCCAGGTGGCCGGGCGGGGCTCTGCCAAAGACCGCAGGGACCCACAGCCTCGGCGCGGAGGAGCTCTCGTTTGTGCCCAGGCCGCCGCTGACCGAGAGTGAGGGACCTCCAGGAAGGGGAATGGGCTGAGAGGGCCGACGAGCAGGTGCTGCCCCCCGCTCCCTCCTCCCGGGAGCCCAGTTCGGTCCTGGGAGCCTTTGGATAGGGACATGGGTGTCAGGACCGGCAGCACCAAGTCCCTATGCACGATGGAGGCCGCGCTGCGGGGACAGGTGACTGCGAGGACAGCAGGAACCGTCGGCCCCATCCCCCTCCCTGTCCCCCTCCCTGTTACCCGAAGGCCTCGAGGGGCGGTGTTAGACCCTCACAAGGCCTGGGCCTTTGCTCCCCAAGGGCTGCCAGGGTGTGGATCAGAAACCCCAAGTCCCAGTGGGGAGGGAGGACTGGCAGACCAGGAGGTCCTCAGAGAGGCCTGTGGACCCAGGGCTGGGGGAGGCTCTGCCTCCAACTGGCTCCATAAACCTCTGTAAGTCACTCTGCTCCCAGTCTCAGGGCCCGCTCCCCAAACTGGGAATCCCCTTTAGCTGCCTGCTTGCACCAGGAGAGAATTGACACCTGCCACCCAGTCCTCAGAGAAGTCCTCCCTGGAACCACAGGCCCCACCTACTTTGCCCTTCTCTCTACTCTGTCTTGCCACCATCTGGTGGCCCCAGACTCTCATGGCTCCAAACACACTGGCCTCCCTGCAGTTCCTGGAATACACCCAGGCCTGCGCACACCCCAGGGCCTTTGCACCGTTTCTCCCTCTGGAGACTGCTCTTCTCCCATCGGCTTGCTGCCCCCAATGTCCTCCTTCAAATCTTTGCTCAAATGCTGCCTTTTCTGAGGGGACTTCTCTGGCCCCCTATTGAAACTTTCAACTTCCTGACTCCCTGTCCCCTCGTCGTCTAGTCCCAGCTTTGTGGCTTTGTTTCTCTGCAGCTCTCATCTCCTCTAACCTACTGCATGGGTGTTTCCCTCAACGAGGATGTGAGTTCTATCCACCCGTCGTGTTTCCGGCTGTGTTCTGCCTGGCCCCCAGGGGTCCCTCGCTAAGTGTCTGTTGACAATAAAGTAGTGAATATGAATCCACATAACTCTGTAGACCACCCTTCAGATCAAGGTCGACCCTCCTCCCCGCCCCACACCAGAGCCTGTGCTGGGGTAACAGACCAGCTGCTGTGTACAACATACACGGTGGGATATTAACATTCTCAGCCTGTCAGAGGATCTTTATTAATCAGCGAGGAAAGACAACAGCCCCTCAACAGAAGATCGGCAACGGTTGTGAAGAGACATTCCACGACGGCCCCAGACAACGGAGAAGATGCTCCAGCCCTCCCCGAGCAGATGTGCACAGACAACCAGGAGATGTCATTTCTCACCTTCCAGATTGGCAGACATCACGGGGTGGTCGTGGCTGGTATTGGGGGATGCAGGGAAAAGGCGCCCACAGGGAAGGAGGGAGGCAGGGCAGTGGCCCCGCAGAGCCCTTGCAGGTTCGTGCTGAGGACCCTGGAGAGCACAGCCAGTGGGGGCCGTCTCAGCTCCAGCTCCCAGCTGCTGAAACCCAAGCGCAGCTCTGACAGGTGCCCAGCTGAGCTCAGGCTGCTGTGTAACCGCACAGGAGAGCCCGACCCTGAGGGCAGCTGGTGAGACCTTCCCCAGCCAGGACGGCCCCTCCTGCCTGCGCCCTGCGCCTTCCTCGGCTCTTCCCAATGCCCTTTGTATTGGATGTTCCCGAGATACCAGCTGGGCAGAGACACCCCTCTCCAGCCTGGCCAGTGGGTGCCAAGTCTGGGTGGCAGCTCCACTCCCAACCCCAGTGGAGGGGCCTACAGGCACCGTGTGTGGTTGGTGGGAGGCAGCCAGGGCAGCCCCAGAAATACTGATTAAGGAGCTGATAAATCACAGCTCCACCGGCTTCCTGCCCTCTCCCATCCGCAGGGCTGCCTGATGTTTTTTATATTGATGCATTTAATTTCTCTTTAAAAATGGGCAAGACTGCTTGTTTGATTTCCACAGGGGCCACTCTGGGCAAAGAGCTGACAAATTATCTCCTGACCCTGGACGGCTGATGTAATGGGTCCCCGGCAGCGAGGGCCCTGTCCCTGTCACCCTGATGCTCCTCAGTTTGGCTCTGGGCCACTCCCCATGCGGTGACATCAGAGCTGGTGCTGTCCTTGGCAGCTGGCTCATTTGCCCACAGCTGTGGACCTCCCTCAGTCCCAGAGACCCCAGTCAGGTGGCAGTGCCTGGGCCCTGGCCTCTCTCGGCTGTGCCTCCCAGGGGGACAGGAGGTCTTGGGGCTGGGGTCGGTGGGGGTGCTGACCCCTCCTTGGGCCTGACAAGGCTGCAGGGACAGCATGGATTATTCTTTTGCCTAAGTCACCAAGACAGGCAAGATCTTTGAGTGTCACAAAAAGGGATTTATTTGCAGGAAATGAGTATTTTCAGCAAAAAATCTGGAGGAAGCATTCAAGGGAATACTTTGTCTACACCGGACCACCTGAGCCTGTAGGACCTCCCAAGAAAAGATCCAGAAGAATCCCAGCAAAAGAGCCACATTCTACTTTCTAGCTGTGACCCTCAACCTGTTTCCAGTGGACTTGAGGCCTCTTAATAACAAAGGTGGCTAATTAGCTCTTAAACACAGAGGCAAGCAGCCATGGGTGGTGGGCCCCAACAGCCCCACCTCCCGGTCCTCAGGCCCCTGTGTCCCCTCCAACCCTGTGCCAGGAGGTCTGTGTGACCCACGGCACTGCTGAGATTAGGCTGTAGACACCTCCGTTCTCTCTTGCATCACAGGAACGGAGGCCTCCTGCCACCAGCCACACGAGCCAGTCCCAGTTAAGTCTTCAGAGACCACGGCCCAGCCCACAGCTTGACCACAACCTCATGGAAGACCCTGAGCAAGGACCACCCAAGGAAGTGGCTTCCTGACCCTCAGATACTGTTGTCTTAAGCTGCTAAGTTTCGGGGCAGTTTGTTCCACAGCAGTGCAGATGCACCGCGGGAAGAAGCACACAGCGTAGATATAGCTGGGCGCCTCCAATGAGCTGGTTATAAAAGCAGGAGTGGGGCCAGCCCGGTGGTGCAGCAGTTGAATTCACCCGCTCCGCTTCGGCGGCCTGGGGTTTCACAGGTTTGGATCCCGGGTGCCGACCAACGCACTGCTTGTCAGCCATGCTGTGGTGGCGTCCCATATAGAGCAAGATGGGCACCGATGTTAGCCCAGGGCCAGTCTTCCTCAGACAAAAGAGTAGGACTGGCAAAGGATGTTAGCTCAGGGCTGGTCCTCCTCTCACACACACACACACACAGAAGAGGAAGGAACCCTGTGGCTACACGGTTTTCCCTTTCTGACAAAGGACAGAGGGTGGAGCCTGGACTTGGGGTCAGAGCCCTGGAATGGAGCCTGCAGGACCCCTCTCCAGCCACGGCCTAGCCCTGCAAGTTCCCATCCCTGGGGCTGCCGGCCGGCTCTCCAGCCAGCTGTCCCGTGCTCCTTCTGCCCGTCCTGTGCACTGGAAGGCACCTGCTCCTGCCCACCTTCCGGGAGATTCTGCCCACACAGGCACCTGGAGGCAGGCCCGCCAGCCCCCTGGCAGCAGGCATTCCCCAGGCTCAGGGATCTGCTCACCACCAGAGGGGCTGTCTGCAGACCCAGCACTGCACTTGGCATACAGTGGGTGCTTAATGAAAGTTTGCTGACTCAGGGCACATGTCATCAACTTTCAGTCTCTGTTTTTAATCAGAAAGCGGAGGTGGAGGGGAGATAATAGCCCTTCCTCTTTTACAAGAGTTAACTCATTAATCCCCATGCTGCCCCTGAAGTAAGTACTCCAGTATTAGGATGCCCACCATACAGATGAGGAAACCAAGGCACAAAGAGGCTGAGGACTAACTAAGACCACACAGCTGTTAAGTGGCAGAGCCAGGATTCAGACCCTGGGAGTCTGGCTCTGAAACCATGCTCACAACCACTGCATTACTGCTTCCCACCTGTTGGGGTGGCCACCCATCAGCCATGCCCCCCCCCCCCGCACTCCTGCATTAGCCACCATGCACCTGGGGCCAGCCACCAGGGCCCCACAAGACAACTGGATCAATGCTACCTCCCCTCCAGGTGATTGGTCAAGCAGTCCAGGCCTCAACCAATCAGAACACAGTTCTCTCTGACCACGGATCAGCGTGGGCCTGGTGACTTTAGGTCTAATCCTGCCTGATCCTCTTGAGCAGTGTGGGGTAGAGGGGCAGGTCTGCAGATGCTGCAGTTACTTTGCCACCTTGAAGCCAGGACGGGCATAAAGCAGACGTCTGGGATGGGCAGAGCTGAGAAAACTTGTGGAGCCCTGATCAAACTGTGCCTGAAGCCTACATCAGTTACATGAAGCTTGATGTAAGACAAGGGCCAAATACGACTTCCCACTCTCACCCCTGCAGCTCAGCCTATGCTGGCAGATCAAACATTTCCATTGAGACCTGTATCTTGAAGTAGCAACAGAAAAGACCCCAATTCTTTGCATCTGCAGCAGTTGCACTGATAGTTTGGGGCTCCAGAGCAGAGGGTGCAATGCCAGGAGACCCCACAAGTGGACCACCTGGGGTGCACCCGGGCTGGATGTCTGCTTCCTTGGGTTCCTGCCCACCTGCAGGGAATGGCTCTCAGCTTCCTTGTGGCTCCCTCCAGTGGGCTGCCTGATATCTTCCCCAAACCGTCTTTTCTTACTTTGTTACCCAGAGTTGTGTCTATTGCTTACAACCAAGAATCCTGTCTGAGGACATAATAGCCTGTAGTGGCTGTTGTGGTACATAAAAGTGACAGCCTTTGTAAGCCATCGGGCATCGTGCAGATACACACATTTGTCTTCAGAGGCAAGCCCAAGTGTGCTCAGGTAGGAACGGGGTATTTGTTATGAATGAGTTCAGATACAAGTAACAGAATACCCAATTAACAGGAGATTCACCTCCTAGGGGCTTACTTTCCTCCTCTAAGCAGAAATCCAGAGGTGGAGGGGTGTCCCCCCTCAGGGGCCCAGACTCCATCAGTCTTTCTGCTCCCACATCCATAGCAGGTAGACTTGGACTTTCGTCCTCATGGTTTGCAAGGTGGCTGCTGGGACTCCAAACATCACATATACCTCCACAGTCAAGGCATGAAGAAAGGAGGAAGAAGCAGGGCCAGTTGCATCTGCCCCCTTTTATAGGGAGAGAGAAACCTTCCCCAGAAGCCCCTGCAGCAGATTCTCCCTGAGGCCTCGGTGGCCAGAACAGGCCACACAACTTCCTGCCCTATGAGGGGTTCTGAGACAGCAGAGAACCAGGGTATCATGCTAGGCCTGGCGGCCCCAAAAAAAGTGAGGTTCCACAGGCAAGAAGAAGTGGGAGGGAACATCAGTGGGCCACAGGTGTGCCTGCCACAGGTGGAAGACCCCAGCATATCCAGGCAGGAGAGGAATCTTTTAACTAGAAACTAGGAGGCTCACAGATTACCAGGCAGGGGGGAGTCAGGATTGAGGGTCCTGTAGCTGGGTGGGAAGCCCGAGACCCTGCTGCAGAGCCGGACAGGTGAGCACAGACCACGTCAGAAACCACCAATGCTACACGCCAGGTGCCCACTAGGCCCTCTGCGCCCCTGCTGTCCCCCCTGCTGTCAGCCTGCCAGCACCCATTGCCAGAGTGGGCTCTATGCTGCCTCTGCTCACTGTGAGATTCAAGGCTAGAGGTGGATGCACCGGGCTGGTGGAGCCTGGGTCCTTGGGCTTAGGTGACAGGGAGGTGCCTTACCCTGCTAGACTAAATGAGCAGAACTCTTTGGAAAGCAATTCGGCAATGCATGTGAAGAGCCCACAAACGGCTGT
Organism: Tapirus indicus; assembly: GCA_031878705.1. Lineage (NCBI taxonomy): Eukaryota > Metazoa > Chordata > Mammalia > Perissodactyla > Tapiridae > Tapirus > Tapirus indicus. The sequence goes on from CM062932.1 coordinate 59,321,138, forward strand.
TCCTGGTGGCCCAGGAATCTCCCCTTAGGTAATCTCTCTTACGGATGCTGGTAAGAGTGGTGGGCAACCTCTAACACTCATGTCGTTACAGCAGGGTTGATTATAAGCACATGTGGCAGCAACTGCCCTCTCCAACGAGGAGAGTATGTGAGTCTTGGCCCAGCATCTCACAAAGAACATTTAATAACCTGGGAAATGCTTAGGTGAACCTGGCAAGTGAAAAGAGCAGGCTGTACCTGCCGTTGTCTTGGCAAAGCCTGATGAAGTATTATTTATCGAAAGCAAGAAAGCAGTTGCACAGGCCTGCCTGATTTGAACTTAGTTGGCAGAAAGGTTTGGAAGAGTCTCCACATTTAAACAGAAATTGCCCCGTGAAAATTAGGAAAAGTCTTAAAATGCAAATACCCTTGGAGAAAGCTCAAAGTTGGTTGGCTGAGAGGTTTCGAGAAGTGGGCGTTCCCAGACAAGTGCACAAAGATGCATAAAGAAGAATGCCCATCACTGTGTTGTAATAGTAAGAAACTTAAAGCCTCCTCAGTAGCCCAGTAGAGAGGTAGTTAACTGATGGTAAATTTCCACAGCAGAATACACATCTTCCTCGACTTAGGATGAAGCTATGTCCCGATAAACCCATTGTAAGTTGAAAATATGGTAAGTCGAAAATACATTTAACACACCTAACCTACTGAACATCATGGCTTAGCCTAGCCCACCTTACCCGTGCACAGAACACTGACGTTAGCCTACAGTGGGGCAAAATCACCTGACACAAAGCCTATTTTATAACAAGGTGTTGAATGTCTCATGTAACTTATTGAACACTGTACTGAAAGTGAAAAACAGAATAGTTGTATGGGTCCAGAAGAGGTGTAAGTGTCTTGGTTATTCACCCTCGTGATTGTGCAGCTGACTGGGAGTTGAGGCTCGCTGCTGCTGCCCAGCATCAGGAGAGAGTATCTACCGTGTATCACCAGCCCTGGAAAAGATCAAAATTCAAAATTCGAAGTATGGTTTCTACTAAATGCACATCACTTTTGTACCATCATAAAGTCGAAAATTGAAAGTTGAATCATTGTAAATCTGGGACTGTCTGTCGCTAACATGTTGATAAAAGAAAAATCAGGTCATGGAAGAATATATCCCTTATGGGTAAAAATATGACAATATATACATTACAAAGTATAGAAGGGACTTCTGATTCTGGCCATCAAGGGATAACTGATATGGGATTTGCCCTCTTACCATAAACAACTAGAAACTTGGAAAGAAAAAACATGAAGCAGCTGTTTTTAGACACTGGACAATAGGCAGCTCAGGACTGACTCCTGAGAGAAAGAAAACATCAGATGGAGCCCTACAATTATCTGGCTTTCCGCCTGGAGGAAGTTTGTGGACTGAAGCACAGAACACAGAGATCTTGTGGGTTGAGACACAGAGATTAGAGTCTGAAGAGGCTGAAATGGTTGGAATTTGCAAGGCAGAGTGCCTGAGTGGAGGAAGCTATGCAGAGAATGAGCTCCAGAAATCAACATAGAGGTCCCCTTAAGGCTTTTGGTGAATTTTAAACTGTGCACATGTACAAGGAAACCCCACAAGACTCTGCAAAGAATGACTCCTGGGGAGCTCTAAAGGCGAACAATCCCCAGAGCCCATGCAGGACGACAGACACTGGGTTCCCAACAGACCTCATCAAACTCTCAAGGCATTCAGCAGATTCCACAAGAGTCATTAAAGTGGGACTAAACTGCCCCAGAATAAAAGGCTAGTCTAGACTCACTCTAACAAAGCTTATAATCACTTCAAAAAGATCAAACTGCTATGCAAGTAAGTTGACTTCCTGTCAAAACAAACTTCAACACTCTAAAAAAAGGACAATAAAATCCAGAGATTGAACAATATAACATTTACAATGTCCAGCATTCAGTGAAAATTTTCTAGACATGTGTACAAGCAGGAAATTGTGACTCACAACCAGAAGAAAAAGCAGCCAATAGAAACAGACCAAGATGTGAGAGGGACGATAGAATTAGCAGACAAGAACTTTAAAACAGAGATTATATGTGCATTCATGAATTTAAAACAAAATATGAACATAACGAGGAGAAAGAGATGCTATAAAAGAAGCCAAATGGAACTTCTAATGCTGAAAAATACAATACCTGAAATTAAAAATGAAATATGGACTTAGCAGATAGACAAGCAAAACAAAAAATCAGTGAGCTGGAGGATCCAATAATAGAAACTATCCAAACTAAGCCACAGAGAGAAAAGTACTAAAAAATGAATAGAACCTCAGTAACCTGTGGGACAATAGCAATTAGTCTAACATACATATTATTGGAATCTCAGAAGAATAGGAGAGGATGACAGAAAAACTTTTGAAGAAATAATGACTGAATTTTTTCCAAATTTTTTGAAAACTATAAACCCAGAGATCAAAAAATTTGACAAATTCTGAGCAAGATAAAGATAAAGAAAACCACATCAGGACACATCTGAATCAAAATTTTGAAAACCAGCGATTAAGAGAAAAGCTTAAAAGCAGCCAGAGAAAAGAGACATGTTTTATTTAGGGAAACAAAGATAAGAATGACTACTGACTTATTGCAAGAAACAATGCAAACCAGAAGACAAAGAAATAAATTGCTAAAAGAAAAACAACAACAAAAAAAACCCCCTGTAAACTTAGAATTCTATATCCAGAGAAAATGCTCTTCAAAAATGAAGGCAAAATGAAACATTTTCTGAAAACAAGGCTGAGATAATTTATGGCTGGCAGTCCTGCACTACAAAAAATGCTAAAGGAGGAGCTACAAACTGAAGGAAATTGATACCAAATGGAAATAAAGAGTGCCAAAAATGCGAAATATGTGGGTAAAAATTTTACTTTTTAAAATATAGTTGACTTTAAACCAAAAATAATAGCAATGTATTGTCAGGTTTTAACATATTTAGAAGTAATATATGGCAAAATTAGCAGAAAGATGAGAGGAAGAAAAGAGAAATGTACTATTTTAAGGTTCTTACATTATATATTGACTGGTAAAATTATATTTGAAGGTAGACTGTGCTATGCTTTAAATGTATATCATAAACCCTAGAGCCAGAGAGAGAAAGAGAATGAGAAAAGATTTACTAAATAAGCCCATAGAGGAGATAAAATGGAATACTAAAAAATACACAATAACAAGAGGGTAGAACTTAATCTCAACTATGTCAACAATTGCATTAAATGTAAATGGTCTAAACACTCCAATTAAAAGTCAGAGATTGACATATTGGATGAAAAAACAAGACCAAAATAACTGATGTCTGCAAGGAACACACTTTAAATATAAATAGGTTAAAGGTTAAAGAATGGAATATGTTATGCCATGGAAGCACTAATCATAAGAAACGGGAGTTGCTATATTAATGCCAGAGAAAGTAGATTTAAGGACAAAGAATATTATCAGAGGCAAAGACACAACAATCCTAAAAGTATGTACACCTAGTAACCAAGCTCCAAATACAGGGGACAAGATCCCACAGAAAACTCACAAGTAGAATTGGAGATTTCAACAACCTTCTCTTAGAAATTGAGACAACAAGTAAAGAAAAATTAGTGAGGACATAGAAGACTTGAACAATACTCAACACCATCAAAACTTGACCTAATTGACGTTTATAGAACCCTGCACCCTTGGGACCAGCCCAGGGGCATAGTGGTTAACTTCATGCATTCTGCTTTGGCAGCCCAGGGTTCACCAGTTCAGATCCTGGGCGCTTACCTACACACCCCTCGTCAAGCCATGCTGAGGCAGCGTCCCACATAGAGCAACTAGAAGATGCACAACTATGACATACGACTATCTACTGGGGCTTTGGGGAGAAAAAAAGGAAAAAGGAGGAAGATTGGCAACAGATGTTAGCTCAGGGCCAATCTTCCAAGAAAAAGAAAAGGAACCTGACACCCAGCATGGCGGAAGGCACATCCTTTTCAAGTGCACAGAGAAAATTTACTAAGATCGATCAAATTCTGGGCTATAAAATGTCTCAATAAATTCAAAAGGATTGAAATAATATAGAATATGTTCTTTGACCACAACAGAATTAACATAGAAATTAACAACAAAAAGATTCTGGAAAAATTTTAAGTATTTGGAAGTAAATAACATATTTCTAAATAACCCATGGATTACAAAAGAAATCACAAGAGAAATTAGAACATATTTTTAACCAAATGATATCAAAAACACAATATATCAAAATTTTGGAGATGCAGCTAAAACAGTGCTTAGAGGGTACATATAGTTTTAAATCTTTATATTAAAAAAAAAGGTCCAAATAAATTATCTGTGTTTCTATCTTAAGACCTGGGAAATAGAAAAGCAAATGAAACCCAAAATAGAAGGAAGGACAAAGAAAATAGCAAAAATCGACCATAATGATATAAAAAATGAATAAGCAGTAGAGAAACATCAATGAAACCAAAAGCTAGTTCTTTGAAAATGGCAATAACTTTGATAAACCTCTAGCTACACTGGTGCTGTGGGCTGAATTGTGTCCCCCAAAACTCATACGTTGAAGTCCTAACCCCCGGGACCTGAAAATGTGTGCTTGGAGAAAGGGCCTTTAAAAAGGTGATCAAGTTAAACCGAGGTCACGAGGGCGGGCCCTGATCCCACGTGACTGATGTCCCTCTAAGAAGAGATCAGGACACAGACACGCACCGAGGAAAGACCACGTGAGGACACAGGGGGAAGATGGCCGTCTACACGCCGAGGAGGGAGGCCTCAGGAGAAACCAGCCCTGCCCACACCTGGACCTCGGACTTCTGGCCTCCAGACTGGGAGACAGTGAATGTCTGTTGTTGACGCCGCCCACCTTGTGGTACTTTATCATGGCAGCCGCAGGAAACTAATAAAACTGGTCAAGAAAAAAAAGGAAAAATTGCAAGTCACCAACATCAGGAAAGACAAGAGTAGATGTGACTTTAAAAGGATAATAAGAGAGCATTATGGACAACTTTATGCCAATAAATTGGACACGTTAGATGAAATAGACAATTTTCTTGAAAGATACAAATTACCGTAATTGATAGAAGAAAAATTATGTATGTAAATACACATACACAGATAGATACATACGTACACCTATACATACATACATATATACATTCTCTAGGCCCAAATGGCTCCGCTGGTAAATTCTACCAAACATTTAAGGAGGCGACAACATCAATATTATACAAACTCTTTCAGAAAAATAGAGGAGGAAACACCCCTCAACTCATCTTGTCAGGCCAACATTACCCTGACACCAAAAGTTGGCAAAGATACAAGAAAATACTATTACGTACGAGCGAATATTACTCAAAAACACAGATTCAGAAACACTTAACATACTAGCAAGCCAAATCAGCAATATATAAAAGAATAACACATTATAACTAAGTGGGGTTTATCCCAGGAATACAAGGTTGTTTTAACATTCAAAAATCAATCAGTGTAATTCACTACGACAAGAGAATAAAGGGAAAAAACACATGATCTTCTCAAGGATGCAGAAAAATAATAATTTGACAAAATTCAACTCCTATTTATGATATATTTTTAAAAAGCTCTCATCACAATAAAAACAGAAGGGAACTTCCTGAATCTGATAACGAGCACCTGTGAAAACCCACGGCTAACCATACTGAGTGATGAAAGACTGGAAGATTGACAGCAGCCGCTAAGATAAGGAACGAGATGCCTGCTCTCATCACTCCTGTGCAGTTCGTTCAGGATCGTAGTGGAGGTGCCAGCCCTTGCAATAAGACAAAAGAAATAATAATTAAATTAAATTAAAGGCAGATATATATGAAAGAAAAAAGTAAAACATTCATTATTCACAGGATATGATCCTGTGTGTAGAACATCTGCTTCTAGAATTAACAGGTGAATTAGCAAGGTCACAGGATGCCAGGTCATTATGCAAAAATCAGTTGTTACTATTCTACTTACTAGTAATGAGCCATTGGAAAGTGAAAAGAACAATACCACTTACAAGTGTATCAAAAAACATCAAATACCTACGAATAAATTGAATAAAATATATTACTACCCCTCAACTGAAAACTATAAAATCTTACTGAGAGAAATTAAAGAAGACCTAAATAGATGGAGGGATATAAAATGTTCATTATTTGGAAGAGGCAGCATTAACTGGTAAGATGTCAATGCTTCTCAAACTGAACTGTAGATTGAATGCAATCCTAACCAAATCCCAGGAGACCTTTGTAGAAAATGACAAACCGATTCTAAAATGTATACGGAATGCAAAGGACTTAGAACAGCCAAAACAATTTTAAGAAAAAAGAACAAAGTTGGAGGACTTACACTACTTGATTTCAAGACTTAATATAAAGCTGAAGTAACCAAGACAGTGTGGTGTCAGTATAAGGATTATACACAGATCAGTGGGACAGAACAGAGAGGCCAGAAATAGACCCACTCATATAGTCAGTTGATTTTTGACAATAGTGTCAAGATAATTCAATGGGGAAAGGAGAGTCTTTTCAGCAAATGGTGCTGAAACAACTGGATATTTTCATGGGAAAAAAATGAACTCCTGGCGCTGGCCCAGGGGCGCAGCAATTTAGTTCGCACTTTGGCAGCCCGGTGTTCACGGGTTCGGATCCCGGGCGCGCGCTGACGCACTGCTTGTCAGCTTTGCTGTGGCGGCGTCCCATATAAAGTAGAGGAAGGTGGACACGGATGTTAGCCCAGGGCCGGTCTTCCTCAGCTAAAAGGGAGGAATTGGCAACGGATGTTAGCCCAGGGCCGGTCTTCCTCCCCCCAGCAAAAGAACTCTTACCTCACATCAGTCACAAAATTAACTTTAAATGAATCATACATCTAAATGTAAACATTAGAACTATAGAACTTCTGGAAAAAAAAAACAGAGGAGAAAATCTTGATGACCCTATGGTAGGATGCAAGAAGCACTAACGATAATAGGAAAAATGGGTAATTAGACCTCAACAAAATTGTAACCTTCTGTTCTTCAAAATGCACCATGAAAAACGAAAAAGCAAGTGATAGAGTGAGAGAAAGTATTTGCGACATATATGCATCTGATACATTATTAATATCCAGAATATATAAAGAACTCTTACCACTCAATAATAAAAAGCCCAACAACTCAATAAAAACAGGCAAAAGATTAGAACAAGCACCTCACAAAAGAAGATATAGAACAGGCCAAAAAAAACACATAAGAAGATGCTCAACATCATGATTTGTCAGGAAAATGCAAATTAAGACCACACTGAGATACTACTAACATCTAGGAAATGACTACAATTTTAAAACACCGACACCACCAAATGCTGGCAAGGATGTGGAACAACAGGAACTCTCATACGTGGCTGGTGGGAATACAAAACGGTTCAGCCACTTTGGAAAACAATTTGGCAGTTTCTTACAAAGATAAACATAATCTTACCATGCTATCCAGCAATTATGCTCCTAGATATTTTACCTGATTTGAAAACTTGTATCCACACAAAAATATTTATAGCAGCTTTATTTGTAATTGCCAAAAACTGGAAGCAAACACAATGTCCTTCAGCAGGTGAACGGAGAGACAAACTGGAAAATCCACACAATGAATACCGTTCAGTGATAAAAAGGAAGGAGCTGTTGAGCTGACACAAAAAACATAGAAGAATCTTAAATGCATGTTGCCAAGTAAAAGAGGCCAGTCTGAAAAGGCTCCATACTATATGATTCCATTTATATGACCTTCTAGAAAAGGCAAAACTATGGAAACGGTAAACAGATCAATGATTGCTGGGGTTTGGGGTGAGGAAAGAACATAAGTGATGAAGCTTGGGCATTTTTAGGGTGGGGAGACTATTGTTGATGGTACTGTGATGGTGGATACATGACACTGTGTATTTGTCAAAACCCATAGAACTTGACAGCAGAAAAAGTGAGCCATAATGTATGCAAACTTAAAAAAAAAAACATTTAGGAGATCAGGGGATCCCAGGAAGGAATGCAGACTGGGACAAAAGAATCTAGCTGCGTTACAAACGTTTGAAACCTCCTCACCAAGGGGCTGGGGAAGGTGCTGACCTCAGTCACTTTGGCAATGAGTGGGGTCTGGGAGACTAAAGGCGCAGGGACTGACACAGACTGTGCTGTAGTCGCTGGAGTTGTTCTCCACGAGCTACTGGTCAATTCTGAAACCACTGTCCAGGTGCACTGGAGCTGAACCAATGAGCACATGGGTGGTGGGTGCTGGGAGGCAGGGTTCTCACTGCTGGAGTGGGAGTTTGCAGATAAACAAGGGGGAGCGTAGATTGATCCAGGAGGTGATGAGTTCGAGTTGGCAACATCAGTAGGAATTAATATTTAGCTTAATATAGATACAGATGGTTGCATACAGAAATATATGTGTGTGTGTGTGTGTGTGTGTGTACATGGATTAAGATGCACACATATCTCCTTCCTCTGTCACCTGAAAGGGCCTAGAAGCAAGGACACCCAGGTAGCAGTGAGCACACCCAGCGCCCAGATCTTGGTCTCTAACACTATTCTCTAATAAAAGGAACCAGAGCTCTTTGGAGAAACAGCTGATTCTAGGACTGAGACAGGAAATGTACAAGGTGAGCCTGGAGCATCCTGCAGTGCCAGAAAGTAAGGAGGTGCTGAAACAAAAACCCACATCGGGGGCTGGCCCAGTGGTGCAGTGGTTTAGTTCACGCTTTGGCAGCCAGGGGTTCGTGGGTTCGGGGTCCCAGGTGCCCGCCGACACACTGCCTGTCAGCCATGCCGTGGTGGCGTCCCACATAAAGTAGAGGAAGATGGGCACGGATGTTAGCCCAGGGCCAGTCTTCCTCAGCAAAAGGAGGAGGATTGGCAACGGATGTTAGCTCAGGGCTGGTCTTCCTCACACACACACAAAAAAACCCACATCAGCAGGGCATGTCCAAGAGACAGAGGAACCAACTGAAGGAGCTCCCGACGGCCAGGCTGGGACAATTTGAGCAACAAAATAAATGAAGTAGTACTGGATGAAAACCCGAAGTATAAAGTAAATATCCACAAGTCCATACTGATGTAAATAGATGATTGAATAAATAAATGAATGGAGGAGAATACACAAATCTCCCGTGCAGAATTCTGAACAATTTACAGTCATGCACTGCATAACATTTCAGTCAACGACAGACCACATATATGACAGTGATCCCGTAAGATTAGCGCCATACAGCCTAGGTGTACTGTAGGCTTTACTATCTAGGTGTGTGTAAGTCCACTCTGCGATGTTCGCACAAGGATGAAATCGCCTAACGATGCGTTTCTCAGAACATGTCCCCATCGTTAAGTGACGCATGACTGTGTGTAGATTCTCCCTCCTCAAGGAGCATAACCCCTGACCCCTTAAACGTGGGCTGCGCATAGTGACGTCCTCCCAAAGAGCACAGGACGGAAAGGGAGGGGAAGAATAACAAGGGAGACACCTGGCAAACACAGCTCAGCCAGGTGACCAAGGTCACGTCACCAGAGACGAGTCCTGAGAGCACGGACCCCTGACAGGACGTGAGGGGGAGGCACTTGACCCTGCACTCTTCCTCCCCCAAACCCACAAGCCCGGGCTCATCATGAGCAAACATCAGACAAATCCCAGCAGAGGGACAGTCTACAAAGTCCCTGACCAGCACTCCGCAAAGCTGTCATGGTCATCTGGGACCAGGAAAGTCTAAGAGACCGTCACAGCCCAGAGGAGCCTGGGGAGACGGATGACTAACTTCAGGTGGGATCCTGGATGGGGTCCAGGAGTCGTAGAAGGACACTAGGGAAAAACTAAGGAAACTGAATCAAGTCTGGACTTTAGTTTGTATTAATGTATCAATATTGGCTCATTAATTGTAACGAACACACCATATTCATGTAAGATGTTAACAACAGGGAAAATTTGGTGAGGGGTGTATGGGACTGTATGTACTGTCTTTACAACTTTTCTGTACATCTAAAACTGTTCTAAAATTAAAAGTTAATTAAAATGAAAAGAAGGAAGGGAGAGAGGGAGAGAGGAAAAAAGAAAGAAAGAAAAATATAGAAAGATATGTTTAACTCAGGGGGTAGCATAGAATATTCCATATTTGGGTTGTTTTTTTTTTTTGGGGTGAGGAAGATTGGCCCTGAGCTAACGTCTGTGCCACTTTTCCTCCATTTTGTATATGGGATGCCACCACAGCGTGGCTGATGAGTGGTGTGGGTCTGCGCCCAGGATCTGAACCTGCTGAACCCCAGGCCGCTGAAGCGGAGCGTGCATGAAGTTAACCACTGCACCTCCGGGCCAGCCCCTAATTGTCTTTTCTTTTTTAAAACACAGGGAGAAAAATAAAGGATGTTAGTGCAATGCTCACAAATTTCACCTTGGTGGTTATGGTGGGTTTTTTTCCTTTACATTTGTCTATATTTTCCAAATGTTCTACCTTTGCAATCAGACATAATAAAGAAATATACGTCTGCTTCCCAGGGGCAGAATTTCCTCACGACTCAGCCTGTTTGAGCCTTCCACATTGTGGGGTCCTTTCCTTATGAGGACAGGGGCTCTGACGAGGCCAGGCCAAATTACCAAGTGCCATGGTCATAACGAGTGACCAACAGTTGTGGGGCCCTCTGCACCACCACAGCGCCAGCCCCACACAGCAGGACGGGCAGTCAGAAAGCCGGCCCAGCCTCCAGCAGCCCCTCATGTCCTGCTTCAGTGATGCGGCCCCCGGAGCCATCCCTCCTGGGCACTGGGAAGTCCGAGTTCTGCTGCCTTGGGCTCTGCCCTCCTCGGCAAGAGCCAGTGGGTCTGCGTGGACCAGGCCCCTGTCCTCACTGGCCAGCAGCAGTGAGTCTGGCCTGGGCAGAGGGGGCAGCAAAGCAGGAGCAGCCGTGGACTAGCGGTCAGGCTGCAGCACAGGCGGCTGTCGGACGGTGGACAGGATGACGCGGAGCTGTGTCCAGGGCCCCAGTCCCCACGCTGCACCCCGGACCACAGTGCTGGCCAGGACCCCAGGGCAGGGGCACTTGAGTCCCCCAGGGTCTTGGGATCCTAGAGCCTCTTCCAGAAGCACAAGCTGCGTTTCCAGAAAGGACAGGGATGGGGGCAAAGGGTGGGTGTGATGCTGGGGCGGTGGGCGGCTGAGGGAGGGGCAGACTGGACAGGGGCTGTGCTAGTCATGGGGCGCTTGCTGAGGTTTCACCTCGGACGGTCCAGCCCCCAGCCCCCAGGAAGCCCCTCCCCAGCGGGACAGCTGAGTCACTCCCTTCCCTGGGAGCAGGGGCCCCTGAGTGAGGGTCCCAGGGACTCGGGGCTGTCTCCCGTGGTCCCCACCAACTTACAGCTCAACACGAGCCTCTGCTCTGGGGGAGCCAGGGGGCGGGGCCACCTCTGCGCTTCCTATTCTCCAAAGGCACCTGCGGGCGGTGGCCAAAGCAGGGGTCACCCAGCCTTTTTACTGAAGTATAAATGACACCCAGAAAAGCGCACGTCGAACCTCCTCTTCACCAAGAAAGTCCGTGGGGAGTCTCCGGGCTGACCGCCTGTCTCCCTGCCCCTCCCAGGCCCATTCTTGAGGACGCGGGGCATTCTGCGGTTTCGGGGGAGATCCTGAGAGGCCAGACTGAGTCCCGCCCCCACCCCCGCCCCTTGCCGTGTCTGGAGCAGGACTGAACCCCCACAACGGCCCAGTTTACCTGTGAGGAGAATGTCAGGAGCCGCTTGGTGCACGCGCTCGATGAGAAAGCGGGTGCTCCAGAAGAGCTATCTGCAGACAGGGACATCACTGGTCACTCCACTGGTCACTCGTCTGAATCCAGATTTAACTGGGCGGCCTCTACTCCTATTTGCTGAATCTGGCAGCCCTTCCGTCTCTGCTCGGCCCCTTCCCCTGGGCACTGCCCCCTCGCAGAACTCCTTCTGGGAGCAGGGAACCGCCTCGAGGACCAGGTGGTCCCTGGTGACGGGACAGGGCCACGCCAAGGCTGGTTGGGCCGAGAGCTGGGCTGAGGGGAGGAGGTGGACCCGGGATCCCTCAGGAAGGGGAAGGAGCAGGTGGATGCTGGGGGCTCTGAGCCAGGAGCCAGTTCCTTCTGAGTGCTCCCAAGTAGCTGTGGACACCCTCTCCCTCCATCCACAGCTGGGGCTGGGGCCTCACCCCCACGGCGCTCCTTCCCCGTGGCTGACCCTGCCAGCCCTAGCGGGCTTCCTTCCCGTCTCGGACTCCCTTCTGGAGGAGTGGGCCTGCTCCCTGACTGAGAAGGGCTCTTTGCCAGGATCGCACTTCTGTGAGCAACACAGCATGTGTTTACGGCACTTGATGGTTTGCAAAACATTTTCATGACTGTGTCCCGTTTCGCCCTCACGCAGCCCTGCAGGCTCAGCGGAGGAGACATGCCCGTGGTCTGGTGGGTCCTGTTCCTGCTGGCAAACCTTCACTGGCGTGTCCACGCTGCCGTAATGGCCCACGTCCTGCCACCCTGGGCCCGTGGCCTACTCTGCAGCAACCCGGCCCCAAGGCCTTGTTAAGACTTCGCTGAGCTGTAGCAAAGGGAGTGTCCACTCAGGGTGAGGGGACACAGCGCAGAGGGGACACAGAGGGCCTGGCAGGGGCCTCCTCGGGCCATTCTCAGGGCTTTCCCCACGCACTGTCTCCCAACTTGGGGAGGGAACTGTGGCTGCTGGGAAGTCTAGAGCAGGGCACAGATCCTGAACCAGGGGGTGTCAGAGGGGAACAGCCACGGTGGGGAATCCCAGCCAGACTCTGACCCTGCAGGCCCGGAGGTGGTGCAAAATAGGGTGAGCAGGCTGGGCTGAGCCCAGGGCAGGCAGCAGGCAGTGAGCAGCCCACAACAAAAGGACAGGGAGGGCCTTTCTCTTCTGTCCCTCAGAAGAGACCCCCACCTCTGGGGTGGACACTGGGGCCTTGGCTTTCCTCTGGGGCTTCTGCTGTGGCTCTCTGTGCCAAGGGCCTTGGCCAGCTCCGGGAGGGAGGGAGCCAGGCTCCCTGGGGTGTGGAGCTGGGGGGGGGGTCAGAAACAACAAAACTGCCACGTAGCCAGGCTTCAACGTCTCAGTCCCCCGCCTGACCTCCGTGGCGACTGACTGGTACTTTCTGGACACTGCGCCCCCTCTGGGCTGAAGCCCTCCAAGTGGGCTAAGCTCAGGTGAGTTCATCCTGAATACCCCTCCATGCCCCAGGCTCCCCACCACCCATCCTGCCCAAGGCCACGGACGGGTACCGGCCCTCCCTGTTTCAGCTCTGCTCCCTGATTCTGAGCATAAGTGTCTCCCGGGTGCTTTGTCATATGGCCCTGAAGACAGGGACTGAGTCTGTGCAGACGAATCCCTGACATGTCCTGGGCACCTACTCCGTGCCAAGCAGGCCCCGGGTGAGGGGGTGAGAGACCAGCCCCTGCCCTCAGAGGGTGCGGCACACCCGCCAGGACGGCTACCACCACCAAGACGGAAAATGACACAGGTCGGCAAGGATGTGGAGAAATCGGAACGCTTGTGCACTGCTGGTGACAATGTAAAATGGTGCAGCCGCTGCAGAAAAGTCTGGCAGTTCCCCAAAAGAGTAAACATAAAATTACCATGTGATCCAGGATCCCACTTCTTGGTACCTACTCCAGTGAACTGAAAGCGGGGACATGAAGAGATACTCGTACAGCCAGGTTCACAGCAGCATGACTCGCAGAAGCCAAAAGGTGGCAACAACCCAAGTGTCCACTGACAGACGATGGATAAGCACAATGTGGTCTCTCCATACTATGGAATATTATTCCATCTTAAAAAGGAAAGAAATTCTGACACCTGCTACAACATGGAGGAAACTTGAAGACATGCTGAGTGTAATAAACCAGACACAAAAGGAGAAATATTGTATGATTCCACTTCTATGAGATTCCTAGAGGAGTCAAATTTATAGAGACAGTATCTTTTGATGCACAAAATTTTTAAATTTTCATGAGATCCAATTGTTTATTTTTTTTGTTACCTGTGACTTTGGTGTCATATCCAAGTAATCATTGTCAAATCCAATGTCATGAAGTTTTTGTCATATGTTTTCTTCTAAGAGTTTTACAGTTCTAGGCCTTACATTTAGGTCCTTGATCCTTTTTGAGTTAATTTTGTATATGGTGTGAGTTAAGGGGCCAACTTTCTTCTTTTGCATGTGGATACCCAGTTTTCCCAGCACCATTTGTTGAAAAGACTGTCCTTTCCCCATTGCATGGTCTTGGCACCCTTGTCAAGAACCATTTGATCCTATATGGGAGGGTGTATTTCTGGGCTCTCTGCTCTATTTCATCGGTCTATGTGTCTGTCTTTATGCCAGTACCACACTGTTTTGATTACTGCAGCTTTGGAGTAAGTTTTGAAATCCTGAAGTGTGGTGAGTCCTCAGCTTTGTTCTTCTTTTTCAAGATTGTTGTGGTTATGTGGGGCCTTTGAGATTCCATATGAATTTTAGGATGGATTTTTCTATTTCTGCCAAAAATGTCATTGAGATTTTGATAGGAATTGCACTGAATCTGTAGATCATTTTGGGTAATATTGATATTTTAACAGTATTGTCTTCCAATCCATGAACATGGGATGTGTTTCCATTTATTTATGACTTCTTTAATTTCTTTTAGCCAAGTACTGCAGTTTTCATTGTACAAGTCTTTCATGCCTTCCAGAAGCTCATTAAGCTGAACGGCATTTAAGACATTGTCAGCCTTTGAGGTTTCATCTTGCGTACGTTGCCTATTCATATGGCTTTTTCTCACTCGTCTACAGACTTTCCTGACTTGTTCTGTTGATCTGCAGTTCCGTGCAGTCTAGAGAGAATCCCTTGTTTTCGACTTCGAAGACGTTGCCTCCAGGTACCTGTCTGTCGACTTTGTTGATGTTCCTTCTTGAAGAGAGTTCCTTTTTCTTTTCGTGCAAGTTGGCAAAAACTATTCATGCCTTGCTTTGGTTGGAGCAGACTCTCGGTTCCAGAAGTCGTGGTGGCTTCAACTATCTTCCTTTCTTTCCTCAAGCTCCCTCTCTTTTCTCTAAGCTCCGCATTCCGGTGCACTCAGGACTCAGCAACCTGGAGAAACGATGCTGACAAACATGAGATTTTCCATAGGGACCTGAGGTGACGGCACTCGTCCTCACGAGGGCTCTGAGGGGAGGGGTCGCTGTGATGGGCCTCGCTGGGGCGGTGGAGCCTCTTTTTGGATGTGAAGAAACAGGACCTGCAGGCCAAAGCAGCGTGCCGCACCCCACATGTGCGGCCGGGTGGCTCCCCACGGCGAGACGTCCACACCGTATTCCTTCATTGAGTGGGTACAGTGATGGGGTCTGATGTCTGGTTAGTGCCCAAAGTGCCACAAAAAAATCCCTGTCTTCTGTCATACAGAAATCTTGCTAACCCAGAGGTGGGAGGGAGGGACACATGCCCCTAGTGTGCAGGCAGGGTGTCCGGGGCCTCGAGTCCTCACATCCTTGTCGACTGGTCTCCTGTTGCAGAATGGACAGACGCACCGAGCAGAGGCACTTGCCCACTGATCCCAACGCCAGTAAGGGTGGCGCCAGGACAGGGCCAGGCAGTGCCACCACACCAGCCACCTTTCTCTTCCTGGTTCATTAGTAAAGGTGTCCTCTCCTCCCCCGCTGTCCCAAGTAACATGCTGTCAACTGAGATGGAGCTGTCTCCTGTTCCCTGAACCCGCTCACACCGCGATAAAAGTTTTAGCCCTGAAAATGGAACGCTGCCCAGGGCAGTTTCTGATCAGTCGCTCCATGTTTCATGGGGAGTCACAGGGTTGCCGTGACTGAGATGCCAGCAGCACAGGGCTGAGCTTGGCAGGGTCCACTGTCTACTCACTCTCCACATCTCACTGTCACACGTTGTTGGGGCCCCTGCTCCTGACCCAGCCTAACAGATGTCTCTCTGCTCTCCCCTGGACTCTTAAGACCCCTCCGCAACTAACTGAAAGCGGGGCTAGAAAGCATCCCCTTCCGTGTAACCTGCTTCCCAAAGGCAAAGGCAAAAAGGGCTCATTAGCCTGTCTTAATGGGACAACTTTTTTCCTCCACGTTTCAATATTAAGTTCTCCCAAATCCTCAAGCTTTTCCAATCTAGTGGAATTTTACCTCTGACCCACCCGACTTGCAAAGAATTAAGTTTGAAATAGCTGCAGAAGATGCTAAACCTCTCATTGACAGGCCCCAAGGAGAAAGGTCTGGGAGATTTGCCTAGGAGCCCAGAGCTGGTTGGCCAGATTCACACCACCAGCATCCTGTGGCTCAGTAATCATGTTCTGTCCATGAATTCCATGGCTGCTGTTCTTTGGTATTCTTTCTAGAAAAGAGCAATCCCCAACCCCACTCCCACCTGAATGTAGAGACCTGAGAATTCTTATGGAGAACCCAAACGCTCCTGGTGGCACCACCTAACGCCAAATACTGAAGCACCCAGAACATCTCCTCTTTCTAGGAGCCCACGAGGTGGACTGGGTTATCTCCAACCCTAAAACTGTGCTGTGTGCCAGACCTCCTTGTCCTTAACTAACTACTCTCTGGTTTGAGACAAACCAAACTGTAGCCCATCCGAGCTGAGGCTGTCCCACCCACACGCCCAGGCAGCCCACCCCCCCAAGAGGAGCCAGCGCTCGGTTTACTGCAGCACTTTATTTCCTCACACAATGACGCGTTGCTGGGGCCTAATGTTCTCACATGACAGTAGAAAACCAAAATTTGTTGTCATCTCTTAAAGAATTGAGAATTGCGTACAAAAACCTTACATAAATTAAAAGAATGAATAAATTTACAGGTGTAAATGCAAACCATTTTCCAACTCAAGGCAAGTAACAACCCACGGTGTTCTGGCGGGAAAACATCAGGGGAGAAAGGAAAGTGGTCCTGAGGCTCGGCCCTTCCCAACCCCGTCAGACCGGCAAGACAGAAATGACAGCTGCTCAGGACTCACACACACCAGCCTCCAGAGAATGCTGGAACAGGCAGCCCTTACATGTTAATACCCTGCACAGATCGAGACCCTTGGCCTCCAGATTCTCCTCAAGCCAATGGACTTCTCTTCAATGTTCTCACCTCAGCCACCGGGTGACCAAGCCACACGTGCTAGGGATTTAAATCAAAGATATGTACAGGGTATTAAACACATACCAAAGTAACAGTTAACTTGAATACAAGGTCAAAATCAGCAACAAGTTCTACAATCCAGTGCTGATATCAGTTACAAGCTTCAAGGACAAATTTCTTTTCAAAGGCTTATTCCAGTTTCACGAGGCTAGCGAGTATACATTTGCCAGGGCAAATCGATACTTCTGAATTCACTCATGCAGCAGGTGCGTGGCATCTGCTCGCAGTCCGTTTAGAAGCATTTGCGGTGGACGATGGAGGGGCCTGACTCGTCGTACTCCTGCTTGCTGATCCACATCTGCTGGAAGGTGGACAGCGAGGCCAGGATGGAGCCCCCGATCCACACCGAGTACTTGCGTTCAGGGGGAGCGATGATCTGAAAAGACAAGACGGTGGCTTTAGCTCGTGGCACTCTCTTCTCGGCAAGGCCTTCTAGCCCAAGCCCACAGCTGCACGTGACTCACCTTGATCTTCATCGTGCTGGGGGCCAGAGCCGTGATCTCCTTCTGCATCCTGTCGGCAATGCCGGGGTACATGGTGGTCCCACCGGACAGCACCGTGTTGGCATACAGGTCCTTGCGGATGTCCACATCACACTTCATGATAGAATTGAAGGTGGTCTCGTGAATACCACAGGACTCCATACCTGAAACACAAAACCATCCCTCAGTATCACGTTCTCCTTCAAAAGAAAACCGTCACACCCCTTACGGCCTCCGACAGAACCTGTGCACATGCAGCCCAACACCTACCCAGGAAGGAGGGCTGGAACAGCGCCTCTGGACACCGGAACCGCTCGTTGCCGATGGTGATGACCTGACCATCGGGCAGCTCGTAGCTCTTCTCCAGAGAGGACGATGAGGCAGCGGTGGCCATCTCCTGCTCGAAGTCTAGGGCGACGTAGCAGAGCTTCTCCTTGATGTCACGCACGATTTCCCGCTCGGCCGTGGTGGTGAAGCTGTAGCCACGCTCCGTGAGGATCTTCATGAGGTAGTCCGTCAGGTCCCGGCCAGCCAGGTCCAGACGCAGGATGGCGTGGGGCAGGGCGTACCCCTCGTAGATGGGCACAGTGTGGGTGACTCCATCCCCAGAGTCCATGACAATACCGGTGGTGCGGCCAGAGGCATACAGAGACAGCACTGCCTGGATGGCCACATACATAGCCGGAGTGTTGAAGGTCTCGAACATGATCTGGAGAAAGCAACGCACTCCTCAGTCGGAGGCAGGGACCCGGGGCCACCCCATGCACACACACTACATGCCAGCATGCCACAATGTGATGTGTGGAGAAAAGAAAGGGGGCAGGCAGAAACACAAATAAGAAACCTTGAGACTTCAGGGAGGAAATGCCAGAAGAGGAACAGAACCCTGGAAATATCGAAAAAAAACTTGAATTTCAGAAAACAAAGCTGAGCAAAAATGACTTGTGAAGGAGAGCGAAAAGCGGAAGCGCGGGGCGGCGCTTACCTGAGTCATCTTCTCACGGTTGGCCTTGGGGTTCAGAGGGGCCTCGGTCAGCAGCACAGGGTGCTCCTCGGGGGCCACGCGCAGCTCGTTGTAGAAGGTGTGGTGCCAGATCTTCTCCATGTCGTCCCAGTTGGTGACGATGCCGTGCTCGATGGGGTACTTGAGAGTGAGGATGCCACGCTTGCTCTGGGCCTCGTCACCCACGTAGCTGTCCTTCTGCCCCATCCCCACCATGACGCCCTGGTGTCGGGGGCGCCCCACGATGGACGGGAACACAGCTCGAGGGGCGTCATCCCCAGCAAAGCCAGCTTTGCACATGCCAGAGCCATTGTCGATGACGAGCGCGGCGATTTCTTCTTCCATTGCGATCTGTTTCAAGATGCGACCAACTTAGGCGGGTCCCGGCGCCCCAGAACGGCCTCCGCAAAGACCCTCTTCACGCAGAGACTCCGCCTCCCCCCGCAGGACGGTAACCGCTTGGAACCCAAGCCCGGCCTTTCACGTAACGCCGCCCCCGACCCCGCGCCGTCCGTTTCGCGGCGGTGCGGCCGGGGACTCTCCGCACTGCGGCCCGGCAGGCCCTGCTCCCCGCCCCCCCGCCCCCCAGGAGTACTCCCCACTGCGCCGGCCGCGGACCGGCCCGGGCGCCGTCCCAGCCCACCCACCCCGCCCAGACCACCCTTTGTTCCCAGGACGGCGCGGCCAAGCTTCCTGGCCCAGGAGCGACCTGCACAGAAAGGCGCGGGGACTCAGGACAGGGCGCGCAGATCGGGCCGCTTACCGGCGGAGGCGGCGGCCGCGGGGTGCGGAGGAGCGAGCGGACGAGCAGCGAGAGAACACAGAGCACCGGCCGGCTGCAGCGAGTGAGACCGACTGCGGCCTCCCCCGCCACTATTTAAGTGGAGCGGGGCGCGCGCGCGGGCCGGTGGCGCGCGCGGCCCCAGAACATGTCCATATATGGCGATCTTTCCGAACGCCGGGCGCTCATTGGCCCGCCCGGCCGGGGCACGTGGGGCCCCGCTCACGGCACCGCCCCCAGCCCGCACCGCCCCCAACGGCCCCCCCCGCGCCGCCCCCGCACCCGAGACCCCGCGTCAGACATCAGGCGCCCGCGACTCTGCGCCCCAGACCCCCGCTCGAGACCCCGCGCAGGCCGGCGCGCGGGCCAGGAGGGCGGTGCCGTCCGGGGATTGCGGGGAGGGCCGCGGGGCCGACCGGCCGGCCCCGCCCCGGGACTGCCGCGCGCCGTGGGGGAGGGCCCTGCTGCACCCCGAAACTCCCCGGCCCGTGGCTGGGCCGCGCGCCGGCCCCGCCGAGAGGCTTTGCTCCCCGCGCGGCCCTTGCGAGCTTCCCTCCGAGGCTCCGCAGAGAGCCTGGGCCGCGGGGGCCGGTTGCCGGCGCCGGTGCCGGGCTGGGGGAGGGGCGGGTGGGGGTCCCCGCCGGCCGCCCTTGCACTCGGGGCCCCGCGGCCCGGGGGAGCCCCGGGGAGCCGTGGCCTCACCCCCGTCACGATGGGAAGGACCCGCCCGTTTCCCAGCGCGACCACGACCGCGCAAGTCCCTCCGCCAGAGGAGGGGGTGCCCTGGGGTCCTTAGCAGTGCAGACAGGCCCCCTTCTACCCACGACGCGTCTTGCTTTTCAAAGTGCAGGCCCGATTGTCCTCAGGAGCGGGCCCCACCCGGGTTTGGGGCCACCCCACTCTCCGTTCAGTGGGAGGGGGTGGGGCTTTGCTTCATTTTAATCATCTGTAGGTAGTATAGGGAAACTAAGGCAGGGAAGGAGCGTCGTGAGTGCCCAACGGCTGACTACCTCCATGACTTGGGGGGCACCCTTTTCTTTGTTTATGATACCAGGAGAGAGTCAGAGCTGGAGTGAGCTTGCTGACCCTTGGGAACAGGCCTGCCCGGCTGCTCCCCTACCCCTGACCCCAGCTGCCCCTGGGCCGGTGAGCTCTTCCGGGCCTAGGGCGTGCCCTTCTCCCCAGCAGCCTGCGCTGGAGGACCTGTCATCGCGGCAGGATCCTGGCTGCACCTGCTGGCGCCAATGCTTGGTGATGCCCAGAGATGAACCGGGTCCTGTGGTTTCTTTGGGCTATTTGTAAGCTGCTGGAATCGTTCAGTGAAGAATTAAATTTATCAGACGTGAGAAAGAGCCCTGGCCGAGAGGAGTGGCAGTGGGGCTGGGCAGAGCGAGGCGAGGGACTCAGCTTGACGCAGGCAGGTGTCCGACGGTGAGGGGCCGGGGCTGGACGCCCCAAGAGTTTTGTAAGGCCAGCTGGTGACCACATTTAGGGATGAGGATGCTGGGCACAGAAGATAAAGCAGCTGCCCTGCTCATCTGCGGACTGCAGTCCCTCAGACGCCACGGCTTTGCCTATGGCCACCCGTGCCACCGGGCCTAGCTGGGTCCCGACTCCCCAGACTTTCCAGGGGCGCAGGGCAAGGCTGCTGTCTGTCAGGTGTGTGCCCCACCCCTGGGAGAACCCAGGGATGAGGCTTCAGAAAACCCACTGTTACTCGCGCCCTGGGGTACAACAACCATTGCCTGCTCAACCCCCAGGTAGGGGCGTCAACGATGGGAGGACGACTGCTCCACTTGGGGGCCCCAAGATACCACACAGGACACGGGGGAGGTGGGAAGTGGCTAAGGTCTCCTGGCCTTGTGTGCGTGCGCCCAGCTGCATTCCACTCCTGCCCCTCCCCACTCCGATTCTCGCTAGCCTTCTGTTTCGTGTGTGCGGGAAGGGTGGCTGCACCTGGCTGCACGGGCTGCTTCTGGGGACAGATGGGGAGGAGGCGGAGGCCCATGGACCTCTGTTCCCGCCTCCCTTTCTTCTTCCCCATTTTGCAGTCTGCAGGACGCCGGGTGCACGGCCAAACGGTCGTGGGGGAAAGTGGGGCGGGGCCGGGATCCCCGAGATTCCTGGGGCTCCCCCTCGGTGGGCGGCCAGCCCCCCACCCCCAGGGCTGCAGCTGCGGGGGAGGGGAGGGAACGCTCCCGGCCGGCCCGGCGCGGGGCGAGGGGGGGAGCTGCATCCTCTTCCGCGGATGTGTCACCCAGTCGGGGGGGGCCAAGGTGCGGCCGCAGGTGTGCGGGCCGGGGGCGGCGGCGCGCGGCGCGGCCATATTTGGCGATTTCGGCGCCGCCCGGGAAACTGCGGCCCGGGCAGCCCCGTCCCCGCCCGCCGCCGGCCCTGAGTCACCGGCCGGGCGGGGGGCGGAAGTAACGGACGGGGGGCGCCGGGCGCGCTCCTCGCCTTATTTAGTCAAGGAGGCCGCCGATTGGCCGGCGGAACAAAGGGGCGGTGGCGGGCGGCCCGGGCGGGGGCGGGGCGGCCCCGGCGCCTCCGAGGGGGCGGGGCGGGGAGAGGAGGGGGCCGGCCGCTGCGCCCCACCCCCACCCCGCCCTCCGCGCCTCCCCGAGACCCCGCTGCTCCGCGTCAGGCCCGGCCGCGGGGAGGGTGGTGCCCGTGGCTCCGGAGGCCAGGTGTCCGCCGGAGGTGGGAGGATGCGGACCTGGATGCCTGGCAGGGGGGTGAGGGGGCGCCCGCCCTCCTGGGAAGTGCCACCAGAAGCCAGGAGTGAGTGGACGCGGTGCGGCCAGGCCCCGGGTAGAGCGAGGCCTCCAAGCCCGGCGCGGGGGATGGGGAGCTCCGCGTTGTGCACTGTGATTTTTCTGTTTTGCAACTGGACAGTGAGAGGCCTCGCCCAAGGTCGCCTCAGGCCTTTGCTGTTGGAGCGCAGGGCCGCCCCCGCCTCTCCCGGAGCCTGGAGTGGAGAGGGACGGCGTCCCTGGGGAGGGGGCGGCGCGGATGTGTGAGCTGGGAGGCCCTGGGGGAGTGAGAGTCAGCAGCTGCGCCTCTGCCCAGAGCGGGTGTGTCCTTCCCATCTTGAGGATGGAGACTTGGGGCTCAGAGAAGTGCCGTGATTTTTTCTAGCTCAGCGCTGGTTTTGGTGATTATTGTGAACTTGCTGCGTCTCATTTTATGTTTCATGTTTAATCGCTGAGGAAACAGTAGCACAGGAAATGGCATCACCTTGCAAGGAACTGTGGCCTGGCTAAGACTTAGCCAGAGGCCAGCTCCTCTGGTCCTGGGCACTGCCCTCGCACCGGGCTCAGGGTCCTTCCTGAAGGGTATTCTTCCTGACATCCAAGCCAGCTTATCATCTCCCTGCTCCGGCCTCCTGGGTGCTCCCCAGAATCGGGGGTCACCTCTGCACTGTGTAGCAGGGCCCCCAACCCACCCTCCACCCCCCAACCCACCCTCCACCCCCCAACCTCCCACCCCCTGCCTGCCTCCCAACCAGCGCGTTACTTGTCAGGCAGACAGGATGGAGTACTGGTTAGGAGTCCCAGCTCCTGGCCTTTGCCTCTCCCATTCCACCCGCCAGGAATGCCTTTCCTCCTCCTCCCTCCAAATGCGTCGATGGATCCTGGGTTGGATCCTGGAACAGAAAAAAGGATGGTAGTGGAAAATTGGTGAAATTTGAGTAAAGTGGAGTTTATTAATACAAAGTACCAAGGTCAATTTCTCAATGTTACAGCTGTACCAAAAGTGTGTAAGATGTTAACGTTAGGGGGGGCCGCCCGGTGGCACAGCGGTTTAGTCCGCGCTTGGCAGGGGTTCGCGGGTTCGGATCCCGGGCGCCCGCCGACGCACTGCCTGTCAGCCATGCTGCGGCGGCGTCCCATATAAAGTGGAGGAAGATGGGCACGGATGTTAGCCCAGGGCCAGTCTTCCTCAGCAAAAAGGGGAGGATTGGAACAGATGTTAGCTCAGGGCTGGTCTTCCCCACAAAAAAAAAAAAAAAAAGATGTTAACATTAGGGGAAACGGACTCATCCTGTCTTTGCAACTTTTCTGTAAATCTAAAATTATTTCATAATAAAGACTTCATTTCAAAAAAGCCCAAAGAAAACCAAAGTTTCCCTACCCTCGGCTCAGTGTCCTGTTCTCCCAGGCCTGTTGGCAGATCAAATTCAAGATGATAGTTCTGTCACCTAAAGCCCTCTCCAGGACGCCGGGCTGGCTCCCAGGGGTGCAGGGCCAGCCCCTGTAGTGGCTCGTTAGGAACAGCGGTCCCCAGGGCTGCTCTGGTAGGCAAGGCCAGGTTCCTGCCCGCTTGGCCTGCTTGCCTCTGAGTTTCAGGTGAAAGGACAATGTCAGGGCCACACACTTCTGTCTGTGCTCTGGTGCCCAGCAGGGGCTTGTCCTCCTGCCAGGATTGTACAGACTGAGGCACAGAAGGTCCAGCTGTCTGGAGGCCAACTGTACAGCCACTCAGGCTGCTGTGAGTTGAGTTGGGTGCTGAGTGCTCAAAGCTGCCATTTGTCCTGTGCCGGGATGCACCAGGCCAGGCCTCTTCATGCCCAAGGACATGTCATAACTGTGCCATTTTATAGGTGGGGAAACTGAGGCTCACAGTGTGTGCCTCCCACATGAAGTTTGGGGGGGTCAGGTGCACAGAAACACCACGCCAAGGGTTCCCTGCCACTCCCCCACCCCGTGGTGGAGGGCTCCAGGCCTTTCAAAGAAAGGTCCCACTGGAGTTTATGGGAGGTCCTTGTCTCCCCACTACGGTGCAGCAGGAACCAAGGAGGCCCCTGGAAGAACACTAGGCTGGGAGTCAGGAGCTGGGTTCCAGGCCAGGCTCAGCCCTATGCCTGCTGTGGCCTCCAGTGACATGAGGGTTGTGAGGCTCTGAGGCTGGTGGTGGTCCTCTTGCACTGGGCAACAGGTCTGGGCACAGAAGGCCATAGGGTGGCCCAACAACCCCACCCCCCGGGCTTCACCACTGAGGTTTTCCAGGCCTCTGGCCTTGAGGTCCAGTTTTTGGTGATGAGTAAGAAGCACTCACTCAGCGCCTGTGTCAGACTTGAGATTCCCGGGAGCAGCAGGTCCCCACCCCGCTTCCCAGGGCACGCCCTCAGGCCTCATTTCCCAGGCCTCCGGAGATACAGCGACAGTGCTCCCTACCCCGTGGAGCGGGGACCTGGCACGGCGCTTCCCGCCTTTGCTGCACACGCTGCCAAGAATGACTATGTCACGGACACCTGTGTGGGCCCCTCCCCCCGGAGGTCACCACCTTCCACCTCCCCACAGTTGTTACTCTCCATGAGCCGTGTCCACAGATTGCAACGGGGAACCAAGGAGTAAACCCAG
Source organism: Tapirus indicus (assembly GCA_031878705.1). Lineage (NCBI taxonomy): Eukaryota > Metazoa > Chordata > Mammalia > Perissodactyla > Tapiridae > Tapirus > Tapirus indicus. The sequence goes on from CM062932.1 coordinate 59,345,939, forward strand.
GAGTCCAGGCCTCTGGATTGCTGCACCACACAGTCCTACGTCAGCACATGGCGAAAGCCAGAAACCAGGGTGCCGGCGAGGCCACAGCCCGCCCCACCCGTCCTTGACCTGCTGCAGTGTCTGTCCAGCCCAACTGCCCACCCACTGCATCCCCTCAATGTTGCAAATCAGGTCACTCTGCTCCCCAGGCCACCCACTGCCTCCAGATAGAAGCAGAGCCCCTTACCCTGGTACTGGAGGCTCTCACGGTGCGGTGCGTCTACCTGCCCCTCCGCCCCTCCACCTCCTGTATCTCCCACGTACTGTCCTCCAGCCCTGCACCAGCGCCTGGCTGTCCCTCTGTGGGGACAGTTCTTTCCATTGGCAGCCTTTTCCCTGCAGGCCTCTGAGCCATCCCCTGGTCTGGGATCAGGTCCTCGCCTCCCACCGGCATAGCAGTCAGTTATTCACTGTGTGTCTATCCTCGCCCTCCACCCTCCCCAGAGCTTACGTTCTGGGGCACAGTGGTGAAGCTGGTTTCCCCTGTGCCTGGAACAGCCCCTGGCACCTACATGTCAGCAGAAGGCATGAATGGAGGAAGAAGGAATGGAGAGGGAGGGGCTCCCAGCTCTGGAGGAGGAAGGAGCATTCAATGAGAAGCAGAAAAGAGACAGGGAGAGGCTGGCAGAGGGGTCCCGCCAACCCTGATTCCAATATGCAAAGGGAGGCTATGGCTCGAGGGCTGAAAGGGAAGGGAGTTCCTGTGCCTGACTCTCCCCAGGGACCTCTCCCTGCCCCCAGCTGGTAGGCTTGCGGGGCTTCAGGTGACAGAGGTGGGGCGGTGGGGAGATGCAGAGGGAAGGCTCCCACTAATTCTTCGTGCGCCTCCCCCTCTGGCCCCGGGCTGCGGGGAGCTCCGCCCGCCGGCCCAGTTCGCCTGAGTTACGCTAGGTCAGGGCCCCGCGACAGATGTCCCCACTCCGGGGACACCTGGCACCACGCTGAGGACCCGGAGGCAGATCAAGGTGGGACACAGGCAGGAAGCCATTGCCCTGAACACTCTGTTGTCCCTGCCAGTGTCCCAAGGCTTCAGCTGGGGTGGGCAGAGTAGGGGTAGGCGAGGTCCGGGACGGGTCACCCTGGCTTTCGCCGCGCCCTCCTTCCCAGGCACGGACTTCCTTGGGAAGCCATGCGGCGCTGGTGTTGGGGGTGGCGGGTCCGGAGCGGGGTGGGTGTTGTGGGGGTGTGGGCCCGTAGAAGGTCGGACGTTCCTGTGCTCGGTGCGGGGGAGCACCGCCCAGGGGAGCGGGTCTGATCCTGCGGGGCACGGAGGGACCCCTGCTGGGTGGGGCCCCGGGCGCTCACTCACCCGCCGAGCCCGGGGCCTCGTGTCCTAATTTGGTCCGGGGGCAGGTGCCCAGGCCACACGTCCTCGCGCGCCACGCCCCGCCCCGCCCTGCACCCTGGCCCTCCTCCGCCTCCGGGAGCGTGGTCCCTGCAGAAGCTTTCCCTGCACCCTTTGGGGTCAGCGCCGGTGTCCCCGGGAGAGACCAGGTCCCAAGAGACGGGTGGGCCCAGGAGGAAAGCCAGGAGGCAGCCAGGGGAATGTGGAAGAGGCTGCCCCCAAAGCAGCGCAAACTGGGGCCAGAGGCCTGGGGCGCCCTGACCTGTCTGGATTCTCACCGGCTCCAGGGATGTGAGCCCGGGGCCATGGGGCAGCCCTACCATCCATGGCTATTCTGTGCCCCAGCTGTGATCTGGTTTCAGACCTAACACCAGAGCCCCTTCCCCTCCACCGCACACCCTCATCTTCTCTGCCCGGGCACGGTGTGGGTAGGGCACGGCACCTGGGGCCCTGGGAATGGGGTAGGCAGGCACAGTACCCGCACTCAGCACACACCTCTCCCGCAGGGTACCAGCTGGGACTGGGGACACTCCCCAGGGCCAGCGAGCTTGGAGGCCTGGGCCAGGAGGTGGCGCCCTAGCCGGCCGCGGTGGCCCCCGCCCTGAGCGCCCAGCTCTGAGGCGGGCGAGGTGTTATTCCCAGGTGGGCCACCAGGTGGGTCCCGTTGTCATGGCTGGGAGCCCAGGCTGGGCAAGGAATCTGGGTGGCACCTGGCTGCCAGGCCCCCACCCCCCACTGCTCTGGCTCGGCTCTCCCCAGCATCGGGAGGGACCACCACAGCCACTGACTGGGGCTGGGGAGGTGCCTAGTGCTGCTGGCCAGCCGCTGAGTCACTGCTGCCCCAGGGTGACGGGAGTGGCTGGTGACCTCAGCCAGTGCTGACGCAGGAAGAGAAGGTGGGATCGGGGTCAGCCTGCACCCAGGGCAACAAAAGAAGGGAGGGCCAGGGCCTCGACTCAGCCAGGCAGGGCCAGCCCACCCCAGTGTCCAGGGCACCATCTGTCCAGGGGCAGACAGCACCCACAGAGAGACCCTAAAGCCAGGGCAGACCCTGGATCTGATGTGTGCTGCTGAATACGGGGCCGGTGCCCGAGGGGGTGGATGCCAGCTGCCAGCCCGTCTGCTCCCTGGGCACAGTGGGTTATTTCAGCAGCTAGGCCACCCGGGAAGATGGCTACTCATAACCAATTCAGAGACAAGAAAAGGGTGGCTCAGAGAGGCTGAGGCTGGTTCCAGGTCATGCAGCAGGAAAGGTGGGCCAGGATTGGAGGGGTGGGACTCTGAACCCACTCACCCCACTAGACACACCCTGTGGGCTCTGGGAAGCTGGGGTTGGGGGACAAAGGGAGGTGCATTTATTCTGCTTTCCTAGGGTCCACCCCAGGGCTGTGAGCTGTGGGGCGAGGTTGTTTGGGGCTGGGTGAGCCCCAGGAAGTGGGAGGGGACGCTGGTAGGAGGACAGCCTCAGGGGACCTGGAGTACCACATCAGGGCAGTGGGGAGCCACAGAATGCCTTGGGGTGAGTGGGGAGCAGAGGGCCCTGAGGGTAGAGGGGTGGAGGGTGGACAGAGCCTGGCTGGGGTCAGGTTATTCTGGGGAAGGACAGACAATGCCCGTGGGCAGGCGGCCGGCATGGTACCTCCACTTCCCTGGATAACAGGTGGATTGGCCCCAGTCGTGTGTCCACCAGGGACTGTGGGAGTGAATTGTCACAGGGAGCCTGTCTCCAGGAGCGGCCCCCACCCCCAGGCGCCCTGAGTGAGCCTGGAGGTCAGCGGTGCTGAGCACTTCCTCAGACCCCTCCCCCTTCACACTCCACTTCACAGGCCGACGGAGCCTGGTGGGCCACCCAGCTGGCAGGGGCAGGAGGGGGCCTGTAAGTAGGAGTGTGAGTTTGCACATCTGCACACGCCTGCATCTCGCCCTCCGGGGAGCAGTAGTTTGGCGAGGGAAGGGGGCGTCCAGGTGAGATGTTCCCGTGGATTTTGAAGACTTGACTTCCTGCTTCCTGCTGCCCTGTGGCTCTCGGGAAATGGTGCCATTCGAGTCCTGGTCCAGTGTCCATGACTGTTGAGGCGTTCCCCTCATCTCTGCTGATCTAAAATTCCTGCTGCGCCCCGCGGAAGCTGCGTCATGATTGTCTAGGCCCTGGCCGCTCATGAGCCTTCAGTTCTGGGGAATTTTCTGGTATTATTTCTTTCACAATTTATTTTCTGTTTCATTTTTCCTGTTCTTTTGTTTTGGAGGTTTTTATTAATTGGGTGTCATACCTCCTAGATGGATCCTTTAATATTCTTACTTTTTCTTCCCTCTACCTTCTGGGATATTTCTTTGACATCTTCTGACCGTGCAGTGGAATTTTTTATTCTAGTTAATATAGTTTTTAACCTTTTTGTTTTGAGATAATCTCACACTTAGTAAATTTTAAGCATTTGCCACATTTGCCATATTGTTCTTTCTCTCTCTGTCTTCAGTTCTGAACCATTAGGGAGTCAGCCTCAGACAGTCCGCCCTACCCCTTCGTATTGCAGTGTGGTTTCCCAGGGACACTATCTTATAGAACCATAGTATAGTGGCCCAAATCCGGCAGTTTCACATCAACGTGACACTATCCATCTAATCTGCAGTCTATATGTCAGTGACAACAGTTGTCGCAATAATGTCCTCCATAGCACCTCTTCCAGATGCTCCAGGATCCCGGATCGCATTTAGTTGTCATAACCTATTGTGTGTTCACTCCCGGGGCCTCTCTCCTGTTCTCTGCACCATTTACAGCATCACCTAGACGTGAGAAGATTTTTATTAAAAGCAGGCCAGCACTAGTGCCTCGAGCTGAGCAGTGTGGCCCTGTCCCCGTGGGAGCCACTCGACAAAGGAAGGTGACTACGTGCAGAGCCTGTTTCACTGTAGGACGAGGCAATGGTCCATTTCTGTTTTGTCCCAGAAGTCAGAAATGGAGTCACTTCCTTTCTTAACCCCCAGCAAGGTTCCTGGCACACAGTAGGTACTTAATGAGCGCCTGTGATCGTCCGATGTGAAGGGTCTGGTTCTTTGCTGATGGGCTCAGCCTCTGCAGATACATGCCACATTACACATGTGTGTCTCTGTGTGTGCATGTGTGTGTGTGCATGCACTTCTGGGCACACGTGTGTGTGTGTGTGAAGGTGCACACAGACGGGGGCTGGGCAGGGGCTGCCATGGTCCCTTGTGGAGTTATGAGCTCATGACTGTCCACACCAAGTGTTGACATATCTTGGTCGTGCATCCGTGTGTCTGGAAGCCCAGGTGGGCAGTAAATAGTCATCTGTTTTCTTGGAGTTGATCTGTTCCTCACTCAGCTCCGTGCAGCCACAGGCTCACTCTCAGATATTCTTGTGAATGCTCCCCTCTTGTCCCAGGAATGTGCAAAGGTCCTGGGGTTTGGGTGTTGGAAGATTGCCCAGTGGTCACAGGGCATCTAGGCTTGCTGAGATGCCCTCTCCTGTCCTCGTGGTCCCTTCAGGGACTCTCAGCCTTGCTGGGGCCCAGAGGCCTCTGGTTTCTCACTCCCCTCTGCAAGGTGCTCTCACCCCCTCCCCTACTGGACATACCACCTCCCCCCTCAACTTTATGCTTCTACAAGAGACAAAAGCCAGGAGACACACCAGCCATCGCACCAGCTTTTGACTCGGACAGCCCCAAGCAGGGGCTTCTCCAGCAGCTGTCCACTTGAAGTGGGCGGGGGCAGGAGAGGATCTCAAGGAGCTGCCCTGCCCTGATGTGGGGTAATCAGGGGTCATGAGGGATGGGGTAGGGGTGGGGGGAAGGTAGAGGCAGGGGGTGGGGGGAGGGCAGGGGTCTTGGGAGAGGGGGGTGGGAGTGGGTTTCCATGTGGAGCAGGTAGGAGGTGCAGGCTGGGCAGCCCCATGTGTGCCCACAGGACAGTCTGCAATGCGGCAGCCCCTCCTGACACTCTTCATGCCAGCACCGCCCCCTCCCTCCCACCCTGATGGGGAGCTGTCACCCTAGACCAGCAGGCCTCCAGTAAACCAACCCAGGCCAGAGTAAGAGCAGCGTGGGCCCCGCCCGCCCATGTAAGTGGAACTGCAGAGCAGCAGAGAACTCCGCCATGAAAAAATCATGAGGCAACCGAGCCGGGGGCCTGTTTTCAAGAACAATGCAGGAGGCTGGGCCCTGGGAGCAGGTGACGGGCCCAGGAGTGAGGAAATCAGGGCCTTGGGCCGTGCTCAGCAGCACCCGGGCCAGCAGAGGGGCCCTCACCTTGTGGAGTGAGGAGCCCTGGGGGCAGAGGGCTGAAGGGGGACAGCAGAGGCCCTGCTGGGGGCTGGCCAGTGTGGCCTGGCCATGCAAGGGGCAGAGCGCCCGGGATAGGGCGGGACAGGAATGCCACCAAGAGCAGCAGAAGGCCAGGGCCTGGGGCTGAGGCAGGGGCTCTGGAAAGTGGGGCGAGGCATTGGAAATTCCCTCTGCATAAAGTAACTCCCAGAGCCCCATGGCCCTGCGGGGAGGGCACGTCTGGCACTGCTCAGAGCAGGGGGCCACAACCTGGGTCTGGGAAAGGTGTGGCCTGTGGAGGTCCCTCAGCCAGTGGGGCTGCCCAGGCCTCCATCCTGTGCCATTTCCCAGTTTCCTGGGCTCCAGGCTAGCCAAGGCAGGGAGCGCCCCCTCCCCCAGCCTGCACACACATGGCCTGTGCCAGCTCACGCCACCAGCAGCAGTGCTGCCCAGGCACCCAGCCTGGCGCACGTGCTGGTCACCATGGCAGTAGGCAGCACGCGGGCAGGAGCCCAGGCTGGCTCTAGCGTCCAGGGCCAGCAGTCTAGACATGCGGGGGCGAGGGTCCTTTCCCTGGTGGCCCCAGAGGGGCCTGACTGGGTGAAGGGGGAGGGACCCTCCCAGTGGCCAGGCCCGCCTGAACCCAGCATCCCTAGAGAAGACCTGTTTCCTGAGAGCTCCAGGGTGGATGCCAGGGTCCGGGGGCTTCAAGGCCCTCTCTGCTCCTGGCCCCAACGGAATCCTCACTAAGAGGGGCAGGGGCCGAGGATTGGCCCCGGCCTTGTCTGCTGGGGGCTTCTGACAGCTGAGGAAACCGCTGCCTTCCAGGCCCGGCTGCAGCCAAGAGGGTCCATCCAGCTGTGTCCATCTGCAGATGGCCACTCCCTAAAGTAGGGGCGAGGGGTGCTGCTCGCCTAAATGGCCTCTCAGTGCCTACCAGGAAAAAGTGCCCCTCCCCAAGTCAAACATGTTTAAGCTGGTGTTCTGGGCAGTCTGATGTCTGTGCCCAGGCTTGGTCTGGTGGTTGCAGATGGCAGCCCTGGGCAGTGGACACACACTGGGCACACGCCGCCTGCCCCCGTGGGAGGGGACTGCATCAGGTGCAGAGGTGAGTGGCGGCAGGTGAATGGGGCTCCCAGAGTGGCAGTGACTTTGGAGGCCCCAGAGTACAGGCTGGACAGGACACAGTGGTGGGCACGTTTGTGCGTCCCAAGTAGGTGGCTGCATGGGCACCCTCTGGCAGGGGCCATGGCCACAGGGTTGTGTGGGGTTCCATGAGAGGGGTGGCCCCCATTGCCTGAGGATGCTGTGAAGGCCTGGAACACCCAGCACACCACAGGCTCTTGGAAGTAGTGTACATCTGGTGTGTGAGTGGTGCCCCTGAAACAGATTCCCTTGTGCAGTGCACAACCTGATCACCCTGCTGGGCAGCCATGAGTGGGCTCTGAGGCTGGGATCCAGGGCAGCATCTCCGGGGCCGGGGATGGCCCAGCAGGTGGCCATGGCTCACTCTGCCCAGTCCTCATCTGTGTGTAGTTGCACACACACACACATGCCCAGACTGGCACACACACTGCTGCCTCTTATCTGCAGAGGCTCAGCCCGTCACACAAGAACCTCCACATCAAATATTCATAGGCACTTATTGAGTACCTACTGTGTGTCAGAACCTTGTGGGGGGATCCAGAAAGGAATCGTGACCCTAGCAGGCAGGTGGGCAAGGGCCTTGGGTCCTCGGTTCCTGAGCGGGGGATCTGTCCTCCCTCCAAGGACATCTGGGCTGGGAGGCCCAATCCTCTCAGAGTCCCCCTGAGACCTGAAAGGCCCCCCGTCAGCTCACCTGCTCACCTGGGGCTGCAGGGCCCCAGAATTGAGAGCCACAGCCACTGCTGGCTCTGCTGCCAAGAGGCTGCCTGGAGCCAGGCCTGCTTGGCGCCTGGCAGCCAGGTTCCTCCCGCTGGGCACGTGATCCCATGAAAGCTCTGCCAGCGTGTCAGCGCCAACAAGGCTGTCATGCTAATCGGGATGTCCCAGGCTCCTGCGAAGCCTGGCTGGGAGTTGGGGGTGTGAAGAGGCCAGTGTGTCCATGGCTGGGGGGACCGTGCGCACAGCTGCCCCTCAGGCCCCCCACGCACAGATGAACTGAGGTGTGGACAGCACCATGGCTTGTACCCCCAAACCAGGGACATTTCCTCGGTATTGAGGCTACACCTGGGTCCCTGGTCCCCCTGGAATTTGGGGGGATTTTGTGTGGGCATCATCCCTGAGGAGGGGTGCAACCCCAGATGGCATCTTCTTGCCATGGGACAGGAAGCCCGACTGGGCACACAGTCGGTGCCCCATGAATGTGTGCGGGTCATAGAGGTGGATGGCGCCAGCCCACAGACAGCTGAGTAGCCCCTTGCTCAGCCGACCCGCGGCACACAGCGTGCTATCTTGGAGACTTGTGCTCAGGCCTCTCCCCGCACCTTGCTCACGCCCCAAGTGAGGGGACAGGTCCCTGTTCTCAGTGTCTGCACATGCCTGGTGAGGTCAGTGCCCAGGGCTTGGAGAATGGAGAAAGGACTCCGGACCTCGTGCCCATTCCCAGGCCATTGACCCCCATGCCCGCCTGCCCTGCCCGCCCCTTGGGGCCCATACACGCCCAGCCCATGGCCCTTTCACTCTGCTGGACCCCCACAGCATGGGGCCCCCGTCATGACCTTGAGAAAGATGGAGCATCAAGGGCCCACGAGGATGGGGTGAGACTCTGGAGGCCGTGGCTGGAAGTGCCTCCTGGTTCCTGGCCCTGGTCCCCAGGGAGGCCTGAGGCCACACGCTGTGATGAGGAAGAGGACACCAAGGCTGGCTCAGGCCCAGGATGGGCAGCTCTGGTTTCACTACTTGGCTCCCTGCCCCTGAGGCAGGTGCAGACGACGGACAGGCAGGGTGTGGCTGAGTGGGCCCACTGCAGTCCCCCCGAAATGGCCCCTCAGGCTCAGGGGGACGGGGTGCAGCCAGGCAGCCCCAGCGGCTGGGGCTGGGAGATGCTGGGAGTCGGGGTAGCCAGCTTCTGGCCTCTTTTAGCCTTCTGGCCTCATCCCTTTGCCAGAGGGTTTGCCCTGGGACCAACCCCACAAAGACCCCGAAGTCAGGCGAGTCACTCCAGTGATGTGAACGGCAGTTCAGAGGTCCCCAAGGCCAGTGGTGGCTTCACCAGAGCTCACCCTCATAGAAGAGGGAGCAGAAGAGGGGCCCCATGAGGTGCTACCTGGCTGACATCTGCTCCACGCCCATGTTCTGACATCACCCTCCCACTGCACAACCTGCAAGGCGGGAGTGACTGTCTCCATCACACAGCTGCCACCTCGGCCCAAATCAGGGCCCTTTCCCTGGGGCCCAGCACAGCTAGGCTGCCGGGCCCAGTGTGGACGCAGCCCAGCAGCTGCCTCTCCACACCGCCTGCACCCTGCCTTGGGGCCGGGTGCCACGGGTGCCAGCACGGGGACCCCTGGGCACTTGGCCCACTCACTGGTACCAATGCCCCCACCTGCCACTGTCCCAACTCAGGCCACCCTCGGGGAGGTATCAGGCCCAGGGCTGCAGTGGCAGCCCGGGGGGACGGCACACAACTTAGGCCGCAGGCCGGCCAAGTGGGGGGCCTTGCCGTGCTCCTGGCAGCAGGAATCAGAGAAGCAGTAACTGGATCTAGCGGCCTCAGAGGGTGGAGGGCTGTGATCGGGTTGCGGCCACACTGCGAGTTTTCCACCAGCAGCTTTTTCTACGTCGGGAAAGAGCTGGGCTGGGATCGCGAGTCTGTGCGGTGGGTCTGGGGGCCTGAGGTTGGGAACAAGAAGAAGAGAGGCTAACAGGTGCAGGGGCCACGAGGCAGGGCACAGGGCTCAAGCCTTGAGCCTGGGCAGCCGCCGGCAAGAGCAAGAAGGTGGTCAGTGGTGCAGCGGGCGGTGCTCTCCAGCCCTGCAGGCCGCTGGGCTCCAGCCCCTGCTGCAGTCCGGGAGCGGCTGAAATCCAAGCTGGGGGGTGAAAGGCAGCCGCTGTTCTTAAGCTGACACAGCTCTGATCCACCCTCCCACCCGCCCTCTGCTGCCCGCTGGCCATGTAAGAGCTGCCTGGGCCCACGGCCACCGGTCAGAGGTGGCGTCCGAGCAGGCAGTGGGTCCATGACGCCAGCCAGGCTTGGGGGCCGAGCGCCAGCCCAGCCAAACTGGGCCTCTGGGGGACCTCGGGGGCCGTGAGCACTCAGAGGGAGCTTGCCAGGCCCCTTTCGGGGACCTGGGCCGGTCCTGAAGATGCCCACCAACGGCCTGCACCAGGTGCTGAAGATCCAGTTTGGCCTCATCAACGACACTGACCGCTACCTGACAGCGGAGAGCTTCGGCTTCAAGGTCAATGCCTCGGCCCCCAGCCTCAAGAGGAAGCAGATGTGGGTGCTGGAGCCTGACCCGGGGCAGGGTACGGCCGTGCTGTTCCGCAGCAGCCACCTGGGCCGCTACCTGTCGGCCGAGGAGGACGGGCGCGTGGCCTGCGAGGCGGAGCGACCAGGGCGAGACTGCCGCTTCCTGGTCCTGCCGCAGCCGGACGGGCGCTGGGTGCTGCAGTCGGAGCCGCACGGCCGCTTCTTCGGCGGCACCGAGGACCAGCTGTCCTGCTTCGCCACAGCCATCTCCCCGGCCGAGCTGTGGACAGTGCACCTGGCCATCCACCCGCAGGCCCACCTGCTGAGTGTGAGCCGGCGGCGCTACGCGCACCTGTGCCCGCAAGAGGACGAGATCGCGGCGGACAGCAACACCCCGTGGGGCGTGGACGCGCTCATCACCCTCATCTTCCAGAACCGGCAGTACTGCCTCAAGTCCTGCGACAGCCGCTACCTGCGCAGCGATGGCCGCCTCGTCCGGGAGCCCGAGGCCCACGCCCGCTACACACTCGAGTTCAAGGCGGGCAAGCTGGCCTTCAAGGACTGTGACGGCCGCTACCTGGCGCCCGTGGGGCCCGCCGGCACGCTCAGGGCCGGACGCAACATGCGGCCTGGCAAGGATGAGCTCTTCGACCTGGAGGAGAGTCCCCCGCAGGTGGTGCTGGTGGCAGCCAACCACCGCTATGTGTCTGTGCGGCAAGGTAACTGGCCGCGTGGGGCTGGGCAAGCTGACCTCAGTGTAGGGGGTCGCGTGGGGAAGAGGCATCGTGTCCGCGGGGGTGGGGACACGTGCCGAGGCCCCCAGTGCAGCTGGGCGGGCCGCGGGCCGAGGCCCAGGTGCTTGGTTTGTCAGTAAAATGCGGGCAACGGCGTGAAGAAGCTTCCTCTGTGAGTCTGAGGAGACGGTGGACACAGAAGTATCCATACGTGTGCAGCTGGCGAGTGAGACTCGCCGTGGCGGTGCAGGCAGTGGTGGTAAACGTGGCGGTGGTGACGCGGGATGGTGGTGGTCCTGCTAGCGACCGTGGTGCTGTCCGTGGTGGTGGTTTTGGTGATGGTCATGGTGGTGAGCGATGGCAGCTGTATGGACCCCTTTTCATTCTCTGGACCACCCGGAAACTGCCCCTGTCTCTTTGATGGGGGATCTCCCACTAAGGACTGGATCCGCCTCCCACTGTAGAAGTCGGAGGTACCCCATATTCACCTCCCCGCTTCCCTTGCAGTAAGGCTGACGGCATATGACCTGGCACCCCAGGTGTTCAGACGTTGAGTTGGCAACCAGTGGTGCGAGGAAGCAGGCTGTGGCATCTCATCCATCAGGGAGGAGGGAGTGGTGTCCCTAGATTCCCAGGCAGCCAGAGTGGTGGTGCCTTGATCTGGGTCATCCTTCTGGCCAGGCAGCCCCCAAGCCCATCCTCTTCCCCTGGGGTGTCTGCGGGCACCCAGGCTCGCCTGTTTTCTCCTCCTGATATCTTCCGATTTGCCGCTCGTTCCTGTTGCGTTCACGCCAGCCTCGCTTATGCGGTGGTGCTGAGGGCGGCACGGCAGTCAGCGCCTGTTGCTGCAAGTAACAGAAAACTGGCTCAGGCCACAAAGACATTGATCACCTCATATAGAGGGGAGTCGGGAGGCACAGGGGCACTGGGGTCCCAAGCAGGACGCCATAACCAGCTCAGTGGTGCCACCCAAGTCCTCCGCTCTTTCCTCCTCATGGAACCACTCTCCTGGGACAGCTCTGACTTCAGGCTGGTGCCTGTGGTCATGAGGTGGCTGCTCTGTTCCAGGCCTCACGTCCAGACAGGACAAAGTCCAGAGGAAAGAGGGGCAGTGGCTCTCCTTGTGACTTCTTAGGAGTAGGAAACTTCTCCCGTAAATGCCCACAGACACCCTTTCTTCTTCACACCCACCGCTCAGCCAACCCCTCCAGGGGAAGTGGGATCTGTGCTCTTTGCTGGCCCTAACCAGGGCTCTGTGTGCCTCTCCTGCCTCAAGGTCAGGGCCCCAGAAGCAGATGGCTGTGTGAGATGGAGCTCGGGTCACATCCTGTCTGGAGGGGGTGCATGGGGGGCAACGCTGGGGACACCAACAGGGTTGGCCTCAGAGATGGCAGTGGAGGTGCACAGCCCCCATCTGGGGACCCCTGGTCCCACTCCTCCCTCAGTAACTGCAGAGATGGCTCCCTCACCTCCTCAGCTCTGCTTCAAAGTCACCTTCTCTGTGAGGCTGTCCCTGGCCAAGGCCCACAGCATTCATGGGCATTGGACACTGTTCTTGTCGTCCCCCGCTCCCCACAGACTGTAGGTGCTGGGAGGGCAAGGACTGTTTCGTTACTGCTGACCACGGGCCCAGAGCAGCAGCGCTCACTTAGTTGAGCATTGCTGACAGATGGGGGGATGGCGGTGAACCTGCCAGGCTGCCTCCTTTTCCTCTGAGCAGTGACCTGTGTGAGGTGGGAGACAGAGACCAGCCTGGGGCGCTTCTGAGGGGAGCAGCCTTTGGGAGCTGGTGAAGGGCGAGAGGCCCCGCTCTCTCCATTTTGGGCTCTGCCTGGTGGCTGCCCTTCCTTCCCAGAGGCTGGATGGGATCTGGCCTGGACCCTCAGGCCCTGATGGGGCTCTGCTCCCACTCCCTCCTGCTCCCGCAGCTGGACACAGAGCCCAGCCTTGTGTGGGAGCTCTGTGATCCGCCACATCAGTTGTAGTGGCCAGTTGCCATGGAAACAGGGATGTGGTTTATGGGAAGAAACTGGGGAACCTCCAGTGCCTGCCGGCTGTCCCCCACCCTGGGCATGGATGTTCCCTCTGTCCCCCTCCCAAGAACCCCAGGCAGAGCCCCAGGTAGCCTTGCCCTCCCCAGGGCTTCTGGGAGATCATGCATATGTGAGTGGGGGGCTGGGGGGGTAACAGGGGGCCAGCTCCTGCTTGGTGCCCAGGAGTGGACCCTAGGCCCCGGGTGTGTCCTGGGCCATGGCATGGGGAAGGACAGAGATCTTACTATGCCCACCCAGTGGCTTAGGGGTGAGTATAAAGAGAGGCTGGTGTAAGTCCTGGGTCAAGAGAGCAGGAGCAAGCAGATTACCTGACGATTAGCAGAGGCGGGGGATTTGCCGGCACGGAAGGGCCTGGCTCCTGGAGCTGAGGTAGGAGCTGGGTCAAGGACCTTTAGGGAGCAGTGTAGAGGGTCCACAATGTGGCCACATGGCCCTAGGGGCAGGGCTCCCAGACCCTCTGAGAAGTGCCTTCCAAATCTTCCAAAGTCCAGAGAGTTCTAAATGAGACTCCCTCTAGCTTCAGGGTTGCCCCAGGAGCATGCCTCCCCACCCCTCTGCTCCCCATCCCACCCAGGAAGAGGCGTGAGGGGCTTCCCATCTCCTCCTCCAGGGGTCAATGTTTCAGCCAACCAAGATGAAGAACTGGACCGCGAAACCTTCCTGATGCAAACTGACCAGGAGACAAAGAAGTGCACCTTCTATTCTAGCACTGGGGGCTACTGGACGCTGGTCACCCATGGGGGCATCCAGGCCACAGCCACACAAGTGTGAGTGTACCGTCCCCACCTCCACTGCCACCTTCACCAACACTACCATCTCCATCTCCACCAGCACCACCATCACCATCACTTCCACCTCCATCTCCACCAGCACCATCATCACCATCACTTCCACCTCCATCTCCACCAGCACCATCATCACCATCACCACCATCACTTCCACCTCCATCTCCACCAGCACCATCATCACCATCACCACCATCACTTCCACCTCCATCTCCACCAGCACCACCACTTCCATCTCTACCACCATCACCATCACCCCCATCATCACCTCCATAACCACCACCACCTGTACCACCACCTCCACCTCCACCATGAAGACCACTGTTGCAACCCAGCTAGGGAAGAATGCCCACTGGAGTGAGGGGCAGCTCTTAATGGTGGTGGGTGTGTCAGTGGAAGGCAAGTGTCTGTGTCTCCCCCTGGGGGTGATACTGGACCTGAGGGGGATGGGGAGGCCTGACCCTGAGCCTCCATGTCCTGCTGCTCTGACAGCACCTTGCCCTGCCCCTTCCAGTTCTGCTGACACCATGTTTGAGATGGAGTGGCGTGGCCGGCGGGTGGCTCTCAAGGCCAGTAATGGACGCTATGTGTGCATGAAGAAGAATGGGCAGCTGGCGGCCATCAGTGATTTTGTGGGTGAGCACTCCCCGCCTGCCCCCTGGGAATTGGGGCTGGGCTCTCTGCCCAGGGACAGCACCTGCTCAGAGATCCTGTCTCCACCAAGAGTGGGCCCCTCCCACTCCCCATGGACCTGCTGCTGCCCCTGGCAATGGTCATACTTGCTTGGCAAGATAATCGCTCTGGACATCAGGGGAGCGGTTAACTCCCAGAGCGCCCTTATCTCCACTGCACATTTGGGGAACCCCGGGGCTCAGTGGCAGCAGACCACTTGTCAAGGTCACATAAAGCAATGGCAATGGCAGATCTGGCACACACGCTGGGCTCCGAGTCCGGAGCTCTTCCGGGAGGAGCCCGTTTACGCCCCCACGCCCTGCCGGCCCCTCAGTCCCCTCTCCCGCCAGGCGAGGACGAGGAGTTCATCCTCAAGCTCATCAATCGGCCCATCCTCGTGCTGCGCGGCCTGGACGGCTTCGTCTGCCAGCGTCGCGGCTCCAACCAGCTGGACACCAACCGCTCCGTCTACGACGTCTTCCACTTGAGCTTCAGCGACGGCGCCTATCAGATCCGAGGTGCGGGCGGGGTGGGGGGTGGACAGAGGGTAGTGGGGGGGGGGGCGCGAGCGGCAGGGGAGGTGGGCGGGGCGGGCTGGAGGCGCGGGCAGGACGGGGAGCCAGCAGGACGCCCCTCGCCCCCAGGCCGCGGCGGCGGGTTCTGGCACACCGGCAGCCACGGCAGCGTGTGCAGCGACGGCCAGCGCGCCGAGGACTTCCTCTTCGAGTTCCGCGAGCGCGGCCGCCTGGCCATCCGCGCCCGGAGCGGCAAGTACCTGCGCGGCGGCGCCTCGGGGCTGCTGCGCGCGGACGCGGATGCGCCGGCGGGGGTCGCGCTCTGGGAGTACTGAGCACCGGCCCGTCCGTCCCTATTAAACTGTCAGCGACGCAGCGGCTCGCGGGCTCGGTGGCGCCGATGGGGCGGGGCGCGGCGGGCGCGGAGGGTCTGCACTGGGGGCCGCAGGATGGGCCACCTCTCTGGCTCCTCTGCCCTGGGGCTCCTGCGGCCGTCGCTCCACCTCCCCATGCTTCATGCCCAGGAAATCAAGTAGGGGGTCTTGTCCAGGAGAATGGTCCAGCCGATTGAGCGCCCCTTCCCCCAGTCCTGGACAGCCACAGCCCTGGGCCTCCTCTTGTCCCGCACCCCCCCCCCCATTGCGGTCACGCCTCGGGACACAGCTCCTCCCTAAAATGGAGGGAGAAGCCCCCCTCACCCCACCCAGCGGGACCAGGGTTGGGGTGGGACAGCTGGGAGGAGCCTGGTCTGAGGCCTAGGCAGGTGAGGCTGGTTAGCCAGGCTTTGGGGTGAGTGTGTCTCCATGGAGCATATCATTGCTCCCCTCCCCAGGAACAGGATCTTAGGGAATTCGGGAAACACCTGATGGAGAAGCGACACCCACCCCTCCCAAACAGGGTCCCTCTCAGCCCCTGCACCCACATGGCTGCCACCCAGCCCAGGAAGGGAGCTCCAGGCTTCCCACCCCCACCCTCACCCCATGTGTGGCTCTCAGGCCAAGGCACCCCCTACAACTCCCAGACCAGGAGAGTCCTTACTCACTTTGCCCCAAGCAGGGTGGCCACCCTATGGCCAGGGTGGATGACGGGACAAGACCCATGGTTTACCCACGTGATTCCCCAAACCAGCCAGCACCCAGAATTCCTCAGTCCCCGAGGACCTTCACCAAGGCCAATGCCTCTTGGATGTACTGAGTGACCTGGGCCGTGGGAGGTGGGAGAGCCTGAGGAAGGCCTAGAGCCCGGAGAAAGGGTGAGACCACCCCATGCAGGCACCCTTGCCACCTTTCCCTCACCCACACCCCTCTCCCGACCCCAGGCAGCACCTGCCTGAAGCACCCCTCCAGAGTCTGGCCAGCGTGGGCGGAGGACAGGGTCAGCTGGGGCTGGGGTGCTGTCGGAAAGGATGGAGGCAGGGAGAGGGGCACAGCATTTCCAGGGGAGAGTGGACCCGCACGGCCAGCGCAGAGAGCAAGTGGCCAAGAGGCATCCTGGGGGCAGGGAGGACTGGCTGAGTCTCCCCCAGCCTGCTCCCAGACTTGCTGCCCTCCTTTCCCCTTAGGGACAAAGAAGGCCCCAGACCGTGTGGGCTGGCTGGTCTGAGGCCAGCAAGTTAACCCTTCGAGAACCAGACGCCAAAGTGCAGCAGGCACCAAGATGGGTGACTGCTCCAACCTCCGCCTGCGCTGCCCCCTGGTGGCATCTGAGGCGGGAGGGATGCGGGCCCACCTGCTGGGCATTCAAGGCCTGAAAGGTGGCACCAGGCCTGGAATCACAAGGTGCTCCCGCCAGTGCCTCTTGGGGCTCCCCTGACCCTGCAGGGTGTCAAGGAGGGGGCCTCCCTTTTGCTGACCTCAGCCAGACAGCGCACGTCGCCTCAGACACTCGCTGAGCCCACACAGCCCGGGGCAGCAGCTGGAGTGGGGAGGGGTACCTGCGGGTCCCCAGGAGGGGCCAGCTGCTGTGGCAATAGGACGCCCTGGACCCCCTGGGATGGGGAGTAAAGGCTGGGACTGGACAAAGGAGAAGGACACACTGAGGCTGAGGCAGGTGAGAGCTGCGTGCAGGGAACAGAGAGCTCAGTGTAGACATTCCACAGAGGCCAGCCTGGGGCCTCACACACAGAGGGCCAGGTGTCCAGCGTGATGCTCGTCCCACTCTGTGGCAAGGCCACACCCTGAGTGGCTGCAGGGGGTGCTCAGAGGGACACCCAAGCAGGTGAGGGCTCCTGGGTCTTGGTTGTGGTCCAGGTGGCTCCCCAAGAAGCTCCCTGTGGACCTGTTGCCTTCCCCCGTCTGTGTGGCCTGAGGCCTCCACCCTGCCCCTGCGTCTGTCAGAGTCTGGGCGGGTTCTCGCGGGTGGCAGAGTGAAGTGTCATGGCTCGGTTGAGGTCTGTCATCCTGCTTCTTTCTTGTTTGTCCTGTTTGTCTTCTGTCCTTCCTTTCTGACTCCTCTCAGATTTATCAAGGTCTTTTTTATTACGCCATTTTACATACTCTTGGCTTTTTAAGTGTTCATGTAGTTTTTCTCCCTTTCTGGAGACTACATTATGCATCCTTAATGTGTGACGGTCTGCCTTGCTGTCACTGTGCCCACACCATGCAGGGGCCTCCAGCCAGCAGGCAGGGGGAGCAGCCCTCCCTACCACTGCCCCTGCTCTGGACCTCAAAGGCAGTCATTTTTTCAAACAGACCAGTGCCAATGCCTCGAGAGGGTCATCCTCGAGCCAGCAGAGGTGCAGGCTGGCCAAGGGCACTGTTTTAGCTGTGGGGCCATCACGCCTGTGTCAGGAGCTGTGCGGTGGGGACCAGGGGTGGCCGAGTGAGTGCCTGGTGCCTGGGGAGATGGTCCCAGTGCCACTCTTCCACACACCACACTGGGGCCCACTGCCCCCTGCACAGCTCAGGCTCACCGAGTTGGACGGTGTCACTGCTCTGGGCCAAGACCTGATGGGGGCATGGCAGAGAGGCAGGTGGCATCCCCACCAGTCTCCTCCAGCTCCCATGACCTAGAGGCAGCCAGCTGGGGTCTGGGTAGGTAAGCCCTGCAGGTCAGCTCTGGGCTCTCTGCAGCCTGTGCTGGTGAGTGCGGGCACGTGGGGCAAGGTTTGGACACATCATCCTCTGAGGGAGGCAGACGCAGGCCCTGCGAGTGCCATCCTCTGCCCACTCACAGAGGTCGGGTATGTTCTGGGATCCCTGTGGGCCGTCCCAGCCACTCCATCCTCCCCGTGGCACTCAGAGAGGCGACAGGAGGACATTCCTCGGAAACAGCTGGGGACAGGGCTGCTAAGGGGGTGCAGGCCCTCCCAAGGCCAGGCTGCATAAGGACCACTCTGAGCCAGCAGAGGCTGGAGCTGAGCCCGTCTGCTTGAAGGAAGCTGTCACAGCGGCTCCCAGCAAACACAGAAACGAGGGCAATCCTGGGGGGCTCCCTCCCTCCCTGGAGAACTCTCCAGTACAGGGTCCATGAGGTGACCACCCACTCTCTCAGACTGACTCAGAGCACCTGCAGGCCCCTCTCCCTCTGTGGGGGGCAATGAGGAGGTGGCCTCAGGCCTCCCTGGGAGGGACTCTCATGCCCTGACTGGCTGGACAGGCGCTGCAGGGACCACTTCATTTGTGGGCTTCACCCCGGTGCCGCGGGCTCCCTGCTGGCCCTGGGGCCACAGAGAGGCCCGTGCAGTGCTCATATAAGCGACACGGAGCTGGGGGGACCCAGGAATCCAGGTCAAAGGTGCCACTTGACCAAGGGGGGAGGGGAAAAAAGACAGCAGAGGACAAGGCCGCTCAACACAAAGGGTCGATGTTGGGTGGGGGGCGCCTCACAGTGGGATCTCACATGCACAACGGGAGAGCACCGTCACCTCCCCAAATGTGAAGAACGCAAGCAATGGAGCCAAGCAGGCTGCTGCCCAGGCTGAGGGGGGCGGCTGGGGGGCTGCGCCCACCCTGAAGGACATGGAAACAACGCAGTGCTGGGTGTCAGGTGCCGCCCTGGCTGGAGGCACCTAGTTATCGAGTGTTCTGGCCACAGGCCCCCGGAGACCACTGGGCACTTCCAGAAGCCCCCCCCCAGTCTCTGTGCTTCAGTGGCAGGGAGCGCTCTCCTACTCGGTGACCCCGGCCCTGCGGAGAGGCAGCGGCGGGCTCTGGGTGGAGTAGGAACACAGACAAACCCGCCTGAGGTCCCGACCCCAGAAACCGTTTCTCCTCTGCAGGCCGCTCGGGCAATGATGCTCCTGATCTGGGGTCCAGACTCTGTGTCCGGGGCCTGACTTCTGAGAGAAGGGGACATCACTGATCCAGCCCAATGCTCTGGGCAGGAGATTGCCCAGCAGTGACCAGGTCGTATGTGGAGGCCATGGGCAGCTGCTGGAAAAAGGGAAAGCAGTGATGGGGACGGAGGACAGGAACCAGGGAAGGGGGACAAGGACGAGCGAGGGCAGAGCCTGATGCCCAGAGGGCTCAGATACTACCTTGGCTGCCCTGAAAAGACTCGCTTCATGCTCCACTTCCTCTGAGCACACCCATCGGTGAGGGCAGCCAAGTGGCCATTCGGGGGGCCAGGTACTCTGCATTCTGCTGTGCAGCAGCCAACCTCATCCCACCCCCCAACTTTCCCCCGCTATAACCAGGCCCGCATGTGCCTCCTGGGTCATGAGCAAGAAGTAGCCTCTCATATTCAGTATTTTTCTTCATAAAACCACCAAGGCACTGTGAGAGGTCAGAGGGGGCTGGAAGTGCGGACAGACGCCGAGAAGGGGCGGGGCCCACCTGCATCACAGCAGGAGGAGGCTGGGGCTGCGGAGCTGCCTGTACACCTGCAGGAGCCTCTCGGCGGTGGCGCGGGAGTGAGCTTCGTCCTCCGTGCACAGCTGGTCACGCAGGGTCTGCACCTCCCGCAGCAGCATCTGCAGGTGGGGACAGGCGGCAACGGCTCAGGCCCCCACCTTCCTGCCGGGCACGGCACTGGGTCCCTCTGGGGGACGCCCACCATGCACACATCCTACTTGTGATGTGCTCGGTGGTCCAGGAAGAACACTCATCTGTAACCTTACAGCGTGGGACAG
This sequence comes from Tapirus indicus, assembly GCA_031878705.1. Classification (NCBI taxonomy): domain Eukaryota; kingdom Metazoa; phylum Chordata; class Mammalia; order Perissodactyla; family Tapiridae; genus Tapirus; species Tapirus indicus. Next base: position 59,365,825 of record CM062932.1, read on the forward strand.
GCAGCCTGGCCCGGCAGGCCCCTCAGACAGGAGAGCTGGCTGAGCTGAGGGAGACCACGCTCCCAGGTGAGACGAGGCTCCTAGCCAAGGTGGAGCAGGGCCAGACAGAAGCAACTATGCCTACCATGCCCCCTGACCCCACGAGGGGAGCCGAGCCCACACCCCGACTCTGAGGAGGGCCTGCGTATGTCCCCAGAGGGGCCCGGCCAGTGGTGGCAGGTTCAGGGACAGGACCATCGAGGGCCTCACCTCATGGTTGGCCTGGATTTGGCGGAGACACTGCACACGGAGGTCAGGAGGGCTGGAACCCTGGGCGGCCTGCTCCACGACCATCCTCTGGGGGGACACAAGGGGCAGGTCACTGGATAGCACGCTTCCCACCACCTGTCCTCCACTTCTGAGCCAGGCGGCCCCGCCCCTGCCCTCACACCCTCCATCTGGGCCTCCCTGCCTCGCCTGCTCCATCACCTCCGCCCGCTGCATCACTTCTGCTGTGTCCCACTCCAGCGGCGGGGCCTGACCTGACGGTGACTTACTTGGAAGCAACTTCCAGTTCTTCCCCTCCGCTGCCCGCCCCTTGTCCCCACAGAGCCACCCCTTCTCCCATCCTTGGCTTCAGGCCTGGGGGCCTGCTCCTCCTGCCCCGTTTGCACATTCACTCAGTGGCCTGCTCAGGCTGCTCCGCGTCCTGCTTTCTGGAGGAAGCCCAGCAGCTCCCGGGGCTCAGATCCAAGTTCCCAGATGGGTCTGGGCAGCGAGGCCCTTGTAGGCCTCTGGGGCGAAGCGCTAAGAAGAGATCCCGACACCCCAAGGGGCAGCAGGAGGAGCCAGCCCGTGGCAGATGCTGCGCATGTGGAGGGGTCCTGACTCCGCATGGACAGATGATGGAGGCTGTTCTCAGAAACGCCCGTGGCAGAGCTCGGCTCAGACGACACGTCTGCAGCTCACGTGGGCTCCCGTCAGGGAGTGTCTACAGCACTATTTGGGGCTGAACTCTGCCCACCGGCATTCACACGTGGAGGCCTGCCCCAGCCCCTCAGCCCATGACTGCATTTGAAGACAAGGTCTTTGCCACCATCAAGCCAAGGTGAGGCAGTGTGGTGGGCCCCGATACAATCTGACCGGTGTCCTTACGAGATCAGGACACAGACATGCAGGGGATGGCCACGTGAGGACACAAGGAGGTGACAGTTGTGTGCATGCCATGAAGAGGCCACAGGGAACCAACCCTGCCAGCACCTTGATCTCGGACTTCCCATCTCCAGCACCACATTCCCGTTGTTTGCGCCCCCCGTGGTGCTGTCACAGCGGTCCCAGGACACTAACACTCCCACTTTGTGCTGGAGGTCCAGCGAGCACGCTCCTTCCCCCGCTTCAGGCTAACTGTCCACCACTCGGCCACTGCACTCGGCAGGGTCTGCAGATGGCCCCGCACACGTCAGGCCCAGCCAAAGGATGCTGACGATCCCCGTGGCTCCTCTCTGGGGCAGAGAAATGCAGGTGCTGGAGCTCTGCTCTCAGCAGGGACTGGGTGTCCCTGGGGGCAGAGCCCCACCAGGAGGCACCAATGCCCTAGAGGCCACCTTGATGGCTCCAAGTGCTCAGGAAAAGATTCCTGAGCCAGGTGTGAAGCCATGTGCCACAGCGGGCCCATCATGGCACTGAGGTGATCATTGGGGTCCCAGCAGGGTCAGGGTCACAGCACTGGGTGACAAGCTCAAAAGAGTCACAGTAGAGCATGGCACTGCATGAGGTGGTCATCAGGGTCACCCATCTGAGCTGTTAAGTGGCGCCTGCCTGGGCTGGTGCAGGGTGTCCGGCTGTGGCTTGGCTCCTGGGCTCGCCTGGGCACACCCGTGGGTCTGAACAGCAGCCGTCGGCTGCTTATCAAAGCTCAGCTCACGGTTCTCTGACTCTCAGGGTCTGGGGTAGCACTGACAACAAGCTCCCAGGTGAAGCCAATGCAGAGGCCACACTCGAGAAAAACCATCAAAACTGGTAGACAGCTGCCACTGCAGCCCCTCTGCAAGGGCCGAGGCCGCATAGTCAGAACAGCCGGGAGGAGACGGGCTGCCCGACCCTGAAACCAGGGTTGTGTCCTGCCAAGGGCACCAGATGACAGACTTGCACTTGGAACACAAGGACCTTCTCAGATCTGGGAGTCGTGGTCCAAGCGCCCTGGCACAGCATTGCAGCAGCCTGCTCCTGTGCCTGGTGGCGGAAGGGCCCCAGGGCTGTGTGAGGGTTGGCCACCAACTCCTGCTTTCTGGGCAAAGACATGGAGGCTCAGACGAGCAGACACTTTGTCCCGTGACCTGCGCCCAGGGCGTCTGACCCCAGGGCATGGCCTCTCTACAGGGCCTCTGCTTGGCCAGACAAGCGCAGAAACCTCCAGCTGACCATGGCAGCTAATAAGTGGAAATGTCTTCCTTTCACCTATCGGCCCATGGCTTCACGTTAGGAGCCGACAGCACACCCAGAGGGCAGCGTCTGTCACCGGAGGATAAGCGGCAAAGCTCTGCACACGCCTCCCAGCTGCCCACAGCTCACCTGCACATGTGCATGTGGGAGCGGGGAGGAGATGGACGGATTGTCCTGCAACCCCTGTGGCAGGCAGCCACAGACCACCACCGTCCCATGTCCCCACCACCTGGCAGAGACTTCCCTAGGGGGCCCACGATGGGCTGACACACCTGCATACGCCCGATGACAGCATGGTGAGCCCTGCACATGTTGGCCAGAGAGGAGCTCTCCACCTGGATCTCCACGGCCTGGATGGGCCCTGCCAGGCACAGGTCGGTCACCGCCACCTGCAACAGACAAAGAGCCTTACTGCCCATCCACTTGCCCTGCCCAGTCCAAGGGTGGCTGGACCTACAAGAGCCTCTGAGCTAAAAGGAGTACATGAGGCTCTGGGGGCCCCAACGCCCTGGCCTGTGCAGCCCCTCTACATCCTGTATGTGGGCAAAGCCGGGTGCAGGAGGGCTCCTGGACCTGGGTCTCCCCCCAACATTAATTCCCACCTGAAGAACCAGCCAGTCAACCAACAGCGACTCTGCGCATTTGGAAACGTGTGCTCAGGAGGAGCCCTGCACCCTCAGAACCCTGAGCTGTGGCACTCACTCCAGAACAAAGTTACTGCTGCCCCACCGCCACCGCCCAGCCCCAGGATCAGGGCCCAGGGATGCCCCAACGAAGACTTGCTGGCCTGGTCTTGGCCTGGCCTGAAAGGGCTGTGCAACGGGCAGCCCCCACCCACCACCCTCAGGGACATGTGTCCTGGCTGCCTGGGCTACTCTGTAAGAGCCTCCAACACTGGAAAGTGAGGGTCTGCTGGACATGACCCCAGTCAGCCGCCAGGAGGGTCTTGGGAAGGAAGGTGTGGTGAGGGGGCGGGGCTGGAGGACCAGCATCTCCTGTCCAGTCAGCTGCTTCCAGGATGGGCCTGGCGCCCCCTGCTGGTCTAGGGGTTAGTGGCCCAGGGGCTGATGAGGGTCAGTGATGCTCCTGGGGTACAAACCATCACAGCAGCACTGGGGGCCCTGGCTATGAATTCCAGCAGCACACGGGGTGGAGGACCACATGCGGAAAGTGTTGGACAGGCCACTCCTCACGGGGACCTAAGATGCCCTGTAAAGGCTGACCCATTACAGCCATGCCTCCAACTCCAGTGTGCATTGGAATCCTCTGAAGGCTGGGCCCGAGAATCTGACTCCTCTCCAGTGGCCCAGAGATGCTGCTGGCCCAGGAACCCCCTCTGAGAACCGCTCCTGTAGAGGCCAATTTCCCCACAGACAGGAGAACCGACCCCCTGCTTGCCTCGCAGACGATGAGGTGGATGTCAGTGCCATCTGGGGCCACTCCCTGCACAGAGGACAGTGCTCGGGCCCTCACGATGTCCACAGCAGCATTCTCAGCCAGGAGCCACTGCAGGGTGGCACAGCACAGGGACACACCTGGAGGGGAGAGGCGGCGGCCATGAGCTTGGGTGGATCCTGGGAGAGCAAGGAACAACGCCCCATCCACAGACCTCAAGACCAGAGGGAAGCCAGTCAGTGTCACCAACCTGAGTGACTGTCCCCCAAGGTGGCCCTCAGCAGCCCCGCCGACACCTTGATGGTGGCCACCGATGGGGGCAGGTACTTGGCCCGCAGAGACACGGGTCCTGCTGGCTCGCTGCCTGGCCGGAGGCAAGCTCCCAGGAAGGTGTCCACAGGGTCAGCAGCAGGGCTGAGTGGGCCGGGGGCCTGCATGTGGGGTGTGGCCAGGCTGGGGAAGCGCAGACACTGCAACATGTCCACCGTGTGCTCACTCAGGGGCAGGCAGATGCCTTCCTGCTCAGGCAAGACGTCAAGGGGGCACTCATCCAAAGAGGGGTCCTTGAAATAGTCTGAGGTGGTGAGGGCCCTGCCCACAACCTCCCTGAGGCTGTAGAAGAGTGTGCAGGACACGGTCACAGGCAGGTCGAGCACACCGTCCTTGCCAGGGCCCAGGGGCAGCGTCACTTCCCGCCGACTACCGGGGCCGAGCTGGTCCACGGGGACGGTGTAGGTGACTGCCGAGCTGGCCGAGTCCAGCTCTAAGGCACGGGAGCTGGTGAGCACCTGGACACACAAGGCCCAGCCCTGGTCCAGGCTGAACTCGCTGCTGTTCTCCAGCAGGCAGGTGGCCATCAGCACCTCCTGCAGCTGCAGGCGGCTCCAGGTGGTGGTGGTGGTGCACGAGATGGGCCTGGGGCCCTCCCGGCTTGACAGCAGGGCACAGCTCACGTTCATGGCTTCATTGAGGCACGTCAGGGCCTTGTTGCGCTGGCCGATGGCCTTCTTCAGAGAAGACACTCTAAAAGAGCAGACATGCCATCCAAGGGAGGGGCAAGGAGCCACGGCGGCGGGCGCGACATCCCGTATGCCCAGGGTGGGAAGGGACCAGAACCTGGCTCCTCGACAAGCACCAAGGGAGGAATAAGTCCCTGCCTTGGAAAGCAGCTTTCCTTGTCCTGCCCACGCCAAACCCTTTTGAAGCTGTCCCTAGCCATCTGACTCAACTGCTCCTCTTGGGCAGCAGGAGGACAGAGGACAGAGAACGAAGCTCATGCGACCCATGCTTGTGGGCCTGGCCTAGCCTACCGGGCTCGCGGAGGCTGCCACCCCAGTCGGGGCCACACAGGTCAGGTGGTGCCCGCAGCAGGGTGGCTGTGCCACCCTGCTCCCTGCCATGCTCCAGGTTGGCCCCTTTGCTCCTCTGCACTGCCACTGTGGCAGAATGGAGAGAGGCAGGCGCTACAGAAATGGCCCTAAACCACAGGAGTTTGGAGCCTATGGATGCTCACTGGGGGCCATGGCAGGCCAGATGCGGGCAGTCAGAGGAGCTGCTTTTTTGTGTGTGTGTGTGAGGAAGACTAGCCCTGAGCTAACACTTGCTGCTCATCCTCCCCTTTTGCTGAGGAAGACTGGCCCTGGGCTAATATCTGTGCCCATGTTCCTCTACTTTATATGAGACGCCGCCACAGCATGGCTGACAAGTGGTGCGCTGGTCCATGCCCGGGATCCGAACCTGCAAACCCCAGGCCGCCGAAGTGGAGCGTGCGAACTTAACTGCTACACCACCGGGCCCGCCCCCAAGGAGCTGCTTTCTCTCTGGACGGGTCAGAGGCCAGGGCTGCTGGTGCCTTCACTGAAAGCAGGGAGGTGGAGGCCTCTGAGAAGACGGGGTCCTGGGGGAGAACTGAGGAATCAGCATAGGCAGCCCCCTATGCCCCCTACCAGGGAAAACATGGGGTGGTCAGAGAAGATGATGGAGATCCCTTTTGACTTCCGAGGCAGCCAGCCTTTAGTGCAGGCTTTCTCCAGGTCACACAATGTCTGGGGTTCTTGCTGCGGGTCTGGTCCGGACCAACACCACCACCCAGGACGCTGCCACCCAGGACGCCGCCACCCAGGACGCAGCACCAGCCTCAGCCTGAGCCACGGCCCAGCTGCTCACCTCTCAGAGATGGTGCCAATTCCAGAGAGCAATTCCTTGATTTTCCGGCCAGTGTTTGTTGTGGTCACTCTGGTGGGGCAAGGCGTCTCAGAGTTCAGGTCCAGCCTGCAGGTCATCAGGCGACCTTTGGCAGACAGGGCCAAGAGCTCGGTGCCACCTGAAAATGGACACATGCGGGGCCCGGTCAACAGGCAGGGAGGGGCATGCTTCTGGAACACTCAGCAGTGGCCCCAGGACCCGAGACAAGTGCTGGCAGAAGGCCAGCACCCAGTGAGGAAGAGAGGGTCCTCGGAGATGTCCTTGAAGAGATGGACCGAAGAGCCCTGGATGTGCGCCAGAGGCTGGGCAGAGCCACAGCCCACGTTCATCTCACACACATTCCCAAGGGCCCTCCCTGGGGGGGGACGTTAGCACAGCAGAGGTGGCACCTCGGTGATGTCTGGGCACATCTCATGTGCACAAGACTAAAAGGGGCCAAACAAGGACCCACGTGGGCCACCACATCAGCTGGGCATGCTCGACCTTCAACAGGCCACCTGGAGCAAAGTTGCCCTGAGGTTTCTGAAGAGAATCGAGTGTGGGGCAGGCCCCTTGACCTCGCTCTGCTCTCACTGGGGCCTTTCTGGAAGCCCACATCTCTCTAGCATCATTCTGCCTCTCTCCCGCTCCCGGGCTACCAGGCAGCTCTCCAGGAAACAGGCTTTATCTCCTGCGACTGTCTGCTTGTCCCCCAGGCCCAACAGCGCTGAGACCCTGAGCCCCACCCCGAGGCAGAGCAGCGACAGGCAGGCCCCTCCCTCAGCTGACGGGCACACAGGGGCCTCTCTGTGCTCTCCCGTTCCCTGCCAGACGTGGTCCTCTTTCCCTGCGGGACAAACAGTGGCCTTTCCCCTTCAAAGCATTCCCTTCACACTGAGTATGGTCCACGGCAGGCCTCACAACACACTCAGGGGCTGTCCTGATGGGAATATGTGCTGGGGGGAGGGTGGCTCTACCCTCTCCCCACCAACACTGGCAAGCACAGCTAAAACGCTCCCCGCTCTGTCTAGGGAAAACACACACCCGGAGCTCCGGGCGCTGCCCACCCTTGGGGCGGGGCAGGGCAGGCACGGCAGCAGCCACACAGTAAGCGGAACAGGCGTTTTCTCACCTTTGGAAGAAATGTCAGCCTTGACCTGAACCAAGTTGAACTTCCCCTGGACTACCTGACACGTAAGACCTGTCACAGAAAGACACCCTTGCCTCGGGTCACCCAGGTGCAGACCCCACCCAGGCAGAGCAGCACACCTCCTGCCCCTACACCCATGCAGGACACGCACAACCAGGCACTCCCTAACTCCCAAACAGGAAGTGTTGACCATGAGGCTACACCAGGTGAGAATAAGCCTGCCCCATCAGGGTCCTGGAAGACATGAACGAGGCAGGAGAGGAAGACGAGCCAGTTCACAGGGGCGAAAGGTGCCAAAGGGGAGGCTCCACCCACCCTGAGGTTTTGGTTTTTCAGGTTTAAACAGTGGGTCATACCTTCAGGTGCCCTAGATGACACAGACAGGCTGACGACGCTGCAGACACTCAAGCTTGTTGGACACAGCAGAGAGGGCAGGCCTCCTGGGCCCCTGTCGGGCTGTGTGGGGTTGCAGGGGGCACCTCCCCAAGCCAGGTCCACCACACAGAGGTCCGAGGGGGTGCTGTGGTACATGCGGCTGCCCCCGCCGCAGGCTGCACAGAGCACAGGCCCAGGCAGGCAGTATTCCCGCAGCTCTGGCACCAGATTCCCAGCCTCATCCCAGCTGGCCTTCACGGCTAGTGTCCGGCCGTGGTGACCAAGTGCCACCACGCAGTCCGAGTGTGAGGCCTCCATGTCCTCAGCCAACGGCTCTGTCCTCAAGGCCCCGATGAAGACAACGGGCTCCTCCAGGTGATGGAGGATCTTGACAAGGGCCTTTGGGTCACCAGGGGCCAACCTGGAGGTGACCAGGGTCTTCAGGACCACACAGCAAAGCTGGCCATCAGGGAGACCACAGAGGATCACAGGTGACTTCAGGAGGAAGGCATCAGCTCCAAAGAGTAGCCCAAAAAGGGTCTCCTCCAGCGTGAAGCCCCTGGAGCCCTGCAGGTGGCCATGTGGGACTCTGGAGCCTGGCGGTGACACACAGCACAGCACTGGGAGGAACTGGGGGGCTGTGGGCTCCCCCGGGCTCCCAGCTCGGGGAGTGTAGGTGGATAACTCCACCTCACCAATCTGGGCTCCAGGCCTGGAGTCCTCCCCTGGACAGGGACACTCAAACAGCTGCACCTTCCACTGGGCGGGGCCCTGCACCAGGGTGATGAGCATGTCGTGGAGCACAGTGAAAGTGCACAGCATGGCATCAGGGAGGACACAGGCGTCTGGACCCACGGGGATCACAGGGGAAGGGGGCTCACCATCCTGACTGTCCTCACTGTCCCCGTCATCCCCATCATCTCCATCATCCTGGCTCACAGACCTGCCAGAACACAAGGAACTATTGGTCACAATGTTCACACTCTTTTCAAGACAACCCATCACCGAGCACGTTGGGTCTGGGGTCTTCAGAGAGTGCGATCTCAGTGACCGTCACAGCCCCTCAGCACTGTGGTGAAGGCGCACCAGGGAGCAGCTGGCTTGTCACAACCGCCCTCCACCTGCCCCATGACTGCTCCACTTGGCATTGGTCACCCAGGGACACACACGTAACAGGATGTACCAAGGCTTCCAGAAACAGAGTTCGGACAGAAAATTCTCATTGGTGCAAAACTGTCAGACCCCTGAGGCCTCAATTGTGATTCACACCCGCTGCCCTCTCTGTACTAAGCCAGGAGTGAGCAGGCACTGTATGTGGGCTCTGCACCGGTGCCTGGAGGGGCCTGGCTCTTTCACTTTGGGCTTCTCTAACCACAGACTCAGGGTTCACGGTGCTTTTGCCGTGACTACCACCCAGAGACCTCGAAAGTGTGTCACAACAGAGGAGACAGGACCCACCAAGGCCAAAAGGGCAGGATCCTGCTACAAGCTGCAGACTCAGTTGCCCAAACCCCGTTTACTAAGGATTCTCTGCGAGCAGGAGCCTGTTAGAGAACGCAAGTGCTGTGGGCGGGGACACGAAGACTTCAGAGCTGGCCCTGAGCCCCATGCTGGCCAGCTCATGACTGTTCATTCTGAACCCAATCCAGGGGCAAGCAAAAGGTACAGGTCGCAGGAGCGGTGTTTTGTGGAGGGCAGGGCAGGGTGGCCACGGATCAGAGCCAGGGAGGAGTTCATCTGAGGCCATGTCAAGCCTCCACCATGGAGAGGCCATTTGACCTCGCCCAAAGTGGTGCCACCCACGACCACTCCTCACCTGCTCGCCTGGTCCAACGACAAGCAGTAGATGCCCCTGCGGGCGCACAGAACGTAAAGCACCCTGCGAAGGGCCAGGAGCTCCAGGTGCCACACTTGACCCGGAAACCTGTACACCGCCTGGACACCGCGGAGGCAGACAACAGCACGGAGTCTTTCGTTTGAAATGAACTCAAACGCGCCAGCCCCTGTGAAGGAAGCCGGAGCCCCGCCCCCTCCCCCCCCCCGCCCCCGAATCCTGCACTTCCCTAGCCCAGGCCCCCCTTTCCCTCCCCGGGCCCCCCGGCCCCGGCCCCGGCACCCCGCCTTCTCCCTCCCCGGGCCCAGCGCTCACGGTCAGCAGCCCCCCGTCCAGGTCGTAGACGTAGACCAGCTCGCTCCCGGTGGACAGGAAGATCTCCGCCCCGAGGCACAGCACGCGGGGCTTGCCCGCCGCCAGGCCCCCGAGCGGGCAGCAGAAGCCCGCCAGGTAGTCGACCCGCGGGCCGAAGCTGGCCATCGCGGGCCAGCGGCCCGGGGAGCGCGGGAAGCGCCGGGGAGGCGGGGAGGCGGTAGCCCCGGCCGCGTGGAGGCCGCTCCGCCTCGGAGCGCTGATGCCGGGGGCGGGGCGGGGGCGCTTCACGGCCGCCCACGTCGCGCCGCGGCCTCCGCCGTAAAGCGGCGCGGCGGGCTGGGGGCGGGCCGGGTCTCCGCCGCCCTGCGCCGGGCGGTGGGTTCCCCGCAGGAGCCGAAGCCCGGGGGGGTGGGAGGCCACGCCGCCGCGATCAAGCTAGGGGACCCAGCGGTTAGCAAAGGGCCAACGCGTTTAAAGCGAACCGCGGGGAACCAAGGGCCTGCCCTGGCCCACCCCGTCCGCCCTAGGCGCCTTCCTGGGGGGCCCTGCGGGTCTGCAGCATCTCCCACGCCTGTGCGGGGCCCTCGGGGACCCTTGGTCCGGCACGAAGTCGCGCTTCCCTGGTGCGCCGTAGAGCATGGCCGGCTCCAGGACCGGGGCCAGTACGCGGGCTCCCCCGGCCGGGGGCGGGGGCCCTGCGCCCAGCGCCCAGCAGAACGCGTCTCCTCGGAGCAGGCGATTTTCTAGGGTTTCGGGGAACGATTAGATTCTGCGGAGGAGTTCAAGGCGGGGGGTAGGGGCGTGGGCGGCGCTCTCGGCCTGAGGATGGGGTCTCCTCTGTCTCAGCTCCTGAGCCGCCCCACACCTGCCCCATCCCCAGGACGCTGCCGGTTTGAGCTAAACATGGAGAGGTGTCCCCTTCCTCCATGCCTGAACATAAGCTGTCCATGGGTGTGTTGGCTCGACTGGACAATGAGGACAAAGAGTAAGCCAAAGGAATTCTGGGTTGGGGGCAGAGGACCGTAAAGAAAATGACCAGCTGGGTCTCAGAAGGGGGCGGCTCACCAGCTATCAGCCTAGGGGTGAGGGCAAGACATCTCTCCTCCCCACCGTGGCTGCTCCCTCCCCACTGCCTGCAGGCTTTTGGAGACAGGTGCTAACCAGAGAGGAACCAAGAGCTCTCCTCTGAACAGAGACTGGGAGACCCAGAGCGTCCTTGCTTACAAAGTGAAAGAAAAGACCCGCCCCCTCTCCTTTGAGAAGCCAATCCGAAAATCTCCAAGACCAGACACCCATGAGTGAAAGGCATCTGGGATGCATGGCCAGGCCTCCAGCTGCCAAATGGGATGCATGGCCAGGCCTCCAGCTGCCAAATATCTTCTGGGCTTGGAAGTAAAGCTATCACAGAGGCTGGTGTGCCTGCCAAACACAGAGCAGCAGCAGCACCAGTTCCAATCCCTCTCCATGAGGTTGAGGGGGCGCTCACCCCTAGGGCAGCGGACGGCCACTGTCTCACTGTTCCGGGGTGCTGGCTGGACACAACTTGAGTACGGCATTTGCAGTCTGTTGTTCGCCCCTTCTGCTCCCAGGTGTTTGGGCTGGAAACGCTGTCCTGGATGCGGGGACAGAAGGAGGGAGCCATGGGGGAATGAGGAAGACCAGCTCCCACTTGGCCTTTGGAATCAGGAGAGGACATGCTCCTTTCAAGTGACACATCACTCTGAATTTCACCCTCAGTGCACAAGCGTTCTCGGCTGGTCTTCTGACCACCAATCCTTGTGAGCCACAAGCTCACACTAATTCCCATCCCCGTCTCCCCAGGCTGTTTTCCAACACCAAGGGGAATACGCCAGGATTGTCCTAGAGAAAATGACCATGTGGGGAAGAGGACCTGGGAGGAGATGGGCTGTGCAGGTTCAGCCCTGACTGGCCAGGATGACCCTGCAGGCACTGTTAAGTTGGGTCACTGCTCTGTCCCGCTCTTCTCTTCAAGGGGGCTAGCAGGCTCCTGGCCCCAAGCCCAGGCAAGCCCCGCTCTGTGATACAAGGGTTTATGATCATCTCAACATGGGGGCCTTGAGTGCTGCTCCCGGGAGGTTACAGACATGAGCAAAGGACTGAAGGCCCGCTCAGATGGCTATGGGGTGATGTGGAGCGAGGGGGCCTCTCACGGGGGCGTGCAAGGTGCACACTCTTGGTGGGAAACCTGAGAGACAGCAGAGCACACTGCTGACAGTCAGTCATGCCAAGTTTGGAGGCAATGTAATCATTCTAAGGACAAATTACACCACGAGCCTGGGGGGAGAAACCAAGGCGTGTGCAGGGAAGTTGCAGGCTGTGCCGGGCACTTCTCACAGGCAGTACAGCCTGCCAATAGGTTGAACGTGTCAGGAAAGGGGCAGCAGGACCCCAGAGTTCTATTTCCAAGCAGTACACTCCATATGCTTGATTTCTTGAGGGGGAGGGGGATGTTTCCAGAACCTTATCACTTCATAGAACCGAGTTCAGCAGGCTGAGATCCACCGAGGGCCGGGCACGACAATAAAACCTGAACTTGGGAGCCTGGAGGCAGGTGCTGAGGGCCTGCCTGCCCCACAGTCCAGAAGTGAGGCCGGGGCCTGCCTCACCCCAGGGGCCCTCAGACATCAGTGGTGGTGTTACTTATGTACTTGTTCAGGAACAGTGAGTCACCCGGCTGGAGGACAGAGTGTTGCTGGGAGGCGTGTGTGAAGGCTGACACCCAAACATCAGAGGGATGCCTCCTGCCTGTCACAAGACAAGGTGATTCAGGCAAGGCAGAGTGTCACCTCCAGGCCTCGCTCCCCAGCACCTGCAGTCTGGGGCTTCCAGACTTCGTGCTTCACCTCCTGCCTGTCAGGGTGCACCAGTCTCACCACACAGAGGCCCAGGAACAGCCACACGGCTGACAGGCGGGAAAGGTGCAGAAAGTGAGGCCAGGCTCTCCTCTCCCAGCCAGACATCATGCTGGAAGCACAGTGCCAAGGAGCCCAGGGAGTGGGGAGTAGGGAGTGGGGGCCCTACCCTTCAGTCGTCCAAACACATCAGGGGAGGACAGTGACTTGTGGAGGTCGTCAGCCAACACAGGGCAGACACAACTCGACCTGCAGACAAAGGCTCAGCATGCAGGGAGAGGCCTTGGGGCCCAGGAACCACAGACGGGGAGCTCGGCAGTGGCTTCAGGTGCTTTTATTAGTTCCACTGCAGGGCTGGAGTCCAGGTAACACTAACGCAAACCCAACCGACGCACATCTTCGAGCCCCAAGCGGAGCCGAAGTGGGAGCACCAGGGGCAGACTGGTGGGAGGAGGCCGAGGCAGCCAGATGTGTTCACCTGGGCAGGTGTGCACTCAGTCACCTCTCGCTGGGTTAGGGTGCCTGGTGGCATGAGAAGGTGTGTCCACGTGAAGGCAGGTAGGACGCAGGTGGGGCTGGGGTCCCCTTCCCCTGTGCAAGAGGAGGTGGCTAAGCTTGCCTGGGCCCGAGCCCTCCAGCAGGGCACCCCCCACGCCCTTTCACTGAGCTCTGACTCTCTTTGGACAATAAAATAAAGTGCATTACTGAACAAAGAGTGACTCAGAAGCAGAAAAATCATAACGCTTTTTCTTTAGCTAAAAGACAAAAGGAAACAAATGGAATTATGCAGATGCCAGAACTTCAGAGTGAGGAGAAAACTGGTTGAAGAGAAAAGGAAACCAGCTTGGTGGATCAAGGTGAGAGCAAGCAGAAGAGGGACTGGGGGCGGAGGCAGCAGGGTCTCAAATCTGCACCCTCGGACCCTACCCCGGTGCTGGGAGACACAAACTAAGCACAGGGCCTGGGGATACCAGGCCATCTGCAACCTCACATCTGATGGCAGGGCCCAGGCAACACGGAGGCCAGAGCTCCAGCAGCAACGCTGTTGGGAGCAGGACCAGGCAGTCCTCGCAGGCAGCCGGCAGACAAGCTGGGGGGAGACAGACTGCAGCTCTGCACCTCTCCTGTCCCTCCAGAACAGACAGCTCTGGCACAGCCAGACCTAACCCAATGGGCCCTGGCCCCAAGAGCAGACAAGTTTGTCTTTCACTTGGTGCGCCGCACCAGCTGGACCTGAAGGTGCCAGGCACGGCCTTCACCACAGGAGAAGTCAACACGCAAGTGTTCTCTGTCCACAGTGCCAAGGGTAAGTGCCCCCCACCCCCAGGCCAGAGACATGAAGTCCCCAAGCACAGTCTGTGTCTCGGCCAGCCTCCCTGGTGGGTGCCATGCAGCTCAGAGACACAACTCCCGTTAAGGCAAAGAGGCATCAGGATGCCCACAACTCCCTGGGGAAGGGCCAGACCATAGGCCGGCCACAGGAAATGTGGGGACCCCAGAGCACATGTATAAGGTCCAACCACGACCTCTGTCCTGGGATGGCCTGGACCTCACACCGTCAACATAGTACCAACTTTCTGATGCCTCCACAGCAATGCCACATGGCCATCACAACAGGCCAAACCCCTACCCTCACCCAGGCCTGTCTCAATGGCCTTGTCACTATGCCAAAGGCCAGGGGCTGGGCAGGGCAACGGGAAGGGATGGTGTATGAGGCGAAGGGGACCAGAGCTTCCAGTCCCGGGCAACCCAGCTCACCCCATGCAAGCCTGGTCAGCAGCATCGGCTGTCTGGAGGGGCTGCCTACTTGGCGGGAGCCACCACTGCCCTCCTGCTGGGACCACCCGGGTCTGCAGCTGTTGTAGCTATGTGGCTTGGCAGAAAAGTCTCAGGCACTGAGGTTTACTTCCAAGGAGAAATGACTGTGGGTCCCCTGTCCACATTCACCCACCCTGCACACACCCGCAAGGGCTCACTCAAGGAGAGAAGGAAGTGGAAACTAGTCTCTCTTACTCCCCTTTTATGCAGTTTTTATCTTAAAAAAAATAAATAAAAGTCTTCTGGGCAGGAATTACTGATAACTGTTATTACAACCAATGCAGACTTTAAAATCCCACTTGGACGTTGGGTGAGAGCAAGAAAAACGGTGGGCAGCAATTAACCTGCAGATCAAGCAGACAGGAGGCCAGTGAGCCCATGGCCACTCGAGTTTCCACCCGACAATGGCTACTGGAAGGGGAATAAGTGGCCCTCACAGGCAGGGTCTGCCCCAGAGCAACAGGGTACAAGGGCCATCAAGAGCTCCCAACCAAAAACACGGAAGAGGCAAGAACAAAAAGCATCCAAGAGGAAGAAAGAGAAAGCTGGATGGCAGCAGCAAGCCCTCCGCGCCCCTCCAATCCTAGGTAACAATTCAGAGGTGCCCAGTCCTTCCACCACAGTGGGGGCTGATAACCGGGTAGGCATGCCGGGCATCTGGGCCTAGCAGACTGGTTTCAGCCTGCAGAGCACCAGCCTGGCTCCCTCCCTCCGGGGAAGCCTCGTGCTAAGAAGCTTTGTGGGTCACAGACCCCAGGGCAGCTACCCCTGCCCCGCCCTTCAGGGCTGCCCACTGTGGGGCACGGTCACAACGATCCTGGCTTCAGAGAGGGCTGGGGTGGGCCCAGTCCTGCCAGCAGGGGCCAGGAGCCCTAGGTCCTGGGGAGGCTGCACATCTCGCAGTGACCGGTGCCCGGCTGGTTCATGAAGGTGCAGTGCTGACAGGCCCACATGGCGGCCGTGGTGGCGTGCGTGGAGCCCCCGATGGCTCCGTACTCGTGGAGGCCCGGAAGCTGCACACCGACTGTGCCTGTGCAGGGGAAAGAAGTGAGTGTTCATCATTTCTGCACAGGAAGACATTTCACCCTGTCTGAGAGCTCTGTGCTACTGCTTCTCAGAGTAAAAGTGGACTTGAAGCAACTACTGTGGGCAGATGCAGCTGGAGAAGCACCACCGTGGGTCCTCTGCTCGCACACAGAACCTGCTAAATAAAGCTGTTGTCGGCAGAGCTTACAGCTGTCACCTGTGACCAACTCAATCCACCTGCCCGCCTTCCTGGCTTGCTGTGTCAGCAGTTCCTTCCTTTTTATTGCTGAGTGGTACTTCTCTGTGTGAACATCATCACTGGGTACCCATTCCCCTCTCAATGGAAATTTGGGTTGTTTCCAGTTATTATGAACAAAGCTGCCATAAATATTGTTGCATGAATTCTTGTGTGGACCTGTGTTTTTATGTCTCTTAGGTAAAAACCTAGGAGTGGGCTTGCTGGGTCCTAGGGTGAGTGAGCATTTATAAGAAACTTGCCAAACTGTTTCCACACTCTCACCAGCGTGTGCGAGGGTTCCAGCTGCTCCGCAAGCTCACTAGCACTGGATACTGTCAGTTTTTTCATTTTAGCCACTCTATGAAGGGGTAATGGTATCTCATTTGTTTTAATCTGCATTTCCCTGATGACTACGGATGCTGACTGTTACTATATCTCTTGTGAAATGTCGAAGTCTTTCACCCAGTTTTTTACTCATGCTCTTTCTGTTTTGGTTATCAATTATCCATATGCAGAGTTCTCTCTATTTTACCTGTGAGTCCTGTGTCATTCATGTATATTACAAATATTCTTTCCTTGCCTTTTCTCATTTCTAACAGTGTCTTTCATGAGCACAAATGCTTCATTTTGATCAAGTCCAGCTGGCCAATCTTCACAGTCAGTGTTTTCTCTGTCCTGCCCCAAGGCCCTGAAGATACTCAGCTTATTTTTTTAAATAAATGCTTTATAGTTTTAGCTTTCACCATTGGGCCTGTGACCCGTCTTGAGTTGATTTTTGTATATTGTAGAGGTCAAGGTTCACTTTATGCACACAGATATCCAGTTGGTCCATTACACTTTCCTGAAAAGGCCATCGTCTCCTCACTTAATTGCTCTGGTGCCCTTGTTATCAACCAATTCTCCAGCCTCTATCTGGCCCATCAGTCTATTTATTCTCACACCGACACCATGCTGTCTTAATCACCGCAGCTTCATGGTCCTGAAATCAGGTAGTGCCTGTTCTCAAACTTTGTTCTTCTTTTTCAAGACTGCCTTCTAGGACCTCCACATTCCCAGATAAATTTTATAACTTACTTTTTTACACCCCTCCCCCACCAAAAAAAGTCTATGGGGATTTTCATTGGGATTGTACTGATCAATTTGGGGAAAACTGACATCTTAAAAATATATTGAGTCTTCTGATCCAGAAAGATGGTATTTCTTTCCATTTACTTAGTTCTTCATTTGGCAAAGCGTTAGCTTTAAGCAAAGAGCTCTCATGTGGCTTCCATTAAATGCATCCCTAGGTATCTTATGTTTTGTGACACTTTGTAAATGGTACTCTATTATTAATTTCTGTTACCAGTCCTATGCATAACACATGGAGTTCCATAAGTAGATTATCTGTTGATAGGATGTGACAATCACATAATACACTTTTTAGCACAGTGAGTGTCATCAGCACCGGGAGCTCTCTGAGCAGAGGCTGCAGGCAGGCTGTCACTCTGCTGCGGTGGGACTGATACCTGACAAGGGCTTGGGTTCTTCTCTTCCCGTTTAAGCATGAGGGGTGGAGCCAACAGGCCCTAGCTCCTATGCAGTCACTCGCTTTAGGTTGGTGTCTAATAGAGATGGCAAAAATATGCTAAATGCTCAGACCGAAACCTTTTCAGATCTAGTTTTCCTTTCCCCCAACCAGGCCAATGTGTCTCCAGAATAACTTCCTGCCCTCCCTTTAGGTCCACACAAAGCATCTCTGCACACTCTCGGCTGCCCTGTGCACAGTCTCTGTCGGCACTCTCTCTGGGCTGAGAAAAAGGACTTCAAAACTATTACAGCTGCTGTAATCAATGTGTCTGTGTGAAGGATCCAAAAATAAAGTAGTGGGTGGGGAGCCCACTATGTGGGAGTTAAACCAGGTGCCGAGAGCCACTGACCGGTACCACTCCACTGTCTACACAAGAACACGAGGCTGTGGGGTTTCATTTTAGGGAGTTTGGTGAGAACAACTTGTCCCCTGTCCGTCTGAGAACATCTGAGCAATATTTCAGAACATGAGGACAAGAAGAATACATGGCACATCGACCCAGCCATATTACAGTTTGGTTGTCAGAACCGTATTAAAAAAAACTTAACAAAAAGCACAACACAACAAATACTAAGGCTCTTCAGACCACTTGAGCTTCTGGGTCTGTTAGTTCAAGAGAAAGAATAACTCTCCACTAGGCTCCCTCACAGCTCAGATTCCACTGAGATTTTTCTTGGCTAGTTTTGGCTCTATTATCTATCCGCTAGATTGAGAAAATGGTATAAACATTTTTTTATAGGTATATTGAAGGTTGTCTTAAGAGGGCATTCCAGTATTTCTCAAAGCCACGGGGAAAAGGGCTGCCACAGCTGCCTGTCACGTTGAGTTCTCGGCTGCATGGGATCAGCCGCACTGGTGTGAGCGGTGCACAAGCACAATATGGCTGCACCGGGGGCACCTGCTCAAGACGGACAGACAGAAGGCTCTCACTAGGGCAGTGTGGTCTCAGGCTCCTGGAGACACAAGATCCCCATGTTCTATTCTGTAACTTTTTTCCTTCTTATCAATCAAGAAAGCTCTGAGGACTGGGGGGAAAAAGAAAAGCCTGAGGAGACCAAAAGGTTTCTGTACTCTCAGCACTCATGTGAACGTAAAGTTTCTGTTTATCTAAAACAACAACTTTAAAATTGCTCCTAAGATGCTTGAAGATTAGCTTATCCAGTGAATACATGTACAAAAATTCACTGAGCCGTACACCAATGATCTGTCGCCTTTATAGCATGTATGTTATAGCAATGAAAAAGTCTGTGTGCCTCAGCAGAGGTGAGTCTATGCTTGTTCAACTGCCCATGACGCCCGCCAGAATGCATTTGGGGTCAGGCTTCTAGGGCATAAGAAGTATTGGAGCTTTGAAGAGCATGTGTCTGGCTCCCTGGGCTCTGGCAAAGGAATGATGAGGGTGTGACCCTCAGGACCAAGGAAGGGGAGGACACTTACTGCAGAGCTGCTCGATGGTGGCCCACTGCTCAGACTTCTTCCACGTCTGGGCGAGCTCCTCATTTCTGGTCCTCACAGCCTCCAGCAGCAAGCTGATGCTGTCCTGCAAGAAGCCAAAAAAGAAGGTTCCAACTGGCTTTGCCTATGGTGGACAGATTCTTGTTAATAGGTTTCTTCTTCCCCAACATCAAGACATACTTCAGAGGGAATTTTAAAAATCTCACAGGCTGTCACTATAATACGCAAAATGCCACACACTTAGGTCTATAAATACAAGTGCTAAATTGAGCTAAAATTTAAATTCTTGCCAAATCGCCCCAATTGGCTGCTGTGCCGCTCTCTGTCATGGGCTGACAGAGTGCTCAATCACCTAGATAATAAAGGCTCACGTCCCTTCTCCTGGGGGCTTAGATGGATGGACAGGAGCCCTGTGGCTGTGAAGTCCATCCTCCTCCCTCACACTCTCCCCTTGGACTCTTTATCTTCTTCATCATGTCTTTAAAAATGCACTTTATATGCTAGGCCTACAGTGTCAAAGTGCAGAGAATTAAAATAGTTTATACAATGAGAGATTTATAAAGCCTTCAGGGGGCTCCCAGTACCTACAGAAAATGTTTTCTAACAGGTGATTGCAAAACAGTACACATTTCCTAGCAAGGAGGCCCTGATATCAAGAGCCTAACTTTTCACCACCTGTCCAACTGGACAGGCAGCGGCTGAACCTGGGGTTGGAGGTGCCACTCTCTAGGCTTAACAAGGCAAAGCCAGTGGGAAGTCTCAGGGTACCTGGTGTCAAATATCAGAAGTGGGTAATTTTGGGACAAAATACAGACACAAGATAAACTCGGCAGGATACGAGAACAGCTAGAGGCCACCCGACGTAGAAAAGCAGCGGGGAAGGAGGGGCCTCTCCATTCTATGCTGTCACCTCCAGAGAAATGTGCTGAGTCAGTGGTATCGGTGGCTCAGAAAGAACTCGTTCCTTTCTCTGGTGTGTCCTTGGGTCTCAGGCAGAAAAAAGTCCAAAATAAAAGGACAACCATGACATGGCACATGTAAGGGGCCTCCTGGCTGGACCCGCTGCCCACTGCCCCCACACTGCTCAGATCGCAACTGCCATCTGTAACTCTTGCCCTCTTCTCCCCCACAGTGTGTCTTAAAAATGCCAACTGTGCAGCTGTGCACTTGGGGGCTGGATGCTGGCCAATCTTCTGGGCCAAGGTGATAAACCAAAGTTGATTTGGGAGGAGGGAAAATATGAGTAAGAAGCAGAGGCTGTAATTCTGAAACTGTTAGGACAGGAATTTTAAATTGTTGGATCTCTAGTGCTTCATGCTAGAGGACACAGAGCTCAATAAGCTCTACTTCCCAAGTGATTATACAAACAAACCAAACTGTCCTCCAACACGGAGGACAGACACTTAAGAAGCTATTTCCATGCCAATGCTAAATGTGAAACAATTCATCTTTCTATCAACAAGCCCCCTGTGAAAAGCCACTGCCCGCAGGATGTAAGGGGGCACTTTGACCCAAGTCCTAGTCATGCTCTGGTTAGTGAGGAAAGGAAGCATCTCTTTAGAACCACCCTCCCCCCGGAGACTACCAAAGCCAGGTGCTCAGCGGGCACACACACTCAAACCTGTACCTGCAGAGGCATGACTTCGTTGGTGACTAGAAACAGCAGGAGGTGGAAATCTGAGACGGTATCCAAGAACACAGATGAGGTATTCTGGGACAAATAGGTAGCCAAACTATGGAAGTCCTAGAGTGATGGGGTGGGAGGGAAGGAAACAAACATGGACATTCCATTATAACTCCCCATGCCAGACCCAGAGGAGAGCTATTTTCCTCCTAAGACATACGTGAGCACATTTAATGCTGATGGATGCCTCTCTCCCTCTCTTTCTATAACCACTGATGAGGACCCAGGGACAGACCACACAGGTGCAGAATAAGCTGTGGCCTCTTCTCCCAGAAAGATGCTCTCAGGACATCTGACTTATCCAAGTGTGTAAGAAAGCATGTTTACAAAGCTGACCTAGATGTGAGACATGTTCAAACAGACAAAAAACGCCCCCTTCCCTCTAGGTGGAGAGTGGGCTATGGGAAGGGCCCACTCTGGGGCCACGAAACCTGTCTGCCTTTTCTGTCTAGTTGCGTTGTTGATCTAGGGCAGCATGGCAGTGAGGAGGAGGAATTGGGTGTGGGGAGGTGGAGGTGGGCATTATGCAACACTAATACCTTCAGCAAGATGAAAAAGAGGACATTCAAGAGTGCTACCCCAATAAATGGCTCTGCACCTCTACAAGCACCCCAAGTCCCTGGACAGATGGGCAGTGAGGAGACTAATACATCAGAGAGGTTTTATAAACAAATCACTGCTTCAGAAGAAAATCTCATTATAGATATTCTTTAACCAAGCCATTTTCTGCAATGCCTGTTAACAAATTAGGATCTAAGAACAAATGTGTGTTCACGGATCATCTATGTGGCATACACAAGGCAGTCACAGCATTTCTATCTGGCTGATCTAGTGAAGGTGGAAGGCCACAACATGGGATGTATTGAATGAGATCAGCACCACGTGCCAGAAAGCTCAGGGGGCCAAACCACACAAAGCCCACACAGCTCAGGAAGGTGCCTGAGAAACGCAGCAGGTGACAAGGCAGGGGCCAGAGCAAATATTGAAGCGAGACATCTCCACAGAGATAACGTTGATTAACAAACAAAAAAGTTCTTGGAAGAGGACACAAAGTGACAAATAAATTTTGAGGAAAAAAAGGAAGTCAACTGAGAATGGTCCTTCTGGCAAATCCATAGGCCTGAGGACTTATGGGGATTTGCCTTTGTGGTCATTCATCACCCTAGCCCCAGAGAGGGTCTCACAATGATCAACAGTGTCTTAGAAAAAGGCCTAGCCAGGATTTATCACAAGAATGAACCAGGAGAGTTTGAAAGCTTGGTACTTTCTGGAAAAACAATACTGACACTAGATAAACAAGCAGTAGTTACTTTAAATTATGTTTCTAAAGACAAAGAGCTTACCTGTGTCTCACCCAATACATCCCGGTTTTCAATAGGAAATGGATTTTGCGAAATAGAAAAAGTATAAACTGGATCCTTGGGGAAAGTTGTTGTGATCTAATGAACAAAAACACAAACCCACGATAAACTGTGCTGTGAACAGGGGTGTGAACATCCTCAAGTGCCCCAAACAGCCCTGAGCACACAGCCACCCCCGGAGCCCAAGGTACTCACAGTGGCAAGAGCCCTGACTGTTCTACACTGAAGGGAATAGTTAAATTATCAGTACCACCTCTAAATGAATATTCTGAAACTTTGACTCTGGGAAGCAAACTCAAGAACCATTTTTAATAATTTTTAAGACTGCACCACCTGTGGGCAGTTTCTGTACACTGGCGTCTACAATGCCTAACCCAGGCCCCACTGGGACTGCCCAAGGCGCAGCTTCCCTGTGACGAGCTGCTCAGTCAGCTGCTCTCCGGTTCCATGGAAGAACCAGAGAGCGAACTATGGGAGAGAGCAGAGGAGGCATCTCAGGAGCTGACTCTGCTCCTGTCACTGGGTCTGGAGGGCGCGTGCAGAATCAGCCTGTGAGGGTTTTGAGAGATGCAATGACCTCCAGCGAGCTTGCTAAGGCCCTTCTGAATTCAAGGGCCACGCTCCAGGGAGGCAGGAAAGAGAGCCGAGGCCTCTGAGACACAGGGCCCAGCTCTCCTGCTCTCCCTGAAGACACTGGAGTCAAGAGCTATGTCCAAAGGAGAGCCTGAGCCCTTCATCTGGCTCAGACACACTTTAGTAATGACAGAGGGCATTCTAAATCTCACATATAATCCATAGAAGCTACAGGGACAGTGGTAAATGTGCAAGAATCAATACAAATACAGTTCTTCACTCCTCCTGGCAGATGCCCCTCCCCACAAAAGCACTGGAGTGTGAGCTATCAGCCACCTTTTGGTTGACACAGCTTTTCCCCTGCAATATGACACTAGTAGCAGCAGATTACACCTCGTCCAGATTTAGGGTAGCTATTCTGGTTCCTTTGGGACTATTTCTAAAGAATAAAAATGTTGTTCTGGTCTGTTTACCACATCAGCAAAGGCAGCGAGCTGTTTCAGGCTGGCTGGCCCAGGATTCGCTGCGCCTGTGCCAGCACTCTGAAGGATGAGCTGAGCCATCAGCAGCTTCCCCACCGGAGCCCTGCCGGTCTTTTATTGACGAGACCTGTGGCCGTGTGGCGAAGAGCGTGGACTTACGCTACAGTGCTACGTGCTAGCCGTGTGGCCTCTGTCAGCTACAAATCCTAGGCCTCACTTTGTTCATCTGCAAGATAAAGATGATCCAAGTGCCTACACCTCCTAAGGCTGCTGTGAGGAGTAAATGCGCTCAGACTCGTAAAGTCCTCAGAACTGGGCCCGGCACACACAGGGCTCAGTCTCGGCTGCTGTCATGGTTCTAAAGACAGTGGAGGGGCTGTCCATGCTGCAGAGACAAAGGTCTGTGGCCTGCTCAGGTCCCTCCCTTTAGGAAGGCAGAGACGGTAATGGACAGGCAACAAGAAAATACCTACTAGTAAGTAAATGCGGAATTAAGAGAAGTATTTGTTAGACTTGCAATTGCCATTTGCAGAGCGACAGAACCAAAGTTCACCTGGCAGTTTGTGACTATCTCAGATGCTAGAGGGGAGAGGATGCTGGGCATCGGGCACCTGCTCTTGTGCTTAGACCCTCTCCCTACCCAGCCTACCCCGGGGTCGACTAGCCTGGACACCTCCAGAGCAAGGGCAGGGAAGCCCAGAGGAACGCAGTTCATCCCTTTTCCTCCTGAAACAGCCACAGGTCATGAGATTTGAGGACATGAGATGTCCCTGGTCAGGCTGTGGGTCTGGACCCAGGCGAGGAGTTGAGTACACCTATCTGGGCACCTGCTCCCAAGGGAATGCTTCAACCTCCTTCCACAAGAAAGAGCTTGGGTATCACAGGGTGGAATGTTCCCTCGACAACCAAATACTATCAAAACAATGCACTAAGGCAAGAACTTAGCTCCTTTACGGAAAAGAAAGGGAAGCAAGGCCACTGGGAGGGAAGATCTTAGAAAGCTGGCTTTAAATCATGCCGACTCCTCCTAAGTGTATGTTCCATCAATCTGCTTTCATCTTAATTACACTCTAGTAGTCTAAAAAACAGATGCTTTATGGCCCAGGTAATAAATATGTTCTCAGGAGCTGTCAATTGGAATGGAGCATCGATGGGCTTGGATCATGGGGACCCAGTGCTCCAAATGCAATGAGAGTTTATAGCCTGAATCACATGCCCATCCCGAGTCCAAATGCAGCCCAAACAGATCCTGGCAGGCAGCAGTTAGGAGATGAGCCGCCTCCCATCCTCCCCTCTGGACAGAGCTCCTAGTGTCAGGCTTTCCTGTTGCAGCACTCCACTCCTCTCCGGCCTAGGGCCACATCTCTGCGACCAGAGCATACTCCCAGAAAGGAGCTGAGACTACGGGAACACGCATTGGAGCCAGGGATATTCTTGGCTCCTGGATTCCCCCCCAGGAAACCACACGTCCCCTCACTCAAGAACAAAGTCACAGCTGTGTCCCCTAGGGACCGACTCAAATGAAGTGGCCCCCATGAGCCTGGCTGTGGCAGCTGAGCTGTCACTGGGGCGGCACGTGCACATGCGCACACAGAGCCGCCGGGGCTCACTGACCTCGAGGCTGCTCGGTCCGGCTGCTGGTTCTTTGTTGCACTTTAGTTTGGGAGAAGTTAACCTCCATGTTGTTTTTAAGGAAATACAAAAACTGAAACTAAAAGAAAAAGCCCTTAAAATTGTGAGCTTTTCAGGGATACCAGAAGCTGGGTGATTCAAACATCTCCTAGATGCCTGTCCTGTGCCAGGCCAACGGGCAACTGTCCAAGCCGCTGCTGCCCTAGTGTGGCCACCACCTGGCAGTCCTGACCTACAATGCACCCACTGGGAGCCCGGGGCGGGGGGACGACACACACTTACGTCTATGATCAGATACTCCACAGGCAGGGGGCGGGCCAATTGCGTGATCTCGTTGCCAAACTTGTCTATGTCCTGAAACAGGAGACAAAGGTGAACGGTGTGAGTGAAGGTGTGCTGACCACTGACATGTTTTTCCTTTCACGTTTGTCTCACCTTTCAAATTATTACAATTCTTGTTGAAGTGTATGAAAAGCAGAAAGGAAAATGTGCATATTTTTGCAATGAATCCACCTCCCCTCACTTTTTGGAGCTCTTTATGACGGCCATAAGACGAGAAAGCAGCCATGCTCTTGGCTAATGGGGAGTCTCCACTGGGAGAACGTTAGAGCCTCCCGCCCTCCCCACTCGACACTCCAAATTGGCACTAGAACTGTCTGAGCCGTGGGCCCAGGGCTCCCGTCCGCCCCTCAGGCTGCATCTGTGCCCTCTCCTCCTCCACAAGCTCCCTCAGTCTCAAGTCTAAATGCTAATTCTTAACCATCTTATACTTCTGAAAACCCGACTTTATGGAAACTTAATACTTGAACATTAATAAAATAAATACACACATAAATGAGTACGCATACACACAAATACGCAGACATGGAAACCCCCACCACCAATCTGTCAAAGTCTACACTTGTTTTGCTTTGTCAGATGCATGGAACATAAAGTTTAATTACGGGGAAAAACGGCCAGCATATGTTCATTAATCATAAAATGACAATTAGGTCTGATTTATGTCAAACATGCTGAGTTCAAACAGAGCTCTAGAAATAAATTCATAAGAACCAACGCTTTTCATTAAAGACTCTGCAAGAAGGGGTCATATTTTCTATCTAAATCATCACTTAACATGATATAAATCATTCATTAAGTCATATATAAATTATACATCCATAATTTCCAATTATGGGGCCTTACATAAAAGTTTACGTTTATTAAAGCTCTCAGACCTGAATGGATGCCAAGCAGATCTCCCTGAGGCTGCGAGGTGAAGCAAGGCCCCCCGCCCCCCCGACATTCGCACCTTCCCAGGGACTCAGAGGCCCACACCATCTTTTGAGACAACCTTCACAGGCTGCTCCTAAGTTAAACCAAGTCCATTATCTTAATGGGAAGTCCAGAGGCCCCATTTGGCCCTGCTTCTTTTGTGTAGAAATTAACATTTCTGGTCTGCAAACCTCTCAGTTTATTTATACCTTCTCTACCTTTTCTCTACCCACAACCTAGACAGCTGCCAACAAGAACTTGCCCCTTTGCCCTCCCAGAAAATGGTCCAAATATATCTAACCAGCTGGCTATACAGGGAACATTAGCACCCCATCAAAGGACATGTTCCTGGAAACAACACACAGCTTGTCTCCACCTCCCTTTGAAGTTGAAATTAATTTCCACTCCATTTGGGTAAGAGCCGTTTGTCCTTCCACGTGACAGGTGGCTGCCCTGTGCTCGTTTCTGCAGCAGTCAGGTTGGGCCCAACTTTCCATGGCTCTATTGGCCTTGTCAGGGGCAGCCCAAGATATGAGCCTGCTGAGTGGGTCCTGGGGCCCCAGAAGCGACAGTTTCTCGATGGAGGAGATATGAGAATCAGATCCAATCAAACTAAATCACCATTTCCAAAAATACACGCTTGCCCCTACAAGAAATAACCTGCAACAACTCACACATAATTAGCCCATCTGGAATTCATCTTCAAATCTAATTAAGCTCTAATATGCAGAAACATTTTCCAGCACCTGTTCGCTTTAATCTTCCCCTCCAGGGATTTTCTTGTTAAATGCCCCTCTCTCTTTTTTTGTGTCCTGCTATTCTCTTTCAAATTTAACTACCCAACTGTACCTTTCTGCTCCCCAAGAAAATAAAGGTGTTGCATCCCCCTCTCTTCCCTGGGGGGAAAAACAGGTAACTTCTATCTCTCCCCCATGCCTTCACTCAAATGTTTTTGCCCGCCAATCCCTAGCCCTATACACCATTTTAAAAGGCAATTACTTTTTATGGGCATCAGCAAATGTCAGGCAGAATATACTAAGAGGAAGACATCTTAATTCTAAGTTTGGCAGCCACCAAAGTGTCAGCAGTTTTATTTCCACTTGGACCAAGACACTGGGAGAGTCAGAAATCGAGGTCCCCAATGCCACCTCACTAGCTGCTGTCGGCCATGTCTGGAAATAGTGGCACCACGGTTGTGACATCAAAGAGAAATCCAGGGATCTCTGTCTTTGTTGGCTCTAAGGCACGTGGGCTTTGTGCCAGGACAATAGCAAACTCCACTGATTGGGTGGCACCGTCTTGCTTTGGAAAAGGCAAATGAAATCCTTAATGTCTTGCTTTTCTCTTTAAAAAACTCACAAGAAGGGTAACTAGTGACACTAGCAGCTTGATCAGAGACTTCAAAGGATAAAGCAAGAAAAAACAAGGTTCTCAGAACAAAGTTTCTTAAAGAATCACAGTTTAGGAAAACAGTCTGGTCGATAAGCACCTACAGAGCACCTGTCAGATGCAAACAGAACCAGCAGCTGACACTTAGGCACTCACAGTGCCTGGCCCAGGCTCCACAGGGCATGCACATGACCACTGGGTCCTCAGTGCATGATGAAGATACAAAGGGTCACAAATATGAGTTAACTACCTGAGATCTAACAGCTAGCAGGGGCAGAGGAGGCGTTAGAGACCAGGTCCATTCACATCAGAACTCAGGATCTCAGCAACAGAACTCGCCCATTCTGCTCCTCAATGTAGTGCTGGAGCCATGGGGTCAGCACATTCCAACCCCACTCCCGCCCTCGGGGATCTCGTGGGTGCAGGCCCCTGCCCTGACAGCAGACTCATCGCGCAAGACTTGCCATCTCCAACTCAAGGGAAAGAATGAAAACCAAGCTTGGAGGTTTTTTCCTAGACTGGGATATTATGCTAATATGTTGCTCAGAATCTCTTCTTTTGTTGGCAATTGCTTGATTAATTGATAAATTTTCCTGAATAATGCTGGAAGCAAACACAATATCCTGTGATTAAAACATTTGTTTAAAAAAAGTTGAATAGTGCAGGGTCTTGCCCTAACAAATACAAAAATGTATTATGGAGCTACAACAAAGAGATAGACAAATAATGGATAAATGGGTTATGGATCTCAATGTAAAATTAAATCATAAAAGCACTGTAAGAAAATATAGGTAAACATATAGCTTTGGGGTAAAGAATTACTTTCTAAGTATGATGACAAAGGCAGAAATTATAATGAAAAAGGATTAAGGTATCTTTGAAATCAGAAAATATTTCAGCTTCTTTGTATGAAAAGTATAAAGAAAATGAAGCCTGCTATGTGTTTGGAACATATGACACAGGGTTAACATATAAGGCCTCACAAATGAACGCAAAAACGATGAATCACCTTACAAATAAATAGCTAAGCTCACACAGAGGAGATTCACAAAGAAAACACTGGTACCCATAAGAGACTCCTGGATGGGAAGAAGCAAGTGCAGAGAGCAGGGTCCCAAGAGCAGGGCACCTAGGCCAGTGGCCAGGCAGGATGAAGGCGGGGCTAGTCTGCAGCACAGCCTGCGAGTGTAAACTGTGCGCCCTTGTAGGTGTAAATTTGGGAGAATGCATAAAACTCTTGAAATATATGTCATGCTTCAACAAAATGTCAGTTCTGAGAACCTGTCCCAAGTGATTTAGAGCACACACAAAGGGTGAGCTACGGATGGCCCACAAGGCACTGCTGGTAAGCGACAGATGCTGGGACAAACCTGTGTCCGGCTGAGGAAGATGGCCCTCAGAGAGCCCTGTACCCTCCACGGCCAGCTCCTTGAAGGGAGGATGCCCCTGGCTGCCCTGGGGTCCCTCCTCTCTGCTGCAGCCACTTGACAGCTCTTCCCAGCTTCTCAGCGCTGACCCCACACCCGCCCTTCATGCCAAGAATCCACCCTTCTGCCCCTCCACCTGGGCCAGGCCCCTAAGCTCAGTTTTCCTAGGACTCTGTCCAACACCTTCCCCGTCTTCTGAACAATCTCGGCTCCTCTCATCTACTTCTAGGGCTTCTATGCAGATAACCTTGAAAATGGCATTCTTGGTCCACGCCTCTCGATTGCCTTCCTGTGCCACCATGTCAAACTTTAAACATCGGGCATCTGAACCAGCCCCACCCCCCACCCCTGCCTCTGCACTGCTATTCATTGCAGTTTACGGCTCCAATACCCACCCATCCACCCAAACCACAGACCTGGTTCCCTTCTGGGCTCCTCCCTGCGACCCTACCAGGCCTATGGGGCTCTGGGCTTCAGCACACCTTCTTCATCCCCAAAGGCCAAAGGGGGCGGACACGTCACCTGGATTACCTTCTCACTGGGCTCCCCAACTCTGTACCCCAGAATGAATCTTCTACAATGGTGACCTCGCTCTCCCTCAACCTGGTTTTCAGCTCCCTCCCACTGCATCTCATATTGGATTTCAGGCCCACCTCACATCTCTCCTGGCTCAGCCACCAGCATTTGATGGTTCTATTACTGCAAAAGCCCCCTGCCTCCAGACCACTCTTCACGCCACATCCAGCAAACACATTCCTGAACCACCTTCCATCTCTCTTTCCATGGCTTCCTACCACCCACCACACCCATTATAAGCACACTCCAGCTAGACTGGGCCTTGGTCCCCTGGACGCACCTTGTGCTCTGGATGTATGGCCCCTGGATGGGCTAACTCTCACATTCTTCATGTCCTGGAGCACCCTGCCACACCACACCACCAGGACACCTCGACAGGCACTGCAGGAGGAGGAGGGGAGGGAGCGTGACTTGCTCACCACTGTAGTCCCAAGACCCGGGCGTTAACATCTAGCACAATATCTAAGTCTCAACTAAGTGCAGACCCCGTGGTGATGCCATTAGCAATTTACATGCATCTATGCATGCACAGCAGGGTGATGGAAAGACAGGTGAAGGCTAGTGTTGAGGTGTCTATTTTCTTCATATTAATCTATAATTTCTGATTTTCCATAATAAATATACATTGGATTTCATAAAAAATTTTAATAAAAATGTTCTGTACATTAATTTTTAGAAGACTTGCACTCCTGACGCACATGAAACCGTGAGCCGTGATCATGCACCCCGAGGTCTTGCTGCCCATCCCCAGTCATCTGCTCACCCACTGCCTTAGATGTTCGCTTCGCAGATCTCTAGCACCTCTGCCTCTTGTGTCACTCTTAGCTGATAACCTGGCTTCCCGTAAGCAAACTGAACTTCTAAGACTCCCATATCGCAGCGCTCCTGCACCTGCCCACCAGCTCAGCAGCCAGTCTGCCTCCCGCCTGGTACCACCTGTCTCTAAATGCCCTAGAACCCCGCTCCCCATGCAACAGACTCTCTCTCCTCCTGTCTTCTCAAGGACATCACCCAGCAGTTTTCTCCTTCCTCTTACAGCTCCAAAAACCTCTCTCCACCAGACCAATACCAGTAGCACACACACGTGCGTCATCTCTCTTGTGATAAAAAAAAACCCAAACAAGAAAACACCTTAATCCTACTTCCCACACCAGCACTGTCCACTGCCCTACCTCCTTTCACAGCAAAACTCCTTCAGAGTTGTCTGCCTGCTGACTCAATTCTTCCCTCATCTCTTCCCTAAACCCACGCTAAGCAGCCTCTCGCCCTCTATGCAAGCTGTTCGTCAAGGCCCCGACGGCAGCAATGGTGCCTGTTAACAGCACCGCCGTTCTGGACTTAGCACCATTTGATAAGGAAACCCTCTCTCTGCCTGGCTTCCAAGCTTCCCCCTCGCTCCCTGGGGGTGCATGCTCAGTGTCCGTTCCGGGCCTCTGATGTGGTCCACCTGTCCATGCTGGAGGCCCAGGGTTCAGCCAGCCCTCAGTTCTCATCTCTGTCCTTACTCCTTGATGATCTCTTCTAGGTTAATGGCCCCAAACACCACTGAAACATCATGATTCCAAATCCACACCCAGGGTCTACATCACTCTTCTGAGCTGCACCCTCACCTACCAGGCCAGGGCAACAACAGAGGCACTGGCACCATGTCCAAAGATGCACCAATGTGCCACCAGCAGCCCTAACGACAACCAGACACAACTGAAGTAGCCATCAGCAGAAGACTAACTAAATACATAAGATTTGGCCACATATTGAATAAATGTACTCATGTATTCTGTATAATTACAATTTTTAAATTTATTAGAAGAAATGAAAAGGAACTACACTAGACACAAACAGTGGTTGTCACTAAATATGTCTTTCTGCAGGGATCAAGCATGCTACAATGAACAGGTATAGCTCCTGCTTTAAATTATAAAGGACACACGGGTGGTATAAAAGCAGCACAGGAAGACAGAGGGAAAAGATCACCCCTCCACCCCAAACACCCAAGAGATGACCTGTGGCAAGCATTGAATCCCTCAGGAAAAGCACCTGGCTTTTTTTTTTTTTTTGGTGAGGAAGACCAGCCCTGAGCTAACATCCGTTGCTAATCCTCCTCTTTTTTGCTGAGGAAGACTGGCCCTGGGCTAACATCGTGCCCATCTTCCTCTACTTTATACGGGACGCCGCCACGGCATGGCTGACAGGCAGTGCGTCGGCGGGCGCCCGGGATCCGAACCAGCGAACCCCGGGCTGCCAAGCACGGACTAAACCGCTGCGCCACCGGGCCGGCCCGTACCTGGCTTTTTAAAGAGAAACACACGCTGGATATTTATTACACACATAGGTCTTCAAATTCCTTCTTTAGCGTCACAGTATCTTTATGTACCCCTCTCCCCATCTTTACAGGAGGTTCTTCCACTGGCTGCACGGTATTTCCAGGACAGACAGACCCGAGCTGTAGAAAAGCACTGCTCTCCTGCTGGACCTTCGAATTTTCCACTCCTGTCCTCTGTGTGAATGCACATATAAATGTGTGCACATGCATGCATAAACATCTACATGTGTGTCTTTAAAAAACAAAAAATCAATTGGGAAACACTGTATATACAGGTACATTTTAAAATTTACATCATGAGTTTTATCCTATATCTTTAAATAATTTTCAAACACACGCCTTTAGTGATCACATAATATTCCACCACACAGATATATTATAATTTAACGCCCCGTTATTGGACATTTAGATTGCTTCCAATTTTTGTTATCACAGATAATACCATGATGAACAGCCTTAGACAAATATTGGTACATGTCCTGTTTACAAGGTATGTTTTAAATCCAACCCCAAAGCCCACAGAAGGACTAAAAAGATTACTTAAATGTTTGCTTTCATAGGTCTCTTTGCTCAAACTGATATTTCCTGAAACATATGAGAAACAAGTGTCTCAAATCCGACAGGGCTATAAACAATCCTGGGAAGCACTTCTAGCCTGCCTTCACTAACCGGCAAGTAAGCAAGCTAAGAAAACAGCAGCATGATTAAGGAAATAACACATGTTCCATTGCAAAAGGGAGCTCACTTCTTAAGTGCAAGAAACTTACAACACAAGGAAATAAAAAGCAAATGTCAACCTGATAAAGGGTATTACAAAAAAAAAAAAAACCATCGCAAACTTATAGTTAATGATGAAATCTTGAAAGCACTTCTCTTACGATTAAAAACCAAGACAAAGGTGCTGGTCACTGGACATTGTTCCAGAAGCCCTAGCCACCACGAGGAGTCAAAAAGAATGGGAAGAGAGAAACAGAATTATCATTCCTGGCTAATAAGGTCATCTGTGTAGAAAACCCAGAAGAATATACATATAAACTAAAGGAACAAATAACAGCCAAGTCACTGAATGCAAAAATTTACCAAACAGCAACAGTTTGAAAACATAATTTTAAAAAGAAGCTGTCTATAATATGCAGAAACTATAAAGCACCTAAGAACAATGTAACAAATGACCGGCAAGAGCGTCCTGGAGAAAATCCCAGCTTGTGAGACATTAAAGAACATGAAATAAGCGCAGCCCCTCCCCATGCTCAGAGGGGGCTCAGCATGGAAAAGAGGTCAATGAAACCCTAACAAGACCTGTTTGTGGTGCAGCTTGCAAGCCAATTCTAAAATTTACACGTAAGACTAAAGGGCCAAGAAGAGTCAGGCTGTAACTGACCAGGTATTCGGGATAATTATAAAGTCACAGTGATTAAGAGAGTATGGCATGGGTGCTGCTTGAGGAAAACTGACCAGTGGGACAGCACGGAGTACAGAAACACACCAAGGACCGTGGAGATGGCTGATGACAGAGAAGCACCAGAGATCCACAGGGAAAGAAGAGGGTTCTTTTCAATAAATGGTGTTCAGACAGTTCATTATTCATATGGTTAAAAAAATTAAGAAAGAAGGTGGGCCCCTACCTCACACCACACATTTAAAACAATTCCAGGTGAACTAAGAAGACAAATGCGTAAGACAAAATCATAAACCTTGTAGAAGACAAGAGACTATCTTTATGATTCAAAATGCCAAACCATAAAGACGAGTCACAAAGCTGACTACACTGAAACGTAAGCTTCTGCATCAAAAGTTACCACACAGAGCGTGAAAAGAGAAGCTGCGCTGAGAGGTGTCACGCATCTAACTGACAAAGGGTTAGGATCCAGAATAGAGAGAGAACTCCTACAAATCAATAAGAAAAAGACAAAACAACCCAATGAGAAAAAATAGGAAACAGACTTGAACATGCACTTCAAAGGAGACAGGAAGAACCAATAAACAAACAAAAAGGAGCCCAAGCTCACTTCTAATCAGGTCAGTGCAAGTCACAACTCAATGAAATACCATCGGAAAGTCTGAATGGTGAGTGTGGCGCTTGTACACAGGGCAGAATCTAATTCTGAACAGCTGCTCTGCTCACGGTGCAGCGATGTGCTGCAGCTGACGTGAATGACAACCACACAGGGGTCTTAGGCAACAGAACAGTAAGTGAACACACAAGTCTCTGAGAGTCAGGAAGAGCACGATTTCTCCTCTATCAAGTGCAGCAACATGCAAAACTAACAGGACCTGCATTAGGAAGACAAACATACGAGGTAAAACTAGGAAGAAAAGCAAAAGTCGTGCCTGACACTGAAGATAGTGGTCACCTCTTGAGGGGTAGAAAAGGAGACAGAAGCAGAGAGGAGGATCCCAGGAGCTTCAGAGGCCACAGGAATGTTGTGGTCCCTAAACTCCGGCATTTAGTATTACATGATTTTTATTCCTTAAACGTATTTTATTTTAAAAACTTTGAAAAGAGAAACAGATGGCAATTGGATTAATCTAAAGTGATGTATTCATTCATATTATGTATGAAAGGGTTTCTTGAGCATGCGCTGGGGTTGAGCCAGGCACCTACATTATTGCTAACTGCCCCCCAATAGTGCCAGCCTGGGTGAAGAACCTCAGACGTAAAACACATACTGAGCCTCTCAGTGAGGACACCAGGTTCTGTCACCGTCCACAGTCCAGCACGCTTTCCTAAAACGGTTAAATGAAATAGGTGTCCAAATGTTCAGGATGGCAGTCAGCAGGACCACTAGGTCTCAGGCTCTAAAAATCAGTCAAAACATTGACTTTGCATTACAAAACACCACATTACAAGTGCATCTTATAAGGCAGGAATTTTTGGGAGAAATAGTTAACCCTCATATCAGTTCCTAGCATGGTGAGATTTGATGTGTGAACGTTTAATAATGGGTGAAAACTAATGATTCTTCTTTTGGAACAGAATCGAGAGTCCAGAAATAAACTCACACATCTATGGACAGCTAATCTTCGACAAAGGAGCGAAGAACATACAATGGAGAAAGGGAAGTCTCTTCAATAAATGGTGCTGGGAAAATTGGACAGCCACATGCAAAAGAATGAAAGTAGACCATCTTCTACCACCATACACAAAAATCAACTCGAAATGGAGTAAGGACCTAAAAGTGAGACCTGAAACTATAAAACTCCTGGAAGAAAATATAGGCAGTACACTAATTGACATTCCTCATAAAGGGATCCTTTCAGATTCCATGTCTACTCGGACAAGGGAAACAAGAAGAAATAAACGAGTGGGGCTTCATCAGACTACAGAGCTTCTACAAGGCAAATGAAACCAGGCTCAAAATGAATAGACGACCCACCAGCTGGGAGAAAATATTTGCAAATCGTTTGTCTGACAAGGGATTAATCTCCATAATATATAAAGAACTCACACAACTGGGCAACAAAAAAACAAACAACCCGATCAAAAAATGGGCAGAGGATATGAACAGACATTTTTGCAAGAAAGAGATCCAGATGGCCAATAGACACATGCAAAGTGTGCAACATCACTAATCATCAGGGAAATGCAAATCAAAACTACACTAAGATATCACCTTACAGTGTTAGAATGGCTATAATCACCAAGACAAAAAACAACAAATGTTGGAGAGGTTGTGGAGAAACGGGGACCCTCATTCACTGCTGGTGGGAATGCAAACTGGTGCAGCCTCTATGGAAAACAGTATGGAGATTCCTCAAAAAATTAAAAATAGAAATACCTTATGACCCAGCAATCCCACTCTTGGGCATCTACCCAATGGACATGAAATCAACCATCACAAGAGGATTATGCACCCCTATGTTCATTGCAGCATTATTCACTATAGCCAAGAAGTGGGAGCAACCCAAGTATCCCTCGACTGATGATTGGATAAAGAAGATGTGGTGTATATATATATATACAATGGAATACTACTCAGCCATAAGAAAAGACAGAATTGTCCCATTTGCAACAACATGGATGGACCTAGAGGGTATTATGTTAAGTGAAATAAGCCAGAGAGAGAAGGACAAACACCACATGATTTCACTCATATGTGGAATATAAATGAACACACGGACAGACAGAACTGGTTGGTGGTTACCAAGGGGAAGGGGGGGGTGGGCACAAGGGGTGAAGGGATGCATCCACATGGTGACGGACAAAAAATAATGCACAGCTAAAACCCCACAATGTTTTAAACTATTAAGACATCAATAAGGATGAAAATTAAAAAAAAAAAAAATTAAGAATAGAACTACCACTCAATCCAGCTACTCCACTGCTGGGTATTTATCCAAAGATCATGAAAACACGAATGCATAAAGATATATACACCCCTATGTCCACTGCGGCATTATTCACAGTAGCCAAGACTTGGAAACAACCTAAGCGCCCATCAAGGGATGAATGGATAAAGAAGATGTGATATATATACACAGTGGAATACTGCTCAGCCATAAAAAAGATGAAATCTTGCCATTTGCAACAACATGGATGGACCTTGAGGGTATTATGCTAAGCAAAATAAGTCAGAGGGAGAAAGTCACATACCGTATGATCTCACTCATAAATAGAAGATAAAGACAACAACAATCACATAGATACAGAGATTAGATTGGTGGTTATCAGAGGGGAAGGGGGGAGGGAGGAGAGCGAAGGGGGTGACTGGGCACATGTGTATGGGGATGGATGGTAATTAGTCTTTGGGTGGTGAACATGATGTAATCTACACAGAAATCAAAATATAATGATGTACACCTGAAATTTATATAATGTTAATAAACCAATGTTACCTCAAAAAACAGAAGCAAAAAAAAAAAAAGATTCTTCAAAGCACCTGACGCACAGACAGGATCTGTCTAAGGGTGAGGTCTGTCCTATCAAACCAGATAATTTTGATTAAACACGACAGGGGTGGTGGGGAAGAGAATAAGAGTTCCTGAACAAGGGCTTAGGAAACGCTTCCTTACAAGACTACTATGGAGTACCTTTTCCCACCAGCTCCTTTACTGCCCCCAAATCAGAGAGAGAGATTGTCCGAGTGAGCTGGCACAGGAACGCCTTACTTGGTCCCTCGAGTACAATACGTAGCCGGAAAGGAGCAGACACAGCAGAGTTGCCATCCTTTGTTCCGCAAGTACTTCTGGATACACAGTTGACGGGAAAAGCATGCCTGATGCCTCAGACACAGACCTCTACTTGCCGGCCCAGGTTTTCCCCCGAGGCTTCCGAGTCCCTGCCCCAGTGCTCCCACTGACTCCACAGCCCCTCAGACTGCGGCAGCAGTGCTAATTCAGAAGCAGAAGTAAAACCTTCATTCCAAAGAGTTGAGGAGGAGACTAAGAGCAAGGACAAAACCGCTGCTGTGTAGATGGACCCTCACTCCCTGTTCCTTTCACTCACACGGGGGTTCTCTCCCCCTCACCCCATTAACACAGATACAACGATGTGAACAATCCAATTCCAGACAGTAATTCAGCCTCTGCTTCTGATCTGTGAGGACGGGGATTCTTCATTACAAGTTAAATCGTCTCCAGCTTCAAAAGTCACTTCTCAGGACGAGGCCTCCGAGCTCCTCAGCTTCTGGGTGTTGTCCCAGTGGTCTGCCACGTCCCCAAGGTGATATGGTATGCCCATACCACTGACCGTTATTGGTAATAAAAAGAATAAAGCACCCCATCTACAAACATGATAAACCTTGAAGATATTATGCTAAGTGGTGAACGAAGCCAGTCACGAAAGACCACACGCTGTAGGAGTCCATCAGGCAAACCTACAGACAGAAAGCAGACTAGTGGTTGGTTGCCAGGAGTTGAGAGAGATGGGAGCACTGGGGCGTGACAGCTAAGGGATGTCGAGTTTCTTTTGGGGGGGACAAAGACGTTCTAAAATTAGATTGTGGTAATGGCTGCACAATCCTGTGAATATCCTAAAAACCACTGAATTGTGCATTTTAAATGAGTGAATTGTACGATGTGTGAATTATGTCTTGACAAAGCTGTTTAAAAATTTAGACTTGGTAGGAATAATAAAAACAACAATAAAACAATGACTACAAGTGCATGGATTGATTTTAAAAACTGCTGAAAGAATCAAATCATTTTAAAGAAATTAGATGATCAAATTTTAACCCGCATATCTTGGACATGGTATATTGGCCACAAGAGATCATTCTCAACAACAGATGCTACAATTAGTAAAATTGGGTATAATTTAAAATGTTCAGGGGCTGGCCCCATGGTGTAGTGGCTAAGTACGGCACGCTCTACTTCAGCGGCTTGGGGTTCGCAGGTTCAGATCCCAGGCGCAGACCTGCACTACTCATCAGCCATGCTGTGGCAGTGACCCACATACAAAATAGAGGAAGACTGGCACAGATATTAGCTCAGGGCTAATCTTCCTCAAGCAGAAAAGAGGAAGATTGGCAACAGATGTTAGCACAGGGCGAATCTTCCTCAGGGGGAAAAAAATGTTCAGCCTCATTAGTGATTAAACAAGTACATGTTTAAATGTCAAGACACTACTTGACAACACCAAGTGCTGGCAAGGATGTGGAGAAACAGGAACTCTCATCACCTGCTGGTACCTGGTCGAATAGAACACCCCAAATCCCACTCCTAGCAATTCCACGCCTTGTTACACACCGGCCTCCAGGACCCAGAGAAGCTCGCACAATGTGCAGCAGGATTCAGAGACTAGAGTTGACAGCAGAGCTACTCACAGAAGCAGAAACCTATGGACTAGGGGTGCGTCCACCACGAGCAGAACAAGCCAGACCGTGGTGTGTCCTACACACAGTAAAGATGAAGGTCTTCCAGCTCTACGTATCCACACAGATGCAGCTCAAAACCAGTACGAGGAACATGAGGGAAGGTCACAGAAGAAATAATATCATATGTGGCCCCATTTAAAGACAGTTCAAAAAGGCATACAAGGATACATATACGTGGTGAAAATAACAAGAAAAGCAAAGGAATGATGAACACCATCAGGAAGGGGCTCCCAAGGGCTTCTCTGGTGCTGGTGATACGCTGTTTCTTAAGGATGAAGACACACGTGTTTTATTATTCTTATTTACATGTTTTATTGACTCTTTTATATGTAGACTATTTCACAATAGAAACAATTTAAAAATGCATCATGATGAATTAAATCTTGACAAAATACGCCTGGAAAGAAACTCATTTTAATGAAAATAAACTTCAATACAACAAAAAGGAAAAAGAAAAAAATTACACCATACTGAAAAGTCATCAAGGAATTAAACTGATTTAAATGGCACATGCTCTAGAGAACAAACTTTCTTGACAAAAGTCATCAATATTGGCATCAATTGTTTAAAATTATTTTCTTCATCAACACAAGTGTCTAAATACACTTGGAGTAAAAGAAATTCTTATCAGTGTGGACACTTGTTCATTTAAGAAAAGAATGTCAGACACTAACTACGGTACCAGAATGAGCTCCATTCTGTAAGTACTGCCTTCAAGCCTCTCTCAGCAAGTTATTTTAGAACATGCACTCCTGGGAATGAAAACGTCTGGAAAGGGAATCAATTCCAAAGTTTGTGCTTAACTAGAAAGAGTCAGCAGAGACAGGAGAAAGAGGGAAAGCTTTGGGCCAGGTTCCACGTGTGGTACTTGGCTTACCAAATAGGATTCTTTATCCATTCTAGAATTCTCCATTTGTTAGGTAACGAAAACATTCAAACTGAGTGTTACGATTTTAAACTGTTTACAGGGACGTGAGGCCCTCACGGCAGTGTGCTGGCAGCCCAGACTCTGCCATGAGACCAGCCTCCACACGTGCCTCTCCCGTTTGCCGTGCCTCTCCCGCTTGCTGGCTGCACTAACCTCACTGAGCCTCTATTTCCTCAACTAGAAAATGGGGAGGATGGCAACGAAGATAATAATAATAACAATCATAGCACAACTTAACCCGTGAGGTTAGAAGACATACCTATAAAGTGCCTAGAAAGCATGCAGCACATTAAAAGCCAGCAATTATAATTCCTGTAGGTCCTACTGTGGACTTATAGGCAAACCAGGGCCATATTACTAGAATGAGAGCAAGCTCTTTCTTACTTATCAAAGAACTGCAAGGAAATTTCAAGAACGGAAACATAATCAAGAACAATAAAATATTTCAAAAGTAGGCAAGAACAATAAAAAGATATCTCCTTCCTAATAGGATATAAGAGGTCACGGCAGGTCAATGCTCCCACAAACTGCATTTTTAAAGTTATTAGCTGTGGAACCAACAAAGATTAATGAGGACTAAATGCACTAGACTCCAAAGTGAGGAAACTGTTCAGAGGTTAGCAGACAGCCTGCCCCTGGGGGTATCTGCTGATGCTGGACTGAAGATCTGCATTTGCCTGGGTCACACAGAGCCACTGGTGGGAGGAGAGCAGCAATGCCTTTAGCAGGTGGTAGGGTGGGCTGGAGCTACAAAACTGGAGGTCAAGGGGGCCATAAGTATAAGCCCAGTTCCCCCGCAAGATACTGTTCAACTCTGAGATGTGTGGGAGGCTGCACACCTGAAGGGCAGGTAACAGCGCCTACAATTTCACAGTACTCAGGCCACAAAGACCCACCGACGGAAGGGGCCTGGAAACAAAACAGGCAAGTGATGAAAACCTGGAAGATTGATCAGTGACACTGAGACTGAAAGCCCTCTCCCGCCTGAGACTCTTATCAATCCTGGGTGCTGAGAGGCTGGGAATTCAGGCTCTGCCCCTGGCAGAAGGCCACTGCTGGAAAAACAGACTCCAGCAGAGACTCTGGCTTTCACACAGGGCTGGAGAGACAGCACTTGAGACACAAGGGCTTCAAACACACAGCCATTCTCTCCCTCAAGATAATGCAAAATTTGTGAGGTGTACAGGGTGGGAGGTCCACACGTTAAAACTGCATGAGGCAGCAGCCAAGCTAAAAACATCTTAAGGACGGGACTGAATCTCCCGATGTCTTTCACAGCCAAGAAGACAAAGATTTAAGTCAGGCTGTCATCTTACAAAAGGGTTTGCCAAGCTCTCACGCAGAAACTCTGGAGGACTACACTACATGAAAAGGCAAGAATCAGCAGGAGACTCAGTCTTATCCAAATGCAAGTCAGATCTGACCCAGCTAAGTACTACTTCAATGCAGGCAGACAGCCCACCACCCTGTTTCCCCACTGGAGGAAAGGGAAGCCCTCTCTAGAGTAAAGGCCCTCTGGGATCTATGGTTTTTTAATACACCATGACCAGCACAAAACAAAAACTTACCAAACACATGAAGAGGAAAGACAGACAATCCAAAGAAGAAACAGACAACAGCTTCAAACCCACAGATGATAAAAATGTTGGACACGAGGACCTTAACATAATATAATTACAATCCACTGTTAAGAGTAAAAAATCAACCAATCAACACTGATCCAGAAATGACAGACCAAACTAGAAAATACATTAAAACAGTCATTATAACTATATCCTACATGTTCAAAAAGTTAAGGTGAAACATGGGAAACACAAAAATGTCAAATTAAACTTGTACCAATGAAAACTATAATGTCTGAGATGAACAATATACTAGATGAGATAAACAGCAGGTTAGACATTACAGAAGCAACAGTAAATAAACTTGAGCACATAGCAATAGAAACTACCCAAAATGAAACACAGAAAAAAAAACAGACTAAAATAAAATGAACGGAGAGCATCAATGAGCTGCGGGACAACTTCAAGCAGCTAAAAGCACATGTGATTAAAGTCCTCGGAGGAGAGGGAGCAATAAAAAAAAAGAAAAAAAACTGAACAGCTGTCAAAGGCAGAATTCTAAAAATGGTCCTGAAATATTTCCCGCCTTCCTCCCCAGGACTGTGAATATGATGAGAAATCATGCCCGTGAATATGGTCCCTTGCACGGCAAAGGGGATTTAGCAGGTGTAATTAGGTACTAATCAATTGACCTCAGAATTGGGAGATGATCTTGGATCATCTGAATGGGCCTAATCGAATGACACGAGCCCCTTCAAGGCTTGTGCTGGTGGCAGCAGCAGAAGTCAGAGAGAGACGCTCCTGCGGGTCTTAATGGAGAAGCAACAAACTGCCATGCTGAATGGCCAGAGGGCCAGGCACCAAGGAACCAAGTGCTGCCAATACCTCGCACCTCAGACAAAATCAAGTCCTGGACTGCGGCCTGGACAGACCCTGAGCAGAGCACGCAGCTGACCTTTGCCCAGACTCCTGATCACGGAGCTGTGAGATAATAAACGGGTGTTTTACAGCCACCAAATCTACAGCAATTTGTTATGGCAGCAATAGAAAAGGAATACGACAGCCAAAAAATAACACTATCAACCCACAGACCCAAGAAGCTCAACAAATCCCAGACACGGGATACATGAGGAAAACTACCCAGGCACATCATGATCAAACTGCTACAAACCAGTGGTAAAGAAAGGCTCTAAAAAGCAGCCAGTGGGAAAAGTCACATTATGGACAGAGGAACATACGAGGTTTGACAGCCAACTTCTTGTTGGAAACACTGCGAGACGACAGTGGAGCAAACCTGTCAACCCAGAATTCTTTACACGGTGAAAACATCCTTCAAAGTGAAGACAAAATCCTCTCAGACACACAAAAGCTGCCCTGTACTATAAAAAGCATTGAGCGAGTCCTCCAGGCAGAACGCTGCCAGATGGAAACCCAGGTCTGCCCGCACTGAGGACCGGTTATGACCAGGACCCCTCCCGAGCTGAGGATGAGGGCCATGTCTCCAGTCACACAGTGAGGCACCTAACTCCTACGTGTTCCCACCAGACAATGTTTTCCAATAAAAACAGTTTTTACAGCTTTCCTGAGAAACAAAGATGTAGAAAAGGACAATTATCTGTCTAAGTTGTGAGCTTCGTTACTGACCATACAGCTCCATCCTTTACTCCTGGTGAGGCCCTGACATACACCATCTTCTCATTTTTACACACTGAAATTGTGTGTTGCAATGGTTTAATTTGGTGTTATATATCCCAAACCCAGTGCATGTTATTTCCCCTAACATCATAAAAGCCTGAGTAGCTAATAATAAGCCCCGAAAATGTTATGGAATACCTTTACCCACAAGCTGGGCTCTAAACAACCACAGCTGACAAACAACTAATATGGCCACAATGTACCAAAATTAGTGAAGTCAAAGACAGGTCAGTGTTCACACCGTTCTCCATCTACTTAATGCTTTTTTGTACCATCGTATTTTTACCTTATAAAACACATCAGGCACATACTGCTCACTGCTAGACTCTTTGGCGTAGCCGAGCTCAGGGGCGTCCTTGCACGGCAGTAGGCACTCGTCCCGGACCAGCGCCATGCACTGATTAGACACCTGGTACCCTTCAAAGTGGACCTGATTGTCGGGACCACCTGCAAGAGAGACACCTTCAATGAGAACCCACCAAAGGATATTCAAAACAAGTCGATATCTGTTACTCTTCACTTCGGATCAATAGAACAAACTCTCAAGAGTTTGTCTTGGGTAAGAATTCAAAAATTTTTGACAGCCATTTTATGACTAGCTTGAGCACAAGGCCTTGGATGCAGGGCACGGAGACGCCGCTGCAGCTCCTCCAACAGGTCCCAACAACGACATGTTCTCTCAGAACTGAGAAACAAGATTGTTAAACATTCTGTAATATCTGCCCAAAGCTATGCTTACGGTCATTAAGTACTCAGGCTTTTGGTTTTTAATTACACCAGCGGTGTGAACAACAGATAGAGCCCTGCATTTCAGCAAACTTCTCTTCTTGAGTGAATGAGGGGAGACGGGGGGGATGAATTCATCTGGAGGCAGGGAGAGGTACGGGAGCAGATAGGA
Source organism: Tapirus indicus (assembly GCA_031878705.1). Taxonomy (NCBI): domain Eukaryota; kingdom Metazoa; phylum Chordata; class Mammalia; order Perissodactyla; family Tapiridae; genus Tapirus; species Tapirus indicus. The sequence goes on from CM062932.1 coordinate 59,409,075, forward strand.
GAAGAACAAGACAGAAACCATTTTCAGCAAAAACAACGCTAGTACTTGTACTGCATGTACAGCAGTCTCTACCTTCTGGAAACCTGCAGCCACCACATTTAGTCATTTAGTCACCATGTTCAGGAGGTGCAGATGCTGCCAGAGAGTCGTGGGCAGCACAGGGACCCCCAGCCCAGGTCTCCTCACTGACAATCCCACATGCACCGCTTTCACTGCACCATGCATCGCCCTCCACGTCTTTCACTCTTTACCTCTCTCTCAAACCCACTCCATAAAAACCTCCGAAGTGACTTACAATTAGAGGCAAGGGTAGCGTAAAAAGCTTCTGAGAGGGAATGATCTGGTCAAGTTAAACCGAGCAGGAACCTGGCTGACACAAGAACAACCTGGAAGGACAGGCCATGCTGTGAAAGATGGGTCCCAAGCCTTTGGAAGAGGTAAGACCAGACTATGCAGATGGCCAACTCCAACCACTGCAGACACAGGCGTTTCCAGAATCTGGGTAACACTGTGACAACTCTAACATCCGTTATTTTTTATGGCTTTGGAGAATTAAAAAAAACCCTCGAGAGAGTGACGTCAGCATCATGGTGGAGTGAGATTCCCTCTTTGAATCTCTGCCCCCTAGGACACAACGAAAACATCATTCACATTCCAACAGAGCTCAATCAAACACTACGAAGGACTTCTGAGAAACCCCTGCTGCCATACATCGGACGGTGGAGGTGCGGGAAGCCCAAAAGGACGGGAGGAGAGGTAAGAAGTTGTACTCCCCCTCCCCAATCGATCGGCAAAGACAGTGCGGTTCGCAGACAGAGGGGGGAGGGGCGGCCCACAGCGGGGAAAACTATCGCCATCCAGGTGCTCTCACAGACTGTCGCGAGATCCCCACTGGGAAGTGACGACGGACTGTTTAGGGGGTGTAGCAAACACCCTAAGAGAGCCAGAAAGGAAACCCCCGGGTCAAGCAGGAGAAAGAGAGGACCCCTCCACCCACACACCCCGCGTTTCAGCATAATCCCTCCGGGGGCTGCAGCCGCCTCAGAGCAAACCGCTCGCGATCTCCATCCAGTGGCAGCAGGGGGAAACTGCAGGACCAAATTATCATGAGGGGAAAAAATAAGGATGTCCCCGTCGGATCCTTGCGACAATTTCCCAGGGCTACAGACCAAAAGGAAAATGACAAACACCCAGAAACCAACCCTGAAGGCACAGAATTTGATAACCTGAATGACAGAGAATTCAAAATAGCTATCATAAACAAACTCAACGAAATACAAGAGAACACACAGAAACAAATCAACGAATTCAGGGATTATGTCACAAAAGAGATTGAAACCCTAAAGAAAAACCAATCAGAATTATTGGAGATGAAAAACAAAATGAACAAGATAGTGGAAAAAACGGAGTCTTTAAAGAGCAGAACTGACAATATGGAGGAACGAATTAGCACTATTGAGGATAGCCACACAGAAATGCTCCAGATAGAGGAGGAGAGAGAGCTAAGACTAAAAAGAAATGAAGAAATTCTTCGAGAAATATCAGACTCAATGAGGAAACGCAACATAAGGATAATAGGTATTCCAGAAGAAGAGAAAAAGGAGCAGAGAGTTTGTTCAAAGAAATAATAGCTGAGAACTTCCCCAACCTAGGGAACGAGAGGGAAATAACAGTGAATGAAATCAATAGATCACCTAAATATATAAACAGGAATAAAAAATCATCTCGCCACATAGTAGCAAACTTGAAGAATACCCGTGACAAGGAAATAATATTGAAGGCAGCTAAACAAAAAAACAAAATAACATACAAAGGAAACCCCATCAGGCTCTCAGCTGATTTCTCGACAGAAACTCTACAGGCTAGGAGAGACTGGAATGATATATTCAAAAGCATGAAAGACAAAAACCTTCAGCCGAGAATACTTTATCCAGCAAAAATATCCTTCAAATACGATGGAGAAACAATAACTCTCCCTGATAAACAAAAGCTAAGAGAGTTCGTCACCACAAGACCCCCACTACAAGAAATGCTCAAGAAGGCCCTTAGGCCTGAAAAAAAACAAATGAGAAAGGGGATACAAAGATTTCAGCAAGGAGAAAAGCAAGGAGACTAAACCAGAACAAAATACAGTTGGAAAACATCAAAAATTAATTCAAGCTCATCACTGGAAACACACATTCATGACACAATCTGGAATAAAGAGATAACAAATAAGGAGGGGAAGAGGTAAGGGATTGAATCGACCCAGCCTCAGGAAAAAGGAGGCATCTGAAAATGTACTTTCTTATCCAGGAGATCGCTTATATAACCACTAAACAAACAACCAGAAGAGAACCACACATGACAAATAAAGAGAAAACCAAGAGAATGAGCATGCAGAAATACCAAATTGAATTTGCAGTCCGAAACACAAGGGTCAAGAAACGAAGGAAATGCAAAAGAACCAGAAGATGAACAATAAAATAGCAACATGAAACCCTCATATATCAATAATCACTCTAAATGTAAATGGATTGAATTCTCCAATCAAAAGACACAGAGTGGCAGGATGGATTAAAAACCAAGATCCAACAATCTGCTGCCTCCAGGAAACACATCTCAGCTCTAAAGACAAACACAGACTCAAAATAAAAGGATGGAAAACAATACTCCAAGCTAATGGCAAACAAAAGAAAGCAGGAGTAGCCATACTTATATCAGACAAAGTAGACTTCAAGATAAAAAAGGTAATGAGAGACAAAGAAGGGCAATATATAACGATAAAAGGGATACTTCACCAAGAAGACATAACACTTATAAATATCTATGCACCCAACACAGGAGCACCAAAGTACATACAACAACTGCTAAAAAACCTTAAAGGAGATATTAACAATAACACAATAATAGTAGGGGATCTTAATACCCCCCTTACATCAATAGATAGATCATCCAGACAAAAAGTCAACAAGGAAATAATGGACTTAAACGAGAAACTAGATGCAATGGATTTAATAGATATATACAGAGCACTCCACCCAAAAAAAGCAGAGTACACATTCTTCTCAAGTGCACATGGAACATTCTCAAGGATAGACCATATATTAGGAAACAAGGCAAACCTCTATAAATTTAAGAAGATTGAAATCATTACAAGCATCTTTTCTGATCATAATGCTGTGAAACTAGAAATCAACTGTAAGGAAAAAACTAGGAAAGGGACAAAGATGTGGAGACTAAACAACATGCTACTGAACAACCAATGGGTCGTTGATGAAATTAAAGGAGAAATACAAAGCTATCTGGAGACAAATGAAAAGGAAAATACACCATACCAACTCATATGGGATGCAGCAAAAGCAGTCCTGAGGGAAATTCATAGCAATACAAGCTCACCTTAACCCACAAGAAAAATCCCAAATAAATAACCTTAAATTGCACCTAACAGAGTTGGAAAAAGAAGAACAAAGCCCCGAATCAGCAGAAGGAGGGAAATAATAAAAATCAGAGCAGAAATAAATGAAACCAAAAAAACAGTAGAAAGGATCAATGAAACAAAGAGCTGGTTCTTTGAAAAGATAAATAAAATTGACAAACCCTTAGCCAGACTCACTAAGAAAAAAAGGGAGAAGACTCAAATAAATAAAATTAGAAATGAAAGAGGAGAAATTACAACAGACACCACAGAAATACAAGGGATTATTAGGGAATACTATGAAAAACTTTACGCCAACAAATTGGACAACCTAGAGGAAATGGACAAATTCTTGGACGCGTACAACCTCCCAAAACTGAATCAAGAAGAAATAGAGAATCTGAACAGACCAATCACAAGTAAAGAGATTGAAATAGTAATCAAAAACCTCCCAAAAAATAAAAGCCCAGGACCAGATGGCTTCCCTGGAGAATTTTATCAAACGTTCAAAGAAGATTTAGCACCTATCCTTCTCAAACTATTCCAAAAAATAGAGGAAGATGGAATACTTCCCAACACATTCTATGAGGCCGACATCATGCTGATACCAAAGCCAGACAAGGACAATACAAAGAAGGAAAACTACAGGCCAATATCACTGATGAACATAGATGCAAAAATCCTCAACAAAATATTGGCAAACCGAATACAGCAATACATCAAAAAGATCATACACCACGATCAAGTGGGATTTATACCAGGGACACAGGGATGGTTCAACATCCGCAAATCAATCAACGTGATACACCACATTAACAAAATGAAGAATAAAAACCACATGATCATCTCAATCGATGCAGAGAAGGCATTTGACAAGATCCAGCATCCATTTATGATAAAAACTCTCAACAAAATGGGTATAGAAGGAAAGTACCTCAACATAATAAGGGCCATATATGACAAACCTACAGCAAACATCCTACTCAACGGGGAAAAACTGAAAGCCATTCCTTTGAGGACAGGAACAAGACAAGGGTGCCCACTTTCACTGCTCTTATTCAACATAGTACTGGAAGTTCTGGCCAGAGCAATTAGGCAAGAAAAAGGAATAAAAGGACTCCAAATAGGCAATGAAGAAGTAAAACTCTCACTATTTGCAGACGACATGATCCTATACATAGAAAACCCAAAAAATTCCATCGGAAAACTACTAGAAACAATCAACAACTACAGTAAAGTGGCAGGGTATAAAATCAACTTACAAAAATCAATTGCATTTCTATACACTAACGATGAAACAACAGAAAGAGAACTCAAAAAGACAATCCCATTTACAACTGCAACAAAGAGAATAAAATATCTGGGAATAAATTTAACCAAGGAGGTCAAAGACCTATACAATGAAAACTATAAGACACTATTGAAAGAAATCGAGGAGGACATAAAGAAATGGAAAAATAGTCCATGCACATGGATTGGAAGAATAAATATAGTTAAAATGTCCATTCTACCTAAAGCAATCTACAGATTCAATGCAATCCCAATCAGAATCCCAATGTCATTCTTCACGGTACTAGAACAAAAACTACTGAAATTCGTATGGGGCAACAAAAGAGCCCGAATAGCTAAAGCAATTCTGAAAAAAAAGAACAAAGCTGGAGGCATCACAATCCCTGATTTCAAAATATACTACAGAGCTACAGTAATCAAAACAGCATGGTACTGGTACAAGAATAGACACACAGATCAATGGAACAGAATTGAAAGCCCAGAAATAAAACCACACACCTATGGACAGCTAATCTTCGACAAAGGAGCAAAGAACATACAATGGAGAGAGGGAAGTCTCTTCAATAAATGGTGCTGGGAAAATTGGACAGCAACATGCAAAAGAATGAAAGTAGACCATCTCCTATCGCCATATACAAAAATCAATTCAAAATGGATCAAAGACCTGAAAGTGAGACCTGAAACTATAAAACTCCTGGAAGAAAATATAGGCAGTACACTAATTGAGATTGGACATAAAGGGATCCTTTCAGATTCCATGTCTACCCAGACAAGGGAAACAAAAGAAAAAATAAACAAGTGGGACCTCATCAGACTAAAGAGCTTCTACAAGGCAAATGAAACCAGGATCAAAATGAATAAACAACCCACCAGCTGGGAGAAAATATTTGCAAATCGTTTGTCCGACAAGGGATTAATCTCAGTAATATATAAAGATCTCATACAACTGAGCAACAAAAAAACAAACAACCCGATCAAAAAATGGGCAGAGGATATGAACAGACATTTTTCCAAGGAAGAGATACAGATGGCCAATAGACACATGAAAAGATGTTCAACATCACTAATCATCAGGGAAATGCAAATCAAAACTACACTGAGATATCACCTTACACCGGTTAGAATGGCTATAATCACAAAGACAAATAACAACAAATGCTGGAGAGGTTGTGGAGAAACGGGGACCCTCATTCACTGCTGGTGGGAATGCAAACTGGTGCAGCCTCTATGGAAAACAGTATGGAGAGTCCTCAAAAAATTAAAAATAGAAATACCGTATGATCCAGCAATACCACTCTTGGTCATCTACCCAATGGACGTGAAATCAACCATCACAAGAGGCGTATGCACCCCTATGTTCATTGCAGCATTATTCACTATAGCCAAGAAGTGGAAGCAACCCAAGTGTCCCTCAACTGATGATTGGTTAAAGAAGATGTGGTATATACATACAATGGAATACTACTCAGCCATAAGAAAAGACACAATTGTCCCATTTGCAACAACATGGAAGGACCTAGAGGGTATTATGTTAAGTGAAATAAGCCAGAGAGAGAAGGACAGACACTGCATGAACTCACTCATATATGGAATATAAGTGAACACACGGACAGAGAGAACTGATTGGTGGTTACCAAGGGGAAGGGGGGTGGGGGGGGCACAAGGGGTGAAGGGTTACATCCACAAGGTGACGGACAAACAGAAATGTACAACTAAAACCCCACAGTGTTATAAACTAAGACATCAATAAAAAAAAATGGAAAGCAAAAAAAATAAAAATAAAAAAATAATAAAAATAAATAAATAAATAAACCCTCAATATCTCTATTTTAGTTTCTTTGACAAAAAGAGAATAAGTTACTGATCAGGGAACAGAAATTTTGTCTGTCTGGCTTTCAAAGATTTACCAGAAACCAGACCTGATGGCCAAGCAATCAGAAAATATGAAGGACAGGGGCAGAGCCAGCCTCTGTGGGGACAGGCCAGGGGTCCACCGTCTGCTCGACTCTGCACACTGGAGGCCAACAGCAGCTGGCTTCCAAATGCTGAGTCCAACTGGGCTCCAAAGGCCCACCTGACAACCAAGTCTAGCACCTTCTCTCTGGCCCTCACTCACACACTTGGGAAAGGTGGCCACGCCTGGGCAATGACCACTGATGAACATCGAGAAGGCAAACATGGGGCACTTCACCCTCTGGTGTATTCGGGGATATGAACATCAACCACAAGTGAGCATCCTGGTTTACAAGGGGAAGAGGTGAGGGCTGGGGAGGAGCATGGAGGAGCCACCCATGGTGTGTGCGTCAGGCTACGTTTCTACTTTGGGCACTGTAAACCTGCACTGGTTCTTAGATTGATCATTCAAGTGTGGTAGGTCATTAGAGACAGAGAAACCTGGCCTTTGAGAACCAGAGAAAAATGGAAAGCAGTATGTGTAAAATTGAAATCTGCTGGGAAAAAAAAAAAGCAAAATTAGTCCATATGGATAGTCTCCAAAGACAGATTCACTGAGAAGTGCAGGCTCCACTTTTCCACATGGAGTAGCAAGAAACCAAGTCCTGGTGGGTTTATTTAACCTTGCCAGAGACCCTAATACTGGCCGAGATGCAAAGGAGGCTGGATAAGTTAACTATCATTCCCTTCCCAAATCAGCCTGTCAGAAAATTCACACATGGGATGGAAAGGGGCCGTGACAGAAAGAACTCAGCTGCTTCGGAGTCTGAGATGCAGCCTCAGAAAGTAACTTTCACAGCCCAGAGCACTGGGTGTGCCAAATGAGCAAGAGACAGACACTAGTGTTGTGGAAAAATTCAGACTCTGTGATGCATTCTCCTTGCACAAGATCCTTCAGGTTCACATCAGCCAACACCACACATAATCATTACTCTTTCTCTCTAAAGTTCTCACGCTAGAGAAATTCTTAAGGGGCAGGTACAAAGACATAAGGCAAGGGGGCAAGGCCTCCGCATCCTGGCCAGCACCTGGGCTTGCAGCTTCAGCAGCAGCTTTGGACGGAGCCGAGGGTACTGTGCCTACGGAAGCACTGTTGGTTGCCCCCCTGAAAAGGGGAGAGAATTTAAGTCTGAGCATCTCACAACATTACCAAGAGGAACAACTCAGCAGAGACACGAAAGGACTCTAACTGCAGACCTTATCGTAAATTATTTACTGTCTCAAAACTCTAAAGCTCTAAAACCTTTCAGTAAAGTGCCGATTTCAGAGGCAAAAATTCCATGGACGATTCATAATTTCCAAACTCCCAATAAGAGGTATGACTCAATAATTGAAGGTATAGGCAACCCCCAAGTTAGAAACTATTTATAATTCTAAAAATGTGCCAGTTCTTTTGGCCCACCGAATAAGTCCCCATAGAAACAGTAATTAAAAGGGTTAGGTTACCATGGGAGCCCATGGAAGCCTAAAACAGCAGTCCTCACGCGGAGCAGTTCTAGAAATCCGTGAAGGTGATTTCTGGTTGTCTCAACGATGGGGGGGACTGCCAGCTCTAGTGGGCTAGAGCCAAAGACGTCAGATGTCTGGCTGTGTTCAGGGGAGTCCCACACAACTAAGAACTGTTCCACATTCCACATGACCTTGAATGTCCCCTGCACACTCGTGTAGGCAAAAACCCCTATTTATGATGATCTGAGATTAGAATTAGAGATTAGTACTTTACATATATCCACACACAAAAAATATGCAGTTTTAACATGCGGTGAATTCTCTAGGAGTATGATACCATGTAAGCTGAGGGAAGGGACACTGTTCAGCTCAGAGCTTCAGAGAAAGTCGCTGAGTGTCTCAGGAAACCAGGTCACTGATGAAGAGGCCAGTGGATGCGACCTCCCATCCAGCCTGGGCAGGACCCACCTCCACAGTCCCCAAGCACTGACATGCTGAAATATGATGTTTTATTACATATTTTGTTACTATTATTTCTCCTTTACGTTATAGTTAGGTTACTATTCTGCTTTCTTTTTTAGAATTATGTGTGTAGGCAGGTATGTTATCCATGAATTTTATTTTCTACATAGTAAAGGGGCATCATAAAATGTTCTAAAAAGGGGGTGTTCAGTCTGATAGGTCTGTGAACTACCAGTCTAAACCACTGTGCGCAGAATATCAGCCTAAATGAGGACGGACGGTTATGTGATGCAGGGAGTAGAAAGATCCTACTGTTATCCCCTTCGTCAAATACAGAGCCAGCTTGGCAAAATTCCGGATTCTGTAGAGGGTGTCTATTCCCTGCTCCCCTCCCTAGCGTCCAGTCTCAGCCCTTCTCCTGCTGCCCTGAGCGCTCCCGTCACGACAGGGCCCTGCCCAGGCTCCCCTACAGAAGGACCCTATGCTGCGGAGTCAGTGTCTCCTTTAACCCTAGTCAAAACTCCCAGCCATTCCCTTAAGCATCTGACCCAACAACAATTTAGGAAAATAAAACTGACTCAACTAATTCACACTAACATGTGCAAGATGCTGCCACTGCCTCTCACTCAAAAGTACATTCATTTCAGAAAGAAGGTATCTATGAAGCTAAATGCATCTTAAATCAATGGATCTTAAAAATTCAGGTAGTGTGAAAGATGTTTTTCTTCAAGGTTCGCACAGCAGTGGTAACAGGCTCATTCGGGATTAACAGAGGATGCAGTAACTTAGATGCTTGGGCTGTCTGTAAACTGGTGTTTGTTAAATTGGGGGGTGTTTCTTTCCACAGAACTAGGGGAAGGACAGTTACCACGAACAAATGGGATTATCACCTCTGAGAGGGTAGAAATTAGGTGTTCACAGGATCAAGGTTCTTGTTTACTTTTAAAAACTGACCAAACAGATTATGTTTTTACGAGTTAGTTCTCCCAAGTTTCAAATTCCTATTCCTTTTAAATTGTATGGTCCTATGTCTGCTTTTTTCTAGGATAGGGTCTCAAGCATGTTATAAAAGATTTGGTGGCACTTTTTCACAGGTCACAAACTTTTATTATTACGTCTTTATGATGAACATAACACATAGCATACGTAACACCACAATATACACGTCACTCCCAAAAAAGCTTTATGGAAATGATTTCTTAATATGACACTCCCATTCACAATGTCAAAAAAAAACAAGTAACAGAAACAGTAAATCCCTTTTCTCCTGCGTAGCCAGACAGAGTCATCTTTGGTTACTAGAAAGGGGCAAAGGCAGCCCCAAGCTCAGCTCCAGAACCAGGTTAACATGGACATGGGATGAGAGAGTGGACTAGAGAAGAGCTACACCGAGGCCCCAATTCTAGTAATTTTGCGGGTGATGCTGATAAGTTAGCCTAAGTTTTGGTTACCAGAAACGAAAACGAGGCATCTGTGTCTCATAGGTCCATTAAGAAGATCTATTGTAACTGAGTTAAGGATGAAAAGCTACTGAAAGAGGAAAAAAACATATTAACAAGGTAGTAATGTTCACAACATAACTGTCCCCGCTTATACCTGTAGCCACTGCAGTAACAAACTTGGAGCCAAAATGTCCATCTGGAGAGAGTCGACATATGTTGGGATGCTTATTTTGGAAGTCTCCCGCAGTGATACATTCTTCTGAACTCAGGAAATATGTGTCCTAAGATAAGAGAACCAGTATATCAAGTTTTACAGCACTAGGTCAAAATATGCTTCTATTTCTACTTTAGAAAATTATTAAGAACTAAACTACAACATGTCAAAAACCACGTTGAAACAAATACCTACAATTCCTAGCCAGTACGGACTCTCCATATAAAACCATGCATAACTAGTAAGGCCAGAAGCACTAGCCAATCCACCCCCACAGGCTGACTTCCAAAAGGCACTGGTTTGTAACGGTCACGTGAGTTTTGCTCTGTGAGACAGAACCAACAGACCCAGATTTAATTTATCAAGAACACTGTGCTGGAAAACAGTTTGGTCTAAAAGCCTGGATGAGCTGTGCAGAGACCCCTAAGAACATGAGCCAGAGCTTGTTTGTAACCACGCTGCAGGCTAAGCCAGCATTCCTGTCCCACCTCACCTTATTTCGACTGTATCGAACGGTACCCTTTCGGGTGTCTTCCGAGACAAGGTCTGTAAATATCCAACCAACCTGCATAAAAAAGGAAAATATCTTCTGAGCCTCTCCCTGAAACAGATGATGAATGTTTTCTGGCTTCTGCTCAGAGAGTTTAATAATAATGTTCTCAGTAAGAGACTCTTGTGAGCCAGTCCTTTCTTTGTAGGTGAGTCAATCCCTCAACTAAGCTATTAGGCCACACCAGGGCTTTCAAACTCTGCTCAGTTGAAACTGGCCACCCTCCTTCTGGTGCTGCTGGGTTTGAGATGAGGGTAAATGAGCAGAGTTCATTTATTCATTAGAAAAAGCCTTCCGTGGCACCAACTCTATGCTCAGCTCTGTGCTAGGTGCAGGGAACCCCAGGGTGAACAAGAATAACAGAATGTAAGTGAAAAGGGAACTTATACTCCCAAGGGGAAGACAATGAGCAAGCAAATCAAGATGATGCTGTTCTAGATGCTAGGACTTTCTCTGCAAGATAAGAAAAGAGACTCCCTAGAGAAGGTACTTAAAGTAAGACGGAATAACACAATGGAACTTCGCCCAGCTGCTCCTTTGAGTCCCGCTGCAGGGCTAAAGGAAGCATCTGAGGGTACAAGGATCTGAAAGCCCCATCATTGGGGCACCCTAACACTGGTCCCGAAGCTCTGGGCAGGGTCAGCCTCCCCGGTGTGTTCTGCTGCAGCCACATTGTCTGTCTCTGTGTGCTCTGTGATCCCTGGGACCTTGCCCCGCAAACTTCACCGGAGCCTGGCTAGGAGGTTAATGAGTGGGGGTGGAATCCAGGGACCCCATTTCTGTCTTTTGGAGAAGTAATATGGTGCCCGTGACCGGCTCCAGTACAACCCTGATACTGAACTCTTCAAATCCATCTCCTGCAGACATGACCAGGCAAATCTGGAGACTTCCATTTTCTTTAAAAATGCCCAATGAACAAAAAACCCAAGGAGGATGGCAATGAAGAAAACAAGACTTAAAGGGTAAATGGAATTAAGCAGTCAATAGAGAGGAACCAAGATCAAGCTGAGATAAATAAGGGTGAGTAACCAGTGTTCCGGAGACAGGCATTTAACTAACTTCAAGATCTTCCATTACACTTACGATTATCATGAAGTATATATCTGTAACAAACCTAAGTCAAAAAACTGTATCGATTTCTCTTTTGAATGAGAAACTTCCAGAATTTAAACCAAAATATGACCCTAAATCAAGATGTGGACTCCTTGTTAGAAACAGTAGGACATTTTTCTCTTAAAACTTTTTTCTTAAAATGGTACAGTGACTTTGCTCTATAACATTCCTAGGTTATAAAGCACATTTCCAGCTTTCCCCCATGTATCTGTAGAGAGTTTACTTTTCACTGTCTAAATTGATTAGGAAATAAAAGATAAAACTTACATAGCTATCCATAGTGTCCTTCTAAGATGTGTTCATATTCACAGTTCAACACGTATCTATAAAAAAACTCATCTTTAAAGTTCCTGGGAACTTTATCAAGTATGCAAGATAAACTAGATCAACAGACTCCAAAAGAAAATTCTTCCCCATCTTCTAACTACCCAGTAAAACTAGGAAGGCTTACATGCACAGACGCCTAAATTATCAACAGGAAATTCAACGATGACTGAAGAGGGAACACCAGAAGCTCCAAGCACATGGGACAGAAAATGGACACTGTGAACAGGGCCTTTGCTGTAGGTGGCAAAGACACATGAAGGGAGAGCTTACACCTAAGAGGATGAGCCACAGCGGGGTGGGCAGCACACACAGCCTGGCATCAAGGTCCCCTCTTAGGCAAGAAGAAGGGGTCTTGCCCCTGCTGCTTCTTTCCTCCCCACTTTGAAGCAGTCCTCCAGAAGTGTGGCTGGTGGACTTAAATATAACAGCTCCTGTACTGGGATCGATTTTCTTTTTTTTTATGCTCAGGGAAATGTTTTCATTTTACTTTAAATCAGAGAAACATAAAAACTATTGGCACCCAATAAACACAAACGAGGCTTCAAAATGAGCCAGGCCTGCACCTGACCTTGTACAGCTGGGAGTTCAATCCCAGAGGAGGCCTGGCCATGCCACCCACCTGGATATCCCCAACACAGAGCCCAAGTCCCCCCTCAAAGGCCAACAGAATGCCTCAGTACCTTCCTCAGGCCAAGTTTGGCAGCAATTTCATCAACCACCTCGGCTTTCGGGTCTTCAAGAAGCTCCAAGCTGTTCTGTGTACCAATCTGTCGGGGCATTAAAGGGAGAAGACAGATTTAGAGCAGTGGGCTTGGAAAAGCAGCACAGCTACTCCGCTCCATTTTTGGCTCAGGGGTCACAAGGAGCACTGTTCTCTCCCTTGCCAAAAAGGAGAGGGACAGCAGCAGCAAAGCTCAAGGCAACCAGATAAAACACAACCAAACCCCTCCAGGCTTTCCCTTCTCAGGTTGCATCATGCTTTTAATCAAGACTCAGAGAGAACATGAAGACGCACTGTTCAGGCAGGTTTATGTCAGACAGCTCCATATCAAGTGTGTGGCTGTTCGGGACTAAGAAAGGCTCTCTACGTGGTTTTTAAAGGTTCCTCCGTCGAGGAAAGAAGTTAGTTTCAAAACACCCTTGGATAAACAGTCTCGCTCCAAACAGGCTGTGGCTAGGTTAGGCGAGAAGAGAGGTGTAAGGTAACACTCGTTCCCAGAAAACAGCCTTGGAAAATTCGTGTGCAGCTCCTACAGGGACAATGCTTAGCTTCACTGGTAAGAGACTGAGAGAGCGACAGACATGCACACTCTAAGCAAATGAAAAGGCATCTGCAATCGGTACCCTCCTGGCTGGTGCGCAGAGTGCTCGGCTCGGGGCAGTGGGTGGGTTCGGGCTCTAGCTGGCTCACCTGCAACCTAAACTGGCCACAGGACCATAACTTCCTGCAGTGGACGAACCTTGCCAAAACCTTTAATCTGCACTGAAATGCAGCTTGTGGGTCACTAACAGTAAGTACTATCCAGACCAGAAACCCCGGCCATAGGAATAGGAAAGTGAAGGTAATCCCAAATTGAGTTATACTAATTGGGTATGTCCTTGTAAATTAGTCAAATTCTGGCAAAACAACAGAAGAACTTTACATGGCTGGGTATTACCCATATGGAGATCATTAATACCTCCAGAGCATAGGTCAAGTCACAAACTCAGAACAAATCTAAGGATTTTGTTTCATGACAAGTGGCAGCACGAGCTCCAACTTCTAATGAGCTGGAGGTTATTAGAGGTCAACTGTTTCAACCTCCAGGACCCCCAAACTGGGAGCACAGATGATGCTGTTAGTAATCTGGCAACCAGAGGTTTCAGTTCCAATTTTTTGTTCAGTCATATTCTTAACAGAACAGCTGAAACTCTTCATGAAAGAGCCCTCTACAAAACCAACCGGACATCTTGTGCTTCAAAAAGCAGCCTCCTGAAAGAATAAACATAGTTAAAATGTCCATTCTACCTAAAGCAATCTACAGATTCAATGCAATCCCAATCAGAATCCTAATGACATTCTTCACGGTACTAGAACAAAAACTACTGAAATTCGTATGGGGCAACAAAAGAGCCCGAATAGCTAAAGCAATCCTGAAAAAAAAGAACAAAGCTGGAGGCATCACAATCCCTGATTTCAAAATATACTATAAAGCTACAGTAATCAAAACAGCATGGTACTGGTACAAAACAGACACACAGATCAACGGAACAGAATTGAAAGCCCAGAAATAAAACCACACACCTATGGACAGCTAATCTTCGACAAAGGAGCAAAGAACATACAATGGAGAGAGGGAAGTCTCTTCAATAAATGGTGCTGGGAAAATTGGACAGCAACATGCAAAAGAATGAAAGTAGACCATCTCCTATCACCATACACAAAAATCAATTCAAAATGGATCCATCAAAGACCTGAAAGTGAGACCTGAAACTATAAAACTCCTGGAAGAAAATATAGGCAGTACACTAATTGAGATTGGACATAAAGGGATCCTTTCAGATTCCATGTCTACCCAGACAAGGGAAACAAAAGAAAAAATAAACAAGTGGGACCTCATCAGACTAAAGAGCTTCTACAAGGCAAATGAAACCAGGATCAAAATGAATAAACAACCCACCAGCTGGGAGAAAATATTTGCAAATCGTTTGTCCGACAAGGGATTAATCTCAGTAATATATAAAGATCTCATACAACTGAGCAACAAAAAAACAAACAACCCGATCAAAAAATGGGCAGAGGATATGAACAGACATTTTTCCAAGGAAGAGATACAGATGGCCAATAGACACGTGAAAAGATGTTCAACATCACTAATCATCAGGGAAATGCAAATCAAAACTACACTGAGATATCACCTTACACCGGTTAGAATGGCTATAATCACAAAGACAAATAACAACAAATGCTGGAGAGGTTGTGGAGAAACGGGGACCCTCATTCACTGCTGGTGGGAATGCAAACTGGTGCAGCCTCTATGGAAAACAGTATGGAGAGTCCTCAAAAAATTAAAAATAGAAATACCGTATGATCCAGCAATACCACTCTTGGTCATCTACCCAATGGACGTGAAATCAACCATCACAAGAGGCGTATGCACCCCTATGTTCATTGCAGCATTGTTCACTATAGCCAAGAAGTGGAAGCAACCCAAGTGTCCCTCAACTGAAGATTGGTTAAAGAAGATGTGGTATATACATACAATGAAATACTACTCAGCCATAAGAAAAGACACAATTGTCCCATTTGCAACAACATGGAGGGACCTAGAGGGTATTATGTTAAGTGAAATAAGCCAGAGAGAGAAGGACAGACACTGCATGAACTCACTCATATATGGAATATAAGTGAACACACGGACAGAGAGAACTGATTGGTGGTTACCAAGGGGAAGGGGGGTGGGGGGGGCACAAGGGGTGAAGGGTTACATCCACAAGGTGATGGACAAAAATGTACAACTAAAACCCCACAGTGTTATAAACTAAGACATCAATAAAAAAATATATATATATAAAAAAAATAATAATAGTAAAAAAAAAAAAAATTAAAAATAGAAATACCGTATGATCCAGCAATACCATTCTTGGGCGTCTACCCAATGGACGTGAAATCAACCATCACAAGAGGCGTATGCACCCCTATGTTCATTGCAGCATTATTCACTATAGCCAAGAAGTGGAAGCAACCCAAGTGTCCCTCGACTTATGATTGGATAAAGAAGATGTGGTATATATATATACAATGGAATACTACTCAGCCATAAGAAAAGACACAATTGTCCCATTTGCAACAACATGGAAGGACCTAGAGGGTATTATGTTAAGTGAAATAAGCCAGAGAGAGAAGGACAGACACTGCATGAACTCACTCATATATGGAATATAAGTGAACACATGGACAGAGAGAACTGATTGGTGGTTACCAAGGGGAAGGGGGGTGGGGGGGGCACAAGGGGTGAAGGGTTACATCCACAAGGTGACGGACAAACAAAAATGTACAACTAAAACCCCACAGTGTTATAAACTAAGACATCAATAAAAAAATAAAAATAAAAATAAATAAATAAATAATAATAATAAAAAAATAATTTAAAAAAAAAGCAGCCTCCTGATTGCAGAGCACACTTTGTGCCCTAAGGGTTGGGTAATCAGGGTCTCTTGTAGGGTCTCTGTTGCCACCTAGTGTCTCCTTCTAAATGAACCATCACAAAGGCCTTGCCAAACTCTTCTTCATCTACAGCTCTCAGGAAATACGGAAAATGTCGGGGGCAGGTAAACTACACACAAAATCTGTATAAACACAACCAGGGAAGACAATGGAATTTGTGCAGGAGCCACACACCTGCACACCAGCCAGTGGCCATGAGGCCTGCAGTTTCAGATCCTGGTTTATTTAGAAAGTAGGTTGCAGGGCCAGCCTGGTGGCATAGTGGTTAAGTCCAGCGCACTCCGCTTCAGGAGCCCGGTTCGAGGGTTTGGATCCCATGCGCAGACCTATACCATTCCTCAAGCCACGCTGTGGCAGTGACCGACACACAAAACAGAAGATGGGCTCAGACGTTAGCTCAGGGCCACTCTTCTTCACCAAAAAAAAAGTAGGAGCAGTCTCCAGAACACAGCACAAGGTGACAAAGGTGTGAATGGTATGGCATACATCCAAAGAAACAAAGGAGGGGAATAGTATGAATGTTTGTGTGTATCTGCTTATATTAAAAACATCAAACTTGAGAAGTCTAAACCACAACAACATGGATGGACCTAGAGGGTATTACGTGAAATGAAATAAGCCAGAGAGAGAAGGACAAACACCACATGATTTCACTCATAAGTGGAATATAAACGAACACACGGACAGAGAGAGAACTGGTTGGTGGTTACCAAGGTGAAGGGGGATGGGGGGTGGGCACAAGGGGTGAAGGGATGCATCCACATGGTGACGGACAAAAAATAGTGTACAGCTAAAACCCCATAATGTTATAAACTATTAAGATATCAATAAAAATGAAAATTAAAAAAAAAGAAGTCTAAACCAAAAATTTTTTAAAGTGGGGGACACTTGTGGGGGAAGGGATGAAACAGGATGAGGGGGAATGCCTTGTCTACAGACCTGACAACAGAAACATACAAATTTTTTTCTTTTCCAACATTGTTTTTGTGTGTGTGTGAGGAAGATTAGCCCTGAGCTAACATCCGTTGCCAATCCCCCTCGTTTTTGCTGAGGAAGACTGGCCCTGGGCAAACATCTATGCCCATCTTCCTCTACTTTATATGTGGGACACCTGCCACAGCATGGCTTGGTAAGTGGCGTGCAGGTCCATGCCCGGGATCCAAACCCGTGAACCCCGGACCACCAAAGCAGAGTGCATGAACCTAACCACTATGCCACGAGGCCAGTCCCTCCAACATTTTTTTTTTATAAAACATGTCAAACATACAACAAAGCTTAAAGAATTTTAGTGTGAACACCCATATACCCACCACCTAGATTCAGCCATTAATATTACTGCATTCTATCCATCCCTCTAGTCATCCCTCAATCCATCTTATTTTTTTGTTGCACTTCACAGTAAACTACAGACACAAATACACCTCCCTCTAATACTTCAGCATGCATTTCATTAACTAGAATTCAACATGTCTACAGTTTTCACTTTTGTAGTAAACTTATATATAATGAAACATACCACATATTTTATATAGTTATATAACAAATTTAAAAATATATGTATACAAAACCTATTGCTAAAGATTGAAAATAAAACAAATTAACACAAATGTGTAACTAAATATGTAATCAGTTGGTGGCATAGTCATAGAGAGAGGACCTTCCAAGTGACTTTAAAACATACTAACCAATCGCACGTCCCTAGTGGGATACACTCTAAAGACTCTCCCCCCTCCCACCAAAAAATCTTGAACTGTTTTCAGTCCTATACCAGTGGTGATTTTGGTACTGTTATTCTGAGACAGTGTGCACAGCATGGGGTAAAGCACATGAGTAATTCTGTGATTCTCTAATTCCATCATCCCTGGGATAGCTAACTGTAGGCGGAGGAGACACAGAATTACAGATGGGCTCCAACTTATGATGATTTGACTTACGATTTTTCGACTTTATGATGGTGTGAAAGCAATACGCATTTAGTAAAAACTGTACTTCAAATTTTGAATTTTGATCTTTTCCTGGGCTAGCGATATTCAGTGCTATCCTCTCTTGTGAGGCTGGGCAGTGGCAGTGAGTCACAGCTCCCGGTCAGCCACACGATCACAAGGGTAAACAACCATATAACCATCTGGTTTTTTACTTTACTCAGTAGAGTATTCAATAAATGACATGAGATACTCAATACTTTATTATAAAATAGGCTTTGTGTTAGGTGATTTTGCCCAACTATAGGCTAATGTAACTGTTCTAAGCATGTTTAAGGAGGCTGGGCTAAGCTATGATGTTCAGTAGGTTAGTGTATTAAATGTATTTTCAACTTACAATGGGTTTATCAGGACATAACCCCATCATAAGCTGAGGAAGAACTGTATAAGACAAGAGCTGAAGCGACTGTGAGACACTTTTGGGGCAACTGACAAAAGTGGAATACAGATGGCAGCTTGGATTAAAAATATTGTATCAATGTTCAATTTACTTGAGTTGATAAATATACTTGTTATGTAAGAGAACATCCTTATTCTTTGGAAATACTCACTGAAATATTTAGGGGCTGTGATCTCACTCTCCAATAATTCAGAAAATAAATACCATGTGTGTGGGGGTAGGTGTGTGGGGGTGGAGAGAGAGAGACTGGGCAAAGGATAAAGCAAGAGAAGCAAAATGCAATCTGAAAGGGCATCCCACACAGCCCTCAAAACAGACAATACAGAGACCCAGAAATCCTGTACATGTCTACCTGAGGAGGTTCATAAATTGCAGCGACTTCAGCCCTGATGCCGAGAGGAATGTCTTTGTGCTCCGTATACCGGCCATACAAGTACCCAAAATGCTGGTTCCCTGTCTTCCTCCAGAAGTCAAGGAAGCGATCGGCAACTGTGTGATTCTCAAACATGATATTGTCCACATGTCTGTATTTCTGTAGAGTTAACAACAATGGGCTAAATGAAAACACTCCATCAAAAATAAATAATTCATTTTTCTAGTACAAACCCTTCACAAATATTTCTTACCTAGCTCTTTAAACACACACACACACACACACACACACAGTCTCTCTCTCTCTCTCTCTCTCTCTCTCTCTCTCTCTCACAAGTTTTAAGAATGTGCTCTGTCCCTAAGACGGTTTCAGATTCTAGTAGGTGGGTCGGGTAGGGGTGGGGTTCCTCAATAAATTAATTCAAATTAATCTTACTGAGATTTCACCTAAAATGCAGGTTTTCACAATCTCTAGTAAAAAGAATAGTTTTCAAAAAGAAAGAGAGAGAGAGAGAGATGGAGGGAAAGAGAAAAAAAAGGAAGAAAGAGGGGCCGGCCTCAGGGTGTAGTGGTTAAAGTTCGTGCACTCCGCTTCGGCAGCCTGGGGTTCACAGGTTCAAATCCTGGGCATGGACTGATGCGCTGCTCAACAAGCCATGCTGTGGCGGTGTCCCACATACAAAATAGAGGAAGATGGGCACAAATGTTAGCTCAGGGCCAATCTTCCTCAGCAAAAAGAGGAAGACTGGCAACAGGTGTTAGCTCAGGGTCAGTCTTCCTCACCAAAAAAAAAAGGAGGAAAGAGGTTTCCAAACAGTCAAGAAGGCCATGGAATTCTTGCTAAGAAGCATGGAATTCTTGCTAAGAAGCTAAATGTGGGCCAGCAGTGGCAGGGGAAAGATGACATGGGCCCTTCTCAGAGGGCACAACGCCAAGAGTGGAAAAGGCCACATATCCCCACACAATTTTCCCTGGTTCTTTCCCTCCTTCCTAAACCCAGCTCCCTTCTTAGTCTGGCCTGGACAGGTGTCCTGAGCTGGTCCCAGTTCTATTACCAACTTCCAGAGCCGTGGGTTCTTAAAAGGCAGTCACAACCACTGAGCACTTTAAACAGTCACCAAGGAAATTCTGCCTCCTTGCAAGCTGACAGAACAAAACACCGAGGCTCCCTCTGTACTCGCACGAGCTGGAGAGCTTACAGACATTGTCTTCAGTGTGTGATTTCCACAAAAAAGGTCAATCGATCTGTCAAAAAATACCTGGGGATCTGCCACACATAACACACTCTGCTAGTGGCATCTCTCCAAGGAGGGGCTCTTCCAGAAATTTTCATTTCTCAGCCATGAAAGCAAATCTACTGCTTTCTGCTGTCTCGACAGACACCGCGAGCATCTCACCTGTCTGTTCAGCGTGATGGCACTCGGCTGGCACTTAGTACAGATGCCATTAGGCCACGGAAGATGTCCCTCACACCCTGATTTAATCTTGCAACTGATGTTCTCCAGGGCAACAAACTTCCCCCTGAATAAAAAGAGGCAACTTAATTAATTAAACATTACAATGGTGAAAGGTTTAGCAGAGACTGGAAATAATATGTCACCTCCTGAACAGAGTTCTAAGGAGCTAGCATGTGGTAGGCAGAAGCAGAGAAAATGTGCTAACATTATTCTAATGGAGTTCTAGCTTCTGTCTTGTACACTTAAACTGTACAGGAATACATTACTATTCTCCTATAAAAACAGTTTTATTTTTCACTGTCTATCACTAACATCCATGAAGATTTCCAAGAACACTGTTGAATCTATTGATCTAACCTGTGCCACTAAGAGGAAATGAAGTCTCTTTAAGTTTCATTAATTTATCAGCAACGTTTACATTAAGAGTCGAGTACTTAAACATCTGTAAATATTCTTGTTCATAAGAAAAACCTGATTTGGACACAAAACAAAGATATCTTCCCTCTGCTTTGGCTAAAATAAAAACTATTATGAGAAGACTACCATTGAGGAAGTCCTGGGCCCCACTCTGAACTTGGGGTGAAATCTGCACAAGTGACTTCACCCTTGGCCAGTTTTCCCATTCACAAGATGGCCCAGTAATTCAGTCTTATCTTCACAAGCCAACGGGCACGCTGGTATGGTGGCATCTGAGAAGCAATGACTGCTGCCAAGTCTGCATGTTAATGACAGCTACAGATGTGCCCCCACGGGAGACTATGGTACTTGACCTAGACTGACAAAAGACTGACGGATTTCACCACAATGACTGTCTACTCATTCCTTAGTCCAGAAAGTTCCATAGCTTACCCCACTGACAGGCAAGAATGAGTTTCTGGTGGGATTTTTTTGTCCTGGTATAACTTTTTTAAAAAGTCATTTTAGGATGTCAGTGGGTTGTCAGAGATAAAAGCTACAATCAGGCCAACATGACATTCTTCACAAACCGTTGCTGACGGATCCAGCCACCACCTCCTCCTGCTGCACGAAGAGGAATTGTAAAATCACAACATGAAGTTACTCTCTGGTAAGGGGAGCACACAGTCAACACAAGGGGATGCACAGCAAGTACTTGATGTGGTTGAAAAGAAACTGGAAAACCTCAGTTCGCCCTTCTGTCCACTGTCATGACCTGCACTCAAGGAGCCAAGAGACAGCCACAGCTTCATGTACAACTAAGTCACCAGGGCACCGAATACCCAGGGGAAGGTTGGTGAGGTCACCCAGGGACCTCCACAATGGCCATCCCCAGCTTGGCATCTGCCCAGCACTGTGGGCACTGTGGATTACAGCAGGGCATCACAGAGTCTCCACCCACCTGTTTCTTTTCTAGAATCAGGGCAAAATTCATGAATTCAAATGCTTCGTGACCATTCTCTGATCGTTACTTTTCTCATTCATATGCGCAGTGGCTCTAAGCAACATCTCCCAGATACACAAAATGAACTTCTGTACACCAAAGCCACACTGGTGCAGCCTAACCGTGTTCAAGCTGCTTACTTGTCGGCCCCTCCAGTCAACTTTCGGATGTAGGCGTGGAAGGACATGTGCTTCACGGGAGGTTCAAGATGGTTTAGGTAGTCCTCATCGAACGGCTGCCAAGACACACATAGTCAGTATGGTCACGCACCTGCTGGGGTTGCAAGGCACAGAGAGGCGGGCAGCCGAGCTTCTATGTGCAGGGAGAGACCCAGGCAGCCATGGCCTCTCCAAGCCAGGCCTCATGGATGGCAACGAGAGAGAACAGGTGCTTACTTCTGACTTATCATTCTAGGTCAGAATCAAATTTTTCTTTACGTACTAGTTATCTTTTCAAGATTAAAATGAATCTACATTAAACACAAAATGTTCAAAGTCAAGTAAATACCAGGAAAAGTTTGCAAAAAAAAGCCAGAGGATGAAGCAAGAGGAGCCTCATGAAGAAAATCAGGTTGGCCTTGCTGCCATAAATTCAGTGTTAACCAGTTACCAGTCAGCATTATTATGGTAACTCTCAATCTCACCAGGACAAATCAGTAGAGGAGACATGAGATTCAGGGCAAAGTAAATCAAAACAATGTTGAGCACGAAAACCGCCAGCCCCAGCTTTGTGTCAGGTTTTAAAAGGATTGTCCAGGGAGCCTACTGTAAATGCTGCCCCTTTATCACAGCAATACAAATGCTTTAGCCATTCCTAATCCACCCAGAAGGTCACTCCCATAAATAAAGGCTCGTCCTCTTTGTGCAGCTTGCACTAGTGGGAATATGAGGCCCAGGGCAATAAATAGATAAGTTCTTTTAGCCACTACGACCAACTGCAGGGACTTAGAGAAGTATTTAGATGACTCTGGGAAGCAGCCCATCACGCCAGCCCGGAACTTACTCTGCAAGGACCCTCACCTCTAGAGGAACGCAGTGCACACATTTCCCCAGAGGGCCATGTCGGCATCTGAGAGCAAAAGAAACGCACAGCAATTAGCATGCCTGTTTTTCTGCTGCTGCCCCTCAACGTTTTTGATATTAAACATGTATGTCATACTTAATAAAGTATTTCCCTACCCATGTGAAATTACTTTAGATGTATGTGGTGTATGTCTTTTATTTTAATCATTTAGCATTTATTTTGATGTGTATTAGTAAAAACTGACCAGCACATCAAACCTGTGATTTCATGGATAGTAACTGCTTAAAATGACATGAACTAAAAATAAAAGCGAATGGATTTAAAGTCAATTTAAATACAAATGTTAGATAAATACTAAGAAAGTTGGTGTGTGGATATGGTAAAAACCCTCAAAGTGGTACATAAATAACTCAAGTTTGGAAAACATCCACTTTGTGCACACTTTGGAAAAAAGCATAAAGGATGCTTGGCTCTGTGGGTGTCAAGACATTTCAGTCAGGGAAATCTTAGAAGCTCCACACGTACATGACAGTGGAGATGTGCTCAGGTGATGAGGATGGTGATGGATTGGTGGGAAAGCCAAGCAGCAGTCCCTCCGGGCTCAATCAGATCACTTTCTAAATGGGGTCAGAACTCTGATGCACGTGAGTTCTACATTTCAGAAGAGAGACGGCCTGTGTCTAACAGGCAGGCTCTCACAGATGACAGGTCAGAATGCACACGCACACACACACAAGCACCCTCTAAAAGATTCCTAATGAAGCTTCAAAGACACAGATCATAGAGGGAGCTAGCACTGGGTCCCTGGGAGGAAACGCAAATGGAAGAGGCATGCAGGCTAATGGCTATGGCCATGAACTAGCTCCATGCCAACTGCAGCTGAGCACCATTTGGGGCTCTTTAATCTAAGATGCACAAAAGTCGCTAATGCAGCATTTGGAATCCCAATATCTCAATGTCAGCATCCCATCACATTTACGGACTGACGCAGTTACAAAAGACTCCACTGCAGAGACAAACAACCTTCACTCGGGTAATTTCACATGCTGAGTGTAACCTCAGATGTCTCTAACTGATTTCTTTAAAAAAAAGTGCAAAAAACCTAAAATAAACAAATGTACACAAGCATAAGCATTTTATATAATCCTGTGAAAAGCGAATACTCAAAGCAAGAGCAGCATCTTTAGCAAATGAAAGGTTCACTTCTGTAAAAGAATGAAAACAGTGTACCGCAAAGATGACGTTGAAACTGCACTACTCTAGTTAAAGGAGAGAACTGAACAAGGACCGTGCACGAGCAGGTGCCCGAGTAGCACCCCTTCTGCTCCACCCTCCTGCCCGTCACACTTGCTAAAGCCCCACTCTGCCCGTGGCAGTCAAGTACCCCCAGGGGTACATCATGGAAAAGACTCAGTTTAAGGCCCCTCCCTTCTTTCAAATCTCTTAGTTTCAAATACTTGGAGACTTTTAAAGCATATATGGAACATACTTTGAGATTCAAACGAGAAAAAGCTTACAAAATAACGAAGTGAAATTTAATCTGGAAAGAGATAGTCAAATTCAAAACTTAACATTTCTTCATCAGACACTTATTAAAACAGGACACGCTGTCAAGATTTCACTTTACTGATCCATTAGGATCACCAAAGGTGGGACTGGATCCCAGGAGCACTTACAGCTGTGGGTCGCGGCTTCTGTAAATCTTCCCGTCCTGTTTGCTGAGGTACTGGTCGATCTCATCTTCCACCACATTAGGAGCGCCCAAGGCCTTTAACCCCAGCGGGGTCGATGTCTCCATTTCAGATGAGGGTCCAGCAAGGCTCGAGGGAAACAGGAACAACAAATCGCCATGCCTGTTCAAATGACAAACGTAGTTAAGGCCTTCCTTCCTTCTACAACCTGAGCTGCACAGAAGATCACCTCGGATCTGAAACTCTCTGACATCTGTGGAAAGCACATGCCAACCTTCCTAAAGGCCTAAATAACAAGGTTTCCAATTTTAAGAGACCGGAATTCTCTTTTCACATCTTTACTAAGCTTCTTAACATTATAAAGGTCAGCAGTAGGTTCTCTATAAGTGTCATTTAATTTCTTTTACAATCGTATTTCAGAATTCATGATATGCATCCACCTACCTGTCTGATCTCACACAGATGAACAGACGTCACAACACACACACTGGCTCTGCAAGCCGTCTTCTTCCTCCTCCTCACTCTTCCCTTGGTTCCCATTGTCCTTTGTTTGTTCCTTAGCCTCCATTCAGCTCCCCTACGTTATCCACCTGGCACATACCCTTCCATTTCTTTCTCTACATCCACACACCCACGCGTGTACACAGACGTCTACACCACTGCTTGACAACAACGAGATTATCAGAGATATACTTTTTGCATTTGCTTTTCTCATTCAACAATACCTCACAAAATCCCTCCAAACATGGTCTACGTCAAATCATTACTTTTTTTTTGTTGCTGAGGAAGATTGGCCCTGCACTAACATCCATGCCCATGTTCCTCTATATGTGGCACGCCTGCCACAGCATGGTTTGATAAGCAGTGTGTAGGTCTGCACCTAGGATTCAAACCCGTGAACCCCGGGCCATCACTGAAGCGGAGTGCTCGAACTTGACCACTACGCCACCGGACCAGCCCCCAAATCATTACTTTTAATGGCTGCATAACATTCCCCAGTAAAGCTGCCTCATAATTTACTCTGCCACTCCCACGCTGACGAGCATGTGTGCTATCTGCATGCTTCTGCCACCATGACTACCACTGGAGGAAACGCCCAAAGACAGGCAGCGTATGGTTTTGCTTCTCTAGGGCAGATTTCTGGGAGTGGCCCTGTCAGACTGAATGGTTTTTGTTTATTTTTAAAGTTGCTGACATACTGCTTTCCAGAAAGGCTGCCACAATTTCAAATGGCAATATTTGGTTTTCTATCATTTTCAACATAAATTATATTCCTCCCTTGATCAGACTCACATTGCTGACTTACTGCAGGACCTGATTAACAGAGCCAAACTGCTGCAGCCCAAAGCTAAATAAACATTCCCCACTCATGAGCAGTTCACGGAAGCGCTGGGGTCCTGCAGGACCAGAGACGGTCTGCAACATTAAAAAGTCAACACCAGTCTTGGAGGAAGGCTGCAGCACCATCACTTGGTAAATGTTTAACTGCTGCCAACAATACACACACAGGAAGAGACTGGAGGAACAGCCCGCCACAACACTAAACCAACAAACTGAAAGAAGACGGCAGGAGGCCACAAGTGCAAAACTTGTGAGGACACAGGACGTGGAGAAGCTCGGTCATAGCTCTTCAGTAGGCTTGTTCTCTCCTCTTTTTCCTTCACATTGAGGGGTGATAAAACTGCCAAATTGTAATCTGAGACTTCCACTTCTAGCAGCAGGTTAGATATTCCTAAACACCCTCTAGCTATACAATACTTGGCTTAGCTGCCAACCAAGCTCTAAAGAAAGTAAGGAACTGGGGCCGGCCGGTGGCACAGTGGTTAAGTTCGCCTGCTCTGCTTCGGCAGCCTGGGGTTTGTGGGTTCGGATCCCAGGTGTGGACCTACACACCACATCACTCATCAAGCCATGCTGTGGCAGCGTCCCATATATAAAATAGAGGAAGATGGCACAGATGTTAGCTCAGGGACAATCTTCCTCAAGTAAAAGAGGATTGGCAAACATGTTAAGTGCAGGCCCACTCTTCCTCACCAAAAAAAAAAAAAGAAAGAAAGAAAGAAAGAAAGGAACTCCCTAAGGGTCCAAAAAACCAACAATAGCTCAAACAAGAATAGCGAGGGAACAGAGCTCTGAGCTGCCCTCTGGCCAGCCCACTACAGGAGCCCCAAGCTTGGCTTACACGGTTGTTCTCTGGGCAACAGGAGGGACGAGGCCTTGAGCCTGCCTGCCCAAGGCGGACCGCTGAGCCTGAAACGCCACACAGAGTCAGATGTCTGGAGAGCTGGGAAAAATCCACTAGCTGAACACAGGAACCAAGGAGGAATCCTGTCTGCCTCCACCCACTATATAGTAGGAAAATAAGTCACCTCTGAGAGTCTGTAACTAAAAGCCCACTCTGCCATGAGCCTAGGGTGGAGTTAGGCATGCTACTTCGTTCAGAAGCCCAAAGACAGAAATTAACTCAAAGGCGTGCTGGGTCCACAGCGCCCCCTTGTGCCAACAGAAACAAATGCAAGGCTTCTCCATAGAAAAGCCACTATTCTGGGGTGGGGGTGGGGGTCCTTTAGGACTCCCCCAAACCAAGTTTGGTCAAATACAAGCTCTCAAAAAAAGTTCACCAAGGGGCCAGCCCCATGGTGTAGTGGTTAAGTCCGGCATTCTCCACTTTGGCGGCCCAAGTTCGTGGTTCAGATCTTGGGCATGGACCTACACCTCTCATCAAGCCATGCTGTGGCAGCAACCCACATACAAAATAGAGGAAGACTGGCACAGGTGTTAGCTCAGGGTGAATCTTCAAGCAAAGAAAAAAAGGAGGAAGATTGGCAATAGATGTTACCTCAGAGGGAATCTTCCTCACCCCAAAAGATAAAGAAGTTCACCAAATGTACAAGAGAAAAAAGCCACCACAAGCAACAATGGGCAGAGACAACAATAAACAAATTTAGACAGCCAGGACTACAGATGTGGAATTACGAGATATAGAATATAAACTTATATGGAATGTTACACAAAAACGGAATGGAAAGAGTGCAAGCAACGAGAGGCTATCCAAAATGACCAGGTAGGGGGGGCCGCCCGGTGGCGCAGCGGTTTAGTCCGCGCTTGGCAGCCCGGGGTTCGCGAGTTCGGATCCCGGGCGCCCGCCGACGCACTGCTTGTCAGCCATGCCGTGGCGGCGTCCCATATAGAGCAGAGGAAAGACGGGCACGGATGTTAGCTCAGGGCCAGTCTTCCTCAGCAAAAAAAAAAAAAAAGGGGAGGACTGGAACAGATGTTAGCTCAGGGCTGGTCTGCCCCACAAAAAAAAAAAAAAAAAAAAAAAAAAAAAAATGACCAGGTAGGATTCTGGGAAGCGGGGCAGTAGGGGCCACAGATGCAGTGGCTCTTCCCTAATCCCCTCATACAGACAGACCAGACAACAAGTCAAACTCACTGACAACAGTGTGACAGGTATCCTCATGAACCCCAAATACACGAGGGGGAGAGACCACCGACACTACAAGCCCCGAGAGGGAAGCATCAAGTGTGTGCCTGGCAACACAGAGCCCCCAAAGAACCCAGCGGTCTTCACTGGAAGCTTGGCGGGCCAGTGTGAGAGCAGAGCAGAAACCGGGAAGGACTCTGGAGCGAGGTGGCCCCCACGAGCAAGTGAGGCTAATGGCTGGGTTTGAAAAGGAATCAAACAGAATATTTAAACATGAAGAATGTAATCACTGAAATAAAAAAGGAAGGGGGAGAGGTAATATTTAAAGAGATAATGGCCGTGAATTTTCCAGACCTGATCTGCAAGATAGAGAAAACACAATTTACATTAGGTAGGATTAAACAAACAAGCAAGCAAACCAGGAATCCACACCTGGACAGGTCAAACAGAAACTGTAGGACCCCAGGACAACAGAAGATCTTAAGAGCAGCCAGAGGGGGAAAAAAGATCACCTACAATTGAACAACAGAATTATAACAAGACTGCTGAGCTGTGACAAGGGAAGCCAGAGGACAGTGGAGTCAGATCAAATTAGAGCTCAGAGAGTAACCCCCACAGAGACATGGGTGAAATGAAGACATGTTTCAGATAACTCTCGAGCAGTGATAGAACGTAGTTCTCAAGTTTAGACCCATGCTGGTCAGTAAGTACTACGACTATCACTGGAAAGATACACTCTAGGATAAATCAGAAAGACACCCACTCCAAGTGCCCCCTTGGGATGGCTGAGCTGTCCCTCTCCTCAGGTACAGTACTGGTACGACAACACTACAGTTTGATGGTTTTGTCTCAAAGGCATATCACTCTGTAACCTCCCTTTCTTGTATCCAGCTTTCAGAATAGTTTTTAAAAACATAGCTATCAGGCCGGCCCAGTGGTATAGCAGTTGGATTTGTGTGTTTCACTTTGGTGGCCCAAGGTTCACTGGTTCAGATACTGGGCGCGGACCTACTCACCACTCATCAAGCCATGCTGGAGCAGCATTCCACATAGAGGAACTAGAAGGACCTACAACTAGGATATGCAACTATGTACTGGGGCTTTGGGGAGGAAAACAAAAACCAACATAGCTATCATCTTGGGAGTGCTCACCGTGTGCAGGCCCCATGCACCATGTGAAGGAAGCACTGCTATCCCCTTGCAGACAGGGACAGGGAGGCCCAGGGAGGTTAAGTAACTTCCCCAGGCACACAGCCAGTGAGGGCAGAGTGTGAATCCAAACCCACCTAACACTCACGAGAAGTGATTCTCAAGGTGCAAAAACCTTTTCCAAGCTGGGAGGAAAGACGAACCTCATCTGCATTGGAAATGGACACAAACAACCACAGGCTTTACCTATTTACAGGGGCAGGCAAATAGCAGGTGCCCAATAAATATTTGTTGAAGAACAAATAAATGAATGCTATAATTGCATATTTTTTCCCTAGATATACTAATTTGCGAACCTAAAAATGACCACACAAATTGCCAAAACAGCCTATTATTCTGACAGGTAAACAGGCACACGGCCAAATGTCAGCAAAATCCAGTCCACCACTCAGCCAGTGGCCACAGCAGCCATGCTGCCTGCAGCCCCAATGCGAGAGCTCCCCACCCACTCTGTGAGGCCCGAAGTGATGCGAAGGGTTCTGCTCACTGTATGTCAGCATGTGTGCCCAGACAGTTGGGACAGCAGTCAGCACACTTTTTCTGTAAAGGGCCAAAACAATAAAAATTTTTGGCTTTGCAGGCCATTCGGTCTCTGTCACAATCACTCAGCTCTGCCCTTGTAGCGTGGAAACACATAAACGAATGCCCGTGGCTGTGCCCCACTGAAACTACGAAAACAAGCAGTGGGCTATGGTAAGACGTCTTTGCATCCTGGAAACTCCTACCGACATTACTGATCAACTCCAAGGAACTCTATGGGGTCTCGCCAGCAAGAAATATGGTCTAGGCAATGAGCCACTGCACTGCCGGCCCCTCGCCCCTAACAAGCAGGTCCGAAGGCAGAACCCCACACAGCTCCGTTCAAGGTCCTCCTCTGTGGAGAAGCAGCTGAGTGTGCAGCTCGATCCGCTGTGCACACCCGGAGACCATAACTCTCTCTCTGCAGTGAAGCACAGCTCAGAATTCTGCAAGTCAATCAAATCCGCTCAACAGATTCAGTGCGACTGCTGAATACCTGGTAAGAGATACGGTTGCCTACGTCTTGGTCGGTGACAAGGACTGTAATTAGAGCAGCATGAGGAGGAAACAGGATGGAACTGAGCAGCCCCGGATGCGTAACTGGTGTCATCCCCCGGGCCCCCCGCCACGGGCACTTACTTGATTTTCAGCAGGTTGAGGGATTTGTTGGATGACGCTGTTATCTCTCCAGTCTTGTTTCTATTGATGTAAACTGAGAAGCCATTATTTTGGAAGCCAAACTCCTTTGCAACCTAAAACAAGCCCCAAACAACAGAAATTTAATAAAATATTTAAGCATCACTACTCTGACTGCATATACATCAGACAATACTAGAAGAATACTCAATAAATTTAGAAACTGCTCCTCACTAACCAAATTTCTCTCATCATTTTGCTCTCTTATGAGGAAATTTGTACTGCTTATGCAGATGTCAAGTAAAATGAGAAAAGTGGCCAAAAAGAAGCAAAGCTTCGTGTTAAGTGATAAAACTATATGACACATTTAAAAGTTCGAAGCAAGTAAGAGTCATGGCTGTATGTGGAAAGTTTATTTCCACTTTTGAAATCAATTGTAAAAACCAAATTCCAATTTTGAAACCTAACAGAAGAAAAATGAAGTATACAAGATGCCACTAAATCAGTTACGAATGTCCACTGTGCCAGGCACTGTGCCAGGTGCTGGGAATATTCATTTATTCACTCAACAAACAGTAAGCAGTCCTGTGTTCTGCTCCCTCCTGGGTGCTCAGAATGCAACAGTGAATAAAACCAGACAAGGCTCCTGCCATTGAGGACTTTACCATCAAATGGAGGAGACAAAGTCAACAAAGATGAGAACCACAGGTTGCGATAAGCAACATGGCAAGGGAGAGAGAGAGAAAGAAGCACGGAAGAGGCCACCCAGACGGGAGGACAGAGAAGGCCTCTCTAAGGAGCACGTGTGAGCAGAGGCCTGAAGGAGGAGAGTAAGACTGCTACACACACAGCTGGGAAAGAACAAGGCAGGCAGGAGGAGCAAGTACAAAGGCCAGGAGGCAGGAAGGCGTTGGGAAGAGTGAGGCCAGAGCCCAGCGGGCAGAAAGGAAGCGGGACATGATGAGACTGGCGAGGCAGACAGGAGCCAGCACACAGGGCCACGTGGGCTGCGAAGTGTCTGCAGTCCAGGAGTCTATAGGCCAGGAGCCATGGGAAGCCACAAGGGCTGAGGGCAGGGGGTTGCCAAGCCACTGATCCTATTTCTTATTGCTGCAGGTGGGAAGAGGAAGTGGGACAGCTGGTCATCCAGACAAGAGGAGATAGGGCTCAGACGAGGCCAGGACAGTGGAGATGGAGAGAGAAGCACACCTTCTAGTTATTATAATCAACAGCCCTTGCGAAGGGGTGGGATGAGGGGGCAGAATCGAATGAGGGAAAGGAAGGACATCAGAGTGGTGTTCAGACTTCCGGGTTGAGAACTGGTGGAAGCTGTGGAAGGCAACACCTGTATGGGAATCACAAAAGAGGCTGAAGGAGGAAAACAACTGAAAGGAAAACCATTTTCCTGAAAGGCCCTCCATTTAAGACTGAGATTTGAGATGACTCCCAGACACCCTGGTGAAGGCATCAGGCTGGCAGTTAGTATTTGAGTTTGAGGCCAGGAGAGGGATCTAAGCTGGCGCTCAACATACAGGGGTCATTAGAATTAAACAAATGTAGAGACAGAGGGGCTGCCCGGTGGCGTAGCGGTTTCGTCCACGCTTGGCAGCCCAGGGTTCGCCGGTTCAGATCCCGGGCGCCCGCAGACGCACTGCATGTCAGCCACGCCGTGGCGGCGTCCCATATAAAGTAGAGGAAGATGGGCACGGATGTGAGCCCAGGGCCAGTCTTCCTCAGCAAAAAGAGGAGGATTAGCAACGGATGTTAGCTCAGGGCTGGTCTTCCTCACCAAAAAAAAAAAAGAAAAAACAAATGTAGAGACAGGGTCTCTCAGCAGAGAAACAGAAATGATAAAACAGAATCAAATGGAAAGTCCACAAATGAAAAATATAATAAGTGAAATGGGAAATTCACTGGATGGGCTTATCAGCAGAAAGGAGACGACAGAAGAAGATCAATTAACCTGAAGATAGGTTAAGTGAAACTATACAATCTGAAGACAGAGATTTGAAAGAAAAATGAACAGAGGCTTAGCAACCCTGGGACAATATCAAACGATCCTCAAGAGAAGAGAATAAGGCTAGAACTGAAAAATATTTGAAGAAAGAGTGGCCCAAACCCTCAAATTTGATGAAAAAGACAGAGTAACAAATCAGGAAGTTCGGCAAACCCAAAGTAGGATAAATAGAAAGAAAACTACCCCTAAGCACATCATCATCAACCCTCTGACAACCAGAGATCAATAGAGACCAGAAAACAATGGGATGACATCTTTAAAGTGCTGAGGGGGACTAAAAATCTGTCAACTCAGAATTCTGTATCTGGCGAAAATACCCTTCAAATACAAGGGTAAAAGGAAAACATTTTCAGGTCAAGAAAACCCAAGGGAGCCTACTGCCAGCAGAAAATGCCCACAGATGTTCTTCAGGCTAAAGAAAAACAATACCAGACAGAAACTCAGACCTAGAAAAAACACCTGAAAAGTAAAAAAGGCACTAATTATGAAGAACTTTAAATTATACAACATGAAACTATCACATTAAATGTTTTGTGGTTGGTTAAAAAAAAAAAAAGAACTGCCATGAGAATCCTGACAGAAAGACAGCACAGGTCAGGAAGGAGAGCAGGGAGGAGCCAGGCATTTCCCAGCTCACCAACAGCTGATGCCTTGTTCTACCTACTGCTTTTAACCTATGGTTGATTTATCCTTTAATGTGGATAAAATCTAGTATTTATTCACTGTATAAAAAAAAGGTTGATTAATGATTAACTTTATGTATTAACCTTATTTCCTACTGATTTAAAAAAATGGATTAAAAGTAATTCCAAATCACCTTGTCATTCTGAAAGTGATAAAAAAGAAATGGTCTTTAACACAAAGTTAAGATTTTATGTCAGATGTACTACAATAAGTATTCGATACCACATGATTTTTTTCCTCCACGCTAAAAGCAGCACTAATAAAATTAAGCACTAGGAAATTAGGACCATGAAATTTGTACTTCCAAGTGCAAAAAAAGGTAAGACTAAAAATAATGTCTGACTTTCCTCTGAAACAGCTTAGATATAAATTAACAAATTGTGTCATATCACCTATTCTGCAAATACATAATATTTTTCTCAGGGCTGGCCCGGTGGCGTAGCGGTTAAGTTCACGTGCTCCACTTTGGCGGCCCGGGGTTCACAGGTTTGGATCCTGGGTGCGGACAGACGCACCTCCTGTTGAGCCATGCTGTAGCGGCGTCCTATATAAAGTGGAGGAGGATTGGCACCAATGTTAGCCCAGGGCCAGTCTTCCTCAGCAAAAAAGAAGAAGATTTGCAACGGATGTTAGCTCAGGGCTAGTCTTCCTCACACACATACACACAAAAAACATGATATTTTTCTGTAGACAAGCATTGCAAACTATTACCAAGAATGAGAAATCTTTTACTAGGTGTGTTAGCTGAATGGAAGTTACCACAATACTCCTGGGATGAAAAACAATTTCAAAAATGGGGCAGGGGGTGTTGTGTGGCCAGCCCCTTAGTAAAGGGAACTCCCCTCTGACCACATGACTGGAGCTTTATGCTTTCCATTAGCACCGAGATGCAGCTCCATTTTCAAATACGACAACCAGCAACAGCACTCCACATATACTGAATCCTGCCTTTCAACAGGGAGACACAGAAATATATGTATTAGGTTTTACCATGGTACTCCTGTGAAAATAACTGCTTCTGTGAACTTTGTGACTTCTTTATCTAAAGACACAGATATCTAACATAAGGCACTGGGTCTTTAAAAAAAAATCTTAGCAGAGTCTTACAAGAGCATGATTAAAATCTTAAAAGCTCTGGGCCAGCCCCGGTGGCCTAGTGGTAAAGTTCGGCACACTCTGCTTTGGCGGCCCAGGTTTGGTTCCCGGGCATGGACCTACACCACTCATCTATCAGTGGTCACGCTGTGATGGCAGCTCACATACAATATAGAGGAAGATTGGCAAAAGATGTTAGCTCAGGGCAAATATTCCTCAGGAAAAAAAAAAAAAAAAACCTTAAAAACTTATATTCACACCTGAGGTAATTCTGATGTGTAATTACTGTAATAAAACCAGAAACGTGGCATGGAATGAAGTTAATAAAAACATTTATAATTGACGTTAACAAAAAAAGAATACGTTACATGATTCCATTTATGTTAAATTCAAAAATGGGCAAACTGGGGCCGGCCCAGTGGCGCAGCGGTTTAGTTCGCGCTTGGCAATCCGGGGTTCGCGGGTTCGGATCCCAGGCGCCTGCCGACGCGCTGCCTGTCGGCCATGCTGTGGCAGCGTCCCATATAAAGTAGAGGAAGATGGGCACGGATGTTAGCCCAGGGCCAGTCTACCTCAGCAAAAAGAGGAGGATTAGCAACGGATGTTAGCTCAAGGCTGGTCTTCCTCACAAAAAAAAAAAATAGGCAAAACTAAAATTTATGATTTAGGAATGCATACTGAGGGGGTAAAACATAAAGAAGGTGGGGAGCAATCCCTGTCAAGTCAGGAGAGGGTAATGGGGTTAAGGGAGTGGGGAAGGTTGACCGATGGTTTCTGGAGTGCTGCCACTGCCCCCTACCTTGACCTGGGTGTTTGCTTCATCATCAATCATTTGGCTGCCCATATTTTTCAAGCATTTCTTAGTATGTATTTTATTTCATAGTTTAATAAAGAACATTAAAGTATTATAAGGGGAAGGGACCGTGTCACATGTTGCTGAGATCAATTAAGATAGGACTGAGAACCACCCACTAGCCTGAGCAGGTAGGACATGGGGTGATTCTCTAAGGGTCGTTTCAGGGGAGCAAGTTGAAGAGCATTGGGGTGAGGAAGGGCACTGGTAAGTGAGACAGCCAGAAGAACTCGTCCTAGAGGGGCTTCTGGTCTGATGATTCACAGAGAAGGAATTCTTGAGTGAGAAGCATTAGATGGTCTCAAAAGAATCCATGACTCAAGATTCTGTGAGATATTTTCAGTGTAAACCATCTCAATACACTTGCAAACATCAATTTCCTTAGAAGGGATAATACCATATATTAAATCAGGATCAAGCCTATCAAGCGTGGGGACGGCAAGCTGGAGCCAACAACGTTCACAGTGGTCAACATACATTTTTCAGGCAACTTTGTGATTAGACCGGAAAGCCATTTCAAACCCCACTTATAGGGCACATGTGCACAGCGAAGTTATTAACTGTTAAAAATGAGTATAATTCCACTTACATGAAATACCTAGAGAAGTCAAATCCATAAAGACAGAAAGTAGGATGGTAGTTACCAAGGGCTGGGGGCAGGAGGAGAAGGGGAGATGTTGTTTAATGGGTACAGAGTTTCAGATTTGCAAGACCAAAAAGTTCTGGAGATGGATGGTACTGATGGTTGCACAACAATATGAAGGTACTTAACACTATTGAACCATCCACTTAAAAATGGTTTAGGGGGCAACTTTTATGTTATGGGTTATTTTTCATCACAATAAAAAAGATGTAAATCTACATTTATTGACATAGAACCATGCACATAACCTACTGTCAAGTTAAAAAAAGCAGGTTACAAATTATCATATAATAAGATTTTAACATCTTTGAAATGGGTGTATCTTAAGAGCAACAGTGTCTTACAGTTTTTGCCTGCAAAACTATAAGGACATATAAGAGCAGCAGGACTGACATAGAGGTAATTGCCTAGGCTCATGCAAACTTCTCATCCAGGTGGCATGGCTGGACAACTGTCACCCCTCAACATTTCTATCAAACAAGCCATTTAATGATCACTCAAGGAAGGAACAGGAATCTTGGCTGTCAAGCCCTGCTGGTAAGATGGACAGAACCCCAGCACCAGCACCTGCAGAATGGTGTCAGCAGTGGGCACAATGACCCTCCTGACAGTGCAGAAGATGACCCTCTGCGGTTAAGACATGGACACTGACAGGTGAGTCAAAAAATGGTTCAGAAGGACTGAACTCTGAATGTGACGTTGTAGGGAGATCCGACCCAATTAATTTTACTAAGATTTTCATTCTTATGTATGCATGACAATAATATGTGGTTAAAATAAATCATCTCCAAATAAGTCTAAAAAAGCACTTTATGTAAATATAAAATTCTAAATGACAAGGGAGAGCAGGTGTGACAGCATTTTTTTCTTTCTTGGTGAGATGTAAATGTTTCTCCTTAAACTCAGTAATGTCTTAGATGTGATGAAACACAGCAATAGAACAGTATGATCCCATTTTGGTAAAAGTATGTGTACATATGTATGTAGGGAGGTGTGTTTGTGTGTATGCCTGTGCACACGTATGCACACACAGAGACATGCTATTGTGCTATTGTTAACAGTTATTTCTGGGCAGAATTTCAAATGATTCTTACTTGCTTCTTTATACTTTTCTGTATTGTTTGAGCCTTTTATAATTTATATTATATAATCTATATTGTTTTTGTAATCAGAGGAGAAGATTTTCATTTGAGGGGAAACATATTTCAAAGTAATAAATGTGTTTGTTTTTGAGTATTCCCAAGCAAATTTCTTCTAAGCAGTGATTACTATGTTGATGATGGCTTCAGCGATCAAGCGGTCAAAACTAAACTGTTATCTCCCCAACTCCAACCACTCCCAATGACTAGCTGTCATGTCTGTATTTCCCTAGGCGAGGCAACAGTGACTTGCTCAGAGGGAAATACTAGGATTTCAGGACTACTTCTGAAGCAAACAGAAGTCAGAACTACAATGTTATATTTTTAGGTTTCTCTGAAATCTTCTGAATTTAACCTGTTTGACTACTCTACATTTGATACCAAGCACAAAAACCTCAAGTTAAAAACAAAATCATATCTCTACATGGTTACTATAGACTTAAGTTAAAAATTTCCCCTATCACAAAGCCCCAGAAAAGTAAAGAACCACTGTATGCAGTTCTCTTATATCTGGTGTTAATGGGAACAATTGTCTAAGCAATAGCTACTTAATGCTTAATCTTTGTCCAGATGATCTCTCAAGAATTCTAGCACTTACCATATCCTAGCACCATTCCTAAGAGCAAGCTGATAATGATCAGATGCTACTTAAAGAGCAAAGAGTAGGATATTAAAAATGTCTTGAAGACTCAGAGATTCTCTTCTCTGTTATCTATTGCATCTAATTCTTCTTCCTTTTATTCTTACAAATATGGCCCCATAAGCAGTGCTATTGGAATCATGACAGCAACTACGTTTTAAAAACCAAGTTTCCCAAATAAGAGTTGTGGCTTCACTAACAGCTCATAGGCCCAGGACGACCCTCAGCAAATCTCTTTACTCCCTTGGCCTTCAGTCTCCACCTTCATGAAAATAAAAAAACCAGACTATATGACACCTAAGATTCCCTCTGGCTCTAACAGTCTATGACCCTGTTTTTGTTTACGAAAAATGAAAAATGATATTTTTTATCACTACAAAGGTAACACCTGCTTGCAAAAAATTCAAATAACATAAAATGTATAAAGTAGAGGTCAGCAAACTTTTTCTGTAAAGGGTCAGGCAGTAAATATTTGTGGCTTTGCAGGCCATGTGGTCTCCGTTCCAACTACCCATCCCTGCCTGCCACTGGAGCTCAAAAGCAGTTACACAATACATACACCAACGAGTGTAGCTGTATTCCAATAAAACTTTATTTACAAAAACAGGCGGCCAGCCCTTGAGCCATAGTTTGTTGGCCTCTGGTATCAAGTATAAAGCAAAAGCCATTCTCCTTACTGCAGGCCTCTCCTCCCAAAGTTACCCCTTTTGAGGCTGGCTTATGCCCTTTCACATCACATTCTGTGCTCACACAATACATGTGTGCTACGTGATGTTAATTTTTTAAGAACAAAGTGGGATCATTCTATACATGTTTTTAACGATTCCCCTTTGATGGACAATTCAAGTCTTTCACTCTCAAATTTTTCATTGCCATAAATATTACTCCTGTGAAATACTTTTACTTACCTTTGAGCCCTTGGTCCTACAACTGTAAGGAGTGGTCAGCCATGATACAATCTGATGCTGTATCAATCCAACCAATCACAATAGAGAAAAGTAATGCAAGAGACTGAACTTGGGAGAGGGCGGAATCAGGAAATGAGGAAAAGAGAAAAGGTACAGAATGGGAAGGGAATAACAGTGGAAGATGAAGAAGATCCTTGGGTAAATAAATACCCAAGGCATTTGGTACCTTTTTCAAAAATGTTGCAGCCGTTTCTCTCTTCGTTGCTGTGATCCGCTTCACCCCATCCGGAGACTGAACACGAATTATCTGTTGAAATGAAACAAGATAGTTACTGCACAGACTAATAAGGTCCTGATCTATTACTGAGACTAATATCTGCAGTCTTTCAACATCTGGGTCACTGAAACTTAAAGCCAAGCCCCAACCTTCCCCTTGAGATACCCAACCAAAGTTTCTAGAAGATGAAGCAGAGGTGTGAGATTCATCAACATATGGGAGGACTTCCTGAGCGTAATGCCCTGATGCTCAACTCTTATCGTGTCACTCAGAAAAACACAACTCCAATTTGTAACCATTACTTATGAAGAGCGTATCTGCAACACTAACATTTTTCTCTTCAGATTTACAAAAAAAAAAAAAAAAAACCAGAAGGAAACCCCATCATGAATAATGAACGACTGGGTACTTCAAAAAAGGTTCTCACAGTGTTCCAGGATCTATACACAGACATTAGACTGATTTAAAAGAATGGCAAGAAATCTTCTAATCTGTTATTTACTTTTAATAAAAACATTAAGATAAAACAAATAAAGGTCTTTAACACCTTTAAAGTTGTACAAGTTGGCAAAGATTTTAAACAAAAGTTTTTATTTAAAATCTCCTTGATCCTGTACAACAACTTATCCTGTTGTACAGGATCAAGGAGAATGACTTCGTAAGCTTTATAACTCTCCAGAAACGTGTAAAATCCTAAGAATCGTGAGAATCATGGCAGCACTCTCAGGCAAAGATTTTAAGTAAAAATAAAAGTTGGTAAGATTTTAAAAAGTTGTTTTTGTGGCAAGCCTTAATGGTTGGCAGCCTGGAAGACTGCTGGACAAAGCGCCACTCTCTAGGACTTCATCTCTACGCTGATCAAAGCCCTTCCGAGGGTGAGCTACCAAGTGTGGCCACTGGACAGGCTCCTGCTTCAGTCAGGGAGCAAGACACGACATTCCCTGCCATACACAGGTCACCTGAGGGACGGGAGGAAAGTCAGACAGGCACGGATGGAAGCACTTACGTTGCAGGTTCTCCTCTCAGCAATTACTGCACCGTGTGTGTATTTAAAACAATACTATCTGGATGAAAAATGTCACAAGCCGTTGTTTCTAGAAAGAGATTTTCACTAATACAAGACAAAATGCCACAATGGCTTTCGATCTATCTGCGTTTATCAAACAAATTAAGCATAATCTAGATTTTCCTAAAATAGCTGGACTCTGTCTTTCTCATTTTCTAATAACTTTCCCTTGACTAAAAAGGCTTTGCCCCCACATTGTTCTCAATTTTTAAGACTTTGTTTCAAATAATGCTTATGAAGTCCCAATTGTTAAGAGCAGAAAATATTTTCTTTTTGCTTCTTAACTATACCTGTTTAACTTGTGGAGTGCAAATACAAATTCTTCTGACTTTTGATTTCTAGTACGCTTCACTCTGGATTCAACACCTAGAAAGTTGTTTTCGTAATATGCAGCACAGCATTGGGTAAATAATCCCATTTATTTGTTTCTGAAATCTGTCTCCACTATTGAGGCATGTTAAGAAGTGAAGAGGTCTGTTTCTCTGTGGGGGATTCTGTGACCATTCCTTTGCCTGTTCATTTAGGAACCAGAGCATGATACTCCACTCCTTGAGGGACTAAAGGTCAGGCTTACACGTTTCTGGAGAGTTATAAAGCTTACGAAGTCATTCTCCCTGATCCTGTACAACAGGGCATGGCAGTCCAGGTCCCCAAGCCAAGCCTGATATTTAACTCCAAGAGACAAATGTAACTTGTACTGAGGGAAGTTCTGGCTTGGCCTCTGACACAGGCTCCAAACTGAATACATAAGAAGAGACAGACCTGGCAACACGGACACACAGCCTCCTGGTAACTTAGGCTTCCCTATTTACAAGAAAATGAGCCCAGAATACTTCTTGGGAAAGTCAAAAAACTGGTGAGATAAAAATCAATCAACCCACAGAAATTTTTAGAAGACCTCTTTCTAAATTAACAAAAACCTTTAGAATCAATTTCAGAAGCAGCATGTGTTTTAATTCCTCACAGCCTGAGAAAGCCGACAAGAGACCCACGCTGTCGGTGAGGCCTGGCGTTATACCCGGGGAGAAAACGGCCTTGTCCCAAACAACTCCTTGTCCAGGTCGCTTCAGTCCAGCCGAAAGCCCCACAGTCCAGACAAAGTGTGGAAGCAGATCCGAGCGCTAATCCTTCAGCTCTCGGAGAGTCACCAACGACTGGTCCTGAGGTTACAAGCGCTACGCCCTCCCGGGCCATTCGTTCCCCGTGCTCACCTCCAGGTCGGGCAACGCGGAGCGGACGCCGGGGCCCTGAACGCAGGGCTGAGCACCGAGCGGGCATCAGGGCCGAGTCTCCGCGGACCGGGACGCCCGCAGGAGAGTCACGGCCACGGGCGTCCCTGGGCGACGGCCCCCACACCGCTCCGCTCCCCCGGGAAATCCCGGGTATGCCCAGCATCACATCCCCCGCCACCCGTCGGTCTGTTCTCCCGCCGCATGACTTCCGCGGGGAACCGCGGCCCCGGCGCAGGCTCGCGAACGCGGGCGGCACGCTCCTCCGCCGGCGGGCAGCTGTCAGGCTCCCGGCGCCCGGCCTCCGCCCGCCGGCGCCCGGCCTCCCGCAGGCCGCGCCGGCAAATCTGCTGCCTCATCCCGGCGCGCCGCCCGCGCCCGCCCGGCCGCCCCACTCACGATGCTCTCGGCCATGGCGGCCGCTCCCGCCTCCGGGCTCGAGCCCCGGGCCGCCGCCGCCTGCCGCCCCACGGGCCTCGCAGCCCCGGCCTCAGCCCCGGCCCCGGCCTCCCGCCGCCGCCGCCACCGCCGCTCCAGCTTCGCCGCCCGGCCGCCACAGCCGCGACGTCCGGTGCCTCGCGCAACGCGCTCCGTCGACCCCGCAGCCCGGAAATCGGGTTCCGGCCCCACCAACGGCCCGCGCATGCGCAGGGCGGCCGCGAGCCCCGCCGCCGCGCCCCTTCCCCGCCTCGCGCGCGGCCCTGCGCCCCCACCCGGCCGCGCGGCGGAGAAAGGCTCCGAAAAACGCGTTTATTGATGGCACGTGTTCCTTGTTGAACCATCCAAGCAATGCGAAAGAATCCGAAGAGAACCAAAAGCAAGTATCCACGTCTCACCCAGAAATAACCATCGGTGGGTCGTAATTGGGGAAAGTGGCATTCCGTGCATCTCGATAGTCACACATAAATAGAGAAATAATTTCAGGAAGGTGACATCACACCTTTATGCTACAAAAAAAGAAAGACGGCATTTTCCCTGAATCTAACATAAGAGAAACAAATGAATTTAGAGGGCATTTTACATAAATGTGTCTTTGCCACAGAGATATAATATCCTAAAATATACCACCAGGGCTAGCTCCATGGGCGTCCACCCCTGCCACTCAGAAGGGTCTCGTGCTTGGCTGAATGCTCTGCTGTCACTGTCTCGAAATTTTTAGTAATTTTCAACAAGGAGCTCCACAGTTTCATTTTGCACTGGGCCCTGCAAATTTTGTACTTGACCTTGCATATGATTGTGAAAAAAAGTTATGAAAACTCCCAAGAGGCTAAAATCTATGTTTTTAACCCCATGGTTCTATTTCAGATTGTATTTATCTCCTGTGCTGAAAAGGTTAGGAAATTGTCACTGTCATTTCCTCCCCATTCCTGCCTCTTAATATGGCTGGTTTTGTTACAACTGTTACAAAGTCAGTGTTCACAACATTCTGTTCAGTAGCCTCAGTCTCAGTAGGTGTTTGAACTTGGCTTATTCATTCCATCCACAAATATTTATCAAGTGTCTACTTTGTGGGTGGCATGGCTCTAGTGCT
Source organism: Tapirus indicus (assembly GCA_031878705.1). Taxonomy (NCBI): domain Eukaryota; kingdom Metazoa; phylum Chordata; class Mammalia; order Perissodactyla; family Tapiridae; genus Tapirus; species Tapirus indicus. The sequence goes on from CM062932.1 coordinate 59,451,676, forward strand.
GGGGATAGAGCAGAAAAAAGATAGATCCCTGCCCTGGTGGACTCTACCAGCAGGAGGCAACTGTAAACAGATCAACATATAAAGGAATAGGTAATGTCAGGCGATGGCAAGCACCAAGCTGACAACCAAAGCAGGGGAGGGGACGGAGGGAGATAGGGGCTGTTTTGAATAAGATGGTCAAGATAGACCTCTCTGAGGAGATGAGGTTTGAGCAGGTCCCATGAAGTGAGCCATGCAGGTATCTGAGGGAGAGTGGAATAGAAGGAGTGGAAGCATGTGCCAAGGTCCAGGGGCCTGAGAAGTGCTGGGGTGCTCCAGGAACAGCACAGGGGCCAGTGAGCGAGGACAGGGGAGGGCTGGGTCAGGAAGAGCCACGTCAGACGTGCCGAGGCCTCAGGTTCTGCTCTAGGTGTGTTAGGAAGCCTTTGGAGGGTTGAGAGCAGAGGGCATGAACTCTCTGTTTCATTCTAGGATTCTTCTGCTGAATGGAGAAGAGACCGCGGGGAAGGGGCAGGAGGAGAAGCAGGGAGACCCTGGAGGAGGCTGATGCGAGAGTCCAGAGGACAGCTCATGGTGGCAGTCAAGGCTGGGAGGTGGCTGGACCCAGGACAGACATTGGAGGAAGAGCTGGTAGACTGCCCGAAGGACTGGTTTTTATTCTGCTGACACACATCTTTCTACTTTTACTTTCCCTGTTCTTCTGGTACAGAATGGCCTCTGATCTTTTCGGTTCTCTTGTAACCAAACGTATCCCTTATACAGAAGGGCACGGCTATGTCTTCTTCGTGATGTCTCCCGGTGTGGTCGTGTCCGAGCACTGCGTGATGGCAGACATGTTATTCTCTGACACATTGCTTACTTTCATAACCTCTGTTATGTTATTGCGAAGGTATTACATTGATTTTTTTAAGTTGTATTAGTAGTTGTATTAGTTTTCCGGTGCCTGCCATAACAAAATACCACAGACTGGGTGGCTTAAATTTATTTTCTCACAGTTCTGGAGGCTGGAAGTCCGAGATCAAGGTGACAGCTGGATTGGGAGGATTCTTCTGAGGCCTCTCCCCTTGGCTTGCAGATGGCCACCTTCTCCCTGTGTCCTTCCTCTGTGCTCAAGCATCCCTGTGTCCCAATTTCCTCTTCATATAAGGACATTGTGCCCAACCCATTGGCCTCATTTTAAGTTAATTACCTCTTAAAAGGCCCTTTCTCCAAGTCACATTCTGAGGTCCTGGGGTTGGGACTTCAACATACGAATTTAGGGGAACACAATTCAGCCCATAACCATGGGGGTAACTCTAATTTCATCCGGTATCAGGACAGGACTGCCGTGGATCTGGAGAGGTGATGGCTGTCACCCTGAGAGCCTGGCTTTGGAGCCCGATGCAGCTTGGGTGTGTCGGCTTCGGGGGAGAGGCGAGTGACAGGGTTTGACTACAAGGTCTAGTCTGCAGCTCCCGTCCCTGCCCTGCCCTTCTGCCCGCAGCGCAGCAGCCTGTGTGGGCCTTGTAAAGCGTGAGTCAGGGCATGGTGCTCCTCTGCTCAACACCCTTCATCTCCCCATCTCACTTGGAGCAAAATCCATCCTGCTTCAAGCGTACCAGGCTTGCTCCCACCTACGGCCCGCGTGTCAGTGTACTGTGTGCGGGGTGCACTGCCCAGACCCCCCACCTAACTGAAGCTGCTGAGAGTGTGAGAGCTGCAGCGCTCACCTGAGCTCCCATTTGGGGACTGCCCTCGCCCCAGATCACTGTCCCTTCCCCAGGCAGCCCATGCCCAGCAGCAGTTGATGGCTATCACGGCCCAGCCCCTTGTCCCAATTTAGGAGAACTCTGCAAGCCCTCCCAGCTCCAGAGCTCCTCATGGGATCACCTAGGCCTTTGTTGTGACCGCCTGACAGCTCACCTTCCCACTCCACCCAGTCCTGCTTCCTTCGCAGATGTGGATCCTGAGGGCACTCCCTGTCACTTTCTCAGAGTCTGCCTCTGACCTGAGAAAATCCATGTGGCTTCTTTCTTTGCTTCAGTGGTTTTCTTCTCAGTCGTCCTTGTCTTCTTTTTTTAATTGAGATGAAATTCACATAACATACAATTAATCATTTTAAAGTGAAAAAAATCAGGGGCCGGCCCGGTGGCACAGCGGTTAAGTTTGCGCTTTGGCAGCCCGGGGTTCACCGGTTTGGATCCCGGGCGCCTGCCGACGCACTGCTTGTCAGCCATGCTGTGGTGGCGTCCCATATACAGTAGAGGAAGATGGGCATGGATGTTAGCCCAGGGCCAGTCTTCCTCAGCAAAAAAGAGGAGGATTGGCAACCGATGTTAGCTCAGGGCTGGTCTTCCTCACAAAAACAAAACAAAACAAAATAAATAAATAAAATAAAGTGAAAAAAATCAATAGCATTTAGTGCATTTGCCACGTTGTACAACCACCTCGTGTCTCTAGTCCTAGAGTATTTTCATCACCCCAAAAGGAAACTTGTCCTGCTCATCAGTAGCTCTCCATTTCCCCCACCCCTATCCCCTTACAACCACCAATCTTCATTCTGTCTCCACGGCTTTACCTATTCTGAATGTTTTATATAAATGGAATTATATGATATGTGGACTTTTGTATCTGGCTTCTTTCACTGAGCATAATGTTTTCAAGGTTCATCCGTGTTGCAGCCTGTGTCAGTGCTTCATTCCTTTTTTATGGCTGAGTAGTATTCCACTGTGTGGACAGACCACATTTTGTTTATTTGTTTCTCATTGATAGACATCTGGATTGTTTCCAGCTTTTGGCGACTGCAAATAATGCTGCCTTGAAAGTGCATATATATATATATATATATATATTTCTTTGAATCCTTGTTTAAACTTCTTTTGGGTATATATATATATACCTCGGAGCCAGCTGTGTTCTCACAGTGAGGTTCTCCCTGATCGCCTAATATAAGACACCACCACCCAACACCCTTTATCTCCCTCTCCTTGCTTCATAACTCTTCTGACCATATAAAATAGCATATATTTACTTATTTATTCACTTAATGACTTCTCGGGACTACGATGTAAGCTCCTGGTGACTGGGGATTGTCAGGTTTCTTCACAGCTGTATGGCCAGGGCTCAGAACAGTCCTGACCTAGAACAAACCCTTGTATCAGTTATCTGTTGTCACAGTAATGCTGTAATGAGCTCTCTCAAAACTTAGTGACTTAAAACAACAACTGCTTCCTTGGCTCACAATCCTGCGGGTCAGGAATTTAGGCCAGGCTCAGCCTGTGGTTGTCCTGTGGGAAGCTCGTGGGGGGACATGAAGTAAGGGCAGAGATAACTAGTAAACGAAGCAAAATCGAGCACATTAGAGTAGAAGCAAAAAGCTCTCCAGAAGCCCAGAAGAGAGGAGGCTCCCTGGGCAGGGGACGGTCTGGAGCTAGACGCAGGGAGGAGATTTCAAGGGATGGCAAAGGTCAGGCCACACAAGTGCAGGGTCCTTAGGGGCCAGCAAGCAGCCCGTGCGGCTGGATTGTGAAGAGGTGGGTAAAGCGAAGAAGAGAGGCTGGGGCTTGAATGCTAAACTCGAGTGGGGAGGATGGTGGAGACGGGATGGGGTGCGAGTCATGTCCCGGGAGGTCACCCTCTCTCCCACCATGAAACACACGTGGGCAGAGGGTCTCCTCCCAGTCTCTGTCCCCACGACCTCCAGAGGTGCCCAGAAGCCAGCAACTGACATACACATCATAACCTCACAAATGGAACACGGGAGGTGTGGGGACGTGCGTGCCAAGCAGTTGGGGGTCTGCTCTGAGCCTTCCTCGCCACTGCTGAGAGAGGACAAGATGAAACAGAGTCAGGGTCTCCATCACCCCTTCTGTCCGGCCTGTGGCGGCTCTGTGGCCAGGGTCCTGCCAGGCACTATGGCACAATGGTGACCACAACAAAGTCCTGCCCCTGAGAAGTTCAGAGGGTGGGGGAGCCCAGGTACCACGAAATCAGGAGGGATGAGAGCTGGCCAGTGGATATTGTCTCCTTCTTACCATGAATAAATCAGGGGACTAAACTGGCATTTAGCTGCGGGCAGGTCTCCGGGACTGTTCCTGTGAACGGAGGTCTGGTGTCCTGGATGAGCTGATGGAGAACCGTGAACCTGGCAGGCTGAGGCCCACCCTGGGGCCCTGTGGTGATGGCCACGAGGCCAGCACCCTGACAGTCCCACCCGTGGCATGCCTGCACAGAACTTCAGGGAATCCACAGAGTGAGGCCATGAATCCGGGCTCAAGAGAAAGATCGTCTGCATCGCAACAAGCAGAGGCTGTCTTAAGCCTTAAAATGTGACTCCTCGCGTGATCTCGTCATGACTGCAGCGTCCTGGCGGGGCTCACAGCTCACAGAGCAGCCAGGGACAAAGCAGCACCAGCCCCAGAGAGGCTGGGCAGGAGACCAACGCGCCTGTCCTGGTGAGGGATGGAAGAGGGGGAAAGGAGCCCTCTGCTGTCCCAGGTAAGCCAGCGCCCTGGTGGCCTCACCTGGGATTGGAGATATCCCCAATGCCAAGGCCCGTGGGAGGCCCCTGGGCCCAGTTCTCGCCCACCCAGGCCCCCAGCCCCACCCTGAGCCTTGCTCTGTGCTGGGGTTAGCCAGGAGGTGGATGCCTATGAGATGCTGCTAAGATTGGGGTTCAGGTTTTACCGGTCAGGCGCCTTCACCTCACCCAGCACCCCGTTCAGACTCTGAAATGTGACCCGGCCTTGTCCTTGCATTTGACACTGCGTGGGGTGTGCCCATGCCCCGAGGAAAGCACACACCCAGGGCTTGGTCCCCCTCCGCCTGCACCCTCCCCCCACCAGGCCCCGCGGCCTTCTCACCTCCCCTGTGGCCCCTTCCCCACTGCTCCTGTTTGCTCAGCCCAGTGCTGGCCCCTGGACAAGGGATAAGGGGCGACCTCTGGCTCAGGGTGCAGGAAGGACTAAAGGCCAACGTCCCTCCCACCTGACCGTGGAGCTGCAAGGCGACATCCCCGGCCCACGCCCACTCCCATGGCCTCCTCCAGCCCCAGTCCACCCAAACTGGCACTGGCAGCCTGTCCTTCTGCTCCTACCGACTTGTTGGCATCTGGGGGGCTGATAAATAACCCTCCTTTCCTCTACTCTGAGTTCAGAATAAATGAAGCTTCAATACAGAGTCAGACAGGTGGGGGGTGAGGGGACAGCTTCTTCCTGATAAACTGGACTGGAATGGGCCCCCTGCCCAGACATGGGGCTGCGGCTTCCTAATCCTCTCCACTTCAAACTTCATCACTGACAGAACTGGACACCTGCAGGTCTCCCCACAGGGGCCGGCAGGGGCAGGCTGTCTCTCTCCTCTTGCAGAGAGAGGCCGGAAGGCCCTCCCACACCTGCCCACAGGGAAAGGGGGTCGGTGAGGAAGAAGGGGCAGGCAGACCTGAAATTGAGATCGTCCATTAAGGGGCCAAGTAGAACAGGCTTCACAGTGCTCTAAGCCTCGCCAATCAATGAGCCACTCCTCTGTGGGCAAATTGAGAAGGGGGACAGGTCTCCAACATTCAGCACCCCTTCACTATTCACCTTGGTACAGCCAGGGCCCCCCAGGCTTGGTTGAGTGTCCTGCTAGAGGGTGAGGTGGGCCCCTTGGAAGGCCTGCATCCCCCAGAGCCCTGGTGTGCTGGTGGCTCTTCTCCCTGCCCTGGGAGCCAGGTGGGCAGGGCCCTGGCCTGTTCCTCACTGCTGTGGGCCCAGCACAGCATCTGCACTCAGTTAGTGGGGCTGACCGAGTGGATCCTGGGACATCGGGGCTGGTTTCAGAGGCAGAAATGTGGTCACTTGGGCCAGCCCCTCTGCCTGGTGGGCCCCCACCTCCCGGCCTGGGTGGAGAAGCCCCTGGTGACCACATCTTTCATCACACAAGTGCAGAGGGCAGAGGGGAGAGGCGTGCCTTGATGGAGCACTTATTTCTCACGATCGCCTTGCTTGATCTCCACCACAGACTTGCAGGGCATAGTCATCCCCCTGTTCTAAAGGAGCTAGGACCCTCACTGTCCCCTCTGCTGCCCAGCCGAGCAGGACAAGCCTGGGGGCTCCCATGTCTGAGCCATCTAGGATCTCTGAGCACCCCTTTCCCCCTCCACCGTCCAGCTTCCTCCTCCCTGCAGGCTCTACCACTTGCTGTGAGGTTTCCTCCTTGCTGATTGTCAGGGGTCTGTATGAATGGGGTGGCACTGGTGAGGTCTCCCTGTTCCTCCTCCCTCTGCAGGACGCTGGGGGCCAGGAGCCACCCCTCTCTGGGAGCAGCCCACTCACTTCAAGCTGCCTGGGTCCAGGACTCCAGGAGGGCCAGGCCTGGAGGGCAGGCCTTGGGGGAGGCCTGGCCCCCTTCCTCCCCTCGGGAAGCAGTTGCCTGAAGTGCCTGACCTTCCTGTCCAACTTCCTCTTCTCTCTGCTCAGCCTGCTGGCCCTGGCCATTGGGCTCTGGGGCCTGGCCATCAGGGGGTCTCTGGGAAATAGTGGGGGGAGCCCCCTGCCCGCAGACCCCATGCTGGGGCTGGTGCTGGGGGGCCTGGCGGTCAGCGTGGTGAGCCTGGCGGGCTGCCTGGGCGCCCTCTGCGAGAATGCCTGCCTGCTGCGCTGCTTCTCCGGGGGCCTTCTCGCTTTTCTGGTGCTGGAGGCCATGGGGGGCGCCCTGGTGGTGGCTCTCTGGGGCCCACTTCAGGATGGCCTGGAGCATGCCCTGCGTGTGGCCATCACCCACTACCAAGACGACCCAGACTTGCGCTTCCTCATCGACCAAGTCCAGCTCGGGCTGCAGTGCTGCGGGGCCACCTCCTACCAGGACTGGCAGTGGAACCTGTGAGTGCTGGAGACTGAGAGGGAGGAGGGCGGCCTTGGGTGGCCTGCAGGGTCCCTGGAGCTGGAGGGGAGGTTGAGCCCCTCCCCAACATGTGTGCACACACTCATGTATGCACACATGCATGTGTACACCCTCGGGCCCAGCCAGGGCCAGGTGGACATGCAGGGATCTTAATGGAGAAACTCAGCCAGCAGACAGGGAGAGTCACTTTTGGGGGGTTTTCTTTGGCAAGGACATCATGCAAAACACCTCAGTGTCAAGTGAAAGTAACTTTGAGGTTAATTCAGGATGTTGTTCTGGACCACAACTCCACAGCTCTCCCTCCACTGTGTGTGTTTAAGCACTGTCTGCTCAGGCATACAGTGCAGTATATTTTTCACATTCTGCTCGAGGATATTTGTCTGTCAACTATCCCCACTGCACGGACACCCAGGGCAGCACCTACTCTCTGTGACGCCCACGACAGATGGTATGTGCCCCTCCCTTGGGCCCTCCTGGTGTGCGTATCCAAGGGAAACTGACCATGAGAGATGGAGTTATACGGAGACTCTTGAAAACTAGCCATCTGTACCCAACAGTCACTAAAGCATGTTGGGCCCTTCCATGTGCCAGGCACTCTAGAATCACCCACATGGGTTGTTCTTGTTTGGTGGCTGTGTGTGACCTTGGGTTGGTGGCAGCCCCCTGTGGTGTTGTGATCACCTATCCTTCGAGCCCCTGCCTTATAAGACCCACTCTTCTGGGAAATGAGACAGTGCCTGTGAGGGAGGGCGAGGGGGATGAGCCTGCAGGTCACAGGGCCCTGGACACCCGTCGGAGGCCAAGAGCAAGTGGGCACTGTGACCAGAGCAACACTCCCTGGTGGTCCTGGGAGCTCTTCTCAATCCTCCCACCCCTTGTCACTGCCCAGTTCTGCCCCTCACTCCCCCACTATGACCCACTGACCCCTACGGAGGCCTCTGTCAGGCCTCTACCCACCTTCTCCCGTTCCAGCTCTGCTACTCAAACCATCTCAGCAGCACCTCTTGGGCCAGGCCATCTTATTTCCACCCCTCATCAATGCTTGTCGCCCCTTCCACCATCTCATTAAATATGCTCCTTCTAGCTGAGAAGCTGTTACACCTGCCTGCATGTGCAGAGGGCTACCACATGCCAGGATCGATTATGGAAAGCTGGGTATTGTGTGTGTCTGAGTGTGCAAAGCATGTGTGTGCATGCATATGTGTATGTGTGTACATGTGTGCCTGTGTGCATGTGCATATGCGCATGTGGGTACATGCATACCTGTGTGCAGCATGTGTGTGCATTCATGCCTATATGTATGCACGTGTCATGTGCGCGAGTATGAGTGTGTGTGCATGCATAAGCACCTGTGTGTGTGTGGCCATGAAAGTTTGAAGGTGGGTGGGAGACACTCCATGCAGCACTGGGTCCCAGCACAGTGGGAGCTGCCCTCCAGCCTGATGCCCTGTGCACCCTGCAGGTTCTTTAACTGCAGCTCCCCCGGGGTCCAGGCCTGCAGCCTTCCTGCCTCCTGCTGCGTCGACCCCTGGGAAGATGGAGCCTCTGTCAACAACCAGTGTGGCCTCGGGGCCCTGGGCCTGGATGAGGATGCAGCTCAGAGAGTGGTGCACCTGGAGGGCTGTGGCCCCCCACTCCAACAGTGGCTGCGAGGGAATATCCGGGCTGTGGGCAGCTACTTGATTGTGGTTGTGGTGGTCCAGGGGGCAGAGCTCCTGCTGGCCACCCAGCTGCTGAGGGCCCTGGCTGGCCGCAAGGGGGCAGCGGAGAGCCCCAGAGTGAACGGGCAGGGTAGGCCTGTCCACTGGAGTTCCAGACCCGACGCCTGGCCCTCTGCCAAGCCAGCCGGGGATGACTGGCAAGAAGGACAAAAGACGGGGCACTGGGATGGGGTCTGGGGCTGCAGGCCTCCCCTCCCCTCCCAGGGAAGGCATCAGAGTGACCTGTGTGGGTGCTTGTGGACGTGCACCTCGGACACCTGAGCCTCCTCCACCTGCTGGGCCTCCGCTCCCCGGGGTCCCTATCCCCAAGGGCCGGGCCTGCCTGGCTCCTTCTCCATTCTGTTGTCTCCCCGAGGCCTGGCTAGAATGAGTCCCCAGCCGCCGCCTGATTCCACTCTGTTTTGGAGGCTTTGCCCCCGATCCACTGACTCACACTCCTGCTTGCTTGCAAGCTCCACTGTGGACTAAGTGTAGAGCGACCCCCAACAGGCGCTGCCTGGCCACATAGGGTGCCAGGCAAAGCCACCTCGCTGGCAGGGAGAATGGGGTGGGATGGGGACAGGATGAAACCTTGCTGTTGAGCCCCCAACTCTGAGCCCAGCCTATGAGGTCCCACCTCTGAGGCCACCCTCTGACCCCACCTTCAAGGCCCACCCCTGAAACCAGCTCCTCACCACAGCCTGGCATCTGCCCTCCTCTGGGGCCACCTCCCCCTTTCCGGTCCACTGTGGCAGTTGAGGGTGAGGCCCAGGCTTCTCCCTCCAGAATGCTTTTTGGGGGGTCGGTAAATGTTACTGAGATGTATCGTTCATACAGTAAATTGCACCAATCCTAAGTGGGCAGCGTGAGGAATTCTTACCCATCCAAACACCTGTGGAACCCCCACCAGGTCAAGATCTGGCCCCAGGTGGCTCTCTCGTTCCCTCCCTGTGGTCACCCCCGCTTGGACTTCATCATCTTCAGTTAGTGTGGCCTTTTCCGGCTTTCACATAAATGGGATCACTGAGGGCCCTTCCTGAGAGTTACCATCTGGTTACTGCACCTGGTCCATGTGACACGCACTTGGGTGGCTTCCGGACAGTGACTGATGCTAGGGACAATTTCACACAGGTCTGTGTGTGGAGGTGTGCCCCCGCTCCTGACTGTGCTGTCAGGAGTGGAGGGTCATGAGTGGGTGCCTGTCCAGTTTTAGTGGACACTAAGGACAGGTTGGTTGGGCCACTGGGCGAGTTACCCAAACTCTCTGCACCTGTTTCCTCGCCTGTGAGAAGGGGCTAGATGTCCCCTCCTCCTGGCGTGAGCTGTTGTTGGGCCTTGTCCAGTCCCACCTTCTCAGTGAGGCATGCTCTGGCCACTGGGAGTGAGTGGGGCTGCCTGCCTTGCCCCAGCCCTGGCCTGGCTGCGTGTGTCTCCAGCCATCGGGGGCCCAGGCTCAGTGCCCAATGGGTTTTCTTCCCTCTCAGCCTGGCCAGGCCCCTGCTGCCCCCACCACCCTGCACCTTCATCCATATGCTCCTGCTGAAGTGACCCACACCCTCAGCCTTGCCCCCACTCACAACATGCCCCAAACAAGCAAATGGGGGCACAAAATTTTATTTTGAAACAGGGACGGCAAGCATGGGCCATGTTGGAAAGGACAAGCTTCCTGCTGGCGTGATGGGTTTGGAGTGGCCTTGCTCTCTCGTTGGTGCCACCCAGACTCCCGTTGCCCACCATGCCAGACCCAAGGGCACCTGCTGGGAAGGGCTAGTGGGAGAGGCTTGTCCTCACCCTCAGACAGGGCAGGACTGGGGGCCAGAGTGTGGGGGACACTCCTGGGAAGCCCTGCCCTGGCTTTCCAGCCACCAGAGGAGAGGGTCTGGGGTCCAGCACCCCCTCTCTGAGGGCAGGCCTGAGGGGTGTGGGCCAGAGTCTCGGGAAGTTAAGCAGGGCCTGGCCAGCCCCAAGAGGGCATCCTTTGGGGAGAGGGTGGGCTCCTGGGAACTGGTGTCCAAGGGCCTGAGGTCGGTGCACTGCACAGGTCTCCAGACATCATCTGGGCAACCTGGACACACTGGACTGGGGGGTGGGCCTCTTCCACAGGAATCCTGAGCGGGGGTCGGAGCAGGCAGTGGGTGGAGGGTCCTGGGAGTCTGGGTGCTAGATGATTCCGTACTGGGCCAGCTCGTGCAGTTCCAGGTGGTTGAAGGCCTCCCATGGGCAGATGACCGTGATGTCTGCAGCAGAGGGAGCCGGTGGGTCCAGGGGGGAGCCACCATTCCCCAGGGTCCTACTGTCTACACCTCAAGTGGTGAGAGTACAGGTCTTGGGTATAGAGCCCTCCTCCCAGGACACACCAGCTTTGGGGGGCTGTGGAGTGGGTGCCCTGCCCAGGAAGAGTGGGTGCAGCAGGCCCAAGGGAGGGGCTGGAGGAAAGTGGGCCTTGCCGTCGGGGGGAGGGGGACAGCAAGGGCTCCCCATTTTTTTCCAGCCCCTCCAAGCACGCGGTGAACCCACGAATAGGAACAACCCCACTTCACTGGAGCCTGAAGCTTCATGTTTGGGGAGAAAATGAAGGACAGGCTGGGGGGCGGCACCGTAAATAAGCCTGGGCCTGAGAAAGCAAGGGAGGCTGGGCCAGGGCACACTGGTGGGTGAGAGGGGGACCTGGGCAGGCCCTAGCAGCCATCGTACCTGTTCCCAGGCCTTCCATTCCGGGGATGTCATCGCCAAACCTGCGAGGACAGAGGGGTCAGGGACAGTGGCCAGGAAGAGAGTGGCGTGGGGACACGTGGGGGCGTACGTGCGCTTGAGTGCAGGTTCCTGAGCGCGTGGTGTGTCTGAGAGTGTCCCTGGTGTGTACATGTGGGCTGTGAGCGTGTGTGCGGGGACACACATCTGTTGGTGGGGCTGTGGCTGAGTCTCAGGTGGGAGTAGGTGCTTTCCAGACCCATCGGCAATACCAGCTAGAGAGTGACAGGAACCCTCCAAGCCCCGCCTGTCCCCATGCTGGGGATGGGGGGACTCTGAGACAGGCAGGGCTCAGGCCCTCAGGAACTGCCCCATCCCATTCGCATGATGGGACCACCCTCAGCCAGGAAAGGGTGGCTGAGGCCCCTCCCCACCCCTCCCAGCTAAAGCACAGCCCGACCCTCCTGTGCAGCCTGGGGCTGACCCTCCACCCCTTGCAGATGCGCCCCTCTCCCAGCTCTGCTTACCCTTGGACACCTTTCTTGGGGGGCTTGCTCTTGAACTGTCTGGTTTGTCGCTGCTTAAATTTGGGGGGCCCTTTCCTGGGAGTGACGGGCCCCCCGGTCACCCTGGTGGCCGACCGGACCTCGGCCTTGGGCAGCTCCAGGTTCATGGCCAGGCTGGCAGAGACCCTGTGGTGACCTCTGGCTTCTGGACTCCCTCACACGGTGGGCTGGGGGCAGACCAGGCCAGAGGTCCCAGTCAGCCATGCTCCTCCCGACCCCCATCACAGGTCTCAACCCACCAGAGCAGAAGAAACCCTGAAACATTAGACCCAGCCCTGCCGGCCCTCGGTATGACCCGGGCAGCAGCCCCCACCAGCTCCTTGTGGGGCTCCACTCAGGGCCAGGTAGGGGAATGAGAACGCTGGGTGACTCCCAAGTGTACCCATCCTCACATGTCTCCTCCTTCTCCTGTGTTCCCACCCCAGTCCCTGGGGGTTGGGATAGTTGGTCTCATCCATGGTGGCATGCCGGTGCCCGGTGCTGATGAAGAATGACTGGAGAAACGGGAGGGCAGGGTGCCCAGGCAGAGCAGGGCCGTATCAGAAAGAGATGCCCAGCTGAGCTGTGTAACCCTCACCCCGAGGAGTGTCTTCCCTCTGCTGATAAATCCTCTGGCCACTCACTGTGCTTGGAGCCCACTCCGGGTGCCAGCGTCACCTGCTTGGCTCGGGCTTGGCTGAGCAGGTATCGGCTGCTCCAGACGAGGCCAGTGTCCTTGCACCCACCTCAAAGGGTGACCTCCCTCCTCTCCCCTGGAGCCTCTCCCCAGATGCCCTAAGCCCCAGTGACCTTTGCCAAGGGTAGCTCAGCTTCCTCTAAGCCTATTAACACCAGAGGGACACTCTAATCCCTCAGGGGCCACTGTGAGCCCAGGGGGTTCTGGGGCTAAGCACGTGACAGACAGGAGCCACTGCCTCTGGCACTGGAGGCCCCAGGCACCACCTCTTGGGTTCCCTTCCTTGCCCCCCATCTTGTGGGCTGTGATGCCTGACTCCAGCCTTGGGCTACCAGCAGCTACCTGCTAAAGCGTCAGGACTGAGACCAACTGGGAGGCAAGGACAGGCGGTCCCACAGGGAGCAAGGCTCGGCGACAGGTGCCGGGGCACCTGGGATTGGGGTGGACTCTGCCATGGACCGTCCCTCCCTAAGGTTCAGCCTTTGTGCCAGGACTAGCACCAGCCTGGGAGGAACCAGGGCTCAGGAGCCAGATCTGCACGGGGTCTAAGGTGGACAGCAGCAGGCCTGGTGGTCCTGGCTGCTCAGACCCCACGGCACCCACTCCTCACAGCCCAGATGATGTAGGCCCAGCCGGACCCCTTCCCCAGTCCCAGGCCATAGGCCTGGCATGGACAGCTCGGGACCCTGATGGAGCTCCAGCCATCAGATGCCGTCCCCATGGAAACTGCTGCCCGAGTTGCCCTGACCCAGCCTGTGGCTGGTGGCCACTCAAGCTGGGTGAACTTGTGTGGCCCAAGGCTCCCAGACCATCACTGGCCTTGGGGACAGCCTGCACCACTGTTTGACATGGGGGAGCAGAGAGATGGGCTGAGCATCCTCCCTGAAGAACAGGACAGTGGATGGACCCCTGCAGACCCAGGCCTAAGTGTGGTGGTGAAAAGCCCACCTACTCCCCACCCTCTCAGCGGATGCCCCCACTAACACCTTTGGTAAGTGCCCACCAGGAAAGGCATCCCAGGAAGGTCACTACTCACCCAGCACAGGGGCAGGTCTCAGGGGGCACAGGTGTGAGTGGCCAGGCCTCCCTCAGCAGGGTGCTGGCCTGGGCATTTATCCTGCTGCTGGGTAAGCTGATTAGGACTATGCTCTGACCCCATGCTAATGAGATTGTCAGGGCCCCTGGAGCAGGCACCACTGCTGGGGGACAGGGAAGAGGCTCAGATGTGGTCAAAGGCCTGAAGGAAGGACAAGCCAGGGACGAGGCCAGAACAGGGAGGGGAAGTGTGATCACGAACAGCCAGAGAAGGGCAGGACTCTTCTGAAGCCACTGAGCTTTGAAATGAAGATGAAATGGCACTCGCTGCTGTCTTGGGCCTCTCCCTTTCAGTCCTCTGACTTCTGAAGAATCCGCCTTTCTGGCCCCCAAAGCCCTGTGTAGCCTGGCCCCTATCCACTTCTTTGGCCTCACCTTTCATCCCTCTCTCTTGCTCTCCATGCTCCAATGAGCCCCTTCCACCCCAGGACCTTTGTACTTGCCGCTCCCTGTGTGGTGCACTTTCTATACCTCTCCCCTTTCCCCCAGCTCCCTCCTCGTAGGACTTCAGAGCTCTGCCCCGGTATCATTTCCCCAGGGCGACCCCTCAGACTGTACCATGATGCCTATTTCATAGGACCTCACAGCAGCTGGAGCTTTCCTTCATCACACTTATCATGTAATTGTATGTTGGGATAATTCTTGTGTTAACTTCTGTCTCCCACACTAGAGTGGAATGGGGAGACAGAGTTCCACTGGATCCCAGTGTCTAGCCCAGTGCCAGATACTTCACAGATGCTCAGTAAGTTATCTGTGGAATGAACGAATGAACAAAGACAAGATCTGCACTGGCATGGCAGTTTCAGCAAGCTCGCCGCTGACACGTGTTGGCATCCTCAGCCACCACGTTTTACATGTAGGAGGGGTCTGCCCCGCTGCAAGGGGCAAGGCCAGTGGCTTCTCTTTGGGGATATCTCACACTGCACGGGTTTTTGCCATGACTGTTGAATTCTAAAATAAGGCTAATTTCATGGGATTCACTGGGTGGGAAGTATACACGCCTACACATAGAAGACCTTTTGTAAATCCGTATTTTTGAGGGAAATATAGAAACCCTTCCGACACCTCTGAGAGAAACCCTCTCTATGCCGTAGACCACTTCAAAGGGCCCCGGAGCGCGCCAAACTCTGCTGTGCTGCTCTATGAGGGGAACACCTTTGTCTTCCTGGGCTGTTTTCAAATCTGTTTGAGGGGGTTAGACTAGACACTGAGATAGAATCTAATAAATATGTGTCATCATAATCGCGTTTCTCTGAACCCCCAACACTCTGAACGCTTCTGGATGACATTCATTAGCTGTCCAAGATGACAGCATGAACTGCTGCGTGTCTTATTAGGCATTAGTACGGCACCACATTTTGTGGTTGCGTGGTTTCATTCTATTGTCCGCAGATCTCTCTCTCCATGAAATTCTGGCTTTACATTAAAGGCCCCGACCTAGGAAGGCCTGTTTATCAGCTCAAATCCCTTGTGAAGTCATATTACAATCTTAGCTTTTCCCTTAAATGAGAGGAGATAAAACAGGCATAAATTCACATAACTCTCGCCCTGTCCAGGCCACTGGAATCAGACCTTGGCACTGCTGGAGGGAGAGAGATGAGGTAGGAAACTTTCCATGGAGGAGGGTGAGGAGGGGATGAGGATGGGCAGTGAGGGCCCTAAGATAAAGTTCTATGTGGGCCGATGGTCTGGCGGCCAGGTCTGCAGCCAAGGACCACGCTGGTGTCGGGGGGCTGGTTCCAGGGCTAATGCCTGAGGACTTCTGGTCCTTCCGCCCTGGCCAACTGCCTTGGGAGCCACGGCTAAATGGGTTGGAAGGACTGGTGGCCAAGCAGTGCTCAGGCCCCTGCGGCTGATCTGCAGTCTTCTACCTGGTGGCGGAAGGGTGTCTCCCAGGGACCCCAGCAGGTGAGGACTGACTGCAGCTGGACTAACGGGGCGCTTCCCAGGCTGCCTGCAGGCGTCCATTCCAAGGGCTTTGCCAATGGCAACTTCACAGGACCAGACGGTCCTCCCTCTGCTGCAGGTTGAGAATAACCAGAACTGACCTCTGGGAAGGACTTCGGGGATGCTGGGACACAGAAGGGGGCCCCAGGGTCATTGTCACTTGAATATTCAAGGAAATGAGTCTATTTTACCCCCACAGGTTGGCAAAGGCCACAGGCACTCTGTAAGCATCTGATGACCACCCTTACCTGCATTCTTTGACGTGGCAACACAAGCCTCACAGACAACACAGAAGCCTCCTGTCTAACCACCACAGATAACTTGTTTATTCTCAGGTAAAGTCAGTAAATAACTCTTCCTATTCCCATCCAACACAGGCCCCATAAAAAGACCGTGAATAAAGGAGGCTGTGTTGCTTCCCAAGAAGAAAGTGCTGGGCTGGAGCCCATGCGGGTGAGGGTGTCTGGCCAGGTTGGCTCAGCCTCCACTCCTCACGCGGAGCTGGATCTCCATCCTGAGGAAGGCCTTGAGGTTCTCGTCAGCCACGTGCTCCTCCAGGGCGGCCAGGGCCCGCTCCCCGCCATCCTGGTAGTGCTGCAGCAGGGCATCCGCATACTCCACCCACACACAGTTGGGACAGCCGCTCATGCAGCAGTTTGTAGGGGGCTGGAGCTCAGGCGGCAGGGAGCATGGGGGTTCTAAGGGGCCCCCGCGGGGCAGGGAGGATTTGGGCTGCCTGGTGCCATCTGCACCTGATTGGGAGCCCAGCTCCACGTGGTCCTTCCCAAACTCTCTGCGGCCTTCACGGACTCGGATCCAGGCGTGGTGCCTGTGAAGAGTGCTGCCGCCTCCAGGAAGCCTTTGGCACCAGTCCCGGTTGGACAGTCGGTGGGGCCCCTAAGAATGCAGATAAGCATATGAGTTTCCAGGAAGCTGGTAAGGCCTTGCCTGCCCCCAGCTCTGGGGAAATTTTGGCCTCCTGTCACTGGCAGAGGACTCTATGTCCTTCTCGGCTTCCTCATTTTCGGTGTGACCTTAGACAAGTCACTTCTCCTCTAGACTCAGTTTCCCATCTGTAAAATGGACTTGATGGTTAGTATGAGCATGACATAGGATTCATGAGAAGTGCTGGGTCCAGGGCCAGGCACTAGGTGTGCACCCCAGCAGATGGTGAGGTGAGGGGAAGCTTGGTACCTCCAACTAAGACAACTCTGCTCCGTGGACAGGAATTGGCACGGGGCGGGGGGCAGGCGGGGCAGCAGGGGTGGAAGCCTATACGCTCAGGACCACACAGCCACCTCTCCCTGTCCAACCAGTACAGCCGTGCCCCATGGTCCCTTTGGCCATCCTGACTAATCACATCACCCCTCATCCCTGTGTCCCTCTGTCACGAGAAGCCCAGGCCTCCCAGATCATCTCCCAAAGGCCTCATAGGCAGCCATCCCACCCTCCTCCCTCCCAAGCCCGGGTCCCTGGAACCCTTCCCTGCTCTGTGTGTCTTCAGAGCACGGAACACTGAATGATACCGCCCAAACTTTATTCCTCTAACTCCTCCTGCAGGAAGCATCAGCTCCTTGTTCACGGCAGCTTCCCCAAAGGGCTCGTCCACAGAAGCGCTCAACAGATACTGCCGAACGAGTGAACGAGCTGAGAACCCGGCTGGTGCTATTCCGGGGCTCTGCCCAGTGGCAGAACGGCCCTTCTGTCACCCCGGGCGCGGTGCCGGGCGAGGGCAGATCGGACAAGAGGCGAGGCCCGCAGGCTGTCTTGCCCACCGGCGGGGCGATGGCTGCAGCCGCCCCACAGGAGACGGGGAGGCGGGGCGGTCGGGGCTTTTCCGGTCCCTGGCGGGCCCTGGCCTCCCGAACGCAGCCTCGCCCCGGTCCCCACCGGTACTTGCCGGCCCACGGGCAGCGACGGCCACAGCGCGGCCTCCCCTGGCCAGGCTCCGCAGCAGCATCGCCCGCGACCTAGCCCACGGCGCACGCGCGCCCCAGACCCGGGCCCCGCCCGAGCCGTGAGCGGCTGCAGCGCTGGCCAATCCCGACCCGTCAGGGAGCTGCGCCGCCCCAATGACCACGGGGCTGAGGGCAGGAAGCGGAAGTAGCGGTCGTGCGACGGGGCCGCGCGGGAAGGCGGAAGTGGTTTCTCCTGGGAACGCCGGGCGCGCCGATGGCGAGAGTTGGGCGCCGAGCGGCGGCGCCCGCGGGGATGGCGGGGCCTGGGAGCCCGGGACGACCGCAGGGCCGGCGGCAGCAGCAGCAGCGGGGGAAGCAGGGCTCGGCGCCCTGGCCCCGGCCGCGCAGGTGGGTCTCATCGCCCGGGAGTCTCTCTCCCGGCCCCTCCCGCGTGCAAGGCCCAGCGCCCTCCCTGTTGGTGCCTTGGGCGCGCGGAGGATCGGCCGGTGAGCGCAGGCGGGAGCGACCTCCCAGGGTGCCGGCTTTGCAGGGCGGACAAGGTCAGGGAGCGACGGGCCTTCCCGGGGCTCTGGGAGCGCCCTTCACCCAGCGTCCTGCGAGAACCCGGTTCGGATACCGCCTCCTGGCGAGGGTGAGAGGAGGGGTCGCTGCTGCCTCGATCCGCACGCGCCACAGCGGCCAGGGTGGCCTGCCAAGTTTGTTTCTCGAAGCCCAGTTTCAGTTTCTCTGGTTCTGCTTATGGTAGACTTGGGACGCGTCCCACCCCGGTGTTCTCATTTCCAGCAAAGAGAAGAAGAAAGTGAATTGCAAGCCCAAGAACCAGGACGAACAGGAAATCCCTTTCCGGCTCCGAGAGATTATGAGGAGTCGCCAGGAGATGAAAAACCCCATCAGTAACAGGAGGAGAAAGAAAGAGGGTAACTTGCAGGCCCATGGTGGGGGGCAGTAAACTCTTGTGTGTTCGAATCCACTTATTTGCCCAAATATTTAATGGCGTTTCAGATAGAGGAAACTGCCCAGACCCAGTGATCTGAGGGTACAGGAGCCCGCGGAAGACTGACTGAAGGCCACTGTTGCCAGGGCCAAAACAGTGGCTGGTGGCAGGTGGCAGTGTGGTTTCAGGTGAGGCTCCAAAAGGAGCCTCTGGGGCCTCATGTAAGGAGTGTTGGTTTTCCCCCCAAGAGTAGTGGAGGTCCCTCAGAGAGTATAATTAACTTTGAGAAAAGGTCACTATGTGAGAGTGAGAGTGGACGCAGCAGGCCAGTGAGGCTCTTGCAGGTGAGAACCGGAGTGCAGAAATGATGGAGAGAAGTGGGCAGTTTCCGGAGATTAAGGGGGGAATTGATCAGATCCCCTTTGAGAAGCTTACCTTCCCACCCCTCCCCCAAGGCCAGGCTGGGTGCCCTCCTGTCGACCTCTGCCAGAGATAACACTCAGGGCACAGTGGGGAATGGAGTCCAGCGTGTTTGTGTTTTGTGTATATACATACTTGCTTTTCCAAATGTGGGACTGCTTTTACAGTAATGCTGTTTTATAATTTCTTTGTAGATCTTAAGTGCTTCACTGGGGGTTATAGCTGCCAAAAGGATAGTGAAATAAAGAGTCCAGGAAGGGGAAGGGTACAGGAGGTACGCTGGAAGATGGCACATTTTGAACCGTGCTCCATTGAGTTAGCACTCTTTTTTGGAGGAAGATTGGCCCTAAGCTAGCATCTGTTGCCAATCTTCCTCCTTTTTTCCTTTTTTCTCCCCAAAGCCCCAGTAGATAGTTAGTTGTATGTTATAGTCGTGCATCCTTCTAGTTGCTCTATGTGGGACGCTGCCTCAGCGTGGCTTGATGAGCGATGTGTAGGTCTGCGTCCAGGATCCGAACTAGCAAACCCCAGGCCGCTGAAGCAGTGTGTGTGAACTTAACCTCTACACCACCAGGCAGGCCCATATCAGCACTTGTTTTGGTTAAACTATGCACAAGATACAAGCTTGGTAGAACCCAGTAGCTTTGAAAGCTATTAAGGGAGGCCCAGCCCCACCCCCAGCCCTGCTCCCTCCCTTGAGAGAATCTGTTGTTCATCCTCTTGTATGCCTTCGAAGGAGAAATACTATGTGTATTTTCACATATTTGTGATGTAAAAGATATGCCTTCATTGTCTACGTTGTTTAGTGTCCTGAGTTTTCATTCCCAGGGGATCTTATAGGTCTTTCCACATCCCTACATGTAGTTCCCCTGTGCTCTTTTCCACGGCTGTACAGTGAAATCTCTGGATGAACATGGGAATTAATTCAACCAGTCACCGACTGATGGACATTTAGATTGTTTCCCGTTTCCTTTTTCAACAGAGGTGCGGCGGACATTTTTGATGTTTACCAGTGTCTGCGGGGACCCCATCCCTAGGGTTCCCTGAGGTGGGCATCTCAGATCCTTCTTAGCCGCTGTGGTTGGGCTGCTTCCATTTGAGCCTAATCTTCCCTTCCTGTGGCCTTGGGAGGGGAAATGAGCATGGACAGCCAGCCTGGCACCCACCTGCTCCCTCCAGGCCCTCTTGCCACGCCCCCTCTGAGGTCTCCCTTTGTCCTTAGCCCAGGTGGCCTTCAGAAAGACGTTGGAGAAGGAAGCAAAGGGAGTGGAGCCGGACATCACTGTCCCCAAGTTCAAGCAGAGGAAGTGGGAGTCTGATGGGGCCTACATCCAGCGCATGGAGCAGGAGGCCCAGCACGTGCTGTTCCTCAGCAAGAACCAGGCCAGCCGGCAGCCTGAGACACAGGCAGCTCCCAAGAAGAAGTCAGAGCGGAAGAAAGCGTGAGTGGGCGCTAGAAGGGGTTGGGGTCTAGCCCTGGAGGCCTGGGGGAGGCAGGGCTGTGGGGTCCCATGATTGTCTTCTACAGCGACAGCGTCTTGTTGCCAGGGGCCACCCCACCCCATGATTCAGGGAAAGTGTGGAAAGAAGGTACAGCCCTAGTCAGTTGGCAAGTGTTTTTCTCTACATCAGAGCTTCTTAACCTCGGGGTTCAGGGAAGCTCCCAACCCATGGAACTCTGAAGGCCTAGCTGTGTCTTTGCCTTTCTCTGGAAAAGCATCAAGGGGGTCCAAGAGCTAGTTGCAGTCCAGGGCCAGCTGTTCACCCTGGGTCAGTTGCTGTAGGAAAGTAGGAAAAAGATGAGGCTCAGTGCCCTCCCAGGAGGGCCTGCTGGCCACCAGGGACTGTGCCTGCCCCAAGGAAATCGGTTTCCCGTGTTCACCTTTCTGATCTGAAAGAGATCTGAGAGCCTTTAGCTCTGTTACTTGCACAGGTTTTGTGACCTGTCTCAGACCCAGCTTCCTGGTGGGTAAAGTGAAGATACCAGCTCCTCTCCTGGGTGCTCAGACGAGATCCTTGCAGGGTTCCTGAGCGTGGCGTCCAGTCCCAGGAGGGAGCCCACTACCAGCTGCAGTTCCCCTGCCCCTCCCGTCCACCTGCCCTGGAGAAGGAAGGGCTTCTGGGATGGAAGCCATGTGCCACCTCCCTGAGCCTGTGGGCAGGATCTGGGGAGTTGGTTTTGACAAACAAGGGCTTTTTGAGACATATTGCTGCTTTAGCTGCAACTTTAGAGATGAACTGACCCAAGTTTTCATCAGAAGTTTTTCTAAAAGCTGTGAAAGTTAGATTGTTTTCAGCTTTGTGGAGTTTCCCCTTGTTTGAATTCTTGTCATATAGATAGTCGTATTAGCTAATGAAAATTACAGCTCAGAAAACCTATCCCAGATACTGTCTAAAGCCACAGTAGTCCAAAACCGTCATTAAACGTTAAGATTCCAAAGTCACATTAAGGGTCATGTCATATGTTTGCTACTCTGTGAGGTCCTTTAGATGCAGCAGCACAACTGACACTTTGGGCCAGATGGTTCTCTGGGTTGGGGGCCATCCTGTGCACTGTATAGAGTGTTGAGCAGCATTCCTGGTCTCCACCCGTGATGTGCCAGGAGCACCCCCCGCATTGGGACAACCCAAAGTATCTCCAGACATTGTCAGATGGCCCTGGGGCACGGTTGCCCCTGCTGAGAACCAGCGACTTGGAACTTTGGAGGGGCCTGCTGGGCTCAGAGCCCTCTAGTGGATGGCTGTGGGTTGTGGTGGTGGCAGGAGTGGGGACTCAGAGGCAGCCACCTGGCCTCTGCCATGGGGCAACCCTCATGGGCGGGGGTGACCTCTGCCTCCTGAGTCCAGTGAAGTGAGAGTTTAGGAATCTCGGCAGCACTGTGTTTTCTTTCCCAGGTTCCAGAAGCGGCGACTGGATAAAGTCCGGCAGAGAAGGGAGGAAAAGGCAGCAGAAAGGCTGGAGCAGGAGCTGCTCCGAGGTAGCTCTTCCTGAAGCCATTGTGTCAGCCCTGGTCCTGGGGGGCAGGCAGGATGGGGCTGGGCACCTGTGTCTCCCCAGGGTCAGTGGGTGGGCGGACAGTGGCTCCGGGTCCCAGGCCTTTGGGGGCTGTGTGGACTGCAGGCTTCAGTTGTGTTCTTTGCCCCTCCAGACACAGTGAAGTTTGGTGAGGTCGCCCTGCAGCCCCCAGAGCTGACCGCCAGGCCCAGGGCGAGCATGAGCAGAGGCCAGGTGAGCAGGGGTTGGGGAACTGCCCTGTTTGGCCCCTAGTGCTCACTGGGCTTATGGTTGTTGGACCAGCCTAGGCTCTTTGTCACCTCCCCTCCTTCCTGAACCTGTGCCTCAGCCCTCCCTCTGTCTGTTCCTCAGCCTGGCAAGAAATCACTGATGCTGAGGATGCTTTTGAGTCCTGGTGGTGTGTCCCAGCCTCTGACCACCTCACTGGCTCGACAGCGGATCATAGGGGAAGAGAGAGAGCGGGCTGTGCAGGCCTACAGGGCCCTAAAAAAGAAGCAGTGGCAGCAGCAGGGGGCTCAGTCACCCCGCCTCCCTTCTGGGAAGAAGCCAGGTGATGCCGAGAGACCTGGGCTGCTGCCCCTGATGGGGAGAGATGGCAGATGACCTGCAGGTGAGAGTCCTTTCCCTGGAACACACCCAGGAGCGGGAGAGGGTGCCAGGTCCTTGCTCTCATTTTTTTCCTCCTTAAAGACTGCTCTTTCATGAGAGACTGTCCACCAGGCCCATGTCTTGCACAGGGCATCGTCTGTCCCCTGAGCCCCCCTAGATGGGGCCAGTGTCTGGTTGAGACAGCCAGTTGGGCAGACCTAACGTCACTTACAGCTTTGTTCTGAACACACAGGTCCAGGCTGAGAAGACCCAGGGCCACTTTAGGGAGGGCCAATCCCATAATCCTGTCCCTAGATGCCAACTAACCGTAGACACTGCCGATTTAGACGGACTAAATTAATAACTGAGGCTCAGCTGGATTCAACAGAGTCGCATGGCTGAACGCATGGGCCAGGCAGTAGGCCAGCGTTGGGGGAGAGATGGACCCCAGGGCGGGGGTCAGCGTCAGATCACCCGGACCTGCTCACAGCGCCACTCTGACGGCCCCACAGAGGCAGGTGGAGCCCACTCAAGTTTTGGTTTAGTTGTGGAGACTGCTGCCACCACCCACACCGAGAGGATTCAAGGAGGTTCTGTCCTTAACGTCCCTGTGGCAAGCAGTGTGGGCCTCTCAAGCAGGTCCCAGGTGGCTTGACAGCAAGGACAGGAGCCTGGCCAGCGACTCCTGTGGTTAGAGTGGGCCGAGTGAGAGTTCCCACCAAGGGCAGGGCCTGGCGAGGTTTGACTCTCCCACTGGTGCCAAAGGAGGGAGAACCCAGATTTTATCAGCATGCCCCGATGTGGGGCACAAGGGCGAGAGGGAAGGCAGTGGGACTGCACACCCCTGGCTGGGAAGGACAGCTGCCAGCCCCTTTCTGGCACTCAGCAGCTCTGGCTCCTCCCACTGGCACAGACGGGAGCTCAGTCGGTACCGGTGGACCTAGCCAGTGTGTGTGTGGAGTGATGTGGGTCTTTTTGCCGTTCCTTTGAGGCAGGATGCACTGTTCCCACAGGGCGTGGTTGATGCCAGTGCTGCTGTAGCCTGAGAACACAGACTTGTCAGGCTTCAGACTCAGAGCAGCCCTGGTTCTGAGAGCCAGGAGGTCGAGTCCTGGGCACCGCTGGAGCAGGACTGCAGGCGGGTGGGCCAGTGGGTTTGCTGAGCTGACCCCCGACCCCTTAGGGTCCTGGCTGCAGGGACACTGGGCAGAAGGAGGAGGAGGTGTGCACCTGGGCGCCTGTCGTCCAGAGTCAGCATTTTAAGAACAAGAACCAAGAGCAGAGCTCACGGTGAACAGTGCCATGGTGGTAGAGCAGGCTCTTCTGCCTTAGCCTCTAGGCCGCCAGGCCTCCCTGAAACCAGCTCTGGTGCAGGCAGGGTGGTCAGAACCTGCGGACCCGGTCTGCTACCCACCTGCTGGGGACCAGGGCCAATCCCTGCCCTGCGGGAAGACCGGTGAGAGGCAGCCCAGAGCAGCAGTCCCCCCAGGGCAGCAGGGCCTCTGGAGGGCAAGCTCAGTGATGGCGCCTTTTGTGTGGAGGGAGCAGGGTCTGTGGGTGAAGCTTGCATGGGTGCGCTGGAAATCAGAGCTGATGGTTTAGCGCTGCCTATTTCTAAGCATTCCTCAAAGTCCAGCATTGTGGAAATGGTAACGTTGTCTTTTATTTAATGCTTTATGCATCGAATTATGCCTTAAGGGACAAAGGATTAAATGAATTCTTGAGGGAGTTGACTTCCCAAAAGTCCCCTCTGCTTTTCAAAATGTCTCTTGATGTAGACATGGTTGGTCCTCCGTCCCACTCATGGTCATGGTCTTTGTTGCTTATTTCACATAGTCATTTACTGAAACTGGTCTGTGCTCTGGGGACCTCCAGGCACCACTGGTGCTTCTAGAACTGTGGTTCTTGACCTCTTTCTAGCTCATGGGTCTTGTCTTACAAAATACCAGGGAGATCATGAGGAACAGGACAAGAATTTCTACTGTCATCATTAATATTGTCCTAGAATTTCTGGTCAGAGGAATAAGCCAAGAAAACAAAACAAGCGTAACAAACTGTTTGCAAATCATATGGTGTGTACCTGGAAAACCTAAAAATAACAGGAAAACATGTATAATATAGAATTGTACATTTGTATTCTTCATATGAAAATAAATTTTAAAAATATATGCAATTTACACATGAAATATAAACATATATAGTGTATAGATTCTTGTATTTATATAAAATTATATGCATACAATTTATATAAATTTATATGAAAATATAAATACATAAAAATAAAGATAATTCAGTAGATACTGTTAAAAATGAGTAAAATAGTTTTTATATATATTAGTAAAATTAGACAATTTCATTCACAATAGAGACGATTTTTAATATAGAAGTAAATTTGTCAAGAAATGTCAAGAACGCGTATGAAGGAAACTACAAACTAGCAGCAACAGAAAGATTTACATAACATGGGGGTTCTTCATGGGCCATTTTGTTGCCAGTGGACAGTCTGGAGATGTTTTGGGTGCTCACACATCTAGTGCATGGAGGCCAGGGACACTGGTAAATATCCTACAGCACATAGGACGCCCCACACAGAACGATCCAGCCCAAAATGTCAACAGTGCCGATGCTGAGCAACCCTTGCCTAAAAGGAGAAATGTACCTTATTCCTGGATGGGAATACTCAAAGTCAAACATAGAAAGGTTTTTCGAGGCCAGCCCTGTGGCATAGTGGTTAAGTTTGGCATGCTGCACTTTGGTGGCCCGGGTTTGAGGGTTTGGATCCTGGGCATGGACCTGCACCCCTCATCAGCCATGCTGTGGTGGCAAACCACATACAAAGTAGAGGAGGATTGGCACAGATGTTAGCTCAGGGAGAATCTTCCTCAGCAGAGAAAAAAAAAAGCTTTTTCTTTTAGAAGGGTAAGCTGGGTTAGCAGGAATCATGGGGGAGGGGCTGAGCTAGGTGAGCAGACAGCATATGGTGGGTTAACAGGGAATGTCTGTCTCTGCAGTCAGCTGATGCTGGATGCTTAGGAGTTGTTAGGGGAGTGCGCCTTGGCTTTCCCAGCACCCCCATGCACACATACCACCCCAAACACATCCACGCATCTACACATACCATCCCCAAACACATACACCGAACCCACAGTCACACACGCACACACACCACACCCCAAACACACTAACCCACACACACTCTTAAGTGCACTCAGACACACGTGCATACTCGCCTACATACACTCATGTGCACAAACATCCTAGTCATCTAGACACAGATACTCATGCACAACTGTATACATGCACCCACTCAGATGTAAACAGCCCCACAGTCACACCCACACCCCTCCCGTCCTCGGCCCTCTCATTTTGCCCTGGCGCCCAGCTACTCCTGCCCTATGGGCAGGCGCAGCCTTCCCTCTGCACCCTAGCACTGTCAGCCTTCGACTGCACTCTGTGGCAGCCTTTTCTCTCTTCAGACCGGGCCTCTGTTTTGCTCCCTGTGTCTCCAGGAGGAGCGAACCAGGAGGGCAAGGGCAGCCTGGCCCTTCTGCGTCTCCCCATAAGTGCCCAGCGCCAGACTCTGAGCATGGACAGTTCCACTTGTATTGACAGAGCAGCTGGCCCGGGATGGCCTCCCCTGCTGGCCTGCCCACTTGAGCCTAGGCTGTGGGCTATGCTGTTCTCCCTCCCCCTGGAGGGAGGTACTTGCACCCACTGGCTGCTGCAGCACGGTAGTGGAGCCCGCCCCCCTGCCCCTGCCCCAGTCCACCCTCCTTCACCACCTTGCTTCATGGGGGCCACCTCTCTGCCGCTCCTTCTTTGTTTAGAGCCTGGTCACCCCTCTCCCTCCCTGGTATCTGCATTCTAGGAGGTTCCCCTCATGCCCCCCGAAACTAGGAGAAGCAACAGCATCCAGGGACAGAGGGAGCTGCTGAGGCAGACAGGGCTCAGGCTGGGCCACAGCTACACAGAGCAAAGTCTGAGTGTCTATTCTTTCCTAGTCCAGGATGAACAGTCACACAAACTGAATCTGCACAAAACTGGGGCGAGTGGGACAAAACCAGCCATCCCAGAGTGGTCACCTTACTTGTACTGAAAAAGTAGTCGAGGAGGGGGTTCTTCTCAGGCTCCAACTCAGGAGCTGCATCTTAGTCTCCTTCCACCTCTCAGCTACCCTTATTCCTAGGGTCTGTAGGAGATGTGGATGTACGTCAGTTCAAAGAGATGGAGTTTCCTGTGTGTTCCAACCTCCCACGGGCTTGAGTTGGTTTCTCTCTATACAAAGGGAACACAATCTGCACAAAATTGGCGGGGTAAGGACAAAACCAGTGGTCCTAGACAGGCCATCTTACTTGTACACACAGGCCTCGCAACACCCTGTGTGTGAACTTTCTCACAGGGAAGTGTTTTCCCAGACTAGTCACATTTATTTTATTTTTTGCTGAGGAAGATCTGCCCTGAGCTAACATCTGTTACCAATCTTCCTCTTTGTATGTGAGCTGCCACCACAGCACGGCCCCTGACAGACAAGTGGTATAGGTCTACGCCCAGGAACCAAACCCGGGCCGCTGAAGCAGAGCACGCCAAACTTAACCACTAGGCCACCGGGGCTGGCCCTAGTCACATTTAAACATACTAATGGGGGGGCCGCCTGGTGGCGCAGCGGTTTAGTCCGCGCTTGGCAGCCCAGGGTTCGCGAGTTCGGATCCCAGGCGCCCGCCGACGCACTGCCTGTCAGCCATACCATGGCGGCGTCCCATATAAAGTGGAGGAAGATGGGCACGGATGTTAGCCCAGGGCCAGTCTTCCTTAGCACAAAGGGGAGGATTGGCAACAGATGTTAGCTCAGGGCTGGTCTTCCCCACAAAAAAAATAATAAATAAATAAAAAATAAACATACTAATGGGGGCTGGCCCAGAGGCGTAGCAGTTAAGATCGTGCGCTCCACTTTGGCGGCCCAGGTTTACAGGTTCAGATCCCAGGCGCAGATCTACACACCGCTTATCAAGCCATGCTGTGGTGGCGTCCTATATAAAGTAGAGGAAGATGGACACGGATGTTAGCCCAGGGCCAATCTTCCTCAGCAAAAAGGATTGGCAACAATGTTAGGTCAGCGCCGATCTTTTACACACACACACACACACAATAA
This sequence comes from Tapirus indicus, assembly GCA_031878705.1. Taxonomy (NCBI): domain Eukaryota; kingdom Metazoa; phylum Chordata; class Mammalia; order Perissodactyla; family Tapiridae; genus Tapirus; species Tapirus indicus. Next base: position 59,479,238 of record CM062932.1, read on the forward strand.
AATGAAAGTAAATACATAAAATAAACATACTAATGTACAATGTCATACTTAATGTTATATTGTTGCATAACGCTATCCCTTGTTATCCTAGTGTTGGATTTGATGGGAAACCCAAACCATTAAAGAACTTATCCAGATGCTATGAAACTGCTGACAAGAATCCACAAGCAGAGACATCCTTTGCACCCTCAGCAACATCAGTTCCCAGATTCAGGAACTGAATTTAGCTGTGGGGGGGGCTAGGCCTTGGGAGAGTGCAGTGCCATGACGCCCAGGGCCCTGGACCCAGAACAGACACCCAAGAGCAGTGGAGGAACCCAAAGGTCGGGGGGAGGTCCCGCCACTCTAAAGGACACACCTACAAGAAGCATCCTAAATCCAATGACAGGTGTCCCTATAAGAAGAAAATAAGCACACGAGGACAGAGGTGGAGATTCAAGTTCTGCAAGTTGCAGGCCGAAGAACGCCAAGAATTTCCAGCAGCTGGAAGCTGGAAGAGAGACAAGGAATGGATTCTCCTCAGAGCCTCCAGAAGGAACCAACCCTGCAGACACCTTGATTTCAGACTTCTGGCCTCCAGAACTGTGAGCGTAAGTTTATGTTGCTTTAAGCCACCAGTCTGTAGTAATTTGTTACAGGGGCCCGAGGACACAAATACACCAATCAATAGGTGTTCTCCTGCAGGCTCCCTCAGCTGTGAAAGGACACAGCAGGACACCGGAGCCTTGGCCCTGATGGCCTGACACTGAGCTTGAAGGCAGCACCTCCCATGCTCCACTGGAGCCTCTCCCAGCCCTCGCCTACCTGCAGGAACCCTAAACTGAACAAATGAACCAATGAAGGCGCTTCTCTCATTTCTGACTCGAGGCTTGGTTCTTTCTATGACACTGGCTTCATCCAGTGGGGGTCACACCGTCAGTGTATTGGAAACTCCACAGGCTGGAGCTTGTACCACAGTGGAGAGAGCAGGTCTGTGGTGCTTCGAGTCCAAACAGCTTGGGGAAAGAGAAGTGGGTTTCCTGGGGGGAGGGGATCAAAACCCAGTAGCAGCGGGACACCAGCTATGCGCTAAACCTATAGTCTTCTCCCAGCCCTGGGGACAGAGGTCAGATGTCAGGAGTTTCTGTAACCTGGATGCCTCAGTTTACCTATCACTGCAACTCGGCACACAAATCCATCTTCTAGGGCTTACACTAGGTCATTCTGCCCCTATAAGAATAAATCGCTGGAGGCCAAACAGTGCTGTCCTCTGCCTCCTCGCCACAGAGCAGGACAGCCACGTTCCTCCACCCTGTAGTCAACTGTGGGTTCTGTGGGTGTCCTGGAGCCAGCGCAGCACCTCTGACAAGCCAGTGCCTTTCAAGGCACTGATTTCTGCCGTGGTGATGTTCTGCTTGGCGCAGGCAATGATGTCCGGGAGCCTGATTAGTGACTGCATTTCCTCTGTGGTCATATAACAGGGCAGATCACTGGAGCAAAAGAAGTGCTGTCAGACTGGGCTGCCCCAAGCCCGCCCCAGGCCCCACTGCACCCCCTCTTAACAAGCCACCATCCTGGCTACATGCCAAAGGAACTCCTCCCTGGGGCACCCCCTGCGCTCCCTCTCGGCTCCCCGACCCGTACGTTTTATTGAAGAGTATCAGGACCGATGCTTCTGCAAGCTGTTCTGCAGAAAGAAGACCCAAGAGCTGCACACAGGATGCAGAGAGCTGGGTGGGGTTAGATGCGTCCATCATGAACTGGGGAGAAGGAAAAGAGATCATGACCACCCTGCGGTGGAAGACAGTCATTGCCAAATCTCCTCCCCTGGGCATAACAGACCTGGCTCAGAAAGGGCAAAACAACTTTTAAACAAAAGGCTTTGGGGACAGGCAGAAGCAGAGGGAAACAAGTTGTGTGAGAATGACCCAGTGTCACTTGCTTCCACCTACATGGAGTCTCTCTGTGTGGTCATCAGTTCTCCAAGGAAGGGGCCTGGAATTTGGGGCACAGGCCTTGCCAGAACCAGAGGGATGTAGAGTTCAAACATAAACATAAAAACACACCCAGGGCAACAAGGCAGAGTAGACGTCAGTTATGTGCAGAGAAGGAACACTGCCCTCAGCAAGCCTGCCGTGAGCTTTAATGTTCCTCGGAAGTAGGAGCACTTGGGATCAGGCAGGGTTCCCAGAAGGAAGCAGCTCTAGCGTGGGCCCTCTTCCTTTGACTGGCATAGTCGTTCAGGAACCCACACTCCATCTCACACAAAGTGAGGTCGGGAACCAGACAATGCCGGAATGGGGACATACTTCCCTAAAGAAGTTCAAAGGATTATGACCTACCAGAAGAGAATGGCAATTTCCATAGTAACTGGACCAGATGGGACCCATGCACCCCCCCAGCTCCCGGATGGTGATCTTTCTCTGGGCCACGATGTCAGTAAGGTTAGTGCCCACCTGTGGAAAAAACCGCGATGCAGAGAGAACACCACAGGCACCTTCCCATTGGGAACTCCTGGATAGCAACGTGCCCAGCCTTTTATGCTGTGATCTAAGCTCCAGCAAATAGATCCCTCTCAAGGGCTCAGACCTTAAGGCAGAACCCATAACCAAGGAGGGTTGAAGACACTTCCAGGGGTCCAGGGCCTTGCCCTGCAGGGCTGGGTGTGGCCGGAGTACCAACGCCCATCAGTGGGATTCGTCCTGTGGGGCGACCAGTGAAAACAGTCTCAACAGTCGTGAGGAGCGGGCGGTTGGGGACCCCTCGCCAAGCACCCACCTCCCCCGCGGCTCTGTCCCAGGGGAGCCAGGCTCCTTCCGGGACTCCCCACTCGCCTGCCGAGGGCTATATTTACCTATCGACCGGCTGGATTCCAGCCTCCACTTAGAACCCAAAGCACTTTGCAAACAGCAAAGCGTCCCCGATTCTACTAGCCCCGCGGGAGAGCGGACGCCTACCGTGGGCCGCGTCGGAGGAAGATCGCTCAGGTCGCCCTTCCCATCCCGGAAGCTCAGCTGTGCGGGGCAGTCAAGGACCCGCAGCGGGCAGAGGAGGGCAGCCGGCCGTCGGATCCCCCCCAACCAGCGCCGCCCGCATCCCGCCCCCCCTCAGCCCCGCTCCTCCGGACGCCCCTGCCCCCGAGCGCCCCGCGCACCGCCCAGGCGCCCCTGTCACCCCAGTCTCCACGCCCGGCGCGGAAGGATAATCTGCAGACGTTTCACCAACAGCGTCTTCCCGACTCCGGTGGGCCCCAGGAGTAGACACATCCCGGCCCGTGACTCCACCCGGCACCCGTAGCTCGGCACCGCGGCGACGCAAGGCCCGCCCTACCCCCGCTCTCATTGGAGAGGCCTCGCCTCCGGGCTGCTCATTGGTTCTCGGCGCTTACCGTCTCGATGGGCGCGACCCAATCGGCGCACAGCGTGTGAGGCAAGCGGAGAGGCCCGCCTCCTCGCCGCTCGAGGGCCGGCCTGGCGACGCGCGCGTGCGCGCGCCCGAGGGGAAGACGGAAGCGGAAGTCGGGGGCGCGCCGGCTCGCAGCGGAGGAGCGCTGCGGCGTCGAGTCGGGTCTGGGGTCGCCATGGGGCGCGGCAGCGGTACCTTCGAGCGTCTCCTAGGTAACGCGGCCCCCGCCCGCCCCCCGACGGCGTCTTCGCGGCGCAGGCCGCAGACTTCGGCTCAGGGCGCGTTCCGCTGGCCCCCGCACCCCGGCCGCGGCCGCCGGGAGAGAGCAGAGGGCGGCCGCCGCGCGACCCGGGCCCCCGGTGGGCGCGCCGGCGACGCGGGGGCTCGGCAGACCGGGCGCTGGGCGGGCGTTGCCCGGCGTGGACGAGGGTCCGCGGAGGTGACCCTACGCGGGACTCTGTTCCTGGGGCCGGGAGCTGGCGGGTCCAGGGAGACGGTCGGGCTCCTTCTGGAACCGCGAGCTCTGACCCAGCGATGGGGCCAGAAGTCCTGAGTCACGAAACCGGTGACTCAGTCAAATAGAAAATCTCAGCAGATCCTCTACCCCGGAAAAAGCTTAGCTTGCATGGGATTTGGGAGTTATGACCCAAACATTGGGCCCCAAAGGGTGGAGCCAGTAGCGGCCTCCCTGGACCCTGTCGAGTTCTTTTGAGCGCCGCTTCCCTGGGGAGCCGGAGCAGAACCCGCGAAGCGCCCGGTGGGTTCGGAAGGCATGTGCTCTGTTTGTTGGAGGTGTATAGCTGATGTTTTCTGAGCCTCCTGGAGGTCACGAATTTTATGGAGGAAGATGAATGTTTAAGGGCATGTTCCCCCTCCCCGCAAAGAAGCAGTGGGCGCTCTGTGTTTGGGATAGGCGTTCTCCAGTGGTCAGCCCGAGCTCGCCCTCCTTCTCCCCTGAATATGGGTTTGGAGGAGACCTCAGATGAGGCACCCTCCTTGCTCTTGGAACATGCAGGCTGAGGAAGTCAGCCATATGGAGTGGTCCAGCCCTTCAGGGATCAATCTGGGAGTTACTACCAGATCAATACTGAAAATGGATACATGCCTTATTAGGTCATTTATATGTCGGGAGATGGTGCCAGCAGGACTGGAGCAGCAGCTCTTACTCAGGGAGGTTTGCCATCTGGGGCAACCGGGACAGAGAGAGAGTAGAGGAATTAGGTGAAGAATCCTTCTTGGAGGTCAATCCCATCTTTGCCCTGCAAAACACTTGAAGCAGAGGGCTGGAATCCATGCTGTATCTCTCTCTAGCCTTGCCCCAGCTGAGATCTGATGGAATAGGTTAAACTTGTAGGAAAAAACAGGGACTCTGAGGGATGAGGGAGTAGAGTTCTCTTTGTTGAGAAGCGGCTGAGCACAGTGTTGAATCCTGGCTCTATACCCAGCAAGCTGTGTGACTTCAGGCAGTAGCCTCATCTCTCTACTTCAGTTTCTTTATCTGCAAAGAGGATGGAAATAGTATCTAGCTCATAAGGTTGTGTGAGAATGCAGTGAGTGAGTTCATGTGAAGTGCTGGGAACAGCACCTGGCGGACAACAAGCCCACACCAGGCACCCTCTATTACTGTTTTTCAAGCTGTTTGCCTCTCGTTTGGGCAGGACAGCACTCTCGTGGTTATCGAGTATCAGGAGGATTTTCAAATGGTTTTCCATTTGGTCCAAATGTTTAAAAGGGGATGGAGGCAGTTGCTCCTGCCTGTTGCCGAGCTGGGGGCTGCCTAGGGAATCACAGAGTGGGACAAGCCCCCATAATGGTGCGTTTCTGCCTTAGACAAAGCTACCAGCCAGCTTCTGCTGGAGACTGACTGGGAGTCCATCCTCCAGATCTGCGACCTGATCCGCCAGGGGGACACACAGTAAGTGAGGAGGGCCTGTGCTTGCTCAGAAGCAAAGGCGTGGTCACACCATGCATTGGGGTTGCTTGGTGTCCACGGATCCTCCGAGATCCTGTGCCAGTCTACGGGGTGGAATTCTCCTTAAGTGGAGAATTGCGTGGTGTTCGTGCTAGGATTTTTGAGATCTTGGGACAACTAAAGGATTTTTTTTTGTATGGCTTGGAGGTGCATGGTTACCTTAACATTTGCTTGGGGGTTCTCAAGGACCAGATGACAGGTGGACTTTTCTCGTCTTAGTTGCTGAGACTGTTTCCTTTTTCCTTCTCTTTCTGCTTTTCCCAACACCCTTTTCTCTCAGAGCAAAGTATGCTGTGAGTTCCATCAAGAAGAAGGTCAATGACAAGAATCCCCACGTGGCGTTGTATGCCCTAGAGGTAACGAGATCCCCGCACTCCCGTCATCCAAGGGTCCCCGCCCCGTCAGGATGGCAGAGATGAGTCAACCCAGGGCTTTGCCCACCTGCCTGGGCATACTGCCAGCAGGGACGGTCCGGGAGGGAGGGCAGACTCAAGCAGCCCTGGTGGAGGGCTGGGGCAGGAGCAGTGCCAACAGACTTGGGGCCATGAGGTTGACTCTAGTCTGTCTTTGGCGATCAAACATGAAGTTAGAAGGAACTTGTGTAGTGCTGGTTGCTGCCTGCCTCAGAGGCTGCCACGTGGGCTCTTCTGACTGGCTGGGTGGCCCGAGGGGCCTGTCAAGCCCTCCTTCTCATGGGAAGGTGGGCCTGTCTGGGAGGGGGGTCCCTGCCCCAACCAGCATCCTGACCCTTCCGTTCCTTGGGATCTGCAGGTCATGGAGTCTGTGGTGAAGAACTGCGGGCAAACTGTCCACGACGAGGTGGCCAACAAGCAGACCATGGAGGAGCTGAAGGAGCTGCTGAAGGTGGGGGCTTCATGGGGAGAAGTGAGGTCCAGGCTGGGGGGTGAAGCCACCCCGCGGCATGCCTTTGCAGGTGTTTGCCGGCGCGTCTGGTGGGAGCAGTGCCAGGTGGGGCAGAGGACGGGAAGGCGCACGTGGGTTGTCCTTGCACGGCACCACTCCCAACCTGATGAGGTCATGGGCTCACCAGAAGTGAGCCGGGTGCTGAGCTTGGGGTTACAGAGGAGACCCTGCTCTTCCTGCAGGGTCAGGGATGGCTTCCTGGGGGCAAGGCTTGGAGCTGAGTCTTGGAGGACGGGGGACATCACTGAGTGGTGGAGAAGGAGGCGGAAGGAGCTGCGTGTGCTGCAGGCAGGGCATGCGAGCAGAGACCTGGGGGGCCCAGAGGGCAGCTGGGCGGGTTGCTCGTGTGGGGCTGGGAAGGAGTCTTAGCAGGGAGGCACATGAGTCCAATGTGTTTATGTTGGGGGGAGACAGCAGAGCAGGGACACCTTGGGGAGTGGGTTTCATGCCCTCCTTGGCAGAGGAGGAAGGGTCCTTCAGGGCCCCAAGAGATGGTTCCAAGTGGGTTGCTGCCTGTAATCTCAGGCTAGCACTGCCTACCTGCAGGGATTGTGATGAGGGCGGTGACACTGGAAGATGGTGTGATGCAGAGTGGGGTGGTGTAGCCATTCTTTGAGGGGAAAGGGTGTCCCCCAGAGATGAGGCTGCCCAGGGTGGTAGCTGAGGAGCACAGCCCCAGGCTCCATCTCTGCCACCACCAGTGAGCCGGGCCATGGTTTCCTGGGCCTGTCCAGGTGCCTGTGGGCCCATGCGGCCAAGAGCCCATCTGGGACCTGAGCTGACAGTGGGGCTTCTCCAAGGCCCTGACTGGTGACCTTGGCCAGTCCTTCCTCTGGCCAGGTTGAAACAGCAGAAGGAATTAGAACCTGCTCTCTCCTTGTATTGGCACAGTCGTGTCCTGCTCATGGGGCACACGGTCTAAGGCAGTTAGTCCCCCCTTGGAGGGGCAGGGTTATGACAGAAAAGGGGGATCCACTGACTGGGCACAGATGACGGGGAAGAACCAAAGCCTAGCGTGTGAGCTGTCGTCAGTGTCTCTGTGAGCAGCTTTCCCATCCCACCGTTCTCCTGAGCATCGTGTGCAGACTGTGTCCCCCACAGAGCTCTGGAAATGTGATTGCTGTGCTTTGACCTGGTGGGAATGTTTGCTGCCCCCCGCCCACCCCAGCTGGCTGTGACTGGAAGGAGGGGGCCGGCTGGCGGCACATTAGCTCCTTCAGCCCAGGCCTGGTTGGCTCTGCCTGCTAGAGGCCAGCGTTAGCTGGGGCCAGAGGGGGTTACAGACTGAGGGGCTCCTGAGGCTGGTCAGGGTCCCACGGGGCAGGGGAGAGAGAAGCAGATAGTCACAGGATGGCGGGACTGGAGACCTTTGGCTTCAGGTGTCCCCCGGCTTTAAAGAAAAAGGGTTAAAGAAAAGCCCGGGCCCTAAGTGGGCAGACAGGTGCAGTGGGTTCATCCTCAGGGACAAGGTTCCATGGAGGAGGGCTGGGCCTGGGAAGTGGGTCAGTACATGACCCCCGTGCCCCAGTTGGGGGACCCACCTTGCCTCTGCCAGCCCCATCTCCTTGGAGCAGTGGGGTCTTGCCAACCACTCCCTCATGCTGAGACATCTCTTTGGCACCTGCATTTCCCGAGGCCTTCCTCATTCTCCTCCCTCCATTCTCTGCAGAGGCAGGTAGAAGTAAATGTCCGAAATAAGATCCTGTATCTGATCCAGGCCTGGGCGCATGCCTTCCGGAACGAGCCCAAGTACAAGGTGGTCCAGGACACGTACCAGATCATGAAAGTGGAAGGTGAGTCGGGGCAGGTTCAGGATGTGGTCTCTAGGAGCCGAGGGGCCGCCCATGTCCACCCTGAGCAGGGTGGAGGATGGCACCTCACCGTGTGACCAGCAGTAGGAGCGTGGAGCAGGTTCTCATGGGGTAAGCAGGGGATCAGCCTGGCTCTGGGCACCCAAGCCCCTGTCTTTCTGAATTTCACACCCCTTCGGGGTGGGAGTTGGTATGGGGTGGTGCAGTAGACAACCCACAAGTGAAAAGTTAACAGAGGAGCTGATTTCCAAGAGTGGCAGGTCCTAAGAGGAAAGTCAAGCCGAGGGACCTGGCCCTTGGCGGGGCCAGGTTAGGACGAATGGTTGGGGAAGGCCTGGAGAACAGCCGGCATGTGCACCAGACCTGAGCCTGAGAATGGACCAGGGAGAGAAGGCCTGGGCCACAGCATCCCACAGAGGACCACGGTTCAGAGCCCCGGGGCTGGTGCAGGCTGGCTGCCAAAGGCATGGGAGGCGCCAGCCCGGAGGAGAGCCGCGGGCCGGAGCTGGGGTGCTCTGATGCAGCAGAAAGTCCCTGGGGTGTTAAGCTGGGCTGTGGCAGCTGAGACGCGTGTTTTGAAGATCCTTTGCCTTCTTCCCGGCTGTCGCAGTGGCTGTGGAGAGCTGGTGGGGTTTGGCAAGGAGGGCAGTGGGTTCAGGCTGTAGCTGGAAGGTTTGCTGATGCTTACACTGGGCAGTGAACGAGAGGACTGGGGCTTCTCCCACTTGTGCAGAGTGCTCGGCCAGGTCCTCTGGCCCTGGAGATGAGGCATGGAACGTGAGCAGGGGCAGTGTCTGGTGCTGTAGGGTGGCGGGACCATGTGGAGAACATGTGACCAGGGTCCTGTCCAACGTCCAGGCCCTCAATCTCTGGACGTTGGACATGGGATGTTGGAATTGTGCTCACGTTCACTTTTCCTGGGGGAGAGTGTCCAAAGCTTTCTGGGATTCCCAAGGGGTCTGTGCCTCAAAAAAAGCTTGTGAATCCCATCTTAAAGAGCACTGGGCAGTGTGGTTGGCTGGAGTGTGGAGCCAGGAGCCAGATGGGAGGCCCAGGGAATATCTGTGAAGCCTTGATGTTGTGGTAGCAGGGCCTGGCTCTGTGCTGGGGCCCCCAGGATGGAGTGGCCATGGGGAGCCACATGGGCATGGGGCAGGCCATGGCACCTGCCACCTGGGGGCTCTGGGCCTCCTCTAGTAGGTCTCTTTGGGGAGGCAGATGTCAAGAGTTAGGACGTGGCTCCTGAAGATCTTAGGGCGAGGACAGGTGAGGTGGTCGGGGCCTTGCACACCAGGGTGGCACCCGGCGGTAACCACAGCCTCCTTTCCCAGGACACGTCTTCCCGGAGTTCAAGGAGAGTGACGCCATGTTTGCTGCAGAGAGAGTGAGTTCACGGGCTGGAGATCTGGGAATTAGGTTGCTTTGAGGAAGCAGAAGGGAAGCCCTGGGATCTGGGCTCGTTGGGAGTGTTGGCGGGTGAGCTGCTATCGTGTCTCGAGTACGAGACTATCTGACTTTCTCAAGTAAACGTGCAGCGGTGTCTCTGTAGGCTGAGATTGGAACACGGTTCAAGGTGCCTTTGGACTGTGCCTAGAGAGTTCGCGTAGTTAAAATAAATATTTGTGTGTCCCCAAAGCTACGGGAAGTCTTGCTGTCATGCCCGTAAGCAGAAAAGAAGTCTGTTTTGGAGGGGGGTCCTGCAGTGTCCGCAGTGACTTGGCCCCGGGCTCCTGCCCACAACAGGGTCTTCTCCCATCTGTGGGAAGCGGGATCTTGGCAGGGAGGGCAGGGTGGTATGGTCCTGACTCTGCCCGACCCCCCAGGCCCCCGACTGGGTGGACGCCGAGGAGTGCCACCGCTGCAGGGTGCAGTTCGGGGTGATGACCCGAAAGGTGAGTGTGCCCACCCCTCAGGGGGCCCGCCACCTGAGCAACCATGTGAGAGGGCCGGGCAGACCCCAGGCCACCCGCCGTCACCATGAAACCACTGCACCCACGCACGGTCCTTTCCCTCTTGGCCGTGACTGGTGGTGTGGGGAGCCCATCCAGTCCTCCGCTGTGTGGTGAGCATGGTCACCAAGGGTCCAGTGTCTGATGGTCAGTGCCGTCAGGTGAAGCTCAGGCAAGGCCGCACTGCCCTGGGAACTGGAATTCCCCAAGCCTGGGGCTCGGGTGGCTCAGGTCTGCATTGCCTCAGCTGACAGCCCCTTAGCCGCATCTCCTCAGCCGACTTGGCCTGTCCAGTTTGGACCCTCAAGCCGCCGTCTCTCTTCCCACTAAAGCCGAGGCCGCCGCCAGCCAAGGCTTGGGGACCTGGGGCGTCTGAGCTGACTCACGGGACAACAAAAAGCTCTCCTTTATCAGCAGAATTCATGCATGCTTTTTGTGAATTTCTTTTTAATTTAACTTTGCCCCAACGGCACCTGCAGCTAAGAGCCTGGAAGGGGGCCCTGTTTCTGCAGGGCCTCTGTGGCCTCTCAGGCCTGCCTTCTGCCCACCCTTTGCCCATCCTGGCCTGGGAGGCCCAGCCTGGCGTGTTCTGCAGTGGGTGGTGCTGGGTAGGGTGGGGGCTCATCACCAGGCTACCGCCCTGACCTGCCCCGTGTCCCAGCACCACTGCCGGGCGTGTGGCCAGATCTTCTGTGGCAAGTGCTCCTCCAAGTACTCTACCATCCCCAAGTTCGGCATCGAGAAGGAGGTGCGTGTGTGCGAGCCCTGCTACGAGCAGCTGAACAAGTGAGTCCGTGCGGGCACCCGGAGGACAGCGTATGCTCCACGAGGCCGAGCTTCTGTCCTCGTCTTCGAGGGCCGGCCCCAGGCCCCAGACCTTGGGCAGAGCAGGCGAGTGGGGGCTGAGACACGTTGGCCCAGGGTCTGAGACTTGCTGGCCAGATGCTTGGGTTTGATTTTTGGTGTGTTTGCCTTTTAATGTTTTAGTTTAGAAGTAAGAGAAAAGATGCAGGAGTGAAGGAAGACCCCACGTGGTGGGCCGTCCCTCAGGTCACTTGGTGTTGACACTGACATGTTGGCTTGAGTGTCCCCCGTCTGCATTTGTTCACACACACACGTTTTAGTCTGGACCATTCAGGAGTGAGCCTCAGCCACCTTGTCCCTCTGTCCCTGAACCTCCCGTGCCTTTCCCAAGGAGGAGAACCGTTCTCTCACATAACCACAGCACAGGTGTCAAATCAGGGCATCCGACAACAATAATATCTATTTTGCAGTTCCTGTTCTGGTTTCACCAAGTCCCAATAACGTCCTGTGGCAGTTCTGTCCCATCAGGACCCATCTCGCTCCGCAGTGCGTGGCGGGTGACTGTCACGCCTCCTCAGCTCCCTGAACCCGGACATGTTTTCAGCCTGTTTGTCTTTCGTGATGCAGACATTTCTGAGGGTCTAAGTCGTCGTAGTGTGTTGCTGCATTTGGGTTTGAGGTTTCCTTGTGGTTACACTCAGGTTCTTTGCTCGTGGCAGGATCTCAGGTGTGAGGCTGTGTCCCTCTTGGTGCCTGCACTGTCCATCTGTCCCAATGTTGGCGATAGGAGATGATCCCTTGGTTAAGTGGTGTCTGCAGGCCATTCCACTGGAAAGTCCGTCTTCCGTGGAAAGCTGTGGCCTGGCCAAGCAGACATTTGATCTTCGTTTCCAGGAGAGGGGCTATGGCTTAGGCCAAGTGACTTGCCCAGGGTCCAGTGGCCCGGAGGCAACAGAACTGGTTTGAGGTTCCAGCCCTAGCGTGGCCTGTGGAACCACCATCGTCATTCCATGGGGATGTTGGAGGGAAGTCCCAGGCAGTGTCCTTGAGAACCTCAGGGGGCCCAGGGTGTGGTGCTTGGTCACCCACAGCATCCTGTCACCCCCAGGAAAGGAGAAGGAAAGGCCTCCTCCACGACGGAGCTGCCCCCGGAGTACCTGACTAGCCCGCTGTCGCAGCAATCCCAGGTACTGGCCCTGGGTCCCTGGGGGTGCCTCTCCCCTGGGCCCTGCTCACCCAGCCCTGTCTGTCCCCAGCTGCCCCCCAAGAGGGATGAGACTGCCCTGCAGGAGGAGGAGGAGCTGCAGCTGGCCCTGGCCCTGTCACAGTCGGAGGCTGAGGAGAAGGAGAGGATGGTCAGCCAGGAGGGAACGCTGTCGGGGGGGCAGGAGGGAGACCTAAGGCTTCACTGAGTCCAGGGGTGCTCGGGTCACACCCTTAGATGTTCGAGGAGGGCAGAGGAGTGTGGAGGCTCAACCTGCCTCTGCCATGTGCCCCCACGTGACATCTTGTCCCCCGTTGTCCCGCAGAGACAGAAGTCAGCGTACACCACGTACCCCAAGGCAGAGCCTGCTCCCGTGGCCTCGTCAGCGCCCCCTGCCAGCAGCCTGTACTCTTCGCCCGTGGTGAGCCCCCCATCCGGCTCAGCCACACTGGCTTGGACCAGTTCCCATGGGTGGGGGCAGGAGGATGGGCGAGGATGGGTGTGAGGGCAGCCCCAGGAAGGATGGTGCCATGTCACGCAGGCAAGCGTCAGGGGAACCTAGCCTGGCAGCCTAGCCCCCACAGCTCTTGGCTCTCTGGTCAGGGATCCTCTGTCGGGGCGGAGGACGTGGGAAAGGCTGGAGCCCCCACCGGTGAGACCATCTCTTCCGCACCCCCTGCCCAAGCCCTGCGTTTTTCTAGCCTCTGCCAACGGCTGTTACAGGACTTACTTTCTGAGGGTCGTCCAATCTCTGTCTGGCATTAGCCCTTCTGTAAACAGGGAGTGGGTGGCCGGTGGGGAGGAAGGTTTAGAAAGTCATTTGCAAGCTCTGCAGGGCTCTGTGGGTGAGGCCAGCTGGGGGAGGAGCTAAGAACAGCCCTGCCACCTACTTGGGACCGTCTGCAGTTGACGGGAGGGCTGGTGGGGCTCCCTGGAACTGGCTCCGGCCAGCCCCGGGGTCCACTGTCACCGCTGTGCCATCCAGGCCTCCTGAGCCATGGCTTGGGAGGAGCTGGGGCGTGTGATTTGAGCCTGCAGGTCACTGCTCCTCTGGCCTGTGGCCCCTCAGACCCCTCATGTCTCCCCAGAACTCGTCGGCGCCTCTGGCTGAGGACATGGACCCCGAGGTGAGGGCACCCCATGTGGTGGCGCTTTCCCCCTGCTGCTTTCTGCCCTCTAGAGTGAGCCCTTTGTCTGTGTAGCTTGCCAGGTACCTCAACCGGAACTACTGGGAGAAGAAGCAGGAGGAGTCTCGGAAGAGCCCCACGCCCTCTGCGCCTGTGCCCCTGACGGAGCCGGTGGCCCAGCCTGGGGAGGGGCACACAGCCCCTGCCAGCATGGTGGAGGTAAGGGGGCTGCTCTCAGCGCTCATGGTGCCCAGTCCTTTGGGAGGGGGGACTACAAGACAGGCCAGAGGCCCCACTCACCCTCTGGTCTCTTTCAGACTCCCCTCCCAGACACAGACGCTCAGCCTATAACTTCCTCCAGTGGCCCCTTTAGTGAGGTAAGCTGTGGCTCCCTCCACAGGCGGGGGGAAACCACGGCCTCTGGAAGTGCAGAGCACCAGGCCGCACAGGCGCCTGCCCTGACAAGCGCGTGGAGCAGCCCACAGTGACTTCCCAGAGGCGGGCCTTTTCGGCCCAGAACTCTTGATGGAATCTCTCTCGGCTGGCTGGCTGTGGTCCAGAGCTCAGCCACTTGCTGTCTACCCTGAACAGACTGGAATAATATTAGGGCAGCCTGGAACCATCCAGATGAGTCATTGGCCTGTCCTGGGGCTTCTGGGCTTTGTTGGCCCTTGGAGAGAGCGACCAGAGCCTTAGGGAGGGAGGCAGATCCTGTGTCACCAGTGGTGGGAGTGCCCACAGGGAGAGGGCAGAGGGGCTGCGAGCCAGGCTGCCCAAGCCCCAGACGGCTCCATGCTGACTAGCGCTGTGCCCATGGGCAAGAGCCAAGCTTCCTGGGTCTGAGTTTCCGTATTTATAAAATGGGATGCTGGGGGTGCAATAGGGAGGATTAAGTCAGGGATGCACAACTGGCTTAGAGCTCAGTGTCTGGCATGGCCGGGTGCTGCCTGGGGCTTGTGTAGGTGGAGCCCTGGACAGAAAGCCCTACCCAGACAGCCTGGCCCTGTTGGGAGGGTCTGGGGGGACGCGGGCAACATTCAGCCAGACCCCACTGTGTGTCTCCAGCAGCAGTACCAGAACGGAGAGTCGGAGGAGAGCCATGCGCAATTTCTGAAGGCCCTGCAGAACGCCGTCACCACCTTCGTCAACCGCATGAAGAGCAACCACGTGCGAGGCCGCAGCATCACCAACGATTCGGCCGTGCTCTCCCTCTTCCAGTCCATCAACAGCATGCACCCCCAGCTGCTGGAGCTGCTCAACCAGCTGGATGAGCGCAGGCGTAGGTGCCTCCAGGCCACAGGGCCTTCTGTTGACGTCTCACTGCACTCGCTTGGTGAAGTAGGTGCCCTCTGGGCCAAGCACCATCAAGGCCCCCGGGGTTGTGTGAGCAGCTTCCCTGCCAGCCGGTCACTGTAGGCACTGGAAAGGTTTCTGGGGGTGGGGCTGTGGCTTCTCAAGAGTATGTCTCTGAGCCCTGGGCTCTGCAGGAGGTGGTCCAAGTGATGGAAAATGTCCCACCAAGCACGGGACAATCAGCTCAAGGAAGAATGCTTCTTCCTGCCCTCCTGGGAACCTGAATGCTAGCTGCGCCCTGTTGACAAGCACTCGGCTGGGCCTTGCTGTTTCCTGAGACCAGCCGGGCAAAGGCAGGCCTGGGCACCACCCAGGGCAGGAGCCCACCATTGGGCAGCCTGTGTTTCCATTCAACACCAAGGGCTCCCCGTTCTGCCCTCTCCCCACAGTGTACTATGAGGGGTTGCAGGACAAGCTGGCGCAGATCCGTGATGCCCGGGGGGCACTCAGTGCCCTGCGGGAAGAGCACCGGGAGAAGCTGCGCCGGGCGGCTGAGGAGGCCGAGCGCCAGCGCCAGATCCAGCTGGCCCAGAAGCTGGAGATCATGCGGCAGAAGAAGCAGGTGCGGTGGCAGCCCGGCTGTGGGGGCACCAGGGGTGAGGCGGGCCCTGACTGCTGCTCTGTGGCCCACAGGAGTACCTGGAGGTGCAGAGGCAGCTGGCCATCCAGCGCCTGCAGGAGCAAGAGAAGGAGCGGCAGATGCGGCTGGAGCAGCAGAAGCAGACCATCCAGATGCGGGCCCAGATGCCCGCCTTCTCCCTGCCCTACGCCCAGGCATGTGCCTGCAGCTCATCCCACTGCTCGTCTCGGGCAGCTGAGACCCGGCTCTGACAGTTGTCTCTTTTTGTCCCCAGCTGCAGGCCATGCCCACAGCCGGGGGCATGCTATACCAGCCCTCAGGCCCGACAAGTTTCCCCGGCACCTTCAGCCCGGCAGGCTCGGTGGAGGGCTCCCCCATGCACACCGTGTACATGAGCCAGCAGGCCCCCACCGCCAGTGGCCCCTACCCCAGCATGCCTGGGGCCGGAGCAGGTAATGGGGGCGGGCGGAGGTGCTGAGCAGCCAAGACGAGCCCTAGACCACTACCTTTTTCTTTTATTTTTATTTTGGCCTCATTTCATATTTACAGAAAAGTTAAACAAATGGTACAAAGAATTTTCCCGGTTTTCCAAATGTTAACATTTTACCACGTTTGTTGTCTCTCTTCACGTGTACACACACATGCCTGTTTCTTCCTTGACCCATTTTAGAGCGAGTGGCAGGCTTGATGTCCTCTCCTCCCAGAGGCTTCAGTGCACATTTCCTAAACCAGGACCCTCCTTGCGGCCTGGGCACAGGTACCAGACAGACCAGGAGCCACTGAGGCTGGGGTGTGACCTTGTCCACAGCCATGTTCGCCCTCACACGTTGTCCCAGTAACACACTTTGTGCCAATAGAAAAATAGGGTTGTATTCAACTCTCCTGACTTTGTCATTTCCTTTAGTCTGGAACGTTCCTCGGTCTGTCTTTGTGTTTGATGACATTGACTTTTTTTTTAATGAGGTAACATTGGTTTATAATATTGTATCAGTTTCAGGTGTACATCATTATACTTCTATTTCTGCGTAGATTACGTTATGTTCACCACCCAAATACTAATTACAATCGATCACCACACACATGTGTCTAATCATCCCTTTCACTTTCCTCCCTCCCCCTTCTCTGGTAACCACCAATCCAATCTCTGTCTCTATGTCTTTGTTGTTTTTATCTTCTACTTATGAGTGAGATCATATGCTTTTTGACCTTCGCCCTGTGACTTATTTTGCTTAGCATAACACCCTCAACATGACTGACTTCTTAAAGAGCACTGGCCCTTCGTCTTGCAGACCATGCGTTTGGGTTTGTCTGGTGTTCCATCAGTGTGACCTTCCAGGGCTGTGTTTTGGCTGGGTGGTATGGGAGCACATGCTGTTCTGTGGGAGGCACAGCAAGCCACTTTGTCCCGTCACTGGTGGTGGTAGCTCTGGTCACGTGGTTTGGGGGCTGCCGGATTTCCTCCCTGTAAAGTGACTCTTTTTCCCTTGGTAATCAACAAGTGTTCTGTGGGGAGATAGGACTTGCAAATATCCTTGTTCTTCTTAAATTTTCACCCACTACTTTTAGTATTTTTTCCTAATTTTTACCTGAACCTGTCATGCTTGCCAATAGTAACTATCTGACTCTGTCACTCCTGTGTTCAACTGTCTTCCCACTGTAAGGGATTGTCTTTTCCTTCTCTCCTGTTTATTCACTTGTCATTCGTGTCAGTACGGATTCGTTCTAGTCCAAGGTGATAATGCTTTACTCATTCCATTTATTTGGGTGCTCAGATTGTCCCAGGTGGGGCCCGGGGAGCCCTCGGGCTGGTTCCTGTGCCATCCTGACATGTCCCGCTGGTGTGCGGGTGCTTGCTTTCTGGGACAACTAGATCTTCTGTGTTCATCTTGTACTTTCTCAGCCCTGGTTCTTTTTAGCAGAGGATGGCGTTTGGACACCTGGATCTAGGTGCCAGGTGTGCTCAGTGCTTCCAGGCCCTCTCAGCAGACAGCTAGAAAACGTGTGGATCACACACACTGTGCATGCTTATATGCATGTGGACACGCACAGTGTACGTGCATTTGCACGTGTGGACATGCACACACATCTTTACCTGTGTGCATTAGAAACACAAGTTCACTCCTTTGACTCCAACAGCATCAGGGCTTCCTCCTCTTTCCATGTTGTGACTCCCTTCTCTGACAGTAAGGCTGCCTCCCGTCCTCGTCCTATTTGCCTGTTCATTCCTAGAATACACAGAAAGCAGCTTCAGGAAAGCCAACCCAGGCCACTGGGAGAGGTGCCCTGACCAGGTTACCGTTTGTCAGGGGTCCTGTGTCTGTAGCCTGAGGGCCGAGTCCAGACTCTGGGTTCAGATGTTACTAGGGTTAGTCTCCCCCACCCCTTCAGTGTCATTACGTTACTTGTTTGGAATTCAGTTTGGTTCATTTTTCTGATTTTGTTCAATTTTAAGGTTTCTTTCTCATCCCGATTGATTTATTTTCCTTTTGTGGGAATGTGAAACATGAACTTAGTTCCAAAAGTGACAACAAAAAGGAAAACTCAAGGGCTGCCCAGGTTAAGTTCGGTGCACTCCACTTTGCTGGCCTGGTTTCGCAGGTTCAGATCCCAGGCGCAGACCTACACCACTTGTTAGCCATGCTGAGGCAGCAACCCACATACAAAGTAGAGGAAGATTGGCATATATGTCAGCTCAAGGCCCATCTTCCTCACCAATAAAAAAGAAAACTCAAGTGACCCTGCCCCCCCGCCATCCTCCCACCCTCTCCTCCCTGACTGTCACCCTGCAAGGTCTCAACCTCATTCCTCTTTTCCTCCACAGATCCCAGCATGGTGAGTGCCTACATATACCCAGCAGGGGCCACTGGCGCACAGGCAGCCCCCCAGGGCCCGGCTGGGCCCACCACCAGCCCAGCCTACTCGTCCTACCAGCCCACTCCTACACAGGGCTATCAGGTAGGTGGGTGAGGCCACTCCCGCTCCCCTCCCCCCCATGAAGCCCATGCTCTGGGGCTCCCGGGCCCAGCCTTTCTCCTGTCTCACCCTTCCCTCCATAGAACGTGGCCTCCCAGGCCCCGCAGAGCCTCCCGGCCATCTCCCAGCCTCCCCAGTCTGGCACCATGGGTTACATGGGGAGCCAGTCAGTGTCCATGGGCTACCAGCCTTATGGCATGCAGGTGAGAGATGGCGGGGGTGGGGGGGGGCCAGGGTCCCTTGGCGAGAGGCTTGGGGAGCACTGTTGAGGCTCCACCCTTCTGTTCCCACCCCTACTTCTTCTCCACTGGGCTCTCCTAGCTGGTCGGCATTTTTCCAGGTCAGAAACAACCCCATTTATCTGGTTACAGGGCTCTTTTCTCAATGTCGGGGTTCATTTTACTCTCCACAGAATCTCATGACCACCCTTCCCAGCCAGGACGCCCCTCTGCCACCCCCGCAGCAGCCCTACATCTCAGGGCAGCAGCCCATGTACCAGCAGGTGAGCCTCTCCTAGTGCCGCCACTGTGGGTCATGACCCAGTGAGGGCCATCCTGTAAGCCAGCTCACAGGGGAGACAAGCTTGCGCTCGCGGCCCTCCTCAGGGTGGGGCTGTCCTGGGAAGAGCAGACAGTGCAGGCCAGGACTGCTTCTCAGCAGACAGAAGTAGGACGGAAACATACACAAGACATCTATAGATATCAAAACCACTCTACTACTTTAAAGCACAAGGCCGTGTCAGCTCAACTTTGTAGACATTAGTCAGGAAATCCTGGGGTCTGTGCTCTGCTAGGGACAAGAAGAGGAAAGGGAGCCCACAACAGGCTGGAAGGAGGGAGTCAGGCCTCCCTTGGTGCAGCCCAGGCTGGGCTTGATGGGACTGAATAGCCGGGATGAGGCCAGGAGGGAGTTTTAGAGAAGCCATTAGAGGGTGGGGAGGCTAGGGCCTGAGGAAAGAGGACCAATTGCCCCCGTGTGTCCCTGCCCCAGATGGCACCCTCAGGCGGCCCTCCCCAGCAGCAGCCCCCTGTGGCCCAGCAGCCGCCTGCACAGGGGCCACCAGCACAGGGCAGCGAAGCCCAGCTCATCTCATTTGACTGACCCCAGGCCGGGAGCTCATCATCCAGAGTAACACCGCAGTTCTCCAAACCCGCCGCCTCTGTCTCTAACTAGCCGTGCCCTCTCCTCTTTCCTCTTACCGCCCTGTAGTGTCCCTGCTCCGTGTGAGCGGGGCGGGGGGGGTCCTTCACCCTGGTCCCCCTCCCTCTTTCTGTCCTTGCCTGCTGGCTCTTCATCCCCCCTGGTCCCATCCTCGTCCCATCTCCCTGAGTTGGTCTCTGGCTTCTTTCCCCAGGGCTGAGCCTCAGGGAGGAGGCTGGGAGGGAAGGACCTTCTCTGAGAGGAAGGCCCCAGCCTGGTGGGTTGGGTCCCTCTGCCCCACACAACCCGTGCCCTCCCATCCCCACCCGTGAGACCACTAGTCTGTGACTAGTGTGGGTGCTTCCCAGAGTCCTCCAGTGTGGACCCTGGGCTGTCAGCAGGGGCGCCCCTGGCCCTCACAGGAAGGGTGGGGGCTTGTCTCCAGCTTCTCTGCTTTTGAGCTGTCCTCTCATCCAGTGCCCCGAATAGACGGAATGGATCAGCGATAATAAAATGTCTTTCAACAAGTGTCCGAGTGTCTGCTCAGAGGGAAGGTGCTGGGCAGCTGGTCCAGCTCTGGACAGCGGCGTTTAGGCGCATCGCCGTAGGCCAGCCTGTCCCCCACCCCAGGGTCAGCTCCACAGGCAGTCTCCATGGGTGGACCCTGGCCTGCCCGCAGATCCAGCTCTGCTATCTCCCTCCCTGAGATCGAGCACCTTGGAGCTGTGCCCTCCAGGGGACCTGCCCTGACTCCTGGGAGAGACTCACAGGGCCATGGCTCCAGTCTGACTCGACATCCAGTTAGAACTGTAGTCTAGAAGAAACGTTTAAGATGATACAGACTCACAGCTCCTCGCATCCAGAGTTCAGAATATTTCACACACCTTAAACACCCAAACCTGTGAGATGAGCCCAGCATTAGTTTTTCTGTGAAGGAACAGACTAGTTTAATAGGCATAGAGAGGCTACCTGAGCTCAGGTCAAAGGCAGGACTAGGATAACAGAAGGTGCTGGGCAGAGGGCAGCCCTGCTTCTCAGTTGGACTAAAGTTGGGGCTCTTCTCCAACCTTGGCTCTTAGAAAGTCGTTTGTGGCGTCGGGGACAGCTGGAAGAAAAGACGCCACTTGCTGCATATAAAGAGCAATGGCTCAGGACAACTCGCGGCAGATGCTGGCAGAAGGGCTGGGGAGGCCACGTGCCGGATGCCTGGGAGCTGGACTGGAAGGCTGGCAGGAGTGCAGAGAATTCGCGTAGTTGCAGACAGAATCCGGGCTTACAAATACTCTCCTCGCAGGTGACCTGCTAGCCCTTAGGACTCCGTCCATCGACCCCTTCCTGGCTCGATCACAATCCTAGCAAACGCTGTAAGCAGAATCCCGAGTCCTGCAGCCGAGACTCGCGCGGGCGCAGGACGCGGCCTCGCTCCCGGGGCAGCATGGACGTAGGGACACACGTGCTCCCGTAGAGGAGAAGCCCATGGGAAGGTTGCCCGAGGGCAGCGTGAGCTCCCCGCGCTAGGTAACCACGCGCGGCAGGGCGGGCGTGGCCCCTAGCGCGGACCTGTGAGAAGGGCGTTCGGGACCCCTTTGCCCGCCCTGCGGCAAAGGGAACGGCACGGGCCGAAAGCCGCCGCAGCGGACGATAGGCTGCGGCGGGGTCCCGACCGGTCCTCCCTGCCGACCGCCCGGGAGCCGGGCCCGCCTCCCCGACTCGGATAGAGCCTGGTGCCTCGGCCTTCTCTGGCCTCCGTTCGCCCCGCGAGGCGAGGGCCCGAGCTCTGCGTCGGCCCCGGGCCGCCGCCGCCAACGAGGCTCTGCGCCTGCGCAGCTCGCGGCCTTCTGGGTAATCTGGAGGAGCAAGAGAAGGCTGGCGTGAGGCGCGACTAGAGCGTCCAACTCCAACTCGTATGCTCGGCGGCCCCGGAGGCTAGAGCGTCCTCCCCCAGCTCGTATGCTCGGCGGCCCTGGCGGCTAGAGCGTCCTCCCCCAGCTCGTATGCCCGGCGACCCTGGCGGCTAGAGCGTCCCTCCTCCGGGGAGCCGCGTGTGACCTTCCAGCCCACGGAGCGATGCTGCCGGCGGCCGCTCGTCCCCTGTGGGGGTCGTGTCTCGGGCTTCGCGGCGCCGCGCTCCGCCTCACCAGGTACCACGGGCCGCCGAGGGCCGGCCGACCGGGCAGGCGGGCGAGCAGGGTGGGGGCCCTTGGCCAGGCACTGAGGGTGCAGATCGGGGCGGCGTCCGCGGGCGGCGGGCGGGAGGCCACCCCCGACTCGGCGGGTCCTGGCGGGAGTGGGGAGCGCGAGGGATCCCACGTGCCCACCCCCTAACCGCACGTGCCGCAGAGAGTGCGGGGGAGGCCCCGATGACCTTGGACTGGTCCCTGCCTCTCCCGGGGCCTCAGTTTCCCCCGCAGCCCGGTGACGTGATAGGACTTCCGTCAGTGGATCCAGCGTTCTGCCTCCAGGGGCCCCAGGTTGTGAAGGGTTTTGTGCAGCAAAATGCACTGAAGCGAATTTCTTAGTCCCGTGGGTTGATACAGTTCATTCAAACGGGAAACAACCTTGTGGGTAGCCTGTCTGCAAACAGTTGTGTGGATTTCTAATGCTATTTGAAGAACATACGGTAGTTGGGAATTCCCCTTGTTATCCATGTGGACCCTCCAGTCTGAGAACCCTGGGTTGGGACCTGAACTCATGGCACTTGGATGCCCGGTCTGCGTCACCCACCGTGCCAGTCAAGGCTGATGGTTCTGTGTGAACGGGGGGCTAGGCAACAGGTGCTGCGTGTGTGCGCCATTCGGCTGATGAGATGCAGCAGCCATCGACAGGGGGAGGCCCTCGCTGGTGCACCCCTGGATAACACCCCCAAGGAGTACCCCCCCAAGATCCAGCAGCTGGTGCAGGATATTGCCAGCCTCACCCTCCTGGAAATCTCAGACCTCAACGAGCTCCTGAAGGTACCACAGGGGCCTGGGCGCGAGGTCTGGGGCTCTTGTCCTGTTCCTGGTGTATTTGGGGAGTTGGGTAAACTGTCAGGAGTGTGCTCCCTGAGTGTGAGGATTGTGCCAGGGTTGTTATCCTTGAATGTGTTTGGGTGTGATGGCCAACTACTGAAACTGCTCTTCTCTGTCCCTGCAGAAAACGTTGAAGATCCAGGATGTCGGACTCCTGCCGGTGGGGGGCATGGTGCCTGGTGCTGCCCCTGCCTCAGCAGCAGCCCCCGAGGTGAGCCCAGGCTGCGGTCCTGTGCAGAAAGAGCTGTGTCTCTGGTGTTCAGTTCCCATCTTGCTTCCCGTCATGTGGCTGGATTTCTCTTGTCCCTTCTCTTGGTTCTACATCCATTAACATCCCCTGGAAATGTGTGTGTACTTCCAACTGTGGGCTCCCCTGCAGCCTCCCGGGACCTCCTCCCGCCAAGGATGTACAGGTCCCTACCCACATGGAGACCATGTTTCTAGTGGAGGGAAACTGACAGTGAGCCTAATGAGAGAAAAAAGAAAGAAATTATGTTGAATGGTAGAATGTTATAAGTGCTGTGGGAAAAAGGTAAGGGAGAAGCGTAAGGGGAGGGGAGGGCTACAATTCCAAGGGAGGAGCTAAGGAAAAGAGCTATAGGCCTTCCCGGCAGAGGGACTGCAGAGGGACAGCAGGCACAAGGGCCATGAGGCGTGTCCGGGGCTGGAGCAGAGAGCAGGGGAGGTGATGGGCAGCTCCATCCTCCAAGTGGCTGGGGCAGGTTTGGGTCTATGCAAGGAAACCAGCAGACTCAAAGCCACACACCAATTGCCGGGGGGGGGCAGGTTGCAATTTTTATTACAAAAAATCTCCACCTTATCCATAAGTAGAAATAATAACACGATTACCCATATACTTGTCACTCAGCTTCCATAATTACTAAGGTTTAGCCTCATTTGTTTCACCTGTCCTTTGAAGCTTAATTTCTGATCCGAAGTTTTCTCTTTATATGTTCCAGCACACGTCTCTAAAAACACAGGTATTTTCTCGTGGAGCCATGAGCTGTTTGCACAACAAACATCATTAGCAGCGATTTCCTATGCCATCCTGTTCAGCTTTTGTCACTAGTCTTAGACTTTCTTTGTAGTAGTTGGTTTACCCAAATCCAAACGATGTTTGTGTTGCATTTGGTCATTGAGTATCTTAAGTCTCTTAAAATTTGGACTTTAGCCCCCTTCCCCTAGCTGTCACCTACTGAGGAAACCAGGTCAGGGGTCCTGTAAAGTGTACCACCTTCCAGATGTGTCTGATGGTTCCACCAGCTTCACCGCCTCGCCCCCTCCATGAACTGGAAGGTGGCTTTACAGGCTGATAATATTCAGGCTGAACATTTGAGGCAAGGAGAAATAGAACTGCTATGCCATGTAATTTGTTGTCTGAACTGGAACACTTTTGAGGAGGAAGGAGGTGCTATTAATAATTGGGCAGCAGACCCAAACCAAGACTGCCCCGGGCTGTGGGCCATGTGGCCCTGCTCTCAGGGTGCTGCAGTCTTCACACGTGAGGGCAGGAGCTCCGTCACACCACGTCATCCTCTGGTTGGTCACTTGGTGAAGGTGGAGCTGCAGCTGGTTTTAATTTGTTGTTGGTGCATCATCTTGGGCTTGGCTGAGGACTGGAACGGCGCTGCTGTTTTGTGTCGTTATTTTATCTGCAGATCACTTTTGGTGTCACTCTTCCCTGTTTCTTAAGTCACAGTTTTTAAGGGATGAGGGAGCTTGAGTGTTGGGGGGAAGGGACGGGAGGCAGTTCAGAGCAGCCTCTGGAGGGATGGGAACGTTTCTGGGCGATGGAGTCTGTTCTGACTCCTGGAGTGCGTGAGGGAGGGAAGCATCGGGAGGTTAAGAGGTGAACCAGTTGGGCAACTTGAGCCTGTCTGGCCCAGCGCGGCCTCCTGCTGGGATGGGGGGCTTTGCCGGGCCGTTGGCCTGGGCCTTGCCCTTGGGGTTACAGGATGGGGCGGCCCAGGAGCGAATGTGCTTGCTTCACCCCATCCTTTCTCACTTGGCCGCCCACTGTCCCCCTCCGCCAGGTGGCAGAAGAAGACATCCCCAAACGAAAAGAACAGACACATTTCACCATCCGCCTGACGGAGGCAAAGCCTGTGGACAAAGTGAAGCTGATCAAGGAAATCAAGAACTACGTCCAGGGCATAAACCTCGTGCAGGTGTGGCTCTGTGCACCGCATGGTCCTCTCCCGCCGTCACTAACACCCCTGGGGCGGGTTTGGTGTGGCAGCCCAGGCCCAGTGTCTGACTCTGCTCTCTGGCAGGCGAAGAAGCTGGTGGAGTCCCTGCCCCAGGAGATCAAAGCCAATGTCGCCAAGGCCGAGGCCGAGAAGATCAAGGCAGCCCTGGAGGCCGTGGGTGGCACCGTGGTTCTGGAGTAGGCCGGCTCAGAGGACTTGTGGACAGGGGTCCCTGGGACCCGGGCGAGGCGCTACCCGTTCCACCCCAGCTCAGGCTCGGTGGACAGATCGGCCTCGGAGCAGAACTGCGGACCGGCACCACGTGGCCAACTCCATTCTGGGACAGACGGATGGACCTACTGAGGTGGAGAGGGTGGGGCGGCTGCTGCCTGTGCGAGCACGGGGATGACAACTCCAGAAGCCTCAAGGAGTTAGCACGTGCTCCCCTGGTGGCCGCTGAGAAAAATACATTGTTCAGGCGCCGTGTCTGTGGAGTGCTGTGTCGAGTGGGCCAGTGGGATGTGAGGTCTACAGGTGATCGTCCGATCAGCTGGGTCCTCCATGTGCAGAGACCCCCACAGCACGTGGCGTCCCACAGGCAGCACGGTGGGGGTCCTGCCTGGGGGCAGCAGGCGCTGCATGGCTGATAGCAGATCTCCCAGGAACTGGGTGTGGGGCGCTGTGAAATGCCCTGTTTTTCACGTACTGGCAGTCTAGCAGGAATGTGTCATGTGCTGGGCTAACAACACAGCACTGGCCGCATGAACAGACAGTCTTGGAGCCAGCAGTGCAGTCTCCTGCCCAGCCGGGCGGGCGGGCGATGATGTGTGTACCCTAGAACAGCACTACAGCCCTGCGAGAGGCTGCTTGGCCAGTGGGAGGAGAGAGGTCCACGCTTTGCCACCCTGCAGCAGTTGGGAATGTCAGCTCCTGTTCCCATGGGGCCCTTAGAGGGGCTCTGGCGGGGCTGGGCCCCAGGGGGCTGGGTCATGGAGCCGGGAGGGAGGTGAGGGAGGTGGCCTGGTGCCAAAGTATGGCATTTACAGAGGGTGATGGCCACCTGAGGCTGCAGGCCCCACCCAGTGCCTGCTGAGCAAAGGCAGGCCTGGGGTGCTGCTCTGAGGACTTGTGGATTCCTTCCTTGGCTGGCCCTTGGCAGGAGGCTGATGGGCATTTTGAGCACCCACTCTCGGGAGGCAAGTTTCCTGTGACCCAGGGGGGGTCCACACCCTCCAGCCTGTCTCCAGGTTCTGTCCCCGCGCCCCCTCCCTTGGCCCTGTTGGAAGAATGACTTGCAAAGTCAGCTCTGTGGGACCAGAATGGGGCACTGTGTGTCTGAGAGTGCTGCCCTCTGGGTGGGACCACAGGGGACAGGCCTGGGGAGCTGGCAGGCTCCCAGGTGGGCTCATTCACCCCCCACACTGCCTAAGGGCCCTCCCCAAGAACATGCTCTCCTGTCCATCAGCAGATCTCTGGGTGTGCCCTCCCTCAGCAGAGGTGACTGCTGGGCCACCTGTGCTGAGTGTGGCCTCCTGACCCGGCTGCCTTTTCCCAGGGGAGAAGAGAGTGGTCTGAGCTCAGGGACAGCACCCAGCCCAGGCCTCCAGGGTCACAGGCCCTTCCACCAATGACCTGGAAAGTCGGCTTGTGTTCTGAGCCCCTTCATCTTTCTGAGGGAGCCGGGGTGATGACCCCACCCCAGGCTGATGGGGCCCTCTGCTCCATCCTGGACTTGCTGGGGGTGGCTGCCCAAAGGTGGGATGATCCTACACCTTGGGGGCCATCAGGCCACCTCATTCCATCTCGCTTACACCAGGCTAGGACGGTGGTTGGACAGTGTCCATTTGGTGCCTTCCACCCGACCTCACAGTCAGACACCTGAAGGTACTGAAGACCCTGGCCCAGGCCTCCTGATGGGGGTCCTGGCCCCGACAGCTTCCCTTGACCTGCTCTGGCCTACAGATGGCCCATAAAGAAGTATCTCAGACCTGGGAATAGGTGGAGGGTGCCCCTGGGGCTTGCCTGGGTCTCTGGGGCCCACTTGGCCTTGGCTCCTAGGCTCAGCGCTGGGAGGTGGGTCTGCTGTGCATCCTGAGTTGCAAGACCTTACAAGATCCCGTCAGATCCTAATAGAAATTAGCATTGTGTGTCTCTGTCCAGGATGATGAAATGGTCACAGAGAACACAGCAGAGGGAGATTCAGAGCTGACTCAGGCCTCTCGCCCCCACAGACCCCCCCCCCAATTCAAGGGCCCCTGGTGTCTGCCAGGGCAGCCATGTGGCTCTGTCCCCCCTGCCCAGGCACCATGAGGAAATGTGCAAATACCAAAGAACAGACACCAGGTCCCACCCGAGAGGCCTGACTGGGCAGCCCTGTTCTCCAGGGCCCAACCTCCCTGTCACCTGCTCAGGCTCAGGCACACATCTTTGTGATCCATTTGAGAAGTGGGGAGTCCTTGAGTTCCCCTACCTGTAGTTTGTAAAATCCACGTTTTTCTTGAAAAGGGTGCTCCAGTCTTGTGCATTTCCTGTTTTCCAGAATTCCTCCCACATTTCTGACTGCTGTTTCACAGCATTTCCAGTTCTCTGCCCTGCGGCTCTTTACATTTTTTTTTTTTTTAAATCTCTTCAGTTCCCGCTCCTAACCCTCTGGACCCTGCCGTTCCCGATCTGGGGATGGTCATTCCAAGCAGTGAGCACTGGGGTTTCCCTGCAGCAGCAAGTTCAGGACACTGTCTCGCCGATGGCCTTAGTGAGGAGACAGCCCCCTGGCCCCTTGGGTTTGGCCCCCTGCTCCCTGGGCTGTTACGCAGACTTGGGAGTTTCTGTCACCTCCACTTCACCGAGTTGTTTGTCAGGAGCCCACGATGTTGCCCTGGGCTGATCGCAGACTGGGACATCTTGGTTTACTCTGAATGAGACCCAGTCTTGGAGGGGGAGTGGGCTCAGATGACGCTACTTTCCGTGGGACCCTGGATAAGGAGGCCGCTCCTCCCACCTCGTCACAGTTGGGTCTGTTAGCTCTAGGTTTTTAAGCAAAGTGCTACTCTGTGAGTCTCTTGTGTATTTGGCTGTGAAAGCCATCTCACTGTTCAGGGACACATTCTCACATTTCCTTGTGGAGAGTTGGTAGGTCTTGCATCCCCTCCTCTGGTTTCCTCCAGAGAATTCCTGTGGCCCCTCCCCCACCATGTTGTTTCCATCTGGTTTGCATCTGGCGTCTTTCTCAATACAGCCCTCCCTGCTTTCAGATAAGGCGTGCTACCCTCGTGGCTAACACTCCACCAGCCTGACACCATGTCTGTGGCCAGCTGTTCACTTCCCCAACTAATGACCTCAGGGGTCAGGGGACTCCTGGGGTTCTAGAAGACAGTCTCCTTGGTCTCCAAGTGGCTGCTCTAGGCCAGTAGACAGTGGGGTTTGCTGGTGCACCTTATGCTCTGACACAGCTAGAGAATCGCTGGTGCTCAGAGGCCAGGACTTGTTATTCAGGGTGCTCAGTGGGTTCCAGGGACTGGGAGTTTCCCCAGTGCCCCTCACCCTCCTCCCTTGGTTGGGGGCTGAAGTGGCCAAGTTGGGATTGCAGGACATGCGTTCTTCCATGGGGAGGGGGTCTCTGGCTCTGCCTCCTCTGAGATCAGAAGCTGCCCTTTGCAGAGACCCCTGGGTCCCTGTCCTCAGCGGCCCTGGGGACTCGGATTTCACTTTGCCCCGCAGGTGCGCTTCTGGGCAGGCAGCACACCTGCACTTCCTGTTGTTTGCTGGGAGGTGGGATGAGCGTTAGAACCTACGCACAGCTGGGCGTCTCCTGCTGGGGCCGGGCGGGGGCGGGCAGCCTGCCGATCGCTCCGTCCCAGGACCCTGAGCCCCCACAGTCCAGAGCCCCGCCTCCTGGGCCTCCTCCAGTGTGGCTGCCTGGAGCTGTCTGGGCCGAAGGCCTGAGGCTGGACTTGCCGGGAGCTCCGGGTGGGGGTGGGGTGTCTGCGGGGCGGCCAGTCTCTCAAAATTGCCTTTTGCCCTGTTTTCCTGTAATGCACAGGCTGGTCCAAGAAGGTTTTCTGCTACCTCTAGCAGCTGCATGTGTCTGGGCGGACCCCCAGGCGTGCGCGACGGGGCTGGGACCCGGGGCTCAAGTTCAGGCCCGCGGCTGGGGCGGGGAGTTAGCGGGAGGCCGGCCTCCGGGAGGGGTGGGGGCTGGCAGAGCGCCTAGGCCGCTGCTCGGCCGTGACCTTCGGAGACGTGCCCTGGCCGTGGGGGTGGCCGTGGGGGCGGGCCGGCGCAGGATGGGGAGGGGCTCCAGGTTTCTGTGAGGAGTGGGGGAGGCCCAGCCAGCAGGCTCCCTGGAGTCGACGCGACCAGCGCCCGTAGGCGCCCCGGAGGCGGCTCGGTGGAGCTCTTCCGGCTTGGTCGCTCGGCCGCGGCCGCTTTAAGGCGGGGGGCGGGCCTTCTCAGGCCCCGCACCCTAGCGTCCCGCCCCCTGGTCTGTGCGGGCGCATTGGCTGCTCCTGGCGCGGGCGCGGGCGGCGCTTTGAACGCGGGTCGGGGGTGGCGGCGTTGCGCCGGGGGGTGGGCCGGGGGTCAGGGCCTGGGGTCGAAGCCGAGGCCCGGGACGGGACGGGGGTAGCGGTCGAGTCGGGGGCGGCCGGGGCAGCTGGCGCTCCTCAGCGTCCCGGGCCATGGCGGCGGAGGCGCGCGTGTCGCGCTGGTACTTCGGGGGGCTGGCCTCGTGCGGGGCCGCCTGCTGCACGCACCCGCTGGACCTGCTCAAGGTGAGGGCGGCGCGCGGGCGGGGCGGCCGGCGGGGCGGAAGGGCACCGGGCCCTGCGCCCACCCAGGCCGCCAGCCCGGGCAGCCGGTGACCAGCGCGCCCGCGCCCATCGGCACCGACCGGCCTGGGCCTGGTCTGCCACGAGGGCTCGGTCGGACCTGGGGCCACCTGGCCCGGGACTTGCGGGGACGTCGGTCCACGGCCGCCTCCCGGAGACCCTGCATGGAGGGGCGGGAGGCGGCTCCCGAGGCTCTGCCACCCCCGGTGTGGAGGTGCCCGGCGTCCCAGCCGGCTCCCGGTTGTTGGCGGGCCGCGTTCCAGCCCCAGCTCTGTGCTGTACTACCTGTGTGACCTTGGTCTCTCTGGGTCAGTTTCCCTTGTCAGTTTTGCTCTTTTGAGGACACTCCTTCTGCTTGGGCACAAGTCGAGGGGTGGTTCTTTGGGGCGCACGGATGTTGACACCTACAGACGTGCAGTGGTTCTAGAACACCCAGGGCGTGGACCAGGCCGCCCCCTGCCTAATGGGTGCCCGTCACACGGGGAGATGGATGAGGGATGTGGCCTGGGTGAGTGGGGTGACCCAGGCACCCCAGCTTTTGGCTGCTTCCCCCTGGACTTGGTGGGCACGTGGGAACCATGGGCCCTGTGTGCATGCAGGTCTGCCCTTTGAGGGTGAACGTTTCTCTGAGCTAGAAGTATTCACTCTTACATTTTTTCAAAAAATGCTTGTGGGGCAGAATAACACAGAGCTTCCCTTGTCTCCCAGGCCTAGCGAAGGGGGGTTGTTTTCTGACCTTTTTTCACCACAAAGAACAGGAAAAGGCCAGAAGTACAAAATATAGTCTGCCCAGGGGCCCTGCCCCAAGGAGCCTGGGCTGGGGGTGTGATGTGGGCAAAGGGCAGCCACCTGCCCCCCACCTTAACCCCCACTCAGAGCAACCTGCGCCCCACACCGGCCCCCCCGGGAGGGATTGGCACCTATCCCTTGGGCTGATCTGGAACCTGGCCAGGCCCCCTCTGCCTGAGGGCATCTCTCTTTCAGCAGGCTTCTTCCTGAAAGGAGAAGATTGGTTTCTCTAGTTAGTAGAAATGTTTGCCCTAGTCAAGGCAGGATTAGTGGATGTGGAGGGGCCGAAGCTGTAGCTTCATCGGCCTGAGACCTGGCTGTCCTGGGAGAGGCCAGGCCTGAGAGGTGGCCTGACAGAGCAGGGCCAGGCCTGCAGGGTGCTCTGACCTCTAGAGAGCAGGGGTAAGTGGACAAGAAAGTCCTTTTTGGTTTGGGGAAAGAGGAGCCCGTCCCTTGGCTGTGTTGTTTTACCTTCCCGATGTCAACACAGGTCCCCCTGCCCACCCCCACCTCTCTGGGGCCCTGGAGGGTCAGGCTTGCTGTTTCTGACCAGGGATGGGCACAGCTTCCATGGGCCCTGGGAGCCCTGCCTGGCCTGACTGGAGTCACCTGTCTCTTGTCCAGGGCTCCTTTGGGCATTTATTGCTCTCCGTCCAGCCCCCCCGGTGCTGTTTTGCTGCAGAACGCTGCCAGGAGGGGGTCAGAGGAGGCAGGCAGCACTCTGGCCCAGAGAGCATGTGACTGTGTGCTGGGGTTCAGAGGGCAGTGCTGGCAGCCATAGAGGCCAGCCTTGAAGGGAGGCCTTGGCCAGGGTTTTTACCTCTTAGCGTGGTCGTTGAAAAAATTATTTTAAAGCTTGATCTCTCCTTCCTCATGTCCTGACCCAGTCCTCACAGTCCCTGCTTCTTGCCTGGACGGGGCTGCTGCCTGCGTGGCCACCCTGCCGCCAGGCCCAGGGCCCTCTGTCCTGTCCGGCTTGGCTCACACAGCGGGAAGACATCACTCATGTCGCTGAACTGTGCATGAGGGCCCTCTCCATCCCTACCCACTTTTGCTGCCCCACCATCCCAAGCCCCCTGAGCAGGGATGGGACAGGGGAGGGGGCGCACCCACTGAGTTCCTTAATCCTCATAGCACATGGAGAGAAACTGAGGCACAGGAGGTCAGTGACCAGGGCTAGACAGAGTGGTGTGTGCAGAGATGGACTCCGAGGTGGCCATCTGGTGGCTCTCCCAGGAGTGCCCTTCCCCGTTCCCCACCCCCTGAATTCCCACCTACCTCTTTGGAGTCTCCCATGTTCCTTCAGTCCCAGCTCCACACTGAGCTGGGTGCCCTTAGGAGACCTCTTCACCTCCCTGTGCCTCAGTTCCTGTCCCTAAGTGGGGTGATAGCACTTGGCCCACAGGGTCATTGCGGGAGTGTAAAGACGGTAGACTGTGGGAAAGGGCTCGGAGCAGAGCTGGCCTGGGCGGGCCAGGGCTGCTGCTCTGAGCAGGTGTCCCTCCCCACAGGTGCATCTGCAGACGCAGCAGGAGGTGAAGATGCGCATGACGGGCATGGCGCTGCAGGTGGTGCGCTCTGACGGCATCCTGGCGCTCTACAACGGCCTGAGCGCCTCCCTGTGTAGACAGGTACCTCCGGGCTCCCCACCTCCCAGGGGGGTGGGGGGGTGGGACTCTTCTGCCTCCCAAGGCTGCCCTCCTCGTTAGGGGCTGCCTTAGGTTCCGGTCCCAGACGCCACACTCTGAACCCAAGCAGGCAGAAGGGACGGCTGATGTCCCCCAGGCCTGGACTCAGACGCAGCCACACCATCTACCCACTTTGGGTGCCCCGTGGGCATGGAAGCGACTTACTCCTTTTCAAGGCTGCCTAGGAGGAAGGAACCACAGGCCCGGGAAGCCAGAGACCCCTGAGTGGGCCCAGGGCATGGTGGTGTGAGGTGTGCTTCTGCTTCCATGGGGTCAGCCCTGCTCTCACAGCTGGCCCAAGACCTCTACTCACAGATGAGGAAACTGAGGCCCGGGGAGGGAGAGAGGAAGGTGTAGGGCTCTGGACACAGCCAGCCCCGGGTTTGCAAATTGGCTTAGCCGCTTGCTGGCTGTGTGGCCTTGGGAGGGTTCCTTGGTGTCCCTGTGGTCCATGAAGTGATGACCATGCACCAGGAAGGCTGGGGTGGGGAGGGCCGAGGTGTGCAGGGCATGCCCAGCGTGGTCCCCCGACCTGCACACTCTGAGCTGGGCCCCTTCTCCCCCAGATGACCTACTCACTGACTAGGTTCGCCATCTACGAGACTGTACGGGACCATGTGACCAAGGACAGCCAGGGGCCCCCACCCTTCTACAAGAAGGTCTTGCTGGGCTCCATCAGCGGTGAGCAGCCAGTCAAGTGGGGGTGGGTGGGGGTGAGTGGACACCACCAATCATCACATGTTGGCTCTGGGGTCTGTCACCCCAGGTTGCATTGGAGGCTTTGTGGGGACTCCCGCGGATATGGTCAACGTCAGGTCAGTGTGGTCGCCCCAAGGTCAGGGTCTTTCCTGTCCCCTGACCTTGCTCACTCACTGGGGTCTGCAGTATTTTCAGCCTGCAACAAGCCTCTCAGATTTTGGAGTCCTGGGCATTGTCGTGGGGGTGCCACTGAACCTGTGGTGGGGCGGCCCTGGGTGGGGCCAGCTGCTCACTGCCAGAGCAAGCCCCCACTGCCTCCGGGGGTCTGTGTGGGCCGTGTCTGGCCCCCTGCCAGCCCCCTGAACCAGCATGGTTGTTTCAGGATGCAGAATGACATGAAACTTCCCCAGAATCAGCGCCGAAAGTGAGTAGCGGGGCCACGTTCTGCTCTTGGGGTGTGGTGGGTGGGTGTTGGGGGCCCAGGCCAGGAAGACCCGGGAGCAACTCTGCTGGGACCCAGCTGGGATTCCAACAGGCCACATCGCCTGTGGGGTCACCTAGAGTGGAGCGAGGGCAGCTGACGGATCTTGGAAACATATCACGCAGTCTGTTCTGATATTGTGATGGGACCTCCAGGACTTCTGGATTCTTCCTTTATGGGAGGAATTGGACTGGGGGGTGGGCTGAGGGCCGTCTCTCTCCTCCTCTTTTCTTGCACCTTGCATGTGTTCGCATGGAGAATGGTCAGAAATTTAAGTTTTGGCCTTTAAAAGGGTTTGGCAGTTGAGATTTTTTTCTTTTGATAAAAATGCCATTTTTCATGAAGTCTAAGACACTATCGATTCTAAAGCTTTGTTTCTGGACTGACGTTGCAGTTAAACTCCAGGCAGGGGCATCAGTCAGTTAGGGGTGAAATGGGGTTCCACTGGAGTCCGTTGTCCCCTTTCCAGCCAGAGCGAAAGCCATGGTTAGGGGGACTGAGTGAATGAGGTGGGAGGGGGCCAGGCAGGCTGTCCCATCCCCCTACTCTCCGTAACAGGCCGCAGACAGGACCCGCCTCAGGGCTGGCAGCCCCCCAAAGGGGCGGGTGCCCAGGTGTTTCATATGGGAGTCGGGGGGATCTTCAGGTGCTGAGGTCCCCTGAGCGGGGAGACCACTCTGAGCTGTTGGAAGAGGTCTTGTCCCCTGGCCCCAGCAATGCTTCTTAGAGAGCCTCGTGGTCTATGATGGGGGCCTGGGGAGGACCCTCCCATGGGAGCTGGTGGTCAGGGAGAGCCTCACATGGGCCTGTTCTGTGTCCCCTGGCAGCTATGCCCATGCCCTGGATGGCCTGTACCGCGTGGCCCGTGAAGGTGAGAGGAACAGGCCCTTTGCATGGGGGTCCTGGGGCCCGAGGAGGTGGGGGGCAGGGAGCCCCGTGCAGGGCCTGGGGGGAGGCCTGAGGGATCTGGGCCGGGCGCCCAACCTACCTCTCTCTCCGGCAGAGGGCCTTAAGAAGCTGTTTTCGGGCGCGACCATGGCCTCCAGTCGAGGAATGTTTGTCACCGTGGGCCAGGTAGGGCTTCTGCTCAGAGTGGGGCTCTTGGGGCAGCATCCGGAGGGCCCGGCTCAGCTCTGAAGAAGCCCCAGAGGAAGGCAATGGCACGGGCAACAGGTGGGGGCTGGAGAGGTGGGCACAGGAGGGTCAGGTGTATGACCTTGGGCAGGCCCGGCCCTGTCTGGGCCTCGCCTGTCCACCCAGGCGCAGTGACCGTGCAGGTGACCTGCAGAGCGGGTGCTTGGTCAATCCAGATGGTGTCACTCTGGGCATCTGTCTGCTGTCCCCAGAGCTGGGGGACGTCATGAGGCCTGACGTCCTGCTGCCCCCACAGCTGTCCTGCTACGACCAAGCCAAGCAGCTGGTCCTTAGCACGGGGTACTTGTCCGACAGCATCTTCACGCACTTCGTCGCCAGCTTCATCGCAGTGAGTGCAGGGCGTGGCGGAGGGTGGTCCCTGACCAGCCCTGGGGGCTGAGGGCGCCCGGAGTGAGGAAGGAGGCTTTGGGGGTCTGGTGGGTGCTCCTCTTGGGCTGCATAAGGGGGTGCCAGGGCCCCAGGGAGGAGCCTCATGGGTTGCCCAGTGCCTGGGCCAGGACAGTTCCAGGTGTTCCCCTGCGGCCCTGGGTCCTGCAGCCCTCTGCAACCCACTGTCTCCCGGGAGTCCAGGCCAGGGGATCTTTCCGGAGCAGGCCTGTGGGGAGGGGATGAGGGTGCCGCACGCCCTGCCTGGCAGGCCCACTGGTGACCAGCTTCCCCTCCCCCCAAGGGTGGATGTGCCACATTCCTGTGCCAGCCCCTGGATGTGCTGAAGACCCGCCTGATGAACTCCAAGGGCGAGTATCGAGTGAGTGGGGGCCGCAGGTGCCAGCCCCCTCGAGAGCACAGGCCCGGTGGGTGGGATCCCGTCCTGCTGCTCCTGGGCTCAGTGGCCGGGTGAACCCATGTCCTCGTCTCAGGATGTGGACGACCCCTTCCAGTCCGTGACTGCGTCCCTCCCAGTTGCCGTCCCCACCCGGCCTCGGAGCAGCCTTTGCCCCTGTGTGTTTTTAAGTCAGATTCTTTGACACATTAACGGAGACAGCTGCTTGCTGCGGTCAGTGGAACGCGGTGAGGCGCCTCTTGAAAGTCGGCGGGCCCAGTGACCACTTGCCTGGGGCTCCCGCCACCACACATGGTGTCTTCTGTGTCTTGCCAGTGCCTGGGGCCCTCCCCCTGCTCTTCTCCCCGATCGCATCTGTGAACACCCCCACAGCCCAGTGGGTCAGCCTACCCCTGGGGGGGCGCCCTGGCCGCTTCTGGTTTCGCTGCATCAGGGGGTGGGCGGCCTCCTGTGTTCACCTGAACATTCCAGGCCACTCTGCAGGGCCGTCGAGGTCACAGCACATATTGGTGTGCAGGGCCACTGCCTGGCGCTGAACAGAGAGGTTTTAATTTGTGCCTTTCGAGGGAGAAGCAGCTTTTCTTTTTATGGCTTTGTCTTGTGTTTTCTGCAGGGTGTTCTCCACTGCGCCATGGAGACCGCGAAGCTCGGGCCGCTGGCCTTTTACAAGGTTGGGCAGGGGCTGGGCGGGGCGGGGCGGGGCTGGGGGTCCCTCCTGGGCCCTTTGCGCTTCCACGTCCCATTTCTCCTCTCTCTGCCCAGGGCCTTGTGCCTGCCGGCATCCGCCTCATGCCACACACCGTGCTCACGTTCGTGTTTCTGGAACAGCTTCGAAAACACTTCGGTATCAAAGTGCCATCCTGACGGGGCCGTGGGAGCAGGCTGGGCTGTGCCTGGCCCCCCGCACCGGGCTCTTCCAGAGTCCGGGAGGCTCACTGGACCGAGCCCACCTCCAGCTCCCACCCTCCCTGGCCCAGGACCTCCCTCGGCCGGGCTCCTGCACCCACCAAGCCTTCCTGGGCCGGAACTCATTCCACTGACCTTCATCCTTCCAGCCCCCATCTGCCCACCTCAGGTTCTGCCCACT
Source organism: Tapirus indicus (assembly GCA_031878705.1). NCBI lineage: Eukaryota > Metazoa > Chordata > Mammalia > Perissodactyla > Tapiridae > Tapirus > Tapirus indicus. The sequence goes on from CM062932.1 coordinate 59,515,168, forward strand.
TGGGGTTCTAGCCGCCCTCCCTGCTTTCTGATGACCCACTCGGGGGGCAGGCTGTTCCAGGCTTTCTGGGCTCTGGAGTCCCCTGCCCCTTCTTCTCCAGCCCTCGAGGTTTCTTCCGTTCCTGTGCAGTTGCCCAGGGCTCCCAGCACCTTCTTCCAGCAGCTTCCATCGAGGACCTGGATGGCAGAGTAGGGGGCTTGCCCACCACATTACGTGTGCGCACGTGTACTTTTTTCTAAGGAGAGGGACCATAGCTTTCATGACGTTCTCAAAGGTAGCTGTGCCCCCCACAGCTCCTGGGCCAGTGACAAATGATGCAGGAGCAGAGTATGAATGCCCAGGAGGGAGGATCTGAGTGCGTGACCCGTGGGCACCCCGGCAGCAGGCCAAGTCCCTGCCCACCCCTCCTGTGTCCAGCAAACCCCCAGTTGCTTTAACAGTTAGTTTCGCCAAAACCTCTCAGCGCCAAGAGGCTGCTGCTGTCTTCAGGGAGTGTGCAGTGTCCCTCACCCCGTCCGCGCCTCTCCTCCCAGCTCCTTGGGCAGAGGTGGGCTGTGGTGTGTCCTCAGGGGCTCCTCTGTGTGGATGGCAGTCACCCACAGGCACCCAGCAGCTGATCAGCCAGAACACCACCTGGGCTGCACTGCCAGAGCAGCCTGTCCCCCCACAAATGAGGCTGGGGGCTGCGTCCACCTGCCTCCCTGGGTCTCTTGGGCACTGTGCCCCCACCCCAGCAAGGGGCTGCAGGCCCACATCACTGCAGGGATGCTAATAAAGGATGGTGAACTGCCCTGTGTCTGGTCCCTGCATCCAGGCTGCTCGTTGTCCAGGGGCCGCGAGACCCCCTCGGCACCCTCCAGGGAGGGCTCTCAGGTTTATGGGGGGATGGGCCCAGAGGGAGAAAGAGGCCACAGCCCTGGCGGGCTACATTGGGCTGGCCTGTGGGCAGAGGAATTGGAGGGGCTGGGGTGGAGCAGCCCAAGACCAGTGCGGGGCGGGGGAAGGGGTAAGGCTGGGGTTGGGCAATGCTGAGTTCCTGGTCTAGGTCACCATGGACCCCACAGGGCCACCCCTTCCCAGCAGGCACCTGGGTGCTGCAAGATCCCCCCGGGTTTGAGAGTTCTGAGCTGGGTTGGCCAGCCTCCCTGGGGCTCCCCTCTCCTGGTGATGGGAGGTGCCCCTTGAGTCAGATCCTGGGCTCTTGGGTGCTGTCCCCTTGTCCAGCAAGCCCAGAAGGGGCTATGGAGACCCTGGTTCTCTGGACTGCAGACCTTCAGACAGACAGGCTGGGGCAGGAGCTGATGTGGGTACTGCCCTGAGGCTTTTTGACATCCCAGGACAGGTGAAAGCTGCCCGGGGCCTCTTGCTGCTCCAGTCAGGGCTCAGGACAGACGGACATTCTGTGGGTAGCTTCTTCAGACGACGATCTCACACCTAGTCCTGCAGCAAGGAGGCTTTATTATGGAGAATTTCGAGCGTGTGAAAAATGGGATTTTAGACAGTGGTGATGGTTGCTCACCTCTGTGAATATACAAACATATATATATATAAATACCACGATATAAATATATAATTTTAATTATATATAACAACCACTACACCTCCATAAAGCTGTTATTAAAAAAACAACAGGCTGGCACCCACGTGCCCACCCCAGCCTTGGCGGTGAGCACCCACCAAGCCCTCCGTGTCCTCCACACCCCACAGCCTTCCCCGCCCACTGGATTATTTGGAAGCAAATCCCAGACATCATGTTTATAGAGAAAGACTTCAGCACATGTCTCAAAATAGTCTTTCAAAAATTTTAACATAACTACGATAGTAATTCATTATTTGTAAAAAACCTAGCAGTCAATCTTTACTACGGTCAGATTTCCTGGGTCACCACGTGCGTGCTGCCGAGTTGGTTTTACTTGAACTGGAGTCCAGCTGGAGTCTCCAACTCAGTGTCTTGGTTGCCAGCGTCCCCCTTTCCCTCCCTGTCCCTTTTCTGCAGGTCCTCTGCAGGGTAAGCTAGGTCCTTGATCCTGCTGCCTCTCCTATCAGATTTGGCCTTTTCCTCTGTCCTTAAATTTCCTAAAACCGGCAGATAGTTCTGGATTCGTGTCCCGTTTCTGGGCAACAAGCATGGTGTCTGGAGCCTCAGGGTCTGGCTGGGGTTTGGAGGTAGGCAGGAAGCAGCTGTTGGCCTGGAAACACACAGAGGATGGAACCAGACTTCCAGGATCCTGGGCGGGGGCGCAGGGGGCTGCGGAGACGCACCGGGAGCCTGGCTGCAGCCCTGATGTGCCAGGGACTGGCCTGGCTCGGTGGGTGCGTCCGAAGAACCCCCTGGGCAGAGTGTGCACATGCAGGCCCAATTCTGGGAGGTTTAGGGCCTGCGCAGAGCCCTGAATGCACGGGTTGGAAACACACCCCACCCCCAGGTGGTTGGGGTGAGGTGAGTGAATATGGTCATGGGGGAGGCTGCTGCTTCTCTTGGACCCCAGTCGAGTTGAAAAGCCAGCAAAGTCCAGAAACTTTGGCCACTCAGGGGCAATGTTCCCTCTCCTGGCAGCTGCTTCGACTTGGAGCAAGGCATGGTCTCCCCCGCTGTGAAATGTGCCCAGAGCAAGCCACTATGTTGGCATTGCACCCGCCTCCTCCCCGCCAGGCCCGTTTCTGCAGTGCCTCCCTGGATGGGCTGGAGGGGAGAAAGTGCCCCGTCTGGTTTGGCAGGGACAGGCCTGGCAGGGGATCACTGCAGGACAGGGTGCAGAGGGCGGAGTGGGAGGGACACTAGGCAAAGCTCCTGCCCATCCACCCTCCAGAGAGGCCATGGCTTCCTGGGATGGGCGCACAGGTGAAATGGAGGTGAACCCGGGGCAGCGGGAAGGTCTGGGGGATGGCGTGAAGGCTCGGTCCTCTCCTGGGGATTTTTCTTTTCAGGGGCTCCACCATCCCTCATCTGTGTGGGGTCAAAACCAGCCTGGGGGTGTGAGCCAAGCGCGGGCCGGCCCCAGCCTCTGTGCGAGGAGGGCTGGAGCAGAACTTCGGTAAGTGCCAGTTAATAACCGGGGTGGGTGTCATGCGGACGGCCCCCTCCCCCTTTGTGTAGTTGTTGGCTCCCTGACTCCACTGAGCCATCCGCTCCTTGCTCCTCATCCTCCCTTTGAACTGCCGGTCACCGCTGCACAAATCGAAGTTGAGTCCAGTTCACACTGGAATTTTCCCCATTGCAATAGCATATTCCTGAGTAAAATCTGTCCTTAGCACATTCGTGTCCAGCCTCGTTCATCTTCGACAGCTGATTCTGTCTCAGTCGAGCTGTTTGCCGCTCTCTTCAGCAGCACGTACGCTAACACTGGGACGACGCGGAGAGGGTTAGCACGCCCTGCACAAGGAAGACTCGCAAATTTGTGAAGCCTTCCATATTTTTTTCAGTTAAAAAAAAAAAAACAAAACCTCAAGCAGTACAGAAAAGTAGAAAGAAGAAAGCAAAACAGAGAAAAATCTCCCCTGTCTGCCGTAACCAGTGTCAGTGTTGGTGACACGGGAAGAAAACTAAAATGGGATCATAACGTGATAGTTTATCCTATCATATAGAAACGTTAAATATGCTATTCATTAAGTATTTTGTTTAGAAGGAAGATAAGTATATTTAACTTTGAAAAGAGAACTCGATTAAAGGAACATATTAAGCGAGCAATACAGATGCCATGTGAACGGCGCCGATGGTCTGAGGGCCACACTGGGGACGTGAGGACAGCTTTGTGATACGTGCACCCTTCAGAAGTGCTCCGGCACTTTGAACCAGCCCTGCATGGAATTTTGGATCCTCAAATGAAGCTGGTGGCCTTTGGGGCAGCTGGGGACGAGGGTCAAATCTTAACACCAGCCCCAAGGAGCAGACGGCCGCAGCGGGTCAGGGCGGGGCGGCCTGGGAGGGGAGCTGGCCTTCACAGCTGACCCAGGACATCTTCCCTTCCCTGCTGCCGTGTCACTGGAATTAGTTAATCTATCTATTTATAAATAGTTGTTTTCTTAAAGGAACCTGTGCACCACCATGTAAATTCACTCAGTATAGAGGAAGGGTTTTCTTGGAACAGTACCCCTTCCAACCAGACACGTCCCTGACCCCACCCCAGGAGAAAAAACCCCCGTCACCAGTTCTTGGGTATTTTCCTCACCTTACTTGAATTTAACAGAAGAGAAAAATAGAAGTGAGGTGGCGGAAACTCCAGTTGTCAGAAAAGTATTTTCCACAAGAGACGTTAGTTCCCGAAAGATGATGGAAACACCAGGAAAGTGGAGTCAGACGTTATATTTCTCCCTTCCCCTCCCCCCACTTCATCTGTGGTGGGAAGATGGATTCTCCACTTTGACAGGTGAGCTGTTGTGCTCTGACACCACCCTCTCCCACCAAATTGTTGACCAGCTGGAGGGACTGGACGGTGGTGGAAGTGGCACCAGACACAGTGTCCCGGGGAACCAGCGCCGTCCCCGGGGCTGCTCCGAGCTCAGCTCCCACGGTGCCCTCCCCCATCTCAGGGCCCAGGCAGCGGCCCTCCCAGACCACCCAGCCCCCAGCACCGGTGGTCAGCTGTCCTCCGTGACCAAGTGGCCGTCCAGCTGGTGCTACAAGTCGGAGGGGTCTGTCTTCCGAGCTCAGACCACGATCTGTGACCAGCAGGGCCCCTTCTCAGGGCTGATGGGAGCGCGGGGCCTGCCCTCTCCTCTTCCCCACCCCTGGGGACCCTGGAACTCGCCCATCCTGTTGTGCCCCGTCCTCACAGTCACACCATTAGTTTCAGAGTCACACCATTAGTTTCACGTCGTCATGGTCTCAACTCCGCACGCTCTCTTTTGTGTATTCTTGTTTGCACAGAGGTTTTGCCCCTGTCCTGTGTGCACAAAGCATTCCTTGCTCCCCGACAGACCCCTGCTGAGCTCTGGGTCTCGGTTCTGGGATGCCGGGTCTCCACCCCTGCCTCCCTCAGGGGGCCTGGAGGGCCGCTCTGAAGTGACAGGGCTGACAGGGCCTGTCTCTGGCCTCCTGGAGGGGTGGCTTGGAGGCGTTCCCCCAGGACTTTGAAGACCGGTGGTCTGCCCTCTCTCCCAGAATATCCTGCCTGCCTGGGTTTCATCTGTGGGCCTAATGATTCTTTAACCTTGAATTTCAGTAACAGCCCAGGGTTGGCGCACAGTCAGTTGTCTGGCCATTTTTTTCCTGGAACAAGGTGCACATTTGACCTGTTCCTCAGTTCTTCCACTGTCCCGACTGACTGGGGCTTCTCTTCCCTCCAGGAACACCTTCTCCCAGGTGGGTGGGCTGTGTCCTCCTCATCTGTTACCTGCGTTTGTCTCTGTCCTCTCTGCCCTCATGTGGCTGCTAGCCTTCCCCTGAGTTGGCTTGTGGCTGCTGTGGGTCTGTCCTGATGTCCCTAGTCTATTTCCTGGCTCTTTAGGGACCCTGTCACCCACCCCTAGCCCTGTCCTCTCCCTCTCACCCCCTGGGATGGCTTTGTCACCTCCTCTTTGACAGTAAATGGTTAGTTGGAGCAATTCCATTTAATTCTCTCTGAATGTCCTCTGCTCCTTGCTCAGGGTAATTTTCCCCAGATTGGGTATTTGGTCTGTCCCTCACGAGCTGGGACTTTTCTTTCTTTCCTTTCTTCTCTTTTTCCCCCTTTCTCCCCCTCCCTCCCTTCTTTCTTCCCTTCTTCCTGTTTTTGGCCCACCCCGTCTGCACACTCTGCCCCTTCTCTTGGTCCTACTTCATGTCTGGACCTCCCCCACTCCCCCCTCCGGCTGCCCTCCCTCTCAGCCCAGCCCAGGATACTGTCAGGCCCAGAGCAGGGAGCAGCCCTTCCGGTGGGCCTGCTGTCCAGCCCCAGCCACGCTCCCACCCAAGGCTCAGCATCCCCACCTTCCTGGAGAGGGTGGACCAAGAGGAGGGTGGTGCTGCCTGAGTGAATGATCCTGGGTTGGTGCCCCAGAGTGGGGAGCTGCTGAGTGGCCAGACGGAGCAGAGCAGTGTCCCCCAGAGCCCACAGAGGACCCACAGCTTGCAGCCAGACATCAACTGCCCAAGGGCAGAGGCCTCCCCGCCCCGCCACACATGGGTCACTGCAGGTCAAGGTGCTCCAGCTGCTGAACGTGGGCCTGAGGTGACAGAGCCATGACCGCAGTTCCCATAAAGGGGGCTGCAGGGAGCCTGGCTGCTGGCTGGGAGCTCTCTGGGGCTGTCAACCAGAGTGCCTACAAGTGGCCTCTCCTTGTGGCTTGTCACAGCGTGGTCACTGGGTTCTGAGAAGGACTTTCCCCAGAGCAAGTGTTCCAAAAGACCACCTGAAGTTTTTTCACCAGTTTTTTTGAGGTGTAAATGACATGCGATGAACTGCGCACATTTGCAGTACACAATTTTATAAGTTTGGACATAGACATACACCTGTGAAACCATCACCCCAATCAAGATGGTGAACATATCCATCACCCCCAAGTTTCCTCCTGCCCCTCCTCACCCCCCCATCCTTGGACAACCACTGACAGGCTCTCATTACTATAGATTTTTATAATTTTATATAAATGGAATCGTATAGCATGTCCTCTTTTCCTGTCTGGCTTCTTCACTCAGCATAATTATTTTGAGATCCATCCATGTTGTCCATTACATTTTATGCCCGAGTGCTATTCCATTGCGTGGGTGCATAGACCACAGTTTGCTTGTCCGCTCACCCACTGATGCGTTGTTTCCAGTATTTGGCTATTACAAGTAAAGTTGCTATGAAAATTTGTGTACAATCTTTGTATGGATACATACTTTCATTTCTCTTGGTAAATTAAGAAATTGTCAAACTGTTTTCCAAAGTGGTTGCACCATTTTACATTCCCATGAGTAGTAAATGTGAATTCCAGCTGCTCCACACCTCACCAACACTTGGTATCGTCAGTCTTTGTAGTTTTAGCCATTGTAACCGGCGTGTGGCAGTATCTCCTTGTGGTTTCGTGTGCATTTTCCTAGTGACTGGCGATGCTGAGAATCTTCGCGTGGTCACCTGTTGCCATCTACACATCTTCTTTAGTGAGGTGTCTGTGCAAACGCTTTGACCATTTTTTACAGTTGAGTTGTTTTCTTATTCTTGAGTTTTTAAAAACATAACCCCAGAAAACTATGTTTCAGTATATATATTTATTTCGATTTTCCTTGTGGGGACGTTTTTAAAAGTTCCATTTCGTTCCCGGATACAGGGCTCTTCAGGTTCCCACTTCTTCGGGGAGCTTTGGTAGTTTGTGTTTTTCCAAGAATTTGTCGAAGATATTGGCAGAGTTGTTCATAATATCCCCTTCTCATGCTTTTAATCACTCGATTGATTACTAGTCACTCATGTTTCCTAAGCTCCGCATTTACGGCCACGACATTTCCCTCTGAGGCTGCCTTTGGCTCCATTCCACAATTCTGGATCAATAGTGTTGTCTCATTACTGATCATCTAAAATTTTTAATTTGCTCTTTCACTCAAGAGCTATCTGAAGAGTTATTTTTAAAAATAAGACCAATCCATAATTACACTTGGAGCCGCCCCGCCCCCCAGGAGTGGACGGAGAGAGGACAGCCCCCCGCCAGCAGGCTCTGTGGGTGCGAGCGGAACCCCCCCGCCACCACAGAGCACGCCCTCTGCTCAGGCACCCAGGGAGCTTCTCTCACTCTGGGAAACAAGCCTCAATAAGTTCAAAAGACCTGAAATCATGTAGACTGTGTCTCTGACCACGATGGAGTCGAACTAGAAGTCAACAGCAGAAAGATAACAAGAAAATCGAACACGTGGAAAGTAAACAACACACTTCAAAATCAGCCAGGGGTCCCAAGAGGGCGTGCAAGGGAAACAAACACAAAAACACCGAACTGAATGAAGACGAAAATGCAACACAGAAGCAGCCGTGGGCTGCCACAAACGCAGAGCTTTGGGGGAATTTACAGCAGTAAGGACTTATGTTAGAAAAGAAGGAAGCTCCCAAATAAAAATGTCAGATTCCACCGTAAGAACCAGAAAGAGAAGAACAAAAATAAACCCTCAACAAGCAGAAGGAGAGGAAATTAGCAGAAACCAATGAAATTTTAAAAACAAATAATAAAGAAAATCAAAGAAACAAAAAGCATTTCTTTGCAAAGATCAATAAAATGACAAAGTTCTACAAGACTGACAACAGGGGATAATTCCACACACCCTGCGGAGGGAGCATTACAAACAGCTCTGCACGTGTAAATCTGGCACCTTAGGTGAAATGGAACGACCCCAGAGAAGTGCACATTGCCACAACTCTCCACTGTGAACTGGGTCACCACCGGCCCTGGCTATTAAGGACATTGAATTCAGAATTTTAAAACTCCCAAGAAAGAAATCTCTAGCCTGGATGGTTTCAATGGAGAATTCTATGAAATGTTTAAAGAAGAATTTTACACAATCTCTTCCAGAAAGTAGGAGGAGACAATTCGTTCATTTTATGAAGCTAGTACTGCCCAGATACCATAGCCAGGCGGACAATACAAAATAAGAAACAAAAGACAAACACCCCTCGTGAATATAGATGCAGAAATTCTTCACAAAATATTAGCAAATAGAATTCAACAATATATAAAAATGATTATACACCATAACCAAGTGGGGCTTATTCCAAGGATTCCAGCCGGGTTTGGTATTTGAAAAATCAGTGTAATCCATTGGCTAAAGAAGAAAAATCACACGACCTTATCAATAGAGGCAGAAAAAGCATTTGACAAAATTCAACACCTATTTATGATTAAAAAAAAGAGAAAGAGAGAGAAAACTCTCAGAAGACTGGAATAGAGGGGAACCTCCTCAACGCGGTGAAGAACGTCTACAAACACCTGTCGACAACATTGCACTTCACGATGGCAAACTGGTCGCCTCCCCGAGGTCACAGGCAAGGACGTCCCTCCCACTGCTCCTATCCAGCGTGGTCCTGGAGGGCTAGCCAGGTAAGACAGCAAGAAAATACAGTAACAGGCGTACGTGGAAAGGAAAAAATAAAACTGCCTCTACTTGCAGACGACATGACTGTCTATGTGGAAAATCCCAAAGAATCTACAAAAGAAAAAAATCCTCCTAGACGTGAATTTTTCTTTTCGGTATAAAAAGGAAGTTTTTTTTCAAGAATTCCATATGCTTAGAAACTAAAATGTACACTTCTAAGTAACTTAGCTGCTAAAGAGACAATCAGGACTGAAAACGTGAAAAATTTAGAATTGACCAACGATGAAAGTACACAATCAACATCTGTGGAGGCAGCGAAAGCACCCCTGACAGGGCAGCTTACAGCCTGAAATGAATTGATTATAAAGTTGAAAGGGCTGAAGAAAGTATCTAAGCATTCAACGGAGCAATTACAAAAAGAAAAGAGCAAACCCAAAGAGAGCAGGAGCGAGGAAGTGGAAAGACAAGAATAGAAACTAATGAAATCCAAATTGATGAACACAGCTCAAAACTGGTTCTTTAGAAAGACACATCAAATAAGCAAACAACCAACCAAGAAAAAAGGAGAAGACGGCAGTGAAAGAGGACATAACGAAAGCAATATTAGAGACTAAGATTATAAGCGAATACTACAGACAATTTGATGCCAATATGTTTGAAGGTAATGAAATGGATAATGTTCTAGAAAAATAGACTGAATATATGACCAGACAATGGCTAGGTATGCCAACAGAACTCTGGCCCATAACCTCTGCATCCATCGGCCCCAAACGGCCAGGTCTTGGTCAATAACCACCAGCTTCCCTAATTTCTGCCTCTGCTTGCAAGCCGGCCAACCAGCGAAAGCCAGACATGCTCCCTAACCGATGGCACGGGCTGCCCGCCTCTGGTTAGCCACCCGCAGCTTCCCCATGCCAACAGCCTCCCCTCGGGGAGGCTGAGCCCCCCTTTCCTCACTGTGAAGCTATCCGCCTCCTCTGCCTCCCTGCTCACCAAGCTCTGGGTACACAGCCTCTGCTTGTCCTCATTTGGGTGTTCTCCGTTTCCATCCCCATTATTTATTACCAAAACTCACACACAGGCACACGTGGTTTCACAGGTGAATTTTTACTACACATTCATGGAACAGAAAAATCTCTATCTTAAAATTTTCACAGCTAGCATGATTTCAACTCCAGAATGAAACTTAATAGATTCATCTAATTCATGGCTATAGATGCGGAAAGCCTAAATAAACTGTTAATAAACTGAAGTCAGTAGACCTTGTAACCATTTTGAGTTTATGGCAGGATTTTAATGTCAGGAAATTGATAAACGTATTCCCCATTACACGTTAAAGGAGAAAAGAAAATGCACAATCATTTCAGTAGCTGCAGAAAGAGCACTTGATACACTTTAATACTCATTTGTGATTTTTAAACAATCTCTTAGCAACCTAGGAGTAGAACAAGTCCTTGATCTGATGAAGGGCATATCCTTAAAAAGATAGAACAAAATTAAAACCCATAAATTATAGGAGGAAAGACAGACGTTTGATTATATAACAATTTCTTAAATTATGCATGGCCGAAAATTCTATAAACAAATACACACACAAACATGCACATGAATAACAGACCAGAGAAAACATTTGCCAAGTATGTGACAAAAACTTCCTAATATACTAATTGCTCCTACAAATTACTAGACGAAGAAAAGAACAACCTGATAGTAAAATGGGCTGAGATTGGTGATATTTTCTGGGCCATAGACCCTACATTAATCAAGTGTCTTTTGATTACATGGTACAGAAATGCAGTTCAAACCGACTTGCGCAAGAGGAAATGTGTTGGCTCACATAACTGAAAAGGCTTGGTGTTAGGATTTAGGCATGGCTCGATCCAGGTGCTTCACCCATTTCTCTTTTCCTGTCTCAGCCCAGCTTTCCTCCAAATGGCTCCATTCCCAGGCAGCCTCTCCTCAACTCGTGGCCACATCCACTAGCTTGGATTCCCCATGGAGAGGGGAGAGCAAAGACCTGGATGACGTCTCACTGACCCCACCTGAGCCATGTGCCTTCCTGAGTCAACTTCAGCAGTCCAGGGCAGGCTGGCCGGCCAAGCCTGGGTTTCCAGCCTCTCCTAGACTAACGGGGGGGGAGCGTCCCCAAAGGAAAACCAAGATGCTGGTAACAGAAAAGTGGGGATAGACTGGAGAATGTTCTGCAGGCAAAAGTGAGCTCTGCCCATCGCAACCGCATTTAGAAATTAAAAGAGCTCTGGATCCTCTCCTGCTCAAAGAATTTGTTGTTTCACAAATGATCTGGAACATCTATTATGTGCAGTAAACACAGAGTATCCGCCCTTCTGGGGCCTCCAGGCCTGGACTGTAATTAACCAACTGCACAAACACCGTGGGAGCAATTCAGGGAAGGGGTGCGGGAGGCCTGCCCGGGCCGAGGCCTGAAGGAAGAGCAGGAGGAAGGTAGCAGGGCTCCAGGCGGAGAGCAGGCGCCGAGGCCCTGCGGTGGGTGGACCTCGGCAGGCCTGAGCCCCACCGCGGGAGCCAGTGGCCGGAGGGCGGAGGGCGGGCAGTGCCGGGCTACGTGGGCAGCAGCTGCTGGAGGGTCTCCATCCGGCCCTGACTGGTCGGCTTTGGGAATTAAAAGGATTCGCCTGGCTGGCAGTTCCTCAAACAAACAGAGTTACCGTCTGACTCCGTGATTTCCCTCCCAGGTTTATACCCAAGAGAAATAAAACATTATTCACACAAAAAGCTGTATGGACGCAGAGTCACAGCAGCCTGCCTCACAACAGCCAAAGGAGAGAAACAACGCAAGTGTCCATCAGGGGATGGTGGAGGAAAACGTGTGGCACGTGCGTGTAATGAACTACTATTCGGCCCTCAAAAGGAAGGAGACTCTGACACACACTACGGCATGGACGAACTTGAAGACATTGTGCTGAGTGAAAAGAGCCAGACCCACAAGGACAAATACCGCACGATTCGCTCCCGTGAGGCAGCCAGAACAGGTGAATTTGTAGAGCAGAAGGTGTACCAGTGGTCGCTATACAGGGCTGGGGCTGGGGGTGATGGCTAAAGGGCGGGGGGTTTCTTTCTGAAGTGATGAAATGCTCTAAAATGGACCGTGGCGATGTCTGCACCACCTGTCAATATGCTAACAACCACTGAACCGCGCGCTTTACTGAGGGAGCTATATGGTATGTGAATTATGTCTCAATAAGAATAAAAGCACAGTCCTCGCAGCTGAGTGAAGAACGCAGGAGCTAGGTGGAGGGGGTGACGCCCTGGGGGGCAGCCACAGTCCACTGGTGATTTGGGCCACATACCCTCCCTTCTGGGGAGTCCACCACGCCGAAGAAGTAAGGTCTTGGCGGCCCAGAATGTGAGTGGCAGGGAGAATCCACGAGATTGGGACAGAAATAACCCCTTCTTCCTCCCACCCCACTTGCCAACTGCCCAGTTTTATTTTATTTCTTTCAAAAAAAAACCTTCTCATATTCTTATTTTTTTTATTTATTATTTTTCTGTGTGTGAGGAAGATTAGCCCTAAGGTAACATCTGTTGCCAATCCTCCTCTTTTTGCTGAGGAAGACTGGCCCTGGGCTAACATCCGTGCCCATCTTCCTCTACTTTATATGGGACGCCGCCACGGCATGGCTGACAAACGGTGTGTAGGTCCGCGCCCAAGATCTGAACCCGCGAACCCCGGCCACCCAAGCGGAGTGCTATGCTACCAGGCTGGCCCCTGCCTGGTTGTTTTAAAATTACACATATCCTGTCCGTGTCCCTGCTAGAAAGTCGGCCCTGGGAGGAGCAGGGCTGAGAGTTCTCTGGCTGTGTCCCTCAAGCCATGAGGCCCCCGGCCTGGCTTGGTAGAGCTGTGTTTGCTAAGTGAATGAATGAATGAATAAATGAGCAGGTAGGGAGGAAGGCATGGGAGAAGCGGTGGTGGTGGGTGGTGGTGGTGGGTGGTGGTGGGTGGGTCCACCTAGCCGGCCCACAGCCCTAGGAAAGGCCTGTCACTCCTGGAGTGGCCACCGGGTGGCAGCCACGAGACACTGATGGCCAGGAGGGCTGGGAGGCCAGGCCAGGGCGGGAGGGTGAGGAGGTGAGGGAGAAGGGTGTGGCCCAGAGGACAGGGCGGGTGCTGCCCGCAGGGCTGGGGCCAGGCTGCTCGATGCCAGGCTGGGCTGGCGAGGACCTGGCCTTCCAGGGTGAACGAGCAGCGAACAAAGGAAAAGTTGGTTGAAATGTTTTCCAGGTTTGGCTGGAACAATAATGGTCGGAAAATACAAAACTACAAAACTCCAAAGCCCAGATCTGGTCCGAGCTGCCTGCCTGCAGAGGAGGAACCCAGAGGGCTTCAGAGAGGGTGGCTGGGCCCAGGTGGGACTAGAACTCGTGCTTCGGGGCAGCGTTTCCTCCACCACCGCGGCCTCCCCGGAACTCAGCCAGCCTTGGGGAAGGGGTGCGATCCAGCCCCCAGCGCTGGGCGGGCACTCGAGGCGGGCACAGGCCGGACACCGGCGGGTGCTGGGCTGATGGCACAGAGGATGCGGACACCAGAGCCTGACCCACGGAGGGGCCTCCAGCCAGAGGAGGGGGTACGGGCAGGGTGCAGAGGTGACATGTGACCGGGCCTTGAAGGGGGGCAGATTGACCAGGTGGAGAGCACAGAGCCATTTCGTGAGCACACGCTGGGGAAGAAGGAAGGGGTAAGGCCAGACCACGAGGCCAGTCTGTCCAGCCAGGAGTATCTGTCTGTCCAGATGTCCACTGGGGACAGTGGGAGGAGACCCCAGCGGGTTGTGGGGCAGAGTGCGTGGCTGCCTTTGGTGAACAATTCAGGGAGTGTGATTGCGGGGTTCTGGTGGGACATGGGAGGGCTGGAGGGAGAGGAGGGCTGCAGAGGAAGCTGCTATCGCAGGCCTTGGGGGGCTGGACACAGGGAGAGAGGGGCGCTGACAGGGGCCTGGCCGAGTTTCCAGCATGGGCCCCCCAGGTCTCTGCACTCCCTCTTCAGCTTCCAACCCACCTCTCCTGCCCTGCATGCGACAGGGTCCTTCCTCACCCTCAGGGGAGCCAACTGGGTATGGCTTTATTTTCCAGGTGACAGCTCCAGGCCCCATGAGGGTTACCAGGAAGCCCAGCACCCCTGTGGGCTCCCTCTCTCCCTGGCACCCTGATACTGAGAGGCCCCCATGAGAGGAACTGGAGGACCAGCCACCACTGCCTGAATTGCCACTCAGGGCCACTGCAGGGGCCACACCTGGCAGCAGGGATGAGGTGGTGGTTAGTTCTCTGGGGCACCCCACACCCTAGGGGGGTCCCACCTCCCACAGCAGGTCCCAGTGCCCAGGCTCAGCCCCAGAGCCCTGTGGTCCCTGGAAGCCTGGTGCCTATGGGCTCTGCAGGCAGCTCCCTGCTGGGGGACCCACCAGGCCCCTTGTCAGGGCCAGGCAGGACTCCAGGGTCCCCTGTCTGCTCAGGGAAAGATCAGGGTTCCCTAAGCAAGTTCCCAACGTGGCACAGGGCGCAGGTCCAGCCTTCTGGGCCTGCCAGTGGTTCCAAGGAGGCCGGGACCTTGGTCAAGCAGCTGCTATAGCTCCCTCCTCAGGGCAGGGTTGGAATGAAAGCAGCGTGGGACCAGGCACCCAGAAGAGCAGCTTGGTCCCCACAGAGTCTCTCACTCCAGGTCACCCACACCTTCTACATGTGCATGTAGCGTGCAGGCAACAAGACTGGTGCAGCAGCCTGAGGATGAAGCCAACACATAGAGGAGGGCAGAACGGAGAATCCCAGAGAGATGGAACAAGAGCCCTGGTCAAGCCTCTCCTGAAGCTGGACCCTAAATTTAGTATTCTGATCCATTTATCCTTCCAGCCAGTTTGAGTTGAGTTTCCAATGACTCATAACCAGAAATACCTTCACTGATGTGGCACATTTCCAAATCACTGGTGACAGCGGGAGCAATGACATGGCCCTGGGGCAAGGCAGTGAACGTGTAGGGCAGTCTGCTCCAGTTGAACACAGGCTCCTTCTGAGGACCAAGAAGAGCACACTCCCCAGGTCCACACCTGCACATCACGGCTACAGGCCGTGCTGCTGAGTCTACGGGGAAGAGAGCCCATCTGCTCTGTGCTCTGGGCTCCCACATGGTTGAGCTTCTGGTGGTCCACGACTCAGTGGCATCTGTGGCAATCAGCCCATGGATTAAACAGGGGTGTGTTGGGTACCACCACCCTGCATCTTAAGTCTTTTTAAAAAATTTTTTTATTGTGGTAAAGTACAATAAAATATTATAAATAACATAATATAAATATATAATAATCTATAATAAAATAAAATTTACCATCTCTAAGTGTGCAGTTCAGCGGCGTTAAGTGTGTTCACATTGCTGTGCAACCATCACCCCCATCCATCTCCAGAAGCCTTTTCATCTTCCCAACTGACACTCTGTCCCCATGAAACAACTCCCATCCCCCTCCCCCAGCCCCTGGCACCCACCACTCTACTTTCTGTCTCCGTGAATGTGACTCCTCTAGGTTGCTCATGTGAGTGGAATCATACAGTATTTGTCCTTTTGTGACTGGCTTATTCCACGAACCATATGTCTTCAAGGTTCATCCATATTGTAGCACGCGTCACAATGTCCTTCCTTTTTAAACCAGAATAACACTCCGTTGTACGAATAGACCACGTTTTGTTTTTCCATCATCCGTTGATGGACACTTGGGTTGTTTCCACCTTTGGCTGTTGTGAATAGTGCTGCTATGAACATGAGTGTGCAAGTCTCTGTTTGAATCCCTGCTTTCAATCTTTTTGGGTCTACACCCAGGAGTGGGATTGCTGAATCACATAATTCTATGTTTAACTCTTTGAAGAGCCGGTGTCTTACGTCTTTGAAGATGACACCAGTCTCTGCCTCGTAATCCCCCAGCCAACAGGGAAGTCTCGTGGTACCCTGGGTGTCTTTGTAGCAGGGCCAGCTCAGACCCTTATCTACAGTTCTGGAAAGATCTGAGTGGTCTCCTCTCTCCAGTGTACAGCTACCTGAGACCAGGTTTGAATCTGGAATATCAGTGAAGGGTCACCCACTCTTTTTGTGTGTGCGTGTGTGAGGAAGACTAGCCCTGAGCTAACATCCGCTGCCAATCCCCCTTTTTGCTGAGGAAGACCGGCCCTGAGCTAACATCTGTGCCCATCTTCCTCTGCTTATGTGGGACGCCGCCACAGCATGGCTTGATGAGCGGTGCATATGTCCACACCCGTGATCCAAACCCGCAAACCCCGGGCCACGGCAGCGGAGTGCGTGAACTTAACCACTATGCCACCGAGCCGGCCCCTAGGGGTCACCCACTCTTGATCTTTTTGGGATATACAGGTCAAGTAGTACCCTCACTGGCTGCCCAGCCATCACTCCCGGAGGCGGCAGCCTCTAAGCTGCCCCATGACCCCCCGCCCTGGCAGCCCCGCCCTTGTGAAGCCTTCTCCCCTTGAGTGTAGACCGACTTACTGATTTGCCTCTGATGAACAGAATGTGGCAAAAGTGACGAACACCCCTCCAAGATTGGTTGTAAAAAGACTGGCTTCTGTCCTACTGTCCCTCTCTCCACACGCTCTGAGGGACGCTGGCTGCTGTCTCATTCGCCGCCCAGGGAGAGGCCCCTGAGGAAGGAACTGTTGTCTCCAGCCAGCAGCCAGCAGGGACCTGAGGCCTGGAACAGCCATGTGGGTGAGCTTGGAAGGGGGTCCCTTGCAGCCGAGCCTTGAGATGCCCGCAGCCCCGGCCAATACCTTGACCCAGATTCCTCACTCACAGAAACTGTGCTGTTTTAAGCTGCAAAGTTTGGGGATAATTTGTTACACAGCAGTAGAGAGCTAATACACTCTGCTGGGACACCATGTCCTAGACTCCCACAGGTCACGGCTCCCTGGGGTCCATCCCTGTCTTGCTGCCTGCTGTGCAGGCACACCCACCTTCCCTCTGCCTTTTGGGGGCCTGTCCTCCCACAGACACACGAAGGAACCTGGCTCTGGCAGGACCTCCCACCACCACCCTGGACCAAGGAGGACACAGAACTTCTCATTGGCACCCACGGCTCCTCACAGCACATTCTTTATTGTCCTCTGGGCCCTCCCGGGGGAACTCATCAGCTTCAGGTTCTCTGATCTTGCAAAATATAGCCCTCTCTAGCCCTCCCATTCCTGCATCTCCTCGCCCCTTCCTCAAGTCTTTGCTGAGGCAGCTCTGTCTTGTTTACTTCCGGCCATTGTCAACCCAAGCTTCAAGGAGCCACTCCGGCAGCACATTAGGGTCGACTTCAGGCATCCCTAACCCCTAACAGTAAACCCCCCATCCAGCCTAATTCCGCTCTCCCCTCCAGCATCTTCAGTACCCATTTCCTCATGTTCTCCAGGGTCCCGCTGGTGCACAGCTGCCCAGCCGGCAGCTCCTTGGAGAATAACCTGTCTCCACCTGTGGCAGGCACAGGGCTTCCCCACTCAGGCACGTGAGACTCGACCCTTGTTACTGGTCAGAAGCTGGGAGAGGAGGCGGGGCAGATCTTGAGAAGGACACCCGACTCAGGAGAGAGCTCTGCGTGGCCTGGGGAACGAGGGCTGGTCTCCTCCAGCAAGAGCTCGTGGCCACTTCTGCTCGCCTGCAGGGTTCAAGGAGATCAGACTTCCAGGGTCTCCAGCGCTTCCACTGGATATCCTGTCTGGGTGCGGGAGTCCACTCTTTGCTACCAGGGCCCTGGCTTTGGCACAGAAGATGGACGAAGGCGTGAACGTCATCTCCTTTGTGGCTCCACCATCCTGTGATCAAACCTTGGGCCTGATTTTCAGCACGATCTGCTCTCTGGCTTCAGGAAATGAGACTTTACATGCTGCCACAGTGACTGCGTGCGTGTCCTGGGGCTGCCACAGCAAGGTGCCACGGGCCAGGCGGCTTAAACAGCACAGTTCTGGAGTCTGGTTCTGAGATCCGGGGGTCGGCAGGGCTGGTTTCTCCGGAGGCCTCTCTCCTTGGCTTGCAGATGCCACCTCCCCCCTGTGTCCTCCCACGGTCCTCCCTCTGTGCCTGTCTGCGTCCCGAGCTCCTTTCTCCTAAGGACATCAGTCAGATTGGATCAGGGCCCACCCATAGGACCTCATTTTACCCAAATACAGTCACATCCAGAGGTGTTGGGGGTTAAGACTTCAACACACAAATTTTGGGGGGACACAATTCAAGCTCGTAAGAGGGGCTTTCTGGCTGTCGCTGCAGGCCCTGAATTGTTACTGACCATCCCGAGTTTTCTTCAAGGCTTTAGGCTGGCCGATGCCCAATCCTTAAAATTACTGCCGCCCCTGTATCTCTCAAATTCCGGAGACAAGGCTTGGCCGGTGTGTCCCTGCCCACCTGTATCCCAGGCCAGTCCACTCCTGGTGAGCAGCTGTCACCACCCCTGCACCAGCAACCCTCGAGGGATGGGAGTGGTGAATAACCCCCCAGCTTCCTTGCCTCAGGGACCCACCAATTCCCACCTCTCCATCGGCTGAGGCTGTCATTCAGAGAAGCCATCAGATTTTTCTGCAGGGAATCACCAGCCGGGTTGGCCCAGTGGCATAGCAGTTAAATACATGCACTCCGCTTGGGCAGCCCCGGGGTTCACAGGTTCGGATCTGGGGCAGGGACCTACACACCACTTGTCAAGTCACGCTGTGGCGGCGTCCCACATACAAAGTAGAGGAGGATTGGCACAGATGTTAGCTCAGGGCCAATCTTCCTCAGCAGAAAAAGAAAAAAGAAATCACCAGCACAGATGGAACAGCTCAGTCACCTGCTCTGGTGCCAGCTGAGGGAATGGGTAAGACAGGAATCGGAGCAAAGGCCATCAGGGAAAGTGGGCCAGCTTCTGGGCCATCTATGCCCCATGGGGAGGGGACGCAGCCCTGGGGACACAGGAGAGCCATCGAAGGTTGTAAGTGGTGTGAGATGGTGGGAAGAAGCAAGAAGGAGCCATACGTGGCTCTGGGCGAGGTCAACTCATAGCACAGATCCAGGCTTAACTCCCTTAGTGGCTTCTGCAGTCCTCATCCAGGCCCCCGGGCCCTGCGGGACCCCTCTCCATCTTTTCCAGCCTCCTTGTCACTCTCCCCGCCCGCCCCACTTGGCATGTTCACCCTGCAGGAGCCCAGGGCCATGCCTTCTCGGGTCCCGCCTCACCTATGCTCCACATCCCAGCCCTGATGACCCAAATGGGGGCCTGTGGCTTGTCTGTCCCCAGCACACCCTGAGCTCCTGGGTTAGGGGCCACCTGCCCTGCTGCCTCCTCTGTGCCCAGGCACCACCTGGACAAGCAACGGGTTGCTGTGCCCCTGCCCACCTGTCCCCCTGCCTGCCCAGTCCCCACCCCCCTGCTTTGTTGCTGACCCAAGCCTCGCCCCATCCAGGGCTGGTGGCCCCAGGGCCCCTTCCCACCATCACCATCCCTCTAAGTGGCCTGATTTGATCAAGCCACGTTGGATGCCACCTAATGTGACTTTGCAAAGCCTAATGACCTTCCTGGTGGCTCAGGGCAAGAGGCAGTTGGCAAACAGAGGCCGGGACCCAGGCACCCCTCCCAGAAGATGGGGGGGTCACTTGGGGGAGAATGATGGCTGTGGGGGGAGGACGCCACTCCCCTCGGTCCAGTCCTGCTTCATGCAAGCCTGGGCCAGGGCCCTTCCCTGGGGACAGGCTCCAGGGGCTGAGGACAAGCCAGGACTGGCCTCTTCACATCCAGAGCCCTGGGCTCCCCATCCCTAAAATGGAGGTGGGGCCCCTGGCCCTCCAAAGACTGTGCCCAGTGTCCCAGTGGGTCAAACATGCAGGCTCTGGGCTCCCACTGCCCCTGCCTCGGCTGAGGGTCCTTGAGCAAACTCGAGTTATTCAACCTCTCTGTGCCTCAGTTTACCTTCTCTGAAATGGGCCAGACTCCCCCTCGACACCCACTTTTGGGTGGATTCAAAGAGGATATGTGGGTGGGGGCTAGCCCGGAGCCTGGCCCGCAGGGGAGCCAGGTGAACACTGGGGAGATGGGCAGTGAGGGGGCCAGTCCTGGAAGCCCCAGAGGCTGCCTAGACTTGGGAGTGACTGGCTGACAAGGTCCTGGGAGCCTGGCCTCTCCCCATCACGTGCTCCCTGACACCTTAGGACACACCGCCTACCCTCTGGGGGTGGGGACCAGGCACAATTCCTGCATGCAGTGGGCACTGGAGCCTCAGTTTATCTTGGGGCCCCAGATGGAGGCTGGAGGGTAGTTCTGGGGTGGGGTGGGGGGTGGCCCATGGAGCCCGGAGGGGAGTGGCCGTGGTGTCCATCAGACAGACGAGGCCAGCATGGAGGCCAAAGGGAGGTGATGGGCCAGGGGAACTGGAAAAGGGGAACTAGAGAAGGAGTTCAGGGGTGGCCTCAGCTGGACCGGGGTGGGGGCTTGGAGGGGAGAGGGGAGGCCAGGTGCTCAGGCCAGTGTCCAGCCCCACCTTGGCGACCTTGGCGGGGGAGCCTGGGGAGCCTGGGGAGGCTGCAGAGCCGGTGTGGGCCACCTGCAGGTGTTTCTTTTGTAACAAAAAAAAAAACAAAATCAGAAGACTCAGGAGGGGGTGGAGAGGCAGGTCAGAAAGGGAGAAGCAGGAGAACCGGAAGGAGCCCGGGGAAGGCGGACACAGGGCTGAGGCCAAAACTGCCCCAGCCGGTCACTAGTCCCCGGGCGACCTCCTGGAACACCTGCTGCATGTCCGACTGGAAGCTGAGAGGAGGGGCAGGGGGCCCGGATGTCCTCACCCAGGCAGGGGCATGAGCCCCGCACTTCTGCCCCAAACCTCGAGTGTCCAGATGCGCCAATCCCCCCTACAAGGCAACGGCCCGTTGCAGCGTCACAGTCATTTGTCACTGATGGATCCAAGGCCTGAGCCCTTCATCCCTGCCTGGCGCTGGATCTGTCGGGGTGGGCACTGGACAGACACCTGCCCCCACGCCCGACCCGGGAGCCTCTGAGCGCCCAGCGCCTTCTTGGGGTGCACAGCAGCCCCTCACTGCAGGCCCTCGAAGATCTCGCTGCTCTGCTGCTCCAGACTGTCTTCTTGGAGACCTGGAAAGGGCGGTGGGCACCCCTGGGCTTCCACACACACATGCACAGACAGACAGAGTCACAGACACAGACACACAGAATCACACACACACACAGGCACACATAGACACCTACTTATGGATATACACATTCTCCACCAAAACAAGCAAATCTCTGGACAGGGAGCAGCCTCAGTCCCTTGGGAGACCAGGAGTGGGCGGAGGAGAGGCTGGCAGTACCGGCTCCCCTTGGCTCACACCACAGGTCCGGAGACAGGGTCGGGCCAGCAGCTAGTTCCCCGGAGGCCTTGGCTACGCATTTGCACAACTGAAGAGCCCTCTGGGAGGGAGGTGCCCTGAAGGTGTTGTAAATCTCCGTCTAGGGCAGAAACAGAACTGGCCGAGGCAGGAGAGGAGGGCGCCTTGGCTTGGAGCCGCCTCAGCGGGCTGGGTCAGAGGCCCGGCCTCACGCACGGTCACGACAGAAAGGGACCTTCTCCCAGCCCACCTCCAGCAGGAGGGGTCTACCCACCCCCCGACACGCCTGCCGGGGTGGAAACCTGGCGTCTTTTCGCTTTACTTTAAGAAAATACAATGTGCACATGTTTACAAATAAGATAGAAGCGAGTATTGGTGAAGATGAATAGAAGCGAGTATTGGTGAAGATGAATAGAACCGAGTATTGGTGAAGATGTACAGCAATAGAAACTCTTAAATCCTGCTAGTGGTCCCGAAATTGGCACAACAATTTTAAAAAGGAGGTGGCAATATCCAGGAAAATAGCACTATATCCATTAAAGAAACTGAATTTGTAGTTAACAGCCTCCCCACAAAGACGGCTCCAGGCCCAGATGGCTCCACTAGTGAATTCTACCGATAACTAAGGAAGTAATAATACCAATTCTATACAGACTTCCAGAAAATAGAAGAGGAGGGAACACTTTCCAGCTCATTTTATGAGGCTAGCACTATCCTGATACCCAGACCAGACAATCTTCCTATTACAAGAAAACAAGATTACACACTAATATCCTTAGTGAACACAGATGAAAAAATCCGTAATGTTAGCACATCAAATCCAGAAAGATATAAAAAGGAAAATACTTCATGACCAAGTGACACTTATCCCAGGAATGCAAGGCTGGTCCAACATTTGAAAATCAGTGTAATTCACCACAGCAATAGACTAAGAAGGAAAAATCCAAAGATGATCTCCTAAAAAAGTAAAGACATTTGATAAAATTCAACATCCATTCATGATTAAAAAAAAAAAAACTCTCAGCAAACTAGGAACGGATGGGAACATTCTCAACGATTAAGAGCATCTCTGGTAAACCTACGAATAACATCATACTGAATGGTGGGAAATTGAATGCTTTCCCCCCCAAGATTGGGAATAAGGAAGGAAACCCGCTCTGGCCACTTCTGTTGAACATCGCACTGTAGGTCATCGCCCAAAACAAGTCACCAAAACATAAATTAAAGGCCTACAGACCATAAAAGAAGAAAAATTGCTTTTTTATAGACTTCACAATCATCTCCATAGAAAAGCCCAAAGAATCTACAAAAATAAGTAGAACTAATAAGTGATTTTAGCAAGGTCATAGGATACAAAGTCAACATACAAAAAAAATCAATTGTGTTTCTATATACTAGCAATGAACAACTGGAAGTGGAAATATTAAAAATTACCATTAACTACAGCATCAAAACCCATAAAACACGTAGGGAGAAATCAAACAAAAAAGATACAATATTTGTGTACTGAAAACTACCAAACACTGCTGAGAGAAATTAAAGAAGACCCAAATAAATGAAGAAATACACCTCATTCACGGGTTGGAAGATTCAGTGTCGTTAAGCTGTCCGTTCTCCTCAAATTGGTCTACAGATTCAACTGGATTTCAATCAAAATCTTAGTGTTTTTTGTAGCAATTGAGAAACTGTTTTCAAATGAAAAGACAATGAACCTACAATACCCAAACATCTTTAAAAAAGAGTCAAGTTGGAGAACTCACTTTGCCCGATTTCACGACATGCTATAAAGCTATAGCATTTTTAAGTGGCTAAAACAATTCTATATTTGTATGCACACAACAAAGCTTCTAAATATACAAAGCAAAAATTGACAAAATGTAAGGAGAAATAAATCCACCATCATAGCATCAATTTTTAGTAATTGATAGATCAAGAAGATAAAAGTAAAAAACCCACAATATTTGCAGAAAATAGCTTAAAATCTTGATGTAATGGACAGACATGCAGACCACATTGGATTAAACAACTGGATGCACCCGGAATACTCCATTTCTGTCACGTGCTAGGTCACAGAGCTGGCCCTAACCAGGCTGCACAGGAGCACACTGGTGATGATGCGGACATGCAGATCAACGCAGGAGAAGAGTCCAGAAAGAGACCCACCACATAAAGGGGCAGGTGATTTTCCACAAAGGTCCTAAAGTAACTCAATGAAGAAAGGACAGTCTTCTCAATAAATGGTGTTGGAGCAACGGAGTGCATCTGCCAAGGAAACAGCCTTCCGACCAAAACAGGGAAAATGCCCACCGACCACGTGCAAAAACAGCCCACGGTAAATCTCTCCAGTGGGTCTGGTGGTCCTCGGTTTCTCCCCCATATCTGAGAGAGAGGCTCCAGGGTGCAGCTGGGTGCCCACTCGCTTAGGCTGGGGGTTGTGCCCTTGTTGGTCCCTGCAGCCTGGGAATGGCTGAGTGAAATCTGACAGCCTCACACAGGAGAACACCAGGTACCCATGCACAGCGATGTTTACAGGACCTCTTACATCACGAGCCGCAGGGAGAAAAGCGGGATGTAAAACGACAGCAAAAGGCCTGGGTGGCCGGAGTTGGGTCCCAGCAGGAAGAGACACACACCCCCTAATTCACAGCCAAGAGCCTGGGACACTCTGCCCTGTAATGCCAACAGTGGTGCTGTCCGGACCACCATCCTGTTCCCTCTCCCCCCGTTCCTGCAGCCCCACATTTTCTGGGCCCTCAGGCATGTCCAAGCCTGGGGCCCCTCCTCCCAGCACCTCCCAGTCTGGCCACCCCTTTCTTTGGTACTTATCATCGCCTCCCCCGCAGAACACAAGTGTGGGGCGCTGTCTGGTTCTCCCCGGGCGGGCAGGCAGGCGCGGGGCCTCGTGGGCAGTACTGGCTTGATAACGCCTGGTCAGAAGCCTGAATTAAGCTCGGCTGGTGTTCTCTCCAGAACCCACGGTGCAGACAGATGGAACCCACATTCCGGGGGCTGGGGGGGAAACCAGGCGGAGGGCAGCCCCCCACGCCGGCCTGTCCTGGAGCACAGGAGCCAGCACATCTCCGGGGTTGCCACCCCCATCAGGACCCTAGGGGACTTGGCAGAGGGCAGACTCCTTCCTCAGTCCCTGGGCCCCCAGACTGCTACATGGGAAGGCCCAGGCCCCTTCATTCCCAGTTCCCACTCTGTTTATGTCTTATGAATCCAATTATGTAAATAGAGATGGCCCAGCCCGGGGAGGGGCCCCCACCCCCATCTGTTCCCTCTCCCTCCCCCTCTGCTTTCCACTTTGCCTACACTTTTCGGGGGTCTGCAGCCCTGTCTCACTTCACGCACTCTACGTTTATTCCTTCACATCTCTTCCTGCTGAGACCCAACTCCAGCCACCCAGCGTCTACTCTGGACCGCTGGACCTCCGGCCAGCTGGAGCGTCCTCTGGGGAAAATAAGGTCCAGAGGGGGAAGGGCCTCTCTGAAGATCTCACAGCACGATGACCCCTTTCCCAGGCTACTCAGATCCACCCCACCTCCAGGAAGAACCTATAACTTCTCTCCTGGTCCTCACAGCAGTGCCAAGGTGGGCCTGGTTGCCAGACTCACCACTCACCGGCAGGAGCCAAGAAAGGCTGGGGGTGCGGTTTCCCAAGATGGAAACTGGAGAGAGAAGGGGCCACCTACTCGGATCTGTGCCCTGCCACCAGAGAGGTGGGGGGAGTGGGAGGAGGCTGCAGGGAGAGGGGAGAGGAGCGGGGGATGGGGGTCTTTGGGCACCAAGCTCAGAAGGCTCCCCTCCCCCAGCACCTGCCCCTCGCACTTGCACAGGCAGCTCCTATGCAGGCAGAGCCAGACTTCCTGACCTTTGCCTCTGACCTTTGCCTTCTGGCATTTTCCTGAAGCAAAACAGAAAGGCCTGCTCTGGGGGCAGGGTTTCAGGAGGGCTGGTAAGAATGGGGTTCTGGAGGGGACCCCCCCCTAAGGGCACCCCTCTCCTGGGTCTTCAGACAGTGGCTGGGCACAGAGCTGTGCTAAGCACCTGCTACCTGCAGGCATCTCACAGGGCAGTGGGGCCACTGCTAAGTGTCCAGCAGGTGGCTGGGCTGAGGAGGGGCATCCAGGAGATGGGAGGGGGTCAGGGAAGGGCTCCCAGTGGCATGTGGCAGTGGAGACACCTGGAGACCAGGGTGGAACACTGGGAGCTCAGTGAGGGAGTGGAGAGGGGAGTACAGAAGAAGAGATGGTGGGAATGCCACCCTAGAAGCCACAGACCCGGGAGAACTTTCTAGAAAGAAGGCATGACCATCAGTGTCCTCGGATGCTGAAAGGCCAGGAAAGATGAGGCTGAAAAGTGTCCATGGGGTTTGGTGACCCTGAGGTCACTGGGCCCTGAGCAGTGACTGCTGGGACTGGGGGGTGGCAAGTGAGGAAGTGGAAGGGGCCCCAAAGCTGGGGGTGATGCTGGCCTTAGACCTGAGGGAGGGGAGGGGAGAGGAGAGGACGTCCTCCTGAGGGTGAGTCTGGGGGCAGCAGTTTGGGAAGGAAGAGGAGTGGAGGGAGTAGAGCGTCCTTCTTGGCAACAGAACCAGCAGCGGAGAACAGTGGTAGGGACGCCGCGGTAGCAGCCAGCTGGGGCAGGAGTCGGGGTCAGTGGGGCTGTCGAGTGAGTGGTGCTGGAGGGGCCTTAAGGTAGATGACACGGGGTTAAAGGGACACCCCAGGGGGCCACCCTTCCCAGCCGCCCCTCTCAGCTAGTGGAGGGTCTTCCCGACGCGGTCTGCCCTCGGCGCGCACCTTGCACTGCCCCCCCCCCCGCCCCGTCCAGCCTGCTCTGGAAGGAAGTATCACAGGGGTGGGGGGTAAGTGGGGGGATCGGTCCTTCCAGCTAATCAGCGCCGCACCCTGGAAAGGAGCAGCGAGAACCCAGGAACGCTGAGGGAGCGAGAGGAAGGGGCACCGAGTCACAGCCCGTGCCCCGGCCGCGCCCTCCACACGCCCGCACCTGTCCATCCACGTCTCCTATCCCCGCAGGGACCTGCAGACCCGCTGTGACCGCCGTCTGCCGGGCCAGGGTCCGAGGAGCAGGGGTCCACCCGGCAGGGGTCTGTGAGGCGGGGCGAGGGGCGGGGGTCCGCGGGGAGGGGTCTGCGGGCACCGGCTCCCGGGCCAGGAGTCGGGGCGCACGCCGTTGCTCCCCGCGGCGCGTCGGGAAGACAGAGGCAGGGGCGGGGGCGCTGCGCGGAGGGGCGGGCGGGGACCCTCAGCCGCCCTCCCTCCCCCAGCGGGGCCGCTCCTGCCCCCGCCCCTCCGCCCCCGCCGCCACGGCCACTGCCGCGCAGCGTCGCCGCCGGAAAGTTTGCGCGCAGCTGGCGCGGGGCGCGGGAGCGGAGCCGGTACCGACCCTGATCCGGCAGCGCCGTGGAGACGAGCGACAGCCCACCCCGACCCGAGCGCGCAGAGGACGGCGGGGAGCGCGGAGCCGGAGCCGGAGCGCCGGGTGAGCCCCTGGGCCCGACCCCGAGGGGACGCTCCCGGAGCCACCCAGGCGGATGCAGCTGGGCGGGCGCGGCCAAGGGCCCGCGGAATGGGGGAGCGCGGAACTGGCCAGTGGGAGCCCTTGTCGTGGGCTGGGCGGTCTCGGGATCCCGGGTGTCGCCGACCTCATCCCCGTCAGACACCGCCGTTCCCAACCCCCGGGATGGACCATTCCAGCTCGGACCGCCAACCAGGTCCCGCGCCGTCGGGCGGGCTGGGGGTCTCAGCGCTTCCCCGGTCCTCTCCTCCCTGAGGAGCACGGCCCCGGGGCGGGGAGGGGGATCCTGGAGGCCATGCACCCTGGCCTGCTGCCCCACTCTGCTCCCACTCCTCCCTCCAGCACGCCCCCGGCTGCCCCCTTTCCCCGTTGGCGCACACGCAGCTCCGCGGAGACACCCCCAGAGGCGTGGAGGGCCTCGGCAGCCCTGCTTCCCCCCTCCTGCGCACCCCTGCGCCCCAGGACTCCCGCAGCATTATCCCAACTGCCCGGGTTTCCCGAGGAGGGGACAAGGGGCTTCAGCACCCCACCGGTCCGCTTTTGCGTGGGGTCCACACTTCTCACTTTGACCTGCGGCGAGGGGGGGATCACTGCGTTGCCCTGCTCCCGCCACTCCAGCGGCCCCCACTCGCACTTCTCGGCCGCAGGGTTTCTGCCCCCACCCCGAGCCGAATGACCCCTGACATCCTGGCGCCCACATCCTCCAAGGACCAGCCTGGGCTGTTTTTCTGTCCTTCTGTGCTGGGGGATGAGGGCAGGTGCGTGAGTTGCACCCTGGCCGGCATCCAGGCCTGCCCAGCGCCCAGGGGGTTGAGGAGGACGCGCACGAATCAGGATTTGTCAACAGCCTGTGACCTCTGATCCTAACCTGGGGCCATGACCTTCTGCCACTGGATCTGGTTTCACAAAAACACCTCCCACCCACCTCATACTTCTCAGAGGCTGGGAGGCCTCAACCCCACCCATTAGGATCCTGGGGCAAACTCAGGTGACCACGGCTTTGCAGAAGGGCCATCCACCCCTCCCAGGGGCCCCAACCCCAGCTCCAAGCCTGGGATTTCCTAGGCCATCCCCAGTGGTAGTTGGTGGGACATTGGCCAAGCTGTGAGCACCCAGGAGTGGTGCCTTCTGCCAGGCTCGGGGCCACGCTGGTGAGCCAGCTCAGCAGGGGGTGGGGGACGGACACAGGCCCTCTGAGAGCCCCTGCGGCTGTCCACTTGAGCCCTCCTGCATCTCCAGTCCTGGGCTGACATTTGTAGGGGCCCAGGCTAGGGCCTGAGAAGGAGCCAGGTCAACTAGTCCATGAAGGGAGAAGGGTTGGATCCCTGGAGGGTCCTTCCCGCCTCCGCCAGCTTCCTCTCCAGAGGGTAATAAAGTGGACAAGAGCGAGTCCTGGCGCTGGGCCAATGGGAGCCCAGGAGCGGCACCCTCACATCTGGCTGCTCATCATCTCGGGATTCAGTCCTGTCATTCATTCCACAGATATTGATCCCTGGGGCTGACAGGTTGCCTCTGGGGTCAGTGTCACCCACAGTAGGGAGAGGGCCTGGACATGATAATCCATCCTTCCCTGCAGGTGGCAAAGCTCATTTCCTCCTCGGAGATGAGGAGGCAGGGATCCCCACTTTACACTTGGAAACTGAGGCTCTGAGAAGTTAAATGATTTGCCCTTGGTCCCAGGACCAGAACTGGGCCCTGCAACGTCGCCCTCTCCTGGGGGGCATCCCGACCCTCAACATTGTACAGCTGAAAGACTCCACACCCCCCACATTCTGCCCACTTCTATTCGGAGAAGTGTCTACAATTCTCCTTACCCACACTCCCTTGCAAGGCAGGGAGGACTCGCCCACTTCTGTGCCTTCTCATGTTTCTGTCAGATGCCCAACAGGGGGATCACCCTCAGCCTCTTGTATCAGTGGGGGGTGCTGAGGCCCTGACACCTAGGGACCCGGGGATAGGGGTGCCTTGAGCTGGGATACCCAGCCTGTGAGCTGTGGGTGCTGAGCTGTGGAGGGGAATCTTCAAGGATTCCCAGCCCGACCTGCCAGACCAGGGTGAGAGTGGGGGACATGGAGAGCCCCCCCACTCCTCTGCCCTGCTTGCCATTGAGAAAGGTCTGGGAAGGGCAGCAAAGGAAGGGCCCCGGGGCAGCCCATCTCTCTCTCCCCTCTAGTCCTGGACTCTGCTTCCCTCTGGGGTCCCTAGACTAACTGAACCCCTAGCTGGAAGGCCAGCTGCCCTGGCCTGAGCAGCCTTGGGTGTGGCCGCGCTCATCCTTTTGCCACATATCAGCTCACTGGGTTCTCCTAACAGCCCTAGGAGGCCAGCAAGGTGAGCTTCCAGCCTTCCAAGGGGAAAGTGGAGACAGAGCCAGGCTTGTCCTGCCTGCCACGCCCAAGCTGGGCTCCTACGGGCTGTCATTTTTCGGCAGAGCTCCCCGCTGAGCTGTCCCTGTAGCTTCGCCCTCCCGCCACCCTGGGCTGCAGGGCCTTCAGGTGTGGGACAGCTTATCCGGCAGTGTCCTTCCTCCCCATGTCCCCTGCCTGCATCTTCACTGTCCACGCCGCCCCAGCCAGCCCTTGTCACTCTCCCCCTCCCCTGTCCCCAGAGCTTCTAGTCTCTCAGGCCGCCCCTGGACTCCTGAGCCTGCCCAGCCTCCTCCCCGCCTCCTCTGGTGGCCGGGCACAGTTGGCGAGAGGCCTGCTTCTGGCTCTCCACACAGCTCAGTGGCCCGGGCAGGCAAGGGGCAGGGCAGCAGACGGGACTGTTTGATCAGAATGAGGAGATAAGGCCCCTTGGGTGTCCCCAGGGCTGGGGACACCTGCACTGCTACTCGCCCTCCACCTGCCTGCCACCTTCTCTCAAGAAAGCCTCCACGCTGGGCTCCTCCACTCGCAGGCCTAGCTGGGGTGACACTTCACCTGGTTCAGGGACTGGGGACCAGCAACCACTGGTCTTGCCTCACCAGGCCCAGCCTGTGCTGTGGCCCAAGGGCCAGGGTCAGGAACCCCAGCAGGCTGTGATCCAGGTGCCTACCTCGGGTCACTCAGCTCTCCCCCTGTGTGGTGGCATCTCAGGGTCCAGTTAGGGGAGAGGAGTGAATCGCAGGGGAGCCCCAGGCTGAGGGGGCCCCACAGGGGCCCAGCTGGACTCTGATGGGAGGAAGCTGAAATCCAGGGTGTCCCAACATCCTCCCCATTAGCCACAGCCTGCACCCCCCCACCCCAGTGCTTCTCCCAGGCACTGCCTTCCAGCCAGCCAGTCATCCATCTGTCCATCAGTCTGTCTATCACTTGCTCACTCTGCACCAGGATGCCCGAAGAAGGGCCCATCCACAGCCCTAAGGGGGCATGAGCCACTCCTAGGGGCCCCGAATCCAGGCCCTGAGGGAAGCCCCTCCCTGCCCCTCAGTCAGCGCAAAGATGGGCTCGGAAGCAACGAAAGGAGGATTTATGGGGCCGCTGCTGTCCCCGAACTCCAGCTCAGACACGGGCTCCAGCCCAGGACCAGGCACCTCGGTCCCCCTGCAGGCAGCATGGGGGCAGGGGTCCCAAGTCTGGGTCCCAGCAGCCAGCGGGGCTGATCTCAAAAAATGCCAGCCTCCTGCACGTTAGACGCACGGGACCCAGGGAGCCCAGCCTGAGCCTTGGACAGGGCCCACGGGGGCACCTGGACACCCCAGTCCTGCAAAAGGGGGCATGCATGTGACAAGGACCACCCTGAGCATGTGCCTGGCACTCCTGGCCCCTGGCAAGGCTGGGAGCTGACCGAGGGCCACCTCGATAACCACAGCACTGGGAGCCAAGTGATGGATGGCCTGGCACCCCGCCTTGGCCCAGCAAGCTGACCTTCCACGGGCTTAGAATAAGTAGGCAGCTGGGGAGGCTGCTCCCCTATCTGACAGCTTTGCCACCAGGCGGGACAGTGCTGCCACCAGCATAGAGAGGAGGGGCTCTGGGGCTGTCAGAGCCGCCAGACAGTCAAAGGCCGTGGGAAACCCAAGGGAGAGGGCACAGCCCCCACAACCCTGGCAGGACCCCAACCCATCATTGGCAAAGAGTGACTACTCCTGCTCCAGCTCCCACTTCACCCATAGGACTCGGAGGCTCTAGAGGGGCAGTTTTAGGGGAGCAGGACACCCTGCTGGTCATGGCAGAGCCCAGCTGGGTCTCCTCACTCCTGGGGGTCCCTCCACAGGCCCTCCTGCTCTGACACTCGTTAGCCCACAGAGGAGCGTGTGCACCCACAAGGACCCCTTTGCCCAGCTGTGCAGCCCCAGCCAGATGTGGGGGGCAGAAGCCCAGAGGCATGCCCCTCACCCGGCCACGCCACCCCCACCTCCTCCTGCTGCTGCTGCTGGCCTGCCAG
This sequence comes from Tapirus indicus, assembly GCA_031878705.1. Taxonomy (NCBI): domain Eukaryota; kingdom Metazoa; phylum Chordata; class Mammalia; order Perissodactyla; family Tapiridae; genus Tapirus; species Tapirus indicus. The sequence goes on from CM062932.1 coordinate 59,546,412, forward strand.
GTGAGCACGCTGCCAGTCCACCTGCCCGGCCCCCGGGGGCCCCCACCGCTCACCTGCACCTCATGCTGACACGGCTCTGTCCCTTCTGTCGGTCCATCTGTCCCTCCAGCCACAGGCCCCCTCCGCTCAGGTGATGGACTTCCTGTTTGAGAAGTGGAAGCTCTATGGTGACCAGTGTCTCCACAACCTGAGCCTGCTGCCGCCCCCCACCGGTGAGCCCCTCCCCCGCCTCCTGTGTTCCAGTGCTCGGCCATGCGGTGTTGACTAAGCTCTCATCATGGGGAGGCCCTGTCCCCCCACTCCCCCACCCCCCCTTTACAGGTGAGGAAACTGAGTCATGGAGAGGCCAGAGACTTGCCTGAGGCCACACAACCAGGAAATTTCAAAAACGGTAGAATTGAGGGGCCAGCCCTATGGCCTAGCGGTTAAGTTCTGCACGCTCAGCTTCTGCATCCAGGGTTCGGTTCCCAGGGGTGGACCTACACCACTCGTCAGCGGCCGTGCTGTGGCGGCGACCCACATACAAAATAGAGGAAGACTGGCAACAGATGTTAGCTCAGGGAGAATCTTTCTCAGCAAAAAAAAATTTTTAATAAAAATAAAAAGAACGGTAGAATTGACCCAGAACCGGCATGCTTTGCTGCCCTCCTCTGCTGCTGGGCCCGGGGATACTGTCTTTGCCCCCATGGAGCTCAAGGCCCAGTGGGCAGTGTGTGGGGAGAGGCAACGCGAGAGGGATGGGCAACTGCACAAGGCCTGGGGAGGGTGAGGGAGATGGGCCGTCATGCAGAGGATCAGGCAGGGACTGGGTACAGTGATCTGGATGAGTTCTGAAGGTCACTTGGGGTACAGCGAGAGACTGGGGCAGGAGGAGCTGCGCGGGAGGCGGGCCCATTGGCCGGGTAAGGGAGGGGACCTGTGCCTGGCGGAGGGGAGCAGGGGGTACGAGCCACAGAGTTGCTGTTGGGCCCAGGAAGGGTGCCAACAGAATTGGGGTTCAGCTCCCGAAGAAGAAACTGCTGCGAGAAGGGCATTGGGAAGAGGAGAGGCCCCAGGCAGGTTTGGGGCACATTGGAGACGTGAGGTGTCCCAGGGGAGGTAGCTGGGCAGAAGTGGAGCTCAGGACCAGGCTGGACTGGAGGTGGGTGTACGGTCCAGGGGAGGCAGAATGTCTGGGGAGATCTAGGGGGGGAGGCTGCATGCTGAGGAGCAAAGGATGATGCTAAGGGGCTTCTGAGAGGGAGCCATGTGGGTCAGGCCCTGCTGACAGAGCCCCCTGTCCCGTCCCCACCTCTGCAGAGCTGGTCTGTAACAGAACCTTTGACAAGTATTCCTGCTGGCCGGACACCCCTCCCAACACCACGGCCAACATCTCCTGCCCCTGGTACCTGCCCTGGCACCACAAAGGTAACCACGGAGGGGAGTAGGGGATGGCTGAGGGCCCAGCCTGGGGGTGGGGCACTGACCAGAGACTGCCCTCCCAGTGCAGCACCGCCTCGTCTTCAAGAGGTGTGGGCCTGACGGGCAGTGGGTGCGTGGGCCCCGGGGGCAACCGTGGCGAAATGCCTCCCAGTGCCAGATGGACGACAAGGAGATTGAGGTCCAGGTCAGCCCGCGGCGGGGTGCAGCAGGGGCGGGGTGGGGACAGGTGAGGTGGCCCCACCCTGCCCTGACTGTGATTTGCAGAAGGAGGTGGCCAAGATGTACAGCAGCTTCCAGGTGATGTACACGGTGGGGTATTCCCTCTCCCTTGGGGCCCTGCTCCTGGCCCTGGCCATCCTGCTGGGCCTCAGGTACGCCCACTCGCCCAGCACACGGGGGCCCCGGGGTGGGCAGGTGGCAGGCAGGTGCTGACTCGCTGTCCCTGCAGGAAGCTGCACTGTACCCGGAATTACATCCACGTGAACCTGTTCGTGTCCTTCATGCTCAAGGCCAGCTCTGTGCTGGTCATCGACACACTGCTCGAGACCCGCTACAGCCAGAAGATTGGCGACGACCTCAGCGTGAGCATCTGGCTGAGTGACGAGGTGGGCACCCAGACCTGGCCCCCTGGCCCCAGGGTGGCGGGGCTGTGCGGCCTGAGCTCACACCGCCCCTGTGGCCAGGCAGCAGCTGGGTGCCGGGTGGCCGCGGTGTTCATGCAGTATGGCGTCGTGGCCAACTACTGCTGGCTGCTGGTGGAGGGCGTGTACCTGCACGGCCTGCTGGGCCTCGCTACCTTCCCCGACAGGAGCTTCTTCACCCTCTACCTGGGCATTGGCTGGGGTGAGTGTGCTGGTGTGGCGGGGGGCAGGCTGGCTGGGGCCGTGGGACCACAGCTGCTCTGTTCTGACCCGCAGGCGCCCCCATGCTGTTCGTCATCCCTTGGGCGGTGGTCAAGTGTCTATTTGAGAATATCCAGTGAGTATGAGCTGACCAGAGGATGGGCCCAGGGCAGCCAGGGGCTCAGCTCTCCTGGCAGCGTGGTGCTGGGCTGGGCCCGTGGGGAGTGACTGTGTGGCTGTCCCTTGTACACAGGCAGTACACAGGTCTCCGGCCAGAGGCAACCTGGTGCCCGGGGATGGGGGCCGTTCATGACCATTTCCCTTCCTTTCCCAAGGCACTAATTAGATCTCCACAGAATCCGGGGGGTGGGGGAGTAGGGGCTGCCAGGACGTGAGCCAGCCCCACCCTGCAGGTGCTGGACTAGCAATGACAACATGGGCTTCTGGTGGATCCTGCGCTTCCCTGTCTTCCTGGCCATCCTGGTGAGGAAATGAGGCACTTGCCAGCCCCGCAGGGAGGGGTTCAGAGGCTGGTGGGGTCGGCCCCCCCAGCCCCCTCCTTCCTTGTCGGCCTGTGGCAGCCCGAGGAGACAGCATTCTGCCTGGGCTTACAAGGAGGGAGGCCACAGCACTCAGCCAGGACACTGGCCAGCGCCCTGGGCCTCAGGCCAGGTGCCCATCCTTGGCTGGGCTCCCACCAGCCCCAGGGCCACGTGAGCCAGGCCTTGTCTGGCTGCCAGGCCCACCTACAAGAGGGAAAGTGGGGGCCGGGGCTGCCCTAAGCTGTGGCCTCCACGCGCAGATCAACTTCTTCATCTTCATCCGCATCATTCGCATCCTCGTGGCCAAGCTGCGAGCCCACCAGATGCGCTACACTGACTACAAATTCCGGTGGGTGCAGGTGGTGGGGGCCAGGCGGCTCCCAGACCCAGAGACCCCTCAGGGGCCAGAGTGGGGCTGAGGGGGGACACCAGGACCCTGGAAGGGCAGGGGGAGGCCCCAGTGGCTCAGGCTCCACCCCTACAGGCTGGCCAAGTCCACGCTGACCCTCATCCCCCTGCTGGGGGTCCACGAGGTAGTGTTCGCCTTCGTGACTGACGAGCATGCCCAAGGCACCCTGCGCTCCGCCAAGCTCTTCTTTGACCTCTTCCTCAGCTCCTTCCAGGTGCCTGCCCCCCCACCCCTCATAACAGCCCAGCCCCCTGGCCCCATTGCTGCCCTGACCAACCCCCCTTCTCCAGGGCCTGCTGGTGGCTGTTCTCTACTGTTTCCTCAACAAGGAGGTAGGTGGGGGTTTGGGACCAGCCCTGGGGTTGGGGCCAGAGTAGAGCATAGGCGTCCCGTACCACCCCTGCGCAGGAGTGCGGCCCTTCACGTCTACCTGCATTTACTGAGTACGGTTGCCACGGCGCTGGGGGTCGGGCCTCTCGAGATGGGTCAGCCTCAGCCCAGTCCTCAGGGAGTGCACAGTGAGGAGGACCCTCCCCAGATGGCCACAGACCCCAGCGTTCTGTACTGACGGAGCCCACCTTACACTATGCCCAGGGTGCCACACAGTCCCCAAGACTAGGGGTGGGGATGGGGGGGTGGGATGGGTGGGCCACAGAACTGGCCCAACCCGCCCGTCCACACAGGTACAGTCAGAGCTGCTGCGGCGCTGGCACCGCTGGCGCACGGGCAAGGCGCTGCAGGAGGAGCGCCACATCGGCAGCCACACGACCTCGGCCCGGCCCGCTGGTGGCACCCCCAGTGAGAAGCTGCTGCTCTCTAGGGGTGGCGGCAGCAACGGGGCCAGCCAGGACCCCTCTGCAGACACCCGCTTGGCCAGTGGCCTCCCTGGGTTGGCTGAGCGCCCCTTCTGAAGCCCCCTGGAGCCCCAGCTGGGGCTGGACTCAGGCGTTGAGAGAGGGCATCGCCAGACATCCAGAACCAGAGGCTGCAGGGGTGGGAGCCGGACAGCAGCCCCATCGTCCACATGTGCCCCAGGGCGGGTAGTCTGGTGGATGGGGCCTCCCCGCCCCACACCTGCATTGTGCCCGGGGTGGGGGACAGGGTGTGGTACGGGGATAGCTGTACTGCAAATGCATGCCTGTGTGTCCCCTGTGTGTGTGTGTGTGTCCAGCCTTCGAGGAAATGTGTGTCCTCCAACAATAAAGAGCTCAGTAGTGCTGCCGTGCACACCCTGGAGAGCTGGGCTGGAGGAGAGGGGCAGGCTGGGCCCAGGGTCTCCCTGTGGAAAAGGAGGAGCGGGGCTGGGGCCTTGTGCTGGTGTGCTGCCTCCGGGACCCCTTCTGGGAGCCCCCCTTTTACAGATGTATTGGAGCTGGAACCCCTAATGGGTCCCAAAGTGTGAGCGGTGGCTGGCGGTGCCCCTCCCAGTCCCCACTGGAGCAGGTTCTGCCTACCCTCCCATCCCGGTACGAGTGGGACTCACTTTCACCCTAGGCCAGCATGGACGGTCCCCATTTGCATTGGCCCCCAACCCCCAGAGGCTCACCATTCACCAGCAGAGGGATGTGAAAGGGGTGATGGCCGAGGGAGCCACCAGCACCACACTTCTTCTACCAACCCCACACAAACACCCCTGGCTCCCCTGTGGAGCCACAGTGAGGACTGGACTCAGGCCCGGCAGGGGCATCGTCAGACAATCCAGAATCGGATGTCCTCTATAGGCCTCTGCTTCATCCCGGCTCTAGCTGTCCCAGCAATTCTCAGGCAACACAGCAGATTGAAGTGGGGAGAAATGGACCCCCAAAGTGAAACGGTCCAAGTGAAGGTGGCAGCACAGTTTTCCCGAGACTTCTGCACAGCCCTGCCGTGGTCACTTAGCAGAGAGGGCTGGCCCACTCCAGTCCTTGCTGCACCAGGTGTATGCGGAAAGGCAGCTGTGTGCAGTGAGGACGTCATCCCCGGTGTGGTGGGGGGTGCCCTGCTTGGCAGGCAGCGAGGGCTGGTTCTCGCCAGGGAAGAGCTGAGTGTGGGACATCAGAAGAGCCTGGCGGTGCGCTGAGGTGGTGTCCCGACTGTCTGGGGTGCACCTTGAGGTCCAAGTTGCCATCGAGGGACAGTGTGTCTGATGTACAGAGTGGAGGCGGATGCAGGAGCAGAAGGCCGTGTAGGGACTGTGGTTACCCTCTAGAGTGCCCCCTGCGGCCTGTCCCATGATGCCTGGCAGGGTGTGTGTGGGGGGAGAGAGGCGCTGTCAAAGAAGGAAGGGGCCGCCACAGGAGCAGAAAGCACAAGCCAGACCGGCCAGCCAGGTGTCCCTGCTCCCAGAAGCTGGTGGGAGGCGAACACTGGGCCCTGGGGGAGGGAGCGCCCACATTCCCCGCCCGGCCATGTGGGCTGGAGCTGCTCAGGCAGAGCCAGGCTAATTGGAGCAAATGAGACGACAGGAGGCCTCTCAGGAAAGGTAAATAGAATTACTCATCCACTAGGCACTGGGGCCCTCCTGAGGGGGCCTTCACCCCGTGCCACCCACACCCACTGCAAGCCTGGATGCAGCAGGGAGGGAAGCAAGGAGGGGTTGGCAGGGAGGGGCAGGAAGCTAGTTAGGGGAAATGGGGCTCTCTTGTGGCCCAGGTAGGCTGCTGTGATTGGTGGGGGCTGCAGGGAGGGAGGCAGTGCAGCCAGCTGCACCTGTGGGCAGTGGCGCCCTGCAGCTGCAGGCCAGAGGCCCCTGACCTTGAGGCTTCAGGCCACCTCTTGTTCTAGGCCCCACAGGCCCCAGGCCCTGACTCTCCTCTGAGCCCCTGCCACAGGGGCACCCTGCCAGCCCTCAGCGCCTGGAACCTGTGTGGGCACAAGCAAGGCAGGACACAAGTTCTCCTTCACGCCCGCTGAGCTTCCCTGCCTTGGGGGGTGTGCCGCTCACCTAGGGGCCTCCGGACAGCCCTCCCCATACTGACTCCTTCTGCCCTTGTACTCCTTCACCCCTGTCCCTGTCCCCAAGGGAACTAGAGCAGGCCGGTGGAGTCAGCGGTGGAGGTGGAGGCCTGGCAGGGGCTGGACTTGCCCAGCCAATAAACATTGGTTCTGACCGGGTAGGTCTGCAGGTCAGATGGAGGAGGGAGGGGGAAGGGGGGAATGGATGAAGGGGAGAAGGGGGAAGGGGGGAATGGGTAGGGAGCCCACTTTCTAACTCAGGGCCCAACACCCACACAGCATCACTTTTCATCCAGAAAGATGAACACTTCAGGCCCTCTGCTCCTTCCCCATCTCAACTTCCCTTCCCACCTCCACTCCAGTCCTTCCCCTCAGGCCTTCCCCAAGAAGAATGCGTGGGTACCGCCCAGCATATATGTGTGTGTGTGTGTGTGTGTGTGTATACACATGCATGCTACTAAAATGAGTGTGGAGACCAAGAAAGAGGAAAATATGGACTACAATAAACAGGGATCAAACCTAGGAGAGTCAAGGGGCATCCCCAGGATTGCAGCTGTGTGTCAGGCAGAGTGGGCCACTGAGGGAAGGGGGCCTCAAGCAGGACAGGAGGCTCCAGGAGAGACACTCTCAAGGGGATAAAAGTGACTGAACACACGGAGAAGAGATTTAGATGACCTGGACTTAACTAGCATTAGTATACAGAAAAATAAGCAACTGAAAAAGAAGGCAATTAATAACTCCAAGGAAAGCAAAAAGTTGGGCAGGAAAAAACCAATCACAATTTACCACATGGCTCAGTTCTGAATACACACATAGACATCATAATGTAAATACTCAACATTGATGTAACCAAAGTTATAAGAGAAAAAAAGAACTGTCCAGGGAGGATGGTGGATGGGAAGAGTGCATGCGTGTAGTGCGGTGAGGGAGAGGAGAACAAAATGGGAAGATCGAGAAGTAACAGTTCATATATGCTATTTAGAAATAGAAATATAAACCAAAGAATCGGCTTAAGAGTTGAAAGTGGTTGCCTCTAGGTGAGGGGGTGGGAAGAGAAGGCTGAGGGCTGCAGGTCCACTCTCCAAGCTGCCTCAGCCTCTTCCTGAACACTTTGGCAGCCCTCAGCCCCAGGTCCTCCCCCTGACCTCGTTCTCCACTGCTCTCAGTCTCCTTTCCTGCTTCCTCCTCCTCTCCCTGACTGCAGTGCCCGGGGATCAGGTCCCAGCCTCCTCCCTTCTTTACCAATCTTTAAAAATCGTCAATATTCAGGGGCCAGCCCCATGGCGTAGTGGTTAAGTTCGGCACACTCCACTTAGGTGGCCCAGGTTTGCAGGTTCCGATCCCAGGAGCAGACCTACACCACTCATCAGCAATGCTGTGGCAGTGACACATACAGAATAGAGGAAGATTGGCATGGATGTTAGCTCATGGTAAATCTTCCTCAACAACAATAAAAATCATCAATATTCAGACGACTTCCAATCTGTACCTCCAGCCCCTGTAGCCCACCCGAATCCACGCTTTAGACTCAGCTTCCCACCTGGCACCTCAAATTCCACACGTCCACCTCAAGCTCCTTACCTGCCTCCCACCCAGCTTCTTCTTCCCATGCTTCACTGAGGTACCCCTCCTAACAGGTCTCCCTGCTTTTACCCTGAACCCTGCAGCCCATTCTCAACACAGCAGCCAGAGCAATCCTTTTACACCCAGTCTCCTCCTATGAATCCCATGAGGCCTCCGTACCTCACCTCAGTTTACAGAAGTGCAGGGGACAGAGAAGCCTGTTAACACTACAAGAATGTGATCAGCAAAGTTCAGAATATGGGAAACTCCATCAAGTCCTCAGGGGGTCTTCAATACATAAATGGAGGGGGGGGGGCTGTGACTAAGAGAGGCTTCGGGACCTGTTAAGCAGATGCACTAGATGCGCTCTGCCTTCCCGTCCTGAGTCCATAACCCACCTAGAAGGTGTTATTTCAGACACTGGGGGAATACGGACTGGGTATCAGATGACAACAGGGAATTATTGTTCATACTCAATAAACATGAACGTGCTCAGAGGACACGCTCAATAAAGATTTTACTGTTAAAATTCTGATCAAAAGCTTAAAAAGTCAGAATAAGGCCAGTCTCTTTCTGGTGGTCACCACTTCTTCCTTTGTAAAATGGAGGTAATAAAACTTGCCCCATGTGACACGCACGCACCCAGAGCATCATGTGTTGAAGCGGCCACACCACTTTTCCTCCGGGACGCCTGCCACATCTCCCCGGCTGCCCTCACTGTACAAGGCAGAGGTAGGGGTCTCCAGCCACTCACAGCCGGGCAGCCCCACCGCTCTGGTGAGAGTCCCTAGCACCTCAGACAAGGAGGTGGCAACATTCCTCCAAAGTCCAGCAGAGCCACCAGGGGGGCCACCACCCACCTCCACCCACGCCCAGCCCTCCCCACCAGCTAGCATCCCTGAACCCCACATCTGTCCCCCGCTCCTGGATGCTGAGACCCCCTTTGTGACCACACCAGTCCTCACCCATTAGGTGGAACCCCCAGACAGGATATCTGGACCCCACGTTAGGGAAGGGGCAGCACTGGAGTGCAGGTATGCTGCAAAGTTGGGGCTCCGCGCCCAGCCGGTGTGCCTCCACGGATTCAGCCCCATCTCCCCACCCCCCTACTTCCTCCTCCCTCCTCATCCCCTGCCTCCAGAGCCCCATCGGTCCTCCCTCCCAGCACGTGGCCTGTTAACCACATTCCCACCTCCAAGGTGTCCCTGGCAGAAAAACCCCAGGTCAAGGGCCTCCACTTCACAGGCAAGTTGCATTGGCAGGGACAGCAGGAATGAAAAGGCCTTGAGGAGTCTCTCATGGGCCCACCCGCGGCGGGCGGGGGCAGGGGTACAGACCCAAGGGCACCACCACTACTGGGTGAGACCACAGAGGACAGCTGCGAGCAGGGGAGGCCCAGATTCTGGGGCCCAGTGTGGCCCAAAAGGAACTGAGGTCAGGAGGGGGAAATGACCCAGAGGGGGCTTGGAGCCAAAATCAAGTCGATTTTTAACTAATGCAGCAAGATATTCCTTAGACACTCCCCAGTGCGCTGCCTGGGGGCCTCAGCACCTGTTGGGGAAGAGGCCTTTGGACCACCACAGCACACACCCTCACTTGATAGACGGGGAAACTGAGGCGGGGCAGCAGTGTGATGTGCCCTAGGGCTCACAGCAAGGCCATGATGGCAACCAAGACCAGAAGCAGACGTCCAGGCTCCCCCTGAAGTCTTGCAGGTTGTGCTTGCTCTGCCAAGGTCACGTGTCCTGTCCAGGCCACCCACAAAGTGACTAATAATGGCAGCAGGCACTAGCGCTGGGCAGCCACCCAGGAGGTAGGTACCAATTTCCACTTGAGGAAACTGAGGCTTGGAGACTCAGCATCTTGCTTAAAATCACGAGTGCAGCAGTGGGCCACCCCCGGTTCAAGCCCACCCCCCATCCCTCCAGCAAGGGACCTTACTTCGCAGAACCCCCACAGCAGGACAAGGCCTTGTTTCCAGTACATCCGCCTCGTCCTCGGTGGTCCAAGACACACTAGGTGGAGGGCATATGCGCCAGTGTGCCCACTCAGCCTCTGGCTGCAGCCCCCTGCGCCCCAGCTGGGCATCGCCCACCCCTGGCCCACATGCCCTTCCCAGCCCCAGCCCCAAGTGACCCAGCCCAACAGGCACTCAAACCCTCAGCAGGATGCCCCACGGGTCCCCAGGGAGCAAACAAGGCTGCCATGGTCACAGGTTCTTGGCTCAGGGCCTGGCGTCAGCCAGCGCCCACTGGCGGCAAGCCTTGGCGGCTGTTTATTACACAAACTGTCCTTCCTGCGCCTCCGTCTCAGGGGAGCCACCCCCACCCCAGGAGAAGACGCCTCCTGCAACCGCCTGTGGGGCCACTCGAGCCTCAGAATACTCTTCCAGGAAAGGGTGTTCCCGAAATAAATTCCGGTTTGGCCTGTCTGGGTCTGGCCCGCCAGGGCTTTCCAGGTTTGAAGGTCAAATGCAGTCAGGTCTCCGTCTCTCAGGGTCCAGCAGCCACTCCACCTCAGCAGTGAAGGAGCCACTCCCCTGAGGGTCCAGAGGGTGGGTCCAGGGCTGAAGGATGCCACTTCCTCCAGGGCCCCCACATCTGAGGGAATGGCCTCCCCAGGGAGCCCAAAAGAGCCACCCCAGTCTCTCTCCTCCAGGAGGGCCCCACCTCCACCTCCACCTCCCACCCACCCCCAGGACGCCTGAGCCCCTTAGTGGATGGAGCCCCGGAATCAGATGGAATTTCTGGGCTCAGATGCCTTAACCATGACCTCGAGTCTCCAGCCCTGTGTGGGCTGCTGGGACAAGGGCCTGACAGACCGCTGAGAGGCTGATCCAACGCCACCCCACCTTTATTCACTGGTCCTCGGACTCCATCACAGACACTTGGCTTTTGAAGGGCACAGGAAGGAAAGGGGGCCCTGGTGACCCTCCCAGCACACCACACAGAGCTAGGACCCACCAGGCAGCTTCACCAGCTCAGAGTTAGTCCCATGCTCCTGCCCAAGGGAGCTGCTGCGGCCACAGGGCTGCAGACACCAGGGGGCCAGGCCTGGTTGCCCAGGACCCCTTTGAGGGGGCACCCAGCAGTGTCCCAGGCCCTGAGAGCTGGTGGCGTCCTGAAGCTGATGCAGGGAAGGAAGGGGCCAGGTTGGACAGTGGGGTGGGGGGTTAGGTGCTCCCCAATGTGTCCAAGCCAGAGAAGCAGCAGGGGTCAGTGGGGGACCCATGCTGGGTACAGGTGGGGCCACCTTTGTCCTGCCTCCTGGCCACCTCAGGACAAACTCAGCCCAGTCCCACAGGATACAAAAGAGGCCCCCCTTCTCCCTCCTGACTGTGGAAGTGGCCAGGAACGGGGGTTGGGGCAGTGGAAGGGGAGGGGAAGGGGAGGAGAGTCAGGGTCAAGGCCCTGGGGAGCAGGCAGGGGCGGGCAGGGCCCGGACCCTCCCAATGACAGGGGGCAGCCTGAGATCCCCCAAGAGGAAGGGAGGGGGCTCAAGGAGGAGGGGCAGGCCTCGGCCATCAATCATGCCGTCCTGGTCCTGGGGTTTGCGGCCCACTGGGAGCACCGCCCCCTCCCCCTCCCAGGAGCCGGGCCCACAGGAGACAAGGAAACCAACATCAAGCTGCACCCCGATCTCCCAGAGGCCAGGGGAGGGGCACGGTGAGCTTTAGGACTTCTTGGTGTCCTGCGTGTTCCGGCGCTTCAGGTCACTCAGGTCGATGGGCTTGAAAGCTGTCGGAGTCAGAGCGTTCAGTGGTGGGGAAGCCCTGGGACCAGCCCACCTGCTGGGCTGTCTGAGAAGCAGGCAGCAGGTGGGCCTTCTTGCCACCCCAGCCCATCCCCTGCCAGGCGCCCCGCTCCCAGCTCAGCCCCCCAACTCACTCTTCAGGCTGGGATTGGGGACCTTCTCCACGTACTCCTCCACCAGGCCCCGTTCGCTGCCTGACATCTGGCTCCGCAGGTCTCGCTCCACGCCCTGCCAGGCTGCGGGAGGCAGGGGGCGCATCAGAGCCCCAGCCTGGCTGGGCAGTCAGCATCGGGCAGAGTCCCAGCCAGTCAGTGTCTGAGCCAGGCCAGCGCCCTTACCCCTTCCCTCCCTGGAGAGCGCCCTCGCAGCCCCCCCCCACCCGGCCAATCTCTTGTGCTTGACCTGAAGTTGTCCCCAGCACAACTCCACTCCCTCGGGGAGCCCTGCCTGGACCACTCTCCTCTCGGCCTCCCTGTCCCGGCTACTCTAGCAGACCTCTCCCTTGTCCGTGCTATGACCAGGACTGCAGTCACAGAGGCACACGTGACCCACTGCCATACAGAGCTCGCTCCTCTGGGGGGCCCCTACCTCCTGGCACACGTTGTGGACACACACGTACACATGCGCACACGTGCTCACACCCCAGCCACACCACTTCTGGGATACCCCTGGGTTTCCCCCAGAGTACACTATCTGTCTGTCTTCCACGGCAGCCCCCCTCTCCCCAAGCAAACTTGACTGGCTCCATGTGCTGCCTCTGGGGTGTTGCCTGCTGGGAACACCACAGTGCTGACTGCCTCCATTACCAGGATCAGGTCTCCTCATCAGACAGGTCCCCCTATCACCCCACCTGCCTGCCCCCTGGAGGCTGGGGAAGGTGAGGGTGGAGCCCACACCCTGGAGGGGCAGAAGAGGGGCTCTGAGGAGTTCCTTGGAGCCCCGGTTCTGCCCGGGGGTGCCCGCATACCTTCATAAATGAAGCGCACATTCTCCTCGTGGGCTGGGGTGAAGATCTCGCTGCTGCTTGGGGGAGAGCGGGGGCTACTGTTCCTCTTGCCGTTGTAGACGACTCTGGAGACAGGGGAACTGGGGGGAGCCCGGCACGTGAGGAGGGGCTGGGGGGCAGAGTGGGCTACCCCCTGCCCCTGCTAGAGGCCACTCTGCTGCCTAAGACCCACCTGGTCATCGCTGGGGTGTCTGGTCCTCGCACTCCACTGCCGGATCCCCTCGGCCTCTGAAAGGGAAGCCCCAGAACAAGGGAACGGTCAGAGCGTCACCCTCTCCAGAGGGGCTTCTGAGAAGGGACGGGCAGGGGGCACATCTGCCTCCTTCTTTAAACTGAAACAAACTGCTGTGGCCTCACTGCCTGCCAGGGGATCCCCCGAAGCGGGGTCCAGCCACAATCAGGGCTAAGGACACGGCCAGGGTCAGCCAGATGGGGGCCGGGGGCCAGCAACGTGCACGACGCAGAACAGCCTGAGCTCCAGGCAGCCCCCAGCACTTGGACCACCACTGCCCAGGGAGCCCCTTCCCCTCCGTCAGGTAGCTCGAGATGGCACCAGCAGCTCTGCTGACATTCCCATGTCACGGGACACCTCTCACGGCAGAGCCTAGATCTGTGAGAAAGGGCTGCAGTCGTCCCAGTGAACCCTGACTCTGCCCTCACTGCCTGCAGGGCCTGGCGTGTTGTTTCTGCTAAGCCTCATTTCCCATCTGTAAAATGAGAACACACTTCCCAGTGGCGAGGAGTCCAGTAGAGCCTGAGGCCCAGGGAATGCACAGAGCCTGCATGGCTTCCTGGTCCCCGAGGCTGGAGTGTGAGCAAGTGGGTGCGCTGGACACAGAATCCAGTAGGGTGGGAGGGCTGGGGGAGAGTTGTGAGCCTAGAGGAAGCTGCCAGGCCTGACCCAGTGACCAAGACCCTGGGGTGGTGTCTGTTTACTGCCTCTCTCTCGGCCCAGGGGATTTTACAGCCCTGGGTGGGGGTCTATTTTTAGGCTCACTCTCAAACCAGCCAGCTGGACAGTGTCCCCTCTCTGGCTGAGGACACACACTGCAGGGTGAGGAACCTGGCTGCACAAGGCCGGTCCCAGGCCTGGACTTGCCCCAGAGCAGGGCAACCCCAGGTGCTAAGGGCATGAGGAGCCCTGGGAGGGGGCTTTGAGCACAAGAGCCTCCCCCACCCACCCCTGGAGCCCAGGAGCACCAGACTGCGCAGAGCACGTAGCTGCAGCCCCTACCGGAGGGTCAGGAAGATAAGACACTTGTAGGTACTTCCTCTTTGGCTCACTCACTGTCACATAAACGATTTAGGATTTAAACATCTGCACAGGTAACCACAAGCCCACGGGCCAAGGCAAGAACAATAAAGCATGACACCAGTTTCCTAGAGGGCACCTGGGACTCTGTGCCCCTCCCGGGGCAGGAGCCCAACCCTCACAAAGTGGCTTCTATCTTCTTGGACTCACGCACCTCACTGCCCATGGTGCTCCTGCCCAGGTGCCGCAAGCACAGAAGGAAAGACCTCTCTGGCCTGAGGGCGCCCTGGGGACACTTGTCCCAAGAGGCTGTTGGCAGTGGGACAAGGAGAGGAAGCTCTCACTACACAACAGGAGGGAGTGCCAGGAAGAGCAGCCAGCCCCTGCCCGCCCTCGGCTGGGCCCTCGGCCCTCCTGCAGTCTCTCCTCTTCAACCTAGCTGACCACTTCAGGGCACCTGCCTTCCCAGCACCCCCACGGCCTCTCCTCCCAGAGCAGCCTCTGCCTGGCCTCCTCTTGTCACAGCCTCCAGGGGCCATCCAGCCTTTATGGGTGCTGTGCCTTCGGCCCGGGGTCCCCTGCTCACCTTCTCAGGCCTAACTCGGGTGCTTGCCCCCTCCTGGGTCCTGTTGCCCTGCCTGCACACAGATGCCACTGTGGGGTCCTCTGGGTGCCTCGCCTGCTCCCCTTCATCTCTGCAGTCCCGAGGCCTGGCCTGGGCTGGCCCCAGAGCAGCTGGCCTACAGGGGGCCATGCCCACGACCTGAGCCCTGGACCCCCCAGAGCACTCAGTCTCCATGCTGGGGACCCGCCCCATACTACCCCCACAGCTGGGCATCCTGAGAAGACCAGGAGCTGGTGGAGGTAGCCCTGTTCCAGGGGCCTGGACTGTGCCCTAACCACCGAGTGCCTGCTACACAGAAATCCCATTTCAGTGAAGAGGTTTCTGGTGTCTTGGACAGCACCTCTGCCAGGTGCCGAACACTCAGCAAGTCCTCACATCCTCAGGATGCCATGGACAAAGAAAATGGCATCTTAAAAACGAGCCACCGTCTGCCTCCTCTCGATGGGGGAGGTCACATCTCACCAGGCCCAACTTCAGTGGACTGTGTCCCACCAGCAGGTCTTTCCAGACGTGAGAAAACTCTGAGTCCTGCTTCTTCTCCCTCCAGCTCAGCCTCCCTCCCACGGGCCTTTTGCACAGGACCTTATGCTGTCCCCGCCCCCACCCCTGCTGAGACCCTGCCACCAGGCAGGACTCAGGAGCACCGAGGTTTCTCCTGATGTACCAGTAGCTTCCCGAGAGGTCAGGGGCCTGCTGCTCCCCTGGAGACAGAAAGGACAATGAACTGCCGCTCGCTCACCCACATCATCTCCCAGACTCCTCCAAGGATCTGGACTCCCAATTCTGACCCCAAAAGTAATTTCCATTAAAAAAATCTAATAAATATGCACGTCCCACGACAGCTATTCCAGTCCTAGGTGCATACCCAAGAAAAAGGGCCACAGGGCCACCCAGAGGTGCACATGAGCAGCCAGAGAAGCACCACTTGTAAGCACCCAAAGTGAAGAGCCACCTAAGGGGGCAGTATACATCAGGCCTATTCCTGCCATGGAAGATGACACAGCCGAGAGCATGCAGCATGGTGACAGCAGGCGAATCGTACCACTGACGCTGAGCAAAAGGACCCCAAAGGACTGAGGACAAAGCCTGGGGACACACACCTGCTAGGAGCAGCCCACAGAAGGAGGCCAAACCACAGAGGTGCAGACGGGAGGGGGTGAGGGAGAAGGAGGGCAGGGAGGAGACAGCGAAGGGGCGGCTGGAGTTGAGACCTGGACCAAGAGGTGACCACTGGACCAGCATGACAAAATCTCCACCGGCCTCAGCAGGAACAGTCTCAGCGGGGCGAGGGAAGGAAGCAGGTGGGTCAGCCAAGACTGCCCACCCACAACGTCCAGGATGCTTGGCTGAGAAGGGAGGCATGAGGCCAGGGCTGACAGCCGTGTGTTTGGCTAAGATGACAGAAACCTGAGCATGTTTACCGCCAGGGGAAAGCGCTGAGCAGGGCCACTACAGAGCGGGCGTGGAGGGGCCAGGTGACAAGTGGAGTCGGAAGAATGGCATAGGCCTGTAAAAGTGCCAGGGACACCTAAGAAGGCCCACCGAGCCACAGATGGCCCCAGTGAGGTTGGAGCCTCGAGTCTGGCAGGACAGAGACCTACTGCTCAGCAGTGCAGGTAACGTTGGGTGGGGGGCAGTGGCCCAGAGAGAGGGCAAGTCACACACCCTGTGTCAGAGAGGCCACCTGGTGGGCAGGCGGACAGGTGAGGGAGTGTGAGACAAGCACCTCACGCCCCACTTCCCAAACCATCTCCCTCCCCTTGTTTTCCTGTCCTCTTTTGCTCACAGCGATTATCAGGCACGAGTATTTCTTCAACTCTTGAACTCAAACTCTCATCATATATACTGCATCCCGTCAACTGCAAGATACTTTTTTTCATATTTTAATAGCTTTGAAATTGGGTTGCATTTGGCAATCACTAGCACGTCAAAGTCTGACTGTTTTCCATTCTTAGTGGACCATGGCAGGAGGTGCAGCTCACAACCACTGGTGTCTCAGATCTGACGACATGACAGTCTCCCCTCGCCCCACAGGTCACACCATCAGCAAGACCAGGGACCTCCCTCCCAGAGGCCCCATCAACATGCTCTTCAGTTCTTCTTACCATTCCCAGTGACCCCTCACCAACGTCCACCCTCCACCCCCCATGTCAGGACAGCCTCCTGCACCGTCCCCCCAGTCCTCGGTACATGCTGACACCAGTATGATCTTCCTGACACCTTTCCCTAGATCACTGCCCAAGCAGACACCACCGGGGCCCTCTACTACCATCAAGCCCTCAGTCTGGCCCCAATCTATTTCACCAGGTATCACTGGCTGCTGGGCCCCTGCCCATCCCCACAATCTTTGCCATAGACCCACCTCTGCCTGCTGCTGCCATCACCATGGAGAACCATACACCATCCCCCGGTGCACTCTAAAAGCCTCGACTGATGTCCGCGGCTGCTTAGCCCACAGCATCCAGCAGGTTGCATGCCGGGCACACGGCAGGGTCCATCCCTGCTCTGCCACCTCCAGAGAAGTCCCCACCCTCTCTGGGCCTCAGTGTTCTCATCCAAGCTAAAGGAGCCCCCAAGAATGCTCACTAGGCCCTCCTGCTTGACAGGGATCCAAGCACAACCATGTGAAGCCACCATCTTAAACGAGATCTCCGTGACTCCTTACCAAACGTGATGATGGACATGGCGATCAGAGAAGAATGTATCGTCTAACTGGGCACTTCTGAGAGTGAAGGGACGCTGTTGATTGTGAAGCATGAACCCGGACATTTCTGGGCAAACTGAATGCAGAGCCAGCCCACTCAGACGGCAGTGTAGATCCAGAAAAGTACAGGTACTGTGAAAAGACAGCAGCACCAACGGCCACAGCAAATACTTGCCAAAGGCTAACTGCAGGCGGCCACTGCACTGGGTGCTTTACAAACTCAGCTCACATCTCACACTTAGCCAGAGGGCATCCTGACAACCCCCATTTCAGAGGCTCAGTGGGTGAAGCAACCTGCTGCCCAGGAGAGTAGGGTCTGGACCCCAAGGGGCTCTCAACCTCTGGGCCTCCAGGGCCACAGCAGTCAGGGCTGAGCCATCTGTCCTGAGCGCCCCAGAGCCCGCCTCTGCCCTTGCCTACTCACCTCCAGCAAGTTCCTGGACCCCCTGATATAGACGTGGCTCTGCTCAGAGCCAGGGAGGGAGTCTTCCTGGATGGAGCTATGTAGTACTTGTTCTTCCAGATGCTCTACCTGGTTCCAGGGAACCAGGCGCTCCAGAGACCTCCCGCAAGGAGGCAGGACTTGAGGGGACCTGAGGCCCAGTCTCCAGCCTCCAGTCACAAACTCTTTCCCCACACACGGTCATATGCCTAAGGACAGGAGAGGAGACGCTACTCTGCTGTCTGGAAAAGTGACAATGGATATTCCGGAGTTAGAATCAGTGATACGACTGGTGGTTACACTGTGTTCCTTTTGGAATTTCTACTACTCCAGGTTTCTTAGACTCCTCTTCCATGTCACACTCTGCGTCTTTGGGGCTCTAAACAGCCCAGTTTCGGCCAATAAGACTTCTAGAAAGTGATCTACTAACCAAACAGGTACCAGCATGATACTGCTGTACTAGATGCCAACAGGGGCCTGGAGGTCACTTGAAGACCCCCCAGGCAAAGCCTCTAAGCACTGCACCACTCCCACCCACTTTCCTGGGTGACAGCAGCAGACCTGAATGTGTGCACCCCCTCCCACCTCACTTGGAAATCTTGCCTTCCTTCAACTCACC
Organism: Tapirus indicus; assembly: GCA_031878705.1. Classification (NCBI taxonomy): domain Eukaryota; kingdom Metazoa; phylum Chordata; class Mammalia; order Perissodactyla; family Tapiridae; genus Tapirus; species Tapirus indicus. The sequence goes on from CM062932.1 coordinate 59,564,525, forward strand.
CCAAATCAAGCCCTCCTCCTTCAGGACTCAGCTCCTGCCCCCTTTCCCCCACCTTCACTCCTCTCTAAAAGCTGTCGATACTCTCCGCCCAGAAGGCCGCTCACTGCTTCCCACCGACGTCTTGCTCAAGCTGTCGCCTCTGCCACAAACTATCCTATTCATCCTTGGGGGTCCAGCTAGAAGACCACCTTCTCTGGGAAGTGGCCCGGGGGGCCGGTCGAGGGACACAGCGTTTGCATATTACTCTAAGTCGAGAAGCACGCTACGCGTGGCCCCCCATGGGGGGCCGGGCGCCGCTGCCCGGGAGCTCCCTGGGGCGGGGCAGGCCTCGCTCTGCCCCTTCCCGCACCCGGCCCCGCTCCAGCCGGCAGGGGAGGCCAGGAATGCGGGAGCGGCGGGCGGACGGAGGGCGGGGCCCGGCGGAGAGGCCTGGGTCAGAAAGCATCCTCAGCGCGGTCCCTTCGGAGAGTGGGGACAGCGGGACATTTGTCGCCGGGCGGCGGTGACTTCGAGGCCGAGGAGGACTGGCCCCGCAGTCCTGCCGCGCTCACCTCCCGACACGCAGGCCCGGGCTGGGCTCGCCGCCACGTCCCCCGCCCCTCCTCGCCGCGATCCCGCCCGGGCCCTCCCCTCGCCGGCCGCCGCGCCAGGGCGGGTCCCCGCCGCGCCCGCTCCGCCCCCGCAGCCGCCTCACCTCGCCGCTCTGCCGCCGCCGCCGCCGCCGCCAGCTGGGGCCCGGCCGGAAGTGACGCAGCCGCGCGCAGGCGCAGGCGCGGGCGGGCCACGTGACCGCCGGGGCGCGCGGGGCGCGCGGGGCGGGTCGGCGGGGTCCAGCGGGCTTCTGGCGCTCTGGTCTGGCGCCGTCCCCGGGACCGCCAGCCTGGTGTGGTCAGCGGAGTCGCCGACCATCGGAAGCGGCCGGAGCCGGAGGACGAGCCAGCCCCCAGTAATCAGACCACCACCACGGGCTTGGAAATCACGTTTATTGAAAAAGTAAAAAGTGTCACAATAAAAAATTCACCTAGAGGAAAAGCCAGGCCAGAGGTGTGGGGGCGGGGGTTATGCCCAGGTACGGGGTCCTGGCCGGCTCCCGGCCCCGCCGGTGGGGCGTGTCCTGGCACCTGGGGGAGGTGGGCGCCCGACTTCTCCAGGGAGGGCGACAGCCCTGTGAGGGCAGGGTTGGGCTCAGTCCATCTTAGTCTCTTTGAAGAGCTCCACCAGGTCCTTGAAGTCAGGGTCAATGAGGTCCGAGGGCAGGTCGCCATCATTGTTGGCCGCGTCTCTGTCAGCCCCCAGGGAGATGAGGTACCTGGGGTGCAAAAGGCAGCCCTAGTTACACCGGGGAGGTGACTTGGAGGACACACACACACCCCCACCCACCCAGGGAGCAGGATAGGAGGCAGGATAACAGGTCCACCTGTGTTTTATTTTTCCAGGTGGGGTGAGGAGGAAGAAACCTGACCCTTCAGAAACTATGGCTGACTTTTCCAGTTTGCTCTCCGGAGGGCAGCAGGGCAGAAAGGAAATTCCAGGAGCCCTTAGGGTTCTCAGCTACACCACCACGGCCACTTTTGGGGGGATCACATCCTGAGGTGACTTGAGGCCAGAGGAGTTGGGATAAAGCCCCTCGCCTCACTCTCTCACCGGGCTATGTCAGGGTACCCGTCGCTGCAGGCGATGTGCAGAGGCGTCCAGCCGGTCTCGTCCCGCTGATGAATATCAGCCCCGTGTTTGACCAGCAGCTTCACACACTCCAGGTTTCCAGAGAGCACCGCTTCGTGCAGGGCAGCCATGCCTGGGCAGGGCAGAGTAGGGCAGGCAGGGTCAAGGCTGCCTTTTCTGCTGCCCCACAGACCCTCGGCCGGCCCCCCAGGCACTCACCTGAGGGGTGGATGGTGTCCAGGGCAACTTTCCGAGTCCGGAGGAAGCGCCCCACCTGCTCCAGGTCGCCCTGGCGGATGTGGTCCAGGAACAGGACATCATTAGGGAAGTGCACACTTCGATCGGCCAGCAGCCGCCGGCGCCGCTGCCGTGGGCTGTAGCGGGTGTAGCGGGCAGCTCTGCTGGGCATCCTGGGGGCTGTGGCGTGGGCCACCCCTGTGGGACCCTACTGCTTGGGGCAGGAACGTACCCGGCCTGGACCAGGCTAGCCTGCCCGCTCTTCTAGCTGACAACAACCTCCACTGCAGCCACCACGGTGCCCCTGTGCTCCCTCCGGCAAGGGCACTTCCCATTTATATAGGCCCGCGGAGCTATATAAAGCTGCGCAGTCATGCTCGCGCCATGAGGGGCTGAAACCGAGCCGCTCCCGCCCCAGCACTCAGGATCATGTTTAGTGGCTCATCTTTCAGCCCACCTGTCGCCGTGTCGGGCCAGAGGGGTCAGATCCTTCCTGGCTACCGTTCCCTGGCCCACAGCTGGACCTAGAAGGTGCCTTACAGAGGGCAGGAGAAGGTACTAGAAGGACAGGGCCCATAAGGAAGGCAAGCAGGTATCAGTGTCATCAAGAGGGCCCAGGCGCCTCCCCCCACAGTCCCAGGAATTCGGGGAGAAGGCTGTGATGTGTGGTGAGATGGCTGCCTCAACCTCCTGGAACTGAGGGGCCGCCCGCATCTGAGGTAACACAGGGTCTGACCATGCTGTGGAGAAGGCTCAGCCCTACCCATCGCTGTCCCTGTCACTTGTCACCTTCCATCATGGCTTGCATCGCTCTCAGGGCAATTTTCCCAAAACGTGGGCCTTGATGGCACTGCCCTCCTGTTCAGAAACCTCCCAGGACAGACTCTAAATGCCTCAGCTCCTGCTCAGCCTGTCCCACACCCCCTGCCCATCAGGAACCCTGCATCCCCTCCCACGATGCTCTGCCCCCTGCCCCATCTCCAGGTTCCAGGCTCCTGCCGCTTCCTGCTGAGGACACACATGCTCACACTTCAGGTGGCATCTAGTCTGCTCCCCAAGGACGGGACATCACGTCCCGGGTGGTGTGCACCCTCTGCATCCGGCCCAGTGCAGACTCACCTGTAGGAATGCAACTGTGGAATTTTAAGACCTCCCAGCAGGCTGGGCCAGTGCCAGCTGCCTTCATTGCAGCTGCCAAGGTCCCAGACGGGGCCCAGGCTTCAGTGGGAGAAGACGCATTGGACAAGATGTGTGCATGAACGCATACATGTGAGTTGAGCTGGGCTAGGAGCACACCTGTGGGGTCAGGGACATGTCCGCAGCACCTGGAGCTGACTGTATTGGTTTGCTAGGGCTGCTGTAACAAAGTACCAGACTGGGGGCCTTAAACAAAAGAAATTTATTCTCTCCTGGTTCTGGAAGCCAGAAGTCCAAGATCAAGGTGTTGGCAGGTTTGGTTCCTTCTGAAGGAGAATCTGTTCCAGTCCCATCTCCTGGCTTCTGGTAGCGGTCCTTAGTGGTCTCTGACTTGTAAACACATCACTCTGCTCTCTGCCTTCATGCTCATATGGCGTTCTCCCTGTATACATGTCTCTGTCCCCATTTCCCCTTTTTATAAGGACACCAGCCATTGGATTAGGGCCTACCCTATTCCAGTGTGACCTCATCTTGACTCATTACATCTGCAACAATTCCATTTCCAAATAAAGCCATATTCTGAGGTCCTGGGGTTAACACTTCAATATATAAATACCAGGGGGACGCAGTTCAACCTATAACACTGGTGAGATCCCCCTGGGTGGTCACTGAAGACCTGGAAGAGTACTGAACCAAGACTGGCCAGCATTCTTTGCAGGGGTGGGGCAGGCAACTCAGTCACCAGCAGCCCTTGCATCACCAGGCTGCTCTTGATCCAACAAAATCAAATCAACAAATGTATTCAACACCCTCTAGGTGCAAAGCCTTGGGCTGAATGCTTCAGAAACAGGGCACTGCCTAAGACGGACTCCCTGCCCTGATGGGGTTTTCTCATCCTGCCTCAGATCGCCTGCCCACCGGCCAGGCTGACCTCACAGGCCTCACACCACCGGTTCCGCACCAAAGATCCAGGGGAACCTCCTCTCAGGCCAGGCCCTCAGGGGCCCCGAGGAGGGGTGGTTCCCAGTGTTCCTGCATCGCGGGGCTCGGAAGACAGTGCTGGGCGAGGAGTCGGGTGCAGTTTCTTCTGGCTTGTTTACACGACGCCCGGAGTTCTACACCGTTGACGGGAGACAGAACTTTCCTTTGATGTGAAGATTGCCTTTTCTGATATTGTGGAAAGTTCTGTCTGCTCTCCCCACTCAGAGGATCAGATGAAAGAACCCTGAATGCAGCTGCCACCAAGAGCACGGCCCTTCCTGGGAATGACCAGGCCTTGGGCTAGAGACAGCTCAGCGCAAGACCATCAGCGTGAGCTTGTTGGCGACCCCAAGAGGGACCCTGTGGTCCATCCTGCTAAAGGTGAGCTGAGAGAGCTCAGGGAATTTGGCCTCGGGGGTTCTGTTTGGATCAGAGAAGGGACTGGTGCCCAGAGCCTTCCCAGTCACAACAGACCCCTGAAAGGTATTCTAGCCAGGCCACAGGAGCCGTGTCCTCCCAACCATGGACACGACCTGAGGCATCTCGCCTTGGAAACCTTTCATCAGAGGCCAGTGGTAAGCAGTCTAACCTGCCACCATTGGCAAGGCCTACATGTCAAGCCACCACGTCAGAGCCAAGCCTGTATTTACACAGCTTTGTCCCTGATCCCTGTCTGCCTGTGTGAACTTGTGAAGTGACCTGGTTTGCAGGATTTTAAAGTTTCTGCCTTCTAGAGAACCAAAGCAAACTAAAACATTTAATGCAGAAAGCTTACTTTGAAAAGCCCAAGGAATGCAACTAGCAATGCCCTGTGTCCAGCAGGAAACACAAGCCGGAGAGCCCCTGAAGAGAGTGGGTGCAGCAGCTGGGGCAGGCTCTGAGGCCAGAGGACTCCAGGGTCTGGTGCACAAGCCCCGCAGATGCTTTTTTAGGTTCCAGGCCAGTAGCTTCCTACCACCTGGAGAGAGAAAGGAGAAAGAAGAGAGGGAGGGAGGGAGGAAGAGAGAGAGATTGGGACCTTCCAGGCTGTTAAGCCTTAACTGCCTACCCCAGAGCCTGCGAAGTTGCCTTGTTAATCCACCAGCCCTGCCAGGTTTTGGACTCCACCCACAACCTCCCAGCAAACCCAGGCCAGGAACGCGCTAATCAGCTGCCTCGGCAAAGGGGAAAGGTATCGGTGACTCACCCCCTTCCCCGGAGCACATGACAGCAATGCTCTGTGCAGCCGCGTCTGATCCCAGCTTTCTATGTGGAGAGCCGGGCTCCACACAGGTGGTCCGCAGGGTCACCCACACCTGTCACTGGGGCAGGGAGCACAGATTGGGCTCAGCCCACCCCTTGTAGCCGTGACTCCTAACAGCCCTGCTCTCAGCCCGTGATGAGTTCCCTCCTCTGGAGGCCACGTGTCCCCCTGGGGAAACTGCTCATATTTTGGAGGACGGAGCTAACATCTCCCTGGTGACCTCCTCCCACAGAACCTCCAAGTGCCGGAGCTCACTTTTCCATGGATACACATCTCATTGTGTTGGCAGGACCAAGGCACAACACACACAGACCCTGGAACAAGCTAAAGAGAAACCAGCCCCAGCACAGACCACCCTAGAACTGGGGAAGGAAGCCCAGCTCTGGGCTGCTGAGCTAGAGGAGCAGTGCCCTGACACCAGAGTGCGTGGACAAGCCGGGGCCTGGGTGGTGCTGCCCAGGGTGCTAACACCAGGTCCTCACAGCACACCGGCTGCATACTGCGTGTCTGGGTCAGAGGCAGCAGCAGCCCTGCGGTGAGGGCCTGGATGGCAGGGGACGACATCGGGGAGGGCAAGAGCCAGCACACGGGCCTCTGTCTGGGAGCACGGCTGTGGTTGTGGGGGAGATGACCCCCACCTACCCGTGGGCCAAGACCTCAGAGAGAACCACGTTCACAGCAAGCCCCACGCTCATGTCTGCTGGCCATGCCCCTGGCAACTTGAAGCTCCAACCATGTGAGTATCAGGACTGGGGAGACTGGAAATCGGGTAATGCATGCATGCTTCCTACTCCAGGAACAAATTGGAGACACAGGGCGGGATGGATGCATGGAGCGACAGGCAGGGCTCCTCGGGAACCTAGCCACGTTTGCTCTGTCCTTGACCTCCTGAGATGGACTGTGTCTCCGTCTCCATTCCCTCCCTCCAGGATGTTGTCAGGTGGCCCTCCTGTCCTACCTGCCGCTGCAGGCCTGCACGGGCAGCAATGGATGCCAAGTCCCTGGCAGTGCTGTCACAATCAGGAACAGACACCTACCTGAGCCCTGCCAGTCCCTGTGGGGCTCCTCTCCCACCCTCTCAGGGACTCACAGGCACCAGAGCTCCCTGGGGCCCCGAAGGCCCAAGAGATGTCACTAATCCAGGCTCAGAAGTGCCATCAGCCCAATACTGCACCTAGGCCAGCAGCTTTGTGTGTGTGGATAAAAATCGATCTAATTGTACTCTTCTCTATGCAAACTACAAGCCGTGGTTCTGGAAGTCAAATTACATTTTAATACCTAGGAGACTTGCTATTTTAACATCAGATTCTTTTTAATTGATGTCTTAACAGTTTATAGCATTGTGGGGTTTTAGTTGTACGTTATTTGTCCATCACCATATGGATGCATCCCTTCACCCCTTGTGCCCACACCCCACCCCCCTTCCCCCAGATTCTTTTTATGTGAAGCTTGGTGATAAGATACCATTCTTGAAGGCTGAACACCCCCGATTTCTTGTCAGACCCTGCAGTGACTCGAGGCAGTGGCAGGGAGACCACTATTGCACACCAGACCTGCCCACCTCTGGCTGCGGCTGGCTCCATGTGTCACCACACTGTGTCCTGATGCGGCACATGAGCAGAAGCCACGCTGTGACTAAATGCCCAAGGAAGGTGATGCTGGCAACAGCTGTCATGGATACACCAGCCCCACGGTGCCCCCCAAGCCCCTCCACTTGGTGACATGCAGGTGCTCCCCACCGAGGCCGTGTGCACTCAATGACAGCTCAGCAAACTGCTCCCACAAGACTCCTGCGTGCTTCTGTTTGCACCATGCTCTAAGAAGTGTCTCAGTAAAAGGGGCCCTGCCAAGCCCATCTTCTCTCTTCAGAGTTGGAATTTCAGCTCCGGGCCCCGTAGCCTAGAGATTGTAAAGCAGAGACAACCACAGGTAGTAAAATTTCAACTTTATTTGGCCAATGTGTTCAGTTCCAATATTGTGGTAGAAATGCCTGAAGAACTATCAACATTTGATTCAGCTCAAGCATCCTGGGCCGTCTCCCAGCCTGGAAGCAGAGGATCCTGGTTCTGCCTGGTGCAGGCCTCAGGCCACCCTGGAAGTCACAGGGCAACGAGAAGCCTGGCTTGGGGAGGGAGGGGAGCTGCCCAGGCCTGTCATGGGCCCAGCCAGCACCCAGCCCCGCATCAGTCGTGTTGCCCCACCCCCCCGCCACCCTGCCACAGAGACCCGAGGTCTCCATTTAACCGGAAGGTGCAAGAGCCGCACTCAGTCACAGCCAACACTGGCGCGAGGTGAGTGTCCCATCCAGCCTGGCAGCCTTGCTTGGTCCCTCCCCAGGCAGGGGACATGAGTCTCCAGGGAGGCCCGGCCAAGGTGGAACAGACACCCTGATGTCCAAAAATGTCTCAAAATCCCACAGAAAGAATTTTTTTTTAAGTGATACGGGAAGGTGACGTTGCCAGCGTGAGATTCCAAAACATTTCAGCGAGCACTCTGGACAAAACCGTGTACAAAAAAGTACATCACAATTAAAAAAAAAAATGGCCCACCAAGACGGGCTGGCCTGGAGATAAATCCCTTTCCAAAAGTTGAAAAGCAAAGGAAGAGATGGGTTTAAATTTACACGCGTTAGAATGAAGTGTTGCTTCAGAAAAATTCCCTGCATTTCCGATCGATGCTCCCTCCTTCTGGTGAGGGTGTACGGGCTTCCGGAGGCTGTGCTGCTGGGGTGCAGCCCACTGAGAGGTGTTGTGTTTGGGGGTGCCCAGGTCTGGTTTCCTACATTACAGTTCATCTTTCACAGCTTTTTGATCATCATCTTCCTCCAGGTCAGGCTCTTCCGCTTCTTCTAGATCTTCTAGATCCTGGGAAGTAGGAACAAAAGAGGACGAAGTGAAAGCTCGAGCCCGCCCCACACCTCGCCCAGCAGGGACCAGCTGGCCACGTGGCCATGAGCCGCCAGCTCTGGTCTTTCTGAACAGGTGCAGGGGCTTCTGCCTACGAAGCGGGATCAGCCTGCACTGTGGGAAGCCCGGGACCCCAGGTCACACCATCCAGTGGGCGAGTGCAGGGGAAGCCCTAGCGTGAAGACCAAGCACAGGAGCCGCTGGTGTGCAACTTCACCCCGCCCAACCCCCAGGGCTTGTGGGGCCAGTGACCACAGCCCCCCGGGCACTCCTCAGTCTGATCCCACCCCGCTCAGCAGCCAGTGTGGGTGCCTCAGCAGATCCACTCCCCGTCCCACTCTCCCAGTGCTTCCAGGCAGGCCCTGCCAGCCTGAATGACCATTCCCTCCACTCCCTACCTCAAATGTTCTGCTGGTCACCAGCCCCCACCCCTGCCATGCCTTCTTGGCCTGGGCACACTCCTGACATCCCCTCTACCCTCCACGGCTGACCCGGATAGGCCCAAGCTCCTGCCAAGCGCCTCAGCCAACGGGCTGGGGAAAAACATGTGCGTCCGAGTCAGGGAACCATGTGGGATGAGCCTGGGAAGATATCACAGGCAAACACCAGCATTTAAAGACCCTCCCAAACCACCGTGCGCAAAAGTGCCGATCGAGGAGAGCTGTGCACGCACGTGCCTTCACTGGCGCCTGAGCAAGCATGTCCCGTGGATGGCAGGGTGGGGCCCCAGAGGGTGGCCGGGGTCTCACCACCACTTACGTCATCATCCCCTGCCCCGTCCTGGCCACCGCTCTCCAAGAACTTCTTAAAACCATCTAGCGTCCGCTCCCCGTTGTAGTCAATGACCTGTGGGGAGGGAGTGTGAGAAGCAGGACACCAAGGCAGTGCCTGCCCCTCCCTGCAGAGAGGCAGGGTCCTCAACTAGGCCCCAAGTCTCCTCCACACACCCCTTCCTGTCCCCAGCCCCTCTGATGACGGAGGCCAGAGCTGGGGGGTCCCAGCGTCCCGGCCCCAAGCCTTGTCTGGAAGCCGCACCGTCCTGTCTGCGCCGGCGGGGAAGAACTTGAGTGTGGGGAAGCTGTGCACTCTGACCGCCTCCACCTCGTTGGCCGTCGAGTCCATCTTGGCGATGACGATATTTTCATGGTCCTTATACGTCTCTCCCAGCTTATCCCAAACGGGAGCCAACTGTTTGCAGTGACCACACCATGGGGCATCTGAGAGAAAGCAGTGCTGAGTCTCCCTGGGCCAGGAAGCCACTTCCTGCCCACCCCAACCCAGGCTCTCTGTGGAGGAAGCTAAAGATGCTGCACTTACAGAATTCCACGAAGACATTCTTTTTTTCATCAAAAGCAACCTCTTCAAAGTTCTTCCCGACCAGCACTTTGACAGGCTGTTTGTCCCAGTCCTCAGGCAGCTCCTGGCTCATCAGGTGGGGCTGAGGGCAGCAGAGCAGGGTCAGGGACGGACGGCCTGCCCCGGACCCCACTGCCCTGCAGAACCCCCGCCCCCCGTGGAGGCCCACAGCACCCTCAGCTGACCGGAACTGCTTGTGGCACCTCAAGAGAGGGCCAAGCCCACGAAGTCGGGGCCACTCCGTGCTCCCCAGGCAGTGGGACTAGGATGGCCATTTTCACAACGTCTGGGGGCCCTGTCCTCAGGATTCTATGCTCACGTTTTCAGACCCCTTGAGGATGCAGCCACAGGAAGCCTTAGACCCTAAGTGCCAAGAGGCCAGTGCAGGCTGCCCCCCAGGACACGGCTCCCCCACCTTGATCTTGCCCTCTAGGAAGCGGTGGCAGAACTCCGTGATTTTCTCTGCTGTCAGCTCATCCGACTCTGGCTTGTACTTGGTCATCTCCTCCTCCAGGGTGATGAGGCGCACGGCAGGGCACTCCTCCTTCTTCAGGCCGAAGAACTCAAGGATGCGCTGGTTGTCGGTGTGGTCGCTGTCGATGAAGATAAACAGGATCTTGGGGGAGAAAAGGCAGGTTGAGAGCAGCACTGGGAAGACGAAGGGTCTAAGGCCTCGTTTCTGCTCTCCCTCGCTGCTTCACCTGGAAGCAGACTTGTGCCACTGAAGCTTCTCTCCTCCAACTCAAACGCGGTCCTGCCAGACCAACTGCTGACTGGGAGCAGAGGAGGGTGACCCGCTGACCCCTCCCCAACAGCCCCAACCCTGGAACAGGCTATCCTGAAAGCAGGAGAAGGCCTCAGGACTACCCTACAACCCTGGGCAGAGCCACCCTGCGAGCAGCCGCAGAGCGCAGCTCACCTGGCCCTTGAAGCTCTCGGAGGCTTTCTTGAAGTTGCTCAGTTTGCCGTCATAGTCAGACACACTCTTCGGCAGGAACAGCAGGATGTGCGTCTTGATTTCACCTCCGAAAATCTTGGGGGCTGTCTGTGTCACAAACATAGGTTACTGGGTCTGAGCCAGGAACTAAGCTAGTGACACGGGATATTCTCTCAGTGGAGCAACAACGGGGACTCTGTGAGTGGGGGTCCCCAGGGCTAGGACCTCACAACCTTCCCACGCCACCCCCATGCTTGACGGGAAGGACCAGCAGGAGAGCCACACCTGCTCGGTGAACTCGATAACCAGTGGCAGCTGGTTGTGCTTGACGAAGTCCAGCAGCTTTTCTTTGGTGACCTCCCCCTCAAAGTTGTTCCGGCCTTCGTCAAACTGTGGACAGAGAGAGGGCCGTGAACACTGAGGGGCGCCAAGGTATTCCAAGAAGCCTCCTGTGGCCTCCAGCCAGCCCGGGCTTGGCCCAGCACGGCAGTCTGGCAGCCTCACCTTTCTATCTGGGGTTTTGAGAGCAATGGGGAGCAGGACCACGTGCTTCTGTCCACAAGGCAAAGCCAGGTGAGGGCTGCAGGGACCAGCATCCTCTGGGCACCGGGCAGCAGTGCCATCACCGAGAAGAGCAGGCAGGCTCCCGAGCAGCACAGGGAGCCGCCGGCCACAGTGGGGACTGCAGCAGCCGGCCTGGACCGGGCCGCTGGGCTCCACGCCGGCACGCTCCCAACAGGCCCGGAGAGCCCGCCTCCTGGGCACCACGGAACCCTTGGGTTCCACAGACGTCACCCTCCTCGTCTCCAGCTCCTAAAACAGCAGCTCTCCAAGTGTGGGCCACACCCTGTGGGCCCCAAGGCCCCTTCGTGGCAGCTGCAGGGTCAGAAGGACTTCTCGTACGCACACTCAGATGGCGCGCCTTCCCACGCCTTCTCTCCCGAGTGTGTAGTGCGGTTTTACGGAGGCTGCACGATGGTGACATCGCCACAGACTGAAGGCAAACCAGGAGAAGCCAGCTGTCTTCCGATTAGGAAGACATCAGAGACTGGCAGAAATCTAAAACAGCACTTACCACTAAAATGTCGTCATCTGGGAAAAATCAATCTTTATAAAAATGTTATTTTTTGATGACACGTAACAGGTGTATTATCGTTACTTCAGAATGAACAAGGTTTTTTTTTAACTTCTCAGTTTTAATTTCGAGCACAATAAAAATCGATAGGTATAATCCACATAAAGAAAAGCTCTTTGGGATCCCTAGTAACGTGAAAGGATTCCAGACGTCCTGGGGCCACGAAGATGGACGCCAAGGTGTGGCCTCAGGCGGACGGTGAGGGCAGAAACAATTCCTGACCCAGAAAGGCTGATTGCGTGCCCGAGCCTTCTCAGTGAGCAATCCAGGCGAGCTTCACTGTCCCACTGAACTCTCCAGCGCGACCTGGAGAGAAACGACGCATCCTTCCTTCCTCCTCCTTCTCTTTACCCTTCCCCACAGTAAATTCCAGAGAGGCAGGCGGCCACTTCCCGCTCCCACCGTGTTAGGTTAGAGCCTGACCTTCGGCTCCAAAATGACACCCGCTGCTGGGAGAGCAGACTACAGGCCAGGCGCTTGGAGCCCAGGCACGGCCCCCAGTCCCCCTGCTCTAGAGAGTGGGGAAATGACAACAAGGTGGAAAAGCCAAGGCCAAGAGGCCCTTTGAGCGCATCATTTAGAAAATGAGAAGCTGGCCCAGGTCGACTGGCCCCAGGGGTAACGCTGAGCCACAAAGGGAGGCAGGCCGGCTGCCAGTGCCCACTCCTCAGAACCACGTCTCCAGTCCCCTGAACAGTGGGCACTGTCTGCCCAATTCCACGGCGAGATGCCTTAAGAGCAGAGCCCCCGCACCTGTCCCGGGATGCGATCTTTTTGGTAATGTTGCCACACGACCCTGTGTTCACTGTCTTCTTTGGTAAAAGACAACCAGCCCTGATTTAGAGACCGCCCCATTTCCAGCCACAGAGAACAGACCCGCCAGGCCACAATGACACCGTCACAAAAAGGCTTGATGCCACAGGCAAGGGAGGAGAGTCCTGCCCATGTCCACTACTCAGCCCCAAGCTTCAGAGAACAAAGTAAAGACCAGAACAAACGAGAGTGCGGGACGATCAGCTCTCACACCAAGTCTGACCGCCAGTGACCAGTGGCCCAAGCCGGGACTCACAGCTCCAGTTCTGCTGGTACCACTGCCCCCCACCACCCTGCCCAGCACGCAGCAGTTGGCCACCCCTGGGAGCCAAGTGGGCAGACAGGAAGACCCCTCGCTGTGAAGAACTGGGCTGGACAGCCTGAAGGGGACCGAGTAAAGGCCAAGAAAGTGAGTGCGAAAGCCGAGGAAAGGGGGACAGCAGGCGGAAACCGGGGGGCCTGGACCTGAGCTGCTTCCTCCTGTCCATCTGAGCACAGTTGTGACCTCTACTGACCTGCCCAGCACAAAGTCCACGGGCTCTGCCAGGCTCAGCCCAAGGTGACCACGTCGTTCAAGCACAGACGCCAGAGCCACCAAATGGAAGAGAAGGCATTACCCACCCACTGGCACCAGACCCAGGGGGTTGGCTGTGCTCGGCCTGCACGGACAGCAGAGAATCGAGGCTGAGAAAAGCACATGGAGGTCAGCTAAACAGATGAGCTGCTGGGCCCCAGAGTCTTTGCAGAACAAGAAACAATCGTTCTAACCTTCAAGGACACATGATCACCAAAACCACCGATCCAGTGCAAAATCTGTCACTCCAGATTTTAAGGGTGATGGAAAAGAACCCTGTGGACTGAACTGATGACAGAGGGTTTACGAGTTTCAGCAGGGCTCAGAGAAACTCCCCCTGCTCTCTCCACCTGAACTTTAGGACCCGACCCACGACTTTCTCTCTAATACCTTAAGACCTTCTGTTAACTCAACCTCATCCAATACTTCACAGTTTTTTCCTAACCAGATGTCTAATTACAACTTCCTGGGCACATCTGCAACGACAACTGACTAATTTAGCAATTCTACTCCATTTAGGGAACACAGGCTTTCCACTCAATAAAGAGAGTGTGCATGATGTCCTGAGTTCTTTCGAGGAAGGGGCTATAGAAAGAGGGGAACAAGGACACAGACAGAATCACCCCCGTCACCGGGCGTTTCCAGTCCTCTGCAGTGCTGCGTGGAGAGGCCCTGAGCCCTGCCCGACAGCCCCTGGCAGGGCGCTAGACGCCCCGCAACCACTCCAGGAAGCTAACTCGTTCCTCATTGCCAAGTCCCCTGAAGCTATTTCACGAGTGGGGGGCACGCACAACAGCCTCAGGCGGTTTCTGACCACACGGTTACTACTTCGCTGTAACTCTAAACCTACCTTTTGCCCATGGTGACAAAACAGGACAGGATTCAAAGGCCCTGTCCCCACCCCTGAAGACATGCCTCTGCCCCGCCCCCCCGCCCTCCGGCTCCTTCTCTCACAGCTTTCTCTCCTCCTCCACTCTGCACCGTGCTACCGAATGGCATGAATGCACCATCACAGTCCAGGGACAGCTGTGTTCCGAGAGCATGGTGCTCGGCCGGCCCCAGTCCCGCTGTCTGATGACTGAGGTAAGAGACAGAGACCCCCATGGCCCCTTCGGGAACGCCACGCAGACACGCATCCTGGCTGCGTACTGGCAAGACACCCGGTGCCAGCACGCTCCACAAAGAGGAAGTACAGCAGGATGAGGGGCTGCGGACGGGGCTTTACCAACAGAGTGGGAACACACACCCTAAGAGCTAACACTCCAGAGTCTCCGTTTGGGGTGAAGAAAAGGTTTCAGGAATAGACAGGAGCAATAATTGCACAACAGTGTAAATATAATTAATGCCACTGAATCATACACTTAAAAACAGTTAAAACAGCAAACTTGGTTACAAATGTGTTGCCACGGTTTTTTTTTTTTAAAAAGCTAACGCTCCAAAGCAGCTCTGATTTCATAAAACACACCCCGGGGCTGCTACAGAAGCCGGAACAAAGGACCCACAGCTGAAGGGCTGAAGGCCACTGTATCAGCGGGGCCTATGGTCTGACGTTGCAAAATGGGCCCTCAATAGTCAGGCCCGTGGTCCAGCACCACCCGGGCAAGGTTCTCGAGGTGCCTGTAGTGATAAGGAGAGCAATTCCACCCGCCCAGTGCAGCACCTCCACTACCCTGGGCAGAGCTGCCCGCGGGCCACTCACCTTCTTAAAGAGGACAACCCCATCCTTGTCCAGCTGGTATTTGGAGAACACATCACTGTTGGACGTGATCCCAAAGGGTATGTCATCAATGGCCTCAGCTGCCAGCAAGAACTGCTTGGCAAAGTCTGATTCCACATCCTAGAGAAGAGGAGAACCAGAGGTTGTCACATGCCCCAACTCCAAAGACCCTTGCCCGGCTCAGCAGCAGGGCAGACTGCAGTGCAAAGGCCACAGGGACCCTCCTCCAATGACAGGGTAAGAAGAGCTGAGATGATTCTGAAGCCTCTACCTTGAAAAAGCCGATGACGGTCACCTCACTGGACTCCACCAAGGCTTCTGCAGCGGCCCCGTCGGGCAGTGTGGTGGCAGCAGGGCCCGTGCGCTTCTTCAGCCAGTTCACAATGTCCTCAGCTTCTCTGCCAGCTGCACCCAAACACACGCAGGGTCCACTTGAAACCAGGGTGCGCCCACCTCCCCGCCCATCCTCATCTCAGCTCTCTGCCAAAACCAGAGCAAGATACTCTCTTACAAAAAAAAGGCACCTTGTCTACGCACCTGTACAAATTCCAGGGCTACAAAGGCTTTTCTGTGCATGTGAGAGACTGCAGTTGTGTTTAAAAGAGGGGAAAAGACAGTGGTTACCTCTGGGTAACAAGATTACAAGTCTTTTTTCCCCAATCCCTTTGCATTATCTAAATTTTCCTTGACATTTAAATTCATTAAATATACACACACTTTCCCCTCAGTAGTCTTAAACTACGTTTCATCTTAGAAATGTGGTAAAATTGAAAAAAAAGCTGGTAAGTCGGCCTCAATGCTAGCTTTCCCCCCGTGAAAAAAGGCTGAGCTCTGCTCTGCCTTCCGCACCCAGGCCGGTCAGCTTCCTCAGCTGTGGCCTGCCCTACATGCCTCCAGGACTAGTAAGATGAAAGAGGTTACGCCCTTGCACACCACCCAAAGCAGATGAAACGAGGAGGAGAAAGCCTGCTCCTCCTGGGACTGAGGCTAATGACTCTCCTTCCCCCTCACTGGGTCTGACTACCTGGTCCAACTTGGGAAGAGCTACTGAATCTCACATTTAGAATGATTGTGCAGAGTGGCAGCAAAAAGCCGGGTTACCAGCCACAGGTGGAATTAGGAGTAACTCTCATCTACAAAACCTGAGTGTTAGCGACACAATCATGGTAACTCTGGACAAGGCACTTCCAGTTCCAAAAGTGAACACAAGTTAAAACAAGAACAACAGAACAGCAGCCTAGCGAGAAGACCAGAATTGCTGATGTCAGAATTAACAAGACTGGCTGCTCCAGAAGATTCTGATGAACCATGGAACCGGTTTTATAGACAAAAGATTCTCCTTTTGTCACGGTACTAACCGGGTGGGCTACAAAGGGGTCCAGCCCCCAGGAAAGCAGCTTCAGAGGCACCGAGCAGCAGTTGAGGGCTTGTGCCACAGACAGCTGGGCTTGAATTCAAGCTCTGCCACAATAGGTGGGTGACGCTGGCCTGTTACTCAGCTGCTCTCAGCCGTCCCCCTGGAAAAGGCCCTCAGCACTTGCCTTGGTGGCTGGCACACTTGATGGTCAGCAATCACTACACTTGTTGCTCCATGTGGTCAGAATGACCCCAGCCTCCCTCTCCTCACTGGTCAATCTTAGGACAAGCCTCAGCCTGGACCCACCCCCACAAGATGTCCCTTTTCACTTGAGAGGTTCTGGGATGAAAGAACTTTCCTCACACAACCCCAAGAAGCTGAACTAGACTGAGAATCCAATCCAAGCACAGGTTCCGCACCACACCTCTGAAAAATGGACCTTCCCACCTCTCAGTCTATCTTCCAAGGCCTACAAGCAAAGCCCTCTCCACAGGCAATTCAAGGGCAGTGCTGCAGTCACACCTGTGTACTCTCTGGGGGAAGCTGTGTCTCCATTCTTGAAGAACTTGATCGTGGGGTAGCCACGGACGCCATACTGCTGAGCCAGATCAGACTCTTCAGTGGCATCTACCTTTGCCAATCTGATCTCGGAACCTTCTGCCTTCAGTTTCCCAGCTGCTTTGGCGTATTCAGGAGCCAGAGCCTTGCAGTGTCCACACCATGGAGCATCTGGAAAAGAAAGGAGGATGCTAAAAGCAGCATTCGATCCAATCCCGCTGCTTCCCTTCCCTTCTCCGTCAGTATTTCCCTCCATAAAAACCTTATCTGCTCACCAAGATGACCCTCTGAACGCACAAGGCTGAGCTGATAGGTTGGTGCTCTTGGGCAATATTGGGACAGAGGCCACGAATGACAAACCAACACCAATCCCCAGTGTGCTTTGTCACCGTCAGCACAGGAAAACAAACTCTTTAATCACTAGTAACTTCCTATTACCTTCAAGCTATTAAACCGGATGTGTCCCTGGAATTTCCTTTAGGAACTCAGAGAAGTTAAGAAGTTAAAGCCATGACAGCCATACATTTAATAAGACCAATCAGGAATACGCGATACACATCTGCACACACCTGCCTGAGACTCACATTTAAAATTGACTCTATACCGTGGGAACAGGACTCTCTCTCAACTAAAGCTAGCAGCTGTGTTGGGCCTCAGATTTCCACCCGAAATAGTGAGGGCTTAAACACAGATAAAAGTTTTGCATTCTGCCTGGCAACACTGTTGAACAGAAGATAACTGTCAAGGGTTGAAGGTGGTGTGGGCAGGAGCGGGCACTTTGGGGAAGGACCCAGGTAAGCCGTTGGAGACTGGACCCTGGCGTGTTCCTTTGTGGTTCCCCTCCTCCCCTCTGAAGTAGTCGACCCCGTGTTTCTCAAGCTAACAGAGAAATCCTGCCATGTGGACGTCAGGCACAAAGGCACGTCCTGGCTGTCGGCCCACGGTAACCCTTAGGGTCCAGCCCCAGCAGAAGGGATGCCCCCAGGACACTGGCACCGCGGGGACGCTGACAGCAAGCCTGTGGGCAGTTCCAGCCCGAGGATGAGTCTCCCGAGGGGCTGAGATTCAACGCCTTTATGGGCGGCTGGACTGCCGACAACCCAGAAGACCCCAACCCGCCGCCGGGGCGGAGAAGGGAGGCTGCGGAGGGGCGCCCGGCCCGCCGTCCCCCTGGCCCTCCCCTGCGCCCCTTCCGTCTGCCCTGTCCCGCCTGCACCCCCTCCATCTCCCGTCCGGATCCTCCGTCCCCTCTGCGCCCCGGCCCCCTCTCCGCCCCTCCATCACCTCTGTCCCCACCCCGCGGCGGCGGCGAGGCCCGGCCCGGCCCGGGCGGCACTCACAGAACTCCACCAGCAGGTACTTGTGAGCCGCCAGCGCCTCCTCGAAGTTGCCCTTGTGGAGCACCAGGACGTGGTCTTCCTCCTCGGGGGCGGCGGCGCCCGCGCGGACCAGCGCGGCCAGGGCCAGGCAGAGCAGAGCGCGGCGCAGCATGTCGGCAGCGGGCGCGGCGCTTCGGTTGGCGCCGCCGGACAGCAAGGCCACGAGAACGCGCGCCGCCCGCCCCGCCCCTATAAACCCGGCCGCCGCGCGCGCCCCCGCCCGCGCCCGCCCAGGATTGGCCAGCGGGCTCCGGGGCCCGCCTCCGCAGCGCTCGGATTGGATACCCACATTGGCCCCGGCCCCGGATTCGGAATCTCTACGGAGGCCTCCCTCGCCGTCGCTCGGGATTGGCCGAGGAGCTCGCGCTCGCACTCTTCCTCAGCTTCTCATTGGCTCCCGACGGAGAACTTTCTCTCCCTCGACTTGTGACTGGTGGCTTTCCCCCACACCTTCCGTGGGTCTGGAATGGCTGCCACCTTCGGAGGCCCTGGCTCTGCGGCTCCTGATTGGTCATGAGATACGTGCACCCGGCGCGATTCTCCGTCGAACGTGGCAGTGGGGCGGAGCCCCCAGCGGCGGGGCGGAGCTGCGCCTGCGCCTCCGAAACCCCTCGTGTTGCATTCTGACTGGACCGCGTATCCGTAACTGGCACCGCCCCCCGGCTCCGCGGGGCTGCAGCTGGGCTGACGCAACTTCCGGCGGGCGTGAGGCCCGTGCGGCGCTCGCCTGGGAGGCTGGGCTCGGCCGCGGTTGGCTGGGCCGGGGAGCCGAGGCAGCGCGCGGGGGAGCGGGGAGGACCGAGGCCGGACGCAATGGAACCGGGAAGACTCGGGAGGGAGGTCACCGGAGTCGCGCCCGCGAACCGAGAGCCCCGGCCCCAGCGGAGGCGGAGGGAGAAGGGGGTTGGGCCGTCACATCTCAAGGTCCAGAAATGAGGTGGACGCTGCGCTGGGGCTGAGCGGGCCGCGGAGGAGCCCTCGGCGTCCGCCGGGTGGAAGGCTCCAGGGTGACGTGTGCCCTGCGGTGTCTCCCTCCGTCCCGCTGTGCCACATCCTGCGGCGCTGTCCTTCCCTCCCGCGCTGTCCACAGACCCGCGCCTCCGACGCGGCTGTCGCTAGCTGCAACCGAGGCTAGTGGGCACTTGAAATCTGGCCCGACTGAGACGGGCTGTGGGTACAACACACACCGGAATTCAAGACTGAGTTCAGGAGAAAGAGTGTACGATGTTGCCTTAATAGTTTTTGTTATATTGACTTCTTGGAATGATACTTTGTATATATTGGGTTAACGATATTGAAATTAATTTCACTTGTTTCTTTTTGAGGTTTTGTCTTTTTTTTTGGATATTTTTGGAAAGATACCTATTCAGATCCTTTGCCCATTTTGAGGGGTTTTTTTTTTAATGTGGCTTCTAGAAAATTTAAAATAACACACGCGGCTCGCATTTTATTCTTGTTCAGTGCTGCTCTAGATGGATCAACTCTCTTTACCTGACTGCTCAGAGCCTTCCACCACCTCTGGCTGCCTGGCCACCCGGACTCCTCCAACACTCTCTTCTCCAGGAGCCTTTCCTCTTCATTTGTGTGTCACTTGTTAAGAAACACCAGCACCACTGATTTTAAGACTCATCATCAATTTAATAACTTGGCAGGAAAAAGGGAAACACTCCCACGTTAAATGTACATGTTGGCTGTAATGACATCCTGATTTCAGAAACGGCAGAATAGAAAAAAGATGATTTTGTACTTTTGAGAGTTTGCGTTTGTTGATACATTGCTCTTAAGGTCATGTTTTCTCACCTCTCCTATGTGGGACTCCCTCAGCCCAAATGTGAATTCCTGAAGGTCAAGAGTAGGTTCTCTGTGCTCGTCCCCCAGTGCCAGTAGAGCAAGAGTCAGTCAGAGGTGGTTGTACCTGCTGGGATACCTGCACAGGGGTGACTTTACAGGACCTGGAACTTTGGGCATAGAAAGGCTATGAACATGTGCCTTGGTGGGTGCCGGTCTCCACCCCAGCTCAGTGGGGCCCTGGTCTGGGAGCTTGACAGCTCTTCCTAACTGATAATTCTGGCCACAGTCCCCTCTGCTCTCTGGGGACCGGTAGGGATTGCCTCATGCCTGCTGCCCTATCTCCAAACGTTTTTATGGTTCTGTTTTACCACAATTTGGGGCCTGAGACAAGGGACATATCCCGTCTAGATTTCAGAGGTGCTCATGAGGTTAGAGTTTAGATGCCTAAATATTGGGGCTTGAGTCTTTTTGGCTGATAGGGACAGAGTGCAGGGATTTGAGATACCATGATGTTGATTAGTTTGTGAGGGTTTGCAGGCAGCTTACCCCAGAGCATATAGTAAAGGATTTACAAAGGATGAGAACGTTGTGACCAAGAGGAGACCAGACCAGATGCGAACAAAGCCCCAGGTGGTGGCTGTGCTTGAGCCTCAGTCTGACTGAGTCTGGGCTTCCATGGCTGGAGCCAAGGGCAGTTGAAACACACCTTGATGCAGGTGATGACAGGGTGGCTGTTCTGCAACCCAGGTGGCCACAGCCAAGTCAATATTCTATGAAATCCAGGGCCTAACCAGGATATTTTGATGCCTTGGCAGCACTGATGTGCCTTCTCCTCAAGGCACCTCTCTGCCCGTCTTGAATCGGCCTCACACACTGACCCACGCAGGAGCAGCAAAGCAGGATTCTCAGAAAGCTGGAGGGAGGCCTGGTTTGGAGATGGCCTGAGATCCCCGGGCTCTGTGGAGTTGGTCAGCGGCTGGGTGAGGAATGGGGGTGCAGCCAGCCCCTCAGGACACAGGCTGGGTTCACTGAACATCTCTGTAGGCCTCAGCTCTGAGGGGAGGGCCAGCATCTGTCTCCTTTCTCCAGAGGCCCACTTGCATGCCTTCCAAGAGCAGCTCTCGGGAAAGGCAATGGGGCCGTGTTCACCTTGTGCCCCAGGCCCTGAGCTGGTGTGTGCCCTTGGAGGTCAGGGCTCGCCTGTCCTTGTGGCTGTAACTCTGGCATCTCTCTGTGTCCTTTTTTTGTGTGTGAGGAAGTTTGGCCCTGAGCTAACATCCACTGCCAATCTTCCTCTCTTTGCTTGAGAAAGAGTGGCTCTGAGCTAACATCTGTGCCCATCTTCCTCCATTTTGTATGTGGGTCACCGCCACAGCATGGCTTGATGAGTGGTGTAGGTCCATGCCTGGGATCCCAACCTGTGAACCCCAGGCTGCTGAAGAGGAGTGCACCGAACTTAACCACTACGCCACCAGGCCGGCCCTCCTCTAGCATCTCTCTGGACCAGCACAGATGCTTCAGGACGTCCTCCAGGGGTCTCTCAACACTTGGAGAAGGTGCCCATTAAATATAGGTTGAACTACTGAGTGATCAAATGTTTTCATAAATACTACTCTCAAAAATAGAGTTCTCAGACTGAAACAATTCCCTTTCAACCTATGATCGGATTGGAGGTGCCAAGGGAGTTACGAGCAGGCTTGAGGACACTCGGGAAGTGCTTGCTCAGCCACTGAAGGGCAACTCCTGACTGCAGGTTCCCACTGCCGAGCAGCAGCGGGGACAGAGGGCTGTACCACAGGCCATGCAGCCCTCACGTGGGAGAGCTGGGGCGCAGGTAAGAGGGAAACTGGGAGGCAGGTGCAGAGGTGAGCCTGGTGCCAGCAGACCACAGGGCCCTGATTGTAGAAAGGAGCTGTGTCGGGCATGAGAAGACTCTCGTCAGTCACAGTAACTGGTGATTAGCCGGTCACATCAAAGGCCCTGACCTGGAATCCACTGGCACCCTCCTCAGTGGAAGAAGGGTCCATCTGGGGGAGGCTGAGGAGGTGGAAGCTTGGGGAGCACGGACAGAGGGCGGGGAGTGGCCCACTGGGGTGGGGCGGCCAGGCTGGGGAAGAGCAGGCTGTACAGACGGGTTCAGGGTGGGACCAGGAGGATCAGGTTAGACTTGGGCCCCAAGAAACACGTCATGCAGGTCTGCAGGTGCCACCTCACATTCTCCTCCGCCAGGGGAGGAGCCAGAACAAAGTCCTGGCTGCTGGCAGTGTGCCTGGACAACGCAGCACTTGGGGTCCGAGTTCACAGGTCTAACTAAAGCTGGGCAAAGTCAAGAGCAAACACAGGCAGGCTTTGGGCCTGAAGGAGCCTCAGAAGGCCCTTGCCCAATAAGCTGAAGTGCTGACAGCACAGGCTGACCCTGGGTTTGAACCTTTTGGGAAGTGAACTTGGAGACTTGAAATGGCTGTGGCCAGCCCCAGGTCTGCTACAGGCCGGCTGAGATGGGAGCTGCTGCCTGGGAACCTTACCCCCTGGAGGTAGGGATGTTTCAGGGTTTTCAGGGGTAGCCACAGCTGAGCTTAGTGGGAAAGGCCTTGGGCCTCGGAGCCCAGAGCTGTGCAATCTCACCGCCTCTCCCTGCCTGAGCCTGTCCCCCTTGCCGGTTCAGGCTGGTTCTGAGAAAGGCTGTTTAGAGTCTTTGCCCCCTGTAGAATCAAAAGCTGGGGGCTGCAACTGCTTTCTGCGGCTGCTCTTGGATCTACGTCTGGGCCAGGAGCCACAGGAAATGCCATTTGGTCACGTCAACTAGCAGTGCCCAGCCTCCAGGATTCCACAGGGTCCCTGATAAGTAGGCCAAAGAGGTGACCAGCCCCATGGGAGCCATCTTGGCACGGGCACATGGTCACTGACATGAGGGGCAAGAGGGTATCTCCCCATCTACTCCAGCTGGCAATAAGCTCCTGGCAGGTCTCACTTTGCAGTTAAGCACTGGGAAGAGTGGCAGGGCCCGTAGTTATGGCCAAGGGAGGGCTCTAGGACATCAGTCTTTAACCCCACTGCCTAAGCATGACACAACCACGGTTCTAACCAGCTCAGACCACAGGGAGAGGGCAAGTTTTGCAACTGGCGTCAGGCCAGAAAAGTGGAAGTTTCTAAAACTGACCCTCTGGAGCTTTGGTTAGCCATCTGCCCCTTCTCAGCCCCGGGGTGGGGAGGGGCCATCAGTCACTGGGTGCCCTTGGAGGTAGCACCATCTCCACCACCCCGAGGTCCTGCAGAGACCCTGTTGGTCAGCGGGATGACCTGAAGAGTGCGCAGGCCCCCTGGCCGCTCTTTTGCACCTCCACGTAGCAAAGGCCCCCAGTATCCTCTCATCCACTCCACCTCGCCTATTCCACATTTGGACCCCTGGGCCTGCCCGGCCCTACGAGGCACTGTGGTTTGGCCAGCCTTCCACACCGCCTCCTTCAGTCCTGCAGCCTCGGCACTCACTTCCCCTCTACCCTCCCGCCCGAGCCTCAGGCTCACCCACGAACCCCGCAGGAGGGGGTGGCGTGGTCCTTCTTCCCAGGGGCGCCTCCCCCACCCCGTGGACCCACAGTTTGGAGTCGCTGTCTCTGGGATCCCACAGGACTTGGTCATCCCATTTGACCCCTAAGAGTCATCCCATCCCTTAGTACCCGGTTCCCAGGTACCGCCTCTTACGGAGCTCGCGAGCCCGAATAGAGCCTGCGCGTGGGGCGCAGGGGCCCGCGCGAACGCCAGGGGGCGCGCCCGTCTTTCCCTTGCAGGGCCCCGCGCGCCTGCGCCACTTCGGGGAGGCTCCGAGTCTGCACCGCCCAGGCGGGCCGGCCGGGCGAGGCTGGTGTGACCGAGGCAGGGCTTTAAATCCATGCTCCCTCAACAGCCGCAGGGGCAGTGGCCACCGCACCTGGCCTCTGGCCGTCCTAGGGGCCCCCCACCCGGAAACAAGCAGCAAACACCCTGGCTCCTTTGGGGGAGTTTATTTCCCGGTCTGAAAAGGAGAAGCAGGGACAGGCGCCTGTGCATTCTAGGCCCGGGCCTGACCGGGGAGGGGAGGGGAGGCACAGGGGATGGCTCCGACTGTGCGCGCTTGGTCCCACGGTTGTCCTGGCTGGGTCCGGGGCAGGCCTGCCAGGGATGGTGGCACCGAGCCTCGGGACAGAGGCAGCAGGCCAGCGGGCCCAGAGGACGGCACATATGGAGGCAATAAATACTGACAGGCCAGGCACGCAATTCCAGGCCGGCGGGCCCAGGTGGAACAAGTAAGGCTCGGCCGCTGGCTTTGTCCACCAAAGGCTCTCTGTTGGGGCCATGGGCTCTGGGCACTGCCCACTGGGACAGGGAAGGCAGAAGCGTGAGGACACCTGGCCTCCTTGATGGAACTGGAGGCGACTGGAGTTTTGGCAACTGGCCTTCCCCAAGCCCCTGGAGTGGTCCCCACACCCCTGACCGGGGGAGGGGGAGGGGCTGGCCAGGCCCTCCCAGGCCGGGAGCAACAGCAGCACATCCCACACACCTCCCCTGGCCACGGGAACTGCGAACAGGGTAGAGACTGGGGGAGACCACATGCTCATGCAGACACAGGAGTAAGAGATTAGTGACGGCCCCCACGGCACACGTTCCACATGTTAAGGCATCATGGTTAGACGGTTACTGACGGCAATAGATGAACTGACTGGGGAAGGTGAAAGCTGGGGGATGGCTGGCCCCCATAAGGCCCTGTGTCATGCACCCCATCCCCCCCCCGGAGGGGGGGAAAGAACAAGAGTCAGGGCAACCGCAAAGGACCAGGGGAACCTGAGCACCCCATGAGAGCGGGTTCGATGTCCCACTCCCTTAGAAAAGTCAGGGCCTCAGATCAGGTTAGGACAAGTGGGGGAACCTGGAGAGATACAGAAAGGGAGGCGGAGGCCTGGGCTGGAGCCTCCCTTCCCCACAGCACAGGCGGAAGCAGCAACGACACGAGACCACTAGACCACCGAGGAGGCTGGGGCCTGCGGGCTGGGGAGGATCAGGAGGGACAGGTTGGAGGAGCTCCGGCTGGGCCTGACCAGGAGGCAGATCAGGCAGGAATGATGGCAGAGTGGCCAGGGGCCCTGTCAGCACTTTGGTATGGGGTCAGGACGGGGGTGTGGGGTGGTAGGGGTGGGGCGCGTGCGTGCGTCCGTCCGCCCTGCCCGCCTCCCGGGCCCGGGACTCAGTCCTTCCACTCCTTTTTGATGGTAAGGTTCCACTCCCAGGACAGGTGGTCAGTCTTGTCGTCATCTGTGAAACGCGACTTGATGTTGTAGCTGCCTCGAGCCAGCATGCCCTTGGGCGCCTCCTCCATGGGGGTCAGGAACTCGTACTCCTCTGCCCGGGGCCCGTAGCTGCCCACCATGTAGTCAGTCTTGTCAACTGTAATGTAGGTAATGTGCTGGTCATCAGTGTGGCTCACCTCCGCCCGCGAGTTTGGTGACCCGACAGGGAGCAGAGCTGGGCCGAGGGCACACACTGCCTTTCCTGTCTCCCTCCTCATCCCAGAGCCCCCTACCACGGGCCAGCCAAGTGGCAGCCACCTCCCTCCTGGGGGCAGGGGCCTGGCGCCCACCCTCACTTACTCTTGACGCCTTTCCTGTATGTGTGCTGGATGTACTTCATGCCAGACACGATCTCTCGGTTCACCTGCAGGGAGGGACCCCCAGGCAGAGATGAGCAGGGCTCTCCAACCCTGGCCCCTCCCGGCCCCTCCCACAGCCTCTGCCTTACCCGGAAAGAGATTTTTATCCGGTATTCCACACCTTCTTTCAGCACAAATGACTGCTTCTTAAAGCTCTCCAGATCACCTGTGTTTGGGAAAAACACCACACTAGGGAGCTCAGCCAGTGGAAGCCACTCACCTCGGCATTTCCTATCTGTGACTGTTCGCTGCTGCCTGGCCCTGGTGGGGTACCCCTTCCACTACCCCTCTCCCCTGCCCCCGTGCACATAGCCCTTGGCACCCCCGACCACTCCAATGCTAGCACCTTCAAAGACTGTGTGGCTGCACTTCTTGTACTCCCCAGGAGAGGGTGCCAGTGCTCCAGAAAACCAGATTTAGAGAAAGCAAGGAGGGGACAGTGAAAGGCAGCCCCAGCCAGGAACCTCAGAGGTGCCACTCACCTGTCAGGTCAAGCTCCAGGGGACCCGGCGCAGTGCTACACACCAGGGTCAGGCGGGTCACAACAACATTGGGAACATTGGGGTCTGTGGAGTGACAGCAGATTAGAGTTCCACCCCCTGGGCCTCCCACACGCCCACAACTTGCCGCCTGGGGGAGCAACAGTAACAGGTATCCCTCTGGGTGCCACCCCAACCCACTCACCAGCAGACACTGCCACGCGGCCCAACAGGGCCTCCTTGTACTTGCGCAGACTCTCATCGTCCTTGTCCAGCTCCTGGATCTCCTGGATACTCTTCTGGGCCGGGGGCTTGTAGTTGACCGAGTGCTCATCCTCCTCGTTTTCAGCTGCAATCTGCGCCAGCTGCTCTGCTGTGGGCTCCTGCTCGGCCATGCTCACCTCTCGCTGGGTCTGGGACACCTGTGGGCCAGGTGGGCTGTGGAAGCCTAGAGGAACCCACAGTGCCTCCCGCCCCTCAGCGGGCCCTGCAGCCAGCTCAGGCCGGGCTGTGTTGAAGGGTCCTCTGCAGGTGGCCAGACCCCATATCTGGGCCCAAGAAGAGGTGCACCTTCTGGAGCAGGACGGCAAGCTGCAGCCAGAACCCAGACACAGGCTCCTGAACTCAGTGGAGTTATACTCGCCTCCTTGTCCTACTCACCTCAGAGGACGCACTGGGGCAGTCTGAGAGGACCCCAGCCCAAGTAGCGTATCCAAGACTAAATGGAACCCACAGCCTGCTCCTCTGGGAGACCGGGCACACCTTCGCTGCCCCCAAGGAGGAGGCTGCACTGCAACACAGGCAGCCCTGTCAACAGAGCCCCAACTGTCACCTCTAAAATCCTGCTGCTCTGAGTTGCCCAGGCCCTCGCCCCAAGGGACCCCTCCTGCTGGGACAGGGAGCTGGGTCTCCCTGACCAGGCATGCTCCTTCCGCCTTGTCCTAGCCAGGAAGCAAGGCCTCGGTGCAAGACACGGGTCAGTTCTGCCTCACCCTGCAAACACAGGGCTCCCCTACAGCTCAGATGATGGGGCCAGCCTGAGTGCCACATGTAGGTCCCAAAAGGACAGGGGGACCCTAAGTGCCTGCCAACGTTCTCTCCAATTGTGAGAGCCTGTGACCTAGAATTTGGGAACTGCTGCAGCATCTCCCGTATTTTCAAGACCCTAGCCCAGGAGAGTCTGGACCAGCGCTCTCAGAGCAAGGAGCAGTGCCTGAGGCAACCTCTGGACTTCCTTCGGCTAATGATCCCATCACAAGCTCCTAGAATCCCTGAGGAGTATCTGGAACCCACTCAGATCTGTGCGGGCGGTGTAGGAGGTGGGTCAGGGCCCAGCCCACCCCAGACCTCAGACTGCTCAAGAAAGATTACGAAAGCCTTTCCCACAAGCCCAGCCCGGCAACTGGGACTCGCCCGAGGACCAGATCTTACAAAGGGCTGCAGGGAACCCCGAACCGCCGGCTACCGCCGGCTGCCGCAGGCGGGGTGGGGCCGGCCCGCTTTCCCAGGCCTCCCTGCCGCTTCCTCTGGAATTTCTCTAAAAGGCTCACGCCCTAACGCCACCAAGTGCGGCCGCAGGCGACAGGATCCTCTAGCGCGATCGCCGCGGCCGCACTTCCGCAGGGCCCCGCAATCTGGGCCGGGCGCGGCGCGGGGTGGGGCGCGGCGACCCGGGGGAGGGGGCGTCAGCCTAGCCCCGGTCGGCGCGCGCCGGCAGGGAGGGGCCGCGGGGAAGAGGCGGCGGCCACAAAGAAGGCCCGCGCCCCGGGCCCGCGCCGCACGTGGGCCCGCCCCGCGCCCGGGCCGCCGCCCGCTGTCACCGCCGCCCCCGCCCCGCGCAGACCCCCCGACAGGCGGAGCGAACAAAGGCGCGGCCCCCGCCCCTCCCTGCCGCCGCCGCCCCGCCGCGGGCGCTCACCGGAGGCTCGACCGCACACCTCTCGCGCTCCCTCCCGCACGGAATGACGAACGTCGCCGCCCCGCCCGCGCGCCCCCGGCCGGCCACTTCCGGGGTCACGCGACTTCCGCTCGCGCCGCGCGGGCCGGGGCAGGGCGCATGCGCGGCCGCGCGCGGGGGCTGCCGGGAGCGCGCCGTTGCCATCTTGAGGGGCCGGTCTCGTGGGTGCGTCCCGCGTGGGCGGGCCCGGGACGCCTAGGGAGGCAGCTTCCAGTTGGGAGTTTTGCGCCCTTTGCTGGCGGCGTTTTCTGGTCCCCAGCGTCCCCACGGGTCAGCCCGCAAACTGAGGGGACGGGCAGTGTCACGGTCTCGCGCGCGCCCCACGGACGTCGTGGCATTTCCGCGAGGTGCTGTAAGGCACGTCTGTACAGCGCTGGAACGTGTCCGCGCGCTCGGCAGGGTCCACCCGAGGCCAGCTGGGGTCAGCCGACCGCCGCCCTCGCACCCGAGCCGGCCTCTTGCGTCCTCTCGCCATCGTGACCCTCCTGGAAGTTAACACTGGACCTTCGATCAGCTCACGTTAACCACTCAAAGAACGCTCCGTGGGTGGTGGTAAAAAACAAAATTCCAGTCGAGCAAATTTGAAGATCTAATTGGCTTGCTTCAAGGATTTATGGATCAGGCAGCATCTCATTTAATAAACAGGCGCTCCGAGGGGTTGTGCAAAAGAAGATTTTGATTGGCAGAAACTGGGCGGGACAAGAAAGTAATTAGCAAAAGGAAAGAAAAGATAGTTTTAGGCGACATCTCCTTTTTTGGGGGGAAGGGCGGCAAGGATCTTACCAGGCAGATGACCTCGCTAGTGTTGATCAGGAATTTCTGGACTGATCGGTTTAAGGTCACATTCCTGGGAGGGGCTGAAACTGCAATTAAGTCTTGGTTTGCCTCCTGGGGGCAAGTGACTCCACCTTGGGCCATTTTGTTTGTTTTGTTTTGTTTTTTAAGTGTCCAGGTTGCCCCTGGCCGAAGCCTGGGCTCTGGGGTCTCTCTTGGTATCTTTGTAACCTGTCCAAGGCTATGAGGATGGCCCTCTGCCCCACCGTCCCCTGCCGGTCCACTGCCAATGAACAAGGCTCAATGGCCAGAAGCACACTCAGGCCTCAACGCTCCCTTCGTTGAAAGGGGTCTATGGCCACCATCCCAGGGCTGCCCCAGGCCTGCAGCCCTAGGGCTTTTTTTTCCAGACTAAATCAACATTCCTGGGGACCCAGCCCCTTTGGCTGCCTTGCCATGAGCATCACCTCAGGGAAGAAACATGTCACTGAGGAATTCCTTGACTCTTGTGACTTTGGAAGCTCCTGGCACAGGTGACACAATTTCCTCAGTCTGCTCTTCATCACAGACCCCAGAATTGCTCCATTTGTTGGCAGCTTTCAGACATTTGCCCACACACTAAATCAAGGAACGTTTTGTAGCACCAGGAGGAGCCTCGTAAAACGGGGCCAGCCCGGCCCAAGGCTGAAGTGCCCAAACCCCAGCCCAGCAATTCTCTTTCTCCTTGTGGGGTGCAAGCCCCTAAAGGCTCCACACCAGATCCTGGGGGTGGTGCACCTCCCCACCTCCACCCTGTAGCACTTGTAGAATTGTAATAAGGTGGTAATGGATTCATGCCTCCTTTAATGACTGTTAAGCTCCACAAAGGTAGGGAACCCAGGCCAAGACAGAAGTTGTCACAAACACACAACTGCCGTGTACATAGGAGGACATTTTCGGAAATTGAACTAAATGCAAAATACTGAGTTTGGTATCTTTTGGAAATTTCTCAAATTTTTCGAGTAACATTTGCTTATTTTCTGTAACTAAGAGTTGCATTGTCAGCTTTATGTGCACAAAGTTTAGTTAGCCAAAAGCAAGCATTCTAATTGGGTATTCAGTGTGTTGCTTTTGAGGCTTCTTGTCGTCGTAAACTCAGAACACCACAGCGGACTGTCCCGCTGCACTGCTGTCTTGAGAATCTGCTTTTGGATAACCCAAGTGCTTTAAAAAAAACCAAACTCTATTATAGGAAATTTCAAACATACATGTTATTAGTAATCTATTGCTGTGTAAAAATGCACCCTGGAATTTAGCAGCTTAAAACAACTGTTTGTCATTTTGCAGGGTTTCTGAGGATCACGGAGCAGCTTAGCAGGGTGGTTCTGGTTCCAGGTCTCTCATGAGGATGTGGTCTCCGGAGATGTGCTGGAATTCCAAGCTCATGCAAGCACTGTGGGCAGGAGGCTCAGTTCCTCATGGGCTGGTGACTGGAGGATTTAGTTCTCTGCCACCTACAGCTCTGGCGTCTCCATAGGGCTGCTTACAACAGGGCAGCTGGATTCCCCCACGTGAGGCCTCAGAGAGAGACAAGAGACAGATGGACAGACAGAACAAGAGCAAAGGAAACAGCAAGCACTGAAGACGAAGCCAAGGTGTCTTACAATCGAATCTTAGCAGTGCTGTGGCTCTGCCCTACTGGATTGGTCACACAAACCTCCCCTGGCACAGGGTGGGAGGGAACACTGGGGCCTGAGGACCAGGAGGTGGCAGGGCCATTGGGGCCATCTTGGAAGTGTTACGGAACCAGGTTCCTTTTTGCCCATCACCCAGAAAGCCAAACACCGACATGACGAGATTGAAGCAGAGAGAGGGTTTAATCACAAGGCAGCCAAGTGAGGAAAACGGGAGAACAAGTCTCAAATCTGCCTCCCAGATAATGGGGACTCAGGGATATTTATGGGGTGGGGGGCAAGGTAGTCTGAAATGTGGAGACAGATGACTGGAGGTAGGAGAGGTGAGGTAATTGATGATCTGTGCAAGCGTGGTCAGACTTCATGCCTCTTCATAGGATACGTGTTCACAAAATGGCAGCATTAGCGTGACCTGAGGGGGGAGTTTTTAGCCTCTTGATGTCAAAAGGTTGCTCATCAGACATCTGCACAGGCCCACTTGATGGGTTGATGGTCTCAACCAGCCTGAAGTGGACAAGGGGTTCTAATTCCTGAAAAACGGCTCCAACACCCATTACCGTGGTGACTCAGGTGCCAGGGAGATGTTACCTATAGGAACCTAGTGGGAGTCAGAGAGCATATTGCCTAAACAGTGCAGTTAACAATGGGTGGGTAAACAGCTAAAAGCTATAACCAATAATTGCAAAAAGGAAAAAAAACTTTAGTTCCTAGCTACTTAATCATCAATGGCTAACTGTTTGCCAGTTTCAGAAGTGGCCCACCACATGCACCAAAATACTGTAGAAAGAATGGTTTTATGAACCCAAGTGGACCCACCGTCCAGCTTCAACGGGTGTCAGCTCGTGACTGATCTTGTTCCATCTGTTCCTCACCTCCCCACACACAAGTTTGAAGCAAACCCCAGATGTCATTTCCACCATAAATATTTCAGTATGTATGTATTTCTAAGGAAAAGGATCCTTTTTTTGGGTGAACAATAGCCACAGCACCATGATCCCACTGGGTCCAGGTCTCTACTGCTACAACCCGCTCCAAACACAGTGGCTTGGAGCAGCAAGTCACAATTCTCTCTCCTATTCTGGGGGCTACGTAAACTCAGCTGGGGCTCTCATGCAGTGGCAGTCAAATTGGGTCATGCTGCAGCCAAATGAAAGTGGGCGGCCAAGAGGGCCCCACTGTACAGCACTGCCCTGGGGCTGTCAACTTGAGGACCCCCCCACAGGACCCCTGGATTTTGGCAGCTGGACTCCAAGGGCAAGTTCCAAGAGGCTTGTTCACAAGGCATCATGTGAGCCCACTCAGACGTGCCAGAACCAAACTTGTGTGGCTCTCCACTGGCCAGGCCCATGAGTCGGGCCAGTCCAGATTCAAGGGTAGAGAGTTAGACTCCACCCTTCAGTGGGAAGAGAAGCAAAGACTGTGTGGCCATCTTTAATCTAGCCACAGTGACCCACGTTCCTCTTCTGTAAAACACACTCAGCACTTCCCAGAACCCCCCGAAGTCTCATCCCACTGTGGCTTCCGCTCAGGGCCCAGTGAAGGTGAGGTTGGGGGTCTGGCTTCTCTTAGCCTGAAAATTAGGGCTAAAGACCCGGAAGACCTGCCTGACAGTGCCTGACAGACCATCCTGTCTCACCCCCTGACCTACAGAATCCATGAGCATAACAAACTGGTGCTTGTTTTACACCAAGTTTTGGAGTAGATTCTTACAGAGCATAAGGTACCTGGGATACCAACCAAGAAAAGTAAAAGAAGTCCTAAATATCATTAAAGATTTTCCTTGATTGTATTGTGAGTTCTTTTACTTTTTGTTTGAATCAGAATCAAATTGTTTCACATGTTGCAGTTAGTTGTTGTGTGTCGTAATCAATAGGATTGTCCTTTTGCTCCGTATAGTGTCCTGTTGAAGGACCGGGGACACCTGTCCTGTAGAATCTCCCATGGCAGCAACACAGCTGGAAACACCGCACCCCAGCACGCCAGCTTTGACACTGAAACAGGGTACCTGAGGCTTACTGTAAATATTCCGTAAGAACATGGTTACCCTCTGACCTTGTTCCCAACACAGACACAGATGAAAAGAAGTTAATAAATAACCTTGATCTCCGTTAGATGTATTTGTTGAGCTCAAATGCTTGCTTCACAGCCCAGGCATCATTACAGCTTATTAATTTTCTGTTTTCTTGTTTAACCAGCGTGGTGACTCAGTGGTCACAAGGATTTATGAGTTTGTTTTGAAGAGGAAAAAGAATGCCTTTAAGGAACTTACAACCACCAGATAGCCAGGCCCCAGCTGCTGCTGGTGCCAAGAAGTCTAGTTGCTCAAGGTCTTATCTGAAGTGAAAGAAACACGGACTTCCCCTTTGTTTCCCTGAAACTTCTCCTCCGAAGCCCCTTAGCCCTATAAAGGCCCCCTGCTTCCTTCTTTTGTTAAGGCAGATCTGAGAAAACCTATTCTCCCGCCTTCTCATTTTGGTCAATTCGAATAAAACTTTCTCTGCCTCCAACCACCAGCATCTCAGTGATTGGTTTACTGCACATTGGGCATGGACCTGAGATTAACATCAACATGTTCCTTTCCTCTATACTTTATGTGTGGTGGAGTCGGACCTAAAGGAACCAGATCTCTTTGAATGTGACATGGTGCTTCCTTTAGTTTTTGCATCATCACAAGGGAGGAATGACACTATTCTGAATATTTTATCAAATTAGCAAAGAACTTAAGAGATGCAAGAGTGCAGGATGCAGTGCTGCCATACCCCACTCAGGGAGGGGCTGGGCAGGGCTCAGGAGAGTGCTGAAGGAAGACGTCTTTTTTGTGTGTGTGTGAGGAAGACCAGCCCTGAGCTAACATCCGTTGCTAAATCCTCCTCTTTTTGCTGAGGAAGACTGGCCCTGGGCTAACATCCGTGCCCATCTTCCTCTACTATGTATGGGACGCCGCCACGGCATGGCTGACAAGCAGTGTGTCTGCGGGCGCCCGGGATCCGAACCCGCAAACCCTGGGCTGCCAAGCGCGAACTAAACCGCTGCGCCACCGGGCTGGCCCCAAGACGTCTTGAACCTTCACAGTGTTCAGGCTATTGGGCTGAGCAAGGTCATTTTTAGGAATTTATCCTGAGAACATAACCATGGATATGGGCGAGGGTTTGGTTACAAGGATGTTTATTGTGTTATTTTTACAATATCAAACATTTTCGTAACAGGGATCTGAAAAGTGTGGTGCAGCTGCAGAGCAGATCACTGAGCAGCCCGTGTTCACCTGTGTCACAGGAGTGCCCGCACAGTAATTAATAAATATTAATACATATTAATTAAAAAACCCTGCAATAAATTAAAACTTTTCACGATTCAAATAAAAATATTTAATGACATAGAAAGACAAACTAATTTTCTTACAGTTTTATTGATCTACCCACTGAAAGTTTACAATTCAATTATTTTTTAGTAAATTTGTGGAGTTGCATAATCATCACTCCAAACTTTCCCTTGAGCTATTTGTAGTTGATACCTGCTCCTGCCACCCATTTCTCCCCCAGACCCTGGCACCCACTGTCCTGCTTTCTGTATCTATAAATTTGCCTTTCCTGGACATTTCATGTAAGTGGAATCATACAGTACACAGTCTTCTGGTGTCTTGGAATTTCATCTAGAGTAATGTTTTTGTGGACCATCTATGGTGTAGAGTGTGTACGTATTTTGTCCTGTTTGTTGAACCCTCTCAGTACACCACATTTTGTCTATATTCATTCGTCAGCTGATGGACTTTTGGTTTCTTTTTTGTCTGTTGTGATCTTTTGCACCTGTCTTCATGTGAACATATATTCATTTCTCTTGGGTAGATTCCCAAGAGTGGAATTCTCCACATGTTTTCCAAGGTGGATGTACCATTTTATAATCCTGCCAGCAATATAAGAAGGTTCTGGTTGGGCATACTGTTACCAATGCTTGGCATTGTCTGTCTTTTTTATTAAAGCCATCCTAGTGGGTGTGACATGGTGTCTCATTGTAGATTTGATCTGCATTTCCCTGATGAAGAGTCTTCTTTGGTAGAACATCTATTCCAGTCTTTTGTCCATTTTTAAACTGGGTTGTTTTATTCAGCTGTTAAGGGTACTTATATGTGCTAGATACGAGTCCTTTATCAGATAGATAGTTTGTAAACATTCTCTGTGGCTTGACTTTCATTTTCTTAATGGTGTCTTTTGAAGGGCAAAACCTTTTATTTTAGTGAAATCTGACATCAGCTTTTTTTTCCTGTTTCATGCTTTTGGTGTTGTGTCTAAGAACTCTTTGCCTGAGCCAAAATTGTAAAGATTTTCTTCTATTAGTTTTATAATTTTAGCTTCCATTTAGGTCTACACTCCATTTTGAGATAATTTTTGTGTATGAAATGAGTTAAGAGTCAAAGATCACTTTTTTGTGTGTAGGGATTTCCAGTTGTCCCAGCATTTGTTGAAAAGGCTAATAATTTTCCCCCTTGAACTGTCTTGGCACCTTTTTTGAAAATTTATTCACCATAAATTTAAGAGTTTATTTCTGGACTCTCCATTCTGTTCCACTGATCTTATATAATTATCCTTAACACCACAATCTCTTGATTACTGTAGCTTTGTGGTAAGTTTTGAAATCAGGTAGTATAAGTTCTCCAGCTTTATTATTCTTTTCAAAATTGTTTTGCCTATTCTAGGTACTTTGAATTTCCATTTAAATCTTAAGATCAGTCTCAATTTCTACAAAAGCACCTACTAACAGGAATTACATTGAATCTGTAGAACAATTTGGGGAGAATTGCCATCTTAACAGTATTGAACCTTCCAAACCAAAGCATGAGATTTCTGGGCACCTATTTAATCTCCACTTTCTCTCAGCAATATTTTGCAGTTTTCAGTGTACAGGTCTGGCACTTCTATTGTTAAATTTGTTCCTAAGTATTTTATTCTTTTTTATACCTATGTGAATAGAATTTTCTTAATTTCGTTTTTAAATTGTTTGTTGCTAATATGAGATACAGTTGATTTTTGTATATTGATCTTATATCCTGCGACCTTGCCAAACTCGTCTTCTAGTTCTAATAGCTTGTATGATTCCCTAAGATTTTCTACATGTAGGGGCTGGGGGCCGGCCCCGTGGCGTAGTGGGTAAGTCCATGCACTCTGCTTTGGCAGCCTCGGCTTTGTGGGTTCGGATCCCAGGCATGAACCTACACACCACACATTAGGCCATGCTATGGGGGCATCCCACATACAAAACAGAGGAAGATTGGCACAGATGTTACCTCAGGGCCAATCTTCCTCACCAAAAAAAAAAAAGATTTACTACCTGTAGGATCATGTCATCTATATCCCTGGTTTCACTCTTTTCAAGATAGAATTGTGTTAATCTTTTTTTAAAAACATCTTTGCCAATTTAATGTCCTAAAATGATGGCATCATATCATTTTAACTTGCTTTTCTTGCATTACTAAAAGGGTAATCATATTTTTCTTATTTCTTTTGTGAACTACCTCTTCATGCCCTTGTGTGTTTCCCAGTGTTCGGTTTGTCTTGATTTTTTTTTTTTTTTTTTGCTGAGGAAGACTGGCCCTGGGCTAACATCCATGCCCATCTTCCTCTACTTTATGTGAGACGCTGCCGCAGCATGGCTTGATAAGGAGTGCATAGGTCTGTGCCTGGGATCCGAACCTGTGAACTCCAGGCTGCTGAAGTGCAGTGCACGAACTTAACCACTATGCCACCGGGCCAGCCTTTGTCTTGATTTTTTGGTATTGTTCGATTTACATACATTTTTAAAAGCCCTCCCTGCTCTATTTTTCATTTGAACTGCTGCTTTTTCCATTTCACCTGCAAAGACAGGGACTCTTATTTTTAACATGATACTATTAACGTACCTACCAAAATTAACAATGCTTTCTTGATATTATCTAATAGTTCATAGTTCAATTTTCCCCAGTCTCAAAACTATTGTTCCAGTTGGTTTATCCGCATCAGGATCCAGATGGAGTCCATACCATGCACTTGGACAATGTGCTGCTGAGAGCACTTTTTTTTCTCATGCCATCCAAATCTGAAACCAATTGGATGTCCCACATTTCAATTAAATTCTGATGCCATCTGGAGTTAGCCTAGACCCTGCAGGTTGAGGGCTCAGTTCCACAAGAATCCCCCTACTTCAGACGCCAGTCACAAGTTGGGTACCCAGGCTACCCACATTTTTGCTGACAGACTGCAAATTTGAGGGTTCCCATGACAGCCCCCCCATGACAAACCCTTTAGGAAGGTTTGATAACTTCCTAAAACAACTCTCAGAACTCAGGAAAGCTCTTTACTTATGATTACCGGTTTATTGTTAAGGATACAAGTCAAGAACAGCCAAGAGCAAGCGATGCCTAGGATTAGGTGTGGGGCAGGGAGTGTGTGGAGCCCTCGTACC
Organism: Tapirus indicus; assembly: GCA_031878705.1. NCBI lineage: Eukaryota > Metazoa > Chordata > Mammalia > Perissodactyla > Tapiridae > Tapirus > Tapirus indicus. The sequence continues at coordinate 59,601,303 of CM062932.1, forward strand.
CGCTCCAGGCGCACACCCTCTCAGCACCTCAATGTGTTCACCAGCCCGAAGCTCTTCCAATTCCACCGTTTAGGGTTTTTATGGAGGTTTCATTGAAAGGCGTGACTGATTAAATCATTTGCCATTGCTGATTAACTCAATCTCCAGTCCCTCCCCCCTCCCCAGAGGTCAGGGGATGGGGCTGAAAGTGCCAGCCCTCTACTCTGTGACTTGTCTTTCTGGTGTCCTGCACCCATCCTGAAACCATCCAGGGGCCCACCAAGAGTCATCTCATTAACAGAAGCTTAGGTATGATTGAAAGGGGCTTGTTATGAATAACGAAAGACTTTCCTATCATTCAGGAAATACCAAGGGATTTAGGAGCTCTGTGACAGATATCTAGGATAAAGATCAAATATGTATTTATTATACCACAGTCACTTTCGTCTCCTTCTCTGTGCTTGAGACACAGGTGCAGAGGAAACCAGGACACCTGAGGTTGAGGAATTCCCAGCGGGCACTTCCAGATTTGCCTGGCTGAATCCTCCAGGTGTGGTGTGGCATGCTCTTCTATTCCCCTGTACATCTCAGGCTGAATGAGCCCCAGGTCAATTCTCAGAGGTGTTGTGGGCTTCCCACTGCTTCACCTCGGAGGACACTCTGCTTGTCCCTCCTGTAGTGAGGTGCCATAGGCCCCGGGACATCAGGCTGGCCCACCCATCATCAATCACCCCACCAATCTTCCATCCAGTAGCTTCAGCAGCCGCTGAGGATTGTTCTCACCACGCATTATCTTATTAGGCATCACAAAATGGTGATTTTCTAATTCTTCTGCATTTCTTAGCTGGAATTCTTTTCAAGTCATCAGCTATTTAATCCCTTCAAAATAGTTTGTATAGAAAAAACAGATTAAATGTTTGGTTATTTCCTTTTATTTGCCAATTTTTGGAATAAATTAGTGCCCAAATAACTTCCAAAGGTGAACATTAGATGTTTTTCCCTTAAGCATCATTACGAACTCTTGGATGTTTATATATTTGACAAGGATGAAAAAAAAGAAATATTAAGCCTATGAAATCATTAATGATAACTTGAATGGTTTGTTTATGATGGATTTGTACATTAAAAAAACTGGTATGTGAGTTTATTCTTCTAGATTTTTTTCTTATGTTATTTTTTAATTTTAGCTTTTAAATTGTGCTACCATATACCTAAAATTTAGCATCTTAACTATTATTAACTGTACAATTCAGTAACATTAGTTACATTCAAAGTGTTGTGCAAAGCTGGGAGAAAATATTCGCAAATCGTATATCTGACAAAGGATTAATTTCCACAATATTATATAAAGAAGTCACACAACTGAGCAACAAAAAAACAAACAACCCGATCAAAAAATGGGCAGAGGATATGAACAGACATTTTTCCAAGGAAGAGATACAGATGGCCAATAGGCAATGAAAAGATGTTCAACATCACTAATCATCAGGGAAATGCAAATCAAAACTACACTGAGATATCACCTTACATCGGTTAGAATGGCTATAATCACAAAGACAAATAACAACAAATGCTGGAGAGGTTGTGGAGAAACAGGAACCCTCATTCACTGCTGGTGGGAATGCAAACTGGTGCAGCCTCTATGAATAGTATGGAGATTCCTCAAAAAACTAAAAATAGAAATACCTTATGATTCAGCAATCCCACTCTTGGGCATCTACCCAACGAACCTGAAATCAACAATCCACAGAGGCTTATGGACCCCTATGTTCACTGCAGCATTATTCACTATAGCCAAGAAGTGGAAGCAACCCAGGTGTCCCTCGACTGATGAGTGGATAAAGAAGATGTATATGTATATATACACAATGGAATACTACTCAGTCATAAAAAAAGACAGAATTGTCCCATTTGCAATAACATGGATGGACCTAGAGGGTATTATGTTAAGTGAAATTTAGCCAGAGAGAGAAGGACAAACACTGCATGATTTCACTCATATGTGGAATATAAATGAACACACGGACAGAGAGAGAACTGGTTGGTGGTTACCAAGGGGACGGTGGGGGTTACCACAAGGAGTGAAGGGATGCAGCCACATGGTGACGGACAAATAATAATGTACAACTAAAACCCCACAATGTTATAAACTATTAAGACATCAATAAAAATGGAAAAAAATTAAAAAACTGGTATGTGGTGCCGGCCCCGTGGCCTAGTGGTTAAGTTTGGCGTGCTCTGCTGCTTTTGTGGCCTGGGTTTGGTTCCCAGGTGTGAACCTACACCACTCATCAGCAGCCATGCTGTGGTGGCGACCCACATACAGAATAGGGGAAGACTGGCACACGTTTGCTCGGGGCGAATCATCCTCAGCAAAACAAACAAACAAAAAACTGGTATGTTCAAATTAATTTTTATATATAGATATTAATTTACAATTAATTAACATGCTAAAACATTTTACAATTTATTTCTACAACCCACATAGACAACATATAAATGAACTCTGGTGTAGCTTAGGCTAAATGATCACAGACAAGTTGATGTATTTAAAATTAATGAGATTATCTCCTGGTACTCTTACTGTTTTATTTTTACATTAAAATCTTAATGATGTATTATTTATTGCTATTTTCCCCCAAATGGTTAGTTGATCCCAGGGTGACATTAATAATAACAGCTAATTAATGTAAATCATATAAGCATTCATGAAAATTAAACAACCATATATAATTCCATAACAACAAATATATGTAAATTATGAAGAAAAAAAAAAAGCAAAAACCCAAAACCCAAACCAAACCAACTATCAGGATATTAGGAGAAGCCACAAGAGACTACAAACTGTTGACAAGTGAACAGTAGCACAAATGACACAAATGACACTCAAGTGGGCGCGAGAGAAGAGGCCTCACCTAGGCGACTTCAGAAACCAGTACTTTCACTGGATGCTCTGTGGCTCAACACAGAAACGAGGGAACGAGGGAACTCCATCCAGAAGCCAGTTAGTGAAGGTTTCTCACAGGGTACAGTACTGGTTAGCAGTTCTGATACCAGTCTAGGTGGACACTTAAAGGATTGACATCCTATAAGCAAGTATCGCATAGGTAACGAGAGCCTGGTTTCTCACTGTCAGAGAAAGAAGTCACAAATAAGGAAAGGGGAGGTGGGAATGAATCCTGTGGTGGTGGGTTGGAGTCAGAGATGTCAGTATGAACTCATGGTTTTTCTAATGTACACATACAGCTAGAGAGAGCAGAAATGAATACAGATGTGTTCATGCATGAGTTAGTATATGCACGTCCCAGCTCTGTCCCCGGGGTCCAGAAGCAACAATAGCCCAGTAGCAACGAGCACAGCCGCACCCAGCTCCTGTTTCCATGAAAGGAACCAAGGACTAGAAGGTGAGCCTGGAGCCTCCTGCCCTGCCAGAAAGTCAGGAAGGGCTTAAAAAATGACGCAACATGTCAAAAGGGCACAGGAGGAGCCCTAACAAGCTCCCCATGGCCAAAGCTAGAACAGTCTGAGTAACAAAGTAACAGTCGCCAGACTATGACTCGGAATGAAATAAACATCCATGCATCCACACTGTAGTATGCATACTGAAATAAATAACTGAATAAATGGTGGAGAAGGGACTGCTCTTTCTTAGGAAAGAATTCCAATTAACGTCAAAGCAATGAGGAAAACGTAAAAAATCACCATTAAACACCACAGTAATAATTACTGCACCATAGGATGCTAAAATTAGCAGGCAAAACTGAGAAAAGGTATTCACTAAGGCTCAGTTTCTCCCCCAAGATATTCATGGGTTACAGAGGGGAGAACAGTAACTCTAAGTAGAGAAACCTGGCAGCTTCCTCCTGGACTGAGCGAGCTCACATCAGCAGCAATAAGACAGGCAGATTGCCTAGCCTGTAGGACACCTCATCTGTGGTATTCTTGCCCAAAATACGTAACCCTGGGCTAATCATAAAGAAGTGAGACAATCTCCGATGAGATTGACCTTCAAAAGTGTCAAGATCAGGAAAGACAAGGAAAAGCAAAAGCACTCTCAGTTAAAGAGAGTGAAGACAACTTAGCTTAATGCAGGGGACCAGGTGATCCTAGTCCATGTGGACCAGGAGCAGCATTTACAACACAGGTGATTAGGACACCTGGGCAAACCTGAATACGGTCTGTGTTATTTAGATAATGGTATTGTATCAACATTAATGTCTGATTATGTAAGAGGATGTCTTCGTTTTTAAAGAAACACTACGCATGGAAGGATTTAGGGGTAAAGTGGCATCGGGCTGCAACTTACTCTCAATCAGCTCTGAAAACACAGAGAGAGAGAATACAAAAGAAAGGGTGGAATGTTAACATCTGGGAGTCTGGGGGAGGAGCATGCAGGAATTCTGGGTACTAGTCTCACTTCTTTTCTACAAATCTGAATATCAAAATGACAAAATGACACTTAACATTCACAGTTAAATAGAAAAATAGGCTATTAATAAAAATGATAAGGGAAGACGCTAGCTCTATCAATTTCAGGAAGATCTTATAATTTTTGAAACTGTATAAAATTTGAATAATACAAGGCAATGTAAAGAAGGATGAGATGTGATTTTGTTTGTTTGTTTGTTTTCTCCCCAAAGCCCCAGTCGATAGTTGTATGTTATAGTCGTGCATCCTTCTAGTTGCTCTATGTGGGACGCCGCCTCAGCTGGCTTGATGAGCGGTGCATAGGTCCGTGCCCAGGATCTGAACCAGCAAACCCTGGGCCGCTGAAGTGGAGCTGGTGAACTTAACCGCTGCACCACTGGGCCGGCCCGAGATACGATTATCCTCGTAAAACTGGAGTACAGGCATTCCTTACATGCACCAAATCAACCTTTTACGAGCCTCGTTTGTTGAATGTGATGAAAGCCAGGGATAATAGGACATTCAATTCTATTTAGTCCAAGGAAAGTCCTCCAAATTGCCCAGGGAGGAGTGTCTTATCCATGATTAACTATTATTCAATCCGGACAATAAAAAAAAAATTATAAAGAAGAGAAACTGCCAAGCACAACCACAATGAGATACCACTTCATACCCTGTGGGTGCAGCTGCCATGGAAAACAGTTGGGTGGTTCCTCAAAAAGTTACCTTATGACCCAGCAATTCTACTCCAAGAGAATTGAAAACATATGTTCACATAAAAATGTGTACCTAAATGCTCATAGCAGCATCATTCTAATAGCCAAAAAGTGAAAACCCACATGTCCATCAACTGATGAATGGATAAAGAAAATGTGATATATCCATCATAAAATATTATATGGCAATAAAAAGGACTGAAGTATTGATTCATACTATAAAATGGAAGAAACTTGAAAACATTATTAAAGAAACCAGACACAAAAGGTCAGATATCGTACAATTCCAACTATGTGAAATGTCCAGAATAGGCAAATCCAGACAGAGAGTAGACTAGTACATGCCAGGGGATGGGGTAGGGAGGAATGGGGAGTGGCTGCTAGTGGATTTCTTTCTGGGGTGATGAGAATATTCTGGAATTTGAATGTGGTGGTGGATGTGTGATTCTGTGAATAGAGTAAGATCATTGCATTATACGCTTTATTATTACATTTTTATTTATTTTTTGGTGAGGAAGATTGGCCCTGGGCTAACATCTTCCTCTACTTTATATGGGATGCTGCCACACCACGGCTTGATAAGCAGTGTGTAGGTCCGCGCCCAGGATCAGAACCTGCGAACTGGGCCACCAAAGCAGAGTGTGCCAACTTAACCACTACACCACCGGGCCAGCCCTGAATTGTATACTTTAAACGGGTAACCTTTATGGCATGTCAATTATATCTCAATAAAGTTCTTATTTTAAAAAAAGGGTGCAGTAAGCAGGGTTTTGTCTGGAGAGTGCTGGGAAGACAATTCCATTTGTAGTATCATCCTTTTGTGCTGATTGAATGTGTTATTTTCTCAGTTAAAAAATTAGTTTTCTTAAACAAGCACTTTTCACATTCCATACACCATGAAAACAAAACACAAAGCCTGTTCCATTGTCTCTGTCTTTTCGGCCATTGTCTGTGGATGTCATCCACGTGGAGTCCCTAAATGCTGGCCCCAGCCCTCTTGGCAGGCTGAACCTCTGGCTGATGCGCCCACAGGGTTCCTTCCTTCAAGGCCCAGCATAAAGGCCAGGGTGGACGGCCCCTTGTCATCTGCTTCCCCCGCCCCAGGCACACTGCGGTCCTGGCTTATCCCTGAGCTTTCCCTCCAAATATCCACATGGCTCATGCTTCCATTCTCCCCATCATCAGCAAGGCCTCTCCCACTCCTCAACCCTGGGCTGTTGTCTCCGTGCCCTTATCACCATCTGATGTCCTGTAGTTCACTTTCCCCATCCTTACCCCATTGGAACGCCCCTTCTGTCCGTTTGGCAAGGGCAGGGATCTGTGTGTTGTTGACTGCTGTTTCCCTGGCCCCTGGAGAGGGTGCCTGGCATGGAGCAAGCACTTGCATATTTGTTGGATGAGTAAAAAAAATTTCATTTCCTTTAAACTCTAAAACGAAAAGATTACCTCCCGAGGTTCTTGGGGGGATAAATGCGATCTACACAGAACACCCAGTGGTGTAGGAGGGACAGGCCCTCAAGAAATATTTACTATTTCTGCAGCCAGTGACCGAGAATTGCTCTGAGTGTACGTTCCAACATTTGACTTATTTCTATTGTAGTTGAACCGTCCTCATTTAGATGACGCTGTTGCTGAACACTAAACGCACATGACACGATTTCAAAGGATGTCTGAGAAGTGCGACCATCGCTCAGTGAACGCGGCACCTTAACTCTTGTCGAGTTTTGTAGGATCTGCAGAGGGAGAGTTGTTCCTTCTTATTCCAGGTTGCTAGGAAGAGCTGCCTCCAACTCCTCAGGCCCAAGGCCCTGTGGCGCTGCCTCTCCTCCCTGCTGCTGGCTTCCTACTCAACAGCTTTGAAAACCCTGAAGAGTAACTCTGACAGGCCAAGCGAGTCACATGCCCACTTCTGGACCCACCACTGAGCTTCCACTCTGACCACGGGGCAGGAAGAGGGACGCAGAGTGCCTCCAAGTGTGGGCCTGACCCGGCAAATGAGGCGGCCCAGGCCATCTGGTCTGCTGTGGTGGAGACTAGCCACCTGCAACTCGGCGTCTGAGCAAAGAACGTGGAGAAAAACATGCAAAATCACCAAGTATTATTCCATCCTTCACTCATTCAACCAATATTTTGGGGGACGGAGTGCTAGCCATCGAAGGGAAGCCCAGCACCACCCTGCAGGTGACCGGACACCTGGTCTGCCTTGCATCACAATGTCGTCTCTGCATACTCAACAGCCCCCTCCTTCTTCCCTCTCAAAAGCGTTCCAGCACGGACAAGAAATTCCATGGTCCTCCAGCCCTTGAAGTAAAACCAGGTTTTCCTTGTTCTGCAAATAAGGAAGCTAAGGCTTAGAGCGAAAGAGAGGCTTCTCCCAGCCATCACGCTCACCTCCCTCAAGGAGTCCAGGTGGCATCCAGTTCCACGCACCCCAGGGGACTTGCTTATCAAGTCTTGGGGTTTTCTTATTCAGTCATCTTCTCCTCACTGGGCCTCCAGCTCCTGTGACATCACTCCTTGCTTCTCCTGTCACCTCCAACCCTCCCTGGGCCACACCACCCACTGCTGCGTCACTAGTGTCCACGTGCCAACAGCTGCCAAATTGGAGATGTCCAGCTTAAAGCAACACTCGTGTGCGCCCAAATCTAGACACCTCCCCCATATCTGGAGTCTCTGCCTGCCTCCTCGGTCCAACACTGAGCATGGCGCCTTCCCCTTTGCCCGCTTTCTTCCTGGGGCTTTCTCTCCACTAATGACACCTTCCTATCCAGCCCTGCTAGGCCACTCCTCATGCTGCCCAACAAGCCCCCACAGCCTGGTCACTGCTCCCTCCAAATGCCTCTGAGTTGCCACTCTACGGCTCCCCATCCTAGTGGCCGTCAGTTCCAGGATTTACAGCCTCTGGCCTGGGCCCATCTCACCCCTCAATCAGATACTGTCTTCAGCTTCTGGGCAGCAGGGAGCAAGACGACCCGCTGCCTCTCCTGTCAACATTCTCCAGAAGGCAGTCTCTCTGCCTGGCATGTGCCTACTCAGCCCAAGGCCATCTCCTCAGGGACAATGACCAGTTCTGCCTGGATGATCTGGCCTCTAGCACATCCATCCCTCTCGGCCACAGCAGCTAAAGCTGAGCATTTGATGATCCCTCCCTTGCTGGACTGGGCTCTTCTAAGCGCCGAGGTGACTCATCTTATTCATCTTTCCATTCAGTGCCTAGCATGGCGCAGACTGCTCGAGCGGCAGCCTCTGGCTCTGTAGCAACAGCAATGTAACTGACAGTTAAAGAGCCACCATTAGTCATACCCCTTCTGTGTGACTCACTATAGCCCTGTCCCAAACACAGAAGTGGCCTTAGCAGAAGCCTCCCAGGAGAGGTGAGCCTGAGCTCGTCTCGGCCTTGCTTATTGCCAGCAACCCCTCTGGTCCCAGATGTAAGGGTCGGGTGCCTCTGGAACTCCACTCTTCCTGCTGGCACTTAGCTCTCCTCATAGTCCCCGCTCTCGAAAGGCTGTCGCCATCTTCTAGCCAACCTAGCATCAGGAGGTGAAGCCCGCCCCTTCTGCCCTGCCCCGGAACCTGCCTGTGAGCCACAGAGCCAGGACCCTCAGCTCAGCTGGGTGTTAGGCAGAACTGAGTAGCCCACAGGCATGCTCTCCGGAGCAGGGGAGGCGGAAGACCCAACAGAGACTTCGGGTGGGTCTCCACACCCTGCCTCCCACAGGGAGCGGAACCATACTGCAGGGCATTCTGGTGCTGAGGCAAGTGACAGTCACCAGCCTGCTCTATTCTGTCTCAGAGGGGATCCAGATGGGCACATGCGTCTGCAAGCCCCTCCAGTTTTCTGTAGGTCAAATGAGACTGTGCCACAGCTTCCATTAGCTATTCCACCGAACATACAATTAAGAAAAAAGAACACCTTTATGCCTTGCTCCTTCCTTGACGATAAAGACCGAGAGAAACAGCAGGGGATTAGGCTGCAAAGTCAGAACTGCTGTGTTCAGGTTTCTGAGAACCAGAGCACCAGAAAGAAAGGACAGCCCAACCTGGTCATCTGAAATCTGGCAGCAACATGAGATGCCCCCTGCCCCTCACCTTGTAGTGCAGGCAGTGAATAGGCAGCTGCGGGCAGAGGGACTACTGCTCCCTGTCCTCCCACCTACTGGGTCAGAGAGGAAGGAGTTAGGATCAGTGGAAGAGAGATGGGACTGCGGCAGCCACCATCCCCTTGAGCACTAACTCCGACCCCACACGAGGATGCCAGATGCCCCCTCCTCAGGTCCCATGTCCCTCCCTCCCACCTGGGTCCACACCGAAGTTCTGGCCAGGAAAAGACCTCGACAGTGTGACAAATCAAATAGTTCCAGTTCTACACACATTTCTATTTTATTATGGCAAAGGTGAAAACACCACCTTCTCCACAACAGCAACCAGTAAAATTTATCCCAAAAATAACTTGGTACAAAACAGGTCTGTTTCAGAATTAAAAAAAAAAAAAAAAAAAAGAAAACAAAAATACCTTTACAAGAGTTTTAAATCCTATTTTAAAACATAAGAGAAACAAATCCATCCTTGGCCGCACAGCCCCAGTCCGCTACCCTCCTCCTGCCAGCAAGCACGGACGAGACGTCTGGCTCCTGTCCCACGCACGGATTCACCGGTCCGTTTAACTGGTATCCATCTGAAACACAGACGAAAGGAGGTTCTCACTCAAGAAGCGGTCCCACCCCCCAGTCGGGCTCTGGTCAGCCCCGGCCTGGCCCTCGTCTGGGACTTACTCTTGCGTTATAAGCATCCAGCTGGGCGTCCAACTCCTCTGCAGAAAGCTGCTGCTTTGAACTCCTGCCAGTGCCTCTGCCTCTGCCCCGGCTGCCTCCACGGGTGCCTCTCCGGGTGCCGCCGCCACCACCGAAACCTCCAGAACCACGGTTTCTAGTCATTCCACCTCTGTTTACACTAGCAAGGAAAAGGAGACTCATTCCCATACATGGAGACGCTTGAGGGATGAGTGGCCACACGCCACAGGCCAATCCGGTCCCAGAGGCCCCAGAACTCACCTCTGTGCAGGTCTCCGCTGTGTGTCAATCTGTGACGTGACGAGCTGAATGTTCATGGGACGGCCTGTGGCAAAGAATACGAGAGGGCACATTCCAGTTAGAGGATTCTGAGACCTGCCCAGGTGGCACCACACCCTGGTCTCCATGCAAACACTGGAAAGGGGCTCTGGACGCCTCAAGTGTTCCCGACAAGGGACACGACCTGGAGATACTGATGGGAGAACAAGATGGCGCCAACGACAACCCCACCAACACCTCGCTCCTTCTCAGTCCAGTTGAGGTGGGTGTCTGGTCAGGTGTCCAGGGTGCTCATGGGTAGAAAGGTGTGGGTGACCTGACGGAAGAAGAACTGGTACCTTTGTCTTTACGACTACAGCCCCGCACTCAGAGGTGTACTATGGCGGTTCTGAGAAGGCTTCACAGAAGTGAATCTTCCGGAAGGAGCTGAAGGAGGGGAGGGATGTAGCTTGCTGGATGGGGGTTCACAAGAGGTTGGTCCAGATGTGTGGGGCAGCATGAGAGGTGGCAGAATGGAAGAGAGAGACAAAGGGGCGAATGCAAGGTGTCCTCAGCCAGAGGAGTAAGCCATAGTCCTGCACGGACAGGTACCAGCCCCAAACTCCACAAACTAGATACAGCCCCTCAGTCTTCCTGGGCTGACCCCAAACGCACCGTCCAAAGGGACACCGTTATACTGTTTCATAGCTTTCAGGGCGTCTGCCTTCCGTTCAAAGTGCACATCGGCTGTTCCTAAACTGCGGCCTGAGCGATCGTAGTGCACAGCCGCCTTCTTCAGAGTTCCAAATTCAGCAAAGAGTTCCTGGGAATTGGAAAGAGTGGATGTTAGCAAAGCTGTTTTTCTTCCAGTGGCCCAGGGACAATCCCTGGAAATGTGAGCTGCTTTGGGGATATTTCCCTGGGAGGCAGACATACATATGGGAGGCAGGGCAGTGGTAGTGGGAACTTGGGGAAGGGATGGGGCAGGCGGGACAGCAACTTTCAGGAGCAGCTGGGCCTGAGGGCTCCTGTCAACTTGGGGATCTGACACCTGTACTGTGATGCAGGTAAAGGATCACAAAGCCCACCAGTAAAGGGCACAAGATTAAGTTGCTATCTTCTTCAACAAAGGAAAATTTACAACACACTCGAGGACCTTGCCAAGAAACAGAAAAGGCCAAAATCACAGAGCAAGGGATGCTATCTGACAAGTGGACCAGCTCAAAGGGCCTGCTGATTCGGGAGCCCTGACCCAGCCCCTCCCCCAGGGCAGATTCTGGCTCACCTTTCCCTCTCCTCCTACTCAAGCCTGCCGCAAAGTCTGAAGTCAAGCGCTGCCATGGAAACTGCCCTGACCTCAGGCAGGCTGGGAGTTGGAGAGGGAACCCAGAGTGTGGGGCTACTCCGGCCGCAGGCACACAGCGGGAAGAGGAGTTCACCAAAAGCGGTTTCCAGTGGATGCCAGAAACCACCTTAAAAAAAGTGTTGAGACACTGTGAGTGCTCACCAGCCTTGCTCTGTCCTCCCAAGGTAGAGTCAAACGGTTGGGCTCTGGTAAATTGAACCCAGGAAGGCCCAGTATCCTGACCCAGCCCTCTCCAGGACTGACCCCCAAGATGTTGTTACTAAACTAGAAAAGAAATTTAAATGCCTTTGGGGTTCAAAGAAAAAAAGCATAAAAAAATTTTTTTTCAACCAAAGATGAGTTTGACAATCACGCCACTAACAAGACCGGGGTAGATGGTGACAAGCGAGACAACAGGACACAAGTTCCATGTAAGACACAGGGCTCAAAGCAAACAGAGCCGGAAAGACGACCGGCACCATTCTGCTTTTGTGCTTTTCCTATTATATCAAAGATCTTCCTCCTCCCGACAAATCATTAAAATGAGTACAAAATAAAGCAAGCAAGCAAGCAGCCTAGTTCTATCAGTAACACAGGAATCATTCACATTTAATCAGTCTTTCTTTTCCTGGTAGAAACTGGGAGCCCTGGCGGAAAATTTCCACTCACAGAACACATCTTAGTATGGAGAAGCAACAGCTGCTCCTCAGATAGCTGAAGGTCTGTCTCCCAGCACAAACTGACCTATTTGTGGGGCTTTTCGACTCTAGCGTGACTTCTGCTTTGCACTCCTGCAGCCCCTTCCAGGGGACAGTGGCTACCCCTTGGGTGCCTGGGAGGGCTCACTGTCCTAAGGCGGGAAGGAATTCAGGACCATATCCCAAGCAACACGACCGATTCCGTGCACAGTGAACTGCTCACCGAGAAGCTCCCGACCCTTACCTGAATATCGGCGTCGGATACTCCAAAATCCAGATTTGACACCAGCAGTTTCCCACCTGTCTCCACGCCGGCACCACCCCCAAATCCACTGTCGAAAAGGTCATGCTGCCATTTGTCAGGAAGCTGTTTCGGCTGAAAAAGAAAAAACACACCAGAACAGAGACAGACCCGTGAGTCTCATTCTAGGGCTCTCTCGCGTGCTCACAGCCACGAGAAGACCCTCCCCGATCTGGGCCCGCAGGAAAGCGCCCAGAGGGGCCTGCAGCCCTCAGCTTCCCGCGGCGCGCGCCGGGCCGCAGCTGACCCCGCCAGGCCCCCACGGCCCGCGACTTCTCGGTTCTCTCCAACGAACTTCCCGCCGCCGGTACGGCCGCGCCTTACTCCCCCTCTGCCCCCGGCGCCACGAGGCCCGGCGCCCAGCCGAGACAAAGGCCGGCAGGGTCTCCGCCTCCCAGGCCCGGCCGGCCGCACGACCTCTCCGCCCGGCCCGGCGCCCGCGCCCACCGGCCTCACCCGGCCCGCCGCGCGCCGCCCCGCCGAGGCAGGCCGGCCTCCGCACTCACCCTGCTGTAGGGCGCCGGCCGGTTCCTGCCGCCGCCGCCCGCCGCGCCGCGGGCGATGGCCGGCCGGTTCCGGATGGGCCCACCGCCTCGGTTCACTCGCGCGGCGGCCTGCGCCCCGCCGCCACGGCCGCCCTGGGAGCCGGCCCGGCCGCGGCCCCGGCCCCCGCCACGGCCGCCTCGCTGGCTCCGGTTCAGCTTAATGATGTCGTCTAGAGACATGTCCATTTTGTCGGCCATGGCGGGCGCGGAATCAGCCTCGGCTCGAGCCCGCGCGTCAGCACGCCGGCACGTCACTTCCGGCGCCGCGCGGGGCCTTCCGGTGCCGCGTCCTCGGAGCGGCCGCCGATTGGCCGCGGGCGGGCAGCGGCCGGGGGCGGTGCGGCGCGTGCGCACTGGAGCGCGGGACACGGCTTGCGCCGCTGTGAGGTGCGGGGCGGCGGCCGCGGACGTTTTTATACGTTCCCGCGCGGGCGCCGGCGCTGCCAACGGAAGGCGGGAGGGACGGCGCGCCATTCGGCCGCGGAGGTGCGAGGGCGCGGTCGTTGGGGCGGGGCCGGGCGCCGCCCCTCTCCCTCGTCCCTCCCCTGGCGGCGGGGGCGCGCGGCGGCGCGGCCGGGGTTGGGGGCGGCTGCCTCGGGTGAGCCCGGCGTGGGGCGCAGGCCGCGCGCTGGGTGGCTTCCCGGGGACCTGGCGGGCGGGGTCGTCGTCCGCTTGTCCCCGCGGGTAGTCCGCGCGGCGCGCTCTTGTTACTTTCGAAGCCAGCGCGCCCCTCGTGGGCGTCTGGACGGAGTGTGCGGCCGGCGCAGGTGGCAGCCCCACTCGCGGGGCGCCCGCCCTCCCAGGGGCGACCCTGGCCCGGCTGCCCCTCGGCGGCTGCCGGGCTCTCAGGGTTCGGACGGCGACTCCCGCGGGCACAGACCCCCGGGCTTCGGGCAGCGCCCGTCCTTTGGTGCGGAAACCCTGAGCTCTGCAGACTAAACGTAGCCTGATGCTCTTTTCCCTCCTCGCCCACAGGCTCCGCCGCCATGAAGGTGAAGATCAAGTGCTGGAACGGCGTGGCCACTTGGCTCTGGGTGGCCAATGACGAGAACTGCGGCATCTGCCGGATGGCGTTCAATGGCTGCTGCCCGGACTGTAAGTGCTCCCTCTGCCCACTCTGAGCTCTGCCTGCTCGCCTGGCCTCGGCATCTCCCCAGAAATATCTGCACGAAGTCCTTGGGTTTTGGTTTCCCTTTTCTCCAGAAGAGTCGACAGAAAAAAGCCAGGCGGTTTGGGCCCATGTTTGTATAAAGACCCCATCACAAATTTTGTAAGAAAAAATGGTGCATCCTTTTCTCGTGAGCAGACTCGGTCATGAAACACATGGGACAAAAAGATGTGTGGAAACTTTTTATTTGAAAATTCTCAAGCAAACCAAAAAAGTGGAATATTATAAGAACACTCCTCTCCAACCGGCACATAGACTAACAATAAGTAACATGTTTCCCTATTTGCTTTATGTTTTTGCTGGATTGTTTTAAAGTAAATAATAATTGACATCACACTCACTTCAGCTGCATCTTTAAATGTAATGCTGACTTTCTACTTAGCACTGTCGTCACATCAGACATGACAGTTCCTTAGTGTCACCTCCCATTCCTAGTCCTTGCTCAGATTTTTCCAGTTGTCTCCAAATGTCTTTTCATTCTTGGGTGGTGTGAGCCAGGACCCCACATCTGGTTGCTCTGTCCCTTAGCTATTTAGAACATCCTTCCTACTCCTCTCTCGCTTTTTTCAAGACATCTGACTTTTTTAGAAAGTTGGTGTGTTGCCTTGCAGAAAGCCTACGATTAGATGTTATCAGGTTCTTCTTTGTGATGTCTTTTGCATTATTCCTTTGTCCCCAGTATGTTCTGTGAAGTAGAAGTATTTGATTATATATTTATGTCAGAAGTAGGTTTTTGCACCTGTGAATTTAGTTTTCAGTCAGACCCAAGTGAACATGAAGCAGAATTGAGGGTGATGGCTTTGCCTAGAGGGCTGTCCCCAGAGGAAAGTGGGCTTGGGGAGTGCTGCAGAGCTCCCTGCTGCCCTGGGGGTGACCAGGCCTGATTTTGCGGGCCAGGCGAATGCCCAGAATAATCATAGGGCTTTGCTTCTTACAGTGAAATTCATATCATTGACTTCTAATGCAAATACTATTTTATCCTAGGCTTAATCTTTACATCTACCTTGACTGAAAGGAAATCTCATCACCGAGGAGTTAATCCATCCTGATTTAATCAAGCAGGCGTGATGTAATCTTAGGAAATCATTGATTGGCTTTACTTGGTCAGATTTTACTTAGTAGCTAATAAGACAATGCACAAGGTCTGTCTTATCTAATCTGTTTTAAATTGTCCTTCTTGAGGGTACAACAAAGGCTGTAGGAACCTAAAGGGACAAGTGCTTGCAGCTTCCTGAGCAACAGATTGTTACTTTCTGAAAAGAAAAGTCCTTGAAAAAATGTCTGTGGCCATGCCCTCAGCCAGATGTGGGCCAGTGCGCCTGTGTGTTAAAGATGGCACCCGTGGGCCCACACACAGCCTGCTGAGCCCAGCCATACCATTCCAGCTGGGCATCTCCACGTTTGCGGGTGTGCTCAGGTTTTGTTGAAGTGGGTTCGTTGGCTGCAGAAAGTAGGTCTGGAGTTTGATGTTTGGAGCTGCTGGTTATTAAGTTAGAGTGGGCCAATTGTAATGTGCAAAGTGTTTGACAAGCCTAATAAGGTGCTTTCTATGCAGAGTAAGTGATACTGAGTTTCTCTTACTAAAATTGAACTCCTGTGAAAAATCCAGTGTGACTAAGGCTATAATAAATCCACTCCATGTCCAAAGGGCTTGGGGAATAAAAGTCTTGTTAAGAGGTGTTTTAAATAAAAAGGACTTCTCTTAAGACACTAGCGAGCCCTGGGTGAGTCACTGTCATTGTGAATCACTGTCATCTTGCTCTTGTGCTCATCAGATGCCCCAGGCAGACGCTAGAATGAAGCAGGTCCTTTGTCCAAATGAGCCCTGCCACAAAAGGACAGGGTGGCCTGGTTACCCCTCACAGTGGGCTGGTAGGGCACTGCCACCAGTGGGCTAGCTGGCTCCCGCTCATCGTTTCCTGTCCTCTGTAAGGGACTCTCATTTGATGGGGGTGGTTCGAAGCAGAGTTCTGCTGAGGTTGGAAAGGCCCTGGGGGTGGGGGTGGGGCTAATCTACACCAGGTATCTCAGCATGTGGGCTCCTGCACGGGGTCCCACTCACCCCACCTCCAGGGCCTGGGAAGCAGAGTGAGCTAGACAATTTTGTATTTGCCAAGTATATAATTTTCTGGTTGTTTTGTCATAAAAGTTTCAGAAAGGGGGTGACATGTTTGTTTTAGAAAGACTGAGAAATACTGTCCCAAATAAGGGAATAAAATGGTGTAGCGGTGCCATCCCTTCTGACTCAGTGAGATGGACATGCCCTGTGGCGCAGGAGCTGTTCAGGGGTGGGAAGGAGCAGCACGTTTTTAGCAGACATTGAAGGATATTGTCCCTGACCCAGCTGCCTGGTCGGAATGCTGCCCTCGGGAAGTGGCAGCTGCCTGTTTGTCGTGTGGCTGGTCTGTCTGTAAGATGGGGTGACGTGGAGGCTGCAGAGCACTGTGAGGGCGGATGAGAGCACAGGCCAGGTTCCTAGCCCCTTGTTTGGCATGGAGCAGATGCTAAGTGGGGTTTGAAAGCGGCATTTTGTGGCTCAGCCACGGTGTTATTTCTTTAACGTATTTAAGGATCATGGGTCGTGTGTGGTGTCAAGAGTAAGGGCCAGGACCACAGGCAGCCGGGCCCGGCCTGTGATCACGGGAGTCCAAGTGCAGTTTCTGTCCTCTTGGAGCTCCCAGACCTGAACAGAGCTGCTGCCTGGACAAGACATCCCTTGTTCACCCGGCCCTGGCTTGTCCGTCTGGTCCCTGTTAGTGCAACAGTGACATCTGGGTACAGCTAGCGCTCAGTAGGCCCCCAAGGCAGTGCTCTGGGGGTGGCATCTGGGAGAGGGTGGAGGCCACAGGCTACGCTCCTCCATTCCCGTGGGCACCCTGATGCAGGCTTCGGGGGCAGTCATGGTGCTCTGCTGGCACCAGCTGTTTCATGGGGTTTTCCAGATTCTTGGAAATCAGAAGGACACTGTTTCTCTTGATCTTAAGGAGTGTGGAGTGTCCTCTCTGCACCAGGTCCTCTCTACGGAGGTGGCCTTTCCAGGCACATGGAGTGGAGTGCCAGCAGCATGTACCCTGCACCTTGGACATGGGACTCTTTCAGGCTAGAATCTGCTGACAGGCCAGCCATAAACATCAGTGTCCCCAGCCCACTCCCTTGTCCTGCCTTGGGTCCCTGCTGCCCAAGGAGGGAACCTTCTAGATCCCAAGTCCCCAGCCCTCCTCCTCTTGATCAGGAAGAATAGTTTGCTGCTCAGTTGTGTGTCCCCTCGGCTGGCACTTGGGCACATTAACATCCTAATCCTTTTGGCATGACAGGTCAAGTGGCAGAGCTGCAGTGTGTCTGGGAATGGACCCAGGCCCTGGGAGGCCAGCGGGCGGGGACTGCAGCCCAGGGAGGGGAGAGTGAGCCAAAGCAGCCCAGGGTGGTCACCACAGGTCTTTATGTGGGGCGGCTGTGTGGCCCAATCAGTGGTAACACTCGTGATTTCTGTCTTTGAAACACAAGACAGGAAGGGCTCTGGCCACTCTGGGTGCACATTCTCCTGGGCTGCAGTGGGCTGGTACTGATGCCTAATGGTCTGGGGTCCCGTGCTCTGTGTGACCTACTTGGTCCTCTCCTGTCGCCTCCCACAGGCAAGGTGCCGGGCGATGACTGCCCCCTGGTGTGGGGCCAGTGCTCGCACTGCTTCCACATGCACTGTATCCTCAAGTGGCTCAACGCACAGCAGGTGCAGCAGCACTGCCCCATGTGCCGCCAGGAGTGGAAGTTCAAGGAGTGAGGCCAGCGCTGCGCCCGATGCCCCTGCCCTGGCCCCAGATGGTATCCTGACCCCCCACCTCCCCTAGTCAGACCAGGTGGTCCCCTCTGGGCTGGGACAGCTTGACGTGAGGACCAGAGCTACATTTGTCTTTTTCCATCACAGTGTTGACACTTTCATCCACTACATGAAACTCATTAAACTCCCGAGTCGCTGGAGGTCTCTCGTAACTGTTTTCTTGGTGCTGATGCGGCCGGTGTGCATTGATATGAAAATTCTCATGAATAAACATCTCAGTGTGAGTCATGACTCCAGAGAAGGAGCGCAGGATCGGCCAGAAGAGCCCAGGGCAGGGGTGACTGGCTCAGGCAGCTCGAAGGGCCTGGTGGTGCCGAGGCCCTGGGGTATGTTCTTGCTAACAGGGGAAGTGAAGGAACTGTCAGCAGGCCTCTCACCTGATGGAAGCCAGGCTGGGGCCCTGGGGACCACTCCTCCAGCTGGTCTGTGGGACCCTGGCTGGGCACAGCTGGCAGCCACTGTGCGCAGTCCCTCCTGCCGGAAGGACATCCCTGAGCAGATGCTGGTTGTGCTGAGGAGAAGGGCTGTGCTGAGGCTGCCACGGCCGTCTGTCTCAATCCCTCCTGCTTTGCTCCAGCTGAAAGCCAGCTCTGTGTGGGGCTGTGACTCGCCACTGTGAGGACTAGTGTCCTTGACATGAGGATGTGTGCCCCGGGTGTCTGAGGCTCTCCTCGCCGAGGGAAGGACGGCACTTGGAAGGCTTCTTTGGGCACCTCTGTTCCTCCACAGCTCCTGTGGGGGGCGGCCCCGGGCGGCCATTGTCTCAGCCCTGGGAGTCTCAGGCAGCTCCTGGATGGAGACGGCTGCAGACTGCGTGTCCCCGTGAGCTGCAGGGTGTCACTTAGCACTGGCTCCTTCCAGTCCATTCTCGATGGCTCCTCCCCTCAGGGTCACTGCCCGGTGCCCCTGTAACCCTTTCCATCTGCCTAGTGGGAGGCCGGTTGCTGAGTGCTTTTACAGTACTTTCCTGTTCTCAGCCCCAGGGGAGAATCCCACGCAGTCCACTTGGAGGGGCAGGCCTCCCCATCACCTGTGTGGCACCCTACTTCCTGTCTCGACATTGTATCCAGAGGAAAGGAGGCCCTCTCCCTCACCGAACCTGGACATCACCTGCCCCTTGCCCAGAAACCCAGCTGCCAGGGGCGTGTGCTGGTATCTGTCCTAGGGAGGATACATCCAAAGGAGGACAGGCTGTGACCAGGACATTTGGGGAGTGTGAGTGGTAGGAGGGGCGCCTGAGTGAGCCTTATGGTTGATGTCACCTGCCAGGAGAGGGCTGATGGCCCTGGGCTCAGCCTCCTGGGTGTTCCCATCAGCCCTGCAAACAAAGTTACATGGGGCCGCTGGGTTCTGGCAGCTACTCTGTATTCTTGGAGCCTCTGGGTCTATAATGTGGCCGGACCTGGAGAGTCACAGCCCAGCAGGGAAGACGACCCTCTCCAGGAGGTGGGCCCTGGCCACTGCAGAGAGCCCCACTGGGTGGCCTGGCAGGTCTGTGGCTTCCTGATCTCATCCTGGCCTGCTCCCAGCCCACCTCCCCTCCCTGGAGTTCTGCCTTCCCTGGGGAATTCTCTCCTGTGACAGGACATGCCCCCGGGGAATGTGTGCCTGGGGCGCCAGACCCTGAGCCCAGCTTCCCAGGCCTTTTGCCCTCACCCATTGGGGCAGATGCTCTCACCCCAGAGGGGTCACAGCTCTTGCCCCAGGTCATACAGCCTCGACTTGGCAGCCCACTCCCACTTTCCTGCCACTCAGACTCCTTAGCACTCTTTCCTGGGTTCTGGCCTGGTCCTCTCAGGGACCGCTTGGGCCCCTTGAACTGGACACACAGCTGCGCACCAGGCCCCGCACACCCAGAGTCCAGCCGTCTGCCTCCTCCCAGGAAGCTCAGGGCCCCTGCAAGTTCCTTTCAGGACCCCATGACCTCCCCCAACCCCTCCTCCAGGAGGCAGAGGGTTGCGCCACCAGCCTTTGCAAACACTGTCCCCTGGCCTGCCTCCCTCATCTCCCCATGAGCGTCCCCTCGCCATCCCCTGTGAGCCACCCTGCTCACCCTACCACCGGCTCTGTTTTCCCACTTGGCTGTGGCTTGAGTCAGGGCCTGTGTCATTTCATCTCTTGGACCCTGGCACACAGTAGATGTTCAGTAAATGAGCTTCTGCTGGGCAGTGTCTGTCTCCTGCGCTCTGTGGCCAGCCCCAGTGTTTGGGGGGTGAGTGGAGAGAAGGCCTGAGGCTCCTGAGGTCACCCACCCCGGGGCAGAGCTGGGTGGGAGGGGCCTCTGGTTCTGCTCATCTGTCCCTTGGTCTGATTTCTGGAGGTCAAGCCTGGCCTTGGTGCCCCCTCCTCCTAGAGGACCCCAGAGTAGCAGCCCTGTGGGTAGAACCTTCCAACCGTGGGTGTGAAACACCATGGCCCCCAGGCCTACCCAGACTTAGATGCCTCCTCAAGAAGCCCTGGCCCTGAGATCAGTTCCTTTTTAGGATGGGAGAAATGGTCCCTCAACAGCGTGGCTAATGGCTCTCTCTCCAGCCTCACGAGTGTTGGGGACCTCTGGGAGGTGACTCTTAGGGCTGGGGCATCCTGGGACTGGCTAGGGGTTCAGTGCAGCCCCACTTGCCCCTGCTACCCCTGAGGCTGACCATGGGCGGTCGGAACCGCCCGGGAGGGCGTGGGCGCCCCTCCCGGCAGTAACAGGCAGGGCCAGAGCCCGGGAGGTGGGCGGGGGTGGGGAGGATGGGGGCGTTGGACCCCCAGCGAACGAGGGACCCATCTGCGCCTTCCTCCTGCCAGCCCCTGTGCCCGCCAAGGGGCGCCAACCCAGTGCGGCCTCTTCCGCGGGGATGGGGAGGCCCATCGGGTCCCCTGCGCCCGCCCCGCCCTGTCCCCGCGCAGATATAAGGCGGCGGGTTGCCGCCACTTCGAACCCTGCTGCCGCCGCCCGCGTCCCCATGGCCCGGCCCGCGACGCTGCTGGCCGCTGCTCTGGCGCTGTGCCTGCTGCTGGCGCCGCCTGGCCTCGCGTGGTACAAGCCGGCGGCCGGGTCTAACCTCTACTCGGTGGGCCGCGCCGCCGGGCTGCTGTCCGGCCTCCGCAGGTCCCCGGACACGCGGCGCGCCGAGCACCCCGTGGACGCGGGACCCCCGGGCCGGGACACCGCCTTCCGGGAGCTGCGCGCCGGCTTGCGGAGCCTCGTGAGCGCGAGCGCGGGGGGCACAGGCACGGGCGGGTGAGGGCAGGGGGCGCGGATGGGTGGAGGATGGGGGGGTGCCCCGTCAGCTTCCTCCCGCCCCCAGACCCTGTGCGTCAAGGACGTCAGCCCGAACCTGCAGAGCTGCGAGCGTCTCCCCGACGGTCGCGCTACCTTCCAGTGCAAGGCGGACGTCTTCCTGTCGCTCCGCTCTGCCGACTGTCGCAGCACCTGAGCCCGACCCGGACAACCAGATCTGGCTGGCTCCTGCGGGTACCCCAAGGCTCCCCGGGCACGAGATGGCGCC
This sequence comes from Tapirus indicus, assembly GCA_031878705.1. NCBI lineage: Eukaryota > Metazoa > Chordata > Mammalia > Perissodactyla > Tapiridae > Tapirus > Tapirus indicus. The sequence goes on from CM062932.1 coordinate 59,622,845, forward strand.
CAGCACCGCCCACCCCATCTCCGCAGTAAATGGCTAAATGAATAAATAAGTGCAGCTGGACTGAGTGCGGTGGGCGCCCGGGGTTGGGGCTTGCCAGAGGGGGAAGGGACCCGTTAGTCTCCAAACCTGGACTCTACCACCAGACCACACTCCCCGACCCCGGCCAGGTCCTGGGCACAGACAGCTTTGGGGCCCCTCAGGCCACCAGGTTCTCCTGAAACATCCTGCACAGGAGCACCGCAAACCCCAGTGCTGGAAAACGCTGCTGTGAACTTTCCGTGGGCCCCTAGCCTTACCCGGTCCTGGATGCCTTCTAGAGCTCCCACCCAGCTCAGAGGCTGCTCTCCACGTCTGACGTCTGCAGCCCCCGCCCATCACCCCATGTCTCCTTGCCTTTGTCCACACAGCTCCTGGATCCTCTTGGGAGGTGCTGCCTGTGCCCCCCACTAGCCATCAGGTCTACTCAGCTGGCTCAAAGGTCCCCGCCTTATAGAAACCTCCCGACTACCCCACCCAGGTGGCCCTGCCTCGCATCCTGGGGTCTTTGAGGCTTAAGCTCTCCCTTACTAGAGGAGCAGCTCTTGGGGTCACTCTTTCCTTGGACCCAAAATACCTTGAAGTACTAAGCGCAAGACAATGACTCCGTGTGCTGAATGAATGAGCAAGCCGGGCCAGGCAGGGGGTGCTGCAGCAGGGTGGCTGGGCTGCCCAGAGGCCCTCCCACCCACGCCAGAAGTGGGCCCAGCATCCCCACATCTGATGTCAGGCAGCCAGCCCGCCTCCTCCGAGGCCCAGGAGTCTGTGTTCACGCCTTCTCTGACCTCCGGGGAAGGTGTCCCCTGCAGCCATGGGTGCTGCCCCACCTCAAGGAGGGAGGGGCTGGCAGGACCATGGCTCCCGAGTGCCACTGCCTTGTCCAGGGGCCCAGTCCCAAGTGGCCTCCCCTACCCAACTCAAGCTAATCCCCTCATTTACTTGTCGGAATCTCGCAGTTGACTCCTGCCCCCTCCCCCACTGAGGCTGACTTGGAGTTCCTTCCCAGAACATGAACTGGGGCTTCTGGCAGGGCTAGGTCCCAAGAGGCAGGAAGGTGAGGTGAGGGCGTGAGCCCTAGTCATGGAGGTCTGGAGCCTGCCTTGGGGGTGTCCCCCACCCCACAGAGTACCTGGCCAGCTGGGCCTCGGGGGGCCTGGGAGAGCGGGACCCACTGGCCCTCTGCCCAGACAGGCTGTCGGTGGCACCCACAATCCCATTGCACCTGAGTGGATGTGTCTCTGGGGGTGCTGGGCCCCACATCTCCTCCAGCTGTGGCCCAGTTGGGGCTCCCTGGCTGCTGTTGTGGGCAGTCCCCACCCTCGGGGCGCCACCCAGCAGGGAGCTCTGGGCAGGCCTAGAGCTGACTCCGGTGTCAAAAGAAGCCTGCCAGCCTCTTGTGTCTTCCCCTATCCGAGTTTATGGGGGACTGGCTGGTCGCTGCACTCAGGGGACCCTCAGCCCAGAGGTGTGAGTGTGGAGAGGTCCAGCACCACCAGGCTCCTGAGGTTGGGGGCCTAGCAGGGCGGGCATGCGGGAAGGACGAGAAGGAAGGGTGCTGGCTGCCCAGTCGGGGGTGTGTGAACCTTCACAGCCACCTCCTTTCAGTTTCCTGCATGACCTTCTGAGTTAGACCTTAAGAATAAGTAAGTCAAAAAAAAGGACAGGCCCACCTCCTAGAGATTGAGGATGTTGGCCCTAGGCTCCCATGGGGCCAGGCCCACCTGCTCAGTAGCTGAAGGGCAGAGCCATTCTGGAGGAAAGGTGGAGGGGGCTGAAAAAAAACACCATCCCAAGCCTCACTTCTGAACACCACAACCAGCCAAACCACGGCCTCATGCACGCACCAGGGGTGACTGGTCAGGACCCTGGAGCCACTGGGCTGCTCCAAGTGGGCCCCGACTTGGGTGCAGGAGACCCTTAGATTCCGCAGACCCAGTTGGGGAGCCCACCCTAGTTCCACCCTGGATGGGGTAGCCCTCTGCAGAGCCACCGGGAGCTGGCCTCTTGTCTTCCTGCTCCCCTCAATCCCTCCCTCTTCTGTCATCGCCTGCTGTGGGGGCCTGGGTCTGGGGATTCCTCCCAGCCAGGCTGCCTGCCACTCCCTCCCCGCTGGGTGGGTGGTGGGGAGAAGGGCCAGGAAGTAGGTTTCCTGGTCCCTCCCAGCAGGCTGAGAGCTTGACACAGAGCGCCTCCCTCAGGTTTATTTGGTTGCACACCAGCTGGTCAGGTACAAGATCAAGAACAGTCTGGGGAGAGCACACAGCTGGCCCGGGAAGCAGGGGCACAGCGTCTGGGAGCCAGGCCCAGCGGCACCAGGGACATGCCCTGGGGCAAAGAGCCGGAGGCGGCATGGTCAGCACCCTGAGAAGGAAAGGGGGCGGCGGCCACTGGGTCACTGCTCCCCTGAAGCCAGCTCCCCCACGACTGGGCAGGAGGATATGCCACCTAGAGCTGGGGGGTAGGAGCTTCCTGGGCCAGGATGGGGGAACAGCAGTGGAGCCGGGAGGATGGAAGCTGGGCTTTCCCTGGTACGCAGGGTGGCACCACTCTGGTGGAAGGTGCCCTCTGCTCATCCTGCCTGCTGGGCCATTCCACTGTGCTGAACACCCTCTCTGTGCAGCTTATCAGGAAGGGCACAAGGGCCTGCTGCAAAACGGGTGCCTTGCAGGTGGCTGGGAAGCAGCATCCTCACCAGCCCTTCCCAGGCCAGGGCGGTTGGAGAGAGCGCCGCAGTTTTGTTGCCGCAGTTTTGTTAAAAACCACGTGAACCAACTCTGGAGGTGTGGGAAGCACACCAGGGAGAGGGCTCTGGGTGATCTCCCTCCTCCGGTCAGAAGTCATAGTTGCTCTCCCTCTGGGGCTGCACCTCCTGACGTCTTCTGGCCTCCAGGAAGGCCAGCTCCTTGGCCTCCTTTTTCTGGTTCCGGGCCTCGTACTCTAGCCTGGGGGCCAAGGCGGGGTGAGTGGTGCGCCCAGGCCCGGGCCCCCATGGCTGTTGCCCCCGGCCCAACGGAGCCCTGACCTGTTCTTGATGATGCGCTGGACAATGAGGTCCGTGGTGAGGTCATTCCCACTGTCGATCTGGCGGAAGATGCCCCTTCTCTTCGGCTCCTGGAGACCAGAGAGGAGGGAGGAGGGCCCTCCTCTGGACCCCGAAGAGACTGCCCAGCTGCCCTGGCCTGGACGATCCCCACCCAAGGGAGACCAGCACCCTGGTGTGGTGGGAAGTTACACCTGCTCCTTAGCAATCAGCCTCCTCATACTGCGAGGCCATGGGAGAGGCACTTATTGCCACACCGGTTCCCCAGACAGGCATCGTGGGGCTGGGGGGCATTAGGTGGCCAGGTGGGGGCCCAGCATGACCCACCTGGTATGGGTCGGAGCCATCCTTGTCAGGCACGATTTCTGTCTTCCCATGACATACCAGGTCCACCTGGGGAGGAAGCAGGGGTCAGGGAGCCCTCCCGGCAGCAGCCCACATGGCCCCCTGTCCTTAGAGGGCCCTCCCAGGGGAGGCAGCCACAGCCCAGGCCCCCCGGGACCCAGCCCCCAGGAGCCTCACCTTGAAGTGGTCCAGGAGCTCTGCTGTGACCGCGTACGGGGCCCCAATCACCACTTCCGACACGTACTGTGAAGACAGCACAGCTGGTTAGCTGAGATCCCGCCAGGCCGGAGGGTGGTGAGAGACAAAGCTGCTGGTGAAGAAACGGACTGGGAGAGGCAGTGTGGCGGGGCTGGCTGGTCGGGAGCCCAAGGTTCCTGTACCCCCTGGGACCCTGAGAGTTCCTGGGGGTGGGGGGGCGGGAGGAAGAACAGCTCCAGGACGGCCCAACTGTCCTGTCATCCTCCCTCCTCAGTCAGGGAAGGAGACGCCCTGTGGCCTGCCCGCCCCGTGCTCACCCGGCAGGCCAGCACGCTCAGGGTCCGCTCGTGCAGGTTCATGATGGGGTAGTTCTTCCCCTTATAGTGGTTGACCTCCTAGGGCCAGAGGGAATTGGATCAGCAGGCCGGCTCAGGTGGGCCGGGGCTGTGCTCCCTCTGAACAGTCCCTCGTGGGGCACCCACCAGCATGGAGATGCCCTGGATGGGACCGCCCCGGGAAGAGGCCCCAGCTTGTCTCCTCTGCCTCCATCAGCACCCGGGGCCTCACCCACAATGAGCCGACTGTGCCCAACCCCAACCCCAGGAGCCCCTCGAGAGCCCCCACGTCCTATCAGCTGCCCGGGGGCAAGACCTGGTCAAAGTGCAAGCCTGCGATGACGTAGGGCCTCTCTGCCAGGTCGTGTACCTTCTCCAGGAAGTCCACATGCCCAATGTCTGTGCCCAGGTTAAGAAATAATGGATGAGAGCAGCTGCCTGCACAGGCCTGGGGGCAGGTTCCCTTCCACCGCCTGTCCACAGCACTCCCTGCTGATGGCTGTGCCCCCGAACCCACCCTAGCCTGGAGGCCCCTCCAGGTCCCGCAGCCCACTGGTGCAGATATGGATATGCAGAGGTAAGGCCCGGGGCAGGGTCCCACCCCCCCCCAGGTCCTGGAGGATACGGAACAGGTCAAAGGCACCAGCAACATAGATGACCATCTCCCCTGGCTGGGGCTCCTTCCCAGAAGCAAACTGGATGATCTTCTGGGACGTCTGCAGAAACTGGGACACCCCTGTCCAGGGGTTCCGCCCCCCTGGGCACTGTAAGCCGAGAGGGGTCTGGTGAGCAACAGGTCTCGCAGGCATGCCCCTCACCTGCTCACACTCCAGGGCCCCTCTTCTGAGCCTGGGCTGCCTGCACCAGCCTGTCTATCTGCTCTAGGAGACACAGGTGAGGGACGGAGGAAGCAGGTGCAGGGGCTACAGGCCAGGACTCCAAACTCCCAGCCCTGCCTGCCAGCTTGCTAGGGGGCTGTTTCCAGACAGGTGTCTCTGGCAGGGACACCATGGGCTGGCTGGCAGTACCAGGTCCACACCACGGCCAGGCTGGGTGTGGCCCCCTGCTGCCAGCAGGACTGTGGCTCCACCCTGTGGCCACAGTGGGCAATGCAGCCAATACCACCTTGGCCCAGCAACCAGCCCGCCAGGAGGAAACTAGTGGACACAGCCCTCGTGGGGACTGGGCACCCTGAGGCCACCATCTGGTCACCTAGGAAGAGCCTTCTGAGGAAAGTGTCTCCCCAGTGGGTGTCCGGTGAGGGGGCTACAAAGGGAGAGAGGACCAGGCCACCTGGTTATAGGCCACCTCGGGCAGTCATTGCTGCTCCTCCAGGCAGTGGCCACTGTGACCGGCTAGTCGGCCAAGCTTGGTGGGCAGTACCTGGTCAGTGCCCAAAAGGCAGGGAGTGGGGTGGAGGGTGAGGCTCAGGTGGTGGCCTGGCCGGCACGGGCAACACTCACCTTGCCAAAGCTGTCTGCGTACTCCCGGTACTCAGAGGACATCTCCTGCACGGGAGGGTGGGGTTGAGGGGCCTCAGCCTCCGGACATGGCCAACCCCAGGACCCCGAAGCTGGCTGTCCTGGAGTCCACCGAGCACAAGGCTGGGGCAGGGTGGGTGCCCCCTCTGTCCCAGCAGTGTCCTCAGCCCAGGGACCTCGGGGATTCCACCCCCACCCCCCAAAGACTCACTTGGTTGCTGTGATGGGCCTTGGTCACCAGCAGCATGCGGCCAACGAGGTCCGTGGTGGACACGCCCTGGGTGCGTTTGCACTCTCTGGGGACAGAGGTGGGGTCAGGGCTTTCATCCTGGGGCACACTCGCAAGGCTCCACCTCCAGCTCACCCCACCTGAGGGCAACCCTGCTTGTGGCCAAGTCCACCGTGGCCCAGTCTCCTGGCCGTGCTGTGCACAGACCAGGCATCTCCTCACTGCTCTTGGCCACGACAGAAACCAGGACCCAGAGAGTGGGGAAGGCCACTGGGCTTTTATCAGCTAAAGGAAATAAGGGAAAAGAGGAAAAGCGTCACTAAACCCCAAGTTCGCAGTGTGGGGTGGGCAGGCCAGACTTGGGGTGGCGGCAGCTCTGGTCCCCGTTCTGCCCAGTGTCTGACGCTCAGGTCCTGCCCCGCTGCACATCCTCTACCAAGGCTGCACTGTCCCACTTGGGAGCCACCGGCCATATTGGTTTTCTAAGTGAAAGTTAATTAAAATAAAAACGAGCTCCTAGTTGCAGCTCCACGTTTCTGTTGCTCCACAGCCAGCCAAGGCCTGTGACCACTGTCCTGAATGGTGCAGATCTACAGCACTCCTCCAGTTCCAGCCCTGGCCACGAGAATCACAGGCCATGGCCCAGACGGTCCCCTTGCAGGCAAAAAGGGCTGCAGAGGTGCTTCTAGCACCTCCTCCAAAGGGCGGACCCGTGGTGGGGCTTACCTGTACCTCCCGGCCTGCTTCACTTCCTCGTAAGTGTCCCGGCCATCTACAGTCAGTGTGATGTCATCTAAGGGGTGACATGCACAGGAGAACAAGGATTCTTAGCCTGAGGCCATGAAGACCTTTCAGGGCTCATGAGCCCCGTTCCAGGCCTGCCCTAGTGTGTGAGGGCTTGTTTCTGGGGAAGGACCCAGAACTTTCTCAGATCCTCAAAGGGATCAGCGCTCCCCAAAGTGTGAGGAGGCTCCAGCACCTCCGGTGGCCTGCTCCTGAGCCCACCCTGGGTGCCAGGCCTCTGGGGCCCCCGCCCCGCCCACTTACTGCCGTGGACACAGAAGTCGCAGCTGTACTTGTCCAGCGTCTCCAGTGTGGTGACGTAGGGAGCTGCCGGCACCACCTCGTCCACCCACTTGATGGCCTGCACCATCCTGTACCTCTCCTCCTGAGTGAACACCGGGGGCCCCTTGTGCTTGGAGATCTCCTCTGGAGTCAGAGAAGAGGGCAAGGATATGACGGGTGACCCCCGGAGGGCTGGCCCGCAGTCTTGCTGGCCCTCCTCGGGAGCCCTCCCAGCACCGAGCAGGGTCTATAACAACGCGTGGGCTCGTGGCAGGCGGCTGTCTCTCCCACTGGGCCCTCAGCACATGAGGGCAGGACCGCCCCCGAGCGGCCCCCACTCTGTCCTCCGCGGGCCAGCACAGGCACTCGGGAGGCGTTTGCTAGATAACTGCACAGTCCCCTCACCCAACGGAAGTTCCAGGTGAAGGCAGGAGTTCCGTTCAACAACTGGGTGCTCAGGCCTCGAAGGCCTTGGGAACCCGGTCGGGGGTGGGGAGTGGGCGGCACAGCCAGACACTTGAGCCATGGGCTGCGCTGCTCACGGACTCCACTGGCCCCCTTTCGCTTTAGCTTGGGACATGAGATGCAAGATGAGAAAGCCCTGGCCAGACTTGGCCTGGGCCAGGTTGGGGCGAGCTTGCTGAGCTGTGCTCTTCCAGAGGATGGCCCTGGGCCCAGCCCGACCCCTCACAAGGCCCTGTAGGGTCCTAGTCAACGGAGACAGCCTGTAGATGGCCATGGGGCTGGAGGGCAGGCGCGGCAGCCCCACTTACCATCGGTGTGCACACCCACGATGAGGTAGTCGCCCATGGCCCGTGCCTGGCGCAGCTGGTTCGAGTGGCCGTAATGCACCATGTCATAGCTGTGGAGAGGGCAGGGCCGTCAGTCCTGGTGCCGAGGACAGGGACTGGGTGGCTGATGAGGGGCAGGGGGCTCAGCCTTGCTCCCCCATGGCTTCCTTAGGAAGCTCTCTGAAGCTGCCCCTGGGAACTGCTCCTCAGAGTCCAGCTGGACCTGGGCTTTTGGAAACGAGGCAGTGCTCAGCTCTCCACACCTCTGGTCCCTGGGCCCAGGGCCAGATTTAGCAAGCGTGGCAGGTCCCGGCTGTGCCCAGCCCAGCTGTGGCGAGCACCCAGAACAGCCCCCTGCTCCCCACACCTGGGACAGTGCTGTGCCCTCAGCCCCTCCCCTCACCAAATGGAAACCGCCACAGGCAGTCCCTTCAAGCTGTTAGTTCAGTGGTGGGTTGGATTCCACACTACCCTGAGACAGCCCTGGGGCCAACACAAAACAAAGTCCAACCAACGGAATGTGGGTGATTGCTGGCTTTGGAAATCCTCCTTGCTCCTCCACATCTTCCAGAAATCAGCAAGGTTCCGCTCTCTGGGGCCAACACCCACCTCCCTGTTGCCTGCTTCTACAGCTTTTATCCTCAAATCTGGGCCTGGTCAAGAGTGAACGCTCAACTGAAGACCACAGATGGCACCCACTACAATGCTCGGGGTTCCCATGTGCTCGTGAGCACTAAGGAGAACCCGCACACTTCTCTCGGGGCCCCAAGCTGGGCCCTTACGTTTACTCTGCTTCCTTCCAGCCTCACGTCGCCTTCTGAGTAGGCAAAGCTGTCCCTGCTACTCTAGGTAACTTGGGCTACCAGGTGTACAGCCGTTCTACTGAATGCCACCTACTACGCCCACCACAGCACTGGGACAAGGGAAGAGGAAAGTTCAAATCCAGCAGCCTGGCCATCCCCTGTGCTCACTAGCCGGGCTGGGCAGGAGGAGGGGTCAGAGGCTGGAGGGGGGAAGGGGGTAGCGCAGCATGGAATGCAGGGTGGCACTGGGTCCAGGGTGTGTCCTAGTCATTGTGGCCTTGTGGCCATGGCCTCCTGGGCAGGGGCCCCACCTGGCCAGGGCCAAGGTCAGAGTCCACTGACTCGAAGCCACGCTCCCTCTCCCCAAGGTCACTCAGGAACAGGAGCAGAAGTATGGCAGCCCTGCTAGCTCTCAGAAGCCTGGGGCTAGGGGTGGGGCCCTGGCCAGATACGGATTTTTCTTTCTCCACTTCCATCAAGTAAAGGACTGAAAAAGCATCAAAGGTGGCAAATTATCAGTAGGGGTTAGTCCTCTTATCTGTTGACAGTCCCAAACTTATCTTAAAACCACTCTGGCTGTCTGATTTGCCAGAAGAGAGGATGGATGGGCACTGTAACCCTCCTGGGGTGGGCCCAGGAGCCTGGTGACCACTGGGGGCCTTGGGCAGAGTCAGGCAATTCCTGCGCTGACACTTATCCAAACACTTAGGAGAATCTGGTCTTGTGCTGGGCAAGCTAGGACACACAGAACCCCGGGAAGACGTTTTGGGTGCATGGCTCTTTCAGAGGAAGAGCTCCTAACGGCACTGAAATGGTTCAACTCATCAAGATTAGATTCAGGCGACTTTGGCCACCACCGTCCGCGGGCTGGGCGGACGGCCTGGCTGGGTATGCGGCTTAATAGTAAACGTGGAGATGGGGCGCCTTGGGAGGAGGCGCTTCTATCACAGTCCTCGGAGTCTCCAGCGCCGGGATCACGGGCCCTGCCCGCGTCGCGTGGCCTCACGCCGGGCTGCCTGCGGCGGGACCGGAACCGGGCTTGGGACCGGACCGGGGGCGGGACGAGGTGGCCCGGGGTCCAAGGCGTCTTCCGGGGCCCAAGTCCGCCGCCCACGCCCGTCCCCCGATCTACGGCCAACCCCGGGCTCGGGCGAGGGCCGGTTACAGACGCGTCTCCGGCAGCGCAATGATCGCCGCGGTCCCGCCCCGGTCGCCCGCCCTGCCAACGCCCGCCGCCGCGCTCACCAGCCGTCGCACCACACCCGCACGGCGCGGCTGCCCTCCGGGCCCGGCCGCCCGGCGCCGCCCGCCGCCCCGTGCCCGTTCCGGATCATGGCCCCGCAGCGGCGGCGCGGCCGGGTGAGCTCTGCGACTCCGAGCGGCCGCCGCCCGGCCCGGCCCGCCCCGCGCACGCGCTGTCACGCGGCCCTCACCCGCCTCGCGCGGCCAATGACGAGCGCCGCCCCGCCCCTGCCCGCGGAGCCCCGACCCCCCACGCGCCGCGCGTGGCCAATGGCGAGCGCCGCCTCTCCCGCGCCCCACCAGGACTGAGCCCGGTCCCTCCGCGCACCGCCAACGGCGTGCGCCATCAGGGCCCAGCCCCGCCCCACCGCCTGCTCGCGACCAATCGCGTGCGCTTCCCTGCCCCCGGAGACCCCGCCCCTCAGCGCGCGGCCCGTCAGCGCGCACCTGGCGGAGGGGCGGGGCGGGGCAGGGCCACCAGCACGTGGGGCGCACTCCGCCTCTCAACGAACCTGGCTGGGCGATGGTAGGGAGGGCAGTCATTCGGTGACATGGGGAAGACTGTGCAGAGATGTTTAATAACAATAAAAAGTCTGCTGAGAGCCAACGCTCAAAACCACCCCTTTGCAGCATACCCAGTACAGAAAAAGGTTTCCAGAAAGTTAACATTTTTAGCAAGTAGAAAGAGGGTGGAGGCCCTTGAGACTAGCCCAGTGAGTGAGGTAAGGCAGCCGTGTGCTTCCTCCTGGCCAGCCAGTTCTGTTCTCACAGAAGTGCACGGCTGCCACCTCCATGAAGAGGCTGAGGGGCCAGGCGTCCTCCACGTCTGGCCCATGCGGGGACAACCACAGCAGTGCAAGGGGGCTCCCCACAAGGACAAATGGCTAACGCATCAGGGTGAAAGTGTCACCCCAGAGAACTGTGCCCAGAATCTGTGGGGAGGTCCTGGCCCTCATGGTGCCACATGCCCTGAATAAGAGTTCCAGCCATCTGCAAAGTGCCAATTGCTGTTCTCAGTCAAGCACCATGCTGACTGCTATGGTACTTTCTTCCTTTTTGTGCGTTTGGCGCAGCCCCTGCCGAACCAGCCACCTAGGACGGGGGCTGAGCTAAGCGGTGTGCCCCGGTCCCCAGGCGGAGGCTCCTCCCGGCTTCTGCACAGCGACTTCCGACTGTGGCTGCCTTCTTCGCCTGCACGCAGGGGAGTCGCCAGGGAGAAGATGGGGTCCTGCCACCTACCGAAAGGGGAAAGCTGGGTCAGGCATGCTTGGGGGCCTCTCAGTCTCGCCCGCCCCAGGACGGGAAAGCTGACTGAGGTCACCCTGCTTCCCTCCCCCACGTCTGGGCCGGGCTTTGCTTAGCGGGAACTCCACTGTTTCTGAGCTATACAACAGCTGCCAGTGGGGATAGCTCCCTGAATAACTCAAGGGTCAATACCCAGACTAGCTCAGCCTCTGCAGAACTCAGTGTCCTCGTTGGCGACCGAGTGTGCACTCGGGGAAGGGCAGCAGTAGCCCCAGAAAGGATGAGTCACTGGCAACTCTGGGCCCCAACCTTTCACTTGTTTGGCCAGGGGCAGGTGGACCAGACCCTCTCCCCCTTCCCAGACTGCAACACTCAACAGGAGGGAAGGCCAGCTGACTAGGGAGGTGCGGCCTACACACTACATCGTGAAGAGATCATGTGTCTGACTGAGATGTAGAACCACATATTATAAACTTAAGATACAAATAAGCACTGATAAAGAAAATGAGCTAAGTTAATGTAAAAAAAAAAAAAAACAAAAAAAAAGTACAGTACACAATAGGCCCACATTACAGAACACTACACACATAACATACAAGAATTGCCAGGCCCAGAAGGTGAAGGGATCCTTAATTCTTGAACCCTTTGATTAAAAGAAGTTATTGATTTCCCCTATAAGACCCTGAAAATTCACAGAGAAAGAAAGTGTAAACTTTTTACTCAATACATACACCATGTCTAAATTATCACAAATTCTGTATTAAGGCACAGTTTGTTTAAGCTTCCCCAAAGTACGCCAGCTCCCCAAACCAAGTGCCCCGAGATTCTGTTTGACCGGAGTTGCCGAGAGCACATCCCTTTGAGGCACCTTCCTGTCCAGGCACACTCTGGCAGGTTCTCTCTCCCCACAGGGAGTCACATCAGCCAGGGCGCCTCAGCCAATGCCTCGGGTGGTCCCTGCAGAGGCCACCATGCTGCAGTCACACCTCAGACACCGTTTACAACACCTCAGAGCTTTCTCTGCACTCAGCTCATGAGAGAAGACAGACACAGCCCATCCACACAGGGGCAGGGAAGGGAGGGTGTGCCCGTGCCCCCTCACCTGCTGTAGGGGGGGATCTCCAGGTCCAGCTCGTCCATGAGGAGCCGCATGACGTCATCACACTTCCCATGGAGCTTCAGGGCAGCCCAGTCATCCTTTGGGGTCCACTGGGGACAGGGGAAGGTAAGTGAGGACAGCACCTCACTCCTTCCCAATCGCCTGCCAGCCTCGGCCCCTGCTTGCAGACCTCTGTGGGGCATGACTGTGGGACGTGAACATCCCAGGGACTCTCTGGCTCTCCTGTTCTATGGCCCAGGTCTAAGGAAGGGGCTCTGGGCATACGAGTTACCTGCAAGTTCACAATGTAGAGCTTGGGCCGCCGGCTGGGAGGCTTGGTCATGCACCAGAGGCACGGATACTTCTTTAGAACCTGTGGGAATGGATGGACAGACAAAGCATACGCACACCAGGGAACGAGACTATAGAAGTTCTAATGCTGAGCTAGCCAGCTGCCGGCAGGCTCACTCCCGTCCTATCCTCGGTGCTGTCCACATACCTTTAGGCTGGAGCCTAAACACAGGATTGTGTCTGCTTTGCTGGCAGCCTGGGTGGCTGCCTCCCAGTTCAGAGGCTGCCCCAGCGTCCCCCTCTCCCCAAAGTGCACGATGGTGTCCCGGAGCTGGGCCCCACACTTGTGGCAGGCCCGGCCTGTCTGGTGTCGGTGCAGGGCAGTGCGCTCCGTTACGTCAAACACCCGCACGTACTCCCTGTTGGGACTGCAGGCCGTGCAGACCTGAAGGGGAGAGAGCACTGTGAGTGGGAGCTGCCAGCCTGCCCAGGCCCCCGAGTCCCAGCAACATCACTCACTTCAATGTACATGTTCCCGTGGAGCTCCGAGATGGCGGTACGAGGCAGCCCGCTCCGCAGGTGGAGCCCGTCGCAGTTCTGAGACACCACGTGCTGTACCTGGAGGGAAACAAGGGTGCGGTCAGTCAGCAGGACAGCTGTGGGGAGCAGCACTCGGCAGTGAAACCATCCTGAACCCAGCCCGGCCCAGAGCCCCCAAACCAGGGGCAGCTCCGACCCTGCATGAAGCCTCGGAGGCAAAACCAGAGCAACAGGTTGGTCTCAGCAGGACTCAGGAGGCCCCGGGTGGGGAGGGTGCCCCAGCACCTCTGATGCACTTGGAGCAGCTGGGAGGACAAGCGTTGGCATCACCCCCTCTCAGCTGGGAAGGGGCTCGGGGCCAGACTGATACTCTCTTGGGTCATTATGTTTCAAGTCTCTGAAGGCCCAGGAGGATCGACCCCTTTCCCCCTCAGTTGAAGGTGCTCAGCAGAGGCCTCCACGAGCCTTCCCCGTACCTAGGTGGCTTCTAAGGCCTGTGGGGACAATATGAGAGAAACACGAGGGGAAAGGGCTACCAGCAGCTCTGGGCACGAGGCTGGCCCTCTGCGTGATGACTCGGAGAGGCTGCTCTCCGCTCTTGGAGGGGAAGCACAGGAGGGTCAGAGGCCCAAACCAGAGGTCTACACCACTGGGCAGGCGCGCCTCACGGGGGAGGGAAGGTGGCAGTGGCTGGTATGTAGGATGCAGTTGCCACTGGGGCACCATGGTGGCGCTCTGGGTCCCATGTCATGGACCCAGTGTGTACAGTAGCTAGCCACGCCAGGCTCTTACCAGCTTCTGCTCATGTAAGCGGGCGATGCTCATGTGGGTGAGGGTCGGCTCGGCCTCACTCAGGTCGGCAGCACTGCCAGGTGGAAGGTAAGCGAAGGTGAGGGAGCTGCAAGGTCAGGCCCATGCTGCCGCTGCTCAGTTAGTTGGGAAGGCTGCACTAGACTGCTTACCGAATGCTTCTCCCTTTCTGAAGCAGCGTCCACACTCCATTAGGGCCCCGGTAATCTGGGATAGAGGCTGCCTGCAGGTTCAGAAAGAAGACAAGCCCAAAGAAAATGCATCACTCTAGGGACTGGCAAAATTCCCAAGAATGGGAAGCAAATGTTTCTCCTGACACGTTCCAGGCTGGCCCACAGACCAGCTTCTATTCATTCCACGGGCGCAGCATCTCCTAGTCTAACCTGAACCCAGCTGGAGTGCACCCCACATGGCTCCGTCCCTCTGCCTGGATTCCCACTTACACCTAGTCCAGCTCATCCTTTCAGGCTCCAAGGAGCTCTACCTTCTCCAGGAGCCTCTCTAGCACTGAGTACAACTTGGGCTCTGCAGCCATGCCTGTCCACACCGAGGGGGAGGACTCAGGCTCATCTGTGTGTCCCTGGGGCTTAGCCGATGCTCAAGAAAGGTTTAGCAAATGGTGAACCCCTAGGGGGGAGCACTCTGTCCAAATTCTTACATGCTGATGCCATAAGTGGTTCCTGTCCTAACTTCACAAAAATAGGCCAATCTCTCCAGATGAGATTAACACTACTGAATTCCCAAAGTTCCCAATCCAGTGAAACAAAGCCACCCCAAGAGAGGATGACAGAAGGCATGCTAGGATCTAGGTGTCTCGTGCTCCCCAGGCTGTGAGTGACTTCCCTTCAGGGGAGCCCTGTCTCCTCCCTGCTGCTGCTTAAGTTCAGAAAAATGCCTGCCCTGGTTAGTGGTTCTGACTCACGCTGAAAAGGGGAACCTTAAACAGTAACACACAGAGCAAATTCATGGGCAGCACATGCCTTTTAGTAACCACTTGCAGCTCTTTAAGAGTTGCTATTACTGCTTTTAAATAATCACATGACAGGAGTTCACATGTGACTGGAGAAGGGAGAAGAACCCATTGCCAGGGCTCCAGATGTTTATAAATTAGAGCAGTCAACGCACCTTACACATTCTTGCTACTGGGCCCCTGCGCTCTTCCCTGTGTGGAGTGTCTTACTCTCACCTTCGCCTGTAAAATCTCACCTACCCTTCAAGACCTGGACTCAATGCCACCTCCCACAAAAAAGCAACAGGATGGGTTCCCCAGCTCTCTGAGACCAGTGTGTCTGGATTTCTATTCTAGTGACCTAGCACAGCCAGCTTCACGTTACAGTTATTTGCTTATATACCTTATTATTGTCATTTACAGGCTTCTCAAGGACAGAAGTCCTTGGTGTTTACCTCTACTGGGCCTACGTGTGGGTGACACTCAGCACGCACCCATCAGTTAAACCAACAACGTGCCATCCACACTTTCAAAGCTAGTCACATGCCCCAGCCCAGGACAGCTTCTCAGCGAAACTTCTCAAAACCCAGTGCATTTCTCCTCTTCACTGGTGTACTCTAATTCTGACTGCCTCGCTTTCCACTTACCTTCCTTCAACATTCAGAAAACACAACGTTTTCTGGGGAATCAGGAGACAGCTTTGGGCTTAACTCTGCCCACATCACCTCGGGACGGTGAGTCAACCTCCCTCACTTTAAAAGAGGGGGTGTGCCAGCACTGACCTGTCATGTCCCGTCTTCATCCCTTTTCCCGTCTTGTCTCTAGCTGGATACAACACAGACTTCAAGAATTTAAAATGTTTACTTAGTAAGGTTTCTCACTGAGTCGTTTCGAGTTTCTCCACGAAAGGAAAGAACCTCAGAGCTGCCTTTAAGTTGAGCTTTTCGCCAATCAGTCCTGTTCCTCCGCTTAGACTACCGTGCTCGGTCCTGGAGTCAGTCACCCAGAAGGGGGCGCCCCATGCCTGCCCCCGTCCCGGCGGTCGGTCCGGGTTTCCACGGCTCGCCTGCCTACCGTGCTGATCCCCGCGCCTGTGTAGACGACCAGGTACTTGGCGTTGCGGACGGCGCCGGCCAGCTCCCGGACCTTCCTCCGCAGCTCCTCCGGGTCGTCGCACACCTGTCGAGACGCCGCGGTCATAAGCCCGCACCGCCCGCCCCACCCGGCGAGGGGCCCGGGCGCGCCGCAGGACTCGCCTCCTCCTGCCGCCGCTTCAGGCCCTCGCGCCGCCTGCTCCGGCCCTGCAGCTCGGTCACCAGGTCCTCGCTCTCGGCCAGGAGCCGGCCCTCCTCGGCGCTGCGCTCGGCCGCCGCCTTCCTCAGGATGCGCGACACCTGCGGGCGCGGGGCGGGCGGTGAGGGCGGCGCGGGCCGGGGCGCGGGCGCGGGGCGGGCGGCGGCCTACCTGGCGGAGGCGCTCCCGCTGCTGCTCCTCCCGCAGCCTCCGGACCCGCTCCGCCGCCTTGCGCTCCGAGCGGCTCAGACCCCCGGCTGCCATCGCTCCGGGCAGACCCGCGCTTCCGCTTCCGCCTCCCGGCAGGCCGCGCGCCGGTACATGCGCGCGAGGCCCCGCCCCGCCCTTCCGGCCCCACCCGCGCGTCGCGCCAAGGAAGCACCTGCCAGTCTCTTTAAAAGGTGTTTATTGATCATATACAAAATAAAGAAAACCTTATATATCACAAACATACACTATGTACAGCAATAAATACCCGGGGCCCGGCCCAGTGCCGCCCCTCCTGGACAATAATTTAGCAATAAATACTGCACAGGGCAGGGTGGGCCCGGGCCGCCCAGTGAGGCCCCTCCCCACCCGGATCCTCAACAACCACGCCCGCCCCAGCAGATCCCAGGGTACCCCCACCTCCCCTGGCTTCAGCCCTAGGCAGGGCAGGCAGGGTCTGATCAACTCTGCTCGGACCCACCCTCTCAGCGCCAGGAGAGCAGCAGAGCTGGACACACTGGGCAGCCCTTGTCCTGTTGCCGTAAGATGCCAGGAGAAGGCTTTCTGTACCCACTCCCGTTTGGTTAAAGGCTTCAGGGACTAGCAGATCGAGGGGATGGGGAGAAGGGCTCAGCTGGGACATGAGGTCAGTGGAGGGGTCAGCCCTCACAGTTCATCCGGAATGCACTCTCCTACACTCCAGCTCAGACTGGCAGGACACCCACGTACCAAGGCTGCTGCTCCAGGGTGGGGTGGAAATGTGTGTGACTGCCCTAACAGGTAAAGCACATGCCCAGGACACACAGGCCAGAAGCAGGACAGGCCACTGGTCTCGAGGGCACACCCCTGCCTCTGTGTCCTCTGCTCTCCCCACCTGCTCCAAAACCAGTCAGCCAACAGGAAGGTGAAAAAGCGCCAAGAATTATTATTTAGTGGCTTCTGGGGAAAAAAATCGTTAATGTGTTGGTTCCTTTCACCAAACCACAGCCTAAAAAAGTAACTTACAAGAAGATCCCAGAGTGGAAACGGTGCTGCAGGCTGTGGCTCGGGCTTCCCAGCTGTGGGACAGGAGCTTTGGCCAGCAGGCCTCCCCAGAGAGTGGGAAGCAGCAGGTACAGGATAGGCCTTGACCACCTGTCCCAAAGCAGGCTGTGGCCGATCAGTCCTGTGGGCTGGGGCACTGACCATTGAGGCTGCTGCTGACGGTCAGGGTTGTGCACACAGACCACAAGTGTGGACTAACAGCAGGAAAGCCTGCAGGGGAGATCTGGCACCTGGCAGAAAGCAGCACACCACACAGCTGCCACGAAACACCCAAGTCTTGTCACCTGCACAAACGGCAGTGCCACCCGGAGCAGCAGTCAGGGGCCGCGGGGAGGTCTCCCTGGCGCCAACTCTGGGCAGGAGCTGACCTGTTCTCACCGGGTTCTCCTCTGCAATCTGAGTGTCCACGTTGGGATAAAGGAGTTGGGCGAGGGCAAGGTGGGAGGGAAGGTACACATTATGGTTTACTTAGCGGACAAGTTTGGGAGACTTGGCCTCAGCCAAACTCCTCAATTCGCTGTGTCAGAAAAGTTGAGGAGAGAGAACACAACACACTCACAGCAGGAAAACAGAATGAACAAGTATCAGAAAGACACCAACCAGTCACATGTGGATGTAGGATCTACTGTCAAGAAACCAAGGTGAAAGGGAAAAGGGGCAGAGTGGCCCCGCGGGGCTGGCTTGACCAGAATGGGATGCTCCCCCAGACCCAAGGAACAGTTGCTCCAACTCCAGAAACCTTGAAAGAAAGCATGGCCTCACTAACTCCAGAAGTCTTTTCTGTGAACCAAACCAAAGACCTGCAATTTCTGTTCGGCACACACCCACACTCAAACCCTCCTCCTACCTTCCTCACCCGGCTCCTCCCTTCGCTCTCCGGGTCTACAGTATGGCACGGGTTTGCAGAGACGGATGACCACCTCCCAGCCAGGACAAAAGTGGGAACTGTAAACAGACATGTTGGGCCTGTCCCTTCGCTTCCAAGGCAGGGCAGGACCTCTCTTTAGGGATTCTTATGACGAGATTTCAACTCACCACAGCTACAACCAACACGAACAACTCTGTCTGGACCCTAGGTAGACAAAGCCAGACTGCAGGGAAGGGGAAGAAGACACTAAGTGATTCAGAGTCAACGGTCAAAATCTCCACTGCAGGCCGACCCAGGTACAACTGGGAACATTTCTGAGCATCTAGGGGCGAGAAGCCCACCAAGATGACAAAAGTTGACAGCACGTCCCTACTCCTATCCCACAGGCACACTGGGTTAAACCCTGCCAGGTCACACTGTTTTTCTTTTCACCAGCCCACACTTCTGTGCTTTTCAGGGGTTCAGGGCCCCCCAAGAAGCCAACTAGAGACCCCAAGGAGAAGCCGAGGCCCCTGTGGCCAGAGACAGGGCACTAGCCGTTTGGGGGCGGGCAGTGCAGGCAGCCCTTGTCACATGCCTACGTGGACCTTCCCAGCCAAGTCTGGAAGACCTGCTGCCTCCACTGAGTGACTGAGATGGGGAGGCGGGCTCAGCCCTGGAGAAAAGCACCTCCACAGGCCGAGCAGTGGATCCCTGGAAGACACAGATCCCAAAGGGAGGCAGAAGAAGGCCCAAAGCTGAGAGCTGCCAGCATGTTCCGGGGGAGACGAGGAACAGGACCTGGCCCTGGAGACTGAAGCCCTTGTCTGGCACTGGTGGAGACCCCCCAGGCCCTCAGGCAGGGAGAAGGGGCTGCCCCAGGTGGGCCCCGAAACCACCTGGTTCTGCCTGCGAAGCACCGCACCGCAGCACGGAAACCATTCTGGGATAAGTGGGCCCCTGGGGTACCCCTGCTGAGGCCCACGTGAAGCCTTCAGGAACAAAGCCAGAGTCTGCAGCCAGAGCCCAAGTGTGTTGATTGGAGGCCAGAAGGAAGACAGCCGGGAATAGCTTGGCTGTGGCCCCGTGGGCACCCACACTGACTCCTTGGTCCCTGCAAAGCCCCCATCCAGAGCCAAAAGGTGGTGCACAGGGAAGCAGCATAGGGAGAACCCAGGATGGCCCGTAGAGTTTCACCTACCCTGCCAAGTGGATCAGCCCAAGCCCAAGACACACATGCGAAGCCAAGGGTTAGCAGGGGTGGGAGCAGCAGAGCCCCACATCTGACCCCCTGGGGCCCTGGGGTGGGCGTCCAGGCGGAATAGGCCAGGCTGGCAGGCACGGACCCCCAAGCTTCACTAGAACAGGTGCCGCTTGGCACTCCGGCCCAGACCCAGCAAGCCAGCAGAAGCAAAAACACAACCAAATCCAAAAGACAAACACGGGAAAACAGACACAAGAAGTGACACCCACAGGTCAATGGTCACCAGAAGCACCAGCACGTGACGCTGCACAAGACCTCACCAGGCACGGACGACACCACGGCAGCGGCAAGAGACGGAAGCAGGAAGGGCAAAGGAGTAAGTCACTTTCGGTACAATTGCAAAAGAGATAGCAAAGAGGACGTCAGGTCGCGCCTTCTGGTCGCTTGCGGCTTGGCTTTTTTTTGTCTTTTTTTAAACTAAGTTTTATAAATAACGTCTGATAACTCTGTGTATATAAAAACTAAACTCCAACAGCCACAAAGACTTGTTCGTAAGTTTACAAGAAAGGGATTTTTTTTCTTTTTTTAAACTAGCAAAGTTTCTATTATACTTTCTTCCCTTTTCCATTTATATGGTCAAATGGTCTTGCTTGTTTTTTTAAAAAGACAGTTTTATAAATACTCTGCAGCTCTTTTTTTTTCTTCAGCTTTTAAACATATAATTTAATAACTTCGTAAAAGGAACTTCTCTCTTTTAAATAAAGGGCTATGTAACCGCACAAATAGGTCATGTAAACAGTGACACGGGACCCATCGCAGGACACTGGACACACCCTCACGCACGCTCACAACCAGTGATTTGGTCTTGTTCAGTGCAATGCGTCAGGCGTGAGTGCTGCAGCCCCTGGCCCGAAGCCACACACCGCCCCACCCCCCAGCGCCCAGGCCGGTGGTCTGCCCGTCCAGGGCCCTCGAGAACACCTTACCCTCTAGAGCAGAGCCCATCTGCGCCTGCTGGCCGAGCTGAAAGTGAACCACCCAGCCCCCAGCCAGCCCAGCAGCCGTCAGGGCCGCTGGGCCACTTGGGAGTGGAGGGCGGCCCCTCCTGCCCTGGAGCCCTCCCAGCTCAGGGACACACGAGCCCCAGAGCACTCCCTCGATCTTTCTCTCTGTCCAGTCCCACAGGGCCAACTCTGGACTCCAAGCCCGCATGGCCTTGGTACAAAGGGGGCTGGGGCGACCCCACGTCACCGCCAAACTGACCAATCCCAACGTACAAAACACACGATGACAACGACGAGATCAAAGGGGCTCAGCCCGGCGCCCCTGGGGTGCAGGTTGTGCTTTGCAGGGAAGGGAGGAGGTAGGAGAGGAAGAGGAGAGAAGAGGAAGAAGAAAGGAGGAAAGAGGGGACAGGGCTGCCGAATTCGCCATGCGCCTAACGGCCCCTCGCAGACCCGCCTGGGCAAGCACACGTCCCTACGACCGAGCGTCCGTCTTGGACTTTACTATTGTGATGACGCTGGTGGCGGCCACCTTGCCGGGGACGAGGGGCCCCAAGCCGGCAGCAAGGGGGCCCCGAGCTGGCGCCACGGGGCTGCGGGCCACGGTCCTGGCGAAGTTCTGCAGGGCCTCGTACTTGGAGCGCAGAGCGTCGAGCTCCAGCTTCATGCTGGCGTTCTCCGAGGCCAGCTTCTCCACCTCCTGCTGAAGCTCCGCCTTCTGCTTCTCCAGCTCCTCCTTCTGGGTCACCCGCTTCACACGGCAGCTGGCAGCATAGCCACGGTTCTTGAGCGTACGCCGGCGCTGCTTCAGCTGGATGATCTCCTCCTTAGACAGGCCCCGCAGGTGCTGGTTTAGCTCCCGCACAGACATGGTCACCAGCTCCTCATCAGTCAGGCTGGTGCCATTCTCGCCCGGCTCCCGCTTCACCTGAGGGCAGCACAGTGCATGAAGTCACGGGCGGAGTGGGGCCACCACCCACATGCCACCCCAGCCCCGAGACACCACCCACCCTTGTCTGCTCACCTTCAAGGCCTTGTTTCCTTTATTGGGGGTCGTCATAACCCGGGGGCACAGCAAGCAGGCACTCTGCGAGATAGGGAGCTGAGGTCAGAACCCTGGAGACCATCCCCTTTCCCTGCTGTCCACACACAGCCTGTGAGCTCCCTTACAGCCTCCATTGGCATGCCCAGGCTGGGGCCCAGCCCCCAGCCTCACCCCTGACCTGCCCTTTCCCCTGATACCTGGTCCCCAGGACCGGCCTTTGGCCTTGCCTCTCCTGAGCTGGGCTGCTCCCTGTCCACCCTGCCCCTAGGGAACCAGGTGGGAGGCCAGGAGGGTTTGATGGGGGAAGGGGAACTGAAGGGCTGTTAGGTAGGCAGACACAAGAAGAGGGGCAGCGGAGAGATCAGAGGATGCGGGAGGGGCCAGCCTGGAAGGAAGCCGGGAGCTTTAAAAATAACCCCAGTGCGCGCCCCAGAGTGTGGCTGTTCCTGGCGAGTCATGCTGACTCAGCACATCGCTCAGCTCCCTCACCGGCCTGGCACTCCCCGATGCCGCCAGCCAACACAGCCCCAGGGGACCAGCAGTCCAAGCAGGGAGCTGCTGGGGCCAGAAAGGCCAGCCTGGCCAACAGCTGGTGAGGACCGGGCCAGTGACCCTGCGTGTGTGTACTCCAGGGTCCTACCTCCTACAGCCGCCTCCCCTAAGCCGGCCTAGCCCGGGACAAAGGGGGCTGTCCCCACCAGAGACTCAGACGGAGGTGGGGACACGGGAGAATCCTGATTCTCCAGACACTTCTCACTTTGAAGAGCGGCAAGCAGGCTATCCAGTTAGCTCGGACTCCGTTCTCAGCACGGGCAGGAGTTCTCCCAGCCTCCAGGTGGCAGGCACTCCAGCCAGGAGAAGCCTGGCCCAAGGCCCTCTGGCCCTCCCTGTCCCCCTCTGCCGCTGATGGGGTAACCATGCTGTGGCTTTGGGTTGCAGCATCTTGTGCCTCTGCCGCACCCCATCCAGGGTATTTCACAAGAGAGCCCACAACTAGCCAGCCGGGGGCCTGCTCAGCCCCCTCTGGCCCCTTGCCCGGGGTCAGTGACCACAGGACAGGGAACAAAAACAAAAGGTCTGGGGGATAGACCCCAGTCCCCCTTCTCACATCTGCCCTTGCCGTCTGCTTCCTGAAGCCCTGCCAAGGACACTTTTGCGCACCTAGTCCTGGGATACCCAGCTCAGTCAGCCCCCACCAGAACCTTAGGCAAGGATGGCCTTCCCACATCCCGCCCCCCACCTTCCAGGTTACAGGCAGGGAGGTAAATGGCCAGAGAGCTAAACCAGACTGTGGTCCCCATTGGCTCCAGCGTAGAGACCCCACCTCACCCAGCCTTCCACCAGGAGGAGAGGCTGCAGCAATGAGGAGGCCAGGAGCACCTCCCCACAGCCAGGCCACCCGGGGCTCCAGCTGCACAGTTCTTCCAGAGCAGAGGATGGGGCAGACCGGAGTTGGAGATCAGAAGCTCCTCAGGGACCCACAACCACCCTGGGAGTCAGGCCCTCAAGGTGGAGCTGCAGGGGCTCCCCCAGCCTTCACCCCGAGTCAGGGCTCAGGGACACTACCCTGTGTCCTACCACTGTCAGCCCAAAGGAAAAGCCCTGGCACCAGCTTTTCCCACCGCCATCCTCCCTCCACCCCTGAATGCTGAGCACAATGGTGACTTCCTGGAGAGATCACACGAAAAGTGCCAAGCGTGGCGGCTGGGAGCCGAAAAGTGCCTCCTCGACAGATTTCACCCTCCGTAGAAGGCCTGAACTCAGCACAAGTGCAGCCAATTGCCTCCTAATCAAAGGTGCATGGTGGGGGAAGGGCAGGTCTCAGCAAAGCCAGCACTCCCAGCCTTCCCAGCCTGGTCTCCGCAGCCCACCTGGGAACCCACACTGATGGGACAAAGATAGCCTCTGGGGATGGGCTGAGAGTGATGGCTCAGGGCATCTTTAGAAGCCAGGTGGAGGAGATCCCAGAGGCCGAATCAAGGAGAAACTACCCTCACCCCCACCAACCCTCCTCCTGGTCTTGAAGGCTGGTCCGGAGCTGAGGCCCGGTCATCCTCCCTGCTCTGGTCCCCCAGAGGCTGAGCCCACCTCATGGAGAAGGCACCGAGGGTCCCAAGGGCCCCAATCCACCAAGGTACCCTGGGCCTCCCACTCAGGCTCAGAGCCAGCCAGGAAGGGGAAAGAGGTTTGGGCAGCTCCACCCTCTTCCCCATGGCCCACACTCCAGGGCATGGACACTAAGCAGGAGGCAAGCCAGCCAGCCCCTGCTCCTTCTCCTGGCGTGCAAACACTGTGACCAAACCTCCCAGGCAGGTGTGGTCTTGGGCACTCTGGTACTCAACCTAACCCAGCCTCACTCCCACCTCCTCCAGAAGCCCTCAGCCACTGAAAGCCCCTCTGGAAAAAGTCTACAACTTCATTTCCACCGAAGCATAAGTAACTAAGAAGACTTAAAGAAATGCCCCTCTAGGAATCTGAATTTTCTTGGGGCATAAAATTCCAGCCAAGAGGTCAGCTGAAGTGTTCAAACATTTGGCATCTATAAGCCCAGGATGAAGTTGAATGTGTATGGAGGAGAGGGGCATCCTAGGGACACACCACAAGGCCAACCTCACCTAACAATGAACCCCTGGGGAAGAAGGGTCAGCACTGGTCTAGAGAAAACACTCACCCCTGGAAACCAGGAACCACCCATACACCCAGGTGGCCCAGGCCACATCACACTTGGGCTGTCACTCCCCAAGAGTCCCCAACACCCATGAGGGCCATGTTTTGCACTAGCCTGCTCAACACTGAGCCCCGACCTCAGGTGGGACAACTTTGGGGTGACTGAGAGCTGCATTCTTCCACCCCATGTCATCCACACCAGCCCACCCACTGTGCCTAGGCTTCAGTGCCCTGAAGCCTAGGCACCCTCGAGGCTACCACTGCCTGCAGCCCCAACCCAGACCCTAAGACCTGGCTGCATAGAGGGGTAGGGCCTGCTCACCAGACACCTTGCTCCCCCAGCGTCTAAGTCCTGCTGCTTCCTCTCATTTGCAATTTCCTTGTAGAGCTGACCCTGCTTGCCCCCTGCCCTGTCCACGGTCACCCAGGGCTAAAGTACAGGCACTCCTCTTTCTCCCACTGCCTCCCCCTCCGGCCGGGGTGTATTCCTCTCCTTCCTGCCCAGGGGGTGCCCAGCCTGGCCAACCAGACCAGTCACAGGGAAAGCCTGCTTCCCAGCCCAGCAGGCACGGCCCCCCTAAGCTCCTCCCCTCCCGTAACTCAGAGAACTATTTCCCAGTTTGGGGAACTGTCCCAGACGCGGGTCCGGGACCAGCTGCCAGAAAAGAGCATGCCTGGCAGAGGACAGACACGCAGAGACCTCACCTTCTAGACCAGGAGGTAACCTGCAAAGTGGCCCCTCCA
This sequence comes from Tapirus indicus, assembly GCA_031878705.1. NCBI lineage: Eukaryota > Metazoa > Chordata > Mammalia > Perissodactyla > Tapiridae > Tapirus > Tapirus indicus. The sequence continues at coordinate 59,647,399 of CM062932.1, forward strand.
CTTCCTCCTCACCACCCTGCCCTCAACTCGCACATCAGCCCAAACTTAAACAGGTGCCCCAGCCCCTGGGCCAGGCCCATTCCCCACAGTTTCCCTCCTACCCTTCGTTTCCCGGCCTTTCAGGCCCCGAGGCCCCTAGCTCAAATCCCCCCAGGCATCAGGATGAGCATCGAGTGACCTCATGCTGATGACTCAGCAAGTCTCCCTCTGGGTTCTGGCACGCGTGTGACGGAGCGAAGCCGGCGCAGCAGGGTCTTCCCAGCCCCCCCCCACGTGCCACCCCATCACCCGGCCCGCCAAGGACCCCTCGCCCGGGAGGCGCTGACATGGACACCTGATGAATCAGCAGCTCGAACCAGGTCCGCCGGGCTCTTCCGCGGAGCCCCGGACGCCCCGCTCGACCCCACCCTTTCCTCCCGCCACCCCGGCCGCCCCTCCCTCCAGAAGCCCCAGGCTCCACCGAACCAGCCCCGCGCACGCCCCGCCCCGAGCTCCGCCGGCGCCCGCGGCCCACCCCCAGCACCCCGGGCGCAGGGGCCAGGAGCTGCTTCCCCGGTGGGGAAGTCGAGGCACGGGCCGCCAGCAAGGTGCGGGCAGAGCCGAAGCCAGGAGCGCCCGGCCCGCGCCGCCCCGGTCCACCGGGAGGAGCCGCGGCCCCGCCGCGCCCCGGGCCCGGACCCCCGCACGCCCCGCGCCCGACCCCGCCGGCCCGGCCCGGGCCCGCCGCCGACTCACCCACCACACTGCGGGCCCGGGCGGGCCGAGGCCGGGGCGGGGTAGGAGGCGCTCCGAGGCCGCGCGGGGGCTCCGGGCCCGGGGGGTGGGGGGCTCGCCGCCTGCGCGGGCCGGGCCGAGCGCGCTGGGAAGGCCGGGCCGGACCAGGCTCGGGATCGGCCGCCGCCGCCGCCGCCGCCGCTCCACAGACGTCACATGATGTTTGGTCACGTGGGCTCCATTCATGAAGCGGCGACGCGACCTGCCGGGGCTTAAAGGGGAAGGCGCGGCGGCGGCGGCGGCGGCGGTGGCGGCGGCGGCGGGGGCGGGGCGCTCCCGTACTGCGCCTGCGCGCCCAGCGCCGGCGCCCGGGCAACGCGCGCCGCGCCCTGCCCGGGCGGGGTCTCGCGGGACTGGCGCGGGCGCGCGCTCCCTGGCCGGCCACGCCCACCCTCACCCCGCCACCTCAGGCCTCCAAGGCGGGGCGTCCGGGTCCCTCTCAGGCGCCTTCCCGACCCTGGTGTGCACACACTTTCACTGGCCACGTGTCCAGGGGCCAGGTGGGGACCCGAGGTCCCCGGGCATTACTGAGAGGATCCTCATGGTGTTTCTGATGCTGCGCGGCAGGCTCTGCATGCATTATTACCTCGCGTAATCGGAGAGCCTGCCTCAGCCCTGCCAGGAACAGTGGCCTGGTTCACAGACGAGCAACAGGCGCCGGGAGGTGACGGGCTTGTCCCAGATTCAAACTTAGGTCTGTTCAGGTCGTCTCCAGGATCTTCCCAGTAGTGTGCTTAGTGTAGTCTGTTTTCACCCAACACCCTGAGAACGCACATTAGTGACAAGGGCCGTGTCTGGACCATGTCTGGCTCAGAGTGGGTGTGCCTGTAAACATCTGTTGAATTAATAGTTGATGTAGGAACTGTACCTTTTCTTCCCTGTTTCATCAACGTCTGTCTGGAACTCAGTTCACATGTCCATGTCTGCTCCTGCCCTTTCTGTAAGGAGTTCCGGCTGCTGTTCAAAATTCTGGGAGAAAGATGATGAAGGGGTAGAAGGGAAATCTGAGGGATCCAACTTCTTCCAAATTCTGGACTTCTCAGGTGTAAAGCCAGGAAGGGTGACCCACCCTGTGGGGCAGATCAATGGGACCCAGGTGAGCTGATGGAGGAGGAGGGACCGGCTGTCGGGTCCTTGTGGGAATTCAGTGCCACTGAATGAATGAGGAAGGCCGACCAAGGAGGACCCTGAAGCCAGGGAGCATAAAGGCATCAGAAGCATCACTTGCCAGGGGCAGGCCCGGTGGCCTAGTGGTTAAGTTCACGCATTCTGCTTTGGCGGTCCGGGGTTCACCAGTTCGGATCCTGGGCGTGGACTCACTCACCACTCATCAAGCCACGCTGAGGCGGTGTCCCACATAGAAGAACTAGAAGGACCTACACCTAGCATATACAACTATGTACTGGGGCTTTGGGGTGAAAAAAGAAGAAGAGGAAGAGTGGCAACATCAGGGCCAGTCTTCCTCAAAACAAAAAGAAGCACTGCCTGTCAGACTCCAGGAACTTCTCTCTGACCCCACAGCCCCTGCCACTCTCTACTTTGTAGGGTTGCATGTGGTTCTCTTATCGTCCCATGCTCTTTAGGGCAGGGCATGTCCCCCTGTGCTAGGTATAGCCTGAGTCTCACATACTTCAGGCCTTCATACACCTGTGACATGACTTCTAAAGCCCTCAACTCTTTTTTTCTTTTTTCTAAAATTTTTATTGATGTCTTAATAGTTTATAGCATTGTGGGGTTTTAGTTGTACATTATTATTTGTCCATCGCCATGTGGATGCATCTCTTCACCCCTTGTGTCCACCCCCCACCCCCCGTCCCCCTGGTAACCACCAACCAGCGGTGTTTGTCCTTCTCTCTCTGGTGAAGCCCTCAACTCTTCATGTACAAAAGAGCAAAGAGTTGCCCCCATCCCCTCCTCCTTCCTCCCCTCCTCCCCCCCCCCTTCCTTCTCCCTCTCCTCTCCCTCCTGGGAACAGACACAGCCAGGAGATGCTGACCCATTTGTTCTGGAGCCTGAGCTCAGCTTGCACAGGGGCCGTAGTACAGAGGTCAGCCTGGCACAGGAAAGGATTGGCAGAGGTGGGCAGGGCAAGGGCCCCAGCCAGGCAGGAGCCTAGGGCAAAGTTCCAGTTAGGAAACTGAGGCAGAAGTTGGATCAAGCAGAGAGAGTTGGCTCTTCCACCAGGCTTACCCAGCCCATTGGGCCAAGCGCAATAAAATTTACTCCAGCCTCTGCCCCACTTAGGGGGTCTAGGCCATGGCAGGTGTCAGAGCTGGCAGTGATGGGCCAGGAAAGCACCGCCAAGCTGACCCTAGCCCAGTGAGACTACTGCAGTGGCTTCTCTGGACAGCCACATTGTGACACTGCTCAGTTGGCATTGGGGGGCTCTGGCCCCCAGAGCCCATCTCCCTCCTTAGCCTTCTCTGGATCCACGTAAAACACGTTCTTGCTCTGCTCAGGTCTGTGCTCATACCTTCAGTGACTTCCGAGGTGTCTCTCCCTGCAGGACACTCAGGGCCTCGCAGCCCACCTCACCCACCTTGGCAGCCTTTTGGCCTGCCTGTGTCACAGGCCTCCCTCAGTCTCCGTCTGACTCTGCTGCTTCCCAACCTCTGACCTGTGGCTTGATCGGGAACCACGGCGAGAATGCTCACAGGTCCTGCCTGCTGAAACCCAGTGCCTCCTTCACAAGCTGGTGCTAAGCCCCCCTGCAAAGCCTGTCTGGACCCCTGTTCTTCCTCCAAGGCCGTGATGTGCCTTTTCCCCACTTTAGAGTCGCCTGCTCGCTTCCCTCTGACCCTTGGACCTGGCACATGTGCGACCTGGCATGTGTGCCAGCAGCAGCATGCCCCCCATCTTCTTATTGGTCAGTGCCTGACACACAGCAGGCGCTCAGTGAGGCTGGCCTTGACTTGGAGGGAATGGTTAGGAGACAGCTTTGGTCTGGGGCAGGGGTGTGGCCCGTCGGCCAATCTCTTTCAGGACATCTTTCCCCAGGGGGAGGGTGCAAGTCTCCCTGCACTGCTAATGCTCTGCTGGGGGAGGCATGATTCTGGTGCTTGCAGCCCTGACAGTGGGGGTAGGGCCTGTGGGGGGCTCAAGCCTTAGGAGGGCTGCAGGCACTCCAGGCCCAGCACTGGCTGTGTGTGTCCACAGCTTACCTCCCAGGCTGCCAGGTCCCAACCCCACGGCAGGGCCACGCCTGGGCACGTGGGCAGTTGGTGTGTGGGGAGCGACCAGGACTCTCAAGGCCACACTGACAGGGACAAGGAACACAGTCTTGCCCTTCATTTGTCTGTTGTGCATTTTCTTCCATTTTTCCTGTCTCCTTTCTCCCCTTATATTTGGAGGGTGTACCTTTGTCCCCAAAGTGCCCCTTCCACCCACCCCACGTGCCCCAGGCCTTGGTTCTAAGTGGGCTCAGAGGAAGGAGAACTGGAGATGAGACCCTGCAACGTAGTTCCTCGGAAACCTCCACCCAGTTCTCCTGATCCCTTCCCCTGCTCCTTAGGGGGAACCACTGCTTTGCCTGGGGCTCCCCCAACACAGCCCAGACACCCAGCCCAGCTCCCCTAACGTACTCGAGAGTGCGTGTGTGTGTGTCTCCCAACCTCTGAAAGCAAGGAGCCTCATCTTACTGTCTGCATGCTCAGAAACTGTTGATCGAACCAACGTGAGCACTCCTTGTCCCATAAAGTGTTCTGACCCTCAGTAGCTCCTCTGATCTTATGGGCTTCAAGCGATGGTTAATTCTATATGTCAACTAGACTGGGTCATGGGGTGCCCAGATATTTGGTCAAATATTATTCTGGCTGTTTCTGTGAGGGTGTTTTTGGACAAGATTAACATTTTAATCGAAAAAGCAGATTGCTCTCCATAATGTGGGTGGGCCTCATCCAGTCAAAGGCCTGAATAGAACAAAAAGATGGCCCCTCCCCAGAGTAAGAGAGAATCATCTGGCAGACCGCCTGCAACTGCTTCTTCCTGCCTGGCGGCCTCTGAACTGGAACACCAGCGCTCTGTAGGTCCAGCCTGCCGGCCCATCCCACAGATGGCTCGCTAACCTCAACTGCATGAGCCGGCTCTTTATAATAAATCTCTCTCTCTCTATATGTATCCTATTTTATATATGCAAACCACCTCTTATTGGCTGTTTCTCTGGAGAACCCTGACTAATAAACGTCCTGGGGTGAGATGAGGAGACACTTGCCCCCACCAAGCCAGGAGGCGTGGAGGATGCAGAGGCTGGTGCCCCTCCCACAGCAGGCATGCTGAGCCCAGCTTCCATCCTGCCTCTGGTGACTGGGGCTGAAGGGCTGCACCCCTCCCCGGAGACTGCCTCCACCTCTGCTCACTGGGAGGCTCGGCCCCGCCGGGCAGCCTGGCTGTTACACTTGACAGCAACGGTCCTCTGGGGTAGGAGGGGCCCCCTCCACATGTGGTGACAAGGTTAGAAGTCAGGGCACTGGGGCTGGAAACCAGTTCATTTAACCTAAAAGGTCACGGAGAGAAGTGACAGCGTCTGTGGGTCGGGTCAGAAACAGGAGACAGTAGCCTGAGTGTGCCAGTGGCCTCAGGAGGTCAACCATCTGAGGAGCCCTTTTCTCAAATGTTAAGTGGGGACAAGACCTGGTTGCCAGCCAGCCCAGAAGAACTGTGGCCCCTTCCGCTGGACACCAAGGATCCTCTGGTCCTTCCCACACCAGGAAGGAGGTGTCTCCCATGAGTGGGTTGGGCTCCCTCCTTGGCTTGGCCTTCACGGGGGGAACCTTGACCTTTGTACTCAGGAAGGGGCCAAGCCCCAAGCCAGCTGATGCTGGGGAGTGAAGACTCCCAGGCCTCCTGAGTTCTGGAGGAAGGTGGTCCTGACTTGGTTTGGGGGCAGAGGATGGGGGAGGTTGGGGTTAGAGAATCCATCTCTGTTCTGGGTCAGGAAGCACTTGGGAACCATGGAGATTCCCATCGGGAAGTGATGTGCCCCCCTCTAACCCCAGCTGACCCCTAAGTTGATCAGAGCCGTGGGCAGTGGGCCACTGTGGGACACCCTGTGTGGCCTGGGGCTAGAGATGCCCAGTGCAGGAGCTCTGAGCCCGGGAGAGAGGAGAAGGTGGAGAGCAGCCTGGCGGGAGGGCCAGTGTGTGGAGAAGCAGGAGCTGGTGCACTGAATTAATGAGCAGATATGAACCGCTGAATGAGGAGGAATACACCATCCACACAGGGTGGGCAGGTAGCTCCTTGGGCATCCGAGCTCCCACTTTGGGGAAGTGAAAACCGAGGCTGTTTCAGAAAACTCACACAAAGGAAAGCAAGTCACATGATTTGTTACTTACAGATCCCAGAAACATGGCGCAGAGTGGGGGGCAATGAGCTGGGGGAAGGGCAGGTCACAAGCGAGCAGGAGACACCTATTACTGACACGGTGGTTGGGGTAGAGGTCACTAACATCGCGGGGTCAACTCTAAGTGGTCATTTTAAATGGAGCCCTGGGAAACAAGAAGTGGGAACCTGCGGTGGGTGTCCTAAGCTCGGGCCTTCTCTAAACGCCCAGACTCTGGGTGAGCAGGTTGTCACACTGTCCAGTGCCCAGGCAGCAACTCAGAAGGGCTGTTTTTCTCATCACAGTAGAATACCTCAGTCCTTCTTGCCCGCCGGGGCCAGGCTTCGGGGGAGCAGCTTGGAGTGGCCAGAAGGGGCCTCCAGTGGGGAGTCTAGCTTCACCTTGTCCAGGATGGTCTTCTTGATGGCGGCCGGTGAGACCTTCTCCTGATCAGCCATGGACTGCAGCTCCCTGGGGAGGCAGTGAGGAGGGTTGGGTCCAGGGCTCTGCCTCCTTCTGGAGCCCAAGTTTCCACAGGGGAAGAGGGAGCGAGGCCCACAGCTTCCAGCGCCTGCCAGCCCCAGGCGCTGCTGTGCTGTCACTCCCACCTCAGGGCCTTTGCACCTGCAGTTCTCTCTGCCAGCTACCCCTCCTCTAGACTCCTGTCCAGCTCCCTCTAACTTCATTCAAATTGGCTCGGGGTCACCAAATCTACTAGCAGCCCCCCAACCCTGAGCCCTCATGCCCCAATCACGGGAGATGTGCCTCATCTGTCTCCCCTGCAGGTTGGTGCCGGGAGGCCAGTGGTGCGTCCTAGCCTCACCGTCATGGAGTGGCACTTGGAGAAACCCGTGGGTGTGGACTGGAGAGCAGGCAGGGTGGTGAGAAAGACTCCTGTCCATCGGAACTTGGGACAGTGACTCCAAGCCAAGACACCAAACTGTGTGTCTGTCCCTGCTCTTTGGCTTTCTCTCAGCTCTTGTGGAGCTTTCCTCCCGCAGTGCACTGCAACACATCTTGTTTGTCTAACTCGCTTAATCTCTTCAGCAAGGCTGGGAGGAAGGTGTTATCATCAGGCCCACAGAGGTTCCCTCTGGTTCCCAGGGGCCTGCCTCCCTGGCTTGGAAGAGCACTCGGCTCTGGGGCCACAGGTGATGAAACGAGGTGGGGAGAACCGAGCAGGCCCACCGGTCAGTCCCTCCCCACAGCATGATGGAGGACAGTGAGGGGTGCTGCAAATGGGAACCCTGGGGAAGCACAGGGCTCCCATGCCCTGCCCACTGCCAGGCCAGAGCTCGATAAACATCTGCTGAGTAAATGACTGAGCAGACATGTGCCAGGCCGAGAGCTCTGGCGTGCTGGGGCAGGCGGCCAGGGAGCGGGCAACGGCGGGGGCCCACCGAGTGCGGATGCAGGAGGCCTCCACGGCGTTGATGAGCAGCGAGCGGAAGCCCCCACTCTCCAGCACATGCAAGGCATGGATGGTGGCCCCGCCAGGAGAGCAGACATTGTCCTTGAGCTGGCCTGGGTGCTGTTCTGAGTCCAGTAGCATCTTGGCAGCCCCCTGCAGCCAAAGAGAGGGCCTGACAGCTGTGGGGGCACCCACCGGCCTCCACATGGCACTGCTCCGAGCCCCAGCCACCGTGGCACCCGCTGACTCTCTACCCATCCACCCCAGTGCACGGGCTACGGACCTGACAAGGAGTGACCCACCAGAGAGTAAAGAAAAACACTGACCAGCAGGGCCTGGGCCCCAAGGCGGACCGCCAGACGCCTTGGAAGCCCCATCTTCACGCCCCCATCAGCCAGGGCATCCAGGGCTGTGAATGCCTGCAGGGAGAAGGCACCTAAGCCACCATCCCAGGCCTTTTCTCCTTCTTCTCCAGGCAACGGTTGGTCCAGCAGTTCTGCCCACAGCAGCCCAAGGCAGAGAGAAGGGTGGAGGATGGGCAGATGTGCCCTGAAGTCCTCAGAACCACTGCCGCCCACCCATCCCGAGTCCTCACATAGGCTGGGCCGCTGCCGCTGAGCCCAGTGACGGCATCGATCAGGTCCTCCTCCACCTCCGTGCAGAAGCCCACGCTGCCCATGAGCTGCTCCAGAAGTCTGCCATCCTCCACCTGGGCGTGGGTGCCCGTAGCATACACAGTGGCCCCCTCCCGTGCCACAACTGGTGTGTTGGTCATGCAGCGGATGACTTTGGGGGCCGGCTGGAATGCCATCAGCTTCTGGAGGAGAAACCGGCTGTGTGTCCATCCTGGTCCCTTGCCCAGCAGGGTGTGCTGCGTGTGGTTGTGAATGTGCTCACCCAACTAAGCATTTCTTGAGTTCTCACTGTGGGCTGCGCCAACACACCCATTTCACAGATGAAGAACTGAGCCGCCGAGAGGGCCAGAGCTTCTGACCACTAGGCAGTGCACATTTCCTCCCCTTCTCCAGACCCCCCTGGCCCCGGCCCCACAGTGCCCACCTTCTCGATGGAGCTGATGGTGACGCCGGCTGCGCAGGACACCACGATGTGCCGGTCCTCGATGTCGGCGCCGATCTCATCCAGGATGAAGGGGATGATGTGTGGCTTCACGGCCAAGAAGAGCACGTCACTGTGCTGCACCGTCTCCTTGTTGTGGGGTGTCAGGTTCACCCCCATCTTCTGTGGGGAGCGCAGAGGCGGGCTCAGCCTGCCCCCAGCGTCCCCCTCACCCAAGCCGATAGCCCCCCACGTAGAACAGCACAGAAGCTGCTAGGATCTGGGTGTGAGTGGTGGCATGGGTAGTGGTCTCTAGCTGGGAGCCTGCCCCCAGCCTTGGGCCTGGAGCCCTAACTCTGCTGTGGCAAACTGAAGCTGTACTCAGCCCCAGTGTGTGTCTTGCCTGGCCCCCACACTGTGGCCCCATCTGCCTGGCCCTCACAGCTCCCTGTGGTGGCTCCACTCGGGCAACCCCATTCCAGATCAGGATCCCCTCCCTGCCATTGGCAGGGTCTTCAAGATACTCCAGCTCAGGGCCCCTCCTCTTACTGGGGTGGGGAGCTGTGACACAGGGTCCCCCTCTGGGGCTTCTACTCCTGGCCCTCCAGGGTCAAAGACTGTCACACACTCGCCCCCAGACACACTGACCCACCCCTGCAAGGACAGCCACTTCATCACTCTCCACCCTGCACCTACCCTGAGGGCAGAAACTGTGGCCAAGTCCATGTCTGGGGAGCTAGCCATTATCTTGTGAGCAGCCAGGATGCCTGTGGGGAATAGAGTTCCTCCTTCAAGGCCAGTCTTGGTCTCCCTCGCCCACATTCCCAGGAAGGAGAGCAGAAACCCCACTGTCCAGTGTAAGACTTCAACCCCTGTGGACCCCAAACATCCCCAGGCTCCCATTTCCCACAGGACTCAAACAAGGCACGTTATCTAGACCCCCACCTTCACCCCACCCCCACTCCCACCCAACACCCCACCCGGCCTGTGGAAGGGTAGGGGGTCCACCCTCTCCCACTCGTCCCCCTCCTGGCTGAAGGGCCTACCTGCTGCTGTGAAGCCCTTGGCCAGGGCAAAGGCCAGCTGGCCAGCCCCGATGAAGCCGACACTCATGGTGTCCTGAGGCCCGAGCCCACAGCCCTCACAGCTGGCACCGGCTCCGCAGGGCAGCTGCGGGAGAGATGGGGCAGGATCTAGCGCAAGACGCTAGGTGGGCAGTGTAAAGCCTGGCCACTCCGCCGCCGATCCGGCGGACCCCCATCCCATCGGGTCCCATTCTCCCCTTGGCTGCTCGACGGCCCGGGCCCGGTAACTGGTCCCATCTCCCCGCCCAGAGCGGCGTCCAGACCTGCTCCCGAGGGTCCCGGACAGACGGGGCAGGGAGCGGCGCGCCGGCCTCCGGAAGGGGTCGGGGAGCGGCGGGGGACGACCGACCGGCGCCCGCAGGCCCCCCAGGCCCGAGCCCCCCAATGCCCGGAGCCCGGGGGGCGTGGACGCGCATCTCCCCCTGCCCGGCCGCACCACCCACCCGCCTAAGCCCGACCCCAGCCCGGCGCCCCATCGCTCGGTTACCCCGCGCAGGTCGCACCCGGCCCGCAGCTCCGCGCCCGCCACGCGGCACCCGCGCCCCGCCGGCCCCGCCCCGCCGCCCCAGCCAGTCCGCGGCGCGGCCGCCCGGGCGCAGGCCAATCGGGGGGCGAGGGCGGCGCCGAGGGCCGGTTGCATCATCCGCTCGCTCCCGCCCCCACATTCCCGGCTCCCGCCCCCAGCGACTCCTGCACCCGCCCCGCGGAGCCGGCGCCCGCGTCCGAGCCCCCCCGGACCTGCGCCCCCGAACCCGCGCCTCCTGGAACCCCGGCCCTGGCCCCGCGTCCCTGGGACCCGACATGGGGACTGAGGGCGCCGAGGGAGGGGGCAGCGGCCCTGGGCGGGGGCTCCCCACACGGGGTCCTGTCGTGGGCCACACGGACACGAACACATCAGGCTGGCGTCCCGACCGGTGGCTGGCGCTCGCTGAATCCAAACCTCTTACGGATCGAGTTGGGGGGAGACCAGCTGTGGAGCGTTTTTTTTCCGGTTGGCTTGCTTGCTTTTTTTTTTTTTTTTTTTTGGAGAGGGAGTTGAAAACAATTTGCCAAATGGAAGCATTTAAAATGTATCACTATTTTGATACTGTCTTTTGTCACTTGAAAATTTTTTTATTGTGTCAGGAGACTCAGAAACTGGAGAGATAGCCCAGGTCTTTTCAGAATCTCAAAATTGGGAGGCACCTAAGAAGGCCAGAGGGAAGGCCCTCTGAGATCCTGAACCCCCTCTTCCCATCTGGGGTTTCTCCTCTGCAAGTCTCTTCTACGGCTCACTCGCCTTTGAAGCTGCAGGACACTCAGGGTTATAAACCTCCCCAGACAGGCGCTTGGGGCTGGTGGTGGTCAACTAGTAAATAGAAGGAGATGATCCCAGAGTGCCCCCCAGCTCCCATGGAGAACCCCAGTGTCTCCTGACATCTTTTCTGCAGGGTCCATGGGGGGTTTTGGCCCTGGGTTTTCAGGAGAACAAGGCTCCAGTCATTTCCCCCTGAGGACGTGCTCAGGGCTCATGTGAGTTGAGTCTGCATTTGGATTTCCGGCATAGTCTGGGGTCCCAGTCAGCAGCAGGGTTAAGGGCCGAGTAAGAAGTGATCATCATCGACAATCTATCCCCTCCCCAGGGGAAGGGGTGAGCTGCTTTATTTTTTCAGTTCTGTGTCTTAAATGATGACAAGCTGATGTAAAACAGAATTTCAGAATTACTCAATGTTTGTGCCACAGAAGCAGGGCTGTGAGTTCTCGTTGACACGGTGATCACCACCACTACCACCAGACCGCTGTGTAGTGATCCTGCACACACGGTGGATTTCTGGGCTTCCACGTATGTCTGTTGTGGTGTTTAGTCCTCAGTCTCAGAGGTGGTAAGTTCTGTAGTAAATTCTTGTCTGAAGCGGACCGCTCGGGGGAGTGGCTCAGACTCAAACCCACAGACAAAACCCAGGGGTTCTGTTATCTTTCGCCTGACTGTGCACAATGAGAGAACAGAACCCCCTCCTTTAAAAAGTACTGTTTTTCAAGTGATAACAACAAATAGCCTCCTCTTCCAAAAAGAAAAAGAGTCATCTGGTCCCGAGAGTGAATATCAGCAGGAATGTCCCCCGAGCCTCCGGAGGACCTCTGCCTTGCTCCTCAGGAGCCCTGGATCCCCTCTCCTCCTCTGCCTCCCCCTCAGGACCTTTGAAACAGGGTGGTGGAGCTCTGGGGGCGAAGGCCGCTGGACAGTGAGGAAATGGAGGAGTTGGTGACAGGTCGTTTCAGAAGTTTGGCTAGAAAAGGAGAGAAAACTGGTATCCAGGCCTCCCTGTGAGCTGGGAAGGGTGTGGCCCATATGTTCCTTTGTCCCCTGGAAATGTGCCCCTAACGCCCACCCTCCCTCACCCAGTGGAGGCCCTCAGGACGCCTCAGGACACAGCTGTTGTGCCCATCACACCCGCCCCTCCAGGTAAAGGAGTCCTGTGAGTGTGTCCTCCCTGGCAGGCAGGCAGGGCTGCTGGTGCCACATTCTGCACGGCCGCCAGCACGAGGGAGCCCACGGAGCCCTGCCTAAAAAAAGCCCACTTGCCCACGGCCATGCTAGGGGCCCTGGAACCCCGGCAGGGGTGTGGGGGTGGTGAGTGCTGTGTGCCACTGGAAGGGAAAAAGACAAGCTCAGCGTCACCCCCGTTGTCCTGCATGTCTGTCGCCCACCGAGGGAGAGGACACTGCTTGCCCCTTCTTTGAGAGGTTGCCCCTCACCCCCAGTGTGCCCAGGCTTCCCCACAGCCACCTCCTCCCTCAGCCAGGCAAGTCTAGGCCCTTCTCCCTGGAGCATGCTAGAGGAATGGCCCAGGAGGTGCCATTGGCCAACGACCCCTCAGCAGAGACCACTCGCCAGAGCCAGGGTGCAAATCAGCATCAGCGTTTATTTCCTGCTCCAGGCCTTGGGCTGAGGGGCTGCTGTGCTTAGGCGTGGCCAGTGGGATGCTCCAGGCTGGTCCAGTCTGAGCTCTTGAGTGGGAGAAGTTGGCTGGAACGTGGAGGGCAACAGCCACAGAGGGCCCTGGTGGTCAGAGGCCAGGCAAATGGACACTTGAGCTGAGGTTGTGGGACCACAAGCACCAGAGAGGTGCCTGGTGCCCAGGCTCTGTATCCCAGTGGTTGCCCCAGGCTGGACCATCCTTCTGGGTCAAGGCTGCTCCTGACCAACCTCCCCTGGGCCCACAGCGGGCACCACAGAAACTGCTGCCTTGAGGCCGACGGTGGGGGGCCTGGTGGGGGCTCCTCGCCTGGGGGGAACCCAGCTTCTTCTGAGCATGCTAGGCTCTTGGCGGTGCTGCTGGCCTCTGCAGGTCCCTCCAGGCCCCCTGTGCCCTGTGTGACCACACCACAGTCCTTGCTCTGCTTCCCACAGCTGTGGCCACTCTGAGGTGGGCAAGGCAGGGTCCCGATTCCCAGAGCCTTCTCTTCGAGCTGGCATAGACCTCCCAGCAGGGCCCTGCTTGGATGGCTGTCCTTCCAGGGTTCCAGGAACTTCTCCCTCAAGACTAGAGGTGGAGCCGGCTCCCCATGCCCCTCTGCTGGCCCGGCCCTAGCCCTCTCCTGGGCTCCCTTCTGACCCCTTCTCACACCTCTGGGAATTGTCCCTTTCTCAACTGTACTTAGGTTACCCAGGCTGAATGTGGTTTCCAGGCACTGATGGGCATGCGGGGCCACCTCCTAAATCCTAGCCTCAGTGTCCCCACCTGCAAAGTGGGTCACAACAGTGCCTGCTTCAAAGGCTTCTCATGTGTTACAGTGATCAGCGCTGAGCCAGGGAGGCCCAGGAAATGGAGAGAGATAAAGAGATAGAGACAGAGAAAGAGAGAGAGGGAGGGAAAGATAGAGATAGAGAAAGAAATAGAGAGACAGAGAAAGACAGACACAGAGTCAGAGAGACAGTGAGAGAGAGGGAGAGACAGAGAGATAGAAAGACAGACACAGAGACAGAGAGACAGTGAGAGAGAGGGAGAGACAGAGAGATAGAAAGACAGACACAGAGACAGAGAGACAGTGAGAGAGAGACAGAGACAGAGAGATAGAAAGACAGACACAGAGACAGAGAGACAGTGAGAGAGAGACAGAGACAGAGAGATAGAAAAACAGAGACAGAGACAGAGAGACAGTGAGAGAGAGACAGAGACAGAGAGATAGAAAGACAGAGACAGAGACAGAGAGAGGGGCTGGGAGCTGCCTGGCTGAGGCTCCCCCCCTGTGTCCTGCTCAGGGCGTTCTGCCCCTCTGTCCCCCTCTGCCCTTCCCCGGGCTGAGCTGCTGAGCACTGCCAGAAGTCCAGGAGCGGCCCTCCTGGCTGCCTCCCTCCGGCTCACTCCGCGGGGGTCTGGGTTCACCTGGGTCACCCTCATGGTGCCTGGAGCCCCTGGAGAGCAGAGGTGGGCGGGCTGCTGCCTGCCGGCTACAGGGTGGGCACGAAGCGGATCCTCTGGGAGTAGGCGAGGTCGGCAACGTAGAGAAGCAGGTTGACGTAGGTGAAGGTGGCCACCACCAGCTGGCTGTCCCAGGGGCAGCTGCCCCTAGGGCAGTCGGGGGGCCGCCTGGGCTCACCATACTTGGGGTCAAAACAGAAGACAGGCCAGATGACGGCGGCGCTGAGGTAGAGGAGCACAGCCAGGAAGGTGTACACAACCACCAGACGGTCGAAGGGGCAGCCCAGGCCCCCAGTGTGGCCCATCACACTCAGGGCCACCACGGCCACAGTGGCCAGGAAGCACAGGCTGTAGACGGCCACGCACCACTGGGTGGCCACATAGCGCCCATATCGGCTGTCATGGACCAGCGCCCCAAAGATGATGCAGGCCACAAAGGCCTGGACAATCTTGAGGAGCCCTGACACCGTGGCCATGTAGCTGGCCACCTGGCCCGGCCGGGCCCGGGTCAGGGCCACCTCCGCAGCGTAGGCCAGGAAGAGGAGTCCGGCGAAGACGCTGGCTGCCAGGCGGAAGTCCCTGGCTGCGCAGCCCGCGGGCTCGGGCGGGCACTCCAGCCGGGTGAAGTACAGTGGGTAGATGACGGCAGCTGTGGCAGACAGCAGCGTGGCCAGCATGGCAAAGGCCGCTGTGAAGTTGCCCCAGGAGAAGCGCAGGCAGCCGTGGAGCCGGGTGAACTCACAGGCCACCACCAGACCCGAGAGGGCAAAGCAGAAGCCCCAGGCGGCCATGCAGAAGGTGCCCTGGACGCCTGCGAAGCCGCCCCGGTGGGCCACCAGGCTGAAGGTGGTACAGCCGAAGGCCAGCTGCAGCACGCGGGCTGTGCCCACCGGGGACGTCACAGCACCCAGGTGCAGGTACCCGCCTCCGGGGGGCTCCATGGTGCTGCCCATCTGGCCGGCCACGTCCTTGCTTCACACAGTGCCTGGTGGCCCTGGGGTCCCTGCCTGGCCTGAGCCCCTTGGTCTCCTGCAGCAGCAGTGGCAGGTGCCGGCAGCCTGCAGTGGCAGTGACGCCAGTGACATTGCAGCAGGGCAGCCTCTCCGCCGCCTGTGTGGGGAGGGCTGAGGCCCCCTCAGCGCTATAAATAGGTGGCCGTGATCAGGTCCCCGGAATAGCAGCCTGCATGCCTGTCCCCATTCCGGAGGTACATCTGACCCCTGAGTCCCACGCTGAGCCCCTTCTAGGACCATTAACCCCTTGGCTGCTGGCACCGCCCCGCCTCCACCTCCTCAGCAGCACCTGTGTCTGTCGGTCAGTGGGTGGTTGTCTCTGCTGCTGCCCGAGGGGGAGGAGGAAGGAAGAGAGCACAGAACAACAGGGGTTGCCACCGTCTGCCCAGCTCTTGCAGCCTCCAGGGCCAGCCTGCATGGGGGAGGGGCATGGGGAGATGAGGGCTGAGGTGGCTTGGTTCAGAGCTTGGATGGTGTCAGGACCCTATTGTCATTGTCCCTGGGGCCCACACTCAGCTCTGATCCTCAGGAAATGGTGGGGAGGGGAGTGTGGAGACCCCACACAAAGGCCCCCACCCTCATTCTTCTCCCAGCCCCAGTGGCCGGGGGGGCGGGAGGGGATGAGTTTTAGTTATTATTTGGGGAATCATTATGGAACTCTTTACTTGTCCCTCCTAGACATATAAACGCCTAGAAAAAAACCTCAACTCTCCCATTTTTAGGCTGAAATATTAATAATATATGAAATGTTTTTGAAAATGAAAAAATGTTTTTCTGACTATAAGAGTAGTACGTGTTCAGGCCCAGTCAATAAAGGAAAAAATAAAGAAAAGTTGCCTGTGATTCTGTCGCCCGGATCCCACCACCGTGAGCATCTCGTGTGTATATACATCCTTATGTAGATTCCCCCAACCTTTCATTGAGAAAAATTTTTCACAATGAACGCTCGTATGTCTTTCACCTAGATTCAAGAATTATTAATATTTTGCCGTATTTGTGTGCTCTCTCCCCTACTCCATTAATAACTAATAATAATATTAATTACATCTGCAGACATGACAATTCCCCTAGAGGCTTCCACGGACCCCTCCTGAGAACAAGGCCGTCCTCCTGCAGCCCCTGGACACGATGATCACCCCTGGGCAGTTTCAGGATGCTCACCTGACACACAATCCTTATGCAATTTCCCCACCTCTCCCCAAAATACATTTTATGGCTTTTTACGTTTTTGCACCAAGATCTGATTGGGACTGTGCATTGCATTTGGCTGTTGTGTCTCTCAATTCCCTTTATTCTGGAATAGTCTCTACTTTTGTATATATATGTATATTTCACAACACTGATGTTTTGAAGAGCCCAGGCCAGTGGCTTTGCGGCCGCTTTCAGTGTGCATCATCTGACTGTGTCCTCAAGGTTAGATCCTGGCTGATGCCTGTGGCAGGGAAACCACATTGGGGATTCTGCGTCTCCTCAGCATGTCCATGGGGAGAATCGTGACAGGGTGTGTCCAAAATTCGAGAAGTCTGGCCATCTGGTTGAGGTGGTGTCCTAGTTGACATCTCCATGTCTCGTTCCCATGCAGTCCTCCAGGGGTCTTAGCATCTGTGATGCTTCTCATGGGCAGCATTCTCCATGAACACATACCCCTCCTTTAAAAGGAGAATCGTATTGGGGCTGGCCCAGTGGCATAGTGGTTAAGTTCACACGCTCTGCTTTGACAGCCCGGGTTCTAGAGTTCAGATCCTGGGCGTGGACCTACACCACTCATCAGGCCATGCTGTGGTGGTGACCCACATACAAAATAGAGGAAAATTGGCACAGGTGTTAGCTCAGGGCCAATCTCCCTCACAAAAAAAAAAAAAAGAAAAGAAAGAAAAAGTAGAATCGTATTGGCAATCTGACCTGACTTGCTTATTTATGATGTTTCCAGAACAGTTATTGTAAAATAAGGGAGTCACATTGGTTTTCAGGAATTTAATCCTCTGAGATAGTGTCTGGACACTGCTGTGGGCAGGAAGGTTTTGCAAGGTAAACTTTCCACGAAGCCCCCGCTTCCCACTCCCTAGGGAGCCTGGCCGGCTCACTCACACGTGCGGGAGGAAGACTCTGCCCCTGGGCAGTGCCATGTGCGCCCTTAGGGAGAATTCTCTGCTTTGTCCCTCCAGGTGTCTGCAGCAGGTGCTCCTGACCCCAGCCAAGTGATCAAGGGGAACATGGGCCTCACACTTGGGGGTGCAGGGAAGCTACTTCCAGCTCCAGCTGCCTCATGACCACAGGGAGCTGGAAGGAAATCCTCTTGCTTGGAGCAGACAGTTTAGTTTTGTGTGTGTGTGTGTGTGTGTGTGTGTGTGTGTGTGAGGAAGACCGGCCCCGGGCTAACATTCGTGCCCATCTTCCTCTACTTTATGTGGGACGCTGCCGCGGTGGCATGGCTGACAAGCAGTGCATCGGGGGTGCCTGGGATCTGAACCCGAGAACCCCGGGCTGCCAACGCACAAACTAAACCACTGCACCACTGGGCTGGCCCCAGATAGTTTAGTTCTTTTCAAGCAGACATATGCCATGGTTCAACCAAAGTTCATAGCTCAGTAAATGATAACAGTGAACCTAGCCACGTTTCTCAACCACGCAAACAGTCCCTGGAGCACCGTCCTCCACATCCCCAACCAAAGGGGTCTGGCTTGCAGCTCCTGAAGGCTTGAGCATTTTGGGGGACCAGGCCTCAGCACTGCCAGTGCTGCTGTGTGTCCCCAGGTGCTCAGGGATGGCCAGCACACCTGTGCCAGTAGGAGGCAGCCTCCCAGGCACCTGTGGCAGACGTGGTGAGTGAAGCGAGTACCCATTATGGGCCTTCTCCGACAGAAGTCGGCTCCCTTCCTGAAAATCAGACACTGCACAGACCCTGTCCCGGCTTCTATCTGCCAGCACCATAACGCCTGTCAAACAGATTAAAAATGGATCGACAACTGCTGGGAAGAGACAGACATGACAAGGACAGCGGGAAGCTAGCCTAAGAGTGGCAGGAGTGGAGCCCAAGTAGAGCAGCATCCTGGGACCGGCGCCTGTGACTGTCCAGCAGCTTCAGGGATGCAGATGGACCCTCTGCCCAGCCCCACTCAAAGTCCATTTGGTCCTGCAGACCACAGGGCCCTTCAGTGGGCCTGCCCAGGAGAGAGCTGTGGCCAGCGTGGCCCGGCCTGGAGGCCTGGATACGGCAGTGATTGCTGTGTTGGGGGTGGGGTCAGCACGTGGGCGCAGAGCAGGAGACCTCAGCACGGGCACGGTGAGTCTCGGGCACCGGTCGTGCTGGATGCGGTGCTGGTTGCTGAAGCTCTCCGGGAGGGGAGGTGCTCACCCTCCCTGCCATCCTTCTCCACGTGAGGAAACTGAAGCCCCTGGTCTGAGCCTCCGACTTCCAGCAGCCACACTGTCCCCGTGCTGCACACTGGGCACCTCTGGGACACTCCGGGCAGCCACCTGGCTTGGCCCTGCCAGGGGGCTGTGCCCAAACCTGGGTCCTCACTGCCTGCCTGGAGACCAGCTTTTCCTGACCCCCTAAGTGGCTGCTGTGTCCAAGCCCCCCAGACCCTGGGTGAAGCCCCTGCTGGCCGCCTCATCTCCCAGCTTTCCCCAGCTCCCTGTGGGTGGGGCTGGACACACGCTTTTCCTGTGAAGATGAGCAAACAAAGCGCTGAAGAAGCAGAAGAGACGGTGTGCAGGGGATCTGCTTGGAGGCAGCCCCTGTGCCCGGATTCTGCCTGTTGCCGCTTCACAGTATTGTCAGCTCCTTCTCTGGAAGGGGCCTTCAGAGTCTGACAGCAGACCACAACAAAATCAACTTCCTCCCTTTTGCCACTTGGGCTCTGCCGCCCCAAGCGCCCACAGGGAGGCCCCCAGTCCTCACCAGGATCTGCTCTGCTGCCCTGGGAACCAAGGCCGGCTGAGGAGCTGCTTTGTGGCAAGGCCCCCTGGGTAACTGATATAGGACGTGTTCCAAATTCCAAACAGTCTCTTCAACTGCTGGGCTGCTTGGTGACAATGTCTTCTGTTTTGAGCTTCTGTAAACTTGCCACAAAAACACAGAGATTCTAGATCAACAACTTCTCACAGTGTGGAAATACCAACAAAATTTTAAGTGAATTTAGTTGGAAATCACCTAAAGTTCAACAGTAGGGACTGGTTAGTCATTAGGCCCATCCATGGGATGGAGTGTTAGGCTGCCCTAAAATCGCCTTACAGAAGATCAGGATGATGCAGCAAGTAGTCACAAGGGACCGAGACAGCCCTGCAGTGAGGCTGGGCGGCAGAGGTTCACTCTTGTGTGAGACAAAAGGATACACACGTGCCTCCAAAGGAGCAGAAAGACTGGCGTCAGTGCCTGAGATGTCCCCGCTGTCGTCTCCAAGATGTGGGATGACAGGTGCTTTTGCTTCTTCTTTGCACAGTTCAATGTTTTCCAAGTTTTCTCAAATAGCTATTTGAGAAAATAGCTATTACTTTCTAAACTAGAAAAAATAATTTAAAAAATGAGTATATTTTAGTACATTTTTTAAAAATAGCCAGATTTGTATTCTTGTATGAATAAAAACTCACTTTTTCAAAAATTTTAAATAGACTTTATTTTTAGACGTACAGAGAAATAGAGCAGAGTCCCCACACACCCCACACCCAGTTTGCTTATTGTGAACATCTTACACTGGGATGGGATATTTACTACAATTAATGAGCCAATAGTGATGTATCATTGTTGATGTATTAGTACGCACTAAAGTCCAGACTTGATTCAGTTTCCTTAGTTTTTCCCTAGTGTCCTTCTACGACTCCCGGACCCCATCCAGGATCCCACCTGAAGTTAGTCATCCGTCTCCCCAGGCTCCTCTGGGCTGTGACGGTCTCTCAGACTTTCCTGGTCCCGGATGACCGTGACAGCTTTGAGGAGTGCTGGTCAGGGACTTTGTAGACTGTCCCTCTGCTGGGATTTGTCTGATGTTTGCTCATGATGAGCCTGGGCTTGTGGGTTTGTGGGAGGAAGAGCGCAGGGTCAAGTGCCTCCCCCTCACGTCCTGTCAGGGGTTCGTGCTCTCTCAGGACTGTCTCTGGTGACGTGACCTTGGTCACCTGGCTGAGCTGTGTTTGCCAGGTGTCTCCCTTGTTATTCTTCCCCTCCCTTTCCGTCCTGTGCTCTTTGGGAGGACGTCACTATGCACGGCCCACACTTAGGGAGAAGAGAGTTATGCCCCTCCCCCAGGGCAGAGTATCTGCATACGTTACTTGGAATTCTGCAAGAGAGATTGGTCTTTTCTCCCCTATTTACTTTATTCAATTATTTATTTATATCAGTATGGACTCGTGGACATTTATTTTATATTTTGGGTTATAATCCAAAACTGCTTTTTGTGTTTTTTTTGGTGAGGAAGATTCACCCTGGGCTAACATCTAGGCCAATCTTCCTCTATTTTGTATGTGGGTCACCGCCACAACACGGCTTGTTGAGTGGTGTAGGTCCACGTCCAGGATCTGAACCTGTGAACCCAGGCTGCTGAAGCAGAGCAGACCAGACTTAACCACTAAACCACGGAGTCGGCCCCTAAAATTACATTTTTTTATTCTGTTGTTTAAAGTTTTCCAGCCTTGGTCACTGGGAGCTCTTTCAGTTAGTCCTGTGTCCTCTCACACCCCCATCAATGGAGGGGGTATTTGTTTTTTAGCATCTCCTTACATCTGGCTCTACAAGATGCTCTGGGCTCATCCTGTACATTTCCTGCCCACCCTAGAGACAGCCATTTCTCCAAGAAGCCTGGTTCCTTTCACCTGAGAATCGTGTTAGAGACCAAGAGTGGGCGATGAGTGTGCTCTTGGCTACTGGGGTGTATTTTCACAAATATTTGTGTAAACAAACACTGTTATTCAAAATCTATTTGAAGACTTTCTAAAATGTCCTGCAAAGGTCACTCAAACAAGATAGTACACATATATCAAGTTTTACCGAAACCTCTGGGTTTTCTTCTCCTCTCCTCTCCCCATGACTTTAAAATTTCCAGGAGTGTCTTATTTTTTTCTATTCCTTTTGAATAATGTTTCCACTCCTTAAACAAAATCTTCTGCAGTAGCTGCTGAGTGCCAGGCCTCGTTCTGGGCACCGAGAAACAGCAATGAACAAGGAGACCAAAATCATCCTTGTCCTTCTGGAGTCGACATCAGACCCTAAAGCAGGTAATTACGGAAGTATGAATAATTGAAATACATTGTATGGAGAAAGGAAGCAAGGGGATGAGAGAGGGAGATGGGGGCCCCTTTTTGGGGGGCCAGTGAAGGCCACTCTGAGGAGGTGATGACTCGGCTGTGAGCTTGATGATGAGAATGAACCAGCCCAGGGAGATGCTGGGCATAGGTGTCCACGCAGAAGGAAAGGCAGGTGTGACAGCTTGGTGTGCTTGGGGGACACAAGAGGCTTGGGTAGCCAGAGTTCGGGGAGTGAGGGCAGACAGTGTGAGATGGGGCAGGAGTGCAGCTGGAGGTCACAGCTGCTCTGAGAGCAAAGTTCGGGGCGGGAGGGGGATGGTGCATACGGTTCTGCCCAGGCATTTGGATCTTTTGTTTGTTTTTTTAAGTACAGAGTTGAAATTTGGAATCGATGCTGCCACTGAGTTGAAGTTCCATGCTTCAGGTCCCAGGACAGCAGAGGTTACGCTCTATTCATGACTTATAGTAAAGTGGGGCCATAGGTTTTGGGTGAATATCCTGGGCATTTTTTCTACTAGACTTTATTTTGGGGGGACAGTGTTAGGTTCACAGCAAAATTGAGCAGAAGACACAGAAAATTCCCATACACCCCCTGCCCCCACACCTGCACAGCCTCCCCCACCATCAGCCTCTCCCATCACAGTGGGACATTTGTTACAACCCACGTGGACACATCGCCATCACCAAGTCCACAGTGTACGTTAGGGGTCATCTTGGTGGTGTACATTCTGTGCATTTGGACACATGTATAACGACACATAACCACCATCATAGTGTCCTACAGAGTGGTTTCTCTGCCCTAATAATTCCCCGTGCTCTGCTTCATCCCTCCTCGCCCAGGCCCCAGCAACCACTGATCTTTTTACTGTCTCCATAGTTTTGCCTTTTCCAGAAAGTTGGAATCATACAAGGTGGAGCTTTTTCAGATTGGCTGCTTTACTTGCTAATATTCGTTTAAGGTTCCTCCATTTCTTTTCATGGCTTGATGGCTCACTGCTTTTGGGTGCTGAGTAACATTCCCTTGTCTGGATGGACCACAGTTTGTTTATATGTCCACCTGGACATTTTCGTTGCTTCCACCCTGAGCATTTTTGCTCTTACAGGAATCACGTGGTGTGGAAAATGTAAAGCAGCAACATTTCTAGAAAAGTGGCGAAGTCAGCGTGGAGCACTCAGCATGTCACATCGATGGCTCGCTGAGCACTGCAGGTTTGGCGGCACCCACTGTCCTTGTGCATCCTGGGCTCATTTTGTCACTGGTCCCTGCAGTAAAGCACAGCACAGACTGACCTCTAGGCCCAAAGTGGGCCTCGCCTCTTTCCTTCTTTGTCAGGAAGATGGGGAGAAAGGATTTATTCATTTGGTGAAAGCCCATCGGGCCTAACCCACAAGTATAATGATGTTCAGTGGGCCGGCACACCTGACACACACAAAGCTGCCATCTGATCCCTTTCAGTCCACCTCAGACGGAGTGGAGTGAGACATCCGTCTAATTGGGCTGATGTCACTGCCCTTCTCCACACAAAGAATTGGTTTCTAGGCAGCACCTCCCAAGACCCCGCCCAGCTCTGACAGCAGTGTGGCGGGTCCCTCCCTCCGAGTAGTTTCCCCAGGCAGAGTGATGACCGGGCCTCTTTCGGGTCCTCCCAGCTTCCTCTCCTGTTGCATGGGGACCCCTGTCCATGGCCTTTCTGGGAGGCCCAAGGAGGGGGCTTCTCCCCCAAGCCAGCAGCTACCTCCAGGTACCCCTTTTTTCACCTCCAGACTTTGGTCTCCCATCCCTGACCTCATTGTATCCCTTGGCCACTGGGACTCCATGGGTTCCCACAGGAGATCAAGTAGGAGTGGTCCATTTTGGAGACCACAGATGGGCCATTTAGCTCCACCTGGGGAAGCCGACATTGAGGACGCGTGGGGCCCATGGTGGGGCAGGAAGGGGCCCAGGCATTCCTTGGCAGGGCCTGGCAGTGCTACACCTGCCCAGAGGACACCAGCACCTGGGTTCTGCTCAGGTCCCTCTCCACCCCAGGGCTGCCCCGATGTATTGGCAAAGCTAGTCAGACCCTAGGGAACACTCCCCAGTCTTGTTGGGGGGCGAGGGTGCGGGGTCTCCGCAATTCTCTGCACTCTGGGATCGGGACAGTAGGCTCCCTGACGTCTGTGGTCAGAGGCTGCGTGTGGAGCCCAGGCTGGCCTGGCATGGATCCTCCCTCTGTCCCTTATGACCCATCTCATAGCTTCTCTGGGCCTCAGTTTCTTTATCTATAAATTGGGGCTTACAGTAAAACCTACTTGTGGGGCAACTAGGCCAATGAGTGTAGGGTGCTTAATGCAGGGAGTGCTCAGAAAGCCCTGCCCAAGGGAGGCGTGAGTGTAACCGGGCGACCCCCGGCAATCCCACCTCTGGGCTTAGTCCCACGGATGTGCTTGCCCTTGTGGACAGTGACATCAACACAGCTAATCCAGATTTCATCCTTTGTACCTGATGAGAGCGTGATGCATAAAGCCCATCACTGACCGGGAACATCACGCCAACGCTCAGCTCTCCACAGGCCCCCAGGTCCAGCGTGGAGACAACAGAGGCCACAACGGTGTGTGTGGCGTGCAGTCACGCGTGAAAGGAAAGAACACATGCGTGCGTGTGCACTGGTTTACTGGGATGCTGGGGCCTCTGGCAGCATCCACGGGAATGTGTTTGTTCTCAGAAGCTGAGCCAGAGGGAGAATTTTCACCCTCAAACTCTTCGCATCTTTCAAATTCTGAACCACGTGCATGTGTGACCTAGTAAAAATAAATACCATGCAAACTTTAAGAAAATGTTAGCTGGGTGGGGAGTGTTATCCTGGAGTGATGAAGTTTGGAAACTGGACACGACTGGTGGTGGCACGTTGTGATTGTGCAAACACTGAGTCGTGCACTTTGCAGTGGCTCAGTGTGTGGTATGTGGATGTCACCTCAATGACAAAATAAAGAGAAATGTGAGCTGTCATCACTACACTGGGGGGCTTGCCTGTGGTGGGCCCATGACTGGTGTCTAGTGAATGGATGAATGGAAGCAGGGCCTCCTCAGGAAGGGTCTAGAATGAGACATGAGGTGGGGTGGGGGCCGTGAATGGGATCAGGTCATCCAGGAAGGGGTTGGAGGTCAGGGCCCCCCACCGTGGTTGCCCCCTCAGTCTCCTTGCTGCCCTGGGGAAGGGAGGTGCGAAGTGGGCAGACTGCCCATTCAAATAAACACGTCTGCAGGGTGAGGCTCTTTTGTTGTCTTTTTTTTTTCATTATTTAAAAAAAATATGTTACAAAACAATATCATTCATCATATATTTCTTGCTTATTTTCCTTTTTTAAAAAAATTAAAGTAATAAAAAAGTCACTTTATAAAATAATAAAAAGGGCAGGAGATGCTGGGGGCTGGCCTGGCGGGCTGAGGAATCCAGTGCTTCTGGCTCCCACCGCGGGCTGGAGACTTGGGGGACGGGTGGGGTCAGAGGGGTCCTGAGGCCACAGCTGGGGCTAATGGCAGGTCCACCGTCTTCAGCTGGGCTTCCGGAAGGCAGTGGGAGAGGGGCAGTGAGGCTGCTGGGGGGAGGGCGTCCAGATCCAGGGTGGGGGATGGCTGGGGCCCTGTCTGTCTTAGGAGGGGCAGGAGAGCCTAGGGGAAAGTGGCCCTGGGGCAGGGAGCCCGAGGTGGCCGGGGCCCGGTGCCAGCTCCTCGGGGAGTGACTCCTAGCTCCCGCTGCTCAGCATCCCCAGCAGTTTACTGGGCTCCAGGCCCTGCTGCTGCGCCACAGTCTGCACATCGAAGCCCATGTGCATGAGGAACTGGGCCACATTCATCTCCTGCCCCGTGAACTGGTCCCGGATGGTGGGGCAAGAGGGGTTGCAGTGGGGCCAGGGGCAGCTGTCTACCAGGTGGACGGGGCAGCCCTTCAGTGGGGCTTTGCTGGCCTTATGGCTGTCGTGGAGGCTTCTGTCCCAGCAATGCAGCGCCCGGGGCAGCGAGGTCCCCTTCACCTGGACGTCTGTCCAATGGCTGCAGACAGAAATCAGCTGGGGGTCACATGGGGTGTGGCCAAAGCAGGTGAGATGGCATTGCTACCACTGGAGGCCAGGCTGAGTCTGAATTTTTGCCACACAGCTGATTGTATCAGTGGCTTTGAAAGCCCTGGAAGGAAGGCCTTTATAGAGAGCCAGGGGAGACAGGTAGGCGAGGAAGTGGGGGCAGGGGGGCTGCAGATGTTCGGAGCAAGAGCCACGGACAAATGTGAGCTGTCCCAGGGCCCAGGACACTGACCTTCGGATGATGATCTCGTGGGAGAGGCAGGCGGGAGCAAAGCTGGCCCTGTTGCGGGAGGAGAAGGATGGCTGGGAGCCCTACAATCCCCTCCCCCCATGCCCATAGGTCACAGCGACTCCAGTCCACTCCCCAGGGAGCTTGTTCTCTGCCTGGCTCCCACCTCCTTCCCGTTGCTGCGCCTGGTCACTGCTCCTCCACCCAGGCCTTGTCCCTACCAGCCTGCACGCTCCCTGCTAACCCTTGTCCCTTTCTGTCTCCAGGTCCTGCTTGGAGTCCACCTCTTCCAGGCAAGGCCAGCTGGGCAGTGGCAGCAAGCTGTCCCAGACAGGCGAATATTTTGCCTTTTTAAAAAGTAGACTTTAGGGGCCGGCCCAGTGGCACAGCGGTTTAGTTCGCGCTTGGCAGCCCGGGGTTCACGGGTTCGGATCCCGGGTGCCTGCTGACGCACCGCATGTCAGCCATGCTGTGGCGGTGTCCCATATAAAGTAGAGGAAGATGGGCACGGATGTTAGCCCAGGGCCAGTCTTCCTCAGCAAAGAGAGGAGGATTGGCAACGGATGTTAGCTCAGGGCTGATCTTCCCCACAAAAAAAAAATATAAAAAAATAAAAAGTAGATTTTATTTTTAGAGCAGTGTTAGATTCACATTAAAATTGAGTGAAAGGTACAGAGATTTCTCATATACCCTCTGCCCCCACACAGGCGCAGCCTTCCCCACTATCAACATCTCCCACCAGAGTGGGACATTTGTCACAATTGATGAACCTACATCAATAGGTCATAATCCCCCCAAGTCCATAGTGTACATTCCGGTTCGTCTTGGTGTTGTACTTTCTATGGGTTTGGACACGTGTATAATGACACCCATCCACATTACGGTATCACACGGAGTATTCGCACTACCCTACAAATCCCCTTGCACTCTGCCCGTGCATCCCTCCCTCCACTCCTGGCCACCACTGATCCTTTTACTGTCCCCGTAGCTTTGCCTTTTCCAGAATCTCAGAGTTGGACTCATACAGTATGGAGCCTTCTCAGATTGGCTTCTTTCACTTAGTAATATGCATTTAAGGTTCCTCCATGTCTTTTCAGGGCTTGAAGACCATTCCTTTTTCGTGCCAGATAATATGCCATTGACTGCTTATCACCTACTGAGATGGCACTGCTACCACTGGAGGCGGGGCTGAGTCTGAATTCTTGCCACCCCTTGGCTGCTGGCTGTTTTGAGACCTCAATTTTTAAGTCTAGTAGTTTACTGCATATTTAGAGGGGCTGAGTGGGGGGTCTCCAGCACACTCACGGCACATCCTTGAGCGTGTTTCGCAGCTCACGGCCCAGGTTCTGGATGTACAGCCACTGGCCCTCCTGCACCGGCTGCCCCGTGAGGTGCACGTTGTCCACAGTCAGCTGGGCTTCGTCAAACAGCCACTGCACCACGAACACTGGGCCTGGGGGGGGCACTGGGGGCTCAGGGTCCCCGAGGTCCCAGCCAGCTCTGTGGCAGGCTCACAGGCCAGGTGGGCTCTCTCCTCAGGGTGCTGGCCACCAGCCCCCAAAGCCTGTGCCTTCCTTAACACCCACCCTTCCCTGAGGATGTACCTTGTTAGCCCCCGACCTTGGCCTGGCTCCCCAGAAACTCTGCTTTGACCAAACTTTGGTGATGATGTCCCTTTCCATGGGACCCCACAACTCCCCGTCCTAGGCCCTGCAGAAGCAGCACATTCCTAACTGTGGGTGTGGACAGGGTGACCAACTGTCCTGGTGTGCCTGGGACTGAGTGGACTTTCAGTGCTAAGACCAGGAAAGTCCTCGGCACACCAGGATGACTTAGTCACCCTGCTCCTGGGAGGGGCAGTGGTCTCTGGGCCCAGCCTCTGGGGGCTGGACTGCAGGCTGCATTTTCAGGAGGCAGAGGAAGTTTGGACATCCCCCCACTGCTCCTGTGTGCCCCGACCCAAACTGGCCCACTCACAGCGCAGGGTTGGGTAGACTTTGTAGCCAAAGAAGCAGTTCCACTCTTCACCCTCCTTGAACTGGCGCCGACAGCGCTCCGGGACCACCCCATTCCAGTACCTGGGCCACACGCTGCAGGTTAGGCTGCCCCTCGCCTGCCCCACCCCAGCCTCCTCCACCCAGAGACGTCACTCTGCCCAGGCCCTCTGCACAGGATGCTTCGAGCCCCGGCAGGGTCCCAGCATGCGGGATGGGCCCTCCCTCCCAGGGCACCTGATGCCTCGGCGGATGGCCTCCGTGGGCGCACAGGTGATGGTGTCGATGCAGTCTGTGCGGCGGTACTGCTTGTTGTCCAGGAACCAGCCCGAGTCCGCCAGGCCCCGCACCTGGATGGCTGGGTAACCCAGCTCCTCCAGCTGCTCGGCCACACGGTCCACGTTCAGGAGCACCCCAGTGCCCCCCGCGCTGTGGGGAAGGTAGGACGTGAGGCCAGGTGGATGGCTCAGTCCCCAGAGCCGGCCCAGCCCCAAGTCCATGCCTCGAGGAGGGGCAGGGATCCTGACGCATTATGACCTGCCAACACATTCTGTGTTCACGTGCAAGACGCATGGGCCTTTTGGGGCCCTGGAGGCAGAGAAGGGGCTGGTAGAGCCACAGGCTCTGACCCAGAGCTAAGAGGCAGGTCATCCCACTTCCTCCCATCCCTCCTTCCCTTTTTCTCTCTCACTCTCTGCCTCAGTTTCCTTATCTGGAAGTGAAAATGAACCATGTGGTCTCAGGCCCCTTCATCCATCCCACGGATGTCCCCTGGGTCCCTGCAAGCCCACTGGGATACAGTGACCAACCAGTGATCCCCGCCTACTGGGACCCTGGGCCTTGGAAAAGGTGCACTGGTCCACAGCTAACCCCTAATCAACTACATAGGTTGCTGCAGTCCAAGGCTTCCCTCACATCCAACAACCATGGAGTCCAGAAGCATCCTTGATTCAGTGTCCAGCTACACAGCAGTCTGAGGCTGAACTTCTGAGACGCCCCAGTGACACCGGCCCTCCCAGATGCCTGCCCAGCCTGGCAAGGCTAGAGCTCCCTGGGTCTGCCCAGGCTCGGCCCTCTCCCGTCGCTCCCATCTTTACTCCCACCCTAGCCATGTTCCAAGGTCTGCCCCACGGCCCTCCACATGCGTTGCCCGCAGCCCCTGACCAGCCCACCTGCTCCCTGCCAGCAGCAGCACCTTGGCCCCACTCAGCCCTTTGCCCAGGAGCTCTCGTACCACCTCCCGGATGATGAGGGTGCCCATGAAGGCATACTCGTCTGCTTGGAGAAGGAGAGTGGTTACAAATGGGGCCTGGATAGAAGGCAAGGCCTCCACCCCCAGGTTGGAGGGAGGAAGGCTTCTAGCTGGGGGTCTAGAGGGTCTTTGGGGGATGGGCCCTGGCTGGGGTAGACTGGTGGGAGGGGGGTCATGTGCATGAGGCTGTGCTGGGGCCCCTCTCCAGAGAACGCTCAGAAGTGAGGACCCCCACAGGGGCCAGGCCAGCCATGGACAAGCAGACAGTGGGCGCTGGGGGCAGACACCCTGGGACCCACTGTCAAAGGGTTTGAGAGAGTTACAAGGCTGAAAGCCTGCGTTTCCCCAGAAGCCCTGTCATCCTGTCTTGTCTTTTATGGGTTGAGGGGAGAAAGAGGGGGAAAGCAAGAGACTCACCCTTTTCGGACTTGGATGAAGCCCCACTCCAGACATCGCTGGAGCAGTAGGGGATGAAGCTGTGACACCGGGATTGTGTGAGCCTGCCATGCTTGTCTGCTGCCCCAAGGGCTCCAGGAAGGACCACCCTCCCTAGGAAGGACCCCTGAGGAAAGAACACCTCCCCCCAGGAAGGACTCTCCCCCAAGAACCCCCTCAGGAAGGACCTCCCCGAGGAAGGACCCCCGAGGACAGGGTCCCCAGGAAGGACCCCCTTGCTCCCTCTTACACCATGTTGGCGTTCCACCAGTGTGGGTTCTCCTCTGGCTGGGAGGACAGGATCCCTGTGCCTGTGGCAGGGGGGGACAGAGGCAGTGGGCCTTCCTGGCGGGAGCGGGTGTGCAGGGATAGGGGCTACAAGAAGAGGTGGGGATGCGGGGGGACCCCACTTGGCCCCAGCAAGGAGGTGGGTAGTAGTGCCAGCCCGAGCCAAGGCGGCCGTGGAAGCGGGGAATGGTCGGGTTTAGTTACCTCACGAAGTCACCATGGCCAGGATACCTGGCCAGGCTGTGACACCTGGACATGGCCCTGGACCTCCCCCCCCTCCACCGGCTGCTTTGACCTAGGGAGGGCCCGTGTACCCTGTCCAGGAGCAGTCACCGTGAGCTACCTGTGAAGGAAGAATGAAACATAGGAGTAAACGCTCCCTAACCTTAGAAGTTCAGAGAACGGGGGAGGGGGTGCACGCGGTGGGGCCTCTCCGGGGCTCTACGGAGCGAACGAGGGGGAGGCCTTCCAGGACTTCAAATTGTGAGCCCCAGCCGTGGCTGATGCCCCACCCCTTCCGCCTGGTGGAGAGAGCCGGGTCTGCCCCCTGCTGACCTGTGCGAGTGCGCGGCCAGTCTTTGGAGCTCATGAGGCGCCGCATGGTGTCATATCGGGAGTCGCAGTTCTCCCGGTTGAAGCAGTACCAGCCGCCTGCGGGCACAGCTACCAACTCAGGGCCCGCATGCCAGGGGACCCCCACCTGCTCCGCCGCCCCAGCCCCTAGCACGCACCTTCCAGAAAGAGGAGCCACCGCCGACTGCCCTTGGATTCTTTCAGGTAGTAGCTGCAAGGGGGGACGGCGGAGCGGTCTGTGAGCTGGGGCTGCAGGGCCCAGCGCCGGGAAGGAAAGGGTCATTCCACCTGTCGCCAGGCGCGCGGGCCGCACGGGGGCGCCAGCGGCCAGGCCCCCGCAGAGCGCGCCAAGCCCGGCGAGCGGCGGCCAGTCCCGGGAGGTGGCGCTCGCGGGGCGAGGAAGGGCCGCGCGTGGCTTGTGTGGTCCGTGGAAAATCCCCACGGCCCGCCCCGCGCGGGACCCGCTGTAACCTCGGCGCCGGCGGACGGGGGGGTGTCTTCGGGGGGCTCGGGATCCTCCTGGGACGCGCAGTGGCGCTCGGAGAGTGAAAAGTGCCCTCGCTAGAGGAGTATGCGTGGGGCAAGGGCACGGGGACCGGCCAGGCGGGTGTTGAGGGGCCCGAGCGCCATCGAGGCCCAACCTAACGTCCCGTTCCTCCGGGCTGTCGACTTGCTGAGGGCGTGGGCGCCCCCGACCCCTCCCCAACTCCCAGCCTCGCATCCTTCCTTTATTTACTTCGGGGCTGGAGAGGAGTGAATCCTGCACTCCAGGTCCTTCTGTCCCACCTGCGCCCCCTCCCTCTTCCTCCGGCTGGCTGGGATCCCTGGCAGTCCAGGCAGCAGCAGGGAGCAGACCGGCCGAGTCGAACTGGGGTGGGGATGGGGGTGGGGGTACAGCAGGATTCTCCCCGCCCTCTGTCGCCTCCTCCTGCTGGAGCCAGGGCCACTCTCGGACTGCTGTCTCCCCGCCCTGGGACCGAAGGACGCGAGCAGAGAGGCCGGGCACCGTGGCTGAGGGGTCAGTGCCCGTGCCCGGGCTGGCCGTAGACCAGCGCTTCAAGCGCTGCCCCACCCCCCGCCTGGCGAGTCACCGAGCCGGGCCTCCCCATGGCCAGCACCTCCGAGAGCCCGACGGGAGCCCTCTCCTCTGGGGAAGAGAACTGCCACAGCCAGTAGGGAGGGTCCAGCGCAGAGACTTCGTGTGTCCGAAAGGGGACAGGGAGGCGGATGGTGTGAGCGCCGCTGGCGACGAGGCGCCCTGGAGCCTGGTGGTGGCCTCCGGCAAGGGCGCGCCGGTCGGGGCGCGCGGGTGCGGGCCGCACAGGGCGGGGACGGGCCTCCCGGGGCCCTGGCCGGCGCGGGCCTTACCCGGCGGGGCTGCCGTCATTGCAGGTCACCGACGTGTTGAGCAGGAGGTGCAGGCGCAGGTCCTCGTTGAGCTGCTGCGCCGAGCAGGGGTACAGGGACTGCGCCAGGCTCTTGACCTGCGCCATGAAGCTGTCCATGTTGCCCTCCACGGCCGTGAAGTCCAGCGGGAAGCTCTCCACCGGCTGCCCGGCCGCCGGCGCCGCCTCGGCTCGCTGCGGGGGCGGCGGCGGGGGCGCCTGTTGGCCGCGGCGCCGCCAGGTCTTCCTGCCCTCGCCGCCCCCGGCCCAGTGCAGCAGGCCCAGCAGCAGCAGCACGCGCACCCCTCGGCCCATGGCCGCGCCACTCGGGCCCGCGGCCACCTGCGGAGAGCGGCGGCCTTGAGGCGGCGGCGGCGCTGGGGGCGCCGGGCCGGGGGCGCCGGGCCGCGGGGCGCCGGCCGCGCCTGCTCCCTAGCCCCGCTCCCCGCGCTGGGCCCGGCCGAGGAGGCGCGGGCGGCTCGGCGTCGAGGCTCTCGGGGCCGGGCGCCGTCGGCCTGGGCAGCTCGGGTTCCGCGCGCTGCCGGCCGAGGGCAGCGCAGGGTCTGGGTGCGCTGGCTCCGGCCGCGCCAATGAGCGGCGGGGGCCGAGCCTGGGCGTAGTTTGCGGGGGCCGCGGCGGCCCGGGTGCCCGCGCGTTAGATGTGCCGCCGCCGCCGCCGCCCGGGCTCGGCGGAGGGGGAGGGGGCCGCGTTCGCTCTTTTCTTGGCGGAGGCATCGCCTTTTCTTCCCAAACCGCAAGCCTGACGGAGGGGCCTGGACTACCCCGCCGCGGCCGCCGGAGGCGCTCCCGGCCCGGCTCCGTGGGGGGCAGCGCGGCCCGGCGGGCCGGGCGGCTCCATTCACCGCGGCCAGCCCGGCGCCGCCGCCCCCGCCCCCGGGGAGGCTGGGAAGGAGCGGGGCTTTTCCGCGCCGAGGGAACTACGCCCGCCGAGCAGCGGGCCGGCCCGACGGGTTGGGGGCGCAGGGGGAGCGCGCTCACCTGAGCCGCCGGGGTCCCTCTCACCGCCGCTGCCCAGGTCCAGAGCAGCCTGCGCCTCCCAGACGCCGGCCCGCACACCCCACCGCGAACGCGCCCAGAGCCCCGCTCTCACCGCGGCCGGCGCGGGCGGCCCCGCGGCCCCGGCTCCTCGGCGTCGCTCACCCTGCGCCAGCCCGCTGGTACGCCCGGCTCGGCTGCCTCCCCCTCTGGCGCTGGCGCGGAGCCGCCGGGACTTTTATCCAGCGGGGCCCCCGGGATCAAAGCGACGGCGGACACAGGGCTCCGCGCCGAGGGGCCGGCAGCAGCGGCGCCGGGCCTCCCGGAGGAGCGGACAGGTGTGGCGCGAGGCCCTGGCGCCCTCGGCGACCTGCGGGAGGGACTGGGCGCCCCGTCTCGGCGCCATGGGGGAGTCGCCCTAGTCCGGTGCCTGGGTAGACAGATTTTGGGCCGCCGTGGAGGCAGTGGGCCCAGAGGGGGCGCTGCCACTTACCGGCGTCAGTAGGCCTCGGGGTGGGGTCCTGGATCCTCTTCTCGTGCGCCCTGGCTGTGTGCCTGCTGCTGATGGCCTCCCTGCCCCAATCGGAGCGGGGGCGAGGATCCAAGATCTGCCGGCTTGGTCTCCCCTCAGTCAGTGACCTCCACGCAACCCTGTGCATCTGCCCCATCACCTCACCTTCCCAATGCACCTCACTGGGGACAGAATGAGATTCCTTGTCAGAAATCAAAATGAGGGGGCAGGTGTTTGCTTAGGAGGCTTCTCCCCCAGTGGTGGGAAGACAAAAGAAAGAGAAGTGTGTATTCATCCTCCATCTACAGCTTTGTAGACCTTTTCTCATTTCCCCTCCCATGCAGCCCAGTGGATGTCACTACACCCATTTTAAAGACAGGAAACAGGCCTTGCCTTTTGGGACAGGGGTCCAGACCTGGGGCAGGGCTTCCTGAGCCCCCCTCCTAATTCAGGGTAGTGGCGAGGCTGAGTTCCCTGGGAGACACCTGCAGCCCCTTGAGGGGCAGGAGATTAGAGGCTGCCAGGGGCTCTGTGCCCAGGCCTTCACCTCCCTCCCACCTGGGTTGCAGGGCCCCTTTGGCCCTGAGCCCTGTCCTTCTCATCAGTCCCCAGGCTGAGCCACGAGCTTGGGGTTAGAAAGTTACAACACCCACCCTGCACACACACAGCCGGGTCCTCTGGCTGTGCCCCCCCCCAAGATACAGCGGGAGGCCAAACAGGGCCCTCGAAAGCTGCCATGTGAGCATTTGAGGGATTGAGATGCTGTGAGGTAAACCTAGAAGCTTAAGATCAGGCTGAGGTGCCCCGGAGGTCAGCCTGGGCTAGGGTTACTCAACAAAGGAGAGGGCACAGGTCCTCCCCACAGGTACCCACGGGGCAGCTGTGTGCCCATTTTCCTGATAAGGGGAACTGAGACTCAGAGAAGCTAACAGAAGAGCTGAGAATGAGCTCTGAGAAATCTACACCTGCCCCCCTGCCCCATTGTTGGGTCAGCTCAAAGGCCATGCTTGGGACTGGCCAGAGGCAGTAGCTTCAAACACAGGTCCCATCCAGAGGCATTCCCCCCTCACACTGGCTGACCTAGACATTGGGCAAGAACCTGTCCCAGGAGCCCTCTGCCTCTAGGAGCCTGGGATGCCAAGTTCCAGGCAGGAAAATGCTACTTCCAGCTGGATGGCATGACTGCATAGGGCTGTGCTTCACACTGGCCTGGCTCTGAGCCATTTCCTGGTGGGGACATCCTGGGCAAGGCCCATGACCTTTCTCTGTGCCTCTGTTTCCTCTTCTTTAAAGTGGGGCAATGACCACACCTCCATTGGAGGGCTGTTGTGGGATTACGGGAGCCCATGCATGAAAGTGCTCAGCATGGTGCAGCGGGGATGGCAGTTACAATTGCCAAAGAAATTCCAGGACAATGGAAGAGCGTGCATATTATGTTCCCTGGCGTTTGCTGTAATGCGATTTAGCCTGCACACTGAACCAAAACGAGTTCCTGTTCTGGTTTACTCGACAGTACCAGCAGAAGCAAAGCGGGGCTCAAACTTGAGCCTTCCCCCGGACTTCCCTGCCCTGCTGTCTCTGCCTTCCCCGTTCCATCTCCTTTAAAGCTGCTCATACCGTGCCCTTCTCTTGACTCAGACAGACTGGCTGTCCTTGCACACTCCCTGTCCCGAGAGGCCCACTTTCCCCTCTGCACCTCAGACTCCTCCACTCAGAGTTTTCAGCCCCCCAAATCTGGTGAGGTCTCCCAGGGCAGCAGGTTCTTCAAGCTGGGCTTCTGCTTCCAGGTGCCTGCACCCAGCCCAGTGGCCACTGTGGCCCTGACAAGTGGGAGGAGGGGGGACCATGGATTGAACAGCAACAGGTCAGATGCCACCTCATACCCACTAGGATGGCTGTGATCAAAAACATGGAAAATAAGTGCTGGCGAGGATGTGGAGAACATGGAGCCCCCACGCTGCTGGTGGGAGTGTAAAATGGTGCAGCCACCATGGAAAACAGTATGGTGGTTCCTCAATGATTTAAACATAGAATTATCATATGATCCAGCAATTTCGCTCCTAGGTGTATCCTCAAAAGAATTGAAAACAAGTGTTCAAACAAAAGCTTGTACATGAATGTTCATAGCGGCATTCTTCACAGTTGCCAAAATGTGGAAAATCCCAAATGTCCATCAAAGGATGAGTGGATAAACAAAATGTGGTGTATCCATACAATGGAATATTATTCAGCCATAAAAAGGAATGAAGCTTTGTTACCAGCTCCAACATGAATGAACCTTAAAAACATCATGCTAAGTGAAAGAAACCAGACACAAAGGCCACATATTGTATGATCCGTTTATATGAAACGTCCACAACAGTAGGAGCCATAGAGACAGAAGAAAGATCGGTGATTGCCAGAGGACAGGGAGGGATAGGGAGTAACCACTAATGGGTACAGGGTTTCTTTCCGGGGTGATGAAACTGCTCTAAAATTGATTGTGGTGGTGTGGCTGCACAACATCGTAAACATACTAAATGCCATGGAATTGTACACTTTGAAGTGGTCATTTTATATTATGTGAATTTTACCTAAAAGAAACCAAAAGACGAATGGGTCAGACTAACGTTGGTCAGCAGGCTGGGCAAGGGGTACCAGGTAACTGGCGGGTGGGGCTGGGTGAATGAAGTGCCCAGTTGGGAAGGGGGTGGGCTAGTCCAGTCCTGGAAAATCTTCTGAGACGTGGGATGTTCCGTGTCCCCCTTCACTCATTAGACAGGTGTCTACGGGCCCGCACCTTGGGGGATGTAGCAGCGGGGCGGAGCGCCCAATTTCTGCATGCAGGGCCTGGCGCTGCTCCTGCTGGGCCCACAGCTGGGTCTCTGAGCCTCAGGCTCTTCATCTGTAAAGTGGGGATGAGAATAGTACCTGCCTCCCACAGTCGTGGGAGCATGAAATGAGGCAGGATGTGTAGGGGCAGTGAGCACGTGATAAATGGTAGGTTTTACTCCCAGCTAGATTCTGGCTATCCCTCAGGGACCAAGATAGACTGAGGTCCTGGGCGCAAAGGGCTTGTGGAAAGTCTGAAGGGCAGACACTCACGCTTGGGGACGAGGAGCAGGAACAACGTCCCAAATTGCCTTGCTGCAGTGGTCCCACGGACCATGAACACCAGGGACGCTGGACATGGGATCTGCCTTTCTCTGCCCCTTCCCCACTGCCACATCCTGGATGGATTCTGTGTTGTTCTTGCCTCTTGGCTTCCTGGCTCCCATTCAGGTGGGCAGCAGGTGCTTCTGGCTGAGCTTAGATCCCGTGCATGCCCAGCTGCAAGGAAGCCTGGGAAAATGAGAGCTCAGAGGGGGGCTCTGCCTCTTTAGGGCAGCATCCCCAGATCTATGATGAGGGTGCAGGGGCTGGTCCTCTGGGGAGGAAGATGGGGGGAAGGAACCAGGGATCCCAGGTGAGTGCAGAGTTAACCAATGGGAGTTGTGGTCCATTCGTGGACATGTGCCCAATTCTGGGAAAAGCGCATCAGAGACGGGACATTTCAGGAAGCAAGAGCTAAGGCCTGCGTTGGGGCAGGATCAGGGCCCAGGCTGGCAGGTGGGTGCTGGGGGAGAGGGAGGAGGGAGTGGCACAGGGCAGTGAATGGCGCAGGGAGTCCCACTTGGGACCCTGTTCTGGGTCCAACAGACCAATAACCTGGCCAGAGGAGTGGGCCTTCAGAGTCTCAGGCCATCCAGCAGCTCTGGACCCAGTGTCCTCCTGGACATGGGACTGCCCCATGCCACACGGGTGGCTCCCTTCTGGGGCCCCTCGAAAGCCCTGAGCCCAGGGCTTGCACAGCACGGGGGCCGCTCTGTGCTCCAGCTGCTGCCTGCCGTCTGGGGCCCAGCTGTGCCTGGTGGCCTCAGCCGCCCCACCTCGCCCAGCCACCTGGGTGGCTGCTCCGTGCCCCAGCTGCTGGCTTCTGAGGCCCAAGTGGACGGGGAAGTGGCTCCCCCCCAGCGGCTTGCTCCAAGGGGAGGTCCTGCACCCCAGCCAGCCAAGAGCCCATCTCCAGCTCTGAGTGGGAGGAGGGGCCTCAAGGCCAGGCCATGCAATCACAGAGTTTGAACCCCCTTTTGGTTTCCCCAGAGCCCCCCATCCATCAGCAGGAATGCCCTTTGGCCTCATATCCTGGGGCCTTGATGAATTAAGTCCCTCACCTGGAGCTGAATGGTGAGGGGGTGGGGCAGGGTGGAGATGTGGCCCCTGAGTCAGGTCCAGGCCTTTCATGGACAGCTCCTAGGCCTGACACCAGGAGATGTCCTCTCCTGGGAATCAGGTGGCTGTTTCCAGGCCTGATATGAGTAGCCTTGGGGTCCCCTGGCAGAAGGGACCCAGCCCTAGTCCTAGGACTTAGAGCACAGGGGAATCAGAGACCCCTTCACTTCGGGGTGAGAGCTCCCAGGGCTGCAGGTGGAAGCTGAGTCCTAGATGCTCCTGGTCACTCTGCTGTGACCTGCCCCCATGCTGGTGAGCAGAGGACCAGTGTAGGGTTTTCTGGCTCCAGGCTCAACCCCTGGGGGTCTTGGACCCCACTGGTTATTTGGCAGGACCTGCCCGCCTCTCAGCACCCCTGCCGCATCCCGCCCTCCCCATGCGGCCTCACCTGGCTGGTGGGCAGTCCCAGTAAAGGACCCTCCTGAATGCCCGTCTGCAGCTGACCTGGGCTAACTGTGGAGTGTCAGGGTCTGTCTGGGAATGGCCACATTCCAAAGCTGGGGGGAGGAAGGGCACGGGGATGGGAGGGGTTTCCCGCACATCTGTGGAGATGGGGCATCTTGGGGTGTTATGGGAGCGTCCCCAATATGCCAGCATGTGCTCCTCACTGTACAGGTGAGGAGGGCCGGTCAGGGAGGTCAGGCTGCCCAGGCCCCGCAGGGAGGGCCAGAGACAGCTCCTTCTTAGGTCTCCCAGCTGCTGGCTCCACTGCGCCCTGGTGAGCTCCAGGCTGGCTTGTCCCCATCTGTGCAGCCTGCTGTCCACAGTGCCGCTGCAATAGCGGTGCAACCGGGAGGCCCAGCAGGCCATGTGACCTTCGGCCGGCCCTCCCTCCCACCCTGTGATCCGCACGTGGCCTCTAGGGAGGCAGAAACAAACCCTCAGATCTCACCACTGGGGACCTTTCAGCGCCAGCGACATCAAAGGGGGCAGCGGAGCAGCGGGGGCGGCAGATGCTTCTCTTAAAGGGCCACGCCACTTTTTAATTCAAAGCAGATCCTGGGAACAGCTGTCTAGCTGCTGCCTTGGCGGGAGGACGCCGACGAGGGGCAGGAAGGTGGCCGGTCTGCCTTCTCCAGACCCTGCTGTGTTTGCTTCTCAGAACTGGTTAGAGGGCAGGTGGGGCCTGTGCTGAGGGCTTTCTATGTGCCTCCTTGCAGAGCACCATCTCCCTCCACCTGGGAGCCACGTTCCATGCTCCATTTCTCAGAGGAGGACACTCAGTGCTGAGCAAGTGCCTGAGTCGAGGGCGTTGACTATTCTGCCAGCTGGTGTGGTGGCAACTTAGAAACGCGACTCGTTTCGTGAAATCAATGGTGTGTTCTGTCTTGTGCCTGTGAGTTTGTCTTGAGGTTCTTACCTGCCCAGGTGTCTGCTCTGCCGGGAGGCTGCCAACCGAGAACAGACATGGGGGGTGGGGAGAAGGGTCCCTGACAACCACGCATTCACTCACTGGAGCCCTGTCTCAGGCACAAGCACACTGGGACTAGACAGGAGCCTTGTCTTCTGTGGGGAGAGAGGGCAGATGATGGAAAACAGCTGCCCGACAACCTCCGTGACATGATGTCAGGAGGGGAGAGGAAACGAGAAAACCAGGCAGAGAGCGGGGTATGGGATGGGGTCAGGGAGGGTCCCAAGGGGGTAATGGGGGGGACGGGGGGTGGGGGGGGCAGAGCGATGCGAGGGAGCTGAGGAAAGGCTTCAGGAGCAGGCAGCGCCCAGAGACTGTGTGTGGAGGACTGACCAGGCTTCACAGTGGAGAGCCGTGTGGCAGGGCAGCAGGCGGCCACCAGGAGCCTACGTTTTATTCTTTGGTGGTGGGACGTCACTGCCTTATTGATAATACAGATAATCACCAGAAGGATCTACGTTGGAAAGTAGATTTTAAGCTGCTTAAATTGAAAATGAAATTTTACCACAATTATATATATATTTATACACTCTTTTGTGTGTGTGAGGAAGATTGGCCCTGAGCTAACATCTGTGCTGATCTTCCTCTATTTTGTATATGGGACACTGCCACAGCATGGCTTGATGAGTGGTGCGTATGTCCACGCCCAGGATCCGAACCTGTGAACCCTGGGCCACGGAAGCAGAGCATGCAAACTTAAACACTACACCACCGGGCCAGCCCCTATATACATATATTTTCAATGCATTTGACTGGATTGTAAATACAGCATGGGGCAGGGGCTGTGCGTCTCCCAGAGACCCAGCACAGAGTGGGCCCTCAAAAGCGACTTGCTCTGTGACTGAGCCAAGCCTTTTCCCAAGGAGGTGAGGTAATAGGAATGTCGGTTCTCAGTCCAACTGGAAGCTTTTTACCTGTTACATGTGGCCTGAAGTCCGAGTAGAACCACAGGTTGGGACATGGTTTCTTTGGAAAATACAGCCTTGGTCCCATTAACGACGCCCAGGAAAATAACCCCTATGCTGCCCTCCAGCATTCAGGTAAGCTGGGGCCAGCCCCAAGGGGATTCCGTGGAGCCTGGGGCAAGGACTCCAACCTCATTTTCTGGCCGGGCTCAGGGCTTCCCACAGCCCATTGGGGGGGATCAATACCTGTGACATTCTGTATGGCTCACCTGTGCAGGGCCTCCACCTCCCTGGGAATTCAGCACTGTGACCGCTATAGTTTTACAGATGAAGAATAGAGACTCAGGCAGCTGGGAGGGGTCAAAGCTCCGTGGTGCAGGAGGGGAGCCTGGAGCCTGGACCTCCTGCCCTGAGCACTCCCTAGGCTGCCTGGACGCTGTGACATCCTACATCATGTCCAACCAGGGACACTTTTGTTCTGGGTGTACTGTACTGTGGAGAGGAGAAGAGTCAGAGGTGGTCCCAGAGCCAGGTCAGGTGGGCTGCAGGGAAAAGCATAAACAAGGGTATGGTCTGTCACCTGTTGTGTAGGAAGGAAGGAGAAGGAGAATCCACATCTGCCTCCTGAGCATCCTGACGCATGCATTTGCTCATTTTTGCAAAAAGAAACACAGGAAGGCTACCCCAGAATTGAAAGAAGACGGTTGTCTATGGGAGTCAGTGGGGATGGATGAGGAGGGAGTGAGCCTTTTCTGACTATGTCTTATTTTATACTTATAACTTTTGAATCAAATAAATATTTTGCATAATCAGAATATAACGTTAAATCAAAAAGGATGAAAAGACCCTAAAATTCATTAATAAGTGAACCTAACTGTTCAGAAATAAATGAACCTGTACACCAAATTAACATAACTACACAGAAAAAAAAGAATGAATTCAAATAACTTTTTAACACAACACTCTGTGTTTTTTAGTGGGATATATTCTGAGGACAAAAATAACTACAAAGAGATCTTGAAATTTCCTTCATAGGTCTGTGGTTAGTAGCCGGATTGCTGTTGTAATTCCGAAGCTATTTGGAGGGAATTTTGGAACACAGAAAATTAATAAATGTATTGATGTTACTGAAAACAAGCACTCTCACTGTGGAGAAAGGGTATTCAGTTGAACCATGTAGATTTGCCATTTTTTGTAGATCGAAAATGGCTATTTCCTACTATTCAACCAAATACACATATGGAATGAGGGAAGAAGTGGAAGAAGCCTGAGATGTGGTTTGGAGTAGGAGAAATTCATGTGAATTCCACATGCCAGCTCTGCCCCCTGAGGACCTAGGGACGCAGAGGCACCTGGTAGCAATGAGCACGCTCAGCTCCAGACCTTGGTTTCTAAATCCCATTCCTCTCTAAAAGATACTAGGGCATCCTTGAGAAATGACGGATTCAGCACTGGGGCAGGGAACGTCCTGGGCGAGCCCAGGACATCTTGAGGGACAGAAGTGAGGAGGTGCTCAGAGAATAGTGGAAACACGTCAAAAGGACGAGGAAAGATGTCACTGAGAAAGGTGATTGTAGGTTAACTGAGAGGATAGTATCAATGCTAGGTTTCCCCATGCTGTATAACAGTTCAGTGGTTATGCAAGAGAATAGGCTTGCTCTTAGGAAATACACACTGAAGTATTTAATAGCAAAGATGGATAATGTCTCCTCCAACTTACTCTCAAATGGTTCAGAAAACTTTTTTATATATAGCAAGAGGGAGAGAGACAACAAAGCAAATGTGGCACCATGTAAACAACTGGTGAGTCTAAGAGATATACAGAGTTCCGTGTACTGTTCTGGCAACCTTCTTCTAAGTTTGAAATAATGTAAAAATAAAAATTTCCCCAGGGGCTGGCCTTGTGGCCTAGTGGTTAAGTCCGGCAAACTCTGCTTTGGCGGCCCGGGTTCTGGGGTTCAGATCCCAGGCGTGGACCTACACGACTCGTCAAGCCACGCTGTGGCAGTGACCCACATACAAAATAGAGGAAGATTGGCACAGATGTTAGCTCAGGGATAATTTTCCTCAAGCAAAAAAAAGAGGAAGATTGGCAACAGATGTTAGCTCAGAACAAATCTTCCTCAGCAAAGAAAAAACAAAAAACAAAAAACTGTCTCCCCCCAAAAAGGAGCATCGGAGCCAGCTTGAAGGGGGTCTCCCTGGCCAAATCTGGATCAATTTGAGCATCAAAAAGAATAATTGAATGAAAAAAGCATCTATGAATTCATATTAATACTCAAGAACTTTTTTAAAAGGAGAGGAAGCATTTATTGACCAAGCAAATGTCT
This sequence comes from Tapirus indicus, assembly GCA_031878705.1. Classification (NCBI taxonomy): domain Eukaryota; kingdom Metazoa; phylum Chordata; class Mammalia; order Perissodactyla; family Tapiridae; genus Tapirus; species Tapirus indicus. The sequence goes on from CM062932.1 coordinate 59,689,323, forward strand.
ATTAAATGTAGAGGGAATGATAAAATTGGAAAGTAATGATTTTGCAACCGTAAATTTAATGATAGATTCAGGCAAGGACCATCGATTGATGCTAAAACCTTTGGGTAAATGGTTATTGGAAAAAATATCATATTTATGGTCACACATGAGTTATTCACTCTACAAGGAATCCTTGACCACGGGAATCTGGCAGATCCACCTTGACCAAGTGTTCAGACTTCACGTCCCCCTCCTGATGGGCTGTCATCTACACTGCCTCACCACCCCATTTGTTTAACCCCAGGAAAGGATCAGGCAGATCCAGATTGTGGGACATTCTAAACAAAATGGGTCTGGGCTCCTCAAAAATGCAAGCGTCATGAAAAATTAAAACAAACAAATCAAAAGATAGAGGGACTGTTGTAGATTAGAGAAGTGTAAACAGATGCAACAACTAAATGCAATACGATAACTGGACCATTGTGGGACAAAGGAAATTCCAAAGTGGACTGTGTATTAGACAATATCATTGTCTCCATGACTGTATGAGTGTTGGGGGGAGTGACGGGTACAATTAAATAGGAGAAGGTCCTGGTTCTTATGAGGTGCCGCTGAACTATTTGGAGGGAAAGCGCCTGGATATCGAAACTTACTTTCAAATATAAATATACGTGCAAATCTAAATGCAGAAAGAGAAGAATGTGAGATGTTAATAGTTGGTGCACCTGGGTGTTGAAAAGTAGTAGTTTACTGTATTACATGTTCAGCTTGTTTGTAGATTTGCTATTGTTTAAGTGAATTTTTTATTGAGATAATTGTTGAGTCACACACCTCTGGTGTGCTTTGCCCACTTTCCTGCAATGGTAACACTTGGCACAACTATAGCACAGTATCACAGCCAGGAGAGTGACGTGGACACACGTGCACTCAGTTGTGTGTGGACCATGTGGTATACAGCTTGGTGTGTCAAGGTACTGAACAGCTCTATCTCCACGAGGGTCCCTGGTGCTGCCCTCCTACAACCACACCTGCTTCACTCCTTTCCCCAATCCCACCGCCCCTAGGGTCTGGCAATCCTTAATTTGTCCTCCATTTCTAAAATGCAGTCATTTCAATAATGCCATATAAATGGAGTTGCACGGTATCTAGCCTTCAGGGACTGGCTTTTTTTCACTCAGCACACTTCCCTGGAGACTCACCCAGGTGATTGCATCAGTAGTTCATTCCTTTTGGTTGCTAAATAGTCCACATGTGGATGGACCACAGTGTGTCTAACTGCTCACCCTGAAGGACATCTGGGCTCATTCCAGTTTTCGGTTATTACAGATAAAGCTGCTATGAACCTTAAGGTACAGATCTGTCACTTTTTTAAGATATCACATTTGGAAAGAAAAATATGAGCTGCAAAAAGAGGCAGAGCTACAAGAACACCTAGTACAGACTCCCCTTCATCACCTTGCAAACCTCCCAAAGATGACCTTTGACCCCACGGTCATCACCGTGGCCTCTGTTGTGAGCATGTCCTGGAATCTGGGCAGCTCAAAGATGTGCCCAAACTGCCTGTGACAGGGCCCTGAGCGAAGTGCCAAGCTGCAGTGAGGAGTTGAAGGAAGTGCAGTGAGGAAGCAAAGGGAAGCAGCCTCCCAGCAGAGCAAACACAGGGTCCCAACAGGTGGGTTCTAACCTGAGTGTGCACACTCGCCATGGGACACTTGGGGTGTCCTTCCTGCTATGGTGGGGAGCTGGCATGTCCAGCCACCTCAGGTTTTGGCTCTGCCCAAGGGGTAGCCACTTCTGGGCATTTCTTGCCACTGGAGGCTTGTTGAGCTGCACGTCCAGCACGCCCAGGGCCCCACACAGGATCCAGTGCTTGTCTCTGGGCCTTGCTCGTTTTCTCGGGTGCCTCGTGGGGTCTCTGTCTGTCCTGCCTGGTCTTCACCAGGTTTCACCTAGCCAGGCCACTGAGGGGAGGTGGGTCTGCCCCGCCTCTCCCACCTCCCACTCCTGGGGTGCCCCACCTCTGCCAGATGAGAATCACAGCAGGAGAGGAAGGCATGCTTGGGGGGACCATGTGTTTGTTTGCCCCTCCATCAATAGTCAATTCTCTGACAGATGTTTGCCAAGCACCCGCCCTGGCCCTGTGCTCACTCTGCTCTGCCTGCCAGCATGGTGGAGGGCCGGGCACACAGGCCCGCCCTGGGGGAGGGACAGCTAATAAACAAGCAAGCAGGCATGAAAGGCCTGTGCCAGTGCAGGTGAGGCTCCAAGGAAACCCTGCTGGCTGAAGAGGCCAGGCTGGGGGCAACTTGGGGTTCAGGGGCCCTGGCTGCCACAGAACTTTGCATGGGGCCCTGATGGGCTGAACAGTGTGGTGGGGAGCGCTTAACTAGGCAGTGGCCCCCAGAAATGCCCCAAACGTGTCTGCTCTGAGGCCTCGGGTGCGCAACTACACATGGACAGTGAGACTCACTCAAGCAGGTAGGGGTAGACAGGACAAGGTGAAGACAAGGAGAGGGAAGGTCAGCAGATGCTCTTTCTCAGCTAGTGCAGACCTGATAATGGCCGGTATGGGGGCTTGACCAGACCGCCTCCTGGGTGCCCCCCCCTGAAATCTCAGCAGTCCTGTGATGCTCCCTGGCCTCAGGGGAGGGGGCTGATGATGGTGACCAGGCAACGTGTGTGGCTTAGTGAGGCACTGAGGTTGCAGGGCTTGGACGGACAGGTGGGCGGGACCGAGAGCGGGGACTGCGGAGGGGCATCCCTGGAGCTGCAGCGACCTGAGGCTTTCCCCGTGTTCCCACACACACACATGCAGGTGTCCATGAGACAGAGGTGTCAGCTACAGGAAGGCGTGAGCACCCACGGTAGGATGGTAGGATCCCACACGCTCCTCCCTCCGGACCTTCTAGACTTCAACTGTGCGCCAGTGGGCTGGAATCGGGGACAAGTTCTGTCGCAGGCTTTATCTGCTGGTAGAGAGAGATCAGCACTGACTGTAGAAAGCTCTCAGACTTTCACTGAATCTGCGCTTTCTGGCCTGGAGTTTCTTAGGGGCTTCTTGACCTTCATACCACCCCCATAGGGCCCGCAGGCATTCACTCATGAAGGGCGCCTCCGCAGAGGTGCGGGGAGGCAGAGGTGACCACAGGGGACCGGGGGTCGGGCGTTGAGTGGAGGAGGGAGCCCAGGCCTCGGCGCGCTCCCGGCCCGTACGGCCTTCCTCATCCGGCCGTCGGTTCAGCTTGACGGCGCGAGCTGCGACCCGGGGCCACGTGGAGCCTGTCGGCGCGACCGCGGACCGCGGACCGCGAGCCGCGACGGGGAGGGCGCGCGCCAGGGTCCGGGGGCGTGGCCTGAGCGCCTGGGGGCGGACCGGGGAGCACTGGCCCCGCCCCTCAGGCCCCGCCCCCGCGGCCTCGCGGCTGTGCGTCCCGGGTGTTGCCAATAAAGTTGTTTGACGCCGAACCCACGACGGCGGGTCACGTGAGCGGAAGATGGCGGCCCCGGCAGGCGGCGGGGGCTCCGCGGTGTCGGTGCTGGCCCCGAACGGGCGGCGCCACACAGTGAAGGTGACGCCGAGCACCGTGCTGCTGCAGGTGCGGCCGCGGGTGGGCGGCGGGCGGCGGGCGGGCGGCGAGGACGCGGCGCCGGGCCCGGTCCTGCGGTTGGCGCCGAGCGCCGCGGGCGGGGCCTGCGGGGTGGGGCCGGCGGCGGCCAATGAGCGGGCTCCTGGCGCGGCGGGCCCGCCCACCTCCGCGCCGGGGTCCGGGCTCCCAGGGGGCGGGGGGAGGGTCCCAGCTAGGCGGGGGGCGGGCTGGCGGGGTTCGGCACTTCCTGGTCCCCCAGCCGGGTCCGCGGCGTGCCGGAGCTGGCCTTCCAGCGCCCGCGACTTGTGTCCCCATCCCCGGGCGTCCTCCCGGCCCGGCGTCCACTGTGGCTGAGTCTGCCGGCCTCTGTGCCTGGGAACTGGTTTGCTGAGTCATTCGCTGCACTTTCACCGGGGCCTCTGGTTGACCTCGAATCTATGACATTAAAATGCTTCTTGGGCCCTGCTGTGTAGGGAACAGTGCGCATACAAGGTCTGCGGGGAGGAGCCCTCAGAAGGGCTGAGCCGGAGAATAGTGACTCAGTGTGCGTGCAGGGCACAGAAGCGGGGGGCTCCTGTCGGACGCCCCAGGACCCACTTGAGCTGGCTCTCTGTGGAGGGGGCTCTCTGTGGAGCCGGCTCACGGATAGGACGGTGAAGCGCTGCAATGCAGTGGGGCCCAAGTTTGAACTTGATTTTCTGTGAGTGGGGAGGGGCGGGCCCCGAGGGTGTAGGAAGATGTCTGTGGTGATGGGCTGTCCCACAGAGCTGGGTGACAAAGTGGGCCCAGTGAGGACCGGGACAGTGAACGGGATTTGCGAGTGAGGCGCATGGAGCTGTTGAGGGGATGGCCCATCATGTGGCTAGGCTTTGTTCCGCAGGGCCAACCAGCTCTCCAGGAAGAGATGGACTCTCCCCTCGGCTGCCTCAGTGCCACTGAGCCTGCCAGCCAAGGACCAGGCCAGACCCAGTGGCTCCCTGTCTTCTCATCCCACCCCTAGGTTCTGGAGGACACATGCCGGCGGCAGGACTTCAACCCCAGCGAATATGATCTGAAGTGAGTTTGCTTTGGTTGGGCTGTGGGGTCTGTGTCTGTCTCCCCCAACCCAGGGCCCTGCTCAGGGGCTTAAGCCAACAGAAGTTTATTCTCTCACAGTTCTGGAGGCCAGAAGCCCAAAATCAAGGTGTGGGCCGGGCTGTGCTCCCTCCAAGGCGCTGGGAGAAGATCCTTCCTCTTCCAGCTTCTGGGGCTCCAGGCGCTCCGTGCCTTGTGGCTGCATCACTGCACACTCTGCCTCCATCTTCATGTGGCCTTTTACCTGTGTGTTGTGTGTTTTTTACTTTTCTGTCTCTTATAAGGACACTTGTCATTGGATTTAGGGCCCACCTCAATATGGGATGACCTCATGTTGAGATCCTTAACTCAATTACATCTGCAAAGTCCCTATCTCCAAATAAGATCCTATTCACGAGCGCTGGGGGTTAGGCTCTGGATGTATCTTTTTAGGGGCTACTGCAGAGGGTTTTCACGCATTTGGTTGTGTAAGTTCCTGATGGGGCTCTGAGGGCAAGAGAAGGTGGTTATGGAGAAATGGGAAGAAACCTGCAAACTGCTGGTGGATCCGGTGGTCTCACAGCTCCTGGAACTGCATGCGGGTCTCTGTGTGTGGGCATTTTTCCAAAGGGAATGTTTTCACCAGATTCTCGAAGAGTGCAAAACAACAGAAGGGTCAGAACTTGCACTGGTGGGCTGTGGGTTTCTGTCCCACGTGAGGGACTTTTGGCTTCAGTAGCGTGCCTTCACGGTATGGCTGTCCACATCGGGGGCAGAGAGGAGCCTGTTCTTTGGTCCTTGCTCACACTGCCTGGTCTGTGGGGCTCTGCAGAGGAGGTTCTGGGTGGAGATGCCCTTGTGTCATGCTGACTCCCCCACTCCTGCCCGACCACTGAGAATCTCAGGGCCTGTGCTCTGTGCTGGGCCGTCCCCTGGCATCCTGTCACAGAGCTGTGTGCCTTCTCTCTGTTCTCCGTTAACCTGCCTGAAACCTCTGCGTGTTGTATGGTTGGAGCGGGTCAGAATGTTAGAGCTTTTGCACAACAGTATCGATTTTTCTCCTGTCTTCCTTTGATACACCTACGGTGTGATTTGTTTAAAAAGTGCTGCCCTTCTCGAGTATGTGTGACACCCTCCCTTCATCTCTAGGGCTGCCAGCCCACCTGCTCTTGGGTTCTTCTTAGATCTGCTGTCTTGTCTTACACTAGACATTGAAGTTATTGTATGGCAATTTCAAGCTAGTGTTGAAGGTGGATATCAAAATTGTTTCTTTCTCAAGTCTTCCTAACGCCCTGGGCTTTATAAACTGGAACTGCATGATCAGAAAAGCATTGTTTCTAACGGCAACTTGGCACTCGTAGTCAGGTGACTACTTTGTGTACTCAAATCTCACACACATTCTCTCTCCAGCTCTGTAGTTTTTTCCTAAACTTTTATTAAAAGTCAGCTCAGAGTCTGACTCGCGAGCAGCATAAGTAAGTTCTCCTATTCCTTCTCCTGGTGATTCATTCTGGCCATCGTCTGCCTCCTCTGGAATCAAGCCACATGGCGGTGGTGTTCTCAGAAGCTGTGGGCGGGAGCTTTTCACAGACCCCAATGATCTGTGGGGTTAGCCGTGGTGATTCTTGTTCCTGTGGGGTTCCTGGGAGCCAGAGGGGTTGGGAGGAGAGGGACAGGCAGGTTCCGGAGCCGCCTGGCTGCCACCCTCTCTGCCCACGGGTGAGGCAGCGCCCAGGTCTCTGAGTCCCGGCCACCCTTCTCCCTCTCCTCTTCCCAGGAGTGGGTGTCTGACTCCTTGTCGGTCCACAGCCAGCGTGCAATCCTAGCTGGATGTCAGGAGCCGCGCATTATGGTCCCAGCTCTGCCTTTGGGTGGCCTGGCCTACCTGTTGGCAATTTTTTTTTTTTTGGTGAGGAGGACTAGCCCTGAGCTAACATCCATTGCCAATCCTTCTCTTTTTTGCTGAGGAATACTGGCCCTGGGCTAACATCTGTGCCCATGTTCCTCTGCTTTATATGGGACGCCACCACAGCATGACTTGACAAGCGGTATGTCTGTCTACGCCCGAGATCCGAACCTGTGAACCCTGGGCCGCTGAAGTGGAGCTTGTGAACTTAACTGCTACCTCACTTGGCCAGCCCCACTGTTGGCACTTCTCATCTGAGTTTCTCATTTGTGAGGCATGCTGAGCATGACCCTGGCTGTGATTTCCGGGAGGGCAGGCTGACGATAAAGACCAGCCGGCATCTCGGAGACCGTGAGGATTCTCTGCCTGCCCTCTTCTCCTGCCCTTGGTTATTTTCTCTTTTGACTCATCAGGTCTTTTAATTCCCCCCAGTCCTTCCGAGAAACCATGGCCCCTTGGAACCGGGAGCTCTGTGCATGGGGATCAGAGGAGGCTACGGGCCCACCCTGTTGTCTGAGGGCCCACACGGGTCTCTTCCTGACCAGTTGGGAGACTCAAAGCTGCCAGGTCCCTGTGCAGCGGCAATACGTGCAGGACACAGGCAGAGAGACTGCTGGCTGCCCCGGGGTTGGAGGACCTGGCTTTTTGAGCAGGAATGGCGGTCTTAGCCCTTTATCCCTGAATCCCAGCTGCTGTCAGGGCCTGACTCTCTGTGGGGACTTTAGGCCAGGTCATTTCATTTGTGTTTCTCTGGAACCTTTGCCTTCTCTTGCTCGTCTTCGGGGTTGTGGCCCTGCTTCAAAGGATGGCAGGAAGCAGGAGTGATGGGAGCTGGTCATTTTGGCTGGTGGCCAGCAGTGCAGGGAGAGTGGCTGCAGGGGCTGGATGGCCACGGGTGCAGCTCTGGTTGGTGAGGACGGGGCGTTGTTCTGTGGGATCGTTTCTGCGCAGAGTGAGATGCACACCCCTTAGTCGTTTCTGTGTGTGCTTTTATTTTCTGAGTCTGTACTTGGGCTGGTTACTGCTTGACGGTCCGAAGGAGCAGCCCCTCAGTGCGCCCCAGCGGGTAACACGTTTCCGTTTCCTCCCTTCCTGCCTTGCCCTCGTACACTCAAACTGTGTGTCAGTGCTCGCTTTGACTCTCCCTCAGAAGACCCTGTAGTCAGGGACCACTCCTGCCCCTGTAGGCTTGCAGGCTGTGGCTCTCTGTTCTTGTGGCCTTGGGGGCACCGGCTGGAGAATGTCTGCACAGCCGAGGACGTCCCGTGCTGTGTGTCCCGTTCCCAGCAAGGCTGTGCCAGGAGCCAGACGAGCTGGGCTGTTAGGATCTGCAGGCAGCCCGTGGGCCTCGGTCTGTTTTGCAGGTTCCAGAGGAACGTGCTCGACCTCACTCTCCAGTGGAGATTCGCCAACCTGCCCAACAATGCCAAGTTGGAGATGGTGCCCATCTCCCGGAGCCGCGAGGGGCCCGACAAGATGGTAGGTGGCTCTCAGGGAGAGGCCAGCAGGGCTGGCAGCACTGCTGCTTCCGGCTCTTTCATTCAGGCTGTTTGGACAGCAGGATGCTTCAGCAGGCCGAGCAGAGGGAGAGGGCCTGTGGCTGTGGCTGGGGAGTGGGGGCGGTTTCAGAGGGGATGCACGGCAAGGCCTGAGTCCTCGGACCCATCCTGCCTTCCCTGGGTCAGGTCAGAGCCCCTCTTCTGCTTCGATAGCTGATGACTGGAAATGAGACTTTTCCATTCTTCATGCTGAATTTTTTTTTGAGGGGCAGTTGATTATGCTGTGTCCATCCCAGCGTGTCAGCAGCGTTCGCCCAGCCTCATGATTCACAGCCTGACGTTTCTGGTCATAAAATTGCCAAGAACCTTAGAGCCTGCAGAGCTCTGTGAGGCAGCAAGTGCAGCCTCCGTTCTGGGATGAACTCAGCTGTCAGGATTCGCCCCAGCCCTCCTCCCGCAGGTCTCACCTGGACGACAGCCCAAGTCTTCTGACCACGGCCCACTGCCTTCCACCAAATCAGTAACTTGCAGCTTCTAGCGATGAGCGCACGACAGTGGGGTTACTGTGGACGGAAACAATGACCACAGTGACGGCTCCTGTTCCTGTGAGAGCCCGTGTCTGAGCGGAGCCTTTGCGGGTGTGATATTCGCCCAACACCGCAAGGAAGGCGATGTATGGTTGAGCGACAAGGAGGCTTGGACCCTGGGGGTGTTAGTCAGGGGTCAGGCGGCTGGGGATGACCCTGACACTCCTCCTTTTCCATTACGACCGACCGCGGTTCTGAAACTTGCGTGTAGAAGGGAACCTGCCTTCCTTTGGGGGGTCCCTTGGGCTGTGGGGTGATTGGGGGCCTTTGTCGCGCCTTCACACAGAGCAGCTCCTGCTTTGTTTCTGGGTTTTGTGTAATTGGGCAGGGGTAGCCATGACGTAGAGAGTCAGGCGCCAGGCCAGGGCGGGTGGGGCTGAGTGCGGCCCTCGTAGGTATGGGACGTGTGCTCACTCCGGGGCTCTGAGCAAAAATGCTCTAGCGTGTCTGTCACTCGGCAGAGGGCCCAGAGAGGAGTTTCCCTTTTTTGGGTTGTAAACTTGTGTCCTTGTTTAGGGACATAATTATTAAAAACGAACTTATAAAAAGCAATGTGCTCACTTGCAAAAAAAAATTCAGAAAATGCAATATATTAGTTATCTATCATCGTGTAACAAATTACCCCAGAATTTGGCAGCTTAAAATACAACAAACACGTTTGCAGAGTGTGCAGAAGGGCAGCACCTACCCCAGGGGTTGGTCTCCCATGTGCCCAGAAGATCCTGGGAGCCCCGAGGGAGGGCATGTGCTCCTGCATGTGCCCTGAAAATCAGACCTGGGCCAGGATGGGATAGCTTCTTTTCTTCCTGACGCAGTTGCCCGTCTCTCGCCCCCTCAGGTTCGCATCGCTCTGCAGCTGGATGATGGCTCTAGGTTGCAAGATACTTTCTGTTCGGGCCAGACACTCTGGGAGCTTCTCAGCCATTTTGTACAGACCAGGTGAGTGTTGGTGAGCAGGTTCCGGGCTCTGCTCCCACCTGCGGTGCCCGTGCTGCCGTGCTCAGCAGGGCTGGTCCGGAGCCACAGCCCTGAGCTCTGCTTCAGCTCTGCGTCCTGGTAAGAGGAGCAGTTTGAGATGAGGGGCTGCCTGTTCATCAGCTGTACCGGCAGCTACCGATTGTCCTTCTCACTGCGCTTCCTGGCGTGATGGCCAGGCCTCACCTTCGTGGAAGAACAAGCACTTCCGTCCTTGTGGGGAACCTGAGAGGCCCCTGAGGGCTTGGTGAGCAGTGAGGAGAGAAGTCGGGTGCTGGGCTCCTCAGCTGACACATGTTTTAGGTATAAAACTCCGTTATCATGAAAATGGGTTCTGTTTAAAAAGAAAATCTTTTCTTTTTTGCTGAGGAAGACTGGCCCTGAGCTAACTCCATGCCCATCTTCCTCTACTTTATATGGGACGCTGCCACTGCATGGCTGACAAGCAGTGTGTTGGCAGGCGCCCGGGATCTGAACCTGCAAACTCCGGGCTGCCAACCACAAACTAAACCACTGCGCCACCAGGTCAGCCCTTAAAAAGAAAATCTTAATGATAACTGATTATCAGTTTCTATTTGGTGATTAACAGTTTAAACTTTACTCCTGAATGTGTCAAAATGGTAGCTGTTTAAGTTTTGGTCTTTCATTGTCGGATAGAAGTCTTTGTTTTCAAAGTTCTTGACCAACAGAATGAAAGGGATTGTGGGAGGATGTAGTGGTCTCTCTGTGGCTGTGGGCAAGTGGCTTGCCCTCTCTGGGCCTCCCAAGGGAGACGTGAGGATGAGATGAGTTGACGTGTCTCAAATACTGAGAACAAGGCCTCGCCCCGTGGCTTGTCTTCCTGGAAGAGAGGGACTCTGGGCAGGGCTGGCTCTGATCTGACTGGGCGCCACTGCCCCTGCTGTCCCAGCAGCCAGACCCCTGCTCCCCACCTGGGCCGCCCTGATGGAGCTCCTTGTCCCGGCTCTGACGTGCTGGCATGTCCACATTCCCAGTCCTGTCTACCAAGTGGCTGCAGGGGCTGCTGTGCCAGGACGGGGTGGTCCCTCCCTGCTCCTACGAGCCTGGGCCCCGGTGGCCAGGGCTGCCTCCTCTCCAGCCAGCCTCTGCTTCCTACCTGGACGCTCCCCTGAGAACTTTGTGACCTCCCACCTAGGTGGCCTTCAGTAGTGCCCCTGAAATAAGCACCTGGGTCCCCCCCCCACTGTGGTGCTCTCAGCACCTGTCATCTGACCCGGTCCTCCTGTCAGCTGGGTGAGGTCGGGCTGCTGTTACCCTTATTGTCAGAAGAAGGAATGGAGACCCAGAGGCGGAGGGGAGCTCCTCAAACCCTGGGCCCGGGACACTGGCTCCTGCCTTTTTAGCTGCCACCCTGCGCTGCTGAGATGATGGGGCCTCTGTGTGTTTTTCCTTCGTTTTTTTGATGCTGGTGGGGCCAGGGCTGCCTCAGGGAACCAGGTCCTGGTCTCTTAGAGCTGGTGTTCTCGTTCAGGGGGCGGAGCTAACGGGCGGGTATACAGAGCTATAAGAAGATTTTACAAAGAAGGGAAGACACCTTGGGAGATGGTGGAGCAACAGTTTCCGGGTGGTAGTGGAGGTCTTGGGAAAGCCAGCTGCACCAGGATCTGGGAAGGGGACAGCAAGTGCAAACGCTCTGGGGCAGAAACAAGGAGCAGGAGGAACATGTGGCACACAGCGTGCAATTCTTCTTCCTCCCAAAAGGCAACTAAAATGACAGTAAAGGACACAAAGGCACAGCCTAGAGGACAGAGTGAGCAGGAGGAGGTCAGGCAGCACCAGGATGAGGGTGGGAGGGTGATGGAGGGGCGGGGTGGGGGGCAGGTGCTAGATAAGATGTGAGAAGCCGTCGGTCCTAGATTTCCTCCTGCCCCGAGCTGCTGGTGCTGGGGGTGGTTTTCTGGGGAGGGTGAGCCTTGGGGCTCTCTGGACTGGGGGCGCCTGCATGGTCGAGGCTATGAGTGCTGCCCCAAGAATGGGGGTTTAGGTGAGTGTGAGCCCCCAACATGGCTCCCAGAACTCTGGCAGCTCCCTATGTGGGGGCATGAGTGGCTCCCCGGATCACCCCCTGGGTACGAGAGCTAGCTGCAGTACACTGGAGCCCCGGCTGTAAGGGTGAGTGGGCAGTCAGGTGTGCCCAGACGTCTGAGCAAGTCTGACGGGAGAGGCCGGTGCAGACAGACAGGAGGACAGCGTGTGTTCGTGTTCTCAGAGGACTGAGAAGCTGTGGGAACGGGAGCTGGGGCGTTCGGAGGTGAGGAGGAGCCCTCAGAAGCCGATCGGGGAGCCACAGTGGAAGGGGCATCATGCAGCCGCAGCTGTGGTTCACGTGGCCACGCGCCCGGGCGCACACGACAAGCTTGATCATCTGGGGCGGCTGCCCTGGAGCAGTCTGCCGTGCTGCTCACGCGTCTGAGGGTCGGCGGGTCTGGCTCGTCTGTGGCCTGCCTGGGTGCGTTCTTCTCGTGGTGGCGGCAGATGCCCGAGAGCGTGTGGGGCCACCTGAGGCCTGGGAGCTGACACTTGGAACCGGGGGCACAGGGTACCTGCCGTCCTGGCCCTGGCCGAGGCGTGGGGAGAAGCCGCGGAGCCAGGCGGGCGAGTACAAGGATGGAACAGAGAGAAGTGAATCCGGGTGGCCCAGGCCGCTGGCTCCTGCTGGTGTGTCTCTAGAAAGAGAACAGAGAAGTGGGAGGACGTGGGTGAAAGTGCAGTGGAAAATGGTCCCAGAACTGAAGGATGTGTGTTTCCAGATGGATGGGCCTCCCGGTGCCTGGCCCGGCGGGGGCCTCACCAGGAGCTGGGGGTGAGGAGATGGTTCTGCTCTTGACCACTGGCCCGCATAAAGGCCTTGGGCACCTGGCAGCACCACCGGGAAGGCGGCCGACCAGTGTCTTTGAAATACTGTAGGAGAATCATTTGTTCTAGAATTTTCTCATTTTGCCTAAGTGTAATTGGGTGGGGAGGATGGAACAAAGCCATTCTTAGACGCAAAAGGCACACGTTTACCCCACGTGCTCTCTCTGAGGAAGTTGCTGAGACCGCTCCCCCAAAGGGCGGGCGGGATCCACCTGGAAGGGGGCAGACGTGGGTGTGGGAGCAGGACTCCGCCTGAGGGAGTGGGCTGGGCTGGATGGTGGGGTGTGAGCCACCTGGCTCCTTGGGAGCGGCCCTCGCCTGCAGTGGGCCTCCCTGTGGCAGCAGGAGCGCCTTTGAGCCTGAAGTCACAGCTCTGTCAGTTTGGGTTGGTTTTTGTTGTTCTGGCATGGGGAGCGTGGTGGCAGGCCTGTGTTTGTACCAGCCCCGTCTTGGTCAGGCCTGATCAGATGACCTAGGAAGAAGGGGCTTTAGATACCTGGCTCGCCCCCAATGCGGCACCTTGTGGGAGCTGGCCCAGGTGGGTAGACAGCCCATGCTGTGGGGACAACGTGCCTTGTGGCTGGTGAAGAATGTCTGTAAATCCAGCGGCAGCAACACCTCTGCCCTTCCTAGCATCTCTGCTGGCTCATCTAGGGTGCTGGCCTTAGAGCGAGACCCCTGTGGTCCTCCCCAAGCACCGTCCTGCTAGGCTGAGGTGGCGTCTGGCAGGGCCGGGCAGGCGGCCACCCAGGAAACTCGACGCGATGCCCGGCCTTGCCTGGCGTCTGGTGGCCCTGCCTGGGTCTGGGGCGTGGGAGCTGGTCCGGGGGCACGGGTCCTCAGGAGGCCCCTGGCTCAGCTCCCTCAGAGACATTTGGAACTTGAGTGAGGTCTGTTGTGGGGAGCGGTGGACTCTTGCTGAGGGTGCATGAGGGGCCAGCTCCTCAATGCGCCGGAATGTCCCCTGGTCTGCCGTCCTCGGACAGAGAACTCTGTTAATTGGCCAGGAAGGTCTGGAAGCGATTGCGGCCACCCCTCCCCTCAGCGTGTTTACAGGCCTGTCCCTCAGATCCCCACACGAGGGAATCTGATCCCTCTGGAGGAGCTGCACATCAAAGCCAGGGTCCTGTTTGATGTCCAGGGGCCTCCGAGGGCATGGAGGCGAGCAGGCCTTCCTGGGGTGCTGCTTGCTCTGTCCCTGTTTGTCGTTTGCGGTCCCCACGCTGGCATCAGGTGCCCTGGGGAAGAATTGCGAGAGAAGATGCCTGGCTGGAGCCCCTGAGAGCGCAGAGAGCACTCTGCTGACCGCTCGGTGGGTGTCAGGCAGTTGCTGTCTGCCGCAGCTGGCCCCGCGCTCATTTGCTGGAGTGTCTTCGTTGCCTGAGGCTCCCTCGCCTCTCCTCTGTCGTGGCTTCAGTAAGGAGAGCATGTGGGCCTGGCCGGAGCTGTTGCTCCTGCATGTTTGGGGTCTTGTCTGTCTTCGTGAGGCCTGGGGTCACCAGGTCTCAGTGGGCTGGGGCACCCCTGGCCCCACTGTGCGAGAGGTTGCACCCTCCGTGCTGGCCCCCGCGTTGCTCTGGTTGAGGCCAGAGTTCTTCTCTGGGGAGCAGCTTCACCATAGGCATGGGCTCACAGAGCTCTGGATGAGCTCCATGGAGGCTGTCAGCCGGCAGGCCTCCTACCTTTCTGTGGGGACCCTGGGAGGTGACAAGGCCAGTGGTGCCAGGGCCCCGGGCAGGGGCAGGGCCGCACTTCCTCTAGGGGCCCCACAGCTGGCTCTGGATTGTGGGTCTCAGCCCTGGGGAACATGCAAAAGTAAAAACATGCTGAACCCAGAGGACGAGTCATGGGTCTTGGGGATGGGCCCAGGCAGCTGTGTGTTCAGAGTGTATAGTCGGGGGCCCTGCTGCCTCTGGCCGCCAGCTCAGCTCCTGTGTCTTCCCGTCCCAACCATGTCCCAACTGGGTCTGTGTGTCTGAGCCATGAGGCCTGGCAGGTGGCGCTGTGCTGCCTGAGGTTCCTCCAGGCTTCCTGCTTGGCTGACCCAGCCCCTTGATTTGCCCTGTCTGGAGGGGAGGGACGGGCCTGGGGTGCGCCAGGTGCCGTCTGGGATGGGCTTCTATTTGGGGCGCTAGTTTTATGATTATGTGTCAGGAGATACGGAAATGAGCTTCCGCTTGGCTGTCTCGGGCCTGCCATGAGCAGTTAAATGCTCCGAAGCCAGGACTTGGCCACCTTGCACCTGTAACCTTGATGGTCAGTAAAGGGCCGGGTAGCGGGAGTTGTGTCGGGTATTTCACGGACGTGGGCGAGCGTGTATGTGCGTGTCTGGGTGTGCACCTGCACATCCTCCGTTCTTCATGCCCATCAGCTGTGCCTCCTGGGGGCTGCTCTCTCCCATCTTGGGGTCTGGTTTACAGGGGAGAGGACGTTGGTGGCCAGGCCCAGTGTGTGGTGACTGGGTGACCATGTTGAGGGGTGGGGCACTTGGTGCGTTTGCTGTCTCCTGGATGATGGAGGGAAGTCTGTGTGGAGTGTCCGTGCTGTTTCCTGCCCGTTTGCCCCTATACTGTCCTCACACCCAGCCTGTGTGTGATGGAGTGGCCCGAGGTACTGACTGCCCGGGTGTGCCAGTATCCGCGCCCTGCCATGGCCTTCAGTTTCCCTATTTTTGTGTTTGGGTGACAGTAATTTCAGTGGCCATCAAGAGCCCTCTGTAAGCCTTGCCCTGTCCTACTCGACCATGTGGACATCTGGATGCGTTTCAGGAGGAGGCTTCACTGTCATCCTCCTGCATCACGGCCAGAGGTCACACAGCGTCTCAGGGCCTGGCTCCGCCCTGGGGCAGGCGGTAGGCCAGAATCCCAACGTGCAGCTCGTTCTGGCCCTTCAGGAATACCACTGCCCTGTTGGTCCCGGTGTTGCCCCGCAGGGTCTGGGTGGAGGGGACGGCACAGAGCGCTCGTAGCCTTGGGGGCCTGGGCCTCTCTCCAGTCCACTTAATGGATTCTTGCCCTGAGCTGCTCATGGTGCCTCAGGGGTCAGCGACCCTCTAGGAGGACAGCTTCTGATAAAAGCCCAGATCACAGGTCCCCAGGACACTCATTCTCATCGCTGACCCAGGGCACAGTTGACAGTGTCCTTTGGCTCATCCCCTGCCCTGCCCGTGTCGTCCCCACACTCAGAGCCTCGAGGCTGGAGGCAGGTGGGAGACAGCCCCAGACCAGCTGCTGATGGCCCGGGCCCTTTGGCCGGCAGCTGCTGCCCAGCGGTTGGCTGCCTCCTCTGGTGGCTGTGGGGCTGCCAGGGTGGGCCTGGGACGCTGTCCTGGGCAGGGCCTCCATGGTGCCTTCCTGAGGGCACCAGGTGTCCTCTCATGCCAGTGGCCAGCCTGTGGTGTTTTCTCTCCTCTCCTTGCAGGGAGTGTCTGGAGCAACCGTGTGAGGCGAGCCCGGTCTGTGTGTACATGAGGGATGAGGTAGGTGAGCTGCCTGGCCCCACCTGCCTGGCCTGCGTCCCACTGCTTGCTCCCAAGTCGCCACACGGGCCCAGCCCCACTTTCCAACCTGGAAAATTCACTCTCCCTCAGACCCGCCTTCAAAGCAGCGGCTGGGGAGACAGCTCTGAAAGCGTGATGTGTTTCATGGAAGGAGAGCAGAGCGCCGGCTCTGCGGGAGCTGACCACGGGCCGCCCGGGCTGCTCCCGGAGCCTCCCTCAACGCCCTGTTTGTTTTCTCAGCTTCTCTCAAAGCCCAAGAGTCACAAAAGTGGTTTCGTTTTAATAAATATTTGCTTTGCTCTGTGTTTTGATCTTTTTCAAAACCGAGTGCAGCATGGTGCAGGCTCAGTCTGGCACCGAGGCCCTGCCTGTCCCCACCCGTCTGCCCGTGACGGAGGACCCTCCTGGCGCTCAGTCCCCTGGCTCACAGGAGCTTTTTGTTTTGACCCTGGCAGAGCTCCCTTTCCTGGCCTGGGGTGGCCACTGTGCCCGAGGGGCCCCGGGAGGGCCCTGGTGTGGACATACTCACCTAGTTATCCCAGTTTGAGGTTCTCCGACCCAGGGCTGTGAGGGGCGGGACCTGGGGGGATGCATCCTTCCCTGGAGGAGATGGACCACTGGGCCTTAGGCACCTGGGCCTGGACCAGGGCCATCATGATCAGTCTGGCCCTCAGATGACTGGTGAGCTGGTCAGATGTGGCTAACTCAGGCCTGAGCCCTACCTGCCGGGCCTCGGTTGGGGCGGGGTGCGGGACAGATGCAGACCAGTGAGCACGTGTTCGAGTGCAGCTCAGGTAGGGTGTGGGAGTCTGGAGCCAGACCTCCCAGGAGCCAGCGCTGGGCTGGGGCCGGCTGGGGGACCCTTTGGGCCAGGGATGTTAGTGCCCAAGCTGGGGAAGGCGGCATGAGGTGGGCTTTGTGAGTGGGCAGAGCCTGTGGTGCCTCTCCCCAGGTCAGGTGGGGGAGCTTTGTCGCCTGTCCTGTTCCCTCCTCGCAGGTGACCGGCAGAGCTGCCTTGCAGGGCACGACGCTGCAGTCGCTGGGCCTCACCGGGGGCAGCGCCATCATCAGGTGGGGACCTCTGAGTCTTGTTTAGTGGAAGAAATGGGGTCTCAAAGGAAAGGAAACAAGAAACATTGAAAAGGAGGAGAAAACATGCCCCTGTAGTCCTCGCCCCTCGATCTGAGGCTGCAGCCTAATGGCTTGTCCTGCCTGCGGGCCTGGGGACTTGGCACTGTGGGGTGAAGCGGGATGGGAAGGGGGCCATGGAGTGCTTAAGAGGTCAAGACGCTGGGGCTGTGAGGCCCAGGAGCAGGGACAGGCTGTGTGTGTGGAGTTTCACATGCTTTCCGGGCCTCCCCCTCAGGTTTGCCATGAAGCGACGAGACTCTGCTGGCAAGCAGGAGCCTGGGGTCTCCAGGAGCAAAAGCCCAGGAAGCCCGGCTCCTTCTACATTGGCCGAGCAGGCAGCTGGCAGCCCTCTGCTTCCGTTGAGCTCAGCAGGGCTCAGCCAGGGCGACGGGAGCCGTCAGGATGAGGCGGGCGCCTCGGGGGCTGGCCACGTGGATGGCCTGGGCCCAAAGCCAGTGGACGCTCAGGCGAAGCAGATCGCAAAGGAATCTGCACCTGCCCCCTTCATTCCTTTCTCAGGGGGGGGACAGCGACTGGGGGGCCCCTCCGGGTCTTCGAGGTCTCTGATGTCACCTTCAGCCAAGTTGCCAAAGTCCTTCTCTAGCCCCGGAGGCCCCTCCAAGCCAAAGAAGTCGAGGCCCGGCCAGGAGCCCCAGGCGGAGCTGGAGCCGGTAAGGGGCGAGCTGGGTGCTGGGGGGTCCTTTCTCCTGACTGTACCTGACCTCTTGGCTGGTCAGCCTGGAAGGGCGCCAGGGTCTCTGGGTGCGTTTTCGTCTTCTTAGGGAAGTGATTTTTTTGGTTTTGTTTGGTCTGAAATCCACTTCGTTGAGACACCGTTTTAGATGTACGGTTTGGTGGGCTTTGATAAACTCATGTGCCCCGTGACCGTGGTCACAGCCAAGAGAGCCTGCCTTCTGGTGGCCCTCTGTGTCGGTGTGGGGCCTGGAGCAGTCCTGTCCCGGGGGCTGCCTCGGAGCCGTCCGCCTCCACCCTCTGCCTGGGCCGGTGGTTTTGACTGGCTTGTGACGCGGATGTGGCTTTGGCATGTTGACTCCTGAGCCGAGCGACCCCCACGGCTCATCAGCTGTCTTCCCCGCTAGCCAGCGGGTGAGCAGGGTGTGCAGAGCGATTTAGTCGTGCCCTCGACCAAGCAGGAGGGAGGTGGTGAGTTTGCTCCCTCCTCACAAGCTTGAACGGGTGGGGCGCTGGGTGTCTCTGGGAGGGACTTCCTTGGTGTGGAACTTGCCGCGGCTGCTTTGACGGGGCTGGGAGGAGGGAGTGCAGCTCACTGACGGAGTGAAGTGGCGAGTGAATGGCCCTAGCACGCCGCCAGCGTGTCGTCTTCCTTCTGTGATGGGCTTTATTGAGGTACAATTTACTGCATAAACCCACCCACCGGCAGTGCCACGTTGGGCAAGTTTTGCAAATAGCATGTTGTCGCGTGATGGCCTGGTCCATCTTTGAGTGCCTCTGACTCGAGCTGTCACCTCGGCCCGCTTGTCCCTGAATCTCACACCCTGCCCCCACAGCGACGCCCACTCCCGTCCACTTCTCTGACCACACACCGACCTGAGGGGTGGAAGGGGCCCTGCGTTTTGGATCAGGCTCAGCAGGCAGGAACGGGTTGGGGTGTGGCCCCCAGAGCATGGGGACCCCTAGGCGTGCGGCGGGCAGCCTCTTGGCATCACACCCTGCCGTCCGATGGCGCCAGCCCCTGAGGCCATCTCTGGTCCTTTTCTGGGTGAGGCTGGCCTCACCTGGGCCCGCCCTGGTTGGCTGCAGGCATGTCGGAGCTCCTGAGAGGGAGGACAGGTGTGGGCTGCCCATCGGGTCGGTTCTCATGCTGGGTCCTGGTGGGAAACATTTTGTTCAGGGGGCTACTGGGCCTGTGTCCAGTTGGGATTTCTTGGGTCACACGGCAGAGTTCTTGCTGGCATCTTTGGGAGGCTGCGGCACGGATGGTGTCAGCCTGGGTGCCACACTCGTGGGTCCTTCTGTGTGACTTCTCCCTCAGTAGTGCTCACAGACCTGTCTGTCTGTTATCAGTAAAGGCGTGTGATAGATTCGCCAGGTGTCTTGGGCTCCTGGACCGCCCCAGGCTACTCCCTTGTTGTGGTTCCTGAGAAGGCTCCGGGTCGTCCACCCAGACAGGGTCTTTCCCTCCAGCCAGCACGTCTCTTGAAGTGTTAGGAACACCATTAAAGAAACCTGACAGTGGGACTGGCCTGGGTTTCTAGCCTGGGCTGCACGTTGTCACGTGTGGAGTCCCCTGAAGCTGCACAGCTGTGGTAGGTGTCACCCTGAGACACCTGAGGCCCCAGGTTCTCCACCTTCTGTCCCTTTCCTGGCCACAAAGTGGCTCCCTCCCACCTGTGTTGTATGCTTATACTCAAGATCCACTTGAGATATTCTGTGATAAAAAGGGTTCCACTGCTGAGAAAAATTCCTTTTCACAAATCACCTTTCCAGATGATGGAGAGCCATTGGAGGACTCTTGAGAGAAGTGACCCAAAAAGTTTCTTAGAACCATCCCACGGTGGAGGGGAGCTTGTCGCAGTGAGGACAGGTCTTGACCCAGGCCTGGGAATGCTGCTGGCTTTTACACTGGGCAGCCTTGCTCGTGTCCTGTATTAGTTGAAGTAGCTTCTTAGTTTCCGTTGAGGTCTCTAAAGACAATGTCAGCTTTCTTTTCCTCTATGTCCTTCTCTCAGTTTTCTTTTTCTTGTATTGTGATTGCGTCTCCAGTATTTGTTGAATAGTAGTAGTTTTAGTGAACATCCTTGTCCTGACTTTGACCTTAAAGGGAATAATCTGTAGTTGATCTGTGAAGGACGATGTGTGCTGTGAAAAGCCTGTATGACGTTAAGAGACTTTCTATTCCTAATTTCTGAGACCTTTTTTTATCGTAAGTGGGTGTGGAGCTTTGTAAACTACTTCTGCGAGATGATTGTATGCCTTCTTTCTCCTTCAGATCATTCACGGTGGGGTTATGGGTAGATTTCCCTCGTAAGCTGTCCTTGCATTCCAGCGATCAATCCAGTTTCAGTGACGCGTTTCCTTTCTAGCTCCACTGTTAGTCGTGGTTAACTCTACCTCAGTTCAGAGTTTCGCATCCATGTTTGTAGTGAGACAGACTGCAGAGGCCGTGCTGCCGAAAGTGGGTTTCTCTCATCCTGTCTCTCTGGAGCCCCCTCTCTTGCCTCCAGGTCACACACCTGGGGAGGTTGGAGGGGCACCTGTGCTGGGGCGGTGGGGGAAGCTCAGCCGTGGAACAGAGCCTGGGTCCCTGCAGAGGGTCAGTGGCTGGGGTTCACTCCTGCTCCCTGAACCACCCTTGATGTGTCTTTGCTGAGTGAACAGGGAAGGGGAGGGGGGACCGAGTCAATCCCGAGTCCCATGAACGTCCATCCTGGGGAGGTGGTGGCAGTGGTACCCCTGCCCTTTGGGGACCCCACTGGCTTCTACACTGATGTTTGGGCCACATTGGAAACCAGTATGCAGCCCCCAGTCTCATGGCCTTTGTCACCTGGGTCCAGAATCAGCAGCCGAAAGCAGACCCATGTGGTTGAGGTGAGCTGATGCTGGGGGCCTGACTCCCTCTGGGCTTGCCCTTCCTAGGCGCCCCTGGGTTTGGAGGCTGGGCCCTGGGGCTGGGGCTGGCTGTCTCCTCCCACCCTAGAGGCGCAGGGGTGCGTGGAGTGGGGCTGCTGGGCTCCTAGCTCCCCCGACCCAGGCAGGCCCTGGTTCTCTGTGTCTCTTGGGAGCCTGCTGATGGCCCTGTGGGTGTGCAGGGGTGGCCTGGGCTTGTGCTTGCCCAGTAGGTGGTTGCTGTCCAGGCACAGAATCCCAGTGCAACCCCGAGTGCTGACCCTGGGGCCCCAGGCAGGAGGGGTCCCGGGGAGGGTCCGCCTGGCCGCCAGCAGTGTGTGCCTTTGATCTGGGAGTCCCAGCAGCTGGTTGATTGTGGAGCGTCCCCCACCCGCCCGCCCGCCTGCCCCGCGCCTCCTGTCACTAACAGCCGCACACCCAGAGGGCCGCCAGCCACATGGTGTCTGTTTTGTGTCCCTTTTCAGTCCTGGGGGAGGGGAGAAGGGAACAAAACAGAACTTTGGGGGAACTTCAAAGGCACACTTCAGTATCAAAAAGAGGTTCCAAGTCTCCCAGTAGTCTTTTGCCTGCGTGTGGTTTTTAGATTTAAATAAAGAGTCAGAAGAGACGGGATAAAATATAGGCAGGTCCTTTGCTCAGGCCCGGGATGGTTTACAGACCCGGGCGGCTCCTGCCTTTGATGTCAGAACATTAATTATTAGAAGGTAGTTTTACTGGCCATCAGAACCGGGTGCAGGGAGAGGCTGGGGCTGCCCGGCGGCCCCTGGCCTGTCCTTTGAAGTCCTTCTGCCGGCCCGGGAGGCCGCCCCGCAGCTCTGTGCGCGGCCAGGCCTCAATCCCAGCAGGCGCCCCCCACGCAGCTGGCATGGGGGTCTGATCAAAGGCCCTGATCCCCTGGGCAGGGCGGGCAGCTGACAGCGGTCTCCCCTGCCTGCCCCACACCTTCCAGGGGGTGGTCTTGCCCCTCCAGAGATGGGAAGCTGGGGACTTTCTCGGTGCCCTGCACGCCTGTCTCACAGCAGCCGTCAGCCTCGCCTCTGGCTGTCCCTGCTCCCCGGTTTATGAGCCGGGCCAGGGCCTAGGGGCCAGAGTGGACCGAGCGTGGTGCCCCTTGCTGCTCTGCCACCCTTTTCCTCTTGGCCCAAGGCACCTGCTCATGATGTCCCCAACTTGCGTGCCCAGGGCGTGGTGCGAGCCTGTCCCTGCTGTGCCCAGTCAGTGTTGGTGGACGTCCCCTGTGCTCCGGCAACAGCCCAGGGGCCCAGCTGTTCCGAGAGATGCAGCCGCGGCCTCCAGCCATCTCTGTCCTGCTGTCTCAGCCATGACTGGACTTGGGGGAGAGACAGGTGCCCAGCCTGCGAGCCAGAGGGTAGAATGGGTGTGCAGGGTGCCCCGACCCCCAGAGCACCCCTGCAACCTCAGAGCTGCCCAGGCGGGGCCAGGCAGCTGCCTCTGGGGGTGCCTGGGGGACTGGTTTGTAGGGCCCCAGCCTGATTGGGCCCGAGGGGCTATCTGCCGATTGTTGCTGGCCCTTTGGTCTGTGTGGGTGTCCACTTCTCCGAGGCTTGCTGACCTCGGCCTGTGCAGTCCCCGGGCTCCCCAGGGGCAGGTGCCTGGCTGTGGATGAGGAGACCCTGCACCACACTCTGCATGTATTTACTTCGGTACTTTGGGGGTTCATATGCCTTACCCGCAGCCATACACGCCTGGCCACCCACGGGTGCGTGGGAGTTGCTCAGCTTTAAAATGTGCCAGTGTTGCTGCCATGGCCCAGCGTTTAGCTACCCTGATCTCTTCTTTTTAAAGAACTCTCATTTCTTCTGCTTGGAAGGGTGGGCAGAGCCAGGAGTGGATGTTGGTCCCCAGCCTGGGTAAGGCGGTGTCTTTGCCTGGTGCTGGCTGGTGGGTGAGGGGACCTGCCGAGGTCCCCCTGCGTCGCCGCATCTCTGCGAGCTTCGTGACCAGGGCCTTGGGTGTTCAGAGGAGTTCCCGCGTGCAGCCTTGCCCGAACAGGACTGGCCTCACGATGTGACACAGCCCTCCCTGCTTGCCTAGAGGCCTTTGATGGTGTCCACGTGCTCCGCTGCTCCCTCCAGAGGGCGGCTGGCTCTGTGAGTAACTTGGGAGGTTTGGCCTGTGTCCCTTGAGCACTGATTCATTGAAGCTCCAAGCCTCAAGGGGAAACGCTTCGCATTCCCTCTTACCCAAAACCATTGTCAGAGGACAGTCTGGGCTGAGAGCGAGGTGGGAGAGAGGGGAAGAGGGGAGGGAGAAAAACAAGAACCCTCACAGGGAAACTGGAAAATCTGGGGTTGAGGTCCCCTCCAAATAGTTTTTATATTTTTTCTCCATGTGTCATCACGTCCTGGAAAATTACTGTCAAGAAAAGGAAACCTCAGCGGGCAGCGAGGCCACCTCTGACATGAGGGTGCCCCTGTGTGCCCAGATGGATGCTCAGCCACTCGTGCAGCGGCTGACATGTCCACCCGACTGTCCAGGGATGCACTGGGTCCACATCTCGGCCCAGCACCCGGTCCCCTGTCCCCTCTGTGCCCGGCCTCTGGCTGTGCCTGCTGGCCGCAGTGAGCCTGGCGTGGGGCCGAGGGTGGGCAGTGCCTTCAAGCCTTCTTCCCCTTGGGTTTTCCTCGCAGGGCCCATCGCAGTGTGGCAGGGGCTCTTTCTGAAGGCAGCAGTGGTGGCTGGTCACCAAGTTCCCACCTCTAAATGGCCTGGGTGTCAGTCCAGCATCTGTCCAGCTTTGGGCTGTCACCCAGGGCCTGCAGAGGGTGCTCCTGTCCCTCTGCCTCTCAGAGGGTCTTGTCCCTCCTATGTACCTCCCGGGCCCCTGGCAAGTGTCCAGTTCACAGACTGCCTCCTTCCTTGCTGATTTTCTGGATGTTCTCTTGGCTGTAAGACCCTTGGTGGAGGCTGGGACCTGGGAGTCTGTGCCAGCATTCTGCGTTTGCAGGAAACGAGAGCCCCCAGCCTGGGCATTTCATCAGAAGGATTGGGTCTCTCGTGGCTGCCCCCTCAGAGCCTGCAGGCACCGGCACCTCTCCTCCTCAGGACTGCGTCTGTGCTTCAGTTTTTTCATGCGCAGTCATAGTAGACCCCCCCCGCCCTGTGGGCTGAGACCCTATGCTGGGCCTTCAGCCAGTTGGGCTCTGGCTGCATCCCTGTCATTCTGCCTGTCATCTAGCCAATGCCACAGTGTCTGGGGCACCAGGAGAGGGACCAGCTCCTCTGGCTCTCCCCAGGCTAAAGGGATGGGCACCTGGGACTGTGTCTTTAGAGACTGACAGCGTTCAGGAGCCAGGCCTTGAGTCGATGAGGTGGAGAACCAGCGCCTTTGCAAGGATGACCCAGGCCTGGTGATGTCAAGTTCCCCAGGGCTGTGGCCCTTGGCCGGCTTGTGGGAACTCGTCCCCGGAGTGAGGGCTGAGGCGCTGCACTGTTCCCTCGAGGTTGCCGCCGTGTGTGCTCTTTTTCCTTGTGATGTCTCATCCTCGATTTCTACTCTCCGTCCAAAACATCCTCATAAACCCACCCAGGATGGGGCCATGTGCAATATCTGCTGACGACCAGGGAACAGTGGCTGAAGGACAGCACGTGAGAGCCAGGTTGCTGGCAAAGCGTCAGAAGCAAGCAGGGCCAGGGCTTGGCCCAGAGGCCGCAGGCTCTGGCCTCCCCTGGCGCAGGGCACACTTGTGCCTCTTCTTCCTCGTTAGCCTTCTTCTCTGCGGTGGAATTGCCCTCTCCTGGGGAAGGCTAAGTCAAGGCGTTTGAAGCCCCGGCTTCTCCCTTGGTCATTTGGTGGCAGCATATTTCCTACCAGCACAGGCGTGGACCTCAGTCCATTCTCATGGGACAAGGTCCACCTGGGGCCAGGACGTGGCAGCAGCTCTGGGACTCGAGTGGTCTGGCCTCTGGGCTCTGGTGGGCAGCAGAGGCTTCTGGGAATTCTGGCTTCTTTGCCCAGAGGAAGGGAGGCCCCAGGGGCGCAGGGCAGGCTGGAGAGTTTGTGTCCGAGGCGGCTCTTGCCCAGCACTCTGGTCCCTGTGTGGGACCCCGGCTCTTCTGTTTAACACACAGACTTCTGGAGCAGAGCAGAGACGTGAGGGGAGGGGTGGGAATCGACGGTAGTTCCAAATCAGAGAGGGATTTTGTCAGTTTTATTTTCCTACCGAAAGTCAGTGGCCCCTGAGCAGTGTGAAGACGATGGCTGGTGTCACCTGTGTTTCCCATTCTGCACGTGGGCCAGGGAGAGGGCTGTGGGCCTTGGGATTGTTTCACTGCCAGCAGCCTGCGGTCCTTCTGGTCACCCCCAGGCTGTGTCCTGGCAGTGCCAGGGAGGATGGGGAGGCCAGAGTGGCCACGTGCTCCCTGGGGCTGGCTTCGCCGACCCTGTCCCGAGGTCAGGGGGCCCACCCGGATGGTTAGGCTCAGCTCAGTGCCACAGACTACACATCACCTGATTGCTGACTTCTCAGGGTGACTCCCGTGCCCAGGGCTGGGTCCTCCAAGGGAGGGACCAGGACAGGGTGGTCCCAGAGCCTGCTCGTTAGCCTGGGGGCTTTATGCTTGAGCTCCTGGGGACCTGGCACTCGTGGACACAGCGGTTCCCAGCTCAGGCACATCCACATTCTGCCCTTGCCCTCCCCCAGGAGCCCAGGCGAGCTCTTGGCCCTTCTGGAATGCAGGCGCCGTGGCTGTGGGGTCAGCCTGGCGCCTGGCATCTTGTTATAAAAAGCTCTGGTGTAGACTGCCCGCGGCGGCTGCAAGATGGTTGTGGCTTTGAAGGGGCAGCCCCCAGGGGCTCAGTCAGCCACCTACAGGCCCTGCTGCCCGGGCCTCAGCCAGCCCTTCCTGGCCAGTTCCACGGCACCCCAAGATCAGAGGGTTTTCCTGGCGAGAGCCCACCTCCCTTCACAGAGGGCGAGCTGCGTTGTGACGTGTGATGCAGCCGTGCATCGTACACTGTAGGGACCTGCCGGTGTGGACAGTCGAGGCCTCAGGTGTGGCTGGGGGCAGGCAGCCCTGGAGACACCTGGCAGGTGCATTGGACTGGCGGGTCCCCAAACATTGGGCAGCCCTGGCCCTCGACTGGCCTAGGCTTGACCATCCCCCGGGCGGTGAGTCTACCCTTTAGAGCAGGTGGGGCTTTGGCCAGGCTGGGCTGCGTGGAAGGCTGCAGGAAGGGACATTTGGCGAGGTGTTCCTAGAGCCTGCCAAGCCTGTTCCCGGGTGTTGAGAAGCAGGAGGTGGAATTCCCATGCAGAAGCCACCGGGGTGGGGAGCTGAGGGGCAGGCAGGGGCAGAGGGCAGAGGGCGGCTTTGCCCCTGATGGCTCATGGCTGTTTTATGCGAGGGAGGACAGGACCCGGTGCAGGTCCTGCTGGCCCAGCTGGACCCCTTGGTTAGGCCCTGCTCCACGGGTGGCGTCCCACCCCCACAGTCGCTCGGGCTGCGCTCGCTGCAGTTAGCCCCCTGGAGGTGCTGCAAGCAGAGGGAGCCCTGCCTGGTAATTTCTACCGTCGTTGCTGCCAGTTAGGAGTAATGCCGTCCCTTCCTGTGTCCCCAGGGTGGGCAGAGCAGGGGCTAGGCCTCTCCTCCGGGGAGGGGAGCTGGAGTCAGCCTGGCCGTGGGGCCAACAGTCGGCAGGTTTCTGCCAAACGTCTAATTTGGGGGCTGTCGCTTCCCCTCTCTCTGGCAGAGCCCCTGGCATGGCCACTTTGGGAGACCCTGACAACAGGGGCAGGCAGCTCCCTGGGCCTCTTGTGAGGGGCCCCCCATGGACACAGGAGGGAGCAGAGGAGCTGCTAGGGAGGCTGGCCCTGCCAAGCTGCCCTTTACCCCACGCCCGTGAGGGGGCCACGGGGTGCCAGCCCGCCCTGCTGAGCCACGAACCCTGCTGGTGAGTGAGGTCTCGGCGTCAGCGCTGCTGAGCAGGCAGGCCTCGGGGGGCTCCAGTCCTGGGCAGACTTGGCCTGGGGTGGGGTCCCCCAGCCCACTGTCCATGCGCCACCCTGGAGACCTGGCCCTGGCCACAGGCTGACAGGTGGGGCTGGCGAGGGCGTGTGCTCAACTCAGGGGCCTGCACGGCCACTCCAGCTGTGGGGCCTGGGTGACCCAGCCTGGGAGCCTGCATCAGCTGAGCCCTCTGCCCACCCAGCCAGTGGACCGAGACCCTGTGGTGTGCCATCCTGACCTGGAAGAGCTGCTCCAGGCCTGGCCTGCAGAGCTGCCTGATGAATTCTTTGAGGTGACCGTGGACGACGTGAGAAGACGCCTGGCCCAACTCAAGAGTGAGCGGTGGGTGTGCCCCCAGCCCCTTTGGTGTCTCCCTGCTTCCCACGTCGGATTCCTGACACCCATGCCCTTGGCAGCACCTCGGGGGGTGCAGGGGCCCAGGCAGGGGCCTCCTAGTCCAGCCCTCCATGGGGGAGCAGCCTGTGGAGCCTGGGGTGAGGGAAGGGAGAAATCCAGAGTCACCTGGTGTGGGGCCTCTGCTCTGGCTGGGGAGACGCGGCACCTTCACCACCCCTCGCCCCCCTGCAGGAAGCGCCTGGAAGAAGCTCCCTTGGTGACCAAGGCCTTCAGGGAGGCTCAGATGAAGGAGAAACTGGAGCGATACCCAAAGGTACACGGAGGGGCTGGCGGGTGTCCGTGCTGGCTCTGAGCTGGGGCCTCCTGCGGCTCCGCAGGAAACACGAGCCTCACCCTCGGTGACCGCAGCCCACATGCCACTGGCTGTGGTCACCTGGCTTTACTCGAGGCCTGCGCAGCCGCAGTTCATTGATGGACTAGTCAACTCCATCTTAAGATGAGAACAAACGTCACCGTTGTTTACGGATGCACACGGGGCACCTGACTGGTCCCTTTGGCTGGTCCGTGGCACAGTGAGCCGAGGCTGCAGCTCTGGCCAGGAGCGTGGGGGACACAGCCGGGGCCAAGGACAGCTGGCACTTCCACCTGCCCCAGTCGTGGTGTCTGCTGGCCTGTGTTGGGGCCTGGCCATCGTGGGCCCAGGGGTGCAGCTGCCTCCCCTGCCTGGGCCGGGCTCTGGCTGTCCTGCTGACAACTCGGCTTTTCCTGGCCTAGGTGGTCCTGAGGGTCCTGTTTCCTGACCGCTACATCCTGCAGGGTTTCTTCCGACCCAGCGAGACAGGTAAGCAGCCCTGTCTGGGAGGGTGGAGGGCCCTCTGAGCCCCTCCTGGCTCCTTCCTTCTGGGCCATGGGACTGCAGCCACCTGGTCTTGGGGCTCTAGGGAGACAGACATTTCAGGATGCTCTCGTCTTTGTGGGGCAGGCGGCAGGTTCTGAGCTTGGAGAGTGTGTCACGGGTCAGCCTGGTGGTGCCCGTGGTACTGCGTGCCCTTGTGCACCCACCTGTTCTGGGCATGGAGGGACAGAGGGGCACCCAGAGGAAAGGTGGGCCCAGGGCTCCCCCCTACCCAACAGTGGGGTCTCTGGCCTGGGCCTGCAGCTCACCAGGAAGGAAAGCAGCGACACCATCAGTTCTGAGTGGGGTCCTCAGTGACCTGAACCCAAAACAGCGAGGGTGGCAGGCAGGCCCCCGAGGCCCCTGGGGGTGTGTGACAGAGCCCTCGTACCCGGGCCTTCCTCAGGGAAGGCTCAGGACTGGGTAGTGGGTGGGGAGGGACGGTTCCCAGCAGGGTGGGAGTCTCGGTGGTGGCCCACACTGCAGTCCAGCAGGCCAGGCATCTCGGGGTACTGCAGAAGGACCAAGCTTGAGTTCCCACTCCTGGGCTTGGATTCAGCTTGAGGATAGGAGCAGTTTCCATAGTGCCTGATGCCCAGGAGGCCCAGCTGCCCGGGGCTGGAGGCACATCCCCCAAGGCTGGCCTGCAGGGCAGTGGGGGTGTGCACAGAGGTTAGACCTCGCTCGTCCCATCCCACATTGTGGCCAGCCCTGGAGTGGGTCTGAGCATGGGGCCCATGCCTGTCCCATGGAGCCCTTCTGCTTACTCTGTCCTTCCTCCTCCAGTGGGGGATCTGCGGGACTTTGTGAGGAGCCACCTGGGGAACCCCGCGCTGCCGTTCCACCTGTGTGAGTGCTCCTCCGGGACCTCCTGCTCACGCTCAGGCCTCCGTGACCCCTGACCCCTTCCAGTTGGGGTTTGAAGCAGCTTTTCCCATAGAAACAGTGTCGTGGGGCAGGTGCGTCCTGCAGCTGGCCTGCCCAACCGCATGAGGCCCACTGGTGTCTGAAGACAAGTCCAGGACTGGGGAGTCAGAGAGGGAGGGAGGTCAGCCCTTTGTCCTGCCTCAGCATCCTGCACCCTCTGCTTCCAGCCTGGCCTCTCCTCCAGGGCTCCCGGGAGCTGTGGGGAGGTGGGAGAGGGGAGAGCTGCTGGTCTCCCTCGGAGGGCTTCTGGGTGGTGAGGGGTCAGACTGCTGGGCTGCACAGGGAACTGTGTGGGGCTGAGCTCCCCTGCAGGTGGGTCTGCTGCAGGCCTTTCCCCCTAGCCCCCGCCAGGGTTTTTGCAGCAGCAGAGAGATGGGCAGAGGGCTGTGAGCTGAAGGGGCTCTTCAGAAATACCCTTGCTTGAGGCTTTGGGGCCTGGGCCTCCCTGCTGACCCTCAGGCTTGTCTTCCCTGGGGAGTGGGAATGGGGGCGAGGGGCAAGGGGACAGGGCGCTTCCTGACCCAGAGGATCATCTTTCCACAGTCGTTGCTCCTCCAAAAACTATCCTGGACGACCACACGATGACCCTCTTTCAGGTACGGGCTGTTTGGCTGGGTGTGCTGCTCGGGCCAGCTGGGGAGGGTGAGGCTGCGGCTGGTCGGAGGAGCGCCTTGGCAGCAGCTGCGGGAGGATAATAACGCCTTTTAGCTGGCGGACTGGAGGGAGCAGAGCGCCTCTGAAGTTGGTTCTGGGGCTTTCCAGCCTCCTCCGCTTCCTGCCCTAGCAGGGGTGGGCCTGCCCGGCTGGCTGCCGGCCGTCCTGAGCAGGACTGCCCGCGGGCTGGGTGAAAAGGGGCTGGCAGGTGGGGCTGCTGGGGGAGCCCCTGAAGGGTCAAGGGTCAGAGGCCTCAGCTGCAGGTGGCTGGTTGCCCGGAAGGCCCCTGGGGTGCCAGCTACTGGGTAGGTTCGTCCCTGGGATGGAGGGGCTGCTGCCAGGCCTGCTTTCCTGCTCCTGCCTCCCCTTGGACCCCACGGCCTCTGCTGGGAATGCCATCGTGGGCCCTCACCGCTACTGCGGCAGCTCCTACCCCACCCTCCCATCAGTCACTAGGGCTCCCAAGGGTGAGGAGCATTGATGCGGTGCCCTGCTGGGTTGCTTTCCAGAGCCAGGAGGAATGCCCTGTCCTATCGCCCCTGGGAGAGCAGCCTGGGGCCTCCCCAGCTTTCTGGCCTAACGGTTTTGTCTTCAAAGTCTCTTAAGCTGTTTTAATTAGTAACAGAGGCTGGCCCATGTTAAGTGGCCAGCAGGCCCTGCAGAGGTCTGAGTTGGGGTGAGGGGGTTTGCTGGCTGTCAGCATTGTGGGGGAGATGGGGCAAGACCAGGCAGAGGCTGGAAGCTCACCAAGGGAAGGAGTTAAGGTGGGCAGGAGCAGGGCACTTTGCGTTCCCCGCCCTTTGCAGCCCCCTTCTTGCAGACCCCAGGAGCCCCAGAGGTGCTGGCCTCTTTTCCTCCATCCCCGCCCGTCTTCCCTCCCTCCCTCCCTCACTGGCTAGCCTGTTGATAAACATTGAATTTGGAAGGGGCTTTGGGATGGAGAGGACCAGCGTCTAGGCCCCCTCCCATTAGGAGCCCTGGGGTGCTGCACGTCCCGCCCACATGGCTGATTTCTGGTGACACTCTGCCCCTGCTACCAGCAGCCGTCTCCTTTCATCTGTCAGCTCAGCCTGGAGCCGTAGGGCTTCCGCACGGGGTGGTGTCCCTGCCCGCCTGCGATCAGAGAGCTGGCAGGGCTCAGGGAAGGAAGCCTTCCTCCCTCCCACGAGTGAGCAGGCGAGGAAGCCGCCGGCTTTCATGTCACTGGCAGGGCTGTGCTCTGGCTGCTGGCTGCCCTGGAGCCGGCCCCGAGCTCCAGAGAGTGACAGCTTGGGGTGGGTGTGGGGGATGGCAGCCCAGCTGCCCTTTTTGGCCACTGGACCAGGAGAGTGAGTGTTTGCTGAGAGAGGGCAGGGGTGAGGACAGGGGAGGATGCAGGGACACAGTTGGTGGGCACAGAGGCCCCCAGCGCTCCACATCAAACCTGCTTCCTGGGCCTGAGCCCCCTTTAGTGCTGTGTGCTGCCCCGAGCCCCAGGGGGCTTTGTTCTGCCCGTCTCAGCCCCTGGCCCACCGCCTCCCCCCTGGCTCAGGCATCTCCCTTACCAGGCCCTGGAGACCACCAGGATCTGCAGGGATCTCCTCAGCCTGAGCAGACGGGTAGACCTTCCCTCCTGGTGGTTGCAGTGGTCTTCTGTGCTGTCCACTCACCCCTTATTTGGTTGGGATTCCAGAGACACAAGCCAGTGGGCAGAGGACTTCGGCAGGTGCTGAGGGGAGGCGAGGCAGGGAGGCCGAGTTCAAGAGGAGCTGCTCCGAGGGGCCTGGAGGACACACAGCTGGTGGGAGGTGTTATTCAAGGTTTCAAGCTCTGCAGCCCCCAGATGGCCCGGCTGGGTGGGCTTGGGCAGGGTCCTGTGAAATGGGTACATGCTGTCCCGCACGGTGCTGGGAGGGTGGCCCCGGCACCTGGTGGGTTGGCCAAGTGGGGGTCTAGCCAAGCTAGGCCCAGGGGAAGTAGGGGCACTATCCTCCTCACGCCCCCTTCCTGCTCCCTGGCCACCTCCCAGCTTCTGGTGCCTCCAGGGCCCTAGGGCAGCCCCCGTGGACCCCCAGACCATCCTTCGACATGAGTCTTTGGTCCCAGGCGTCACAATGGAGTTTTCAGAGCATTCATGGCCCTTATCTGTGTCCCTCGGCTTTGACTGTGGCCTCAGTGTTCCTAAGCCTGGCTTTTGAAGCTTCCTCTTATTGATACCCACCACCTGACTTCGGGAGCTCAGGGCCAAGAGCAGAGAGGATGCTCTCAGCTGGCAGCTGTGGCCTTTCCACTGAGGGCTGAGGACACGGATCCTCAGGCAGCAGCATCGTTGCTACCTCAGGCCAGCTTTGGGGCTTGCAGCCATGCTCCTTCTTGGGCGCAGAGGTGGGAGTGGAGGGCAGGTTATGATGCTGGGGGTCTCTGGGGCCTTCTACCTATAACCTCGGTTCTGCACTACCATCCAGCCCCCTGCCTGGGAGGCCTGTAGGGGCATGTCAGGGGTAGTGTGATCTGTCCTCATCCCACACCTGTGCAAGCGAGGCCAGTCCCTGAGCAGAAACCCTGTGCCACCAACCCCACAGATGGGAGCTCAGGAGTGGCACAGTTCCCAGACCCCCCAGGGCAGGATGTGCAGATCCCGGTGCAGTGCCTGCCCTGTGGGTGAGGCTTCGCACCAGCTGGCACTGGCTCTTCTCCACCAGGTGAGACCCAGTGTCGAGTCAGGGAACCTGAGCATTGGCATTCAGGGTCTTGGCTGGTGGACTCTCAAAGGCAGCAGACCTGGGCAGCACCTCTTGGCCCTGGACTCCCAAAGCAACTTGTCTCCAAGAGTCCCCCACTCCCCATGCCTGGGCCTGGGCCAGCCGAGGGTCCCCCCGTGGTTCTCCTGACTCCTGGCCAGCTGCTCCCAGCGAGTCTGGGTGCTTCCCCTCAGCCTGAAGGTGGCCCACTTGGCTGCCCCTGAAGACCCCCACGCTCTCTGTTCTTTGGGCAACGTGGATGGAGGAGGGGGACAGCACAGGCTGGGCCCTGGCTGGCAGCCACCCTGTGCCTCTCTGGACTCCCTGGCCATTCTTTGCCCCGTACCCCCACCACAAAGTTGTGTGTCCCCATTTGTGTCTCTTCTGACCTGTCTGCCTCCTGCAGTCTCTGCGCAGGGTGGGGGCTTCCAGGCCTAGTTCCTGCCTTCAGAATGTTAACCGTTCACCCCAGGAACTGGGCAGGAGGAAGAAGAGGTGATTAAAAATGCCAGAGCACACACACTACAGGAGCTTCCCGTCCAGCTAGTGCTTGGGGCTTGCCCCTGGAGAGCCCCCTGTGGTCTGACACCCTGGCCTGGCTCGCTCTGGGATTGGTGCCAGAGGAGCAGGCAAAGCTGGGCTGGGGGCAGGTCATGGGGACCGGGCAATGGACTTTGCTGATGGCAGGGGCCTGGTGGGGGCCATAGCCTTCCTCAGCAGAGCCCTAGGCCTAGTGAGTGTGGCTGGCCTCCAGGTGCAGCCCTCATGAGGCCACCACGGGAAGTGGGGTGCAGCCCACCCTCCCCGCTGGCCTCTGCCCACAGTGCCCACCTGGCTCGCTAAGCTCCCCTCTGCCCTCCCTGCAGGCAAACCTCTTTCCTGCTGCCCTGGTGCACTTTGGAGCTGAGGAGCCGACAGGTGGGTGGGGGCTCCTTGCTCTGCTCATCACTGCCAGCCAGCCCTGGGCCCCATGTTCCAGCTCATCGATGTCCCAGAGCAGGGGACTTCCTTCGGGTCTGGGAGGGAGACCTGTGGCCCAGATACTCCGATCCCCTACTCCCTGGGGGCTTGGGGCTGGGATAGCCACCTGCTCAGGCCATGTTCCCTCCCATTACAGAGCAGCAGTGGTGGGTGGGACCCCCTTCTCCTCTGTGACCTGAGGGTGGACTGGGCATCTTGCAGGCTTCTACCTGGAGCCCGGGTTGCTGGAACACACCATCTCCCCTTCTGCGGCTGACGTGCTGGTGGCCAGGTGAGTGCCCGCAGAAGGATCGGGAGAACCCATTCCTGCAGTGCCTACCATTCTGCACCTTGGTCTTCCATCCCCAGGTGCATGTCCAGGGCCACCGGGACCCCGCCCCTGCTGCCAGCCCCTGACCCTGCACCCGTTGAGTCAGAGCCAACTGCTGAGGAGTGGGCAGTGGGGCCCCCTGAGCCCAGCCCTGGGACAGCCCAGCCTGTGAGGAGGGATCTGGGCAAGGTGCCCAAGTGGCTGAAGCTGCCAGGTACTGTTGGGGGTGGCCGGGTGGGGAGGGGCTGCTGGGCGGGGGCCCAGGGTCCCCAAGGTCATCTTGGTATGTTTGTATTGCAGCCAGCAAGAGGTGAGAGCTGCCAGACTGAAGGTGCCCACTCTGCCTGCCACAGGACCCCTCCCCACCCTGAGCAGGAATAAAGGCTTGAGCTCCTTTTCCGACCCTCTTGTCCTCCCTTCTCCAGAAGAGGGCCTCTGGGTCCTCTGCCCCCGTCCTGCAGGCACAGGCCTCCAGCTGCTCCCGACCATGGGGCCAGCCAGTCCTGCAGCCAGACTGAATTGTGGTGTGGGCTGGGGGCCGCTTGCTGGGGCCTTGTTCTTGTTAATAAGGGCACAAGTGTCCTCCCTGAACGTCAGCCGCCTCCTTTTGGTTTTCACCTAATTGACATTATTCGTGACCCCTCCTTTGAGATGAGAAGAAAGGCCTATAGGCATTACCTGCTGCGCCACAAGCCAGCCACCCCAGCCCTGGCGCAGAGGGGCGGATGGTGGGGCTGGGCAGGGCTGGCCTGGGGTTTCCCAGTGCCCCACCCGCCCCGCCTTCCGAGTGCACTTCAAAGTGGCTGTGGGGCACGGGTTCTGGCACTTGTCGCCAGCCTCCCCTTCAGGTCTAATTACTTCCACATGCTCCCAGCGCTTTGAAGCCTGGGGGTGCAGGGGGGAGCGGGGGGAGGACAGAGGCGGGGAAGGGGTGCAGGAAGGGGCCAGCAGGGGTGAACGGGCACCATCCTCAGGTGCCGGGGCGGGAGGGCACAGAGGCAGGGCAAGGGGGTGTGGGTGGTTCAGCCAGGGGCAGCAGTTGTCCCACCTGCCTCCCCAGTGGACCATGTCCTGACTCTGCAGTCACTCAGCCCAGAGCCCTTGGGTGTTCCCATCCTGGGCTCTGACGAATCAAAGCAGCTTCTAGAACTAAAGGGAGGTGGGTGCTGGGGGTAGGGAGGGCTGGGTTGGGGGGTGGCCCAGCCCTGCATCAAAGGAGCTGGGCCCCAGAGGCCCTTGAGCATCTGAGGGCAGCCAGACGTCCCAGATGGACCTTCTAGTGGGTCCCACACCAATTCGAGTCTCTGTGGTGGGCACGGCCTGAGGCTGACCTGTCTATCCCTAGTGTTGCCCCAGGCCAGTGGCAGGGGCCTGATGGCTGGTCTCCAGGTTCCTCCCACCCTGTGCATCCTGGTCCTTTGCACCAGCAGACCCTGCCCACACCGATGTTCCTGGGCGCACCTGCTGGCTGGTGGCAGCCCCGTAACCACAGCAACCCCGCGGCTTGAGTACCACTTCCAGGAGAGCAGCCGCGTGCGCAAGGGCTCCGATTTCACGGCCCCTCTCCGCAGCCCAGCTGACAGCAGGGCACTTGCACACGCTGTTTGTTATTCTGTCCTTTCTCGGAGCTTTGCTTTTGTCCTACCAAGGTGGACAGAGGGTGAGTCGGCTTCGAAGCAACTTGACTTTGGGTGATTAATGGCAACAAGAAGGGAGCGCCTGGGAGAGGCAGCTGTGATTTATTGATCTTGCTTTGTGAGAACAAATTTATAGCTCAAGGAAGCATCTTCTGAGGGGAATATCAAATGGTTAAAAGGTTACACGCCAGCTTTGATGTCGGGGTGGCAGGACTGTGTGCAGCTCTGCTTGTCTACAGAAGACACACGGGCTCCCTGCTCAGGTGCACTGGTCCCTGCTTCTCCCTCGGCACCTGCTTGTCGAGGACGCAGCGTTTCTCCCACACTGGTTGGTGCTCGGCTGCCCCTGGAGGCATGAGGGGTGGGCACCTACTGTGTCCAGGCTGTTGGCAGCAGAGCAGAGAGGACACTAGGAGGAGAGGTGTGTTTGCTGGGACCTGGCTCAGACTTCGGGGCGGGAGGAGAATCTCAGGGATCAGCAGCTCCTTCCCTGCCCGAAGTCAGAGGCCACAGAAGGCTTGTGAACATGGGGCTTGGCTGTGACTTGGCCAGGCAGCTGCAGCAAGCGTGGAAACCCCTAGAAGTCTAGAAGCTGTGGAGGAGAGGAGTGGTCAGAGTCTCGTGGGCGCCGGCACACCCTCACCTCCCTTGCCAGCCCTGCTCCTGGAGGGCACGCTGCCCCTCTGCTGGGCCCACCTACCAGCTGAGGCAGCACTTTCTCCAGCTGGTCCACATCCACGCGGCCCAGGTCCTCTGCCTGGGCCTGCCGGATGCCACGGATGGCCGCCTCTGCCGGGACACAGGAGGGAGGTGAGAGGCAAAGAAGGCTTGGGGGGCTTGAACCCTGTACCCCCCACCCCGGGGCCTCAGCCCCGGCCACCCCTGTGCCAGCTAGCAGCCCAGAAGACGGAGGTTGTGGCCCCTGAAACGCAACGTTCCAGGGACACAGAGCTCAGGTGCTTGCGGGGAAATACGTGTCCTGTTTCCCCATGGGAAATGTGGAAGGGGCACGGATGGTCGGGACGAGCCTGGGTGGGACATCAGGACGCTGCGGGGCCCGGGCTCACCCACGACGAAGATGTTCAGGAGCTCCGCCATGAGCCGCAGCGCGTCCCCGCTGACTGCAAGGTGGAGGGGCAGGTTACGGGACCCCGCACTCTCCCTGTGCCCCGGCCAGGGGCTGCAGTCCCACCCCACTTCTTTCCTCGCCACTTCTGACCTTGGGTGACCCCCAGGACCCCTCCCCGACCCCGGGCCCTCCTGGAGGCCCTGGCCCTGCAGAGCTGCACTGTGGAGTCCTGCCCACCTCCCGGCTGGTGTCAACGCACCTCTGGTCTTATCGTCCTTAAAGTGCAGGTGCAGCAACTTGCTCACCAGTTCCTGAGGGAGATAAAGGGGCGTCAGTGGCCCACTGCCCCTGCCCCCACCCCTCTGACTGCTTCAGACTCCTTAGGCATTTAGTTCTGGATGGGATGGAGATGTAATTTCTAGCTGGAAATGCCCTCTGCCCGTGGGCCTCTCCCAGGGTGGGGGACCAGGCGGTGGGGAGAAAGTTCCCCATGGATGTCTCCAGGAGGCCCAGAAATAAGACACGTGTGGCGGGCAGGTGGGAGCAGCCCAGGTGCCTGCTTGGCGTTTTCTGGGACTCCAGTCCTTGTGGAATCCAGGGCACTTGCATCCTCACCCCCAGGGCCAAAGCGCTCTCCCCTGGAGGGGCTGGAGGTAGCCGCTCCCACCATGGGCCCCTTCACGGGTCTGTCGCCCAATACTGCCTAGCATATGCTAGACCCTCCATCCAGGGTACCTCCCTGGAGCCTACAACGTGCGTGCACATGGTGCCAAAGGGCGTCTTCCTGTAACGGGACAGACGCCATAGGAACCGCAGTGCTGGGCAGGGCTGGGCTGCAGCCTCAATGGGTGATCAGGGTGGATAGGGGTTGGGGGCACAGAGCCTGGGCCTATCTGTAGGACTTCCTGATGACCAGGGATGGGCCAAGGACAGGTCCAGGCCAAGATTCCTCAAGGTGGGAGCTTAAGCCTCCAAAAGATGCCACTCTGCAGAGATAGGGGCTGTGGGCAGAGAGAGATTCTGGGGTCCAGGAACTTAGGAGCTCAGCTTGGGACATGTTGAGTGAGAGACGCATGAAGCACCCAAGCAGACTGGCCAGGTGGGTGGCTGGAGCTGAGAGAAGGGCCTTCTGAAGGGTCAGAGCTGGCCATGAGGATTTGGAAGGTGGCAGCATGCGGGTGGACCAAGTGAGGTTGCTGAGGGCAGGGACCAGTCAGAAGAGGCTGCAAATGAGGAGCCAGCAGAGTGCCTGGGGAGTCGGGAGGACAGCAGCAGCAGGAGCCTAGAAACGGGGTGTCGTGCAGGGAAGGTGAGCTGAGGATCAGTCGGGCCTCCGGCCTTAGCCACAGGAGATCACGCTACCTTGCCCAGCACAGCTCAGCAAAGCCCAAGAGCAGAGCAGAGTGGACACAGGACGGGGCCCAGGCTCAGAAGTGTAAAGACTTGCCACCTGGTCAGTCAGGGAAGCAGTCACTCGAAGGGGCTGCAGCAGCCTTTTTCTCCCAGCAGTGACTGCATGAGCTTGGCACCACCTGCTGGTCCTTCTTGCTGCTTACCAGGAAGGTACCAGAAAAGGGCCAGAAGGCTCTACTGCACCACCTGCTCCTGGACCCCCAGGAAGAGCTAAATCAGCCAGACTGCTGCATGAGGGGCTGCTGCATGGGGCTGTCACGACATCTAGCACCAGCTGGGAGTGGTGGTTCCCTAAACAAACAAGTGACTCGAACTCACGGAGGACAGGATGGGACCTGGGTGTGTTCAGCCTTTGCCCCACTGCATGTGGGCACCATGGCCCCTTCCTCCCTGACATCCTCGACTGGGACAGCCCTGCTCATAGGTAATGACCAGAACCCCACTCTGGCCATAGCCCTCGGGCTGAGGACTCCAGAGCCGTCCACGGAGGCCAAGCCTGGGGCTCCCCTGTCACAATTACAAGGGGTGGATTCTCACAATCACCCTGCAGGTCGCCCCAGCCTCAATGACTTTCCGTTTTCATCACTGACCCCTTCTGCGCCGGGGCAGGGCCACTATCCTGGGTGAGAAAGGAGAAGCAGCAGAGGTGAACCAAAGAGAAGTCCCCTGAGCTTCTGCAAGGTTGAAACCCCCACTGAGGAGGCATGGGACAAGGAAGTGCTCACTAGGGGCTGAGACCCTCCTTCCCTCCCCAGGTCACAAAGGCCCACAGGCCCTCCTGGAGCACCTTCCTGACATCAAGAGTTCAGTGCCTCCTAATCTTAGAGCAGAGCAAGAAAATGAGACTCAGAAACCACTCAGCCTGCAGGGCGTGGGAGCCAGCAGAGGCCTTGCTACCCACTCACCCACAGCTGCCCTAGGCAGGTGCAGAGCAAGAGGTGAGACTCTGGAGTCTGATGGCCTGGGTTTGACCCTAGCCCTGCCTCAGTTTCCCCACTGGTAAATGGGGATGGTACTAGTACCCATCTCGTGGGGTGGCTGAGCGTTACATGGGTGAATCTATGTCAAGTGCATAGTGCCTGACTGTGCTAGGGTGTTACTAAGAAATCACTTCTAGAGCCATACCGCCCCCCCCCCCCCCCCCCCCCCGCGAAGGAGAACGAAACAGGTGCTGCTGGAATCGCAGTTTCGCACAGGACTCACGGGATAGGGGTTGGGCCAAAAAGCAGCTTTAGAATACGCTGGCAGTGTGACTGTCAGCAAGCCGGGCGGAACTGCGCTGTACGGGCAGCGGTTTAGGGAAGTCTCGCCGGATCCCCGAGCACCAAGGCGGGGCGGGGGGCGGCAGGCTCGGGCTCCTTTCTGAGCCCCCTGCATTTCCGCCGCGGTGGCACCCACCCCTGCCTGGTTTCTGCAGACCCGCTCCCTCGTGCCGCAGACCAGGTTGCCTGCCCGACCTTCTGCCACCCGCCGCAGGACCCCACCCACTGGGAGCGAAAGGCGCGCGGGGTGGGGGCCGTGGCCGGATTCTGGGAATGGGCCTACTCTGAAAGGCCCCAGGGGGCAGCGCGGGGGCTGGTTCAGGTCTGCACGTGGGCCATGCGTGGGGCCAGACCGCGATGCCCCCGCGGCCCCGCAGCCCCCGGCCCGGCGACCTCTCGCCTCCCAGCCCAGCGGCCCCCGCCCGCCCCGCCGGCCCTCTCTCACTTTGTGGAAGCCGGCGCCGGTTCCCTCCATGACCGCCGCTCCAGCGCGCGCCGTCCGCAGCCCCGCCCCGAGCCCCAAGCCAATCAGCCCGGAGCGCGCCCTCTGCGGCTCCGCCCCCGAGTCTCCAGCCAATCGGTCCGGAGCGCGCCCACCGCAGCCCCGCCCCGCCCCGCCCCGCCCCTTCCCAATGGAACCGGAGCGCGCTGCCTCGGCTGCTTGGGCCGGCGGCCCGCAGCGCGCGCCTGCCCCTTCGCTCTTATAGGCCCGCGGCGAGCGCCCCTCCTCCGCAAAGCCTCCTGGGAGTTGTAGTTTCTCCCAGCCCTTCCCGACGCACCCTGCTCTTCCTGGATACTGAGGCGCCGCGGCGGCCGCGTAGACCTGCGGCGAGCGAGCGAGGGTCCGCGGCGCGAGGGCAGGGGCCTGAGGCCCGGGGTACGTGCGACGCCCAGACCGGTCCCGCCGCAGGAGTCCCTGTCCCCGAGGGGCGTCCTCCCCGGGCCCCTGCTAGAGCGGCTTCCTGACCATTTCCCGCCAGAACCAACCCCTCTTGCTCGTGACTGCCGGCCTGGGAGGACTTAGGGGTCGTCGCGCCCCACGCTGAGCTGCCGGGCTCTCCGTAGGCCCCCAGGGAGAGGCCCTGCCTGCCGCCAGCAGGCAGAAGAGCCGTAGCAGGGCGAGTGGCCCCCTGCCCTCGGCTCCCGGCCTAGCGGCTCCCGGTGAGGCCCATCCTAGCACCGGGGACATGGAGGAGCTCCGGCGTTCCTACAGCCGGCTGTGCAAGGAAAGCGGGGCCGAGCCCCAGGAGACTGTCTTGCAGCAACTGCACGAGCTGCCGCGGGGCCGGCTGGATCTGGCCACACAGAGCCTGACAGTGGACACCTGCAGGGCCCTGGGCAAGCTGCTGCAAAGGGAGGCGCTGCTGACCCAGCTCGTCCTGAGTGACTGCATGCTGAGCGAGGAAGGTGGGCACCCGAGGCCAGACAGGGGCCAGGGAGCCCTGGCAATGTCAGAGTCGGGGTTGGGGTCAAGCCCTTTGCCTCAGGGCGGCCTCCCCTTGCTTTGTTTGCCCTGCTGCCCGATTGGTGCACACACCTGGTCTTTGGCAGCCTCCCTTCGTTGGAGAACTCTTCCATCCCACCTGATTGCTTCTTTGCGAGGTTTCTCCTTTTGTACTGTAGTTAAAGCAAGCAGCAGCGTCCATTCTTTTGAAACCTGGCAGCGGAGGGCAATTTCTCTTTGTAATGAAAAAGCCTTAGCGTCCCTTGACTTGGGCGAGTCCCAGTGTACTGGTGAGCCAGAGGGTCAGCGGCCTGGCTCCGTACCTGGCAGAGGTTGCACATGTTTAAAACCTGACACGGCGAGTGGGGCGACTTGTTTCCAGCATGAACCCTGACCAGCGGGGCCCACCGGGACAGTCATCTCCCCCCTGGGGAGCTGCCCCAAGATGGGGCCCACAGGGAGGGGCTCAGGCCACCAGGGGCCCAGGGTGACCACCCTACCCCCTTACAGGGGCCACACTGCTGCTCCAGGGGCTGTGCAGCAACACCGTTGTGCGGTTTCTGGATTTAAAGGTGAGTGGATGTGCACTCAGGGGTGTGCCACTTGAGAGAGGGAGAGGCAGGGAGGTGTAGGTGTCCCGAGGACCAGGGGTCCGGCCGGTGGCTAGAGGCTGAGTCTGTAGGTGCTCCTGGCACACAGGGCTCCGCCCCACTTTCTGATGGTTTCATGTGTGTGTGCAGGTGGTCTGAGGGCAGGAACTGAGTTTCAGAACGTTCACGTAAGCAAACTGAACGAGGCCACACCAGGGGACCCACTACGGTCAGGGAAAGCAGTATCTGGAAGGAGCCGCACCTCTGCCCAGAGCTCGCAGCCTGGCCTCGCCCACCGCCTGACTAGGGCCCTGTGGGGTGTTCATAGCCCGGCCTGGTGGACGGGGAGTGACTGCTTGCCTCTTCCTGTCCTAGGGCAATAACCTTCGAGCCGTAGGGGCTGAGGCTCTGGGAAAACTCCTCCGACAGAACAAGTCCATTCAGAGGTAAGGCGGCCGTCCAGCCTCTCCCGCCAGTCTCCTCTTTCTCTGCACAGTTCAGAGTTGGCCCCAGAGAACATAGTTCTGCAACCTGAGAGAGCTCATTCCTTCAGGCCGGGTGTCCATGTTTCCCATCTGCTGGTGGGGAGTAGGCAGGTATAAGTTATGTGGCTTCAGCTTTTCTGCTAGAGGCCCCCAAGCCTGCACCCCTTCTCAAGCCCCCCTGGACCCCATGGGAGCAGGGTGCTCCTCGGAGCCGTGCACCTCACATCCACCCTTCCTGCAGCCTCACCCTGGAGTGGAACAACCTGGGTACGTGGGAAGACACCTTTGCCACCTTTTGTGGGGCCCTGGCCACCAACGGTGCCCTGCAGCAACTGGACCTCCGTAACAACCAGATCAGCCATAAGGGCGCAGAGGAGCTGGCCTTGGCCCTGAAGAACAACGCCAGCCTCCAGCAGTTGGGTGAGGCTTCCTGGTGCTGGCCCTCCCTCCCAGGTCCTGCATCCTATTGCTCCCTCAGCCTTCCCACTGCTTCTTTTGTCCTCTCCTGGAAACCGAATAGAGAGAGCAGGGCTGTTAGGGAGCAGGGGCATGCTGAGTGGGGCTCCTGCTTGGTTGGTGATCCCGGAATACCCTCCCCACAAAGGAAGCATCCGGGCTAGGCCAGCCCCTCCCAGGTGCATTCCGTCTGGTGACACAGGTTTCCTTCCAGACCTGCGCTGGAATAACATCGGCCTCTTGGGGGGCCGGGCCCTGGTGAACTGTCTCCCCAGCAACAGAACCCTGTGGAGGCTGGAGCTGGCTGGGAACAGCATCCCTGGCGACATCCTCAGAGCCGTGGGTATGGGCGCACGGGGCTGCCGGCGGCTTGCAGTGTTGGGAGCAGTGCACAAAGCTGATTGCCTCTGACAGAGGCCCGGCCACCGAAGCAGGGGTGGCTCAGGGCTTGGGGCACGTAAACACATAATGATGGCAGCCTAAGTTATAAATAGACAGGGAGAGAAAGAGGGCGCTACAGGGAAGAAAGGGCAGTGAGACTGCTGCGTAGCTGCTGCCTGGAGCTGCTCTGAGCACTGCGTGCATCTCCTCACTCAGTTCTTAACCCCCGTGAGGTGGGTGGTCACCCATTTCACGGAGGAGAAAGCTGAGGCAGTGTGGCTCAGGTGGCCCTGGTAACCATGTTGCTGCTTCAGGTGGCCCAGCCACAGCTTGGGAGGGGCTTCTCAGCATCTGCCTTCCCCCCATCACCTGGAGTTCATGGCTGTGCATGTGAGCCGAGTGAGAGCGGGGCCACCCGGCCCGAGCTGCCTTTGCTGGAGCCACAATCTCTATGGTCCCCTTCCTCGGTGACCCCGAGGCCTCAGCCTCAGGCCTGTCTGAGCACTCTGCCACTCCCCATGGTTCTGTGTCCTGCTGACCGTGCCAGCCACTGAGGGCCTGAACTTGGCCTGGGATCCTGCATGGGGTCACCAGCTCCTGCTGGATCTGCCCAACCTGTGTTGTCTCCGACTTCTTGGTTCTTGGCCCTGCCTCCAAGTCACCCCAACTGTTGTAATCGCCTCTGATGCCATAGCCACTTCTGTCTGGCTCCCCTCCAAAGCTGCCTGGGTCTTTCCAGAATGCAGGAACTGAGCACAGTGTTCACCTCTTAAGTCACATAGTGGCTTTTGACCCTTGGAATGGAGCCCAAATGCTCCAGGATGGTGCTCGCCTCTTGTGGCAGTTGAATAGCCTCTCCTCCCCCTCCCCACGTGTATGCCCCCTGCACCAGGCATCTCCCCGGCTCCTGGCCCCACTGTTGCCCCCACTGAAGCCTTCACCCCCTAGTGCACTGGGGGGTGCACTATTTGGTTTGTAGGGTGAAATGCTGCCTCATACAGTGTTGATTCCTGGATAACTGGCTTCCAGGTGCAGGGCTGGGCCAGCCATTGGCCACTCCCGAAACTGAGCAGCTCCCCTGGTGGATAACTTGGCTCCTTCCAACAGAACAAGCCATGGACCACAACCAGGACCGGCAGACCACCTTCCGGGAGAACCAGGCCCGTGCCCACGTGCTCAGCAAGGAGATGCGGCACCTCCAGGAAGAGAAGTCCAAGCAGGTGAGGACAGCACCATCTCAGGCTGCAGAGCCTCGCCTTGCCCCTGCCCCGGCTGCATGGACAAAGGGCCCTCCCCAGGCCCTGTGCCGTGACCATCTTCTTTTCCTTTGGGTCCTGGAGCCTCTCCGAGCGGCCACACCCAGGCCAAGAGGTGGCCTCTTGGTCTGGTTCCCTCCAGCAGTCCTCCCTGTGCGGGAGCCAGCCTCTCTTTGGCTGAGGCTGAGCCCTTTGTTGTCCTGCTGCCTCAGGGGGTGTCTGCTCTCCTTCCCACCTGACCAGGGGAGCGGGCAGGCTCCCGGTCCTGACAGGGCTCTGTCCGGCTCTGTCTCCAGTTTCTGGACTTGATGGAGACGATTGATAAGCAGCGAGAAGAGATGGCCCGGAGCAGCAGGTGAGCACGGCCCGGGGCTGCGGGAGGCAGAGCTGGGGCTCAGCTGGGGTGTGAGGGGTTTGGGTCCTGGCTCTGGCCTTGGAGGTGACCTTACCCGAGCCTTGTCTCCTGCCCACGGATGAGGTCATAGTGTCTGCTTCTGAGGAAGTTCGCTGGAGGATTAGAGGCTGCACAGAGCACTTCTTGGCCCAGTACTTGGGGTTCTGTAGAAGCGTGAGAAACAGCAGCTGCTACCAGGACCAAGGGGGCCCCAGAGGGCTCTGCATTTGGGTTTGGGTTTCTCAGACCCTCCTCTCTGCTCTCAGGGCGTCGGCTGCACGCATGGGGCAGCTTCAGGAAGCCCTGAACGAGAGGCACTCCATTATCAATGCCCTCAAGGCCAAGTAAGTGAGGGTGGGGGCGGGCTCAGAACACCTTAGAGATGTGCCCACGGGGCAGAGGAGGGTGGTACAGACAAAGACCCGAGTCCCCGGGGTACAAAGGAGAGGTGAGAATGGCTCGAGTGGTAACCTGGGAAGGCTGCCTGGGGGAGGTGAGCATTAGCTGGGGTGAAGAGCAGCCTGACAAGAGTGAGAACAGC
Organism: Tapirus indicus; assembly: GCA_031878705.1. Taxonomy (NCBI): domain Eukaryota; kingdom Metazoa; phylum Chordata; class Mammalia; order Perissodactyla; family Tapiridae; genus Tapirus; species Tapirus indicus. The sequence goes on from CM062932.1 coordinate 59,733,767, forward strand.
GAGGCCTGTGCAAGGGTCGAGGTGGGGCCTGGCCGGGGCTCATGGAGGGCCTGGGGCGGGGCTGGCCCTTCCCCCCTTGCAGGCTACAGATGGCTGAAGCCGCCCTGGCTCTGTCCGAGCAGAAGGCCCAGGGCCTGGGGGAGCTCCTGGCCACTGCAGAGCAGGAGCAGCGGAGCCTGGCGCAGAGGCAGGCAAAGGAGCACAGGCTAGAGCAGCAGGTGGGCAGGTGGGTGGGTGCGGGGCGGGCAGGGGTGCGTGGTGGCGGGGACCGGTGGTACCTTGCCCCCTCTCACCCCCAGGAAGCTGTGGAGCGGGAGTCTAAGCTCCTCAGAGACTTGTCTGCTGCCAATGAAAAGAACCTGCTTCTGCGAAGCCAGGTGTGGGGGTGCGGGCAGGCCCCCAGGAGGCTGGGGCAGGGCTGCGGGACTGGGGCGAAAGCTTCCTCACACGGTGCTGCTCTCCAGGTGGGCGAGTTGGAGCGGAAGGTGAAATCTCAGCAGGCGCAGCTGTTCCTGACCAGGCAGGAGCTGACCAACACGTCGGCCGAGCTGAAGATGCGGGCTGTCCAGGCAGAGGGTGGGCGTGCGCAGGTCCACCACTGAGGGGCCTGGAGACTGGAGCCCTGGGGGCAGGGGGAGATGGGGAGCCCTGGGAGAGAGGAGACCCGCAGAAGAGTCTCACCCGCGCTCTTACTCCCCGGCTTCCAGAGCGTCTGGAACTGGAGAAGAAAAGGTCCCGGCAGAGCTTGGAGGACTCAGAGCAGCTGCGTTTCAAGGAGGTGCCTTGTTCTTTGTGTCATCTGTTCAGTGTGGCATGGTGTCCCCAAAGCACACCACTGGCCAGGCTCCCCTCAACAACCTTGGGCTGCTAGGTGGTAGTTCTCTGCCAGCCCCGGCAGATGTCAGACCTACTACTTCCCGACCCGGCTCTAGAAGGGATCCCGACCGTGCTAGGACCACAGCACAGACTGCCCTGTGCTTCATGCCCCCTGGGGTGTGGCACTGGGATATGCCCTCTGTTCTTGCTTCCTGTGAGGCCACTTGGGGGAGCCACTTCTTAGAAGGAACAAAGTCCCTAAGATTCACCTGCCTCCCAGGGTAGGAATCCCATAGTGGGAAGGCTGGGGAGCCTGCCTGCCAGCCCCATCCCCACCCCACACCTGGGCAGGTGGAGCACATGACTCGCCACCTGGAAGAGAGCGAAAGGGCCATGCAGGAGAGGGTGCAGAGGCTGGAGGCCACACGGCTGTCCCTGGAGGAGGTGAGCACACGCTGGCTGGGCACTGGGTTCTGCCTTCCCCTGGGGCTCCCCTTTTGTGGTCTCAGAGCCTCATCAGGCCCCCCTTTGGGACTCTGTGACCCTGTGAGGCCAGAGGGACTTACTAAGGTGGGACAAAGGCTCCCTTGGCCATGAAACCCCTGCCTAGTGAGTGAAGCCCTCAGGAGGCTGGTGGAGGGCCCTCCTCTCCCCCAGCTCAGCAGCTGGGTGGGGCCAGGACGGGGTCCCTGGGCCGGGGCAGGAGGACAGGCCCAGTGAGTCACTGTCTGCGGTGCAGGAGCTGAGCCGAGCGAAGGCTGTGGCACTCAGTGAGCGTGGCCAGGCGGAGGAGGAGCTCATTAAAGCCAAGAACCAAGTTCGTCTGGAGGAGGTGAGCTCACAGCTACAGCCACGCAAGGGCCTGAGCCACCAGAGAGCGAGGCCTGAGGGGCTGGCGTGAGCTGCCTGGTATGGCACAGCTTGCAGGGCTGAAGCCGGCAAGCCCAGGACTGCCTGCTGGTTCTGTAGGGGAGATGGGGGTGGGGGGAGATGGGGACAGGAATTCCAGGGGTGCAAGGGGTAAAGAGGAGTCAGGGCAGGACGGTCGTCCTGTTAGCACCATGTCCAGCCCTCCACCAACAGCCACTGTCGTCCAGCCCTGAGCCGGGGGAAGGGGTCTGGCCCATCCCTGCAGCCTGTGACTGCAGGGCTGAAGGTGGGGATCAGAGGAGTTGGCCTGGGAGATGGGGGAGGGGAGCCCAGGAAGGGTGCTCCCTAGACACTCGTTCAAATTGAGCCCGTTCAGAGCAATATAGGTAATAACTTGAGCAACAGGATGGTTTCCACATTGCAAATAAAAGCTCACCTCAGTCCGAGCAGGGGGGGGGTCACTCCTCATGTGAGCTCAGGGCCACATGTCAGAAAGCAGCAGACAGGCCCTGAGCCCCTTGTGCTCACCCCACTCCTCCTGTGCCCACAGCAGCAGCGCCTGGCTCACCTGGAGGAGAAGCTGCGGCTGCTGGCGCAGGCGCGGGACGAGGCTCAGAGTGCCTGCCTGCAGCAGAAGCAGATGGTGGCCGATGCCCAGGCACGGGCCAGCCAGCTTGGCCTGCAGGTGGAGGGCCTGAGGCGGCGCCTGGAGGAGCTTCAGCAGGTAGCGGGACTTTGAGGGCTCCCAGGGATGCCCCTGGCCCCTTAGCTGCCATCTCACCCCCCATACTTGGCAGGAGCTGGGCAACAAGGACCAAGAAAAGGTGGCTGAGGTGACCAGGGTGCGAGTGGAGCTGCAGGAGCAGAATGGTCGCCTGCAGGCAGAGCTGACGGCCCAAGAAGCTCTGAAGGAAAAGGCGGCAGCCCTAGAGCGCCAGCTCAAAGGTAGGCTGAGTTCTGAGCCCCCCATGACATCTCTGCGGGACATTTTCTTACTGGGTTATGTGACAGGCAGCTGGGTTGGAGAGCTGAGGTTGGCCTGGTCTCAGCTGCTAGAAGTGCTGGCATAAAAGACTGGATGTGTCTGCATCCAGGGGACCCTGGGCAAGCCCCGCCCAGCCCCTCTGCGGGCCTCTGGAATGGTGGGTGCCCAGGCGGCGCCAAGAGCCCCCTCCTCACTGAGCTTCCTCCCCTGCAGTGATGGCGAGTGACCACCGGGAGGCGCTGCTGGACAGGGAGAGTGAGAACGCCTCTCTCCGGGAGAAGCTTCGGCTCAAGGAGGCCGAGATCGCCCGGATCCGGGAGGAGGAGGCTCAGAGGGCCAGCTTCCTGCAAAATGCTGTCCTGGCTTATGTGCAGGGGTCCCCCCTCAGGGCTCTGAGCCCCCAAAAGTGAAGGGAGGCAGGGAGACTCCAGGAGGCGCAGGAAGGTGGCATCTACGTGACGGCTGTGTCCCACTCCTGCCTGTCCCTTCCTTCCAAGGGACAGGCCATCAGGCAGGGTCTACAGCTGGTGACTGAGAAAATCAGCGGGTGGGACCGCTGCCTCTTACCACCACATACCGGGCTGCGCAGGCGCAGAGCCTGAAGGGGCAAGATGGCCCAAGTGGCCAGCACCCCAGCCCCTTCTGCACTCTTCTGTCCCAATCCCAGGGAATGATGCGCCTGAGAAAATGTACCCATGATGGAAGGCAACGTGGGGGAAGGGGGCCCGAGCTCTCCCAGCCCCCAGCCCTGTTTCACAACCACCTTTTACAGGGTAGCCGTGAATGTGCGCTAGCGCTGGCTCGGCTGTTTGGAAATACAGAACTTTTGCACTTTGTGATACCTTCTGGGTCTTGTCTTTCTCCCACATCAGCCTGCGCTCCCAACCCGCAGGAGAGACTCTGCCCTGGCCCTGCAGGACAGACCCTGCAGGGTGTGGCTCGGTTGCCCCTCCTGACTGCTGCCGGGTGGGGACAGTGGAGCTACTGCAGCAGACGGGGGGATGGGGGCTCCTGGCCTTGTGGGGGCTCTGGTGACTGCAAACACCCTTTTCACCAGCCAGCGTCAGGTGGGAGGGTGGGTGGGTCTCAGTCCCTCGGTGGGCCTCAGGAGTGCTCTCCTTAGAAACCAGGTGCACGCAGACCACCCCACGCACGTCCAGGTGGGTGGGAATAGCCTGCCTGCGCTTCGGAACCCCGCCTCTTGGCGTGGGTCACAGGGGCGCCGGGGAGACCCCTTGCACCGGGCCCTTCGCCTAACCAGAGCTAGAGCGCGCCCGGGCTCGGGGACAGGCTGAAGGTGCTCCAGGTCCCCACCCCCCAGCAGATTTCTCTGGAAGGCGCGTCGGGCCGGGTTCGGGGCGGGCCTGCGCCCACCGCCGGCCGCGCTCGGCTGTCTCCGCGCCCGGCGCTCGGCGGCGCTCGGCTGTCTCCGTCCGCTCGGCTCGGCGCTCGGCTCGGGTCCGCGGCCGCTGCGGCGCCGGGAATTTCTCCGCAGCTGGGCTCGCGGCCGCGCCCTCTGCCCGGCCCGCGCCCATGCAGGCCATCAAGTGCGTGGTGGTCGGCGACGGGTGAGTGCGCGGCGCGGAGGCCGTGGGCTGGGCGGCGGGCGCGGCCCCGGGGATCCAGTCCGGGCCGGGCGCGTGGCTGCGGGGCGCGGCCGGGGCAGGGCGGGGCTACTGGCTCGGGGGCCGGGTGGGGCGCCCTTGACGCCCTGCCCCCGGCCCGCGCGCCCGGCACCGGGCCGGGTCGGAGGGCACGGTGAGGCGGGGGCCCGGCGGGCGGCGGGGCGCAGGCCTCCAGCCCAGGCCCACCTGATGCTGCCCGGCCGCTCGCCCGCCGCCGCCCGGCCTCCCAGCGGGTGGGGCCAGGCCTCTCACCTGGGCTGATCTCCCGGCGGGTCCTACCCTCCCCGGTTGCCCGGAACTCTGCTGCCCTACCTGGGGCTCTGAGGCGGCTCGCCCCAGCCCGCACAAACCATTCTGCCCTCGGAGGCCCGCCTGCCATGGTCCGCCTTTTTGAGTCCTAGGTCACTGTGGTTCTGCTGGGCTGGGACCCCTCTTCCCACCCCAGGTGCCCTAAGCGGACCTGTGGCTCCGTGGGAGGGGGCTGCCCTTGTTGGGCAGAGGGCAGAGGCACACGATCTGGGAGTAACGTGGGCTCATTCTCTGTCCACAGCGCCGTGGGGAAGACCTGCTTGCTGATCAGCTACACGACCAACGCCTTCCCGGGAGAGTACATCCCCACCGTGTGAGTGGGTGTTGGGCGGCTGGGTCCAGAGCTGGCCGGTCGGAGGCCTGGGCGCCTGTGCATGGGGCTCCCCTGGGCTTTGAGGTCAGGCCCAGGTGGCCCTGGTCTCGGTTCTGGGGTGGGGCTAGGGCGCAGCCGGAATTTCCAGTTCTGTGCAGGTTTGAGAACCCGAGATAGAGGCTGACCTTCCCCACTCTGCTCCTGCAGTTTTGACAACTATTCTGCGAATGTGATGGTGGACGGGAAGCCGGTCAACCTGGGGCTGTGGGACACTGCTGGGCAGGAGGACTACGACCGGCTGCGGCCGCTCTCCTATCCCCAGACTGTAGGTGACCACAGGGCCAGCCCTCGGCTGGGCGGCTCGGGTGTGCCCTGAGGTGCTGATGTCAGTGATAGGGGCCATTTGGAGCCTCCTTGACCACTCTCACCTGGACACCCTCGCGTTCCTCCCCAGGACGTCTTTCTGATCTGCTTCTCCTTGGTGAGCCCGGCCTCCTTTGAAAATGTTCGAGCCAAGGTAGGGCAGGGCTGGAGATGATCCGACTTCAGGGAGGGGTTGCCCAGAGGGTTTGCCCTCGCAGGGCAGGGGTCTCCTGCCTGAACATGTTAGAGGAGATTGTTGTGCTTGGTGTGGGGTCTGAAGGGGGGGGATGAGGGGCAGGTGGTGAGCAGGGCTCTCAGAGAAGGGAGGGGACTGATAAGCCTTGAAGCTTTCTGGCCAGGTATTTTTGTCTTTGATAATTTCCCCCACCAAACTCACTGGCCACCCGCTGAACCAAGAAGGGGTAAGTGTGGGTCCAGGGGCCGCGAGGAAGGGGCCCTTGGGAGCCATGGCCTGCTCTGGGCCAGGCTGGGGGAGAAGCCCCCAAGGGGTAGGGGTCAGAGCTTCCGTCCCCACAGTGGTACCCGGAGGTGCGGCACCACTGCCCCCACACGCCCATCCTCCTGGTGGGCACCAAGCTGGACCTCCGTGATGACAAGGACACCATTGAGAGGCTGCGGGACAAGAAGCTGGCACCCATCACCTACCCCCAGGGCCTGGCCATGGCCCGGGAGATCGGTGAGTGGGCATGGCCTGTCCTGGCGTGGGGGAGTAGGGAGGTGTGCTCTGAGGGGCACAGCGCTGCCCCTTGCTGGCTGCTGCCTGTGCTGATCCGCCATCACAGTGCTCCCTTTACTGCCCCCCCTTCTCTCCCTTTCTGGTCCCCATCCTCAAGTGCCCCCCCCCCCACTGCTGCTTCCTCATTGCTCCTCTCCCTCGCTGCCCCAGGTTCTGTCAAGTACCTGGAATGTTCAGCGCTGACTCAGCGAGGCCTGAAGACAGTGTTTGACGAGGCCATCCGGGCTGTGCTCTGCCCACCCCCCGTGAAGAAGCCAGGGAAGAAGTGCACGGTCTTCTAGAGGGGCAGCCCCGCCCCCACCCATGTTTGCTGTTGTTGAGATGTTGGTGTCCCTGAGTCTGCTGTGGGGGAGGGAAGAAGCATGGGGACAGGGCTGCCACTTCCAGGGGCGGGACTGGTGTGATAGGGTCTGTGGGCTCTGCCTTCTCTTTCTGGGGGCATGGCTCCAGCCTTCCCTGGCCCTTGTGGGAGGCCGGGAGGGAGCAGGGTCTCCCTCAGGCTGCAGGGGTGGGTCCAGGGCAGCCCCAGGATGGGCTTCCCCGTGGGGGAGGTTGGGGGGAAGTTGGTTTTGTCCACGCCCCTTCTTATTTTATACAATAGATGTTCACCACCACCATCTGCCTGTCTTGCCTTGTGCCCCGCCTCCGCCCGCTTCTCCACCCTGGGGTGCTTTGCCCCTAACCACCCCCAGCGACCAGCACAGAGAGTGTGAGCTTGCTGAGTTTCCTCAAACGGGGGCTGAACACTCTGGGCAAGAGGAGAGAAAAGCTTGCCGAGTTTCAGTCTCCAAAGGAGGTGCCCAGAGGAAAGTAGGAGCAAGTGCATTTAGCCCTCGGGGTGGAGAAAGCTCCCCTTGTGCTGCCTTCAGGTCTCCGGGAGGGGCACACGCAGGGGAGTGAGGTGGGCTCCGCTCAAGCAGCCCCCAGGTATGGTGGGGGACAGTCTCTGTCAGGCCCCATGGAGCCCTGTGGAGGCCAGTGCCGGGCTGGGGGACCCTGAGCTGAGTATTGGAGATGACAAGTCGTCAGGAGGAAGGGCATCCAGGCAGAGGAACTACGGTGACTAAAGGTGTGGAGGTCAGGACAAGCATGCTGTGGCGGAGCTGCTTGTTAAAAACTCCATTTTTCCACCTCAGAGGCCTCTGGACAGGGCCAAAGGCCACCCTTGGTCAAATTCACCACGCTCCTGAGGAGGTGGCTTTCTGGAAGGTCCCATCTCCCAAGCACTGCCAGAGACTTGGGTAGGTCTGAAAATCTCAGGCATAGGAGCCAGGTTGCCACCTGGCCCGGGACGTGAGTTGAATGGGTGTCCCTCTACCTGGGACTCCTTCCCACACCAACCTTGAGCTCTCTCTCTCCCATCCACTCGCCGGCAGCCTAGGGATCAGTGCACAGGCCGGACAGAAGAATCATGTTTATTGGAGGGACGGCGGGGGCAGGGGTGTGTGTGGGTGGAGGGGCTCAGGTGGCCAGGAAGCCCCCATCTACTGGCACAGTGGAGCCTGTGGTCATGCTGCTCCGGTCACTCAGCAGGAAGAGGATGGTGTCTACCACGTTCTCCACCTCTGTGGGCGGGGCGGGGGTCAGGGTGTAGATGAAGGGGGCTGCCTTCAATCCTTCCCTACCACCCCTCACCCGGGCAGGCACGAGGGCTACTGGTGCAACTCCTAGCTGGGCTCCCGCCCGACTCACCAGCAAACCTGCCAAGTGGGATGCGGTCCAGCATGGTCTTTGCCTTCTGGGGGTCACTCCAGTTGGCTCGGCCCATGGGCGTCATCACCACTGTAGGGTTCACTGCATTCACACGGATCTGCACCGGGACAGGCAGGGGGTCAGCAAGGTGGGCTGGGGTGCCCTGGGCAAGGCGGCTGGGTGGTGGGAAGCACCTCAGAGGGGCTCACCTTGTGTGGCCCAAGTTCCAGAGCCATCACCTTGGTCAGCATGTCCATGGCACCCTTGGTGGAGCCTGTGAGGAGAGACAGCATGCGTGGAGCCTGAGCTGGCTGCAGGCTGGGGGGCGGGGATGGAGACCAGGGCACAGGTGGGGCTCACTCACAGTAGATGCTGTGGTTAGTCAGTGCACGCTGGGAGGCCTGGCTGGAGACATTCACGATGGCCCCCGGGGCTCCCCGAGCTATTAAGCCCCGGGCCACGATCTGGAATTACAATGGAAGCATGAGGCAGAACTAGCTTTGCCCACCAGTTCCCACTCCTGCTCTGAAGGCAGCTCACCTGAGACACCTGGATGACAGCCCGCAGGTTCACCTCGAAGGACCTGGAGGCAGATGGACAGACCCTGATCAGGGACTGGGGCTGCTGCTGCAGGGGACAGCCCTTCCCCCCAGGGTTCCTCCACCCGCCAGCTCACTTGTCAATCGCCTCCTTGGTGACATCCAGGAAGGGCTGAAGCAGCGCCACGGCGGCGTTGTTCACCAGCAGGTCCACGGGGCCCACATGGCCCAGCACCTGCTCAGTGGCCTCCCAGTCACCCAGGTCCACGCACACGGGCTCTACCCCGGGGCACTGTGTGTTGAGTGGTGGGGTGTACAGCTACCAGAGGCTCCATGCCCAAGAAGGGGCACAGCTGGGCCTCTGCCACATGAGGGAAGGGGGTTGGGTCTGGGTGACCTTTAGGCCTGACACAGGGAGGGATTAGGGGTCCCAGAGAAGCCAGCCACATTCTTGGGGCTCAGGAGCCCAGGCTGCTGAGGGAAGGGGGAGGGGAGTTAACGCAGCCTCTGGGCCACCGGGCAACTCAGGGCTTCGGGACCAGGAGCGTGGCCCTGCCTACGGCCAGTCCACTTCCTCCCTGCGTCCTAGCGCCTTTGTCCGGGGCCTGCAAGGCAGCCATTTCTGCCTCCTTCCAAGCCCAGGGGGCGTCACAGTTTTCTCGGACACCCACGGAGACCGCGCGCCCTAGAAGGGGGTGCTGAGGGTCGCTGGTCCGCCCCAGCGCCCGGCTTCCGCACGTCCCGGCTCCGCCCCCGCCCGTCGCCTGCTGGGCTGGAACAAGGCGGTGCCTACCTCGCGGACCAGGCTGTCCAGGTCGGCCCGGGTCCGGCTCACCGCCACCACCTGCGCACCCGCCGCGTGCAGCGCCTGGACCGTGCTGCGTCCGATGCCTGCGGGGAGCGCGGCTCAGTGCTGGCGCCCCTCCCGGTCAGCCCCTGGTCGCCGCCCCCAGCCGCCGGCCCACCTTTGCCCGCTCCGGTGACGAGCGCCCGGCGACCCGCAAGGCCCAGCTCCATGGCGGCGCGGCTCGGCCCTGCGTGCTGCGGCCGCGCAGCTGAGAGTCAGGTCGCAGGAGGGCGTGGGGTAGGCGAGGGCGCGGGGCGGGGCGCGGCGGGGCCAATCGCAGGGCGGCGTCCGAACGGGGGCGGGGATATTCAAATAGAGGCCCCTCCTTCAGGGGCGATTGGCCGAAAGGATTGGGCGGGACAGGCGGGGTCCCGGCCCGGCCTCGGGGTGGCCCATCAACCGGGCTTGAAATCGGTTTAGCAGGCCTTAGCCAGCATTCGTTCCCTGCCAGATTATTACAAAAAAACAGATGTGGTAGTTAATACCAGAAAGAACGTGCAGCTACACGTGAAATGGAGAACTCAATGCTAACATTTCTTGTTTTGTTTCTGAGAAGAAAAGTTTGGCAAAAAGGATCGCATGCCCCCGCCCCCCCCCCCCAGACGTGGGGGTGGCTCCCGCCGACTCACTTGTAGTGCCAGAGGGCAGAGTTTGGACAACCAAATAAGCCTGAAGAAGAAGCCAATGCCAGCAAAGGTCCGCGTTAGCCTCAAAGGGAGTTGAACCCCAAGGTCACCAGGGCCAGCCCGCGCGAGGCCACCAGCACTTTTAAAAACTTGGATAGGATAAGATTGGGGTCATCAGGGTACATGGTGGCCAGCAAGGGCAAGCATTGGTTCCTGAGGCTTTAGGGTCAGTTACAGATGTACTTGTGCCCGTGTGCACACTGGCCCCCCTGTAAAAACTTTTCTTTTTGATGAGGAAGATTAGCCCTGAGCTAACATCTGTTGCCAATCCTCCTCTTTTTGCTGGGGAAGACTGGCCCTGGGCTAACATCCGTGCCCATCTTCCTCTACCTTATAGGTGGGACGCCTGCCACAGCACGGCTTGATGAGCGGTGCATAGGTCCGCACCCATGATCCGAACCTGCAAAACCCAGGCTGCAGGAGGGGAGCACCTGAATTAACTACTATAGGCCACTGGACCGGCCTCTGTAAAAGCTATTTTTTTCTGTGTTATGATGGGCAAGTCTAGAACCACTGCTCCAAGGAACTTCTGTGGCCAGGAGTAAGGCATTGGTGATTGCAGGGCCTGTGGGTCACCTGGACCTTTGGGCCCAGAGACGTGGACAGGCTGGAGGTGGCCAGAGGCAGCAGGAGGCACACATTTGAGAAGCCCCTGGAGGATGGCCAAGCAAGTCTTCCCCTGATGGCCCTGTGATGCAGCCCACAACCCCTGGCCTCTCAGCAAATCCTGCCTTCTGCTCCTAACCTTGGACCCTGCCCTCTGCCTGTCAGAGGCTAAGGGAGGGACAGCCCCCAGCCTGTCCTTCCTGAAAGGCACATCTGTTCAGATCCCTTTGGTGGCTTCGCCTTGTCCCCAGAATGTGTCCAAATACTACTACTTGTCCTGTGATCCTTGGTGGGCCAGTTGGATTGACCCAAGCCAGCTTTGGCAAGAACATAGCTCCAAGAGGCCCTGTGGGCTGGCCAGAAGTGCCCTTAGCGTGCCCCACCCCGCTCGGTGCCCTGTGCTCTCCCGCCCAGCAATGCCATTGCCTGGAGGGCCCCAACCAACCTCTCAACCCCTGCCCCCTTGCCCAGGGCTGGACACTGCGCTAGTCCAGCTGACTGACCAACCACCTCAGGCCTCATAATACCCACACCCTGGACTCCCAGACGCCATGTGCCACGTGGGGACTTGACCCAGGCAAGCACAACTGGAATCTGGCAGGGCCGGCAAGACCCTCTGGCCACTCCAGGCTGCAAGGCTGTTGTACCCGGATTGGGGCCAAGGACAGTAGGTAGAGCAGCATCTGTGGAGGTCTCCCCAGCTTGGGCTGCCCTCGCCTGGGTAGTCTTGTGGGGGGACGTATGCCCAGAGGTGGAGTTGAACTCCCTAGGGTTGGATAAACTAGACTGGTGTGGCCTCCTGCCCCTCACGCCAGGGCTGAGTGCTGGCTCTCATCTTCCCCAGGGATGGCCAAGGTAGGGTCCAGGGCATCTCCCCCGGGCTCCGCAGACCCTCTACCCTCTCTGATGGGCAGCAATCAGTCGGTCAGCTAGGATGCTGGGCTGAAGAGCTGGGCCAGAGTCTTAGGGGAGGGAAGGTGGCTGCAGGCTGCCCTCTGTCCTCTGCCCTCTGCCCTCTGCCAGGGGCTGGTTGGGTATTGCAGGGAGGAGCATAGACATGAAGAATCTCCTAGCAAAGGAATCATGGCCCTTCCGAAAAAAGGCGGGGTCAGCGGCGGAATCCGGCTGGCTTCAGTATTTGCCCCCTCATTGCTTCACGGAAGGTGAAATGTGTGCACCCCAATGCCTGACCGTCTCCTCGCGGCTTGCCCTTCCAGAGCCCTGGCACGAGCTGGTTCCACAGTGATCTCCGTTTATTTAGGCAAATCGAGGCCAGCACAGCGGAGGACACAGTGGGTGGGGGCGACAGGGGCGTGGTCTCATGGCAGCACGGGTGTGGTTGCGGAGGAATGTGGCCAGATGCGGGGTCTGCGTGGGGGATGGGCGGGCGGGGCATGCTGCGGAGCGTGGAGGCGGCGCTGGACGGCTGCGGGGGCCGCGGGCACCGCAGGGTGGGGCGTGGGCGTGGCGGCGGGCCGGGGGGGAGTCTGGTCTGCGCGCGGACGGGGGCGTGGAGTGGGGCCGGGGCATGGGGCCCTGGCTGAGCCTAGTCCCGCTGGCCGCCCCGCGCAGGGCTCTCTAGAAGGCCAGGTACCCGGCGTCCACGAGGATGCCCGAGCCGCTGGTGGAGGCGCTGCGGTCGCTGAGCAGGAAGAGGATGCTTTGACCACGTCCTCCACCTCTGCAGCGGACAGCGGGCAGGGTCAGCGCAGCTTGGCCCAGCCGCCCCAGCCGCTCCCGCCGTCCCCCGCCACCCCGCTGACCTGCAAACTTCCGCAGCGGGTGACGCTCCTTCAGCTTTCGGGCGAACTCGGGGTCCGTCGTGACATGCTGGCCCATGGCCGTGAGCACCACCGTGGGGTTCACGGTGTTCACCCGAATCTGGGGCCAAGGGCCGGTGGATTAGTCCCGCCCCCACAGCCTCTGCTCCCTCCCCCTCCTGCTGAGCTTGCTTATTGTGTTGGGTCAACCCCTGACCCCACTGCCCAGAGACTTGGGTGGTCCCCAGGACTCTCTCACCCACCCCCCACCCTCGTTCTCATTCTCCCAGACCCCCAACCTTGCCCCCCAGTGCCCACCTCGTGTCCCCCACAGGCCAGGGCCCCCATACCCCCCAGCACTCCCACACCTACCTTGTACGGCCCCAGCTCCATGGCCATGGCTTTGGTCAGCATGGTCATTCCGCCCTTGGTGGAGCCTGTGAGGAGAGGGCAACACTGAGGACCCCTTAGGGTTTCAGCCTTCTATGCACGGAGGCCCAGCCCCAGAACCCAGAGGCTCCGTCCGGCATGGAATGGGGAGTACAGGCTGGGTAGAGGGACTCACTGTAGGCAGCTAAGTTGGGATAGGTGACACGGGCCAACACGCTGGAGACATTGACGATGGAGCCAGGCACCCTACAGTCGATCATGCCCCGGGCCACGATCTGGTAGCAGAGTGAGAGAGGGGGCAGCCTGACCCCACTGTACCCCCGCCTGGGCTGTGTCTGGGCCGTGTCAGCGCTGGGCCACACCCTCCCCCGCTGGCTCACCTGGGACACCTGGAACACAGAGCGCAGGTTCACATTGAAGGACGTGGGGAGAGTGGATAGTGAGACGGACCCTGGCCACATCTGCCCCACATCCTCAGCAGCTCCCTCCCCAGCCCACCTGCTCTCCCACTCCCTACCTGTCGAAGACCTTGCTGGTCTCCAGGAAGGGCTGTGTCAGTGCCACAGCAGCGTTGTTCACCAGCAGGTCCACGGGGCCCACGCCGCCAAGTGCTCTCTCCGTGGCCTCCCAGTCACCCAGGTTCACACACACGGGCTCTAACCCAGAGCACTGTGGGGAGGCATTGGGCAGTGACGGGGGTGGGGTGGTCCTGGCAGGCTCGTGAGGATCCCCGAGGGTGTGGGGGGGGGCAGGCCAGGGCCATGCTGGGGCTTTGCGTCTCACTTCCCGGGAGAGGCTGACCAGGTCGGCGTTGGTGCGGCTCACAGCCACCACTCTGGCTCCCGAGGCGTGCAGGGCTTTCGCAGTGTCCCGTCCGATCCCTGCAGGGGTGCACCAGGAGGGCAGATGGTCCAGAGCATCTGGGTCAAGGGTGGGGGCGGGGGCTGCAGCTTTGCTGCTCAGGAAAGAACAGTGGGAGGGCGCTGGCCAGAGGACGGTGGCCTGGGAGTAAGCGGGGGCCTGAGTCAGAGGCCCGCCAGCCAGGATCCAGTCAAGGGAGACCCCAGAGGGCGGCTCCTTCCCACTGGCCCAGGGAAGAGGCCTTGGCTAGGACCCCATCTGCCCAGCCTGAGTCCGAGGGCCGCCCTCTCGGGGAGGGGGGGTGGGGGTGGGGCGTCGTCTTGCATTGACCCGGGAGGGGCTAATGTCCTGTCCCAGTGAGGCCTGCTGGTGGTGGAGAGCAGCCCAGACCCAGGTCCGGGGACTGTGGTATAGTGGGGGACAATTGCTGGTGGGGCAGGTTATGACAGACATGAAGGGACTCACAGACCCCAACACGGGCCTGTGAAGCTTTGGGTCTAGCCACCTTGTTCTCCACCTCTGTCCCCCCACCCCCCCACCTGCCCAGCACACACCCACCTTTCCCTGCCCCTGTCACCAGGGCCCGCAGGCCGTGGAAACTCAGCTGCATGGTGCTGGCTCTGAGCCCCTGTTCAGCGGGAGGGGAGGGCATGGAGGTTTTATAGATCTGGGCTGGGGAGGCCAGCGGGCAGGAGTGTGTGTGGGTCACTGGAGGTGGGGAGGCGGGGGCACTGGGCGGGACGGGGCATCAGAGCAGCTACTGCTTTCTTGTTCGTGGGAGCCTGCTCCCCTGGAGGGCCTCCTTCTTCACCCGCACCCCGAAGGCTTGGCCAGAAGCTCCATCCTGGGTTTTGGAAAAGAAATTAAAAATAAACCCTGAGGTGAGAGACATGCCCCTTCTTGGCTGTCTGGGGGCAGATGGTCTGGAGCTGGCCCCTGCAAGCTCTGGGCCAGGCAGCCCTAGGTCATGGCCAGGGCACACTGTGCTTAGGTTGGCCCCCTGCCCCTGCCAACCCTGACCCCACCATGGCCCCAGTCTGGAGACTACTACGGCCTCCAGAGTCTTCTTCACCTGCCTCTAGCCAGCCTAGGACTCCTACCCCTCTGCTGACAGGTGTGACCTCTCTGAGACACCCTCATTCTCTCTCAGATGTGCAAATCTGTGGACTCTTTGCGGGGGGCAAAGAACTTAACATGTGCTCCCCACCTGTGCCACTAATACCCATGGATTCTGATGCCAACTCCACTTCTGGGAAGGAGTCTGAGAGTGCAACCCAACTGCCTCCCAGTCCTGTGTAACAGGTCTTGCAGCACCAGTGCCTCCATTTAGAGGTCTGGGAGTCATGTTAGGGCACATGACACCTCCACCAGGCCCTCCAGGTGTGGCCCCAACAGGCAGGTGGGTCCCTGCTGCCCTTCCCTCACTCAGACTCTGGGCCAGACCCCCAGGCACAGCCCCAGGAAGAGGCTCCTGTTGGAAAGCCCATCCCACCTGTCTGAGATCTCCCTGACTTCTGGAGGTTCAGGGGGGCTTACCCTCTGGAGGGGCGCTGGGCGCTGTCCTTGACCTTGTGGTTCATCAGCAAGTAAAACGGAGGAGGTTCTTGCCCTAGGCAGGGATGCAGGTAGCTCGAAAGCTGGCTCTCTTCCCCCACACTTGTCAGAAATTCATTCTTAAAAGGGACTCAGGGAGCAAGCTGTGGAGGGAACAACTGAAAACCACTTGCATGCATGAGTGAACCACCAGAATGCACACAGGAGGGTACCTGAAAAGCACCACTGTGCAGTGTGGGGCTGAGCTCTCAGTTACAGTGTGACCTGCAGGTTTCTTCACGAGATCCCCAGGATGGAGCACACCTGCTCCACCCCTGTCCTGAGCCCTGGGAGCTGACCTCCAGGTGGCTTGGGGGAAAGGGACATCCAGCGACTGTGGCCTGGGGGGCAGCCAGCCCCCAAGCCCCCTGCCCACCCTGATCTACTCACAGAGGTCCCCCTGGGGAGGGTTCTCCCAAGTATCCACAGCTTAAAAAGTCTTCCTACCTCCATCAACCCAAACCCCAAATCAAAACCCAGCAGTGCCTGCCCTGCTCCGCCAAGGCCACCACTACACCCCAGACACATTGTCAAATGCTAAAGATAATTTTTATTTTATTTATTTATTTATTTATTTTTGTGAGGAAGACCGGCCCTGAGCTAACATCCGTTGCCAATCCTCCTCTTTTTGCTGAGGAAGACTGGCCCTGGGCTACCATCCGTGCCCATCTTCCTCTACTTTATATGGGACGCCGCCAAGGCATGGCTGACAAGCAGTGTGTTGGCAGGCACCCGGGATCTGAACCTGTGAACCCTGGGCTGCCAAGCGCGACCTAAACCGCTGCACCACCAGGCCGGCCCCGATAATTTTTATTTTAAAATAATTCACAGTTGCAAGGATAGTAGAACTTTTTTTACTCTGAACCATTTGAGAGTAATTTGCAAAACTAGCACCCTTTCATCCCAAATGGCTTCATGTCCGTTTCCTTTGAACAAAACATCGTCCTGCACAACCGCAACACGTACACCACCACCACAACAAGACTGTCAGGGTCAGGAAAGTAACACCATGCGTCCCTACGACGTGATCCTCAGTCCCCATTCCAGTTTCGTAAGGCGTCCCAATGATGTTCTTTTTAAAAAAACAGCTGTATCATGGTATAATTGATTTACACTAGACTGCACGTATTTAATGTATACAATTTGATGAGTTTGAACATATGCATATACCCATGAACCGTCACCACAATCAAGGTCATGAACATATCCATCACCTCCAAAAGTTTCCTCCTGCTCCACTGGTTTTTGTTTGCAGTAAGAGCATGTAACCTGAAATCTAGCCCTTCACGCAGTATCTCAGTGTGCAGTACTGATTGTTGACTAGAGGCACTACGTTGTTTGGCAGATCTCTAGAACTTACTTGTCTTGTGTAACTGAAGCTCCCCATTTCAATCCTTTACGGTGAAAGGGTGCAGTCCAAGGTCACATGTTGTCTTTGGATGTCCCACCTCTCTAGTCTGCCTCCCTCTGGAACACTCAATCACTGCATTGCCCTTCCAGGCATAGAAAGAACGTGACTGCTGCAGCTTCACTTCTGTCCTCCAAGTTTCGGGTGAAATGTCTCCTGTGTTCCACACCAACTTGGAACTATGCAGAGAAAGGGGTTCTGGGACTCTAGGTTCATCCTTGTGCAATGTACGTGGGCCCAATACATATCTGCCACAGTCCATTGAACTTAACTTCCAAGAAAAGCCAATAGCAAAATCTGCCTAATAGAATTCAACCAACAGCACACAACCAAACACATGTCACCCTCTCCCCAAAAGATGACCCGAAATCCCTTTATCCATCTCCAGGTGATGTTCATTCCTCTTCCAACTGAGTCACTCTCCCCCTTAGATATCCTGTAACTTAAATACTGCGAAGGTTAACCTCTATTAACATATCTTATGGTAGATGGTGTGGAAACGGGAGAAGAGAAGAGAAAAACATTGGTTAATATGTACTGTGGGGGATCAGAATTTGCCATCCCGAAATATGACTTTTTGGCTTGATGATTTTTAAGAACAAAAGACTCGGAAAAAACTTTGACTTTCCACCTAACTGCCTAAAAGAATTTGGGATAGAAGGCCTGTTCCAGGAAGGAGCTATCACCATAGATAACTATAGTGTAATATGAACTAAGTGTGGTAGACAGGGAGGAACTTAGCAAGGCCCATTTGATCAAAGTCTTCTCCATGTCCCATTGTCTCTGCAGGGCATAGCAAAGTTTTATTAACAAATATTTGCTGTCCATCTCCACGTAAATTGCCTTCCTCCCCTTTGAAGTCCCAAACCACTACCCCCAACATCCTCTTTTGTCTTTAGTAGAAGATGGTATTTAAGGTGATGGCTTCAGCCGTTTTGTTGAGTTACTCGGTTTTCCTGGGTTTCTCTTAGGTACATGTTATTAATTTTGTTTGATTTTCTCCTATTATTCTGTCTCATGTCAACTTAATTCTTAGAGCAGCCGGAAGAACCTAGAGGGTAGAGGAATAGTTCTTTCTCCCCTACAGTTGGAGATGAAGATGAGAGAAAACTTAACTGTCCGGAGGCATCTCAGTCCAGGACTACTGCAGCTGAGAGATCCTGGACCCCTGACAAGAGCCGGCAGGAGATAACAGTTCTTACCACATCAGTCTCCCAGATCTCTGTCTGCAGGGTCCAATGGAAGCAAGAGTGATAAGTTTTTTCCTTTTCTAAATTTATATTAGCAGGAGAAAATATGTGTGAAGCTAGCTTCTTGGACTCAGCAACTCTGGGAAAGTTGGTTTGAGTATGCTTTGGTTTTTATTGATCCTTCTCTTCCCAGAGATGGTCACTGTTTTTCCTTGTTTTTGTCTTTTGTGTCATTTGTCAAAGAAAGGAAAAACCATAGGGCAAGACACAGGCATAGGTGATATAAGCCTGTTGTCTGGACCAGCCCAGTAAACTTTGCTGTGGGTTAGTATGTACCTGAGGTGAAAGCTATTGCTACGGGACATCTTGGAAGCCAAAAGGGCACAACGTTGGTGGGCACAGGTTGGGCATTTAAGAGCCATTAGGGCACTCACTGCCTCAGGAAGACTCTTGCAATAGAATAAGTTGATCACGGAGTGGGACAGATGTCACAGACACCGCCAACCTCAAGGAGATTTCTGTGCAAGAGGTTCTCTGTAAAACAACACAAAATCCCCAACCCCGTGGCACAATGCTGTTAGGTAGAGCCCTAAGGCTTAGCTAAAGCTGTTAATATGCATATAAGATGAGGTTTTATCTTTTATCTTGTTCTGTGTCTTAAGAGCTTGGCTTTGTGACCTTTCTGGTCTCTGCCATCTGGAAAATGCATGTACTGGCATGCATCTTGGCGGCCAGACAAATTGAGGTTCTGAGATGTCTTCTCTTTGCTTGGCTGTGTCAGCTCTCAGGAGTTTGTCATAAGGGGTCCCAGTCCACAGGGGGCCTTTGTCATCTCAACCTTCATTGCTTGTTAGTGCTGGAAGAATCCCATTCCATAGTGCAGAAACAGTAATGAACATATGGGCTTTCTCTCTCAAGCAGCTGTAGTGTAGTGTCACAGATTAGCAGGTTTGTGACTGGAGGCATTCCACATTCCTGTGAGAGACGGGAGACACCATTTTCACTATGCCATCCTTACTGCCTGTGCAGCAAAGGCCTTTGCTTTTGTTGACTTGAAAATCTTCAAAAAGAGTTTATTTGGGAATAGCCAAAAGAATTGCAATTTAGGATGTGCATGCTATGGCAAACCATAGGCAAATCCAACAAACGAGGAAGGGGAGCTGCTTTTATGGAGAAAAGGGGGAGTAGGAGGGACTGTTCTAAAGGAAAGTCCATTGGGAGAAAGCAACGCCCAGGCTGGCAATGGCTTCTCATTGGCTGAGCTGCAACATTTCTCATTGGCTGGGCTGTTGCCTGGTGGGGAGAGAAATCTTCTTTCCGTGGTAAAGGAGTTTTACTCCCTGTCCAAGATGCAAGTGTTCCTCTCTTCCTGTTTGGAGTAATTGATGATATGTGATAGGGCGTGAGAGCTCCTCCATAGGCCTTTTTGACTCCAATTTAGATAAGATTTCTTTTATTAATTTCTACACTTTCTTAGACTATTTTTGGGAGTGAATTTTCTGGATCTTGTGAGGGCTGCTTCTTTCACACTCTCTTTTGGGGATGCCTCTTGTGTCCATGGTTAAGCCATAAAAGGCTTATTGATTTGAGGCACTATTAAGCTGCTGCTCATCAATGGCCAGATGATGGATCCTTTAAATTGGCTAAATTGGAAAAACTTTTAGAGAGCTCTCATCATAAACAGCTGTTTTACTGGCACCTAAAGAAAGACCAAATTAAGAAGGAATACAAAGAGGCCAGCCTGGTGGCATAGCAGTTAAGTTCGTGGGCTCCGCTTCGGCAGCCCAGTGTTTGCAGGTTTGGATCCCGGGCGCAGACAGATGCACCGCTTGTCAAGCCATGCCGTGGCGGTGTCCCATATAAAGTAGAGGAAGATGGGCACGGATGTTAGCCCAGGGCCAGCCTTCCTCAGCAAAAAGGGGAGGATTGGCAACAGATGTTAGCTCAGGCCTAGTCTTCCTCACAAATAAAATAAAATAAAAAGAAGTAACTACTAGCCTTAAGAACTTAAATTTGGGGTCTTGGCTTCCTCTCATGGTCTTACAGATACTAATGAAAGCATTAATTAACAAAATAATGGGAAGTAGTCAAGGGGAGGGTCAAGAGACTCTTCCCATTAAGGTGGAAAATTTTTAAAGGATTTTTAGGAAATAAGGTAATAAAAGCAAATATTGAAAGGGGGAAAACAAAGGGGAATCAGAAAGAGAAGAGTCACAAGACTCCTCCCAGCAGGATGGGAATCTTCAGTTGGTTATTAAAAAATGGGATGAAGAAAATGGACATTAATGGGGTTAAAACAAAGGTTTTAATACAACACTACCTCAGATTGGCCAGGCCAAAGGGGCCCCCTACTGACCCCCCGATATTAAAGGGCCCCAAACACTTCTGCTCTATTTACCCTAGTTTGGAGAAATTTAAAAACCCAGAAGGCAGAAATCACAATGAGAAACCTGACCAACAATCACTTGGGGCAACAGTGAGGCTGCTTAATCAAGTTAAAGATTGACAAAAGGGTCAAGGTCCCTTGGCTTGACCTCTTGCTGGGGACTCAAAGCCTTTTGCACAGAAATGGGTAAAATGACTGGGAGATGGAGAAATTTCTGAGAATTCTCAATGCAGGAACCCCACAAGCTGTGGTACCAAAACTCATTCATGGGAACCTGACTCAGGCTACAGTTAGACTGAGAAAATGTAAAGGTGTAAGTGTTGATAAGATTATAGAGGTTGGAATGTTTGAGCTAGTATTATATTACACGAAGAGGTTATGTCAACTTTGCCTGAGTGTTTTATGGAAATGGATGTTATGTCTGGCCAAGAATGCTTCTGAAGGGGAGGAAGTACTATTCCTTTACCCAGTAGGTCCTTCTGGCTGGTCTAAGAATTAAGTTGACATGAGACAGATTAACAGGAGAAAATCAAAGTTTAATGACATGTATACATGGGAGAAATGCAGGAAAACTGAGTAACTTACCAAAATGGCCAAAGCCATCACCTTAAATGTCATATTCAGCTAAAGACAAAGGAGGAAGTTGGGGGTAGTGGTTTGGGACTTCAAAAGGGAGGAAGGGAATTCACATGGAGATGGAAAAGCAAATGTTTAGCCAACAAATGTTTGCTGGGCCATCTATAGACAATGTGATGAGAGAGAGAAAGAGAGAGAGAACTTTGATAAAAGTGGGCTTAGCAAGGATCCTCCCAGTTTATCATACCCAGAGTTATCTATGGTAATAGCTCCTTCCTGGGACAGGCCTTCTATCTTAAATTCTTTTAGGCACTTAGCGGGAAGATCAAAGTTTCTTTCAGGGTCTTTTGTCCTTATAAGTAATCAAGCCAAAAAGACACATTTTGGAGTGGCCAATTCTGGTCCCCCACACTTCTCCTACCCAGTATTATAAGACCAAGACTTGTTGATGGAGTCCTAATGGAAGCTATAGTTAGAGGTACAAGAGCTGACAAAATTAAGATAAAGTTTTGCAGGAGAATTGGTGTATTTGAAAGGGCTTTATTTAAAGCGATTACATCTCTTTTGCCAGATTGTATTATAGATTGTATTGTGAGAGTGGGTATTGTGTCTTACTGGGGAATGTTTCTCCTGCTTGATATTGTAAAAGAGCATATAAATCCACACTCCAGGCAATGTTAATTAACCATGCTAAGGAAAGTCATTAGGGTTACCTGAGCCCACACAGTGTGAGATGGAAACTAGGGGCTGATATTCAAGGGAGGGCTTAAGAGAAAAGATAAATGACCGCCCACCCCCACCCCTCATGAATTGATCTAGGGTTGAATTGTGCACTCAGAAAGAGGGCCTTTCTTAAACACTTTGTGTAGACTTTTTAAAGGTGTGGTACATTGTCCTGAAGTTTTAGAATATAAAAATCTTTTGTTTTACCTCAGTTAAAAATCTTCCTGATATAAAGAAGCAAATTAAAGAAAATGTCATTGAATGAGTGGGTCAGCCTTTTGATATCATTCAGGCTACAGCCCAAGTGTTTCAGAAATTTAAAGCAACCATCTTTGTCTTACAAAAAGGGAGAGGGAATATTTGGAAACTTGACCAAAAAACAAAAAGATCTTAAATGTCCTCTCCACAAATGTTAGTAAAAAGATTCCAATTGCTAAAATAAAATTTGATTCCAACTACTCTTTTATAAGCTAGTGAGTTTTGTACTGTACCTGATTCATGGCAAGAATTTAATGGAAGCTATAAGGTTTCTGTCTGCGTTTGCCCGTGTGTTCACGTGTGTCTATGTGTATATGCTGTAAATGTGAGATATTTTTCTACCTCTGGATGGTATGGCCAAAATTAAGAGCTCTGTTTAATTGACTTAAAGTAAGTGCTTGTATAAATTCTTTCTTTTTTTTGGTGAGGAAGATTAGCCCTGAGCTAACATCTGTTGCCAAGCCTCCTCTTTTTGCTGAGGGAGATTGGCCCTGGGATAACATCCGTGCCCATCCTCTTCTACTGTATATGTGGGGTGCCTACCACAGCATGGCTTGATAAGTGGTGCAAATGTGCACACCCGGGACCTGAACCTGTGAACCCTGGGCTGCCAAAGCAGAGCACGTGAACTTAGCCACTGCTCCACTGGGCCGGCCCTATAAATTATTTCTAAGTGTAATAGAAACTAACCCAAATGTTTTTCAAGTTAACATGATATAAAGTAATCTTTGGTAAATAAAAGCTTATTTAAGTTTGTTAGTTTGATTGAAATAGGCGTGTCCTCAGAATTATCAACATTGGAGATGACGCAGACATGCAGCCTGGTTTACTAGTCAAGTAAGCTCATGGTATCTCTGTTGCAAATTTTTCAACAAAAACAATAAGTTAGAATGATATCTAATTTTGTCCAGTGTCTCACGGAGTTTTCATGAGTAATCTAAACAAATTATTGGGAGCAAATGATTTAGATAGATGTAAATGAGATAAGAGTTTATAGATAAACTTTCAGCAATAATTATATTTTATGGCATGTGTATTTAAAACAGCTTCCAAAATCTCTTTGGTAAGTTGAAACTCTGAAGTTTTGCTAGATTAAGTTAAATGATGGAAAATCCATTGAGTATCTAGATCATTTCCAAAAAAGATAAAATATTATCTTTATTTTACATTAATTACTAAATATAGTAATTAGTATTACATTAGTAATACTAATAGTAATAACTATTACATTAATTACTCAGTATAGGTTTAGTAAATATAGATGTTTGGGTCTATTAGTAAACATGTCTTGTACTTTATTAAAAAATTGTACTATGAAGTAACATATGTTTCTAGGAATTAAGAAAAGTATTTATAAATTTGCCAAGCCATTTGCCAGTGCTAATGTAAAAGTTCATAATTGCTTACTTCTTAGTTTTCAGTAAAAATTAAAGTTTCTAGGAGTTAAGAATTCTAATTTAAAAATGTGATTAAAGGTACTAAAATTTAATAAGGAAAACACCTCTGCATAGAGGCAAAGAAAGATGTGTGTTTTCAGTAAAGAAGAAGAAGAGGTCTGGGACAAGTTTTAAGAAAGTGATGAAGGGTTTGTGGAAGAGGAACCCTGAGAAAAGAGTTTTATGCATGGTCAAGTTGGCTAAGATTAAAATAAATTTAACTAAGTAAATGAAATTTAATAGCAAAAGTAAGTTGGTGCAAAATTAGAATTTGGTTTTCTCTTACTTTTTTTTTTATTGATGTCTTAATAGTTTATAACACTGTGGGGTTTTAGTTGTACATTTTTGTTTGTCCGTCACCTTGTGGATGTAACCCTTCACCCCTTGTGCCCCCCCCACCCCCCTTCCCCTTGGTAAACCACCAATCAGTTCTCTCTGTCCGTGTGTTCATTTATATTGCACATATGAGTGAGTTCATGCAGTGTCTGTCCTTCTCTCTCTGGCTTATTTCACTTAACATAATACCCTCTAGGTCCTTCCATGTTGTTGCAAATGGGACAATTGTGTCTTTTCTTATGGCTGAGTAGTATTCCATTGTATGTATGTACCACATCTTCTTTAACCAATCATCAGTGGAGGGACACTTGGGTTGCTTCCACTTCTTGGCTATAGTGAATAATGCTGCAGTGAATGTAGGGGTGCATAAGCCTCTTGTGATGGTTGATTTCACGTCCATTGGGTAGATGCCCAAGAGTGGTATTGCTGGATCATAAAGTATTTCTATTTCTAATTTTTTAAGGAATCTCCATACTGTTTTCCATAGAAGCTGCACCAGTGTGCATTCCCACCAGCAGTGAATGAAGGTTCCCGTTTCTCCACAACCTCTCCAGCATTTGTTGTTTTTTGTCTTGGTGATTATAGCCATTCTAACGGGTGTCAAGTGATATTTTAGTGTAGTTTGGATTTGCATTTCCCTGATGATTAGTGATGTTGAACATCTTTTCATGTGTCTCTTGGCCATCTGTATCTCTTCCTTGGAAAAATGTCTGTTCATATCCTCTGCCCATTTTTTGATCGGGTTGTTTGTTTTTTTTTTTTGTTGCTCAGTTGTATGAGTTCTTTATATATTACAGAGATTAATTCCTTGTCAGACAAACGATTTGCGAATATTTTCTCCCAGCTGGTGGGTTGTCTATTCATTTTGATCCTGGTTTCATTTGCCTTGTAGAAGCTCTGTAGTCTGATGAGGTCCCACTTGTTTATTTTTTCTTTTGTTTCCCTTGTCCGAGTAGACGTGGAATCTGAAAGGATCCCTTTATGTCCAATGTCAATTAGTGTACTGCCTATATTTTCTTCCAGAAGTTTTATAGTTTCAGGTCCTTAATCCATTTTGAATTGACTTTTGTCTATGGTGATAGGAGATGGTCTACTTTCATTCTTTTGCATGTGGCTGTCCAGTTTTCCCAGCACCATTTATTGAAGAGACTTCCCTCTCTCCATTGTATGTTCTTCGCTCCTTTGTTGAAGATTAGCTGTCCATAGATGTGTGGGTTTATTTCTGGGCTTTCAATTCTATTCCATTGATCTGTGTGTCTATTTTTGTACCAGTACCATGCTGTTTTGATTACTATGGCTCTATAGTATATTTTGAAATCGGGGATTGTGATGCCTCCAGCTTTGTTCTTTTTTTTTCAGGATTGCTTTAGCTATTTGGGGTCTTTTGTTGCCCCATACAAATTTCAGTATTTTTTGTTCTATTTCCGTGAAGAATGATGTTGGGATTCTGATTGGGATTGCACTGAATCTGTAGATTGCTTTCGCTAGAAAGGACATTTTAACTATATTTGTTCTTCCAATCCATGTGCATGGAATATTTTTCCATTTCTTTGCGTCTTCCTCGATTTCTTTCAATAGTGTCTTACAGTTTTCATTGTATAGGTCTTTCACCTCCTTGGTTAAATGTATTCCCAGATATTTTATTCTTTTTGTTGCATTGTAAATGGGATTGTCTTTTTGAGTTCTCTCTTTGTTAGTTCATCATTAGTGTATAGAAATGCAACTGATTTTTGTAAGTTGATTTTATGCCCTGCCACTTTACTGTAGTTGTTGATTATTTCTATTAGTTTTCCAATGGAATTTTTTGGGTTTTCTATGTGTAAGATCATGTCATCTGCAAATAGTGAGAGTTTCACTTCTTCATTGCCTATTTGGAGTCCTTTTATTCCTTTTTCTTGCCTAATTGCTCTGGCCAGAACTTCCAGTACTATGTTGAATAAGAGCGGCAAGAGTGGGCACCCTTGTCTTGTTCCTGTCCTCAAAGAAATGGCTTTCAGTTTTTCCCTGTTGAGTAGGATGTTAGCTGTAGGTTTGTCATATATGGCCCTTATTATGTTCAGGTACTTTCCTTCTATACCCACTTTGTTGAGAGTTTTTATCATAAATGGATGTTGGATCTTGTCGAATGCTTTCTCTGCATCTGTTGAGATGACCATGTGGTTTCTATTCCTCGCTTTGTTACTGTGGTGTATCACGTTGATTGATTTGCAGATGTTGAACCATCCCTGTGTCCCTGGTATAAATCCCACTTGATCATGGTGTATGAACCTTTTGATGTATTGCTGTATTCGGTTTGCCAATATTTTGTTGAGGATTTTTGCACCTATGTTCATCAGCGATATTGGCCTGTAGTTTTCCTTCTTTGTATTGTCCTTGTCTGGCTTTGGTATCAGGATGATGTTGGACTCGTAGAATGTGTTAGGAAGTGTTCCACCTCCCTCTATTTTTTGGAAAAGTTGGAGAAGGATAGGTATTAAATCTTCTTTGAATGTTTGGTAAAATTCTCCAGGGAAGCCATCTGGTCCTGGGCTTTTATTTTTTGAGAGGTTTTTGATTACTGTTTCAATCTCTTTACTTGTGATTGGTCTGTTCAGATTCTCTATTTCTTCTTGATTCAGTTTTGGGAGGTTGTACACGTCCAAGAATTTGTCCATTTCCTTTAGGTTGTCCAATTTGTTGGCATAAAGTTTTTCATAGTATTCCCTAATAATCCCTTGTATTTCTGTGGTATCTGTGTAATTTCTCCTCTTTCATTTCTAATTTTATTTATTTGAGTCTTCTCCCTTTTTTTCTTAGTGAGTCTGACTAAGGGTTTGTCAATTTTATTTATCTTCTCAAAGAACCAGCTGTTTGTTTCATTGATCCTTTCTACTGTCTTTTTTTGGTTTCAATTTCATTTATTTCTGCTCTGATTTTTATTATTTCCCTCCTTCTGCTGATTCGGGGCCTTGTCTGTTCTTCTTTTTCTAATTCTGTTAGGTGCAGTTTAAGGTTATTTATTTGAGATTTTTCTTGTTTGTTAAGGTGGGCTTGTATTGTTATGAATTTCCCTCTCAGGACTGCTTTTGCTGCGTCCCATATGAGTTGGTATGGTGTATTTTCCTTTTCATTTGTCTCCAGATAGTTTTTGATTTCCCCTTTAATTTCATCAATGACCCATTGGTTGTTCAGTAGCATGTTGTTTAGTCTCCACATTTTTGTCCCTTTCCCAGTTTTTTTCTTGCAGTTGATTTCTAGTTTCACAGCATTATGGTCAGAAAAGATGTTTGTAATGATTTCAATCTTCTTAAATTTATAGAGGTTTGCCTTGTTTCCTAATATATGGTCTTTCCTTGAGAATGTTCCATGTGCGCTTGAGAAGAATGTGTACTCTGCTGTTTTTGGGTGGAGTGCTCTGTATATATCTATTAAGTCCATCGCGTCTAGTTTTTCGTTTAAGTCCATTATTTCTTTATTGACTTTTTGTCTGGATGATGTATCCATTGATGTAAGTGGGGTGGTAAGATCCCCTACTATTATTGTGTTATTGTTAATATCTCCTTTTAGGTTTTTTAGCAGTTGTTTTATGTACTTTGGTGCTCCTGTGTTGGGTGCATAGATATTTATAAGTGTTATGTCTTCTTGGTGAAGTGTCCCTTTTATCATTATTATATTGCCCTTCTTTGTCTCTCATTACCTTTTTTATCTTGAAGTCTACTTTGTCTGATATAAGTATGGCAACTCCTGCTTTCTTTTGTTTGCCATTAGCTTGGAGTATCATTTTCCATCCTTTTATTTTGAGTCTGTGTTTGTCTTTAGAGCTGAGATGTGTTTCCTGGAGGCAGCAAATTGTTGGATTTTGGTTTTTAATCCATCCCGCCACTCTGTGTCTTTTGATTGGGGAATTCAATCCGTTTACATTTAGAGTGATTATTGATATATGAGGGTTTAATTTTGCTATTTTATTGTTCATTTTCTGGTTCTTTTGCATTTCCTTCGTTTCTTGTCGCATGTGTTTCGGACTGCAAATTCAGTTTGGTATTTCTGCATGCTAATTCTCTTAGTTTTCTCTTTATTTGTCATATATGGTTTTCTTCTGGTATTTGTTTAGTGGTTACCATGAGGTTTATATAAAAGATCTCCTGGATAAGATAGTACATTTGCAGATGCCTCCTGTTTCCTTAGGCTGAGTCAATTCAATCCCTTTCCTCTTCCCCTCCTTTATTGTTGTTGTCACTAATTCCATCTTGTATCGTGAGTGTGTGTTTGCAGTGCTGAGCTTGAATTAATTTTTGATGTTATCCAACTGTAGTTTGTTCTGCTTTAGTCTCCTTGCTTTTTTCCTTGCTGAAATCTTTGTATCCCCTTTCTCTTTTGTTTTTTTTTTCAGGCCTAAGGGCCTTCTTGAGCATTTCTTGTAGTGGGGGTCTTGTGGTGATGAACTCTCTTAGCTTTTGTTTATCAGGGAGAGTTATTATTTCTCCTTCATATTTGAAGGATATTTTTGCTGGATAAAGTATTCTTGGCTGAAGGTTTTTGTCTTTTATGATTTTGAATATATCATTCCAGTCTCTCCTAGCCTGTAGAGTTTCTGTCGAGAAATCAGCTGAGAGCCTGATGGGGTTTCCTTTGTATGTTATTTTGGTTTTTTTTTGTTTAGCTGCCCTTAATATTGTTTCCTTGTCATGGAATCTTGTCAACTTAGCTACTATGTGGTGTGATGATTGTTTATTCCTCTTTATATATTTAGGTGATCTATTGATTTCATTCACTGTTATTTCCATCTCATTCCCTAGGTTTGGGAAGTTCTCAGCTATTATTTCTTTGAACAAACTCTCTGCTCCTTTTTTTCTTTCTTCTCCTTCTGGAATACCTATTATCCTTATGTTGCTTTTCCTCATTGAGTCTGATATTTCTCGAAGAATTTCTTCATTTCTTTTTAGTCTTAGCTCTCTCTCCTCCTCTATCTGGAGCGTTTCTGCGTGGCTATCCTTGATAATGCTAATTCGTTCCTCCATATTGTCAGTTCTGCTCTTTAAAGACTCCATTTTTTCCACTATCTTGTTGATTTTGTTTTTCATCTCCAATAATTCTGATTGGTTTTTCTTTATGGTTTCAATCTCTTTTGTGATGAAATCCCTGAATTCGTTGATTTGTTTCTGTGTGTTCTCTTGTATTTCGTTGAGTTTGTTTATGATAGCTATTTTGAATTCTCTGTCATTCAGGTTATAGATTTCTGTGCCTTCAGGGTTGGTTTCTGGATGTTTGTCATTTTCCTTTTGGTCTGTGGACACAACAAACTGTTGCATGGATCCCACGGCTTTACTTTTTCCTTTCATCCTGAAGTTGGCCCTGCAGTTTCCGCCTGCTGCCACTGGATGGAGATCGCAAGCTGTGTGCTCTGAACCCGCTGCAGTCCCCGGAGGGATTATGCTGAAATGCAGGGCGTGTGGGGGGAGGGGTCCTCTCTTTCTCCTGCTCGACCTGGGGGTTTCCTTTCTGGCTCTCTTGGGGCATTTGCCACACCCCCAAAACAGTCCATCATTGCTTCCCGGTGGGTATCTCTCGACAGTCTATGAGAGCACCTGGACGGTGATAATTTTCCCCGCAGAGGGCCGTCCCTCCCCCTTCTGTCTGTGAGCTGCGCTGTCTGTCTTTGCCGATCGATTGGGGAGGGGGAGTAAAACTCCTTACCTCTCCTCACATCCTTTGGGTCTTCCTGTGCCTCCACCGTCCAATGTATGACAGCAGGGTTTCTTTAAAGTCCTTTGTAGTGTTTGATTGACCTCTGTTGGAATGCGAATGATGTTTTCATTGTGTCTTAGACGGCAGAGATTCAAAGAGGGAATCTCACTCCGCCATGATGCTGACGTCACTCTCCAGGATGAGTCTTGTGGCCCCACCTACACTTAGAGCAGCTGGGGCATGTCAGGGAGCAGCTGAATATTTCATGGGCCCTATCTTCTCTGCCGCACCTGGTCAACCCAACTCCTCCTGCCACCAGCTACCTGCCCCGAATTGCTTAAAGAGTTATTTGGGCTTAAAGAGTCACTTGTTGCTTAAGTTGCTTAAAGAGCTGCCTAACAAATGCCCATCAGCATTCAGTAGTTCCTCAAAGTTGTTTTTCAGGAGATGAGCAGCTACCCATGGGCTTGAACAGGCTCAGACCATTCCAAACCACTCTGCAGGAATGATGCCTGTGTAGAAGAATGGAAAAGTGTACAAAAGTAACCTTTGCTTCCTTACAATACTAGAAACACTGCCTCAAGAGGAGCTGATGTCCTATTAACATCACGTCCGATGTATGTGGAGGCATGTGTCTGAATCGTGCATGTGCAGCCCATGCCTGCCTCTACATGGAATGACAAAACTTCCTTCTGGCATATTCATTCTCTACCCCAAATCAAAGGCATCTGCTCTCCTTGTTCCGGGAGCCACAGCTTTGTAAAATTCTCCCCTATGGTCTCCATTTTATTTGCTGCATGCTGTAAATGAAATTCTGCTTTGTGTGACAAGTACTTCTGGTGTAGTTTGATTAACTCACCAAGGAGCAGACTCACTTTGGTCCAGTAACACTCTTACTGTTTGTGGACCAAGAAAACACACACACGTCCACCCCAGACACACCCACAATCCGCATGGCTTCTCTGAGCTTCCAGGTAATTGCCCACATTTCCCAATCATTCACTTGACCAGATGGCCCCTCTCACCTCCTGTTCTCTGCCAACCCTTGACACCACCCTCTTTGCTCTTAGCTGATGGCCTGCTCCCCCCAGCACCTGCCACCCAGCATGGCCCCACTCCCTACTCCCCTCCCACACCCCAGCTTTCTACTCACAACTCCATCCCCTCTTGAAGGCCAGCTCCCTGGAGAGTGACTTGTTCCTCCCTGCATCATTAAAGCCACCTCCTGAGGGGACCTTTCCTTCTGCACCAACAATAAGTTGCTATTTTCTCTTCTTAAAAGCAAATGAGCAGAAAACCAAAACCTGCACCAGCTACCACACGTCTTTGCTCTTGTTTCAGAAGAACTCTTCAGGAGAGAAGCTTTTCTCACCATCTCTTTCCCCTGCAAATCCACTTGAACAGTGCTTTCACCCCTTCACCAGACTGCTCTTTGTGGCCAGTCCCAGCAGTCACTCACAGGCCCGCTGACCTGTGTCCTTTCTCAGCTGGTTGCTGCACTCACTGCTGTGGCCCACTGGCCCCTGGTTTCTCCTGCTCCGTAGTGACTTAGCCTCAGGCTCTCTTTTCCCCAAGCCTCCCCTGGAGGCTCCAGGGGAACATCCTTCCTGCCTGCCCCAGTTCTTAGTGGCTCCAGGCATTCCTCAACTTGTGGCCACATCACTCCAGAGAGTGGAGTAGTTTGCCTCCTCCTCACATGGCCATCTCCTCTGTATATGTCTGCGTCTCCTCTTCTGTCTCATAAGGAAACTTGTCGTTGGATTTAGGTCCCACCCCAATCCAGGATGACCTCATCTCAAGGTCCTTAACTCAATTACACCTGCAAAGTCTCTTTTTCCAAATAAGATCCCATCCACAGGGCCCAGAGACTGGGACAAGGACTTCTCTTTAGGCCCCATTCAGCCCACCGCCTCTGCTTGTTCCTCCTTTGGGTTTTTGTGCGTGTTGCTCTCCCGCCACGAGCACAGCCGGAGGGCCAGCACACTGACTGGTTCTGGGAGAGGGTGGCAGGTCTGGGAGGGGAAGTGCCTTGTCCACTGTCATGAGCTGCTCAGTGCAGAGTTTGCCCCTGCCTGGCCACCTGCCAAGTGTCAGCCTGAGCTACAAGATGGCCCACCATGGAGAGCTGGCCAGGCGCAGCCCCCACCTCTGGGGGCTTACTTAGGGGTAGCTGACGTTGGAGGGTAGGGCGTGGACACTGACCAGCCTGGGGTCTGCTGCCCTGGAGAAGGGCTGCCGTGGGGAGGGGCTGCTGGTGCACACACTTGCACATGTACATGTGTGCACAGGTGGGCACGCACACTTCTGGCTATGGAGCTCTGACTTGAGGAAGAGCAAGATGGAGAGGACAGTGTGGACAGGGTTCCTGTGGGGGCAGGGGGCTCTGGGGCCTGGGAGAACGGAGGGCTGGAGCGACAGGACCAGGTGCACCGCAGGGTGGATGAAGCAGGGAGGGTCTGGCTTTCCAGGAGAGCCCTGGGAGAGTTTGAGGTGGAGACTGACGGGTTAGCCCTGTAGTGCATGCATGTGTGTGCAAGCGCGCACATATGTGTGACAAGGAGGAAGCAGGGGGGAGGCCTCTGACACCCTGAGGGGGTCAGCACATGAAAGGCCTGGGCTGGACCTGAACAAAGGTCCAGAGAAAGCTCTGAGGTTCCTTCTCAAATTCCTTCATTAGAGGCCCTCAAGAGGGAGGGAGGTTTTATTTGTTTTTCTGTTTCTCAAGGTGAGGAGAGCGCCCTTGAGCAAACCTGCCTGAAACTGGACAGGGGCCAGGCCCCAAAGGGGACACTTGAGCAGGGTTGGGTGGGCATGAGGTCAGAGCTGACTGAGGTCCAAGGACAAGTGGGCTCTGAGGGGAAGGGGCCCCTCCAAAGGGACAGCCCTTGGGCACCTGTCAGTAAAGCCTGTGCTCCAGGCTGAGCTCGCGAGGGGCCACAGGGGCCTCAGGGAGGACAGGGCGCCTGGCAGAGCCAGAGATGAGGGCAGGGGCACCTGGAAAGGAGGAGCCCCCACAAGCCAGGTCCCACTCTGCTGCCTGGGCTGGACAGTTTCTCAGCAGGGAGGGCCTGATGCCATCTAGAAATTTCCATGTCTGAGAGGTGGGGCAGGGCATGTTCCCATGACTGTATTCTCTGGACCTCCAGAATGTGGAGTGGCAGGAGAGGGCCCTTGTGGGCACAGTGCCTGGAAACCAAGCCTGTCTCCCAAACACGGGCGCCTGGGTGCCGAGAAGGATGCTGCAGAGTGGGGCCGCCCCTTCTGCCGTTCAGGCCGAGTGAGTCGCTTTTCTCTGAGCTGCAGCTGTCTCCACTGTGCGAACCGGCCCTCACTCAGAGCCACAGCCGTGGGCCTGTCACTGTTCCCTGCTCAGCTCAGAGCCTCACTTGTTCCAGACCCTCCCTCATCCTCCACTGGCTGCCTGTGGCCACCAGGCCCCGCTGGTTCTACTTCAAGATCTGCCTGTGCCCTCACTCCCCTCTCCCAGAAGGTAGGTTGCCTCCGTGACCTCTGGGTCTCCACTCTCATCACCTGGATCCCACGCTGCTAGTCTCTGCAGGTCTCCCCACTGCCCTGTCCATGAAGCCGAAGCATTGAGTCACTTCGTGTCACACACAGGCCTCCAGGCTGCCTACCAAGTCGGCCGGTGGAGGCCCGAGCTCTATCCGCGCTGGCCACTTGCCTGCTCTGCTCTTTGCTCCCTCTACCTTCTTGACTTCTGGGCCCTGCTGGGGTGTCAGCACCTCTGAGGGTCACCCCTCTGGGTTCCTGTGCCCCTGGTGTGGCTCTCACCCCCTCCATCCCCTCTGTCATTCCTGTTCCCTCTGCCTCCAGATAGCCTGGACCCCCAGAGGGCGGGGGCACTCTCTCTGTCACCATTTCCCTAGCACGTGGCAAAGAGTGTGCTTCCAACATGTGTCTGCAGAGTGAATCAGCGAATGAATGACACATGCCCCGATTCAAGGGGAATAGCCAACCTGTGGCTACACAGAACACCAGCCATGGCCTGTGCCTGCACTGGGAACTTGTGGTGGAGTGGGCGGGTAAGAGCAGGCACAGGGGCATGAGATAAGATAAAAGCAGTAAAGACTTTCACCCCTATGCCTGGTCCATGTTCAAGTCAGGTGGAAGTGGCTTTATCATAGTCAATAGGACTGTTATTGAGAAAGCACTGTTGACAGAGAACCCTCCCAGACACAGGGGCTATGAACCCTTAGGTGGAGATTAACAGTACATGATCCACCCAGAGCAGCATCAGGCCAGAGACAAGACAGGGGGTGCGTCCTGGAGGAGGCTAGAGGCAGGCATGGCTGACAGAAAGTGTAAGGGGACCCTGGGAAGGAGACACAACCTGTTCAGGTCACTGGACACGGGTCACCAGTCCCCTTTCACCACTGGTGTGTGCACGCATGCACAGGCACGTGCAAATGTGAGCACATGTGCTCAGGTGTGCATGTGGGGGCACACATATGCACACACAGAGGGAGACACAGGGACACACATAGGCACAGGCATGCATAAGCACACATAGGAACACGTGTGTGCACACCCACATGGGTACACAGAACCATGCACACATGGGCATGGGCATACACACATGGGCAAACAAGGCACATAGAGGCACATGGACACACGTGTGCGTGCAATGCGACACACACGTATGTGCACATGTGTGTACACATGGGCCCATGTGGGCACACACACATCCAAAGAGCAGGTTGAAGAGGACTCTGGATGTCAGCAGGTTCAACCTTGGTGCTGGCTTGAGCCAGTAACCAGGCTTTGCCATGTCCTTGTCACTGCACTCAGGGTCCTCCTAGAGGACAGCCACCCTAAGGAGGGGACAGAAGCCTGGCTATCCCTGTAGCTGGTCACGTGGGCCAGATCTCAGGGTAGGGTGGCTGACGGCACGTTGGCCTCTGGGATGGACCCTGAGATGGCCGCTGCTCCCTCGTCTCCACGTGGCTCCTGGGGGTCCTGTGGAGCCAGATTTGCCCCTGGTGCCAGGAGCTAGGTCCAACTCTGGAGCCTTTGAACATGACCGTAGGTGGGGGCTGGAGAAATGCTCGCCTCTCTGGGAGGGAAGCCAAGGGCCATCTCAATGCCATATTTTGTTTTCTTCTGGACAATGAAGGGATTGAAAAGACTTAAAACCTTCCAGCCTCCATCTTCCCTGGACACTGTGCTGGTCCTTCTGGCTCTCAGGACAGTCTTCGTGTGGCTGGCAGCTGGCAAGGGCCACTGTCCTGAGCTGACCACGTTGGGGGTGGGGTACTCGAGGTCAGGTCCTGCCCCCTGGGCCTCTACACTCCCTGCAGGGAATGGGATCCAGGGCTCAGGCTGCCCCAGGAGCCTGGGGCAGGGCTTGCCTAAGGGGGTGTCTGTGGTCTCAGCATCAGGCCTTTTCTGCCAGAGCACCCCCTCTGTGGAGGGGCATTCGAGATCACAGGCACCACAGAGAAAGGGTTTCCTGCAGGGTCTCCTTTGAGGATCTTGGAGCCAACACCTGCATGCCACCCTCGTCAAGCTGTGTGGAACACTGTCCTGAGTTGGAATGTGAACCCCAAACCACAGCCTTTCCCATCACTCCCGTGTTGGCTTGTTGATTCTGTTCTTCACCTGACGCAGCGAGTTCCTATCACGTTCCTGGGGCGCAGAGTCTCAGAAGGGAGAGTGACGCAGGGGAGAGGGGCTCAGGGCACAGGGGTCAAGGGTCCGTGCTCGGCACTGGCTGAAATCACTGGGGGTGGAGGTAAGAATAACTTACAGCTGAGGTCCAGGTCTTTTTCACGGCTTTCTACCTCTGCCTGCATCTGCCATCTCCTAAAAGCCCCTCACCCCACTCCCAGGAAGCTGACTTACTCATAGCTTGGCATCGGGGCTTTGGAGAAATGAGGGGGAAACTTGCGTACTAGAGTTATTGAGCAGGAGTCTCACTTCCCGGAGGCTCCTGGGTCCCTGGGATTGGTATTTGCCCCCAGGAATGCTGACAGCTTCTCTGGTGGGAAAAGGCCTGAGGACCCCTCCATCCGCAATGTAATGGGATTATAGCATGATTTATAAGGTATGAACTGAGAGAAGGCCTGCAGGAGGATCTCCTTTGCTAACAGACTAAGCTCTTCCAGGTAGGGAAGCGCTCCTCTAAGCGGGGAGAGTTGCAGAGTTTCCCTGAGGCAAAAAAGCTCTGTGTGGGTGAGTGTAAGGTGATGCCACTGGGAAAAGCACCCCCCAGCTGCTCCCAGGATTAGGCCTGAGTGGGTGGGCAGGATGCAGAGCTAGGGAGAGGGCATCAAGCATCCTGCCAGCAAGCTGCTTCCCTCTGCCTTACCCCCCACTGTGGGGCACTGAGGCCCACACTTTTTGTGGGTCAGCAGCTCATGGGGGAGTTGACCCCAGCCTGCAGCCACAGGGCACCATGCACTGTGAGTCCTGGAGCTGAAGGTCCTGCTGTTGGGTCTAGGATACCTTTCTGGGGGTCAGGACGGTTTCTCTTCTGCAGGCCATGTCACTGGGTCCTCAGTCTCTTCTGCTTGCTCCCCCCAGGGCCCCAGCCTCTCTCAGTCCCATGGAGAAAACAGGCCCTTCCTCCAGCATGGCGGTGTCTCTGTGAAGTCCAACAACCCCTTTGGGATTTGCCCTAGCTCAGACACGTTTCCGTCTTCTTAGGCCCCACCAGACCCTTCCACCAGCTAGTGTCTGCTCTTGGGGCTTGTTCCTCAGGAACTGCTATAACTTGCCCCTCGGAGCAGAGTGGAACAAGTCAAAACAGACTGAGATCTAAAACACACTGTCCTCTCCATAAACTAAAAACGATGCACAAACAACCACAGACACTTGCTTCCAGTGGCGATGTTTAACTGGTACCTAGTCTAGCCCTGCCACTCTAAATAACCATGAAGCTAACAAAATGTACCCAGAAATTGTTTTCAGACTGGATAATAGGCAGCACAAGACTTCCATCCCTGGAGGATGGAAACCCCGGAGATGAGAGCCACAGATGCTCCACCTGGGATAACACCTCCACCAAGGAGCAGGGAGTGGGAGTCTAGGCAGACACGTGGTCCTGCTGAGTGGAGGAGGCAGATCAGGATTTGAGGCAGCTGAAGGGGCTGGAATCTTTAGGGTAGAGCATCAGAGAGGAAGGGGCTGTGCCCAGAAGCCTGTGTGTGGTTCCTTTTGAGTCCATGGCTGAGGACTGGGCTGTACACGTGTAGGGTGAGATTACTCAAGAGAGATTAAGAATGGAACAGAGCTACCAGAAGTGGAGCAATGCTGGAGACCCGGGAGTTCCTCTCCTGGGACTCAGAATGGACAGAGCTCCTGAACATCAAGTTCACTCCCTGGGCATCCAGCCAGGACCTGGAAAGAAAGTCTGATCCTTGAGTCAGGACCACTGGAGGTAGGCTAACTCTCGTCCCACTCTCTAAAGCCCTGAGAAAATGCACAGGGGAGACAGAGTTTAGAGGTTGAGTCCATTAAATTAGAGGGCCTTGGGAAACACCATGAGTTTTCCACAGATAACCCTAATAAAGCACAAAACCAAACCTAAACAAGTTAAAAGCGACTAGTCAGTAATTAAACTGCCTACTAGAAGACAAATAAACACTCTTCAGAGGAAGATAACAGAATCCAGACTCTCTATAGCATATCATTCACAATGTCCAGTATACAATAAACATTTTCTAGGAATGAAAAAAAAAAAAAAGGAAAATGTTATAGTCAAGAAAAAAAGCAGCCAATTAAAAAAATTGTCTGGATTTACCAAGCAAGACTTTAAAGCAGCTATTATAAATATATTCAAAGAATTAAAGGAAAACATCACCTGGATGAATGAACAGATAGGAAATTTCAACATAGAAATTCCATAAAAAGAATCAAATGCAAATTGTAAACTTTAAACGTACAATAACTAAATTAAAATTCACTGGGTAGGTTTAACAGCAGATTGTAGATGACAGAACAGTCATTAAACTTGAAGACAGATCAATAGAAATGATACAATCTGAAGAAAGAGAACAAAAAGACCAAAGAAAAATGAATAGACCCTCAAGGACCTGCTGGATAAGATGAAATAGTCTAATATACAGGTAATTGAAGTCCCAGAAGAAGGACATGAGAATAGGGCTAAAAAGTATTTGAAGAACTAATGCCCTCAAATTAAAAAAAAAAATTGTTTAGAATCATCAATGTACCGATCCAAGAGCTCCCTGAATCCTAAGCAGGATAAGTATAAAAAGAACTATATCAAAGCATACCATAGTCAATCTGATTAAACCGAAGATAAAAAGAAAATCTGGAAAGAGACCAGAGGAAAAGCACCCATCACTTACACAGAAACTATTGTATGAATGATGATGATGCCTCACAAAAAAGTGAGGCCAGAAGGCAATGAAATGATATCTTCAAAGTGCTAAAAGAAAAAAAATTGTCAACCCAGAAATTCTATATGCAGCAAAAATAACCTCCAAAAATGAGGGTGAAATAAAGACATGTTCAGGTAAAGAGAAGTTGAGAGATTTTGTCACCAGCAGACCTACATTATAAGAAAGCTAAAGGATGTTCTTTAGCCTGAGGAGAAATTATACCAGACGATTCCTTGCATCTACCAGAAGGAATGAAGAATTCTAGAAACATTAAATACATTAGAAAATGTAAAATACAATTTTTCTTTTCAAAATTTCCTTTAAAAACAATTGCTTATTTAAAATAAAAATAACTTTGTAAAGTGGAATTTTTGGCATATGTAAAAATAAAAGACATAACAACAATAGCTCAAAGAATAGTGAAGGTAAAAGAAATTATATTCTTGCAAGGTTATCACATTTGTGAAGCATGAAATTAGAAATGTGAAGCAGGAATTCTGAAATGTCTGGTATGTAGTGTGAAGTGGTTCAATATTGACTCTTAACAAATTTTGATAAATTAAGGATGGATATTGTTAATCCTAGACTACTAACAAAATAATTTTTAAATGTATAGACAAAAACCATTAGAGAAAATAAAGTAAAATACTAAGCTTAGTTGATTACCCCCCAAGAGTGACAGGAAAGGAGCAACAGAATAGCAAAAAGCAGAAAGAATAAATAGAAAACCTAGCAAGGCGGTAGACTTCCACCCAGCTGTATCAACAATTACATTAAATGTAAACTGCCTACATACTCCAGTAGAAAGGCATAGATTGTCACACCAAATATAAAAGCAAGACAATATGCTGCCTATAAACACTCACTAAGAATATAAAGTTACAAATAGGTGGAAACTAAAAAGATAGGAATGATATACCATGCAAATAGTAAGTATACAAATTTCTGCACACGAAATGATACACATTTTATAAGAACACAAACACAATTATACACTGAAACACATTAGAATGGTTTCCAGGAGGGGTGGGGAGTGGAAGACAGGAATACAAAGGAATGAGTGAATGAAAAAGATGGGGGCCTGGCATGAATGGGGTAGATCCATTCACATTTAGGAGATCCGCACCTGAATGTGAAGAAAGAAGGAAGGAAAAAAGCAATGAGAAAGGAAGGAGGTGGGGGAAGGGGGAGGGATCTGCAGCTTTGTGTGGCCACCCTGGCTAGAAGCCGGGGGTACACGTTTCTTGGGGTGGGTCTCCCCAAACTGTATTTGAGGCTTTTGCTCCTTTCTCCCAAACAAGGAGATAAGACAGAACAGGGTAGAGGCCCAAGGCCACTCTGCATGGCATTAAGCTTCTTACACAAACCCTAAAGAACCGTTTACCCTTCCCAGGGTCCAGGCTGCCTTGTTGTTGTCCACAGCACAGCTGGGAAAGTGGCCTCAGGTTGGTGGAGCCAGAGTGCTTGCTCGGGTAGGAGGGAAGGAGCTGGGGTGGAGGCTCAAGGGCTATGGTATGGGAGAGGAAAGCCCACCCTGCTGGGCTACTGGGAGATTAGACATGGGGTGTGTATCTGGGGCAAGCCCAGTGCCCAGCACAGATCAGGGAAACTAAATGGAGGTGACAGCTGCGGATAAGGCTTTGGAACCCATTCCCAATGCATTCCTGCACAGAGAACAGAGTCAACCAAACTACTCCACTTTCCAACAGATCAAGCTTCCAAAGGA
Organism: Tapirus indicus; assembly: GCA_031878705.1. Taxonomy (NCBI): domain Eukaryota; kingdom Metazoa; phylum Chordata; class Mammalia; order Perissodactyla; family Tapiridae; genus Tapirus; species Tapirus indicus. Next base: position 59,772,845 of record CM062932.1, read on the forward strand.
TCCTCCTGTGGAGACCACTCCCCAGGACCCTCCCCTCACCATGTTGATTATGAGAGGGTGGCTGCCCAGGAATTACTCCTGACTGAGTTTTCAAAATGCAGGTGTTTGTCTCCTGCCCTCTTGAAAGACAGAAGACTGACCACTGCCCCCTGACAATTTTGTGTGCAGCCCCAGGAGCCGCCTTCCCGAGCTAAGGGTTCCTCCCATATCCCCCCTTTTTTCTTTATTCCTCCTTTATTTCTTTTTCTTCCCATTACTACTCCTTCCAAAAACTATTTGCAGTCATAGATCTTCCTTCACATTTCATATCAGCTAGGAATGCTTTTAGCTGCAAATAACGCAATTCACGCTGACTGAAATAATAGCAGTTTTTTCCTCTCCTGATGACAAGTGCATAATAAAAGCACAGCAGCCAGCAACACCATCAGAGACCCAGGATCTTTTTCTCTGTCTACTCACCACCACAGACAATCAGTGCTCACCACACCCCTGCATTTCTCCACGTTTCCCAGCTCCTGTGGGTGGTACGGCGGCCGTGTAACTTCAAGCTAGTGAAATGCCGGAGACGTGATGTGCGTCTCTTCTGGGCTCGGGTTGCGAGTATCTGACGCACCTTCACCACACTTTCTTCTGCCCTACATCACACCCGATGACACCAGGCTGACTTTTAGACTACAAGGTGGTGGGCCCAAAAGATAGAAGCAGCCTGGACTCCTGACTCACCACTTAAAAGAGAGCCACCTACACATCATAACGTGATGTGAACAAATCCAGTTTCAGGGTTTAGTCATTTCTGCAGCACAGCCTAGCCCATCCTGACTCCTACATACTCCACATTGGCTTTTAGATATAAAGAAATTAATTAATAAACTAATTCTAGCACCACTTGTTGAAAAGGCTTTTCTCCATGGAATTGTTCTGGTGACTTTATCGGGAACTCTGTGGCAGTATTAGTGTGTATCTGTGTCTGGGCTCTCCTCTGTGCTCCATGATCTATTTGTGGCCACTTGTGCCAGTGCCACACTGTGTTGATGCTGTAGCTTTACAGCAGGCCCTGAAATCAGGCTGTGTAAGTCCTTCAACTTTGTTCTTTTTCAAGATTGCTTTTTATATTCTATGCATTTAGCATTTCCATACAAAGTTTAGATTCAGCTGGTCAATTTTTTTTGTAATGTGTTTGTCTGATTTTGGTACCAGAGTTATGCTGGCCTCACAAAATGAGTTGGGAAATGTCCTCTTCTTATCTATTTTCTGGAAGACTTTATGCAGTATTGATGTTATTCCCTCCTTGAATGTTTGATAGAATTCACTAGTGAAACCTCTGATCCTAAAGATTTCTTTGTGGGAATGCTTTTGTTAATAAATTCAGATTATATTATAAAAATAGGGCTATTCCAATTTTGAATTTCATCTTGGCTCTTTTTTTTTGGTGAGGAAGATTGGCCCTGAGCTAAAATCTGTTGCCACTCTTCCTCTATTTTGTACATGGGATGCCACCTCAGCATGGCTTGATGAGCGGTGTGCAGGTCCGCACCCAGGATCTGACCCATGAACTCTGGGCCGCTGAAGCAGACTGCAAGAACTTAACAACTACACCACCGGGCTGGCCCCTTGGCTCACTTTTTAAATAACATCTTTAGTGAGATATCATTCACATATCAAAAAGTGTACAGTTTTGAAGTGTACAACTCAGTGATTACAACAGAGTTGTGTAACCATCACCAGAATCCAGAATAAAGTCCATAATTCCTGAATGAAGTTAATTCCCATTATTCACAGTAGATTGAAGTGCCATAAATACTGAATTAGCTAATACTGAGCCATTGCTGTTAGGGGAAACACACACACACATTTTACATAGATTATAAATCTCAAATCCCCAAAACAACTCACTATGGTAGATTCTATTTTCCTTATTTTACAAAAGAGAAAACAAGGCTCAGAAGTCTTAAGTGACTTGCCTGAGGCCACCCCACCAACAGGTGGCAGAACCAGGACCCAAACCCTGTCTCTGGTCCCGGAGCCCAAGCTTCTTGCCTTACTCTGCACTGCACCCTACTGGCTCCATCTTCTCGGCATCTTTGAGGCAGAGCCTCACCCAGTTCCACTTCAGCTGGGGATGGGCACATCCGGGGACACAAAGTTTTCGCTATTCTTCGCCTGTCGGTGAATGTCTAGAAAAGCACGTATTGATTTTGGGGTTACAAATAAATTTATCAAGTGGGCAACTTCACAAATACAGAATCTGCAAACAATGAGGATTGTGTTTTCATCACCCCAAAAGAAAGCCCGTGTCCATTAGCAGTCACCCCCCACTCACCCCCAACCCTCCCCAGCCCTGGGGCGCTGGTCCATTCTGCTGGTCATCATTTCTCCAGTGCTCGCTCAATGCCTGGCACGCAATGACACGGGGTGTACTGACGCTTAGTAGATACTTGTCCAAAAAATGTTAGATGGTGGGGCCAGCCCGGTGGTGCAGCGGTTAAGTTCATGCGCTCCACTGTGGCTGCCCAGGGTTTCACAGGTTCAGACCCCAGGCGTGGAGAGACGCACCGCTTGTCAAGCCATGCTGTGGCGGTGTCCCATATAAAGTAGAGGAAGATGGGCACGGATGTTAGCCCAGGCCAGTCTTCCTCAGCAAAAAAAAAAAAAAGTTAGATGGAGGTCCAAGAACACAAATTAATTTTAACCTTAACAAATTTCAACTTTTTCTGATTATACATCTACTATATGTCCATTATAAGTCATATTTTGTTATTTGTAAAATACCAAAAAGAAAGAGAAAAAACCTTTTTACCACTTTTTGCATTTTTTCAGAGACAATCATAGATAAATATTTTGGTGTGTTTCCTTCCATGCTTTTTTCTCTCTGAAAAATAAATGCACCAGCTGCCCTGGCAGACCATGCAACCTCGGGGTGGCGGCCAGTCCCACCTCCCCTTGGAGCGTACTAGGGGGTTCTGGGGTAACTGTTACTCCCAACCCCATGAGGTGGTCCAGGCTGGAGCTCTGGGCCATAGGCCACTCCAGCCGGGGGAGGGGCAGTTTGGTCCAATCTGATACTGTCCTGAGTCTGTGCTCTGTGGACACAGGGGAGGCAGGTGCCAGAGTGGGCTAGGGTCCGGGAGGCTCAGCCAGTGTCTAGGTCTTGGGGCAGGGGTGTTGCTGCACATTCCACCTCTGGGAATGGGAGGGAGGTGGCTCCTGAACACAGACAATTCCTGGTAACCTGCCAAAATCTCACCCCCAAGTGACCTGTGCCTGATGCCACCTCACTGCCTGGAGGTCTGACTACCAGCGCCCACCCCAGACGACCCCGGCTGGTTTCTCCCACCCTCGCTGACTCCTGGAGCCCCCATCTGCCCGTCTCTGGCCTCCATTCCTACTCCTAAGGTTCGGGCTGCCCCTCAGTTCTCTTCCCACCCCTTTCCATGCTGTGGTTCCTCTGCAGCCGCAAGCTCACCAGATTTGCAGCGACTCAAGTCTGGGATTGCCAAAATCTCTTTCCAGAAGTTCTGAAGAGCAGGATTGGCTTTGCCTAGGAACAGTTATTTGACTCAAAGTGGAAAATGACTGGTTTGAAAAGTTTATAATTATACTCCAACAATACAAAACAGCAGTGATGTGACCGGTCACTTATGAGAAAAGCCTCAAGACCTGAGTAAGTAAGTGGACGTGAATTTAGACCACAAAAGGAGAGAGATAAATGGAACAGGCTTAGCTCACAAACTCATGGCAAAATCCAACCTCAGAGAACAATTTAAATACTAAAGAATTGCCATTTCATATCTACTAGTACACAAGATGACGTTTTAAATGATGAGACCAGTATAGGCAGAGGAGAGATAGAAGGGATACAATTTTTCATTCTCAGCTGCATTGCCAGTTGAAGTCACTCTTTTGGAAAGCATCTGGCCACAAAGAAGAGGCAAAAGACTACTCACGTTTTGAGTAATAACCCACTTGTAGGAACTTCTCCACAACCACTCTTTCCGTTGCATGAACACGTTCTTTTCCATGTTCCTCACCATCCACAGACATCGTGTTCACGGGCAGGGCCCGGGGGAAGGCAGAGGATGTAATGCAGGTTCAGGAAGGAGGGAAACCCTTATATGACATTAAGGGGACAAGGAGGACACCATGTCTGTGGCGAATGGAGCACCAAGCAAATCACACGTCCACACAAGGTGGGATGTGGGCCATGTGGAGAGAGGCAGACAGCTGACGCAGGCACCATTTTCTGTGTGGATTCTTTCATTGTTGCTGTAACATTGCTGCAGCAAATTTCAAGAATTTGCTGTCTTTTCTTATCCAGGTGAGGTTTCAGGCTTGCTGAAACTCACCACCCCTTACACTTGTTTTCACTCCCAGTATTTCTCTTCCAGCCCAGAGCCTAAGAGTACACAAAGTTAGGGGCCTTTCCCTGGGCCCCTGGCAGTCCCAAGCCCTGAAGACCCGTGATGCTTGACCCCATGTCCTTGGGATGAGTTTTCCTCCTGGCCGTGCACCAACAAATCAGACAGAAAACGGTCCATGCTGACTCCAACCTGCTTATTTGAGTATTGCCTGCCTGTCCTTCACACACCTACACAGCCATGCACACATGTGCACATACACATCTATATATGTACACAGCCATGCACACACTTGTGTACACAAACCCATGTACATACACAGCCATGCACACACTAATGCACATGCATTCATCTCTACACAGCCACACACATATTGCACACCCATGCACACATATGCGCACACACTCATGTACACACATCCATGTACATACACAGCCATGCACACGAATGCATATGCACACTCATGTATATACACAGCCATGCATGCATGTGCATACCCACATACACATGTGCTTATCCACACACACATACACAGCCATGCACACTCATACACATGCACACACACCCCTGTACACAGAGTGCACAAGTGCACTCTGGGTGCATATGTGCATGCCCACGTACATGGCCAATCACACATTTACATAGTGACTCACATACATACATGCCACGCACACCCATGTACATATGCACGCACACTTGTACACATCTGTGTGCACACATGTGCACAAACACACACACTAGGTGTTCCACATGTGCCGAGAAAGCAAGTATGACACTCAAGAAGACTGTCTCCTGGGACAAGGTTGGTCATGTTTCCATCATTCCCCACGGAACCTCATTCCTGCCACTCCTCGCTATATGCTTTGGCTCCTCCGGAAGAGTCTAGTGGGTAGTTTAAGGCTCAGCTGGCAGGGCTATAACGAATGCAGATCTGCCTGGGATGAAGACTCTCTCAGGGGGGAGCCTTCCCCGGGAGGAGCAGGATGCTGTGTGGTCTTGCCTAGAGCTGAGTCCTGCCTGAGCTTGATGCTGGTTCATTAGGACGACGAGCCAAATGGAAAGTCATGATCAAGCCTTTATTCACTTGTCGCAACAGGACAACAAGAGACCAGAAAGGAGGTGCTGGCTCCCCTGCTCCATTTTCTGCGCCTGTGGAAAGGCAGGAGCAGTGCCCACAGGATGAAGATGTCTCCCTGCAGAGAGAGCCTCAAATAAAAGGCTCCTGGTGTTTTGTGGACTTGGGGCCAGCGGGAGGAGGAGAAGGAGGAGGAGACAAAAAGTACTAAGTAACAAGTCAGAGCAAAGAAGTGTCTTCAAGGCCCCTCGGTATGGAGATCTTGGCAGAAGAAGCCGAGAGAGCTCTTGGCCAAGGGCCCCCCAGTAAGGTAGCCTCTGAATGGAGACGCCCTGGCTAGAAATAAGCTGGGTCCAGGAGCACATCTGGCTGCAGAGCCTGAGTCCTTGAATGCAGCTCTCCTCAGAGACCTCAATTCCCTGGCTGGGCACCACGCCTGGTTTGGGGAGAACAGCTTCCCCTGCAAGGCCTGGAGAGCCTCTGCAGTTCCCCGTGGTTGGCTGAAGGCTCCTGAACGACCCTGGCCTCAGGACCTAGTCTGCCTAGAGCCCCCTCTCCAGCAGGGTGAGGAGGGCAGCACAGAGCCCTGGGAGCCGGATGCCAGTGCCCTCCCAGGCCCCCAGACCCTAGGGTGGAGACCCTTCCCACGGAAGCAAGCCTCTGGAGCAGAGCTGGGCTGGGAGAGGGGAGCGGCACCTCCCCTTCCTGCTTTTTCTGGGGGTAGCCCATACCCTACAGAGCCCGAATTCGGGGCAGGGCAGGCAGCGCCGTCCTCACTCTCCCACAGCACTGGGTCCCACGGGCCTGCCCAGGGGCTGTGAGGGATGCCTACAGGCCAGCCCGAGTGTCTGCTGGGCACCCACATCTCCCTAAATGTGACCATGGCTGTGACCGTTGCTGCTTGAGGGAGCCAACTAAGGCCAGGAGGGGGCAGCACCGTTCCTGCTCCTTTGGGCAGGCATCACCAACCCGCACCTGGGGCAGAGCCAGAACCACCCCCGGGGTCAGGAGGCGAGTGTCACCGTGAGGCGAGGTCATCCTGCTTTTGCACAGGACACCAGTCTGTGTCTGGGTAGAGCAGGCAGTGAACGGACTTAAACCTGGGAAGGGGGAAGCGGAGGTCAGCGCCACGGGAGGGCTGGGCTGCCAGCAGAGATCCTGCGGGGCCCTGGCAGCCCACTCCACCCCCTTGCCTGCTCACCGTGTGGGGTCCTGCTGCAGGCTGAAGCCCCCAGCCACGTTCACCACATTATGTGGGTTTTCAGGACCCCCGTAGCTCAAGGTGACCTGGGAGAGGGAAGGAGGACAAGTCACTCTCTCAGGGCCAACTCCTCCACCTGCCTCAGGAGTCCAGCCAGGAGAGGCCACTCAGCCTCCTGGTTCCCCTGCTGGAGAGGCACCATGTCCACCACCCCACCTCGTCCTCTGGGGCAGGCTCGGGAACAGCACCGAGGATGACGTGGGCTGAGAAGCGTGGCCAGCACAGAAAACAACTCAGGAAGGTGGCCTGGAATTTCCTGCTCAAAGCCAATTCCCCCTCCCTGTGGTCTGGTCTCTGACTCCCTCTCCTATCACCACTCAGACCACTGCCCACTGCCCGGCTGCCCCTGGGCCTGTCCACCTAGCTAAGAACAGCAGCTATCCTTTACAAAGGAGCCCCCACGTGAGACTAGGTGCCCTCACTGCGACGGAAACTCTGGGTCTCAGCACGCCAGATCCAAGGTTCACGGCAACTTCACTGCAGCACTGGGATCTGACCCCAGCCCCACGCCAACCCCTCCCTGAGCCCTTGCTCAGCCGACAGACTGTCTGGGCAACAGGCCAGGCCTCTCAGGGAATAGAGTGGGGGGCAAGACCCCAAGGCAGGGACACCTGCTAAGGCAGCAGGGAGCACCAGGCCTGGCACCTGGTGGGCCGTACCTGCTGGAGTACGGCGTCAGGTGGCAGCCTCTGCAGGTTCTCCAGGTGGGAGTGGAAGAGCGAGTTGTGCAGCAGGCGAGCGCCCAGCAGGCCCTCCACGATGTAGCCCACTGTGCAGTCATCCGGCAGCCGCACCCGCTCGGCTGTGCTCATGAAGCTGCCCAGGCTTGGGCGGGGTGGGTGCTGGTCAGCACCTCCTCAGTCCCTGGCACCCTGCTCCCCCCCCCGCCCCCCCGCCACTCCCAGCCCCGACAGCTCCCACTCACCTGGCCCACGGGCTCATCTTGAGGGCAAGGCCCCTGCTCAGGCAGAACCCAGCCCCACCAGTAGCGAACCAGAACTTGACGGTGGTCACCTGGGGAGAAGGGAGCCATCCATCGGGGCTCTTCACCCTGACTCTTCACCTGAACCTCACGAGTGACGTTCTTAAGCCACCCCTTAGCAGCTCCCAGCCCAACTGGCAGAGGCTCCCCAGGGTACGAGGGGAAGGGGGCTTCTGCAATCCAGTCGCCTATGGCCCTGGCTCCCCCTCACTTGCCAAAGCTCCTGAAATGCCCCGCCTGGGTGGATCAGGCACCCGTCCCAAGCCCCCGCCCTTCCCCGCCGGGGTCTCCACACTCTTGACTGCCCCTCCTCGGCCCAGCACTCACAGTTCCACCTCCCTGTACCCTCTCGGTAGCCTCGATGGGGTGGTCCAGGCTGGGGCGCCCCAAGTAGACGTCCTGGCTGGGTGAGAAAGCGGACAGCAACTGCAGCAGGCCTTTGGGGTTCACGTAGTTGTCATCATCCACATGGCAGAACCATCTGGGGGGATGGGGAAATCTCACGAGCGAGGGGCCTAGCCCAGGTACGTGGGCCCAGCCTTGGCCCTGGGCTCTCTGAGGGGGGCACAGGGGGCGCGGCCACCACATACTTGCGGCCAGACTCGATGAACTTATCATACTCCACCGACATCTTGCAGCACAGCGCCTGGCGGGTGTGCACAGCCGAGCAGTTGGTGTTGATGACGTGACTGCCTGCCGGGTTAGAGAAAAGAGAGAAGTGTGAGGGCTGGGGTGAGGCCTGCCCCTAGGCTGCCCCACTGAGGTCGGGGCAAAACAGCAGGTTGGCCATCTTGCCCTGCTCAAGGCCCGGAGGCCAGGCCCAACTGTGGCCCTGGCTTGGCCTCACTGGGCTGGCCCTATTGCTGATCTCTGAGATCCAGACAGACGAAAACCCCTTAAAGTCCCGTGAATGGAAACCCACTGGGAAATGGAACTGAGATGGGACCGTCCTGATAGGGGCAGACCCGGAAGGAATGGTTCTCTGCTGGGGCTGCTTCAGGAAATGTGGCTCCAGCCTGAGGCCCACGGAAGTCTGCCAGTGGTAGAGAGAGGCAGAGCGTGGTTGGCAGGGTGGGGCCCTGGACGCTGGGCCAGCGGCAAGTGGGCATCCTGGCTCTGCCCTCTACCAGCTGTGTGATCCTGGGCAAATGACTCAATCCCCCTGGGCCTTTGTACACAGTAGGGGTATGTGTGACACTGGAAAGAGGGACATGTGAGGAGGGGGCCCTTGGGCACGATGGCAGTGCTGGGGTGGGGAGGGCACTCACCTTCCTGAAGCTGTAACTCAGGGTCGTCCCCGTCGGTGAAGATGAATGTCTGGGGAGAGACAACCTGTGAGGTGTCAAGGGGTGCTCCCCAAGGACCCCAGGCCTGCTAGGGCCTTGGCCCTGGTGAGTGAGGGTGAAGCTGTGGAGGGGCCAGCAGGTGAACCTGGGCTTCAGAGCCAGAACCTCAGGATGAGAAGCGTGCCCCCAGGCTGGGCTTGGACACCAGGTCGGGGTCAGGGGAGCAGGGAGGACGGTGTCACAGCAACAGCTAGACTACAACAGCCTGCTACTCTCTTCAGCAGCCCCAGCGCAGCGGGGCCAGGCCGCTCTCGCTAGAGATTTTTGGGGTCTCAGTCGGTGCCAGTTAGGAGAACCTGCCCAGAGCATCACCCCAAACCTGGAGCCCTGGAAGGGGCGGGTGCTGGGGGCCTTGGGTCCCTCTGGACTCAGGATGCAGGGCATGGCCACCACGCTGGAGATACAGCGGTGGGTAGCGGGTCCCGGGACCTCTGGGGCGGGGCTCCCGGGGTCAGGGCTCCCGGGGGCGGAGTGCCAGGGCGGGGATCCCGGGAACGGGGGTCCCGGGGTCAGAGGTCCTGGGGGGCGGGGTCTCAGGGTCAGGGATCTCCGGACGGAGTCGAGGGCGGGGCCCACCTGCCGGCGGGCCCGGGAGATCCAGGTGCGCAGCAGCAGCCCCAGGCGCGGGCCGTGGTTCTTCCGGGTGGTCTTGACTGCGATGAAGACGTCGTCAGGCCGCAGGCGGGGGGCGGCGGCGCGGGCGGGAGGTGCGCGCGAGCTCGGGGTCGGGGCCGGGGCCGGGGCGGGCGCGCGGGGCAGCGGCAGCAGCAGCAGTGCGGCCAGGGCCGCGGCCAGCGCGAGGCAGGCCCGGCACAGCGCCCCCCGCGCGCGGCTCATGCGGCCGCGGGACCTGCGGGCACCGCCCGGGCCAGGCGCGCGCCGCGGCCCCTTTAAGAGACACCCCGCCCGCGCTGCGACCCGGAAGCGGCGGCCGCGCTGCCCCGGAAGTGGACGGCTCTCCGCGGCGGGGTGGGCGAAGATGCCGCTGCCGGTCCAGGTGTTTAACTTGCAGGTAACGAGCGCGGCCGGCGGCCCCTCCGCGTCCCCGCTGCCGGGCCGGAGCCGGCCGGCCGTGCGCCCCCGCCCGCGGCCTCCCTCCCGCGGCGGCGCCCCCGGCCGCAGCGCCCCGCCGTCGGCACTCGGGGGGCCGGCCGGCGCTAACGCTCTCTCTCCTTCAGCAGCCAGCCAGCTCTGTGTCAGGGTCGGGGGGTGCAGAGAGTCAGGACAGGATGAGGGGTGGCCCGGCCCCCAGCGCGGCCGCCGCGGCGGTGGCAGATCTGTACCGCGCCCCTCTCAGCAGTAGGTCAGACCTCTTCCTGCCGGGCACGGCCGGGGACTTCAGCCTGAGCGCCAGCCTGTCGGCCTGTACGCTGCTTTATGAGGTACCTCCCAGGACAGGGCCCGGGACAGCGAGCGAGCGCTCGGGAGGGGGGCAGACCCCCGCCCGCCGGGCCGCCCGGGCCAGCGCCCGCGCAGCAGGGGCCGCTCGCCGTGCCCGAGGAGCGCGGCCTCGTCCCGCCAGGTCCCGCCGCTGCGCCCCAGGTGACTCCCGCCCGCCTCCCGATGCGCGGGCTCCCGATCCCGCGCCAGGACTCGCCCCCGCACTGCTGCCCCGGCTGTTCGGGACTTACCCGAGTTGAGGTCGCCACCGTTTTTTCCCTGTGGCTCGGAGGAAGCTGCGTCAGGACGGTGGCTGAGAACGTGTAGGGACCCTCGGGGGTCCCTGGGTAGCCGTCCTCTGATGTCTGCTTTCCTGCTCCAAAGATGCTCGCTTAGAATCGGGCTGAGGGTTTCTCCTCCTGAGCTGCTGGTCTTGCAAGGAGCCCCCTCCCTGATGTAGCGGCGCTGGAAACGGGGCGGGGAGTGGGCCGGGGCTGGGACCGGCACTCTTGGGCAAACAGGATCCCGCCTGGGAGATGGCAGGCAGAGCTGAACTCAGGGCACAGTGAGGGTCTCTCACCCTCCCTGGGCTGTCCCAGGATGGAGGTGCCAAGGTGCTGGCCCGTGTTGCAGGGGGCTGTGGAGCCCATGCAGATTGACGTGGACCCCCAGGAAGACCCACAGAACGCATCCGATGTCAACTATGTGGTGGAGAACCCCACCCTGGTATGTAGTCTGGTGGGGTGCTCCTGGGAAGGGGTGGGGGTGGGGTTCCAGGCCAGGCTCCCTACTCTGGTCGTGTCTTTCTCTGACCCAGAAACCATCAGGGTTTCTAATTGCCTACTTATAATGGATTGTTAGCCCAGCTCCAGACCCTGCACCCCACTTTTTCCCCACATGGAAGAGCCCTGTGTGCCAAGCTCCCCTGCAAGCTGAATCTTACCATAAGGGCAGGTTTTCCTTGGAGCCCAGCCTATGAAGCACTGTCTTGTTACTGGTCAGCCTGGTGCCTGGCAGTCACAAGCAGGCATCCATCTGGCTCTGACCATTCACCCGCTGCCAGGGCAGAGCTCTACTCTGGAAGCTCCTGGACTGGCCCACCCTGCATGATTTTTCTCAGCACCTGGACAGTGGTCCATCTGGTGCTCACGTGCCCAGTTGTTCGTGTTGAGGGCCCGGGGCCTCTCAGACAGAGGGAAGGGTTGGCATTCGGGCCTGCTAGCCAGGGCTTGGAGTCTGGGGTCCCGCCTCGCACCATCTCCCTGCCCCCGCCCCCAGGATCTGGAGCAGTACGCGGCCAGCTACAGTGGCCTGATGCGCATTGAGCGACTGCAGTTCATTGCCGATCACTGTCCGCCACTGCGGGCGGAGGCCCTGAAGATGGCCCTCTCCTTCGTGCAGAGGACCTTCAACGTGGACATGTACGAGGAGATCCACCGGAAGCTCTCAGAGGCCACCAGGTGAGGCCAGGGGCTTGGTGAGAGGAGGAAGGGGCTGGGCATGGTGTGTCCCTGTCGGGTCCAGCCAGGGCAGGGGCCATTCCTGTGCTCCTGCAATGCCTGGCCCTGCCCCTGTGGGGGCCCTCATAGCAGCACTTCCACAACGTGGTGACCTGGATTTCCTTGTTGAAAACTCGCAAAGAGCGGTAGGCTGGTAAGTGATGAAACGAGCTAGGTTCTCACTCTCCTGGCTGAGAACCCAGGCTCTCTCTCTGCCGTCCCTGCTTCTTCCACACGTGTGGGCACGTGCAGCTGTTCTGACGCGAGCAGAGCTTGTGGAGATGGCAGTGGGCTTCTCTTCTCCTGGCACGGCTGCCTGGTCCTTTTCCCATTGGGCTTCCCTGCCAGGCTGCGGGCTCCTGCGGTCAGGACTGCCCCTGTGCCGACTGGGTGCTCTCCCAGTGGGGACCAAGCCAGGTGGGGGCCAGAGGGCGGCACCTGAGGGCCTATACCTCAGCCCCTGATGGCCAGGTCCTCCCTTAGGGAGTTGCAGAATGCGCCCGATGCCATCCCCGAGAGTGGCGTGGAGCCCCCGCCCCTGGACACGGCCTGGGTGGAGGCCACACGAAAGAAGGCGCTGCTGAAGCTGGAGAAGCTGGACACAGACCTGAAGAACTACAAGGGCAACTCCATCAAAGAGAGCATCAGGTGCCACCCGCGGGGGCAGGGGAGGCGGGCAGCCAGACCCCCACAGTCCCTGATGGGTCCACTCACGGCTGGGCCCACAGGCGTGGCCACGACGACCTGGGTGACCACTACCTCGACTGTGGGGACCTCAGCAACGCCCTCAAGTGTTACTCCCGGGCCCGGGACTACTGTACCAGCGCCAAGCACGTCATCAACATGTGTCTCAACGTCATCAAGGTGGGCCCGGTGGGAGCAGGTGGGCAGGGCCCACAGGGCAGTGCTGCCCCTGGGCCAGGTGGGGCGCCCCAGGCTGAGTCCTCTCCGTCTGCCTGCCAGGTCAGCGTCTACTTGCAGAATTGGTCTCACGTGCTAAGCTACGTCAGCAAGGCTGAGTCCACCCCAGAGATTGCCGAGGTAATGCCGGCTCTGTGTCCCACCCGCCTCCTGAGATCCTGCCCCAGGAGCCCTGAGCACAGCAGCTCCAGTGGGCCTCACCCGCCCCGAGTCTGCCTTTGCCCTTCTCAGGCTGGGGCTGGGTGTCCAGGCCCGGGAATCGACAAGGGTAGGAGAGCGCTGGTTGTTCAGTTGTGCAACCTTTTTCTGCAGCAACGTGGGGAACGGGACAGCCAGACCCAGGCCATCCTCACCAAGCTGAAGTGTGCCGCAGGTGAGGGCCCCGGGGCTCCGGGGCGAGTGGACATCACAGCTTACCCTGTCCCACCTCCACTGGGGGTGGCCCAAGCGCGCCACACTGCTGAGTCCTCACGACCTGGGAAGTGGGCCTTGTCACAGCTGGGGAGAACCTGGAAGCCCCACAGCCATGGCCGTGGGTGACACCTGCCCGGCAGGTCCCATATGGTCGTGTGACCAGTGGTTAGGAGAGGAGGTGTTGCCTTCTGACGGGTGCCGTCACGCCTGGCCCCCACTGATTAGGTGTGCAGCCTGGATCAGGTCAGCCTGTAAGCAGTAACAGCTCCTGTGCATCTGACTCGCAGAGTGCCCAGTTGGTGCTCATGGGCGCTATTACTTCTTGCCAGTCAGAATTCCTTCCCCTGATGCTGAGGAGCTCTTGGGGTGGGAGAGGCCGGGGTGTGCCTGCCATGGCACTCGGTTTTATTCTGCCCCCTCTTCCCCCAGGCCTGGCCGAGTTGGCTGCGCGCAAGTATAAGCAGGCTGCCAAGTGCTTCCTGCTGGCTTCGTTCGATCACTGTGACTTCCCTGAGGTGAGGGGCATGAGGGTCTCTGGGGAGGAGCCCTCGCTGGGACTTGGGAAGCAGGGTGAGGGCTCAGGGGCTGGGCTCTTTGTTGGGTCCCAGGCATTCTCTGAATGGGCAATGGGTGAGGCAGAGGTAGACCCAGCCTCAGGTTTCTGTCCTGACCACCAGTGACCCCAAGTCTCTGGACCCACCTTCCTTCTTGCCCCTCAGCTGCTTTCCCCCAGCAACGTGGCCGTCTACGGCGGCCTGTGCGCCTTGGCCACCTTTGACCGGCAGGAGCTACAGCGCAATGTCATCTCCAGCAGGTGCATGGAGGGTGGGGGTGCTGGGCCCTGCAGCTTGTCCCTCTGTGGGCCCTTTCTCTGACCCTGCTGCTCCCTGTGCCCTGGTCCCTCCCGGAAGCCTGGGGACTGGTACCCTGTGGGCTTCTGCGGCTCTGGTCCTTCCCCTCAGCTGCTTTCAGGGCAGGTGGGCAGGCGGGCAGGTGCAGAGCCAGTTCTAACGCGTGAGGCATCTGCAGCTCCTTCAAGTTGTTCTTGGAGTTGGAGCCACAGGTTCGGGACATCATCTTCAAATTCTACGAGTCCAAATATGCCTCATGCTTGAAGATGCTGGATGAGATGAAGGTGAGGGACTTGGCCTGCTTTGGAGGGTGAGTGAGCGCAGAGGGCCCAGGCAGCCGGTCCCTGACCAGCTCTCCTCACCAGGACAACCTGCTCTTGGACATGTACCTGGCCCCCCATGTCAGGACCCTGTACACCCAGATTCGCAACCGTGCCCTCATCCAGGTAAAGGTTGGGGGGACAGAGGCTGAGGCAGGGCACCGCGGACATGTCTGGAAGCTGACGTCCCCTTTGTTCTGCAGTATTTCAGCCCCTACGTGTCAGCTGACATGCGCAAGATGGCCATGGCCTTCAACACCACGGTGGCAGCGCTGGAGGACGAGCTGACGCAGCTCATCCTGGAGGGGCTCATCAACGCCCGCATTGACTCCCACAGCAAGGTGGCCGGGCTCAGGCCGGGGTAGTGGGGCATGGGAAGGGGGACCCCTAGGCCCTACTGAGCCCTGCACCTCTGCAGATCCTGTATGCCCGGGATGTAGATCAGCGCAGCACCACCTTTGAGAAGTCTCTGCTGATGGGCAAGGAATTCCAGCGGCGTGCCAAAGCCATGATCCTGCGCGCAGCTGTGCTACGCAACCAAATCCATGTCAAGGTAAGGGCAAGGATGGCGCTGGGGTGTGGGGAGGAAGGGCTGGGCACACACACACCTCCTAGGCTGAGCAGCCATGTCTCCACTGCAGTCCCCTCCCCGAGAAGGGAGCCAGGGGGAGCTGACGCCCGCCAACAGCCAGTCCCGAATGAGCACCAACATGTGAGGGCACCTGCTGGCCTCCAGGATGATCTGCATGACCCCATCCTGCCCCACGCCCCCACCTGCGGACTCAGACACTTGGGCCTCCTATCTGCCTGCACAGGACTTCTGGAGGTGCCACCTGTGGCCCACTTGTAGAGGCCAGGTCACTGGATGCCAGCCCTTGCCCCCTGCCCAGGTTTCCACATGCCCAGCTTCTCATGCCCCCTCCCCTATGCCGTGCCCTGTGCTGGGGCCCTGGGGAGGAGGTGAGGCCTGCAGGGCCACCCCTACCCCCACCCCCAGCGGCGAGTCCCCCTCCATGCATCATTTGGGATTACAGACAAGGTGATGAATCTTAGTCCATTAAAGGGCAGCCTGAAAACACTCCCCTTGCGCTGCAGTTTCCTGCCATGGGGTCTTCTAAGAGTCGTCTCCCTGGGGCCAGGCTTTGGGGCAGGGCCTGGTCCTTGTCCCCTGGCCCAGACCCTGCTTCCTTGGGTTCCCTCTCCTTCACATTCGGGCAGTATGGCCTGGAGGCAGCCTCTGCAGGGCTGACACTAGGCATTGCCCTCTTCTAGGGAAGTTTCTTTGGCTACAAGACATCAGGGCAGAAGGTTCTTCGCCCATTTCCCTTTGTTCCGAGGTCCCCAGTGGCCCTGACTCCATCCTCCCAATTTGCAGTAGTCGTGCCTCTTTGGGTCTGGTGGTGTCACAGATCGTCTCTTGGGCTCTCTGATGCGCATCTTTGAAATGATTTATTGTTCGCTTTTGAACACACACAAGTTTGGAGGATGGGGCAGGTCCAGCCTGCGAGTCTGCTCCCTAGTGCAGCATTTCTGGGCCCCCAGCATGGGCTGAGGGTAAGACCAGCTTGCCCTTCCATGTTAAGTAGCAGGAGATTCCCTGAGTAAAAACGTTTCCTTAAGTGGGATGTGTTGAGGCTTTGGCAGCAGTCCTGGGGCCCAGTGGGACAGCACATTGGGCTCCAGCTGCCCTCAGGCCAGGGCACTGCCCATGACCTCGGGGAAGCTGCCTGGTTCCCCAGGCCCTGCCTGTTGAGGCTCCTGCAGCCGGGGCTGGGCCCCCTTCCAAGCCAGAGACTTCTCCAATTTGGTTTTAAAAAGCAATCCGTGACCTGGCAGGAAAGGTGAGAGAAGAGAAATGGGGCTCAGGAGGCTGAGGGTCCCAGTGCCCACCAGGGGCCCTGGGGAGGGAGGGGCTGACAGTAGCAGGCATCCCCACCTGGGCAGTCTGCAGTCTCTTTGAAAGCTCGCTTCTTGCAGCAGCCCCGGCACAGGTTAAAGACACATCTGTTGCCCTGGACACAAGAAAGCCAGTGAGCCTGCAGCTGACGCCGTTCCCCAGGCCAAGGCCTGCAGCCTAAACAAGCTGCCAGGAGCACAAGAGGGCTGCATCCCAGGCCAGGGCCTCCCTTCTAGACTTCCAGGGGCTGTCCTGAGGCTGGGTATAGCTGGCCTTATAGGGAAGCAGCCACCCTACCTTGGCCTGCACCCTCAGCAGACAGAAAGGATGGCTCCTGCAAGTCCCGGGCAGCCTAAGGATCCTCCGAGACAGTGTCAGCAGGGACCACTCTCCCTGCTCCCTCCTGGGGCTGACCACTGCCCTGGGCAGCATGGCAGAAGGACCAACTCACCTTTGGGTTTCCACACTGATCACACTTTGCATATTTCGCTGGGAAAAGAACAAAAGGAGATGCTGAACATGGTGAGCCTACCACTGCAGTCTCCTACATGAAGCACCTAGTGGGTGTCCCTGCTCACTGGGCTGGCCAGGCCTGGGAGGCTGGGCTGCCCTCTGGGAGGGCAGAGGATGCAGTGGGCATGGTCCTGCCAGGAAACAGACAAGCCTTTCTTCCCACCCACCCAGAAAGCTCAAGGGCTCTATGCCCATTGCTGTACATCTCCCACTTAAAAGGTCTTCTCTGGAAGGCGGTCCCAAGCCCCACTTTTGCCTCTCCAGCTGCCTCAGGGCAACAGCCAAGGCAGCGTATGACAGGAAGGGCTGCTGGCAGTGGCCTAATGTGGCAGCCTCGTGGGACTCGCCCATCTCCTTGGGGACATGTGGGAGGGTTGCAGGGCCCTTCCTGCTGGTCTCCCCTGTGGCCTGTGAAGCATCAGAGCCAGCTGCCCCTGGGAGGGTCCCCTGATGGGGGCTAGCCTCCTGGGGCTCCAGCGGCAGGAGCAGCTTACGCTTCAGCGAGGGATCAAAGGTCTTGTGGGGATTCCTCAGCTGCTTCTTCTGCTTGTTCTTGGACAGGACATCTGTGCAGCCCTCCTCCTCCTCCAGGGCCCGCTTGCTGCGGGCACCCCCGTTCTCCATGCTTCCCTCTCTGGGCCTGAAAGGGGAAGGCAGCAGGCAGAGCTGGGGGACACCCATGAGAGGGGCCCACCAGCCACGGTCCTAGGGAAGGGGGCTGGGCGGCCACGGTTGGTGCTTGCATACTGGACGTGCACACAGCTCCCCCAAGGCTCCAGCAGCTCAGTTCTCAGGCTGCCAGATGGAGAAAACCAGGGTCTGAGCCACTGAGCCCCGGGCAGGGCTGTGACCACAGAGGATAGCCTGACCTTTCCTCTGAGAGCCTAGAGGAACCCTGGGGGTCAACCTCTTGACCCCAAGACAAATCCACCCAGGATCAGAGGAGCTTAGAGAAGCATCTTGTGGAAGAAAAGATTTAAAACCTAAACATCCACTGATAGGGGAGAGGCCAACTCCGCACCTGGAGGAATGGAGCTGAGCTGCCAGCACCCCCCCTACCAACCCCCATGTGCACCATTGCCCTGTGCGGGTGCTCACCCTGGCCGGAAGTAGGGCTGGCAGATCCAGTGGAAGAAAGGCAAGCCACCCAAAGGCTTCTCTCCCTCCTTCTGCCTGGATATATCCTCCTGCAAAAGCCCAGAGGGTCCTCGGTCACGACCCAAGACTCTCCCACCCACTTGGCGGCTTGTCAGCCCCTGCACGTGCCTGACACCGCAGTTTCAGCTCCTGGCTCACTGCAGCAACGCCCTCCAGGGTCTTCACTTTGGCGAGTTCCTCTCGAAGTTGCTGATGCACCTGCAGCCTGAGACAGATGCCCGGTCACAGAGCTGGCCCACCACCCTGCTCCCAACCACTACCCTGAGCCCTGACATAAAGGGGAGCTGTCTCTCTCCAACCCAGGCTTCCCACCTAGCCTCACTAGTCACCTCAGCCCTTCCAGACCTGACTTGGTGGCAAACTGTTTTGCTAAATGTTTTCGGAGAGCTCTCTTAAAACCCACAACACCCCAAGGCAGGGCTCAGACCAGACAGCATCTGCCTTGGGGGCAACTCACGTGTGGTGCCACAGCTTGAACAGGTGGGCCCGGACGTAGGACAGGGGGCAGGGGTGCTGCCGCACAATGTCCAGGTACTCCTCAGCCAGCTCCCACACGGCAGGACTGCGGCCCTCGAACAGGGCGGGGTTGTGCAGGTTGCCCTCTACAGGAGGAAGGGGTCTTGAGGCTGCGGGTCCTCACATTCACAGAGGGATGCCCCCCATGCCACATCACACCAAAGGCAAGGCTGACCCCCCGGCTCACAGGGTAATGGGGACCCGAGTAAGCACAGTGAGGGGCCTAAGGCTGTTGAGCTGGGCCAACAGCCTCACAAGGTGGATGGGGCCCTCCAATGTCTGCCATCGCTGACCCAGCTGCAGGCGAGAGCGCAGCATCACCTGCACTCATGACTCCCTGCACCCCTGTGTCCTGGATGCAGCGCTCCACGTCCCGCAGGCACTGGATGTTCCCGTTGGCAAACACGGGGATGGCCACTGCCTTCCTGTCGGGGAGCAGGATGGGCAGACACTCAGAGGAACGCTGTCCCTTCACCCCCTGGGGCAGTACCCAGGCCCCCAAACTTCATCCTGGCAGGCACTTCCCTCTTTCCACCACGCTGCCTCCCCTCCCCTCCCACACTCCCACCAACACCCAAAGGGCTGAAGGCCTTGTCCCGGGGCTGGGCTACATCCCTTAACCTGGGTTTGTCCCCTGTGTCCACTCACCGCACGGCCTTGATGTGCTCCCAGGAGGCGGTACCTGAGAGAGGCCCCTTCTGCTCCTTGGTGCGCCCGTGCACAGTCAGCAACTAGGACAGAACGGCGCTCGGCTCAATCCCACTCCCAGCTGCAGCCCCAAAGTGACCCCAGGGGACCCTCTCTCTCTGGCTTTTGGGCATCGGCTTCTCACGCAGAGTGGAGGAAACGCTGCCCTGGGGCTGGCTCATTCAGTTCCTATCCCACACAGATCCCAGTCCGTGGGGTCCCCTGGGCTGCACTTGAGGCCAGATGATGCCCTGGGGTGCTGCCTGGGGCTCTCACCTCAGAGCCATCTCACAGCTCTGCCCAGGACTCTATTCAAGAACCAGTCCTCCTGGAAGTTGCAGCACCCCCACTGCCCAAGGCCAAAGGCATGAGGGAGGGACGGAACTAGCCTAACCCCGGGGCCTGGCAGCTTCCCCTGCCCAGTATTCACCTCCCTCACGCAAGTGAGCATGCGGCTCATCAGGCCTCGCCTCAAGGTCACCACGATTCCTGTCTACCCTCAGAGGCTAAGTTCCTTGAGGGGCGCTCCTGGGGGCAGGGCCCCCTCCAGGGTGATGCAATGTCTAGAGGACTGGGGCCGGCGGAACAGCATGGGCCCTGCAAGCCATGGTCCCCTCACCTGGCAGCCAGCTTTCTCCAGCATCTGGGCGTACCTCACAGTCTTGTCAATCTCTGGGAAGACACGGATTTTGCACGTGACAGGGACAGAGAGTTTCTCGTGGGCTAGCAGAACTGGGGGAAAGGAGTCAGCTTGTGAGAGAACTGTGGTGTTCACCTTCAGACAGGCTGTGGGGACCCACAGCGAAGTTCCCGATGGAGCACAGGCCCGGCAGACAGTCCCACACCTGCTCCCACTTGATGGCAGCTGAGAGATCTGCCTCCATCCCTCAGGGTGTTGGGCCAGGACTGCGCAATGACACTGCCTTCTGGCACCTACTGTCGTGTTCTAAGGGGGGCAGCTGGCACAGGACAGGTGACTCTTCATAGCCACCTTCTACAGCAGGGAGAGCACCGTGACCAGGAGGACTCTGTCAGCCACTGTCCTCTCCTGAGCCCCTGCCAGGCTGTCTCTGGGGCTCGTTTGCCCAGCCACGACCCAGCCCCACAGCCCCACACACAGCACACAGCCAACTTACTCATTCTCTGGAGCAGATCCCACTCCTCCTGTAGGAAGGCGCCATAGTGACCTGCAAAGGAAAAGCATGACCCTCTGCACCCCTCCTCCTCCTACGTCAACACAGGCCGGCCCCAAGCCTCCTGCGTGGGCTGCATATACGTTCACAGAGCCCTGAGGCTGGGGCCCCCGAGTGCTGCCCCCACAGCCTCCCCAGGAGTGGATGTCTCCGCACGAGGCGGGGGATGATCACTGAGTTGAGCAGTTTCTCAGGGTCAGGCTTGGCGGCTGTTTGCCCAGCTGCCTGAGCTCAAGAGTGCTGAACAGAACGCCCACCCCACAGGGTCTGGAACAACCAGCAACTCCTCAGGCCCAGTGAGGAAAAAAAGTTGAGCCCCACACCAGAGGAGTGGCCACTGGCATCTCGGAAGCTCAAGGGTGTGACAGGGACCTCCTTTCAGCAAAACAACTTCATCCAGAGGGAGCCCAACGACTTCCCAGGCACTAGGGAAAATGCCGAGCCTGAGAGCCGGCAGAACCCTGCCCCCACCTCTGGTGCACGAGAAGAGCCACCCTCTAGAGGGAGAAGCAAAGAAAGGGCTGGTGCTCAGCCTGAGCTGACACTGTGATCAAAGGCAGGGCCAGGCCCTGGCCCGCGCTCACCCAAACCGTGGGCTCTCTACTCGACCGCCCGACGGGCTTGGAACCTTGCGTCAGCACCTCACAAGGTGCTCGATACAGGACTCCGGAACTGAACTCACCTCGCTTGGCTATCATTTGTGGGCAACCCAAATTCAGGTCGATGGCATCGCAATAATCCTGAGCCAGGAGAGCCGCCTGGACGAACACCTCTGGGTCATTGGCACAGAACTGGAAAAGACAGCAAAGTCATCATGAACCTGAGCCAGGCCCTGGTCCGTTGGCCACCCGGCCCCACAAGGGGTTCATACGTGACCCAGCGAGGAATGTGGTCCCAGGGGTTGACTGTAGGATGGCGTCCTGTCCTAAATGTTTACAACATGACTAAACTAGAACATGTCCCCACGCCACCAGGAGAGTAAGTTACACATTCACAGAACTTCTCTCAATTGTAACAGAGAGCCAGTGTCACTGACTTTCCCAAGAAAGCAGAGCCACTCTTTCCTATCGTTCTGATAAAGAGGCAAGACAGCACGTGGGATGTCAGGGGACTGCGACTCTTTCATGGCACCCACGCTGTCCATTCACCCAAGTCTGAATCAGCTCCCAGGGAGGGTTAATCTCCAGGAGAGAGAGCTGTAGGCGCACCTGGGAGCCTCGCATGCACTTCACCATGGCACACCCCCCCACTCCCCTCCAACTGGGAAGCTGTTTCTGGAAAGGCTGAAGGAAAGGTGCTCCACCAAGTGTTCCAGGGGCCAGGCTTCCCTGCCCACCTGCACAATGAGGGGCCGGTCCTCGGGGCACACTTCGCAGTACAGGTTCTCCCTCCGGTAGTTGGCATCGCGGATGAAGACCTGGGCATGCAGCATGGGGGTGTAGCAGAGATGGGCCCCATGGCGGCGGCTCAGCAGCCTCCAGGCCAGCTCGCTCTGGTCCACCATGGGGGCCACCACATGGCGGGCCCCCCCTAGCGTGCGGCTCCAGAACTCAAAACCCTGCAGCTTTGGCATCGTCTCTACACTGAAGAGGAGAGAAGACCAGGGCTCAGCCACCACCGATGGAGAGCCAAGGCAGGCATAGGATCAAACTCAGAGGAAATGCTAGCTCTCAAGCCCACTCCAGTGCCACTGGAAAGTCACAAATGTGCACAATAAAGATATGGGTTGGTGCAGGCCAGGAGCTGAAACCCCAGCGCCATCACCTTCCAGCAGAGACCTTGGGCAAGTCACTCAACCTCTCCGGGCCTTAACCCCTCATATGTTGACGGGATTGAGATGTTTGCCAGGCAGGACTGGTGTCAAGAGTAAATAAAATAGTGAATGCAATGCCCTGGCGGACGCCTGGCCCACCTCAGGCTACCATAAAAGGAAGCTATCACCCACAGGCACGGGGACCCCCCGCCAAGGCAGGACCACCCTGTGGCGACATCACTGGAGATCTGCAACCAGGCCTGGTCTCCCTACCCACCATGGGGGCCAGGATGGTCACCTGGCCGGCCCTCCGTGGCCTCCTGTGTCAGGTGGTTCTGTGTAACAGTGCTTTGAATCTCACTCTGGGCCACCTCCGTCAATGACGAACTGAGGATACAGCACTACCTTCCTCGCAGAAACGGTTCTCACTCCTCGGTCAGGTGGGAGAAATAGAGACCCTCTTCCCTGGCGTATCTCATCCGTGCCTGGCCAGCCAACCTCGCCGGGACCATCCTTCCCCAGCGCGATTGAAGAGGCGGTGACCTAGACATGATTACGATATGAAATTCCAAAGGCGCGGGCCGTGAGGGAGGAAGGCCCGTTTTTACAGACCACTTCACGTACCCAGTTCTGGAATTATTAAGCAGAGTCATCGGTTTCATAACTAAGTGCCCAGCGATGGGTTTACTATTTCCGGATATCGTGAAACTACAGACGAAAGTCCTCTAAGGCGCCAGTGTGGTCCCCAAAGAGACCTGGCCGGAGTGCGAGCGGCGCGGCGCCCCCACGCCCGCGGGAAGGAAGACCGGAAGGCGCAGGCGCCGCAGGCCCGTCCCCGCTCCCGCCCGCGGGACACCTACCTGTGCCCTGCCCGAGCCTGGCCGCCCGGCGGGGCCGCGGCTCCTCCCCGGACGCAGCTGGGCCCTCGGAGCCGGCGGCCGGGGCTCCCCGGGGCGGGGTGCGGCTCCGGCCTCGCGCCGTGTCTGTCGTGAGGGCGCCACGCCGGGCCGCCGGAAGGAGCCTCCGCCGGGCGGTCCGGCCGGCCCGCGGTGCGGTGGGAAACGCGTCCCCGGGAAACCGCGCCTGGCCGTGGAGGAGCCCGCTCGCGACGGCGGGGCGGCGCGCGGGGTCGGGGGTCAGAGGCCGGAGGTCGGCTCGGCCCGGCCGGGGTCCCGCCCCGAGCCGTCGGGCCCGGCAGGACGCGCCGCGCCTAGCTGAGAGCGGGTATGGGCGGAGTGCCGACCGCGGGCGCCGAAGGCCAGCCCCGCCCCCGCCCCGCCTCCTTCTCCCAGAGGGGTCCCAGGGCCCGCGGGGACTAAAGTCCTCGCCGCCTCGGCCCGGCACACAGCCGCCTCATAAACCCTCCGCAGGCCCGAACACGCCGTTTTATTGCGGAAACGCACCCGCGGCGAGCGCCCCGCCCCGCTCCGGGCCTCGAGCGGTGCATCCTGGGAGGCCGCGCCCGCACCCGGGGCCCTCGGCCCGGCCCTCCCGAACTCCGCGCGGGCCGCCTCGCCGCCGTCGGGGCCCCTGGGCAGCCGCCCGTGGTCGCCGCTTTGCGTGGGCGTCCGCGCGTCGCGCGGGTCGAGTTCGCCCGCAGCGGCGGCGTGTGGAGACAGGCCCTGACGACGCGCTCTCAGCCCCGCCTCCGACCTGGGGGCCGCGGTCCCCGCCTTCCGCTCGCTCCCCTTCCATCCCGGGTTAAGGCGTGCCCTGGCCTCCCCCGGGGCGGAGAGCCCGAGCTCTCCACAGGCTGTCGGGGCTCCCGCCGCCTCCGGGGGCTCGTCTCCTCACCGAGTCCCGAGGACGGCGCGCCGAGGTGAGTCGTGTGCGGGCCGCAGCGCGGCTCTGCGCGTCCTGGGTCGTCACACACAACAGACATGTTAGCCACGGCTATTTGCTGTGCCTTTGCCCTTTCTGGTGTTTGAGACGAGTTCCCCGCCTCACCCCACTTTAGCACGGTCGTAAAGGTTCGAGGCACACCCAGTCTGAACCCAAGACGAGTTTATGGCCGGTAGCCGTCGTCACAAGTAACCGGCTGCTGAGCGTCCTCGGAATGAAACAACCCCCGCCCATCAGAGTATTCACTCGATCAGGTGGATTAGAAAGCAGGACAGTGCCTTCAGTGCCACCATCCGCGCCCTCTGGTTTAGCAGGCAGGATCTTAGGGTTATCTTCACTCCCTCATCCGGCCTTGAAAAGGCATTTCAGTATTTATTATTGCCTGCTGTTTGCAAGGGGTCAAGAGTACCCTCTAGAATGGAATTTGTTTTGTTTTGTGCTGTGCAGGGCTTAGGGAGGAAGAAATTAAAAAAAAATTTTTTTTTTTGGAAGAGTTGCCATTTCCAGCTTATCTTTAATTCTCACCTAAATACTTGAGTATCTCCTGACTCATTCATTCACTCTCTCACTCAGCAAGTTTTTAACTGAGCACCTACCATGTGCAGGACCATTCATAGCAGCATGTGGCCCTTACATTCCAGTGGCTAAGAAATAGTAAATAAAAATGTTAAGTGTCTAGTTTTCAGATGGTGATGAGTGCTATGTAGGAAAAGTAGGCAGAATAAGGGGGACAGGAAAGCTGGGGACGAGAAACATCTGGCTATTTCACGTAGGATGGCTGAGGAAGGCAGGACAGGTATTCAAGCCAAGACTCCAGGGACAGGAGAGAGCACGCCATGCAGATATGTGTAGGAAAGGTGAGTTCAGCAAATGTCAAGAGGAAGCTGCAGCTAGGTTTGTAAACTCATGAAAGATCAAGGAAGCTGCTGCGGCTGGAGCAGAATGAGCCAGGGAGTTGGTGTTGAGGACATAGAAGTGAGAGCACAAGATCATGTGGCAGCTTGCAAGGATTTTCTTCTGAGTAGGCCAGGAAACCGTATGATGATTTTGAGAAGAGTGACACCTTCTCTATACTGGCAGGCTGCTGGGTGGAAGACGAACTGTAGAGACAAGAGTGGACATGAGAGTCTTGACAAAATCCAGGAAGAAGAGATGGGGCTTGAGAACAGGGTGGTTATCAGTGGAGATGGTGAGAAGTAGATTCTGAAAGGACTATTCATTTTAAACTGAAGACATTTGAGATTCAACACATGCAGAAAGCTTTTTTAGAGCTTCCTTTGTCTGACTAAAGGCAAAAACTTTTGAGTGTGAGGCTGCCAAAAATCCCCTCTCCTCTGGCTTCATTCCCAGAAGATAGAAAAGACCACTTGCACCTGCATAAACATGATCACAAACATATCTCCTGTTTGTTCCCCTAAAAACCCACTTCTCTTCCCTAAAGAAACCGTTCGATCTTCCCTTTTCTCCTTCCTACATTCCCCCTATTAAGTTATGTATATAAACCCCTATTTCTAATTACTGAGTGAGCTACTTGTTTTGTGTGCTCCAAAGGTATATAAATAAACTTTGTCTTTTCTCCTGTTAATCTGTCTTGTCATTTAATTTGCAGACCCCCAAACATAAAACCTAGCAGGGCAGAAGGAAAGTTTACCTTCCTGACAGAACCAAGTTTTAGACATTTTATCTCATCATCCTTAAATATTTCAGCATGTCTAGAGGATAAGGATTTTTTTTAAAACATAACCACAATACCATTAACACACCTAAAAAATAACAATTTCCTAATATCAAATATTCATTCTCGTATGTCCAATTCATCCTCAAGCATCTTGAGTGCTTGAATGTGACTGGTCTAAATTGAGATGTACTGTAAGTGTAAAAGACACACCAGATTTCAAAGACTTAGTAAGAAAAGAAAATGGCTCATTCATAATTTTAACAGTATTGATTACATGTTGAAATAATATTTTTATATTAGGTTAAATACATTATTAAAATTAATTTCATCTGTTTCTTTTTATCTTTTTTGTTAGGCTACTAGAAAATTTAAATTTACATATGTGGGTAGAATTTCCGGAATAGCAGATTGAGGAACTCACCAAATCTCCCAAAAAAGCAATGATAAAACGACAGAATTGTTAAAAGCAACCATTCCAGGAGGTTGACCAAAGGCATACAACATTTGAGAGGCACTTATTGAAAAAAAGAAGAAAATTACACGTAAAAAGTAAGAACAGTGGGAGTTGGGGGCGTGTTAGTATGGGACTACTTTCATTTCCTCCCACTTCATGGTAAGTCCGCCAGAGCCAGGTAGGCCTTGAGAATCTGAAGCTCCTGCTGACACTGGAGAGGGCTGGCTTTTGCAGGGAGGGGAGCTCCAAGGGGTGTTTGTCAAGAACAACTGCAGCCACAGCAGCAAACACCTGGGTAGAGGCCCACACCTCCGCTGCCTGAGGCGATGGTACTGGGTAGAGCTAGCAACAGTCCAACCAGTAATTTAACAAGGAGATTCAGTGAGTAAGATAGCCGTAGTGGGCCTTGATAAGCTACCAGAAGTCCCTGGTACTCTGCAAGGCTGTGCATATGCTAAGGAAAGACCAGAGAGGGCCCCAGCTGTATACTCCTTTCTGGCTGAATATGAAGCTTTGTGCAAGCAACAAGTAAAAGCCAGGGCCAAATTGCAAACTGCTTGAACTTTGAATGCACCCCCAACCCATACACAGAGCTGGGCAGCAAGGAGTGGTTCAATATGTTTAAACATGATCTCTAGCCAATAATTGGCTGGCCACCAAACTATACTCATCCAGGGGCAAGCCCTGGGAAACCAGGCTTACATATAAAGAAAGACTTTTAAAAAAATCTAACAGAGTTATCAGTGGCCACTCATTGCAGAAGGGACAGATGCTACAGAATTCATCCAGGCCAGATACTAAGCAAACAAATACCAGCACCAATAACAACACCCAGTCAGGAGAGAGGGAGTCAGAATCTAGAGTTTCTACAGGCCCGCCCTGTGGCGCAGCGGTTTAGTTCGCGCTTGGCAGCCCAGGGTTCGCGGGTTCGGATCCCGGGCGCCCGCTGACCTCACTGCCTGTCAGCCATGCTGTGGCGGCGTCCCATATAAAAGTGGAGGAAGATGGGCACAGATGTTAGCCCAGGGCCAGTCTTCCTCAGCAAAAAGGGGAAGATTGGCAACAGATGTTAGCTCAGGGCTGGTCTTCCCCACAAAATAAATAAATAAATAAATAAATAGAGTTTCTACAACATATTATCTAACATGCCCAATATTCATTTAAAATTGTGAGACATTAAAAGAAACAAGAAAATGTAGGCCATACACAGGAAAAGAAAGTTCATAGAAACTGTCCCTGAGGGGGGATTTAGATGTTGGATTTAGCAGACAAAGAATTCAAAGCAGCTATTATACATATGTTCAAAGAACAAAAACCATGTTTACAGATTTTTTTAAAGTGTGATGACAATGACTAATCAAGTAGAGATTATCAGTAAAAAGACAGAAATGATTAAAAAGAGCCAGTGGAAATTAAGCATTGAAAAACACAATAACTGAAATGAAAATTTCACTAGAGGGGCTCAATAGCAGATATGAACTGGCAAAATGAAGAATCAGTGAACTTGAAAATAGATCAATAAAGATTATCCAATCTGAAAAACAGAAAAAAGCATAGAGAAAAATGAATAGCATCTCAGAGACCCACAGACTACATACCAGCAAGCATACCAACCTGTAACAATACATGCACATCCAGAAGAAAGGAAAGTGAAAAGGGAGCAGAAAAAAATATTTGAAGAAATAATGGCCTCAAACTTTCCAAATTTGATGAAAAACATTAATTTACACATTCAAGCATCTCAATAGGACAAATACAAACATATTCACACCTAGACATGTCATAGTCAAACTGTTGAAAACACAAAAATCTTTTTTTTTTGTGAGGAAGACCATCCCTGAGCTAACATCCGTTGCTAATCCTCCTCTATTTTTTTTGCTGAGGAAGACTGGCCCTGGGCTCCCATCCGTGCCCATCTTCCTCTACTTTATATGGGACACCGCCACAGCATGACTGACAAGCAGTGCATCGGCAGGCGCCCGGGATCTGAACCTGCGAACCCCGGGCTGCCAAGCGCGGACTAAACTGCTGCACCACCGGGCGGCCCCGAAAACACAAAATCTTGAAAGCAGCAAGAGAAAATGATTCATCTGATACAAGAGAACTACAATAAGATTAAAAGATGACCTCTCATAAGAAACAATGGAGACCAAAGAGCAAAGGAATGTTTAAAATTGTGAAAGAGAAAAACAGTCAACCAGTAATCCTATATCCAGCAAAGCTATCCTTCAGAAATGAAGGTGAAATGACATTCCCAGATAAACAAAGATGGAGAGAATGTGTTGTTGGCACACCTGCCTTACATGAAATACTAAAGGAAGTCTTTTAGGATAAAGGAAATGATATCATCTGGTAACATGAATCTACATGAAGATATAAGGAACACTAGTAAAGATAATTATGTAGATAAAAATAAAAAATGGTGTATTTTTTTCATTTATTAACTGATTTAAAAGACAGTTGCATAAAACAATAATTGTAAAGCCATGTTGTAACATAAAAAATATATCATGATGTATGACTTCTAAAGTGTAAAGATGTTATAACACACAGAGACATATGACAATGATCATACAAAGGAGGGAGGAGAGAATAAAGCTATATTAGAGCAAGATTTCTATATCTTATTAGAATTAAGTTAGTATTAATCTAAAGATTATGATGAATTAAGATGCATATTATAATCCTCAGAGCCACCATTAAGGAAATGACATATATATTAAATAGGTTATATGTTTATGTATGTTATATATATATAAAGGAATTAAAATGGTGCAGTAGAAAATATCTGTTTAATACAAAGAAGGCAATAAAGGAGAAAGAGGAACAAAAAAGACATGAGACGTAAAGCAAATATCAAAATGGCATATATAAATCCAAATTTATCAATAATAACATTAAAGGATAATGTATTAAACACTCCAAGCAAAAGACAAAGATTGTCAAAGTGGGTTAAAAAATAAACAAGATCTAACTATATGCCATGTACAGTCTACATACTTTATATTCAAAGACACAAATAGGTTGAAAGTAAAAATATGAGAAAAGATATACCATGCAAATAGTACCCAAAAGAGAGCTGGAATGGCTATACTAATATCAGACAAAATAGACTTGAAGACAAAGTATGTCGCTAGAGACAAATACAGACATTTTATACTGAAAAAAATGTCAACTCATCAGTAAGATACAACAATTATAAATATATTATGCACCAAGCCACAGAGCCCCAAAAAACATGCAGTAAAAACTGACAAAAATGAAGGGAGAAATAGACGATTTAACAATAATAGTTGGAGGTTTCAATACTTACACTCAATTATGGACAGAACAACTAGAAAAAAATTGCAAGGAGATAGAAGATTTGAAAAACGCTATCAATGACCCAACTTTAACATTTGTAGAACACTCCATCTATATAGCTAGATCATATGCTAGGCCATAAAACAAGCCTCAACAAATTTAAAAATATTTAAATCATAGAAAGTATGTCCTCTAATCACAGCAGAATTAAATTAGAAATCAACAAAAGCAGAAAATTGAGAAATGTACAAATATTTGTAAATTAACAACACACTTCTAAGTAACCAATGGGTTGAAGAAGAAATCAAAAGGGAAATTTAAAAATATTTTGAGATAAATGAAAACAAAAACAACATATCAAAATTTACGGGATGCAGCTAAAGTAATTCTTAGAAGGAAATTTTTAGCTATTAATACCTACATGAGAAAAGATCTCAAATCAATAACCTAAGCTTCCACTTTAAGAAAATAGTGAAAAAGAAGGTCAAACTTGGGGCTGGCCCAGTGGTTTAGTGGTTAAGTTTGTGCACTTGGCTCGGGCAGCCCAGGGTTTGCAGGTTCGGATCCTGGGCGCAGACCTATGCACTGCTTTTCAAGCCATGCTGTGGCAGGCATCCCATGTATAAAGTAGAGGAAGATGGGCATGGATGTTAGTCCAGGACCAGTCTTCCTCAGCAAAAAGAGAAGGATTGGCAACGGATGTTAGTTCAGGGCTAATCTTCCCCACCAAAAAAAAAAAAGAAAAGAAAAAAGAAAATCCTACACAGATTAAAAAAAAAAAAAAGCAAACTAGACCCAAAGCAAGCAGAATATGGAAATAATAAAAATTAGAGCAGAAATCAGTAAATAGAAAACAAGAACAAAAGTGAAAAGCAATAAAACCAAAAGTTTTTTTTTAAGAATCAACAAAATTGACAAACCTTTAGCTAGACCTACCAAGAGAAAAGAGAGGAGACACAGATTACCAAAATCGTGAATGAAAGAGGTGATATAAGTATGGACTTTAAGAAAATAAGGATTATAAGGGAATACTATGAAAAACTGTATCCCCAAAAAGTTAGGTAAAATTGACAAATTCTTAAAAAGATACAAATTACTGAAACTGACTCAAGAAGAAATGGAAAATCTGAATAGATCTATAACAAGAAATTGAATTAATAATTAAAAATCTTCTCGCAAAATAAAGCCCAAGCTCAGATGGTTTCAGTGAGTTCTAGGAAATATTAAAGAATACCAATACTCCACAGACTCTTCTGAAAAAGAGAAGATAGAACACGACCCCACTCATTGTATGAGACCAGAATTGTCCCAACACCAAAACCAGTCAAAGGCATTATAGGGAAAGAAAACTACACACTAATATCCTTCATGAGCATAGTCACAAAAGTCCTCAAGATATTAGCAAACTTAATCCAGCAACATACAGGAAGAATT
Organism: Tapirus indicus; assembly: GCA_031878705.1. Taxonomy (NCBI): domain Eukaryota; kingdom Metazoa; phylum Chordata; class Mammalia; order Perissodactyla; family Tapiridae; genus Tapirus; species Tapirus indicus. The sequence goes on from CM062932.1 coordinate 59,803,677, forward strand.
ATATACCATGACCAAGTAGTATTTTATCCCAGGAATGGAAGGTCGGTTTCCTATCTGAAAATCCTAAGAAATCTACAAAAAAAAATCTACAACTAACAAGTGAGTTCAGCAAGGTCAGCACACAAATATCAATCACATTTCTATATACTAACAACAAACGTGAAGACCAAAATGGCAATCACAATACTGTTTACAACTGCTCCAAAGAAAATTAAATAACATAGGTGTAAATTTAACGTACAATGTACAGGATCTCTTTGCTGATAATTACACAATTATGATGAAAAAATCAAGGAAGACTTTTTTTCATGGTATGGAGAAGCATACTGTGATCATGGATCAGAAGACTCACCATTGTAAAGATATCGATTCTCTCCAAATTGATCTATACATTTAGTGTAAGTCTATCAAAATCCAGCAAGGCTTTTTGTAGACATGGACAAGCTTATTCTAAACTTTATACCGAAAAGCAAAGTACCCAGAATAGCTAAAGCAATTTTGAAAAAGAAGAGAAAACTGAAAGGAATCACTCCACCTGATGTTAAGCCTTACTATATAGCTACAGCAATGAAGACTGGTGGTGTTGGTGGACACATAGACACAGAATAGAGAACTCAGAGGTAGACCCATACAGATACGCCCAACTACACTTTGCAAGGATGCAAAAGCAATTCAATGGTAGGATAGGCTTTTCCAAAAATGGAGCAACTGAACATCTGCAGGCAAAAATATGAACCTCAACCTCAAACCTTATACAAAAATTACCTCAAGATGGATCACACGCTTAAATATCAAATGTGAAACTATAAGAATTTTAGAAAATACATAGGAGAATATCTTTGGTACCTAAGGTTGGGTGAAGAATACTTAAATGTGACACCAAAATCACGATGCATAAAAGGGTAACTTGATAAGTTGAACCTCATCGAAATTTAAAACTTTTGCTACGTGGAAGACCGGGTGAAGATGAAAAGACAGGAGGAAATATTTGCAAGCCATATAACTAACAAAGGCCTTGTATCTAGAAAATATAAAGAATTGTCAAGGTTCAACAATACCAGTGACCCCAGAGAGTAATTTGAACCCACAGGAGAAAACAAAGAGCATCAGTCAAGGTAATGATATAATTATAAAAGACATAATGAATGCATATACCCTCTCCTTTCTTTCCATAACTGATTTTCAAAGCAATTGTATAAAACGATATGGACATAATTGTATTGTTGGGCCTGTAACATATAGAAATGTAACATATTTGCCAATAACAGCCCAAAGGAGGTGGGTAGGAGCAAACTCCATTGGACTAAAGGGACGACACCAGATGGTAATTCAAATCCACAGGAATAAATGAAGAGAACCAGAAATGCTAAACAAGAAGGTGAATATGACAAACAGTATAAAGAGGCACTTGCCCTCCTTTCTTCTCCCAGCATCTCTAGTGATGCAGTGATATTCCCTCCTTCATTCCTGATGTTGGTAATTGGATACCTAGATGAAATGGAAAAATTCCTAAAAACACACAGACTACCAACACTGACTCAAGAAGAAATAAAAAACCTGAATAGACATATTACAAGTGGAGAGATTGAGTTATTACATCCATGTCATGGATCCTGCACAGCATTAAAAAGGAACAAACCATCGATACATGCAACTGCTTGGATGGTTCTCAAGGAAATCATGCTGAGCAAAAAAAGCCAATCTCAAAAGATATGTATGATTTCATTTATACAGTGTTCTTGGAATAGCGTAATCATGGAGATGGAAAACAGATTAGAGGATGCCAGGGCTTGGGGAGGGGGAAGGCATGGGTGTAGCTACAACGCGGCACATGAGGGAGCCTTATAGTGCTGGCACAATTCTGTCTTGATTGTGGTGGTGGTTGTACAAATCTGCACCTCATAAAGTTGCATAGAACTACACACACAAATGAATGCACATAAAACTGGTGAAATTTGTACGAGCTCTGTGGATTGTACCAGTGTCAACTTCCTGGTGTCTATATTGTACCCTAGTATAGAGATGTTCCATGAAGGGAAACTGGGGAAGGGTACACAGGACCTCCTGTTTATTCATATTTTTTGAAACTTTCTGAACATATGTATTATATATATATATTTATTTAAAGTTTTTTTTTTTAAAGATAATTCACAGTAGCCAAGACATGAAAAAAACCTCAGTGTCCGTCAATAGATGATGAATGGGTAAAGAAAACGTGAGATGGAATATTATTCGGCCATAAAAAAGAAGGAAATCCTGCCGTTTGTGACAACATGGATGGACCTTGAAGGTGTTATGCTAAGCAAAATAAGTACAGCATGATCTCACTTATATGTGGAATCTAAAAAAGCCAAACTCAGAAACAGAGACTAGAATGGTGGTTGCTAGGGGCTGGGGAGTGGGGGAAAAGGGAGATATTGATCAAGGGTACAAAGATCTCAGGAGCCGGTGTACAGTATGGTGATTGCAGGTAACAATACTGTATTGTATAGTTGAAAATTGCTTGGAGAGTAGATCTTAGATGTTCTCACCATAACAACACAACAAAAATGGTAATTATGTGTTAACCTCATTGTGGGTAAACATTTAGCAATGTACGCATGTATCAAATTGTCACAATGTACACCTTAAGCTTGCACAACGTTATACCTCAGTTCTCTCTCAATTTAAAAAAACCTGCTAAACTATTTTCCAAAATGGTGGTACTATTTTACAATGGTAACAGCAACATATGAGGATTTCAGCTGTTCCACATGCTTGTCAGCACTTGGTAATGGCATGTTTAGCCACTGTAGTGGTGTGAAGTGGTCTCTCATTGTGTTTTTAATTTCCATTTCCCTAATGATATTGAGCCTACTTTCATGTGTTTACTGAGACGTTCTTGTATCTTGTTTTGTGAAGTGTCTGTTCGATGCTTTGGCCTTGTTAGAAAATTGAGTTGTCTTATTGCATCCTAAAAGTTGTTTTTAAAATAGTTTTGGATACAAATCCTTTGTCAGATATAGGAATTGTAAATAATTCCTCCCAGTTTGTGGCTTGCAGTTTTGTTTTTTCTTTTTTTCATTCTTTCTTTTTTTGTTTTTGTTTTTTTGTTTGTTTTGTTTTCTTGACAGTGTCTTTTGAAGAACAGATGAGTTTGATTTTGATGCCCACCAGTTATGCATTTTGGGGGGGTGCGGTTTGTGTCCTAAGAAATCTTTGCCTTCCCGAAGATCATGGAGATTTCCTCCTGTGTTTTCTTGTAGAAATTGTAGTTTTGGATTTCACATCTATGTCTGTAATCCATTTCGAATTAGTTTTGCACACGATGTGAGACATGCTGTTGAGTTTCATCCCCTCCCATATGTATATCTAGTTGTTCCAGCACTATTTGTTTAAAGCACTCTTTACCCCATAAAATGTCTTGGCACTTTTTTAACAAGCAATCATATATGTGCGGGTGTATTTCTGGACTCTCTATTCCGTTTCATTAATCTTTATGTCTATCTTTACATCAATACCACACTGTTTAAATTAGTGTAACTTTAGAGTAAGTCTTGAAATCAAGAGTGTAATTCCTCCAACTTTGTACTCTTGCAAACTCATTTCATCCATTTCAAGGTCTTTGCATTTCCACTTAAATTTTAGTATCAATTTGTCAATTTCTACACTTAAAAAGAAGCCTGCTGGGACTTTGATTAGGATTATATCTAATTTATAGATCAATTTGGGGAAAACAGAAATATTAACAATATTGAGTCTTTGAATTCATGAATATGACACATCTTTCCATTTATTTAGATTTTCTTCCATTTTTCTCAGCAGTGCTTTTTAGTTTTCAGCATAGAAGTTCTATATACCATTTATTAAATTTATTTCCAAATATTTTCTGTTTGGGTTCTCAATACTATTGTAAATGGTATTATTTGTCTTATATAAGAAGTAAAGGATGACCCTTATCATCTTATCATTGCTTCCCTGTACATGATGTGCCTTTTTTTAAAATTTCAGGTTCAAGATTTTCTCTTTATCATTGGTTTTTTAGCAGTGTGTCTATGCTATGACTGACTGGTTTTATTTGTATTCATCCTGTTTGGGGTTTACTGAGCTTCTTATTTCTCTAGATCAATGTTTTTCAAGTTATTTAGCAAATTTTCACCCATTATTTCTTCAAATATGTTTTCTGCCCCATTCTCACTTTCTTTACCTAACAGCCTCCTCTCAATGGCTCCCTGCCAAAATCACCATTTTCTTTTCAATTATTTTATTGAGGTCATAATGGTTTATAACATTGTGTAATTTCAGGTGTACATTATTATTTCTCAGTTTCTGTATAGATTGCATCGTGCTTATCACTAATATTCTATTTTTTATCCATCACCATACACATGTGCCCCTTTACCCCTTTTGCCCACCCCCCAGCCCCTTCACCTATGGTAACCACTGATCTGTTCTCTTTATCCGTGTGTTTATCTTCCACATATGAGTGAAATCATGCAGTGTTTGTCTTTCTCTGTCTGGCTAATTTCGCTTAACATCATACCATCAAGGTCCATCCATGTTGTTGCAAATGGGACAATTTTGTCTTTTTTTATAGCTGAGTAGTATTCCATTGTATATATACACCACATCTTCTTTATCCATTCATCAGTTGATGGGCACTTGGGTTGCTTCCATGGCTTGGCTATTGTGAATAATGCTGCAGTGAGCATAAATCTTTTTGAATTGTTGATTTCAAGTTCTTTACATAAATACCCAGTAGTGGGATAGCTGGGTCATATGGTTTTTCTATTTTTAATGTTTTTGAGAAATCTCCATATTATTTTCCATAGTGGCTGCACCAGTTTGTATTCCCACCAGCAGTGTATGAGAGTTCCCTTTTCTCCACATCCTCTCCAACATTTGTTATTTTTTGTCTTGGTAATTATAGCTATCCTGACAGGTGTAAATTGACACATCATTGAAGTTTTGATTCGCATTTCCCTAATAATTAGTTATGTTGAACATCTTTTCATGTGTCTGTTGGTCACCTGTATATCTTCTTTGGAAAAATGTCAGTTCGTAACCTTTGCCCATTTTTTGATTGGGTTGTTTGTTTTTTTCTTGTTAAGTTGTATGAGTTGTTTATATATTTCAGAAATTAACCCCTTGTGGGATATATGATTTGGAAACATTTTCTCCCAGTTGGATTGTCTTTTTGTTTTGTTCATGGTTTCCTTTGCCTTGCAGAAGCTCTTTAGTCTGATGTAGCCCCACTTGTTTATCATTTCTTTTGTTTCCCTTGCCTGAGTAGACATGGCATTCAAAAAGATGCTACTAAGACTGATGTCAAAAAGTGTACTGCCTATATTTTCTTCTAGGATTTTTATTGTTTCAGGTCTTACATTCAAGTCTTTAATCCATTTTGAGTTAACTTTGGGGTATGGTGTAAGATAATGGTCTACTTTCATTCTTTTGCATGTTGCTGTCCAGTTTTCCCAGCACCATTTATTGAAGAGACTTCCCTTCCTCCATTGTATGTTCTTAGCTCCTTTGTCGAAGATTAGCTGTCCATAGATGTGTGGGTTTATTTCTGGGTTTTCAATTCTGTTCCGTTGATGTGTGTGTCTGTTTTTGTATCAGTACCATGCTGTTTTATTACTATAGCTTTGTAGTATATTTTGAAGTCAGGGATTGTGATGCCTCCAGCTTTGCTCTTTTTTCTCAGGACTGCTTTGGCTATTCAGGGTCTTTTGTTGTTCCATACAAATTTTAGGATTCTTTGTTCTATTTCCATGAAGAATGTCATTGGGATTCTGATTGGGATTGCATTGAATCTGTAGATTGATTTAGGTAATATGGATATATATATATATATATATATATTTTGGTGAAGAAGATTAGCCCTGAGATGAGATCTGTTGCTAATCCTCCTCATTTTGCTGAGGAAGATTGGCCCTGGGCTAACATCTGTGCCCATCTTCCTCCACTTTATATGTGGGACGCCTGCCACAGCATGGCATCCATTGATAAGTGGTGCATAGGTCTGAGCCTGGAATCTGAACCTGTGAACCCCAGGCTGCCAAAGCGGAGCACACAACTTAACCACTATGCCACTGGGCTGGCCCCAATATGGACATTTTAACTATATTTATTCTTCCAATCCATGAGCATGGAATAATCTTTCCATTTCTTTATGTCTTCTTCCAAATTCTTTCAATAATGTCTTATAGTTTTCAGTGTATAGGTCTTTCACCTCCTTGGCTTAATTTATTCCTAGACATTTTATTTTTTGTGTGTGATTGTAAATGGGATTGTATTCCCAACTTCTCTTTCTGCTAGTTCATGACTAGTGTATAGAAATACAACTGATTTTTGTAGGTTGATTTTGTACTCTGCAACTTTGCTGTAGTTGTTGATTATTTATAATAGTTTTCTGGTGGATTCTTTAGGGTTTTCTAGATATAGAATCAAGTAGTCTGGAAACAGTGAGAGTTTTACTTCTTCCTTTCCAATTTGGATACCTTTTATTTCCTTTTCTTGCCTAATTGCTCTGGCCAAAACCTCCAGTACTATGCTGAATAAGAGTGGCAAGAGTGGGCACCCTTGTTTTGTTCCTGTTCTCAGAAGGATGTCTTTCAGTTTTTCACCATAAAGTATGATGTTGACTGTGGGTTTGTCAAAAATGTCCTTTATTATGTTCAGGTACTTTTCTTCTGTGCCCATTTTATTGAGAGTTTTAATCATAAATGGATGTTGGATCTTGTCAAATGCTTTCTTTGCATCTGTTGAGATGATCATGTGGTTTTTAATCTTCGTTTTGTTAATGTGGTGTATCACATTGATTGAGTTGTGGCTGTTGAACCATCCCTGTGTCCCTGGTATAAATCCCATTTGATCATGGTATATGATCCTTTTAATGTATTGCTGTATTCAGTTTGCCAATATTTTTGTTGAGGATTTTTGCCTCTACATTCATCAGCGATATTGACCTGTCATTTTCCTTCTTTGTGTTGTCCTTGACTGAGTTTGGTATCAGCATGATGATGTTGGCCTCACAGAATGAGTTAGGAAGTGTTCTGTCTTCTTCAATTTTTTGGAATAGTTTGAGAAAGGTAGGTATTAAGTCTTCTTTGAATGTTAAGTAGAATTCTCCAGAGAAGCCATTTAGTCCTGTATTTTATTTTGGGGGAGGTTTTTGATTATTGTTTTAATCTCTTTACTTGTGGTTGGTCTGCTCAGATTCCCTATTTCTTCTTGATTCAGTTTTGGGAGGTTGTATGATTCTGAGAATTTGTCCATTTCTCCTAGGTTATCCAATTTGTTGGCATATAGTTTTTCATAGTATTCTCTTATAATCCTTTGTATTTCTGTGGTATCCATTGTAATTTCTCCTCTTTCACTTCTGATTTTATTTATTTGAGCCTTCTCTCTTTTTTTTTTAGTGAGTCTGGCTAAATGTTTGTCAGTTTTGTTTATCTTCTCAAAGAACCAGCTCTTAGTTTCATTGATCCTTTCTACTGCTTTTTTTCAGTCCCTACTTCATTTATTTCTGCTCTAATTTTTATTATTTCCCTCCTTCTGCTGACTTTGGGCTTTGTTTTTTGTTCTTTTTCTAGTTATGTTAGGTGTCATTTAAGATTACTTATCAGATTTTTCTTGTTTGTTAAGGTGGGCCTGTATTGCTATAAATTTCCCTCTTTGAACTGCTTTTGCTGCATCCCACAAGAGTTGGTAGGTTGTATTTTCATTTGTATCCAGGTATTTTTAAATTTCTCCTTTGATTTCTTCATTGACCCGATGGTTTTTAGTAGCATGTGTTTAGTCTCCATATATTTGTGACTTTCCCAGCTTTTTTCTTGTTGATTCTTCTTCCCAGTTTCTTTTGTTGATTTCTACTTTGCTAGCCTTGTGGTCAAAAAAGATGCTTGATATGATTTCAATCGTCTTAAATTTATAGAGGCTTGCCTTGTTTCCCAACATATGGTCTATCTTTGAGAATGTTCCATGTGCACTTGAGAAGAATATGTATTCTGCTTTTTTCTGTGTGTGTGTGAGGAAGATTAGCCCTTAACTAACATCCACTGCCAATCCCCTTCTTTTTGCTGAGGAAGACCGGCCCTGAGCTAACATCTGTTCCCATCTTCCTCTACTTTATGTGGGATGCCTGCCACAGCATGGCTTGATAAGTGTTACATAGGTCCACCCCCAGGATCTGAACCTGCAAACCCTGGGCCGCCACAGCAGAATGCACAAACTTAACCACTATGCCACTGGGCCAGCCCCTTGTATTCTGCTATTTTTGAATGGAATGTTCTATATATAAATATTAACTCCATCTGATCTAGTTTTTCATTTAAATCCAGTATTTTCTTGTTGACTTTCTGTCTGGATGATCTATCTTTTGATGTAAGTGGTGTGTTGAGGTCCCCTACTATTATTGTGTTGCTGTTAATGTCTCTCTTTACGTCTGTTAATAGTTGCTTTATATGCTTTGGTGCTCCTGAGTTAGGTGCATATATATTCGTAAGTGTTATGTCCTCTTGGTGGAATGTCCCTTTTACCATTGTATACTGCCCCTCTTTGTCTCTCATTGTCTTTTTTTTTTTTTTTTTGTGGGGAAGACCAGCCCTGAGCTAACATCCGTCGCCAATCCTCCCCTTTTTGCTGAGGAAGACTGGCCCTGGGCTAACATCGTGCCCATCTTCCTCCACTTTATATGGGACGCCGCCACGGCATGGCTGGCAGGCAGTGCGTCGGCGGGCGCCCGGGATCCGAACTCGCGAACCCCGGGCTGCCAAGTGCGGACTAAACCGCTGCGCCACCGGGCGGCCCCTCTCATTGTCTTTTTTCTTGACATCCGCTTTATCTGATATAAGTATGGCAGCACCTGCTTTCTTTTGCTTGCCATTTGCTTGGAGTATCATCTTCCATCCCTTCACTCTGAGCCTATGTTTGTCTTTAGAGCTGAGGTGTGTTTCCTGGAGGCAGCATATTGTTGGGTCTTGTTTTTAATCCATCCAGCCACTCTGTCTTGTGATTGGAGAATTCAATCCATTTCCATTTAGAGTGATTATTGATATAGGAGGGCTTAATAGTGCCATTTTATTTCTTGTTTTCCAGTTGTTCTATATTTCTTTTCCCTTGTATTTCTGACTGCCATTTCAGTTTGGTGGTTTTCTGTGCTGGTTTTATCATTATTTATGATTTATGGCTCTGCTCTGAATTTTTGTTTAGGGGTTACCATGAAGTTTGTATAAAAGGTCTCATAGATGAGATAGTCCATTTTCTGATAGCCTCTTTTCTCCATCAGCCTAAGCAGGTTCCACCCTTTCCTCTTCCCCTTCTGAGTTATTGTTGTCACAATTGTTCTGTTTTGTGTTGTGAGTTTGTGACTCAATTTAAGTATTTATAGTTATTTTTGATGCTTTCTTTTCATTTATCTTTTATGTTATATTTATTTGCTAACCTGTTCTGATAGAGAGTTGCAATTTTCTGATTTTGTCTGTCTATTTATCTCCTTGCTCAAGGCTTTGTAAACCCTTGCCTTTTTGCTTCAGGTAGGAGGGCTTCCTTCATTATTTCTTGTAAGAGAGGTCTAGTAGTGATGAACTCCCTCAGCTTTTATCTGGGAAAGCTTTTATTTCTCCATCATATCCAAAGGATAGTTTCACTGGATAGAGTATTCTTGGCTGAAAGTTTTTGTCTTTCAGAATTTTGAATATATCGTTCCATTCTCTCCTTGCCTGTGAGGTTTCTGCTGAGAAATCTGCTGAAAGCCTGATAGGGATTCCCTTGTAGATTATTTTCTTCTGCCTTGCTGCCCTTAATATTTTTTCTTTGTCATTGACTGTTGCCAGTTTTACTATTATCTGCCTTGGAGAAAGTCTTTCTGCACTGATGTAATTAGGAGTTCTATTGGCTTGGCTTCATGTACTTGTAAGTCCAGTTCCTTCCCCAGGTTATGCTGTTCTCAGCTATTATTTCTTTGAACAGGCTCTCTGCTCCCTTCTCCTTATCTTCTCCCTCTGGAATACCTATAATCCTTATGTTGCATTTCCTAATTGAGTCAGATATTTCTTGAAGAGTTTCTTCATTTTTTTAAAGTCTTAGTTCTCTCTCCTCCTCCACCTGAAGCATTTCTATATTTCTATCCTCTAAATCACTAATTCTGTCCTACATAACGTCAGCTCTGTTTTTTAAGGAATCTAGATGATTTTTTATCTCATTAATTTTGTTCTTCATATCCAGAATTTCTGTTTGTTTCTTCTAGAGTTTCAGTCTCTTTGGTGAAGTTTTCCTTCTCCTCATTAATTTTATTCCTGAGCTCATTGAACTGTCTTTCTGAGTTTTCTTGTTAACTTGTTGAGTTTTTTTTATGACAGCTATTTTGAATTCTGTCTTTTGGATTGTAAATTTCTGTGAATTCAGAATTTGTTTCTGGAGACTTGTCATTTTTTTCTGCTCTGAAATGTTACTGTAGTTTCTCATGGTGTTTGATGAACTGAACCTTTGCCAGCACATTTGTGGTAGTATCAAGTCACAGATTCCACCTGTCACCGCTGGGGGGAAGCAGGAGCTGTGTTTCTGATGCTGCTGGAAGTTGTGGGGGTACTGCTACTCTGCGTTAGTGTGAGCTGGCCACAGCCACTCAACAGGTCACTCTCATGGGTGTGGAGCCTCTGTGCCTCTCTGCTTAGCAGGCAGGTTGTGCAGGTGTGGGCTGGCACTGTCCTCGCTGGTGGGCCACTATGCTTGGTGGGTGGGGCACCTTCACAGGGGCCAAGCTGTGGCCACTGGATGGGGAGCATTGCCACTGGCGGGGCCACCGGGCACCCCTCCAAAGTTATTTGTGCATGCACCAGGCTGTCCCCACCTCCTCTTACAGTCATGCTGGCTGCTGTGGTTGGTAGATGCAGCTCCTTTGTGGGACCTGAGCCACAGCCACTTGGTGGGGAGCATTCCCACTTGCGGGGCCACCACAGCACAGTAGGTGCTCTCATAGGCTGGGATAGTGTTCACGCACAGTCTGGGCTGTGCCCTTCTCTTCTTAGAGTGGTGCCAGGCACTGTTTGAGGCTTCGTGACCTTGCTCCCTGCTGCCAGGGAGGGCAGGTCTGCTCACCTATCTCTACTGCTTCCTAAGGATCCAGTCTATCCACCTTCAGACGTATAGCTGTGTGGGTCTCTCAGGCGTCCTTTTGTGCTGTGTGGGTCAGCACAAATCCTCAGTTGGTCAATGAATGTCCATTTAGTTGTAATTCAGAGGGGGAGAGACAAAAGGAACAGCTCATTCTGCCACGTTGCTGACATCACCCTGTCCATTGCTTATTTTGGTGTAGTTGTGATGGTACCAGTACCCAAAATAGCAGCAAGCTGCTTCAGCCAAAATCATCATTTTCAACAGTGCCTGAGGCTTGACATTCCCTACCCGTTGTTCCAAATAAAGTCTGTCCCCTGGTTCCCTTGGGGAGAGCTAGGCAGCTTTCTGTGCTCCTGACCTGACTGTCACATCTCCAGCACTGCTCCAGCACTGAGGAGGAGACAGGCCATCCTCAGAGTGACACCCCAGCTTTGTGAATGGGGCACGGAGCAGGTCTCCTCACCTTGCCTCCCCACCCTGCAAGCATGCTGGCGGGAGGGTGATGGGCTGGCATCTGAGCCTGCCACCCCACCAGAGGGGGCTGGGTGGAGGAAGGGACCCTCAGCCTGCTCTTGCTTCAAAGAGGCTTCTGCAATGAGACCTGGGGGTGAGGCGTGCTGGGGGCTGGCCCCTCTTGGTGAAATATTGCAGCCCCAGGCCGGTGGGAGCTGGCGGATAGGGCACCTGTGATCTTGGCTGCCCCACCTGGAGTTGGGGGGCAGGGTCCAGGTCAGGCTCAAGTGCCCCCCCACTTGCTATTCCTGTGGGACTCTGTAGATTTCCCTATGTACTATGTGCCCTCAGGACAGTTTTCAGAGACTTTCCATGATTCTTTTTGGAATAGTTTTCACCAGTTATGGTATTTTCACTGGGGAGGGAGTCCACAGAACTCCTCATGCCACCATTCAGAAAGTGTGGGTTCTTTTCTATTCCATGTATTCATAACTCATTGTTATCATTAATCATTCTGATGCTTAATTGTCCCAAAGCTGGCCAGTCCAAGCCCCTTCAGTCTGGCCCCTGTGTTCTTTTGGCGGCACCATTGTTCAGCACTTCCTCACTTTTGGGCTCTCCCTGTCCCAGCCTAGAACCAACCATTCCTTTAAGGAGCCCTGGTTGTTCCCGTGGAGAATGGTATTTAGAAACCAAGTACCGGGTGTCCTCATTGCTTTGGGAAGATCATTGCTTTAGACCCTTTCAGCAGACTGACTTGAAGTCATATAAATAGGTGTATGTATATCTGTGTGTGCGTGGACTTTAAAGCATGGGTCTGTACTGATGCCTCCAATTCCAACCCATCACACAGATAACAGAGTGATCGTCTCCTTCTCCACTATGCATCTCTCTTCACCTTCAGTTCCAACTTCTTTTACAGAAAAGGTCCTCTTTTGTCTTTAAAATATATCCCACTGAGGGTAGTTCATTTTTTCTCTTCTGTGGTAATTTTATCCATTTAATATACAGCATAGGGAAAGAAGAACTATTCCTCTACCCTCTATGTCCTTCTGGCTGGTCTAAGAATTAAATTGACACGTGACAGAATAACAGGAGAAAAATCCAACAAAGTTTAATAACATGTATACCTGAGAGTAACCCAGGAAAACTGAGTAACTCACCAAAATGGCCGAAACCACTGTCTTAAATACCATCGTCAGCTAAAGACAAAGGAGAATGTTGGGGGTAGTGGTGTGGGACTTCAAAGGGGAGGAAGGCAATTTACACAGAGATAGGAAGCAAATGTTTGATAAACTAATGTTGCCCATGCCTTGTAAGATGTTGAGAGATGGTGGGGACTTTGGTTAAAAAGCCCTTGTTAGGTTCCTTCTTGTCCACCACTCCTAGTTTATATTACACTGTAGTTATCTTATGATGTTAACTCCTTCCTGGAACAGGCCTTCTATCTTAAATTCTTTTAGGCAGTTAGGGGGAAGGTCAAAGTTTCTTTCAGAGTCTTTTGTTTTTTAAAAATAATCAAGCCAAGGAGGCACATTTTGGGGTGGCAAATTCTAATCCCCCACAGCAGTTAGGTTCATTCGTCTCTGTTTGTATCCAGTTTTGGTTTTGTCCCAATCTTCACAAATTTCATTTTACTCTTTGAATATATAAGGTATTGATGTAATTCCCAAATCACAACTATCCTAAAGGTTTGTTCAGAGAAATGTCCCTTTGACCATGATTTCTTCCACTCCTTTCCTATTCGCCCCCTGGGCTCAATTTATCCTTCCTGTTTCTTTCTGCAAAAACAAGCACAGATACACATATGTATTCCTATTTCTCCTTCTCTAATACACAGAAGATAGCATTATTTGACACTCTGCCCTTTTCCCACTTAATACCATATCCTGGAGGCCACAGCAGTCTTCCTCCTTCTCAATGGGAATGGGCTGCAGTTTACTCCATCAATCACCTGTTATCGACATTTGGGTGAACTCTGATATTTTGCAATTGCAAATAATGTGCAATGAATACGCTTGTGCATGTGTGGGTGTTGATTTATTTATTTTTAAATTGCTGTAGCTGTCCATTCAGGATAAATTCCAGGACATGGGAATGCATAGGTAATCTTCCTGTATATTGCCAAATTCCCTCCAGAGGGCTCATGCCGTTTTGCATGGCCACCAGCTGCACACGGATGCCTGCCTCTCCATGGCCTCACCAGCAGAGTATGTAGTTATTTGATGTTCTGAATTTGTGCCCATCTGGTGGGTAAGGAATGATAGTTCAGTGCAGTTGTAATTTGCATTTCTCTTATAATGAGAGAAGCTGAGTGTCTTATTACATGTTAGGGGTCTGACTGACTTTTATTTGGTTTGTATATATCTTTTTAACAGCTTTATTGAGGTATAACGAACAGTGAAAAACTGCACGTAAAGTGACAATGAAATAAGTTTTGACCTATATATACGCCAGTGAAACCATCATAATCAAAATAATGAAAATATTTATTACCCCCAGTGTTTCCTCCTACCCCTTTGTAAGCCCTCCCTCCCCCCACCCCTCCATCCCTGGCAAGCACTGATCTATTTTCTGTGACTAGAGATTAGTTTGCCTTTCTTTTTTGGTCTGCTGTCTTTCACTCAGCATAGGTACTTGGAGATTTATCCATGCTCTTGTGTATATCAATAGTTCATTCCTTTTCATCACTTAGTGGTACTCCATTATACAAATGAACCATGGTCTGTCTATCTGTTCACCTGTGATGGACATCTGGGCTGTTTCCATTTTTGGGCTATTAGAAATAAAGCTGCACTGAACATTCATGGACAAGTCTGCATGGACAAACGCTCCGTTTCTCTTGGGTAAATGCCTAGGAGTGGAATAGCTGGGTCATAGGGCAGGTACATGTTTCTCTTTTTAAGAAATTGTCAAAATGTTTTCCGTGTGGTTGTACCATTTTACATCTTCTTAGCAATGTAGGACAGTTCCAGTTACTCTACATGCTCCCCAACACTCAGTATTCTTAATTTTAGCCACTTGAGTAGGTGTGTACTGATATCTCATTGTGCTTTTAATTTGCATTTCCCTACGACTAATGATGCCATCTCTTCATGTGCTTATTTGCTATCTGCATATCTTTGTTGCTGAAACGTCTGTTTCAAATCTTTTGCCCATTTAAAAAATTACATTGTTTATTTTCTTTTTGTTGAATTTTGAGAGTTCTTTCCATATTCTGGATACAAATCCTCTGTCAGATATGTATTTCCAAACACTTTCTAATAGTCTGTGACTCATTTTTCATTCATTTCATAGTGTCTTTCAAAGAGTAGAAGTGATCAAACTTTGAGAAAACTCAATTTAACAATTTATTGTCTTATTGATGGTGCTTTTGGTGTCATAGCTAAGACACCTGTGCCTAACCCAAGTTCACAAAGCTTTTCTCTTATTTTTACTTCTAGAAGTTTTATAAATTTAGAATTTACATTTAAGTCTATGATCCATTTTGAGTTAATTTTTGTATGTGTTGTGGGATATGGATCTAAGTTTTTTTTTCTTGCTTTCTGACTTTTATTTTATTTTATTTTTGCACATCGTTTTCTTATTATTCCAGAACCATTTGTTGAAAAGACAGTCCTTTCTGCATGGAATTGCCTTTGCATCTTTGTTAAAAATCAGGTGTCCATACATGTGTGAGTCTATTCTTGACTCACTATTTTGTTCCATTGATCTATTTATGTATCTTGATATCAAAAACACCCTGTCCTGATGATTGTAGCTTTATAATAAATCTTGAAATCAAGGAATGCAACTTCTCCAACTTTGTTGTTCTACATCAAATTGTATTGGCTATTCTAGGTCCTTTGAATTGCCACGGGAATTTTAGACTGAGCTTCTCAATCCCTACAGAAAGCCTGTTGGGATTTTGATAGGGATTGCATTGTGTCTGTAGATCAATTTGGGGATAATTTGCACCTTAATATTGAGTCTTCTAACCCGTGAACACAGTATAGCTCTCTATTTACTTAGGCCTTTAATTTCTTTCTGCAATGTATTATAGTTTTCAGTGGACTGTCTCACACATCTCTTAATATATTTATCCCTAGCTATTTCTTGTTTTTTTTTTTTTTTTGCTGAGGAAGATTTGCCTTGAGCTAACATCTGTGCCAATCTTCCTCTAGTTTGTATGTGGGTCCCCGCCACAGCATGGCTGTGGACGAGTGGTGTAGGCCTGTGCCTGGGAACCAAACCTAGGCCACCACAATGGAGCTTGCCAAACTTAACCACTAGGACATGGGGCTGGAGCCTATTGATTGATTTTTGAATATTGAACCAGCCTTGCATTCCTAGGATTAACCCCATTTGGTCATGATGTATTACCCTTTAACATACTATATGATTCTATTTGCTAAAATTTTGTTTAGAATTTTTGCATGTCTGATCATGATGGATATTAGTAGTTTTCTTGTAATGTCTGTCATTATCAAAACAATCAAAGTAATGCTGGCCCCATAGAGGAGCTGTAAATTGTTCTCTGCTATAGACTGAATTGTTTCCCCGCAGATTCTTGTGGAAGCCCTAACCCCCAACATAACTGCGTTTGGAGATAGGGCCTATGAGGGGGTAATAATGGTTCACTGAGGTCATAAGGCTGGGGCCCTGACCCAATAGGAAGAGGAAGAGGTACCAGGGCTTGTGCTCTCTCTCTCTCTGCCACGTGGAGACTCAGTAAGAAGGCAGCTGTCTGCAAGGAGGGAGAGGCTCTCACCAGGGACCACACTGGCATGAACCTTGATTTTGGACCTCCCCGACTCAAGAACTGTGAAAAAATAAATTTCCGTGGTTTAAGCCACTCAGTCTATGGTATTTTGTGATGGCAGCCAGAGCAGACTAAGACATCCCACAAATATTTTTTATAAGTTGAATTCCTTTGACCTTATTGAGACTGGTTTCATTTCAAAAATTCTGGAAGAGTTTGGGTAGAATGGGTAATATTTTTCTCTTACACATTTGGTAGAATCTGCCATTCAGGTCTGGAGTTTGTGGAAAGGTTTTTAACTGCAAATTCATTTTCTTCAGTAGATGCAGGGTTATTCAGGTGATCTATTTTTTTTTGACTTTGTGTCTTTGGAGTTTGTTCATTTCATCTAAATTGTCTGTTTGGCATAAAATTGTTCACAATATTCCCTTATTAGCCTATTAATATGTGTAGAATCCTAGCGATGTCACCTCTGTCATTCCTGATATTGGTAATTTGTGTCTTTTTTTCCAGCTCAATCTGGTTTAAGGTTTATGAATTATTGGTTTTCTCAAAGAACCAGGTTTCAGTTTCATTAATTTTCTGTTTAATTGATTTTCACTCAGATATGTACTATTTCCTTTGTTCTGGTTAGTTTGGGTTTCATTTGCTCTTCTTTTTTTAAATTTCCTAAGGTAGAATTTGAAGTCACTAATTTCAGATATAGTTCTTTCATGACATGGACCTTCAGTGCTATAAATTCCCTCCAAACACTGCTTTAGCTGCATCCCACAAATTTTGGAATGCCATGTTTTCATTTTCATTCAATTCAAAATATTTTCTAATTTCTCTTTTGATTTCTTCTTTAACCCACAGGTTATTTAGAAGCATGCTATTTGGTTTCTAAATACTTGAGTATACTCTAGAGATCTTTTTGCTGTTGACTCTAATTTTATTCAACTGTAGTCAGAGAAAATATTTTATAGAAGTTGAATTCTTTTGAACATATTGAGACTGATTTTTATGACCCAGAATGTGGACTATCTTGGTAAACGTTCCCTGTGAATTAGAAAAGAATGTGCATTCTGCTGTTGTTGGGTGGAGTGGTCTATAAACTCCGTTAGGTCAAATTAGTTGATTGTATTGTTCAAGTCTTTTATAGCCTTACTGCTTTCTGCCTGCTTGTTCTGTTACTGAGAGAGGGGTTTTTGAAATCTGTAACTTTAAATGTAGATTTGTCTGTTTCTCCTTGCAGATCTGTAACTTTCACTTCCTGTGATTTAGAGCTGTTATGGGGGCATAAAATTTAGGATTGTTAAGTCCTTTGGATTACTTGATTCTTTTATCATTATGAAATGACCCTCTTTACCCACAGTGTGTTTTTTGCTCTGAAATTTGTCTGATATGAATAGGCCTATTCAAGAAATCTTTTCACTATTGTTAGCATGTTTTCAAGGTTGATTCATGTTGTAGCGTGTATCAGCACTCCATTCCTTTTTATGGCTGAATAATATTCCACGATATGGCTAGATTGCATTTGTATATCCATTCGTCTGTTGATGGACACTTGGGGAGTGTGGTTAAGAATGATGCTGGTATGAACACTGGTGTACAAGTATCTGAGTCCCTGTTTTCAATTCTTGGGGGTATATAGCTAGGAGTGGAATTGTTGGCTCAAGACTACTTCTGTGTTGAACTTTCTGAGGAACATGGAAGGGTCCCTGGTCTGTCTCTGGGCTCAACACATCATTCTAGAAGCCTAGAGATGGGACTGCTCTTCCGCCTGTATGCAGTCCTGGCCCTCTCATCCTCCCCCCCTCGCAGAGTCCAGCTTTCCCTGCCCCAGCTCACCTCCACCAGTTGCCCCAGAATCCCCCCAGCCCAGTGAGTCCATTGATTTGTGTCCAGGTCACCCTTTGGCTCTTGGTAGTTCAGGTGCTTAGGGGGCCTCCCTGTCCCTCCCACTCCCTCCCATCCAGCCTCTACTCCTTTGCCTAAACTCATGTGTGGTCAGCCTTCTGTTCAACTTGGCCAGTTATGCAAACAGTGGTCCTGGTGTTGCTGTGAAGGTATTTTGTCCATATGGTCCACAGCTACATCAGCTGACTTCAAGATTACTCTCCCTAGTCAGCTGACGCTCAGGAGAGC
Source organism: Tapirus indicus (assembly GCA_031878705.1). Taxonomy (NCBI): domain Eukaryota; kingdom Metazoa; phylum Chordata; class Mammalia; order Perissodactyla; family Tapiridae; genus Tapirus; species Tapirus indicus. The sequence continues at coordinate 59,822,098 of CM062932.1, forward strand.
AAACCCAAGGTCTCCCTGAGGAATAAGGAACTCTAGCAGGAACTGCCCTAGGGAGGCCCCCACATGGTGCCAGTGACTCCTTAAATGCACCGATTAACAGACTGCACACCTGTTTCCTACCGGTTCTGTCTCCTACCAGTTGTTTCTCTGGTAAACTCCCGCCCCCCTCCAGGCGGCCTGCTGCACTCCAGGGTGTGTCCAGCCTGTTTGTTTCTGGAGTCAGGTGCTGCCCCTCTCCCTCCTGTGTCCCTGGAATCATGCTAGAGGGCCTCGGGGGGCAGAGGAGAGTCCCCTCCGTGGCTGGTCAGGGGGAGGGAAGAAAGGATGCCCAGAGGCCAGAGCTCACATGTGGTTTAATCATGGGAAGGCTCCAAGGAGAGCAGCATTTTTACCAGGTTGCTGTAAAAATGGAACAGGGTCCAGACAAGGTTCTTTACACTGACAGTTGACAGGAAATTTCAAGATCTGAGCAACAATTTGAATCATATTTCTTGAAAAACAAACACAGATGAACACAGAAAGGTTGCCCATCACACCCTGGGGCTGCTCCGCTCCATAGGCCCCTGCATCATAGGGACCCCAGGGCTGTGGGCTCTAGCGCCAGCCTGGCCAAGAAAGACCCCGGGTGCCAGCCTTCACCGGGTGGATGAGGCCTGGCCTTTCCTCAGCTGCACAATAAATAGGAGAATTCAGAGAAATGACTAACAAACCACATGGGAGATCCCATGTGGTACAGAAGGCTCCGCCTGGCTTGGCCGACTCTTCACAGACCAGGGCAGGTCTCCAGGTCGGTGGCACGGGCCCCGGCCCGGCGCCCACGTTGAGATGCCCACGGGAAGTGGACATGCCTGAGGTGCCCATGGGAGGTGGTCGCACGGGAGGTGGGGCTGAGGTGCCTAGTTGGGAGGAGCCCTCGGGAGGCGCGGTGTCAGTCCTACTTCTAGGGGCCGGCCGCAGACAACGGCGCGGGGCAGAGGCAGGGGTCTGGACCCGGGCGGCAGAACAGGGCGACGTCCCACCGGCAGGACCTCCCCAGCCCCACGGGACTGGCGGGGGTGGAGTGGGGGTGTGTGGAAGGGGGCGGCGGGGCGGGGCGCTAGCCCTCCCGCACGCTGACGCGCGGCTCGGCCAGGGAGCTATGGATGATGCTGAGGATGGACTCCAGGCCGCTGCCCTCCAGCAGCGTGCCGTGGTCCCCCTCGATGACGTGCACGGACACCTTGCCGTCACACACCTGGGACAGGTTGTAGTCGGCGCCCAGGCCCTCGCCGGAGGCACCGCTCGTCTTGGCGCGCAGCAGCGTCACGTTACCGTGGTAGGTGGCCCGTGGCGTGTACTGCTCGGCCGCGCGCAGCTTGCAGTAGAAGGAGCGCGCCGCGAAGCTGAGCGTAGGGCGGTCCAGGTCGGCGTGGCTCTGTGCAATCAGGTCCACGGCGGCGGCCACACGCTCCTCCAGGCCCTTGAGGGGCAGCAGCGCCTTCAGCACCTGCAGGACGGGACTCTGAGCAGGTGTGCCCATACCGCAGTCCCCTCCCCTCTGTGGGTCGGTGCTCTGCACCAGGGCCCTGGGGTCTGGAAGCCTTTGCTGTGCGGGTTCCAGGAGAGACGCCCCCCGCCCCCACTGCCAGCTCCCCAGGGACCCACCCTGTTGTGCTCCACGTCTGTGAACTGCTGCACGAAGAAGCACATGGCCTCAGTCTCGGCCTCCGCCTCGCAGCCAGGTGTCAGCTTCGCACGGTAGCTCTGCAAAGGGAGGAAGGGAGGAGGGGCTGCTGCAGCCATGATGGTTGGAAGGGTCCTGGGACTGGGGGTGGGTGGGGGAGAGCTGAGGCCACCCTCACCTGCGTGTAGGCTAGCACGTAGGTGTGCGAGCCGTCGAACAGGAAGAGGCTATTGTGCGCGGGGGCCGGACTCTGCTGCGCCTGCAGCTGCGAGCACATCTCAAAGGCCACGCAGGCCCCGTAGGAGTAGCCAGCGATGCGGTAGGGCCCCTCGGGCTGCACCTGCCTGATGCATTCGATGTAGTAGGCGGCCAGGCTCTGGATGCTGTCTAGGGGCGCAGCTGTGGGGCAGCAGGAGGCTCAGCCACAGGCAGGCGGGAGAGGTGCCCCCTGGGCCGGACAGGCAGCAGTCTCCTCTTCCTTCGGGGAGGGGAGGCCCCGCCCCTGCCTCGTTCTGGGGAAGTGGGAGGCCCACCTCAGTGGTGGGTGGGTTGGAGGGACAGCCCCGCAGGACCATGACGCACCTCGGGTGCACTGCAGACCGTAGGTGGGGATGCTGAGCTTGGCAGCCAGGCTGTGGAACACAGTGATAGAGCCCTCGATGGGATGCACCAGGAACAGGGGCCGCTCAGAGCTCTGTACTGTATTGAGCTGCATTAAGGTTGGGCCCTCAGGGTTCACCAGGAGAGTGCTCAGGTTCAGCTGAGCCTGCTGCTTGGCAAGGCCATCCTCCTTGGGTGTGTGGGCCTCCAGCTCTGCAAAGAGGGGCACATGCCAGGCAGGGTGGGGCTGCATAGGTTCCCCACACACAGAAACACACATGCACATCTGACTCGGACTGCTGGTGGCCAGGGCAGGGTTTGTGTAGGGGGCACTGGGTCCCCTCTGAGCGCTGGAAGGGGCCAGATGGACAAGCCCTGACCTGGGCAGGGGGTGGGGGGCGTGCCTCCAGGGACACATAGCCCAGACCCAGAGGAGTAGGATGGGCCAGGGTTGCCCAGGAACCCCCTCCTTTCCCCCAGCGCCCCTGCTCCCACGCACCATCAGCCACGTGGGCCTGTGAGGAAAGTTCCTGCAGCTTCCGGAGAGTGAGCTGCTGGATGTCCCGCATGGGCAGCACCAGGTCATGCTCACGCTCCAGCGTCTGGCGCACCTCCACTCCCATGAGTGAGTCCAGGCCCAGGTCCACCAGCGAGGTGTCCAGGTTGATGGTGGCCAAGTCTCGGATGCCTGGGGAGAGGTGCTCGCTCAATTAGCAATTTGGGAGGGGTAGTGGGGACGGGCGCTGGGTGAGTATTGGCACCTTGGTGGCTGGGCCTCTTGGGTGACGCCCCTTGTTTTCCCAAACCACCATCACCATGGTTACAGCAGGAAGCACCCACCCACCTCTGCACAGACCACTTGTGTCTCTCTGTGAACAAGCAAGTATGCCCCCTTCTACAGCTGGGGAAACTGAGGCTTGGGGGAGCTGAGGGTCTGCCAGTGGGGGCACAGCATGCTCCCTCACCCAGAATGTGAGCCACGGCCTTCACCAGGTCGCGCTGGTTGTCGCTTTTGGCTGTGGACTTCTTCTCGGCCAGCACAAAGCTACTCAGGACGGGGTGGGGCTGGTTCAGGAAGAGATCCAGCACCTCGAGGCAGGAGGCGATGCGCTGGGGAAGCGTCCCGCCGATGACTGTGTCGTTGGTGCCCATCGCCTCCAGGATGATGCCCACATCGCCAATGGCGCCCCACTGCACGGCGAGGCCTACAGGTGAGGAGGGCCGGGGGGCAGATAAGTGGGGGGCAGAGGTGGGGAGCGGCAGCTGGTAGGTGCAAGCTAGGTAAGGCATGGGGGGTGGGGCCCACCTGGGAGGCCGTCGTGCCTGCGCTTCTCGCATATGCGTTCCATGGTGGAGTTGGCGAAGCCGTAGTTGGTCTGGCCGGCATTGCCGCGCCCACAGCTCACAGAGGAGAAGGCCACAAAGTAGTCCAACTCTGGGCACACCTCCCGGGTCACCCTGTGGGTGCTCAAGTCACACCCAGGCCAGTTGCCCCAGCCCAACCACTGACGTGCCCAGGAGCCTCCACCCACTCTCTGAACTTCCTCTGCTTCCCTGGACCCTTGGCTCAGACCCCAGCAGAGGCCCGTGGCAGGGTCCCTAGATGGCGTGGGGAGCACCATGTGGGGAAGGGCTGAAGGGGAGGAGAGGCGGCCACTCCCTGGACGTGCTGGGCCAGAGCCAGGCTGCTGTGGGGCACTGGGGCAGGGGACAGGGTGGGGTGGGGGTATGGGGTATGGCGCACATCCCACCTGTCCAGGTTGAGGGTGCCGCTGTACTTGGGCTTGCTGACATCCTGGAAGAGCTCAGGGGTCTGGTTCTCGAGCATGGCGTCTCTCAGGACCTGGAGATGAGGAATTCTCGGTGCCTGCGCTGGCCCCAGAACTTCAGAGGGCTCAGACCAGGTTGGGGGAGATGGGGGCGATGACACCTTCCCTGGGGGGCTGGCTTCCGCTCCTTCAGAGCCACACTCACCATGGCCAGGTTGAAGACGCCTCCCACAGGCCCAAGCTGCGCAGCCTCGGCGATGAGGGCCCGGGCCCCGTCCAGGGAGCTGGCATTGCTGGTGGACACCAGGACCTGCACACCCTGGTGCCTCCACTCACGGACCTGCTTGGCCTGGTAGCCTGTGGGACACATGACAGTAGGGCTGGGCAAACCGGGCTGCTGGCCGCTGAGCCCAGGTACCCTGAGGGCACTCGAGGGTGGGGCCGACTGGCGTCCCTCCCGCTGCCCACCCACACATGCCCTCAGGCCTGCTCACCTGTGCGGATCCCCGAGCGAGAGGTCAGCACCAGCTTCTGGGCCCCTCGCAGCACAAGCCACTGGGCCAGTTCGAGGCCAAAGCCGCCAAGGCCCCCGGTGATGATGTAGCTCTTGTGGGCTGGGCAGAAGGTCTTGGACATGGCCGCCATCAAGGTGGGCTTCACCCCCTGCCGCTCTGCCTCCTGCTCCTCCTCACGCACCTGCAGGCCAAGCAGTTCCCCTGCTCATGTGCTGCCCGTAGGGCCAAAGCCAGGGGCGCCTGGATCCCCCACTCACCTGGACGACCACTTTGCCGATATGTTTCCCCTGGGCCATGTAGCGGAAGGCATCCTCCACTTGGTCCTTGGAGAACACAGTGCACTTGAGGGGCTGCACCACGCCGTCCTGGATGCCCGCCCGCAGCAGTGCTGCCACCTCCAGCCAGTCGGAGCTGGCCTCATCGAAGAGCGCATCCAGCAGGATCCCGTGGAAGGTCACGTTCTTCAGGAAGATGGCCATGCCTGGACGGGCAGGTGGAGGGTTCACCCCAGGCCCACAGCCCACCCAGCAGACCTCACCCCGGCCACCCACCCCTCGCTCGCCTGCCCACCCACCTGGCCCACTGCCCAGCCTCACCCAGGGGATGGTTGTTGGAAAGATCGAATTTGCCAATTTCCAGGAAGCGGCCGTGCTGGGCCAGGCACCGCACACTGGCCTGCAGCTTCTCTTCAGCCAGGGAGTTCAGGACCAGGTCAACGCCTTGGGTGGGGGGCAAGAGGGGTCCTCACGGTCATGACTGCTGCCCGGCCCACCCAACACGAATCCAGAGGGCCAGACGCAACTCTGTCTGAGCCAGTGTGTCCTCCAGCTCGGCCAGTGAGGATGGGGATGGGAGGAAAAGGGTGGGAGTGCAGGTGGATGGCAGATGGTGGGTGAAGGGGGGTCAGTGAGGCCAGCGCTCACCCTTTCCGGCTGTGTGCCGCAGCACGTGCTGTTCGAAGGATGTGTCCCGGGAATTGGCGAAGCTGGTGTCCTTGAGCTGGGGGAACCTAGCCTGGAGGTACGCCCGCTTCTCAGCTGACCCTGGTTGGGAGAGGCATATGCTGGTGACCCAGGCTTCGGGGGCTAGCGGGGCAGCCCCAGGGACAGCATGGGTTGGAGGGGCAGCTCTGGGCTCCAGGAAGGGGCTCCAGTCTTACCCACGGTGGTGAAGACACGGCAGCCCAGGCTGAGGGCAATGGCAATGGCGGCCTGGCCCACGCCTCCCGAGCCCGAGTGGATGAGCACTGTCTCCCCACGCCGCACGCGCCCGCGCACCACCAGCGAGTAGTAGGCAGTGGTATAGACAACAGGCACGGAAGCTGCCTCCTCCAGAGTCCTGTGGGCACAGCACACGGGGTTAGCTCAGGCCTGATCTCTGGCCATGTCTGTGTGGGGCCCCAGGCTCAGGGCTCCAACTGACTCACCAGCAGGAGGGCACGTCCCACAGGAAGTCCTGAGACAGCAGGACGGAGGTGGCCAGACCTTCGGCGGGCACTAGTCCCATGACACGCTTCCCACTGGGATCTCGGCCAGAGAACTCCATGCCCAGCATGCAGTCCCGGGCAGCCCACTTCCCTGGGGGCAGATGTCAAGTGAGGCTCACATCTCCCCAGGAGGACCCCGTGCAGCAGTGCGGGGTGAGGACCCCTCTCTTCCCAGGTCCTGGCCTGAGGCTTTGGCTCGCCTCCCCCCACCCCCAGCCGTGTGCCACCCGTACCTGGGATGGCATCAGGGGACAGCTTGCCCGTGGCCAACATGATGTCTCGAAAGTTGAGGGAGGCGTAGTAGACGGTGCAGAGCTGGGTGCCAGGGCCGGTGGGCTGGGCGTGGCGCAGGGGGGAGCAGACCCAGCGGATGGAGGAGAGATCCCCGCGGGTAAGGACGTTTATGAAGGCATGCTCTGTCTGCTCCTCTGGCTGGTCTAGGGGTGACAGGAAGTGGGGCTACCACAGGGCCAGCTGTGGCCCTGCGCTGGGTGGGGCTTCCCATCCAGGGTCGCCCTGGCTCCCTCCTCCTCAGTCCACCTAGCTGCAAGGAGAGGAGCCTGGGGAGGGGCGGCAGGGCAGCATCTTGGGGGGCTCACCCTGCTCCAGTGGGAAGTGGCGGAAGGCCCCCCAGGCCCCGTCCCGGTAGATGTTCATCACCAGGTCCCCCTGCAGCACCTTCTGCAGCTCTGAGGAGCTCGGGTCGATCTTGGGGACAGGGGATGTGTTGCTGAGGTTGGACACCAGTATGCACCTGTGGGTGGCCAGACAGGTGAGGGGACGCTGGCGGGGGGAATAGGGAGGAGAGAGAGGAGGGCAGGTGGCAGGTGGGGAGGAGACAGGAGGAGAGGAGCATGCAGCTCAGCAGGCGACTCTCACCGAATCCAGTGCCCACCGGGCTCTTTGCGGAGACAGTTCACCATGCCCACGACGCCTGAGGTGGTGCAGTTGACGGATGTCAGCCACACGGGCCGAGATGGGGAGTCAGCCAGAATGTTCTGCAGGACGAGGGAAGGGTTGGCCTCTGGGAGGGTCCCCAGGCCCGGGCATTCAGTGCTGGGTCACCCAGGCCTGGGCCTGGGGGTCTGGGCAGGGACTGACCCCCAGGCCTGGGCCTGGGGGTCTGGGCAGGGACTGACCTTCAGTGAGTCCACCCATTGGAAGCTGGTGTCCTCCACGGGCAGGAAGATGGGGCTGTCCTGCAGGACTGTCCTGCGGCACAGGAAAAGGACGGAGCCGTAGAAGGACTTCTTCAGGGCCACCAGGTGTAGGGACACCCCAGCAAACAGGCTCTCCCACTCGTCCTGCATGTGTGTGCGGGGAGCAGTGGTCAGCGCTCAGCCAGCCTCCCGGGCCCCTCCCCCGGGCCCTGCCTCACCCCCGCACCTGGCTCAGGAGACTCTGCCTGCCTTTCTGTGGCTCCGGGCAGGTGAGGAAGGTGACCGTCTCCCCTAGGGGGTGTCCTCTGAGCAGGGTGTGCAGCAGCAGGAAGCCGCCCTCCTTGAGGACAGCTGCCATGTTGCCAAGGGCTGTGGCCGGGTCGCCAAGGTTGGCCATGGTGCAGTTGCACACCAGGAGATCAGTGGCATCCAGGCTGCTGGGGGCAGGGTCCATGGGGTCCCACTGGCCCTGGGCCACATTGTGCTGCTGCAGCTTGGCCTGGGCAGCCTCTAGGGCCTGGGCGTGGCGGTCAGTGGCTGTGTAGTCCAGCTCCAGCATGGGCTGGGTGGTGAGCAGCGCCGGGATGCGGGAATACAGGTGGCCATCACCAGCCAGCACCTGGGGGGGACAGCTTCCTGGATCAGCTGCCACGGGGCAGGCATCCCCACCCAGGCTGGGTGATCGTCTGCCAGAAAGGCCCACCCACCAAACCCACTGACAAGATTGCCCACGAACACTGTCCCTGTCTATGGCGCCCCCCGGGGCCCACCCTCCCTGTGCCCTCCTCCTTCAGCATCTGGGGTGAGCCAGGAAACAATGTCCAAAGTAGCCTCGGCACAATCTCCACTCAGGAGACCATGCATTGGACGGGGGACCTGGCGCTCCTTAGGTTTGGGTGTGCCGGGATCTGGGTCCACACGCCCTGTGCCCGACCGCCCTGCTCGGCACCTACCTCCACCACCTTCATCCTGAGGCTGGCCATGTTCTCCAGGGCAGTGTCCACGCAGGCCTTGAGCGCTGGGGAGTCGAGGAGCCCGCTGAGCAGGGGGTCGTCACACAGCAGGGGCATCTCCTGGGCCAGCACCTGGCCCAGCTCCAGCTGCAGGTTCCCATTGATCTGCAGCTGGCAGGCGGCTGCCAGCAGCCGAGGCAGGCCCTGCTGCGGGGGATCCCGGGGCACCTGGGCCCCATCCAGCCCAGGGACCACCATCTTCAGGCCCTGCTGGGCCACCTTGACTTGCAGTGCCTGCATCAGCCCTGGGGAGGGGAGAGACTGGTGCTAGGAAGGGGCCTCAGCTGGGCTAGTGTTCCCCAAGCCCCTCTGGCAGCAGGTGTCTGCCTGGAGCAGGGACTCGGCTGTAACCAGGACCCACGCGGCTGTCCCTGTCCTACCAGGACCCACCCCCGGCCCTGCCCATCGGACAAGCAAACAGACGGAGAATGGAATGGGCAGCCCAGCCCTCCAGGGCCAAGAACTGGCATCAACCATCAGGACCACTGGGTGGGCATCGAGGGGCTGCATGGGGCCTCGGGGTAGGGGCTGCCATGCCCCCAACCAAGGCATGAACCCCACAAAGGGTGGATTCCCCGCAGAGGGCAACAGACGGAGGATGGAGCATAGGGGCCACAGGCTGGGCCCTGGGATGCAGGCCTCACCCCTGCACAGCTGCAGCTCCTCCTGTAGGGCCGCGCTCCCGGCCAGGCACCCCGCCTCCATGTGCGGCGTGAAGCAGAACTTCTCCAAGATGGGCTTGAGCTGCTCCTGTTGCCGTCGCGGAGCCGCTGAGACGTGGAGCCGCGAGATGAGGGCGCCCCCGGCCAGCGTTCTGCTCAGGTAGCTGTCCACCAGCACGTCAGCCACTGCGGGAACAGGAACACGCTGGTGAGCGTGGGCAGCGCCTGGCACAGGGACGCAGGTGTGCGGGGACAAGGCAGGCTACCTTGGGCCTCGCCCTGCAGCGAGTACACCTTCTGCTGGTGGGTGGCGGGGTCGATGTGGATGGTGGGGATGCGGGTGGGCAGGTACAGGCTGCGCTGGTCCGAGCGCAGGATGGATATCTGCAGCATGGTGTCCAGGAAGGTCACCCAGTTGTCCTTCCACAGCAGCTGGCCTGTATTGCCTACAGCAGAGGAGCCGTCAGCATGGCTGGGTCAGGTCTCTCGTGCCTATGGGGCCCTCCCTGCCGCGCATCTGGAGCTGGGGTGCCCCTGTGGCCCCCTCACACATACGACTGCCCTCCTCCCCTGGCTTGGGTGATGGTGCTGTCACATGGCAGCAGATCAGGCCTGGTCTGGCCTTGAGGAAGCGGCCCCAAGGCTTGTTCCCCGAGTATAAAGTGGGGACGCCCTTGCGTCCCACCTTCAAGGCTGGCTTTGAGGATGCCCTGGAAATGAGGGCCGTAGTCGTAGCCGCGCAGCCGCAGCTCCTTGTACACGTCCCCCTTGTCCAGATGGAATGTGACCATGGGGTCAGTGTGGTCTTTGGGGTTCTGGCCATCTTGCTTGTCGAAGAGCTTGGGGTCGGGGTCCTCCCACTGGTATACTTTCCCTGTGGGTTAGGGCGTCAAAGGTCTGAGGGTGGGGAAGGGCCGAGGTGGCAGCCGGGGGTCCACTCAGAGACCCCCCACCAACCCCCCACCGGATCCCCCGCTCACCGCTCACTATCAGGTTGCTGTTCTCAGACACCTCGAAGGTGTGGGAAGCCTCCAGAAGCCGCACCTCCAGGGTAACTGTCCCTGTGGGCACAGGTTCAGAGGTCAGCAGCAGGGGTCAGCGGACAGCACTCCCACCCCTCACCACAGTAACTCTGCCTCACCCGTCTTGGACAGGATGGTGGCCTGGTGCAGCGTCACATCCTCAAACACCACAGGCATCTGCTCCATGCTTTGGCCCAGGGCGCGTGCCAGTGTCCTCCAGACCAGACACAGGTAGCCAGTGGCAGGGAAGATGATGCGGCCATCGATGCGGTGGTCCACCAGGTAGTGGTCGGGGGACTCGGGTGTGGTGTCTGCGCGGGCACAGGCCTCAGTGCCAACGCCCAGGAGGGAGGAGCCAAGCCCCGGCTGCCCCCGCCCGCCTCTGCACTCTGCTCACCGATGTTGTAGACGGTGGAGGAGGCGCAGCTGGACCCGCTAGGGAAGTCCTTGGTGGTGGGCACGTCCCAGGTCTGGCTGTGGTCCCACTTGATGTGGGGGGAGATGAGTGGGGTCCCTCGGGGAGCTGGGAACTCCACAGGTGGGAACAGGCCGTTGGGGTTGATGTCGATGCTGGGGGTAGACGGCAGGTTTGAGGGGTCCACCTGGCCTTGGGGACCCTGGGACCACCCTGTCACAGCCTAAGACCAGACACCAAATTGGGGTGGGGTGGGGGTGCAGGCCACAGCGAGGGTGCTTGAGGCGGCCCAGCACCCACTGCCCACTTCCTGGGGACAATCTCAAGGCCACCCTGCAGCCCTGTTTATGCGCCTCCCTGTTCCCCACTGCCGGGGAGATGTATGGTGTGAACCCGCCCAGGGGAACCTGCAGCCCCCACCATGGGGCCCAGTAGGGGCAGCAAACGCACCCCATCAGGTGGAGCCTGCCCACGTTCCCGAGGAAGAACTCCAGGTTGTCCCTGTGGTCTTTCTTCATCAGGGGGACGATGGTGCAGCTGGGCTTGAGGCCTCTCTTTAGAACAGCCTGTGTGTGGCAGAGATGGGCTAGGCGTCTCTCCATTTGATCCCGCCAACCTCCACGAGGTTACGAAGAGCTTGCTGACCCTAATGTGTCCCCCCGCTTCCCTGGGCTCCCATCCCCGGTGCCCCAAGCCCACCACCCCTCCTGGAACCAGCTGGCCCTCCCTTGCCCTGGCCCCTAGTGGTGCGCACCTGCAGCAGGGCATGGGGGGCGATCTCCAGCACCACGGCATGCTCGGGCACGTGCCACAGCGCTTCCTGGAACAGCACGGGGCTCACCATGTTGTTGACGTTATACTCGGCCGAGGACGTGCGGGCCAGGCTGCCCTGCCACTGGGCCTCGGGGACGGAGGTGCTGAGCCAGCGCGCCGAGCGGGGCCGTGGCTCCCGGATCACCTGTGTGCAAGGCTGGTCAGCTGAGAGGGGACTTCCTCCAGACCCAGTCCCACCGCCCTGTCCCCAGGATGCCCCCTCCAGGCAGCCCCATGGGGTGGTCTGCCCACCTTCTTGAGTGCCTGCAGCAGTGTGTGGGCGATGGACTCCATGAAGTAAGAGTGGAAGGCTATACCACCGGTCCGCACCTCCTTGGCAAACACGCCCTCCTGCTTCAGCTGCTCCACGAATTCAGACACCGCGGCCTGGGGGCAGGGGTTCGAGGGGGCTGGATAAGCATTCTGGGGCTGTCTGCCCGGCTCCTGAGCAGAGCTCACCTTGAGGGACTGGGAGGGGACTTGGGGACAAAGCCTGGCCTCCCAGGGCGTACCTGAGGTCCCGAGATGGTCACTGTGTCCTCGGAGTTGTGGCAGGCGGGCACGACGCCGGGGGGGCAGCGCTGTTTACACTCCTCCCAGGACAAGCCTGTGGGCAAAGATGGTCTCAGAGGGTGGCTGTGGGGAGCAGGAGCCCCCACCTGGCTCTGCCCCACCAGGCGGGAAGACACTGCCAGGGCGGGTCCAATGGCGGGGCGTGGGAATGACAGCCATGGAAGGGAGACTTCAGAAGGCACTCTCACCCCAGCTGTGGTTGATCTCGGGCAAAGGTGACATTACGGCCGTCCCAGTGACGGGGAGCCGGGTCTGGGCTCAAGAACCACACCGAGAGCCCCAGCCCCACTCTCCTGCCAGCCCCTCAGGACAGCGGCTCTCTCGGGTCCCCTCCTATCCCCAGTGTCGCCTGCTTGAGGGCCACCCCTTCCCCCACAGCCCCCCAGTGTTGGGTGCCAATGAAGGGGAGCCAGGCCGAGTCATGCAACACCCTGACTTCATCAAAAGTCCTGCAGGTTCTTGTCCCCACGGGGGTTCAGCTCAGACTCCTGTGAAAACCACGCTGGCCTTTACTGATGCCCATTGGTAGCTGTGCCAGGCACCGAGGCCACCAGGCACAGGGCAGCCAGATGGGATGCATGCATTTGAGCAGGGTGTCTGGGTCACTGTTCCTCTGTGCTGAGGATGGTGGCCAGCAAATCACCCCCAGGACCCTCCTCTGCCCAGCATGGACATCGGAGGCACTAGGGAAGACACCCCCTCCCAGGGAGTCCCTCAGGTCCGTGGGTGGGGTGGGACAGGGGAGAACAGGGAAATGCCTACCGACGGCCGCCATGGACCCTGGCGGGATGTTGGCCTCCTTGATGCACTGGCCCCTCCAGTAGGCAGTGAGGACGGCCTCCTCCTGAGAGAGGCAGCCATCGGCATAGCCGCAGGCCACCTCGCCCAGGGAGTGCCCGATGATGCCGTCAGGCCTCAGGCCCATGGAGGTCAACAGGTCTATGAGGGCGATCTAGGGGGACAGGGTGTGTCATTCCAGTCCTGGGGACCCCAGGCTGACCACTGGCACCTTGATGGAAGCCCACAGTCGACAGCCCCACCAGGCCAGGGCACACCTCCCTCTCCGGATCCCCGTCCTACCCATTTGCCCCCAAGGTCACCGGCCCCCAGACCCCAAGGGCACCCACCTGGATGGCGGTGAGGCTCACAAAGGCATGGACGGTGTCGTCGAAAGTGTCCTCGTCTGCGCTCAGCAGCAGGTCTGACACCTGCAGTCCCAAGGGCTTCACGGCCTCGTCAGAGCGCAGGATGGAGTCGCGGAAGCTGCCCAGGCGCATGAGGCTCAACCCCATCCCGCGCCACTGCGCGCCCATCCCTGTCCCAGCAAGAGGTGTCAGGCGGCGCAGACGCCCAGCCCCAGCCTCCCGCCCACCCTCCAGGAGGGCCTGGGGAGCAGGGGGCTCACCAGAGCAGATGAACCAGAGTGGGCGCTGGCCAGCAGGCACCTGCTGCACCTCCTGGGTGCCACCCTCGCCTCCCAGCACAGCATAGCCCCGGAAGGGCATGGCAGTGGCGGGGGTGGCCGCGATGTCATTGAGCATGCTCACAAACGCCAGATCCTGGCTGTGCTGGTGGCCCTGCTCCAGCAGGCCCAGCACGGCCTCGGGGGTGCGCCCACTGGCACGCAGCAGACGGGGCAGGGTGCCACGTGTGGTGGGTGCCAGGGGCGGCCTTGAGTTGGGCTGGAGGATGACGTGCACGTTGGAGCCGCCGAAGCCAAAGGAGTTGATGCTAACGTTGCCCCCGCGGACGGGCAGTGGGCGGTCCACCACCTGCAGCCGCCCATCCTGCAGCGCCGGGATCTCAGGGTTCGGGCTGTGGAAGTGCAGGTTGGGGGCCCAGAGCCCATGCTCCAGGGACAGCAGCACCTGTGGGCGGCTCGCAATCGGTGGGGTGGCTGACCCCACGCTCCCTGCACTGCTGGCCGGGGTGGGGTACAGGGGCTTCCCCCTTCTGAGGACCCTCCTGAGACCACGTTGTGGGCCCTGCCCCTGCGACAGACTTCCCATCCCCCAGCCTCACCCGGCCACAGCGCGGGGGTCCAAGGACCAAGCCCCAAGTCTCTTGTACTCTCTGGGCCTCATGCCCTTACCTGGGGCCCCACCACCTCCTAGACTGATTGGCTGTCGGCCGGGGCACAAAGTCCCCCTCATCTGGACCCCACCCCGGGCTCTGATCCAGAGCTGCAGACAGGTGGCTGTGACAGCCAGAGGGAGCCTAGAGTAACAGGAAGCCCCTGCCACACCCAGAAGCCCGAGAGATGGTGACGTGGGTCCTCTGGGCTACCAGTGCCTGATGTCCCCACCAGTGACCCAGCCCCATCAGCTGTCAGGAGGCTGTGGGGTGGGTGGGTCACCCTGCCTGGGGCTGCTCCAGTCCCTTCTGTTCCCTATGGTTGGGCCCCACGTGGAGCCGGCGCTCAGCAGAATGTCTGACCCACAGTGAACCAGGGCAGGGACCTGCCACATGCTCGCGTCCTGCTGTCAGGGCCACAGTGGTCAGCACCCAAAAGCCAGACTGTGGGGTCCCCCCCTTCACCTGCAGTAAGAAGCCCAGGAGGCAATGGCAGGGTGGCCCCAGACCAGTCTACCTACCTTGGCCAGCGCCGCGAGCCCCGAGGCAGGCTCTGGGTGCCCCATGTTTGACTTGGTGGACCCGATTAGCAGGGGGTCCTGGCGGGTGGCGCACAGGGCTCGGACGATGCCGTTCAGCTCCTGGGGGTCGCCTACCTGCGGCGGGTGCAGAGAGGGTCAGGACTCCACCTGGGCACCTCAGGTGTGGGGTGTGGGGTGTGGGGCCTGGGGCCTGGGTGGGGCCTCACCTTGGTGCCCGTGCCGTGGGCTTCGATGTACTCGAGGGACTCGGGGGCCACCCCCGCTGGCTCGTACAGGGAGCGGATGAGCTGCTCCTGTGCCTCTCCAGAGGGAAAGGTCACACCTGTGGGAGGGCCAGGCCTCAGCACCCCGACCCAGACGGCCTGCCACAGGTATCCCTGCCCAGGACGGGCCTGCACCCACCTTGCTCCTTGCCGCCATCCGTGTTGGTGCCGGCATTCAGGATGGTGGCATACACCCGCCGGGCCAGGGACTTCTTGGTCAGCAGGACGGCCACCACGGCCTCTGAGCGGCAGTAGCCATTCCCTGAGGACAGAGGACACATGAGGCCCAGGGGCTTGGCCAACCCCATGCCCCCAGGCCAGGAGGTCTGGGTTGGTAGTGGGGGCTCCCTGGTCTGAGCTGGCCAGAGCTCAGGGACTGGTGTCAGGTGAAGCTGGGGTGGGGGTGCTGTCCTGGGGCATCCCCCTGGCTGTCTCCGACTCGACCTCCTCCTTGCGCTGGTCCCCTACTCCCTTCCCCACTGCCCACCGCCCTTACCCGCCTCGTCGAAGGACTTGCAAGTGCCCTCAGGGCTGAGCATGCCCAGCTTCATGAACTGCACGGAAGTGTTGGGCTTTAGCAGGACATTGATGCCGCCCACGATGGCCGCGGGGCACTCCCCGGTGCGGATGGCCTGGTAGGCACTCTGCAGGGCCAGCAGGCTGGAGGAACAGGCTGTGTCCAGAGCGATGCTGGGCCCTGCAGGCAAGGGCACAATGAGAGGTGTGGGCTCCCCTGGCGGCCCTAGTGGGGTGCCCTCCACGTGGAGCCTATGACACTGGGACCTCACCCCTGCCAGCCTTCCTGGGGGAGGGGAGGCCAGAGCGTGGAAGGGTCTCAGCTGTCATCAGGCCCACACACAGGCGCAGAAGGGCTGGGTGGGCACCCACCTTTGAAGTCGAAGAAGAAGGAGAGGCGGTTGGCCATCATAGCACGCTGGCAGCCCACCATGCTGTAGCCCACCAGTGTCTCGGGGTCTCGGCTCAGAGCCTCTGATGCCTCTGAGCCACTCACGCCCACCCAGACGCCAGTGTGTGTCCCTCGCAGCGAGGCTGGGTTGATGCCTGCGGGAAGCAGCGGTCAGACCCGGAGCTAGGCCTGCTATGCCCCATCCTGCCCGCCGCCCAGCTCGGGGGTGAGGCCTCTCTGGCCTGTGTGACAGGAAGCTCCATCTCAGCCTGACTCTGCAGGGGCCTGAGCAGGACCAGGGCAGAGGGGGCAGAGCTGTGGAGGTGGCCAGCCCAGGCAGGGCCGAGAATGGAGAACCTGGTTACCAGGAACTGGGGTTGGGGGGGGCAGGCAGGGCACCAGGTAGGACTCCAGGCTCTGGGGTCAGGTAGCGGCCAGACACAGCCAGTGGTGAGGACAGAGGACAGCATTGTCCCCAGGCTACTCCCCTGGCCCCTGGTGTCTCCACAGGGTCTGCCGAGCCCTGAGGGCCAATGAGCACCCAAGCCCTAGGGCAGCCTGCCCCGGGACGGCTGAGATAAGGAGACTCAGGGAGACAAAGGCCGAGTGTCCAGGCTCCGAAAAGAGGGAGGGAGGGACCCTGGCCAGCCCCCGGGGAGTGGTGTCCAAGGCCTCTGGGTGGGGCCTGGACAGTGGGAAGGTCTCTGCCTCCACCCACTAGGGCGGCCACCAGGGTCCTTTCGCCTCCCTTCCATCCCACCCCGTGTCTACCTCACGGGTCGGCTAGCATCTGCTGCAGGACGCCTTGAAGGCTGGAAGACCAGGATACCCTCCTTGCCAACCAAAGGCGGGAGCGGGCAGGCCCCTGGGTTTCCCCTCAGGGTGGAGCTCCGGCCCCCCACCTGCCGAGGCGCCACACCCACTGGGCAGGCTTTCCATGCCCCTGGGGCGAGGGGACAAGGGACAGCCACCTCGAGGCACTTGTCAGAGGCCAGACCCAACCCAGGGAGGGGAAAGCAGAAGGCAGGAGTCCTGAGGGCTGAATCCTGCCTCGTGCTCTGCCCAGCACCCACCCCAAGATCAGCCTTTCAACGGGGAGTGAGACAACTGGCTATCAGGGTGCACTGAGGACACCTCTCTGTGCAGCTGTGAACCCCTGACCTGCCCAAGGGCCCTCGCCTCCTGAGCCCCCTGAGACGGGGGGCCGCTGGGGAGAGCCCAGGCGGCTTGTGCTTTCTCCTTAATCATTTCTGTGTCTTCCCAAGTTCTAGTCTGAACACATGTTGCTTTTAGAAGCAAAAAAAGAGAACGCTGTCACCATGCTTTTGAGAGCTGGCGGGGCTCTGGGTTGGCCTGCAGCCCCCGACAACCCACCTCCATCCACGATGGCCTCGTAGGTGACCTCCAGCAGCAAGCGTAGCTGGGGGTCCATGGTGTGCGCCTGCTTGGGGTGGACCCCGAAGAAGGAGGCGTCAAACTTGGACAGGTCCTTCAGCTTGCCACTCCGCCTGGGCAGGCCGTAGAGTCCTGTGGACACCGGCAGGGGGAGGGTGCCTGCTGTGAAACGTCGCAGGCCCCAAGTGACCGACGGCAGCGTGAGAAGTCCCTGCTACTATGGGGAGCCACAGGCTCCCTGGGAGGGGTGGGCAGCCACCCCAAAAACAGGAGCTAGTGCTGCGAGTCTGGGGCGCCACTTAGCAGCACGTGGCCGACTGCGACCCCAGCCCCACGTCTGAGAAGGGGCCCCCCTGGGCACTCCAGTGGGTGGCGGCCTTAGAACAGAGCACAGTGGGGTCAGTGCTGCCTCTTCCCTCCCACCACTGTCCTGGCAGGAGACCCTCCGCCTGGGCTGCCACTGGCCTGGCTGCCAAGGCTGGGCCGGGCTCCGCCATGCTGACTCACATCCCGGAGATCAGGTAGAGCTGCTCTGGGGAAGAACCTATCGGGCGTGAGGGAGTCATCCCAGCTTCCCAAGAGAGCCTGCGGTCTTATCTGACAGCTCAGGACACGTGGGCCAGCAGTGGCAGGCCGGCTCGGCAGGGACGGGTCGTGGAGGCGCTCGCCCACCTGGCCTCGCCTTGGCTCTGCCCCCCAAGCTCTGGGACCCCAGTGGGTCACCTAGCTTCTCTGTAAAATGGGCAAAGGCACATGCCTGAGGCTAGCCTTCAGCCTCCTCCGGGCTGGAGCCCAGTCCCCAACACCCTCGCCCAGCGGCCCCAGGCTCCCTCGGGCCCCTCGCCTTCTCCTGGCGCCATCTCCAGGAGGAGCCTACAGCACAGCCTCGCCTCAGGTGGCCGGTGGCTCTGCAGGTGGGACTGGGGCTCAGGTCACAGCCGGCCTGACCAGAGCAGCCTGGAGGCCGTGTCCACAGCAGCAGCAAGGAGAGGCGGGCGTCCTGAGCAGCACGGGAGCCCAGGGCTGCCCACTCACCCGCCTTCCACCGCCTGTCGTCATCCGTCACCATGTCCACGCCGCTGATGAGATTGGCCCAGAACTCCTGCATGTTTTCCGACTCAGGCAGCTTCCCAGACATGCCGGCAATCACTACCTCCTCCATGGCTGCTCTCTCTGCAGAGAGGGCGGCATGGGGGCCAGGACACCAGTCAGCTCTGGCCCCCACTCTGCCAGTCTGCAACGTCACCCATGGCCTTGCTGCTCCCTTCTGTCCCCCATCCTGATGCCCACAGCACCCACTCTCCTCATCCGGCCCACCCAGGGACCTGTGGGTCTGAAAGCAGCAGCTCAGAAAACCCTGCAACCAAGATCCAGGTGGTCAGTTCCTGGGCCTTGCATCAGGCCGAATGGATGCCCTAGGTGTAAGTGTGTGTGTGTGTGCAGTGGTGGGGTTGGGTCCATGGTGGCCTGGCCAGCCCTCACCTCTCACTTGGGAGGGCTGGGCCCTCTAGGCCTTGGCCCTGGTCTGTCACATCTGGGGCCTAGACCTGGGGTGACCCCACCACAGCCCTGCTGCCCTGTGTACCCCTAGCTGTGTGTGGGTCTCTGCAACCTCCTGCTGTAGTGCTCCCAGGAGGGGGCCTCATGATGGGAAACAGGCAGTGCCATCCCAGAAGAGAGCCCAAACCCTTCCCAGGTTGGGGCCACATGGCCAGCAGCCTGTTGAGAGCTGGCCCTGAAAAATCAAGCAGGTGAAAGAAAAAGGGGCCAGGGTTCAAGTGGAGGCAAGCATGGGGGGTGGGAAGGAGCACAGAGGAGGCTCCGGACCCCCTGAGCCTGTGGGTCCAGGATGGGGGCTCCTGTGCAGACCCTGAGAGAAAGGGCAAGACCAAGGTGTGTCCTGCAACTTTGGCCAAGGACCCAGGGCCTCGTGGGCTAATGTCCGGTGAATACATGGACCTGGCCCTCCCGGGTCTCTCCGAACAAGGGCGCAAGCGAGTGGAGGGCAGCGTCTTCCTTGGGTGGCCGACTGTCCCCGCTGTGGCCGCTGTGGCGGCAGGGAAGGAGCCCCCCTCCCCAGCGATGAATAAGGAGCCCTTTGCCGGCCCAGAGGCACCAGCGCCTAGTGCCTGCTTCCTCCAGAAAGCGCCTGCTCTGTTCTCCCCTACTTGCTATTCACGAGGAGTCCGGCGGAACTGAGGCAGGGGGGTGGAGACCCCCGCAGCGCACCGTCTTCGCCCGCGCCACTGAGGGGCTGCCCCGTTCGCCCCCCCGAACTTCGGGGCTCCGGGAAGCGCCCACGTGCTGGGGAAGTCGGTCCCCACCCGGCCCCGGGCCTCCTCCGACTCCCTCTCCCTCCTTCTCGGCCCTCCGGTTGGCTGAACAGGCGCCCCGAGTCGGGCTGGGCCTCGGCTATCCGGCATCCGCGTTGCGGGGGCGATGCCGCGGGTGGAGGGCTCGGCGGCCTGGCCGCATGGAGAACTTTGTGAGGTCCGGTTGGCCGGGCGCGCACCGGGCGGCTGGGGGCTCCTACAGGCTCTCTGGGGTCCGCGGCCGACCAGCCCACCCAAGACCAAAATGGCTGTTCGCGGCGGTCCCGGGCGCCCGCCCCTCGCCATCCACCCACCTGCCCCGCCGGCCCTTCACCGTCCGGCCCCGGGCTCCCCGCGGGGGCTTGCAGAGCCAGATCCGGGACTGAGACCCCAAGGCCCGGGCAAGCCACGCGGGGCGACCCCCTCACCACGGGTGCGCTAGGACCATGCGCCCGGAGGCCGCAGGATTCGGGCCGCCAACGCCCCCGAGCTTAGCCGAGTCGCGTCGCCCCGGCCCCGGCCCCGGCCCCGACCCCCGACCCCCAACCCCCGACCCCCAGCCCCCGGCCCCGCCGCTGGCACCTGGTCTGGGCGCGGGCGGTGGGAGAACGAGGATGCAGCGCGGCAGCGGAGGGACGCCGGGCCGCTGCCGTCTCTCTGGCTCCCTCTAGGCCGCCGCCGACTCTATTTAACCGCGGCCGCCCCGCGCGGACACGCCACATGGGCTGACAGCTTGGCTGCGCCGCCCAGGCCAATGAGCGTCGGGGCTGCGCCCAGGGACCCGGCGCGCCGCCGCCAGTGGGGTGATGCCGCGCGCCGCCGGGACCCTGCGCGGGGACGCGCCCAGGGGGGCTCCGCCGGGCGGGAGGGCCTGACCCTCGGGGGTGCCGGGGCGGGGCATCACCTCTGTCCCCCGACTTCCGTTCCCCACCCCCGTGGTCCCGGGCGCGGAATCGCCCGGGACGCACGCGCAAGCTCCTCCGCCCCACGCCTCCCCCAACCTCGAGGCTGCGGGGGCCACATGTGCGCGGCGCGGGGGTGAAACGGGACGGGGCGTGCTTCAGCCACTGTGGGGTCACTCTGGGATGACTCTGGGAGTCACATTGGGGCCACACTGAGGGCCGGACCCCCAGGAGCGCGGGCCCACCGACCTGCGTCCGGGGCGCGCGGAGCCGGGAGGGGGCGTGGCTCCTCCCGCCACCGCGGCCAATCGGGGTCCGGGGGCGTGCGTGCCGGCCCAATGGCGGCGCGCGAGTGGGCGTTGCTAGGCGATTGGGTGACGGGCCAGGCGGCCCCGGGCCCTGGCGCTGCGCGGGCCGCTGCGCGGCGAGCGCGGGCGTTGACCCGGCCGAGGGCGCCTCGGGCGGGGTTACTGCCGGTCACTGCGGCAAGTGCCTGGTTCTCCCTGCCCAGGCGCCCAATCCCGGGGTGGTGTGAGGACCGGCGGACGCCCCCTTGGCTCCCCGGAGCCGGCGCGGGCACGGGGCGCGGCCATCTGGCGACCGGACTCTCAGGACACCACTTGGTGTGGTTGCAACAAAGGGGCCCCCGCGCGGAGGCCTTCGCGCGCGCACAGGGCCACTCGCGCACACGGTCCGGCCGGGGCTCAGCTCTGCGTTTCGGCTCCCTGGCGCGCCCTCCCCTATGACTCCCCTGCTCTCGGTTACCCAGCCTACAAAAAGGCCTTAAGTTCCAGGCCAAAAAGAAACAGACGACCTCGTCTTGGGGTCAACCTGCGAGTCCAGGAAGGCCGCCTTCCCGCCCTGCCGGCCACGCCCGCAGGGCCCAGGTCTCCTATGGGGCCGCGAGCAGGCCCTAGTGAGGCCGGAAGAGACCCTGGCAGTGACGAGCTTGCGTGCTGCCTCCTCCCTCCTCGCTGTGCTCCAGGGCAACACCTCCCGCCTGTCTTCAGGAGCTCGGGGACTGTTTGTGGAGCGTGGTTCCGGCCACGGACGTTCAGGGACAGCGCAGAACCAGATAACAGTTTGGCGTGCCAGAGACCCACATACCCCACAGTGTTCTCAGCCCCCAGGTGTGTCCCGGCCGCGGCTCCAACTTTCCTCTCGGCTTCCTGTCACTGAGGGCTTCTAACTCGCGCACAGTGGAGAAATAGGAGAGAGCGCCCCCCGAGGTCCTACAGCTGAGTTGCTGTCCTCAGCCATCTTCCCCAGGCTCTTTCTGTTCCGATTTAAGAGCTCTTCAAATACCTTGTACTCTGGACCCAGAGCGGCTGGGCCACGCTGGCAAACACCTGCAACTCTTGGTGCATTAAACTATCCCAGGCTCACTTCCTGCTGATCAGTAAGGCCCTGCTCACCACAGCCTGCCAGGGGCCCAGGGGATGGGGGCCGGGCCCAGGCTGGGCGAGCTGGGATCCAGACCCCAGGTTTGCACCACACAGGCAGGGCTCAGAGACTCACTCATGGGCTCCAAGTGCTTCTACAGAAGGCAATTTGGCATCTCTCCTCACTTTTCAGCTAAAGGAAGGCACGTGGCCCACTTCACTTCAAGGGGGGCACATGCCAGAAACAGCAGGGCACCGAGACCCCCACCACTCCTGGGCAAAGCTGCATCCAGCTTGCTGCTCTCTGGCGCATCAGGAGTGACCCGCCATTGCCTCTGTGACTCCCAGAAGCCTAGTGTGCCCAGGATGAGCTGTTAGCCTGTGATGAAGACGCCCGCCATACCCATGTGTGTTCACAGGGAGCTGAGTGAAGCACATTCCAGATGCACAGGGTGAGGTGGGAGCCACTGCAGACCACTGGAGCCTGGGTCTGTGATCTGTGGGCACTCCATCAGGCCGCTGCACGGACTGCAACACCCCACCACTGCTGTGGTCTCCCCTTGTGACATGCGTCCCCATGTGGGTGCGAGTGCTGCCACATACCCTCACATCTGTGAGCCAGGCAGGGAGACAACACTGTCCACATTTTACATGGGGACAAGCTGAAGCCACAAAGGCCACGTCATGAGCCCAGTCACACACCTGGACCCAGCCTTCCCTTCACTGTCCTCCCATCCTCCCGGAGAAGCTGTCTGCCTGGTTCAGTGACAGCTGGCTGCCCAGAAAGGGAAAGTCTCACTGCCCAGGCCAACCAAGGTCACAGGCCATGCACCACCTGGGGTAGGAACAGGCCATGTCCATCCCTGAGCACTGCTGTGGGCAGGGAGTGCTCTGGCTCTGCCACCTAGGTATAGACGCCAAGGGATAAAAAGGCTGAGGGCTCTGGGAAAGTGGGGGACACAGGGCCCTGGCCTCCCCCATGCTGAGCCTCCCAAGACAGGCGGTTATGCTTACAACTGTTGAGTTAGCAGCAGAGCGAATCCGCAAGTGTCGAGGACATCTGGCTGTGATTCTTGGAACGTGTTTTTCTGGTGTGGGAGTGTGGGTGCGGTCATGTGACACTTGGGGTGAAGGGCATCAGTTTACGTGTTTCTCATCCTTGCAGGTGCCTGGCCCGGGGCATCCAGGTGTCAGGAACATTACACTACTGTCCTACGTGAGAGTGGATGTGCAAGGCCCCACTGTGACCCACTGTGTTGACGGGGTTGGCCTCATAGGGCCAACCGAGGACTGGACATGCCATCTCCACTCCACCAGCACGTGACATGAACACCCCGCATGCATGACAGAGCAGGGGCCCCATCTGGGGGTGTGGGCTGAGCTAGGGGAGGCAGCCTCTGGTCTGGCCACGGGGGTCATCCACATCCACGGTTCTCACTACTTGTGGGAAGACCCCTCGCACTCATGGAACTCTCTGGGGAATGCTTGCTTTGCGGGTGGGTGTTCTGCTCTCCATGCCCCTCACTGCCCTCACCGGGTTCTGGGGGAGGCTGCACTGCCTGAGATACCTGCCAGCGTGCATGTGGCTGCGGGCAGTGACACAGGCAGGTGGTGGAGGTGGCCCGGCTCTTGCACAGCAAGGATGTACTGATGCCTTTTCCCAAGTGGGACAGGAAAACAGCTCCCCCAGCCAAGCACTACATGGGAGGCACTGGCTTTAATGGGCTCGGCGGTCGGTCAGTGAGGTGCCTCAACAGCACTGGGGAGACTGTTCTGCAGCTCACTGGCTCCACTCACACTTCTGTGCAGACACATGCACGTGTGTACACACACACACCCCTCTGATGTGGAGATAAAAGCCCAGGCCCCAAGCACTGGTGGGGGGGGGGGGGCAGGGAGAGGAGTGGGGAAGAGCAGGAGGAGGGAGAAGGGTGGGGGCAGGGGCAGCCGAGAAAGTCAGTCCTTAAAGTTGTAGTTACGGATCTTGGGGGGCCACTGGCAGTCTTTCGGTTTTGCAGGGTGGGGTCTGGCGGGTCTGGCGGGCTTGGCCTTTGCCTGGGCTTCCATCTTCCTCCCTTTGATGGCACAGGCTACCCACGTCTCCACAGGGCTCCCGTTGGGGTGCTTGAGGCTGTCGGCTGCTGGAGGTACTGGGAGAAGAGAAACAAGAGAAAGGTGTGTTACCTTACGGGGCAGGAAACTGTGTGTTGAGAAAGCTGGGTTCACTGTGTGTGAGGGGTGTGCTTCTCACCAGCAGGAGCGAGAGACCTCATGCCCTGGCTCTCTTGACGGGAGCCTGTACAGGTCAGAGGTCCTCCTGCAGTGACTGCTCAACGGCAGCAGCTGTGCTCTGCGGTCCTGGCCCTGGTGTCCCGGCACAGAGGTCTGTGTAGGCACATGCTCTCCAGATGCTCTGCAGGGCCTGGGCCTGCCCCTCCACTGGGCACTCAGGACATTTGGCCCTGAAAACACCATCTCCTGTCCTGACCATTTCGTAATGGGTCCCACAGGGGGTGCCAAGGTTAATGGTTGACTCACAGCACTTCTCAGGCACTTCCCCTGGCAGTCAACCACCCTCTGCCCACTGACCATGCTCGCCAGGCAACTCCAACTGCCGAGCAGCCCTGACACGCGTGGCCAGGCACAGGCCAAGGGCCTGGGAGCTGCGCCCCGTGCCACAGACACGGGCTGGCACGCCAAGGCAGCCGTTCCAAAATATTGGTAGTGACTATCTTTGCACTAGAGCATTGTAGGTGATCTGCTTCATCTTTCAGGCTTTCTCTACTTTCCAAGTTTTTAGAATTAAGAATGTATTTCTTTTGTAAAAAAAAAACCAAAAGAGATATTATTAAAAAGCAATTGTAAGATGCAAGCTCAGGAGTGGCTATCCCTCATGGGCTGGCCAAGCAAGTAGGGTCAGGGTCTCTTGGAGCCCCAGGAGGGTCCGCCAGCACTGGAAGGTAATGCTGCCTCAGGGCCCCAGCCTCTCACACGTGTGAGAGAAACATGGGGGATGCACACACCAACTGCCCACTGTCACTGAACCCACCATCCTGGGCCAGGAGGTCCGGAGGGCCCACCCAGCACAGGGCCCCATGCGCTCAGCACAGATGGGGTGTGCTGGACAGTGGGGACTGGCCTGGGCAAGGCCTGAGGATGGGGACAGGCCAGCCAGTCAGCTGCACAGACTCCGAAGGGACAGAATGGTGCCACAGACCAGGCCTATGCCAGGGCTGGCGTGGAGCCGGGGGACTGGGAAAACTCGCGTGCTTTGGAAAGCACACACCCATGGCGCACGCTGTGGGCTTGCCGGCGTCCTCCTGTCCTAGGCAGTGTCTCCAGCACTCTGGGCTGCAGATCCCTGGCCCTCACCTCGGACCCCTTCTCTCATCGTGTGGTTCTTCTGTCCTGCTGGCACCTCGAGCCACCTGGAACCATTGCTCTTTTCCCTGCAGCCTCCCTGAGGTCACACACCCTTTGGCCTCCTTCCTGCTGCCCTCGGACCCAATCCTGGGGCCAGGCCCGGCTCTCTTCCTGCTGCCTGGCTTCTGAGCTCGGTCCTCAAGGGGTGAGGGTGTGGGGCCCTGGACGCTTCTCCCTCCTCTCTGCTTCCTGTGGCCATGGCTGCTTCTCCCTCATCAGGAAAACACCTTTGTCTTCACTTCTCCAACCCCAGACTAACCCTCCTCACACACAGTCTCCCGTGTCTTTAGAAGTAAACCTGCAGGCCCTGACCTCTGGGCAGCTCCATCCTGCTCGCTTGGTTTGCTTCTAGAGGGCAACAGCCAGTGGGGAGGGGCAGGGTCAGGACCCTGACCACTGTGATGCTGGCGGGGGGGGGGGTCCCTCCCCACAACACAGAGGGCCTGGCCCTCTCAGGGAGTCCATGGGCATGACCCGAGTTCGTCCCAGAGGGCCGCTGCATGGGGGGTTACCAGAGAAAGTGAGGCTTAGGGAGAAGGGCCAGCCAGCCCAGGCCCCAGGACCCTCTGCTTGAGAGGCCCGAGCTCCCTGTGACGCTGACCACACGCCAGGCAGGTGATTCCCACTGTACACGGGGAGCACAGGCCCAGGGCAGACCCACCTGCCTGCCTGGGGGCAGGGCCTCTGAGCCGAGGGAGAGAAGAGGCTGGGAAGACAGGACAGTCGGCCTCCTAGTCTCGGGTTTCTGTCCCTCTCCCCACAGAGCCCTCTTGAGGAGGTGGCCAGTTCTTCCATGGCAGGCCTCCAGGGCAGGGGCAGTCCTGGCTCAGGCACAAAGCTGGATGTGTCAGGCCCGTCGGCCCCCAGGACACTCCCCATGACTGAGATGTAGTTGGTTTCCTGCCTGACTGACCCGAGCTGGGCCCTCGCTCAGACCAGTGACGGGTTTGCAAAGTGTGGCCCCCACCTGCTCTCTGCTCTTCTCTTTCTGCCCAGCCGGAGATTCTCTCTCTGCACTGGGTTCTGAATTGGCTTCAGGGAAATAATTTGGGCACAGGACTTCCTCCCGCATGCTGCTGGTCCAGCTCTGACTCGCAGGGAAGTTCAGAGAGACGCCCAAGGCCTCCCAGCTATGGGCCTGGGAGTAGGATTGGAGCCCTCCTGGTCCCTCCCTCCCAGGCATGGCTCCCTCTGGGGGCTGACAGTGTCCAGGGGGTGTGGGCCTGCACTTTCAGTGGGTGGCCTTCCCTGTCACCTTCTGGGTGGCTGCAATGACCTTTGAGCCTGGGAGGGTCTTGCGGACCAGCATCCGGGGTGGACATGGGCCAGTCTCCTGTCTCTGTCTCCCAGAGCTCTTTGACTGCACGGGGGCAGCGCTGGTCCCAGCTCTGGCGGCTCAGAGCCGCTGCCCAACTCTCATCCAAGTTGGCCTCCAGGCTGCCTGGCTCCGGGGAGCAGGCAGGCTGTACCTGGCTATCAGGGTGACCCTGAGCATATGCTGCCTGGGCCTCTGAGGGCCGTTGGAAGGGCTGGGGACATGGCTGTACTCCTGAGAAAGGGGCCACCAAGCCCATGCTTCCCCTGGCTCTCCAGAGCCGTCCCTGGGGCTGGGGCCGCTCAAGACTCAAGTTCCAGTCGTGGCCTTCAGGACAGGGGCAAGGCCTCCTGAGGCCCACTGCAGCCTCAGCTGGTCCAGCCAGTCCTTGTGTCTCCCCTCTCCTTCCAGCTCCCCTCTGGTAACTAGCCTGGGTGCTGACAGCCCCTCGTTTCCACTGAGACCTCTTTCCTGCTTTGACGGGAGCCCCTCATGCCCAGTGCCTCGAATGCCCTGGGGAAGAATTACACCCCCAGGTCTCCAAACCCATCATTTTAAACCTCCTTTTGGATTAGTGGTTGCAAATTAGATTACATTACACTCTCCCACTCCCCAAAACCTTCCAAGGCTTCCCGCCACTGTTGGGATAGAACCCCAAGCCTTCGGCATGTGGTAGACCTGGACGGTGGATGTGACCTCCCTCCCCCAGTCCCGGCCCTGAGTCTCCAGAAGCTGCAAGCTATTTCCCAGGACCCCGAGTCTGCCCGGAGTGACCCTGCAGGGAGCCGTGGCCAGCCCTTAGTGCCGAGGCTCGGGGCGGACATTCCCTGGCCTGACTCTAACTCAGCCGGATTGAGGAGGGGCAGGCAGGAAACCCTGGATCCTTCAGGACCCCGCAGCTGCTCTTGGCCTTGGCTGGGGGTGCTGGCCACAGACCAACCCCCTTGTTAGCAGGCCAGCATCACCGCTGCGCCCCTCCCTTCCTGAGGTTAACTGCTGACAGCAACCCCTAACTGCTCCTAATGTCATCTTCAGGGGTACCCCTCCCTAGTTCTGAGCTCACGCGGGCCTGTCTGCTGGTGCCTTTCGGTGTGGCCCAGTGTGGTTCCATCCTGGGCCTTGAGAAGTGCCGCCGGGCCCCGGAGAGCACACCTGGGCCCTGAGGAAGGGAGTTTAGGGGACATGCTTCTGTGGACAGAGGCCTTGAAGAGAGGCCGGTCTGCCCGTGTCTGGGGGCTGCATCGTCCAAGGTGGGCACACAGGCCTCAGTGGGTGGGCAGGACCCAGAGAGCCAGCCCTGCCCTCCTTGTGGGCCCCGAGGCCCAGCTCCAGGAGAAGAGGTGCTGGGAGAGGCCTGAGGTCAGGGTGGGCAGGCAGCAGGTGTGTGGGTGCCAGTGTGTGTCGGGGGGTGGATGGCTCCAGGAGAGCCAAGAGGCAGCGCCAGGACAGAGGCCAGGACAATGAGAGCTGGGGGTCCAGGAAGTGGCTGAAGGTGGAGGCCAGGCCACCAAGCCTGGTTTGGTCCCGTTTGGAGGGCAGAGGCGATGGTGGGAAGGCCCCGAGACCCCAGAGGGGAAAGGAGGTACCGAGGGTGGGCTGGGGTCGTGGGAAGCCGTGAACTGCCTTCAGGTGGCTGGAGTGGTGCTCACCTCACGGCCCCTGGGCCAGGACCCCGCACCGAGTGCCCAGGCTGCATCCAGACAGCGTGAGTCCTCTGTACGGTGCTGTGTGGGGACAGCCAGGAGGGCCTGGGTGAGCAGATAGGGGGTGGATTCTGATCTGCCTTCTTTCCATAGAGATCTATGCCTAAAAACTAGACAAACAAGGGGCCAGCCCTGTGGCATACTGGTTGAGTTCGCGTCCTCCACGGTGGCAGCCCGGGGTTCATAGGTTCGGATTCTGGGTGCAGACCTACGCACCGCTCACCAAGCCATGCTGTGGCGGCGTCCCACATAAAGTGGGGGAAGATGGGCACAGATGTTAGCTCAGGGCCAACCTTCCTCACACACATGCACAAAAAAAACTGGACAAACAATAAAATTCACAAAAGATACGCATTCAAAAGAGGCCCACGGGGGCCCCACTCCAGGATCAGCTAGGTTGGATCACAGCTCCAGGCGGTCCCCCAAACATCTCCAGGGATCCTCACGTGGGGTGGTTGCCTATCCACATGCCTCCAGCCAGGGGTGCAGACCGGCAGGCCACACACTGCAATGGGCTGTCCTCTGCTCTTCCTGGCGAGAGGACGTCTGTGAGTGCCGCAACGCTCTCCTTTTCCAGGGAAACGTGGTCCCCTTGGGAGGGCTGCCCTTCGGTCATGTGCACACAAGCTGCCCGTCTTACTCAAGGGGTCGTGACCCGTGAGCCTGGCCAGGGGCCTCCCCACGCCAGACCAGGCCCCTGAAATCACCCTCTGGGGGTCTGGTGACGACCCTTTGAATCCCATGGGCTGCTTTCGGTTCCCTGAGAAGGAAAGGCATGCGCAGGGAGGATGCAAACTCCAGCCAGAGCTCCAGGCTGCGCTGGGGACAGAGCAGGAGGGCCTGCGCCACACGGCATGGGAGGCGGCCGGCGCTCAGAGCTGGGAGCCAGCTTTGCGCAGACTCTCCTATGTGGCTGGTAGCTCTTCACAACTTCCCTGCTGCTCCCTGATGGAGTTCAGCCCAAGTGGAAAGCGGCAAGGCTGCCACTGTGCAGACAGGCCCCTGGGAGGAGCCACTTGTGAGGAGGGAGGAGGCCTCTCCAGGGCCTTTGCTGTCTGAGTGACCGACTGCCGGAGGAGAAGTGTCACATTTGCCGAGTGCCGACACAGAGCCAGGCCTGGTTCTAGGTGAAGCTTTCTGCGCACACGCCTGCCTCATCCTCTGGCCTCTACACAGGGACAGTGGTGACCCTGTCCCGACACGGAGGTGGTGCAGCAGCTGGGCCAAGGGGGCTGGGACCGCGCCCCGCCTGCCACCACTGCACTCTTGGCGTCCCCCCCCCCCCACCGATTTCTCAAAGGGAAAGTGGTGCAGCTCCAGTCCAAGCCGAGGGGTGGCACGTGCATCACAGGGGGCCCAGAGGGAGCAGACCAAAACAAATCACATGCGGGCCACTGCATCCAAGCTACACCACAAGCGTCATTTATGCTCATCGCAGATGCCCGCTGCCCATCTTCCTGGCTCCTCGTGGAAGAAGGGCCGACGGCATTGGCTTCAGCTGGGAGGTGAGGCCGGGCTCAGGGCCTCTTCATCTCAGTGCTGGGGCTCGGGGGGGCTTCATCAATTACTCACATAAAGAAACCTGACGAATCTACACTTCTTCCCCCACAGCTGGGCCTGCACCCTGTTCATCTCCTCCCGTCTGACTGACATGTAGGCCTGCAAGTCCGCCTGCCTGAAAGACCCTCCGCCCATGAGGCCTGGGGTAGGTGGGCACCTCCCAGGCCCCGAGCTGCTGCTCAGCTTCTAGCTAAGTTGCCTGGGCTGGTCTGCAGGGCACAAGGCCCTCAGACAGATGCGCTATGGAGAGGCCAGCAGATGGTGGGGCCCCGCAAGGACGGGTGGAGAAGTCCGTCTGTAGGTGTGAGAACGAATGGCCCTGGTCTGGGTGGAGGTGGCCATCTCAGGCTCTCCAGCAGCCTCCTCACCCAACTCCAAGCCCCCCAGTAACACCTGCCCACAATGGGCTGAAGAAGACACCCACACCAGTCCTGGCACAGTGCTTGCCCCCTGGACTGGAAGTTAGAGGGTCGGCATCTGCCCCGAGATGGGGGTCCCCCTGGGAGGGGCCAGAGTGCAGCACCTGGGCTGGAGGTCATTCCTCTAGAACTGCCCTCTTGTCTCTGCTGCCCTCAGCTCCCCACTGTGCCGCTGGGTGCTCTCAGGATGGACACTTCCAGAACAGGCTCCTCTACAGAAAGAGGGGTTGGCTCCAGGGCCTGGAGTCACCGCATGGATGCCTAGGCAGGGTCACTCCACATCTCAGGGATGGAAGTTCACGTCTGAAAAGGCACCAATGTTCCTGGGGAAGACCCAGCCTCTGCCTCCCTTAGTGACCGGGGATCCACCACTCCATCCCCAGTCCTATGCACCTCCCTGGCTTCTGTCTACACTGGTTTGGAGGCACACGAAGTCAGAAGAGCAAGCCATTTCCATGTTGAGAGCCAACTGGCCTCTTGGCCAGGTAAGCTCCCTTGACTGTGCAGCATGTAGAGAGCAAATGGCCAAGACCGTCAACTGCAGCCGCTGTGGTTGGTAGTAGGAATGGCCTTTTTCAGCTCTTTGGTCAGGCATCCTGTGGACAATACTGCAAAGGGCACCTTTTGGAGTTTTGAACATCTGACCTGTGCCCCCCCGCCCTTAACTGGGCACCCCTTCTGTGAATGACTGTACTTTTCTGCCCATCCGAAGGGTTCCCTCAGTCCCCACGTGGACCATGAAATCCACGTGTCTGTAGGAGGGTCCGTGGAAAGCTTACAACAGCAGTGTAGATTTTAGGGGATGAGATCTCCCGCTCGCTCGTGTAGGGAATCTGTAGTATCAGGAATGTCACTGGCTCCTATTTTAAACAAATATAAACAGAGTAGTGCATGTGATGGTGCCAAAAGCACGCAGGCCGCACCTTCAGTTCACAAGAAGCCTGGTCACAAGAGCTAAACAAGCAACGCCCAGAAAATCTCTTCGACCGTCCTTCCCACATTAAAAGAACCAGTCCCTCATTTCCCACCATGGTGACCTTGTCACTATGCCTACTTTAGGACTGAGTGGCATTCTTAGAGGAGGAGGGGGAGGACAGAATTTGGATGAGGCCAGACTTACACACAACCCTTCTACGTCTTCGTACTGACTTGTGTCAAACACAAACCTCTGAATACCGACAGGAATACAGGCACAAGGGTTTCCTAAATGAGCGGGATAAAAATTCTGGCTCTGCACAAGGACCCACACTGAAGACACTCTTGGAAGAAGAGTTTAAATAAGGAGAGAGCTCCAGAAGGAGCTGCAAGAGGGCTGAGGGGCAGGGAAATCAACGGTACAGAGACCCACAACAAGGCAAATGAGAGTCCCAGACACTGTTGCCATGAGTGGGGGACATGGGAAGTGTGTGAAGAACGTGCCTTGGGATGGGAGAAGACCTGAGTGCTAACACGCCTGAGAAGTCTACAGGGCTACCTGAACACGGGTGTGAGCTAGTGAGACTGTCCCAGGACAGAATTAGAACGGGCAACTTATAAAACAGCACAAGAAAACTCGATTTCTCCAATGAAGAGCAGGGATGTAGAAAAATGAAGCAGAAAGAAAGTAAATGGGAAATCAATAATATGGGAGAATTAATTCCAATAGAGGAGAAGTTAATATAAATGAGTTAAACTCATTAATGAAGACAAAAAATTCTCAGATTGGATTTTAAAAAAAGAAAACAAGATCAAGCAAGATGCTGTGTAAAAAATCCATGTGAAATGAAAGACACATAAAAATGGAAAATAAAAAACTAAAACAGAATTAGGCAAAAATGTCATAAGAGGCAAAGAAGAACTCTATGTACTGGTAAAGGTACAACTTCAGAACATACCAGTAACTCCTGACAGCTGCGGGGAGAACTCAGCTGCTGGAGAGCAGCTGAGGAGATGCTAACGCGCCCTGGTGGCCGCAAAGCCACACCAAGACGGCAAAGACTCACCCAACGGGACTAATTAGACTGAGCGATGAGACACGCAGACGTCTCAACCAGTGGGCAGATAATGCACTTCCTTTTCCAGCAAACACAGACCACATGGAATCAGACCACGTATGAAGCACGGGACTCATGTCATTCCAAACACAACGCAACAAAATTAGAAACCAACATCAAAACCCCTCCAAACCATTCTGTTTGGAAAGTGTAGGGTCTTACTGACTAATCCTTGAGTGACAAAGGAAATCAGGAAACGAATTAAGAGACATTCAGACCCGAATCTCAGAATCTGTAGGACACAGCTGAAACACAGATTTCAATACACTTGTCAGGAAACCCTAACAGTTAAGCCCACCGGGAGATGAGAAGTGGGAAAGAAAGGAACAGAACAAACTCAGGAAACAAGAAAGAAGAAAATCATAAAGTAAAAGGCAAACTTCAGTGAACCAGAAACCCCAAGAAAACAGAGAGTACAGAAAATCAACAGAACCGAAATTGCTGTCTGCAGACATGAACGAGATTAACCTCTTGGGCCAAGACCAACCCAAAAAAGGGAGAGCGAGTGAACATGGCAAGGGGATAGCTGGGTAAAAAGGAGTGTTATCAGGAGCTATTCACTAGGAAATTAATAAACCCTAGATGAAATGGAAAATTCCAAAACCAGCACCAAAAAATAGCATTTGAAATGTCCAATAACTATTAAGGAAATTGAAATGGTAATCAAACACTTCCCTTCCCAAAAGGCCCCTGGCTCAGATGGCTTTACAGGTGGTTCTACTGAATTTTCAAAGCCCAATTTTCAAGGAACAGTCAATTTTTATCCCACTCAAATTATTTGGGAGAGGAGAAAAAGAGTGAAAGCTGCCCGGCTCATTTGATGAGGTAAAGTAATCTACATTCCCAAACCAGAGAAGGACAACACACGAAAAGCTTACAGGCCTATTTCACTTACAAATATAACTGCAAAAACTGTACATAAACATTAGCAAATCAAATCAAACAAGCATGAAAAATACGTCATTATCAAGGAAAGTTTATCCTGGGAATGCGAGGCTGGTTCAACATCAGAGAATCTATCACCATATTTCACCACATTAATAAATGAAAAGAAAAAGGAATCATATGATTATCTTAATAAATGCAGAAAAACATCTGATAAGGTTGAACACCTATTTATAATGAAAACTCTTAGTAAATTGTTGGGAGCCGGGTGCCCGGAAGGGGTTAACCAATGGAGCAACAGCTCTTGGACCCTTCCAACCCCAGCTGGCCAGACATACCCCTGTTGTTGATGGGCAGGGGGACAAGGGGAACCGTGCGAGCAAAGAACCACACCTTGACCTGAATAAAAATAACCTGTTATTGTATGTCGCTGCATTTGCTGTACTTGCTGGATTTTTGCTGATTGGTTGAAAGGTTGTCACTGGGTAAAGCCACAATGCCAGAGGGAACGGACCGCCGAGTCTATGAGGAAGAGAAACTTATTGTATCAACAAGAAGTGCGGAACTAACCAGAAACTGGAGGGGATGTGCAGACGTGGATGAGGAACTTGTCCTAAATATTGATCAACCTATTATGTAATTGCTTGAGCTATATAAGTGCCTGACGCTGCCAAATAAAGTGTCACTTGGAACAAACCCTCCTTGTGTCCCTCCTGCCCCCATTTCTTGCTCTATCTACTTTTCTTCTCATCTCCTTGCCCTCATGTTCCTGGAATAACTGTCGTGCGGGACACGACAAGTGGCGCCCGAACAGGGACTTGAGCACGAGATTGCAAGCGTCTTTGCTGAGGCAGGTAAGGAGACTAAGCCAGCTGGCTTAGACGGCGGGAGTAAAATACTATGGGACAGAAACAGTCGGTGGAACATGTATATTTTGTCACTGCTTTACAGGCCCTCTTAAAACAGAGAGGGTCCAAGGTCTCGGAAAAGACCTTGCATGAGTTTTTTGATTTGGTAGAAGAATGTTGCCCCTGGTTCCCTCGCACCGACACTGTAGATATTGAAGCCTGGAGGCAAGTGGGACAGGAGTTTAAAAACTTGATGCATCGGCGAGGTGGGGATGCCCTTCCTCCCACTGCCATGCTTTATGGACACTCATTAAGGAGGCCCTAGATCCTCAACACTATCGAGCTGGTTTCACTCTCATTGGAGAAGGATGAAACCGAAAAGGATGATTTCGAATTGCCCTCTGAGGCTTTAATTAACCTCACACTACAGCCGACAGAGGAAACTTCCTTTGAAGTATTACACAAGTCTATGTCTCCTGAATTGCCCTCTCCTGCGGCATTATCTTATTCCGGCCCTGCCGCCCTGAGTCGAGGCAGACTTGGCAGCGGGGCCCAAGTAAAAATGAAGGATGTAATTGAATTTGATGAGGAGGAGGATATGTTTTTGCAGGAGCCTAATGACTCCTTGAGGTTGCCATCTTCGGCGCCCCTCCGATCGTTTTCTCAGGAAAATTTTTTGCCTCTTTCTGAACTGGCATTACGTCTTGAAGCGGGGACTTCCCCAAGGCCTCTGCCATTGTATTCTTCTGTAGGGACTTCCCCCTTTCTGTCGCTTCACAAGCATGAACATACTCAAACCTCCCCTCTCAGGGAGACGCCAACTGTACGACGGTCACATCTCCCTTCTCCCAAGCAAATTTTCCCAGTAATGCAGGGCCAACAGGCCGCCGCTCCTTATTCTGTGGCAGGGGCCACTCCTTTACAACGCGCCCTGTATCAGGCGCAACAATTAGAAGACACTTCTGAGTTTCATGCTTATCCTGTCACCCAACAGGGGGGGCAAAAAGTTTACACCACCCTAAATTTTAAAGTTCTGAAGGAGATTAAGACCTCCACTGCACAATATGGCCCTACTGCTCCTTTTACCCTGTCTCTCTTAGACAATTTGAGTCGAGAAGCCTTATGCCCTGGGGATTGGAAAATTATTGCTCAAGCTTGTTTGAGCGGGAGAGATTTCTTATTGTGGAAAGTGGAATGGGCAGAAAGAGCTAATGAGGTGGCCTTGTATAATCGACGCACAGGCGTTCCAAGTACTTATGAGATGCTGACTGGTACAGGAGCTTATTATGATGTGGGCAATCAAATTGATTACCCTGAGGTTGCCTACAGTCAGATAAATGAATGTACAATAAAGGCTTGGAAGAGGCTGCCCTCTACGGGCACTCGGACTGAGGAGTTGTCTAAGATAAGACAAGGGCCTGATGAGCCTTATCAGGATGTTGTGGCTCGGCTGCTAAAGGCTGTTAGACGTATAGTGATGGATGGAGAAGCTGGGACCATTATTGTTAAACAGTTGGCCTATGAAAATGCCAATTCAGCCTGCCAGGCCGCTATTCGCCCAAGGGAAAAATCAGGAACTTTGGAGGATTATATCAGACTTTGTGCAGAGATAGGCCCTTCTTATATCCAAGGTCTGGCTATGGCTGTCGCTTTAAAAGGTATTTCCCCTCGAGAAATGCAAAGCCAGTTTCAAAATAGAAACAACAAGGGGAACTTGTCTGGACGGGAAAGTCTGACTTGCTATGGTTGTGAAAGAAAAGGTTAATACTTTAATAAGTCAAAATTTGGACTGGCAGATTGCCTTGTCCAATTTTCCAGGCAAGCTCCATTTTCATTTGCTTGCTAATCATTTATTACAATTCTTAAATTTAGTAGGAACAGTACCTGTAAATGTGATCTCCAAACGGCCTCTTGATTCGGCTCCTAATGTGTTTGTTGATGCCAACAAAGATGGCAAAATTGCCATTTACTTCCAATCCGCCTTACATTGCAACACTCGTACACTTACTTACCCCACATTCTCTGTACAGAGGGCTGAACTATATGCCGTTGTAACAGCTCTCAAGTCCTATCCTTTTACTATCAATTTATTCACAGATAGTCAGTATGTGGCAAGAGCCGTTCCTCAATTGCCTTCTGCCTTCCTCCTTTGTAATGATGAGGAATTAGGACATTTATTTTTTACTCTCAGAGCATTACTCCTGGCTCGGACTGAGCCTTTATTCATTTCTCATATTAGAGCACACACTCAGCTGCCAGGACCTCTTGCAGAAGGAAATGCTATTGCCGACGCTCATACCCACACGATCTGCACACTTTCCTCCGTACAGTTGGCTAAAGAGAGCTACTCCCGCTTTCACCAGAATGCTGCTGCGTTACGGAGACAGTTTCGTATCACGAGAGAACACGCAAGGCAAATTGTCAGACAATGTTCTACCTGTCCAGAACACTTCTCTGTTCCTTCGTTTGCAGTCAACCCCCGTGGCCTCTTGCCAGACCACCTTTGGCAAATGGACGTTACTGTGTATCCCCCTTTTGGTAAACTAAAATATATCCACGTTTCTGTGGATACTTTCTCCGGGTATATTTTCGCGACTGCACATTCCGGAGAAGCCTTTTTAGATGTGCAGAATCATTTATTCTCTGCTTTCGCTGTGCTGGGTATGCCGCGAAAGCTTAAGACAGACAATGGCACAGCCTACACTTCTAAGGCATTTACACAGTTTTGCTTGCACTTCCAAATCACTCATACCACGGGCATCCCTTATAACTCTCAGGGCCAAGCTATAGTAGAACGGAGCCACCATACCCTCAAAACGTATCTCCATAAATTAACAGAGGGGGAGATCCTAAAGGGGCGTTTTAAATATTCGCCCCATGTGCATCTCTCTGGCCCTGTTTGTAATTAATTTTTTAAATGTTGATGCTGCCGGGTTGACGGCAGCGGGTCGCTTCTGGCACCCTGCTGACGCCCCCTTGCTCGTAGCCAAGTGGAAAGATCCTGCTACGGGTTTGTGGCATGGACCTGACCCCGTGCGGCGGAGAGGGGGCGGGTTTGTGTTTTTCCCCAGGATGAGGAAGCGCCGTGCCGGCTGCCACCCAGAGTGTCAGGATTATCCCAGATCCAGAGCAAGATGGCGAGGCTGACCTTGTAGCCCAGGAGAAAGCGCCGCCCTCGGACAACGGTCCCCACTTGGGGGCAGATTAAACGACTCTCCGAGGAGCCCTCAGTTTCGGATGCGCAGCCTCTTATGGATGTATGCAGACTCACCCCACTTCACGAGTAGTCACCTATCTGCACGGGTCAGAGATGCAACGAGGACTTTCCATGCCATCACCCGGACATGTAACTGTTCATTGGAGACTGTTGGAGGTGACGCGAGGCACTTCACCAGCGTCGACGGTGCCTGGACCTCCCCCCAACGATTACCCAATTTGTGACAACACTCCTGACTGGATGACCTCTCAGCCACCATGGGAGGGATGCATCCAGGACAGGCCGGAGGTGTTGTCTCCCTACGGGATGCCCCATGTGAAAATTACTGACTGGTCTAAACAGACTCGTACTAGAACATGGTATAATCCAAACTGGGGATATTACACACACACTGGGAGTATTCCAGAGGGGATAATGTCTACTGAGGCGGGAATGCATCACGCAGATCTATGGCGGCTGGTGGCTGCCATGGGACCTATTTGGACTAATGCTTCGAATACCCCATATTTCCCCTTTCTTGACACTCTGTTTCAGGTGCAGGCTTGTGTGCCGCATCCTTTTCTATTGGTGGTCGCACCTGGGAATGTGGAAAGAATCTCAGAAAGAGATAAGCTGGTTATGTACAAGGTGACTTGTTCAGATTGTGTTCTCATTAATTGCTTGCCTGTTAACTATGCTTTTAAGCGGGATAAACCTACCCTAGTCTTCTTGACCATGCAACCGCCTTATGTATTAGTGCCCGTCAAAGTAACTGGCCCTTGGTATACTAATTATGGCTATCAGTTTGCCTTAGAATTACACCACCTTTTAGCTCGCACACGCCAATTTTTGGGACTGATTGTGGGAGGAATAACTGCGCTAATATCATTAATAGCAACTGCTACGGTCTCTACTGTGGCTTTGGTTCAGACTGTACATACCGCTGATCATGTGAATTCCTTGGCACAAAATGTATCTATTGCCCTAGCTGCTCAAGAACGCATAGATAGAAAGATTATGCAGAGACTGCAAGGATTAGAAGAAGCTGTAGAGTATCTAGGTAATCAGTTATCACTTTTAAAAACTCAGGTCTCCCTTATATGCCATGGGGGATATGAACATATTTGTGTTAACCCTTTGGAATATAATAATGTTACTTGGGGACAAGTACAAAGACACCTACAGGGTATTTGGCAACATACTAATCTCAGCTTGGATCTCGCTGAATTACAACAAAAAATATATGACATAGGGCATTCAAAATTGGATCTCCTAGATCCTTCCCAAGTGGCAAAAATGGTATTGGATCAGTTAAACGGGTTTAATCCTTGGAATATATTGCAACATTCGTTCTGGATTTTTATGGGTGTGGGAGTGATTTTAGCCACATTATTGCTCGCATGGTGTCTTCTGTATTCGGCTTGGAAACGACAACTTTTTCGCACTCGTGCAAAGCTGCACCTATTTGAATTAAAAACAATAGGGGGAGATGTTGGGAGCCGGGTGCCAGGAAGGGGTTAACCAATGGAGCAACAGCTCTTGGACCCTTCCAACCCCAGCTGGCCAGACATACTCCTGTTGTGGATGGGCAGGGGGACAAGGGGAACTGTGCGAGCAAAGAACCACACCTTGACCTGAATAAAAATAACCTGTTATTGTATGTCGCTGCATTTGCTGTACTTGCTGGATTTTTGCTGATTGGTTGAAAGGTTGCTTCTCCACAGAATGTAACCATCTAGTAAACATAATAAAAACAGGGGAAATAGCAAGAAAACTTTAAACCAGCCTGCCACATGCTATGTAAATGAAGCTTCCCTGGAAGGCAGCCAGGCCCCTTTGTTGCAGGCCGTCTATGGCTGAATGGCTGCTGCTGGTTTTCACTGCTGCTTCTGTCACCAGCCACCTGGTGGCCTTCCCTTAGCAAAGGAGGATGGAGGCCACTGTTTCTTTACAAAGGGATTGTGAAATGTGCAGTGTTCTCCAGAGACCAAGTAACCCCTCATGAGCCAAGAAAACGGAAGTGGGTTTGTTCTATACACTGGTTTTGAATGTTTCCTTAAAGTTGAGGTACTATTTCTTCAAACAAAATCTCGTTGCCGATCTGAAGTGGAGGGCAGTTCTGGTTGGGAGGAGGGCAGGAGGCCTGAGGCCCAGATGCTCCTTCAGCCCTCCCTACCCCTGGGGGCTCTTGAGGCCCTTCGAAGAGGCCCTGGGGCCCGCTGCAAGGACACCGTCTACGGTAATGACCTCCCCTGGGACTTCCTAAGTGCCACAGTGGAGAATAATTAAGAGAGCCAAGTACGTTGGTAAGAATTAGAAGGATCCTACAGGGATCCACAGCGACCTTGAAACGGATGGCAGGTTTCCCACTTGGGCTCTTCTTGACTCTGCCTGTGACAGACTAGAAACTGGGAGAGTAGAAGGGTGACCACAGGCAGGAGAGAGACAGGATATCCAGAGCGGAATGCTGACGTTCACCAGGAAGCTTCGTGAGACCACGGCTGTTCCCAGCAGTCTGGGTGATGCTCACCACAGGTGATCCTTTACTGAAAAACCATTTCTATGGTGGCGCAATTTACATACAATACAATGCACCCACTTTCAAGCATACATTTCAATGGCTTTTAAAAAATGTCTACATGCACATATATGGAACATTTCCATCACCCCAAATACCCGTACCCCCAGCCCCAGGCAACTACTATCTACTTTCTGTCACTATCGATTAGACGGGTCTTTTCTAGAGTTTCCCAGAAATAGAATCTACTAGGTACTTTCTGGTGTCTGGTTCTTCCAGAGACCAAAGAAATGTTTCTGAGATTTGCTTGTGCTGCTGCACGTATCAGCAGTTCTCTCACCCCTGGAGGAGCACTACATGAGGCGGCTACACTGTCATTTGCTTTTCCAAGTATCTGTTGAGGACAGTTGTGTTGTTCCCAATGTTATGAATGAAGCTGCTGCAAACAGTCCTGTTAACGTCTTTGGGGGCAGGGATGTTTCTGTTTCCCTTGCACAACCACCTTGGAATTGAATGGCTGGCTTGTGTAGTAAGTGTCTGTTTAACTTTTTAAGAAACTGCTAAACTGTTTTCCAAAGGAGTTGTACCGTACTGCGTCCCCACAAGCGGTGAGCGAGAGTTCCAGCTGCCCCACATCCTCGCTACCACTTGCTACTGCCAGGTTTCAGCATTTCTTTGGTCGTCTGAGTGAACAGGTAGTGGCGTCTCGTTGTGGTTGAACTTTGCATTTCCCTCATGACTAATAATGTTGAGCATCTTTCATGGGCTTATAGGTCATTTGTATATCTTCTTTTGTAAAGTGACTTTTCAAGTACTTTGGTTATTTTTTTATTGGGCTTATTTGTTTTTTGGTATTGGGTAGTAAAGTTCTTTATATATTCTGAATACAAGTCCTTGATACATATTCAAATATTTTCTCCCAGGTGTGTCTTATCTTTTCATCTTCTTAACACTGTCATGTGAAAAGCAGAACTTTAAAATTTTGATGAAATCCAAGCTATCAAATTTATTTCATTTATGGTTTGGACTTTTTGTATCCTATCTAAGAAATCTCTGCCAATCCAGGGTCACAAAGATTCTTTCTTATGCTTTCTTCTAAAAGTTTTATAGTTTTAGCTTTTATGTTCACGCTTATGATAGATTTTGAATTAAGTTTTGTATTTGGTATCAGGTAAGGGGGAGGTTCATTTTTTCCCATACAGCTATCTAGTTGTTACAGCACAATGTATTGACTAAACTATCCCTTCCCCTTCAATTACCTTAGAACCTTTGCATTAATTGAAAAATCAGTTAACCTACATATGTGCGTGTCTATTCTGTTCTTCTGTTGTATACATCTATTCTTACGCCACCCACACTCTGTCATGACTATTGTAGCTTTACAGGAAGTCTTACAACCGAGTAGTTTAAGACCCTCAACTTTGTTCTTTTTCAAGATTGCTTTGGATATTCTGTATCCTTTGCATTTCCATGAAAATTTTAATTTTCAGTTTCAATTTTAAAAGCTGGCTGGGATTTTGATTGGGTTTGTGTTAAATCTACAGGCAAATTTTGGAAGAAATGACATCTTAACATTGAGTCTGCCAATCCATGAATGTGGTGTATCTCTGCATTATTTAGGCTTTAATTTTCTCTGCAATGATTTTTTTCAGTGCACAGGTATTTTGTTTAGTATATCCCTAAGTATTTCATGGTTTTGGATGCTATTATTATAACTGGTATTTTTTATTGCAATTTCCAATTTTCATTGTTATATGTTAAAATATAATTGATTTGCTATATTGACCTTGTATCCTGGGCTTTAGCTAAATTCACTTTTTAGTTCTGGTGGGTTTTTATTTTTTGGTAGGTTACTTAGGATTTTTTACATACTAGATCATGTGGTATGTGAATAAAGACAGTGTTACTTCTTTTGCAGTCTGTATGTCTGACCCGCCTCCCCAACTCCGGCTAGCATGTAATAATGTAATAGCATATTGATTCTTTAATGTTATACCCACCTTTCATTGCTAGGAAAACACCCACTAGGTTGGGAGTACTACCCTTTTCATATTATCATTGAATTTGATATTCTCATGTTTTATTAAGGATTTTCTTGGTCTTTGTTCATTAAGGATATGGGTCCATAACTTTCCTTCCTGTAATGTCTCTGCCTGGTCTTGGTGTCACAGTTGTGTTGGCCTCATAAAATGAGTTGGGAAGTCTTCTGTCATCCTTTATTTTTTTGAAAATGAGTTTGGGTGGATTAGTGTTATTCCTTTCTTAAATGTCTTATAGACTTCACCAGTGAAGCCATCTGGCCTGGAGTTTTCTTTGTGGGCAGGTTTTAAGTTACACATTCAATTGCTTTAATAGGTATAGGCCTATTCACACTTCTATTTCTTCTTGAATCAGTTTTGGTAATTTGGGTCTTTCAGAGAATTTGTCAATTTTACTTAACTTGGCAAACTATTGGCACGTAGATGTTCTTATTAATCCATTATTATCTTCTTCTTCTTTTTTTTTTTTTGTGGGGAAGACCAGCCCTGAGCTAACATCTGTTGCCAATCCTCCCCTTTTTGCTGAGGAAGACTGGCCCTGGGCTAACATCCGTGCCCATCTTCCTCCACTTTCTGGGACGCCACCACGGCATGGCTGACAGGCAGCGTGTCGGCGGGCGCCCGGGATCTGAACTTGCAAACCCCGGGCTGCCAAGCGCGGACTAAACCGCTGCGCCACCAGGCGGCCCCAATCCATTATTATCTTCTTGATATCTACAGGACCTGTAGCAATGCCCCTCTCATTCCTGATATCCATCCCTTGTATTGTCTCTCATTTTATCTTGATCAGTTTAGCTAGATGTTTTCAGTTTTGTGGATATTTTTCAAAGAATCAGATTTTGGTTTCATTGTTTTCCTGTAGCATCTTTGTCTTCTCTATTTCATGATTCCCACGTTTATCTTTATTATTTCCTTCCCTCTATAACCTTTGGATTTAATTTATTCTTATTTTTCTAGCTTCTTAAGTGCAGGTGTCGTTCACAGATTTTAGGCCAATGTTCTTCTCTAACATAAGCATTTAAAGGCACAACTTTCAAAGCACTACTTTATATCTTCTTTGACCCATGCATTATTTAGAAGTGTTCTTTTGATTTTCAGAATTTGGGGATATTTTTCTAGGTATCTTTCTGTCACTGATTTCTAGTGTAAACCTCTTGCGGTCAGGAAATATAGTCTGCATGATTTCAATCCTTTTAAATTTATTGAGATTGGCTTTATGGCTCAATATGTGGTCTGTCTTATTGAATGTTCCATGGGCACCTGAAAAGAATGAGTACTACCGTTGTTCTATGCAGAGGTCAAAACATGCCAGCTGGGTCAAGGTGGTTAAAATAGTGACACATGAATCTTTTACACCCCACAGATTTTCTGTCTGCTTATTCTATCAGTGACTGACAGAGGAGCACTGAAGTCTCCAGCTATGATCACGAATTTGTCTAGCTTTCCTTTCATTTCTGTGAGTTTTCACTCAATGTGTTTTCCAGCTCTCCTATGTGGATCACTATGTCTTCCTGATTGACTTCTTTATCACTATGAAACGTCCCTTTCCATCTCTGGTAATATTCCTTGTTGGCAAGTCTACTTTGCCTAATAATTTTTTTAATTGAGGTAACATTGGTTTATAGCATTATATAAATTTCAGGTGTACATCACTATATTTTGACTTCTGTATAGATTACATTATGTTCACCACCAAAGTTTAGTTGCTTACATTGCCTGATATTAATACAGCCACCCCAGCTTTTGAATCTGTCTTTATATTTAAAGTGGGTTTCTTGTAGACAGTACAGGTGGAGTCTTGCCTTTTTCTCCAGTTGGCGTTTTAATGGGATATTTAGACCATTACCTTGAATGCCACTTTAATATGGTTGGTTTTAAATGTGTCTTCTTGCTAAATTGTTTCTATGTGTCCCATCAGTCCTTTCTCCCCCTCTTCCTCCTTTCCTACCTACTTTTCAGTTGACGTTTTTTATTTATTCCACTTTATCTCCACTATTGCACAAGTGGCTACACAACTTTGGTTTTCTTTGTTTTTTGAGTGGTTGTTCTGAGTTATAATATGCTTTTTTTCCTCACTGACTCTTTGATCAGGGCTTTACTAAAAGTAGCTGTCCTACAATGTGCATTTTTAACTTATCACATTCTACCTTGAGGTAGTATCATACGGCCTCACGTAGCAGAGCTTCACAGACGTACACTTCCTTTCCCTTCCCACCATCTGTGCCGTTTCCATCAGACACTTCACTTCTACACACATCACAAACCGCATAACTCACTGTTACGATGGTGCTTCAAACAGTCAATTATCTTCTAAAGAGAAATGTGAACCTGTCTTCTTTGTTCAACCACACACCCACCGTTCTGCCTCTCTGCATTACTCTCTGTTGACCCAGGTCTTCATCTGGTACCATTTTCCTTCAGCCTGAAGAATATCTTGGAATATTTCTTGTAGTGTGGGTCTGTTGGTGATGAATTCTATCAGATTTGTTTATCTGCAAAAGCTTTTATTTTCCCTTAATTTTTTTTTTTTTTTTTTTTGGGGTGAGGATTGCCTCTGAGCTAACATCTGTGCCCATCTTCCTCCATTTTTATATGTGGGACGCCTGCCACAGCGTGGCTTGAGGAGTGGTGCGTCAGTTCGCCCCGGGATTCAAACCTGGGAACCCCGTGCCCCTGAAGCAGAGCACGTGAACTTAACCACTATGCCACCAGGCCAGCCCCCTGCCTTAACTTTTGAAGGATACTTTTGCTAGGTATAGAATTCTATTTTGACAGCTTTTTTTCTTTCAGCACTTTAAAGATGTTGATCC
The DNA here is from genome assembly GCA_031878705.1 of Tapirus indicus. Taxonomy (NCBI): domain Eukaryota; kingdom Metazoa; phylum Chordata; class Mammalia; order Perissodactyla; family Tapiridae; genus Tapirus; species Tapirus indicus. Next base: position 59,866,314 of record CM062932.1, read on the forward strand.
TTTGTCTTTGGCTCACATAGTTTCTGAAGAGAAGTCCATCATAATTGTTATCTTTGTTCATCTTTATGTAAAGTGTCTTTTATTTTTCCTTTGACTGCTTTTAAGATTTTCTCTTCATTACTGATTTTCAAAAATTCTATTATGATGTTCCCTAGGTTGCATGCACACTCTTGTTTGTTTATCCTGCTGCTTGGGGTAAACTTCTTGGATCTGTGAGTTAAGAGTTTTTATCGGATTTAGAAAAAGTTGTCCATTATTTCTCCAAATACTTTTTCTGTCCCCTCTTTCTCTCCTCTCTTTCTGTTATACTGAGGGATACTTCTTTTAAGGTCACTGAGGCTGTTTTCTAGTTCTCCATTCTTTTCTCTCCATGCATCACTTTGGATGAATTCTATCGCTATGTCTTCAAGTTCCCTCCTCCTTCTACCATCTCTAGTCTGCTGTTAATCCCATCCAATGAGTTTTCCTTATCAAATATTGCATTTTTCATCTCTAGAAGCCTTGTTTGGCTCTTTTTTATATTTTCAGTTCTTCTCATTATGTACATGTTTTTCTTTAAATACTTGAATATAGTCACAATAGTTTTTTAAATGTCTTTACTTGTTCCCTCATTTCTGTCATTTCTGGGCCTCTTTCTACTGACTGACTTTCCTCTTGGTTACGGATCACAGTTTTTTTGCTTTTTCATGTCTTGTGATTTTCAATTGGATGTCAGACATTATAAATATTTTATTGAAATTTTCTTGTCATTTTTTAGAGTGTAGAGCTTTGTTTTGGTAGGCAGTTAGGTTCCTTGTTTGGTCATTTCAAAGACTGTTTTTAAGCTTTTCTAGGACAAGTCTAGATGGGCCTTCACTCCAGAAACAACTACTACTATGGTGTGACTTCTCTGGGTCTCCACTGAATGAAGGTGACCACTGAGGACACATCACCTTGATTGGCTGGAGCTTGGATATCTCCCCACCCTGTGAGAGCTCTGGAAACGGCTCAGCTTACAAGTTGTTCGTCTTCCCTTTGCCTGGATTTGTGGAGTTTTCTTCCATATATCTATGGGGTGGTACACAGTAAAGACTCAACAGAATCCCTATGCAGATTTCTGGAGCTCTCTTCTGCATAGTTCCCTCCTTTCTAGACTCTTCCCTGCACTGCCAGCCCTTTCTGCCTCCCTGAACTCCAATTCCTGCTTCCTCAACTTGGTAGGGCTGCTGAGGTGTTTGGCATCCCCCTCCCTGTGCCTGCATCCCAGAAACTGCCTTCAGGCAGAAGAGGATCCCTGCTTCAGGGATCTGAGAGCTTGCCTCATTTGTTTTCCTTGTCTCAAGGGTCCCAGCCCTGTGCTATCTATTGTCCAATGCCTGAAAACACCTGTTTCATATAATTTGCCCAATTTTCTCATTGTTCATGGAGGCATGTTAAAGTCTAGTCCTTATCACAGCCTGCGCAGAAGCAGAAGTGAGTGCTAGCCCCGCCATGGCCCCAGAACAAATACCACTAAAGAGTAAGCCAATTTGGCTATTTCTTAAAGTACTCACTTTGTTTTAAAATTTATTTTAATATAAGTTTTTTTCTCAGTGGCAGTATTGGTTTCATCATAACAACTTCATAAAAGAGCAAACAAAGATCTATTTGACCACATGCTTCTCAAAAAGTTTAGAGGAAACTCTGTACTTCTTAAAAAGTCTCAGGTTGTAATAATCAGTAAAGGCAGGAAGCTAGAGTTGCTCACCCAATTCAGGACACTGTACTGCCCCCTCCTTTGATGAGAACTGGTTCTTAGATGTCTTCACCTACAATTACAAGAAGGTGCTGTGGGTGGTGAACGCCCATCCTGTAACAATTTCGCTGTTGTAACCTGGCTCTTTCATTCAGTCTCATCCTGAGTAGTAACGGGGAGAGCCAAGAGGATGAAGGTGGAAGCTGAGCAAAAAGAGGGCAGGATCCCTTCTTCCCCCCGGGATCCTGGAGCAGTCATTGTCACAGTGGTAAAAGGCCTACTGCCGTGCTCTCCTGGCCAACTCTCACCACCATCTGCCACGTGAGTGGGACACGTGAGTGAGTGCCACGACAGTGGCCAGTGAGTGGGAGACCCTTCATCTTGTTCCTAGCTGGTGTTCCCAGAACCCAGCCAATGAGCCCTGCCTGGCTTGCATCATTGCATGTTTGTGGTGCAAAGGACAGCCCTTCCCTGGGCTCCCATTGGCCTCTTTCCCTGTGGCTTGCCGGTCTCTGAGCTGGGTTTCACAAGGTTCTCTTCAGTCGGCCCGTCTCACCGTGGGGCAACAGGGACCTCCCCTCTCAGACCCGAGAGGAGTTCTGTGGTTAGCACGCAAGTACGGGGACCACAGATGGGGAGAACAGAATATCATGTCCCAGGTGCATTTACAACAGCACCACAAACTGTCCTCTGAGGTCACCCATCCTGTGCAAGTCTCATCTTTTCTTGGTTATCACAAATCCGCATCACAAGAGGCCGCTCCTTACCACGTGCCACTCAAATGCGGGGCTGGGGCGTCTGAACTGCTCTCCTGTGCTCAACCCCTGGGTTCACAAGAAACACAAAAGCATCTGTGGGGAGGCCAGATGGCAATATTCCTGGTCTCAAGAGTGACAAGAGAGTCCACACGTTGAGGTATATGGGGTAACTATTCAGGTCCACACTGATTCAGCTTCAGCTAAAGAAGCCTGACTTATGGCCTATCAAACATACATTGTACATCTGCTCTTACCATTAAAGTAAAGAATGCACTCTCTTAAGATAAGAATGCATACTTCCCCTCCTATGCCCTACTGGTAACGCCTGGATCAGTCCCTGCCGCGAAATCAGGGTCATGTTGACCTGTGAATTTGCAACTAAATACCTCTTTGAAACTTTGAAAATGTATCCTAGGTGTGTTTAATGTATGCTCTTTGTTCTAAAAAGATATGAGACTACTGAAAACCATGCTTCTCCAGAAGGCTTGCTCCCTTTCTGGAAAAGGCCTTCCTGGATTATAATCCTCACTCTGGTTCAAGTAAAACTCACTTTATTTCTCTTGCCTATAGAATGGTTGTTGGTTATTTTGCGTTGACAAGGGCATGTGAACAAGGTGACTCTAAGCTCCCATGTTCAGCGTATGTTTTTACGTCCTCAGCAGGGCTGGGCTGGCGGAGCGAGGACTGAGTCAGTCCACTTCAGAGGAGGGTCCACACGCTGCTCCCAAGTCCACCACCCTTCCAGGGAGAGCCTGGACAGTCCCCTCAAAAGCACATGGTGCCAGGATGAGACGGTGTCCTGGGGGCCCACTCAGCCCTATGCAGAGCCTGGCGACACCCTGCAGAATGGCTCCTAACCCGGGCAGACCTGGTGTGTTTGCTTGTGTGAGCACACTGTGACTCAGAGTAGACAGGATCTCGGTTTTACCCAACAGTCACTTTACTCCCAGTCTAGGAAGGTGCCTTGCCAGAGGCTGTCCCCCCGAGCCCACTCAGCTGATCCAGGTCAGCGCTGCATTTTCTTCTTTGTTTTCTGTCAACCACATAAAATCATGAACACAGTTCTTAGCTGGAGGCGTGGCTGGATCTGGCTAGCAGGAGTGTGTAGCCTGCAAACTGAGCTGCAATTTGGCCCACGCTTTGTTTTGATTTTTCAATTAGTTGCCAATACTCAAAAATGGCAACATTCAATATTAAAAAAGGAGATTTCCAGTTTCTCTTGAAAAACAGGAGGATCTGGCTTGTCGGACCCACATTGCCACAGAGGGGCAACTGTGGGTGGAGTCACCAACTGCCTCCACTAGACGGAGCCAGCCTGCGAGCTGCCATTACCCCGAGCTGAGCGCCCCCAGCAGTTAGCACGGCCCATACATGCTTTTGCTCAGCCACCTGCTGCCTGGTGCGCCTGGGCACCAGGGACCCTTCTCTGGGTCCCTTCTCTGCCAGGTGGGCTCAGGGTCTGGAGTCAGATGGCTTTGATTCTGATCCTGACGCACTAACTGGGGGCTGTGTGACCTTGGGTGAGCAACCTGGTGTCTCTGGGCCTGGGTCTCTTCATCTGAATGCAGAGCCCGGGCCTCCAGGAGCTGCTGGGAGGAATCCACTGTGGCGGGGCAGTGAGCTCCAGGCTAATGGTGACACGGGGCACCATGTGAGCACTGACACAGAGGCTCCCAACATTCGGGCTGTGAACAGGACGTGGCTGTTTTTGTTTCTTTCTGGATCCCTAGAAAAGAATGGCCTGGCAACTTGTTAGGTGTCAGCTCTGTAGAGAGATCTGCTCAGACATGTTCTCACTACACAAGACTTAAAAATAACGTTGGATTAGCAGCAGTTAACAGGATTATGCACACCTTATCTTAGCATCTTATGCAACCCTTTCTAAAGGAAAAAATTTTTAAATCTGGGAGAAACTAATGTAATTTTCAAAAGAGCAAAAATTTAAAGAAAAACCCAACATTAACAGTGCACCCCTTTAAAAGCTGTGTCCCTTCTTATTCCTCACCCTTTTTTATTCCCTGATCCTCAGTTTGGGGGCACAGGGCGTGAGAGTAAGTCTCCACCAGGGAGAAAAGAGGGCGCACTGTGGTCTTTCTCGCCCCACAGGAGAAACCAAGGGAACTCCCTCCACTCTGGCGCTCAGGGGCCACTGAGCCATTGCTCAGAACAGGCTGGGTGCCGAGAGAGGGTCACCCTGAAATGGGGAAGGTTCCGCCTCCCTTCCTGGAATATTGACCCAAGCAGCTACAGTCCTCAGGAGCTTCTGTCTGACCCTACGGACAACCTGGCTCCTGCCCCACCCACCCCGCCCTGTTTGGGTCAGGCCTGTCCCTCCGGAACTCCAGGCAGTGGAATGTGGGTTGGGACTTGGGACCTCTGGCTATGGGCTACATGGCCTTGGGTGGTTACTCAGTGCCGTGGGCCTCGATTTTCTAACCTGAAAATGAGATCCCAGTGGCGCTGTGGCATTGGTTTACCGCGGGGATTAAATACCTTAGCAGGCAAAGCACTAACAATGCCTGGCACTTAGGAAGCACTCAACAAATACTGGCTTTAGCTGTACTCCCCTCTTTAAAAAAACCATTCAGATTGCATTTATTTGTAAAAACAGGTATCCACTCCTTCCTACCCTCCTCGTGCCAGCCCCCTTCCCAGAGCCTGGCAGCAGTCCCCTTCTAGAGCACACTTTTCCATCCTTCTGTGGTCTTACTGTCAAAAACCACAATAAGCATGTGTTTTCTTACGCTGCTGGCTTCTGAGATCACCTTTAGAAAGGGTGCAAAACCCAACGCAGAAATCACATGTCAAATGGCCAATCTCACCTTTAACTTAAAGCAATAGCAAAATACCATTTTTCACCTATCAGAATGGCCAAAAAAGAAAATGCTTGATAAAAACCCACCAATATCGGAGTGAGGAAAGATGCCTGTACCCACTGCAGCCATGGACACGCACTGGGCTAACTCTTGAGGGCAATTTGGTAATAGCTCTCAGAACTCAAACCATTCACATCTTTGACCCAGCAACTTCACTTCCAGATATCTGTCAGGTGACAGGCTCCCACAAGCACTCCATGTGCACCAGGAGGGCCACTGCAGCACTGGTGTAGAAGTGAACAACGCCCAGCAACCTCAGCGGCCATGAGCATGAGCAGGTTACAAAGAGTACTGAGGCAGGCGGTCAGTAAACTACCAAAAAGATCTGCTAGCTTTGTGTGCACTGAGACAGCAAAACACTGCAGACAGAGATGGAAAAGCAAGCTGCTTACTGGCATACGCCACCGAACAGAAAAGAGGATACACACACATCTCTACATACCTGCCTCTACAGCCATGGAGCGGGGGGCAAGTCTGGAGAGGGGCAGTTGGAGCAGACGGTTGTGGCCTGGGGACAGGGACAGGGACTGGGCCTGGAAGGGCGCAGAGGGGAGGAAGAGGGAGGAGGAGACTAACTTCTCACCTAAACCCTTACACACTGTTTTATTTTGTAGCCACAAGGAGGTGTCACTCCTGACTAGACAAGGTTGGGAGCCCCCTGTGCCCCAGCGGATGTTCCACACCCTGACAGACACCTGGGAGGCTGATTACTCTAACAATCCCCAGAACAGAGACACACCAATCAATTGCACTCCCAGAAGGCCAGGTGGTTCAGCCTCACTCTCCTAGGCCAGGTCAGGCTTTCCCAGGCAGGTGCTGCTCTTCCAGGGGTCACACCCTGTGCTGGCTGCTACTGCCTCAGCTAAGCGCTCTCGTCCCTTCTGATCAACTTGGATGAGTTATGTATATATGACTGACCTTCATTCATCAGGTTGCTTAAGGATATCTTCCCAGTTTGATTATTTTTTGTGTGTGTGAGGAAGACCAGCCCTGAGCTAACATCCGTTGCTAATCCTCCTCTTTTTTTGCTGAGGAAGACTGGCCCTGGGCTAACATCCGTGCCCATCTTCCTCCACTTTATATGGGACGCCACCACAGAATGGCTGACAAGCAGCGCGTCGACGGGCGCCCGGGATCCGAACCGGCGAACCCCGGGCTGCCAAGCACAGACGAAACCGCTGCACCACCGGGTGGCCCCAAAGTTTGATTATTTTTGAGGTTAAAAAAGAATTACCTTAGAAGTTTGTGATTTTTAAAACACATCTGAGGTTAACCTTCTCATTTGTAAATACTCAGTTCCAGTTCTATTTTTATGGCTGATTCTAAGCCATTTAACTCTGCCCAGGAGGCATTTCAGCGTGTGGTCTAGATGGGAAGAGTGAAGAGGGCAGCAAGTGCGTCCACACTGCCATTGTCTTGGCTCCTGGAAAAGCACGACATTCTTATCTCAGAGGCTCTGCTGGGGAGGCCCATTCTGTGTTGGCATCGTGTTATTTAATGATGCGTGCTGGTATTACCTCTTCCCCCTGCATTTTATTGCTCTACTACTTTAAAACCCACTTTTTTAGCTTCAAGAAACTCTGTCCATATTTCAATTAGGATTACAGTAACTGGTTACTTCGATTTGGAGAAAACAGCTATGTTGATAATACTTAATACTCCTATTCAGGAAGGGCCTGTTTTCTCAAATGTTATACTTTTTAAACAATGCTTGGGAGTTTCTCCAATTACACACTTTTCCTGAGAATCTAGATCCCTGGGCGCAGACTCAGGGCCTCCCCAGGCCCCCATTCTTCCCGGTCATCCTCCTGCACACCTTGATTGAGCACCTACTGTGTACCTGCTTGTGCTGGCCAGGAGTCAAGGATCAGGGACGATGCCCCCACCCCACCTCATACTCTCCCAGTAGACAAAACAGAATCAAGATAAAAATAGCGTGCAACATGGGGGTGAGTGCTAAGAGGAACGAAGCCGGGTAGGGGGTGAAATGCTGTAAGAGGGAGCCAGGAAGGGCTTTGGGAGGACACAGGTGCTCAAAAAATGAAGGTAGGGGTGCCCACACAAGCGCAGGGGTCTGCAGGTTCGGGAAGGGGGTGTCCGCAGGTGGGGGAGGGAGTGTACCTAGGTACAGGGTGTGTGCGGGGTGTCCACAGATGGGAGGGGGGTTGTCCACAGGCGTACAGAAGTGTCTGCACGTGCAGTGGTGTCCCGAGGTGCAGGGTGTGGTGTCCACAGGTGCACAGGAGTGTCTGCAGGTGCAGGGGGGGTGTCCACAAGGGCAGGACTGAGTGTCTACAGGTGCAGGGGGATGTCCACAGGGGCAGGAGGGTGTCCACAGGGGCAGGAAGGAGTGTCCGCAGGAGCAGAGGGTGTCCACAGGTGCACGGGAGCGTCTGCAGGTGCAGGGGGGTGTCCACAGGTGCAAGAGGGTGTCCACAGGGACAGGAAGGAGTGTCCGCAGGAGCGGAGGGTGTCCACAGGTGCATGGGAGCATCTGCAGGTGCAGGAGTGGGTGGCCGCAGGTGCAGGCAGGAGGGAGCTGGGCTGCACGTGTCTGGGGAGGTGGGGAGATGGACTGGGAGGCCCAGGACTGCTGCTATAGGCGGGGTAGGGGCAGAGACTGTCTGGATGCTGCAAGAATTCAGGTGAGTGGCGGCAGGGCGTGGAGAGGCCACATCCTGCAAATAGTGGATTCCCAAGGATGGAAGAAGGGGTGGCGTTGACTTAAAGGTCCAGGGTGCGGACCCAGGCTGCTGCCCAGGCCCTGGGTGTCAGGGTGGGGCCCTGCACTGAGATGGGGTTGCAGTAGGGCCTGGACAGGCCTGCAAAGGGTCAGTGTGTGTGCCTGTGGGGGATGAGGGGAGGACGGCAGGGTGGGTAAGGACAGGTAAAGGTGTGGTGAAGGTGGGAGAAGCGAGACAAGGACAGGAAGTGGGGGCGGCAGGGGAGGCGCTGGTCCCACCTCAAAACCAAGAAGAGTGTGTCCTCTCAGCAGGAGAAGCACCACGTTGTACACGTAGTTCATGTCATTAAATGCAGATGCCACAAAGTGCTCAACCACGTGTCAGCACTCTAACCCTGTCCATGCTGGGACGCACCTTGCTCCTCACGATGCACTGAAAGTGTGACAAGGGCGGAGGCCACTCTGATTTCTAGGATGGAGCTTCCAGACGGCTTGTCTGGGGACCTTTCCCCACGTCGTACTTTATCATAAATGCTAACGTGGTGCCTTAACCAGAGTTCTCGTCTTCCTGAGTGTTACCATTTAAGTCACCAACAAAGTTTTAAAAAGTGTTCTTACACAGGGTGGAAATATCATACAGGTGGTTCAGTTACGCATGCTCAAATATTCAGATACAAGGAGAGCACAGGAAACTTGGTGGACTATTAGAACAACTAAACTGCATTAATTCTGACCTTCTCTTTACAACGAAATCTTTCATGGGGTACATCAAAAGCCTGTGTTGAAAAGTATCTTCTCACTTTTGTGTGTGTGTGTGTGTGTGAGGTAGACCAGCCCTGAGCTAACATCCGTTGCTAATCCTCCTCTTTTTGCTGAGGAAGACCGGCCCTGGGCTAACATCCGTGCCCATCTTCCTCTACTTTATATGGGACGCTGCCACAGCATGGCTGACAAGCAGTGTGTCGGCGGGCGCCCGGGATCCGAACCGGTGAACCCTGGGCTGCCAAGCGCAAACTAAACCGCTACGCCACTGGGCCGGCCCCCTCTTCTCACCTTTTTATTGCAAAGTGCTGCTCAGAAACAGCTGCAACACCTCTGGGCCCAGGGTCTCACCACTCTACCCTGCACAGACTCTGCTGAAGGCCCACCCCACAGCCATTCCCCAGCATTCTTGCCGAGAGACCCCAACACTCTTCAGTTCCAGGCAGCATGCTCCCAGGGCCTAAGACAATCTCTCAGTGACTGGTCAAGGGGAGGCCATGTGACCCAGGTGGCCAGTGAGATAGATGGAAGAGGGGGTCTGTTGGGAGCTCTGGGGAGACATTTCCCTTTCCAAGTAAAAGAAAGAGAAGCGTGCAGAGAGAAGCATGCCTTCGGACCTTCTGACATGATGGTCGGAGATGCTGCAACCATCGTGGAACCATTAGGAGGAAAGAGAATCCCAGAGGAGCCAGCCCTAGGCTCATTTACCTCTGGACTTGACGTGCAAGTTGACGGACTCCTGGTTTTTGGTCATTGAGTCCCACTGCTGTGCCATGCACACTGTGTGTCAGGAAAGATATCAACATGCTGACCACCTTGGCTCTCTCCTCTTCATTCCACCGAGCAGGTGTAATTTTCTATGGGTGCCGTGATGAGATAAAGGTTGAGGAGCTGTTTTATGTTACTTTCATTAGGCTGTCCTGTGACTTGTAGCTAAAAGCATTTAAACTGATACACACCACTCCCACTTTCTCTCCCCAGGCCAGTTCCACTTTCAGCCTCTGGGTAACCATGTGCTGCCTCTGTCATCGCTCCTGCCTCAAGTCACGGCTGCTCCACGACAGCACCTGGAGCTGTTACTACAGCCATACTCTTCCCCACCCCAGGATGGTCTCTGCCTTCACCTACAGCCACCAGTGGGCCATTCTGCTCTCCACCAGGACCTGCACTGCTTGGCAACCCCATCCACTCGTCAAATGGCCATTTCGCAACCACTCTCTCTGCAAGCCTCCTGCACCTCTCTCCTCTCTCAGAGCCCATGGCTTTGTGCCATACTCAAAAGGAGGAAATAAAGGGAAGCTGACAGGAACCCATTTTCCCATCAGCAGACCTACTGTTGGGACAATTCTCCATGGGTCACTTGCACTTCTGCTTATCAGACCACTTCTGTTCTAGACTCTCTCGTCGAGGTATTTGTACAGCCTTGGAAGATGGAGAGCATGTATCCCTCTGGGGCAAAGGGCAGATATGCTTAAAGTGCACTAGAAAATATTTGGGATCCCCCTGCTTGGGGTTCCTCAGCTGAGACACATTCCCAGGACACACGCCCCACTCTGCCTTGGCCTGGAGGACGCGAGGACAAGGCACCCACAGCTGCCTGCTGTGCTGTGAGTGATAAAGCCCTTTGTGTCTGACCCAGGAATCTCACATCTTCCGCCAGCATGCATGAAACTGTGGCAGGCTCACGTGTCAGTGTGCAAGTCAGGTAAGCTCCCAGTTCTGGCTGCCCATCCACCTCCCTGCCTCTGTCCTGTCACCAAGAGGCAGTCCTGGCCTATCAAACCCCAGCCCGTCACCTCCCCCAGCACTTCTCTCCTGAGCTTGCCCTCCTCCCCCCAGGAATCATCACATCTCATCCATCCTTCCCATCTGTACGTAACTCCACACCTTCCTCCTATATTGCCTTTTTAAACTGCCGCTTTTCAAAGCAAGATTTCTTGAATGAGTTGTCCATCTCATTCTTCCCTTACGCCACTTCAGCCAGGAGGCTGGAATGACAATTCCACCACTCCACTGAGACCACCCATAGACCGCCTTGCAAAGACCACCTTGAAGGTCACCTTGCAAAAAGCAGGGGCAGTTTTCTGTCTGCCCTTACTTGACCTCCCTGCAGCATTCCACCCAGCTGACCAGTCTCTCCCTCTTAAAACTCTTCATTATAAAAGATGACCAGATGACAGCTAGCACACAGAACACACATGTACAGCTTAAGGAATAATAGTGTAAAGAAGAATAAAAATAAAAAATAATTTTAAAGAATAAAGCAAACACCTGTGTACTCAGCTTAAGAGACAGAATGTTAGGACCGCCTGTTTTTTGTAAATAAAGTTTAACTGGCACACAGCCACACCCATCATTTACATGTCGTCTGTGGCTCCTTTTGAGCTATAACAACAGAGACAAGTAGTTGCAAAAGAGAGAGAACATATGACCACAAGGACAAAAATATTCACATTCAGCCCTATACAGAAAAGTTTGCTGACTCCTACTTCGGAATTTTTTTTTTCAGGGAGGGACAGGTGGTGGCAAAGTTACTCAGTTTTTGTTGTCTGAAAACTCTTTGTTTTGCCCTCACTCGGGAAAGACACTGTCACCAGGGGTGGGATTTTAGGTTGACAGCTGTTTCCTCTCAGCACACAAGGATGTCTTTTCACTGTCTCTGACTCCCATTGCTGATGAGAAGCATCATCAAGAAGCAGCGATCCCTCAAGCCTCACTTCTCTGAAGGTAACCCATCTACTCTTTCTGACAGCTTTCCAAGGAATCTCATTACCTCTGGGGTGCCTGGGTTTTGTTAGAACAAATCCAGGGGTGTATTTCTTTTTAATTATTCAGATTGGGATTCGTTAGGCTTCCTGGGATTGAAAATTAGTATCTTGCAATACTTCAGCCCCAACCCCTTCCAGTGTTGCCTCTGTCCCACATTCTCTCTCCTCCTGAAGCTCTGACCAGCATGGGTCAGACCTTGCTCTATCCTCTAGGATCTTGACCTGTTTTTCTTCCTTTCTTTTTTTTAAATCTCTGTCTCTCTGGGTAATTTCTTCACATATAACATCTATCTCATGAATTCTGCAGTACATAATCTGTTGTTAAACCCATCCATTGAGTTTCTAATTTCAATAATTACATTTTTCATTTCTTCAAGTTCTATTTGGTTCTTCCTTAAGTCGGCTTGGTCTTTCTTTATCATTCCTTGTTCCTTTATCATTCCTGAATGTATTTTCTTGCTGGTATTTTATTTCTTTAAACATATGAAACACTTATTTATACACTGTATCTTTCAGGTCTGGCCTCATTCCTGATGTCTTGCTCCTTTTGTGTGGGATCTTATTTTCAGTTGGAATCTGATTTGTGGAAATTTTTTATGGCCTGGAAGAAGGGTGGATCTCCTCTGAAATGACCAGCATTTGCTATTGCCTAATTCTTGGGGGCTCCACCAGTTCAGAATCACTCTAAATTAAAATTCTCAGACCACCCAGGGGTTTTAATTGGGACTAAACCATATGAGGGCTGCCTCGTGGTGGCAAATGATCATTAACAATCCTCCCACCACCACTCAGTGAAAGGGTTGTGTCCTCAGTCTCCCTCACAGCCCCTGGCCCTGGGAGGGGAGGGGGACGGAGGATTTGGGAGCATGCGGGGGGGGGGGTACTTTCTGGTTCACTTTTACACTGAGGGTGTAGCTCTTTCAAGTTCCAGCTTTATGGGGGGAGGGTGTCACCCCTCACAATCCCACCCTGGGTAGGCCCTGGGTTTTGCTACCTGTTTTCTAAAATCCTTGAGGCTGTGACACCAAATGTCAAGCTCACCCGGCTCGACAAAGTCCTTGGGGTCACAGCCCACTTCAGCGCTCAGCCCGCTGTCAAGGCTCCTCCTTCATGTCATCTTCTGGCTTGAGAACTCTTTACTTGCATGCCATTCATTGATGTCTTACAAGGATGTTTTAAGTATTTTATTCAGCCGCTTTAGCTGTTTTCAGTGGAAGTGTCAATCCAGGTACTTGGCCTGATATATTACGAGAAATGGAAGACTAGAGTCTTATATTTAACTAAAGTGTATTGAAATGTGAGGCAAAATTTAAAATACTCTCTCACATATAAGGCCTCAAAAAATTTCCCATATAAAAATTCTCTTTTGAAATTATCTTGGAAGAAAAAAATATATCCAAGAGGCTACTATGAGAGATTTAGAAAATAAGTAAGAATAAATTTAAAAGAACTTAGTAAAATTTACTTTTGTTTAAAAGACAACTCCCTCCACACACACAACAGCTAATGCTCTAATTGATACCAATGGAAAATACAGAAAAATGCAGATGTTGATAAGTTTAAGAAATTGATGGGTGAAATGAAAACAGGTAGGGTCTTAATAATTTAGGGGTAACCACCAGAAGAATGAAAATAGAGAGTATAATGTAAAAACAGGGAGAAGGAAACGGAAAATGTGACCTATCCAATAAAAGACAGGAGAAAATAAAAATTTTTAGAAAGCACGCTAAATAGAAGATACAAAATAAGATGCCAGAGGAAAGCACTAATGTAAGAGCACTTACAGTAAATGAAATGTATGAAATCATCGAACAAAAACAGAGACTTTTCGACTGGGGTAAATAAAAAGCAAGAGAGAGTACTTTATTTTCTACAGAAGACACCCTGTAAACAAAAGGATGCAGAAAGGCTGAAAATAAAAGGAAGCAGATAAGCAGTTAAATATGAACCAAATGGGACTGAGGGAGCGATCTTTATGTCTTGGTGAAAAACCACCCCAGGGACTGGAAGGGAAGTTGCATAGCACAAGACAGAGAGGAGACAGAAACCTAAGGACACAGGCACCTGGAAACCCAAAGCAGCCACAACAGAACAGGAAGTCAGAACTGCAGTGGAGAAAAAAATCTCCCTCAGAAGAACTGACATCACAGTGATTTTATTCTCTGAAAAATGTAAAAATATTAAAAATCACTAACTAAAAGACAACTGAAAAAGAAAATATCTCACAAATCTGGAAACTTAAAAAAAATTCCACTGAAGTTAAAGAAAAAATAAAAACATGCGTTGAATCATGAAGCAGTACAAGAGAATGACAAAGGAAAAACTGTATGTCAGGATTTGTGCGACGTGGCTAAAGCAAAGCAGAGCGGAGGAAGGTGCGTTTCTGAGAAATGGACGCAGTGACCAGAAAACAAGACGGATTTCAGACCTGAGAAGGCATCATAAAGTTAGCATTTCTCCCCTGTTCTCCCTGTAAATCAATGCCGCCCCCCCCTCCACAACAAAGAGAAAATTTTCGTTAAAACTGAACTGGTGGTTCTGCCAGAGGCAGTGGAAATTTCATGTGCAGAGGGTGTCAGGATAGACGCAGTGGAAATCGCAGGAAAAGCGTTCAAAGGCGAGGGGCACACCCTGAGGTGCAACACCCAATTCCTGGTCTGCAACAGCAGAAATAGGCTGGAGGCCAAGGCTCCTCTGACCCGGTTTGGTTCCTAGGAGCGGGACGTGATAAGTAAAGGCTCAGCTTACTTAAAACCACCACGAAAACTCTCCTAGACTGGAAAACGGCCCTGTTCTCATTTCCCTTACAAACATCTTACAAATACCTGGGCAAGGAAAGATCGACTTTGCACAGATGCAACAGAACAAAGAGACAAAAGTGCTCTAAAAGAAAAGAAGGGAAACAAACCTAATGACAATGAGCACTCACCAAAAAACGCTCTGGTAGAGTGGAAGAAAAGGGGACAAAACATGAATTACATTCTTGAATTAAAAATGGCTGAAGCAACAGCCTCTTGGAATCCGGTGCACAGAGCAGACACAAGAGCCCAGGAGGAGGGGTCAGGAGAACACCCAGAGGTGGTCTGAACTGGCCGATCTGGGAAGAGAGAGACAAGGAAACAAAGACCTGACAGAGGGGAAGGCAAGTTGGAGCTCAGAACACACACATCATTACAGTCTCACCTCTTCCTAAGTCAGAATACAGGGGAGCGAACCCTAAGAAAACTAACAATAGAGTTTGGGAGTAGGGGGAGGGGAACTAGAAAAGCTGAGTCTAAAGAGTGTATGGAAAAAATAAATACATAAGAATAACCAGGAAAATTCCTAGAACGAAGTATAAAGAGATCCCAGGTCAGCCAGACGTCACAAGGACCATGAAGCAATAATAACTCAAGCGATATGGTACTGCACATGAACAGACCAAGAGATCAATGGGATCAAAGAAACAATCCAGATACAGCTGCAAATACACATGGAAATTTCAGATTATAGTGAAAGTGGGACTTCAAAGTGGGGAAATACAGGTTATTCAGTAGCGGGTGCTGGGACGTCAGAATAGCCATCTGGGCTAAAAAAAGAAAAAAGTTTGCTTCCTATTTCATAACATATACTGTAATAAATTCCAGATGGATCATAGATTTAAATATAATGTATTAGAAGAAATCATGGAAGAATAATCTCTAATCTTGGAGTGGAAAGGGCCTAAGTATGGCACAAAACCCATAAAAGATTATAAACAAAGACATTAATTTCACTGCTAAAAATAAAAAATATGTGCATGACCAAAACCACCATAAGCAAAGTCAAAAAACAAATGAAAAACTGTGGGAAGATATTTGCAATTCATGTCTCAGAAAAGGCCTAATATCCATCATATACAATGAGCTCCTACAAATCAATAGGAAAAAGATAACAAGCCCAACATACGAATGGGCAGAGAATTGAAGAAAAGGAAAAGGAAATGACTCTTAAACATATGAAAAGATGCACGACCTCCTAACAGGAAAAATACTAGTTAAACTGACATCTATCACATTGGCACAGATTAAAGTTTGATAAGACTGTACTGGAGAGGGTTTGGAGGAGGAAGCACTCTCAGATACTGCTGGTTTGAGGATGAACTGGCGCAGTCTGGACGGGGCTCAACTTGACAATATTTCCCCCCTCTGGGAACTTACATGTATACCTTTATACATGCACTATGGCATGTGTCCACAGTTCTTTGGTATGACATTATTTGTAATGGCAAAAGATTGGAAACAACCTAAAATGTCCATCGATGGGAAAATAGTTAAATACAGTTTGGCACACCCACATAATGGAATGCAGTTACATAACACACAGTTGTGAGGTGACAAAGAGGACGCTCTCTATGTGCTGATCTGGAAGGGAGTCCAGGTTTGCTCCTCTCCCACCATCTTCAAACAGCCTCCCCTCCCTCTGCCCTTCTTGCTACCTCTCAGTCACATGCAGTTCCCCCAAAGGTAGGCCCTTCAAATGGATTTTCCTGAAAACTTCACGATGACCCTTACGGTGAGCCCGAGTTTCCCAGGCAGGACAAGGACGTGATCGTCCTCAGCTGCTCTGGCCTTGTGAGGCTGAGCAAAACAGAGAATACCCGTCTCTCCCAGAGTGACTGACTGTCCAAACCGTACCAACTCCTGTGGAGAGGTGATGCCCTCGTCACACCGGGCTCCACTCTCAGTAGACATGTTAATGGGCATCAGCCTGTCGCCCTGCTGAAGACACAGCTCTGTCCTTCGGGACTCGGCACTGCATCATGTGCGAGATGCTCAGGCACCAAATCAGAGGAGACGACGGGATTAAGAGATTACTAACCAAAGTGCAGGGGCTTGAACAGGTAGAAAGAATGCAGTACGTCACTCCGCATGTTAGCCTGAGAGTGATCACCACGGACGTCCTCATAGGACAGCAGCCTAGGGGAAGCACGTTCTTGCCTACCTGGAGTTGAGTCACCCTGGGAGGTGAGGCCAGAAGGGCTGGATCCCAGGCTGAGTAACTTCCATGTGTCCTGGAGGGAACTGCTGGCAAGTGATGAGGATCTTTGGCTGTGGTGGCCATTTTCCTCATGGAATTCTTGAGCCGGGCGTGACTTTGGGGACCGGTTTTCTTTCTGACAAACTGATTTGCAAGTCACAGTGGAGCTTTTGTGTTGCCTCTATAAAAGTTAGAAAAGACAGGATTATCCTTGAAAGCCACCCTCTCTCCAACCCAAGGAAACAACAGGGCTCCCTCTTCCCTTTACGGTAAGTGACAAGACAGTGGGCATGGCCCGAAGACAGGCCTTTGTGGTGGGACTTCAAGGACCATCAGAGAGAGGCCACTGGAGACAGGCCCAAGCTCTGGCCACATACTGCTCCAGTTCCCGCACTAAGACGTGGCATAAAGACTCCAGCATGGACAGGTCCTGCTGTACCTGCCCCGGCCCCGCCACCGCTCCCGCCTTAGAGCTGCGTGGAGTCTCATTTCTTCGGACTGTCTGTGCCGAACGGGGTTGGATCTTTCCTGAGCATTCGGAGAAACATTCTTTCTTGGCATTCCGAGAGTCCTGTCATGGAAATTTAAATAAAAGAAATTCAGTATTAATGGATAATTGATCGGGTACGTTACTGAGTTTTCCTTCAAGATTAGGAAGAAACGCTTTTCCCAAATTGCTGGTATTAGGACTTACCTGACTTGGTGACAAGCCAAAAGGGAGGGACATGCTCTGCCCACTAGCCAGGACGAACGTAACAGGACTCGTGATGTCAGTCTAAGAACCACTCCCATCCTTCCGGGAGGCCAAGCACCTGAGTATCACACACCCCCTCTCTGCAGCATCGGGGGAGGAGCCCTGGGCCTGCACCGGGCACAGGAGCGGCCCCAGCCTCTTGATTTGGTGGCGCATCTTCAGCGCATAACTGAGTCCACTCGGACCCCCTGCAGCCAGAAAACTCATTACATCCTCGCTCTATGGGGAAGCCTGCCGAGAAGCGGTCAGATAGGACCATTAATGAGAGTCACCTAATGGGCATTAGGACACGTGGAAGAAAACAGAATTACAAGCCCCGGACTTGGGCAGAGCCGTGAGCAGCGGGCCACACCCAGGGAGGGCCTAGGGACCAGCCAGACCCACCTGTCCTCTTCCCGGTGTGCCAGAGGACATGCTCAAACCTGCTGTTGCACAACTTTTCTCTGCTCAAGTTCAATTAATTTTTGAATTTTCAACCAAGTGATGCATGCGTATCTTTCAGTCTTAAGTTTCAACCCGCGGGTAGCAGTGATGATGAGCAGCTTTTCCTGTTTGTTGACTGACTCAATGAGTTTCTTCCTCTGTGGTTTCTGATGGCATCCTTTGTTTATTTTTCTATGGGTTACCTTTTTTTCTCTTATTGATCTATAGGAGTTCTTTTCTGTATGTTCCTATTTCTTCGTATACAGGTACCATTTACTATTTGAGATAAAGAGGAACCAAAAAGGGGACCCCATGAGTCTCATGTCTTGAGTATTAAGAAAAGTTATTTCACGGATATAATCAATACATGCTGGTTTCATAGTTTGCAAGAGATTAATGAAGCTTAATAAAATATTTAATATACTAGAAAGAAGTAGAGGTCTAGATAACTACTGTTTTACCATATTGTTTGCATGTTTTACCATGATGGGTAACAGGCACATTTACTTGATGATTTGGGAGAGATTTCTTCTAACATATATTTAGAGTTGAAACAATTAATAGATGGTTTGAAAGTTATGAACAGTTAGTTCAACGTTTTAACAGCATTTCCCACAAGTGGGGAGGGGGAATAACTCTGAGTGCGCATGCGTGTACACACACACACATGCACACATGGCAGGAGTGGGAGGGGAAGGTGGGGCAGGGCACTGCTGCCCAGTAAGCCTCTCGAGTTCTGGCAGGCCAACCCAGTGCCCAGGGTGCCTTGGCCTCAACGTTCTTGCATTTCTTCTTTCTGGGGTATCTCCTTCTCCCCAAATACCTCCTCCACAGGCTCCTTTCAGGGGAGGGGGGTCTGTTGGTAGAAAACACTGTGTCCCTGGGCCCCTTTCTTCAACCAGCCCTTCTCAGTTTCTCTCTCTCCTGGTCTGGCAGACCGACCTCCACGGGCCTCTCTCTCCCCCAGACCTGTTCCTGAGTGACCTCGTGCTGTCCCAGGCTCAGATCCCCACCCATTGCTGAGGACTTGTGTTTGTGTCCCATCGGACTTTTCTCTCAAACTCCACATCTAGATGTGCAACCTCAGACTGGATGTCCGCACAGCAATGGAGAACGGGCATCTCAAATCTAACCCCAGACCCACTCTTCCCATGGTCTCCTCCCCCATCCTGCTGCCCAGGCCTCAAAGCTTGATTCCTTTCTTTCTCTCTCATTCCAAATCCACATGATAAGGAATCCTGGCTTCAAGTGTCTCCAGATCCAATGCTTCTCCTCACTGGCCGCCCTACCCCTATCCTGATCCTCATCCTAGCCCCACTCTTCCTCCCCGGCCCCAGCTCCCATCTCGCCCACATGCACCTCTCACCCACTTGTCGCTGCTCAGCCGGAAACCCTAACACTCCCACCTCACCAACAGCGAAGTTGGAAGTCATGCCACCTGATGGCAGGACAGGCCGTCCCTCTCCACCTGGCTCTCTCTTATTTTAACTGATTTAAAATAAACTGAAAAGACACATAACACACTGAGAGACTGTATCAAGACTTTATAAAACTCCCATGTCCTTTAAAGAAGCTGAATCTCAGTGGTTTACAAACTACACACAGACACACCTACACGGCTCCAAGGCACACATTTGGCACATTTCATCAAATACTCAGGAGTGGAAGTTTCTAGTCATACTGAAACTCTCGTGATGAACAGAAAGGTGAGAATGTTCTCCAGCACACGATCCAAGTTCAGGGTGGACCAGATGCCAAACCCCAGCCAAGACCTGAACAAGCGCACCCTCTGGGTTGGAGGACAATTAACGTCCAACCAGCCAGGAAAGGTACCCCACGGGTGGTGGTCGTCTGGGTAGAGTCAGAAGCAGGACTAGACAGAATTCAACACTATTGTGGGTAAAAACTCAGTAAAGTAGGAGGAGAAAGGACTTCTTTCAATTGATCAAGGGTCTATGTTGGTTCAGAACCATATGAAACTGCTGATATTTGACTTCTAAAACTGGCAATTTTGTATGGTTCAACATAATACCAAAACCTACAGCCAACATTCTACTTGAAGATAAAACACAAAAAGCATTCTTTCTAAACCAGGCCAAAAGTGTGGATGCCAGCCACCCAATTCTTCTCCGTGACGCATGGAGTCCTGGCCAGGACAGCAGGATGAGAAGAAATGAAAGGTATAAGAATTGAAAGGAAGGAGCCCAATCCTCACCGCAGATGCTATCTTTGACAACATATAGAACCAAAACTACTGACACACGAATAAAATCTTCTCTGAGAAGTCGATTACATTCCTAACAATCTGCAATGGTTAGAAAACATAAGTTTAAAGAGATATTTAAGATAAACAAATTGTTACAGCCATCAAATAGAATACTATTTAGCAATAAAAAGAAAAGAGCTATCAAGCCATGAAGAGACATGGAGGAATCTTAAATGCATATTACTTAGTTGAAGAAGCAAATCTGAGAATGCTACATACTGTGGGATTCCAACTCTATGACATTCTGGAAAAGGCAAAACTATGTAGACAGAAAAAGGTCAGTGGTTGCCAAGGGTTAAGGGGATGGGATGAATGGGCAGAGCACAGAAGATCTGAGGGCAGTGAAAGTTCTCTGCATGATGCTACAATGATGACACCTGTCATCATACATTAGTCTAAAGCCACAGAAGGGACACCACCAAGATGAACCCTAATGTACACTATGGACTTGGGATGATAATGACCTGTCAATGTGGGTTCATCAGTTGTAGCAAACGCACCACTCTGGTGGGATACTAATAATGGGGGAGGCTGTGCATGTGTGGGGGCAGGGGGTATGTGGGAAATTTCTGTACTTTCTGCTCAATTTTTCTGTGAACCTAAAACTGCTCTGAAAAATAAAGTCTACTTGTTATAAAAATTTTAAAAACAGCAACAAAAACAGGTGACTATATTTTGTTGAGCTTCAAAACACCTACATGTGACAAAATATAAAGGCTCTCTGTGCACTGTCTGTGGAGGTGTAAACTGGTACAATGACGTCAGACTGTCACGTGCAACACCTGAGAAAGATAAAATGTACACACCCTAGAACCAGCGATTCTGAACCATAGATACACAACCTAGAATTGCTTTTGCTCACGAGGACATTCATAACAATGTTCAGAGCAAAAAAACTGGGGACCAACCTAAATGCCCATTGACAGAAGAATGGATAGATAAATGTTGGTATATTCATGCAGCAGAAAGAAAATCCACGAACCAGCATCTAGCCCTGGGGTTGGCAAACCACAACTATAGGCCAAACCCCGCCCATCACATTGTTTTGTACAGCCCATGAGCTAGAAATAGTTTTTACATTCTTAAATAGTTGAAAAAAAATCAAAAGAATATTTCATGACATGAAAATTACATGAAATTAAAATTTCAAGATCCATAAAGTTTTACTGGAGCACATTCATGCCCATCTGTTTACATATCGCCCGTGGCCGCGGTCAGGCTGGATGCAGAGTTGAGAAACTTCTCAACCTCAAACAGAGGCTGTATGGCCCTTAAAGGTGAGAATATTTCCTGTCTGGCCCTGACAGAGAAAGTTTACCAATCCCTGAACCAGAGCTACATGTATCAACATGGACAGATCTCAGAAGCGTAAGGCTGAATGAAAGCACGTGTGCAGAAATATATATACACAGCTGGATATGATTAATATAGATTTCCAAATATCTGCTGAGACAGAGTGAAGCACCAGACTCAGGCAAGTCTGAAGACGGCTGTGGACTTTTGGGGTGGAACTCAAAGGGGTTTTGGCTTTATAACATTTTGTTTATTAAGTTGGATGGTGTACACACAGGTGTTCAGTATATTAGTCTTTCTTTGCATCTTCTCAGAAGTCTAAAAATACTTCATAAAAATAAATACATAAATAACAATATCCACCCAGTAAAGATTAAATAGGAAAGAACAGCCAAGAAAATTTTGTGAAGGAGCAGAAACAAGGGCAAGCTTGTTACAGAGATTTGCAATATATTAAACATATCACAAAGCTACAGTATTTAAGGCAGGACAGCACAGGCTCAGGAACAGACAAGTCACCGAACTGTGTAGAAAATAAATGCAGAACCTGAATCCAACAGTGTTGCAGTGTCAGCCCCACAGTCTATGAAGCACTGGCCTGACTTTTCAAAAATGTCAATGTTGCAAAAGACAAAGAAGGGCTGAGGACCCATTCCAGGTTTAGGGAGACGTGCACATGCACACTCACACATGTACGCACACAAGCGCTGGACGCAGTGCGGGTCCTGGACTGGCCGCAGAGGACGATGGCTACAAAGATGTGATTGGTAAAATCTGAATGTAGAATGTATATTAAATTCTAGGACTGTATTAACATTATGTTTTATGATTTTGATCATTTCTGTGGCTACATGTCAGAGGTGCCCTTGTTTTCAGATACAAAGGGGCTTGATGTCTGCACCTTATTCTCAACTAGTCCAAGAAAAAACCTAGATATCTGACTGGCTGGCTATCTATCTACCTACCTACCTATCATCTATCTATCAATATATCTATTTATCTATCTTAAAAATAGAACAGCCAGTTATATTACCAGCAAAATGAGTTCCTTATTCGGGAATGGCAGAGGAATTGCAATTCAGGACATGCAAGCTATGGTGAAATGCAGGCAAGTCTGCAGAGACAAAGAGAAGGTCAGGTTTTAGGAGGCAACTGGGGAGGGTTGTTTCAATGAAAAGTCCAGTGGAGAAGAGCAAGAGTCGAGGTTGTGGCGGTTTCGCACTGGCTACAAGCAGTGATTGGTGCGCTGTTGCTGGGGCAGGGAGGGGTCTTCCTTCTTTTGCTTACAAGCAGGAGATGAAATTCCCAGATGATTATGTCCTCCCTTGTCAAAATAATTCTAATCTTCCTTCTTCCTGCTGGTTATGTGGCTTACGCGGCGGCACCGAGTGGTACCTGTGTGACAGCTCCCCTTCAGGGCTTCCTGACTCCATTTTGAATGAGGTTTCCTTTATTTATTTTCACTTAGCTCTGTCTGTCTGTCTGTCTGTCTGTCTATCTATCCATCATCTTTCCATCTAAAATGTGCAGGAGGCAGAGGGAGGGAAAAGAAAGAATGATAAAGCAAATGCAGTAATAAGTTAACAACTGGTGAATGTAAGTGAAGGGTAAATGTGCTGTTCCTTCAACTTTGTGCAAATTTGAAATTATTTCAAAATAAAAAATTAATTAAAAAAACAAACATAAGCAAGAGTATAGATTTTTAGCACATGATAAAAGTGTCAATTAAAAATCAGTGAGAAAAAAGGAGGATAATGACTTATAGGGTACTATGACAATTAGTAAAATAGAACGACTGGAAGAAACGGGTGAATATTTTTCTAAACTCAGAATAGAGAAAAACCCTTCAAGCCAAAAAACAGTGAAGTAAACCATTAAAGTAAACTGACAGTTTATAGATTAAAAAAAGTTATCTGTGGATTAAAACAAAATTAAAAATTAGAAGGCAAATGACAAGTTTGAGAGAGATTTATAACAGACAAGCAGAGATTTCCTTAATATAAAAAGAACTCTTACAAACTAACAAGAAAAGTACAAATACACCAGTAGAAAAAATAGCAAGGAATATGCATAAATAACCCATAAAAGAAGAAATATGAATGCCCAATCAGTAGATTAAAAACTTTAATACCACAAAGGATATAAAAAATTTTTAAAAGATGCAACTTTTTTACTTTACCAATCTTTATATTGGTAAAGATTTTAAAAATAATGCCCACAGTTGGTAAAGCTATAGTAAAACCTACGTAGGATATAATTTGTGGTTTTAAAAAACAGTAGGAAACACACTGAAATGTTACTGGTAACTATGTTTGGGTGCTGAAAATTGGAGACTTTTAAGTTGTATTTACCATATTTTGAAGTTTCTGTAATGAAAACTCAATAATTAAGCAATTAGTAAAAAGTTACTAAAAATAGGGGCCGGCCCGGTGGCGCAGCGGTTTAGTCCGCGCTTGGCAGCCCGGGGTTCGCTGGTTCGGATCCCGCACTGCCTGTCAGCCATGCCGTGGCGGCGTCCCATATAAAGTGGAGGAAGATGGGCACGGATGTTAGCCCAGGGCCAGTCTTCCTCAGCAAAAAAAGAGGAGGATTAGCAACAGATGTTAGCTCAGGGCTGGTCTTCCTCACCAAAAAAAAAAAAAGTTACTAAAAATACATTTCTGAGACGAAGGAGTGTTAGTTACCTGGGCTGGGGAGTGGAGCTGCAACTGTCCCAAAGGTGCCTCAGGTGCCTCACCTGGGTTCTGGGCCCCAGGGCTGGAAAGGGAGTGACCAGATGGTTTCCCTAGAAACAAGAGGGTAGGTTTGTTGTCTGTGTGCACATCACATCACTTCTGGGTTTCCCTCACGCTGAATACAAACACTCAAGGAGAACAGCACCTCCTCTTCTAAACCAAAGTCACTTCTCTTTCACAGAGAACTTGGGGGGTGGACACTTGTGAACTGTGTGACACACACCAGCATTTCAGCAGGCCAGCAGAGCTCACGAACACACACACACACAACTTTCTACAGCTATACACATCCCTTTCACGGCTTCTCAAAGTGGCAGAAACGAACACCTTCATTAACAGACCCAAAGATATACCCTCTCTGGAGCACAGAAAAAGAAGAACCGAAAGTTTAAGTATATAAACTCAAAGATTATGCTTGTAATCAATGCTTCAGCATTCTGTCTTACTTAGAAATGATCTCGGCATCCAATGAATATCCATTAACTCAACATGTGTTAGGTTATCTAAAAACCTTGAAAATTTGTCTTGACGCTGACATACTACAAGACATAATTGTTGAAATAACATTTCTCAGAGTAATGAATCAAGTTAGCTAAACACAAGCTTACTGACGACTCCAACGAGTTTTGTGAGTTATAACTATTGATATTTACAGTCCTGGAAACCGAAACAGAGAAATTTTTTTAAAGCTTATTTATCCATTCATCTGAAGACAGTGCATGTTACTGACATCTGAGTAGTCATGAAATTAGTTCTGCCACCAGGGACCTCCTGAGATGGGTCCTAAAGTAATGTATCAGTTCCTTCCAGGCAATAAAAGGACATATGAAGGACAAAATTTGGAAATGAAATGATTTTCCTTAGTTTATGATACCTGAGTTTAAAAGCTATGTTTAAACCTGAGTTTACAATCAGAAGATACACAAATGGCCAACAAGCCCATGAAAAGATGCTCAACATCATTAGTCATCAGGGAAATGAAAAATCAAAATCACAACGAGATACTACTTTGTACCCACTAGGATGGCTAAAATAAAAAAGACAGAAAATAAGAGTGTGTGAGGCTGTGGCGAACTCAGAACCCTCATCCATGGCTGATGGGAAAGTAAAATGGTGCAGCTGCTGTGGAAAAGAGTTTGGTGGCTCCTCAGTAAGTTAAACATAGAATTACTGTATCATCCAGCAATTCTATTTCTAGGTATATATCCAAAAGAACTGAAAACAGGTTCAAACAAAAACTTGTATGTGAATGTTCATAGCAGCATTATTCACAATAGCCAAAAGACAGAAAATGTCCATAACTGATGAATGAGTGTGATCTATCCATACAATGGAACACTATTCAGCCATGAAAAGGAATGAAGCACTGACACACGCCACTACGTGAACGAACCTCCAAAATGTGCTCAGTGAAAGAAGCCAGATACAAAAAGTGACAAGTGCATGATTCCAGTTGTGTCTGTCTTGAAATGAAATGTCCAGAAGAGGCAAACCCATAGAGACAGAAAACAGGTTGGTGGTTGTTAGGGGAAGGGGGACAGGGAATGACTGCGGAGTATAGGATTTCCTTTGCAGTGACGGAAAAGTTCTGGAACAGATGGTGGTGATGGTTGCATAACACTGTGAACGCAGTTAATGACACCGAACTGTACACTCTATAATGGTTTAAATGGTAAAGTTTATGTTATATGTATTTTACCAAAGTTAAAAAAAAAGCTATGAAATGTGTTAAATCTTAGCAAAGTTTGCTCAGTTTTGATGGGCTTTTTCCTTAGCTTACTATCGATTGCCTTCACCTAAAATACGAAGATTTATTCCTTACCTTCTGTGTAATCTGCCCAGATAGCAAAGGTTCTATGTCTTCTCAGAATAGTTTTCTTTGCTTTATGTTGACTTTATTACGTTTGATTATTTACGAAAACAAAGCTTCCACACTTATGAGAGCACTAAGGTTCTTTACAATTACATCACCTTCTGTGAGTTTTCTTTAAATGTTTTGACTTTCACATGAGTAGACAAATATTGTTTCTCAGGCATCCATGATCCTATCTCAGTGTTCAAATCTCCTGACAGCTTTTGATTTTTTTTCCTTCTCAAAACTGAATCCTTAATGTAAAATAAGATAAAGCTTTCAGAACATCCTTTGCAACTATCTTTGAGATTCTCCAGTGGGCCCCTGGAAAATCACACAGATTTGTTCTTATAAAAAGAGGGGTGTTCGAAATAATCAGGTTTATTTGGTGTGTTACTACTGATGAGTTTCACGAGAAGAACTGCTGACTCAGAAGAGATGCTCACCTCACCCTGGCTACATCGGTCAGTAAAACGTTAGCATAAAGTATCTGAGAGATTTCCTAGCGATCTGTTAGGGCCCCAGCTGCCCACGATGTTTCTCTTCATCAATGTCCTGAAGGGCTTGCCTGAAGTTACTGGATAACAATGGTATAGAGCTAAAGTTACAAACGCAGTCCCTGTTTTAAGTGTTAACTTGGGCACCACTTTCCTTCTTTTCTTTTGTGGGGAATCAGAGTTGGCCACCCCAAAATGTGTCTCTTTGGCTTGATTATTTTTAAGAACAAAAGACTCTGAAAGAAACTCTGACCTTCCCCTAAACTGCCTAAAAGAATTTAACATAGAAGGCCTGTTCCAGGAAGGAGCTAATACCATAAGCTAGCTACAGTATAATGTAAAATAGGTGTGACAAAAAGGCACCAACAAGCCCATTTTTGGCCCATTAAAACTTGTTTCACAAACATTTGTACTTCCATCTCCATGTGAACCGCCTTCCTCCCCTCTGAAAACCCAAACCACTACCCACAACATCCTCCTTTGTCTTCAGCTGAAGATGATATTTAAGCTGGCAGCTCAGCCACTTTGGCGAGTTACTGTTTTCCTGAGTCTCTCCCATGGATACATGTTATAAAGCTTTGTTTGATTTTCTCCTGTTACTCTGTCTCATGTCAATTTAATTCATAGCCCAGCCAGAAGGACCTAGAGTGGGTAGATGAATTCACTTCCTCCCCTACACTTTGAATCCAGCATCTTCTAGGCCAGAAGTTTGCAGCTGGGGCTCCACATTACTTGGTCTGGAGTTTTATTAACACACAGACGGTCAGGAACTGTTCCTCACTTCCTGACTCTCTACTTGAAATTCTTTGTATATTATATTTCAGGATTATTTTATGTTACATCTCAAGAGTTTTTTCCTTTGTAAAAATATATGCACCCATTTTTATAAATCAGATACGATGTTCACAGTGAAAAGAGGCCTAAATGTATAGGATTAACTTTATCTAAAACTTTATTTTGGACTAACTTTCTCATGCTAGAGAAGCAACCAAATGTAACTTATCAGATGCACTGTTCTTGTTATGAACTCTCGTCTGGCCTTTCACTCTTGAAAATTATCGGTAGTAAGATAACCACGGCCATGTTAAGTCTTTGTCATCTACAGAGACTTTCCATTTTACTTTGATGGAAAAAAAAAAAAAGCTCTGCGGTCAGGCCAGGGTGCCGTCTTCAGCAAGGATGTCTCAGAGCCTGTGGGAAAAGACTGTGCAGGTACTGTGGGTACAAGCTTCTGATGGCATCTCTCAGACCACTCTGAGGCCATCCCAGTGGATTGAGTCAAGATTTCCAGAACTCAAGTCGAGAAGCAGATGGATGGTTGAGACCTCGAACCAAGACCGAATGGAACAAGAATTAATCTCCTAGGGCTGAAGGAACTGATGAGGGATGATGGCAGTTTTGTTTGGAATACTGTAGGTGTCATTTTAATGTTCTACTTTCTAGATACATAAGGAACCCCTTGTCTTTCCTCTTAAGCTGTCTGCAGTCCCTAAAAATTGAGTGGTCTCTGCTTTTGAAAACTGAAATGAGGGGCCGCCCGGTGGCGCAGCGGTTAAGTTCGCGCTTGGCAGCCCGCGGTTCGCGGGTTCGGATCCCGGGCGCCCGCCGACGCACTGCCTGTCAGCCATGCCGTGGTGGCGTCCCATATAAAGTGGAGGAAGATGGGCACGGATGTTAGCCCAGGGCCAGTCTTCCTCAGCAAAAAGAGGAGGTTTGGCAGTGGATGTTAACTCAGGGCTGGTCTTCCTCGCAAAAAAAAAAAAGAAAACTGAAATGAAACATTTCTAAGCGGTATCTCTTTGTCCCTGTCTGGGTCCTCTAGAACTCAGAAACTCTTGTTGAGTAGTCATACTTTCCTGACAATATAGTTATTTACGTAGGTTCAAAGAGAACCTGTCCTTGTTTTCACCAAGACTTGACTGGAAACATTGCTTATGCAACCAAGGCCTTGCCTGGATAGCCAGATTTGAGAATGATGCTTGTGTAATCGTCAGGACCCGTCACTTCTGGGAGCTGTGGTTGACGTTATGGAGCCGATGCTCCCAAAGCCCTCCCAGGAAAACCATCGGTACCTGGCTTACCGAGAGTTAGGGGAGTCACCTCCTGGCAGGTCCAGGAAGCTCAGGATATTTTGGAAACCTCAAGAAAAACGGAATTTGCTCAAATCATCCAGCAGATGAAACCTGGTGAGTTCTTGGCTTCCTGGCCTCAGGACAACAAACAAGAAGCTTTTAAAAGTCCAATCTGGAATCCTGACAGAAACTTCCAGCAAAGCAAACTCAAGAAGGCCAACATGGAGAATTAACACTCCTGCTGCACCTATGGAAATAATCAGGCCAAAGGAGACCAGCCTTGTTTTGTGATCAATTCTTTGAGAATATTTTTATCAAAAGCAGAGCAAGTGTAAGAAAAAAAATTGTGCTTTAATGGACACTGCACTGTCCACAGAACACTCTTGGCAGCTATCAGGGTCTCGCCTCTCCTTGTGTCTGAGCTACTTTACAGCTCTGGAATTGGACAGACACGCAAATTCTGCCTTGTCCCTGGGAGTTTTCATTGACTTCCCTCCCTCCCTTTAGAAGAACCAGTTCTGCCTCCATTTGCAATTCAATTCCTTTACTCCATATAAATTTGTGCTTTTTTGACTTTTCCTTGGAACTGGTTGTTACATCTCTCTGGTTTTCCCACTGTCTAATGAATAGAAGAAAATCCTAAATGTGCTCAGTTTCATATCTGTTTGAGAGCTACATTTTACTTCTTTCTAAAAATTATCTTTTAACACTCAGTTAAATAAATACTATTAAACGTGACTAAACATCAGAAAGGACAGTGTGTAATTTGAACCATGATGAGCTCTAACTGTCAGGAACACTTCTGCTCTAAGTAACATGGCATGAAAATTGATAGAACACAATGGAGAGGAACAGAAAGAGAAACGGAAAGAAATACAAGAGGAGTGGAAGATTTTATGACAAAAATCATGGTTCTTGGCAGTTCAAGTTGATGAGTATAAATAAATTTACAAAGAATGTTAAGTATATTTAATAAGGCTGCTTAATAGAATAGAATCAAAAGTAGAATTCGACACATGTTTAAAAAATAACTAACGAATTCTGAAAGTCTCTCCTAAACAACTCTTGAGTGAAACAGAAAACCTGAGCCCATAATGGCAGAATATCTAGAAACTAATCAGGCTGATAACATCATCCCTGAAAACCTCCAGGACATGGGCAAAGCGATACTCAGATGGGAAACTCACACCTTAAAAAGTGCAATTACACGTGGCTGGCCCAGTGGTGCAGCGGTTTAGTTCGCGCTTGGCAGCCCAGGGTTCGCCAGTTTGGATCCCGGGTGCCTGCCGACACACTGCTTGTCAGCCATGCCGTGGCGGCGTCCCATATAAAGTAGAGGAAGATGGGCACGGATGTTAGCCCAGGGCCAGTCTTCCTCAGCAAAAAGAGGAGGATTGGCAACAGATGTTAGCTCAGGGCTGGTCTTCCTCACAAAAAAAATAAAAAATTAAAAATAAAATAAAAAATTTTTAAAAAGTGCAATTACACAACAAGAAAGAATAAAATGTTAAAGAAATCAGGAAAAGAACAATAAAATAAACCCAAGGAAAGGAACAAATAAAGATGAAATGGAAACTTCTGGTAAAGACACAGGAATCCATCCACTGGCTCCAAACAGTTACCTTTGAGGAAACCCCCGGGAGGGTAGCAGAGAAATTCTTCACACCCGCAGGTGCACACAGGCACATGCATACGTACACACGTGCACACCTTAAGCAGCATGTCTAACGTCTAATAAGAAGAGATTAGAAAGAAATGGGAAGAAACAGTATTTAAAGAAACAATGGCTGAGAATTTTAACGAATAGGAAAAACAACCAACCACAAGTCCTAAGATTTAAAAATCATACCGATTCCTGAGCAGGTTAAACTAAAGCAAAGCAACCCCCACTTAGACGCAGGATGGTAAAACAAGAGAACAAACAGACTAGGAGAAAGTCGAAGAACAGCCAGAAAGAAAAGAGAGACCCTCCACACAATGGGGCTCAGACTGATGGGCGAATTCTCAGAAGACAATGGAGTCTTACCTTTAAGAAAAGTTGTAAGAATATGCCAACATAGAGTTCTACTTCCAGCTAAGCCATCACTCTAGAAAAAGGTAAAGGAAGATCATTTTATGAAGACAAAGAGAGTTTACTGCCCACAGGCTGTTCCTGAAGGAGCTGCCAAAGGAGAGCCTGCATATCCCTGACAGGAATTTCTCTCCCTCCCATGACCCCTCAGAAGAGATGGGTGAGGTGCCTGTGTGACTGAGCACCTCGAGGGCCCCTGGAAGACGCTGTGTGTGGTGGGGGCAAACACCACAAGAGTCTCAGTCAACCAGTTCATCAGTGTGATTGAAAACTACTGCTTCTATATCAATATATTTTTACCGTAGGATCTTAGATGCATATGGGTAAGTATAATTAATAAGCTAAATGTAAATAGATGCTTTACTATTTATGGAAACATGCCTAATAAGTAGTATGGGGTCAGCTAGCTAACCATTTAGAAAAAATAAAGCTAGATCACCAATTTGTTCTTTTTACCAAATCATTTCTAGATGAATCAAAAATTCAGCAGGAAAATGACATGATAATGAAATACAAATGGCCAAAAAACCACACACACAAAAACTAAAGAAATACAAACTGAAACAACAAAATGTTTTTACCTGGGTAGATTGGCAAAAACCATTTTCTAATAAATATTTAGTTTTTGTGAGGCTGGGGCCAAATTGGCACTTTACTGTTGTAAAAAAGCACATACTGCACTTTTTCTGGAGGAGCAGTGCTCTCAAAATACTTTAAATGTCTCCTGAGAAGACGTCGCGGAGGGTGCCTGCCTGCCTGGAGACTGCAGAGTCGCTGGGAACGACTAAGAGATACTGGTGTCCGACACCTCCTCCAAAAAGAACCAGCTGTGGTCATGACCCGAAAACGCGCACAGTGGGCCGTTTACAGGGAAAGCGCGTGCAGAGGGAGGCAGGACGCGGCACAGTGCACAGGGCTATGAGGGTGCTGAAGTGTGAGAGTGTGTGTGTGAGCATGCACACCCTGATGGACAGACAGAGCGGCACCAAAACGTGCACTAGCTCTAGTTAGTAATTTGTGCTTTCCCATATAAATTAATACTTCCCAGCACTCATCTATATTTTTACAGAGAGCAAACAGCCTTTTTATAATCAGAAAAACAGAAATCTTTAAGAAATGCTAGATATCAAAGGCCACACACTGTATGATTCCAAATCTACGAGATTCCAGAAAAGTTTGGAGACAGTAAAAAGATCAGTGGTTGCCAGGGGCTGAGGGGACAGGATGAAGCAGAGCACAGGGGATTTTTAGGGCAGAGAAACCACTCTGTATGACACTACGATGGTGGATACATGTTATTGTACATGTGTCCAAATGCACAGAACTTACAACACCAAGATGAACTCTAACATACACTATGGACTTGGTGATGACACAGTGCAGACACCGGTTCATCAGTTGTAACAAATGTCCCACTGTGATGGGGGAGGCTGATGGTGGGGGATGCTGTGCATGTGTGGGGGCAGGGGGTGTATGGGAAATCTGTGTCTTCTGCTCAATTTTGCTGTGAACCTAACGCTGCCCCCCCAAAATAAAGCCTTTAAAGACCGTTAGATGTTAAGATCCTTAGAAACGTTTTAAGGAATCCTAACTTTATACAAGATGAAGGAAATGTCACACACAGTTCTGACTTCTGGGAAAAGCAGAATTGGCAGCAGGAGGGGGGAGAGGCCAACCTGAGTTGAAGTCCACTCTGCCTGGCCGTGTGGCCGCCTGGCCTGCCCTTCTCCGGCCCTCGAACTGCTTGGGCTTCCCCGTGGTCTTGGCTTCCACCCCACAGTGGGTGGTGTCATGGTCTCTATCTCAGAGGCGAGGGGTGAGCACTCAGGGTGGGGGCCACCAGGTTACCCGCTGCAGCTGGCCCCACCCGTGCGCTTCCACGTGCCACAGGCTGAGCGTCATTCGTAGCCTCACTAGTTCTGTGGATTTCTTCTGGGACTCACCATCCCAGCCCTTTGCCCTGATCTGTAGATGCCCACTTTAGGTATTGATCCTTTTTATCTGTCAAATAAGTTGCAAACATTTCCCCCAGTCCATTATTTGTCTTTTATCTTTGTTTATGACGTCTTCTCCTTAGAGACGTTTTAAATGTAATGACATCAAACCTGCTGGTCTTTGACTTTCTCGTGTCTAGGTGGTTTAAAAAAATTTTAAACTTATTTAGAGGCGCCTTTCTCACTGCTTGGGTTTGTTGCAAAGATGAACTGAGTCCGTGTGTGCACAGCCCATGGAAGAAAGGCAGTTCAGGCTGCATCCCACATCACTGCACTTATGAAAGTCTGAGAAAATGAAGGGGAGACAACCACAGATCCAGAAGGGAGCAGAGTTAGGGCCGCTATGTGCTGCTCTGTGGTAGTACTTTAAAGGTTAGAGAGTCAGGATAGTTTTCTAGTAAAATTAAATGACCAAAATTGACCCAAGAAGAGGCAGAAAACCCACAGAGACAAATCACCATAGAGGAAGATGAAAAGATAATTAAACATCTACCATTAATAAAGGCACCAAGTATGGAAAGTTCTACTGCTGAGGTCTCTGTAACCTTCAGAGAAGGCTGCAAACTTGGTCACTAGGGATTTGGGGCTTTCTCTGACACTGTGAGGCAGCCAGGGAGCAGGTCTGGTGAGAGGAGACGGAGTTTAGCCAGATTTGGGGCCGGGGGATGCAGAAATTGCAGAAAGTAGGAAGTATCTGGCACCTAGCAGGGACTCCTATATTGGATGAATGATGGGTGGATATGTAGGTGGGTGGGTGGATGGGTGGAGGGGTAGGTGGGTGGGTGGGTGGGTGGAGGGGTAGGTGGGTGGGTGGATGGGTGGAGGGGCTGGTGGGTGGGTGGATGGGTGGAGGGACAGGTGGGTGGAGGGGTAGGTGGGTGGGTGGATGGGTGGAGGGGCAGGTGGGTGGAGGGGTAGGTGGGTGGAGGGGTAGGTGGGTGGGTGGATGGGTGGAGGGGCCGGTGGGTGGAGGGGCAGGTGGGTGGAGGGGCAGGTGGGTGGGTGGATGGCTGGAAGGGTAGGTGGGTGGAGGGGCAGGTGGGTGGGTGGATGGGTGGAGGGGTAGGTGGGTGGGTGGGTGGGTGGAGGGACAGGTGGGTGGAGGGGTAGGTGGGTGGGTGGATGGGTGGAGGGGCAGGTGGGTGGATGACTCATTGAAAAACTTGGCCATAAGACCAGCTGGCTATAGGAAACCACAATGAGGAAAAGATAAGTTTACTGGAATAAAGGGTTAGAGAGAGAAGGAGGCACGGCTGCGATCAGAGAACATGTCTGGGGCCTCGGGGGCTGGGAAAAGGCACCCTGGCAGTGGCAGGGCTTGGCACGGAGGCAAAGGTCAAAGAGCAGCAAGGTTCGGACATGGGAGGGTGTTGCAGTTTGGAATATGAGAGAATGGAGTGGAACCAGGAGAAACGGAGCCGTAATTGCTGGAGTCACCGAGGCTGCAACTGTAAAACGACAGGGGTGAGGGGAGGAGAGCATGAGCAGACGGCACAGCCTTTAAGAGAAACAAGGTTTTTAGTGAACTTGGCAGAAGATGGTCCAGAAGTGCCTCTGGGGAGGAAGTGAGCCAATCCTTCCCCTCAACTTGTGAAATGGAAGGAGGATGGGGAATGGCCTCTGGCGAGCGGTCCGGAGGGACGGAGCCAGCACTCTGACAACACCCGTTCCTACTGTTCTGCACATGGATGGCATCTGGAAATGCATCTAGAAATACCCCTAGAACTACACTAAGCTCTGTCAACTATTCCCCTTTCCAGGGGTGGGTTCCTAGAAAGATAAAGTCTCCGAGATACCACCTCTTCCAAGTGGCCTACATGCAGAAAGTGGCCATTCAACAACCATCTCAAAGAATGATTTGGCAAATTTTACACGTAAGGTTTGGTTGACCTCTGTATCTCGGGCACCTGGCATGCAGCAGCCACTCAGCAAAACATTTGTGGAATACGAGGTGACTGTATCCTCTCCTGAGCTTTTCTCAAATCGCTTCCACCCTCTCTCCCACAAATGGCATTCCCCTCAGTTCCGCTGGACTCCTAAGTCCTCCCAAGCTCCACTTCCTAACCACGGGGGAATTTCAGCTGTCATTTAGGACTGAAAATATTAATATACTAAAGACTACTATGATTATTCATGCAGCTTAGCCCTGGGAAGAGACCAGAGGATGAAATATAACGCTCCAGCCTTCTCTTTCCCTTTCCTGGTGACTGTTTCCTTGGTGCTGCAATGGTGAGGGGTTAGGAGGACCCACGGTTCACATGGAAGTACCTTCGCTGAAACTCCCTTTGCAATGCTCTCAGCTCTTCAGAGGCACACTAGGGCACTCTACCTCAAAAAGGAGATGGCGTGGCCTGGAGCTGTACTTCTCCAGTGGATTCCTTGCGGATGGCTCCGCAGCCCTCCAGCCTCCCCTTGGCTTTTAGGCAATGCACAGGAGAATGAGAATGGCCTGAGTTTCACACCAACGATGGGGTGGAATCCCAAGGCCCCCACGCTTTGGGTTCATCACAGTAACTCAAAGCTCTTTCTGGGAAAGGGTGGACAGGCAGAAGCCACAGAAAGCAAAGGGGAAGCTGCATGAGAAATGGGGCCTGTGCCTGGGCAGTGTAGGAAAAGCGAGAGGTACCTGAAAGGCAGGCTGACTGTGGTGTCCTGGGAAAGCGTCTACTGAGGAGTGTGGGTGAGAACTGGACAGAGCCAAGGTGCTGTGCACAAAGGCCTTTCACGCTTAGTCTGGCCAACTCTGGTGGATTTCCCATGGGACCCTCAGGCCTGGGTTCTGTGTGCCCGATGGCAGCCTGGGCCTGTCCCGCTGGCTCAGAACACGAGTGCACCTGTTTTTCAAGTGTTGAACTCGAGTGTCACCCACCTTTCTTAGAAACCAGCACCCTCTGAGACACCCCAGGCAGCCCGGTATCTGTGGGCCGACAGTTCCAGCCTGGGTCCCAGTAGAGACACTGCTGCCTTTATCTGCAGTCAGAGCCGGCCTGGGAACACGGCCGCCTTTGCTGCTCGCCACAAAGCCGCATAGAAAGGCCAGCTGCTTGGCTAACCTGCGATATTTTTCTCGCAAATGCTACCAGAGGAGCAGGTTCGTGGAACTCTCATCACAGAGCTGGAGCTCTGCTCTGTGCCAGTGACTCCTGACCCCAGCTTCCGCTTCACTCTACAAGGGCGGCTTCTGTTCTCCCTCCTGCCCTCCTGAAAAATCTGGGCCAGACCCCTCCCTCTGACCCAGGCTCTCCACACGTCTTCCCTGGTCCCTCCCCTCGCCTCTGTCCCCATGGGCGGCCTCTGGGCACCCTTCCCTTCCCCTTCCCAAGGGGCAAGCCAGAGGAAGAAAGCAGTTCTGTAAGAGCTCCTCAGCCCTCGACCAACTGCAGGGATGCCCCAGAACCTGACGCCATAGGCCAACACTCCTAGGACTCACCTGTGGGGCGGCCCAGCTCCGCACGGAGCCTGTTCCCCATCTCCAGGAGCTGTTCCTTCTCCAGGTGGAGGCGGAGGATTTTTCTGGCCGCCTCCTTTAGTTTCCTCTGGAGTCGGGGCACAGACAAGGCCTGTGGGGGCTGTGTCCCTGGGCCCAGGTGCATAGAGAATGTCCCCTGGTCCACGGTCCCCGAGGGTCCTCCGCCTGTGGGGTCCTGTGAAAGAAACCCACACAGCAGACAGTCCATGAGACAAGTCCTCCAGCTGGGAGAGGGGAGGGGTGGGGGTGAGGGTGCAGATGGCGGACACCCCTGCTCAGCCAGCCCAGAACCAGCATCACTGGGTGATGCCCTTTTGAAGGAGAGACAAAAGGGACAACTGCTCTCGCACTTCAGTGTGAGATGGAGGACGACCACGCATCCGTGGATGACTCCTCTTTCACAAGCGGGATGAATGAAGGCCTCCCCTCAGTAACTCCACACCTGGGTTCCTCAGCCCCTCACAGCCCCTGCTCCCCCAGGTTCTTCTCCTCGCTCCCTCCCCACCGTGCCTTTGTGTCTTTCCAGTGAATAAGGAGCCAGCTGGCACCCACGCCTGGCCTCCAACAGGCCCCCAAGTGCTCTATGTGTGATGGGTCCCCCTGCATGAGTACCGCGGTCACGGGCTGGGTGCCTGCTGCCCGAGGGCTGCCCGCCTGGCGTGGAAGGGGGCTGGTAGAGAGCTGACGGGCGGCCTGTGGTGGGAGCCCAGCCGCCTTCTTCACTCTCTTCCTTCCTGCCCTGGACTCTGCACTGCTGGGTCACTGCGCCCTTGGCCATGCTAGTGGCAGCCCTCTCCCATCACCTCCCGCTGCCCTCCTTTGCTGGATACCCTTCTTTCTCCTCTCTGGTTCTGTCTGTCCTGGCTCCTGTCTCCATGTCTCAGGTACTTTCTCCAGCTGCCGTTTGGGCTCCCCTCAACCGGCCACAGGCCAGCCCAGGCTTCCCACCGTCCTGAAGCAGGTGCAGAGAGAAAGCAACAGGGGTAAAGGGAAGAAGCAGCGGCCACCCGGGGCCTTCTGGGGCCTCAGCTTCTGGGCCTGGAGTCTACCCTGGACGCCCTCACCCTGGGAGGCATCATGCAGTCTGAAACCCCACTACTGCCCCTGCTAACCCCATCCTGGACTCACGGTCCCACCACACAGATGTGTGGTCACTCGTGCGGGAAATACGAGAAAGGAAGAAGAATGTGGGTGTGGGGTGCCTCTGTGCCAGGCAGGGGCCCATGAGGAATGGTGAGTCCAAGGCCCCGAGGGAAGCAGGTGGCCTACTTAGGCATGCCTGCTCCTGACACCCACGAAAGCCGCACTGTGCCCCGTCCTGGCCACACAAGCTGGCGCCAGCACAAGGAACCGGCGCCAAGTCCCTGGAGCAGCCCAGCATGCCCTGTCCTGGCCCCGTTTCCTGGTGCCTCTCCAGGGCTGGCAGGTGCCCGCGCCCTCTGGTGGCTAGTGCTCCTCAGATGGCCTGAGAGCCACAGCGACTGCACACCGGTGCCTCCGGCACATGCCACAGGCTAGCATGGCATGAGGGGGTTGTGGAGATAAGAGACAGAGAAGTCCTGCCGCCCCGCAGCCCCCAGGAAGCCTCGCCGCAGCCTGAGCACCCAACTCTGACTCCTTTCCCAGGGTGCGAGCCCGACTTGTGCCTGCTGGCGGCCAGCGCGGGACATCAGCCTCGTTCACTCTCTCGAGGGCACAGGACAGGAGTCGGGGCCCTCGGGCCTGCGACACACCTGGAGGAGCAGAGGCCTGGAGCATGGGTTCACGCACAGGGGCTCCACATGCCCCCAAGGGGCCGACCTGACCCGCTGTGAAAGCATCACAGCTTTCCAGGCCTGCTCGGCCCTGGGGTGGGGGCACTTGGCCAGGCAGTCCATTTTCAAGGCCTGGTCCCTTACGGGAACAGGCTGTTGAATTCTCTTGTGTTATTTTAAGTGAGGAAAGAAGAATCCTGAAAACAGAGACTTTGCAAACCTCAGAATACTCAGAGATTTAAAACCCTCTTCAAAAGCAGACCCCCTCCCCCAAAAGCCTGCCCCTGGCATGAGCAAGGAGCCGACACTGCCTGTGGCTGCTGGCCGGGCTCAGGCTGGTGAGTCACAATTTTAAATGACCCTTGTTCTAGTCACTGGGGCTGCACGCGGTAAGTGGGGACTTCAGCCAGGGACCTCACCTATCTTAGGCTCAGTTTCTGGTAATATCAAGTTTATTTTGATGACTCTCTAAAGTCTCTCCCCACAATAATGATAAAATGCTAACAGTGACCAGAGACACATTCAGGAACTTCTTCTGAACCACTGCATGCTTCAGGGCCCACCTGATCCCATCCCATGCTGGCCCTGTCCACCCCACACTGCCCACCTGCCCTCACCTGCTCTGGGTGCTGATCCCAGCATCTTGGCCAGGAAGGGAAACGTCCATGCAGTAGAGGGAAAGCTTGGCCCGTTGAGATGTCTCAGTGACAATTCTGTTCCCAAGGGCAGGGAGTGACTGGGCTCTATGGAGAAGTCCTTTGGGAGGCTGAGGCCTGGGCCAGAGAAAGCCCCAACCCTGGCTCTCACTGGCTCGGCTCCAAGGTGGATTCAAACCTGTCTGCAGGTTCCCAAGCTTCCAGGAGGAGCCAACCAAGGGACCACCAGCCAAAACTGCCCCCTAGTGGGCCCTCCCATTGTGCTCTTGGCCTCCAGGCAGGAAGGCCTGGGGGAAGCCCAGCGGGCGGAGGCGTCAGAAGGCTGGGAGACCCCGTCAGTCTGCCCATTCATCCTTCCGTCCACCGGTCTCTCCTGTGGGAGGGGCCTGAGTGGGCAGTGGGCTGGGGGTCACCAGAGACCAAAGAAACGTGAAAACGTGGAACTGCAGACCCCCGGCCCTGCAGGACATCCAGTGCACCACGGAGAAGTTCTGCATGACCCCGTCTTCCGGCTGGGGCGGGGGGGACTGGCTCCTGTCGGGCAGAATTTCAAACTTGCAGAGAAGCTGTAAGGACAGCATGAGGGCTCCATGCCCCTTCGCCAGATCCACAGATTCGCCCGATCACCCATGGTGGCAGTTGGTCCACTAGCTTTATTGAGACCCGCCCCCTCTCCATAGAGTCTTTTTCCTGAACCTCTGAGAGTAAGTTGAGACGTTGTGCCCCTTTACACCTAAATACTTCAGTTGGGACATTCTCTTAATAACCACAGTCACCAAAACCAGAAATTGAACGTGGGTGCAACACGAGGCCCTAACGCACAGTCCACATGCAAAGTTCACTGACTGGCCGCATACTGTCCTTCGTAGCTTGCTTCTCCTGCCCGGGGTCCAGGATCTTGCATGGCATCAGCACCCCAGGTGTCCTCAGCCTAACTGGACTGCTCTCACAGTACGGGCCTGTTGATCGCAGCATGTCCCTCAGTCTGGGTCTGTCTCAGGTCTCCTTATGCTCAGAGTCGAGAGGGAGGCTGTGTCCTCTGCTGTCCGGAAGCTCTTGATGTCTGTCGTCCCAGTGTCGGTGGTGGGTCCGCAGGCTGCTCCACTGGAAAGTTCCTATTTCCCTTTGTAATTAGGAAGGAATCTGTGGGGAGATGCTGCCTAAGCACCTCGTTCCTGATTGTAATAACCATCCATAACTTTGCAGCTGTGTCACTCCTGTTACATTTGCCGGTTGATATTCTAACGTAAGGAAGAGCTCTCCTTTCTCCTTTCCTTCTTTATCGGTTTATTTGCATCAGCATGGACTCAATTTCCCATTTTATTCAGTGGATTGTAACCCTGACTTCATGATCACTGGCCTTGACTGGGTCAAGGGGAGCCCTTTAAGCTGATCCCTGCATCCTTCTGTCATGTCTCCACAGTGGAATCAGCTACTTATCATGGTTCCTCTGTTTTTAGGTGCTCTGGGTGGACAGAGCCGGGAATCAGTGCACACACACGTTTCTCTGCCTACCTACCTATCGCTCTCTCTCTCTCTAAAATAACCCACGACGTTACACTGCTAACTCCAATCCCAACTCACACCCCAGGGAGCATCCTAGCTCTCTCGGCCTTCCCTCTCTCCCAATCTGTAACTGCTCTCCCGGCTGCAGGAAGCCTGGTGCCCACATCTTCTTCTCAGGGTGAGAGAAGCTGGGCAATTATGGGTGTGAGTCTGGGTGGGCCTGGTCTGGGCAGAGGGACTGGCCACTTGGGTTTCCTCTGCCTCAAATTTCTCACCTGGAAAGTGACCTCACCAAGGTCATGGGATGCCTAGGCTTGGAAGGAGCATGAGACCCTGATGGGTGTACAGAAATGAAGGCCTAGAGAGCTCGCCCATCCCACCTGCCCTGGGAGAGCTGTGTGGGCTTCACGTCGTGTCCGTGCCCAGCCTATCTGCCATGGGATTAAATGCCTTGATTTTAAATTCTGCTTCTTGAACAGCCCTGATGGCCTAGCGGTTAAAGTTCGGCCCTCTTACCGCTTCAGCAGCCCGGGTTCGTTTCCTGGTTGCGGAAGCACACCACCTGTCTATCAATTGCCATGCTGTGGCGGCAGCTCACATAGGAGACCTAGGACTTACAGCTAGGATGTACAACCATGCACTGGGGCTTTGGAGAGGAAAAACAAAAAAAGGAAGATTGGCAACAGATGTTAGCTCAGGGTAAATCTTTCCCAGTGGGGGAAAAAAAATTCTGTTTCTTTGTGAGATTTCTTCCTCCTTCACTCTAAACAAGCGGGATCAGTGAGTCTGTGAGGGCTGCTAACAGGAGAACTGCTAGAACCCCTTGGCTGTGGCCCAGCACCTGGAATGAGCTGGGGACAAGTGTGAGAGCAGATCTATCACCCCTGCATCTGCTGCCCAGTTGGGCCAGGGGCCCGGACCCCCACTTGGCCAGAACTCAACTCTTGAGTGGAAGGGTTTTAGGGAGGCCTGGGGCCCAGGGGAGGGGCTGGATGCTGGGGCTCTTGGGGACGGCACCTATAGGCATACCTGGCTTTATTGTGCTTTGCAGACACTGCGTTTTTTACAAGACCCTCCACCAGCAAAAACAATACAACTTGTTGAAGGCTCAAATGATAGCATTTTTTAACAATAAAGTATTTTTTGATTAAGGTATGTATTTTGTTGTTTCAGACACGCTATTGCACACTTAACAGACTACAGTACAGTGTAAACATAACTTTTACATGCACTGGGCAACCAAAAAATCCACGTGACTTGCTTTACTGTGACATTTGCTTTATCGGTGGTCTGGAACTGAACTTGCAAATCTCCGAGGTCAGCCTGTACTTACTGACGGCACAGGTGGTTCAGCATCCCACCTTCTAGTGACTCCAGGGGGCTTAGGTTAGGACCCCTCAGCCTTCCCGTCTCCCTCTACAGGCACCTCTCACATGTTAGCCCCCACCAAGGCTCATCTGGCGCCCTCCTTGTGTTCCCTGAGCCAGAGAACAC
Source organism: Tapirus indicus (assembly GCA_031878705.1). Lineage (NCBI taxonomy): Eukaryota > Metazoa > Chordata > Mammalia > Perissodactyla > Tapiridae > Tapirus > Tapirus indicus. The sequence goes on from CM062932.1 coordinate 59,907,709, forward strand.
CATGGACCACATCTTCTCCTCTGTCCTTTCACAGCGCCCCCTGGTGGGTCCTGGAGCCGTGTCCCCCTTGGGTCCCAGTACCACTCTCAAAATGTGGCCCGTGAGACGAGAGCCGCTGGGGGGTACACTATCTATGCTGTTTCTGCCAGAGGACTCTTCACACATTCCAGACATCATTACTGTACCTGAAACCTTCTGCTGATCAACAGGTCACCACCTGTAATCACAGGTAACTCAGGTCACCACATGTAACACAGGTCACCACAGGTAAATGCAGGTAACCACAGGTCATCACAGGTAACCTTAGGTCACCACAAATAACCACAGGTACTCCATGTCACCAAAGGTCACCACAGGTTAGTGACAAAGGTCTCAGGAGGCATGTCAGAGGACGCCCCTGTAAAGAAAGCCAGTTGTTTACATCACTTCCATCATGGCCTTTGGTAAGAAGGAAGGTGGCCTGTTTGTCAGGTCTGTGGGAACGACAAGCTGCCACAGAGCTCTCTGCACGGATTGGAACCTTGGCTCACACCCAGCCACGGCACTACATGGGCACTGGGTGCCGAGGGCCTGACCACAACTAGGACAGGAGGCCCCCACAATGCCCACACAGGGTGGTCCCACTGTCACATGCACATGGGCAGCAGTCTTAAATGCTTTCAGAAGCTCATAAAAATGACATAGTCCTCCCATGAGGGTCCTCCTGAATGTAAAACTACAATTTGCGTGGATTCCAGGGTTTTGCGGAGCCCTCTCAGCAGGCAGTCAAGGACTCCTGTTCTAGAGGAAACAGAAGAGCCATTTTCACATGTGCGGTCTCCTACACACCACTTTTTTTTTTTGTGGGGAAGACCAGCCCTGAGCTAACATCTGTTGCCAATCTTCCCCTTTTTGCTGAGGAAGACTGGCCCTGGGCTAACATCCGTGCCCATCTTCCTCCACTTTATACGGGATGCCACCACGGCATGGCTGACAGGCAGTGCGTCGGCGGGCGCCCGGGATCCGAGCTCGCGAACCCCGGGCTGCCAAGCGCGGACTAAACCGCTGCGCCACCAGGAGGCCCCTACACACCACTTTTAAAGGGCAGGATGTTAAAGACCTGCAGAACTGAGGGGGGGACTGCACCCACCAACAGTCCGTCTGTCCAGGAACCGGCCCAAATATGAGAGCCAGCCCAGGAAGGAAGAGGGAGAAAGTGGAGGTGGGGCCCCTGCTCGGGCGACTTCACAAGACACACCAGCCATGGAGTGGGCAGAGCATACACAGGAAGACCCTGGACAGCCCAGTGGCGGAGGCAGATCCGAGGCCAGCACAGGGTACCCACCTCTTTCCCAAGGGCCACGGGGTTGGAAGCTCGTAGCTGCTGTCTGCTTGAAGCCACCCTGCCTTCCTTCTGGGCTGTCTCAAGAGGATTCTCAAGCTCAGCCACCTGCTTCTGAAACTCCAAAACCTCCAGGTGCACTTGGTCCACCTCGTGGGGAAGCTCTCGCTGGACAGTGTCCACGTCCAGGGGTTTCTGCAGCACCTAGGAGGCCGTTTTAGAGGTGATGTTAGGAAGGAGGGTGGGAAGGAGGATTCTGGCAGAAGGGGTAGGGGCAGATCTGGAACAGGTCCAAGGAGAGGATGGGGCAGCAGGAGAAGGGCAGAGGTGGACAGTAGAAAGTTCAGGAAAATCAGAAAGGAAATCTGTCCGTCAGTCTCTTCTCTGGCTTAATGAGATCACCACAAACCTACACCCCACCATCACAGCTGCTGCTCTTCCGGGCCCCACCCAGCCCAGCCACCAGGTGGCTCCACCTGCCCCCTGCACAGTGAGAAGGTAGGCATCTGCGGCAGAGCCCAAGCACCGGACCCCCACGCTGGTTGGGGAGAGTCTGTGCATGGAAGTGTCTGCACAGAGGCCGAGGGCCTAAATCCCTCTTCCTGAACCCTAGTCTCAGGTGGACACAAACAGCAAGAAACCAGTAGGGGGTACTCTAGGGCAGAGGTGGGGAGGCCTAAGGCTGTCAAGGCAGGCAGATGACTGAGGAGCAGACGAAAGGCTGCCGTAGGAACAGCCTCTGGTGGCTGCAGGTCAGTTGTGAGATACCCAAAGCAGAGTCCCTGGCCAGAGCTCCGGGGCCAGCCTCTTACTTCAGCTGCTTCTCTCGACAATTTGTGCCCTCCTCCTGATACAAGGAGGGAGAATAAATGAGGCAGACAGGAAAGACACACTTCATTTTCTTCTCAGGAAGATAAACTATTATTTTCCTATTCCAGGGACTCCTTTAACGAATTCCTGGTATTTCATTCTTTACATTTGTCATATACACACTAAAAAAGGTGGCCATTTGGTAAATAGACACTGTTAAGCAAAAAACAAAAAACACTCTGAGGTAGACTTTTCTCCCCAGGATAATCAAATAATCTATGATTACCAAGAGAAAATTAAAAGCTGTTATTGAAACGTTTATTTCCTGTTTGGGGTATGTGTGTGTGTGTGTGTGCGCGCGTGCGTGCGTGCGTGTGTGTGATATTCCAATGGCAGAACTGGGAAACTGCATAGATCCGAAGAGACCCCACCCCTCACATGTGTTTGTAGATCTGTAATCCCATAAATAGAAACAGAAAAGTGGTCACGTTCATCTCCACTGGAACAGTAAAAATGTACTTTCAACCAAAATAAGGCATCAGGTTTCTGGAGCACTGCCTGCTCCCTGTAGTAGACAGAAAGCTCAGAATAATCTGTGTTTCCAGAGGGGTGTTCTCTTTCACAGAGGATGCAGAGTCTATAAGAACAGAGTAATTTAGTATTTATGGACTTAAAAGGACATGTGAAAATTCCCTCTTTATGTCGCCTCATGACAAACGTGTGCAAATACAACAGGATGGCATGACACCAAAAGCACAGCAATAAGAAAAAATAGACAAACTGGACATCATCAAAATTAAAAACATTTGTGCTTCCAACAACATTATCAAGAGAATGAAAAGACAAGTCCATAGAACCGGAGAAAAATTTCGGAAATCATGCATCTGATAAGGGACTTGTATCCAGAACACATAAAGAACTCTTACACTCATCAATAAAAAAACAAACAACCCAATTAAAAAACGGGCAAAGGATCTTAATAGACATGTCTCCAAAGAAGATATGTAAATGGTCAATAAGCACATGAAAATATGCTCAACATTGCTTATCATCAGGAAAATACAAATCAAAACCACAATGAGGTACCACTTCCATTCACTAGGATGGCTAGAATCAAAAAGACAAACACAGGCATACCCCGTTTTATTGCGCTTCACAGATACCGCATTTTTAACAAATTGAAGGTTGTGGCAACCCTGGCCAAGCAAGTCTATTGGTGCCATTTTTCTTTCCTTTATCTTCTTTTTATTAAAAAAAACCTTTTTTTTATCAAGGTCACATTGGTTTATAACATTATATAGATTTCTAGTGTACATCATTATATTTTTGACTTCTGTATACACTATTGGCGCCACTTTTCCAACAGCATTTGTTCACATTGTGTCTCTGTCATATTTTGGTAATTCTCACAATATTTCAAACCTTTTCATTATTATTATATTTGTTATGGTGGTCTGTGATCAGTGATCTTTGATGCTACTATTGTAATTGTTTTGGGGTGCCAAGAACCACGCCCACATAAGACAGCAAACTTCATCAATAAATGTTGGTGTCTTCTGACTGCTCCACCAACCAGCTGCTCCCCCATCTCTCTCCCTCTCCTCAGTCCTCCCTATTCCCTGAGACACAATGATGTTGAAATTAGACCAAGTAATAACCCTGCAATGGCCTCTAAGTGTTCAAGTGAAAGGAAGAGTTGCATGGCTCTCACTTTAAATCAAAAGCTACAAATGACTAAGCTTAGTGAAATGCCAAATGCTGAATGCTGAGATAGGCCAAAAGCCAGGCCTCTTGTGCCAAACAGTTAAACGAGTTGTGAATGCAAGGGGAAAGTTCTTGAAGGAAATCTGAAGTGCTACTCCAGTGAACACAAGAATGATAAGATAGCAAAACAGCCTTATTACTGATACCGGGAAAGTTTTAGTGGTCTGGATAGAAGATGAAACCAGCCACAACATTCCCTCAAGCCAAAGTCTAATCCAGAGCAAGGTCCCAACTCTCTTCAATTCTATGAAGGCTGAGAGAGGGAAGGAAGCTGCAGAAGCGAAGTTTGAAGCTAGCAGAGGTTCATTCATGAGGTTTAAGGAAAGAAGCCATCTCCATAACATAAAAGTGCAAGGTCAAGCAGCAAGTGCTGATGTAGAAGCTGCAGCAAGTTCTCCAGAAGATCCAGTGAGATCATTAATGAAGGCAGCTACACTAAACAAGATTTTTCAATGCAGATGAAACAGCCTTATATTGGAAGAAGATCTAGGACTTTCATCTCTAGAGAGGAGTCATCAATGCCTGGCTTCCAAGCTTCACAGGACAGGCTGACTCTCCTGTTGAGGGCTAATGCTGAAGCCAATGCTCATTTACCATTCCAAAAACCCTAAGGCCCTTAAGAATTAGGCTAAATCGGGGCCGGCCAGTGGCGCAGTGGTTTAGTTCACGCTTGGCAGCCTGGGGTTCGCGGGTTTGGATCCCAGGCACCCGCCGATGCACTGCTTGTCAGCCACGCTGTGGTGGTGTCCCATATAAAGTAGAGGAAGATGGGCACGGATGTTAGCCCAGGGCCAGTCTTCCCCAGCAAAAAGAGGAAGATTGACAACGGATGTTAGCTCAGGGCTGGTCTTCCTCACAAAAAAAAAAGAGAGAATTAGGCTAAATCCACTCTTCCTGTGCTCTATAAATGGAACAACAAAGCCTGGATGACAGCACATCTGTTTATAACATGGTTTACTCATTCATTAAGTCCACTGTTGAGACCTACTGCTCAGGAAAAAAGATTCCTTTCAAAGTATTAGTGTTCATTGACAATGCACCTGGTCACCCCAGAGCTCTGATGGAGATGTACAATGAGATTAATGTTGTTTTCGTGCCTGTTTACACAACATCCATTCTGCAGCCCGTGGATCAGGAGATAATTTCAACTTTCAAGTCTTATTCTTTAAGAAATACATTTCATAAGGCTACAGCTGCCATAGATAGTGATTCCTCTGCTGGATCTGGGCAAAGTCAATTGAAAACCTTCTGGAAAGGATTCACCATTCTAGATGCCATTAAGAACATTCCTGGGGCCGGCCCAGTGGCGCAGCAGTTTAGTCCATGCTTGGCAGCCCAGGGTTTGCGGGTTCGGATCCCAGGCGCCCGCCAACGCACTGCTTGTCAGCCATGCCGTGGCGGCGTCCCATATAAAGTAGAGGAAGATGGGCACGGATGTTAGCCCAGGGCCAGTCTTCCTCAGCAAAAAGAGGAGGATTAGCAACGGATGTTAGCTCAGGGCTGGTCTTCCTCACACACACAAAAGAACACTGCTGATACATGGGAAGAAGTCAAAATCAACATTAACAGGAGTTTGGAAGAAGTTGATTCCAATCCTCATGGAGGACTTTGAGGGGTTCAAATCTTCAGTGGAGGAAGTAACTGCAGATGTCACAGAAATAGTAAGGGAATTAGAATTGGAATTGTAGCCTGAAGATGCAACTGAATGATAAAACTTTAACAGATGAGGTGTTATTTCTTATGGATGAGCAAAGAAAGTGGTTTCTCGAGACAGAATCTACTCCTATGAGGATGCTGTGAAGATTGTTGAAATGACAACAAAAGATTTAGAATATTACATATACTTCGTTGATAAAGCAGCAGCAGGGTTTGAAGGGATTGATTCCAATTCTGAAAGAAGTACTGTGGGTCATGCAATTAAAAGAAATTGCCACAGCCACCCCAACCTCCAGCAACCACCACCCTGATCAGTCAGCAGCCATCAGCCTTGAGGCAAGACCCTCCACCAGCAAAAAGATTATGACCTGTTGAAGGCTCAGATGATGGTTAGCATTTTTTAGCAATCAAGTGTTTTTTAATTAAGGTATGAACATTGTTTTTTTAGACATAATGCTACTGCACACTTAACAGACTACAGTATAGTGTAAACATAACTTTTATATGCACTGGGAAACCAAAAAATTCAAGTGACTCACTTTATTGTGATATTTGCTTTACTGCAGTGGTCTGGAAGCAAACCCACAATATGTCCGAGGTGTGCTTGTAATAGCTAATGTTGGTGAGGATGTGGAGACATCGGAACCCTCATACACCACTGGTGGGAAAGTGAAATGGTGCAGTTACTGTAGAAAATGGTTTGGTGGTTCTTCAAAAAGTTAACTATAGAACTACCATATGATCCAGCAATTCCACTCCTACAAATATGCCTCAAAGAATTGAAAAGAGGGACTTAGATACTTGTACACCATGTTCAAAGCAGCATTATTCATAATAGCCAAAAGGTGGAAATAACCCAAGTGTCCACTGACAGATGCATAAACAAAATGTGGGATATACAAGGGGATATTCTAGCTATTAAAAGGATCAAAGTGCTGATTTATGCTACAACATGGACGAACCTTGAAGACATTATGCTGAGTGAAATGAGCCAGTCGCCAAAGGACAAATATTGTAAGGCTCCATTTATGTGAGTTTCCTAGAGGAGTCAAATTCACAGAGACAGAAATAGTAGAGGTTACCAGGGGCTGGAGGGAGTGGGAATGGGGAGTTAAGTGTTTAATGGGGAGAAAGTTCTGGGAGTAGATAATGGTGATGGTTACACAATGTTGTGAATATACTTAAAGTCACTGATTTGTACACTTAAAAATGGTAAACTTTATGTTATGTATATTTTACTACAATATAAAAAAACACTAAGAAGAGGTATTATGAATGTGTAGCAATAAAGCATGGTTGCGACATCAGCCACATGTGTAGCAGAGTAGACTGTGCTGGAGTTTGTGCAGCTGTCCCATCTCCAAAGGAAGCAGCTGGTGTTGGCCCAGTGCATGATCATGACCTGCCCCCCAGAAAGGGAGGCCAAAGAACTGAGAGGGATGATGCTTGCCGAGGTGTTAGACATGCTCATCACTGATACTGCATGCTCGTGCCACACCTCGGCGCCCAGATGTAATATGGGTCCCAGGACTTGCCCAAGCATGTCCTGAGTGGGCAGCTGGTATCAGAGCTCTGTGACAGCTAGCAACCCTGTGGCACAGAGAACAGGCTCCATGTGCTGGACCACCAGTGCTGCCCCTCAGCTCTGGACTTTCCTCCCCTTTACCAGGTTCTTACTCTGTGCCTTTTAGGGACCACACATAAGATAAACCAGCTACTCCTCACAATAACCCCTTCCTGAGAAGTGATGTTAGCATCATGGCAGAGTGAGCTCTCCCCTGCTAAGATACAACAAAAAGGACATATACCAACAGAGGATATTCACACAACACAAAAGACATCTGAGAGACCCACACAACCATATATCTGAAGATGGAGGTGCTAGAACTCCCGGAAGAAGTGGAAGGAGGTAAGGAGAACTCCTCTCCTTCCTGAATGGCAGCGACCCCAGGACCAGGGCCACGTGGCTCTCAGAGAGACAGCAGGGAGGGGCAGTCCTCTGTAGGAAAACCATCACTCTCCAAGTTCCCTCACAGCCTGTGGGAAACTCCCACACAGAGGGGACTGAACTGCTGCAAGGGTGTCTTCATCAAGCTAGCACCCCAGGAGAGCAGGTAGCAAGGGAAGAGTGAGAAGCTCCAGGGATCGGGCAGGTGAAAGAAAGCGGCCCTCCCCCTGCCCAGCACTTCAGCTCAGCCGGTCAGCCAGAGCACCCGTGGATTGTGGTGGGCTCAGAATACACAGCTCTTGACCCCCACCCAGTGGTGGCAGGTGGAAGCTGCAACCAGATATTATCATTATGAGGAAAACCAAATTCACGCCATCAAACAGTATGCAAAAATATTTTAAATCTCCAGACCAGAAGGAAAAGGATAAGCACCCAGAAATCAATCCTGAAGGCACAGAAATTTATAATCTAAATGACAGAGAATTCAAAATAGCTATCATAAAAAAAGCTCAACAAGTTACAAGAAAATACAGATAGACAATTCAATGAAATCAGGAACTTCTTCTCAAAAGAGATTGAAACTATAAAGAAAAAACAATCAGAAATCTTGGAGATGAAAAACACAATGGAAATAAAGAAATATCTAGAAATATAAATAAAGAAAAATCTAGAATCTTTAAATAAGAGAGCTGAAAATATGGAGGAAAGAATTAGCAATATAGAGGATAGGAATGCAGAAATGCTCCAGATGGAGGAAGAGAGAGAACTAAAACTAAAAAGAAATGAAGAAATTCTCCAAGAAATATCCAACTCAATTAGGAAATGCAACATAACGATTATAGGTATTCCAGAGGGAGAAGAGAGAGAAAAAGGAGCAGAGAGCTTGTTCAGAGAAATAATAGCTGAGAACTTCCCAAACCTGGGGAAGGAGCTGGAAATACAAGTGAATGAAGTCAATAGATCACCTAACTATATCAACATAAAAAGACCCTCTCCAAGGCATATAGTAGTAAAGCTGGCGAAAGTCAATAACAAAGAAAAAATATTAATGGCAGCAAGACAAAAAAAATAACGTACAAAGGTATTCCTATCAGGCTGTCAGTGGATTTCTCAGCAGAAACCTAACAGGCTAGGAGAGAGTGGAATGATATATTCAAAATTCTAAAAGACAAAAACTTTCAGCCAAGAATACTCTATCCAGCAAAAATAGCCTTCAGATATGATGAGAAATAACTTTCCCAGATAAACAAAAGCTAAGGGAGTTCATTGCCATAAGACCCCCACTGCAAGAAATGCTCAAGAAGGCCCTCAAGCCTGAACAAAAAAAAGAGAAAGGGGATACAAAGCCTTGAGCAAGGAGAAAAATAGGTAGACAAAATCAGAAAAACTGCAGCTCTCTATCAGAATAGGTTATAAACACTTAATTATAACATCAAAGATAAAGGGAAAGAGGGCCAGTCCGGTGGTGCAGCGGTTTAGTTCGTGCTTGGCTGCCCGGGGTTTGTGGGTTCAGATCCTGGGTGCCCACCGATCCACCGCTTATCAGCCGTGCTGGGGCGGTGTCCCATATAAAGTAGAGGAAGATGGGCATGGATGTTAGCCCAGGGCCAGTCTTCCTCAGCAAAAAGAGGAGGATTGGCAATGGATGTTAGCTCAGGGCTGGTCTTCCTCACAAAAGAAAAGAAGATAAAGGGCAAGAAAACACCAAAAAGATATATAACCTCATCACTTTAACCACAAACTCACAACACAAGATGGAATAAGTTGTGACAATAATAACTTAGACGGGGAAGAGGAAAGGGATGGAATTGACTTAATCTAAGGAAACAAGAGACCATCAGAAAATGGACTATCTCATCCATGCGATCTTTTATACAAACCTCAAGGTAACCACTAAACAAATAATCAGAACAGAGACACATATGATAAATAAACAGAAAACTAAGAAAACCATCATACAGAACTACCAAACTGAAATGGCAGTCAGAAATACAAGGGAAAAGAAACAATGGAAATATAGAGCAACCGGAGGACAAGAGCTAAAATGGCAGTATTAGGCCCTCACATATCAATAATCACTCTAAACATAAATGAACTGAATTATCCAATCAAAAGACACAGAGTGGTGGGATGGATTAAAAAACAAGACCCAACAAATATGCTGCCTCCAGGAAACACATCTCAGCTCTGAAGACAAACACAGGTTCAGAGTGAAAGGATGGAAGACAATACTCCAAGTTAATGGCAAACAAAAGAAAGCAGGTGTTGCCATACTTATTTCAGACAGAGTAGACTTCAAGATAAAACAGATAATGAGAGACAAAGATGGGCAATATGAAATGATAAAAGGGACACTTCACCAAGAAGATATATCACTTATATATGCACCCAACACAGGAGCACCAAAGTACATAAAGCAACTATTAAGAAACCTAAAAGGAGATATTAACAACACAATAATAGTAGGGGATCCCAACACCCTACTTACATCAACGGATAGATCATCTAGACAGAAAGTAAGTAAGGAAACAGTGGACTTAAACAAAAAACTAGATGAGATAAACTTAATAGATATATAGAGAGCACTCCATCCAAACACGGCAGATTACACATCCTTCTCAAGTGCACATGGAACATTCTCAAGGACAGACCATATGTTGGGAAACAAGGCAAACCTCTATAAATTTAAGAAGATTGAAATTATAACAAGCATCCTTTCTGATCATAATGCTATGAAACTAGAAATCAACCACGAGAAAAGAAACTGGGAAAGTGACAAAGATGTGGAGACTAAACAACATGTTACTGAACAACCAATGGACAATGAAGAAATTAAAGGAGAAATAAAAAAATATTTGGAGACAAATGAAAATGAAAATACACCATACCAACTCATATGGGATGCAGCAAAAGTGGTCCTCAGAGGGAAACTCATAGCAATACAGGCTCACCTTAACAAACAAGAAAAATCCCAAATATGCAATCTTAAACTACACCTAACAGAATTAGAAAAAGAACAAAGCCCAAAGTCAGGAGAAGGAGGGAAATATAAATCAGAGCAGAAATAAATGAAATTGAAACAAACAAAAAAAAAAAGACCAGTAGAAAGGATCAATGAAACTAAGAGCTGGTTCTTTGAGAAGATAAACAAAACTGAGAAACCCTTAGCCAGGCTCACTAAGAAAAAAGGAGAGAAGGCTCAAATAAATAAAATTAGAAATGAAAGAGGAGAAATTACAACAGATACCACATAAATGCAAAGGATTATAAGAGAATACTATGAAAAACTATATGCCAACAAATTGGACAATCTAGAAGAAATGGATAAATTCTTAGAATGATAAAACCTCCCAAAACTGAATCAAGAAGAAATAGAGAATCTGAACAGACCAATCACAAGTAAAGAGATTGAAACAGTTATCAAAAACCTCCCAAAAAATAAAAGTGCAGGACCAGATGGCTTCTCTGGAGAATTTTACCAAACATTCAAAGAAGATTTAATACCTGTTCTTCTCAAACTAATCCAAAAAGTAGAGGAAGATGGAATACTTCCTAACATATTCTACGAGGCCAACGTCACCCTGATACCAAAGCCAGACAAGGACAATACAAAGAAGGAAAATTACAGGCCAATATCGCTGATGAACATAGATGCAAAAATCCTCAACAAAATACTGGCAAACCGAATACAGCAATACATTAAAAACATCATACACCATGATCAAGTGGGATTTATACCAGGGATGGTTCAACATCCGCAGATCCACGTGATACACCACAGTAACAAAGCGAGGAATAGAAACCACATGATCATCTCAACAGATGCAGAGAAAGCATTTGACAAGATCCAACATTCATTTATGATAAAAACTCCCAACAAAATGGGTATAGAAGGAAAGTACCTCAATATAATAAAGGCCACATATGACAAACCCACAGCCAACATCATACTCAATGGGGAAAAACTGAAAGCCATCCCTCTGAGAACAGGAACAAGACAAGGGTGCCCAGTCTCGCCACTCTTATTCACCATAGTATTGAAGGTTTTGGCCAGAGTAATTAGGCAAGAAAAGGAATAAAAGGAATCCAAATAGGCAATGAAGAAGTGAAACTTTTGCTGTTTGCAGATGACATGATTTTATATATAGAAAACCCTCAAGAATCCACCAGAAAACTATTAGAAATAATCATCTACAGAAAGTTGCAGGGTACAAAATCAACTTACAAAAATCAGTTGCATTTCTATACTCTAATAATGAACTAACAGAAAGAGAACTCAAGAATACATTCCCATTTACAAGTGCAACAAAAAGAATAAAATATCTAGGAATGAATTTAACCAAGGAGGTGAAAGACCTATACAATGGAAACTATAAGACATTAATGAAAGAAATTGATGAAGACATAAAGAAATGGGAAGATATCCCATGCACGTGGACTGGAAGAATAAACATAGTTAAAATGTCCACACTACCTAAAGCAATCTACAGATTCAATGCAATCCCAATCAGAATCCCAACGACATTCTTCACAGAACTAGAACAAAGAATCCTAAAATTCATGTGGGGCAACAAAAGACCCCGAACAGCTAAAGTAATCCTGAGAAAAAAGAACAAAGTTGGAGGCATCACAATCCCTGACTTCAAAATATACTACAAAGCCATAATAATTAAAACAGCATGGTAGTTGTAAAAAACAAACACACAAATCAATGGAACAGAATCGAGAGTCCAGAAATAAACCCACACATCTATAGACAGCTAATCTTTGACAAAGGAGCTAAGCACATACAATGGAGAAAGGAAAGCCTCTTCAACAAATGGTGCTGGGAAAACTGGACAGCCACATGCAAAAGAATGAAACTAGACCATCTTCTTTCACCATACACAAAAATCCACTCAAGATGGATCAAAGACTTGAAGGTAAGACCTAAAACTATAAAACTCCTAGAAGAAAATATAGGCAGTACACTCTTTGACATCGGTCATAGAGGGAGCTTTTCGAATTCCATGTCTACTCTGACAGGGAAACAAACAAACAAAATAAGCAAGTGGGACTTGATCAGACTACAGAGCTTCTACAAGGCAAATGAAACCAGGATCAAATGAATAGACAACCCACCAGCTGGGAGAAAATATTTGCAAATCATATATCTGACAAGGGATTAATCTCCATAATATATAAAGAACTCACACAACTGAACAACAAAAAAACAAACAAACTGATCAAAAGATGGGCAGAGGATATAAACAGACATTTTTCTAAGGAAGATAGACAGATGGCCAACAGACACATGAAAAGATGTTCAACATCACTAATCATCAGAGAAATGCAAATCAAAACTACGCTAAGATATCACCTTACACCTGTTAGAATGGCTATAATCACCAAGACAAAAAACAAATGCTGGAGAAGTTGTGAAGAAACGGGAACCCTAATTCACTGCTGGTGGGAATGCAAACTGGTGCAGCCTCTATGGAAAACAGTACAGAGATTCCTCAAAAAATTAGAAATAGAAATACCTTATGGTCCAGCTATCCCACTACTGAGTATTTATCCAAAGATCCTGAAATCAACAATCCAAAGAGGCGTATGCACCCCTATGTTCATTGCAGCATTATTCACTACAGCCAAGAAGTAGAAGCAACCCAAGTGTCCCTGGACTGATGAGTGGATAAAGAAGATGTGGTATATGTATACAATGGAATACTACTCAGCCATAAAAAAATGACAAAATCGTCCCATTCACAACAACATGGATGGACCTGGAGGGTATTATGTTAAGTGAAATAAGCCAGACAGAGAAAGACAAACACCACATGATTTCACTCATATGTGGAAGATAAACTAACACATGGACAGAGAGAATAGTTTGGTGGTTACCAGGGGGAAAGGGGTTGGGGGCGGGCACAAGGGGTGAAGGCATGCATTCATATGGTGATTGACAAACAAGAACATACAACTAAAACTTCACAATGTTAGAAACTATTATGACATCAATTTTAAAAAAGTGAAAAACAAAACAAAACAAAAAATAACCACTTCCTGATTGGTTAAAGAAGATGTGGTATATACATACAATGGAATACTACTCAGCCATAAGAAAAGACACAATTGTCCCATTTGCAACAACATGGATGGACCTAGAGGGTATTATGTTAAGTGAAATAAGCCAGAGAGAGAAGGACAGACACTGCACGAACTCACTCATATATGGAATATAAGTGAACACACGGACAGAGAGAACCGATTGGTGGTTACCAAGGGGAAGGGGGGTGGGGGGGGCACAAGGGGTGAAGGGTTCCATCCACAAGGTGACGGACAAACAAAAATGTACAACTAAAACCCCACAGTGTTATAAACTAAGACATCAATAAAAAAAAAAAAAGTTGGAAAAAATAAAATAAAATAACCACTTCCTTGGAGGGAAACAGGCACAGAGAGGTCAAATAACACATCTGAGGTCACAGCAGGTTTGCACCTGGCAGCTGGCTCCAGAGCCTGCATGCTGCCCACCCCAGGAGCAGCTCTCCAGTGGAAGACCTGCACAGCCTGAGTGTCAGAGGGACGGCCGTACCTTCTGTCTGAGCTGGGCCACCAGGAAGTTCAAGAGATGTGCCCTGTCTCCAAGCCTCCTGAGCAGTAATCCTGTGGACGCACCATCAGCTGGCACGGCTTCTCCTGTAGAAAGAGAGATTCTGTCATGCTCAGGTCTCCTCAAGCCTCAGGGAAGATTCCAACTGACTGCCCTCTCTTTGGGGAGATGTACTTCTGTGTCGCCCTTCTCTGCCCCCACCCAAGGAGGCCCACTGTCACTGCTGGTCCCCCTTGACGGGAAGATGTTCTAAAGCCGAGTGGACAGGGTGGGTCCCCACAAAGATTGGGATGTGCTGTATGTAAAGTATAATCCTCACGCCAAGAAAGCAGGCATCTTTGCAGGAAAAAGATGCTGTCTTACCACCTAGTGTCTGGTAGAAGCCCATCTGCACCAGTCTCCTATTCAATTGTCTGGGAATGAAGACATACAACCCACAGGTCAAGGAAGAAATCACACTGATTGCTAGAAATTAGTTTGAACTGAAGTATCATAAAAATACTGCTTATCAAAACTGATGGAATGAATCTAAAGCCATCTTTTCAAGAATATTTTTAACCTTAGAAGTTTACTTTAGAAAAGAAGGAAGGCTGAGAAATCAATGAGCTGAACATCTATCTCCAAAAACAAGGGAAAGAACAACCAAAGTAGAAGGGGAGGATAAAGCTACTATTAGATACTGAGGCAACAGAGAATATGTGTATGACAGAGGACCAACAAAACCAACAGCTGGTCTTTTGAAAAGGCTTTTGAAAAAGATCAATCCCTGTGTAAGACTATGCAGGGAAAAAAAGGGGACAGAAACCACATTGCGAATGGAAAAAGGAGTCTCACGTCAGATCCCACAGGCTTTCAAAACTCATAGGAGGATGCTGCAAGGAACTTTATGCCAAAATTTTGAAAATTTAGATGAATGGACAATTTTCTAGTAAAACATAAGATCAAAAAATGACACACAAAAAAGAATATCTAGATAGTCCTGTAACTGTGAAAAAAACTGAATTCACAGTTTAAAACCTCCCCATGAGAAAATTTCTAAGCCCAGGTGGTTTCAAACTTGAATTCTATCAATTGGATAAGAAAAAATTAACATGAATCTAATACAAACTTTTTCAGAAAACAGAGAAATAGGGAACATCTTCCAACACACTTATGGGACCAGAATAACCTTGATTCCAAAACCTTACATGAACATCATGAGAAAGGAAACTATAGGCCAATCTTAAGAACACAAATGCAATAGTTCTCAATAAAATATTAGCCAGAGAATATACCACATGCTGAGTTTATTCCAGAAATGCAAGGTTGGTTTAACATTCAAAAACCAGTTTAAGCTTCTTATTCTCGACAAGATGGAGTATGTGCTTTCCACCTCACTCCTCTCCCTACTCGCAACTCAAAGCCCTGGACAACAGACACAAAGCAACTACGAGAAGATTCTGGATGGCGAGGAAAAGCAGGTAGGGATGCTGCTTTTAGGGATGACCCGCAGTGAGTTCCTCATCTTGTTTTCTTCCTGTATTTCCCAGCTTTGGTGCTGGAGTAGCCACAACCCAGAAACACCAAGGAACCAGGACCAAAAAGAACGGCCCAGGAAAAGGGAGACTCTGCAGGTGGAGCCCTTCTGACCACAAGTGCCCTGTGGAGACAAATGCCATGAGAGAAGCTGACCCCCACCCTCCACTACCCCACCCTGAGCTGCGCACTATTCAAATGAGAGCACCTCTCCCAGTAAGAGCATGTGGGGAGGATTACAGAGACAGGGGAAGTGGAGAAAGGAATTCTTTAAGTCTGTGTATCGAGGCCCCGAGGAGCCCATGTGGAAATCAGGCAGCACTGATACAGCTGAAGCTTTGAGAGCTGGGCTCAGGAGAGCTGGTGGAAGACTGCCCAGGATTTAAGTTGGCCTCAAGTGGCACACAAATGGACAGACCAGAACAGCATCACAAAGCCTTTAGAAAGTAAGTGGACATTCAAACCCTGCCCAAGAGAGTGGGCCAAGATATGCACTGTGAACCTAGAAAAGTGGACTGCCTGATAAAATAGAAGTAGAATTAAAACAGAGTTCATAAGACTCAGAATTTCATAACATGACACTCAAAATGCCCATGATGGAATCCAAAATTACTCATCATACTAACAACCAGTGAAATCTCAACTTGAACAAAGAAAGACAACACCAAGATGAGACAGAGGCTGGAATGACGTGATAAGGATTTTAAAGCAACTCCAACAAGCAATTTGACACACTCTTAAAACAAACAGAAAAATGAAAGTTTCAGCAAAGAAATAAAAGACATAGAGAAAAACAAAATGGAAATTTTAGAACTGAAATCGAAATAAAAATCTCACTGGATGGGCTCAATGGAAGAATGGAGATGACAGAAGAAAGAACTGGTGAACTTGAAGACAGATAATAGAAATTATCCAATCTGAACAATAGAGAAAACAGATTAAAAAAGCAAATAACAGGGGCAGCCCGGTGGCGCAGCAGTTTAGTCCGCGCTTAGCAGCCCGGGGTTCGTAGGTTCGGATCCCGGGCGCCCACCGATGCACTGCTCATCAGCCATGCCATGGTGGCATCCCATATAAAGTAGAGGAAGATGGGCACATATGTTAGCCCAGGGCCAGTCTTCCTCAGCAAAAAGAGGAGGATTGGCGAAGGATGTTAGCTCAGGGCTAGTCTTCCTCACAAAAAAAAAAGCAAATAACAGAACCTCAGGGACCTGGGGGAGGATAACAGAAAAGCTAACATTTTTATCATCAGAGAAGGAAAAAGAGTGTGGAGCTGAAAAAACACTTGAAGAAATAATGGCTGAAAACTTCTCAAATTTGGCAAAAGACATAAACCTTCAGATTCAACATCAAATAGGATAAGCTGAAGAAATCTATGCCCAGACACATCATAACCAAATTCTGAAAGTAAAGACAAACTCTTGAAAGCAGGCAGAGAGAAATGATGCACAACCTACAGGGGAACAATGATTCAAATGGCAATGGGTTTCTCATCAGAAACTATCATCTGATTTCTCACCAGAAGGAAGTGGTATAACATATTTTAAGTGCTGAAAGCAAAGAACTGTCAACTCATAATTTTATACTCATGTATACGTTGTTCAGGAATGAAGGTGAAATAAAGACATCTCAGAAAAGGGAAAACCGGGGCCGCCCGGTGGCACAGCAGTTTAGTTCGCGCTTGGCAGCCCGGGGTTTGCAGGTTCGGATCCCGGGCACCCGCGGATGCACTGCTCGTTAGCCATGCCGTGGCAGCATCCCATATAAAGTAGAGGAAGATGGGCACGGATGTTAGCCCAGGGCCAGTCTTCCTCAGCAAAAAAAGGGAGGATTGGCAACGGATGTTAGCACAGGGCTGGTCTTCCTCACAAAAAAAAAGAAAAGGGAAAACCAAGGGGACCTGCCACCAGTAGGCCTGCTCTGAGAGAACTGCTGCAGGAAGTACTTCAGAGAGGAACTAGAAACAGGACACCTGGACCCCAGGAAATACCACAGACTTGACCTCTCCTCCTGAGTCTTTAACACTATGTTTCACAGTTGAAAGCAAAAGGAAAATCCTGTCTGAGGTGATCCTCGATGTGTGGGGAGGCGACATTTGCGACAATATAGGGGATGAAAAGCCGGACTGCTGTAACGCCCCAAGCCCTGACGTTCCACTTGAAAATGCAGGTTGACATGAGTGTGATAACTCGACTGTGATAACTTAAGTATATTGTAATCCCTGGAGCAACCATTAGAAAGATGACCCAAAGAAATACACTCACAAACACTATAGACAGACTAAGATGAAACACTAAAAAATGTTCAAGTAACCCCCAGGAAAGAGGAAACTGAGGCACAGGACACAGACATTCAACGGCAGACTTGGATCCTGACACAGCGCTACCTGCATCGAGTGTAAATGATATATCCTTTAAAATAGCAGCAAAAAGGATTTCAAAAACTGACCTAACTATATACTGCCGACAAGAAATTCACTGCAAATGTAATGATGCAGGTCAGTTAAAAGTGCAAGGACTCTGAAGACAGACCATACAAAGAGCATCACAAGAAGGCTGATATCAGACCAGGCAGACCTCAGAGCAAGGAAGACTGAAGGATAAAGAGGAACATTTGTAATGATATAAGGATCGATTCACCAAAAAATGCAACAATCCTAAACGTATATAAATCTAACAACACTTCTGGGGCTAGCACGGTGGCGCAGCGGTTTAGTTCATACTTGGCAGCCCGGAGTTCGCGGGTTCGGATCCTGGACACCCACCGACGCACTGCTTGTCAGCCATGCCTTGGCAGCATCCCATAGAAAGTAGAGGAAAGTGGGTACGGATATTAGCCCAGGACCAGTCTTCCTCGGCAAAAAGACGAGGATTAGCAGCAGATGTTAGCTCAGGGCTGGTCTTTCTCACACACACAAAAATAATAATAAATCTAACAACACTCCAAAATACATTAAGCAAAAACTGACAGAATCATGATAAAAAAATAAAGATTTCTATTACAATAGGAATAGAAAAAAGCCATAATCTGACCAAAAACAACACTTCAGCAAATATTACACTTAAGTGTGAAATGTTGCAAGTTTTCCTCCAGGACCAGGAAGAAAGCCAGCTATGCTCAACACCATCCTGGAGATCCCAGCCATGGGAAATAACATAAGAAAAAGAACCAGAAGACAACAGCATTGGAAAAGAAACAAATCAATTATTTGAGCCAAGTTTATCCTGCAGGTGGGACGTCCTGCCCAGCCCCTCTGCTTCCTGAACAATCAATCCTCTCAGCCATGGGCGGGTCTATATCCACCGACCTGAGCTGGGCTCTCCACCTGGGGGCCAGTGCCCCAGCAGGGAGATGGGTGGGCCCAGGGAGGCACCCCACAGAGGGGCGCCCATGCAGCACAAAGGCCTCTGCAGGGAGAGAGGAGGTGGCAAAGGGAGGTGGCAGCAGTGGGAGGCTGCTTACATCCAGGGAACTGGATGGCAGAAGGAACTATATTAAGGATATTGGGAGCCAGGTTTCTCATTGTCAGAAAAGGAAGTTAGAGTGATGAAAAAGGGGAAAAATAGAATGAACTCTGTGATGATGGACTAACCACAAAGGAACAGACTGACCAGTAAATCTGTCTTAAAATTAAGACCTTCCAGGGGTAGCCCAGTGGCATAGCAGTTAAGTTTGCGCATTCTGCTTCATTGGCCCAGGGTTCATGAGTTCGGATCCTGGACGCAGACCTACACACCACTCATCAAGCGATGCTGTGGTGGCGACCCACATACAAAATAGAGGAAGATGGGAACAGACATTAGCTCAGGGACAATTTTCCTCAAGCAAAAATAGGAAGACTGGCAACGGATGTTAGCTCGGGTCAATCTTCCTCACAATCAATCAATAAAATTAAGACCTTCCGTTCACCAAAAGACATCAGTGAAGGACTAAATGCCCGTTGTTTGAGCCCCCGAGCCAGTGGTATTTGTTACGGCAGTCCAAGCAAACTAACACACTAATGAACACAGAAAAAGATGTTCAACATCACTAGTAAACGGGAAAATGCAAATTAAAGCCATAATAGGATGTACCACAGACCCACCAGGACAGCTTCGGTTAGAACGAGCAAGTGTGCTAAGTGCCAGCAGGGAGCCAGAGCAATGGCTGTCTCGTGACTGCTGATGGGGGAGTACATGGGTGTGAATACTTGAGAGAACAGTCTGGGCCGGCTATCAACTAAAACACACTGTAGTCAAAAAAAGCCAGACAAAAAGAACACACACTGTATAATTCCATTTATATGAAAACAGAAAACTCAACCACTGGGTGAAGAGTCAGAAGAGTGGCTGACTCTGGAGGGAGGACAAGGGGGTTCCTGGGTACTGGTAATGGGATACCCGATGTCTGCAATAATTCATTGAGCTGTACTCAGTTTTAAAAAGATAGTGTTACTGGACAGAGCACACACACGACAAGACACGGACTCTTACCGGTGGTTTCTGTTGAGGTATGGACACTGGGTTGAACATCAGTACAAGATGAGGACATCTTCAAAGGATCTAACACATCTTCTAGTTGTTCTTCCAGGGTTTTAAATTTATGCTTTAGATTTCGTACCTCTGCTTCAAGGGCCAGAACATAATCTGCCAAAAAAAAAAAAAACAAACCCAGGAAATACCCACGCACATACAGGCACACACATTTACACTCTCATCCTTTATCACCAAGGCAGGGGCTCATGCAAGCTTATGCCTACTCACTTCACTGACCTGCCCCTCTTCCCTGCTCAACCCTCACAGTTGTCCCCATGCTATCTATGTGCCATCCTCCCCTTGGTGGCGAGAGCACAGTGTCCAGAGACCAGCTCGCTGCGCTCTCCAAGGAGGGCTCAATAATCAGAAGCAGACATTAACGCTTCCTCAATCCTGCGAGCCTTTATGTACCAATCCAACATGTCTCGAGTGTGGAGCCATCTTTGCAGCCGGCTGTCCCTCCACTCACAACCACACAGACCCCACTCTGACAGGGCACAGAGTGGGGTGCCCACCTTCGCCACAGCCTGGGACACTCCCCTGAGGAAGGGCCCAGTGTCCACCAGCTCTAGGCTGCCCACACGCTATGAGAGTGCAGTGCTAGGCCAGCCCTCGTCCAAGTCAGGCTCTGGTTTTCAAGTGTGGCCGGTGTGTATCCTTCACTTTTCTTCTTCCACTTTACCGATAAAACGTGTTTATCGTATACATAAAAATTGATTTAAGATTCCCTTCTCTTGGAGGAAAGCAGCGGTTATGCTTTGAAGTGATTTACTAAAGGGGATGTTCATTTATAAGACTCCACATGAAACCTTTTTTTTTTTTTTTTTGTGGGAAAGACCAGCCCTGAGCTAACATCTGTTGCCAATCCTCGCCTTTTTGCTGAGGAAGACTGGCCCTGAGCTAACATCCGTGCCCGTCTTCCTCCACTTTTATATGGGACGCTGCCATGGCATGGCTGACAGGCAGTGCGTTGGCTGGCGCCCGGGATCCAAACTCGTGAACCCCGGGCTGCCAGGCGCGAACTTAACCGCTGTGCCACCAGGTGGCCCCATGAAACCTATTTTGGACCCAGTAGTGATCTTTCCTCATCCTTCTTCTCCCTCCCTCCGTCCCCTGCTCCCTCTCTCTGTCTCTCTCCCTCACTTACCGGGAGTGGCAGCATCTACTCCTGTCTTTGGATCAGGTTGGTTTGTATCTGAGGTCCCTCCTCCTGAAGGAGCAGAAGGAAGAATTTGATCACTCAGCGTTTCCATTTCTTTCCTCATTTGGGTAATAGCATTTCGCAAGCCTGTGTTCTGCTCTTGTAGCCGCTGGATCTCACTAGATGGAAAACTTTTACTTATTTCTCCTTCATGATGGCTTGAAAGCATCTATCAAATACAAAAAAAAGAAAAAAGAAAGAAAGAAAATGGTAACACTTACAAAGGGCGGGCAGTGATCTTCCTTTCTAAATTGACAGAAGTATGAAAAAACCTCTTTTTTGTCTAGGTTTCACAAAGGCAAGATTGCTGTTTTTCAAAGGTAACTTTCATTGGGAAATTTGGGGACCCTTCCTTTTCAGTCAAAAGCCATTAGTCACCCACTAGGGTGGCTATAATAAAAAAGACAATAACAAGCGTTGGTAGGATGTAGAGAAAATGGGACCCTTCTATATCGTAAAAAAGTAAACATATGCAGCTGCTTTGGGAAACAGTCTGGAAGTTCTGCAAGAAGTTAAACATAGGGGCTGGCCCAGTGGCGTAGTGGTTAAGTTCGCGCACTCTGCTTCGGCAGCCAGGGGTTCATGAGTTCGGATACCAGGCATGGACCTACACATTGCTCATCAAGCCATGCTGTGGTGGTGTTCCACATACTAGAGGAAGACTGGCACAGATGTTAGCTCAGGGACAATCTTCTACACCAAAAAAAAAAAAAAAAGTTAAACATAGAGTTATTATATGGCAATTTCACGGCTAGGTATACACCTAAGAGAAATGAAAACGTGTCCACACAGAAACTTGTACGCACATGTTCATAGCAGCACTATTCATAGTAGCCAAAATGTGGAAAGGCTCAAATGTCCACCAATGGAGGAAGAGAGAAACAAGTGGAATACAATGAAACATTATTCAGCTATAAAAAGGAATGAAGATCTGATATATGTGACAACATGGATGGACCATGAAAACATGCTAAGTGACAGTCAAGGACTTTAAAGCAGTTATCGTTATAAAAATACTCAAGGATTTAAAGAAAAACATGAACAGAAAAAGAAGACAAATGGAAGATATTAAAAAAGAAATAAATAGCACCTGCAGAGATGAAAAATACATTGTCTGAAATAAAAATTTCACAAGAGAGTACGGGACTAAGAGCACATCAGATATTGCAGGAGAAAGACCAGCCAATGTAAGTACATAGCAATAGTATCCAAACTCAAGCACAGAGTGAAAGAGACCAAAAAGGAAAAAATTAATAGAGCTTTAGTGACCTGTGGAACAACACGAAGCAGTCTCACGCACAAGTAAACAAGAACTGAGATAAGTGATGGGGGCAGAAAAAGTATTTTATAACATGTTGGCCAAAAAATGGTCAAATTTAGGGAGAGTGATGTCAGCAACAGGGCAGAATGAGATTCCCTCTTTGAATCTCTGCCCCCTAAGACACAAAAAAAACATCATTCGCATACCAACAGAGGACAATCAAAAGAGACCCTTGCCACGGTACATCTGATGGTGGAGGCACGGGAAGCCCCAAAGGACTTGAGGACAGGTAAGGAAATCTACTCCCCCTCCCCATCTGATCAGCAAAGACAGACAGCCCAGCTCACAGACAGTGGGGAGGGGCGGCCCTCTGCAGGGAAAGCTATTGCCCTCCAGGTGTTCTCACAGACTGTTGAGAGATCCCCACCAGGAAACGACAACAGACTGTTTCGGGGGTGTGGTCAATGCCGAAGAGAGCCAGAAAGGAAGCCCCGGGTCAGGCAGGCGAAACAGAGAACCCCTCCCCCAACACACCCTGCAGTTCAGCACAATCCCTCCGGGAATTGCAGCGGGCTCAGAATACACAGGTTGTGACCTCCAACCAGGGGCGGCAAGTGGAAACTGCAGGATCAGAAATTATCAAGATGAAGAATAGCAAAGGTAAATCAGCCGGCTCTATGCAAAAGTATCTTAAGTCTCCAGACCAAGAGGAAAATGACAAACACCCAGAAATGAACCCTGAAGGCACAGAAATCTATAACCTAAACAAAAGAGAATTCAAAATAGCTATCATTTAAAAACTCAACAAATTACAAGAGAACACAGAGAGACAAATCAACGAATTCAGGAATTTCTTCACAAAAGAGATTAAAACCATAAAGAAAAACCAATCAGAAATATTGGAGATGAAAAACAAAATGGATGAGATAAAGGAAAACCTGGAGTCTTTAAAGAGCAGAACTGACAATACGCAGGAAAGAATTAGCATTATCGAGGAGAGCCATGCAGAAACGCTCCAGATAGAGGAGGAGAGAGAACTAAGACTAAAAAGAAATGAAGAAATTCTTTGAGAAATATCAGACTCAATTAGAAAGAGTAACATAAGGAAAACAGGTATTCCAGAAGGAGAAGAAAGGGAAAAAGGAGCAGAGAGTTTGTTCAAAGAAATAATAGCTGAGACCTGGGGAAAGAGATGGAAATAATAGTGAATGAAGTCAATAGACCACCTAAATATATAAACAGGAAAAGACAAACTCCATGCCACATAGTAGCTAAATTAGCAAGAGTCAATGATAATGAAAAATATTAAGGGCACCTAAACAAAAAAAACAAAATAACATACAAAGGAAACCCCATCAGGCTCTCAGCTGATTTCTCGACAGAAATTCCACAGGCTAGGAGAGACTGGAATGATATATTCAAAATCCTGAAAGACAAAAACCTTCAGCCAAGAATACCTTAACCAGTGAAAATATCCCTCAAATATGAAGGAGAAATAATAACTCTCCCTGATAAACAAAAGCTAAGGGAGCTCATCACCACAAGACCTCCACTACAAGAAATGCTCAAGAAGGCCCTTAGGCCTGAAAAAAAACAAAAGAGAAAGGGGATACAAAGTTTTGAGCAAGGAGAAAAACAGGGAGACTAAACCAGAAAAACTACAGTTGGAAAACATCAAAAATGAATTTAAACTCATCACTATAAACACACACTCACAACACAAGATGGAATAAGTAGTGACAATAACAGATTAGAAGAGGAAGAGGAAAGGGATCGAATCTACTTAGTCTAAGGAAACAAGACGCATCAGAAAATGGACTGTCTTATCTAGGAGATCTTTTATATAAACCTCACAGTAACCACTAAACAAATAACCAGAAGAGAACCACATATGACAAATAAAGAGAAAACTAAGAGAATCATCATGAAGAACTACCAAACTGAATTGGCAGTCCGAAACACATGAGACAGGAAACGAACGAAATGCAAAAGAACCAGAAAATGAACAATAAAATAGCAACATTAAATCCTCATATATCAATAATCACTCTAAATGTAAATGGATTGAATTCTCCAATCAAAAGACACAGAGTGGCAGGATGGATTAAAAACCAAGATGCAACAATTTGCTGCCTCCAGGAAACACATCTCAGCTCTAAAGACAAACACAGACTCAAAGTAAAAGGATGGAAGATGACACTCCAAGCTAATGGCAAACAAAAGAAAGCAGGTGTTGCCATACTTACATCAGACAAAGTAGACTTCAAGATAAAAAAGGTAATGAGAGACAAAGAGGGGCAATATATAATGATAAAAGGAACACTTCACCAAGAAGACATATCACTTATAAATATCTATGCTCCCAACACAGGGGCACCAAAGTACATAAAACAACTACTAAAAAACCTAAAAGGAGGTATTAACAACAAAACAATAATAGTAGGGGATCTTAACACCCCACTTACATCAATGGATAGATCATCCAGACAAAAAGTCAATAAGGAAATAATGGACTTAAATGAAAAACCAGACAAGATGGACTTAATAGATATATACAGAGCACTCCACCCAAAAACAGCAGACTACACATTCTTCTCAAGCACACATGGAAAGTTCTCAAGGATAGACCATATATTAGGAAACAAGGCAAACCTCTATAAATTTAAGATTGAAATCATTACAAGCATCTTTTCTGACCATAATGCTATAAAACTAGAAATCAACTGCAAGAAAAAAACTGGGAAGGGACAAAGATGTGGAGACTAAACAACATGCTACTGAACAACAAATGGATCACTGATGAAATTAAAGGAGAAATCAAAAGCTATCTGGAGACAAATGAAAAAGGAAAATACACCATACCAACTCATATGAGATGCAGCAAAAGCAGTCCTGAGAGGGAAATTCATAGCAATACAAGCCCACCTTAACCCACAAGAAAAATCCCAAGTAAATAACCTTAAACTACACCTAACAGAATTAGAAAAAGAAGAACAGACAAAGCCCCGAATCAGCAAAAGGAGGGAAATAATAAAAATCAGAGCAGAAATAAATGAAATTGAAACCAAATAAAAAACAGTAGAAAGGATCAATGAAACAAAGAGCTGTTTCTTTGAGAAGAAAAACAAAATTGACAAACCCTTAGCCAGATTCACTAAGAAAAAAAGGGAGAAGACTCAAATAAATAAAATTAGAAATGAAAGAGAAGAAATTACAATGGATACCACAGAAATACAAGGGATTATTAGAGAACACTATGAAAAACTATAAGCCAACAAATTGCACAACCTAGAGGAAATGGACAAATTCTTCAATGCATATAACCTCCCAAAACTGAATCAAGAAGAAATAGAGAATCTGAATACACCAATCACAAGTAAAGAGATTGAAACAGTAATCAAAAGCCTCCCAAAAAATAAAAATCCAGGACCAGATGGCTTCCCTGGAGAATTTTACCAAACATTCAAAGAAGATTTAACACCTATTCTTCTCAAACTATTCCAAAAAATAGAGGAAGATGGAATACTTCCTAACACATTCTACGACGCCAACGTCACCCTGATACCAAAGCCAGACAAGGACAATACAAAGAAGGAAAACTACAGGCCAATATCGCTGATGAACATAGACGCAAAAATCCTCAACAAAATATTGGCAAACCGAATACAGCAATACATCAAAAGGTTCATACACCATGATCAAGTGGGATTTATACCAGGGACACAGGGATGGTTTAACATCCGCAAATCAATCAACGTAATACACCACATTAACAAAATGAAGAATAAAAACCACATGATCATCTCAATCGATGCAGAGAAGGCATTCGACAAGATCCAACATCCATTTATGATAAAAACTCTCAACAAAATGGGTATAGAAGGAAACTACCTCAACATAACAAGGGCCATATATGACAAACCTACAGCTAACATCCTATTCAACGGGGAAAAACTGAAAGCGATTCCTTTGAGGACAGGAACAAGACAAGGGTGCCCACTCTCACCGCTCTTATTCACCATAGTATTGAAGGTTTTGGCCAGAGCAATTAGGCAAGAAAAAGGAATAAAAGGACTCCAAATAGGCAATGAAGAAGTGAAAATTTCCCTATTTGTAAGTGACATGATCTTACACATAGAAAACCCCCAAAAATCCACTGGAAAACTACTAGAAATAATCAACAACTACAGTAAAGTGGCAGGGCATAAAATCAACTTAC
Organism: Tapirus indicus; assembly: GCA_031878705.1. Taxonomy (NCBI): domain Eukaryota; kingdom Metazoa; phylum Chordata; class Mammalia; order Perissodactyla; family Tapiridae; genus Tapirus; species Tapirus indicus. The sequence continues at coordinate 59,934,513 of CM062932.1, forward strand.
AAAAATCAGTTGCATTTCTATACACTAATGATGAACCAACAGAAAGAGAACTCTAAAAGACAATCCCATTTACAACTGCAACAAAGAGAATAAAATATCTGGGAATAAATTTAACCAAGGAGGTGAAAGACCTATACAATGAAAACTATAAGACACTATTGAAAGAAATTGATGAAGACATAAAGAAATGGAAAAATATTCCATGCACATGGATTGGAAGAATAAATGTAGTTAAAATGTCCATTCTACCTAAAGCAATCTACAGATTCAATGCAATCCCAAACAGAATCCCAATGGCATTCTTCATGGAAACAGAACAAAAAATACTGAAATTCATATGGGGCAACAAAAGACCCCGAGTAGCTAAAGCAAGCCTGAAAAAAAAGAACAAAGCTGGAGGCATCACAATCCCTGATTTCAAAACACACTATAGAGCTGTAGTAATCAAAACAGCATGGTACTGGTACAAGAATAGACACACAGATCAACGGAACAGAATTGAAAGCCCAGAAATAAAACCACACACCTATGGACAGCTAATCTTCGACAAAGGAGCAAAGAACATACAATGGAGAAAGGGAAGTCTCTTCGATAAATGGTGCTGGGAAGACTGGACAGCAACATGCAAAAGAATGAAAGTAGACCATCTCCTATCGCCATATACAAAAATCAATTCAAAATGGATCAAGGACCTGAAAGTGAGACCTGAAACTATAAAACTCCTGGAAGAAAATATAGGCAGTACACTAATAGACATCGGTCATAAAGGGATCCTTTCAGATTCCATATCTACTTGGACAAGGGAAACAAAAGAAGAAATAAACAAGTGGGACTTCATCAGACTTCATCAGTGGCAAATGAAACCAGGATCAAAATGAATAGACAATCTACCAGCTGGGAGAAAATATTCACAAATCATATATCCGATGAGGGATTAATCTCCGTAATATATACAGAACTCACACAACTGAACAACAAAAAAACAAACAACCTGATCAAAAAATGGGCAGAGGATATGAACAGACATTTTTCCAAGGAAGATATACAGATGGCCAACAGACACATGAAAAGATCTTCAACATTACTAATCATCAGGGAAATGCAAAACAAAACTATGCTAAGATATCATCTTACACCTGTTAGAATGCTATAATCACCAAGACAAAAAACAACAAATGCTGGAGAAGTTGTGGAGAAATGGGAACCCTAACTCACTGCTGGTGGGAATGCAAACTGGTGCAGCCTCTATGGAAAACAGTACAGAGATTCCTCAAAAAATTAAAAATAGAAATACCGTATGATCCAGCAATCCCACTCTTGGGCAACTACCCACTGGACATGAAATCAACCATCACAAGAGGCTAATGCACCCCTATGTTCACTGCAGCATTATTCACTACAGCCAAAAAGTGGAAGCAACCCAAGTGTCCCTCCACTGATGATTGGATAAAGAAGATGTGGCATATACACACAACGGAATACTACTCAGCCATAAAAAAGACAGAATTGTCCCATTTGCAACAACATGGACGGACCTAGAGAGTATTAAGTGAAAATTAGCCAGAGAGAGAAGGACAAACACCGCGTGATTTCACTCATATGTGGAATATAAACGAACACACAGAGAAAACTGGTTGATGGTTACCAGCGGGAAGGGGGGTGGGGGGTGGGCACAAGGGGTGAAGGGATGCATCCACATGGTGATGGACAAATAATAATGTACAACTAAAACTTCACAATGTTATAACTATTAGGACATCAATAAAAATGAAAAGAAAGGTCAAATTTAACGAAAATATAAGTCCACAGATCCAAGAAGTCCAACAAACCCAAAGCTACATAAACACACAGAAAATCACACCAAAAAACATATCAGAATCAAACTGCTAAAAAAGTCAGAGATAAAGAGAGAAAACTGTTAAAAGCAATCAGGGAAAAAAGACACATTACCTTATGGGGAGTGCACCTTGTACAAATGCAAGAATTATTCCTGACTCCTCAGGAGAACCAATGAAATCCAGAAGACAATGGAACAATATCTTTAACAAGCAGGAAAGAAAAAATCCCATCACCTCAGAATCCGATTGTCAGTGAAAATATCCTTCAAAATGACAGCGAGATATTTGCCAGTGCACTAACCCCCAAGGGGCAGTAGTGCCCAACGCAGGAAGGAAGACCATCCCAAAGGGTGCAGCATACGCTCTCCACCTCCACACTCCAAGGCCCAGACCCCGGCTGCCACTCTCCGACTTTCTGACTTGCCGCTAGCTCCTCCTCCCCACTCCCCACCCGAGCAGGTCAGCCTGGGCCCACAGGAGGCGGCTTCAGCCAGTCCCGCTGACAGCGACCAAGATCCTGCAAATAGAATGTGAGCTTCTAACAAGTTCAGAGGCAGGCACAAACATCCCCATGCAAATAATCTACATGACCATCAGTAAGAGAATGGCTGGGTAAACTATGGCATGGCCAGATGATAAAATACCCAACCATTTAAGTTGTTTTCGAAGAATTTTCATGACATGAGAAATATTTATTGCAGAATTGAAAAAAAGAATTAAAATTAAGAAGGCTGACCCGAGCGACATAAACATAGTATGTACACAGGAAAATACAGGAGATGTACGGATACAGATGACTGGAAGGAAATATACCAAAAGGTCTGAACAGTCAGACTGCGCATTTCTGCTTTCTTCTTCATGATGAATCACTCCGCTCATGTGCTGAGCTTCCACAGTGCCGGCAGTGGACCAGTGCCGGATCACAGCACCTCCTTTAACTCTCTGTGAGGGGTATCCATCACAGGGATGAGGAGACTGGAGTTCACGCAGGCCAACTCCCGACCGCCACACTGTCACCACACCAGTTACAGACACGCACACTGCTACCACGCTCACCTGTCATGATGTCATCTTGCGGGCACTCGTGCACATTACAGACACTGCTCACTGACTTCCCACAAAAGCACTACGGAGGCTCCGAGAGGCTAAGCAACTTGCTCCACACCAAAAAGGAGCCGAGCTGGGATGAACCCTGGGTCTCCTTGCTTCCAAAGACCACAACATTAAACTAAAATTTTAAAATTTTTGCAGTGGCCACATGTGATTTTTACTTCCAGAATGAAGCTACCTTTTCCTCTGTTCATCACAGTCCCCAGCTTTTCAATGCCTGTCCTCAAACCATCCACTGGCCCTGTTCTGCAGCCTGCTCCGCCTTCCAGCCCCAGCTCCTCTGGCCCCACTGGTCATGCTGACCGCTTACTGACACCTGCAGCGTTCCCGGGTGATCACACCGGTAACCCATTAATGGTTATTAATGCCCTGGGAGACGGAAATCCAGGTGTTCTGCTGTTACCTGCAGGATTTGATTCAAAAATTCATTCCATTGTGTCAAAATTGACATTAGTGAGCCATTTTAAATGGAATCAGAGCTGCCTTTCCAGAGAAACTGCCTTGCTGTCTTGAACCATGGACTGGACCAAACCTTTGAACTGGGCCAAAACGACAATTGTTTTGCAAGCCGTTATTTGAAACATCAGCAGGAGAACAGACATCCTGATCACAAAGACTGAAGATTGTGGGCTTTCTGAAGACAGAGTCAATAGTCAATGTTTAGCCAAGACTAGCTCTCTGCCTCCAACCCCGATTAACATTCTTTGTAATACAACTTCCCTTCTTTGCCTTTAAAAGTCCCTGACTTTTAGTCCCTAGCGGGATATTTTTCAGAGTTCTGTCTGAATCTGTGTTCCTGAAATTGCAACTATTTGATCCCAAATAAATGCTCTGCCTCTTAAACTGGTTTTTATTTTGGAAGGCTGACAATTGTGCCAGCCAGAAACTTGCACAGCAGCCTCCCCCACCTCTGGTCCTGGCCCTGAAGCCACATCTCTCCAATCAAGGCTGGCACACCTGTTTTGTGTTTGCAGACAGGGGGATGCTTCTCTACTGTGCCCCACTTCCTTCACCTCTGGGGCCCCACGGCCAGGCTCCCTTTGTACAGGACCAAAGGTGCACATCCCCTGGTTCTCTGTGGGATGGGTGGGGCGTGGATGTTCCTGACCCCCAAACCATTTCCAAGGCTTTTTGTTTACTTAACAAAGCAATCAGCCAGTAAGAGGCCTCCCTGCCCTGCTGAGCTGGTGCTTGGACACACATGTCTTCTAACTGCCAGCCTGGGGGGAAAATACAATGAAGAAAAACGTGTGTGTGGGGCACTGATGAAAAAAAATATTTGTTTTCTCTCTGTGCTCTATAGAAGGTACCTGTGTGATATAAGACCCATGCAAAGACCACCTGTTGTGACCCCCGAAGACCAGGGGCAATCCTGCAGGCCAGGGACCATCCCCTCCTCTTTAGAACCTTGAAGGAGTGTATTTTCCACATCAGTGCTCCCAAACCTGACCACCAGGTGACCACAAATCTCCCAGGGGACTTGTTAACAGACACCTTCTGTAACTCGACCCCAAGGGCATCCAGCCTGGTAGGACAGGGTGGGACCCAGCGGTGTGTATTTTCATACACCCCCCCCCCAGGTTTTCTGAGGATGACCAAGTTGGGGGACCCTGCAGTCCACCTGTGCAAAGGGAACTGTCACTGTCCGCATCTACTTACTGGAGTGAAGTGTTTTCTCAGCACGGCTGGCAAGATACCACCTTCCTCAGGTGAATTTCAGCTAAGCCCTCAGATGCTCAGCTCCCAGCATACCCTGGCCTGTCTATAACGCTGACTACAGGGTGAGCACCAGCCAAGGACATTGCAGCCTGAGGCCCCAGGGCTGCCTAACACTCTGTGCGGAGCACGAATCACACCCAGTGAGGACATGTGAGCTGGACATCTGTGCTCTTGACAATTGGGCGATGTGTACACTGTGCAAGCCAGACTAAAATGGACAGCTCAGAAACACGCAGCTCATGTCTAAATGTGCGCTTGCCCTGCAGCCCGACAGCTGGACAGGTGGGGAAAAGGCTGGCACCCCTGGAAAGTCTTCCTTAGGATTTCCGTGGCTCTGCTGCCCTGGGCAACTGGGTGAGTAACTTTTCATAAAGAGACAGGTCAGACTGTTGAAAAAAATGGGCCCTTGAACCAGGAAGATGGTGTCTGAGACAGGATTGGGCTAACCACCACCTGGCGCTGCTCTGGAAGGTGCCTCTCCTTATGGATTTCCCAGATTTCACAGCAGGTGGGGCGACATGGCTTCCCTTAGGAGCCTTGGGTAGAGAGGGGACACTGAGGCGAGATATGTGATGTGCTGGGATTCACTATGATGCTGAACTCAGCCAACACACCTCGGGTAGAAGCAAATGCTCCCTCTGAGATCTGGATGGAATCCTTCCTGGCCTCTTTCAGCTTCTGGTGGTTTACCAGCAATCCGTGGTATTCCTTGGCTTATGGCCATGTCACTCCAATCTCTGCCTCCATCTTCACAGGGCCTTCCGCCTGTGTCTCTGCCTTCACGTGGTATTCTTATTAGGACACCAGTCACGTTAGATCAGGCCCACCCTACTCCAGTGTGACCTCATCTTGACTCATTACATCTGCAACAGCTCCATTTCCAAACAAGGTCACATTCTGAGGTCCTGGGGGTTAGCACTTCAACACATCTTTTTGGGGGCCACCATTCAACCTACGGGGATCCCAAAGGCAGTGTCAGGCTCTGGTCTGCTAACAGTCTGTGAGGAAGTCTTTGTGGAGAGAAAAACAGGCATCATCATACTGTCGTATCCCCACGGCTCAGTCACCACAGATGAAGAAGCGTGTCTTTGGGATAAAGCTCTAACCTATTAGTTCTTTCTCTGGAGAGATCCAGGCTTCAATTACGAAAGGGCGCTGTTGCTGCACCCTGAGACTTCCTTCTGGATATTTGACGACACACTGAATTTTCCAAAATCAGCAACATAAACCGATGATGCAGGCAAGACAGGAAGCATTATCTCCAATTTTTTTTTTCATTTTTTTTTTATTGATGTCTTAGTTTATAACACTGTGGGGTTTTAGTTGTACATTTTTGTTTCTCCGTCACCTTGTGGATGTAAACCTTCACCCCTGTGCCCCCCCCACCCCCCATCCCCTTGATAACCACCAATCAGTTCTCTCTGTCCGTGTGTTCACTTATATTCCATATATGAGTGAGTTCATGCAGTGTCTGTCCTTCTCTCTCTGGCTTATTTCACATAATACCCTCTAGGTCCTTCCATGTTGTTGCAAATGGGACAATTGTGTCTTTTCTAATGGCTGAGTAGTATTCCATTGTATGTATATACCACATCTTCTTTAACCAATCATCAGTTGAGGGACACTTGGGTTGCTTCCACTTCTTGGCTATAGTGAATAATGCTGCAATGAACATAGGGGTGCATACGCCTCTTGTGATGGTTGATTTCACATCCATTGGTAGATGCCCAAGAGTGGTATTGCTGGATCATACGGTATTTCTATTTTTAATTTTTTGAGGAATCTCCATACTGTTTTCCATAGAGGCTGAACGAGTTTGCATTCCCACCAGCAGTGAATGAGGGTCCCCGTTTCTCCACAACCTCTCCAACATTTGTTGTTATTTGTCTTTGTGATTATAGCCATTCTAACCGGTGTAAGGTGATATCTCAGTGTAGTTTTGATTTGCATTTCCCTGATGATTAGTGATGTTGAACATCTTTTCATGTGTCTCTTGGCCATCTGTATCTCTTCCTTGGAAAAATGTCTGTTCATATCCTCTGCCCATTTTTTGATCGGGTTGTTTGTTTTTTTGTTGCTCAGTTGTATGAGATCTTTATATATTACTGAGATTAATCCCTTGTCGGACAAACGATTTGCAAATATTTTCTCCCAGCTGGTGGGTTGTTTATTCATTTTGATCCTGGCTTCATTTGCCTTGTAGAAGCTCTTTAGTCTGATGAGGTCACACTTGTTTATTTTTTCTTTTGTTTCCCTTGTCTGGGTAGACATGGAATCTGAAAGGATCCCTTTATGTCCAATCTCAATTAGTGTACTGCCTATATTTTCTTCCAGGAGTTTTATAGTTTCAGGTCTCACTTTCAGGTCTTTGATCCATTTTGAATTGATTTTTGTATATGGCGATAGGAGATGGTCTACTTTCATTCTTTTGCATGTTGCTGTCCAATTTTCCCAGCACCATTTATTGAAGAGACTTCCCTCTCTCCATTGTATGTTCTTTGCTCCTTTGTCGAAGATTAGCTGTCCATAGGTGTGTGGTTTTATTTCTGGGCTTTCAATTCTGTTCCATTGATCTGTGTGTCTATTCTTGTACCAGTACCATGCTGTTTTGATTACTGTAGCTTTATAGTATATTTTGAAATCAGGGATTGTGATGCCTCCAGCTTTGTTCTTTTTTTTCAGAATTGCTTTAGCTATTCGGGCTCTTTTGTTGCCCCATACAAATTTCAGTAGTTTTTGTTCTAGTACCGTGAAGAATGACATTGGGATTCTGATTGGGATTGCATTGAATCTGTAGATTGCTTTAGGTAGAATGGACATTTTAACTATATTTATTCTTCCAATCCATGTGCATGGAATATTTTTCCATTTCTTTATGTCCTCCTCGATTTCTTTCAATAGTGCCTTATAGTTTTCATTGTATAGGTCTTTGACCTCCTTGGCTAAATTTATTCCCAGATATTTTATTCTCTTTGTTGCAATTGTAAATGGGATTGTCTTTTTGAATTCTCTTTCTGTTGTTTCATCGTTAGTGTATAGAAATGCAATTGATTTTTGTAAGTTGATTTTATACCCTGCCACTTTACTGTAGTTGTTGATTGTTTCTAGTAGTTTTCCAATGGAATTTTTTGGGTTTTCTATGTATAGGATCATGTCGCCTGCAAATAGTGAGAGTTTCACTTCTTCATTGCCTATTTGGAGTCCTTTTATTCCTTTTTCTTGCCTAATTGCTCTGGCCAGAACTTCCAGTACTATGTTGAATAAGAGCAGTGAGAGTGGGCACCCTTGTCTTGTTCCTGTCCTCAAAGGAATGGCTTTCAGTGTTTCCCCGTTGAGTAGGATGTTAGCTGTAGGTTTGTCATATATGGCCCTTGTTATGTTGAGGTACTTTCTTTGTATACCCATTTTGTGGAGAGTTTTTATCATAAATGGATGCTGGATCTTGTCAAATGCCTTCTCTGCATCGATTGAGATGATCGTGTGGTTTTTATTCTTCATCATGTTAATGTGGTGTATCACGTTGATTGATTTGTGGATGTTGAACCATCCCTGTGTCCCTGGTATAAATCCCACTTGATCGTGGTGTATGATCTTTTTGATGTATTGCTGTGTTCGGTTTGCCAATATTTTGTTGAGGATTTTTGCATCTATGTTCATCGGTGATATTGGCCTGTAGTTTTCCTTCTTTGTATTGTCCTTGTCTGGCTTTGGTATCAGGATGATGTTGGCCTCATAGAATGTGTTGGGAAGTATTCCATCTTCCTCTATTTTTTGGAATAGTTTGAGAAGGATAGGTGCTAAATCTTCTTTGAACGTTTAATAAAATTCTCCAGGGAAGCCATCTGGTCCTGGGCTTTTATTTTTTGGGAGGTTTTTGATTACTGTTTCAATCTCTTTACTTGTGATTGGTCTGTTCAGATTCTCTGTTTCTTCTTGATTCAGTTTTGGGAGGTTGTACACGTCCAAGAATTTGTCCATTTCCTCTAGGTTGTCCAATTTGTTGGCGTAAAGTTTTTCATAGTAGTCCCTAATAATCCCTTGTATTTCTGTGGTGTCTGTTGTAATTTCTCCTCTTTCATTTCTAATTTTATTTATTTGAGTCTTCTCCCTTTTTTTCTTAGTGAGTCTGGCTAAGGGTGTGTCAATTTTATTTATCTTCTCAAAGAACCAGCTCTTTGTTTCATTGATCCTTTCTACTGTTTTTTTGGTTTCATTTATTTCTGCTCTGATTTTTATTATTTCCCTCCTTCTGCTGATTCGGGGCTTTGTCTGTTCTTCTTTTTCCAACTCTGTTAGGTGCAATTTAAGGTTATTTATTTGGGATTTTTCTTGTGGGTTAAGGTGAGCTTGTATTGCTATGAATTTCCCTCAGGACTGCTTTTGCTGCATCCCATATGAGTTGGTATGGTGTATTTTCCTTTTCATTTGTCTCCAGATAGCTTTGTATTTCTCCTTTAATTTCATCAACGACCCATTGGTTGTTCAGTAGCATGTTGTTTAGTCTCCACATCTTTGTCCCTTTCCTAGTTTTTTCCTTACAGTTGATTTCTAGTTTCACAGCATTGTGATCAGAAAAGATGCTTGTAATGATTTCAATCTTCTTAAATTTATAGAGGTTTGCCTTGTTTCCTAATATATGGTCTATCCTTGAGAACTTTCCATGCGTGCTTGAGAAGAATGTGTACTCTGCTTTTTTTGGGTGGAGTGCTCTGTATATATCTATTAAATCCATTGCGTCTAGTTTCTCGTTTAAGTCCATTATTTCCTTATTGACTTTTTGTCTGGATGATCTATCTATTGATGTAAGGGGGGTATTAAGATCCCCTACTATTATTGTGTTATTGTTAATATCTCCTTTAAGGTTTTTTAGCAGTTGTTTTATGTACTTTGGTGCTCCTGTGTTGGGTGCATAGATATTTATAAGTGATATGTCTTCTTGGTGAAGTATCCCTTTTATCATTATATATTGCCCTTCTTTGTCTCTCATTACCTTTTTTATCTTGAAGTCTACTTTGTCTGATATAAGTATGGCTACTCCTGCTTTCTTTTGTTTGCCATTAGCTTGGAGTATTGTTTTCCATCCTTTTATTTTGAGTCTGTGTTTGTCTTTAGAGCTGTGTTTCCTGGAGGCAGCAGATTGTTGGATCTTGGTTTTTAATCCATCCTGCCACTCTGTGTCTTTTGATTGGAGAATTCAATCCATTTACATTTAGAGTGATTATTGATATATGAGGGTTTAATGTTGCTATTTTATTGTTCATCTTCTGGTTCTTTTGCATTTCCTTCATTTCTTGTCCCTTGTGTTTCGGACTGCAAATTCAATTTGGTATTTCTGCATGCTCATTCTCTTGGTTTTCTCTTTATTTGTCATGTGTGGTTCTCTTCTGGTTGTTTGTTTAGTGGTTACCGTGCGGTTTATATAAGCGATCTCCTGGATAAGAAAGTACATTTTCAGATGCCTCCTTTTTCCTGAGGCTGGGTCGATTCAATCCCTTACCTCTTCCCCTCCTTATTTGTTATCTCTTTATTCCAGATTGTGTCATGAATGTGTGTTTCCAGTGATGAGCTTGAATTAATTTTTGATGTTTTCCAACTGTATTTTCTGGTTTAGTCTCCTTGCTTTTCTCCTTGCTGAAATCTTTCTATCCCCTTTCTCATTTGTTTTTTTTCAGGCCTAAGGGCCTTCTTGAGCATTTCTTATAGTGGGGGTCTTGTGGTGACGAACTCTCTTAGCTTTTGTTTATCAGGGAGAGTTATTGTTTCTCCATCGTATTTGAAGGATATTTTTGCTGGATAAAGTATTCTCGGCTGAAGGTTTTTGTCTTTCATGCTTTTGAATATATCATTCCAGTCTCTCCTAGCCTGTAGAGTTTCTGTCGAGAAATCAGCTGAGAGCCTGATGGGGTTTCCTTTGTATGTTATTTTGTTTTTTTGTTTAGCTGCCTTCAATATTATTTCCTTGTCACGGGTATTCTTCAAGTTTGCTACTATGTGGCGAGATGATTTTTTATTCCTGTTTATATATTTAGGTGATCTATTGATTTCATTCACTGTTATTTCCCTCTCGTTCCCTAGGTTGGGGAAGTTCTCAGCTATTATTTCTTTGAACAAACTCTCTGCTCCTTTTTCTCTTCCTTCTTCTGGAATACCTATTATCCTTATGTTGCTTTTCCTCATTGAGTCTGATATTTCTCGAAGAATTTCTTCATTTCTTTTTAGTCTTAGCTCTCTCTCCTCCTCTATCTGGAGCGTTTCTGCATGGCTATCCTCAATAGTGCTAATTCGTTCCTCCATATTGTCAGTTCTGCTCTTTAAAGACTCCATTTTTTCCACTATCTCGTTGATTTTGTTTTTCACCTCCAATAATTCTGATTGGTTTTTCTTTAGGGTTTCAATCTCTTTTGTGACATAATCCCTGAATTCGTTGATTTGTTTCTGTGTGTTCTCTTGTATTTCGTTGAGTTTGTTTATGATAGCTATTTTGAATTCTCTGTCATTCAGGTTATCAAATTCTGTGCCTTCAGGGTTGGTTTCTGGGTGTTTGTCATTTTCCTTTTGGTCTGTAGCCCTGGGAAATTGTCGCAAGGATCCGACGGGGACATCCTTATTTTTTCCCCTCATGATAATTTGGTCCTGCAGTTTCCCCCTGCTGCCACTGGATGGAGATCGCGAGCGGTTTGCTCTGAGGCGGCTGCAGCCCCCGGAGGGATTATGCTGAAACGCCGGGTGTGTGGGGGGAGGGGTCCTCTCTTTCTCCTGCTTGACCCGGGGGTTTCCTTTCTGGCTCTCTTAGGGTGTTTGCTACACCCCCTAAACAGTCCGTCGTCGCTTCCCAGTGGGGATCTCGCAACAGTCTGTGAGAGCACCTGGATGGCGATAGTTTTCCCCGCTGTGGGCCGCCCCTCCCCCCTCAGTCTGCGAACCGCGCTGTCTTTGCCGATCGATTGGGGAGGGGGAGTACAATCTCCTACCTCTTCTCCCGTCCTCCTGGGCTTCCCGCACCTCCACCGTCCGATGTATGGCAGCAGGGGTTTCTCAGAAGTCCTTCGTAGTGTTTGACTGAGCTCTGTTGGAATGTGAATGATGTTTTCGTTGCGTCGTAGGGGGCAGAGATTCAAAGAGGGAATCTCACTCCGCCATGATGCTGACGTCACTCCCATTATCTCCAATTTTTAAAATGAAGAAGTCATCTGGCTCTGCAGCCAGCGGTGATATGGTAGGTAGGATGCTAGTGTCCCAACCACCTGACGCTCCCTCTCAATGAACCTTCCTGCTCCCTCCTGTTGCCAAGGCCTGAAGGAGCCTCTACGCTGACATGCCACATCCTCCGTGAGGCTGTGCCTCCTGCCCAACTGTCCGCACAAACATCAGATCAGTTTCCTGTGTCCTGACAATTCTCATGAACGACCAAGACAGAATCATCAAATGTCAACTCTGACTCTGCGCTAGAACTTAAAATTCTTGAGAGAAGAAATAAAGTTCCTGGGTTCGGTATACTTGTTAGGAGAATGGGTGTTGAATAAATGTGAGTGAGTGAATGACGAATTATGAATAGTCCTAATGCTGGTTAGGATTGGGGTCTTAGGGACATTTGGCCACGGTTGTGTCTTGGAGGAAACCTTGCCCACCTGGGTCCCCATGACAAGCCATGGGCAGAGAAACTAACTGATGGGGGAGAAATCAGAACAGCAGCTGACTCTGGGGGTGGGAGGGGGACCAACAGGAGGGATGCAGGGAACTTTCTGGGGGCTAGAAATGCTCTATGTGTTGTTAGAGGGGTGGGTCACGTGGATGCATTCATGTCACAGACCTGCACACTTAAGATCTGTGCATTTCACTGCATGTAAATATACCCCCATTGAAACAAACAGACAAACCCACAGGGAAAAATAAGAGCCATTCACAGGCCTAGAACAACCCTCACCTGTCAGCCCTTCCTGCTGCATCCCCCAGCCTCGTGTGGCCCCTCAGGCCCCTCTGACTGTGGGCCTTGGGGGATCTGGGCTCAGACCCCAGCTCTGCTCCTTCCAAGCTGTGACAGTTCAGGCTACTTACGGTCCCCAAGTCTCAGCCGCCATGGCACCGACCTCCGACTCAGAGATGAAGAGTTAACACACATGAAGTTCCCGGGGCAGAGCCGGGCTCAGGGTAGGGACTCAACAAGCACTAACCACCAATGTCATTGCCAGACAGAGTCAGTCCTGCAAGGACAGAGTCACAGCACAAACAACCCGGGCGATAGTTCTGGGGATAAATAACATAACAACCAATTTATGTGAACTATCTGCCCCGGCATGCTATGTGCATTTGGGGCTTTTTGAGAGTTTAAACACTAAAGATACAAAGAAGATTCTGAGTATAGATTTGCTTTAACTCTTTAAGGCTTCAGACTTACCCCTGTTTGTGCAAATAGCCCTCCAGAAGGGAACATGACTGAAAAGATCTAACTCCAGTTTCGGTTTGAGCTGGTACTCTTTTCCCACTGGCACTATTGAGAGAGGCTGGGGGAGCGGGAGTTCCCCAGGGCCTGGGAGGAAGAGGTGGCAGGGGAGGCTCAGGGAGAAGGGCGGCTGCTGCGCTAACCTGTGCCTCCTTCTCGGGGAGGGGCCCACGTGTCCTCAGCGCCTGCACGGCCTGGTCACGTTCTAGGGTCAAGGCCTTCAGCACCACCTCCCGGTCACACAGTGTCCGCTCTGTCTCCTGGAGTTTGGCAGCAACCTGGGAACAAACACGGGACTCAGTTCATCTGGGGAGGATTACGAGGGAATACTGCCAGCCTTCAGGGTCGAAAGCAGCTTCCCATCCCTTCCTAGGAAGCAGACAGCAGACACGCAAGTGAGAAACACCATGGGAAACATGCAGCCACTGGAGCCAGCTGAGAGACAAGTGCTGGGGGCCGGCCCTGCTGCGCCGGGCATCAGGGCTCCGGGTGCAGCTCTCTCTGCTGGGCCCCAGCAGCCCAGGCTTACTCACCTGCTGCACGCAGGAGGCGGGGGAGTCGTCCCGGGACTGGTCAGTTAGAGAAACGGCTAATGCAATAGAGCACTGTAAAAAGCTGGTAGGCAGGGCAGGGACATATTTCATTACTGTCATTTTCCTTATTATAAGTATCAGTGGAGTTATTAGCAAAGTTCAGGGTTTTCAAATTTAGAGGGTAACTTGGCAAGAGCCCAAACCCGGCTTCACGGGCGGCTCTGCCGCAGAAGGAACTCAGAGAAGGCCACACGGCGTTCACCCTGGGGAGCACACACCTGCTCTTTAGCTGTGGTCAGAGCCTGAATCAGATCCTCAGACCTCTGCAACTGGTCCCTCTCGAGGCCCTCACAGCGACGCTGCCAGTCCAGTTCCAGCTGTACCTTATCACGCTCCAGGTTCTGCTCCCTTTCTACTGCCAGAGACAGCAGCTGCTTATACCTACGGGGAGATGAAAACCGCCAAACGCTAACGGTTTCCTGAGGTCCCTTTGGACGTGAAAAGCAAAGGTGTGATGCAGGGGAGATGGGGTGGGCAAGGAGCTGCAGTTGCGTCCTTCCGGGGCCTCCTCTAGTCCAGCCGTGCTCTTGTGCACACACTGACACGTCGTGTTCCACACATTCACAGCCCGTGAGGCATTCTGTAAAGCAGACATGGGCGGAAACCTACGTAACAGGCTCAGGTACAGAGATGAGCCCAACACCAAGAGAACACAGCACCATGAAAGAGGCTCCGAAGCTCAAAAAAGAGAAGAGCCAGTTTGTAAGAAGAGAAGGGAAGAAAGCCAACGAACTTAAAACAAATAAGAAAAATGATTACACCAGAGAAATCTGAGAGGGTTTCACAGCTACAGAAGCAAACCACTGGAGAGCCTGGAAATGCCTGGACTGAAGAGCAGAGAGTTCACTAGTGAGCCGGAGGCCAACAGAGAGAACCCTCCAGGACGTGGAAGACCAACGTCCACCTGATAGGAGGTTTAGAGATCAGAATGGAGTGGGAGAAGTAACCGAGGAAACAAAGGAGGAAATCCACACGTCTTCAGATTGAGAGAATTCTCCAAGTGCCAGACAGGGAGGAGCTTAAAGAACCACATACACAGCTGTTGGGTGAGAAAGTGCAGAGCACCAAGGACAGAGAAAGCCTGAGGGAGAGGGAACCAGACTGCACTGGACTTCTCATGGGCCACACCTGGTCACATGGGAGGAGCCGGCTGGGGCTCTCTGGATGGCCTCTCCCCATGTGTGGGCAAGGCTGGGGAGGGACAGGAAGGTCACTCCTGTGATGAGGTGACACTGTATAACATTCTGTCCTGCCTGCTGGAGGGAGATTCTCTTGCTGGCCTTGAGGAAGTAGCTGCCATACTGTGAAGGCCACATGGCCAGGACCTGAGGGTGCCTCTAGGGCTGAGAGCCACCCCAGCCAACATCCAGGAAGAAAACGAAGCCTCAGCCCCACAGCCACTGGAAATGACCTCTGCCGACAACCTGAGTGAGCGGCAAGGGGAGCCCAAGCCTCAGAAGAGAGGGCAGCCCAGCCGACACCTTGATTCCAGCCTAGTGAGACCCTGAGCAGGGGACCCGGCTGAGCTGTGCCAGGACTCCTGGCCACAGAAACCAAGATACAAACGGGGTTGATGAAGGCCTCTAAGGTGGCGGGAACTTGTTACACAGCAGTAACAGAGGAAGACACAATGGGTTTAGAATCCAGAGGGAAAATGATTTGGAACCTAGTATCGTAAACCCAGCTAAAGCAGCAGTCACACAAGAAGGCAAAAAGAAGGACATTTTAAGACCCGAAGGCTCAAAGCTTATCACCTACAGACAGATCCCTCCTGACAAGAAATCATTAGATGATGGCACCAGAACAAGGCTCCTCAACTGTGGTGTCCGCGCCACTGACGACCAATACTTCTGTGAAACACGATGAAACGTCACAGCACTACCCAACTGCTATAAAGTTCCTCAACACCTGCTCTCTCTGCACTTGTCTCCCACTTTGAGCAGAGGTTGTAAAGGCCCCAAAGTATGATGCTGAGGAAGAGGAAGATGGGGGACGCAACAGGGGAGTGCCCAGATGCAGAGAGGGGAGGCCATTTGCAGATTTTGTGTGCCAGCATCCAAATCAGGGTCTTGCTCCAGCATACACGAGATATTTAATAGAGCTACTTTCTGAGAGAGATTATCTTGGTTAATTGAAGCCACTGGTTTTAAAACAAAGTAACCTTCATCATGGACATTCAAAAACTACTGGTTCAGTGCAAACCACTGCCTTCGACAGCCAAGACCAGATCTACTTGAAAGTGGTGCCTGCTCTCCAGAGCCCTTCCTGGCTGCGTTTCCATGCCAGTGCCTCTCACAGCTCACCCTGGGTACAGTGATGACCTTAAGTAGCAAGCTTTGTTCACGTTGGCCAGGACTGATCTGTGCCCTCTTTGTGCTGAGAGGGAAGGACAAAGGCCAGGAGTAGTCACTACTGGGTCAAGCATTCATCACCCACATATCTGTTGGCATGTGAAGCTGGGGGTAAAAGATGGAGGGACAGGAAATCTGAACCCAATAAACAGTAACAAAAGTAGGAAAAGGTCTAATACAATTAGATATAGATTTTTTTTTAACCCTTGTAACTGCAAAATATAAATAAGTCTCTAAAATATCATTTGGTGGCCATGACAGAGCCACTGTTGCCAGGGTTGCCTTCCCACTGTAAATAGCTCGGACATTGGACAAAAACACGAAACAGCTTTCAGTTACTGGACAACAGACAGTGTAGGACAGTGATCCCTTAGAGACGTGACCTCAAGAGATGGGCCCGACCACTATCAGCTTTCTCCATACAGCGCCTTCCGACCCCCCGCACAGGGAGGGCAGACCCCAGCACAGCATGACGGCCTTGCTGTGCTAAAGAGACAAAGATCAGAGGTGGAGAAGCTGAAGCAACTGGTGGACTCTATGAGGCAGAGTACTGAAGAGCAGGGAGCTCCCAAAATCTGCATGGAGGGCCCCTCGAAACTGGCTGACAAGCCTGTGGCAAACACATAGCGGGCCATGACAAGCCGGGTGGGAGGACCTCGTGGGCTGTGCAGGCTCCCACCAGCCAGTCCAGCATCCTCGGGGACCACCAGGGCAACCAGTAGAGACCACTGGGGGTGATACCGTATAGCAGGGCTAATCTGGCCCTCATGGGAAGGCCACCCTAGACCCGCCCTAGATTTCACCCAAGCCTGAGAAGGACCATCATGCTCTGCAGCCTAAACAAGAAGCCACACTGGTGCAAGGAGGACCACAAATCCAGACGCTGATCCACGCAGTGGTCACCATGTCTGACACCCAACAGAAATGTGCCAGGAAGCAGGAAGATATGGCCTCTGTGCCACAGAAACAAGTCAGCAGAAACAAAGAGTGGTGGAATTAGCAGAAAAATACTTTAAAACAGCTATTATAAATATGTTCTGGGATTAAAGGCAATCATGCACATAATGAGGAAAGAAATGAAAAGTAAACCCTCTGAAATGAACATCTCCCAGGCTTACAGCGCATCAGACACCGCAGGGAGAAAGGCTGGGGACCCGGCGGGACAGAATCCCTAGCCGCACACTAACATGCAAGGACTGGGGAGCCCCAGAGGAAGCGGGGCAGAAAAGGGTCCTCACCAGGATACGTAACATCCACATTCCAACAATCAAGGATGAAGAGAAGAAGAAAAAACTGGAGGAAAAGGCATATTAAATCCAGAGGAACAAAGAATGACCACAGAACTCTTACAAGAAACACTGAAAGCCAGGAGACAATGAAACATTCTTAACACGCTGAAAGAAAAAACTGTCTCCCTAGAATTTTTCATCTAGTGAAAATACACTTCAAAAAGATACAGCAAGAAATTTCCATCAAACAGAAGCTGAGATAATTCACAAGAAGCAGAGCTGCACTTCAATTAATGTTAAAGGAAGTTTTGGGGGCTGAAGGAAAATGACACTTTATGGAACTTTGAACTTGATTTTTAAAAAATGAAAAGAATCAGAAATAAATACCGGAAAACATGTAGAACTTTTGCTTTCATTTTAAGTTTTTAATTGAAGGACAGCTGTCTGCTCAAAGGAGAAACATCAGCAAGGTGCAACTACGTGTAACTATGTATAATGTGTAACTACACATACAGTCATGCGCCTCTTACCCACGGGGACTCGGTCTGAGAACTGCGTCACCAGGCGATTTTGCCACGGTGCAAACATCACAGAGTGTACATACACCAACCTAGATGGTGTGGCCTCTACACACCTACAGAACCGAGGCTCTGTGGTACGAATCTATGGGACCACCGCCGTCTATGGGGCCCGTCGTTGACCAAAACATCAATATGCAGTGCATGACTGTAAAAATAGAAGTAAAACGTGTGAGAATAGTCATAAAAAGGAGGAAAAAGAAGAAACAGAAGGCTGTAAGGATTTTATATTATACAAGAAGAGGTAAATATTAAAGACTATGCATAGTGTAAATCTTAGAACCACTACTGAAGAAAGAAAACAGAGGTTTACATAAAACAACAACGGAAAGAAAGTGGAATCCTAAGAAATACTCAATTGATTTTTTTAAAAGGCAGAAAGAAAAAACGTGGAAAATAGAAAACAAATAGGAAGTCAGAGATTTAAATGCAAATACAGCAATAATAGCATTAAATTATCTAAACATTCCAATGAACAGACAGATATTATCATGTGGGGAAAAAAAACACAAGACTCAGCCCCATGCTATCCATAAGAAATGCACCTTACACAAAGCACAGGTCAGAGTAAAAGGGTGGAAAGACGATCCATGCAGACGCTGAGCAGGAACAGGCTCAGAAAAGCCGACTCAGGAACGAGGAATGGTACCAGCTGCAGAGAGAGCTGGTGCTTCACCAAGAAGCCGAAACAATCCTAAATGCAGACGCACTCCTAGACTCCACGATACGGGAACTGAAAGACAGCTCACCCACCACGACAGGTGGGAGTTCAACATCTCTCAATAACCGACAGAACAAGCAGACAAAAGAAAATCAGGGAGGACACACAAGGCAAGAACACGCCCCTCAACCAAATTGGCCTCGCTGACATTTAGAGAGCCCTGAGCCCAACGGTAGGATATGCATTCTTCTCAAGTCCATATCAGACGGTCATGAGACAGGACACACTCTAAAGCCACAAAACAAGGAAGTACTGAAGAATTAAGGTCATACAGAATAGGTTTCTCTGCCCACAACAGAATTAAATTAGAAACCAATAACAAAATGATACCTGGAAATCTCAAAATAATGGGAAATGAAGCAACACATTTCTAAATAACCCATGGATCAAAGAAGAAATCACCAGGGAAATCAGAAAATATTTTAAACTGAATAATATAAAAATTTGTGGGGTGCAGCTAAGCAAATGCTTAAAGGGAATTTATAGCATTAAATGCTTACATTTCTGAGAAAAGAGAAATGGTCCAGAATTAATAATCTGAGATCCCAAGAGTAGAACTATCAAAAGAACAGAAGAAATAGAAAAAAGAAAATAATGAGGACAACAGTACGTATCAACGAAACTGAAAACACAAAAAAAATCGAGAAAAATCAATGAGACCAAACTCTGGTTCTTTGAAAAGACCTGTAAACTGATAAACCTCTAGCTAGACTGATCAAGAAAAAGAGAGAGAAAATACAAATTACCAATATCAAGAACGAAAGAGAGGACATGACTACAGACTTTACACATGTCAGAAGGACAATAAAGAAATACTACAATCAATTTTACACCAATGAAGTCAACAATTAGACCAAATGGACAAACTCACTGCAAGACACAAATTACCAAAACTGACAAAGAAAAAACAGAAAACCTGAAGTAAATATTCAAATAAATATCCAAAGAGCCAGATACAAAAGCATATATACCGTATGACTCCACTCAGATGAAATTCTAGGTGAGGCCAAACTCATCCCCAGTGATGGAAAGCAGCTCAGTGGGTGCCGGGCCAGGGCAGAGACTGCAGAGGGGCCTGAGGGCATCTGGTGATGGAAGGTTTATATCCTACGGCAGCAGTGGTTACACAGCCGTATGTACTGCACGTACTGCTAAATGGCGGCATTCTATTATATTTATACTATTCCTCAAGAAAGCTAGTGGAATATTATCTTCACTCAAGTGTTCATTCCAACTGCTAAGAAAAGACACGAAAACATTAACGACCAGACAAATGGCATCAAGAGGTGATTCTTAACACAGGATCAAACAGCACAACCCTCTCACAGACCTGTTACAGACTGACAACCACCCTCTGACCGAAAGGCCTTCTCGGCCCCTCCTCCATTGCCCATTCTTCCTACTCTTCCTCACTCTCGCTCTCCCTTCTCGTGACCACACCAGATGTTCTAGCTCTGCTTCCTGGTTCTTGTCTTTCTCCCTCAGTAGGAGTCCAGGCCAGGAGCTTGATTTTGTTCCTTTCTGCATCCTTAGCACCTAGAATGGTGCCTGGCCCCTAGGAGGTGCTCAGTGAAAAGATCTGCCTTAGGGACAGTCACCTTCCGATGTCCTGCTGGCATCTGGCCAGCTGTGCCTTGAGTGTCACCTCTTCTTCCTGCAGCGACTGAACGTGAAGGTCTTTGGAGATCACCTCCTTGGACAGTTGAGCAATCTGGGCATCCCAGCCGGCTTTGAGAGCTGCTGCATCTTCCCGAAGTCTGAACAAAGACGGGAAGCTGCGTGAATTTGGGTGTGGTTCTCACTCTCTCACTCAAGTTCTCTTTCACACGGCGTCCCCAACAAATACACACACACTCACACTCACACACATGCGCTGGGCTCTCAAAGGAAACGCTACAGGTCAGCGTCTCTTCCGTGCTCCTGTCTCCACATCAGGGCAGAGACTTCCTTGCCTAGATTGGGAAATGGTCCTCCCCAGGAGGAAATACCCACCCAGCCGTCCCACCAAGCCAGGTATTGACTAAACACCTATGACATGCAAGCCCAAGCCAGGTGCAAAGGGGGAATGGTGGGCCATGGCATGCCCCGTGGAGCCTCTGGTCTTGAGATGGCGCCGTCTGACTCACCTTTGCATCCCTGGCCATGCCTCGCACAGCACGTCGATGTGCAGACATTCAGCACACGTTTTCAAATTGAATAGTAAAATGAGGTTCTATGGAAACCCTTAAGCTCCCTGGGAGATTCAACAAAAATTGGACAAATTTCCCAAGAAGAAAACTCTTAGAGAAGACACCTAGAGATACTAACTACAGAAGCCACAGTATGAATCGCACGAAAGGTCACTGGGTGTTCACCGTATTTGGAGCCCTGGCCTGTTTCCTTCCCAGGCTGTTCGCAGTGTGCTGTTGGGTGGACGTTAGTGGTAACGATAGGGCTGCTGCCCCAGAGCCACAAGGGCACGGACAGGCCATGGCGTGCCGCACCGATGGTAGATGAGCAAAAGGAAGGCAAATGGCTGTCAGCTGACAGGACCTTTGATCAGAAGCCCAAGTGCAGCTGCCTTGGGCATCAGACTAACCCCCATCCAGACGTGGGCAAAGATGGGAAGGAGAAGGGAGCAATTAATTTCCCTGACAGGGAAAGCTCTTTACACATTTCAGCTTAAACCGGCCAGCCCCAACATCAAGGCTGGAGCATTGGTGAAAATGCCCTTAGCAAAGGGTCAGTGGACGCCACAGGGATGAGGTGGGTGTGTTGGCTCTTCCTGCCCCTGCCCAGCTTCCCCCAGGTCCAAGTCCCTACCTGAGAACCTGTGTGCTCTCCACTCTCTCGGGTGCCCTCTCGCCCCAGCACAGACATGCGAGGACAGGGTGAAGCCTGCTCTGCTCATTGGCAGACCCCGCTGTGGAGGGCAGGGGCTGGCTCAGGGTCCCACAGCCTCAGTCCTGGCCAAGCCAGGGTTATTATCACTCAGAGCAAAAAGATTTCTCTGTTCAGAAAGGACTGCAGCAAAATCAATTGGGGAAAACACATTAAACACTGAGGTGGGTACAGAGGGGGAATTACTCCAGGAAATGTACACAGCCCCACACACCCCTCAGAGAAAGGCAATGCTGCAGGAAAACATTTAAGACTCTTCCGGCTCTACTACTGACCTAGGAAACACCCTCTTTGAACCTGCCTGGAAACAGCACGTCATTAAGTCTGGAGTCACAGACCTCCTCAGGGGAGAGAGAAAGTCTGTCAAGTACAGAATTTCCCACATTAGTCTCCACCAGGAGAAAAGACCATTTTTTTCATATAATTTAAACAAATTATTTCTAGTACCATCTGTCCAAACTCATACTGACCTCTCACCTAAAACAGAACAGCTCATTCTATACCCAAAGGGCTGCAAAGAGTTGGAAATGTCAGAACACACCCAGCGAAGACCCAGGGCTGGTGAGAGGAGCTTGGGGGCGGGAGCTGCTCGACCCGGAGTCCACCTAGCACCCCTCTCTGGGGCGGCCCCCAACTCCAGTACCACATAGCTGTTGGGGTGAGAGAGCAGCAGGTGGGAATGCAGGAACCCCTGACAAAGCAGCTCCCTCCTCCTCCTCATGTTCCGTGCCAACCTGGAGCTGCATCCCAGGAGGGTGGGCATGTGGGTGGGGCGGGGCGGGGCGAGGTGCAGGAGCTGGGCTTCAGCCTGGCTGTGCCACACCAGACACTCGGCCCCGAAGCCTCAAGCACTCGTGTCTGACCTGACGGAGGGAAATGAATGGATCTCCTCCAGCTCCACCTTCTCAGCCACACGTCACTGAGAAGACAAAGGGACACAAACTACCCAGGCCCTGATCTGGATTTTGCAAATACAGCCTCCCTCTCAACCCATTTGTCAGCAACTCTGTTCTAAGGGCCAAGGGATATCAGCCAGCAGGTCATTTGTAACTGGGGCTTTTCTGATGTTCCGGGGGGAAAGCGGAGCAGCTGGAGGCCCTGGCAAGTCAACTGCCCAGGCCTCAAACAACGACCAGTGGAACATTCTGTTTTGAGCTCCCTATTACACTCCCTGACGTTGTTCCTACGCATTTCCACGGGTGTGGTGGGCCTCCCCAACTACAAGAGAAGCTGCTGGAAGTCAAGAACCATACTGTCATTTCTTCTCAATTTCCAGCAAACACCTACAAATTGATGTGCTTACAGCAAGGGCTTTGCACGTGTTTGTGCATGTGCTCCTGGTTCCTGCTCCAATTTGCCAAGACCAATCCAGCAAAACCAGGTCAGTGCTCTGGAGAGCCGGATAATTCTCCCTGACCAATCCCGGACCTCCGCAATCAAGCGTTCAGATCTGCGCTGTCCAACACAGGGCCATGGGCTACATGCAGCTCCTGACCATGTGGCCAGTCTGAATTGAGATGTGGCTTCAAAACTTAGCACCAAAAAATTGCAAAATATCTCAGTAATAGTTCTTTACAGGCAAGTTTAATGATCCTTCTTTATTAATAATTTTATATTGATTACTTTTGTTAAAGATATACAACACGACATTTTAAATAAACTATGTTATTGAAGTTAATTTCACCTATTTCTTTTGCATCTTAACTGCGGTTAAGATGGCTGTGTGAGCCATGATATCTCTATGTTATAGGTTATATGGCCACATGGGACACATGTGGGTTCTCATAAAGCCGCCTCGGGGTCATCGTTTCTCTATTGGGGCATTCACGAACTAATGCTCTCAGGAAAATCACCACAAACAGGACCAACAAGACAGCAAGCTCCACACATGGGCTGTTTCTGCTGCTGATTTTAAGCAGAGAACTTTTGCCTCAGAAGACAAAGACCGTGACACAGAGAATGAGGCTCTCTCCTGGGAACGCGCGGCCCCAGGTAGCAGCGGGCCTGACTGGCACTGACGTTGCTGGTCACAGCCTGCCGGACAGATCACACCGAGGAGTAGGAAGGAGCGCAAGGACGGACAGGCCGAGAGGCGAGGGCAGGTGGAAGGAGGCTGGCCCCGGGGCTTCCATGCGAGGAAGCTCTGGAGATCCTGACACCGGCCCTTGAGTCCTGGTCTGTGAGGTGGGCCCAGAGAGAGACTTCCCAGCAGGGAGGAATGAGCAGGAAATACAGACGCCCATCAGACTAGTCACTTCAGCTTCTCTAAGTGCTGCTGCTGCATTTAATAGACCAAATGATACAACAAGATGCCAAATCTAAGGAAACCATCCTGAACAAGCTTTAACTTCCTGGTATTTTATAGTCATAAGGGCTATTACCTCCTAAATAGAAATATAATTTGGCAGAGAATTCTCTGTAAAAAAGAGAGACAAATATTTCCCAAAGAAAGGGAAAAAGCTACTTGCCAAACATGGTAAATACAAGCAAATGACTTATATTGTCTTCTGTAAACACAGCTTCTCTAAGGATCGCTTCCTTCCTGGCAACCAAGAGACTGGAGTTCAGTTATAACTACAATTTCAATGACAATGGTTCTACATGTATGCACTTCTCCTAGACAGGGACACAGTGGGACAGGACTGCTTACCTGTCCTGGCCCGGCCTAGATGCCAGAAAGAAGACTGGGTTTAACAAGAAACTGGAACCCTTGTGCAAAATGGTGCGTCCAGACTGGAAAACAGTCTGGCAGTTCCTCAAAAAGTTAAACATAGAATTATGTGATCCAGCAATCCTACTCCTGGGTGTAGACCCAAAAAGATTGAAAGCAGGGATTCAAACAGAGACTTGCACACTCATGTTCATAGCAGCACTATTCACAACAGCCAAAGGTGGAAACAACCCAAGTGTCCATCAACGGATGATGGAAAAACAAAACGTGGTCTATTCGTACAACGGAGTGTTATTCTGGTTTAAAAAGGAAGGACATTGTGACGCGTGCTACAATATGGATGAACCTTGAAGACATATGGTTCGTGGAATAAGCCAGTCACAAAAGGACAAATACTGTATGATTCCACTCACATGAGCAACCTAGAGGAGTCACATTCACGGAGACAGAAAGTAGAGTGGTGGGTGCCAGGGGCTGGGGGAGGGGGATGGGAGTTGTTTCATGGGGACAGAGTGTCAGTTGGGAAGATGAAAAGGCTTCTGGAGATGGATGGGGGTGATGGTTGCAATGTGAACACACTTAATGCCGCTGAACTGCACACTTAGAGATGGTTAAGATGGCACATTTTACGTTATGTATATTTTACCACCAATAAATAAATGCTTGCTTTCATACACACATACACATATACTAACTACACAATTTGGAAAAAGAAAAGAAAAAAAAAGCATGGGTAAGAAAAATGACCAGAGAGCGACAGAACTGACTCCCCACACCCCAGAGCCCACGTCCCTTTACCTGAAATGGACGTAATGAGCAGACAGGCCCTCCTACCCGCACACTCACTTGTCAATGACGGCGTCCTTCTCCTTCAAGGCATCTGCCTGCCTCCACTCAGCCCTGCGGAGCTGCAGCTCAAGGGTCTCGCAATGGGCCTGCAGCTCCAGGGCCCTGGCCTCCAGCACCTGCAGCTGTTCCACGTGGGCGCCCTTCACTGCCGCCAACACCGCGTCCCTTTCCCTGGCCAGACGGTCGAGCTCCTCATGCCTGAAACATAGTGAGTCCCATAGCAGCTCACGCAGGGCCCCACTCTGGGCCCCAGACCCTGGAACCTCTTTCAGCATTTCTCACCCTTTCTGTGCTACAGGGGTGCTGTGCTCACGCTGCATCCAGACCACGTGCTCCTTTCTGCAGGGCAGGGTCTGCCTATTTGTCTTCCTAGCAGCCACTTGTCCATTTGCTCATCACTCCTCACACATAAACACTGACTGACCAAGTCTTAGATGCCAGGCCCCTGGCCAGCCAAGCGAGCGGTCCCCGCACCACCAGCCTGGGGCAGGCCAGGCGCGGCCACATTCTCTTGTGACCTGCTCAACACCCAGGTGCCCACTCAGCCTCAATCTCCCCATCCAGGTCTGAGAATGCTGACACCCATCCCCACGAGTGCTGGCAAGTGTGCCACACCTGGGAGGCGCTCCCGCGCTGGGCACCAGCTGAGGGCACTACCCCTCTCTCCACTGCCAATGGCACCTGTCCAATAGCCTGGAAAGCAGTTTCCAACTACGCATCTGATTACAGGTGAAAGGGCAGTAAACAGACCTGTTTTTAAAGGTTTTTCTTCTCAATTTTTACATATTGCACAAACATCATCACAACAAAACAAAAAGTACAAGAAAAATGGCCCACGATGCACCATCCATCAGCCATCTTCATTGCACAGTACCTTCATAATCATCATACGTGCGTTTTATATACAGTCACTGTAACGTTTCTCCAGAAAAGAAAAGGCAGCTGAAAGGGACAGACGCCCCCCTCTTGGGTTCCCCAGGGCCCACCTGCCCCCAGGCCCCGGTTCCTCCCAACTGAAGGCACTCCTCCACTCCCACCCAACCTCGCTCTCCCCTCCCCCGTGAAGCCTGCCCTGTCCCTTCTCAAGCCCCACTGCACCCTGCTGGCCTCACACGTCTCAGCTTGTGGGGGGCACTCTCCCACTGCTTTCTCAGGGTCACTGCCCAGGGGCCACCACCCTGCCCACGTGCTGGGGGGCCCCCTGACACCTGGCAGTGCCAGGCACACTACCCCCACTGAGGGATAACAGACGAGTTTCAAGCGGAAGAGGAGGCTCCGGAGAACCAAGAGGGCATAGAGCCAGGATGGCAGAATGATTCTGCCACAGTATCTCAAAACGAAGGTGACCGGATCACCAAAGTAACATTTCTTGCCACCATCTAAAACTGATAAACTGGTTAACAACACTTTTAAGTTTCAAAACACTAAAAAGCCTAAATACCACGGAGAAAATCCTGCACAGTGTGTCAAAGTGGATCCAAAGCAGCAAGTTCGCAGGCCAGGCGGGTCCCGGGTTGGTGGAACCCTCTGTCCTGGACCATAAACTCACTGCCCACGGCCAGGCCTCCCTCCTGTACCAGGGGCCATCGACATCAGGAGCCAGAAATACTCACTTCCTCCTAAACGTTTCCTCTTCTTTTTTCCTGGTCAGCTGCACAGAGTGAAGTTTACCCTCTAAGTCTTTTATCCTGAAAGAATCAAATATTCGTGGAAAGAGTGGGTAAGGACTGCAGCAAAGCCAGCCTGCCACGAATAAGCCAGGACAGGCAGAAACCTCTGGACTCAGAGCCCAAACCTCTGGCACAAAGCTCACTCCACCCAAGAGAGACAGGAGAGGCTCCGCACCGGGCGTCTCTCACCGCAGTGAGGTCCCTGAGCTCCCAGGCTCCGCGCTGCAGCCTTTTCTCCAGCTCCGAGTTGGCAGTCTCGGCACTCTGTAGACACTCTGCTGCCTTTGCTCCAGCTTCTTTCAGAGCCACAAGCTCTTTGTTCAATAGTTTAACCTTTGAGAGACAAAAAGAATTCAAAATGAGGATATAATCGGAACAAACTGAGGTATTAGAGGTGAGCACTACCCTTTCATCAGCATCAAGAGGGAAGAAAAATGAGAATTCGAGAGACAAGAAAACAGACTGTCCTCACACGCTCCCACTGCAAAAACTCCCAGGAAACCCGTGACCTTGAGAGCACGCTACACCCCACGACAGCCCACGTGTGGCTGAGCCCATCGCTCTAACAGATCTACGGAACACCACTCCACTCCGGGCACAAGATTGGAATATTGTGGAAATACTGGACTCACACATGTGGGTGGAGGTCATGAGAAAGGGGCTCCCTGCTGAGCAATCACACTCAAATCAAGTTTGAAACAACCTCTCTAGGCCTCAGTTCCTCGACTGTACCATACGGTGACAGTAATGGCCACTGCACCCAAATCAGTTCCTACATGCAAGCTGTGAGGCCCTGGAGGGGCAGGTCTTTAGGGGTTTGTAACCGACTCCCACAGCAGATGGAGATGGGGCAGGGTCTGCCCCCTGGGCGTCCCCCAGCCCCACCTAACCCCCACCGCCCTCCTCTGACAGGAAAGCCTGCCACACTGTGGAGCACAGGGTGGCCCCCACATGTCCCACCTGCCCTCTCTCCCCTGGCGCTCAGAAGTCCCCAAAGTGGCCGCGTGAGGGTCACAGTGGGGCAGCCCCAGCCTCGAGGTCCAGACACCTGCTGGCCCTGGCTGACAGAGGGCAGCATTCCTCCAGGGCTGGAGTCAGGGGTACCTGTGCAGAGGGGGAGGACTCGGGCCAGCGCTCCTGGGAGAAGTGCTGTCTGTGCCAGAGGTGAGATTGTGGGTGGGGGTCACCTGGCCTGGGCTCCAGCCACAAAGAACCGCCAGAGTCCCTGGGGACCCTGGCTGAGTGCTGCCCTTGGACTCCGGCACTGTGGGGAGGCTGGCAGCCTGGGGGATGGGCCTTTGCCAACCACTAAGGCAGGGTTTCCATCTTACTAACATCCTGCTGGACGCTGGCCCAGGTGTAACCAGTCGGGGCCGGCAGCACCAGGCCAGGTGTCACCCTCCACTTCCTTGTTCCCCTGCACAATCCCAGCTTCCCTCAAGGCTGGTCCTTGTCTCAGTGCTAAAGGTCACACACGCATGCTCCTCACACACACTCTGGCAATGTCGGGGCTAGTGCTTCAGAGAGCCCGTGTTCACAGAGAGGTGGCTAGCACCACGGCCAGGAGCACAAGCTTCAGGCAGGCCACTGACCCCCCAGTCTGGCCTCCTCTGCTGTAAATAGGGGGATGACCAGCACCTCCTCACAGGCCCATTCCAAGGCGCTCACAGGAGGACGCAGGCCAACGACACCATTTGCAGAGTCTTGGGTGTCTCAGCCAGGATCAGGTGGCAGTTGATCCTGCAGGAGGCAATTCTGTGAGGATGGGGAAACTGGACCCAGAGCGACGGCACCAGTGCTCCTCTGGCTGGGCAGAGCAATGGTCACTCCTGAGCAGGGCCAGTGGCAGGCGCCGTGCTGGATGCTGCTCCCCCATGGCAGCCCACGTGCAAAGGGGGAGGCCTCTGTGTGAACCCTAACTCACAGGTCAGAGGCCACCTCACACTCAAGAGGGGTTTCCCACTTCTGATGAGGAAACTGTCACAGCCCCCATGAAGGGTGTCGTTGTTACCTTGAGCTCATGCGTTAACACCACGTTGCTCATGCCGTCGGCCCACAGACGGAATTCATGCTCCCTCTTCTGCATTTCGCATTCAAACTCCAGCAGCAGCTCCTGGAGCAGAAAGGGCTCAGGGTGAAGGTGGGCAGTGGGGACCCAGCAGAGACCCACCACACATGACCAACAGGCGAACGGCCAGGAAGCAGCAGGACGCAGAGGTCCCTGGCAGAGGGAGCCCCTCACAGACACTGGAGAAGCGAGTCAGAGAAGACGGCAGAGTCGACAGCAGAACCCGCCATCTGTAATATCTGCACAAACGGCGTTGTGGGGCTCGCAGCCTGAGTTTGCCCCCTCTAGTCCTGACGGCTTCTGCTCTGCACAGAGGGAGCCACTGGGCACGGACAGACGGAGAGGTGCTGAAGGACTTACAATAAGAAACATGAGGCCCTGGGCCCCCTTCCCCAGCCCCTGCCCAGACCACCCACTTTTAATGGTTCTCCTGTTGCTTCCGTCTACGTCTCCAAAGAACACACTCAGCCACCATTCCCTGCGTCAGAGTTCCCCGTCATCTGCCGATTCCTTGTTACGACAGGTAACACCTGAGCGTCCACACCTCCCAACGTGGCCATCCCGGTTCCATCACACATAATGTCTTCCGAGCTTCACCCACAGACTGAATCAAAAAGCCAAAAGTGGATAAATTATTAGGACAGTAAAATGATTCACTGCTCACCCAACAGTAAACAATGATCACAGTTCACATCTCGCACAGCTCCTTGTTCCTCCTAGAGCTTTGAATTACTCTCCTCTCCTCCTGTCTCTGCTTGTCTCTGTCTGCCTGTCTGTCTCTGTCTGCCTGTCTGTCTCGATCTGCCTGACTATCTATCTCTCTGTCTGGTCTGCCTGTCCGTCTCTATCTGTGCCTATGTGTTTGCTTGTCTCTCTGTCTGCCTGTCTCTGCCTGCTTGTCTGTCTCTGCCTCTTCTTGTCTGTCTCTGTCTGCCTGTCTGTCTCCATCTGCCTGCCTGCCTGTCTCTCTGTGTCTGTGTCTGCCTGTCTTTGTCTGACTGCCTGTCTCTCTGTCTTGTCCCCTCATGTTTCCTTAGTGCTGCCCACTTCCCAGGACACAGCCCACAGCATGACCCTTTCTTCTCCTGCAGTGCTGTCCTGACGGGGCCCTCAGTCTCCATGCTCCAGTCTGGCTTCTCCCTAGGCTACTGCACAGCTGTCACCCAGGACTGCTCCTCACAGTCCCCCATGCGGTCCCCAGGACTCCTCAGTGTTCCTCTCTTGGTTTACTCCTGTGGGGAAAAGCCTCCTCCCCCACCTCTGAGCTCCCATCAGGGTGACAGTGAGCCTGACACAGCCCTTTCCAAGGGGGATGGAGCCGGAAGCCCAGCCCCTTGGGCCTCTCCATCCTGCCTCTCTCAGGCTCACTGGCTCCCGCCTCCACGTGGAGCTCACAGGGAGGCCTGAGGCTGGCAGCCAGCCCTGTGACTGGCGCTACCCAATCTTGGGGACAGGAAGCCCACTCAGCTCAGGTGGGGAGCTGCACTCCTGCCTGGTGATAAATGCACAGCTGGCTCTCTCACATTCTCTGAAGGTCAAGTGGGGGCCTTAGAGATACTGCACAGAAATACAATTGAAAACACACATTTACTGTTTTCATCCTTGGAGAAATAAAATGAAATATAAGGAGTCACAGGAGTAACGCTTATTGGAACCAGAATACGGAAATCATTGACGTTCACTCGTCCTAACGCATTACAAAATAATGAAGCATTCGGTTTCTGCTCAAAGTTCTGCAAGCTGTGGCTGCCAGGGGGCAGGAAGCCATCATGCAGGTGAAGCCCGGGCCCGTCACTGGCAGGTACAGTCTAACCCAGAAACAAGAACCCCTCCGCACTCGCAGTGTGCTGCTTCGTCCACATCCATTCCCAGTCCCCACCACACCGTGGAGACTCGGGGCTCATGCCCACCTCCAGGCTACTCTTTTCCCTTGCTCCTGGGCACCCCTCTCCTGCTAGTCCCCCCTCCTCTGCCCACACCCCATAGCCCTCTGGCCGATGTCCCCTGCCTCCTCCATCCTTACATTCAAGGCTCAGCCTGGACAGCTCCTCTGTCTACACTCGCCCTTTGGTGATGCCCCAGGCTCCGAGCTCTGTACCCCGTGAACCCCCGACCTGCAGTAGGAAAAGTCTCCTCTTCCCCAACACGCCCTCCTGGAAGTCCAGGAGCCACCTCCCACGCAGCCTGACCAACTGCCCTCCCCAGCCTCCCTGCATGGTTCCCCGTCTCAATACATGGCAAGTCACCTGACAGGCGCTCAGCCCCAACCGGGTGTGTCCTCGGTGCCTGCCTCTCTCACCCCATCCACTCCATCAGTGTGTCCATGGGCTCTGCCGTCCAGGTGTGTCCAGAACCTGCCCGCTTCCCCCTGCGTCCTACCCGTGGCCCAAGCCTCCACCTCTCACCTGGGGATGCAGCAGCCTCCTTGTGGTCTCCCTGATGCCCCGGCCCCACAGTCTGTCCTCAACGCAGCCACAGACAACCTTCTCAAAACTCAACTCAGCTCACGATGCACCTCTGCTCAAAGCCCCCAAGTGTTTCTCATCTCACTTGGAGCAAAGGCCCATCCTCATGAGGGCCTGTGAGCCCTACATAGCTGCCCCCACCTTGGTCCCCTTGAACTTGAATGCTGGCCCCAAGGCTCCCGGAGCACACAGGTGCCTGCTGCTCCCTCCCACATCCCTCACCACCTGCAGACTTCACTCACATGTCCTCTTCTCAAGGCGCCATCTCGACTACCTTATTTAACAAGTCAGCCCCACCCACCCTACCTCCCTGTGTCACGCAGGTGACGACACCCTTGGGATGGTGCAGCTAAAGACTGTCCTGTTCAGGTGTCAAATGTGCTAGCTCACTCCTAGGGTAGCTGGGTCCTGACGCCAGGCACTGCAAGGGCGCCTGCCACCTGCCTTGTGTTCAAAAAATATTTCTCAGATGAAGAAATTAATCAATTAATCATTCCATTTCTCCTCCAGGGCCTTCTACTCCTGTGACTGCTAACCAACACAGAAGCAGCTTTCCTTAAGCCCACAGTCTACAACTTGCAGGTCTAATAGGAGTTAAACAGACTAATTCAGTCCCCATCATCTTATGTTTCATTTTTCAAGAGAAAAAATCATTATCACCACTGCATCAGTTCTACCTCTGACAAGTCGATAACAGACACAAACCTCTTCAGAAACAAGGGACAGGAACCTGCCCAAAGGAAACCATGGAGCTGATGAGCACTGAAGACCCTGGTTCAAGCACTGAAAGAGTAAGGGGAGGGCAGCAGAGAGGGCTCAAGCAAAGGCACACTGCACCTGAGAACCAGCAGGGCTCGGACTGTTCCGGAACCCACTAGACAAATGCCACCCAAGTTTCCAGCAGCAGCCCTTCCAAAGCTGGAAGGTTTGAACATCAAGTTGCCTTCCTCCCAGAGCCAGGCTGGTACAAAAACCAATGTTCCCGACGTCCATGGGGGGCCCTCCTCATTAACGCAGGAGCCTGAACCAGCCAGAGTCAGAGCAGAGGTTCCCAGTGTGGACAGCCTGGGAGCCACCCAGAGAGCCGGCACAGCCGACCACAACTCCCCCGGGGCCACCGCTGCCCCCAAGTGCCACCAAGTGCCCACCTACTAACTGGGACAGTCCACCACTGCCCAGAGCCTTCTAGAACTCCTTTAGAAGGGCTCTGGCGCTACCTGAAGAGACTCCTCACTCCTCAGACAAGTCACAACTGGTCTTTTCTTGATCACCCAGCTCAGGCCCCGGCTCAGTGCTCTGACGACTTCAGACTCTTTCCAAAAGTCAAACCTGTCCATAACGACCCAAGTTCTTTGGTCCCCAAGAATTCCCACAGAGAGTCCTCTGAAGGAAATTTCAAGAGCTGTAAAGAATGTTCTGAGCGATGGCAGCATCATGGACAATGAACTTCGAGCTTCCAGTGGGGAAGGAAGAGGCAATATGCTGTGGGACGCTAAACCTCGGCATCGGCGGGGCCTCCGCCACCTCCTCTGTCGGCCACGGTTGGCAGATGCAGCCCTGTGGGGAAGTGCATGAAGGTCAGGACAGTCATGTCCACAGGTGCCTTTCTGTCCTGATTGGCCCTGCGCATCTCAGGACGCCGTCCTCTCTAGGGTGCTGGTGCTGTGCCATGGGACAGCGGGCCAGGCAGCCAGGCCCCACTCCGCCAGCACGACAGGTCTGTCTTTCTGGAGAACTGCTGACCCCAGCGACTAGAACAGAGCCAGCACACACAGGCACGCCATACACATCTGCCCCGTGGCACCTTCCCCGAGAGATAAGGGGACAAGCTCAGAGTTCAGCAGCTCTCAGCATCACTCTGAAAAGGGGCAAACAGGGACACAGCACAGGCTGACTTCTCGATCCAGCTCCTTCTCCAACATTATGGACATGAGTCTAAAAATAAGGCGTGAGTAGTTATCCCACGGCAGGATTAACAGTGGCTGAGAATTCATATGCTGGAGGTGTCTTGGACTCAAATACAGCTCTGCCACTTACTAAGGGGATCTTGGGCAGGTTAGCTAATGCCTCTGGGCCTCAGTCCCCCATCTGTAAAATGCAGATCAAAACTGTGCCTCTGTTATGAGGGGCAGTCACACACGTGCACTTGGAGGCAGTTTCCACCAACACTGGCTATTGCTATAACAACACAAGCTCAGCACAGCCTCGAAGGAGACCAAGGGGACCTCGTCACCCTGGCACCTGCACCTACCCAGCCCACATCAGCCCTGCACACACACAGCCTGTCACCTTTGCAAACAAACAGCACATGTCACCCCTGCACACATGCAGCCCATCACCCTTGCACACACGCAGACATCTCCCCTGCACCCACGCAGCCTGTCACCCCTGCACACACGCAGCCCATGTCACCTCTCTACATAGACACAGCTCATGTTACCCCTGCACACATGCAGACCGTCACCCTTGCACACACGCTGACCACATCTCCTCTGCCCCATGTAGCCTCACATCACCCCTGCACACTTGCAACCCATCACCCCTGCACAGACGTAGCCTGTCGCTCCCACACCCACACAGCCTGTCACCCCTACACACATGCAGCCCCCGTCACCCCTGCACATGACACAGCTCACGTTACCCCTGCACACATGCAAACTATCATCCTTGCCCACACGCAGCTCTGCCAGATGTGGACTCCGGCCATAAATGTGGAGGAAATCCTTCAACCAAACCCCAACGCAGTGGAGACTCTGAGAGGTGTAGGCTGCGTTTCAACGACACCAAGGAGAAATTTGGGGTACAGGTTTAAGCATCACCTGTCAGCTGACACATCTATACTTAAACTTATGATTACTTGTTTTGTTGAAAGAAATACAGTTATCACAATTTGAGTTCCCAGCTCTTTCTACAGGAGATAAACAAAAATTTTAACTTTGTAATACTTTTTCCTAAAATAAATAAGGGAGGACACGTTTCTTCTTTTCTGAGAAAAGAGAACACTGTGGGAGTTACTCCAGACGAAGAAGATACCCCATCATCTTTCTCTCCAGACCATCACAGAATGGAAATCTGCCCCAGGAAGTCTGCTTTGATCCTGTGGATACCGTATAGTTAACAGCATGGTCTTTCCCTTAACCTGGAGCAATTGTGCTTTCAGAGTGGACGGGCAGGGCAGGCATCTGAGAAGGGACTGTACTCCACACGCCCTACCTGCCTCTGCAGAGCAAATTCGCCATCGAGCTCCTCAAGCCTCCTCTCTAGCTTCCATTTCAGGTTTTCATACTGTTCCCGCTGGTGGTCGATCTCACCGTTCTTGTCACTGTGTATAAAATGCAGCATTAAGAAAAGCCATACCCAACAGTCACCATCGGACACGCATGCAGGTAAGCTTTACAAACGTGAGCTGGCGCTTCGCTTCTGCAGGGCTGACTTTTAGTGGACCCAGGAGGCAGCAGCACTTCCCCCCACCTGGACCTGCGTGCTGCACCTGGACAGGTGACTGCCTGCAAAAGACTACAGGAAATGGGATCCAGACTCTCCCCACACAATTCCCAGAGTGTCCAGGATACAATCCAAAGCCAGTGGTCATGCCAAGAATCAGGAAAATCTCAACTTGATTGAGAAAAGACCATCAACAGATGCCAAGACCAAGATGACACAGATGTTGGAATTATCTAACAAGGATCTTAAGGCACCACCATAAAAGTGCTTCAACAAATAACTTAGTATACTCTGAAAAAAATGGAAAAGGGAAACACTCAGCAAAGAAAACATGACAAAGAATTATATGGAAATTTGAGAACTGCAAAGTACAATAACCAAAACACAAGGCTCACTGGACAGGCTCCATGGCAGGATGAATACAGTAGAGAAAAGAATCAGCCAACTGGAAGACAGAACTATAGAAATTACCCTGAGTACTATCGGAACAACCGAGAGAAACAGACTAAAAAGAAAAATGAACAGAGCCTCAGGGACCTGTGGGACAATAACAAAAGATGCAACGTTCATGTCATCGGAGTCTCAGAATGGAAGGAAGAAGAGGGTGGGGCTAAAAAGGTATTTGAAGAAATAACGGCTGAAAATGTCCCAAACTTGGCAAAAAGAATGGGCAAAAGACCTGGAGAGACATTTTACAAAATAATGTAAACCACTTTAAGGATGCTTTCAACACTCTCAAAAACAGCTGGGAAAGAAAATCAGTATTTCCATGGAGGGCAACTCGGCCACACGTGTTGCTGTGCAAAACACACCTGCCCCTGGGCCTCGAGTGCATCATGGAGCACTTCTGAGCAGCGGAGTCGGGGAGCAGCCTGACTGTCAACGTCCACGCTGCAGGTGAGAGGTCATCAGGACCCTTCCCTGCTCCGAGAGGGGCCAACCTTGGTTACACTCTACAGCCCTTTTCCCGGGCCCCCTGGAGAGGTGGTATGGGCTGTGAACATTACAAGCCACACTGCTTACATTAGTGACACGCTCACTCACACACCACTTCCTACTTTGGGGATGGGAGAACCTGCAGAAGGGCCACAAACACCTTGGCCTTCCCTGGGGACAGACTCCTGGGACAGGTGCGTCTGTTGCAGGGACCCTGGAAGCCATGCCTGTGCATCGTTACAGGAGATGTTGGCAAGAGGTCGGGGGCCTCTGAGCCAAGGGGCCCCCGCACCCACCAAGGTGTGTCTCCTCTCCTTGCACCTGAGCTGCCGCAGAAAGCCTCCTGCTGCAGAGGAGCACGTGCAGCTGTCCCACTGGCAGCTCTGTGCCTATCTGAGGGAGCGGGCCCAGCACACACAACAGAGGGCCAGGCAGCCACTCAGAAGGCTGTGGCAGAACTCAACGCATGACACAAAGGTGCCACAAATAGAGGGGAAGTGCTGGAAGCCACTGTGAACAGTGTGTCCAGGACGACTCGGGTATAAAACGTGAGGTCTCCCAGAGGAGACCAGCAGACCCCTCAGGTAGTTTCTACTTTTACTTTTTGCCTCACCATCTTCAGGGTGAAATGACTTTCTACAGTAACAACACATTACCTTTGTGATTTTAAAAAAGTACTTAACTGCTTTTTACCTTAGAAGAACACGTAACAACATAGAAAACTCTCCAGGATCTTGTCAAGTGAAGACAGAACCTGCAGTACGTACGCTGTGGCTGTGATGTACTGTGACATCACGGACTGTGACGCCCACAGACACACACATCACACAAACCCTAGCAAGAAGCACCCTGTTAACCTGATATGGAGAACATACACTCTGAAATCAGGGGGTGAGACAGCACAACATTTGTACACGAACCTGTCTTGTCTGTCTGTCTTACTGTCTCATCAAAACTCCCACCCCCAGGGTCGCTGAGCAGAGCTGAGGAGGAGGCTGTGACACGTGAGCAAGTTCCCAGAGGCCCAGCCAACAGGACCCTCTGACCAGAGCCTCAGGTTCTTAGTCGACTTGCCTCGAGTCAGCTTGCTTAGTTTTGAAATTAATATATATGTCACATCATTAAAAGAATTATAAGCTCATATATGTTTTATTACAATGATACAGATTTGTAATTTATGGAAAAAAATTCCACATATTTCAACCACTCTCCAATAATTTCAGTCGTATCGGAATCCAGAAAAAGACATCAGGGTGTTGTCTACCTTCATTCAAACATCACTGATTCAGGGCGGGCTCCCGGGCAGCACTGGGGGAGCAGCAGGTGCATGGAGGCCCAGAGCGCTCTGGCGAGAGCGGAGTCTGGCTGCCCCTTACCTGTGGACCTGCTCCAGCTCCAGGTGATGCTCCTGCAACTTCAGCTGGTACTGCTGCTGCACATCCGCCAGCCGCCTGGCCTCGGTGGCGAGTGCCTGCCTCAGCTTGGCCACTTCGATCTTGAGCTCGCTCACCTCGGCCTGCCTGGCCTCCTCCAGCCCTCGGGCCTGGGCAAACGCCGCATCGTAGCGCTCCAGCTCGCGGTCGCGCTCCTCCAGCACCTGCAGGTTGTAGAGGAAGTCCTCCTGCAGGCGCTGCAGCTTCCCCTGCGCCTCCTCCAGCCGGCTCTGCATCTCCTGCAGAGCCGCCTCATGCAGTTGGGAGCGGTGGGCCTGCAGAGCTCTCCACTCCTCCTCCTTGCGAACCAGCAGCTCATTCAGGGCCTGCTCCGAGGCCGGTGGCAACATTGTGGCCACTGCAGCAAAGAGAAGGAGGGCATCGGGCTCAGCTGCAGTTAGGGGCTCACCGTCCTTCCACAATGCCCACCTCAGATCGCCACCTGCGGTGATCGCCGTCACGGAAGTGGTGGGATGCTCTGGGCCGGTCACCAGCTGTCTGGCCACACTGTGAACTTAGGAGAGCCATAAGGCGGCTCCCCTCAGCCCAGACCCCAAGGGCTCACCCTACAGCAGATGAAACGGGCAGTAAATCCAGGATTACGGAGGAAGAAGAGGAAGGAACCAGAAGAAACACTGCTACCTATGAGAGCTCGGTCCTTACAATAGACCCATGAAGCATTCGCCCCATTCTGCAGATGAGAAAACTGAGGCTGCTAAGTAGCTGAGCTAGGACTGGACCACGGGCGGCCCCTGAGAGCCAAGATTCATCACCCAGGAGCAGGTTCCTTTGTTCTTTTCTTTCCAATCTGTCATGGACTGATATTTTTGGAAAACACAATAAAAATAAAGTGCTAGAAAAAATGAAATAAAAATCCAAAGATATACAAGTCCAATTTTCTAATTATTAGACTCACCAGCATAAACAACTTTGTCAAATTGCTAACAGGTGTCTAAAAACCTCTTGCTCCCTGTGTGTCTGCTGAGGACAGGGGCAGACACAGAGGGCTATTACTTGCCAGGGCATGCTAGAGACCTTGTTACTGTCCCAGCCTCGTCACCTGGCAGAGAAGAGGTGGATTCTGACACCCGAAACTGCTAAGGGGGGGATTCCAGGGATGGATGGATGCAAATCGACCCAAGGTCATGGGGGCTGGATCCCCCACAAAACAGGCCCAGAGGGCACACAGGCTGGGCCGAGCGCCCGTCATCATTCGGGGGGGAGATGGTGGTGCGCGAATGAAGCCCTTCTCTGAGACCATCCAACACCCCATACTCTGATCGCCAGCCCTCACCGTTCAGCTTCAGTCACTCTGAATCTACGATAACTTGATCTTTAAATGTACTCATGGATGCATCAATGAATTACAGAGAAACCACAGACATTGACTTCAGAAGTTTGGAATTCAGTAAAAATGGGAATTACTGGCTTCAAATTCAGTCAGTTGCCAAGTGTTTCCCCCAAGCAGACAGCCGAGGGGCTTCCCCAAGTTTTGTGGTCACCTCAGACTCTGTTCTGTCCCCCAGTCCCTGGCACACAGAAAGTGACAAGTGTTTGCTTCATTCCTGAGCAAACCCCTATAATTCTGTCACAGTGCTGTTCGTCATAACCAGAAAAAGTGATACTAGGTAACGTAATTCTCACAGACACAGTAAGCTTTCCTAAACTCACTCACTTATTCATTTAACATGTATTTATTTAGCACTCACTAGAGACAGGCTCTGTTCCACCTGCTGGGGACACACAGGTGAGGTCCCCACACTGCCAGGCTGTCATCCTCGCTGGGACAGGACAGAAGCAGGGAAACCAACAGGCAGAGGAGGTGACTCTCCACATCGAGAGTGGCTGGGGGGGGCGCGGCTACTCTGGACAGATGGACAGAGGGCGGGAGGCCCTGGCCCAGAGGGAGGGACAGGAAGGGGGCCCTGCCTAGCCTTCAGGAGGCTTACGTATCCTGCTCCGCCTGTGGTCCCTGCGCTAGTAGCAGGGCACCCAGGACCACTGGGAAATCAGAGTTACAGGGGGTCAGGCCAGCCACAAAGCTCAGGGAAAGCCCCGGAGTGGAATAACAAGGTGACACGGTGACCTCCACGGTAGGGGTTCACCCACACTAACTGAACATCTAATGGCTGCCCCAACTCCCCCTCCACACACACAAACCCAGCTGACAGCAGGTGGAGCTGCATGCACGAGGAGCTGCTGTAAGGCCTAGTGAGCTCTGGGGCCCAGTAGTCTTGTCAATAGAAACCGACACACACACAGGCCACCGACATGCCTGTGCACACTCACAGGGAGAGAGTCAAGATTTAAGCTGACTCAGGACCCCACTGCACTCAGGATCCCAAAGGTAGACCCCGATACGCTCCTCCACGCTCCTTCCTTCTTCCCTCATCACAGAACAGGCTGCCCTGCTTCTGTGTAAATCTCACCAGACGATGATCCTAACAGCCCTGAGGCTGAGATTCAACGGCTTTAATCATCACACATTCAAAGTCACATCCAGTCTGATGTCCCCAGCAAGCACTCAGTTTTCAGGAGGGACCACAGGAAACTTCTGGGGAAACCGTGGCAATCTTCAGAGAGGGGAGGGAGCCCCTGTCAACTCAGCTCTGCCTATGGTGTTCACGGCCTTCTGGGAGAACCAGCCGGGTCAGGAGACCTGCTGCCCCGGCAGGGGAAGGACCAGGAGTGCACTAGGCCATCTCATCCCTTTGTTTTTCTCATCTGGAAAATACTGACCTTTCGAACCTGTTTTGTGTCTAAGGAGGATGTTTACCTCTCAGGCCTGAAAAGCACTTGGAAATCCCAGTCCTAGGAAGACAGAAATAACCCCTCATGAAAGCCAAGGTCCCCCACACATGGAAAACCTGCAGGCCCCCAACAGACACAGGCAGCAGAGGCCCCATCTGGAAGACCACCTCAGCCACCAATGAGTTTGAACACGCCCCTGGTGTTAAGATGATGCCGCCAATGACACAGTGGAGTGTGGAGCAGCTCGGGCACTCACTCGCCCGGGACCCACCAGGGGTCTGCAGTGGTTCACTCTGAGCACGGGCCCCAGCCTCGACAGAGCAAAGCGAGCAACGCCCAGGGTGTGACACTCCACACACACAGCGCGGAGACAAAGAGGCTCTGGAGTTGGCACATCCAGTTAGTGACAGACTCTGAGATATCTCTTCACAAATTATGACAGGGCCAAAGACTGCCAGAGCTGAGAGTGGGAGCCCTTAACAGCTGGCGCCATAGTTAAGAGGAAAGAGTTTCAGACAAAGGATGAGTCCCAAGGAAGTATGAAAAGGAGCTACATGGAAGAGAAAGAACTTAACACAGCGGGCTCTGCAGAGGAGATGGCCTTGCCCTGCCCTTGCCCCCACCTCTCCAGCAAGCTGGCTGCACTGACTACACTCCAGATAAACAGGGAAGGAGCAGGTGAGGATGATTCTGCCCATCCCCATCCTACTCCTCGCCAAGATGACCAGATCATCACAATAAAACACATCCAAGTCAGAGGTGACCCGCAGGGCACCCGATCCACAGATGTGACAGCGGAATTAATCACACTTCTGTTCGGCTGACCACAAATTTGGAGCAATCAGTTTTAGAACAAACATTTCATAAGTACTTAACTGGAAAAGCATTGTGTGACCTCCATAAAACAAAAGCAGTTGCAGACTCCAAAATATACACAAAAGAACCATTCGTACAGGCTAAAAGTCACTAGACGCTTACGAACATGCCAATTAGGCACGCCGGAGAGACATCGAAGAGGGTGTTCCTTTTCATCTCCTTCCCCCAAAGGATGCAACCCCAGATGCGTTTGGCTTTCCACTCGCCACTAGCAGGACGAGCCCCACCACTCCTAAGGCACAAGAGCCCAAATCTACTTCGGTTAGGAATGTTGTCTGCTTGTTGCTCTGTAAATACATTTTTTTTGTTTTGTTTTGTTTTGTTTTTTGTGGGGAAGACCAGCCCTGAGCTAACATCCGTTGCCAATCCTCCCCTTTTTGCTGAGGAAGACTGGCCCTGGGCTAACATCCGTGCCCATCTTCCTCCACTTTATACGGGATGCCACCACGGCATGGCTGACAGGCAGTGCATCTGCGGGCGCCCAGGATCCGAACTCACGAACCCCGGGCTACCAAGCGCGGACTAAACCACTGCGCCACCGGGCGGCCCCTCTGTAAATACATTTAATGAGCTGAATTTACAAAACATTTTCGTGAGACTTGAAGGGAAATCCAGAAGCAGCTCATCTGCTCTGCACTCAGAACAGGGGACTCAAGACTGGCACCTTCTGGAATCCCAACTCACGCCATAAGAGCTCAACTCAGCATGCGTCATCTTTAAGGGGGGCTAGGGAGTGAAAGACCCCAAGGTGTTTTTCTGTCCTTCACTGACTGCCAAGTAGTACCCACAACCATTTGTAAAACCTGAAAGGAGAGAGCTGAGCAGCAGAGAGATCTTAATCCCATCACTGGCACTTGCTGGGGGGTGAGGGGCACCACTCCAATGCAGGGCATGCAGTGCTTTTTTATTGGAGTTTACACCTGCCAAATTCTCTTGCCACCCCCCCCCCACCAAGAAGGTGAGTAAATGAGAAACAAAATAGAAGAGAAGTTGATTGTAGCTAAGAGCTTAGACTCTGCTGACTTTCACAACCACATAAATGTATCTTTCACATACAGAAACGGAAAATCAATACTCAAAACGCAATACAAATAGAAACAAGTGAACCTAACTTATTACAAATGAATAACATAAACGCACTAAAGCAACTCTGTCACACAGCATTTTGACTATATATTTTAAGGATAAAAACAAAACAACCCCACCCAAATCCTACAGTCTAAGTTTGCTTTTCATAGAAACACGGATTGGCAATTCTGAGACTACTGTATGCATAGTCTAGCATTGAGCAAATAAGTCAAAATATTGAGGAAAATGGGAGCCAGATTCAGAGAGGAAAAGGACTGTAGAATGAAGCCAGTGGTAACGGACTGGAATTGAAGGCGTCAATATCAACTCAGTTTTTAATATATACACAGATAGGCAGACATAGAAACAGACACCAATGTGTGGTGTACACAAATAGACGCTTCCTAGCTCTACCCACTGAGAAAGCCAAAAAGCAACGACACTCCGGTAGCAAGGAGCATACCTGCACCCACATCTGGGTTTCTGAACACCACCGTCTACACTAAAGGAACCAGCACTCCTTAGAGAAATGACCGATTCTGAGCTAGGTCGAGGAAACCACAAGGTGAGCCTGGAACATCTTGTGGTGCCAGAAAGTAAGGAAGTGCTCAAAAAGGCTGGGGACACAGACGCCAAACCCACTTGAAGAGGCTCCTAATGCCCAAGTCTGGACAATCAGGGTAACAAAGGAGACGACAGTAATGGTTTATGACCTGTGGAATAAAACCAAAATATCTACACCGACACAAATAACTAACTGAATAAACAGAAAAACAGGCAGAGGGGGAACCGCGGACACGGGAAAACCGCCATTTGGCACTATGCCCTTCATCACGGTTTCAGGAAACTCCCACTCGTGGATGCTGAAACGAGCGACAGGCAGTGTGGCTGGAAACAAGCATTTGCACAGTCTCCACGTCTCTCCCCACAGGACGGTTCTTACTTACAGAGGGGGAGTGGTCACTCCGGGACGGAGACACCACCCACTCCGAGCGACCAAAGTCTAGCTAAGACGAGGGCATCACCGCCTCCCGAGGGGACCACACTTTCCCCGCCGAGGTCTCCCTACCGCAGGCGCGCAACTGCACGCACCCGCGAGCCAACAGCCGAGAAACCCGACCCGAGGGCCGCTCTGCAAACAGGACGCGCGGCCACGGCGAGGCGGGGTCCGGGGCCGGAGCGAGGCCAGCGCCTGACCCCGCCGCGCCGCCCGAAGAGCCCGGGGACGCGCGGCCACGGGACGGGGAAGCTCCGGGCCCCGTCCGTGCCAATGACGGGTCCGCGTCCGCCCTCAGGGGCCCCGCCCGCCGGCTCCTCACCGCACGGCCCACCTCGCCGGTCCCCGAAGGCCCGCTCGGCGTCCGCACCGCAGCGCGCCGTCCGGCAGGACCCGGAGGGCGACCGAGAGGCCGCGAACCCAGGCGCCTCCGCCCCCCGCGCTTCGGGCCCGCCGCGCCGCCCGAGCCTCACCCGGAACGCGCGCTCCGAGCGGCCTCGGGTCCCGCCGCGCTGCCATGGCGACCCGAGCGCGCCGGCCGCGGTCCGGGGCGCTCGGTGCAGCGCTCGGGTCCCGCCGGTCGGAAACGCGAGCGCCGGCGCCGGGGTCCGGGCTCGCCCCGCCCCTCCCCGCGCCGCGCACGCGCCGCCGACTCCGGGCGGGGCGAGCCGAGCGACGAGGGCCCGGACCGTCGCGGGGCGGCGGGGCGGCGGGGCGGCTCCCCCGCGCGACGGCCTTCCCTCGCCCGCTGGGCTCCCCGAGCGCGCCCATCTCGTGGCCGCGAGGTTGACTTGAGCCGGCGCGGGGCTGTCGCATGGGCCGCGGCGGGGGCCGCGCGTGGGGCGCGTGCGACTGCGCCGGAGCTGCAGGCGGGGAGCCGGCTGCAGTCGGCGGGGCCGCGCGGGGCGAACGCCCAGCCCCCGAGAGATGCGGTTGTGCGTGGGCCGTGCGGCAGAGGCGGGGCGCGCCGGCCACTCCCCGGGTGCCGAAGGGGGGCGGCTCCGGGAGCCCTGGAGGCGCTGGTTCGGGGCGCCGTGGCACGGTGCTCGGCCGGCGAGAAGTCATCCGTTTGTGTGCGCTCCTAACCTGTGCGCCTCTGTGTTGTGTATTCCATTACAAGTTAAGAAAAGAAACAAAATCTTTGCAGGCAGCCTGCCTCACACAGGCAACAAGCGCACCTTCCGACGAGGCCCCCACCCGTGCTTAGGGACACCCTTCCACGGCGTCTGAGCTTCGTCGCAACAAGTGGAGACAAAACACTGCTCATCCCGCCTGGCCGGTGGCACCCACCGCAGGGCTCCAGTTAGTGATGGCCGCAGAGGCCCGGGGACACAGTCTCCGCAATGCCCTCGGTCCAGGCCATCCTGTCCGTCTGTGTTTTCTCCACGCCGATGGTGTGCCTGCTGCCCCGGGGCCCGCCCCAAGCTGGTCCCACCAGTGCTGGACAAACGTCCCACCCAGTTCATGGTAAGAAAGGTTCTGCTTTAGGAGGCGGCTCCTGGAGAGAGGTCCAGGAGTTAGCGAGTATCAGAGGCGGATCAGTCATTCAAGCCTCGTGGATACGGGAAGAGGTGATCCTATGGTTGCACAGAAACCACCTGAAAATAGCCACACCTGCCTGGAGGAGCCCAGAGGGTCCCCGTGACCTTTAACCACATCCCCCAGGCCCTGGGCACCCTCACTGCCTCCAGACCGGGGTAACCTGCTGTGACAGAGCCAGGGTTCAAATCCCAGCTCCACTCCTGCCTTATTATAGCTTTCTGGGACTCAGTTTGCTCCTCCACAAAATGGGGGGAACACACTCTCTTCCCCAGTGCGTTGAGGGTTAGAAACACGGTGTGAGCTGCGCGGGTGCTGGTTCAGCCCCAGTGAAGGGGCTTGGTGGTGTGTCTCTAAACCAGAAGGGCCAGTAGGACGCCCTCTTCAGTTAAGGACAGATCCTAACAAGGAATGTGAGCTCTGCCCTTCACCATCCCTGGCCCCAACCCTGACCCAGAGCTGATCCTAACCCTACGACAACCTTAACACTGACCCCAACCCCAACCATGACCCTAGTGCTAACCCCAGGGCAGCCCCAGGCTCAGCATGGCCTTGCTCCCCATGGGAGGGGCCAGCTCCTACCGCCCTTTTCCGGTGACATGCGTCTTCCGGGCCCCTC
Source organism: Tapirus indicus (assembly GCA_031878705.1). Lineage (NCBI taxonomy): Eukaryota > Metazoa > Chordata > Mammalia > Perissodactyla > Tapiridae > Tapirus > Tapirus indicus. The sequence continues at coordinate 59,979,358 of CM062932.1, forward strand.
CTCAGGTCTCCCGACAACCCCAGAACTTCTGACCCTCTCACCTGAGGCCCCGCTAAGGCTTCTAGGGTGGCAGGCGCAGAGAGGTGCCGTGTTCACCTGCCCCCACACGTCACAACCAACAAAACAGTGGAGCCCGCCAGCGGGCCCTGCCGAGAGCCCAGGCATTCAGCTCCCTTCGAGGGGCCTCATCACCCCCAGCCGGCCCCCACTGCCACTCTGAGGTCTGCAAACTTGTCCTCTCGGCTTCCCCGGGACCCCTTCTCCATGCCCCACACCCCAGGAGCCCAATAGGTCCCTGTGGGAGGACAAAGGGACATCCCAGACACCAGAGTCAGGCCCACAGAGCCCCGTGACATCTGCCGTCTTCGCCCCCGTCTTACTGCCCCGTCTCTGCAGTGCCCACCCCCCAGCTCAGGCCCCTCACTGCCTTATCCCCTCACTCATCTGACCATTAAGTGACCACTCAGCCAGCGCCTGCCACCATCCAGGAGCTCCTGCCTCCCGGGCCCACCAGGGCTGGCATCAACACACAGCGGCCTAAGTAGCCCCCGCCCTGGGCCCAGCCCCGGCCCCCTCGGTGGCCTTCCTGCCTGGGAATCTGGTCACTGATGCTCTCCACCTGGCTCCCTGCCTGGTCTCCCCACGGGTCAGGCCAGACCCCACATTCTCCCAGACTGACTCCCCCAACCTGCCCGCCATCCTGCTGGTCAGACCAGACTCACACCCTCCCTTCCCCGACCCAGAATGCCCTCTGCCCACCCTGCAAGGCAGTCGCCAGCCACCCTGACAGCCCCTATTACTATTTCTCCCAAAGACTAAAGGGTCAACAAGTGCAAGAAAAGAAGAGCCTGAGAGAACAAACTAAGAGTTCACACACTAAAGATTTTTTTTTTAAAGTCCGGCGCAGCAGCTCAATCCAACAAGCAAATATGTGCAGGTCTGTTGAAACACTAATGGAAATGATTCAATTCATGGAGATTCTGAAAATAAGTCAGGAAAGCTTTCGAAAAGCAACAGGGTCGTGGTACTGAGTGAGTGCACTGAAAGTGCTTCCCATTAAGTTCATGACTCGAAAGATTGATACACCTGCCAGCTCCCCACTGGCCACCATGTGGCCACCCCATCACGGATGCAGAAACAGCAGTGGAAGCTGAGGGAACCTGTCCGGCCCCCGGCGATCAGCACAGCCAGGATCTGACTGTCCCGTGCCCTGGCACACAGTCGGAGCTCAGTAAATGCTTGTGGAGTAAGAACGTTGGAGGGACACCACAGGGCACCGAGGAGCTGGCACTGGACCTTCCCACGGAACCAGCAGGCTCTGAGGGGCCCAGCTTCCTGGCAGGTCTCATGTCACGTGGGACAGCCCCCTCCATATCACACGGAGCTCCCCTTTGGGGCGGTCCTAGAACTCTCCTCACTTAATAGATGAGGAAACCGAGGCCAGAGGGGCTCAGGAGCGGTCCAAGGCTGCACAGCCTGGGCAGGACTTGGGCCATCCTGCTCCCATCAGTGCCCCCAGGACCTAGCCCTGCCCGGCCCAGAGCAGATGTCAACACTGGGTGGCAGGCTGGCTCCATCCAGGGGTGGTATAAACCAGGAAGGGCCATCGCTCAAAGGGCTGGACTTGGGCTGTGGTTCTCGGATCCCAGAATACAGCCTGATCTCAATGGCCACCGAGTGACCACTGGGTGAGCAGCCTGGCCTGGCAGCTGGATGCCCTCCCACGACAGTGCCCCCAAGGGATGCAGGGAGCACCAGGGGCTGCCTGAGGAGGCCTCAGTTCTGACCGCCCATGACTCCAGGTCCTTCCTCCCATTTTTGGCTGTGGGGTTCGTGGTGCTGGGACCTGACCTCACAGTGGGACCCCCCCGACACAGGCCTCCTCTGGGGTCCCAAAAGCACAGGGATCCGGGGTGGGGCCAGCCTAGGCACCGACTTGTGTGGCCTTGAGCAAATCACTTCCTCCTTGGATTGGGTAAACACCCACAGTGGCCTGCAGCAGCAACTTCTCCATCTGCTCCCAGGCCCCGGGGACAAGAGAGGCTGGGCTGCCTGGGCCTCTGCCAGTGAGGACGCCTCCAGAAGGGGGTGGGCAAATTCCTTGGCGGGGTCCTGGGGAGAGAGGGACCCAGATGGGGGTGTTCAGTGGAGACACCCTTCACCTGCAGTGTGTGCCAGGCCCTGGACGGCCAGCCGGGTGTTCCCTGCTCCCAAGAACAAGGGGTGCCTTGTGAACTGAGTGGCAAGCTGGAGCAGGGGAGGGCATCCTCATGGTCCTGAAGCCACAAAGGGACTCGTGGGAAGGACAGTACTCCTGGAAGGGACAAGGGGCCAGGGGGCATTTCCCAGAGGGCAAAGCCCAGAGGCAGAAGCAGGAGTCACGGCGAGCGGTGGACATGGGCAGGACAGCAAGGGATGTCCCCCGCGAGGCCGTTGTAAAAGGGGTATGACCCACGATGGCTGGGCACCAAGCAGGGGCACCTTGCCAGGTCGGCCCCCATGGTGTCTTGACCGGAGGCTGGTGTCCATCTTCCTTTGCCGTTCAGTCCACTGCACAGATGGCAGCCTGTGAGCAAAAGGCAATTCCAGGGGGCTGGGGACGCGCTGGGGGACTTGTGGCATGTTCACACCGTAACTGAATCCCCAGAGACCATGATGTCCAGCCTCGGGGGGAAATGAGGAAATGAAGATGAGGGAGCCCAGGGGCTTGCTTGGTGGTTCCACTGGGCTCGCAGCGCTGAGTCACTGGGACAGGGCCGGACAGGGGAGGATGCGGTCGGTGCAGGAAGGTTGGGCAAGGCCTCACCCTCTCTGCGGGCTGGAAGGGATGCTAGAACTTGGCACGCAGCCCCGCCAAACTCCCTTGGCCCCCTTGGGGGCTCCCGGGCCTGGCCACCGGCTGAGGTCTGCCCGCTGTCCTCATGCCCTCCATTCTGGCCAGGTGAAGGCCAAGGCTGGACTGGCCGAGACACCCATTCTTCACCTCAGGAGAACTTTCCAGTGCCTCTATGTGCCAGGGGTCATGACTTCTGTCCGCTGGGGCTGGGATGCTCTGGGTTGAGATTAGGAGGGATCGGGGGGCGCTGTCACTCCAGGTACCACAAAGGAGCAGGTGGCCCAGGTGGGCAGAATAAAGGAAGGAGGTGGTCCCACACCTGGGTCACACCTCAGCAGTTACGGAGAGCCTGATGAGTGCATGGTCCAGGACAGGTGGCCAAAGCAAGGTCAAGTGCAGAGCATGTGGGCAGGGCTACCTTAGCTGGGCTCCCAGGGAGCCCACCTGAGCAACTGAGTCATGAATAGTGTCCAAGGAAGAGAGGACAGAGGCCTGGCCAGGGTGCTGGACAACGGAGGCAGTGTGGAAGGCTCCCTCCACCACTGCGTGGGGAATGGGCTGTAGGGGCGGAGAGGAGGCTGGACCAGAGACCAGGCCATGGATGCAGGTGCCCTGGGGCCAGGCTGGTGTTTCCAGCGTGTGAGGGTGCTGTTTCCTGAACATCCCTCACTCACCTGTATTTACCAAGTGCCCGCTCTCGTCCAGGCACCATTCCAGGCACGGGGGTGAGCAAAGGCTCTCCCGGCCTTGGGGGACCATGGGCCAGGGCATGAGGAGCTGCAGGATTTTCCCTGGCCTGGATGTGGGAGCGAGGGAAGAGAGGAACCTGGAGAGAGGCCCGGGGAACAGAGGGCTACAGGATCGGTGGGGGCACAGGAAGGAGCTCCACTTGGGCCGAGGGGCACTGAGGGGTCCTCAGGGGAGCCTGCACCGAGGGGTATCTTGGAGTTGCCAGCGCAAGGATGGTCTTGAGGGCCCTGATAGGGGACAAGGCCACTCCTAGACAGGTATGGGTGAGAGGAAAAGAGGGGTGAGGACTGAGCTCCCCAAATGTGAGGTTGGGAGGCGTAGAGAAGCCCTCGGAGCTGCAGGTGGAGAACCAGGTAGAGGAGCCCTAGAGGACCCGGGACATGGGGAAGCAATGGGGCATCACCCAGCCACAGATGTGTGACATGAGGCCTGAGAAGTGGCCACTACATTTGGGGGTCAGGGCTGGAGGCCTGGACACGGAGTGTGGGACAGCTTGTGTTTGCCAGGTGCCCCAAGGCGAGGCACCTAACTGAGTAAGGGTCTGTGCAGTGTCAGGCTCAGAGAACCTCCTCAGCTGTCCTTCACCCCCAGTGGAGTGCTGTACCTCACCTGGTGAGCAGGTACGGTCGCAGGTACAGCTCAGCCACCCTCAGGCTGTGCACGGGCCACGGGAGTAGGCCGCTGCCAGCAGAGGTCATGTAGCCACCAGCTCTGTTCTGGGGCCCCGTCTCAAGAGGCTGTGGATGCTGGGGGCTAGGCCCAGCTAGCAGAGGGGCCCCACAACCAGCCCTCGGTGGTGCTTCTGGCCACCAGTCCTTCATGGGTGGCGTCCTCGGTCCCTGCCTGGCTCCTTAGTGCCATTCACTCAGGCCGGACTATGAGCAAGCAGTGACAGGTGAGGTGGACAGGTTGCACAGGGAGGCAACATTCCACAGCCACTGCCCCTGAGCCCATGGGACACGGAGGGAGGACAGGCCTGCCGGCAGCAGAGGAGCTGTCCATTGGGTGCCTGGGCTGGGGGACCTCCAGGAGGAGGGGAAGGAGGGATGAGTAGCAGGGACCAGAGGGAACTGCCTGTGGGGCCTGAAGGGTGCAAGTCTGGGAGGACCTGGGGGAGGAGGGGGCACGGACACAGGGGGCAATGAGGGAGGCAAGGGGCTCCAGCCAGTGGGAAGCACCAAGTGATAGTTCCAACCCTGATCCACGTCGCCCATGTCCCAGTCCCATCCCAGGGCAGACCCAGGGCCTAGATGGGCTCTAAGGAGGGGCGCAGGGAGCCCTGACCCCCCTCCTGCCCATAGCCCACAGCTCGGGATGGGGCAGGAGTGGCAGAGCCCTGCTGGCCACACATGGATGAAGAGCAGGTAGAGTGGTGCAAGAGGGAGGGAAAGCATCTGGGGAGTGGACCCAAAGGGCCTGAGGGCAACAGGAAGGGGCAGGGGAGCCCAGATGCTCTGGGCCACTGCCTGTCCAGCCTCCAGGCCATAAGGCTGAGCTTAGAGGGGAGGGCTCACCAGCCCAGCCACCCACCAGCTCACCGGCCCCACCCGATCCCAGGAGAGATGGGTCTCTCCGATGGCCTGGCCTGGCTTCCCCAGGTCGGACCGGCCCCACAGGGCCAGTGGCCTCCAGTGCAGCCAAGGCTCCAGGCACCGCATGCCCTTCATGCCAGGGAGGGCTTCTCCTCCCCTGGTGCCAGGTGAGCCAGGAGCCTTGTGTTCCATGCCCATCACTAAGGCCTCCAGCTTGAGGCTGGTGATCTGCCCACTGAGGCTGGGGGGGCAAGGCGCTGAGGCAGGGCTTTGCTGCCCGAGGAGTAGGAAGGGGAGGCCCAAGGCAGTCTCTGAACCCACGGAGAGGCCCCTGCCCAGTGACACCCACTCCAAATTAAACATGGGAGCAAGCTCATCACACACGCTGATTCCTGTAATTCTGAAATTAACCGGTCAAGTGGTGCTGGGACAACTGGACATCCACGTGCAAAAGAGAAGAGTTGGATCCCCATTGCACACCACATGCGGAAGTCAACTCCAAATGGATCGACAACCTAAACGTAAGAGCTAAAACTGTAAAACTCTTAGAAGAAAACATCGGGGTAAGTCTCATGGCCGTGCATCATTAGATATGATGCCACAAATACAGCAACCAAAGAAACCAAGGTGGAACTTTTGTGCATTGAAGGACAGTACAGGAGAGTGAAAAGACAATCCATGAAACGGGAGAAGCTGTTTGCAGAGTGTACACCTGAGAAGGGTCCAGAACATATAAAGAACTCTTAAAACTCAACAGGAAAAGACAAACAACCCAATTAAAAAATGGGTAAAGGACTTGAATAGACATTTCTCCAAAGATACACAAATGGCCGACAAGCCCATTAAAAGATGCTCCTCGTCATTAGTCATCAGGGAAATGCAGCCCAAACCACGATGGTTCTACTTCACACCCACTAGGATGGCTTCCACGTGAAAAAAATGGAAAATAACCACCGTTGGCAAGGGTGTCGAAGAACAGGAATCCTCGTTCACTGCTGGTGGGAATGTACAATGGTGCCGCCGTCATGGAAAACAGTCTGGCAGTTAGTGCCTCAACACGTTAAACACAGAATTATCACATGATCAGGTAGTTCCACTCCTAGGTCTACACCCAAGAGAAACGAAAACACGTCCACACAGAAACGTTCGTGCGGCATTATTCATAACAGCGAAAAGGTGAGAATCACCCAAACGTCTGTCAACAGATGAACGGAGAATCAAAGACGGTCTGTGCACACCGTGGAATATTATTCAGTCATAAAAAGGAATGGAGTCATCAAGTCTACCACATGGATGAACCTTGGAAACGTTGTGCTGAGTGAAAGAAGCCGGTCGCGAAAGGCCACCTTCTGAGTGGTTCCTTTTATATGATGCACCCAGAATAGGCAAATCCGTAGCGACCCAAAGCTGAATAGCGGTTCCCAGGAGGGGAGAGGAAGGAATGGGGAATGGTTAATTAATGAGAACTGGGCGTTTTTAGGGGGTTTGAAAAAGTTTCGTAACTGGAGGGAGCTGGAGTTTGCGCAGTACTGTGAATACACTAAAGGCCACTGAATCGTATTTTATGTGAATATCACCTCAATTAAAAAAAAGAGTTAACAACAACAAAAAGAAAGATATTCCCTGCAGGAAAACCGGGAAATTCTGGAAAGGTGTAGAGAAAATCGAATCTAAACCTACCTGATCCCCTGTGCGGAGTGTGCTGTGTGTCTGCCCAGGCCTGTGTATGTTTCTAAACTTCTAAAAGCAAAATCACGACCCTACTTCACCTTCCACTCCACATCCTGCTTCCACCTCACCTTATGTTGGGGCCCTTCCCATGGTCGTTGGCTTCAGAAACACCGCTGGTTGAGTAAAGCTCCAGTGACCACAGTGTGCTTGCCCTTCAGGCTGTCCTCAGCAGCCGAGGGTACCAGAACCGTCTCCCCTGGACCCCCAGGTGCTGCGTCTGAGGCCCAGGGAGGGGCTCGGGGGACAGGCCAAGAGGAGAGGGGAAGGGGCAGCCTCTCTGGCTATGTCCTGCAGCCCAAAATCAGGGCTGTGTGTATGTGTGTGAGTGAGTGTGTGTGTGAGAGTGTGTGTGTGTGCGTGCGTGTGTGTGTGCGTGTGTGTGAGTGTGTGTGTGTGTGTGTGTAGGGGCGCTGCACAGCCCACAGGTCCGAATATCAAGTCCACTCACGGCGCAGCTGGGCAGGCCTTGGTGCTCAGGGCTCCTGCCAAGGTCGCCTGGCCCTCACTCTGCAGCATTATCCCTGTGGGCTGAGACCCACCTGGAAAAGCCCTGCCTGGGGGTTTCCCAGCTGGGGGTGGGGAGGAAGGAGTGGCAGCCCCATCCCCAGGGGGACCTGTTGTTGTAGCCCTGACAGCAGTTCTGGTCTGCTCCACACCTGATCACCCCTTCCTCCCAGGGCCAGAGGCTGGGTGTTGGGGGCCTCTGGGGCCTCCAAATTCTTTGATCCTCCTACCTTCAAAAGGTAGAGCCAAATTCCCACCTTCCGAGTGTGGGCGGGACCTAGTGACTTTAACCAGCAGAAAGCTGCAGGAGGGATGGTGTTCGGTTTCCGGGACTAGGTCTGCAAAGGCTCCTTGGCTGGCTTGGACTGCTCACTCTGGGAAGCCGGCTGCCATGGTATGAGGATGCTCCACGGCCCTACAGAGAGGCCCACGTGCAGAGGAACCGAGGCCCCCGGCCAACAGCCATGGGAGGGAGCTGTCCTGGAAGCGGGTCCTCCTGAGAGACCCTGACCACCCAGCTCAGCCTCCCCCAGATCCCTGACCCTCAGACACTGGGCGAATGACAAATGCTTGCTGTTCTAATCGGCTAAGTTTTGGGGGTGATTTCTTATACAGCAATAGAGAACGAATACAGCTCTCAGGTCTGTGGGGATGAGGGGGACCCTGGTACCAGGCACCTTCGTCTCCTCGTGTTGGGGCCTCTCCCAGAGCCTAGCCTCCACGTCTACAGACTGGGGAGTGGTGGCAGGACATTGGACACTGCTGTTTTGTTTTGACAGGCTCCTTGCAGAAGAGAAGCCGAGGCTGAGTACCCAGCCTATAGGACAGCCCACGCCCACCCCTGCCTGCCCAGGACTGTGCCCCACTTACCAGGCCCCTGAGTGCTGGCTCCGCACCCCACCTGGGGAGGAGCCATGACTGGAGTATCAGAGCCTCGGCACAGGCTCATTGGCCTCCTGGGGAAGAGGGCACAGCACGTGCAAAGGCACAGAGGCCTGGAAGAGGGCCCACAGAAGAGTCCCAGGGGCCTTGTGGCCCGGCCGCTGCTCCACTGCACCTCTGCTCTCTGCCTCCCACAGTTGTGCAGTCCGCACCCAGCCAGGCCTTGGCCTCTCCCTCCCCACATCCCACCTCCGCCTGCGGTGGCCCTGGCCCTCCCACATCTGAGCTCAGGTCTGCACTGACTCCTTCCTCTCCCAGAAGGGGAGCTGCCAAGGGCGTTGCAGGGTGCGGGGGCCAGAGCTCTCCTAAGGGAAGCAGCAGCTCCGGGACAGAGGCTGCTTGTCCCGAAGAAGTTCCCTCTGAGCTGCCCCTCAGCTGAGACCAGGGGTGGAGGGTGAGGGGTGAGGGGTGACGTGGCACCAGGGCAGGCTTCAGGAAGACAGGGCAGGAGGGTGGATGCACAGCCAGGCAGGCAGGGCCTGAGGTGCTGGGGCGCAGCGCTAATCTGAACCCCGGAGGACGACAGGAGTGTGGGAGGGGCTGATGTGCTTGTGGTCCGCCGCGGGAGCCCAGGCTGCACTTCCCCAGGGTCAGTGTGATGACGGGGTGGGAGGAGGGAACCCCTTGGAGATGAGAGGAAAATGGGGGTTTTCCGGGTGGGCCAGGAGAGGAGGACGCACCTAACAGGTGAGGAGGGTGGGACTTTTAAACCCTCCCAGGAGTGGTCAGGTGGGCTTCACTGTGCCCACGTCACAGACTGGAGACTCAAGTCCAGAGAGGTCCCAGGGTTGAACTCAGCCTCCCACACGGTTTTCCACCCTGCCATCTTCCTTCACTCCACCTCGACCAGACTCTTGGGCACAACTGCTCAGCAACCCCACTGACCTTGGGTTCTGAATGTTCTGGCAGCAACACCAACCCTGTCTCAGTTCTGTCTCTTGCTGACATGGGTGAGAGGTTGCTCTGGCCGCCAAGGAGAGAGGTTCAGTTGCCCCCTGGACTCAGCTCCCCATGCTGTGCTGCTGTTGGTCACCTCCCAGGTGGGACCCTCCCTCCAGGGCTGCCACAGGGTCAGGGGAGGAGTGGGGAGCTGGGGCAACCCCCTCGTGACTGACCTTGGCCGAGGGGCAGCAGGTGGATGGGGTACAGCCTGGGCTTAGGCCAGCTCAGCCGGCTCTGCTTGGCCTCCTCCTGGCTCCGGCTTAGTGGGCCTCCCAGCACCTCCTCCTGCTCAGAGCCCCATGGTTTCTGCTTTTGGCCCTTCAGGGGAAAGCCAATGGCTGTCAGAGGGCTCACCCACCAGGGCCAGTTGGTGTGGTGGTGGCACCAACTCCCCCACAAGCCAGAGCCTGCCCCCACCCTCAACATGCTCCCACCCCACACCCCCAACTCCCCCCCAGAGAACCCTACTCCCCATAGATAGACCCAACCCCCAGAGACATCCCCAACCTCCCGACAGACACGCCCAACTCCCTCATAGACACCCCCAACTCCCCAGATACCCCAACCCCCAAAAGACACCCCTAACTCCCCCCAAACAGATACCCCAAACCCCCACAGGCACACCCAACTCTTCACAGATACCCCAACCCCCAAAAGATACCCCCAACCCCCCAGACACCACAAACTCCTCCACAGACACCCCCAACTTCCCCCAGACACCCCAAGCCCCCATAGATACACCCAACCCCCACCACAGATACCCCCAATCCCCCAACAGACACACCCAACTCCCTCCCAATACACTCAACTCCCCCACAGACACCACCAACTCCCCCACACGCCCAACTCCCACCAGACACCCCTAAACCCCCCTAGATACTCCCAACTCCTCCCACAGACACCCCAATCCCCCCACAGACACCCCCAACTGCCCCACAGACCCTCACCCCCCATGCCCAACACCCGCCCTGCGCAGGGAGTGCAGGTGAGTCAGGCCAGGCTGGGCAGACTGGGCAGGAGTCTGGCCTCTGCAGCCTGTTTCCACCTCTGCCCACAGTCTGGACAGCCAAGAGGTTAACATGTTTATTTTCCTGTGAGGCTGAACTGATTGCAAGGAAAAGGGCCCTCGGCCAGGCTGCCCCGCTGGGGAGGGTCCTCTGAGGCCCCCACCCAGTGGCCTCAGACATCTGGAAAGGCAGCTTCCCCACCCAGGAGTCAGGGAAGGTGTGGCTGCAGGTGTGGAGTGAGAGTGAGGACTGGCTGTGACAATCGTGCCACTGGGTCTCTAAGGATGGCAAGATGAGGAGCCGGGACCCCAGGGCAGGGGCCCATGGCTCAGCCAGAATTTCCGCCCCATGACTCGGCTTTCTTCACCTGACCTGTCCTGGCCTGGCCTGATCCTGTCCATGGGGCGAGGGCAGCCAGCACTGGGTGGCCTGCTGGGGCCTGGAGTCGGGGGGGTCGGGTGGGGGGGAGGCGGTTCTCAGGGCTCGAGGATGGGAGGGTCTGCATGGTTCCATCAGGCCCCGGGAGGTTCCCTCAAGCTTGAGATCTGGCTTCCGGTAGGAGCAGGAAGCCTTTCCTGCCACCCTCCCTGGGACCTCGGAAGTCTCTCCAGGTTCCCAAGGTCAGTTTCGGAGATAGAGGCGGAGACTGGCTCCCATCCTCTGCCTGGGTGCACAGGGAAAACGGAGATGGGATGTGGACCCGGGGCAGGTGACTGCCTCCTCCACATCCATCTCCTTTGACAGAGAACGCTCTTGGGAAAGGTGGAGCGTGGCCCCCAGGAACTGCAGCCGGCTGGGAGGGTGGTGGGGGACAGCCCTGGAGGCCTCTCAAAGCACATTCCAGGGCCTGATGGGACCTGCAGCTATGACTTTCAACAGTTCGAGGAACTGGAATCGAGGAGATGGAGGGGAGGAGGGGCAGGTGGGAGCACTGGCAGGGGCATGGTGGACCGTGGGGGAGGGCAAGGCCTGGAGCAGTCCTGTGAAACCACCCCCTCACCATGGATGGCTACACCTCTCCAGGTCACCCTCCCCCACCCTTTCAGAAAAGCCTGGATTGGGGCGCTGTCCCAGGGCCACTGCAGAGGACCAGGCATTGGAGCCAGGTCTGGAGTGGGTCCCCCTGGCCTCCCCTGCACCATGGAACTGCACCCACAACTTCCCTGGAAAGGGGACTGAAGCATCCAGGGGGAGCCAGGGTGGGGGGCGAGTAGGGGACTCAGAGCCCCTCTGGGAGGCACCTCAACCCAAACCTGAAGGTGCCCCATGAGGCTGTTTGCAGAACAGAGCCTGGCCACCTGAGACCTGGGGTCCAGACACAGGGTCTGAGGTGCCCCCACTGCTAGGCACCCCAATGGAGCCTTTCTGAATGCTGAGCATTCAGAATAGGGAGGCACCCACCCCTGTTAAGGGGACACCAGCGTCCTCAGAGGTGGGGCCAAGGGTCTCAGGTCTCAGGTCTCAGGGCTCCCAGCCCTTCTCTGCAGAGCCCTCCCCAGGTGAGGCCCTGGAGTGAGCCTCCATCCCCTTCCTCTGACCTCAGCAAGGTGGTTTCCCATGCAGCCCCACCCGCCCCATGCACCGGCAGCCCCGCCACTCGGTCTTGGTCTTCCACACCACCCCCAGTCAGAGTCCATGCCCTAGAATGCTCTGCTGAGGTGGTGGGGCCAGAAAGCCGGTGCCTGAGCAGTCTGCCCTCTATGCCCCTGTGAATTGGGGACCCCCCCTCAGCTCTGGGTGGGCAGCCAGGCTAGCCCCGGGACCCACTCCCACAGAAGACCATGCCTGAGGGGCTCTGAGTCTGGGGGAGGACCACGGTGTCCCTGGCTGATTGCCCCCAGCTCTCCCAGCTGGACCCTTGGGGCCCCTCCCCTTCTGGGGGGCAAGGGCGGAACCACAGGCACTCCTTCAGATCACTGGGTGGGGGTGTGAGGGTTTTCCCAGGTCTCCGGGCTCAGAGAAGACCTAGCTCTGTTTGGCCTTAGGGAGGCCAGGAGGGGGCAGGGAGACCCCAGCCATCCCAGCCCTGTCTGTCTCGCCTTGTTGGCCACTCTGAACTCTTTGGTTTGGGGTGGGAGTCAGGGGCTGAGGGCTGCACAGCTCCTACCCACAAGGAATCTTTGGTACCCGGGGTGGGGGGCATCTGGGTGGCAGCAGGAGGGACCCTGCCCTGGGCAGGGTGGGCATTTAATAATCTGAGGCAAGGTAGGGTGGTGCCCCACCCTCCCAGAGCCAGGAAGCACCACCACAGGTTGGGGATTCCTTCCTGCAGCTCCGCCCTGCCCTAGGCACTGCAAGGCGTCATCTCCCTCTCAGATGCCCGTCCACCCTTGTGCACCTACGGCCCATGAGGAAGCCTGCGAGTGGCGCTGGTTCGGGCAGATGGGGGTACCACCTGAGGTTGGGCTGGATTGCCGAGACCCCGTGGGGACCCTCTTCCCCCCTAAAGGCACCTACAGACACCAAGTGTCCAGGCCAACTAAGTGAGGTCTTCATCCAGGGAGCCCTTGGCCCCGAGCGGTGGTGGAGGCTTGAGCTCTGCTCACGGTTCTCACACGCGCATGCTTTTGGGGTGAGGGTGGTCGGGCCCCAGGCGGGGGTCAGACCTGGCCCAGCCTCCGTGAATGCCAGTGCTCGTTTCACAGGGGGCAGGTGGGGGGTGGTCTCTCAGCATCCAAAAGAAAAAGCAGAAGGCTTTTTGACTTCAGTGGACTTGGCATCTCAGAAGGCGGTCGGATGGTGGACTCTGGGCCAAGAGGCCAATACTGCTGTCTGCCCCCCTCTTTACTATGCCCCCTCCACAGGCCCCTGGAGGGCTTAATCTTCCACTGATGCTCACTCTGCCCAGTCCCTGTCCCCCACCCTCCTCCACCCCCCGCCCCCATCCTGGACAAGCTGGGATCTTTGTGACCAGAGTTACCAATGCCTCTGCCTCCTGTAGCCCCAGGAGACTTGGGGGTCATTTCAAAGTTGGTTAGGTGGAAAGTGTTCCTGTGGCCATCACCAAGTGGTGTCCCGGCCCAGGCCACCAGAGGCCACACTCCCTGGAGCCTCCTCAAACCTTAGCTCTTTCCATGTGGCAGATGAGAAAGATGGGGCTTGAAGCATCCTGCCTAGGACCAGCCTGGATCAACCCCCCCCCCCATGGGCGAGTGTGGCGCGATGTGCGGATGGGGCCTGGGCCTGGGGGCCTGGCCAGGTTCTGGGAGAATGAAGGAAGGGGCAGTGGCCCAGGGCTGGGGGCAGAGGCTTTATCTGGGTTCGCAGGGCGCGGAGCCACATGGGGAAACGGAAGTTCAGAGAGGATGACGGCCTTGCCCAAGATCACCCAGGCAGCGCAGGGGGGCCAGGCCCGCTCCCAGGCCCAGGGGAAGCCGCCGCCGCCCGCGCCCGCGCCCGGGAGGAAGCTGAGGTTTGGATGGGGGCGCAGATCCCAGGAAGGTCTGGGGAGGGAGGCCTTCGGGCCTCAGAGCGAGCCAGGAGGCGTGAACCCCACGGGGTCCGCGGACACCTCGCGGGGCGGGGAGCGCGTGGGTGCGCGAGTCCACCTGTCAGAGGGCGTGGCCCGGGCGTGGAGGGGCGAGGGGATTCTCGCCCCGGAGCGCTCGGGACCCGGCCGCGCTCCCACCAGAGCCGGGGCGGAAGGAAGCGAGCGCGCACGGAGTGGGAGACGGAGGGGCGCGGTGGGGGGGTGGTTAACGCCGGAGCTCCCAGCGCAGCGCCAGGGAGAAGCGAGACTGGGGGCTGGTTCGAGGACGCGGGGGGCGCGGGCCTGGCCAGGCGAGAAGGCACGTCTCCCGGCCAGGGTCCGTGCGGGGTACCCCGGCCGGCGGGAACACTGGGGACGCGCCGTCCGGGAGCCCCAGGGCCGCCCCTCCCGCGGCGGCGCGGGGTCCGGGCGGGGCGAGCAGGGGCGGCGCCAGGCGGCGGTGACGTGCGCGGGGGACGTGCCGCGCGAGCGACCAAAGCACTGAGTCGCCCCCGGCGCGGCGCCCGGCAGCGAGGCGGGCAGAGGCGCGCGGCGGCGAGCGGCGGCAGGTAGGCGCGGCCCGGATGCTCGGCGCGGGCCGCGGGCCGGGACCCTGCGCGCCGTCCTGCGCTGAGTCCGCGCCCGGCGTGGGGGCGGCCCCGAGGTCCGCGCTTCCGCCCCTCTCGCCCCTTCCCCTCGTGGTCCGGGGGCGCCCCGGGCACGGACGAGCCCCCTACCCCCGGAGGCTCCCACCGAGGGGCCCCGGGGAGCCAACTGCGCCCTTTCGCGCCCTCGGACCCGCCGTGCGACCTCGCCTCCTCCGGCCCGGTTGCCCCTCCGTCGGGCGGCCCTCCGGGGCTGGGCTCCGGCCAGGAGGCGGCTGCGCCCGGTGTCCGAGCCGGGTCCCGGGTGTAAATAGCTCGGTCCGCGGCGGGGGGCCGGGGCGAGCGGACTGTATTTGGTGGGACTGCCGCCCGGCCCGGGCCCCCTCCCCGAAGGAGTGGGAGCACCTGCGCTCTGGGCCGGGGCGCTGGGGGGGGAGGTGTCCCGCGGCTGTCCTCTCCTTCATCTCCCCGTTTTCGCTGCCGCCCGTGCTCTCACCAAACCCACACCTGCCCTCGGGTGACGGCTTTCCGCTCAGACCCAGGGCAGAGAGGTGGGGGCCCACTCCGGATCAGGCTGGACTCCCTGCGTTCGCCTCCCCGCCCCCCCCCCCCGAAGGCCCCTAGCCTATGGGAAAACCGGGTGGGGCCTCAAGAGCCTCAGTTTACTTTTCTGAAAAGTGGGTTATACCTGCTTGGATGCTGGACCATGCAAGTGAGTGGAAGGGAAGCAGTTATTCGGGTGGTGGCCACTGGGGGTGGCTGGAGTCTGGGTGAGGGACAAAGGGGTAGCTGAGGGGCCGGAATGCTTCTCTGTCCCAGAGGCACTGAGCTGCACGGCTGAGGTGCCTGGGCTGGCAGAATCACCCTGTGTGATGACCATGTCCAGGCTGATGTGGTCTGAGGGACAACGGATGGCAGCCAGACCCTCCCTGAAGGCCCAAGGGGCTTGTCTAAAGCCAAGAGCAAGGGTGGGTGCTGAGTGGATGTGTGGGTTCCAGGGGTCCCACCTCCTTCAAAAGGCCCCAGGGTCTGCTGGGTTAGGTGGGACAGATGGGAGGAACAGATGCAAGAGTGTGTCGTGGAGGTTGGACTGGGCCCCTGGGGCGAGCAGTGATTGAGGACAGGATCCCATGGGGGAAGGTCTGCCCCCAGAGGGGCTCTCAGGACAGTGGTGGCAGTGCCCAGGCAGGTGTGGAGCCTTCCTGCCCAGCGGTCTGTGCTGTGGACACAGCCTAGGGTGGGCATTGGGAGGCCTGGTCCCAAGGCAGGCTCTGTAATGACCCCGGGTGACCTTGGGCAGGGCCTGACACCCAGGAGGCAACACTGACTCCAGTTGGACACTTCAGTTTGCAGGGGCAGCAACGTGGGGGTGTTTGTGCTCCCCCGGACAGCGGCCAGGGAGTGTGTGTGGAGGAGGCCTGTGGGGTCCCCCTCACTGGCAGGCGGCGTCCCCCGCGCCAGGCCGGACTCGCTCCAGGGCGGGCCCGGCAGTGACCTGGGGGAAGGGCCAGTGCCGCCCCCTCAATCTGAGAAGCCCAGCAAGGCGACTCCAGGGCCACGGGCTGGCGCTTCTGGGAGGTGGCGAATGGAGAAGACCTGCGCAGAGCAATCGATCTGTCAGAGGCGCCTCCAGATCAGGCCTGGGGCGCACTGGGCCGGGACGCAGGGGCGGGGCGGGAGTGCACAGGGCCTGGGGCTGCTCACGGCCGAGGGCAGACCTCCTGGCCTCAGTCCCCATCTGTGAAATGGGCCGCACGGGACCCGGAGTCCTCAGCGTTCCCAGCCCCAGCCGGGCCCACTCGGCCCGGCCCCTGTGCAGGGAAAGTAAAGCCGGCCCTGCCCTGGGGAGGCGCGGGAGGGGCCGCTGGCGCCCAGTGCGGCTCCGGCGCTTGCTGACCCTGGAGGCCCCGCGCGTCGGCCAATACGGTAGCAGACGGGGAGGGCGTCTACTCCAGGCAATACGGCGGCGGCTCCTCCCTTGGCGCGGTCACGTCCCCCACGTCCTGCGGCCAGGCTAACGGGCCGGGGCGGGCGGAGCATGCTCGCGTCCCCCCCACCCCACCCCGGCTCTACTGGGTGGGACCCGACCCCCAGCTGCCCAGTCGGAAGAGGGGGGCGGTGGGTGGAGTTCAGGTTCCGTTCCCGCCCAGCCTTCCTGTTCTCTGCAGCCACGTCTCTCCCTCCCTCCCACCTGCCCCTACAGGGCCGGATGGGGTGGTGGTTGGAGTTGGTGGGGCTTGCTGACGCAGAGACCGCCTTCTCGACCTTCACCTTAGGGCACTGGTTTTAGGGTGGGGAGCTGCAGGGAGGCGAGGAACGGGACGAGGTGGCCACGTGGACGGGCAGGCCAGGCACTCTTGAGGTGGGCAGGGTCCTGGCCTCCGGCCTGCTCCAGCCTCCACTGCCTCCTGGCCCCTCCTCATTGCCCTCAGAGCCTTCCAGAAGAGGGGGCTCCAACAGGGTAAGCCCAAAAAACGTCCCCAGGGCCACTCTCCCGTGGTCTCCTCAGTGTCACAATGAGGGATGGTGTTGGAAGGCGGAATGACTCAGAGCAAGGGCCTGGCCCTGGGGTGCAGTGTCCAGTCGGGCAAACGAGGCCAGTGTTGCTGCCCTGCTGGCCCCTGCAAGAAGATGTGAGCCCACTGGAGAGCTTGTGGGGGCACAACGCATGTGCTGGGGGGCTGCGGGGTCAGTGCGTGGGGTAGAGGGTCCAGGCAGGGCTTAGCATGCCTAGCCTGGGACAGACCTTCGACCAGTGCCCACCCCCCCACCTCCCCAGAAAAAGCCCCAGGCACTTCCCTCCAGTCACAGCTCTCCACACAGGTGGGGCAGGGCTGAGATGGCATCTGGGGTCCTGCGCCCAGGGGAAGGAGACAGGTGCTCTGAGCAGTGGTGCCTTCTGTGCCTCTGGCGGATGAGGGCATCTTGGACCTGTTTGCACAACAGGGGCATTTGGGGAAGGAAGGAAGAAAGGGAGAGCCCCTCCCTCCTCCTGAAGGCACAGCACCCTCTTGTCCATCTGCCACCCCCATGGGCTTCAGGGGCTTCAGAGCTGGAGAGGAGCCAGGTGCTAGCCACACGGGGGCTGATCCTTGGTACTCAGGCATGTCTCCCAAGCCTCCTGGTGCAAGAATCCAGGAAGGAATGTTATTGCCCCCTTCCTGCCCCGCCCACCCAGAGCTGGTCTCCAAGGACCAGAGTCTGTCAGATAACTGGCCAGCCTCCCCTAGAAGACACACCTACTAGGCACCTGGGACAGGCTGCAGGCTCTAGGGCCCAGGGCCACCACACTGAACCCAGGGGCTGACGGGCTGCAGAGCCAAGGTGGACCCGAGGTGGGTGAGGGCACCGCCAGTACAGAGGCCTAAGGGGGAGCATGCCAGGGTGCACTGGGGACGGCAGCAGGCCTGCGGGCTGGAACAGAGTGGCAGGAGGGAGTCCCGGGAGGTGGGTGAGGCCGGCAGGATGTGGGTTGGCCAGCCCCGAGGTGGCAGTGTGAGGAGTTGCATTGGGGACATGTTTCTGCGAGATCTGCACCAGCCTTCCAGGTGGAGATGCGGAGTGGGCGGGCTGGGCACTGTGGACACCAAGATGGAATTCAAAGCCAGGGTGAATGTAGGCAGAGAAGGGGGCACTGGCGAGAGGGGGTGATACAGGAGAATGAGATCCCAAGTCCTGACCCCAGCTGGGACCCTCATCCAGCCAGCCAGCGGACCCAAGGGAGCAGCTGGCAGGAGCCCTGACTTGGGAGGGCACAGAGGAGCCTCAGATGTGTGGTCTGCTGAACATCATTCCAAGGGACCCCCCCTGCACACTCCTCCTCAGGCCTTCCTCTGGTCAGCGCTCAGCTGCTGGGGGTTGTGGGACCTTTGGGGGCAGCCCGTGGCGTGTCGCCTGACCCAGAAGCAGGCACACGCACCCCACCTGGGAGATCAGTTTTCTGAGGCCCAGAGGGCGGGTTATTTCTGGGCTGGGTACGTGGTTTGCATGCCTCTCTGGGAGGGTAAATGTCACACTGAAAGGCCAGCTGGCCGGCATGTGCCCATGGACGTGCTGGTGCTGCCTCTCCCTGCAGTGAGGGTCCCTGACAGCCCCCAAGAGGGTCACTCCTCCCATCCTGGGTCTAGACTGGGCAGGGGCAGGGTTTTCCTTGGAACATCAAGCAGCCTGTGCCTTGGCAGCCCTCCTCCCCCAAGGTGGACTGGCTTGATGAGGCCGATTGGCTCTTGGAAATCCTAGCCCCTTCTCTATCCCCCCCTTCCCCAAAACACAGCCCTGCTGGGTGGAATCCCTCTGCCCCACACCTAGAACCGCAGCCCCTACCCACTTCCCTGCTTGCCCACCACCCCCCACTGGCAAATTGAAACCTCACGTTGAGGTGGGGGGAACAGGGCAGGGGGGCCATTTCAATGTGGCTGGCACCCCAGGCTGGGAATCAGCTGGGAGAAAGCAGTGTCTGAAGAGCCTCTGGGGCCTTCAGGGGTGGGTGGGAGAGACGACCGTGCTGGGCCTTGGTCCAGATGCAGAGGATGGCCCCTCCCCACGTGAGCCCCACGTGGCAGCCACTTGCCCCACACCGGTCCTGGAACACACTGTACCCTCCTGGCCTCTGGGCCTTGGCACCTGCCTCCCTGCCTCCTCACCCTCCGAGACGCTAGTTCAGGGGATGCCCCATGTCCCACAGGCAGCCAGAGTCTGTCTCCTGGGGACCTTGGGAGCCTCCAGGGAGGGCCCAGCTGCAGCGGCAGCGGACAAGCAGAGAGTGGAGCCTCAGAGGCTGGGGCACTGTGATCCTGCTGGTGAGCGCCAAGCATGGCTGCTGCAGCAGGGAGACTGCAGAGGGAGGCCTTGTTTGTTTCCTGACATTGGTATACAGAAGTGGGCTATTCCTAATTGTTGGTTCCAGATACACTCCCCTCCTTGGCCTTTGCACAGTTCACTTGATTTATTTTAAAAAGTGCAATAAATGTCTGTGAACCCACGACCCAAAACAACCAGCCCCTCAGCGCCCCCATGACCATGACCACTGTCCTGGGTCTGGGGTTCTCGTGCTTTCTACCTTAAATAGTGTCAATGTGTCAGCGTGTTCCTAAAATGTATATATTTTTAGTTTTTAAAGTTACCTTGGAGACCTTTTAAACTTAACACCAAGGTGGGTAGGGACATCTGCCTCGGTGCCCCCACCTCATGTGTTTTGGCCACAGGATGACATCTGCCCCTTTGTCTCATCCCAGGCTCAGACACATGGCGGCATGGTTGAGGAAGGCTCGGGAGGGAGACCCTGAGGGTGGGACCACACTGAACCTGTGCTCAGACCCTCCAGCACAGAGGCCCTTGTCCTCAGTCCAGAGTCCTATCCCAGGACCCGTGTTTGCCTTAGATTCAGAAATGGGCCACCCGGGGGGACTGTGCTAGGTCACTGGTTTGTGGACATGTCTGTAGGAGGATGGGGGGCTCCCTTGGTTGAGGTACCCCGTGTACCTTTTAGCTAACTGTATCCCCTGGACAGCTGCTGCATGTTTGGCCTCAAAGACACCCAGTCTTGCTCACTGAAGTCCAGAGTCTTCTGAGCACTCAAGGCAAAGAGCAGTGGGCAGGGCCTGAAGGGACTGGGGTCTGGGTCCCGGGAGAGGTGAGAGCTTCTCTTACGTTTCCCAGAAGTGCCGCCTGTGGCCCTGGCCCAGCTTCGAACCAGCGCACCTTTGGCCCAGCCTGGGGTGGGGGCAGGGCCTCCGTTCTGCTCCAGTGGGCTGTGTCTGCCTTGTCATCACCCTGATGGCCAGCTGGCCCCTGAGGGTCTGGTCGTCAAACAGTGGTGCTCACAGACAGCAGCTACTGCTTGGAATCACCTAGGAAGCCCTTTGAAAGACACTCTCCCACACACATACCTGCTGAATCAGAGCCCGGATTCACCCCCAGACCACTGAATCAGGGCCCCCAGAGGGCACAGCACCTGTGACTGGAATGCTCAGACTGGGCTGGAGGCTGGGAGAGGGGTTCTCATTTTCCACATTCCTTTGCCCCCTACACTGAACCTGTGCTCAGAGTGTCCAGGCAGAGGCCCTTGTCCTCACTCCAGAGACAGGATGTCCCAGGCTCTGTGTAGCCTTAGATGTAGAAATGGGCCACCCGGCAGGGCTGTGCCAGGTCAAGGAGGATCCGAGGAAAAGGGGCAGGGGGTGGAGCAGGATCAGATTATGAAACCTGAGTGGGCGGGCCGGTGGGCTGATAGGAAGGGGGCTGTCAGGTGTCGCTTGCACCAGCTCTCCTAGTCAGGAAGTCCTTGGGCATCAGCGCAGGTGGAGTATTTGCACCATGGAGTTGGCAAATGCTACACAACAGGGCTTCTTCTCCCCCCAGAGAGCTGGTTTATAGCACAGTGCCAGTGGGGAGAGACCCGTGCTTCCGTGGGCAGCAGAGCAGGCTGGACTGAACAAGCCACAGATCTCAGGACTGCCCTCCCTTCCCCACACCTGCAGCGAGAGGCCTTGGAACAGCGTCTGTCTGGTGAGGTGGGGAACCAGGCCCCCAGGCTGACCTCTGGGATCAGGGAGTTTCTGGAGTGAGCCTCAGCGGGAGGGTGGGGGTGAAGATGGAAGGGGAGGGTAGGATTTCCAGCTGGAAGCTGGCCACGTGTTCCATGTTACTGGGCCTCAAACGAGCTAAGTTCCTGGGGTTTAAAAGCAGGATGTCAACCCTGGGCTGCTGCAGGGGTTTGGGGCCGGCAGTGGGTGCGGGCAGCTCCCTCTTCGCCTTGGCAGCTTGGGGGCCCGAATGGTTTGCTTCAGGGGGCTGGATGGAAGCCTGCCCCTGCCCGCCCTTCCCTCCCCAGAGGGCTAAACTCCAGCAGCAGGCAGGAGCCTGCCACCAGGGCTCAGCCCTACTGCTCGCCTGCCCAGGGGGCTCCCCTCCCCGAGGCCCATCTTCCCCACCTGCCTCCTCGGTGTTCCCTGATGGTCCAGCCGCTGCCGGGTGCCCCCTACTCCATCCCCCACACAGCAGAGCCCCCCCCCCTTCAGGCTCTCACTAGGGATGCAGTGTGATCAGCGTGTGCAGGATCTGGGAGCCCCGTTCCCCTGGGGGTGCAAGAGCAAGGCTGGCCACATCTAGATTTAGGTCCAAGGGACACCACCCCTAGATCAGCCCCAGGTCCCCTCTTGGATGCGACCCGCCCACCACCACCTGCTTCATTACCTGAGGGGATGGGAAGTACTGACTGCAGTGGGAGGCTACTTCCCCACACAGGGTCAGGCGGGAGGCGGGGGCAGGGCTAACTTCTCCGCTGGGGTCTGCCCTCCTCAGGAGGTAACCTGAGACCTGACTGAGCCCAAAAAAAGCCACTGCCCTTTAGAGCCAGCTCTGTGGGAGCCGGCCAGGCCTGCACAGAGGAGGGAGGAGAGACCGCAGCTGCTTGTCACCACAGAGAGGTGAGGGCCAGAGACGGGGCTCTGGGGTAGCACTGGGCAGCCAGCCGGCCCAGAGCTGGGCTCCTGCCGGGGGCTGAGACCTGAAGAAAGGGGTGCCTGCCTGGGTGCCCAGCACTCACTGCATCTCTGTCCCTGCGCTGCTGGGCTGCCTGACAACCAACTCAGGCTGACTTCCTCTTTCTCAAGGACGTGCAACCACCCTCCTGGCCATGGGAGGGGCCGTGATCGACGAGGGCCCGACAGGCATCAAGGCTCCTGACGGGGGCTGGGGCTGGGCTGTCCTCTTAGGCTGTTTTGTCATCACGGGCTTCTCGTACGCCTTCCCCAAGGCGGTGAGCGTCTTCTTCAAGGAGCTCATACGCGAGTTTGGTATCGGCTACAGTGACACGGCCTGGATCTCCTCCATCCTGCTGGCCATGTTGTACGGGACAGGTGAGGGGCTGTCATGCATGAGGCGGGGGGGGGGTCACCTCTGGGAGTTCACCAACTTCAGTTCTGGTTAAGAGCCTCCCGTGGCAAAAGGCCTGGGGTGGCCAGCGCATCCTGGCGTCTGCAGCCTAGGCCCCCAGGGGCTCCTGTAGAAAGCGGTGTGTTCTCTGCAGGGCCAAACTGGGCACAGGCCAAGTGTGTCTGGGCCCTCTGTCCAAATGGGCTGTATCTGCACACAGTCCCAGAGGACAAGGCTTTACAGATGGCTGGTTCCTGCTGCCTGCACAGGCGGGCCAGAAAGGAGATCACTAACAGGGGGAACTTCTGCTGTGAACCATGCTTTGCTTGGGGGAAGATGGCGAGTGTGATGTGCTCTGGGCACCTGGTGCCCACGGTGCTCCTGCTGTGTCTGCTGAGCTGGGGTATGGGGGCATCGGGGAGGGGAGCGGCCAGCCCAGGCCCGCTCCTGGGGCAGGTCTCTCAGTGGACGTTGGGAGAGACCTGGACTCGGTCGGCCCCGTCCCTCAGCCGCTGTCCCCTCCAGGCCCACTCTGCAGTGTGTGTGTGAATCGATTTGGCTGCCGGCCCGTCATGCTTGCGGGAGGCCTGCTGGCGTCCCTGGGCATGGTGTCTGCGTCCTTCTGTGGAAGCATCATCCAACTCTACCTCACCACAGGGGTCATTACCGGTGAGTGGGGAGCAGGGCGGGCCATGGCGCTCAGGTTGATGGAGAACAGGGCAGCGTGCCCAGGGCAGGGCCTCCTGGGGGCGGGGGCAGCTGTGGGGTGCCTCTCCCTGCCTCTCCCGGGCTTGTCGGTCGGTGACAGGAGCTCTGCTCTGTACACATGCTGGGTCTCCTCACATCGACCTGGTCAGACACATGTAGAACCCTTCAGGCTAGAGCCTGTGCCTGGGAAAACCAGGGGCAGGGCTGGGGGGCTGGGCGGGCAGGGCCAGCACCTCACCACCCGCCCCTCCTCCAGGCTTGGGTTTGGCACTCAACTTCCAGCCCTCCCTCATCATGCTCAACCGCTACTTTAGCAAGCGGCGCCCCATGGCCAATGGGCTGGCGGCTGCGGGCAGCCCCGTGTTCCTGTGCGCCCTGTCCCCACTGGGGCAGGTGCTGCAGGACCACTACGGCTGGCGGGGCGGCTTCCTCATCCTGGGTGGCCTGCTGCTCAACTGCTGTGTGTGCGCCGCGCTAATGAGGCCCCTGGAGGCGCCCCAGCCAGCTTCGGGGCCAGGACCCCAGCGGCCATCCAGGCGGCTGCTGGACCTGAGTGTCTTCAGGGACCGTGGCTTCATCATCTACGCCGTGGCCGCCTCCATCATGGTGCTGGGACTCTTCGTGCCCCCCGTGTTCGTGGTGAGCTACGCCAAGGACCTAGGCGTGCCCGACACCCAGGCTGCCTTCCTGCTCACCATCCTGGGCTTCATCGACATCTTCGCCCGGCCGACTGCCGGCTTCATCACAGGGCTCAAGAAGGTGCGGCCCTACTCCGTCTACCTCTTCAGCTTTGCCATGTTCTTCAACGGCTTCACCGACCTCACAGGATCCACGGCCAGCGACTACGGCGGCCTGGTGGTCTTCTGCATCTTCTTCGGCATCTCCTACGGCATGGTGGGGGCCCTGCAGTTTGAGGTGCTCATGGCCATCGTGGGCACCCACAAATTCTCCAGTGCCATTGGCCTTGTGCTCCTGCTGGAGGCCGTGGCTGTGCTCATCGGGCCCCCGTCAGGAGGTGAGTGCTGCAGAGCCGGGGCTAGCAACCTCCCCTCTCCAGGGCCCGGCCAGGCCCCCGGCAGTTCCCCAGTACCCGCACCTGCCTTGCCCGTGAGGGGGAGGGGACTCGCCGTGGGAGGGCTCTTAACTGGAGGGACCCCCCCTCCCCCCCAGTCTAGCTAGCCGCTGCGCACTCCAGCACAGATCAGCAGGTATCAGGAGTGAGTGTCACCTTATGTGGGAGAGGCCACAGGCTGGGCCAGAGGCTGGCAAACGTGTGAATCTGGGGGTGGTGCTGCCCCTGGCCCTGGGGACAAGTGGTGGTACAGGGCAGAGTTCTGGTTCCCCCCTTCAGGCTTAGGCAAGAGCCAGCTTTTGTCATGTTGGGCTTTCTTGTCTCTTTTTGAAGGCTGAGAAGGTACTGGAGTGGGATTTAAAATGGTGGGACTGGGGGAGCAGCCCAGCCCAGGCCCAGGCCCCGGCCAAGCCTCTTCACCTGGGTTTGGGTCTCTCCCTATAGCCACCCCCATGTGACCCCACAAGCGCCAGGCCTGTACCTCCGGCCTCTGGCTCCTCCCCAACCAGAAGGGTCAAGAGAACAGGGGTGGGGACTTGTCCAAATCCTGTCTCAGGGTCCTGGGGTCCTTCCAGGGCCTAGGCAGTGACAGGTAGTGGGGCTGGATCCCTCTAGGTGCCTTGGACGAAGCCCCAACCCGGAAACTCTGCCACCTGCACCTGGAAGGATCCAAACCTTCCTCAAAGTCACTCTGGTTTAAGCCTCTCAGTCTGTGCTGCCCAGCGGGTTAGGGAGGGCCCGGCCAGGACTCTGCCTCAAGGTCCCTGGGCTGTCCCTGGTAGCACACTGCCAAGCAGGTAGCCGGTGACCATGGGGGACGTGTCCCCCATGCTGAGACACCCCAAGACATGAGGGCGATTCAGTGGAAGGCTCTGGCCAGGGCTGACGCTGTTCCCTCTGCAGGCAAGCTCCTGGATGCGACGCACGTCTACCAGTACGTGTTCCTCCTGGCGGGAGTTGAGGTGCTAGCCTCCTCCCTGGTGCTGGTGCTGGGCAACTTCTTCTGCATTGGGAGGAGGCCCAAGGCAGCTGCAAAGGAGGAGCACCACAAGCCCCCCACCGACACAGACGTGAGGGTGGACTCACGGGAGGTGGAACACTTCCTGAAAGCAGATCCTGAGAAAAATGGGGAGGTCGTTCACACCCCGGAAACAAGCGTCTGAGCCAAGGAGGCCAGCAGGGGTGCAGGGAACTGGACAGAGACTGTCAACGCTCATATTTATTTCACAAACAGGACTAGCTCGGGGCGGGGCCGTCGGTGGGGCGGCTGATCATCACCTGATCAGTGTTTTTCGGGGGAGGTGGCAGGGTGGGAACCGTGTCATTCCAAAGCGGATCTGTGGTGAAGCCAAGCCACGAGGTTACAAACTGTCTACACCAGGGACCCAGCCCGCTGACCCCAGAGCAGCCGGGGGCCCATTTGGGCTCAAGGACCTAGAAACCCACGCTTCAGAGACAACATGACTTTAATCAGGGGCAGGGCCAGGACAGCTGGTGGAGCGGGCACTGCCACATCGGCCCTCCCCACGCCCCGTGCCCATCCTGCCCTGCTCTCCCCCGTGGAGCCCCAGCCCACCCCTCTCTGAGTGTCTAGGGGACACAGCTCCCTTCACCTCTGGAAGGTCTGAAATAAACCTGCGTGTTGGAGGAGCCTCTCAGAAGGAATGTCTTCCAGGAGCTGCAGGGGTCTGACCGTTCACCCTGAATCTCACTTTCTCAACAACCCGGTTATTTTTACGAAGTGATTCTGGTCCTCGTCAGCCCTGTCAGCTTTCTAAGCACTGCTGGTCAGGACCCTGCCCTGCTGGACCCGGGACAGCTCAGAGCATTCACACAGGGCCCTGGTGGCTGGTGGGAGGGAGCCATGCTGCAAGGGTGCAGCCACGCTGGGGAGCCCCTGTGAGGTGTGTGCACTAAGCTGAGATGTACGTGTAATTTTTGTTCACTGGTGTGTGTTCAAACAATGATCTTCCTGCTTTCCATTTATTCAGCCCTTGGTTAGCTGATAGTCGCCCCACACGGTCAGCACCCAGGGCTGCTATCTGCTCCCATTCTCCTGGTCCAGCCCTGCTCAGCCTCGCCCCAGGTACCTCACACCCACCTGCCCTTGTGGCCAGCAGTGGCCTGCATGGCTGGGAGCCTGGTCAGAGGCCGCTGGGGCCGCCTCAGTAGGTAGTGCGTCGCGGGCGCTGGGGACGGCAGCGGGCACCCTGGCGGGCCGTGTGCAGCCGGAGAGACGCCACGTCCCTGCTCCTCTGCAATGAAAAGCAAGCGAGAGCTCACGTCTCGGGCCCAGCCACAAAGACGTGGCCCACAAGGGAGCTGCAGCTCCCTCTCTTCTATCTGCCTGTCAGGCTCTGCAGGGAAGCCAGGCTCCTGCAGCTCAGGCACAGTCCCTTGGCTCTGGGCCCCCGCCCCATCACCTTTTCTGGTCTTTTTGTCCTCTCTGCCAAGAGCTAGGGCTGTGGGCAGTGCCGGCAGTCATAGGGATCAAGGTATATAGCCCTGCATCTGCTGACCTGGCCCTATGTAAGATGGTAAGGTGAGCCAGTCAGGGCCCTCAGGCCAGCCCCTGGGCAAAGCTGAGACTGAAGTACCCCTCTTGTCCAGTCTCAAAGGACTGGCCCCAAATGTGGTCTCTGCAACTGCCTACCTGAGCTGGAGGGACGTAGGGAAAGGGAGGTGGAGAGCAGGCAGCCTGCCCATGCACCTCTCCCCAGCTGTCCCCCATGCCTCAGGGCCCGCTGGGGCTGATCACACCTGCTCTGTTGGTCATGCAGAGTTATGCCGGGCTTCCTGGAACCGGCTGCGAGGACTGATCAGGCCCAGTATCCCCCGCTGGCATCTCCCCTCACTCTCCTCCTAAGCTCCCTCACCCCCTGCTGGCCAGGAGCAACAGGAAGTGGGCATCCCCTCCTGTCCCCACACCTGTACCCAAACCAGTGATCCCCTAAAGTTATACTTTAGGGACGCTGCTAAGCAATTCTGAGATGGTCAACATGCTGGGGTTGCTCTGCTGGGGGTGGGACCCACAGTTGACCCAGGGGCTGGAGTCCCTGCACTACATGGTGGATGAGAGCTGTACTGCCCTCCCTCGGCCTCGGGAACAAGGGCCCATCTGTCCCTCAGCCGGCACCTGGGTGAAGATGCTAGGTGGACTTGAGCCCCCCTACCCTGGTAGCAACAACATTGGCTGATTACACAGTCCAGGGGCTCTGCCTGGAACGGGGGCTGATGTTCTGGGCCTGGGGGGATAGGGTAGGCAGACGTCTTGTCAGCCTAGCTTTCTGGTTCCAGATGTTTCTCAAGACTTGAAGACAGGGAACTTCCTGTCCTCAGGAAGCTGTGGCCGCCAAGGGAGCAGTCGAGGGGAGCAGTCAGTCCTCTGAGGGACCATGGACAGGGCTATCCCTCACCCTCCAGACATCCCTGCCAAAGGAGACTCACACGCAGCATCCTATGAAGACCCGCTCACCACCAGTGATGCAGACGCCCACGCTGAGCCACTCTCAGTGGGCCCCTCCGCCCCTCCTTGGAGGGCAGCACACATCACTCCAAATCAGAGGCGAGGGGTACACGAGCAAGGCACCGTGGGCTGCTGTCCCCACCCTGGCCGGACCCGCCACACACACAAACACTTGGAAGGGCATACGCGGA
The DNA here is from genome assembly GCA_031878705.1 of Tapirus indicus. Classification (NCBI taxonomy): domain Eukaryota; kingdom Metazoa; phylum Chordata; class Mammalia; order Perissodactyla; family Tapiridae; genus Tapirus; species Tapirus indicus. Next base: position 60,006,988 of record CM062932.1, read on the forward strand.
GAACACCCAGGGACGTGTGTGCAGGACCCACGCTGGAGGAGCCTGGCCACAGGGGACCAAAAAGGGCCTGGGGGGCGGGCAGACTCTGCCATCCTGTGGCTGCCCAAGGTCTGCCAGTGACACTCTGGGGCGCAGCTGCTGGGACCTGCAGGGCCCACTCATGGGGTTTCCTAAAGGACCACCCAGTTCTTCCCAGCATCTAAACCAGGTCAAGGACACAGAATGCAGCGGACGCTCCCCTGTGACCTCCAACACACCTTTACAGATAGGATGGTGCCAAAGACAGGCAGTGCTTCCAGAGGTCCGACCAGATGGAGGCAGGAGCAGGAGAGACGGCAGGACGGGTCCCCTCCTCCAATACAGGGCTTCCAGGAGGGGCTCCAAGCACCCCTCTCAGTGGGGGCGAGGCCTGGGGGAGGGTGGGAGGTGGAGGCTGGGCTGGGACCCAGAGCGCATTCTCCTGAGCACTGAGCCCGTGACTCCGGTAAGGAAGAAAGAGGTGGCAGATGCTCTCCTAGCACCGAGGGGCCGGGGAACAGGATAGGTTGGCTCTGAGCGGAAGGCAGTGGGGGTCACTGGGGTGAGGTACAAGGGGATCCCAACGTTGCCCTCTTGGCCTCTGCGGCAAGGTGAGATAGGTCGAGCCAAGGAAGAGCCCAGCCCTCTTCCAGAACCTCAGGGACCACCAGGCACACCCAGAGAGGCAGTAGTGGGAGGGCAGTGGGAAGGGGGTAGGGATGCAGCTGCCACTCCCATGGGGGGGGGGGGGCAGAAGGGCAGGAATGCATGTCTCAATGGGGCTGCCACCAATTTCCCTCCAGCACACACATACAAGACCAGTCTGTTCTAGAAGTAGACGTGGACCAGGAAGTGCCGTGGTCACCAGGGTACAGTGCTGGAGGAGGGGAGCTCATGAGCACACAGAGGTGGATTAGGAGTTTGAGAGGGACCCCCAGCCAGACCGCAGAAGGGGTGCAGGAAAGCAGCCCAAAATCTCACTCGGGTGTACACAGGGGCTGACCACACCCTCACCGCCTTCTTGCTCAGCAGCGCTCTCCATCTGGACTCACGGGGGGGCCTCTTGGGCTCCAACAACTCAAGTGGGAGAGGGAAGCCAAGGCCATGGGCATAACTTCTGAGAGACAGATAGACAGACAGGCACCGCCTTCCCAGACACTTTGCCTGCTGCTGCTGAGAAGGACCACACCAGGGAAGGTGACAGCGCCAGCCATGGGCGTCACAGGAGTGGAGGCTGACAGGCCTGAGCCTCTTGGCCCCCACAGGGGTCCCCTGGGAGCTGCCTCGCAGGAACCGTGCACACCCCTCATGAGCAGCAGGAAGGCAGCGTCATGCCATCACCACACTGTTCACTCTCCAGTAAACCCAAGGCAGGCGGAAATACTTCCTCACAGTGCTGCCAGGAGGGCCAGGTCAGGAGCCCATTTCGTCAAGGGGGTTAAGCCAGGGGAGAGGGAATCTTCAGAAATCCCTAAGTGGATGGGTGCGTGTGCACTGCCCACATGGGCGTCAGCTCTGGAAACATGGCAGCAGCAGCCCTGTCCCCGCCATGTCCCAGTCTCACTCCGCCTGCTCCCAACCAGTTCACACCACCAAGACAGGCTGCGAGAGGACAGACATGAACGCCCATTCTCAGAAAATTAAGTTTTCACATGGTTAACCTACACACACTGAAAACTCTCAAACTGATGAAATAAAGACCACATGGCAGGGGCACGGACAAGGCGGAAGTCGTCATGAGTTTATTATTATTTACACGGTGGTCAAGTACACATGGTGTTCACACAAACGCATAGTTCAGAGACTGGCCACTGACACACAGGCTGATACATTCAACTACATTTCTGGGAGGGCAACAACCGCCCACAAGCACACTGTTGAGAGCTCAAGATGGGGCCCACTTTCCAAATGGAACTTAGCAATTTCAGGTAGAAACCTGGATGCAGATGTGGGAAGGCTGCCTGGTCCTATCTCTGTCACTACGCTGGGGGCTGAGCCGCTAACACCTCACCAAAGGGGGAAGCCAACCTCTGAAGGTGGCACTGGGCCACAACGAGTGCCCCCAACTCGCTCTGACCCACCCAAGCTCGCTGCGCACTCCCACCTGGCCAAGTCCCAGCACCCCAAAATGCTTAGAGTAGCCCACTCAGGATCCAAAAAGAAGCAAACAACCACATTCTGCACTGTCGACGCACACCAGTCAGGGTGTCCCAGGACCAGCATTCCTGTGCCAGGAAACTGGGGGCAGGAAGGGAAATTATAGATGTGGACACCTTTTAGGTCCCTAGCTTCCTACGAGCGCCCCAGTCGTCAAACAGAACACTCTGCAGTGGAGCAACAGAAGAAATGTGAAAGTACCTATGAATATATATTGCACCTCATTTCCCGAAATGGAGGGGCTCCTGTCTACTGGCTGCCACCACCACCTGGTACCTCTGCTGCAAAACGAGGGTGAAGAGTGGAGTGAGGGGTGTCTCAGGGAAAACTCCCAGGAGCCTGGCCACGCCCACCAAGGTCATGAGAGTGCATGACACAACACCCTCCTGGATGATCAGGTCATCCAAGTCCCCTGCTTCTTGGCACTTCAGAGTGGGTTCCCTTGGGCCTGCTGACCTTTCTGGGCAAACCTGGCACCTGGGGCAGCCGGCCACATCCCTGGTTTTGAGCACGCAGATGTTAACACAGACTAGGGGCCAACCTGCACAGGTGATATTTGCAGTCTGTTTAGAAATTCCCAAATTCAAAGGCATTGAGGCAACCACCACCACCAAAATAACCACACATGACCCCAAAGAGGGGCCCGATGTCTCTTGGTTGGCAACCCTCTCCCGAGGGACCAGTGACACACACACAAAGCCTCGGCTTCCGTGGTCTTCAGTGCTCGGCTTCCTTCTTGCCTCATCTGGGAAGATCAGGTGGGTGCGCTGCTCTGCCAGGAAGCACCTGTTGCGCCCTCGCTTGCAGCACACTTTCTAACTGCTTTGATGACTACAAGAATCCTAGTGGGTCCATGTCGCGCAGGTATTTCAGTTTACAGTGACAGTGGGGAAGGGAGAGTGACGGCCAAAACTAGCTTAATGAGGTCACAAGACACACAGCACACACACATTACTCACACACATGTACACACGTGAAAGAATTTCTGATGAGAAAATTTCCTCTCCGCAGTGGACCACGTAACAAAACAAAAACACCAAGCACAGATCGTTGAAATTCACGTGTGCTCCGCTCCCTGCCTCACTCCATTCTACACGAACTCCATGGCAGCGTCTTTGTTTCAGGATTTTTTGAAGTCAACATCTTTTTAAGACCGCAAAAACAGACAAGAAAGAAACAATAAAAAGACAGATTTCTTTACACAGATTTAAGCCAATAATTTTTAGCAAAATGATACAAAACTGTCTTAACCAAGTAGAAGATCGGTAGTTACAGTAGACTCGTCAGGGAGCAGAGCGTACCACCACTGGAGGGAGAACTGAAAGGCCCGTGGATGGAAGTCTGATTCTCTCTGCGATTGTCTCTCACTCTCTGCTTTTCTTTCCAGCCCCATTAGAGCCGAGTTCACTCACGGCGGGGGCTCGGGGGTGGCCCCTGGCGATGGCAGCATTTGTCTTTTGTTCCCCCCCCCCACTGGACATCGCTGGGGGGTGGCCTGGAGAGCTCCCGGTGTTAGCGTTTGGGTTCTAGACCGGGGGCGTGCCACTAGGAAAGCCACTGTAACAGAGGAGGTCAGCCATGCATTGTGTGTGCCCTTCAGAGCAGAAAGGAGCGTTCTCATCGGTGCACGACAGACTGAAGACCACTGGGAGCCACCCGACCGGGAATCTGTCGGAGCCAAAGCACAGGAGAAGGTCAGCATGAGGCTGGAGCAAGGGGGCCGGTCAGTCTCAGGAACAAAACACCAGTGACGGCACCTGGGAAGGAGGGGACACCGAAACTGCCTGGCCCCACGCTGGACGCCCACACCCCCAGCCGCTCCGGAAGGTCCCTCTGCAGCCAGGATATGTGCTCAGCAGAACAAGTGACAGGAAGATGGGGAAGGAAGAAGAGGCAGGCAGGCCAGGAGGCCTGGTGGCTACGGAGCCGAGAAGCTTGTGAACGGTTGGACGCAAGTCCAGGTGGGGAAGAGATCCTGGTTCCCAGTCTCCTTCCTGCAAAGTAACCTGGTGTTCTGAAAATAGGGACCAGGCCCCATGTGGGCACTGGGACGCCCCTCTGGAGAAGATGTGACAAGCAGTTCCCATCAAGATGTTTCCAATAGTGCAGTCATGTTAAAACCGCAGCAGGTCTCTCATAGCGGCACTGAGCCTGACAGAAGCTGCAAGCCCTCGGCTGGAAGGAGCCGCCAAGTGTTGCCGGCGAGAGGGGAGCACAGCTTACACGCCCAGCCATGCACCAACGGCAGGGGAGCAGGTGGCTGTGGCTGATGGGTTAATACAGACAACAGCAGGGACGAGGTGCTGGGCAGAGACCAAGTTCGAAAAGAAAAACAAAATGAGGAAGACAGAAATAAACGCAAAGGGAAGAGAGATGACAAAGCCAGGACGGGCGGAGATCACCAGGAGCCTCACGCAGCAAGAGCACAAGAGCCCCCACCAAGCGCGGCCCCTCAGCGGAGCACGACATGACATCCTGACACCAGGACAGGGCGACTCGAGGGTTCTGGGGCCACTGGAGCCAAGCGCAAGTGCAGAGCCCTGGGCTCCTGCTCCCCACGCAAGCTCCCAACTTGAGATCGCCGTGGGGGCCAACGCACAGTGGGCAGGGTCCTGGGGTCACCCTGTTCGGGGACTCTCTGTGGTCTGCTCCCCCAGACTGGGCAGCTGACTACAGCTGCTCTGGAATCCACACGAGGAAGAGAACTGGGCAGAGGGACCTCGCTCTATCTGCAGCACCTGGCATGCAAGCCCAAGCCCACTTGCGTGCCCCCATGGGTGGGTGAGGGGTGGTCGGCTCCCACCCCGCCCCGGCACCTGCTGTCTGTGAGACCCGACGTGAGCACACTCACCCAGTGCTGCCTTCCAACGGGGAGACGTGCAGCTACTTGCCGTGGTGTTCGAAAGGAATGCTATTCTGAGGTGGGGGGAAAAGACAGCTGTTGGTAAGGGTTCCGCCGGCTGGACCAGCACATGAGGCCCTCTTGTTTCCAGGAGTGCTTCCTCGCCTTAAACAGGTCCACCGCCACTGGCCGGCACTGCCTCAGAGGGGACCCCAGAGCTGCCCAAGAACTCAGCCTTGCCTCTCTCTGAGTGGCCCCTGCAGCCACTGCTGCTCCTCTAAGATGGATCTGTTGTTAATGAGGCCAACGAAGGGCCAGGACAGATCCCTTCTAACTCCTCACGCAGTAAGAGAACCTGACACACAGACAGCGGTCCCTCCATCAGCTCTCAGCACCAAGGGCTCCCCAAGGCCTTGCTCGCTGCTCAGAGCAGCTTGTGCTTCGGTGGGTGGGGAGGATGGCCACCTCCCTGTGACATGCACACTGGACACACTTCCTCACTGACACAAGGAAGAGGATGAGACTGTGGACCTTATGGGGGGGGGAGGGCATGGATTAAAACAAATAAATTGAAAGTAATAATCAGCACCAGGGACCAGTATTATGTTTTATCAACAGTGCTGGACTGATGAGGCCCTTTTTTCTCACAAAGAGCAAAAACTGCAAGTAGAGCCACCCACCAGATGCCCTTTAGGCTCCACCTTATTCTGGCAGAAGAGGCCAAACTCACACTCCAGGGACGAGAATGTGGGGACTGTGGTCTCCCCCAAAGGCTGATGCAGCACAAACTGCCCTTGAGAAGCAAGTGGGGGCAAGGAGGAGTGACCACTCTCCTGCAAAGTCTGAGTGTACGATGGTTATGGGGTCAGGACAAGGGATACAGGTGTCAACAGCCCCCGCCCAAACCCAGATGGAGAGGGTGCAGGCTGGCTGGTGGCTTTGAGCACCTTTCTGCTAAGATGAACTACTTCCTTGGACTTGGCGCATCTTGCACCATCTCCTCCTCGAGGGGCACAAAGAACCGAGAAATGGCAGCCATGGAGGAAGCTGACAGGAGGCGCTGGCGGGGTCTCTGCACACATGGTGCCCGCTTCTCTAGCTCACCCTGAGCAGACGCACTGCTGTTCCTACTTTCACCTCACTGTCTTTAAGAGCTGTCAATGTGAATGGAGGCCAGCCCACTTGCTCCGGAACTTCCAAGCCACCAGGGAAGACACCAGTCGGGGGGCAGCCCCTCGACTGAGAGCCTCAAGAGCCTCTTGTTGTTCTGCAGGGGCGCCAATCACACCCTTGGAGGGCCAGGAGCCTTTCACAGTCTCCTAAGGAAGAGCACCCATGGTGACCAGGAAAACCCAAAGGAAAGAGCCATCCTCAGGACAGGGGTGTGCTGGGGACACACTCCCAGGGGTCGTGTCCTCAACCTGAAGATTCTAAGAAAGTCCTCGGGTTACCAGTGACAAACGCTAAAGTGCTTCTTTTGGTGGGAAACACCCCCAAATCACATCTCTCTGGAGACTCCCAGCTACACTTTAGAACCCCATCATCTTTCTTCATACGGAAAGCAAAAAGAGAGAAAAAGAGAGCAAAGATGTATGATTCCAAGTTATAAGCTCGCCTCGGCCAGGTAAGACATTACAGGAAGGACTGCAGAGCTGTATGTGGTCAATGCTCAGGGGCCGGCAGACTAAGGCTGGCCACACAGTAAATAAGAGGCTGGACTCAGACCCATAACTGTCCAGCACCCACAGGATCTTCTGACTTTCATTTCCCTCAATGATCCCAAACCCATCAGATGCTTTCTTTTCTTAAAAAAAAAAAAGTTAAGCCTGCCCCTTCTTAGTCTTTGCTGGCTGAACCCCTGACATGCAGATGTCAAGTCCAGAAAGAGTCTCCAGCATCCACAGGCCCAAGTCGTCCCCACTTGAGGTGTTCTGGGGCCACAGAGCTGGCCACACACCAGGCTTTCTGCCAGGCTCGCCAGGCAGACACCTCCCAGGACATGCTCCCAACTGCGGACTCACAGGTTCCAGGGCGCGTGGGAAGAAATCCGTAAAGCCCTTTCTGTGTCCTGCGGTGAGGCAGGAAGGGTGTGGGGCCGGGGGCCACAAGAGGCCCAATCTCACCATCCTGACTAGACAACTCCAAGTCCTACAATCCAAACTAGGTGCATCTTCAGTCTCCTCGGGGTAGTTATTGCACAAAGACAACTCATTTCTAGTAGAACTACCAGTAAATTAGAAGTGCTTAATAAAACTATTCACTTCACTTGATTAAAGAGAAGGTGGTCAGGAGCCCTCGCTCCACCTGGGCACACCCTGCTCCTCTGCCAGCAGCCCAGCCAGACACCGCAGAACCGAGATTCCGGGCAGTCCTCACAGACCCTGTGAGCGTGTTCAACCCACCAACTGCAGCCACAAGCTACACCCAGTGCCGAGCAGACGCCGAGCAAGCACTGAGCAAGCGCCAGCAGCAGGTCTGGATGCTAACTCGTAACCGAGAGGCAGCACAGTGAACCCGAGGGGTGCTCCCAGGACACAGCCCAGGACCTGGGCTCCCAGCGCGTTCCTGAAGCCCACTCCTGCCCACCCAACGGACACCCCACAGGATGCCCACTGAAACAGGACAAACAGTGCCGCTCAGGCGGGTTCTTGACCTACCAACGCACCCCACCCCGCCCGTGGACGGGACCCCGAAAGCTATCTGAGGAAAAGAGCGTGTGGGGAAAGGGCTGTTCTGTTGAGAGGCATGTTAGTGAATGCAGAGCAACAGCTACAAAAGCCAGAGTGGGAAGAGGATGTGGGTGGAGGAAGTGGTGGAGACTCGCTCAGCCCGCCCGACGGCCTGAGCCACCATCGTGCAGCAGGCCGCTTTTCTGAGCACACTCTTCCTCAGAGTGCAGACAGACAGGGACGTCAAGAGATGGGAACGCTCACCTCAGGGCACGTCACCAGGCCCTGGGCTCTAGCAGCCTCTGTCCATGACACCTCACAGCAACTGCCAGCAACCAACCCTGCGTACCCCCCGCCCCTACAGGCTCTGCTGGGGGAGTGGCCGGCCAACAAGAATGAGGAAAGAGTCCAAAGCCTGGGTGTGCCTATGACAAACAAATGGTGTGAGCAGGCGTGGCGTCTCCAGTCTGCACAGGGAAGACTGCTGAGCCTTCAGGGCCGGCTCAGGGCTGGGGGGCCAGGCAGAGGGCAACCCCCATTACCTGCCCCAGCATGGCTGGGGAGCCGAGCCCTGTACCTGCACAGCTTGTCTCTAAGGCTCTCAACCCGGGGTCTAAACACAGCGAGGAGAGGGAGGGAGGAAGGAAACCCTTCAGAACCCTCACCCCAACCCTGTGTGGAGCCTGTGAGACTAGTTCAAACATGAGGAAGTCAGAGGTTTGCAGTGTCCTGACCTCGACGAGCTCAGAGCGCGTACCTGTGAGGTGGACATGCGGGAGGTATCTTGTCGGCCTGTGAGATCGGATGAGGATATGTTGACAGGGGCGCCGCGGTGCAGCCGCATACTCACTTTCCGCTCTCTTTCCATGCCAGACACGGGCCGAGGAGAGGTGTTAGCTGAAGGAGAAGGAGACAGGGGCAAGAGGCCTCAGGACGCAGCCCCACACTCCAGCACGAGGGGTCTCTCCTCAAGAGCTGTGTCTAACAAGGACCCTCACCTGCCTCAGCGTCAGTACAGAACAGACTGTGGGCAGGCTGCACCTCACTAGATTTTCAGGGCAGCAACAGGCAACTGGCCCCTGGCCGATGCTGCACTGCTTGCATCCCAATTTCTAGGTCAGCACCAGTGGGCAGGGCCCATGAAGACCCTGGGATGCCAATGCACGGGCTCCAGGCTGACCTCCCCAGGAGCAAAGCATCAGGTGTCCGGTGGGAGGGCAGCCCAGGCCTCCATGCTTACAACACCTGTCACAGATGGGGAAGGAGGAGTGGCTATCGAGGTTTGTGGGGGAGGAATTTGTGTCACGAGGAGAAGCAATAGCAAGAGAGCTTCCAGGGAACTCAATCCTTCAAGAGACTAAGTTGTGTGAAATGAAGGTTCCCAGAGGCACCGTCCCAGGCTGCTCCCTGGCCCGTCTATCCTCAGGAATAACATCGACCGGAACGAGGACACACACAGTATCACCCACGAGGCATGGCTGCCCCAACTCCGCACACACAGCTGGCTCCCCACAAGGGCACACAGCGGGAGTGGCCAGGGCAACCAACAGACAAAACCCCCCCACTGCCTGCTGAGCGGCAGGGGGGATGTGGCACGAGCTGGCAGACCACTCACCAGTGTGTGAGGTAGGGGTGAGGGGGGTGGGAGGAGCCACTTCTTGTGTCCCCCTCAGCCGGCCTGAGGCTGTGGAAGGGAGGCCGCGGGTGGCTGGATTTCGGGAGTGTCTCAATCGCTCCTCTCGGTCCCGGCGTTCCCGCTCAGCATCGTCAGCTGCCCGGCTGGCACCCTAAGAAGGAGAGAGGATGAGACCAGAACTGAACTGGGTTTGGTAAAAAACCACCCAAGGTCCTTGGCTGTCCCCTGCAACTCGAGAAAACGCCAGGGTCATTTGGGACAAGACTGCCCATGAAGCCCTCCACTGCAAGGCAGCAAGTCAGAACGAGACATTTCTCCCTCCAGAACAACAGCACAGCCTGTCTCACAATCCTGTGGGTGAGGTGTCCTCTGTCCCCCCAGCACAGCGAGGAAGCCCCACCCCATCGCCACAGCACCTCCTCAAACCCCAAACACCTGCAGCAGCTGGGTGGCCCTCTTCTCTGTGAACATTCACACACGGATAGGAAATCATCTAAGGCCAGAGGTGGGCCCAACATGGCGAGCCCAGTCCTGCGGCCCCAGGGCGAATGCTGCATCACGGTGACGCCAGCAACATCACGCGCACGCACGACAAGGAGGCCAGCAGCCAGGTTTGTCCTGGGAGCGCCCATGTGGTGCGTGCTGCTTAACTAGGTTTCCTCCCAGCACAAACAGCTAGTTATGCTTTTAGTGAATAACAAACCAGATGCACAGGGGATTTGATTTCAACTGGTTAAGCTAAGGTACCCATCACACTAAAGGTTACATCCTAACCACCAGTGCTATAAGGCAAGAGTCTGCAAACTTCAGCCCATGGGCCAAATCCAGCCACCATCTGTTTCTACAAATAAACTTTTATTGGCACAGCCTCGCCTCCTCATTTATGCATTTGCCTACTGTGGCTTCCCAGCTACGACACAGAGTTGAATGGCTGCAACACTGTGTAGACTACAAAGTCGAAACTATCTGCCATCAATTATTTGCTATCTGGCCCTTTACAGAAAAGATTTGCCAAACCCTACCACGAGGGATGACAATGTTAGAACCAGGAGCTTCAAGTGGCTCTGGCAGGAGGTCCACCCTGATGTCCAGACTCTGGGCGATCTGCAGCAGCACCACCAGGGCTGTCCTTTGCAAACCACCCTAGCAGAGGGGCCTGGCTCCTGAGCCTGCCTGCCCTGCAGGGCACTCTCCTCACCTGGCTCTCCCCTGGATGCCACAGGCCAGGTGTGGTCAGGATGGCTCTGCCAGCTAGATCCCCATTCAGGGAGGCTGCAGCCACCCCCACCACCTGGTTCCTGTACAGGTACCCCTGCAAGGCCGTGAGACAAGACCTCCTCCCACCGTGCACCCTCTGAAGAGGAGGCTCTGCTCCTCCATCAGATTGTGTCACCCCGGAGAGGTTCCAATTTCTGTTTTAAACTCATAAACAGAACAAGAGGAAGTGGAAGTTCCAAAAGATGAATTCTGGCAGTGGTGTCCGAAGATTAATTGAACTCATAAAACCAACTCAGACCTAAGGTGCAGTGCCTCCCCAGGCCACCCACCTGGCAGGAGCCCTCAGCCTCAGCCACACCCTCTTGCACGATGAACACGCGGGCGCCACGCCTCAACATCACAGGCCGTCAAAGCCATGATGCTCTCAGGGTGATGACAATAACAATAATGACCTCTCACCTAAAGAAGACTTAGCATTCAAGTAAGAGCTTTAGCTCTGGGCAGACCTGCACATGTGCACACTCTCCAAGCGGCCCTTGGCTGCCCACACCCCCTGAACCCAACACCCCCGTTATGTCCGCGTGGTGCCGTCTCTGCTTTCCCTTGACAGGAATCTTGCTTCTCACAACCTCTTGCCCTGAGGCAGACCTCATATAGGCCACCGCCCTGCCAGGTACACTCGGCTCCCCAGGGCAGCGAGCGAGCCTTCAGAACTCAAACCTCACACAGTGTAGCTGCTCACACAAGACACAGCTACGGACAGGACAGCCGCCAGCAGCCTTCTGCTGACCAGGTTGTTTCTCCTGCCACACTGAGAAGTTAGCGAGTCAACAGTGCCACTTACAAACTTGAGCATGTTCCAGTCGAACACATAGTCATAGGAGAAACCCTGGCGATGGAAAAGGTTCCTGAAGAGCTGTCTCAGGTATGAGTAGTCAGGTTTATCATCAAAACGCAAAGAACGGCAGAAATTCAGGTACGTGGCAAATTCAGCTGTAAAACGGAGACTCAGAGCTAATGAATAATACCCCCATCCGGACCCAGCCTGGTGTCTGTCAACATTACCGTTTACCATCCACTGCTACACACTTAGGGTGTGAGAGAGGGAAGTTGAGCTACCTGTCACATTTTGAACTCTAGGCCTCAGGAAAGTTTCAGAAAATTCAGCATCACAGAGCACAATTTAATCTCATCTGGGGCGTTTATCCTAGGGGCAGTCCCACACAAACAAAGGGAACTCCCTGAACGGCTCTGGCTGGTCGAGGAACACCAGGGATAGAAGGCTGTGGCCAGTTAAAGGAAGAGCCACTTGCCTGCTCCCCACCTTCCTAATCACACAGGGCATCAGGAGAGTCCTCTGGGAGCCAGCCTTGGGGCGGGGCGGGGGGGGGGGGGTGTCCTGCCTTGTTTGACTCCTATGGCCTTACCGCCTCACCCAGAGGACTGGGAAACATGCCAGGAAAGGAGGGTCTGCTGTTACCCCTCCTCCCCCAGAAACCACAGGAGGGAGGGGCCGGCTTGGGATGTCCACTCCAGGACACTCACAAGGGTAGCCTTTACATAACACTTCAATGGGAGTAGACATCTTCTTCTCACTAATTCTCTCGTACTTCTGTCTCTTGGTGGCAGCCTTCAGCCCCTGCCAGGGCAGAGAGCCCAGGTTGAAGTACATGAGCACGTAACCCAGCGACTCCAGGTCATCCCTTCGGGATTGTTCTGGAAAGAGAAAGGAATTGGGTCAAGGATGGCACACGTGCACTTGCAGCAGCAAAGCAAAAGGCCCCCCAGGCAGACACACACTGTGCAAATGAACTTGAAAAATCATAGAAAAATATAGATGGATTTTCTGGTTTCACCAGAAGCTGCCTTTGACGTGCCGTCAGGAAACTCTCCAACACCCAAGAGGAGCAACATGAATGTCAACCCATCATTTACCTGACCCACCACACCACACAAAACAAGGTTTCCACAGTCCCTGAAGCCAGCTTTTGCTAGAAAGGTTTGATTACAGCTTCCACATCAAACATGCTGACCACTCCCAGGGTCCCCCAAGAGGCTGGCCTTTCCCTGAGCTGAGAAACAGACATGCCCAAGGCAGTCTAGGTCAGTGACCAGGGGTGCAGGAGACCCCACCACCCACGGGCTCACCGATGCCAAGATGCGTGTTGATGGAGGCGTACCGCGCCGTCCCTGTGAGGTTCTTGTTCTCACGGTAGGGGATGTGCTGGTGGGTCCTGGCATCCCGGTACTTCTTGGCCAGCCCAAAGTCTATGATGTAGACCAGGTTGCCCTTCTTCCCCAGTCCCATAAGAAAGTTATCCGGCTTCACATCTCGGTGGATGAAGTTCTTTGAATGAATGTATTCAATGCGACTGATCTGCAGATAGAGAAGCAGGGGTGAGAGATTGAATCCCAGAGCGGCAGCCTTGGAAAAGGAGCCTGCTCGGCAGAGCAAGGGCCATGCCTAGGCTGCATGTTCTGTATCCCCTGGCCCGAGTAGAGTAACTCAGTAATCTGAAGGACACTCAACTGACCACCTTCAGCCCCCCTGACAGGCCTGGGCATTTCCCTCTTGTTGGCACTTATGGAGGTGGATGGAGAGCAGCTTGACATGAAAGCCACTACTATACAACGTCTGTACTAGACAAACTCCTGTCAGGAACGAAACGTGTGCTCCTGAGGAGATCAGGGCCCCATTTGTGAATGTACCACGCCATGCCGGGATGGCGGGTCTCCAAACCCGACAGCTGGGTCATCATCCTCCAGCAAAGGCTAATGAAGTTCCATTTTCTCCCTGCGCACTAACAGGCAGAATCACAAGGAGAACACCACTGGAGTATTTTACCAGACTGTCCACTCAAACCAAGCACGTGCTGAGTGCCCAGGCTGCTCTGTCAGTTCAGAAAAACGAACTCTTACCATTTGGTCAGCAAGTAGCAGGACAGTTTTGAGACTGAATTTCCTGGAGCAAAAGTTGAAAAGATCTTCCAGGCTTGGTCCCAACAGCTCCATCACCATGACGTTGTAGTCCCCCTCCGCCCCACACCACCGGATGGTGGGGATGCCCACTGTGAGAGAGACCATGAGGCGTTTCAGTACAGGCGGCCTCCCCGCGCAGCCATACGTCAGATCGCCTCCTGTGCACCAAGGGGGCGAGTAGGGGCGGGGAGGGGGTCAGAAGACCCCGACATGCCTGTGCTCCACACTGTCACCAACTACACGAGACAGAGCTCTTTGACAGGGGTCAGGCAGAGTCAGACCCCTCTCTGGCAGGAGTCAGAAGTGAGACAAGGAGAGAATGTGAGGCCAACTTCATGGGCAGGGGGGTGGGCAAATGCAGCAAAGAAAAGGCAATGGGGGTAAGAGAGGGGATTGGGTAGAAAAAGCAGAGTTCCCATACACCCTGCACCCAGTTCCCTTATTACTAACACCTTACATGAGTATGGTGTGTTTGTTACAATTAACAAGCCAATATTGATACTTTAGTATGAACAAAAGTCCAGACTTGATTCAGTTTCCTTAGTTTTTCCCTAGTGTCCTTCTACGACTCCAGGACCCCATCCAGGATCCCACCTGAAGTTAGTCATCCGTCTCCCCAGGCTCCTCTGGGCTGTGACGGTCTCTCAAGACTTTCCTGGTCCCTGATGACCGTGACAGCTTTGAGGAGTGCTGGTCAGGGACTCTGTAGACTGTCCCTCTGCTGGGATTTGTCTGATGTTTGCTCATGATGAGCCTGGGCTTGTGGGTTTGTGGGAGGAAGAGCGCAGGGTCAAGTGCCTCCCCCTCACGTCCTGTCAGGGGTTCGTGCTCTCTCAGGACTCGTCTCTGGTGACGTGACCTTGGTCACCTGGCTGAGGTGTGTTTGCCAGGTGTCTCCCTTGTTATTCTTCCCCTCCCTTTCCGTCCTGTGCTCTTTGGGAGGACGTCACTATGCGCAGCCCACACTTAGGGAGTAGAGAGTTATGCCCCTCCCTAAGGTCAGAGTATCCGCATACATTACTTGGAATTCTGCAAGAGAGATTGGTCTTTTCTCCCCTATTTATGTATTTATTCAATTACTTGTTTATATCAGTATGGACTCGTGAACATTTATTTTATACTTTGGGTTATAATTCAAAACTACATTTTTCAATTCTGTTACTCAAAGTGTTCCAGCCTTGGCCACTGGGGCCACTCAGTTGGTCCTGTGTCCTCTCACACCCATCACATAGGCTTCTGATTGCTTGTTTTGAGCACTGCCTTACTTTCTGGCACTATAAGATGGCAAATATTTTTAGTTTAGCTTTATAGCAAGTTTTGGCATCAAGAAGGCAACCTTCTTTAATTTTTAAAATTAATTATATAAAATATATATTTTACATACTACATGAGAACAACTTTAACAAATACATAAGTTATAAAGCATAAGGTAACAAAGGCCTGTAAGCCCACAACCTAACACAGACCTATACCAGAGTAAGGTCTGGTATAGGACATTCCTAATGTTTGTATCTGCTTTTACACACCTCTCTTCTCCCACTCCTGTGCTCCCCAGATAAAAGACTATCCATGACTTTATCATTTCCTTGCTATTAATAAAATAAGAATGTAAGCTGTATAATATTCTATTTGAAGAATACACCACAACCCATCTATTCTTCTGTCATTTGGATTATTTAGGTTTGCTTTTCCTATTATAAACAGTGCTGTACGTACATTCTTTTATATATATATATATATATATATATATATCCACTGGTGAAAATTCTTATATGTGAAATTCTTGTTCATATCTAGTCCCCCCCTCCCAGGTACGTACCTAGAAACACAGGGTACAAATTATCTGACTATACAAGATAATGTCAAATTGTGTTCCAGAATGGATAAAACACCTTACACTCCCATCAGCAATGAATGAGTTCCTGTTGATGCAAGAGTATTGTCAGATCTCTTAATTTTTATCAATGAAGTGGGTGTAAAACGGTGTCTCACTGAACTCTCAATTTGGATCTTTTTTCCACACATTTATTGGCCATACACGTTTCCTCTCCTCTGAAATGTCTTTTGCCAACTTTTTCTATCAGGGGAAAACATTTATCTATTTATGGCAGTTCTTTATAAATTCTGGATACCAAACTATTGTTGGTTTTATGTGAGGCAGATACCTTCTCTCAGTTAATGACATGTTTTTTATTTTCTTTTGGAGTCTTTTTGATGAGAAAATGTGCTGAATTTTAACAAAGATGAATGTATCAACCTCTTCCTTTATGTTTTTGGTATCTTACATAAGAAACTCTTTCTGAACTCAGAGTCAGAAAGAGATGCTATTACTTTCTTTTAAAATTTTAAAAGCTCCTTCTACTTCCAGCCAAGATGGAGTAATGCGGACCCAATTTACCCTCAGATCTGCAATAACCAAGAAGAGAAAACAAAACAGAACTGATGAAAAGTTTCTAAGACACCAAACACAAGACAATGATGACACCGATGCCTGAAAGACAGGAAACAATTCGTGTAAGCCCTTGACTGCCCCAGTCCTGTCTTCAGAGTGTTAGCGGAAAAGCAAAAACTGAACAGATGAAAATAACTTCATCCCATAATTAAGCTGAGGAAGAATCCGAGGAATGCTAAAATACCCAGCACACAAGAAGATAAAATTCAGTAGTGGCCTTCAAAGATTACCATGTATGCAAGGAAGCAGAAAACATGATCCATACTGAGAAGAGTCAATGAACTGAAACTGATCAGATGTTACAAGTAGCAGGGAAGGGCAAGGACAGTTATAACTGTATTCCATGTCAAAAAAGTTTAACAAAGGCATGGTATATGGGAGATATGAAAACTACAACGTCTAAGAGGAAAACTACACTGGGTGGGATTAATAGCAGATGAGACACTGCAGAAGACAAGACCCATGAACTTGAAGGCGTAGCAATAGAAACTACTGAAAAAGCCAACAAGAGCTTCAGTGAGCTGTGGGGACAGCTTCAAGCCACCTAACATCTACATGACTGGAGCCCCTGAGGAGGAAGAGAGAAGGGAGGAAGGATAGAAATCAGACTGGAAGAATCGCTGGATGAAGACAATACACTCACAGATCCAAGATGCTCAATGAAGCCCAAGCGTGAGAGCAACCAACAACATGACACCGAGGTGCCTGAGGATCAAATCGCTCACAACCAGCGATAAAGAGAACATCTTGAAAGCAGCCAGAAGAAAGACACATTACACGCAGAGGAGCAAAGACAAGGATGACTGCAGACTTCTCGTCAGAAACAAAGCACACAAGAACACAGAGGAGGAACATCTTCCAAGTACTGAGGAAAAACTGGCAATCTACAGAAGTATAGATTGCAAAAAAAAAAAACCTGAGCAAAGCAAACACAAAATAAAGACATTCTCAGATATTAAAAAGGTTGCAGAATCAATCCCCAGCAGACCTGCACAGCTACGTAAGATGCCAAACCAAAGTATGGTCCTACACAAAGGAACGGAAAGCACTGGAAATAACAACGTAAGTACATATGTAAGATTTTAAAAAATTATTTAAATCTCCTTAAAAGATACCATATAGCCCGTAAATGTAAACAGAAGGCAACATCACGCAGGCTGGGAGGGGAGAGATGGAACCACACCATTTTGAGGCTCCTCTGGTCCACATCAAGTGGTACAGCATCACTTGAGAACAGACTGTGATATACTCAAGATGTACATGACACAAGGAGGTGAAAGACCTATACAATGAAAACTATAAGACACTATTGAAAGAAATTGATGAAGACATAAAGAAATGGAAAAATATCCCATGCACATGGATTGGAAGAATAAATATAGCTAAAATGTCCATACTCCCTAAAGCAATCTACAGATTCAATGCAAACCGAATCAGAATCAGACATTCTTCATGGAAATAGAACAAAGAATCCTAAAATTCATATGGGGCAACAGAAGACCCTGAATAGCTAAAGCAATCCTGAAAAAAAAGAACAAAGCTGAAGGCATCACAATCTCTGATTTCAAAATATACTACAAAGCTATAGTAATCAAAACAGCATGGTACTGGTACAAAACAGACACACAGATCAATGGAACAGAATTGAAAGCCCAGAAATAAAACCACACACCTATGGACAGCTAATCTTCGACAAAGGAGCTAAGAACATACAATGGAGAAAGGAAAGTCTCCTCAACAAATGGTGCTGGGAAAACTGGACAGCCACATGCAAAAGAATGAAAATAGACCATCTTCTTTCACCATACACAAAAATCAACTCAAAATGGATCAAAGACCTGAAAGTGAGACCTCAAACTATAAAACTCCTAGATGGAAATACAGGCAGTACACTATTTGACATTGGTCATAAAGAGATCTTTTCCAATTCCATGTCGACTCGGACAAGGGAAACAAAAGAAAAAATAAACAAGTGGGACTTCATCAGATTAAAGAGCATCTACAAGGCAAATGAAACCAGGATCAAAATGAACAGACAACGCACCAGCTGGGAAAAAATATCTGCAAATCATATATCTGACAAGGGGTTAATCTCCAGAATACATAAAGAACTCACATAAATGCACAACAAAAAAACAAACAATGCAATCAAAAACTGGGCAGAGGATATGAACAGACATTTTTCCAAGGAAGAGATACAGATGGCCAATAGACACATGAAAAGATGTTCAACATCACTAATCATCAGGGACATGTAAATCAAAACTACACTAAGATATCACCTTACAGTGTTAGAATGGCTATAATCACCAAGACAAAAAACAACAAATGCTGGAGAGGTTGTGGAGAAAGGGGAACCCTAATTCACTGCTGGTGGGAATGCAAACTGGTGCAGCCTGTATGGAGATTCCTCGAAAAATTAAAAATAGAAATACCTTATGACCCAGCTATCCCACCACTGGGTATCTACCCAACGAACCTGAAATCAATAATCCATAGAGGCTTATGCACCCCTATGTTTACTGCAGCATTATTCACTATAGCCAAGAAGTGGAAGCAACCCAGACATCCCTCGACTAGTGATTGGATAAAGAAGATGTGGCATATATATATACAATGGAATACTACTCAGCCATAAAAAAGACAAAATCATCCCATTTGCAACAACATGGACAGACCTGGAAGGTATTATGTTCAGCGAAATAAGCCAGAGAGAAAAAGACAAACACCACATGATCTCACTCATACGTGGAATAAAAACTAACACACGGACAGAGAGAACTGTTTGGTGGTTACCAGGGGCAAGGGGTAAAAAAAAAAGATGCGTATGCTAAACTGTAACTCAACCACTAAAATAACAAAAGAAGGCTAGACAATAAGCCAACGAAGGAGCTAAGCATAAGAGAAATCATTAAGAAAATACTTGATTAATCCAAAAGAAGGGAAAATGAAACAAAGACCAGATGAGACAAAAACCAACAGCAAGATGATAGACTCAAACCTAATCCTGTCATTAATCACATTAAGAATAAGGCATACTTTCTCAGATTAGACAGCAAAGAAAGGACCAACCATACACGCTGCCTACAATAAACACCCTTGAGGTCCAGAGAGGTGATAAAGAGGACAGCGTATCACACTCACACTAGACAAGGGAGCATGGACGTGCTGTATTAGCATTCAACATAGTAGACTGTGCAGAAGAACATTTCCAGGGATACACCACTCATTTCATAGTGATAAAGGCATCAACTTATCAAGAGAACATAATAATTCTAAATGTTTACGCAGCTAACAATAGCGCTTCAAAACACATGATGCAAAACTGCAAGGAGAGATAGACAAAGCTACAATGTTACTGGAGACTTCAGTAACCCACCTCAACAGCAGAACACACATTCTTCTCAAGTACACACAGGACATTTACCAAGAAAGATCACATTCTGGACACAAAACAATCCTCAATAAAGTTAAAAGGATTCAAGTTATACAAAGTATGTTCTCAGGCGACTGTGGAATTCTATCAGAAATAAACAACAGAAAGCTCTCTGGATAATTCCCAAATACCCAGAAGCTAAATAATACACTTCAAAATAACCCATGGATCAAGGAAGAAATAAAAAGGGGAGTTAGAAAGCATTTTTAGCTAAATGAAAATGAAAACACAACCTATCAGGATTTATGAGATGCTGCTACAGTAGGACTTGGGGAAATTTAGGCCAACTAAACACCTATTATTAGAAAAGACAGATCAATGATCTCAGCTTCTATTTCAAGAAAACAGGAAATTAAGCCCAAAGTAACTATAAGAAATGAACTAAAAGATCACAGCAGAAACCAATGAAATAGAAAACAAAAAAATTACTGAAACCAAATGCTGGTTCTTTGAGAAGATTTTTAATAAGCCTCTAATCAGATTGATCAGGAAAAAAAAAAAAAGTAGAGAAGGCACAAATTACTAACATCAAGAATGAGAGGTGAGGGGCCGGCCCTGTGGCCTAGTAGTTAAGTTTGGCATGCTCCAATATGGCGGTCCAGGTTCAGTTCCTGGACATGGACCTACACCACTAGTAGGTGGCCATGCTATGGCGGCGACCCACATACAAAATAGAAGACGACTGACACAGATGTTAGCTCAGGGTGAATCTTCCTCAGCAAGAAAAAAAAGAATGAGAGGTGACATCACTAGATTCTACAAATGCTAACAAAGAAATATTATAAACAGCTTCATGCCAATAAATTCAATAACTTAGATGAAACAGACATTATCTGAAAGACACAAGCCCTCAAATACTGCTGGTGGGAATGTAAAATGGAAAAACCACTTTGGAAAGCATTTTGGCAGCTTCTTAAAAGGTAAAACATTCACCAACTTTTGATTCAGCCAGCCCACTCCTAGACACTTACCCAAGAGAAAAGGAAACAAGCGTCCATACAAATACCTCCACAAGAGTTCACAGCAGCTTTGTGTGGCATGCCTGAAACCTGGAACCACCCCAAACGTCCATCAACAGGTGTAGGCATAAAGCAAGTGTGGCACATCCACACAAAACATGCTTCTCAGCAACCAAAAGGAGTAACCATCAATAACATACAACATGGATGAATCTCAAAAAAAAGAATACACAGTATTGTTCCCTTTATATGAAACTCTACAAAATGCAAAGTAACCTATAGTGACAGAAGCAGATGAATGGTGATTTGGGGACACAGAGTGGGGGGGGACTATAAGGTGGGACCCAGAAACTTTTGGGGGTGATGGATGCGTTCACTATCTTGATTGTGGTAATGGTTTCATGAGGGTACGCATGTGGCAAAACTTATCAAATTATACACTTAAAAAACATATAGTATATTACACCTCAATAAAACTGATTTTAAAAAATCAAAATGTTTTATAGTTCCACTCTTCACACTGAGGTCACTTGATCCATTTGGAAGTGGATTTTTGGGGAAGGTGAGGCAGAACTGCCACTGTCCTCAGCACCATGTGTTCACAAAGCCCTTCTCCCACTGACCATTAACACTTCTGCTGGTCACAATTTTGTGCACACTTTGGGTCTTTCTGGTCAGTTCCAAGGCCCTTTCCCGTGTGTGTATGTGTGCGCACGTGTGGGGGGGTAATAGGACTGTAGTTGACACCTGTACAGACTGCCTGGTGATGTTCCCAAGACTGACACACAGTCTACACTCACATTTCCCCACTGTGTCCTTCACAGCTTTCCCCCAACCCAGGGTCCAATCTAGGACCACACACTGCATGTGGTCATCATGTTTAAGTCTAGAACCATTTTAAAATTTTTCATTACATAGACATTTTTGAAGAGTTCACGTCAATTTTGCAGAAAAGTCCTCAATTTGAATTTTATGTGACTGCTGGGTCTGATCACTTGTCAGATGGCATCTGCCAGATTTCTCCAAGATACCTTTCTGTTATTAAGTAATCTGCGGATGAAGCTTTGAGGGTAGTGTCAATACCCTGCTCCCCTCAAGTTGTCTGCATCCATCAACAGTTCTCACCTGAACCAATCAATAAAATGGTGTCTGCAAAGTGGGGCTCTTCCCTTTCCGATTGTTCCTTTTGCATTTTTCTGTGGAGCTTAACTCTATGTGTACTATTATGGACTCGTGAAGTCTCCTCCCCTCCTCCCATGTGTTGTGATCCATTATACATTTGAGGTTCTAATCATCCCAAAGTTGGCCAACAGACGCCGTCAAGCTTGCTCCTGTGTCCTCTGGACATGTGCCAACTGCTTCCTTTCAGCCTTGTGTTCCACTCACCTCCTCTTCCTGCCCCTCCCTGGAATCAGCCATGTTTCCCTGCAGCCTGGACCCCTCTCAGTGGGGAATGATACCTGGAAACCACGACCTGGGTGCTAGGTGTGCTCACTGCTTTGGGTTGTCACTACTTCCAGGCACTTTCTGGGAGTTTTGTTATTCGCAGAACAAATGCCCTCCTTCTTCAGGAATGTTTTAGTCAATCTCTGCCCTTTGCTGTTCTGTGAATTTGGACTGGAATTCCACTGAACCCTAACAGCAACTTTGGAGAACCAACATCTTAGTGAGCCATCCTCCCCATGGAACACACAATGTCTCCAGTTGTTTAAGTCCTCTTCAGCGTCCTCCAACAGTTTAAAATTTCCTGCATACAGGTCTTACCTGGCTTAAGATTTACTCCTAGAAATACTACTCAGCCATAAGAAAAGACACAATTGTCCCACTTGCAACAACATGGAAGGACCTAGAGGGTATTATGTTAAGTGAAATAAGCCAGAGAGAAAAGGACAGACACTGCATGAATTCACTCATATATGGAATATAAGTGAACACACGGACAGAGACAAAAGATTGGTGGTTACCAAGGGGAAGGGGGGTGGGGGGGGCACAAGGGGTGAAGGGTTACATCCACAAGGTGACGGACAAACAAAAATGTACAACTAAAACCCCACAGTGTTATAAACTAAGACATCAATAAAAAAAAAAATGGTAAAAAAAAAAAAAAGATTTACTCCTAGACGCTTTATAGTTTGTGAGGTTTTTGCTACTGTAAACAGTATTTTAAGAATTAGTTTGGCCTCTGGAATTCTCTGGGGCCAGCAGCTGCCTGACCAGACACCTGGGCTTCAGCAGACTGTGGGCTCTGCATCCAACCAGCAGTTTGCAGGTGGCTATGCCAAGGTGTTGGAGGAGCCACAGTTGCCACACGATGCCAGCACCCGTTAAGTGGGTCTCTGTGCACATGGGGTTTGGCTTCCTGTCCATGACCACTGCACCAGGGTCACACTCAGCACCCCCAGTGGATGTCTTTGAGTCCCAGATAAGCTGCACGTGGAGGGGTTCCAGAGCCCGAACTGGAGCAAGACAGTAGAGGTCACCTTTTAGAAGTCCACCAAGGGCCTGGAATCTCTCCAGTCACCAGTCCTGATAGGTTTTCTATACTGGGAGTGAGAGGCACCAAAACAGCAGAAGACAGAGGGAGACAAGCTCTATAGCTGTGGAGGTCTAGACCAGTGTGCCAAGGAACCAACGTGCCACCCCAGCCCCAGAAGTGCCCCTTTTGCCAGAGCATCAGCCACATGGCAGCCCCAGCTCCCAGGGAAAGCCAGTCTACTTTCAGGCAGAGGAAGAGATCCACAGCCCTGCCCTACAAGGCCCAGAACTCAGTCACAGTGGGTGGGGCTCTCCTTCTGCATCCATCAGCAGTGGAGAAAGGGGGGAAGAGGAGGGGGAGGGTACTGTCATGCTTTTCAGGTCAGGTTCACAGCATCATCCCTCTTCCCTCTCATTGGAGAGGTGAGGGAGGGGAACTCCGACTAGGTTCCATGCAAGTGCACGTGAGGGCCTCAGGGAATCCCTCCAGAACCCGAATGCTTTATTGGAGCCTCCACCCCCAGAACCTCCAGCTTTTGAAAGTGGCCTAGAAAGGAAGTTGATTTCCTTTTAAAGGATATGTAGTAATGACACTTCCCACATCAGAGTGAAAAGATTAAAAGCATGAGACCAGACTGATGGACCCAACTCATACCCCACTGCACTGTGGGACGGACTGTCAGGGACGAGGCAGGGTTTTCCACCGCTGGTCTCCTCAGAACCCACTCTTAGGGTACAATGCTGGGAACTGCCCCAGGCGATGGGCTGAGATGAGTGGCGTAGGGGTGGCTGGGGTAACAACTGCAGTCCTGCTGCTCCTCAGCTCATTTCCACCCCACTCTGGACCAACACCATTTATTGCTCCTTTGATAACTGCACCTTGGGTCCCAAGGCGCCAACTGTATGACCTGTGTTCAAATGACGAATCTTGTGCATTTTAACTTTTTTTCTTGATGTAAACATTGTGCTTTTGTATTTCTGCGTATTGTGGTCCAAGGCCCTCATTCCTGCACTGTTCTCAGGTCCATGAGCAACCTCAAGAGGGAGCTGGCAGCAGCTGCAGGACTACACAGCAGCAATCTTTTCTGCTGTCTTATCGTCAGGGAGGACAACTATCTGGAGTGCATACCCTACTGAATCACCTCATTTTTGCCATTAGAGCTGGCTTCTCTGCCATCGTGTCCTCTTGAACCCTCAATGTTTCATGGGAGACTAGGCTTTAATCCCGTTGCCCCATGACTG
The DNA here is from genome assembly GCA_031878705.1 of Tapirus indicus. Taxonomy (NCBI): domain Eukaryota; kingdom Metazoa; phylum Chordata; class Mammalia; order Perissodactyla; family Tapiridae; genus Tapirus; species Tapirus indicus. Next base: position 60,031,071 of record CM062932.1, read on the forward strand.
GATCTCCTCCTACTGGAAGACTGGGAATTAGTCTGAACAGAAAAGTTGGTGCACAAAGGTCAGGAGAGGTGGGGCCAGATGAAGGCACTGAGAGGAAGCCATGGCCAGGTGAGGGTTGTCTATAAGGGTGATGAAGGATTCCTGTCCAGACCTCCAATCCCAGTGCAGAGACTCACTTTACCTACCGCGTCCATCACAGATCCGGCCAGGCCTAGTAACAGAACAGGGTTCACAGGTGTTTGTTGGTCAGGACAGGTTTTAAGAAGGATACCTCTGCACCCATCCCAAGATGCCCATGGGTGCTATATGAAGCAAGGCCCAAAATCCTTAACCTTTAACAATGCTAGGCTCTCCTGCCTCGGCCGACAGAGAGACCACAAGCAAGGGCTTCTCCGCGGTGCCGGGAGCCACCACTGCACCCTGCTGCAGCAGAGGTGAGTATCTGGTAGCTGAAGAGAAAAGGGTTCAGTTCACGTGCTGTGACACCGTGTGGGAACAGGGCGAATGCAACAGAACGCAGTGGGTGATGAGTCTGATCCTGGGTTCCTGCCGTCCTCCCCACTGCTGCCCCCTCTAGTTACTGTGTTTGTTGGACTTTGAGGACCTCAGGAGCGCTGATTTGGTCATCGCTAGGTGGCCTAGTTTGTGGAAATATAACATGTAGGTCTTTCTCCAAGTTCTTCCGGGGTTTTATTGTTTACAAACGTTTTGTATTGAGAGAAATAGCCAGAGCATCTCTGACAAAGGTTCTGTACCAGGCACAGGACCTGAAACACAGGCTTGGGGTGTGTCTTGAAGTGGGAGTCTGGAGCCATCCTTTCTTTTGTGACCCCTTCCCATTTCCTATTTTGGACCAGATCTTCTATCCTAAAAACCTGACTCCTACCCTACTCCCTCCTCTATCCTCCACCCCTCCCCCACAAAAAAGCCCAAACCTCTACATATTCAATTTGTGGGTTGTCTCCACAACTCTTAAATGTCTGCAAAAATCCTATAGAAGTTAGAAACACTCCATCCTTTGTTCCCAACCTCCTGAGTCAAGACCATTCCTTGATGTGATTCATGTCAAACACACTGCTGTATCTGGATGATCAAACCTACTTTAACCTCTAATCCTAGGGTTGAGAGAAGCAATGGGGGGCCTCCTATATAGAAAGTGGGGTCAGGAGGCCAAGAAAAGGAAAATGAATGTATCTTCAAGTCACTCAGGAATTTCTTTGCAGGTGCAAGAAACTTATGTCAAAGAAGGCACAAGATTGTTTACTAGGAGACAGACAAACATAACTCCATATTTACTTCTGGAAATCAAAGCTGTGTGTGACATCTTGAATGTACGGGGAGGGCAGGAGGGTAGAGAAGTGTGTGCCAGCCTGTCCTTTCCAGGATCCCCTCCCCTCGTTCCTGAACTGCAGGAGACTGAGTCCCGGCCCCCAGTGACCGCATCCCTGCAGAGTGGTGATCTGCTGCTGGGCTTTGCTGTGCCAGCAACTTCCTTTTCCATTTGCTGTCTTGTGTAACACACACCCTGACTCTTTTCCCTTCCCCTCGTTTCCCTGGGAAAATGCAATGAATAAAGACTTATTGGTACTAAGGGGAAAAAAAAAAACCCTACATTTTCTAACTGATCGCTGTTGGCGTAATGAACTGATTTTACATTTTCATCTTAACCTAGCTATCCGGGTAAACTCTCCAATTTATCTTCTGGGTTTCCTGTGTAGGAAATTACATCATGTACAAATAACAGTTTTATTTCTTCTTTTTCCATCCTCATTCTTTAAATTTCCCCCCTTGTCTTCTGTGCTAGCTAGGACATTCCAAGCCACGCTGGAGAGAAATGATAATGGCCAGGCTGAAGATGACGTGGATCCAACAGGAGGCCCGTGCAGGGAGGAGGGTAAACCTGTGTGACCACCTCAGAACACACCCTGTGCACACGTACAGCAGCTGGCGTCATCCTGCAGGCTGAGCATTTCCGACTCCACGCAACTCAATCCCACTTAGCTGCGCACCAGAAGAATGGACCAGGGTGTCATCCAGGCACCGGCCCCCAGAGCAGAATACCAGAAGCAAGCATGGCTCCTCAACAACAGAGGGAAGTGTCTGGAAGACACGAGACACTACTAAACAGCAATGAGAATCATCGAACTACAGCTGTGTCAACAGGGAGGCATCTCAGGAAAACGTCGGGTCAAAAAGGAAAGTTGTAGAATATATACAGTAAGATTTTATGACATATATTCATAAGTTTTATATATTAAAAAGACATGTGGCACGGACTCCTGATCCACTTACACCAATGGTATGGATAACTGTCAGCACGTGTCTTTTTAGTGGCAAATAGCGATGTGTCTTGTCATCCGCAGCATCACCGAGTGGATAAATGCAGTGAAAGCAAAATGCTCTTGCTCTCAGAGGTGTGTGGCCAGAAGAGGACACTAAGCTTTCTTTGTGGCCCGCTTCGTCCTAAGTAAACTAAGTCGTGAGGCCCCAGGAAGCAATCAGCTACAAAGCCTTTCACAAGAACATTCCTGCCACCTGTCCACAGATTGTTACTGCGTGACATTAGACATCTGGGGCTAGCAAGATCAGGAATCTGAAAATGCACCTGTGCTGCGAGAATGCTGCTAATGGGACTCGTGCAGGAACAGTGAGGTGGGGGACAGGGAGGGGTCAGAAAAACAGCAAGCAGCATGCTGCCCGCGCCCAAGTGCAGCAGTCGTGCCAGGGACACCCAGCTGCCCTGCCCACGCAACATTAGGGTGGGAAATGGGTCACTTGGACTATTACGTGTAGTTCTGAACATTTGGTACTTTTTCCCTCACGGAGTCCAAAGATACCAAGACAAACGAGGCCAGGGCCAAATCAATGCTTCCCACTTGGATTTGTGAGAAGTTTCAATATAAACATGGGAACTCAGATTAATGCAAATACAAACTTGCATGAAATTTTCAGCAATTCAACCTTAAAACAAAGTAAAACTGCCAAATGTTTCTAGATAATGTCATTAGATTTCTAAAGACAAATTTCTTGCAGAGTAACAGAAACAAAAATTTAAAAATAAACTAGGAAAGGGCATGCGGGAGACAGACTTCTGTTACCGCTTCTCCCCGGAGGGAGCACTGGGCAAGGTGCACAGGCGCTGAGGGGTGTCCTGCTTCCTCTCTCAGGTGGGCGGGGGTCATGGGGGTTCACTTTAGCATTCTTGAAACCTATGTGTTATACATGTTCTTTGGTACTGTAAAACATTTCATAATAAAAAGACTGTGACTGTCTAAAAATAACACGTGAGAAGTGACCGGGCACATAAGATGAGAAGTGAACTTGGGTGAAACTGCCTGTTTCTACTGTGCTGACAGCCCCAGGGCCACACACTGGCGGGCATTTGCCCACCCTCAGTGCAGAACCCTCACCCTCAGCCCTGGCCTGGATTTTATACAAAGGGCCCACTCTCCCCTCCCACACCCCACTGTGAACTAAATAGATGTTCTCTCCTGAGGGGTGGACTGAAGGGGGAGTGGTGTAGAGGTAGTTTTGGGGTCTCAGGACTGGAAAGAGCAGTTGGCCTGTAGGTTCTCCCTGGCAGTCCACTCCGTTTTGATAAAAACTTGGTGTCTACCCAAGTCCTTCACCAATACAACTAACTTAATTTGCTTCTGCTATTTCAAGTTTTTTATCTATCATCTCAACCAGATCTGGGGTAGGTGGAAGCATCTGGGGCACATTCCTGACTGCTGACCACCACAGAGGGCAGCTGCACTCCTTCCCAGGAGCAGACAGCTGCTGTGCAGCAGAGGCCTGGGTGCTACAACATTCAAGTTCAAACCTGTGTCTTTTGCAAAGTTCCACAGCATTTGTGCCTGCTTCCTCATTCATGACACAAGGCTGATGACACCTACTGCACAGGACCGTTGTGGCAGCAAACACGCCAATGTGTGTAAAAAACACTTTTAGAGGCCGGCCCTGTGGCGTAGTGGTTAAGTTCAGCATGCTCCGCTTTGGCGGCCCAGGTTCACAGGTTCAGATCCCAGGTGTGGACCTACACCGCTCGTTGGCCACGCTGTGGTGGCAACCCACACACAAAAGGGAGGAAGACTGGCACAGATGTTAGCTCAGGAGGAATCATCCTCAGCAAAAAACAAAACAACGCTTTTAACAACACCTGACACTAATGTGTATGTTTTAATGCCAATTCTTCCCCTAGGCGGCCCAACTGACCAAACGCAGCAGCTTTCTTTAGCCAGCACACCACCACCATCACCCGGGCAGCATCTTGGACAACCCTGTACTAGAAGCTGGAGAGTGCGAGGCAGCCCCTGGGCTTCGAGCTTTCCCTGACAATGCTGCCGGTGTCACCACTTGCAGGCAAGCCCACAACGTGGCATAAAAAGAAGAGCCACAACCACAGATGTGTGTGTCCCCACATAGTGACAAGTGGTCTGCACGCATCCACGTGAGACGTGACACAGAAGACTGGTCCACAGCAAAGCCAGATGGTTTCTGGACAGAGCAGATTCCTACATTCTCTCTGCTGGTCCCAGCTTAGTCTCCATTAGAATGAGTTCACAGAACACTACCAGAATTATGCACTCTGCTTTCCTGGACATAACGTTTTCTAAAATAGAGATCTTTACACCTGGATGGTACCCACCAAGTGCGGATCTGAAACAGGAGGAAAACCCCACCTATGTGTGGGGAATGGCCAGATAGAAGATCCATTTCTGGAATCCTGGTGGGTTTCCAGGATCCTAGAAAAGGGTCATGGGAAGACCAAGTGAGCAAGTGATCCTTCACATCCTAAAGCAGGGATTCAAAACGGGAAGCAATGTTGCATCCGGGGACATTCAGCAACGTCTGGAGACATTTTTGATTGTCCCAACTCAGGCAGAGGGGTGCTACTGGCACCTAGGACGCTGCTCACCGTCCTACGTGCAGAGGACAGCCCCCACAACAGATGGCAACGAGGATGAGGCTGAGAAACCTTGTTGTAAACCAAATAAACTCTTCTGTCTGGAGTCTCGGTCTGCTTAACCAGTTCCTATCGCAGACATCAGGTGACCGTTTTCCTTCTCTCCACCCTCAGGCACCCCCAGCTTGCGATTTCTCACAGAGATGCTGCTCCTTAAAACTCAACATGGCTTTTAAGCTGGGAGGTCTCCTTCAACCCCCAGCACCAGGGTCTTCCCCAACTTGAAGGCCACAACCTGAGTCACATCATTCTACTCATCACCACCTTAAGATCTGTGTAGATGTCCTGAATGCCTGAGAAGACTGCCCTCTGCTGAGGGCCACGGGAGAGTAAACACACTGGCCAGGCCCTCTTCTGACCTCTCCCCGGGCACTACAGGGGCCAGGAAGTTTTCATCCCCATGTGCTGGTCAAGAGCCCACAGCCTCCTCTGGTCCCACGAACCCTACAACGGGACACACTGGACACCCACTCTGCAATGGGTCCCACAGGACTGTTTGCGTTGCCTTGAGATGCATCTGCTGCTAACGGGACACTTTGTGCTGCGTAAACCAAGATATGTTGGTTTCTAATTATAGCACAGATTTAATTGCTTTTGTGGAGGAAAGACGTCAAAAACAAATCACTAGCCCTCCCTTTCCACCTGACAAAAGGGCTCACACAGACTCTGAAAACAAGCTTTCCTTCAGCAAAGCATTAAGAGCACGCCCCCAACTACGAAAGTACCACAGGGGCTTCCGACTTGAAGAGTTTCCAAAGAGGAAGCAGCACAGCCATTCTTCGGACACAAAGCCCTGTTTCCAAAGAGAACTCAAAACCTTCAGGGCGCCTCTGGGGCTTCCTGAGCTCCCTGTGGAGCAGCCGGATGCATGCTTCATCATGCTGCAGTGTCTCCAGGACTCAAACCCCCAGTAAAATCCCCTCCTGCTCCATCAGCCAAACTATCCTGAAGTCCATAGAATTCTGAAAGTTAGACTGAGATCAGACGAGCACCTCCAACATCATGTCCCCTAGGCCTGGGGGGCTGCACAGAGTTGGGACAGATACTAAGCTGGAAGGGGTTGCAGAGGTCACTGAGTTCAAACCCCTGTTTCACTCAGCAGAGTTTGAAGGGACCTCCCCAAAGGTGTAAGCAAAGTGTGTGACCAGGGTGGCACGCGTGACAATAAGCAATGTGCTTGAAAAATCAAACTCCACATAAACTCTGAGTTCAAAGACACTACTACGTAACATGAAGCTAAGGAAGGTAGTAGTATTTAAGCAAAAAGCATAAAATCATGTTTCTTTTGTTGAATGAGGCCCTCTGTACGCCTCTCAGATAGTATGTGAAGGAAGACTCATGACTGGGCCAAGGGTGTGGACATTTCCCTCCCTTTCCCAAAATAAACCAGAGGCTTCGATTCATGACGCATTCTCCCTCATCAAACACAACCCTGGTTTTCTCTCTTAACAGGTAAATAGCATACCTCCTCCCTGCATCATTTTGTAGATTTTGCTCTCAATGTGGAGCTGAGGGTGTTTGGTTTTGACACATTCAAGCTTGATGGCAACTTCTTCTCCTGCAGCAATGTCCGTACCTTGGCAAAGAAACAAAATCACAAACATTAATTATCTGGTGTCTATCACCCAGCCAAATGCTACAGCACGCTGGAGAAACAATGAGCACTATCTGAATCTTCCAACAAGGACCAAATGATGGATGCTTTCTATTTCCTATCACAAGATGGTGTCTGTGGTCGACAAATCCCTGTGGAAAATTATCCTTATTTTCACTTTTCAAAACAGGATGTATTTGATATATCCAGAAAACTTTTATTTGCTATTCCTTCACCCACTTGCATGTGTCCACACTCTGATCATGTCACAAGACAACCAGATACAGAGACAGGCCAAGGCAGTTGTCTCCTCAGGACTCCCATCTTTTCTGGTCTGAACCTTCCTACTCACCCTGTTGGTCACCCCCGCATTTACCCAGGCAAGGCTGTGTGTTCCCGCAGCACAGTCTGTGTGGACCCGTTTCTCCACACTGCCCTGAGAGGCCCATGTGGGTGTATGTCAGCCTTTCTCTAGAGGGAGGGCTGAGTTTTTATCAAACACCCACATAGCCTCTCAGTCCACTAAGACTGGTCACTGAACCGCACACATCTCAACAGTCAGAGCACTTCTCAAGCAGGCTCGGTTCCCACAAGGTGGCAGGAGTCATCACTAACCCACCACAGGCCAGGCCAAAGGACACCCAGGGAGGCTCCCCTTCCTGGAGACAGGACATCACTCTGCGTTTCTTCCTGACACTAGACCAGGAGGGTGAACTCCACTTTCAAAGCCCTAACTATTTCTACGCAAACGGACCTGTCACACAGTTTTTGTTAGTTTTGTGCTAAAACACCTCCCTATCACCAGCCCATAAGTTGAAAGGCAAAATTAAAGTTTTTATCTAAAAATGTTGTCTCTCTGCTTTACTTCAGTAAGGAACTACAGAAGGGTGTGGACATTTCCACCCCTGACAACAAGCACCCCTCCAGGCTTCACACACACATGCCACACATGCTCCCGAGTTCCAATCTGATCCAAAGCTGAGTCTGCAAGTACTTCCTCAGGAACTTTAACTGGAAAGAACGGGAAAAGAAGTCTTACACAGAACATACCTAGCTCTCCTCTCGCTCTCCTCACAGGTTCCTTCTAAATATAAAACACTTTAAACCTTCCCAGCAGTACAGTTATTTGTGAAAGAATTAACACTGGCTCCAGCAGCCCTGACAGAACCTGGGACACTTCCTTCCCAGGGAGACGGTAGTGTTGTGCAAAGCAACCTGGCCAGTCATTGGCAACTCAGTTTCTCTCGCCGTCTGAGTTTAGCAGGGAGATCTGCAGTCTGTTTCGTTGAGGGAATTGTGGAGATGAATTGGTTAATAGTTACAAAGCACTTTGAGATTCCCAGACAAGAGGCCAAGCAAGATGGGCAAGCACTACAACAATCATCGCCTGCAGGAGGGCTGCCTGTTGGTAGTCATGTTTCCAGTAAATGCCCAAGAACCAGAGAAACAGTCTTCTTGCCTGCTCAGACAGCTGCATGAGATGCGGCCGTTTTTAGCGAGCCTGGATCCAAAACTGGTCACCAATCCTGGGGTTCTGTGAGAACAACCACCATCTGATCATTGCCAGTGACCATTCTAGATTTAAGAACTTCATTTATCATTCCACAAAGACTCTTTTGGGCACTCAGAAGAAAAACAGGTAATACATTTTGTTCTTCCTCCCTGCAGTTGGGAGAATCTATCCAATTACAAGAGAAATGACTTCATCATAAAATGTACTGTGCAAATGAAAAATGAACTCAGAGTTCCTGTGAGGACCTGGAACTCTGAACTGAACTCGCCAGCCCAGGAGGAACAAATGACTCATCTTACTAGTCACATCAGCAACTCCCTGCTCCCCAAAGCACAAGTGTAGCCTCTGGTGAGAGCAACTCTTGCCCCTCCAACTATGTCAGCACTGTCGCCCTTGTCAGGAGACAGGTCCTCAATGACAAGACAGCCTGGGCCCACACAGGCTACCTACCGGACTAGCACCTTCCAGAAGGCAGAGAATATTTCTAGTTCCACTCTACTATGGCTGATAAAGCTAATGTCTGACAGTCACTCCAGCAATACTGACAGCCTTGGGGACAAATGACCACAGCCAACTCTGGAACACAATATGAATTCCATCCTCCTATCAGTGCTCCAGTCCTCCCACAGGATCACACGAGCAACAGAGCCAGCTCTGCAGGATCACAGACGTGAAGGCTGCCCCAAGTCCGATGACAAACAGGAAAGGCTGGACGCAGGCTCTCTACCAAACAGATGTGAGACCAGCACACACTCTGGGCTGCCTCTTCTGGGAGGTCTTCGCCCATTGGACAGAAGTACCAAGCAGCAGAGCTTCAAGTTCCGTGCATTCCCTGGGAACCAAACTTCAGAGGCCACCGAGCAAAACTGAGGTCCACCAACCTGCAGCCCATGCTCCTGCTCCAGGCTGACCACGGCTCCCATGCTCCACTGGTGGTGCTGCTCCAAGTCTAGTCCTCAAACTGCCACCAGTCCGTGAAGGGACAAATACAGGACAGTGAGGAAGCACCGAAGAGCTCTGAAAGCAACATGACATGCTGCGACATTTTAATCTTACTTTACAAAATACTGGTCTGCAACAGATTGAAAATTACAAAACCTGGTCCGTCACCACAGGTAACTTTTAGAAGTATGTACTTCTAGATGAGGAACAAAAATTTAGAAGATACCACTGAGCTCTGGGTTCCCCACTCAGAACAAGTCAAAATCAAATGGCATGTACACGGTCACTCAGTGTCTGTCTATACTGAGGGGTTTTATCTCCCAACAACCCCAACACTTCCGTGCAGCGTAACAGCCCCGGTCAGACAAGGGTCCCCGCACCAGGCAAGATGTTCATCTGTGTTTAGACACAGGTCCATGCTGGTCCTAGGAAAACAAAATTACATCCCTCAAGTTGAACACACAGACAGATGGTCAGTTAAGAGAACCTAATCCCAAGCTTAACCCCGACCTCGGACAGGAAGGTAACTCCCACTGAAAACTGTCTTATCAATGGAGAAACAGGGAGAGGCCTCAGAACAGCAGGGCAAAGGTCCCCCTCACAGAGCAGCTGTTGACAAGGCAGCCGATGCAGTACCACGACTTCTCATTAAAAACGCTCAAGCCACCACCCTAAGAATGCAGGCAGATGAAGACAAAAGCTGCAGCAATGACAGGCACCTGCTCTCCTCTCCCAGCCAGCCAGCCAGCCACCATTTTGGAACTCCTACTGGGCGCCAGGCACCTCACTAGGTGCCACTGAGGAGAAATGAAAGTCAGCAAGAGGCAAACACGAAAATCAAATACAAAGAGGTTACTAAGCTTTAGCTCCCAAAAGGTCTTTACCTACATCATGAAGTCAGACTACACAGTCCATCCAGATGACAGGTGGACAGACCAGGCTGCGCTCTGATTAACTGATGGAACAACAGAATCAAGTACAAATGCCAACAGCTGGTAAAGAAAAACCCTCTTCTGTCAATCATGAACAAGTGGAATCTGGGGCCCTGCTGCGTAGCTACCTCTAGAAGACCAACACGAACGAGAAGAGAGCTCCATGAGAACAGGGGCCCTGCTGCCCTCTGGCACGTGGCGCCTCACAGGCACTCCGCAAACGCCGCTGGCACCACCACACGGCCTGGGCTCCAGCCTGCCGCCCGCACACACTCTTCTCCCTCGGCTCCAACGGCCACCCTGGAGTTTGGAGCACACGGTCCACATTAAGGACACTGGCTCTCCCTTTGTTTTCAAATATCTGAGAGGTACACTACCAGCAAAGTAAAAAGACTTCTGGTTTCCACTGCCTCAAAAACGCACCACCTCCAGCAGCGAGGGGGCACAAACCTGTGGAAGCTAAAGCCGAGGGAGGCACAGGGCTGACCGGGCTTCGCCTTACACCACCTGCAATACCAGGTGTGGTGACGTTCTGCCTAAGTCTGTGCTGCACAGAGTATGTGAGCTCTGAGACCTTCCCAGTCTGCCCTTCCCAAGAGCCTTCTGGATCTGGCAAACTGAGAGGGACACACACTGAGGATCAAGACTGTATGTTTTGGGGCCCACGGTGGCTCAAGTCCAGTACATATACTTTCTGAAGGCCAGGCATTGGAGAAATAGCCCCCAGATACCTCCCCGCTTTGAAAGCGCAATTTTGGGAAGGACTGGAATAACCTGGCAGGGCACAGTGCCGCATGACCATGTCAGCACAGCAGGCCACCGGGAAGGCAGACCAATACTGAGCCTTCCTGGTCCACGAGGCTCTCAGTAAGCCAAAGGACAGCTTTCCCTACTCCCAGTTTCAAATGTCTGAAAGCACAGAAACTGCCAGGCAGAAATCCAAGACCCCAAACACCAGGCTCAAAACAAGGTGAACGTACCTGGAGGAGTCAAGAGCCTTCAGACCAACAGCATAAAGATGGCAGCAAGAATGATTTTAATTGTAATCACACTAAAATACATAAGACATACCAATTTTCAAACTTAGGACTCAATTCCTTAACTGATGCCTGATTAGTTGCCTAAACAAACAGAAAAGGCTATGGTACAGATGACTCAATCCATCCCATGGTCTTTGGACCAGTCATCTTTGACCCTTAACGATAGTATGTGGTGAGCTTCCTCAGACCCACCTTTCCAACTACATCTTACTCAAGCTAACAAGATCACTTCACATTTTCTCAGTAGGGTCGTGGATAGCCTGAAAGGACCGCCACGTGGGCCAAGAGCCAATATTGATTGGAAAAGATGGGTTGTGCCCAACCCCACACAAGTAACTCTAAGCGTACCCCAGTGGGTGCGCTGTATAGATGCTCAGAACAAGGGCTCAAGAGCCACAGTCCATCCATCTTAGAACACACATGGAAGAAGAGACTGAGGTCAGACCCCTCTGGGACCAGTCAGCCTGAGCTGTATCCGCTGCCACCAGTGTGCCCGGCACCAGGTGAGTCCTGAAGGATGCAGTGGTGAATAAGCAAATAGGGTCCCCCACAAAGCTCCCACTCCCGATGAGAAGAGCTTACACCTTTGTGAATGACCCGGTGACAACCGTTCCACAATTTGACTGTACCCAGCTTTGGAAAGCACAAAGCTGTCTGGCAAGGTCTCAGATGAAATGACAAAAAGTTTCATAATATCTACTTTTTGATGCCTGCATAAGAGTGCCTAATGGATTGACCTTTCAATACAGCTCCTAGATCCTAGGTTCAAACTTCTGCCAAAATCTATTATCCTATAAATAAGGCAAACAACTTGCATTTACCTAGCACTTTGCCTCCCAAAACGCTGCTGAGAAAGCAGCCGGCTGACTACTGCATATAAATATTTAAATAGTAAATTCCAAGTGTCTCCAGAGTGTATTTTACTCAGCAGAACAATGAGGGAGAAGTACAGGTTCAAAGGCGTCAACATGGCAATGACAGAGTCACCCAGCAGGGTAACTAAACACCAAAAAGCAGTTATGAACTACCCAAATGTGTCGACTCCTCTTAACACTGTCAGCCCTCGAAGTCCTGCGTCTTCTCCAGATGACAAGAGAGAAGGATGGGGCGGTGAGCACACACACTTGGGACCGTCTGAAAGGCATAACCAGAGGCATTACCGACACAGGAAGCTATTCCCGACCCTCCCGGACAGGTACACCATCCAAACAGAAACACCAGGGCAGGGCTGCGCAAACAACACAGCACGCTGATCGCCACACTTGCGCAACGACTGTCCTCCTGCACACACACCGTGTGCCAGGCCGGACACTCCCAAATCCAGGGAGTGTGCAATAACTTACAATTCCTGAGAAACGCAGAAAAGTTACTTTAAGATCCCCAACTTTAAGATTCAAACCAGCCTCTTATTACACACGTGTGCGCGCGTATTCTTTTACTGTAAACCCGAAACAATCCAGAACATTCTAACCCCAAACGTATTCTTCAACTCTGCCTCGAGACTTTTCAGAGCCCAAAGGGCAGGCTCACGAGCAGGGCTTCCTACCGCCCTCGCCTCTAGTTCCGCCAGCATCCTCACACGACTCCGTCACCGTCACCTGACTCTCACGCCCGTCCGGGCGCAGGTGCCCAGGACAGAGCCCGGATGCGCAACACGCCCCCGGCCAGCACTGCCCACTGAGCCGGCCGACCCCACGCCGTCCTGCCGCCGGGGCACACGGCCCGGCCGGAGCTCCCCGCGCCCGCACGTGCCAGGACGGGGGCCGCGCGACGCCCGACGGCCTCTGTCGGTCCGCGGGGCCGCCGCCACCCGGGGCCGCACGCTCCCACCGCGGGGGCCGGCTCCCAGCGCCGGCCGGGGGTCCCCGGGTCGCCCGGGCGGGGCGCGGCGGAGGGGACCCGGTTCGGTTCGGCCCGGGGGAGGCGCCTCACCGAGATAAATGTCTCCGAAGGAGCCGCTGCCGATCTTGCGGCCCAGCCGGTACCTGTTCCCGACCCTGAGCTCCATGGCGGCGGCGGCGGCGAGCCCGGCTCGCTCCTGCCCTCCCGGCCGCTTCCTGGGTCTGAGTTCGGGGAGGCGGCGCCGCTGCTGCCGCTACTGCGGGTCCGGCTGCCGGCTCCACCCCCCTCACGGCCCCACTTTCACCATCGCTTTCCGGCCGCCCCGTCGCTCCCAGCGCGTCAATACGGGGCGGATGGGACAGTCCGAGCGCCGCCGCCCCTGCTCCGGGCCCCGCTGGCCCCGCTCGCCCTCTCCCCGCCGCGGATGGACTCGGATATCCCGGGCCTGAATCCCCCTTCAGCTGCCTAAAGGAGCCGTCGCCATCGCGCTGTGACGTCACTTCCCCTAGCAACCCGGCGGGGCGGGGCCGCGCTGCCCGGGGGGCGGGGCAGGGGGCGAGCGCGCCCCGGCGTCCTCGCGGCCCCTCCGGGCCAGGAGCCCCCCTCCCGACCCCCTCCCGCATGCAGGCCCCACGTGCTCGCGCAGGAAACTCGTTTGCCCCCGCAAGAGGAAGCCAGTGGCTCTTCGCGTCAGGCCTGGCGCAGGCCGCCAGACGGTGCCCTTTGCCGGAGCACGAGAGGGGCCGAGCCCGTCCCTCTCGGGACTCTCCAGGAGGAGGCCGCCCTTCCTGGTCTGGCGCCTGGAGACAGAGACACAGGCCGGGCCACAGCTGATACAGGTGTGCACGAGCCTCTTGGGGTGGCCGGGGGCTGGCCGGAGACGTCTACTGTGCAGTTCCCCTGCCGTCCTACTGTGCCAAGTCCCGGGCTTGCACCTCGGCCCTCTGCCACACCTGAAGGACGAAGGGGAAGCTGGCAGGGTTTCCAAGGGTGAGGCCGGACTGCCTGCCTCTCCAGTCGCATCCGCCTGGAGACCGAGTCAACATTTCTATCTAATCTGTGTTGAGTCTGAATGTTCTTCCTTGCGGGAAAAAACAAGAATGTTGAAGTTCAGGCTGACCGTCAGCTTCATGATCTGGACCCTTGATTCCAGTCACTGGGAAGGGAGTCCTCCAGAGAGGCATGGAAACCAAGAAGGAATGACTTTCATGTCATGCTTCTCTAGGCCTATTCCCCACCCCACCTAAAAAGGAAGAACCATAAAACCGGCTGTTAATACAGCAGAGTGAGTGCTCTCCTGTGGCGCATGGCAGGGTGGTCTCTCCACTCCCAAGTCCTCCCTCTCCACCATTCAGTCTCAGTAGTGCAGTCGCTGCCCCAAAGTAGTTGGAGGTCAGGGCGGGGAGACCAGCATCAGTTCCTAAGCGTTACAAAAAGTGCCTGGAGACAGAAGGAGAGGCCACAAGGCAAGCCAGGATCAATCGCTAGTGAGTGGTGGGCAACTGGGAACACCCCATGTCCATGCGCAGTGGTCAGTCTAGTTTCTCAGTCTTATGAGATTGAGGGGGATTTTGCCAAACTAGTAAAAATAGCCTTTTTGGCAGAATTCACTGATGATCGGTGCCTGGTTCCCCTGCCAGAGAAAGCCATGAGTGCAAACTGGAAACAAAGGGGCCTGGTGCCTGCTCCCTGGAAATACTGGACGGGCCACTCCCTCAGCTGCCCTGGGCTGATCACTGGCCAATGGTCCCCCTCTGGGGCCTTGATGTCCTCTCTCAAAAAGAAGCTGCAGCACTCTGGGCTGACCCCCATGCCCTACAGCTCTGCCTGCTTCACCTGTTTATTCTCGGGGTTGGTCAGGACAACCGGCCAACAGCAGGACCAAAGTCCTTGCTTTCGTTTTAGTCCATGGCTGTGATGAGCGGCCAGAAGAGGCCTGTGCAGGAGCAGAGCCACCGTCTTTGAGGGGCCTGTGTCAGGCTTCCAGGCCCCGTTATCCCAGCACTGTGCTGCAGGTGGCCTGCCCTAGCGGCTACAGCATCCCTGTGTGTGCCTCAGTTTCCCATTTGTAAAGCACCCTTGCAGGGCCAGGGCTCTCAGAGGCTGTCCTAGGACAGCTGCTTTCCTACTTCCGGCCTCCACACTCTCCGAGATAGGAATACTCTCTGTGCTCACTGCTGCTCTCTCATCTTGCTCTGCCACTCACTGTGTGACCTTGAGAAGGGCTGAAGTCAGTGCCCCAGACCCTCCATCAGAGCGTGGCCTGAGGACCGGGAGTTACATGGGAGAAGGCCGGCAGGCGCAGGAGGCTCTCGCACCCACCCTTGTTCTTGTTGTTGGGAACAGCCTGGGACATAGCAGGCACTCAGTAAATGCTGGTTTCATGAATGACTCCTGTGGAGGAACTCCCTGCTCCTAGACCAGGCCATCGTCAAACAGAACTATGATGCATAGACCCTGCCTTCACTGCCGGGGCGGCCTCCCCGGGCCTGGCCCCCAGCTGGGATTCACTGCCGGCACCCAGCCTCGCTGCTGGCAAGGGTGCACTGGCCTGTGCTGTCTCGTCCCTCAAAACTCACTCACGCCCAGGACTCCCCAGGTGTGTTCCCGACTGGGCAGCGGGCCCCTCCGCCCCTGCCTGGGGTTTTCTTGTTTCAATCCAAAACTGCAGTAGGAGGAAAGTCTCAACCAAAAGGCTGGGGAGTGGGGGCTGGAGGCCTTTGGGGCCCACCCCTCACCTGGCCCCCGGACTCCCCGGATTCCCCACGCAGACCCACACGTGTCCCTGCTGCGCTTCTGCTGGGGTCCTGCGTGTCTGCAGACCATTCCCACTCCAGGTGGCACCTGGTTCTAATGCACTTCCAAATACATTGTCCTCTTCGTTATAACCCAAACTCCCTGTGACCTTCTGGGCAGGCGAGGAGGCGTGGGAGGGGAGCGGACTCCCAGCCTGTCCTCCATCCTCCATGGAAGCAGAGCCGAGGGAAGCAGACTGAGAACAGCCTGTCCTGGAGCGTGGAGGATTTCCTGTGCTTGTCACCACGTGTACCTGTGCACGTGTGTGAGCAGCTTTACCGAGGTATAGTTCACATACCACACAAGCCATCCATTTAGACTACAATTCAGTGGGTTTTAGTATATTCGCAGAGGTGTGCAACCATCGCCACAGTTTTACACCTTCATTGCCCGCAAAAGAAGCCCCTGCCCTACAGCTGTGCCCCCTGTGCCCAGGGAATGAATGGAGGACTGTGCTCTCATTTGCTGGTGTGCCCCGCGGCACTCCGAGGTCCAGCCAGGGGCCATCAGCTGCAAGGTTTGTGTTTTCCTTCTCCCTTCTCCCATCCTGGCCTCATGACAAGGGTTCTCGTCAGACCCTTTAGGGACAAGGGGCAGATACACACTCCAGTCTCCCAAAACAAGAGGCATGTGTGTGTGTGTCTCCTTGGAAGGACACTTGACCTGGGATTGGACACAGGATGGGAGCTTCTCTGGGGTTCTCGCTGCTGTCTCTCATGGTGGCCCTGCACCCCCCCCCCCAGCTGCTCGGCTCAGTTCTTCCTCCTCTGGCTGGCATGCTCTGGCTTCTAGTAGTTTCTGCCCCTCAAGCTCCCTACTGTGTCTGCATTCAGCTTCGTAAGAGAAGGTAACTGGCTTCTCCTGGTTGGCCAGTTCTTTTTCTGCCCCAGGTCACAGGTCACTGGCAAGCCCAAGGACGGCACCTTGGAGCCAGTTAATGGGGGGGGGGGGGACAGGGTCATTTACACAAATCCTGACTACCTGTGGCTTCCTCTTGGCCAGAGCTTGGGGCAGCCCAGAGTCACTGAGGAGAGGCTTTGTGCCCCAGGCTCATACCCTGGAGAGAAGGTCACCCCAGCTGCCATCCTCCTCAGCTGGCTTCCACAAAAGCACCCAGAGGTTGAAAGTCTCATTTCCACTCCTGCTGTGCATTGACAAACCGTAGGAATGCTGACCTGCGTTGTTCCCTTGGAGATTATCGTGGCGAGATGCAGAAGCTGAGCCCCAAAGAGGCTGACTTAAAATTTCTCGATTTTCCAGGCAGCTGCAATTTGAAATATTCTGTATGATTTTAACAAAAGCCAGCAAAAAGAGAGGTTTGAGAGAAAATGGGATAGGCAGAAGTTGGAAACAACCCAAGTGTCCCTGGACAGATGAATGGATGAATAAAATGTGGTCTATACATGCAATAGAATATTATTCAGTCTTAAAAAGGGAGGGAAATTCTGACACATGCTGATGACCCTTGAAGACATTATGCTAAGTGAAAGAAGCCAGCCACTAAAGGACAAATCCTGTACGATTCCACTTATATGAGAGACCTAGAGGAGTTACAGAAGGTCAAGTAGAATTTCCCAGGGAGAGGGAGAGGGAGATGGGGAGTTGTTGTTTAAGGGGGACAGAGTTTCAGTTTGGGAAGATGAAAGAGTTTGGGAGGTGGATAGTGGTGATGGATGCACAACAATGTGAATGTGTTAAATGCCACTGAACTGTACACTTAATGGTTAAAATGGTAAATTGTATGTTGTGTATATTTTACCACAATTTTTTAAAAATCCACAGGCCAAAAACAAGGCGGGGGGGAGGAGAGAGAGTGGAAAGGCTGGTATAGACAACTCTCTATCCTAAAAGGTTTGGCAGGAGGTGACTTGGGATCCTTCCTCCTAGAAGGTTGTCCTCCCTTCCCATCAGCACCGGCTCTCTCTTTCCCCACCCCTCAGCAGCCCCCATGACTCTGACACCTCCGATCTTTCCTGCTTCCCACACCTGGGGCGCAGGAGCTCCAGACAGCTGCACCAGTGCTGTGCTGTCTGCCTGGGTCCTGTTGCTTGTTTGTGTCTTGACTGTAACCTAGACATGTGGATGGGTTACATGTGGCCACAGCAGGGGCGCTGGGAAGGTGCAGGCTTGGGCAAGCCCAGCGCAGCCTCCAGCCCTAGGGCAGGATGATGGCTTTGTCGTCATCCCCAGGGGGGCCACAGATGCCACGGCTCCTCCACCACCAGACCCGGCACCAACAAACTGATAAAGGAAGGGGATGACGGTTAGCGCAGGAGTCAGAGAGGAAGAGCTGCCAGAGGAGAGTGCGAACAGCACCCCCCACGGAGAAAACCAAAGGGGACAGGGACACACACACACAGCGCAGAGAGGGCTCCCTGCAGCTGAGATCCCCGGCTTCTGAACTAGAGAAATGTCAGCCGGTGAACTGAAGGAGAGGGCAGTCGTCAATGAGATCAATGAGGGCCTCGATGTCCGGGTGGAAGGAACACCTTATATCAGAGGAAAAACGGGAGAAGATGCAGAGCACAAGGAGAAAGACAAGAGGCTTAGACCTCATCAGGAATAAGAGTCCCAGGAGGGGCAAAAGCGACAGGCGAGCAAGCAAGACTGGACTCGTTGGGCAGATCATAGAACGTCTCCCAGAGCTGAAGAAAGATCCAGGGCTGCAAGCATGAGAGGTCCGCTGAGTTCCAGGCAAGACACAAAGAGTAGACCAGGCCCAGGCCCATGCTGGTAAACCACCTACACTCCATAGGTAAAGAAGACATTTCCAAATCTTCACTCAGAAGGAAGCTGCTGACAAAGGAAAGAGTCAGACTGGCATTGGGTTTCTTGTGTGACCAGAAGCCTGCAGAGGCTGCGGGAAAGCATCTGCAGACAGCCGAGGCAGCTCCCAGGACTCATGTGCCCAGCACAGACACCACCTGTCTGGCAGGGCAAAGAGAGGTCTCAGAGTGGACACTCTGAGCCCAGCCAGGAGGGGCCCAGAGAGGCCGCCTGGTAAACAAGAATGAGACAGAACCCAGATCTCAGGACAGGGAGGTGAAGGGATGAGGAGAGCGGTGGTGAACAGTCCTTGCCATTCTCCCCCTGTATCAATATGTATGCATGTGTGCACGTGTACATGCATACGTATGCATGCACGTGTGTGCATGTGTGTATATGTGCACTACATCGATACGAAGGCACCATGCATACATGTGCATGCACATGTACACACGTGTGCATGCACATATTGTGTGTGTACATATACTTGCATGCATGCTGACATGTGGTGGAAAATAGGTAATGATCATTTGCTCTCATTTTGGGGGGGAGGAGGGGAGAGAAGGGGACTTAATGTCTTCTACAGATTCCATCTCATGGGGGTGGGAGGTGTGAGGAGTGAGCATCTTGGTGCGGAAAATAGTGGGTGTCTTATTTTCAAGTAGCAGTAGGAGAAACCCCTCTAATTATGAACCTCAAAAAGGGAATGGAAAGTGCTTCGGGGCCTCTGAGGGATGGACAAACAGCTGAGGGAGAAGGAGCAGAGAGAGGCCTGGGCTGCGGGCGAGGAAGCAGCACCGCTGTCCCCCACCCCCGGAGCCTGCCCTGAGAAAACTGCCCTTCCAGGCCCTGACTGGCTTCCCTCCTGGGCGGATCCATGGTTTCTGGTCACTTCAGTTGCTGAAATCCAAGTCCCACTGGGTGACCACAGCCTGCTTCCGGGTCTTCCGGGTCCAGCCTCCCACCCAGCCCAGGTCAGCTCAAGGCTTAGGGTGCCAGAGGAGACCGTCCCTCCATCTCTCCAACTTGCCTTTTTACCCTAGTGGTTGGGGTCAGAGGAAATATGAGGAAAGTGGGCGAGTGCCCCAGACCCTGGGCACCCAAAACTCTCCTTCCACATCTCTGTGGGGCTTTCCCGTGCAGCCCACAGTGACTGAGCCGCCTGCTCTCCGACTGCCTGAGCAGGGCACCTTGGAGTCCCCAGCCCAGTGCCTTCCAGACAGCCACCCTGAACACTGGATACTTTGGGATCAGACAGTTACAGACTGCCCTAGTCAGGCCAGGCTGGTTGTGCTGCATAACAAACAGCCCCCAGATCTCAGGGACTGAGAACCGCAGGAATTTATGTCTCACTTATGCTCCGTGTCCATCGTGGCTGGGAGGGGACTCTGCTTGTCCGTCACTCATGGGCCCAGAGAGACGAAGCAGCCGGCATCTCCGATGCTGCCAGTCACCGAGTCTAAAGGAAGGGAGAGCACCCTGGAGGGGCAGGCAGGGATGGAGGGGCACTCCCACACACAGTTCATCATGGACCTGCCCCACCTCAGGGGCCTGGAAGTGTGGACAGAGAGCTGGGAATGTGTGGTGACCAGCACTGGGACAGCATGCTGGGGCCTCTGAGCAAGTGGAAGAGCTGCCCAAGAGTGACTCTTGTTGGCCTTGCAAGTGCGGACAAGAAACTCCCCATTAGGGTCCCCTTGGGCTGAGGGCGGCCTGATGCATCCAGGCGCTCCACTACCACCAGGACCATGGTGACCAGCCTTCCTCGTGCACCAGGGCTACCTGGGGTACCGTGCAGGGAGGCTCCAGATGTGCCACGCAGGCCCTGAGAACTGGGAAGGGGTGCCTCCTGGAGCCCCCAGCCTGGGCCTGGACGCCAACACTGCAGAGGGTGGGTGGGTGGAGGTGGAGAGTAGGTGGGTTGTGTGCCCTATTCCCTCCCCTGGCCCTCACTTCCTTTTTCAAGGGCAAGGCTCTGGCCCCATCATACCAGGGCACTGCCAGGGGGCAGAGGAGGAGGGAAGATCAGCCCACCCAGACTTGGTCCCGCAGGAAGTAGTCACCATTCACTCCCTCCACACCTGTCTGCCTCTCCCTGAGCCAAAGGTCAAAGGTCAGGCAGGCTTCCTCCAAACACCCTTGACTGATAGAAACCATTGTTGACCCTGAAATGTCAACCAGCAGGTCATTTTGCCCCTGAAGGCCAGAGTCCAGCTCCAGGGTGCAAGAGTGGGCTTCCTCACCCCACCGCAGCAGAGCAGGGGCTGTTCCCAGCTCCCACGGCCCTGGGGCAAGGCCCAGACTGAAAGGGCGCCCGCCACCCTTGGGTCAGCCCCTGGCCTGCTCCCAGCTCCTCCCTCTCCCCAGCATGCAGATGGGGCGACTTTCAGAGCTCCGCTTATTGTGGGTGAAAGGCATGTCGTCTGGGATGCAGGAAGGGAGCTCAAGCGGTTAGGGTCACAATTCTGCAGCAGGCCAGCACCGGGCCTGTGGGGACAGCAGGGCCCTGCATCAGGGGACACAGACCAAGAGACCAGTCCCTCCTGCTCTGGACAAAAGCAGAGCTCCCTGTTACACAGATGTTCCAGGCGCCCTCGGGACACCGTGCGCTTGGGCCTGACTCTTCTTGCTGTGTCCTCGGGTCCCACCCTCCAGTAGCGGGCACGGGGCTGCACAGGGACCAGACTTGCCATCACCCTCTTGGGCCCTCTAGGCCGTAAGGTGGGAGGCCCCAATTCTTACACTCAACACCACCTCAGCAGGGGGCTGGGCCCTTCTCAGAAGCTCCCAGCTGCCAGGTCAGACACACTCATTTACCACTTTCTCGGCCACACGTGGGCTCTCCAGAACCTTCTGTGGCTCCCCGTGGTCGGCAACAAGAAGTTAAACCCCCTCTTCTGATCAGAGCTCGTCCTCAACAACTGGTCTCACTCCCTCCCAGCCCAGTGTCCACAGCATGGCCATAGAGATGGTTCTGGAGCTCACATCCCACACACACCCTGCCCTGCTGAATGTCAGCCCCGAGTGGGGGGCCCTCAGAGCACTCCCGGTGGGAAGTAATGATAACGGCTCAAGACAAGATTGACGTAAGGGAAACCATATTGTAGAGAAGAAACCCTATTGTAACTTTGAATGACCTCTGACTAACTAACCCAGACATGCTCTGTGGGTTTTGTGGCCCCTCCCAGCTGCTATAAGTTGATAACTTTGTTCTCTTGAGTTCTTCAGGAACGTGATGACCCCTCAGCAGAGAGTCTGTGCTGATAGCCATCATCAATGACAACCAAAAGACCAGGGTGTAGGGCGTTGCTCTGGTCTCTGATGCACATCCAGTAAAACTAAAGACTATCGGGAACTAAGACCAGATGTCTGCCTCCACCTGGAGATCAGATGTTTGTCCCACCCTGAGACCAGATGCCTCCCCCACCTGGAGACCAGCCCCCTATGTAACTGGCCTGTAGTCTTTGTTCTGGAAGATGGTTCTTTCAGACCTGAGTCGACCATCTTCCCTCTTGCTGGCAAGCTGTAATAAAAAGTCTTTTCTCTCCTACCGCCTTGCCTCTTGACTATTGGCATGTCTTGCGGCGGGCAGATGACCCGCTTTGGGGTGGTAACGCTGCAGCCACTCTGGAAAACAGTTTGGCGATTCCTCAGAAAGGTGAAGGTAGAGCTACCATATGACCCAGGAGTTCCACTCCTAGGTTCCACTCAAGAGAGCAGAAGATGTCTGTCCACACAGACACTTGCACACAAATGTTCACAGCAGCATTCTATTGTTATGTTATATATAATTATGTTGTTATTGCCAAAAGTAGAAGCAACCCAAATGTCCATAATGGATGAATGGATAAACAAAATGGGGTCTGTCCGTACAATGGGATATTTATTATTCAGGCATAAAAAAGAAGGAAGTTCTGACACCCACTACAACGTGGATGAATCCTAAAGACATTACGCTGAAGTGAAAGAAGCCAGACTCAAAGGGCCTCATACTGTATGATTCTATTTACACGAAATGATTAGAATAGGAGAATCCACAGAGACAGTGGATTAGGGGTTGGGGAGAAAATGCTGAAGGGCGTGTGGTTCCCTTCTCTTCCCGGATGATGAAAACATTTCAAAACTAGGCAGAGGTGAGGGGGCCGCCTGGTGGCGCAGCGGTTTAGTCCGCGCTTGGCAGCCCGGGGTTTGCGAGTTCGGATCCCGGGCGCCCGCCGACGCACTGCCTGTCAGCCATGCCGTGGTGGCGTCCCATATAAAGCGGAGGAAGATGGGCACGGATGTTAGCCCAGGGCCAGTCTTCCTCAGCAAAAAGGGGAGGATTGGCAACAGATGTTAGCTCAGGGCTGGTCTTCCCCACAAAAAAAAAACAAAAAACTAGGCAGAGGTGAGGATTGTACAACATCATAAATGTACAAAAAGCCACTGAATTGTACACTTTAAAATGGTTAAAATGGTGAATTTTATGTTATATGAATTTTACCTCAATTAAAAAAAACACAGATCAGCCCTGGGGACTGAACCCAGATTCCTTGCTGGGGTTTAAAGGGTCCTCACTGCCCCACCGCCCCTGCAGGAATGAACCTGCAGTTCCCTTAATGCATCAGCATCTCCTGCCCCCGGGCCTTTGCACACGCTGCTCCTTCCACCTGTAATGTTTTTGTCTCCCACCTTTGCTCAGGCGAGTTCCCTCTGTTTCCCCGCTCCCCAGTGAATGACACTGATCTGGTGCCCATGGTGTGCACAAGTGACCAGCAGGACTGAACAGGAGTGGAGGAGCCACTACCTTTAAAGGAAGTGGCTGGGAGATTGGGCTCAGGGGTCAGGTGCCCAAGTTCTGCTCTGCCACCAGCTGTGCAACCTTGGGCAGGCAACTCAACTTCTCTGTGTCTCTGCTTTCTCATCTTTGAAACAGGGATAACAATAGCACCCAAGCCCTTGGGTTGTAGAGAAGGTTAACAGGGTTACCATGTGCACTATTTAGAACAAGGCCTGGAACCAATCGCTGTATAAATATTAGCTGTTCATACAATTAATGTTTAGTTGGGGAACAAGTTGTCATGCAGGTAGCAGCTGCGGTGTTTGCCAGCAGAGCTGTTGATGGTGTTGATGGTGCTCAGGCCCGACAGTCGCCTCCTGCTCTGATCCACAGGGCGAGTGGGGACTGTGCCACCCCTGGCCCTTGGACCTGTGCCCCTGTGCCAAGGGGGCGGGGCCCAGCACTGATGATTATCCCTATTTATTTAACAAAATTTGCTAACTGTGTTCCTGTCTGGGAGAGTGAGGATGGACAAGCCAGCTATTGTAGAGTGAGCAGCAATTACTCAGACAGACCCAGATGGGCTCCAAGTGAGCACCAGGCTGGCACAGGGCTGCAGTTTTCGGATTCCAGCAACTTCCATGGGGAGATGACCTTCCCCCAAGATCTGAAGAAGGAGGAGTGACCTCAGCCTGGGGGAGGGGAGCCAGCAGGGAGGAGCCATGGTGGGACCTGGGGGGGTCTCCCAGGGGTGAGAGGCAGCGTGAGTGTGTGTATGCAGGTGTGTACGTGTGTGAGCGTGGTGCACAGTGTGTGTGTCCTGCCCGGTCAGCACCCAGCCACTGGCTGAGGAAAACTCCAGGAAATGCTGGGGTCACCCAGGGCCCCACCTGGACAGAGGCACCTGTGGGAGCCGGGAAGAGCAGCCTTTCATTTCCAGGTGCTCCGTGCCAACCCCATGACTAATCGGGCAAAGGCGGGCAGCCCCAACTCACATCAGGAGGGAAACAGAAGTGAGTTCATGCCTCCAGCCAACCTCCCAGGATCAGCCCAGCGCAGGCTAGGCTGGTGTGGAGGCCAGGGCTGGGCTGCAAGTCTAGCACCAATGGGCATTTGCTCTAGAGGCAGCCACTAGCCATGCACAGCTATTTAAATTATTAAAATTAAATAAAAGTAAACATCCAGGGTGGGGCTGCCCAGTGGCGCAGTGGTTTAGTCCGCGCTTGGCAGCCCAGGGTTCGCGGGTTCGGATCCCGGATGCCCGCCGACGCACTGCTTGTCAGCCACGCTGTGGCGGCGTCCCATATAAAGTAGAGGAAGATGCGCACAGATGTTAGCCCAGGGCCAGTCTTCCTCAGCAAAAAGAGGAGGATTGGCAACGGATGTTAGCTCAGGGCTGGTCTTCCTCACAAGAAAAAAAAAAAAAACAGTAAACATCCAGGGGGCTGGCCCGGTGGCGTAGCAGTTAAGTTTGCGCACTCCACTTCAGCAGCCCAGGCTTTGCCGGTTCGGATCCCGGGCACAGACCTACGCACCGCTTATCAAGCCATGCAGTGGCAGCGTCCCACATACAAAATAGAGGAAGATGGACACGGATGTTAGCTCTGGGCCAACCTTCCTCACACACACACACACAAAAGTAAACATATAGTTCCTCTCTCACTAGCCACGTGGGTCTGTGAATGGCAGGTGTTTTCTGGAGCGTGCCCGCTGTCACCCAGGGCCTGTGGACTCAAGCAGGTTCAAAGTGGCCCCACACCCTCTTCCTGGGCAGGAAGCAGGTCCCCGCGGCCTCTTCTGGAGTCCAAGAGTGGCACCCCTTTGCCCCCAACCCTGCTCGGCCCACATGGAAGGATCTCCGGTGGTGATCTACCTGCAGGTGGCCTTTCTCCTGGCTGCATCACTTCTCACCTCTGCCCTACAGCCTCCGGCCCAGCCTTAAGTCCTGCCATCCTCTGTCCACCATCATCTCCTGCCAGGTGGGGTGGCCCCTGTCCTCTAGTCAGGGTCTAGACCTGCTCTGGCCCCTCCCCACCCATTTTCCTCTCTGGAGAGCCCCTTCTTGTAGCCTCGGGGCCGAGCAGGGCTGCAGATGCCATTCCAGGTGCCAAGGACAGGGGCCTGTGGGTGGGGGCGATGCCCACACAACTGGAGCGTCTGTGGTTCTGGCCTGGCCTGAGAGGAGTCGGGGTGACCCCCAGCTGCCCCTCCCTGATGGGCCGTGCTGCTGGCCTGCCAGGGCAAGGCTGGGAGGGTCATGCCTGTCCCTGGCCTCTGGTGGTCTCATCTCTCTTGTGGCCCACCCTGTTCGTCCCGTGGCCAGGCTGGCTGGGAAAGCCCAGGTCTGGTGCTCGCCATATATGCTCAGACCTCTGCGTCTCCGGCTGTGCTGCGTGACTGGGCAGTGAGTCACTGGGCTGAGCTTCTGGCAGGGGCCCCATCTGCCCCAGGTGAGCAGAGCCTCTGCAGGTGCCACCCAGTGAGCAGCCATGGGCACTTCCCCAGCACCCCCTCTCTGAGGCCTCACAGGTCTGTCCACCGGGGCAGGCTTGGGGCTCCTGCCACACATCCCAAAGGTCCCGTGGAGCAGTCTCTTGTGGAGTGAGGGACGGGACCTCTGATGACAGAGGGACCCCCCAGCAGCCTCCTCCAGCACGGACACCCCACCAACTCAGCTGGCAGAGGGTGGTCAGGTTGAGTGACCCAGCCCTGGCCAATCCTGAAGGTGCTCCCTTGGGAGGCCTCTGGGAGGGGTGTTCTGGGCGCTGGGCCAGGAGCTGAGGGTTCTGGGGTCAAATCCCCTAGATTGGGAACGCTGTCAACTGGGGCTCACAACAGCAGCCTGGGAGCAAGGGGAGGCAGAGGAGGCGGCCGGGCAGGGTCTAGCACTGTGTAGGCAGGACACACGAGCTTCCTGGGAAAGATCAGCTGCCGGGACTGTTGGAAATAACCATGATGATGTCGAGAAAGGGCTGAGGTGGTTAAGGCAGCTGACTGGAGACCGGCTGTGCTCCAACCAAGCATGGATTCCAGAAATGCAGACCAATTCAGAGCAAACTCAAAGAAACTAGAAAGAAGGAATTAATATTAAAAAGGGCAGAAATCAATGGAGGAGGGAGAGAGAGAGGGAAGAGTAAAGATGAACAAAACCAAAAGCTGGCTCACTGAAAAGAGTAATCAAGTGAATGAACTCTGGCAGAAAGAAGAAGGGAAAGTAAGACGATGCAGACCAAATATTCAAGGGAGGAAACAACTGCAGACTCAGCACGGGTTCTAGATAACAGCATCAGGAACAGATAAATGAATGAAATGGAAAACCTAAACGAAGTAGACAAATTCCTGGAAAAATATAAAATGACAAACATAAGGGCAAAAAGAAGCAAAGAACAGGAATAGATCAAAAAGTGGTTGTACAGAGCCCTCCCGTCCCGCAGCTTGGAGCCCAGTCTGCTTTATGAGGGAGTCCCACCCCGATTCCAGGGACCAGTTAATTCCTGTCTTGGACAGAATTTTCCAGAAAGTGGGAAAGAGTGGGATGTGTCCAGCTCACTGTATGAGGCGAGGGCAACTGTGGCTCCTAACCGGACAAAGACAAACAAAGAGAACCTGAGAGTCCAGCTTGCTCGGGAGCTTCAGCGCAAAAAATCTGAAATAAAATACTAGGTGACTGGACCCAGCTCTAAGTGAGAAATGGACCTCGTGGTCTGGGTTTCTCCAGTTTAATATCAAACGTATCAATGCAATTCACCCCATTAATAGAGTAAAGGAGAAAGATCCTATGATTAACAATAAGTAGAAAAAAGCATTTGATGCTTGTATTGAATACACTAGATTTCATCTATTTTGTTACTGACTAAAAAGCTCTTAGCACAGTAGAAACAGAGGAGCATTTCCTTCACATGATGGAGGTTAGACACCCAAGCCTATAGCACGTGTGTGCAGTGGAGAAACTGCGGTGGCCAAGACTGTGACCAGGACAAGCTGCCAAGGACGCTGATTTTTCACACAGTCCCAGAAGCCATATGATCTGGCAATCATGCTCTGCTATCCACTGAATGTTGGTGTCCCCCCAGATTCCTCTGTTGAAACCCAACCCCCAGTGTGACGGTGTTAGGAGGTGGGGCCTTTGGGAGGTGATCAGGTCGTGAAAGCAGAGCCCCGTGATGGGACTGGAGCCCTTATAACAAGAGGCCTGAGAGCTTGCTCTCACCCTCTGCTCTCTGCCATATGAGGACACAGTGAGAAGACGGCCATCTGCAAGTCAGGAAGCAGGCTCTCACCAGACACTGGATCTGATGGTACCTTGATCTCGGACCTCCAGCCTCCAGAACTGTGAGAAATAATGTTTGTTGTTCACGCTGCCTGGTCTGTGGTATTCCATCATAGCAGCCCAAACTGAGACATGCTCCTAGGTGTTCACCCAAATGAGTCAAACACTTATGTCCACACAAACACCTTCATGTGAATGTTTATAGCAGGTTCGTTCATAATTGCCCCAAACTGGAAGGAAGCAAGATGTCCTTCAGTAGGTGAGTGGAGACATGAACCGGAACAGCTGTACAACGGAGCATTATTCAGCAATGAGAAGGAATGAGCTACCAAGCCACACAAAGGCATGAATGAATTGTAAATGGGTATTGCTAAGTGAAAGAAGCCAGTTGAAAATGGCTCCCTGCTGTATGATTCCCTTTATATGACATCCTGGAAAAAGCAAAACTATGGAGACAGTAAAAAGATTTGTGGTTGCCAGGGGTTGCGGGAGGGAGGGAAGAATAGGTAGAGCATGGAGGATTTTTAGGGCAGCAAAACTGTTCTGTATGATACTGTAATGCTGGATACATGAAACTCCACGTTTGTTAAAACACATAAACAGTACAGCAGAAAGAATGAGCCTTAATGTCTGCAAATTCAAAAGAACCATTTATGACATGGGGGATCTCAGGGTGGAACAACAGAAGACTCTAGCTGCATTACGAACGTATGAAACCTCCTCACCGAGGGGCTGGGGAAGGTGCTGACCTCAGTCACTTTGGCGATGAGTGGGGTCTGGGAGACTAAAGGCGCAGGGACTGACACAGACTGTGCTGTAGTCGCTGGAGTTGTTCTCCACGAGCTACTGGTCAATTCTGAAACCACTGTCCAGGTGCACTGGAGCTGAACCAATGAGCACATGGGTGGTGGGTGCTGGGAGGCAGGGTTCTCACTGCTGGAGTGGGAGTTTGCAGATAAACAAGGGGGAGCGTAAACAGAGCCACGAGGTGATGAGTTCCAGTTGGCGACATCAGTAGGAACTCATGCTTAACACGGACACTCATGGAAGACGTGGACACGTTTACTGATGTGTGTATATACGTGGGCTAGCACACACACAGACATCTCCTTGCTCTGTCAGCTGAGAAGCAATGACACCAAGCAGCAACAAGCATACTTAGTGCCCAGATCTTGGTGTCTAACACCATTCTCCAATAAAAGGAACCAGGGCTCCTGGGAAAATGGTTTGAGGACTGGGACAATGAATGTACAAGATGATCCTGGAGTGTCTTATAGTGCTAGTGTTATGGACTGAATTGTGTCCCCCCACCAAAAAAACTCACAGGTGAAGCCCTGGCCCACAATGGGACTGTATTTGGAGATGAGGCCTTTAGGAGATAATTGAGGTTAAATGAGGTCATAAGGGTGGGGCCCTGATCCAATAGGACCCGTGCCCTTATGAGAAGAGGAGAGGCACCAGGAGTGAGCACACAGGGGAAAGACCACGTGAGGTCACAGGGAAAAAGCAGCCATCTACATGCCAAGGAGAGGGGCCTCAGGAGAAAGCAATCCACCGGCACCTTGACCTGAGTCTTCTGGCCTCCAGGACTGTGAGGAGATACATCAGTTGTTTAAGCTCCCAGTCTGTGGTGCTTTGTTATGGTATCCCTAGCCGACTAATGCAGCCGGAAAGCAAAGAAGAGTTAAAAACCAAACCAGGGCCAGCCCCCGTGGCCTAGTGGTTAAGTTTGGCGTGCTATGCTTCAGCGGCCCGGGTTCAGTTCTCGGACGCAGACCCACACCACTCATCTGTCAGTGGCCATGCTGTGGTGGTGGCTCACATACAAAAGGAGGAAGATTGGCAACAGATGTTAGCTCCGGACAAATCTTTCTCAGCAAAAAAAACGAATAAATAAGAAAATAAAAACCAAACTAAAACAACCCATGACCAGTGGTTATGTCAAATAACACCAATTGAAGGAGCTCCTGGTGTCTAAAGCTGACAGTGTGAGTGCAAGAGAAAGAATGTAGCATTGGGTTAAAACACAAAGTAGAAAAATAGTCCATACTGTTATAAAAATGACTGACTAAATAAGTAAATGGGGAGAAGAGATGAATCTGTGCAGAAGAATTCCAAATAACATACGCAGATATTCTGACCTTAGGGAGGGGCATAACTCTCTACTCCCTAAGTGTGGGCTGCGCATAGTGACGTCCTCCCAAAGAGCACAGGATGGAAAGGGAGGGAAAGAATAACAAGCGGAGACACCTGGCAAACACACCTCAGCCAGGTGACCAAGGTCACGTCAACAGAGACGAGTCCTGAGAGAGCACAGACCCCTGACAGGACGTGAGGGGGAGGCACTTGACCCTGTGCTCTTTCTCCCCCAAACCCACAAGCCCAGGCTCATCATGAGCAAACATCAGACAAATCCCAGCAGAGGGACAGTCTACAAAGTCCCTGACCAGCACTCCTCAAAGCTGTCACGGTCATCCGAGACCAGGAAAGTCTGAGAGACCGTCACAGCCCAGAGGAGCCTGGGGAGACGGGAGGAGTAAATGTCAGATGGGATCCTGGATGGGGTCCTGGTGCAAAAGGAAGACATTACATAAAAACCAAGAGAATCTGAATCAAATCTGGACTTTAGTTAATGACAATGTATCAATATTGGCTCATTAATTGTAACAAACGCACCATACTCATGTAAGATGTTAGAGAAACTGGATGTGAGGTATATGGGAACTCTACTATCTTCACAACTTTTCTGTAAATCTAAATCTATACTAAAATAAGAAGTTTATTTAAAAAGTTAAAAAAATTGCCTTAGGCTCTTAATTATTACCAATAACAAGTTATTAAAGAGCTTCTCCATTATTCCTAGCTTGCTAATAACTTTAAGGAGTGTGTATTTAAATCTATCATCCCCTGAGATGAAAAGAATACATGCACACATCTGGGGTTGTGGTTGGGTACAGGGTCAGAGGAATGAGAGCAGAGATGAATGAGTAAAATATAAATAGATGAAACCAGAGAGGGCCTCACACTCATGAATTATGTTCATATTCCATGACCTGAGGTGTGTGAACTGCACCCTCAGAGAAAGAAGGAAACTGGCTGTGAAATTGGAAGGCTGGTGTGCAAGCTGCAGAGCCTCCCTTACTTTCTGGTGAGTTGGGTGATGTTAGGGGCCGGGGGTGGGGGGGGGGCAGAGAGGGGAGGCACTAGCCACAGTCCCCCCACCTCTGGGCCTTCCAGGTCAGATGAGGGAGGTGCTGAGCAAGGGGGACCAAGGTGCCCAGAAAGACTAGTGTTGCATTATTGAGAAACTGTGGGAAATGGTTAAAAACTACAAGAAATTTGAAATATTGTGACTTAGGAAATATACAAATAGAAGTATTTTTAAATATACAGAGAGAACTAGAAAGTAAGGAAAGAGGGACAATGCAGAAAAAATATACTCATGAAAGATCTTTGGGGCCTGTTAGATCTAAAATCGCCCTTGCTGACTGTCCCTCTCCTGGCATTGCATCCTAAGCCCCTGTACCTTCCGTGGAGCGCTGCGCCGGGGGCGCTCCCTGAGGAACCATGCCAACCCCGGGATTGGCTGTGATGTCTGCTTGCTTCTTTGGAGTTCCGTTTTCTTGGAAATCTGGACGGGGGTGGGGGGGGTGGGGGTGGGGGGGGTGGTATGTCCTATGGACAGATGATCCTGGGCTTGGGTTGCTGCCGGGGGGCCCCCCCTCCCCAGGTGAGGGTGCTTGGATACCTCCCTTAGGGGGGCCAAATTTAGCAAATAAAAATACATGATACCCCGCTAAACTTGTACTTCAGATGAACAAGGAATATTTTTAGTATGCACAATATACGTAAATCTATAGGGAGCAAAAATAGATTCGTGGTTGCCTAGAGCTGGGGAGAAGGGGACGGAGAGTGACCGCTAACGTGTACGGGGTTTCTTCCTCGGGTGATGAAAACGTTGTGAAATGAGATAGGGGATGGCTGACAACCCTGACAACACCGAACTGCACGCTCTGTCAGCGAATTTTATGGTAAGCGCCTTGTATCTCAGTAACGACCCTGCATTTGATCTGGTAACCTCCCGCGCTCCTTCCAAGGGCGCGTCCTTGTCGCGTCGCGGGGCCTCGGGACTGCGTGCGGGGCCTGCGGTGTGGCCCGGGCGTGGTCCCAGGCGCCCGCACCGCCTGTCTCTGGGCCACCGGGTGGGTCCTGGGTCGCGGGCGCGGGGCCACACGGCCGGGCTTTCAGTGACCGGAGAGTCAGGACCCCAGACTCACACGTGACCACGGCTCCTGGGGCATGCGACATCGGGATGACCACCACCAACGACCCCGACCCCGCCTCGGATTCGAGGTCCCACGTACCCCCGCCCCCGCGGGTGCCGCGGGACCGAAGCACGACCACACACGCCGGCCCGGGACTCCCCGCGGCCGAGCCGGGGTTGGCTCGCGGCTCCGCCTTAAATGGACATGCCTGGGCCTCGATTGGCCAGTTAAGGTCATGTGCTCACCGCGGAGGCCGCAGCCTCTTGCGCTGTGATTGGCCAGGTCCGGTCCTGTGCTGGCGGGGGCCGGGCCGGCCGGGAGCGCACAGGAGCCGGCCCGGGCGCCGGGGGCCCCGCAGCCTCCAGGGTCTCGCTCGGGTCGGCCCCGCTTGGGGCGCGCGAAGCCCGGGCTCCCGGGACCCCCACCCGGGGCAAGCCGGTCATCCAGTGTGGACAACCAAAAGGACTGAGAATCGTGCGCTGGCCCCACCCCGACGTGCTCTTCGCCTTCAGGGGTTTTGTTTAGTGAAAATTTTCAAACACAGCAAAGTTGAAGTAATTGTAGTGCGAACACCACACAGATTCAGACATTGTTTACCTCCATCAGTCCGTCTTGTTGCTAGGCATGTAAACGTGTTATAAACAGTTAAAACATGTAATTTAGCGGAAAACCCTTCAAAGCAAGAAAATGCTGGACATCTTGGGGAACAGGCTGCGAGAAGCAGCCGAACAGATGCGAGTTATTGGAAATACTCTAGTTTCGGAGCGGAAGTTAGGTTTGCAGGTGCTCATTATGATATTATACCATTATGGTAAATCTATACATATGTATGTTAATTATTGAGGTCATATTGGTTTATAACATTGTAAATTTCAGGTGTAAATTATTATATTTCAGCTTCTGTATAGACTTCATCCCATTCACCACCAATAGTCTAGTTGCCATCCGTCACCATACACATGTGCCCCTTTATCCCTTTCACCCTCCCCCACCCTCTTCCTCTCTGATAACCACCAATCTGTTCTTCCTATCTATGTGTTTATCTTCCACATATCAGTGCAATAATCCAGTATTTGTCTTTTTGTCTGACTTATTTTGCTTAGCATAATACCACAAGGTCCATCCATGTTGTAGCAACTGGCAAGATTTTGTCTTTCTTTATGACTGAGTAGTATTCCATTGTGTGTGTGTGTGTGTATATATATATATATACACACACACACACATATATACATACACATACCACACCTTTATCCATTCACCTGTTGATGGGCACTTGGGTTGCTTCCAAGTCTTGGCTGTTGTGAATAATCCTGCAGTGAATATATTATTTTTACCTTATGAAATTGCAAACATCAGTACACTTCACCCAAAATACTTCAGCACACATACCATCAGCAGGTAGTATTTGTTTATAGATTTTTATTGTTAAATTTAAAATGAAGTGCACAAATCTTAATCATACATTCACTCAGTTTTAGAAAATTCATACAACTGTGTAACCTAAGATATTCTCTAGATGACTAGAACACATCCATCACCCCAGAAAATTCCCCTATGTCCATCCCATTCCATGCTGTGAAATTAATAAGAGAAACCTCAGCTAAATTGGAGCCGGGAAGGCCTGTAAGGAGAGCTCTCACCCCCATCATACATCGTATGATGAAACAGAAAGAGAAGTGCGCTTTGTTGAGGCAAATAGTTCAAAATCAATCTATAAATCAAAATTGGGGTGAGTTTATTATGAGCCAGGTCTGAGGACTATAGCCCGGGGCCTGCCTTCCTCAAGGAAGAAAGGGCACCAAAGAAATGGGGTGTACAGAGTGGTTATTACCATCTTGGAACAAAGAGCATAGATCACATATGACAGGAACATCTCTTTTACTACTGTCACAAGATGCTTAGCTGGCACAGCAGGTCTGTGGTCAGCAGGTCAGTGGTCACAAGGTGAGCACAGCAGGTTGGTAATTAACCTTAGTTTCCAGGAAGAGATGCTTATCCTTAAAGAAATGACAATATGCAGGGAAGTGACATCCCTGTCTTAAAAGGGTATTATTCTTGTCTTTGGGATATTGTAAATGTTTAAACCAGTTGTACATTGCATGCTCAACAGGCCATGTCAGCCCCTTTTGGAAAAAAAGGTCAGGCAGAATTAGTTTTAAACCAAATGGCTTCTTCATATGCTCCAATATATCCTATTGCTTTTCATTTATTTATCAGTTTGCATCTTCCATAGGAAGCAGAACTACTTTACTACTCACTAGGAGGAAGGAAGATTTCTCTCCCAACCAGGCAACAGCCCAGCCAATAAGAGACTGTAGCAACCCGGCCAATGAAAAGCCACAGCCTCTCAGAACTCTTACTTTCCTCCAATGAACTTTTATTTATTACCACCCCTCCCCACTCCCTCTTTTTCTCTGCAAAAGGAAGCTCCTCCCCTTTGTTTCTCTGGATTTGCCTATGGTCCATCATAGCTACATATCCTAAATTGCAATTCTTTTGGTTATTTCTGAATAAACTCATTCTGCTGGTAAAATAACTGACTATTTTATGTTAAAATTGACATCAAATGGTGTCAGAAAGTGGGATCTGAAGGAGGCAACCCTCTAGAGATGACAACCTCTGGAACCCAGTGAGGTACCCACACCAAGCCCCTTCTGCTCATTGCTTCCGTGTGTTGCCACCTGCTTTCAGTTTGGTAAGTCTCCACTAGGATTCCAAGATCCACTCTCCTTGTGTTTTGAGGGTTCAGACTTTATTCAGGATCGTGTAAGTCTTTGTCCTCTCTGGTTCAAGGCTTCATCCTTGGTGAGTACTCAGTCATTTTCCTTTCGGAAGCATGCTGAAACTTTGGTGAGGTTCTATTTGGAATCAAGCTAGCTGGGAGTGTTTTTCGTCCTTGGGAAAATGTGAGAAATGGGATCCCCATCATCTAAATGCTCTAAGGGCAGCCCTCCTTTAGGGACCCTGGCTGGCTTAATGTTTAAAAATTATAGTCCCTCCTTATGCGCATTTTTAAACAAATGGACCAATTTAACCAAAAATGACTTAGAACATCAATGGCCATTATGAGGAATTTTTGATCTCCCCAAACTTTCTTTTCTCAGAGCTGAATTAGAAAGCCTCAGCTCTAAAATTCAATGGACCGAATGGGACGCCTATTTTAATTGGTACCTTGAGGCCTCCAAACATTCAGGACTTTAAAATGGCCCCTCTGCAAAACACCATATCTAAATTAACAGAGACAACCAAACAACTAAAGGAGAGCAAAATGGCTTCTGAAGCTTCGTGCTCCTTGAGTCCTCTTCCCCTGACACCTTTCTCAAGTGTCATCTTGTTTATCTCCCCAGCTCCTTTTGTGGTCAGGCTCCACCCTGGCACCATCTTCCTCTTTCTCTTCGGCACTGCAACCCACCTCATCTATACCCTCTGCTTCCCCATTCTAAACCTCTTGCCAAACTTCCTTTCTTCTCTGAAGCTATTAGAACCTCCCTTTTAAAGTTAAACTCTTGGAGGATCCAAATAAACCCCATATGTCTTATGTTCCCTGGACTAAAGCTGAATTGTGAACCATAGTTAAGGATTTTCCAAAAGCAACTGAAGACCCCCATAGATTTGCTGAATTTAATATAGTTGTTCAGACCTACCAACCAGGGTTTTCCGATTTATATTAAATAACCCACATGCTGGTAGGTGAAGGTCAGGCCCAACACTGGATGAAGCCGCCCAGTGAGAACACCCTGAAAGGCCTTGTAGAACCAATCTCTGACTTTTGGAAAGATGCTAGAGCAGTCACCAGAAACCTCCAGCTGCTCCAATCCCCAGTAGCTTTTCCCAGTCCTGTCGATTGGATGAAAATTCAGGCTTGTGCATAAAAGCCTGCTAAACCTGTCCATGACTATTACAATCGGCTTTAGATCACTGGCCTCCTCGTGGATGTTAAATCCACTCGGATAGCTTGTACTTCTATGTTTGTTAATGGGCTGGATGGGGACCTTTCCCTCCTAGTAAAAAGGACTATGGGATCAGAATTGGCCACCTCAAGCGCTGAAGGAGGCTTTGAACTTCCCCACCCGCAGTAACTGTCTAAAGGGATTTGGGATGGAAGGCCTGTCCTCAGGACAGGCCGTCACCATGGATAACTCTGGGTATCGATAGACTGGGAGAGTCTTTGCTGGGTCCATTCTTATCAGAGTTCTGTTTAGCAGACATTTGCATTTGTAAGGGAAATCTCCATCTGTAAAGGTATTTCCCTCTCTGTACCAGGAAGAAGGGGGGATGACTTTATCTCTAAAAACTCTTATCAGTGTGGGTGAAGACTTAAATCTGCATTCTCTTGTTTACTGTGCTTTTCTTGTAATCCTCCCATAGTAACACCCCCAACCCCCAATATCTTTTTGTCTATTTAAGAGGAGAACCTCCGCCATTTTGTAGAGAGATACTCAGTTTCCCTGAGTCTCTCCTGTGTATACATGTTATAAAGCTTTGATTGTCTCCTGCTGTTGGGCCTCATGTCAATTTAATTTGCAGCCCAGCGAGAAAGGACCCAGAGTGGGTAGAGAATACTCTTTCTTTCCTTCAGGACCCAGATGGAATGGAAGACCATGTCCACTGCAGGTGTGATCAATTGAGCAAATCAGTTTACACATACCCTAGAGGATTCAACAACAAAAAAAGAGCCACAAAAATCCTTAATTTTCAGCTTCATCAAATGGAGGCCCCTGGACAGAACTGGAAACTTCCCGGTCTCTGTCATTACTGTAAAAAGCCAGGGCACTAGAAAAAGGACTGCCGTAAACTAAAAGACTCCAGGGGTTTTCAGTCCCCCAACCAACCCCTCCAATGCCTTCCTAATCCCCAATGACGGGGCTCCGAGGAAACACAGGGGCTCTTCCCAATGCTTCCCCTTAATCAACTTGGGGAAACCACTCTCCAGATTGGGGATGAATCTTTCTGAACTTACTGACACTGGAGCCAGGTTCTCAGTGCTCAACCCTACTGTGATTAAACAGCCCCTGCCTCGGAGTCCTGAAACAGCTCAGGTAGTGGGGTCTCAAGCAAACTTCATCAGGTCCCTGTCTCCAGACCCATCCCCTTTTGTTTGGGCCCTCGAGGGACACTCATTCTCTTCTCCTTAGTTCCTCCATTCCTGTTCATCTGTTAGGCCAAGATTTCCTGAAGAATGCCATGCTGGTGTTTCTGTCTCCCAGGAGGGGGAAATAATTCTAGAATTTGATAGCAGCAGTGACAGCAGCAACCAAAACAGCCAGCTGGACAAGTTCAATGACCCTACAACATCTTTTACGTGCTCTGTGTCTGACGTTGTTAAGACTAACGTTAAGGGCACTAGCCATCTATTCCTATTAGATCTGTCACGACCCTCCTTATGGGCAAGGTCCACAACAGACATCGGCAGAATCACAGTGCACCTCCTATCAAAACTCAAATAGAGCCTTCAAAGCCTCTCCCTAGAATCAATCAATACCCTATAAATAAAGAAGCCCTCCAGGGCATTGGGCTGGTAATAGAAGATTGTAAGGCCCGAGGCCCCCTTATCCCCTGCACCAGTCCCTGTAACACTCTGACTTACCCGTGAGAAAACCCCATGGCTGAGGATGGAGATTGTCCAGACCTCCACATCGTTGTCCCTCAGCACCCAGTTGCACCTGACCCTCACACGCTGCTGGCATCTGTCCCACCTGACAGCGGACTCTTCACCACGACTGACTTGCGCACTGTCTTTAGTGTCTGGGAGATGAGGACAGCAGTTCCTCTTCACTTTCACTTGGGAAGGAAAACGATTCACCCCGACAGTGATGCCACAGGGCTTTACTGAGTGTCCTTCTTACTTTTCACAAGATCTGAAGGCGGGTCTGGATGGGGTTCTTTCCCAGAGGTTCTACTTTGTTGCAGTGTGTAGAGGACTGGCTCCTTTTCTCTCCCTCTCAGGCCTCCTCCCAGGAAGACACCCTCAAGAGACACAAGGTCGCCGAGGAGAAATGCGGTTTGTCCAAACCCAGATTTGGTATTTGGGGCACCTGGTTTCAGAAGGAGGGCTACACCTAGATCCAGACAGGCCTCCTGGTGTCCTGATCTTCCCAAAACCCCAAACTAAGTGTCAGCTACGAGGTTTTCTCAGGCTGGCTGGCTACTGCTGAAATTGGATTCCAAATTTTTCTCTTATGGCCAAACCCTGGTAGGTCTCACTAGGAAACAAGAACCCTGACCTGATCTTGCAGGAAGAAAGGGCAGCACAGCCTTCAAAGCCTTAAAGGAGAGCTTCACAGATCCCCTGACCTCGGGCATCCAACCACCAGCTTCCCAGGGACCGGAGTGTGCGTCAACGAGCAAACGATCAGGAACCTCTCCCCGACTCTAGAGGAGGTGGCCAACTCCACAGCCAAGGCAACTTCAGCTTGACTCACTCTCAAGATAGTTTTGGAGAATCGCGTAGTCCTTGATTATCTACTTGCTGAGGAAGGAGGTGTCTGCGCGGTGACGAACACCTCCTGTTCCACGTGGATCAATGCCTCTGGGGAAGTGAAGACCCAGTTACATGAGACTGGAGAGCAAGCACATTGGCTACAACAAATTTCACCTAACAAGACACTGTCTTTTGGTTTGTTCAACTGGTTACCTTCAGGTCTGGGCTCCTGGTTTAGAACCATCCTGAGAACTGGGCCGATAGTATTGCTCTTAATCTCACTCTGTACACTTGTTGTGAGGTTCTGTACCTACTGCCTGTTGAACCTCTATAAAAGTGATTTGCCCAACAAGACGATGCTGGCTGAGCACTTTGAGATGATCTCCAATGTAGAATCTTGGAGAAACATATACTTAAGATGAGAAACGCCTGAGAGTTCCCCCTCCTAACCTTCCTTGCTACTCAGTGTGGTCTAAATGGTTTCCAACTGCTGTGCACTTTCCCTCCAACGTGGGACATGACAACCAGGAAAGGTCCTCCCTGGCACCAAGGAACAAGACCACTGTGTGCAGAGAGTCTGACAGTTGATCTGCAATGCTTTTGGAGAAAGACTGATCAAAAGGGGAAAGTGTAGAAATTAACAAAAGAAACCTTAACCAAATTGGAGTCAGGAAGGTCTGTTGAGGGAGCTCTCACACCCTATCACACATTGCCAATTACATCAAACAGGAAGAGACTTACTCTTGCATCTCTGACAGGAAGTAGAACTACTTCACAACTCTGCAGGAGGAAGGAGGATTTCTCTCCCCGCCTGGCAACAGCCTAGCCAATGAGCAACACTGCAACTCAGCCAATGAGAGAGTGTGGCAACCCCGCCAAAGAGAAGCCTCTATACTTTGAACTCCCAGTTTCCCCAAATGAACTTTCATTTATTACAGCCCCTCCCTACTCCCCCTTTTCCCTATAAAACAGCTCCCCTCCTTTGTTCCCTGGATTTGCCTCTGGTCTGCCATAGCACACACATCCCAAATTGCAATTCTTTTGGTTATTCCTGAATAAATTCATTTTGCTGATAAACTAACTGGGTTGTTTTTTTTTTAATTGACAGTGTCCACCCCTATGGACCAGAGGCATCTACTGTTCTGGTTCTTTCCACTATAGTTTTGTCTGTTCTAGGAGTTCATATAAATGAATCATATAGTACATAGTCTATGTAAGGCTTCTTCACATGGCATCATGTTTTTTGAGATGCATTCGTGTTGTTTCATGAATCAATAGTTTCCTTTTGGCTGCTGAGTAGTGCCCGATTTTAAACACATCACAGTGTGTCTATCCGTTCTATTGATGGATACTTGGGCTGTCTCTAGTGTTGGGCCATCGTGAATAAAGCTGCTACAAACATTCTTTTTGAAGTCTTTGTGTGGACATATGTATTTATTTCTCTGGGCAGATACCTAGGACTGGATCAAAGGATAGGAGTGTGTTTAGTTTTACAAGAAACTGACAGATCTTTTTCCCACCTTGGCTGTTTCAATTTGCACACCACTAGCCGTGTATGAAAGTTGCAGTTTCTCCACATCCTCCTCAGCACTTGTTTTGTTTTCTTGTTTAATTGTAGCCATACTCATAGGTGTGAAGTGGCATTTCATTGTGTTTTTAATTTGCATTTTCCTGATGACTAACGATGCTAAGTACTTCTTCTTCTTTTGAGAAGAAGACATCTTTCGTCCACTTTTTAAAATTGGTTGACCTTTAAAATTTTTTTTTCCAACAATGGCATTTTATTAGAAATGTACTATCACAGATAATTTCCAGGAGGGCATTTTAAATGGATTATTATACAGAAAAGGGATTTTCAAATACCCAGCTCTGTGCTTAAAATTCTTGGTTAAGATAGCAAAAGTGTAGTTGGTCTAATGGGACCACCTAAACTTCTGTGTTGCAAATAGTGCTGCTACAGACCACTCCTAGGCCTCTCTCATAATTCTGGGCTGCACCCCTCACTCTGCTATCTTTAGTCGTGTTGCAGGGAGGGTATCTGACAATTGAATAGTAATAAGGTTAGTGTACATTTTATTTAATTTTCTATCATGTAGGCAATTAAAATATTACATTTGAAAAATGCACATATTCCAACTTCTGCCTAGAGATGTAACGTTAGCTTACACCTGGACACCGTTGCTTCATGTCCCTCAGCGAATGACATCTCCAGTTCACTCTCTTGGGCTGCTTGGCTCTCCTCCTCAAGGCACAATGACAACACACCCCAAACCACGGACTTGATTCCATGAAAGGCAGGTGGTATTCACTGAACAGAACATAAAAGACGCCCTGCCACGTCCATGCTTTGGCTAGTCCTTTTTCAAATGTGCTCAAAAAAGCAAAAGTGAGATAGGATGGATCTTTTTAGAGTGGGTTGTTTGACTTTTTATTATGGAGCAGTGGGAGCTCTCTAAATATGCTGGGCACCAGTCCTTGTCAGATGTTCGTTTTGCAAATATTTGCTCCCATTCTGTGGCTTGCTGATTGATTTTCTTAACAGTGTCTTTTCAAAACAGACATTTTTAATTTCAATGAAGTCTAATTTATCTATTTATTCTTTTATTGTATTGCCTTCTGTGACCTTCTAAAAAACCTTTGCCTGTCCCTAAGTCAAGAAGATATTTTTCTTTGTTTTTCTGTAAAACTTTATGGTTTTAGCCTTTACATTTAAATCTATCACCCATCACAAATTAGCTTTTGTACATGATGTGACAAATGGTTCATTTTTTGCCATATGGATGTCCAGTTATTCCAGCACCTTTTGTTGTAAAGACTTTCCTTCTCTACTGGATTGCTTTGACACTTTTGTAAAAAGTCAAATGCCATATAAGTGTGTGGTATTTCTGGAATTTGTCATCTGCTTCATGATCTATTTCTCAGTCATTAGGCCAGTACCACACTGTCTTGATCACTGTAGCTTTATATCAAGTCTTGAAGGCAGGTGGTGTAAGACCTCCAACTCTGTTCTTTTTCAAGATTGTTTCGAATATTTTAGGTCCTTTGCATTTCCATACACATTTTATGATCAGCTTGTAAATTTCTACAAAAAAGCTAGCTGGGATTATGATTGGGAATGCACTGAATCTTGATCAATCTGTGCAGAATGACATAACACTGAGTCTTCCAATTCATAAACATGGTGTATCTCTTTGTGTATTTAGGTCTTCTTTAATTTCTCTCACAAGTGTTTGTACAGGTCTTTCATCCAAAAAAAAAAAGTATTCCTAAGTATTTCATATTTTTTAATTTATTTAAAATTGAATCATTTTTATTTCATTTTCAATTGTTTGCTGCTGGTATATAAAAGCAAGAGATTTCTCATATATTAACCTTGTATCCTTGATAAATGCTGTTAGTTCTACCAGTTTTCTTTTTGGTAGATTCCTTAGGATTTTCTACTAAAACAATCTCGCCATCTACAATGAGAGTTTTACTTATTACTTCCCCATCTTTTTGCCTTTTCTTTCTTTTGCTTGCCTTCTGTAATGGCTAGAACCTCAACTAAAATAGAGATTATGAGTGAGAGTTGGCATCTTACCTCATTCCTGATCTTTCTGGGAAAAAGTAACATTTCACAATTAAGTGACTTTGTGTGTGTGTGTGACAGGAAGATTAGCCCTGAGCTAACATCCGTTGCCAATCCTCCTCTTTTTGTCCTGGGCTAACATCCGTGCCCACCTTTCTCTACTTTATATGGGATGCCACCACAGCATGGCTTGACAAGCGGTGCGTTGGTCCGCACCCGGATCTGAACCTGCGAACCACCCAAGCGGAGCGCCTGAACTTAACCGCTACGCCACCCAGCGGGCCCCTAAGTGACCTCTTAGCTTGCTGTTACACGATGTCTTTTTCCATCATTTCACTTCCCCGTACCTGTTTCTTCGTATTTAAAGTGCGCCTTTTGGAGAAAGCCGAGTTGGAGAGACCAACCCCACGGGGACCTCTCCTGGGCAGGGCTCGGTGTGTTTAGTTTAAAAGGATTTTCCCTCGGCTGAAGGTACCTTCACCTCCAGGTTCAGACGACCGCATGGAGGGCCTCGGCCTGGGACCCCACCTGGTGGGCAAGGTGCCCCCCCCGTGCCTGGCGTGGGGTCGGTTCTTTCGCCCCCGACCCAACCCGGGACCGGCGAAGTCCCCGTGAGGAAGTCCCTATGGAGTTTGTCCCCCCACGTGCCCCGCCAGGGCAGCGCCCCCCACGGCACCAGGGACCCCCAAGGCGCCCCTGCCTCCACCCTAACGACTCGGTTCTGCCGGCTGCACTCGCGGGTCGGCTGGCGGCCAGGCCCGCTCTCTGGCCCGGGCGGGGGCGCGGGTCTCCTCCAGGCGCCCCGGCTGCGGGGGGATAGGGGTCCGCGGGCGCGGAGCCGGCCCGGCTTGCAGGGCCGCCCCCCACTTCAAAGGCGCCCCCACAGCGGCCGGCGGGGGCCCGACCCCTGTCGCCTCCGCTCCTGTTCGAGGCCGGTCGCTCCGGCCGCAACTCCCTGCTCTCACCTCCCACGGACCCCGCCGCCCCCTGCCCGCCCCTCATCCCGCCCATCCGCTGCCGGCGCCGGGATCCGGGTGTTCCCTGGTCGCCCCCTGCAGCCGGGGATCGAGACCCTCGCGGGGGTGCCCTGAGCTGGACGAGGTCGGAGCCGCTGCCCCGAAGCTCCACCCCGCCTGCCCGCCCCTCCCCCGCCGGAGAGAGGACAGGGGGAGGGGGCCCCGGCGGGGCCGGGAGGGGTGGCGGGGAGCCTGCCCCTCCCCCGCCCCCTCCGCCCCTCTCCCTCCTGCGCCCCCTCCCGGTCCTGAGCCCGGCTGCGCCCCGCCAGCCCCGCCTGCACTCCAGCGTTTTGGTCTCCCGGTTCCTCCCTGCCTGAACCCTCGGTTACCACCGGGGGGCTCTGGACCAACGTTAGCTTCTGAAGGCCTTTTTTAGCATTCCACATAGTAAGCATTTATAAGTCTTGTTAGGATTGGTGCTTCATGAGGACTCATCCAGGTCTTCCCAAGTACAAAGAACACAAAGTTACTTTTGTTTTTTAAACAGAATGAAGCGCATTCTATCTTGCAATGACCACGTGGGCGCACTGGCCCTGTCATATTTTTCCTATATTTTGAGACATTTTGCTCCTTCATCATTCTGGAATTATTTCGTCATTACCCGTCAACTGTTCCCCACTATGACCACAATGACTACAATAGTAAGAAATCGAAAGGATGGCGCTGTCACCGGAAGGATGATGCCGCAGAGAAATCCGAGCTGGTTCTTCCGGTTTCCCATGGGGCTGCCCAAGTACCACCCTCTTTCAGGACGGAATAAGAGGGGCCTGCAGACCGGGCTCTCACGGGACCCGGATGAGGGTTCAGAATCTTCCATTTTCGACCATCAAGGCACAGAGAAGAAACCTGGCAGAGGGAGAGGAATAGGGGAGGGGGGTAAGCAGGGACAGGCAGCCAGCCCCAGTGATGGTGGAGAAACGACCGTCTTTGGATGACCAGGTCCCAGACAGAACGTCCCCACTCAAGGGTCAATGAGGGAACAGGATGTCTCTCACCCAGTTAGTCCTTCAGCAGGACAGACATGATCACAGTATTT
The DNA here is from genome assembly GCA_031878705.1 of Tapirus indicus. Classification (NCBI taxonomy): domain Eukaryota; kingdom Metazoa; phylum Chordata; class Mammalia; order Perissodactyla; family Tapiridae; genus Tapirus; species Tapirus indicus. The sequence goes on from CM062932.1 coordinate 60,074,800, forward strand.
TGCGCCCAGCACCTGGACCATCTTGTGTGACCAAAAGGACCCGAGACAGTATTCATCCATCTTTTGTGATGTCTGTGCTTCAGAACGTACTCGATGCAAATACAAAGAAACTTTCTATGTTTAAGTTCTTATTAATATTTCTAATAAATATTTTTATCATCCTTTTCTTTTTACCTTTGTAAATTACTTGTAATCTGAATTAAAATATAAAAAACATTAAAAGGGGACTGTTCTATTTCCTGGCATACTGCTCTCAGCATAAGTATTGTGCTGAGCCAGGAACTCTGGACCCTTCAGGTCCCCTCCCTGGGTGGGGCTGGGGGGTGAGAGAATGAGGCCAGGTGTTGGCCTGAAACAGCTGGGAGAGGTGAGATTGGGGGAGAGTCCAGCAGGGCTGGTGGGGGCATGTGGAAGCGGGAGCAGGTACAAATGTATAGGAGGTTTGGGGTGAAAAACACATTGTGTGTGGGATAAGTGGGCTAGTCAAGGAGAAGTAGGCTTGGCGGGGGCAGGCTGTGTGTGTGTTTCCATGGGGGGGCAGGCTCTGTGTTTTTTTGTAGAGAGTAGGCTGTGTGTGTGTTTCTGTGGGAGGCAGGCTGTGTGTGTGTTTCTGTGGGAGGCAGGCTGTGTGTGTGTTTCTGTGGGAGGCAGGCTGTGTGTGTGTTTCTGTGGGGGCAGGCTGTGTGTGTGTTTCTGTGGGAGGCAGGCTGTGTGTGTGTTTCTGTGGGAGGCAGGCTGTGTGTGTGTTTCTGTGGAGGCAGGCTGTGTGTGTGTTTCTGTGGGGGCAGGCTGTGTGTGTGTTTCTGTGGGAGGCAGGCTGTGTGTGTGTTTCTGGGGGGGGGGCGGGCCCTGTGTGTATTTCTGTGTGGGGACAGATTGTGTGGAGGGGCAACTATGTGTGTGCTTCTGTAGGGGGCAGGCTGTGTGTGTGTTTCTGTGGGAGGCAGGCTGTGTGTGTGTTTCTGTGGGAGGCAGGCTGTGTGTGTGTTTCTGTGGGAGGCAGGCTGTGTGTGTGTTTCTGTGGGAGGCAGGCTGTGTGTGTGTTTCTGTGGGGGCAGGCTGTGTGTGTGTTTCTGTTAGGGGTAGGCTGTGTGTGTGTTTCTGTGGGAGGCAGGCTGTGTGTGTGTTTCTGTGGGGGCAGGCTGTGTGTGTGTTTCTGTGGGAGGCAGGCTGTGTGTGTGTTTCTGTGGGAGGCAGGCTGTGTGTGTGTTTCTGTGGGAGGCAGGCTGTGTGTGTGTTTCTGTGGGAGGCAGGCTGTGTGTGTGTTTCTGTGGGAGGCAGGCTGTGTGTGTGTTTCTGTGGGGGCAGGCTGTGTGTGTGTTTCTGTTAGGGGCAGGCTGTGTGTGTGTTTCTGTGGGAGGCAGGCTGTGTGTGTGTTTCTGTGGGAGGCAGGCTGTGTGTGTGTTTCTGTGGGAGGCAGGCTGTGTGTGTGTTTCTGTGGGAGGCAGGCTGTGTGTGTGTTTCTGTGGAGACAGGCTGTGTGTGTGTTTCTGCTGGGGGCAGGCTATGTGGGAGCAGCAGGCTTGCCTGGGCCTGAGCCCCTTCCAGGAACCTTGGTGTTGGCTGGGATGCGGTCTCTGGCCACCAGGAGCTCTGCTTTTCCTGTATTTCCTCCATGTCCTGTCCTTGGCACTGAAGGCCATTTTGAGGAGCAGGTTCCCGTGAAACACTCCTGACCCAGCGGATCTGCATTAGTGATTCGGACCAGCATCTACCTGTAAGTCGTGGGCTGAGATGATGACGTCGAGTCGTGGAAACACTCAGCCCAGTTGCACAGAAACTGTGAGGTAAGACTCACCCCGGCAGAGTCGAGTCTTTGCCGTGACCTGAGCTGCAGCAAGTGTCGGCTGCCCCGCTTCCTGAAAACTGTGCTTCCCCACTCTGCCCCCAGAGGCCCCCTGGGACTGGCCAGCAGTTCCAGCGTGAGCAGCATCCCCCAGGAGCCCTGTCACAGCCCAGGCAGGGTGATTTCTTTGAGCAACTCTGCCCAGTGTGACCCCAAGCTGTCCCCAGGCCTCTGTCCAGGGCAGTGTCCACCCCCAGAGGGGAGCAGTGGGCAGACTGGGCTGGAGCAGCAGTGAAGTGTGTGGAGGGGTGGAAGCAGTGAATTGTGTGTCCCGCCTTTGAGGCCCTGCGAGTGTGTCAGAGGCAGCCAGGCCTTGGAAAGACCCACATAGCCGATGCTCGTCAAAGCGGTGAAAGCTGGTTTGGTTCGGTGACTCTGCCAGTAGCGAAAGAGCTGAGCTCCATCCCGACTTGTGCAGAGCTGATGGGGTATTTTAAAGGGAGAAGGAGGCCATCGGGAGCAGATGGCTCAGTAGAGTCGGAGGTTGAAAAATTACAAGAGCGAGAAGGGGCCGGTCAATGGGAAGCCCATCTGGGCCTGTGAACTGGCGCTGATCGGGTTCCTGCCCTCCCGTGGGGGCTGGCAGACGGGGCCCTATTTTCAGGTGTTGGCTGGAACCCCTCTCAATGGCCAGATGCAGAGGGGTGGTCAGAGGCGAGGGGCGGTGGGGTTCTGGGGCCCTGGAGCGGAGTGTCTGGGAAGGGACAGCGCACTGTCTGTGCTGCAGAATGCTGGCTGCAGCCTTGGGAGACAGTCACCGCGGTGGGGAGAGGTCTTTACTTTCCTCCTGGAGGGTGATGGGCCTGGGGGGACAAGCTGGAGGTCTCGGAGATGGGATTGAAAACTGGGCTGAAAGAGAGAGGCCTCCCCCACTGTTGTAAGACCCTTGACACTGGTGGCAGGTCTTAAAGCCCAGGACTTCACCATTACAGAAGTTTTCATGCCCAAATGGAGTCTCCAGGGATGGGAAGGCTGAAGTGGCCTCAGACCTGCAGGCGGGTTGACTGCGGGGACATTAAAATCCCCCAGCACCGTCTAAGGAGCCAAGCTGTGGGCGAATTAGGGGTGTGCTGAGGGGGTCTGGGAGCATCGTTCAGAGGAGCAGAAGCTCCCAGAGGTGGTTAGAGTTTTAGATGGAACAAGGGACTTGCTGCCAGCATTCGGCCTCCTGCCATTGTGGTGTTACCACACTGTGGGTCCAGGTTGCTCGATGTTGTGTTGTACAAAACAGCAAGGATGGGTGCAAAGAGTAAGAAGTTGATTAGAAAGATACACTCCATAGACAGAGCCGGCACACTCCAAGGGAGGAGCTGCGCCGAGCAGTTCTGCCATCGCATCTCTTATATTCCTGTTTTGGGTAGGGGTCCTTCTGCATAGGGCAGAAGTAAAAGTGAAGGCAGCTGTGAGTCAGTGCAGCAGCAGCCAGGGGAAGAGCGGCGGGGCCGCAGCTTCTGTAAATCAAGCAGTTCCGTCCCCCGACAGACAGTCAAAAGAGGCTCAGGAAGATTGCGGTTACCCAAGCTATCTTGAGCTATAATGCAGAACTATGTCTTAGCAATTTCCTAGCAATGTTCCCCCCAGCCCCCCGCACGACCCTCCTGTTCCCTCGAGGTGCCAGATCCCTGTGCTAACCTGCTTGTCTCAGTGGGGCTGGGGGTGAGGGGCGGTCAGGAGGGCAGGTGGAGGTCAGGGGGCATGAGCAGCTGGGCCCCACCAGGGCAGCCTCCAACCTGGATGAGGTGGTTGTCCTGGGGGGAAGTGGATGCCCCTCACCGTGGAGGCAAGCGCACCTGCTGTCCTTCCTTCTGGGCAAGTCTTGGGGCCACCCCAGTTGCCCAAGCTGCCCTCAGAGACTGAGGGACCATCTCGAGCCTGGAGCCTTGTCCAGGCCAGACTTAGGCCCCTGCTATGAAATGAACCCAACAGTGATGCCCCAGGCCCCACAGCCGCATCCCCCACGGCCCTCCCGCCCCCCTGCGACAGCCCCACACCTAGGTCCCAGGCCCCCACACCTCCACATGTGCTGTGCTCGGACCCTCTAACTGTTACCAGTCTGTGGGGTTAAGTGCCTTCCCTGGTGCTTCAGCGCCTCTGGTTGTGGGTGGAGGCATGAGCCTGTGTGGACAGCCCGGGGCTTGGCTTCTGGGAGTTGCCCGTGGCACCTGGCCCATGTTTCTTCATCTCTGTGAACAAGACCTCGTGTGTGAGAAGCTCTACTTCCCACACCATTGCCAATACTATATTATGGATTTTTGAAACTTTTGCTAATTCCTGGGTGAAAATTGCACTTGGCAGCTGTGCTCTGCGTTTCTTTAATTGGGAGTGAGCATGAGCATTTTCACGCGCGTCTACATCATTTGTTTGAGAACTGCCTGCTCATTCCTCTCTTTCTTACTGATTTTGCTGGGCGTTTTGGGAGTTTGCTCTGTCAAGGAAATTGACTCCTTACCCTCTGCCCGCCCAGCTGCCCACATCACTGACTCTGAGGGGTGAGTCCTGCTGGTTCCAACACTCCCAGCCTCTTGGTTGGTTTTTAAAGTTCCCACACCCTGGACCCCCAAACCATCATGGAACATTGTGGGGATGCTCATTTCTCTGGGAGAGGAGACCCTCTCCCTGGTCTGTGACTCATGCCCAGCCCACTGGGGCAGTCTCCTGGAGGCTGGGGCGGAGCTCCATCTCTTGTCAAAGTCCCCTGCCACCTCTGGGCCTCAGTTTCTCCACCTGCCAATGAGGGGCTGGACTCCATGAACTTGGTGCTCCCTTCCAGGCGTGGTGTGTCAGCCAGGAAACGCTAGCTGGGCCAGCTCCCCGTCCCCGCTTCGGTCCTGCCGCCAGAGGGCAGGCGGCCCTCCTCTGAGCCCAGGCCGCCCTGTGCTCCACATTGCTCCGCAGGAAGGCGCTTGCCACTGTCTAGACCCAGATGGGTTAGGGCCCCATGGTGCCCGCAGGGGCTCGGATCCTGGCTCAGCCACTGTGCTGTGCGAGGCTGGGGGCTGGGACACCCTCCAGGAACTTGTCACCTGCGGGCAGTAAGGCCCTCAGGGGCAGGCCTGGGGCTGGCCTTGAGGATTCCAGCAGAGGAGAGGGAGTTGCCGGCAGGGCACGGTCTGGCAAAGGGGTGGAGGGGACGTGCAGGGTGAGCTGTGGACACAGTGGCCCCTCATGGCCCCTCCCTTGTTCGCACCCGGCCATTGGGTCCCCAGAAGTGGGTGGAGAAGCCTTAGGCCCCTCAAAACCGACTCAGCCTGGCAAGGGGCCCTAGGGCCCTGAGAGTGTGGTCAGCTGAGATGGACAGTGCCCATGGTGCTGGGCAGAGATGGCAGGAAGGAAGGAGCCAGGATCCATGGTTCGGGACCACCCAGCTGTGGGTGTGCAGAATGGACTGGGTGGGGCCCTCAGAGCTTCGTCCAGACATCAGGGAGCAGGGACGGTGGCATCTTGGGGGCAGATCTGACTCAGAGTGGGCTCTCCGGGTGAAGAGGGAAGGCTTTCTAGTCTGGGTGTTGGGGGCAGCAGGGGCCCCTGAACAGCAATGGATGAGTTGGGGAGGGGCAGCCTTGGAGACATTGCACTGGAGCTGAGAGAGAGGTCTGGGCATGGGTCCAGCATGCTGGAGAGCTGACCTGGGGGACACATGGTGTCCCAGGGAGGGCATGAGAGAGGAGACCCTGCCTCTAAAGCAGCTGTGGGATGCCTGAGCCTTTAGGAGAGCTGGAAAGTTCCATTCCACCATGATGAGGTGGGGCTATAATGGGATGTGGAACCCTGGAGGGGGTGGAGAGGGTCCCAGGCAGTGGGGCACCTGGTGGGAGCCCCGGACCAACAGGAGATGGTGGTTTTGGGGATCAAGAGAGCACCCCAAGGAGAGGCAGGATGTGGTTTTCCTGCCCACCTGTGAGAAAGAGGAGAGAAACAGAAAACCCGGCCTCCTGTGGCGTCTACCTACAGGCCCTGCCTGGTGGACTTGGCCTTGAGGAGCTGCGGGTCTGGGCTGGCTCCCTGTGGGTGGTGCCCCAGCGACATGGGTGCCCTGCAGGGTCACAGACGAGGCAGGCCATCTCCTCTGGCCTCTGGTAGCCATTCCCAGATCCTGCAGCAGGCCTCCCCACGTCCATGAGTGAGGAAGAGAAGGGCGGCCGCTGGGTGGCCACAGCGCAGCTGGGAGATTAAGACACAGATGACTGGTACCCCCTGGGCTCAACTCAGCTGCAGCCCAGAGGCTCCTCAAAGACCCAGGGACCCCGGGGCTGCGTCTCGCCCAGAGTGCCTGGGGACCCCAGTGCCCAGCTGGCTGATCTCTTGTCAACAGCAGCCCCACCACTGTGCCAGCTTTGGGTGAGGTGATGACTCAGAGAAGCCCACGATGGAGTCTCCCCAAGGGTTTCTGGTATCTTCCTCCACGGTCTCTAGGCAGCTTTGATCTTTGACTCAGGGAGCCCTGAGACCGTGCCAAGCTATGAGCACAGAGAGGGTGCAGGCCGCTGCTGCCAGGAGCTGCGAGGAAGTCTCTGCTGCAGGGCCTGGGGGTGTGAGGGCCTGAGGCCCAGTGTGGGAGCTGCCTCTGCCATTTGCTGTGTCACTGGCTCTCCGTGTTCCCGGGTCCCATTTGTCAAATGGGGAGACGCCACCCCTCGTCTAGGTCTTTTAGTGAAGTGAAGCCCCCCTACCTCCTGGGCCCCTCTTGTGTGAGTGGGGGGGCAGCAGTCTTGATGCTGTCCCTGAAATGCTTGTCCAGGACCTGGGGGCAACTCCCCACTTCCACAGGGGCTTTGGGGTGTCCCCTGAAGGGAGCCCTCCTTCCTGGGCCATCCGTCAGGGTAGGGACTGAGGTGGCCCAGGGCCAGTCACCTGGCTGGCTCCTCTCAGCCCAGGCTCGGTTTTTGTTAAAGGAGGTGGCAGGGCTCCGTGGCCCAGTGAGGACTAAATGCGTTAAATGACCAGCAAAACCAACAGCTTGAGGCTGAGAGAGGCAGATGCTGCGGGAGTATCTGAGGAACTGCGGGAGCCCCACGGCCAGGGCATCATCTGAACAGGCAGGCCACCTGCCTGTGGTCATTTGGTCCCCTGGGAGACCAGGGAAGCTCGGGGAGGCCCTGGATGCTGTCCCCCGACAGCAGGGTGATCAGAATCTGCAGAGGGATGGCATCCTTGGCCAGGGGACTAAGAGGTGGAAGAGTACCAGGAGGAGGGGTGGAGGAAGAGGGGGAAAGAAAAGTTGTCAGGAGACAAGTGGCAGCTGGGGAGGGCTGGCAAAGGTCTCCAGAGGCCTGGGCCCCCGGTGGAGGTGGGAGCAGCACCCACTGTGTGGGGGGCCTGGACGCCAGGACTGCAGCTGGACAGCAGCCAGGCCGGGGCAGGGCAGGGCACACAGGGGACTCCAGCTTGGGCCTGGCCTTCAGGGCCTGGTGTTCATTTGCCAAAGTGGTAGTGGGGGGGAACATATTTTGTTTACCCGCCAGTTACCTGATTTAGGTGTGTGAAAGATGCAGGTACCCGGATGTGGGCACCACTTGTGCTATTGCCCTGGCGGTGGTGCTGGGGAGGATAGAGGAGGGCGATGGCGGGGAGGGTTGGGGAGGATGGGGAGCTGCAGGGCTGGGGGCAGTGCGAGGCCGGTGGGGGCGTGAGAACCTGGTGGGGGATGCTGCAGGCCCGGTGGCCTCTTCCTGTATCCGGACAGCAGCCCTCTTTCAGGGGAACCACAGCCTTGGTGGGCAGGCAGACAGACAGGTGCCTGTGGGCAGACTGACATTTCAGCAGCTGCTCAGCTCAGAGCCTGCAGGGGAGAGGTGTAGGGGAGGGGTCTCCTTGTGTCTCCCAGGCCTGCAGACCTGTGAGTCCTCTGCACAGCAGTGAGGGGGGCAGCACCTCCCAGAACCACCCTGACTGGTGGCCCACCCTGGGTTTGCTTATGGCTCCCCACACTCAGGCCTCAGCCCCTCCCAAGGCCTGGAGGGTCGGGTGTGGTATGAAATTTGCTAAAGATGTTTTAACCTCAATGGTCCTGACCCCTCTCCTTCCACTGTGCTTGCTTGCCAGGAGGCATAGGTCTGGCCCAGAGCTTCTCTGCAGCCTGGCCGAGGGGAAGTTGGGCTGGCGATAGATTAGGCTGGGTTTAGTGGGGTCTGTTCACGGATGTGCAGTGGCTCAGAGATGGATGAAGTTTTTGCTCGCTGTCTGGGAGAGCGATGGTGTAGTGGGGAGAATGGAGTCCCCCAAAATTCGTGTCCACCCAGATCCTGTGAATGGGACCTTATTTGGAGATAGGGTCTTTGCAGATGTAGTCACATTAAGACGAGGCCGTCCGGGATAGCCCTAACTCCAAGGTGGCTGGTGTCCTCATAAGAGGAGAGAACTTAGGACTCAGACTTGCAGACACAGGGAGGAGGCCACGTGAGGATGGAGGCCAAGAGCAGAGTGATGTGGCCATGAACCAAGGAATGAGAAAATTACCAGCAGCCACCAGGAGCTGGGAGAGGCCTGGAGCCAATTCTCCCTCGGAGCCTCCAGAAGGAACCAGCCTGCCTTGATTTTGAACTTCTGTTCTCCAGAACTGTGAGAAAATAAACCTCTGTTGTTTTAAGTACTTTGTTTATAGTGATTTCTTATGGCAGCCCCAGGGAACTAATACAGATTTCTTCCACGCACGCCCACTGCTTCTGGGCCAGCTCTCCGGCTTCATGACACAGAGGTGTGCAGCGGGAGAGTGGACGGAGAGGTGCCCATGTCCTCCAGTGGGCTGGGCAGCAGTGGTGGCTGAGGAAGGAGGTGTGACGCGTGTGGAGCCTGACGTTGCTGGTGGAGGCCTGGGGGCTCGTCCACACCACATCCACAACACACGTTTTTCACCTGCAGTGCTGCGCTGCACGATGCGGCCAACACCCTTAGAACTGCACCAGTCCCCTTTTTTCTTTTTGATGAGAATCTCAAACAATAGAATTTCCTGGAATCCCTGTGTTTGTAGGGAGCCAAGACACATGTTCTGTTCATCCCCAACTAGCCGAACACACCAGAGAAAATGGTCACAAAATTGTGGTCATCTGAAGAGTCAACCAGAGAGTAGGCAGTGAAATTATGTAGCAAAAAGCAGAATGATTGCTGGTGTCACTTAATTTAAAAATATTGTTATTCCTGGATATTTTGGATGCCTTTTTTTTTTTTTTTTTTTTTTTTGTGGGGAAGACCAGCCCTGAGCTAACATCCGTTGCCAATCCTCCCCTTTTTGCTGAGGAAGACTGGCCCTGGGCTAACATCCGTGCCCATCTTCCTCTACTATGTATGGGACGCCGCCACGGCATGGCTGGCAGGCAGTGCGTCCGCAGGCGCCCGAGATCCGAACTCGCGAACCCCGGGCTGCCAAGCGCGGACTAAACCGCTGCGCCACCGGGCGGCCCCTGGATGCCTTTTAAAATTTGTCATTTCTTTTCTCATTCTAAATAAGTATTTGCCTCTGAACCTGTGATTTCGTGTTTATTTCCTTAGGGAGTTCCCCTCAGTCTGTATAAGCTCAGGCTCCACTGGGCTGGGCCCGCTGCTTCCACCCTGGGACACTCTGTGCTGCTGGCCTGTGTGCTGCATTCACTTACCCGATGTCTGCAAGGCCATCTCCCTGAACCGCATCCTGGGGCTTTTCGTCCTGAGCTGGGACAAGACCCGTGAGCCCGGGCATGGGGAGGGCAAGGTGAGCCTGGGGCAGTGCCGGGGGTGACCACATGGCCCGCTGGCTGGGTCCCTGGCAGAGGCCCCTTCCGATGGTCTGGGATAACTTACACGCCTCCTGCCGCTCCTCAGATGCCCAGGGCTGAGTTCCTCATAGGCTCATTCTCCTGTTTTGTGTGTCACTTATTTTTCCCCTGCACCTGTCATTTTTCCCTGCCCTCCCACCAGTGGTCCTCTCGAGTCTGAAGCGCACCATTCTATGGGTCTAGTTAAGGTAACATGTGCACCGCTATTTTGTGTGCGCGTGCGTGTAACTCGGGTAAACAGCATTGGGCCTGCATACCTCTTTCTCTCTGTTTTTGCTCAGCACCTAATGGCAGTAAATGATCATTAAAGAAAAAGTTTCACATATGCTGCACAATAATGTCTGTTTTCTGTTTGATGAGTGTGGAATTCCATATTAACTAATGCACGATTCAGATCTGAAGAGGTACGTTAAAATTTCAGGTTTAGAGCCAGCCCGGATGGCCTTGCAGTTAAAGTTTGGTGCTCTCCGCTTCGGCAGCCCGGGTTCAGTTCCTGGATGTAGAACCACACCACTCGTCTGTCAGTGGCCATGCTGTGGCAGCAGCTCACATGGAAGAACCAGAAGGACTTACAACGAGAATATACAACTATGTACTAGGGGCTTTGGGGAGGGAAAAAAGAGAGAGAGAGAGGAAGATAGGCAACAGATGTTGGCTCAGAGCGAATCTTTCCCAGAAAAAAAAAAATTCAGGTTTAACTATTGGCTAGTCTATTTCTCCTAGTGGTTACATCATTCCTGGCCTTACATATTTTGCCTGTTTATTTTTAGAATCATAGATGTTCACATTGGTTGCATATTTTTGTTCTATCGTTGCTTTTACCAACATTACTATTTTGTCAGAAAATAGGATTGATAACTCCAGCTTTCTTTTGATTTCTATTTGTTTTTTATATATTTTCCATCCTTTTATTTTCAACCCATTGGTGGGTGTCCTTTTGTTTAAAGTGTGTGTCTTTTGCAGACAATATATTGAATCTTTTCTTTTCTTCCCCCAGCTCTTTTATTCCTGTAACATCTCAACAATAGATTTCCCAAGGTTTAAAAAGCCTTTGAACACTGTACAGTTTCATATTTTTTACATAACATATGAGTACAAGTTCCAACATCATGCAAGCTTTGCTGTGTTAGAAATACGGTGGGAAGGCACGACGCCACTCGCTGCATCTCGGGTGGCGTAGCTGGTGGGCATGCTTTCACGTTCTAACTACCTTTGTTGCTCGTCATCCTGACACATAAACTATCAGGCACCTGAGAGGCTACTGGTTGTGAGCTTCAATACCTTCTATCTTGATCTTACTTATTATTTTCAAAACTTGCTGCATTTTAAATCTCTTTACAAGTTTTTACTTCATCCACAACTAAGCTACCTTTATTGTCATTATCCTGAATGATCAAATATTAACCACATGAACTGTTAGTGTGTACAGAGATCTAAAAATCAAACCTAATGGATGGACCTAGAGGGTATTATGTTAAGAGAAATAACCCAGAGAGAGAAGGACAAACACCACATGATTTCACTCATATGTGGAACATAAACTAACACACGGACTGAGAGAGAACTGGTTGGTGGTTACCAGGCGGAAGGGCGGTGGGGGGTGGGCACAAGAGGTTGAAGGGATGCATCCATATGGTGACAGACAAATAATAATGTACAACTAAAACCCCACAATGTTATAAACTATTAAGGCATCAATAAAAGTTAAAAATAAAAAAATAAAAAATAAAAATCAAACCTAAAATTGTGTAGCCAAGTTGTGTAGGACATATATTTAAACTCAGGAAATTCCCTAGTGCTTTGTGAGCAATCTAAATTCTATTAAACAGAAGTGGCAAGTCTTCAGTTTCCATGCTCTGGACTACTTTTTAAAAAAATGTATTAAAAAATGACTGACAATGGTTGGAATAGTTGGCACCTTATAAATTAGTTAAGAAACCTAAGATAAAAATTCTAAATTATAGTTTTATTTGTATTTAAAAGTACATTGGAAATTCTGCATATGCCCATGATCAAGCTTATTTCCAATGCACATGACTTAACGTCTGATGACATGGTTTGTTCAGACAAATCGTTTTTTCAAGCTGAACACCAAAATAGGGAAACTCCTGTAGATTTCCACCCACCCTGCTGCCGATGATGTATATTGCTTCCTTGGTAACAATGATGGACGACTTTCACCTGCCTTTTATCACCTGAACAGTTTTCTGACCATAATGATAACTGTAAGCTGATGCAGCTGTGGTGAAAGCTGTAAACATCCACAGTACCCGAAGATAAATGCTGTCGGCATAATTGAAAACTGGAACTGCCACCAGGATAACTGGACTGCTGTGTGGACCTTGCTGGTGAAGGCTGGTTTTAACCCAGCAGTGGCAGGGCAAGGATGGGAACGCTTAGAAAGTGTTCACAGTGTTGGAAGAGTTTGATATCTGAGATAACAAAAGCAGCAATCAACATTACATCTTTTGAAATTATCACATAAGTGTAACTGGAGTAAGATCTGCACAGGTCAAGCTAACATGTAAGATACTGATAAGTATTTAACAGCAAGTGGTTAGAGCACCTCTCAAAGCTGATTTTTGATTGGTCCAGTTTCGAGCCATAAATCCATTGAACAAATCAGGTAGCCCAGCTAAAGCAAAAACTCCTGGCGCAATGTGAAAATCATCTTCAGTAATCAAATAGCCCAAAACTGGGGACAACCCAGTTCGCATCAATGACAATGTACTTGGGATTCTCCATGGGTTTTCATACAGGCTGGCGGTGCATGCAGGGCCCCCCACGAGCTGCGTGCCACTTGTGAAGTCAGCGTGGTGGGGATGCAGGTGGTGGGAGCTCTGCAGCTTGGGGCACTGGTGAGCCACTTCTCCATCGAGTCCCCAGATCTTGGAGAACCTTGGAAGCCTGCATGCTGGTTTTCAAACCCCAGCCGAATCTTTTCTTTTAGATCCACTTTGAGACTATCTTTTAATTGGTGAGTTTGGCCCATTGACATTTATCGTAAAAGTGTTTGTTGTATAATTCTTGCAACTGTAATTACTGTAATTAGGACTAATCATAATTATTGTTAAATCAGGACTTTATTTTGTCATTTCATATTTTCTATTTGCCACACATTCTCTGCATTTATTTTTTGTTCTTTCCTGCATCCACTGGACAGCTCTTTCTGTTAATTTAAATGGTATGTTCTGCTTTGGTTCCTACTGCGGCTGCCCTTGAGCCCCCTCCCTGTTCATTCACCCAGATTGATTTCTTAGTCTTTTCTTCATCTACGTCTTCTTTCTGACAAGATAAATGCCTCAGCATGTCCTCACTTCCCTTGTCTCCACCCTCCCTCTCTCTGGTATTATCTAGAATTTTAGTTCTAGATTGTTATGTAGTTTGCACATAGATTGTGAATTGTATGTTTATTGTCTTTAGTTGTTGTTTCTTGGACGAAAGTAAACTACTGAGTTATTGTGTAATGCACCTGTGTTGGGTCTCTTCTTACTTGAACACTGCCTCCAAGAGTGGTTTCGAAGTCAGCTCTTGGTGGAGTGTCTTAAGACCTTATATGCCTGAGAATATGTTTATTACATCCTTATACTGAAATGATAATTTAACATTTCGGGTACAAAGTGTTTTTCTTTCCATACTTAAAGCTGTTATTCCATTGTCTTCTTGAGTCCAGAGCTGTCTTTGAGACGTCTGATGTCCTCTGGGTTTTAGGATTTCTCTCTGCTTTTGATGTCTCGTAGTCCCTAGACCGTCCAGGTGTGGGGATTCCTTCTCTCTCCCGGTTGGGTACTTTTCTCCTGCAGTTTCCTGTATCTGTCAGGGCTTCTTTCTCTCTCTTTTCCTTCTGGGAGACTCCCTCAGTCAGACTGCAGCCCCCCTCCCCCTGCTGATGATTCCGTCTATTATTTCTCGGGTCAGCGATTATAGCTTTCATCCCTAACCTTCCCACGTGGGTGTTTTGATGACTCCTTTTTCCTGCTGCCTGTCCTCTGAGGATGTCGGTTACTCTGGCTTTGGCTCTGGCGCTGCTTGGCCCTGCTCCAAGAGGTGGATGTGGCCCAATTGACTGTCCGTCTCCTGGAGAGGCTGCCCTGTTCAGGACGCTAGGGCCATGAGCCTTGAGGGGGCCTAGGTCTGGTCCAGGGTTTGGGGGGGGGCAACCTGGAATGGGGAGGGGGTGAGCCCCTGGGCAGGCCAGTTTCGAACCCCCACCCAGAACCCTTAGCCACCTTGCTGGCCCCCTCCCTGTCAACGGCCCTCCCTGACCAGCTCCTGTGTTGGAAGCTTGGCTTTCAAAGGAGGCTCAATGGCCATGCTCGGGCTTTGGGGGCCACTGTGGGGAGGAGTCAACGCCCTGAGGTGTGTGTTTCCACTGCTACCCACCACACTCGGCCACCCTGGGCCACACTGACCTCTGTTTCTCCAAGTTTAAAAGCCCCCCACCCCCACGGAAACCCCCAAAGCTGTGGCCCGAGGCGGGGGCTGTTCCTCCAAGTTTTTCCATCACAGTCAAGGCTTTTGCCTCCAGCTTCAGTGGAGGCAGCCCGCAGCCGCACGGCTGATGGAGCATTTGCTCTGTGGAGGCCTGTTCTGAGGGTTTCTCTGGGTATCTCAGTCCTCATGCCACCCCCCAGGCAGGGCAGCCATTATCCTTATTTCACAGACGAGGAAATCGAGGCCCGAGAGGCTCAGGCACAGAGGTAGACATATGCGAACCAGGACTTGAACTACACTCAGGCTCTTTGTTATAGGTGGCCAGCACACAGTGGTGCTCAATAAGGGCCAGGGGGGCAGGGGACGTGGAGGAGGGACCCGGCCCTGCCTTCCACATCATCACAGCCTGGGGTGTGGACAGAGAAGAGGACGATTAAGGGGGAGCATGAGGAGGGAGGACTCTGAGGAGCATGGCCTGAGCATAGGGGGATCACCAGGAGGGTGTTTATGTTGGGGGGTACTGCGGGGACTCCACCTCGTGTGCAGCCTCTGGTCGCTGGGTGGGGCCAGGCCTAGTGATGCCTCAGATGACAAGGGCCCCTAGAGAGGGGCCCATGGTGCTGTCTGCCTCTCTCTCGGGAGCTGCTTCAGATGAGCGGGCAAGGGCAGAGCTATGGCAGGAGCTGAGGGGGCAGTGGGAAGGATGGCCGGCTTGGAGTAAGCACAGACCCCACTCCTCTAAATTACAGCTGGGGAAACTGAGGCCCAGAGGAGCAGAGCTTGTCCAAGGCCACACTGTTGAGTGGTCAAGAATGGGGACAAGAAGTTAGCAGGCAGCTGAGAGACACCTGCTGTATACCCGGCTCTGTGGGGTGACCTGCACTTGCTCCAGGGGTTCCTGGGGGGCTGGCATGCCGGGACGTTGTGTCTCTTCTCTTTTGCCCCCGCCACCATTTAAGTCTCAGCTGCAGGCGCCGGTGCCCTCCATGAGAACCACTGAGATCATGTCCCAAGCTGCTCAGGCCCGAGGGGTCCTGGTGACTCCCTGCCCCGGCTAACACACATCCCACCACCCAGAGAGAACCAGTGTGAACACCCCGTCTGTTCTTCCGTTATGTCAGCCGTGCAGACATAAAAATAGTCATGTGTTTAAACAACCACGTACACCCACGTGTACTTTATAAATGTGGAGTCGTACACACATTCTGCACCCAAATTGGACCGTTCATGGTGTCTTCTGAAGGTCCTAGTGAAGCTATAGATTTTTCATGGCGCCATTTCAACGCCTGCTGTATGTGTGCGCCATAATCAATACAGCAATTCTCTTATTTGGAAAGTTTGGTCATTTCTCAGTCGTTAGTTTTTGTATTGAAAGAACACTGCAATGGACATCGCTGTAATTTTGTTTCTGTGCCCAGAGATACAGTTCTAGAAGTGGGATTTCCAGGTAAAAGGGACATCATACTTGAATGACATTTTAATCTTTAGAGGGTGAAGGGCTACCTCGTTCTATTTGATGTTCCATTGGTAACTAGCAGTTTGAATGGTTTCCTATGTCCATCGGTCATTTTTGCTGTTTGTACATTTGTATCGAGTATTTGTCTTCTTCCGATTGGTTGATAAGGCTCTTTATAAATTAAACATATTAGCCCCTGTTCTATAATTATTTCTCAAACATCCCCTCCTTGAGTTTATAGATGCTCATCGTTTATCTTTGTTTGTAGTGATTTTATAGAGAGAGGTTTTAGGAGTTTCTGTGCAGTCGATTATATTAGTTTTGTCTTTGCACCTTTGACAGAAGATTCTTCAGCACCGGATGGGGTGGGGGTGGGCAGCACAGTCTGCTGTTTCCGGCCCAGAGTCCAGGAAGACGTGGCCACCATTGACACCACACAGAGGCTCCTGTTTCCCACGGGAAGGCAGGTTCCCCAAGGTCCCATCGCCCTGACAAGAGCGCACACAGGGAGGACCCTTTGTTAGGACACCTGGGTCATGGCTGCCAGCTCCCCTCCCTCCATCCCCACCTTATTCTGTGGTGGAGGCAGGTGAGGGCGGGTGAAGGGGAGTGGGGGCGGTTGGGAGGCAGGTGGAGGGGCACGAGGGGGTGCGGTACAGGCTCTGGTTGATTCATCCCTGCTCCAGCCTGTGGGGCACCTTCCGGGCTGGAGGGGGGAAGTGCCCCCATCCTCCTCTCTCCTTCCTCGAAGGTCTCAGAGTCACACAAGCTGCAAAAGTCCTAGGAGACACTTGAGGCAGGTGTCAGGCAAGCCTCCCCTCCTCTGCTCCGAGCTGGTTGAGAAATAGACGCTGGAGTCAGAATGGGGGGGACAGAAACACTTTATTTCTGGCAATGGCTGCCCCCACCCCACCCCGCACCAGGCTCCCTGCTGCCCCTGGCTGCAGTAGGACAGAGAGGCTTTCTCCCTGGGGCTCCAAGGTGCCAGGGGCCGTTGGGCAGGGACAGCAGGGTGGACTGAGGGCAGGAGGCAGCCAAGGAAGACTTCCTGGAGGAGGTGCTGGGAGCTGACCGCTGCGGGAAGCTTCCTGCCTGTCAGCGCTGGGTTAGCCCATCTTCTTGGAGCTCCGCCGGGCAGAGGGAGGCCTGGCGGCTCGCAGGGCTCAGTGGTACTGGTTGGGGGTGGACATTGTGCTGCGGCGGCTGTAGGACATGTCTTCGTACACCACACACATGGAGTTCTTATCCCTCGCCCAGCAGAGTTTCTTGATCTGAAAGATAAAGGCTGTCATTTCCCAACGGGGGGCCAGCTCCCTCTGGGGCACCCTCTCTTCAATGCACACCCCCAGGAGACGTTTAGATTTTAGCCTCAAATGCCGCTGGGCCTCTGGGCCTGCGTGAAGCCAGGTTCTGAGGGGCCTCAGCCAGCCCCCCATGTCTCCTGAGCTGCCCAGGCCTGGGCGAGGGGTGGGGGCAGCCCAGGGGCAGCAGCAGGGAGGTTGGCAGTGACCTTGCCCCCAGGGACCTGACAGGGACGGGGAGCTTGTGGAGCTGGGCAAGGGCGGGAGTGGGGGGCAAACAGTGGAGTGACCAGGGGCAGAGCTGACCGATTCCTGGCCCATCTCCAACACCTCCTCCTCCTCCCACCTGCGGCACACGCTCACACGCACACACACACTCGCATATGTGCACACGTGACACACGCTTACACACGTGCATGCTGTCACGGTCACACGCGGGCCCCCAGCTCTCTGAACGGTCTCTCTGGACCCTCCTCTCACTCTCGCCCTCAAACTGCTGACTGGGACATCCTCCTGGGCTCCTCGCCCGTCCCAGCCCGCCTGTGTCCTTAGGACTCGGTCTCGGCTCTGCTTCTTGAGTTTCCCTCCTACTTTCAACCCTGCCGTCCAAACCCTTGGGGCTCCGGGGACCCTGATGGAGGGGACGGTGGGTGCTGGGGTTTCCCACATGACCAGCTCCCTGGCTTAACTGCTCTCCTTCCTTCCCTGCTCTCTGACATGAGCTGGCTTATAGGGACACAGGTGACAGCTGGGGGGGTCACACTGACCTGGGTCCTCCTCAGCACACATACTGCCCCCAGCCCCAGCCCGATGAGGAAGAAGCCCACAGCCAGGGCCGTGGGGAGGGCAGGGTGTATCAGCTCAGTCTCCTGGCAGGTGTTCACTGCTTGGGACAGTTTGTCTGGGAAGAAGGAACAGAGAGAGGCACTTGACAGGTGGGGGAGTCCATGAAAGCCTTTGGGGTTTAGGGCAGGGAGGGGCTCTGGAGTGGAGGGAGGCAATGCAGGAGGCTTCCTGGAGGAGGTGGGCTCGAGCTGGAAAGAGCCACTCAAGCAAGTGTAGAGGGAAGGTTCCCAGACAGGGGTAGGTGGAGGCTGGCCTGGCCAGCAGGTAGGTGGAATGGTCCCAGGGTGTCACGTTCCCTACCTGTCACCACGACCAAGGTGCCGGCACCCCAGATCTCCCTGACGTTCTCCATGACGGCCTGACAGGTGTAGACGCCGGTGTCGGCTGGCTGCAGGTGGTGCATGGTGATGGTGAGGTTGTGCTGTGGCCCCGAGAAGGCGATGCGGCCCCCGAACCGCTCATCCACGGTGGGCTCTGTCTCATCCTCATAGTAAATCACGTTGGTGGGCTTCAGCCACCTTTGCTTCAGGTAGACCCCGAGCAGGGGCCCGCTGGTGGAGCAGGTGATGTTGACGGAGCTCTCCTCTGGAGCGATTATGTAGGAGGGGGACTGCAGCACCTCTGCAGGGAGGACCGCTGTCACCACCTGCCTGGCCAGAGGAGCAGGGGCTTGCCTCTCTGCAGGGGAGGGTGGCGGGACAGAGGGGCCCAGGGACAGCCCACTGCTGACACATCAGCACGGATGAAGCGCCTTGCGGGAGCCTTGGAGCAGCTCAAGGCACCAGCACCGAGTGGCTGAACTCGAGTGCTGAAGGGGCCACGGGGGGCTGGGCTGTCTGTGACCTCTCTCCACCCTGAACTTTGGGGGAAGTTGGAGCTGGGGCTTCTTCCTTCCAAAGCAGCCGGCCCTCCCCTGGGCAGCTCTGACCTCTCTCCCTGGCTCTACCCCTTCTCCCTTTCTTAATGGACAGTCCCTGAGACAGGAGGCACTGTTCTGTCTCCCTCTCTCCAATGCTGGCTGCCTCAGTTTCCCTATGTTTCCAGGCATCTGGAGCCGGTGGCTGTGTGAGGTGGGCACACAAGCATCCTAGCTTGTCTGTGGGACACCAGAAACGTCCCTCCTCTGCCCAGCAGGACCAGCAGGACCAGCTTCCCGGTGCAGACACAAACCTTCCTTCATATAATCCAAATGTCAGCTTCTCTGCAAACTGAATTCTACAGCTCTTCCTTCCTTTCTTCCTCTTTCTCTCTCTCTCTCTCTTTTTTTTTTTTTGGCACAAGGATTGTGCCTGCCGATCCCCCACCCCACCTTGTGTCACTGGTCTTTCCACCCTACTGCAGAACTTTGCTCGTGTAGCTGTTTTACAAAGCAGACTGAAGGGCAGAGTTCTCTCCTGACAGAGGCCACCTCGCCAACTGTGGACAAGGAAGCCCCTGACTCTCAGGGAAAGAGAAAGAAGAGCTCAAACCGGTGATTCTGCTGCCGGCTGTTTTGTGACAGGTGCACAAGGCTCTGCGCGGGGCTCTGCAGGAGGGTCACGCTCAGCTTCCCCAGACCACCCCTTCCCGGGGAGGAGCGTCCCCAGGCGGGGGCTGCTCAGCAGCCGGGTCGAGGCGTGGTGGGGGAAGCGCTTACCTTGGGCGGCCAGGGCCCCAGGCGGGTTGCGGACAAAGGCCAGGAGCACAGCGAGCAGAGGGAGCCCCAGGGCCACACTCATGGCCACCCCGCCTGCCACAGACCCAGCGACAGGCGAAAGGCAGGCCCCCTTCTCACGGCTGGCCGCCGAGACTCTTCCCGTCTGCAGCACCCACTGCGTGTTGCCACCTTGGAGGCACCGCCCCAAAAGTCCTGATGAAAGGTCACTTCCCGGGGGTCGAGGCGAGATGGAGCAGGAGGCTTGCAGGGAGGGCAGCAGGCAGTGGCTCGGTGACTCGTGGTCTGAGCACTTCAGGAGGGCTTCCTGGAGGTGGAGCCATGGGGGGGGCTCTGCAGACTAGGCTGGGAGGGGTGGCCCTCATCCCCCCACACTGTCCTGCTGGGTGCCCACAGGGTGACCAGTTGACCTGGTTCCCCCCTGCTGTGTCTCTGCAGGGCACATGAGGGGAGAGGAGAGAGGGTGAGGCCACGGGGGGGGGGGGGTGGGGGCAGGGCCAGGAGAAAGACAAGGGGCCCCTTGGCTGGGCTAGGGGTCAGGCTCCAGCCCTCATCCTCTGGGTCACTTTCTGCTGGAACCTGATTTATACCCAGAAATCTGGTGTGTCATGTGAGTCACCCCGCAGCGTGGGGGCAGGACAGGGCGGGGCCGGGGGAGCAGCAGGGCCTTGTAGGGACCCATACCCAGTGTTTCCTTCCTGGTGTCCTGCCTGAGGTGTGCAGGGGGCAGAATGACTTTTGTGGGCCCCTCCCACCTTGATATCAACTTTAAAATGACCTTTGAGATCGCTTTAAATGCACGAACACTTTTGGTCTGTTTCAGGCAAGATGGACTAGATTTCTGTGGCCCCCAAAGCATGGAGGCCCCGGGTGCCCTGCCCGCTGTGTCTGGTGGGCGTCAGCCTGGCCCAGGACGGGTCTGGCCTGATGGTGGCACAAACCCAGCTTCGCGAGGCATGTGAGGCCACAGTCACCAGGCACCATGTAGGGATTGCATACAGTGTGTGAGGACTTCCAGACACCTTAGGACTTTTTTAGAGCTTTGAGACATGAAGCAGCTTCTTTTAGATTTTTATGTTTTTTTCCACTTAAAAGATATTGTATTTCCCAGCTCATTCGATGGTTTGTTGATTGGTTTATTTTATTCACCTTAAGGATTTAGCATAATGGATGTTTTTCAAAGCATTGAATGTAGAACTTCTAGAAAAAACCCTACATGTATCTAGTAATACGTTCATTGCATTACACACTTGTGATTAGGAAGACTTCTGGCATAACTGGGTTTGGGATGGGGAAGGGCCAGCAGGCAGGACAGGCGGTGGGAGGGGAGCCCCACCCGGAGAGATGGGGTGTGGACATGACCACCAGAGCCACCTGTCGGGCCTCCCTTAGGGCAGGGCTCCGGCGGCTGGGCCCCCCGGTGTGGGGGGGCGACACACAGTCTCAGGCCTCTAATCCCGGTTCCTGGCCCTCGCCACCTGGCAGGAGGGTCCCCAAACTTGTTCTTGCTCTTAGTCAAAAGACAGGAGTGTGCCCGAGATCAACTTCAGACCAAACCCTGGGGCCTCTCTGAGGTGCCAGTGTGGCCCTCCCGCTCCTGAGGCGGATCATGGGGAGGAGGCACTGGGCGGACAGGGAGACCGTCCTGTTAGGTCAGTGCTTTGGAACTTCGAGTTTTGCATCTTTGGCCAAAGGGTGCGTGAACCCACAGCTGCTGAGGACCGAGTAGGAAGGGCCTGCGCTGCCAGGCTGCCCATAAGGCCGTGTCCTCGCCCTCGGTCTGCCCTCTGCCTGGGACGCGGAGATCCCCTCGGCTGGAGGACCCGCTGCCTGGCGTCCGCACTCTGGGCAGGTCTCCGCGGCCAGCAAGCAGACCGGTGGTTACAGGTTCACGGGCATCTGTCAGCCAGGTGGGGGCGAGTGGGACAAGCAGGGCTCCACTGCTGGGGCTGCCACTGCCCTCTGCTGGCAGCCTTGGGGTCAGCGTGGGGCTCCTGGGTCCCGAAGCCCAGTGCCCCGTTGTCTGGATCACCCTTCCGATGGGCCTGTTCCCCTCCGGCTCTCAACTGGCTCATCTGCGGAGGGAGGGACCACAGCTACGAGCAGAAACATGTGCGCACGGCACTCAGGCACAGGGCCAGCGGCACACCCACCGTACACACTCACCCACCCACCGTACACACACACACGCAGACACGCCCACCACACATCCAGACATACCCACCGCACATGCTTGCACACAGCATACTCATTGTACACACTCACACACACCCAGACACACACTCATACACAAACGCAGCACACCCACCTCACCCATACATCCTAGGTCTCCTGGAAGGAGTAGGAAGTCCAGCCTCCTCACCTGGTATCCTGGGGACTAAGTGAGGGCTTGAGGGACAATGGGGACCCAGGGGCTTGGCTGGGAGTGGGGCACCTGAGTTCTGGGCCTGGGACTGCCATAGCCAGCTGGGGTCCTCTGGGGGAGGGCCACTGGCTCCCTGGCACCCCACACTCCCCCCTCTTCCCCGTAGCCCTGGTGGATGTAAGACCAGAGGGTCGAGTGTCTGGGCCGGGTCCCAGATGACCCCCACCCGAGTCCCCCGCTGGCCCACAGACCAGGAGCAGGGCCTTGTACCTGCGGAAGCTTTGAGAACTTCAGGGACCAGTGCCTTCTCCACCAGGCCCACATGCAGACCACCAGGATGGAGAGGGTGACCATGACGAGGACGACAAGGACCACTTCAGACTGGCTCCCCATGCCCGGCAGGGAGCTTGGTGACTCTGGGCCTGCAGGAAGCAGCGGGAAGCCTCTGTCAGCTGTCACTAGTGCATCGCTCCACGCTGGAGTGAACCCAAGGGGACATCACTTCCCACGGCCGGGGGCGGGAGAGCGGGAGGGCCACGGGCGTGCAGGATGGGCACCCGGGTGCAGGCTGCTCACCTGTGCTTTGGGGTAAGGATGCAAACACCCACCTGAAGAAGGTGTGAAGAGTGGGTCCTGGGGCTCTGCCAAGGAGACACGGGCAGGTTACCGGGCTGTCCAGGCCCAGCCCTGGTGCAGCCCCCACCCCTGGCCCCGGGTGTCAGATGAGACCTGAATACCAGAGTCCACAAAGGGCTTGCTGGGTTCCCCTCCCAGGGCCTGGCCAGTCTGCAGCACCATTCTCAGCCCCTCTTGCTGCCCCTGGCTGGGGGCACAAAACTGAACAGCTGCTCCCCGCCCCCAGAGCTCAGGGTGACCATGACTGGATTAGAACCAGGCATGGGGGGCAGTAGAGACTTGGGAAGTTTTTCAGCAAAGGACGGGGTGGGGGAGGGGCAGTGGGGTGGAGAGGAGGTTTTAGGGGTCACTGCCTTTGTGCAGATGGAGGTGGGGGGCCACGTCCAGGGCACACGTGCAGGGGCAACCCTGGGGAGGGGCTGTGTTGCAGTGGGAGGTCGTGAAGGGGGCACAGAGGTGGCGGGGCAGTAGGAGGGCAGTGTGTGGGTCCTTCTTTGCTACTTGCTCCCATTCTCTCAGTGAATCGAGGAAGTAGCCAGGTCCTGGGTGAGAGTGAGGGGAGGGAGAGCAGGCAGTGGGGCTCGGGGGAGCAGGATGGCGGGTCACTGTGGCCACAGGGGTGGGGTGAATGTTGGGGTCGTGACTGTGAAGGGGGTGCCATGTGGATTTAACCAGCGTGTCCTGGAGTGTGGGGGCGGTGGTGAGGAACCGGTGTGAGGGGAGTGAGTGGTGCAGTGGGAGGGGGTGGTCAGAGAGGGGTCCTGGTCTGGGGGGAGTGCCAGCTCTTCAGGTGGACAGTGTCCAGAGTAAGGCTGTGGGAGTAGGGGCGCTGGAGAAGGCGAGGGGGCCACGGGGCATCTGGGTGACGGCAGGAACGGAAAGCAGCTTTCGTCTTGCTGGAATCTAGGCCTGCCCTCCCCGGGCCCCATCCCCACTGCTGGGTCACTTCAAGGGGCAAGACAGGAAAACGCCTGGTGGGGGGGTGGAGATGCCCCTCCCTCGCGCCCCCCCCCCAACCTGAGACGTTCAGGGTGGTGGTTCTAAGGTTTCTCTGGCGTCCTTGGAGATGCCACTTGTACTGGCCGGCCTGGGCATCCCAGGCGTCCTTAATCACCAGCTGCGCCACACCCCCTTGAACCCATAGCTGCCAGCCATCCCGGGAGAAGTTTCCTGGGGCGGCCTCGTGGAAGATGTGCTGGCAGTCCTCCCCGGCGGCCACGCTCAGGCAGATGGCGATGTGAGAGAAGGGGTTGGAGATATTGCAGGCCATCACGGCACGCTCCCCCCTGGACACAGACACCACGCCCTCGGTGCAGGTGGGGTTGTCCCAGCCTGTGTGGAGGAGAAGATCACTCTTGTGAGTCATGGCTGGGTCTCAGGACATTCAGTGACTGCCCTCCCTGGGGTCATCGACATTCTCTGGGGCCTGGGCCTCCACTTGGTCTGCTTTTCCCACCCCTGCCTCGCCCCCGCTGGACCCCCTGGCAGAGAGAGTGGGACCTCCAAGACTTACTTCCTTTCTGAGCACTCAGGGAGATGGCCAGGAGCAGGAGGGCCCAAAGCATCCTGGTAATGGGGCTGAGGGAGGTCAAGGTCAGCATGGCCAGCAGGATGGGCAGGCAGGCCTCAGGGGTTACACATCTTCCTCAGTGGTTCTTGGGACACTCCCTGTAGAAAGGAAAGCCAATGGGTCAGAGGCCCCCTGGGCTGCTGCAAAAGCTGGTGGGAGTGGCCGCAGCCTGGCCAGGGGCAGGCAGGGGTCCATGAATGCGGAAGCCCCTGCCCCCCACCCTTCTCATTGCCTCTATAGTGAGCACAGTGCCGGCTGCGGTCCGACCAGACAGGAAACAAGGCGCTGGGAGGTCACCCTGTGCACGTTGGGGTTTATCCTTTCGGTTTCATAGTAAAACATGCATCGTGTGTCCTATGGACAGAGCTGGTGCCACATAGACTCTCTGGTGCCCACTTTGGACTGACACTGTCCTAAGACCCCCCGGACGCCCCCAGCCCCTCCCCCTTGTGCATTCCGCAGCTGGGCGTGCTGGCTTCATTTCAGGACCTCTTACATTTGGCCCACTTGCCAAATTTCCTTATCAACAACTGGGATTTTCACTTCCTCTGAAACAAGCCCATCTCAGGCTCCGTGAAACTGACATTTATCCTGATTAGTTTAAACTATCTGAAAGTATTTAAAATTGCTTGCCAGACTATTTGTTGACTCTTTGATTAAAAATAATAATAGTAATAGACTTTTCTGTTTTGTTTTTGAGCAGTTTTAGGTTTATAGAAAAATTGAGCAGAAAAAGAATTCCCATATGCTGCCCGCCCCCTGCCCCATTTCTCCTATTATTAGCGTCTTGCCTTAGTGTGGTGCATTTGTACAAGTGATGAGCCGATATTGACGTGTTATCATTGACCAAAGTCCATAGTGTACATTAGGGGTCACCCTCAGTGTTGGACATAATGTAGGTTTGGACACATGCATAATGACATGCATCCACATTATGGTATTACACAGACTAATTCCACTGCCCCGAAAATCCCCTGTGCTCTTGCATCCCCCCTCCTCCCACCCCTGGAGACCCCTGATTTTTTTACTGTCTCCATAGTTTTGCCTTTTCCAGAATGTCATAGAGCTGGGACTGAATTTAGCTGTTTCTGATTTTCTTTCCAGTTTTGGAGGTATGGGGCGGAAGGGCAGGTGGGCCTCCTTTTACCCACCCAGCCTGGGCGACCCGGCTGCACGGAGGCAGCTGCAGGTCCTGGGGGCTGAGTCCCATCCCAGCCACCCTGGGGGCAGGCTTCCCCGGGGCAGCCTCCCCGCTGTGGCGGTTCTGAGCTGGTGTGGCTGGTGCTGCTGCCCCCAGGCTTCGCCTGTTTGATTTCTACACTTGTTTCTATTCCGAATTTATTGCCACAGGGAGGGCAACTTTCTTTCCTCCTGATATATGTACCACATTTGTAAAAAAGCAACAGCAGCGGAGAACTGAGGAAGAAAGAGCCACCTGAAATACATCACCTGAGAAGTGGTGGACATGCAGGGCCCGTCTTTCAAGTGTGTTCTTGTGCACACACATCCATGTGATTTTACCTAAGTGGAATCCTATTAGACAAGATGCTTAATCAAAGATACTCCCGTGTCCTCCCTCCTTTCTCCCTCTGAACCGTATGTCCTGGGGTGAATGGTGGTCCCCAAAAGACATGTCCACTCAGAACCTGTGAACGTGACCGTATTTGGAAACAGAGTCTTTGCAGACGTAATCATTTAGGATGAGGTCGATTGGAGTAGGGTGGGCCCTAAATCCAATATGACTGGTGCCCTTATAAGAAGAGGGAAATCCAGACACAAAGAGACACTCAGGGAGAAGGCCACAGGACGATGGAGGCAGAGAGTGGAGGGATGCAGCCACAAGCCCAGGAGCGCTGGCGCCCCCAGAAGCTGGAAGAGGAGAAAGGTTGCTCCCCTGGAGCCTTGGGAGTGTGGCCCTGCCCGCACCTGGATTTTGGACTTCTGGCCTCCAGAGCCGTGAGAGGACCAAGTTCTGTTGTCTCGAACCCCCAGTTTGTGGTCCTTTGTTACGGCCGCCCCAGGATGCTCACACTGTCCTTTGCTCTAACCCTGCAGCTGCACCCCGGTGACCACATGACTCCCGCTTTCTCCTCACTCACGAGGATAATCACACACAAACCCCAGACACATGGAGGGAGGGTTTGGGGTCGTGTAATGTCCATTTCTCTGCATCTGGTTCTCGCTTTGTGATGTACTGGGGGTGCTCTTGATTTCAGCGACTGCGTGAGGGCCGCCCCTTCCCCACAGCCCCCCAGTGCCGCCCACCCCCCTCACCTAAGCTTCTCCGGGTGACTCTGGACGCTCACTGCACCTCATAGGCACCTTCCGACTGCTGGGGCACCAGCCATCTCATCCTGTTACCGGCTCTTTGAGTTTCCATGTTGTCACTGCCTTTGCAAACCCATTGCCCGTTTTTCTGAGATTGTGTGTCTTCTGCTTGCGGGTTCATAAGACTGATGTTTTAAGGAAACTGTCATCCATGAAGCACGTGTGTTCCCTGGTTGATCATTTCTCCCTTGATCGTTTCTGGAATAAGACTCTACATGTTTATGTCATCCAGTCTGTCTTTTCCTTGAAAGCTTCAAGGTATTGTTTTAAAAGCGTTTTTCATTTGTTTAAAGTGTCCTCTTGAAAAGGCCTCCCAGACGGTGGAGAATCCACGGATGGCCAAATTTTGTCTATCTTTATGTTCAAATCTTGAATCCTCCTCAAAAATATTTTGCATTGACGAGTGATGGGCCGGTTCTGCTCGGTTCTGCTCTTCCGGAGGAGGGCAGCTTGCGCCCGAGGCATTTATTGAGTGAGACCCCCCCTTGGGGACCTGCTGTGGGCCGTCTCCACCTGGGATGCTGCTGCAGGTCTCGAGCTGTCTGTTACTCATCGTCTGTCTTTACCCCTGGGAAGGCAGCTTTTCCCTTATTGCTCTGTTAATCTTTCCATAGACGTTTGTTTTCCACAAGAACATTAACATAATTTTAATCAATTTTTCTCCTCAGAACCAGGAATTTGGTGATTGAGTGGGAGGGGTGGCTGCCCTGATCCTGCCCAAACCTGCTCAGAATTGATGTGAAAGAAGCTGAGATTTCACAGTTGGACACAGTCCAGTGGCAGCCTTTCCAGTTTCATGGCCTGTCAGCAGTCGCCAGGATTGGGTGTAAACAGCTCATCACCATTAAACATTGCCAGGAGCCTTATGTGGATGGAAGGTTCTAGAAAGAGGTGTCGCAACTTCCTGTGCTGGGGCTTTTCCTGGCACCTCAGATAAGATCTGATCAATCCCTTCTCTGAGTATTTTTACAAAATAACTTTACTTAAATTGGAAGTTTCTGACACACAAAATGGCACCCAACATCCCAAGGGGCCCAAAGGCATCCTTGCTTATCATTGGCGGTCACTCCTGGCCCCCTGACCAGGCCCCTCTGTGCCCACCTGAAGGGAGCCCCCTGCCCAGGCACCATCCTTCTCCTGTGACTGGGCTGCACTTTGCAGGGTGTGGGCAGAAATTCTCTTTGTGTGGTCTCACCTCTGGCCCGTCCTGGCCCTGGAGGAAGCCTTGGGCAGGCCCCTCAGTGTTTCCAGTCTCCTTCTGCCTCAAGAACAGTCTACGGGGACCTTTGCGGGTCCCCAGAGGTCCCCCGGGGACTTCCCAGGGCTGCTCCCTTGTCACAGGGTCCAGGGCTTCTGTGGGGTTACACCTCCCTCCCGGTGGTCTCCGGGGGATGCCCTGGCCTCAGAGGACACCACCTCTGTCCCTCAGCCATCGGTGGACACGCAGCTGTCTCTGCTCTGCTGCCCCTGGCAGTTCTCCACACAGCCTTTGGCGCCCACAGTTCCCTAGGTCCTGGTGTGGGCCCCAGTGTCCCAGTCTCCGGGGATGGGGGAGGCAGGCCAAGCTCTCCCCTGGCGTGTGGAAGGACACGCTCCTGGGGAGGCCAGCCTGCTGACCCCAGGGCTCCAGCCCTTCAGGGATAGGCGAAGGCACACCTGAGCTGCAGGCAGGTGTCCTCAGGGCTGCGTGGAGGATTCACCCCAGGGAACCTAAACAAGAATGCCCCCCGGGTGGCCAGCCCCATGACCCGGATGCTGAGTGAGCCGTAGAGCTCCTGTGGGTGGCCTGGTGCACCCACCGAATGCCCAGCAGCGCAGACGCAGCGCCGGACGCATTTATTTCCACCACAGCGACCTCGGGACTCAGCAGGAAGGGCAGGCATGCTCTCCCCAGAGGCAGGGGCCCAGGGGCCTGCAGTGTGCAGAAGGAGGCTCTCCCCTCGGAACCGTCCTCACCCACGTTGTCCCGACTGTGGTCCAGTGTTATCCTTCCCAGTGAGTTTAGAGTCGCGTCTCAAGTTCCAGGTAAACTTCCTGGGATGTGGACTGAGAATAAACGACTGGATGGCTATTTCAGTCCTGGGCCTGCGAACCCTGCGCCTGCCAGGGCCTCACTCCACGCAGACAGGGCGACCCAGCCCGGCTGAGCCAGCTCCTCCGAGGAGCCTCCTACGATGCGCCCCCCGACCCCTGCAGCCCTGCCACACCCACACACGCAGGCACACAGCCAGCACTGGGGGAGGGCCAGGCCTCATGTCACCATCTCTGATTCCCTCAGGGCCTCCCACAGGCTCTGCATACGGTAGGTGCTCTGTATACAGCAGGTGCTCAATCCCTGTGGACCTGTGCAACCTCCCCACCCTGAGATTCTTGGACAGTCCCTGTAGCAGTGGGCCCTGGGCAGGCCACCTCAGCCCAGCTGGGCAGATCAAAGGTCAGTTTTTGTCCTCACCTTGACAGGTGACATGGGGAAGTGGTGACCGCAGTGGAGGCGTGTTTATGTGACACACGCCAACCTTCCCAGCTGGACTTCGGGATGGAGTGTGTGCTGACGAGCGAAAGGAAAGCGAAAGGCAGGCAGCCCGGCCCCTGTGTGTGTGCTGGGGGGATGGTAGTGGCCCGGGTGAGGGCTGAGGTCTAGCTGTTGCCCTGGGAAGACGGCAACCTTCAGCTGTGAGGACAAAGCTCCCTGGCTGGGGTGCAGGTGCGGGGGCCCCAGGCCTCTGCCAGTCCTGGCCTGACCGCTCATTTTGTCTGCCTGGCCAGCACCACCCCCCCCCGCCAGCCTCCCCAGCTCCCAACCTCTGTGGTTTTCACCACACCACACACCCTGAAACCTAACAGTCATTTCACACTGACTCACTTTTTAAACCTTATTATCTATTTTAGCCTCACCTTGAGAAGTACACGTCTGTAGTCATTGGTAGATGTGCTATTTATACGTATGTTTTTCTTTGTGTGTGTGTGTGTGTGAGGAAGTCGTATGGTTTTCTAATACACAATGAAATGACCACAAGACAATTAAACCAGGAAGTGCCATGGACCCCTGCCACTACCTGGTGTCCTTGGTGGGGGTGCAGCCTCTGGAAGTTGGGCCCTGGCCATCCTTTGTCATGTCCTCCGAGGGAGGCGGGACTCCAGGCTTCTCCTCCAAGTGCCCAAAGCCCCAGCCTCCTCTGAACCTTCCCAAGGCCCTGGACAGCCCTGCCCTCAGCCACAGGCACCTCTCCATCACTCTTCAGGCTCTCCCTGTGGTCCTGCCTCTGTGTGAAAGCCCCTGGATGGTTCTAGAATCTGGATTGGGGGACACCCGGGTCCCACCCCTCTATACCCCCCAACTGCCAGTTGGGCTGGTGCCGTGGCCTCCATCACAGCCCCTGTGGCACTGGGCTGCATGGAGAGCCAGCTCTGCATCTTGTGGCACCTGGATGGGGTAACAGAATCAGCCCAAGCCCCAGATGGCTCAAAGGCCACGAGACTGACCAGACCCCTGCAGTGAAGGTGGCAGGGGGCAGGAGCCAGCTTCATGCCCAGGGCCTATTTGCAGTGCTGGCGAGGGTTGGGGGTTCACATGCTCCAGGCTGAGGACAGCTGCTTAGGGCAGCTCCAGCCCTGGCAGGGAGGAAGGACTGCATGGAGGAGGCCGCAGCTCCCCCTGGGCTGGGGCCAGGTGTCAGGTAGAGGACACCCTCCCCCCCCGGCCGGACTCCTCAAGGGGCAAGGAGTCCACCGATGGTGCAGGGCAACCCCCAGCAAAGGCAGTCCTGCAGAGCTGTGCTGGGCTTCCCACCAGCAGGGTACAGAGCCTGGGGTGGGAAGACCTCCAGCTTTGGGGCATGATGTCCAGAGACGCCCAGAACCGTGGACATGTCTTAACTCATCTGAACCACATCTATATAACAGAGACACAAACTTCTGCCTCATGCACAGGAGGAGCTGCCTGCAAGGAGCTGGACAGGAGGTGGAGGGAGCTGGACAGGAGGTGGAGGGAGCTGGACAGGAGGTGGAAGGAGCTGGACAGGAGGTGGAGGGAGCTGGACAGGAGGTCACGGGAGCTGGACAGGAGGTGGAGGGAGCTGGACAGGAGGTGGAAGGAGCTGGACAGGAGGTGGAGGGAGCTGGACAGGAGGTGGAGGTAGCTGGACTGGAGGTGGCGGGAGCTGGACAGGAGATGGAAGGAGCTGGACAGGAGGTGGCGGGAGCTGGACAGGAGGTGGAAGGAGCTCCCCAGTGTCTTCATGCACATCCTGCAGCCCTAGCTGTCTGGGGCTCCTATGCTGTGCTTGGTCCCACCTGGCTCTGACCAATGGCCTGGGGCCCTCCCTTTGGACCTGGGCTTAGATCTGAGCCAGGCCCTATGCTTGGTCACCAACATTCAACCCCAGGCTTATCTGTGAGGACAGCAACCGGCACAGCTGCCCACAGAGCAGTCTAGACCTTCAGGCGGCTGGCAAGGGAGTCAGTCCTGCCAGTTGGGGGTGCCTGCTCACTGCACCCTCCTGCCTCTGCCACCACTCTCACTCGGGGGAATCCGTCCTTACCTGGAGCCCAGAAGGTTGTCTCTGAGTCTGTTTTGGAAGTGCCTGCAGGGACTTTGGACTTTCAGTTTGTGATTGAGTCACGGCTGGCCACTCTCTGGGCACGGAGCCAAAGGCAGCAGAGGCCCCACAGAGCGCTGTTTCCACCCCCTGCCCCCCGGCCTGCGGGCTCTGCCATCCATTCATCCATTCGTGTGAGGGACAGGGCCCAGTCCCAGCCGTCTCTGGACATCACCTCTTACCCAGCATGGAGAGCTGTGCCCCCGGCCCGCTCTCCAGTGGACGGTGGAGCTCGCCACTGGAGAGGCCCACCCCGCCTCCAAACCTCAGCGACCCAGTCCTGGAGGCCCCGAGGGCCAGCTGCACGTACTTCTTCCTGCCTAGGTGGTGGCTGTGTCCACCCCCTGCCAGCCCCCGACGGCCCCACATTCCTGTACTTATTCTGCCTTTGATATTAAGAGCAGCCAAGCGGAGGGTCTGTTTTCTCCCTACAGCTATCAGCACCGAGCTGCTGAGGTGGCCCCCGCAGCGCCCTCTTGCTTCCAGCACTGTTGGGGCCGTGGAGGCTGGGGGGGGGGGGGACAGGGCGGGGCGGTGGTGGGGGTGGTGCAGGAGGGAGAGGCTCTCTCTCGCCTCCGTCTCCTCAAGGCCCCAGCTCCTAGCGGTCTTGTAAGCCCCGACAGTTGGGTTTTTATTGTAATGCAAGTGCCTGACTTAAGCTTTGATTTCCAAGTGATCCACTTCAAACATGGCTATCTCTCACTCCGACAAAAACATAAAGAGCAGATAAAGAGCCAGGCTGTCCCCCCAAGTTCCCTTTGCTTCAGAGATCTCTGGGTGACTTAGATAACTGACCGTGTGGCCTCTTGTCCTTCCTTTCCTACGCCTTAATTCCTGCACTTATGTTTTAAATTCAACAATAAAGAGCAAACCTGCAAAACCCTAGGCCCCCACCTCGACCCCAATAAAAGCAGAACGCCAGGCCCACAGGCTCTCTCCCTCTCCCCCAGACCTCACTGTGGTCCCTGGCCTGCTGTGTACCCTCCAGGCCTGTGAGTAACAAACTTTGTCTTTCAAGGTTTCCTGATGGTTTATTGCTGAGGGCGTCTTGCAGTCATAATGAGAACCCCAAGGGCCAGTCCAGCCACAGCATTGGTTCCGAGGGGAACCCGGGCCCAGGTGAGTGCCCCCAGGCTCTATCAATAGGCTGAGACCAGCACAAGACAGGCCCAGACCTTCCTCCTGCTGGAGTGGAGGGTCTGCACTGAGCCCCGAGCTGGAAGGGTATCAGGAGCTTTATCCACCCCGCCGAGCCCACCCAGCACCTGGCAGGTGCAGGGCAAGGTGCGATTCCAAGTACAGCAAGGACAGACTTTCCACTGTAAATAGGCTTAAGCTATTTCCTTGTGGGCCACTGGCATGAAGCCGCAGGGCTTGCAAGATGGGCCTGAAAAACTACTGTCCTTGGCCTGAAAACACCAGGAAGGGCTCAGGAGACACTGGGGCAGCACATGGAGGAGGGTGGCGGGACTGGTTCTACGCTCCTGGGAACCTCAGGAGACCACAAGTCTCCAGACTGTGAGGCCAGCTCCCTCTGGGCAGCGGCCCCGGACACGGACACGAGGCATCGGCAGGGCCACCCCGTGAGCAGCAACATTCGGTCACTGCAGGGAATTTATTAGGAGGAAATTCACTCTAGAGAAACAGGCTCCTCCCTCGGCTTGCCAGGCACTGTACAGACACCCAGCTGCATTCAGATTTCAGATACATGACCCGTCATTTTGTAGTATAAGTATAGTCCATGCAATATTCGGAACATACTTATATTAAAAAAATGATTCATTATCTGAAATCCAAATGTGTTTGTAACTCTGGTGGCTCCACTGCTCTGCCTGCGTCTCACTTGTAGCCCACACTGTAAAGGACAGAAGAACCAGGGAGAGAGGCCAGGGTGCGACAGGGCAGGTGACAGGTAAGAAGGAGAAAGACTGCGTGCGTGGGGCCAGGACTGGAGGGACCTGTACAATTCAAGAGCTGGGAAACAAAGGCAACAATTCAGGTTTTCCCCAACTTGCCAACACAAGAACTGGGTCTGCATACATTAAGATCCAGCGATACAGTCAGGGTCCCTGAGCAAGGATGACTCACAGACGGGAGCTGTTCACAGACGGGAGTCAGCGACACACTTCGGAAAGTGCATGCTCCTGCCAGCACCTTGTCTCACTGCGGGACCTGGGGAACATGGAAGGAGCCAGGGTTGTGAAAGTGTGGGTGTTGGTGGGGCCAGGCACAGAGGCTCCTTGGCCAGCGCGGGTCTCCACCCGACAGGACTTCTTGCCTGCCGCAGGGAACTCCAGTCCCTACATCGACATTTACATGGCAAGGCCACACACAACACTGACCCGGGTGTTCTTTCACCAACACTGCAGAGGGAAGTGACCACCACCTCCAGAAGACAGCTGCAGCCTGAGAAGACTGCGGATCCCAGCCTGAGCTTGGACACAGGAAACGCCCCAGTCCAAGGTGTTGCTGCCCAAGTCCTGGTCCCTGCTGTTGTGCCTGGGAGGGGACCCCAGCTGGGCAGTCAAGTCCTCAGGCCGAGGGTCAGCAAATCCTTTCCGCCTCACAGCCTCTGCACGTGCTGTCCCCTCTGCCTGGCTGCCTCCTGCTCTTGGCGGGCCACCTCCTCTAAGTTCCCTCCCTCCCCCACCAGCCCAGTTGCCCCCGCCACCCCTGCCACAGCCCCTGTGGCTGGAAGCACATGTTCCCACCACCCTCACTGTCACAGTCCCCAGACAGGAGGGCTCCCAAAGGCCCTGGCTCCTCTGCCCACAGGCACAGAAAGTGGTTTTCAAAGTGCAGATCATTAACCAACAGTGGGTGCTGAACTGAATTTAGGGATCGCTGCTGCGGTCAAACCAAAAACGAAAGGAGAACATGGAAGCGGGGGGTTGAGTGACCTCCCTGGTTAGAGGAAGTCTTGGGCATTTCATTTCTGTTTTACAAATGTTTGTGCGCATATGTGCTGTGTGTGTGAGTATCATGGGAGCGTGAGAGCTCACAAATGTGTGTGTGCACCCCTGTGAGTGCACACAAGTGTGAGTGCTGCTGGGGCTGGGTCTGGACTTGAATGCATTTCGCCCCAGTCGTGGTCAGGGGCGGGAGGGGCTCCGTCCAGACTCAGTTGATGCCAGGAGCCCAAGATGCCACCTCTCTGCCCCTCCAAGAGTCGAGCCTGGCGGTGCCCTGCAGAGACGCAGGTCCCCTCCATGACCCGCAACCCCTGACCTCTTCTCTCCCCCAGTGTGCACCCTGTGCCCCCGGCCCCCCGCTCATGGACCCTGGCCAGCACGTCTCTGTGGCAAGAAGTGGCCAGAGCGGGTGAGCGTCAGGGAGCTCCGCTCTCTGGAGTCTCCATCCCCATAAACCCGAGTACACGGAGCCCCCAACGCCTGGAGCCCCACCCTCGTCCTCGGAGCCACCCACCACGTCCCCGGCCCCTCCTGGCCTCGCCTCCCGCCTGCGCGCCACTCACCTGCGCCTCTGCTCCCGACCCAGGTTGCTCCCGGACGCCGTCAGCCGCCACTGTCTGGGCGCCGCGCTCTGTCAGAGAGGAAAACTGAGCCACTCGAGGGCGGAGCCAGGGGAGGAGGCGGCGGGAACGAGGATTCAGGATCAGCAATGGGTGCGGCATCCAGGTCCCAGACACAGGAAAACCCGAGTTATGGGAAGTCACTCGAGTCTCAGGAACTGCCCTGAGTCCACAGAAAAAGTTTATGACTTTCTTGGTAGTGAATTCCTTATTATATTTTTATTAGAAGCACTTCAGGGGCCGGCCCGGTGGCGCAGCGGTTTAGTCCGCGCTTGGCAGCCCGGGGTTCGCGAGTTCGGATCTCGGGCGCCCGCCGACGCACTGCCTGTCAGCCATGCTGTGGCGGCGTCCCATATAAAGTAGAGGAAGATGGGCACGGATGTTAGCCCAGGGCCAGTCTTCCTCAGCAAAAAGAGGAAGATTAGCAAGGGATGTTAGCTCAGGGCTTTCCTCACCAAAAAAAAAAAAAGAAGAAGAAGAAGCACTTCATTAGATAGTCATTCTAAAGAAAAGAGCGGGAGGTGCTTTTCCAGGAGAGCTGATGCCTGGAGCTCTCCACGCTCAAGCGCTGAGAGACGCTTCCTGGGGAGCTGGGTGGGTTAACTTCCCTGTGAGGATCCGCACGTGCATGCACACGACGGGCCAGCCGTGCCGGTGAGAATCCACAAGGAGCGTGTTAGGGCTGAGGGCTGTTGGAAGTGCAGGTTGGGTCCATCTGGAGGCAGCGCTGGGGAAGCAGGCAGGAGTGAAGGGCACATTCCCTCGGAGCCCAGCCGGTACAGAGGTAGAAGGTGGAACTGCCCTGAATTAGGCCTTGAGCTGAGGGGCCCCCTCCTCTCAGCTCCCTCCCCGCTGAGGGTCCTACTGGGTGGGAGTGGAGACACACTGTGGACACACTCAGATGTCCTGGAGGCACACCTGTGGGAGGTCATCCCCAGAGGGTGGAGGCCAACACACGCTGACCTTGGAGAAGCATTTGAAGTGGGGAGTTCATTACCCGGTTTGTTCGTTTCTCATGTACAAACGGTTTTGGTGCTTATTGTAAACGTAGCCGTGATGAAAGTTTCTCTTTGAGTCCCTGACAGAGGGAATGAGGAGGCACTTGTCTGAGTCACCTGGGTGCGAGGGCGGGGGTGTTGGATTCACTCTTCAGGCGGCCCTGCGGCTGGCTGTCTTTCAGGTTGCGGAGGGAAGCGGCTTGTAGACTTGAATCCGTGTCCGGCCTCACCAGCTTCCCGAGGCTCACCAGCCCAGGCCCAGCCGTAGTTAGTACAGAGAGAGAGGTGGCTGCTGGTCCTTCGTCCACCATCATCACTCCCACTGATCAAACTGCTTGAACTCTCCAAGCTTTAGCTTCCTCATCACAGAAAGGCCAGTGTGCAGATCCAGCCTGAAGACAGTCCCTGTCCCCTGAGCTTACACCTGGAGCAGTGAGCCGGGAGTCAAACGACCGTAAGAAACAAGGAGACCCTGTGGGAGCAGGTGCAGGGCCCTGGCCTGGCTTCTTGGGGAGCGGGGCAGCTTGGGGAGAGTGTTCAGAAGGGGATGCTGGGACAGGGGATGGGCTAGGGGCCAGGAGAAGGGATTTGTCTCCAACCAAAGTGACCTGGGGAGCCGCTGGGCAGGGACATCTATCATCAGACCTGCACTTCCAGAAGCCCACAGGAAGGCGCGGGTGGGGAGGAGTGGGTCTGGAGGTCCTTGCAGTGGTTCTGCAGGGTGTCCGTGGCAGGGTGGGGAAGGCCCGGCGTTGTGTGGAGGCAGGAGGACCCACAGATGTGGCAGTTTGGATGTAGGGTGGGGCGCCTGGAGGACCCCAGTGCTGGCACGTGGGCAATTCCCTTCCACTGGAACCCAAGGTGACACGCTGGCAGGGTGGAGAGGGGTAAGGGAAAAAAAGGTGTCCCTGGGACACCAGGGGAGAGGTCCCCACAGCTGTGGGCCCATGGATGAGCAAGTCCTTGTCGGGCAGGCAGTGACAGGTGTCAGGGGTGGGTGATGCCCCCACTTTCATGAGAAAAGAGGAGGACACAGAACCAAATTCTGGGGAACACTTGAATTTTGGGGATGGCAGAGGAGGGGCCCAGATGGGACACAGCAGAATGTCCCAGTTGCCCCACAGGCCGAGTGTCTAGAACCTCCCAGGCAGTCGAAGGGCAAGAAGGGTCAGCTCTCCAGCTGGACTTGGGACCTGAAGGTCAGCCAGCAGCCCGGCGTCCAGCTGGGCAAAACAGATCAAAGTCCTCTGGGAGCAACAGCTGCTTGTGTGCAGATAAAACTCAGAGCCTATTGACCTCACAGGAAGGAGCACCGCAGTCAGTTTGAAATTCATCCCCCCACAGAGGGCACAGAGGCCAGAGGGCTGGCCCCACCCAGAGAGCCAACAAGGCACTAGAGAGAGACCCCACAAATGACGACCCAGACTGGGGACCGGAATG
Source organism: Tapirus indicus (assembly GCA_031878705.1). Taxonomy (NCBI): domain Eukaryota; kingdom Metazoa; phylum Chordata; class Mammalia; order Perissodactyla; family Tapiridae; genus Tapirus; species Tapirus indicus. The sequence goes on from CM062932.1 coordinate 60,111,552, forward strand.
CCACTCCCCATGTCCTCTGTGACTGTCCTGGGCCCAGGCCCCACCCCTGGGCTGGAAGGAGGGGCTTGTCCCTGGGGCCACATCCCAAATAGGCCCTTCCTTCCCCTCCGAGGGTCTCTCTCTCAGCAGGGGCTCCTGGCAGCAGCTTGTGGCCGACAAGTCCCTGGGGCATTGGGCTGTTCAGGCAGGAGGGGAGGAGGGTCCCACACAGCAAGATGCCTTGAATGTCAGCTGAGGGCTGGGCGTCTTCATCCCCATGCAATGAGATGCCTTTGGGAGTTTGATGCAAATGCACACCCTGATAAAGCATTTACATATCTTGAAAATGAAACTAGTTTGTTTACTTTGAAACTAATACAGAAGCCTTACAAAACCACTCAGATGTTATAAGAAGAAACAATAAAACCAACTGTGCTGCGTCTCATTCAGACTCCTCTTTCACTTCCCAGAGGAAATTCTTGTGGACATTAGCTTCTATAACTTTCTAGAAATTTTCTGTGTATATACAAAGTGCACTCACATCCAACGCGAGTACCTTTCCCATTTTTATACAACCCTGGGATCTCCTCTTCGCACGGAACCCTGCTCCTCCATTTCCTGCCTTTCTCCTTCTGTCGGGTGTTGAACCTTCTGTTTTTGTGAATCACAGCTTCTGCTGCATCACATCATGCCAGGAGTTTCATTTTCTTTTGGTTCTAGGAATTTGTAGATTTCAGTTATGATTTCCTATTTAACTAAAAAGTTATCCAGCAGCATGTTCTTACCGTTCCAGGCATACTGCAATGTTTCTTTTTGTTACCAACTTGTAACTTCATTCCCACTTCTCTCTCCATTCTTCTGTTCCCCCACCTTTGAAACCGTTGAGGTTCTGTGCATGCCCTAGTTGTCACATGTGTGATCAATTGTTGTAAACGCCCCTGTGTTCTTGAGACGCACATGTGTCCTCTGATGGTTGAAGCAGAGCTCTAGCTGTCAAGGTGGTCACCGGCATACGGTGGATCCTCTGCGTACTTGCCAGTTTTTATCGGTGTGAGCTACCAATAATTGAGAGAGGCGGAATCTCTCGCTGTGATGGGGGGTTACCAATCTTGTAATTCTAGCAATCTTTAGTCATATATTTGGAAGCTATTTTATTTGATGCAAAAATATTTTAAATTGCTATATCTTTGTGGTAAGTGGAGCCTGTATCATTAGATGGTGACCCTCTCCACCCTAATCATCCAATTTGTTTTGGTTTTTTGTGTGTGTGAAAAAAGTTTGCCCTGAACTAACATCTGTGCCCATCTTCCTCTATTTTGTATGGGGGGCACTGCCACAGCATGGCTGACAGGTGGTGTAGGTCTGTGCCCAGGAACTGAACCCGTGAAGTCTGGGCTGCCAAAGCAGACCATGCCAAACTTAACCACTAAGCCACCAGGCCGGTCCCCCAATTTGTTTTAAAGTCTCTTTTGTCTGATATCAATGGAGCAACAGCAACTTTCTTTGGTTAGAATATTTCCGATAGATCATTTTCCAGACTTTTGCTTTCAGCTATTGTGTGTCCACATGCTTTAGAGATGTCTCTTGTAAGGAGAAAATATCTAGATTTTTATCCCATCTGACCATCTCTGACTTTCACTTGGTCGTGAGTCCACTTCCATTCATCAGGTTATTGATAATTGTGGACCTGTTTCTACCACCACAGCATGACAGCAATTTGTCCCACTGTTTCTCAGTATCTTTGTTAACCTGATCTTCTACTTAATGAGAATAGTGCCTCTCCCCCAACAAGACAACAAGTGTGGTGTGCTGTCACATCCTTTGGTCCACGGCAGTCCCCACCCCTGCCAACACCCATCCTATGTTGACACAATGAGGCTTCAATTCTGCTCATTATGGACAATCAGCTTTCTTGGGGCACTTGGTCACCCTCACTCCACACGTGTTGGCTGGCATCTCCGGGCCCCCACTCTCCTGCGTCAGGGCAGGTCCCTGGACGGCAAACCCTCCGTGGGCTCATGGACCTGAGGGTGGCTTTAAACACGCCTCCATGTTTGGATGACATGTGACTGGGTACACGGTTCTGGAATCATGGCTTCCTGTTCCCACAACACTTCGGAAACACTGTTCCAGTGTTGTCTGGCATCCAATCCAGGGCAGCAGAGGAAGAATCAGATAGTTCTTGTTCCTTTACACATGGTCCTTTTGGGGAAGATGTGAGAATTTTCTCTTGTCTTTGGTATTCCTAAACCTGACTGTGATGTGTTAGGGGAGGCAAGCATTTTTCTTACCTTCTCTCCTTGGTTCCTGTGGGCCCTTTCAAACAGAGATCTTTCTTCCTTTTTTTCAATTTCAAGAAATGTATTTCCTTGCTTTTCCAAGTCCTTCCTCTCCTTCTTTTTTTTTTTTTTTTTTGTTCTCTCTCTGGGACTCCTGTTGGCACATCCGTCATATCTGTTCCATCCACCTTTCCTTCTTTCTTCCAGGAGGTTTCCAGGCAAGTTCTCCAATCTGCTATCCCACTATCCCATTCCTTGGCAGCACCTGGGCTGCTATTTATCCCTGTCTGGTGTTCTTTAGTTCAGCTCTTTTTTTCAATCTAAGATTTTTTGCTTAGTTCTTTGTTGTTGCTGTTTTCTTGTTCTTTGAACTTAATCTAATTTATCTGTTTTAGAAAATTTAAAAGTTTTAAGACTAACTTGAAATTCTTGATGCATCTAATGTGTCTGCTTCTGACAGTGTGTTGTTTTCCTTCTGAAATGGCTGCATTCCTCAAACATCTGGTTATTTTGTCCCGAGCCACCCCACACATCAATGCTCTGGGGACTTTATTGTATTTGTAGCTTCATTTTAGAAAGAATCACATTTCTAATGTTAATCCTTCCCAGCCAATACCAGGGTAGACTTTTCCATTTATCTGAACAGTTTTATTTTCTTCAGAATATTATAAGATTTATTGATGTAAGTGCTCCACATTTCTTACTGAGTTTGGGGGGTATTTTTGTGGCCGCCGTAGGGAATGCCTCTGTGCGCTCAGGGCCTTGCCCTCGCACATCAGCCTGGTGACGCTGTCAGAACATCTTACAGTCTTCCCGTCAGCTCTTTTCCGATGCGCATCTGAGGGAATGATAATGAGGGGTGTTTGGGGGCCCATAGGTGGCCATGAGTCCTGGACAGGCAACCCCGAAGGGCTGCGACTGGAGCCCTCTCCAGGGTCCCTGGTGCCCTGCTGGTACCTCGCAGTCCGGTCCCAGCCATGGCTGGAGCAGGATGGGCATGGACCCAGGCACAGCCTGGCCTCAGCTGACCGGACCAGGGGCAAGAACTTTTCTTGTCCACATCATTTCCTTTTGGGGAAGGGCCTGGCCAGTACATCTGGATGTCACCTTCTTGAGGAGGCACCAGGAACAGAGACAGGTGACCAGCAGCCAGTGGGGTGGCAGCTATGCCTGGCAGGGGAAGGGAGGACTGGTGAGGAGAAGGACTGGCTCTCCCGGATGCACCTGCCTCCGTCCCTCAGGTGATTTTAGATATTAAAGCTCTCTCTCCCCCTTATTGTGACAAAATGTTCATTGTGGAACATCGATGAAGTATAGGTAAACAAAAAGCTACAAATCACCTGTGACGGTGCCTCGAGGGGACGTTCTGGTGTGCTTACATGCACAGTTACCTTGACTTACGTGATGACGGGGAGACACCGGGACCGAGTTTGTGGCCCCGTCCCTCCGTGTGCCCTGAGTGAATTACTGGCCCTTTTGTGAGATGTCAACTGGTGGTGCTGACTGTCCACTGTTTGGATGCCCCTTGAGGCATCTCCTGGCCCCCCTTTCCTCAGTTAGCTGGTGAGGAACCCCCCACTCCCACTCTGGGATGTGGTCTTGACCCGCTTGTGCGCCACCCCCCACCACCTCCCACCACCCGCCCCCCTGGGCCCCGGCTCAGCCCCTGGGCTGTCTGAGGATGTTGTGTCCTTGGAACAAACAGGCACTCTCATGTCCAACCTTCCTGTTCTCTGGGCACAAAGGGCCCCCTGCTTCACCGCTGGCTGGCCTCCCTCTCGTCCCCAAACAGAAGACGATCTTGTTCCACTGCCTCTGAGCTCAGTGTGGCTGTCCTGCCCCAGATGGGGCCCAGCTGGGCGTGCAAGTGTGAGGGCACATCTCACATCACTCCCCACGTGTGACAAGTCAGACGAGGGGCCCCTGGGGAGAGCAGGAGTGTGAGTCTGGCCGAGGGTAGCCTGTCCCTGAGCCCACTTGGCCTTTCCCAGGGCCCGGGCAGCAGGAAGACAGGGCCTGCAGCTCTCCCCCTCCCAGGGGGCTTTGAACCCCCACTGCTCTGGCCTGGAAGGAGCTCCAGCAGCGGGGACCAGGGTGCAGGCTGCAGGGCGGGACCGTGGCCTTCAGACTCGCCCCGCACTCAATGCATCCCCGAGGGGCGTTTTTGGTGTCATGACATTTCCTTCCTATGTCCTCAGTGTTTGCTGGTTTGGTTCAAACGACTCTGTTCCAACACCGAGGATTCCCTCCCAGCTCAGCTGTTGTCTATGCAGCAAATGTTTGCCGAGGGCTGAGTGGGAGCTGGCCTGGGGTCGGGCGAAAGACCGTCCCACCCCTGCAGTTCAGCCTCGCAGCCGTGTGGCAGGGTAACGTGCAGCTTACAAGACACACCGGGTCAGAGCCTTTCAAAGCCGCAGCTTTCCTTGTGATGCCTCCCTTGCCCTTGCCCCGCTCACCCCGAGTCACCGCAAGTCACCCAGGGGTGGGGGGGCGGTGGGAGGAGACATCACACCCCATCCTCTCCCTTTGGCTGCCTGCCTCTGATTCCCAGAATTCCCTGAGAATCGGGGCACGCCCCTGGGAAGAGTCTAACCCCAACCTAACCACAGGGCAGGCCAGGGTTGCAGGTCCCCCAGGGCCTTAAACCGGGATGAGGGACAGCAGCTCCTTTTGATCCCAGGCCCTTCCTGGGAGACAGCCTCCACCAGCCGCATGGGAAGAGGAGGGAGTTTCCGGGAGGCGTCTGGGAATGAACAGTTCTGACAAGGGAAGCTCCACAGCTGGGCCTGGGAGATGGGATGAGAAAGGGTCAAGGGGAGGGCCACTGGGGTCTGCCCTCCCTGTGGGAGGGAGGCTGGGGAAGGGTCTTCCCCAGAGACCCGCGGGCAGACGCTGACCTGGAGGAGCCGGGACGATCCTGTGGCCTTGGCTACAAGACACACCTGGTGAGGAACTTGTTAAAATCAAAAACCAACGGAGACCACTTTTGAAAATTTCCTGAGCAGGCAAAACCAGTCTAGTCATACAAGCAAAGCTGAATTTAGCTTATTCTGCAAGATTAAGTTGACCTGGGGCATTTCTTGTTTAGGTCTGATAAATACGTGGCAAGCAATAGGATACACTGGAGTACGTGAGGAAGCCATCTGGTGTAAAACTAATTCGGCCCGACCTTGTTTTTCCAAAAGGGCCTGACTGGCCTTTGAACATGCGTTGTATTCTGCTTTGAGCATCTACCATGGCCCAGAGACAAGAACAAATGCCCTGAAGATAAGGATGCAAGTTCCCCTACATTGGCATTTCCTTAAGGATGAGCATTTCTCCCTAGGCTAGGATTCAATTGCTGTGCTCATCCTGTGACCACCCAACTCGAGACAGCAGACCTGCTACCTGCCGTGCCCCTTGAGACAGGAGACCTGCTACCTGCTGTCCATCAATCTCTGTGCCTGCTGGGCAGGCTAGGAAATCTCATGACTGTTGTAAAAGGGACATTCTAATCATATATGACACATGCTCTTTGATAGTATATAACCACTCTGTACACCCCACTTCTTTGGTGCTCTTCCTTCCTTGGGGAAGGCAGGCCCCAGGCTATATGGTCCTCAAATTTGGCTCATAATAAACTCACCCCAATTTTGATTCATAGATTGATTATGGATTATTTGCATTGACAGTTCTCTGGAAATCATGAGCCAAACTTGAATGCTCTCCCAAGGTTGATAGGAGCTAACCACTAACCAATTCCCTATCATTTATGAAAATTCCAACTTTATGATCAATCCCTGGGAAGAGTAAGCAGTCACCACCCCTCAGTCTGTCAGCTGCTTGGTAACAGTGCACCCGGGGCCTCCTGCCACGTTTTGGTTTGAATGCTCCTAGTTCAGGAACTGTCTTTTTGGTGTGTGCACAATCAACTTTCACTAATTACTACTTCGGTGACTTATCGCTTTTACTTCTGTTATTTCTGAACTTTTGACAAACTTGAGGGACTCCCGGAAGCCAGGGCCCCTCTGGTGATGGTGTCTGGGGTCGTTGTGCAGACAGTGTCCAATTTCACTTAAAGTACATTATACACTTCCAGAAAAGCTAGACGGATGTAACGTTGTCAGGAAGTCAGTGTGAGTAGGGGAACCACAGATTTTTGCAGTTCCTTCTATTTTTTCCCAAAATTTCCACAATGGATATGTACTTAAATAGTCAGGGAAAACCGTGTTCTCTAAGAATAAACAACAATTTTTATTAGATTAAAGAGAGAAGGATTGACTGGGGAGAAGAGGAGAGGAGAGTGACCCTGCAGGGCTGACTCAGCCTCCCTCCCCGAGGCCGGGCGGTGGGTGGAGGGGGCTGGACAGGCTGAAATGCCGTGGGCTCTGGGTGCAGGACCCTGTGTCCTCTGAAGGGCATCTCATGTCCCCTCCAACCCACACCCAGGCTTTTTCAGGGGAGGGGCCGTGGGGCCCTGGCACCAACTCGCTGCCCCTCCTGGGTGAAGCATCACCTCAAGGCCATCCGGGGAGGGGCAGGGGCTCCCAGGGACTCCTGGACGGTCGCAGAGGGGCTGCAGGCTGGGTGGGTTCAGCCTTCTCCCCTCAGAGGCTCACTCAGCCTTAAGCAAGGGTTGGACACTCCCAGGGTCCACAGGGGCAGTTTGGGAAAAGGATTCAGCCACCTCGGCCTGATGAGATTAGCCCTTGGCTCCAGGACACGGCAGGAACAAAGAGACACCTCCAGGACACCAGAGGCATCCTGGCCCAGGGCTGGACCAAACAGGCCTGAGGCCACCGGGTGTGAGACTAACAGAGGATCAACGTCCAGAGCAGGAAGCGTCAGCCCAAGGCCGCACGACCAGAGGGGAGCCCGGGGGAGGGCTCTGAGCAGGAGATGGACCAGGGTGGTCGGTGAACCTGAGCAAGAACAGGCAGCCCTTGGCCCCAGACACAGGTTCTGGCACAGGGGCCTCAGCAGGTCAGCACATATCCTTGGGTGGTCCCCACATTGTGGAGCCTGAGGCCTGCATGGTGCCGGAAGCCAGCCCCAGGGGAGGGTGCACAGAAGGGAGGGCAGAGCTGAGACAACAGCTGGCTGGGCCGAAGACCGCTGCTCAGGCTTTGTAGAAACCCGAGGGGACACTCCATACCAGGGTTGGGCTTTCCCAGGCTGATTCGGGGTGTGGGCAGAGGGTGGCAAGGCCGGGGAGGGAGGGAGAGAGGCCATGTAGACAGATGGCTGCCCAGCCACGCACATTTCCTTCTGCGAGGGGTCAGCAACCGAGGGCATTCCCCTGCTCTTCCAGGTGGACAAACACCTGCCATTCTGTGCACAGTCGGTGCTCAGTTCTGCACACAGTAGGTGCTCAGTGAATGCTACCCAACAGGCACAGGTGTCCCTGGAGCAGAGGCTGTCAATCCCTTTCCCACGGGGGGGGGCACTCATATGTGCAGCGCCTCAGCCCTCCCACAGCCCCTCCTCCCTCTCTGAAGTTGGGGGGGCTCATCAAGGGGCAAGTGTGTTTTCTGGAAAATTCAGAGTCAAGTCTGCTTCACAAAACACACAAACTATTCCCAAAACTTGGTGCGTTGCTGTTGGTCACAGAATCTCGGGCCTTGACAGGTGGGAGTGTGAGCGCCGGTCCCACACCATGTGGTTTATGTGATGCAAAGTTCAGGGACTGTCCAGCCGGCCCCCCAGAGTGCTGTGCGGGGGTGTTCTGCTGCTCTTGCTTGTGAGTTAGCGTTTCCTGACACATTCTAACTTAATCCAATGTTTTCAACTTTTATGTGTCTTTTATTTTAGGTGTCCTTCTTGTAGACGGTGTACAGCAGAGTTTTATTTGTTTAATCTTTTTTTTTTGGCCACATAAGACATCCTGTATGTCTATAAGGAAATTCATTTCATTCATAGTTACTGCAGTTGCCTGGATTTTATATGTCCTATCTCCATACTTCTAACATACTCAAACTTTAAAGTAGTAAAATCAATAATATTTAGAAAATAAAGGTATCCATTTGAATACATTCTAAACACGACCCCTTCGAGCATTCCAGCTCGGAGCCTGGTCTGTGGGAAGCGGGGGCCCAGCTGCCAGGATGTTGGGAACTTCTGCAACACCGAACCACGTTTTACAACATATGCTTTTCTGGTGGTATCCAGGTTTAATCAGAATTTATAACTCGATTCACATTAAGATAAAACCTGACTATGTGGCTCCTTCCTTCCACCCTTCTCACATGTGGAGTGTCTGTGACTTAATTGCCATTTGCTGTTGGGTTTCCTAAGTGCCTTTCAAACTGTGTGGATGCTGCACCTCCCTGGTTCAGCTGATGAAGGGTTTAAAAATTAGATTCAGGGCCAAAGGAATGTGGGGAATGCTTGCATCTAAAGGAACAGACTGACCAGGAATCTAGGAAGTCGCCTGGATGTGGGACTCTCATCACTCGTTCATCCCTGGCTGGCTTGCTGGGTGGGGCCGCTTGTCCTGGGGTGGGGTTTGTCCCTTCTTGGAAGCGAAGAGGAGAAAGAGCATTCTCTACCTGTTACCGCCCAAAAGGGGGGTCATCTGCCCGCCACAAGACATGCCAATAGTCAAGAGGCAAGGTGGTAGGAGAGAAAAGACTTTTTATTACAGCTTGCCAGCAAGAGGGAAGAAGGCTGACTTACATCCAAAAGAACCATCTGACAGAACAAAGACTACAGGCCAGTTATATATGGGGCAGGTCTCCAGGTGGGGGAGGCATCTGGTCTCTGGGTGGGGGCATCCTTCTGATCTCCCAGTGGGGCGTCCATCTAGTCTCAGTTCCTGTCAGTCTTCTGTTTTACTGGACATGCATCAGAGACCAGAGCAACACCTTACACCCTGGTCTTTTGGTTGTCATTGATGATGGCTATCAGCCTAGATTCTGCCCAGGGGTCATCACATTCCTAAGGAACTCAAAAGAACAAGGTTATCAACTTATAGCGGCTGGGAGGGGCCATAAAACGCACAGAGCATGTCTGGGCTAGTTAGTCAGAGGTCATTCAAAGTTACAATAGGGTTTCTTTTCTACAGTATGGCTTTCTTATGTCAACCTTGTCTTGAGCTGGTATCATACCCACTCTGGTTCCTTTCTGGCTGGGCTACAGATTAAATTGACATGAGGCCAAATAGCAGGAGAAAATCAAACAAAGCTTTATAACATGTATACATGGGAGAGACTTGGGGAAACTGAGTATCTCTCGACAGAATAGCAGAGGTTCTCCTCTTATATAGACAAAGGAAGATTTTCTTTGGGGGCGTTGGGGGTGTCAGCCATGAGGGATTACAAGAAAAGCACAGTAAACAAGAGTATGCAGATTTAAGTCTTTGCCCACACTGATAAGACTTTTTAGAGATAAAGTCATCCCCCCTTCTTCCTGGTACAGAGAGAGTGATACCATTACAGATGGAGATTTCCCTTACAAATGTAAATGTCTGGTAAACAGAACTTTGATAAGAATGGGCCCAGCAAAGACCCTCCCAGTCTTGGCCTGTCCCAGGGACAGGCCTTCCATCCCAAATCCCTTTAGACAGTTACTGGGGGTGGGGAAAGTCAAAGCCTCCTTCAGTGCTTGAGGTGGCCAATTCTGGTCCCCACAGAAGCCAAGCTAGCGACTGGGTAGAGGGCCTTGGGCAGAATGGCTGGCCCACGGAGGAGCCCAGCCTCTGCCTCTGTGTGCCCAAGACCCTTGTCCTGCTGGAGAGCCAAGATATCCTGGCCTCTTCCGTTTCCTCCCATAGCTACTTGCAAGCAAGACCCTGGGGCCCACTCCGCTCCACATGGAGGGCGGGAAATAGCTGGTTTTAATCAGAGTGAAAATCCACCAGGGTTGGGATGGTGGCAGGCTGAGTTCTTGCTCTACGTTTTCTAGGATTTCTCACTAGCCGCCAGCGTTTCCTTGTAGGTTCTGAGGGAGCAGAGCTTCAGTGAAGTCTGCCCAGAAGGGCTGTGTCAACCTGCGCATCTCCTTCCTGCTGCCTCCTCTGCCTTGCAGGCCCATTGCACAGCCCCAAATGGTGCCCAGCTTTCTAGAAGCCCCTTTGGCCCTTTCTGGGAATCACAGCTTGTCCAACAGGGTGTCTGTGGCCCTCCGCCTTTAAATCAGAAGGAACTGGAAAAATTGGTCTTTGCTCTGCCCAAGGAGGCAGGTGCTGGGTGCAAGGGCTGAGGGCCAACAGGGCCCAGGGTCATCTGGGGAGGCCCCTGCCCAGACAGACAGGCCGTCGGGGTGGCTGCCTTCCAGGGAGGGAGTCCCATTCTGCACTTGGCCCCTTGTTGGCGGGTTGGAGTCAGTACGCTCGGGAGTGCTGGTCCTAGGAGCCCGCTGGCACTGACCAGACCCACGTCACCAGAGGCCAGTGTGCAGATGCTGCCCTCGCTGAATGCCTGGCAAGCCCCCTGCTGGCTGCCAGCGTGCTGGAGCGGAGTGTCTACACGGGGAGCCATGCATAACCAGTAAGTGATAGGATCCTGGTCACAGTGGGCGGGCTCCCTGTGACGGCCTCGGGAGGCTCTGTGTTCACCTCCTCATTCTAGCCTCCACAAGCGCCCCACCTCTGCCCAGAGGAGGGAACTGTAGGGCGTCCCTGCTCCGTGTCCCTCAGGGGCCCTAGCTGACCAAGGCCCCCACCTGCTCCTGAGCTGCCTTGGACAGCCCACCCTCGGCTCACCTGCCCCAGCTGCAGGAGTCGCCGTCACTCCTGCCCGTGGCCCCGCCTGTGTGCAGGGCAGGCTCGTAAGCATCGGGGAGACTGTCTCCCTCCAGCCCAGACCCAGATAGACACCTCGTTCTCGTGACAGACACCAACGGAGTGGACATTTCTCTTTTTCTTTTTCTTCTTTTGTTTAATCTTCACCCAAACAGCTTTGAGAGCTGGCAGAGCGACTTTAGCCGGAGTCCCAGGACGGGTGGGCCGGCTGGAGGCGGTCAGGGAGGCTCCGCGCTCAGGAAGCGCTCTGCTGCTCCAACCCACCCTGGACGTTCATCAGTCTGCTTGGGTGACTGTCGCCATTGTCCTGGGCTCAGCTTGTCCCTCCTGGGTCACAGCCAGGCGAAGGAGACTCAGGAAAATACCTCCCTGTCTCTCCCAAGACTGCCACCTCTCAGCCTCCACCACTTCACGCCAACCGCAGCCTTGGTGTCTTGCAAAAACCTAAATGTCCATCAACTGATGATGGATAAACACAAGGTGGTCTGTCCATGAAATGGAATATTACTCAGCCTTAAATAGGAATGAAGCACTGGCATACACCACAACACAGACAGGCCTTGAAAACACGCTGAGTGAGAGAAGCCAGACACAAAAGGCCACATTATATGTGTATATTTGTATGTCCCATTTATATGAAACATTCAGAACAGGCAAATCCAGAGACGGAAAGTAGATTGATGGCTGCTGGGGGCTGGGGGAGGGGGCTGGGGAGTGAATGCTTAAGGGGTACAGGGCTTCCTTTTGGGGTAATGAAATGTTCTGGAACTAGATGGTGGTGGTGGTTGCACAACATTATGAATGCACTAAATGCCATGGAACTGTACACGTGAAAAAAGCCTGTCGGGCTGGGTGTCCAGCGGCCCTTGACCTTGAGCAGGGCCCACTCCCCCATCCTCTGTGCCTGGCTCCAAGTAGGTGCGAGGGTGATGGTACAAACCCACCTCTGCTGGGTATGCCCGAGCTCCCTCTGTGCACACGCCCAGCTCTGCCAGGGTCACAGCCATGTGCCATCAGTGTCCGTGGGATCCTGACTCAGGTCCTCCAAGCCCACTGGGGAGATGGTAGGTGGCACAGGAGGACAACAGCATCCTGGCCCTGGGGCAGGCAGGGGAAGGCAGTGGACTGAGAGAGGCTGATGTCCAAAACAGAGCTTTCCGTACGGAAAAGCTCCAACTTCCACACACATAGAGAGAATAATAAACCTGGAGCCCCTCCTTGTCGGGTCTCAGCTCCTGGCCTCTTCCATTTCCTCCCCCAGCTACTTGCAAGCAGAGCCCTGGGGGCCACTCCGCTCCGTGTGTAGGGCGGGAAATAGCTGGTTTTAATTAGAGCGATTCCTTTACCTCCTCCCACACTGTGTTTCTGGCCCTCCCCCTTTCCTGACGTGTGGAAACACCAGCTTGCCTTCCTGATTTGCACACCACTCGGATCTGTAGTCCACAGGCATCAGTTTAACAGCATCTTTCTTGGAGGTTTTCTAATTATAAAATTGTGAGAATTGGGCTAAACGTCTTCTAAGACATCAGTCCTATCTCCAAACCATTGATATAAAGGACTTTTAAACTTAGGAATTTACATGAACATCCACACGGATTTCCTGTGTCTGGGGCTGAGGATGCCAGTGCCTTTTAGCCTAAATGTCTGAGAGTCAAACACCTAGAGTTCCCACTTTTCAAACGGAGCAGAGTTTTCGGCTTTAGCAGAGGGCTGAGCGTGGGCTGTCTGCCACGTGGTGTACCACCTCCTCCACGGGCGGGCCAGACCCGGCCGCAGGGACACATGTCACTTTCCCACATTGCTTGGCGTCTTCAAAAAGCTCGGATGTTAAGGAGTTGGTGTTTTGAGCTATGCCAGAATGACCCTGGAGTCAAACTCTTTCAACGTGCCGTGACCATCGTGTCTGGCGTTCACAGGCGGCCACAGCACCCCCACTTCTCGGGGCCTCTCTCCAGTTCCCCTCAGACAGAGCACACTGTTTTCAGGACAAGACGCCCAGGGCATTGTCAGGCCCGGAGCAGGCTGCACAGAAGGTCCTGCAGATGAGGGTGACCTTTGGCCCAGGATGCAGGGCCCTGGACTCTGACACGGCACCGTGAGTTTCTCCAGTTCTTGGGGGACCTCCCCCAGCTGTGGGGGCTCTGGGCCCAGTCAGCCCGGTGTGAACTCAGCTGTTTGAGGCCTGAGACCCTTGAGGAGGGGCCAGGCTTCCCAGCACTGGCCTCACTCTGGCTCGGGGCTGAACGCACCTGGGTGTGTACATGCGTGTCATCCAGGGCCTGGCACAGGGTGAGCCCTGGACAAGTGTGACCATCTCTGGAGCTTTGTTAGAAAGATCCGGTCTGGAGCCCAACTCAGAGCCCCCCAGGCAGGGTCATCTGCTCACAGTGTCACAGGGAGTGTTTGTGGGAGTCAATGCTGTCAGCCACAGCCTGTTTATTGGGGCAATCTCAGTTGTCACAGAAAGAGGTAAAACAAGCAGAGATGGACTTGTCCAACAGTCCCTGATGACAGCTCAGTGGTTGGGGGCCTCACGTCAGCCCTGGCTGGGCAGCCTTGGGGCCCGCCAACGTGGAGCCCAGCACAGTGATGGCATCCGCACACCTGGCTCCCACTCACGGGGCCTCTGCCCGGCCTTGGTTTTCCACTTGCAAGGGACGGTTGGTCGGGTCAACTCCTTGGCTGTTCTTGATGCTTCTCTATGGCTTGGCCCAGCCTGGACTGCGGACACAGGGCTGCAGACAGTGTGAGAATGTCACAGTGGGTTGGTTTCCTATTTCCACTGTAGTTCAAGTGCATTTTAGAAGCCATAGAAAACACAGACAGGCAGAAACCGTGAATGTCCCACGTCGTCCCAGCCCCAAAGATGACCTCTGCCCACAACTGGTTCTCAGTCCTCTAACTGTGTGGTCCCTGCCTTTGGGGCCAGGCCCTCCACACCCCAAGATCCTGTGATTATTAATGGACTCTTCCTGTTTATGTCAATTCCCCAGACATGGCGTGGTGGGGAGGGGACCCAGAAACCAAGGCACCTGCTCCAAGGGCCCGAGGACATGCCCATCAGCAGGTGCACACACTCAAACACTGCACGCCCACACTCACACATGCACAGACTCACCAGTGCACACTCCCCCACGTGCTCACACACTCACCAGCGCACACTCACAGAGGTCTCCAGGGCCAGGGCAGGCAGCAGAGCTGGACTGGGGCAAGGGAGGGAGCTTGCTGGGGTGGCTCAGAAGTGCCCCCTGCCCAGCCTCAGCCCACCCACCAGTCTCTGCCAGGAGAGGACTCAGGACCCTGAGAGCTGTTGGGACCCCGCGTTCACCGTCCTGACTTCACAGATCAGAAAACAGAGACCAGAGCAGATTGCAGAATTGGGAGTTCTCAGGAACAGTTCTTTAGAACTGTTGGGTCTGGTTCTTCCTGGAGCCGGCCTGGGACTGGGGCTTCTTTGCCTAAGGCGAAGATTTGATTTGGGGAAGCCCCAGAGTCCATGCAGCCTGAAATGGCCACCAGGGGGTGCCACTGGCATACGGTTAGTCGGCACCCGAGTCCGGGGCCTGGAAAGCAATGCTGCGGCCCCTGGGCTGCTCCGCAATGTCCCCGGATTCTCAGGGACGCGAGGGGGTGGGTCAGACGCACCTGGAAGCCCCCAGTTTCCATAATCTTTTCACGATCCAAAGATTTATGGATTTGATTCAATCCTGTGTTTATTTGTGTATTGTGGGTCTTTAAACAAAGGCACGCTGAGCACAAGGACAGGCACGTGAGCAGGACGCTTACACCCAAGGGGTGGTCACACCCACGCCCCTTCCTCCATGCGGGGCTGTCCGCAGGCCCAGGGGTGGCTGAATGCCCTGTCTTCCCTGGAGAAGGGAGGCCTCCGCCCCTCCCTCTGGCAGCCCTGCCGAGCCCACCCCCTTGGACAGGACCCCAGGAGCCCACCCCCCCGGGTCAGTGGGGCCAAGAGGAAGGGGTGGCCGTGCTGCCTTTGCGGGGCCATTTGCGTGCCTGGTGGGCACATCCCCTCAGGGTGTCCCCTCACAGTGTCCCCCGACGTGCCTGGCAGTGGCGTCCATGGCAGTGATGGCGCAGTGGGATTGAGCTGAGAGCTGCCCACGTGACTGGCGGCCATCTGCAGGGCAGGATGGCCCACGGCCCGTCAGCGGGATCCTCGCAGAGTGGAGGCTGAGGCAGGGAGGCCTCCGCCTGTCGTGGCTGGAACCTCTGTACAAGGCGGTTTTGTTCTTCCTTCAACATGAACAGGCTAAATGGAAATAAATATTTAAAGCTGTTTTTAACCAAAAAATGTGTTATTCATCGAGTGCAGCCTCTCACTCAGACCACAGACAGCGATGAGCCGGCTCGGTCGAGGGCAGTTGGCCAGTGGCTGAAGGTGAGGCCGGCGTGACGTCAGTCGGATTCGCCCAGAATCTTTAATCCTTGGCATTTCCCCCTGAGCTTCACCGAATGTGTGTTTTGAAGGAGATGTCATTTAGTAGGCCCTGGGTCTCCGTCTTTACGTTCGGTGATTTGAGCAAAGGGGTCTGTGGCTAATGGGCTCCACCTCCACGGGGCCGCCCCTCCCCTCTCAGGTGGGTTCCTACCTAGCGAGTCGGGACCCTCCCTCAAATCCATGCAATCCGGAAGCGTGAACCCTAAATCTGCCTTGGTGCCTGGTGGGGAGGGAAGAGGGCAGTTGCACTCAGGCCCCCGTGACCTGAGGGAGCCCAGGGGAACCCCACCCAGGTCGCAGTGCAGCATCTGTTCCTGCAGGGGTGGCAGGGAGGACAGGACTGTGTGGGTGCCTACCCTACCTCCTCGACTCCTGGGAGGGAGCGAAAGGGGAGCTGGAGGGGACGTGAGCCACAAGTGTGGGGCTGCCTCCCTCTCCTTGGGAATCTTCCAGCCGGGGAGCCTGCAGCCCCAACCCCAAAGGCACCTAAACTTCCAGGTGTTTCTGGAAAGAGCCGGCACAGGAGCCAGACGGAGTGCTGGACCCACTGGAGGAGGCAGCACCGACAGGCTGCAGCTGGTGCAGGAGGCCCCTGCCCTACACCCCTGAGGACGCACTAGGCTGTGGCAGAGGTAACAGCCTGACTTCCCGGAGGTGACAAGACTGAGCTTTCTGCCACTGGCAGGAGCAGGGAGCTGAGACAGGCTAACGGTGCTCAGTGAGGGTGGTGACGGGTGGTGATGGGAGCCGAGCCCCTTCCACCCTCATTTGCCCGCTCCATGCCGGCGTCTTTCTCTCTCTCAGAAACCCACTCAGCCCGCAGTGACCCTGCCCGCCTCAGCAGCATCGAACATTCCAGGTACACACCAGAGAAGGGGGTGGACCCACAGCCGCCCCCACCCCACACGCCGAGGCAGGCGTTGCTCATCGTAAACTCGGAGGTGAGGTGGTCTGAAACCAGACCCCCCCGCAGAGGAGGTGGTCTTCAGCGATGAGGTGACATGGAAATTTCCGGATACGCAGGTCTCAATTGATTACCTCCCACTTATGCTTTCTGAAAGAAAAAAAAAAAAAAAAACAATATTGCTCCATTCCAGGGAAACAAATCCAGTCTGTTGAAGACAGGATTTTAAGAGACATGACGCTCAGTAAACCCAGGTGGTCCACATGGCTGTGGGACCTGGGCCGGGACCTCCAAACGCTGCATGAGGGCAGTCAAGGTCGGTGCACGGTCCTTTGTGCAAGGGCGTGTGAGGGACGCCCTGGTGCCCACAGACTCTGCCCTGGCCTCCTGACCACCCTTCCTCTCAGGCCTGCCTCTAACCTCTCCCAGGAGGTCACCATCCCAGGAGACACTAGTGTCCCCCCTCCCACCGCTCTGCCCACAGGGCTGATCAGAGCCGTGTCAGAGACCCTCCCCCAAGCGGAGGCTGTCTGCTAACTCCACAGAGCAACTTCCGACCTTGCCGTCATTGGTGAAGAAAATCCCCCCGGGGTGGTGGGGGGTCTGCTTCTGGGGGTCTCACACCACCTCCTCCACTCTCTAAGTTGGTCCCCAGCTGCCTGGAAACCCAGGTTACGTGCAGACCTCTTCAGTTACAATGGCAAGGATGGTATGGAGAGCCCCTGCCCTTTCAGCGGAAGGGCTCTGGGTCCCAACACTCACTCACTCTTTTCCTGCTCGTGGGCTATTGTCTGCACACCCCTGGGGCCTCTGGAGAAGTCAGACTCTGGATTCAGGAGGGACTCCGTGGCCATGAGGGAGAAGAGGGGACCTGGGACCTCAACCAGGCTCTGAACCTACTGAGGGGAGATGACAGTGCTCACTGCCCACCTCGCTGAGATCTGTCCACAGAAGGGCTCAGGACAGTTCTGACCACGGCTGGACGTTGGTGCCCAGCCCTCCCCTTCCTGCCTCTCCTGCAGCCATTCTTCCTGCTTCACAGTAACATGCAGAGATTACACTTAAAAAATTTTTTTAAACAAAAAATTCTAAACATCCACAGAGAAGAGAATAGATCAATACAGCCCAAATACCAACAGCACTCCCCGGGGGCTGCGTCACCAGCGATGTTTATTTTTCCCCCATTTGCTTACCCGTTTTCTAAATTTTGGACAATGAACATGCATTTTTAAAATCTTTCTCTCTCTCTTTTCTTTTCCTTTTTTTTTTTTCCTCCCCAAAGCCCTAGTACATAGTTGTATATTCTAGTTGTAAGTCCTTCTAGTTCTTCTATGTGAGCTGCCGCCACAGCATGGCTACTGACAGATGAGTGGTGTGGTTCTGCGCCCAGGAACTGAACCCGGCCACCGAAGCGGAGTGTGCTGAACTTTAACCACTAGGCCGTCAGGGCTGGCTCAGTATGCATTTTCCACAAAAAAGAGTGGAAGTTATTTTTAAAAGGACAGTCTCTAAGTGCATGATGACCCAGAGCTGTAAAGACTGACCGCGGGGGTTTGATCTCACCCAGCGCTGGTGAGAGACCCAGCTTCCACACTGCAGCTTCCTGGTCCCTTGGAAAGACAGAGGCTACCAACAGGCCAGTAGATGGACAAAGTAAATGAGACAGGGAAGGATGGGTGGAAGTGACGAGAGGTCGACTGTGGTCCCCTGGACAGTGTCTATTTTAAAGAGGCCCCACCTCCCTTGGCACATCTGATTCCTCACTCACCCCCTTCTCCAGTCTCAGCCACATCTTTCATCATCTATCTCCTTCCTGGAGTGGAGGCTGCAGCCGGGGAGCTCTCTGTCTCTTTGTGTGCTGACATATCCAGCTGTCACTAACCTGGAAGCTATAGATTTTACCCATCCTGGTGACCTGTGCCTGGTGAAGCTGGTGTTGCCAGGATTGATCTGTCCCAGAGAAGGAGATGGCAAGGAAACCAACACGGGCTTTCTGAGGAAGAGCTCTGGACAAGAACTTGATGTGAAACTCTTACAACTTTACTTAGTTAAAAACAACATACAAAGAAACGAGAACTGAACAATCAAACTGCATAGAATAGCCAACATTGGAAACCAGGTCCCCCACTGCAGACCAGAGTCCCCAGTGCTGCTGACAGGGTCCTGCGGAGCCCCAGAGACCATCCAGGCAAAGGCAAGCACATGGCCCCGTTGCCCCCAGACTCTGGTGTGATCCGGGACTGTGCGTCACACCTGAGACATCCCTCCTCACGGCCAGGGCAGGCTGGCGAACAGATCTGCGTCCTGCTCCCCACTTCACACGCCGCACAGCAAACATTCACACGGCACGTCTTGGACAGCGTCCCTTTCCTAACTCCGTGACATGTGACACGGAAGAACTTCTCTCCCAGTTACAGACATTTGGGTCCCTTCACCTGAGGCTGTGGCGGGTCCCATTTCTCAGTCCCTAGGCCACTCCCCATTCTTCCTCCAGAGCCACAAGTCCCCATCCTTTGCCAACTGCTCCCCTGGCTGTTGGAGGAGCAGCTGCCGGTCCTTCCCAGCTTCTGGTGCCCCGGAGCAGCCAGGACAATGGTGACCACTTGGGCCTCAGTCTCTCAGTCCTGGGGCCCTGGGCTGAGGGGGTGGAACACGGCAGCTCCCCCAGGGCCGAGGCTCTCCCCAGGCGCCCTGGGCCCGCTGCTCCAGGTCTCAGTGCTGGGATGCCTTCCTTGAGCAGAGGACTGTGACCTAGAGGCTGAGTCCCCCTCCTCTGCCTCCCTGTTGGTCCAGGGTGAATCAGAGAGGATGGTGAACCCCTTCTTAGGCAGGGCTGAGCCCGCAGGGACCAGCTCTTCATTCTGTCCCAGAGAAGAGGATTCCAGAATGCTCAGCTTCCAGCTGTGTAGGTGCTGCCCCTGGGGTGCATCTTGGAGCCTCACCACCCACACCTCCTTGGGCTCCAGCAGCAGTCTCCGGCATGGCTCAGAGGTCCTCAGGGCCCGGCCCACGCTGGCGTCATCTTCCAGAGGAAGACGGCATCGTAGCAGCCCACCATGGATATCACTTGCAGATCCCGGAACCAGGCCTTGGCCTCAGCAGGGTCCACTGTCCGGGTGGTGCCCAGCTCCAACACCACGGGTTCCCCCGGGGGGCAGGTCCACGTCGCGAAATCTCTGCCATGGAAGAGGGGGCTCCGGCCAGTGCGAGCAGGTAGGAAGCCCCTCGAATCTCCAGGGCAGGCCCTGGGTCCAGTCAGCATCCTCGGGACCCAGGCCCAGGGGTGTCGCATCCTGGGGCTCCAGCTCGGTGGGCACAAAGTGGTGGTCCGGGCCTACCTCTTCTGACCCCACAGGGGCTGACGCCAGGGTGCTCCACCCCCAGTCCAAAGACGCCCCCTGTGCAGGCTGCCCTTGGCCCTGCCCCCAGCTCGGCCCCATCCCCGGGGACGCCCCCTGCTCAGGCCCCGCCTCGGGGTAGTCCATCAGCTCAGGGTCCCAGTCTTCATCTTCCCAGTCTTCCAACTCCAGCAGGTCTCTAAGGTCCAGAAAGGCAGCCTGGAAGCAAGCGAAGCAAATCCTTAGCTGGTCGCCGTGTTGAAGCTGGTACATCCAGGAGGCGTGGAGGTAGGACATGCCATCCTCCGCATACGGCACGTTGACCGGGGGGCACATGGCCACGCTGTCTGTTCCGACTGGGGTGGACAGCAGGAGCAGGGCTTGCTGGGGACTGTAGGTGGTCTGGTCCACCGCGAGGGCGTGGGGGGGCAGTGAGGTGCTGGGGGGCAGGGAGGAGGGGGAGAAGGAGCAGGAGGAAGACGAAGATCAGGAGGAGGAGGAAGGTGTTTCCTGCGCGGGAATGTGGGGGGAGGGCGGATGAACTGGGTCCCAATTCAGGGACCTGCAGAGGTTGGGAAGGTTGAACTTCCAGAAGTTTCTTCAGCTTACGCAATCGCTCTGTTCTCTGGGAAGCTGCAAAGGAGAAGGAAGTGAGGTCAGGCGCCCCCAGCAGGCAGGGCAGGAGCAGGTCTCGCAGGGCCGACAGGGGTCCCGCGGGGCCAGGGGGCTTCAGCCCCGGCCCTCTGCTCCGCTCGGCTGTTGGGCCTGCGAGTCATGGCGCCCCTCCCCGCCCCCGCCCCCGGGACCCCAGCACCCGGTCAGCCTCGCCTCTAGGAACATGCCGGAACCACCCCCACGAGAGCTGACCCCGCTGGCCCGAGGTCACGCTGGACCGTGTGGGCACTGCGCCAGCCCGTGCCCCTCAGACCCTGCCCTCAGCCCGAGGGGCTCTCACCCGGCCCCTCCTGTGGGCGCCCCAGGGAGAGAGGGGGCGGGGCCCGCCTGGGAATATAAAGGGCCATCTCCCATGGTGCTCTGCGCGCATCTGCATATCTCCCATGAGCCTCAGCCCAGCGGGAGATGGAACTGCCGCGTCATCCCCCTCCCCTCCCTGCAGCTCCCCTGTCCCCCCGTCCCCCAGGGAGAGCAGGCCTGTCCCCCTCGCCTGTGCCCGGTAGGATCATGCCTGAAAATGTGTTCCTCTGAGGGCTGAGGAAGCTGTTCGCATCCTTCTTTCCATCTGCAGGTTTCTGAGATTGTGCAGGCCAGCGGCTCTCCTGGGGTCATTGTCCCTCCGTGGGTCCCCTGGGTGACCTGCTTGGTCATGGATCCTGGTCTTCCGTGGCTTAAAGTGGATTCCTTCTTGTTGTTTCTTGATTAAAGCTTCTTTATGAATTCCAGAAACTCATCAATTGTCAATTATTTACACTTTAAACACATTTCCACTTGTTTGACCTTTCTCCGCACTTTTAAAATAAAGACTCTTTAAATGAACACTTTTGTGAAAATAGACTTTATTTTTAGAGCAGTTTTGGGTTCACAGCAAAATTGAGCAGAAGGTACAGAGGGTTCTTATTGTTAAGAAGAAAACTACAGCCCCAAGATGGCATCACTGGTGCCAAGCCCATGATACAAAACCAGATTTAACACGTGATCTCATTGCAGTTTCAGCCTCTCCCAGAGACGGCATCTTAATCCACCAGTCTGGAATTTTCTAGTCAAGCACTAGTCAGGTAATCTGTCATGGGGGGCTTCCCCATCCCCAGGAAGAAGAGGCAATCTACGTAATAAAAATCCTATTGTTCTCTTTCCCCAGAAGGAGATGTCCCGCTAAAAGAATCCTTTCTTTTCTTTTGCTGATAGCTCTCTTGCCTCACTATAAAAACCTTCCATTTTCTACGACCCCCCCTGGAACACCCTTCTAGTTGCTAGGTGGGATGCTGCCTTATTCGTGAATTGCCTAATAAAGCCAGTTAGGTCTTCAAATTTACTGGGCTGAATTTTGTTTTTTAACACTATAGACCCCTTGCCCCACACATGCACAGCCTCACTTACTATCAACATCCACACCAGAGTGGTACATTTGTAGCAATCAGTGAACCTATGTTGACACATCGCTATCACCCGATGTCCATGGTTTACATAGGGTTCACTCTTGGTTTTGTTCATTTTATGGATTTGGACAAAAGTATAAAGACATATCCACCATTATAATATCATACAGAGTATTTTTGCCAAAAAACCTTCTCTGCTCTGCCTATTCACCTGTCCCCATCTCCATCCCTGGCGACCACTGATCCTTTTACTGTCTCCATAGTTTTGCTTTTGTTACCACACAAAACTGGGGTTCTCTTGCCTGATGTGCGTTAAAAAACCCAATTAATTACGGCATCAGCTTTTGGGGGAGAAATCAGCTTTATTCTGTGAGATCGATCTGCAGGGAGACAGGGGATGTGTGCCCTCAGATCTGTCTCCTCGATTCTGGATTTGGGGCACAATTTAAGAGGTTAGGGGGAATAGGCTGGCACGTGGAAATGCTGGCGGGACGGGTTTTGATTGGTGGGCTTCTAAACATTTATGACAGGATTCTAAACATTTATGATGAGGTTCTAAACTTTTATGATATGGTTCTAAACATTTATGATG
Organism: Tapirus indicus; assembly: GCA_031878705.1. NCBI lineage: Eukaryota > Metazoa > Chordata > Mammalia > Perissodactyla > Tapiridae > Tapirus > Tapirus indicus. Next base: position 60,133,876 of record CM062932.1, read on the forward strand.
AGGTGGGGAAGGAATTTTAACAGTGGATCTTCCTGAAGGGGGACCCCTTGCTTCTGATAAGAGTTCAACTTTTAAGTTCCGGTCGTGTCCTGGTCCTTTGGTTCTGTGGGGAGGAGGATCTTTGGTTCCATGGTCATTTCAGGTCAAGATTTCTTCTTCTGCATATGCTCTGGCTATGTGACTTTACAGATTTTCTGAAAGACAATCCTTAATCACTTTGTTGATAAGAGATGGGGTCTGTTCAAATTGGCTCTAAATGAGCCTGTGGTTACACTTTTCCCAGGATGTCGTATAATTGGAATCATATGGTGTGTAGTCTTTTCAGATTGGGTTCTTTCACTTAGTGATATGTATTTAAGGTTCCTCTGTGGCTTCATAGCCCATTTCTTTTTAGGCTGAAAAACATTCCATTGTCTGGATGGACCACACTTTGTTTATCCACTCACCTACTGAAGGACATCTTGGCTACTTCCAAGTTTTGACAATTATGAATAAAGCTGCTATAAACATCCATGTGCAGGTTTTTGTGTGGACATAAGTTTTCAACTCATTTAGGTAAATACAAGGAGCATGATCGCTGGATCATTTGGTAAGAGTATGTTCCGTTTTGTAAGAAACCTTCAAACTGTCTTCCAGAGCGGCTGAACCGTTTTGCATTCCCAGCAGCAATGATAGAGAGTTCCTGTTGCTCCACACTCGCCACCATTTGGTGGTGTCGGTGTTCTGGATTTTAGCCATTCTGATAGGTGTGGAGTGGTGTCTCCTTGTTCTTTTAATTTGCATTTCCCTAATGACACATGATGTGGAGCATCTTTTCATATGCTTATTTTCCATCTGTATATCTCCATTGGTGAGGTGTCTGTTCAGGTCTTTTGCCCACTTTTAAACCAGGTTATTTGTTTTCTGTTAAGTTTTAAGAGTTCTTTGTATATATTGGAAAAAAATCCTTTTTCAGATGTGTCTTTTGCAAATATTTTCTCCCACTCTGTGGCTTGTCTTCTCTTTCCCTTGACAGTGTCTTTTGCAGAAGAGAAGTTTTTATTTTTAATTAAGGCCAGGTCATCAATTATTTCTTTGAAAATCAAGCCTTTGGTGTTGTATCTAAAAAGTCATTGCCACACCCAAGGCCTATCTAGATTTTCTCCTTATCTACTAGGAGTTTTATAGTTTTGCATTTTACAGTTAGGTCTGTGGTCCATTTTGTGTTAATTTTTGGTGAAGGATCTGTGAACACATTCATATTTCTACATGTGGATGTCCACTAGTTCTAGCACTGTTTGTTGAAAAGGCTATCTTTTCTCTACTGTATTGCCTTTGCTCCTTTGTCAAAGATGAGTTGACTACATTTATGTGGGTAGCAGACACTTTTTAAAACAAAGGCTTGTTTAGAGTCCTTTAGATACAATCAAATATGTTAATCTCTTCTTTCAAAAAAAATGTTTGGTCTTTTAAAGTACATTCTAGCACTCTAAGGCCATGATGTTAGTTTCCTGCATGTTCTCCTCATTCTTTAAAATTTTTGTTTGTTTATATCCTAGGTTAGTTGACTGGGGCTGCCATAAGAAAATACCAGACTGCAGGCTTAAACAACAGAAACTTATTTCTCACAATTCTGGAGACTAGAAGTCAGAGCTCAGGGTGTCCCTGTGGTTGGGTTCTGGTGAGGGCTCTCTTTTTGGCTGTGCAGATGTCCACCTTCTTGCTGTGTCCTCACATGGCAGAGAGAGGAGGAGATCTCTCTCTTTCTTCCTCTTCTTATAAGGCCACAGGTCTATCTGATTAGGGACCCACCCTTATGACCTCATTTAACTTGAATTATCTCATACAGATCCTATTCCAGATACAGTTACACTGGGGTCTAGGGCATCAGTATATGAATTTTAGAGGGACACAATTCATTCCATAGCACTTCTCTTTGCATTTTTATGCAAAATGCAATTTAAATGGAAGTTGTTTTTATTGATGATATAAGAATGTAGATAAACGGCTTTCGCAATAATTTGCCAAATTAATCAGGTAATTCAGTCCTTTTTTCCAACAGATGTATTCAACTGCACCAGTGACATCTCCCCCTAGATACCTGACAAGTACCCCAGAACGAATGAATCTGTGTCTGGGCTCCCGGTCAGTTGTTGGACCGAGTTGTGTGGTGCCTGCAGCAGGAGACACAGCCAGCCTCCAGAATTAGACAACAGCAAAGGTCCTCGGATGAGTTGTTCCCAAATTTTGCTGCACATTAAAATTTCCTTGGGAGCTTTGAAGGGTCCCAGTGCCCATATTATAGCATGTGGCAGAGACACCTAAGGTGACCCCCAGTCAGTCACACCCTCCCCATGATTGAGGGTAGAGCCTGTGACTTGCTTCCAACCAATAGAAGTGGTAAAGGTGGTGGATGTCACGGCCTTGATGAGGTTACACTATGGGGCAAAGGGGTGTCCCCCATGCAATGATGTTACCATAAATCTACATAAGGCTCCCAGCCAGCTCCTGCTGCCTCCTGCTGGCTGTGAAGAGGGAAACAGCTGTGAGCTGTGGCAGGGAACTGTGGGTGGCCTCTGGGACCCGAGCATGCATCCAGCTGGCAGCTAGAAAGTCAGAGGCTGTCGGTCCTACAACCACAAGGAAATGAATTCTGCCAGCTGAGAGCACAGCCCGGCCAACACTGTGGTTGCAGCTGTGTGAGACCCTGAGCAGAGGGCCCAGCCAAGGCACGTCCCAACTCCTAAGCCATGGAAACTATGAGAAAATAAATGTGTGTTGTTTTAAGTCACTAAGTTTGGTAATTTGTCAGACAGCAGCAGAAAACTAACATTTGCTCCTACCAGTCATGTCAGAATTCTCACATGGGATCCAAGCGTCAGTGACTTTTTTACTCTCCAGATGTTTCCAATGTGCAATATACAATTTGAGAACCAATGTCTAGGCCACTGAGTGAGGTTGGTTTTCACAGATATTGAGCCCCTTGATCCCTCCTCCCTCCTCCAGTAAACCTGGTCTTAGACTAATCAATACCCAAGCCAGTCTCCACAGGACCCCTAGTAGTCATGGTCCACTCGACCACCCATCACCCCACCCTGTTACTCAGACACCTCCCCATGACTTGCCACAAGCTGCAAAGTGTGTGTTCCTAACCCATTAGGGCCTCGAGGGGCCGAAGTCATGACCGGTAGGCCGGTGGGGCCCAGCACCCAGCACCCAGACAGGCCCATGTTCCAAAGCCCCATCCCTATCGTCCCAGGACACACAGCTCTTGCAGTGGAGAAGGGTGAGGGGGAAGAAGCTGAAAGGAGTGAGTGGATGAGCACGGACAAGGCTGATGGACTGAAAGAGGACCAGGATGACTGCCCTGGTCAAGCTTAGGGACCCCCAGTGCCCTGAGGGCTGGGTGAAAACACTGGCTGAGACCTCAAGAGGAAAGAGGCAACACCCTGCGCAGCGCCCTCCGAGCACCGGACACTTCTTTGAGCTTACAGCAGTAGTTATCTTTGTGTCACCCACGAGGTCTGGTGTGGCTCCTGAGGCTTAGAGAACATTCCAGAGTTGTTTGTGTGGTGGACACATTCCTGCTTCTTTGCTGGCTTGGTGACCTCTGTCCTCAGGATAGCCATGCAGGCGTTACTGACCCGCTGAGTTCCCGGGCACAGCCTCTGCATCCTCTGGAGGAACTCTGAGCCAATCTGGGCTGGTGCCTTTCCCGGGCGCAGGCTCCACCAGCGTGTCCGGGAATCTGATCTAAGCACGGCCAATTGTGCCCAACCACCCAATCCGAGAAGCCGTCCAGCCCACGTGGGCTTGGATCTGGGGGCAAGTGACCCAGTTGGAATCAAGCTCTCAAAGAAAGAGAAGTGTGTTTAGATAATCAAGTGACTCACCAAATAGAACCTTCTTGAAAACTGTTGTAATAATGAAGACTAGGAGGGATCACTACATATTCTAACCCAGTCCGAGTGCTTGGGTTTTAAACAAATGTTTATACTGTTGCTGTTATGTTACAAAGAAAGCTCCACCCGGACTCCAGTCTCAACATTTGCAGGAAGCGTTTCAGCAGCAGAGGCGATTGCATTTTTTGTTGGCTTTCCCCTGTCATTTCTCCTCACAGTCAATAAAGAAGGAGATGGGCGGTTTTATACCTTTCTTGCATAAATTTACTATGGAGAGCTCTTCAGAGAGATGCTGCCTGTTGATGCTGATGGAGACCTCTGCTTCCATAGAGGACAGACACACGGCGACGGCCACCACCCGACGGGATGCACCTGGGGCCGTGGAGAACAGCCGTTCTCTGAAAGGTTGCCATTCCTTATTGTATTTATTTATTTATTTATTTTTGCCCCATAAAATTAGAGTTGTGTTTCCAAAAGGAATAGAAAGGTGTGAGGACAAGAACAAATAATAATTCTCTGACCAACTGATGCTAATAAGACTCCAAGTAAGCCAAAAAATGAGTAAGGTTCATGAGTTTATTGTAAAATAATTCACAGATCCATCGGTTTCTGTCTCTGTACCCCCCTGGGGTCACACACGAGCGGGGGCCTCCAGTACCATGTTCCAGTTTCCCTCAGAGGCACATATTTCTATAGGGACATTAAACTTTGATGCCATAATAAATCTGAAGTAAGAGCAAGTGTCTTGGATTTCCACTTTCAGGTTATACGCACATAATTGTGTGCGAGTGATTGTCCTCATTTGTTTCTGTCCTACCATTTGAAGTAGACCAGCCACCTCTTCTTCCCCTTCTGTTCTGGGAGACTGGTCTTCGTTGGCCGGTTTCACATCCAGCTCCCCAGCCCTCCTCCATGAGTCATGGCCCCATCATCCTTTCCATCTCCAGCCAATGCGGATTAGAAGTTTGACCTTGAAGGACACTCTTCCCCAAAACAGGCCGTTTCCTCTTTCCAGTTTCTGGGCAGTGCAAGCTTCAGAGACATCCTGGGGGACAAAGGGTCCTCATTGTGGAGGGCCCACATGCACACATGGGGCAGAAACAAGTCCTGTGGCATGTTCTCCAGGACATCGCCCCTTTTGATTTTCCTCCTGGGGCTTTCGACCATCTGAAATTGGGGTGCTTCCCTGCTGAGGAGATTATTGTGTGTCTCCACACTAACATGTAGTCTCTAGAACAGTCCTTTTTCACCACTGAATTTCCTAACCTAGGACAGGCACTCAGCAGATATTTGTCAAATGGATGGGTGGGTGGGTGGGTGGGTGGATGGAGGGATGGATGGGTGGATTATAAGACCTAGTGGGAACAGTCCAAATGGGTACCAATATCCAACTACTCTGTGTCATTGCAGTAGGACTTTGACATGAGTGGGGAGAAACGCCCAGCCCTTTGTGCCAAGTCTACCTGCCAGAGTCAGATTTGGGGCTGAAAGTTTGTGTTTTAACAGAATGAGGTAAGTTATAATGTTAAATGATACTAATAGGCCATGTCTTATAGCAAGAACTTGGGTCATGGGGTTTCCAGGGAAGGGCCGCCATGGACACCATGGGGCATCTAGTGAGTCGGTGCTGCAATCCCAACTAGAAAGAAGGTGCGTGGGGAGTGAGGGAGGAGCGAGCATGGGAGCCTCGACACCCCTGAGGGGAAAACCATGAGAACCTGGGGCAGGTGCCAGAATTGGTTAAACGCTTCATTCTTTCCTCAGCTGCTGCCCCTCACAGCAGATGTGCATTGAAAGTCCCATTGGCGCGAACCAACGGTGCTTCCGTTAATTCATCTTCTTCTCAAGGATTGTTAGGACGCCCTTCGGAAACACGAGATTTGTTCAGAGATGTCACCTTGAGTACATCTGGGCCGCAGTCCTTTCTTAATCTCTGATGAGGAAGGGAGATTTTTGTCACTGTTTAGGATTATTCTGTTAGGTGTGGGGCGGAAAAATGGTGAGAACAAGAGAGAAAGGAAATGTTTGCTTGGAAAGCCTACTTTCTTGGCCCTTTGAGGAGATGGCTCTGTTACAAGTTCTCCTGAGGAGCACGGAGCAGAGAGGGGACCCTGAGCCCACTCACCTCTGACCCACGTGAGCTTATGATTCATCTGAAGAGGCTGCGTTCTCTGGTTTTGATTAGGGACATCCAAATAGGGTGATGCCTTCACATGCTGAAGTGGACCCTGGACCCTGAGCTTCCACCCCTCCCTCTGGGGAGTGTGCCCACTGGCCTCCAGGAGTCACCCACCCTCATCGCAGCCCTACGAGGTGGGAGTATAACTGCCCTGTTTTCAGGAGAGGAAACTGAGGCCAAGATGGGGGAGGAAATGTGCTCGTGGACACAGGACTGACATTCCAGGGAGGAAAATCACACCGTGTCACCCACCTGAGATCCCTGTCGTTACTACCCCTGTGTGACCTGATGTGGAGATGTTGTGTAGGCCCCAAGACTGGGTCCATGAGGCGCTGTGCCCTGGCTGCGTGGGGAAGGACACAAAGCCCCAGATGGGGTATGGGCACGTTATAGCTGTGACCACACCACGTGCTGGGCGTGGCTTCCTGCAGAGCGACGGGCTTCAGGCCCCCGTGGGAGACTCAGGAATGAGGGAGTCCACAAAAGGCGTTGGTCAGCTCCCTGATCTTCCTGGAGCAGCCTTGGTCCCTCATCTCCTGGTCACGATGTCCTGCTGAGCCGCAGGCCGCATGCGAACGGCCTTCTTTCCATTTGCACCACGAGGGAAGGACAGACACCCATCCGGCGTGCATGCTGGACAGACCTTGCGGTCAGTGGGGAAGGAGCTGAGCTGTCCTGAGGTGGGGTGACAGGAGATGGGGGATGGGGAGTTGGGATGAAGGGAGGGGAGAGCAAGAGGCCTGAGGTGCTGGTGGCCGGCAGACATCCCCTTGTGTGTGGGAGACACCTGAGAACCCTCCTCTACTGCACAGGTGACCTCGGCATGGACCCCAGAGGACCTGAGCGTCCACAGAGCGGGGCTGTCTGCTCAGCCCAGAGCGGGGGTTAGGGGAGGGGCCAGGGTCCTGCAGGAAACTGAGGAACTGCTGCTGTCTGTGGGGCTGTCGGGCGGCCACCCCCAAAACCTAGCGCGCTCTGTGCTGAAGTAACTCCACCCGCCTGTGATTCCCTTTCAGAATTATTAACCAGAAAGACTCCCTTTTCCCATTCAGTGTGACTTTAAAAAGTAAAATCAAATGTAAAATGAGCATTACTACGAAGGGGAACCATAATTTTTTCCAAGGGAACTCATTTTCAATTGTGTTACTAAATTCAGTGGCAAATGAGGTTCAGTAAAGAGAAGCTGGATCCAGTGGGCATCTTTTAGAAGACGCTGCCTCTCCAGGTGGTGGCTTTTTAAGACTTGTGGCAGGGCGCGATGCTCAGTAGCCCCGACACCCACCCACCCACCTAGGAGGGGACGGCCTTGCCCGGAGAGAGGGTCCCGCCATCTGGGTGAAAACCGTTTCCTCCCCCGAATGTGCTCTGGCCTCCGCTGCCCTTGCGGATGGACTAACGTTCTGGGCTCGCCCTCCTCCGTCCAGAGCTGCGCGGGGTGGACAGTGGGCAGCCCAAGCCCCCGGCCCTGCGAGCCCGCAGGGGGCTGACGTCCTGTCCTACTTTCTCTTTGTGCTTCAGTTCTGATATTGACCTGCCTTTCGGTTCACCAGTTCTGCCTTCTGCTCGTCACATCTGCTGCTGAGCCCTCACAACTTCCTCACTTCAGATAACGTGCTTCAGCCCGAGGTTGTCCATCTGGTGTTACGGCTCCAGCTCAGCGTGGATGCTCTTCTCTCCCTTCACTCTCTTCAGTGTGTCGGTCAGTTATTTTTTTTTTTTTTTTTTTTTTTTTTGTGGGGAAGACCAGCCCTGAGCTAACATCCATTGCTAATCCTCCTCTTTGTGCTGAGGAAGACTGGCCCTGGGCTAACATCCGTGCCCATCTTCCTCTACTTTATATGGGACGCCGCCACGGCATGGCTGACAGGCAGTGCGTCGGCGGGCGCCCGGGATCCGAACCCGCGAACCCCGGGCTGCCAAGCGCGGACTAAACCGCTGCGCCACCGGGCGGCCCCTGGTCAGTTATTCTGAAGCCCTTTTTTGGCTACTCTGGTCGATGGGAAGACCCTTTGCTATGACGCTAAATGAGAAAAATGAGGAGCTTCTCATGAAGTGAAATTTATTCAATTTAAAATCCTTTAGTCAGAAACTATGGACTTGGAAACTCTGATGTGAAAACGTCTTTTATGGAAAGATGCCTTGGTTGGTAACCCCGTATAGTTGCCCCAATTTGATGCATCTGTCTGTTCAGAAGTTCAGAGAGCCTGGCAAGGCCAGATCTGGCCTGGTTTTGAGAGCGCTGAGCGGCCCCTGCAGGCGTGGGGACTGAGCGTCAGCACAGCCCCTGGGCACCGGCATTCTGGGTGTCGGATCCACGCGACTGTCACAGAGGAGTGCTTTGAGATTTTGAGAAGCTGTCTCCCACAACCCCAGATTCCTTGTCCCATGTCCCACCCCTTTAGATAGGCGTGTGGGATCTCGCTAAGCCCGGGTGTGAGGGGGCAGGGCACAGCCTCACGGAGCAGCGGGCCTGTCCCCTGAGCTCCTGTGGATTTCTGCTGGGCCACCTGAGGAAAAAGCCAAGGCACTTCTGATGTGTGCTGAGGGAAAAGGCTTTTCCCGGGAATTCCAGAGCTGGGCAGGGACTACCAAGAGCACAGGATGGGTCTGTGGTCAGCTGGACAATGTCCCCAAAGATGTCCACGTCCTAATCCCAGAACCTGTGAATATGTCACCTTACATGGCCAGAGAGACATGTGGGTGATTAAGTTAGGGACCTTCAGATGGGGGTCAGCTTGGATTCAGGGGGCCCAATGGCCTCGTGAGGGTCCTCGTAAGAGGGAGGCAGGGAGGCAGTGAGAGAGAAGATGCCGAGAGCCGAGGGGTGCGGGCGCCTTTAGAAGCTGGAAAGGCAGGAGAGGCTCCCAGGACGTCCGGGAAGAACCAGCGCCGGGCCGTTTTGGCGTGGACCTCCAGGCTGGGGGAGAGCACACAGGTGCTGCGTTGAAGCCGAGCTTGTGTTATCTGTTCAGCAGCCTCAGGACACTCCCACAAGATGAAAGTGTTTCTGCCTGGTGGTCCTGGGGGTCCCGGAGCGGGGCATTTCCAACGCGCTCCCTGAGGTGGATGCAGCCATGCCCGCGGGAGCGTCCGGTGGGGCGGGTGCACCTTGAGCAGAGTGTGACCAGGCCTGGGCCAGCGGTCACTGCATGAGGAGGCGGTCGGGGGAGACGCTGGGAAGACACTATGCTCACTTGTTGGGGGGATGTTCACCCTGAATCTGGCTCTTCTCACGGCTACAGTAGCCGGGCATGGGGCCTCCGCTGCCTGGAAGTAACCGTGGCAACGGTATTGCTGATGGGCGCATGCACAGCCACCAGGGGCTGGGTGGACGCTTCAGACACCCACAAGGTTTGACATAAACGAACCCGAGGGAGATTCCAGGGGCTCTCAAGTCATCCTCCAAAGGGATTTGGGCAGTGGAAGACCCCGGGAAAGAGGTCCCAGCCCTGCTGTGGCCCCGTGGGGACAGTGCTCCCCACACTGTTCTGTCCAGCCCCTGGTGGAGATCTGGAAGTGTGGAGGGCAGACCCAGGCCTGTCCTGGAGGGCCCGCAGTCCATGGGAGCCCGACAGGCAGGTGCTGAGAGCAGCCGGTGGAGGAGGGGGGTGGGGAGAGCTGGGCCCAAGAGTCCAACCTAGAGGGGCTGGTGCGGAGCCCACCACTCCCCACATAGCACTTCCGGGGCTTTCAGTGGCTTCTGAAGGTATGGTCATAGCACATATTTATTCTAGGAAATTAGGAAAATATGGAACTCTATAAAGAAAATTCAATAACTCCCAATACCACCACCCAGAGATACTCTCAGCTGATATGGGTGTATTTCTCCCCAGTCATTCTTTATATGCTAACAGACATGTGACACCCAACATGTACACAGGGCACAGACATGCACAGACATGTGACACCTGACACGTGTACACGGGCAGGAACCCACTTGTAAGCATCACACTCAAAACTTGCACACACGGGCACAGACTTTTTTCCTTTACAAAATTAAAGCAATACTGTGTACATTAACTTATAATCTGCTTTTTTGTTTTCACTTAACAGATGCTGACGGTTCTATATTAGTTCTTTGAAAATTTGTTTTCCATGGGTGTGCAATATTCCACAGTGTGGCCATATCCTAATGAAAACCTACCTTTGGGCGCTGATGCTATTTCCCTGTTTCTACTTCTTCATATTATTCCAAAATGGACATGCTGTTTGCAATTTTAAACTCATTCCTGTAAATGTCGACATCTTTTGCTGACCTCTCCTGTCATGAATAATGCATTCTCTTCTGTCTGTCTCATGCACCATGCTCATTATTCTCTTTGTCCCTGGGCCACCATTTTTTGTTTGTGAAGGGACCTGAGGTTTGAATCCACATGAACAGGTCTGAGGCAGCCCCAAGCTGTTGGAAGTTCTAGATCGTTCCTCATGAGGACCAATCCATGTGTTCTGAAGGGTGTGTGGATGCTGGGAGGCCCTGCCCATGTCTCCATGACTCCCAGAAAACAGATGCACACTTGTCCCACCATGGACAGCTACTCGGGGACTCCTCTCCAAAGCCTCGCTGGCCGACCAGTGTGGGACCGCTGCTCTCAGAATCTCGGTCACTGTTGTCCCAGCACCTTGCTGGCCCTTTGTTCCACCTCCTTCTTCTGATGACTGTGCATCCTGAGAGGGCAGCTGGCACACTGCTCTTGCTCCTTTTTAAGACTTCATTGCTCGGCATTGGGGGGGGGGGCCCAGGTAGCACCTGTTGAACAGGTGAGCAGATGGATCAATGAAAAATGAACAAGCGGATGGTGACAGCTTCACAGGAAGCAAGGCTCTGCCCTCCGAGTCATGGGACCATGTGGACCCGTGTGGATCCCAAGTGCCAGGATGGGGAGGAGGATGGGGGGCCGCCCCCTCCCGGTGTCTAAGTGCCTTCACTCTTCCCAGCTCGACACACACTCACCTCATAACCAGGAGAGCAGGGCTGGGCAGCCCAGCCCCACCCAGACCCTGGAGGCCACGAGCCAAGGTGATAGTATTGGGAGCTACTGAATTTTCTTTATAGATTTCTATATTCTCCTAATCTCCTAGAATAAATATGTGCCACGACCTCATCTTCGGAAGCCACTGAAGTTTGAGGCTGAGGACAGGCCCCTTGACGTGAGCCCTGGCACAAGGGGGGTGAAGGGGGCCTGGGCAGTGGGTGGAGGCTCTGATAAGCCAGGGTTCCAGTGCCAGCTCTGTGCATCCTCGCTGTGGGGACACAGCCCCCCTGGCCTCAGCACTGTTCACCTGCTGCAGGTGGGAGCCCGGGGGGGTGGTGGTGAGGCGTGGAGGTGTGGACTCTGCCACCAAGATGTCCAGATGGAGCCGAGGCCTGATAACCCTGGGCATTGAGAAGGGGAATGGGAAAATGTCTCCCTGATGGTTTTACTTTGTGTCCTGAGTCTCTTCTCTGTGTCAGAGACCTGAGTCCAACTCAGCTGTGCTCTCTGAGTACTCAGTCAAGAGGGGAGACAGAAGAACACGTGAATTACACACAGCGATGGAGACAACGATAAAGGTGTATAAAGAGACCAGAAGTGAAGAGAGGGAGGTGACGGCTTGCCGGGTCTGGCAGACAAGTGAGAATTCACCAGGAGCATCACTATTATTCACTACTGTCCCAGTCCTGGGAGGGGCCAGAAAGGGGGCACATCGCATCCCTGCAGGTCATGGAACCTCCGCCCACTCCCCACTCCACATGCTCTTCCAAACTACCCGAGCCAGCCACCATCCCTCTCAGCTGGGAGTCCCTCTCAGCCACTACCTGGCAGGCAAGGTCCAGGTTCCCCAGAACTCCAACCTCCACTGACAGTTCACAGCAGGGCTGATTCCTTCTTCAAGACCAGTGGGAGGGAGCAGGAGTGAGTCTGCTTGGAGTATGTATATGTATATGTGTGCGTACAAGTATGTACAGATGATGTATATATGTATAAAATATATAAATACATGAGTGTATGTATGGATATAAGATATAATGCATACTATTTATACTGGATGCAATAGTGAATGTATATATAAAATAATGTAACTGAGGGAGGAACATCCATCACCTTTGCCACTTCTATTGGTTAGAAGCAAGTCACAGTTTCTACCTTCAATCACGGGGAGGGCGAAACTGACTAGGGGTTGCCTCAGGGTGTCTGCCACTTGCGTAACATGGGCACTGGGACTTTTCAAACTCCCAAGGCAATTTTTGTGTGTGTGTGTGTGAGGAAGACCAGCCCTGAGCTGACATCAGTTGCCAATCCTCCTCTTTTTGCTGAGGAAGACTGGCCCTGGGCTAACACCAGTGCCCATCTTCCTCCACTTTATATGGGACGCCGCCATGGCATGGCTGACAAGCAGTGCATTGGCTGGTGCCCAGGACGCGAACCCCGGGCTGCCAAAGCATGAACTAAACCACTGTGCCACCGGGCTGGCCCCCTCCCAAGACAGTTTTAACTGCAGCAAAATTTGGGAACCACCAATCCAAGGAATGTTGCTGTCATCTAATTCACAGGCAGGTGTGTCTTCCCTAGCAGGCACTGCCCAGTGCAGGCCCAGCTGCTGACCAGGAGTCCAGACACAGACTTGTACACTGGGGAACACTCATCAGGGGTTGGTGGGAGACGTGGCAGGTGCAGTTGGATGCATTGGTCAGAAGTTTGGAAGGAAGGGCTAAATGACTTAATTTGGCAAATAACTTAAAAAGCCATCCATCTATATTCGTATTACATTTTTTACAAAAGCAACTTATATTTAAATAAAAAATTATGAAGCAAGGGAAACAAAAAATGTGAAAAAATAAGATGAAAATACAAGAAACTAACATTGTGGTGTTGGGGAACTAAAGACGTTCTTTAGAAAGACCAACAAAATTTTTTCTGAAAGAAGAGATTAACACATTTGACCATGTCAATAGACTCTAAAAAATGTGCAAGGTGAACCACAAAGGGAGAAACATGCTTAGAATGTAAATAATTGACAATTGATGAGTTTCTGGAATTCATAAAGAAGCTTTAATCAAGAAACAACAAGAAGGAATCCACTTTAAGCCACGGAAGACCAGGATCCATGACCAAGCAGGTCACCCAGGGGACCCACGGAGGGACAATGACCCCAGGAGAGCCGCTGGCCTGCACAATCTCAGAAACCTGCAGATGGAAAGAAGGATGCGAACAGCTTCCTCAGCCCTCAGAGGAACACATTTTCAGGCATGATCCTACCGGGCACAGGCGAGGGGGACAGGCCTGCTCTCCCTGGGGGACGGGGGGACAGGGGAGCTGCAGGGAGGGGAGGGGGATGACGCGGCAGTTCCATCTCCCGCTGGGCTGAGGCTCATGGGAGATATGCAGATGCGCGCAGAGCACCATGGGAGATGGCCCTTTATATTCCCAGGCGGGCCCCGCCCCCTCTCTCCCTGGGGCGCCCACAGGAGGGGCCGGGTGAGAGCCCCTCGGGCTGAGGGCAGGGTCTGAGGGGCACGGGCTGGCGCAGTGCCCACACGGTCCAGCGTGACCTCGGGCCAGCGGGGTCAGCTCTCGTGGGGGTGGTTCCGGCATGTTCCTAGAGGCGAGGCTGACCGGGTGCTGGGGTCCCGGGGGCGGGGGCGGGGAGGGGCGCCATGACTCGCAGGCCCAACAGCCGAGCGGAGCAGAGGGCCGGGGCTGAAGCCCCCTGGCCCCGCGGGACCCCTGTCGGCCCTGCGAGACCTGCTCCTGCCCTGCCTGCTGGGGGCGCCTGACCTCACTTCCTTCTCCTTTGCAGCTTCCCAGAGAACAGAGCGATTGCGTAAGCTGAAGAAACTTCTGGAAGTTCAACCTTCCCAACCTCTGCAGGTCCCTGAATTGGGACCCAGTTCATCCGCCCTCCCCCCACATTCCCGCGCAGGAAACACCTTCCTCCTCCTCCTGATCTTCGTCTTCCTCCTGCTCCTTCTCCCCCTCCTCCCTGCCCCCCAGCACCTCACTGCCCCCCCACGCCCTCGCGGTGGACCAGACCACCTACAGTCCCCAGCAAGCCCTGCTCCTGCTGTCCACCCCAGTCGGAACAGACAGCGTGGCCATGTGCCCCCCGGTCAACGTGCCGTATGCGGAGGATGGCATGTCCTACCTCCACGCCTCCTGGATGTACCAGCTTCAACACGGCGACCAGCTAAGGATTTGCTTCGCTTGCTTCCAGGCTGCCTTTCTGGACCTTAGAGACCTGCTGGAGTTGGAAGACTGGGAAGATGAAGACTGGGACCCTGAGCTGATGGACTACCCCGAGGCGGGGCCTGAGCAGGGGGCGTCCCCGGGGATGGGGCCGAGCTGGGGGCAGGGCCAAGGGCAGCCTGCACAGGGGGCGTCTTTGGACTGGGGGTGGAGCACCCTGGCGTCAGCCCCTGTGGGGTCAGAAGAGGTAGGCCCGGACCACCACTTTGTGCCCACCGAGCTGGAGCCCCAGGATGCGACACCCCTGGGCCTGGGTCCCGAGGATGCTGACTGGACCCAGGGCCTGCCCTGGAGATTCGAGGGGCTTCCTACCTGCTCGCACTGGCCGGAGCCCCCTCTTCCATGGCAGAGATTTCGCGACGTGGACCTGCCCCCCGGGGGAACCCGTGGTGTTGGAGCTGGGCACCACCCGGACAGTGGACCCTGCTGAGGCCAAGGCCTGGTTCCGGGATCTGCAAGTGATATCCATGGTGGGCTGCTACGATGCCGTCTTCCTCTGGAAGATGACGCCAGCGTGGGCCGGGCCCTGAGGACCTCTGAGCCATGCCGGAGACTGCTGCTGGAGCCCAAGGAGGTGTGGGTGGTGAGGCTCCAAGATGCACCCCAGGGGCAGCACCTACACAGCTGGAAGCTGAGCATTCTGGAATCCTCTTCTCTGGGACAGAATGAAGAGCTGGTCCCTGCGGGCTCAGCCCTGCCTAAGAAGGGGTTCACCATCCTCTCTGATTCACCCTGGACCAACAGGGAGGCAGAGGAGGGGGACTCAGCCTCTAGGTCACAGTCCTCTGCTCAAGGAAGGCATCCCAGCACTGAGACCTGGAGCAGCGGGCCCAGGGCGCCTGGGGAGAGCCTCGGCCCTGGGGGAGCTGCCGTGTTCCACCCCCTCAGCCCAGGGCCCCAGGACTGAGAGACTGAGGCCCAAGTGGTCACCATTGTCCTGGCTGCTCCGGGGCACCAGAAGCTGGGAAGGACCGGCAGCTGCTCCTCCAACAGCCAGGGGAGCAGTTGGCAAAGGATGGGGACTTGTGGCTCTGGAGGAAGAATGGGGAGTGGCCTAGGGACTGAGAAATGGGACCCGCCACAGCCTCAGGTGAAGGGACCCAAATGTCTGTAACTGGGAGAGAAGTTCTTCCGTGTCACATGTCACGGAGTTAGGAAAGGGACGCTGTCCAAGACGTGCCGTGTGAATGTTTGCTGTGCGGCGTGTGAAGTGGGGAGCAGGACGCAGATCTGTTCGCCAGCCTGCCCTGGCCGTGAGGAGGGATGTCTCAGGTGTGACGCACAGTCCCGGATCACACCAGAGTCTGGGGGCAACGGGGCCATGTGTTTGCCTTTGCCTGGATGGTCTCTGGGGCTCCGCAGGACCCTGTCAGCAGCACTGGGGACTCTGGTCTGCAGTAGGGGACCTGGTTTCCAATGTTGGCTATTCTATGCAGTTTGACTGTTGAGTTCTCGTTTCTTTGTATGTTGTTTTTAGTTAAATGAAGCAATAAGAGTTTTGCATCAAGCCCCTGTGCAAGTCATCTCTTAGCTAGTCCTAGTTGATTGACCTTGTGGTCTCCGTGTCTGGGTTTAGCCACCTTCACACATTTAAGTCCCCTGGGAGCAGTGGATGGAAGCAGGGAGCTGCACAGGAGAGATGAGGGTTCTGGTCAGTTTTTTGGCTCCTGGTAGGAGTTTGTTTCATAGGTGTTTATCATATTATTTATGAACAACAAATGCATTCACACACACTTCAAGAAGGGCCATGTTTTGAATAACGAGTGTGTGTCATCAAACAGATTTTCACTAATCTAAATGTGTGCCCCTGATGTTAAAAAAAAAAAAATCTATAGACAGAACCATGTGTAAAGGATGCTAATAATTTGCTGGGACACAGAGAAAGAGAGCCGCGCTCATCAGCACCCCCAGGTTCTGCACCTTTACTGGAGAAGGAAACTCCAGAGGTCTGGTCACCAGTGTGTCATGGGCAGGGAAGAAGCTCTCAATTGGCAGCTTCTCCTTTTGTAAATGATCCATCTAGAGGTTTCCAAAATCCTCTGTTGGTTGTCTCTGGCTAGCACAGCTTTCCAGTGATTCGAGGACGGGCTGTGTCCCTTTCACTACAAGATACAGGTCTAAGAGTCTGCTCCGGAAGGTTTTACTGCTGCGTTAGGTATCAACAGTAGCAGTAAGGTCTTTTCATCAAATTTTGAGGGCAGTCTTTCTCTCATTTATCTTGTGGAAGTGAGTCTCCAGGCCTTAGATCATGAAGGCTTTTGATGCTAATTAAATGGAGAAAAGTCATTAATGCAGCAGCCATTTGAAACAGTTCACTTCGATACGCTCTTATAATTCTGCGAGCATTTAGTGACTTGGAGTCTGTGTTCGAACATGCACGTGGCTCTTCTAGAAGCACTCAGCCTGGTCTTGCCTTCATCCCCTCCTCTGGTCCTCCAGGTTAAACAGTCCATTTATTCATTATTTCAGCAAACTCTTGTTTTGGGCACCTTTTTTTTTGATGACCCAGCTGCTTTGCAGTACTCCGGGATGCTGAGGTCAGGAGGGGGCAGCCTTGCAGAGGGACCCAGGTGAGAGCCCCAGCTCCAAACCATGAGGCTATAGCTGGTTCCTCAGCTCTTCTCATCTGAAAATGGGGAAAAACATCAACTCACAAGGTTATGATGAAGATGAAATAAGATCAAATGTTTCCTCAAAAAGTTAAGCATATGATTACCATCTGACCCAGCAATTCTGCTCTTAGGTATATACCCAAATGAATTAAAAAACATGTATGTGCATGCTCATAGCAGCACTATTCACAATTGCCAAAAGGTGGAAACCAGCCAGGTGTCCAACGGATGGATAAATGAAATGCGGCATGCCCTACACCAGAATGTCATCCATAAACAGGAATGAATTTCTGATAGATGCTACAATGTGAATGAACCTCAAAAACATGCTAAGTGAAAGAAGTCAGACACAAAAGATCACGTATTATACGATCCATTTACATGAAATGTCCAGAATAGGGAAATCCATAGAGACAATAGCAGATGAGTGGTTGCCAGGCCCTGAGGGAAAGGGGGAGTGGGAAGTAATCACTTAATGGGTGTAGGGTCTCCTTCTGAGGAATGAAAATATCTGTAGCTAGATAGAGGGGATGGCTGCACAATATTGTGAATGCACTATATGACACTGAATTGTTCACTTAAGTAGTTAATTTTGTGTTTTGTGAATTTCACCTCAATTTAAAAAAAATCAAATGGGGAAGTTGTAGCACCTTGGTCCAGAGTAGGATCCGCTCACTTCTCAGAGGACCTGTGAAGAACCCCCGCCCCCTAGACAGCGCTCCAGTGTGAATTGTTTCACTCCTTTGCTTAAAACAGCTGCTGTCAGTTTTGGCTGTTAATGGAAATGCTGGCCTTCATGCTGCATACAATTACATGGTGATTTTTCTCTTCGAATCCAAAGCAGCACCACAAACAATTATGCTCATTTGCATTCACAGCCTGGGCAGGTTCCTGTAGAGGGATGTTCCTGTCAGGTGTCCCAAGTAGCGTTAAAAATTATTTGTTGTTGATCAGAAACCTGAATTTTACTGAGAGTCCTGTATCTTATCAGGCGATGCTGCCCTAAGGGCTGGGCTGCAGTCACTGCTGGGACATGACACTGGGTCATTTATGGCCTGTCCCCTGAGGACCCACACACCATGTGGATGGGGGGGTGTTTCCTTCATGGAGTCTGACCCTCTCAGACTCAGGCCTGGGGGCCTCTGGCTGTGTTGCTGCAGCTGCCTCTGGGCTGCAGCCCACCCTGCACCGGCCGCTACAACACAGGGCAGATGTCCAGGTCCCTGGGGCCCTCCCAGAACCAGAAGACAGACAGCCACTCCTTGGCTTGAGCTGGGACACCCATGGTGACCTGTCTCATCTTCAATCTCTTTCTTCTTGGGGCTTCAGCCTCGTGCCTGGCAGGTCATACTGCATGGACCCCTCAGATTGAGAAGAATCACCTCCTTGTGCCATATCCTAGCAGCCCGATAGCCCAGACAGACCCCTCCTCCAGGATACCCTCCTGGACCAGCTCCCCTCCCTGCCTCTGTGATTTGAGGTGATGACTGTCTCTTCCCCTCACTCAGCCAAGAGCAAAACGCTGCCGGAATGCAGCTCCCCTGCTGTCCTGGAGGGCCACGTGCACGGTGAGTGCAACTCCTCTGCCCATGTAGGCCAAAGACTCCCTGAAGGCGGGGACTGTGGCATCGCCTTCATCTTTATCCCATCCTCATCCGAACAGCCAATGGTTACTGAGTGCCACCTGCAGCACTTCATACACGTTAATTCATTACATCTCACGACATTCTGATGACACAGTTTCCACTTTTAGTCGCATTTTACAGATGAGGAAACTGACGCACAGAGAAGTGTGGTAGCTCCCCTGAGGCCACAGAGCTGACAAAGAAGACACTTAGATTCACAATGAGGTAGCTGGAGTCCAGACCTCTTTGGCCTCTCTGTGTCTAGCTCAGAGCCCTGCCTGACTCTGTCTCGTCAGCATCTGGCCCTAGGAACGGGGTGGGGGGGGGGTCCTGTAAATTAGCTAGGAGGTGTGCGTGGAGTACCACAGAGCCTTTCAGAGGGATGAATGAGCTCTCATCTGTCAGGTTGAGAGAAAAGTGTAAAGGATAGGTACCATATGGTCCCACTTATGAAAATTGTAAAGCACATTATTAATTGCACACGGAAAAGACATAGTCAAAAAAAAAGTTTGAGAGTCACCCCAAAGTCAGGGCAAAGGTGCCTCTAGGGAAGGAGGAGAATGGGAATGTGGAAGGCTAGGGATGTACTATTTCCTAAAACAACAATCTGAAGCAAATATGGAGAAATACCATCACTTGATCTAGATCAGGGTACCCAGGTGTGTGTTATGTGCTGTGTGAATGTAAAAATGACGGTGGTGGTGGTGGTGGCGGCGATGGTGGTGGTGGTGGTGGCGGTGATGATGGTGGTGGTGGAGGTGGCGGTGATGATGGTGGTGGTGGTGGTGGCGGTGGTGGTGGCGGTGGTGGTGGCGGTGGTGGTGGCGGTGGCGGTGATGGTGGCGGTGATGGTGGCGGTGGCGGTGGCGGTGGCGGTGGTGGTGGCGGTGGTGGTGGCGGTGATGATGGCGGTGGTGGTGGTGGTGGCGGCGATGATGGTGGTGGCGGCGGTGGCGGTGGTGGCGGTGGCGGCGGTGGCGGTGGCGGTGGTGGCGGTGATGGCGGCGGCGGTGGTGGCGGTGATGGCGGCGGCGGTGGCGGCGGCGGTGATGGTGGTGGCGGTGATGATGGTGGCGGTGGCGGTGGTGGCGGTGATGGCGGCGGCGGTGGTGGCGGTGATGGCGGCGGCGGTGGCGGCGGCGGTGATGGTGGTGGCGGTGATGATGGTGGTGGTGGTGGTGGTGGCGGTGATGGTGGCGGTGGCTGTGGCGGTGATGGTGGCGGTGGTGGTGGCGGTGATGATGGTGGTGGTGGAGGTGGTGGTGGTGGTGGAGGTGGTGGTGATGATGGTGGTGGTGGAGGTGGTGGTGGTGGTGGCGGTGATGATGGCGGTGGTGGAGGTGGCGGTGATGATGGCGGTGGTGGCGGTGGCGGCGGCGGCGGCGGCGGCGGCGGCGGCGGCGGCGGCGGCGGCGGCGGCGGTGGCGGTGGTGGTGGCGGTGGTGGCGGTGGTGGTGGTGGTGGCGGCGGTGATGCTGGTGGTGGTGGTGGTGGTGGCGGTGGCTGTGGCGGTGATGGTGGCGGTGGCGGTGGCGGTGATGATGGCGGTGGTGGAGGCGGTGGTGGTGGAGGTGGTGGTGATGATGGTGGTGGTGGAGGTGGTGGTGGCGGTGGCGGTGATGGTGGTGGTGGTGGTGGCGGTGGCGGTGATGGTGGTGGTGGTGGTGGCGGTGGCGGTGATGGTGGTGGTGGTGGTGGCGGTGGCGGTGATGGTGGTGGTGGCGGTGGCGGTGGTGGTGATGGTGGTGGTGGCGGTGATGGTGGTGGTGGAGGTGGTGGTGGTGGATGGAGATGGGGATAAAGTGGTGAAGAAAGTCCCTAGGAGAGACCTGCAGGAAAAAGGACCACACCCCCTTGGATTTTGGTTGCTGGAGAGTCCCCTTCATTAGTTTCAGGACTGGGGCACCCCACTGCTGTTTTCGTGGATGGGGCTGATGGGCCTCAGGAAGGAGGTGGGGCCCCTGACCTCTTTGTTTCCCAGGGAGGCAGGGAGGAGTGGCACGGCCATGCTAAGGGGAGAGGAGCCTCTGCACTGTTACTTGGAGTTAGACCCCAAGGACACAGTGAGGACACCTGGCATCAGCCGTACTGCTTGCAGGAGAAATCTGGAGCCCTCGGGTTTCTACCTTCACTCCAGCATTGACGCCCACCTTTGCAATCCTTGGAAGGGCTTTCGGAGGCTCTACGTCCAGCCTCTTCACTCAGAACGTGAGGGTTCATGGATCCTGAATTGGGGCCCTTTCCACAGGTCAGCTAGCCAGAGTGGCCCCCCCACGACTAGGGAGACTGCAGTGTTCGGATCCCCAGCACCTCTCTAGGAGCGGGGGGGCCATGTGGTTTCCCTAGGGACTCCCAAGGGTAGACTCTGATTGAAGACAGTGTTATGTGTACTTGGAACTTGTCCTCACTCCTCACTCTCCCTGCATTTCTCCCGAGCCTGGGCATTCTAGGTGGCGGAATACTTGGAACTCCACACTGCCTCGTGCCAGTTTAAGTGCCTCAATCACTTGGGTTGCTCAGATGTTGGAGGAGCTCCGCTCATTAATAGGGGCTGCCCCCAGCTGGAGACTTGTGCATGTTTTAATTGGTTTGATTGATAGCATCATCCCTCCAGCTGGGTCTCAGATCTGGGGGTGTTTGGGACCAGAATTGGGAAAATTATAGTTCTGAAATTGACAGTAAGGTATCACATCAGCAACAGCACCAAAGGGAAAGATCTCCAGCAAAAGGATGGCAAGCAGGTGACTGCGGGGCGTGGAGCTGCCGACCGCAGGGTATCAGGTGTGTCTGTGCTGGGACCTCCTTCCAGACAGGTGCTCTCACTGTGGGCAGTGCAGCGAGCCCACGGTCCTGCACGCTCTGGGAAGCCGCTGACGGGCACCATAGGCGGGACTAGCCTGGACTGTGTCAAGGTTCATCTTGGCCTGCACCCTCCACTCCTAGTCCTGCTTACTCCCCTTTACTTTCCCCAGTGGCTTTGCGGGGGAGGGAGCAGTGACAGGATGTGCCTTTGACGAGTCTGTGGTTGGGCTGGATGGGCACCTGTGAAAAGCCCCGTGAAGCCAGACTTGGTCATGGAACCTCATTTTCCACAGAACTTGGTAATACAATTGGAAATGAGTTCTTGCAGGAAAATAATCATTTCAAACATAATGAACCCATTATGTGCAGAGCAAAGCTTTGAAGTCACATTTGTGGAAAGTAGGGGCTTGATGATTATGATTTATGATTTAATGGTCCATAAAGTGAGTCACAGGCGGGCAGTTACTTTCACACAGAGCACAGTAGGTTTTAGGGGTGGGGCCCCAACAACCCCCAAGGGCACTAGCAGCCCCAGACATTCTTCAGTTTCCTGCCGGAGCCCTGCCCACCCCTCACCCACCTCCCTGCTCTGGGCTGAGCAGAGAGCCCCTCTCTGTGGATGCTCAGGTCCTCTCAGGTCCAGGCTGAGGTCACCTGTGCGGTAGAGGAGGGTTCTCAGGTGTCTCCTTGACAGTGTCCCTCAAGGGGACGTCCCCCGGCCACCAACACCTTTGGGCCTCACTCTATCCCCCCACCCCCTGCACCCCCTGTTGCCCACACTAAGGACAGCCCAGACCCTCCTCCACTGACCGCGAGGTCTGTCCAGCATGCACGCTGGATGGGCGGCTGTCCTTCCCTCGTGGTGCAAACGGAGAGAAGGCTGTGGGCCTCATGGCCTGTGGCTCTGCAGGACGTCATGATCAGGAGATGAGGACCAAGGCTTCTCCTAGAAGGGCAGGGAGCTGACCCACACTTTTAGCCGATGCTGTCCTTGGTCATCCGTAAGTCCTGGTCTGTGGCCTGAGGGCCTGTGTCAGGCTAGGCCGCCCAGTGACCTCGGCAGCTGACCCTAGGCTGTATTCCTGGACACTTCTCTCTGTGACCCCGGCACGCCCTAGGTCACAGAGTGTTTGGACCAAAGATGGACCCAAACACGATGAGGCCGATCACCTGCCCACAGAGGGAGAGGATAAGAGCAAGACCTGTCCCTGAGTACCCTCGTTCGTGAGCTGCGGTGGGGTGACAGAGAGACTCTCCTGTGTCAAGAGCCGCTGGGCTCGGGGTCCGGGTCTGCTCATGAGGAGTGGGGAGCAGTGCTCGGAGGGTGCCAGGCTCCCTGGAAATGATGGAGTCATCTGAAAAGGACCTGACAGTAAGAATGGTTAAGATTTCTCAGAGATAAGGAAAGAATATCATCCATCAAAGGAGCAGGAAATTAGTAAACGAAACAGCAGCGCTAGTCACAATAGCCAGAAGGCGGAAACAAGCCACGGGTCCATCGTGGGTGACGGATAAGCAAAACGGGGTCTCTACACTGGATGGAATATCATTCAACCTCAAAAAGGAAGGAATTCTGACACACGCTACAGCGTGGATGAACCCTGAAGACATTACACTAAGTGAAAGAAGCCAGACACTAAAGGACAAATCCTGTATGATTCCACTTAAATGAGGTTCCTAGAATACTCAAAATTCACAGAGACAGAAGGGAGAATGGTGGTTGTCAGGGGCTAGGGGAGGGAGGAATGGGGAGTTGTTCAATGAGGACAGAATTTCCGTTTGGGGTGATGAAAAGCTTTTGGAAATGGTGAGGATTGCACAACAATGTGAATGTCATTAATGCCACGGGGTCGTGGCCCGCCTCGCTGTCACCCCCGCCCCCAGTGTTCCCCGCACTAAGCTAGCCGGCAGGTCCAGGGCTTGATTGACAACTGGGGTGTGGGGGTGCAGAGGGGCGGAGGCGGGAAGCAAAGACCCCCGCGGAGAGGCTGCGGGTTGGCCTGGGCAGCCCTGCTGGAGGCGGCTTCACCCCATGGACACGGCCCCCAGGTCCGGAGCGGCGGCGTGACCGCCGATGTCCTACCCAAGGTGCCCGGCCTGGAGCCCGCGACCTCCCACCCCTGGCCCGAGCGTTCGGCATCTTCTCCTCGCCAGGTCCTGGTGCGCCCCTCTCCCCTGCGACCCCTTCCCCCACCCCGGCGCCCCCTCCGCCCCAGCGCTGCCCCCCTTGTCCTTCCACCCACACCCCCCGCCCCTCCCGCGCCCCCAGCGCCGCCCCCTCGCGCCCCGGGCCCCGGGCTATTAATATCCGGGCGCTGGCGCGGGGCCGCGGCGCATTCCCAGCTGGCAGCCGGGCAGGTGGCGGCGGCGACCAGCGACCCGGGCGCGGAGCGCGGCTCTCCTGGCGTGACCGGCGGGCGGGCTGCCTCCGCTGCGCGCCCCTGGGAGGCCCCCGCCCTCTGCGCGCCCGGCCGGGGCGGAGCCCTCAGGAGAGCTCCGCGCCGAGCGTTTGGAGAAGTGCGGCGGCGAGGCGGCCGTCCTCGAGCGCGACCCTGGGACCCCGCGGCAGCCCCGCTGGCCCAGTGACCGAGGTGAGCGCACGGGCGCCCCGAGTGCGACGGCCGGGGCGCGGGGTGGGGCGGGGACCCCCGTGCGGGGCGCCCTCCCCGCCGACCCGCACCGTCCGGGCGGAATCGCCCGCGCCCCCAGCCCTCCTCGCGCCCCGGGGCCGCCGGCGGGGAGTGCCAGGGGCGGCCGCGCAGGTGGCGCCGCCGAGGGGCCAGGGGCCGAGGGAGGACTGGGAAGCCGCAGGTGCGCGCGGGGTCGGCGGGGCTCCGCGTCCCTCCCGGTGCTCCGAGGCGCGGCCGCCTCCGGCTGGGGAACCCCGCGCCCCCAAGCTCGGCTCCTGGGCAGCGCCGTGGGGGAGGGCTCAGGGACCGGGACCCGTGGCGGCAGCCGGGACAGGGGTCTCCGGCCGGTGGGAGGACCTCCGCTCCCCTCGCCAGACCAGAGGCTGGGCGGGATCTCGCGGGCACAGGGGCCTGAGCGGCGTCTCTGCACCCCTGGGTCTGCCGGGCATCAGCCGGTGGGACGGTCTCGAGTTCATCTTCGTCATTGTCAACCCTGGACGTGCGCAGGGAAAAGCATGGAGCCAGTATTAGCCCTGGATGGGGGGGAGATAGGCGGCACCGGGGCCTCCCTTCTCCGTGGAAGCATTCCCGCGTTTTAGGCCTCTTTTTTCTTATGAAAATAATCTTCATGAAATAAGGCACAGATCTTAGGTGTGCAACTCCGCGAGTGTTTACACATGTCTACACCTGTGTCACCACCACCTGGATCAGGAGACAGCCCGTTTCCATCCCCCAGAGGGTCTGCAGTGCCCCCTCCCGTTGACACCCCCACACTGACCTCCGCTGTCATCGACGTTTTGCCTGTCCCTGAACTTCCTGTAAATGGAAGCACACAGCGGGTTCCCTTTCTGTCTAATTTCTTCCGCTCAACATAGCGTGTGAGTTTCACCCACGTTGTCGGCTGGAGCATAGTTCCATCTTCCTCGTTGCTGCCGAGCGTTTTTATGGAGACGTCACAGTTTGTTTACCTGCGCTACCACTTATGGACGTTTGGGTTGATCCAGCTCCTGGCTACGAGTGAAGCTGCTCCTGTCTTGGTGTGGACATTTGCCTTCCTTTCTCTTGGGCACAAACCTAAGAGTGGAACTGGCTGGGGGGAGGGCGTGCCCAAGCCGGGCTGTACTGATAGTGCCGGAGTGTTTTCCAAAGTGGCTGCACCATTTGACATTCCCACCAGCAGTGAGGGAGAGTTCCAGTCCTCCACGCCCTCCCCACGCGGGCGTCTGCCTTTGGCGTCTAGCCTTCCTGGTGAGAGCGCGCTGGTTTTGAGCTGAGTGTCCCTGATGACTGATGGTATCGAGCATCTTTCATGTGCTGCTTGGCCATGTGGATATCCTCTTTTGAGAAGTTCCTGTTCAAATCTTGTCTTTTTTTTTCAAATGAGTCGTTAGTCTTTATTGATCTGTAGCTCTTTTGTATATTTTGGTTACCAGTCCTTTGTCTGATATATGTCTTCTGACAATCTTTCCCCAGTCCAGGATTTACATTTTTATTCTCTCAGTGAAGTTCTTAATTTTAATGAAGTCCACTTGATCGGTCTTTTATTGCAAGCGTTTTTTGTTCGTTTTTGGAAAATCTTTGCCTACCCAAAGTCATGCGATATTCTCCTGTTTCTTCCAGAAGCTTGCTTGCTTGCTTGATTACTTGCAGGTCCCCAGTCCATCTTGAACTATTTTTGTGTACAGTGTGAGGTGGGAATGACAGCTCATTTTCCCCATATGGATAAAGGGAGATTGCAAGTGCTTTCCTCTCTTTACCACACATGTTTTCCTATTTGAACTTTGTGTGTGTGTGTGAGGAAGGTCAGCCCTGAGGTAACTTCTGTTGCCAATCTTCCTCTTTTTGCTGAGGAAGACTGGCCCTGGGCTAACATCCGTGCCCATCTTCCTCCATTTTATATGGGACGCTGTGACAGCATGGCTTGATAAGTGGTGCGTCAGTCCGCGCCCAGGATCCGAACCTGTGAACCCCGAGCTGCTGAAGCGGAGCGCACGAACTTAAGTATGCTTCTGGGCCGGCCCCCTATTTGAACTTTTAAAGTCAGCAGATAATACTTTTGCAATCTGAACAAAACATATATATTTTTAATGTACAGGAGAAATAAGTTGGGAGAAAGGACTCTGGGTACCCACAGCTCCCCTGCTCGTTCACGGAGGTGAGGCCCAGGGAGGACTCCCGGCTCCATCCACTGCTGACCCCACCACCGATGGCTGTCTGCTGATTTTCAGAAAAGTCCAGTCAACACCAGAGGCCCAGGGTGGAGGTGCTGCTGGGGCACGCCCTGGGGGCAGCTGGCCGGGTTGTTCTTTGGTCCCCCTGGGTAGCTGGGGAAACCAAGGCAGAGTGACAGAGTTCTGAGTGGGGAGTCCCCAAGGGGGAGGAGGGAGTCAGTGAGCCCTGTCCCTCTGGAGGCCCCCCAACCCAGTGGGAACTATGCCTTTGCGTGGCCTCCAGGGCATCTCTAATGGGCATCTTATTCCTGCAGGACAAGCTTGTCGCCCACAGATGCCCCCTCCCTGTCCAAAGGAGCAGCACACCCCGGCCCTAAGCCCAGCGTGAGGCAGCAGAGATGGCGCTGAGCCCGGTGCCAGCGAGCAGGTTCCCTGTGCTGGCTATAACAGGCAGCACCGTGCCTGAGCTGCCTGGTGGCCCCAGTGCATCTCTCAACAGTTCATGGGCCAGCCCGACGGAGCCCAGCGCCCTGGAGGACCTGGTGGCCACGGGTGCCATCGGGGCAGTGCTCTTGGCCATGGGCGTGGTGGGTGTGGCGGGCAACGTGTACACACTGGTGGTCATGTGCCGCTTCCTGCACGCCTCGGCCCCCCTGTACGTCTATGTCGTCAACCTGGCGCTGGCTGACCTGCTCTACCTGCTCAGCATCCCCTTCATCGTGGCCACCTACGTCACCAAGGAGTGGCACTTCGGCGACGTGGGCTGCCGCGTCCTCTTCAGCCTGGACTTCCTGACCATGCATGCCAGCATCTTCACCCTGACCGTCATGAGCAGCGAGCGCTACGCCGCGGTGCGGAGGCCGCTAGACACGGTGCAGCGCTCCAAGGGCTACCGCAAGGTCCTGGTGCTGGGCACGTGGCTGCTGGCACTGCTGCTGGCACTGCCCATGATGCTGGCCATCCGGCTGGTCCACAGGGGCCACAAGAGCCTCTGCCTGCCGGCCTGGGGCCAGCGCACCCACCGCGCCTACCTGACGCTGCTCTTCGGGACCAGCATCGTGGGGCCTGGCGTGGTCATTGGGCTGCTGTATGTCCGCCTGGCCCGGGCCTACTGGCTGTCACAGCGGGCCTCCTTCACGCAGACGCGGCGGCTGCCCAACCCCAGGGTGCTCTACCTCATCCTGGGCATCGTGCTGCTCTTCTGGGCCTGCTTCCTGCCCTTCTGGCTGTGGCAGCTCCTCACGCAGTACCGCGGGGCCCGGCCGCTCACGCCCCGCACCGCGCGCATTGTCAACTACCTGACCACCTGCCTCACCTACGGCAACAGCTGCGTCAACCCCTTCCTCTACACGCTGCTCACCAAGAACTACCGGGAGTTCCGCCAGCGCTCGCTCCAGGCCAGGGGCACCCGTGGGCCCGCGGGTGCCGGCAGCTCCCTGGAGTGCCGAGTCCACTTCCAGCGTGGCTCGGGCCGCTCGCTGTCCTCCAGCAGCCAGCAGGCCACCGAGACCGTCACACTGTCTCAGGCAGCCCCTGGGGGCTTCTGCGCCTGAGTGTCCCCGGGCCCCATGTGGCACTGGGGTCAGGGGGGTAAGGAGTGGCTAGAGTCCTGCAGGGAGGGACCCCAGAGCCCAGGTCACTCCCTGGAGCCCCTCCCAGCCCCCCACTGCCCCCAGCTGACTGCTCCCCTTCCTCAGCCCTCTTCCAGAGAGTTCCCTGCTCTCCCTTCTCCATGGCTCATTACAGCTCCATCAGCCGCCTTCCTCGTGACGCCCGGAGGCCCCGCCCCCAGCCCGTCTCAGAGGGTCCACGGGAGCCTCAGGCAGCTTCTGAAGACCATGGTGAGTAGGGTCTTCACCACCCGCAGCAGTCAGTGGACATGAGTGCCTGGCCAGCGCCTGCCCTGACTCATGTGAGCACACCGTGGCGGGTGCACAAGCCTGCATGGGGCCCTCCCCTCCCGGCTGGTGCGTGGCCCCCGTGTCCCTGTCCCCGTCCCTCCTAGCTCCTATGTGGCTCCATTCCTCGCAGCTTCAGCACTTGGAACAATCAACCCTGAGCTCCGTGCTGCCTGTCCTGCCTCCACAGGGGGGTGGGGTGTCGAGAGGGGGGAGCACCCACGTCTTCAGGGGCCCAGCAGGAGCCCCCAGGATGTCCCCCCACAGCACTTGGAAGAGCCTGTCCGTCTGGCTGGGGAGGGCACATGTCTTTCTCTGAGGCCTTTGCTGGTGGCTGGTCCTGCCATCCTGATGCGGTGGGTGGGTGCTGTCCAGCTTGAGCCAGGCCCCGGGGCGAGGCTGGGAGTGACCAGCCCCTGCTTGCTCAGGGAGGAGGGGGCCTCACTCCAGGGCAGGAGCACAGCCCCCAAACTGAAACTATGAGCCAGAGTTCTCCCATTAGCAGCTCACCTGCCTCTCCCTCCCCAGACCCGTGTGGGATGGGGCTGGATCACCCCACACCACGTCAGGGATTTTCTTGTGCCTCCTACGTGCAGTGTTCAAGCTGGGCCTCCTGGGGACACTGAGGCCACCGGGCTCTGCCCACAGAGAGCCCCCCCTCGGGGAAGGGTCCTGGACCTCCCCCTGTCCCCACCCTATGCCTGGCAGCCTGTGCACTCCGCGTTGTGGCTCCAGCTCCCGCCCCGCAGGTGGGTCCCAGCCTCGGCTGCTCATGAGACTCACTGCCGCCCAGGCCCCACCTGGACCCCTTCAGGGCCCTGCCAGGATGCTAACGTGCGGGCAGGTGGAGACCTGCTGCCCCCGCAGGCAGCCCCCAAGTGTGGGGTCCGAGGCCATCGGCCCCACTTGGGACCTCAAATGTTTTCAGAAGAGAACGCCCTGAAATTTGCGCCTTAACCAAGACCCCAGGTATTTGCTTCCTGAGTCTTGATTCCAAGATGTGCTGAGAAGACCCCAACCTTGGAGACCAGAGACCCCCAAAAGTGTCCCCGTGGCCCCCATCCGTCTGCACATGTGAATAAGTTCTTGGCACCATTTCTTGGAGTGATGCTGAGGAAGCCACATTTTTGACCCCAAACTTCAGAGCTGGCTTGAAACATGCTCTGTATCGGGGGGGCCCGAGCGTCCTGGTTAATGCTTTCAGGGGTGCCGGGCAGCGCCCAGAGGGAACTTGGGGGCAGAGGTGTGGAGGAGGGAGCCGGCGGGGGCACCATGTGATGGGCGTGGGGGAGCAGGATGAGGCCAGGAGTCGGGGGTCCTGACCCGGGAGCCCTTGAGTGTTGGGGTCGGGGTCGGGGTGGGGGTTTATGAGGCAGTGGTGGGGGCATTGAAGGACCTAGTGGGGAGAGGCCATCCACAGGTGGGGAGGCCAGGCCGGGTCCTGCCTGGGTCCCCCTGGCTGCCAGGGCCCCACCAGGCCTCAGACCCCACGGGCCCCCAGGCTCTGAGGCTGCTGAGCGTCTGGGTGGCTTGAGCCGGGACAGGAGCCAGGGCTGGAGGGGCCGGGCCAGGGGGAGCGGGACAGCAGAGGCCCCGGGTGAGGCTGCCGCTGTTCAGACAGCTACAGCTTCACTGGCGTCGTTACATCCCATAAAATTCACCTGCTTCATGTGCAACTAATGCTTTCCAGTCAATTTACGGAGCTGTGCAGCCACTGTCACGGTGCAGTTTGAGGACACCCACCCGTCAGGGCGCCCTGGAGAAACTGAACCATGGGACATATGTGCGCATAATAAAAGATTTCTCTTAAGGAATCGGCTTACTCAGTTCTGGGGCTGACAAGTCTGAAATCCGTAGGGTGGGCCCGCAGGCTGGAGACTCAGGCGGGAGCTGAAGCCCCAGCCTTGGGTAGGATTCCTTCTTTTCTGGGAAACCACCGTTTCTGCTCTTGAGGCCTTCGACTGAGTGGATGAGGCCCACCATCCACATCACGGGAAATAACCCTCTTTGCTTGAAGTCAGCTGATTGTAGGTGTCCATCCACGTTGCAGCGTGGGTCAGCACTTTGTTCCTCTTTATAGCTGATCACCCACTGTTGTTTCGTTCATCAGCTCCGGGCATTTGAGCTGCCCCTCCTTCCCCCTAATATGAACACTCATTTACACATCTTTGTGTGGACGTGTTTTTGTTTCTCTTGGGGAGAGTCCCGAGTGGAGGCGCTGGCTCCTATGGAATTGCCAGACTGTTTTCCAAAATGGCTGCGCGTCCCACACTCCCTCCAGCAGTGTATGAGGGTCCCTGTTCCTCCACGTCCTCCCAACACGTCCTCCCTCTGGGCACGTTTTCATAACAGAGCAGCTGTTCTGGGTAAACGTGGATTAATAACAGCCAGCTCTGTGATGGCGACCTTCTCTCAGAGGCATGTGCCTGCAAGGCTGGGGGCCACAGGACTTGCTCGGACTGACTGAGGTTGGTGCCAGGACAGTGTTGACAGCAGGCTGGGGAGGGGCGGGCCCTGGGCCCCTCGTGGACCAAGGCTGGACAAGCCCCTTCCCATCTGTGGCATGTCAGCTTCCAGCAGGAGCGAGCCCAGGCCCCTGGATGGTTCTGTCCCGGGACCCTGGGGCTCCCCAACCTGGTAACATCTGTCAGGGGGAGGGGTGCAGGCAGGGCCCCTCAGGAGAAAGGGATGTCATCATGGCTGTCATCACTATGGATCGTCTTGGTTCTGTGGGTCCCCTGAACTCCTTTTGTCTAGTTCCCCCTGACCCGGTAAAGGCACTGACCAGGCATGTCCATGGGCCCAGGTGGTCTCAGATCCGGCCGGGAGGCTCAGGGCTGCTCCTGTGCTAAGGCTTTTCCAACAGTTCAAGGGAAGGGGGCACTCAGAACCTGCGGTTCCTTTCTGTGACTCCCTCGTGTCATCTGGAGCTTAGATCACAGGGCTTTGCTGGAGCCTCTTAGGGGCTGTTGGGGGCCCGGGAGCTCAGTGACCTGGGCCAGGCCTGCCCCCACGGGCTCTGGGGTCCATCTGCTCACTTAGTCAGCTCCTGGGGCCGCGGGGGACCATGCCCTCCTGGGGGTGGTGATTGTCAGTTGAAATATTTCTTTTTGCCTTTTCCATTCTCGTGTCCTGCAGAGAATTTTCGATGCAGCGAGAAGGCTGCAGATCATGGGAAGGCCTGGCAGCCGGGTCTCCAGCTCCTGTCCTCCATCTGCCCTCTCCTCCCGGGGTAACGGGCAGGGGCCTGGGCAGAGGCTCTGGGTTGGGGGGCGATGCCCTGTGCTGCTGCAGGAAGAAAGGGCAGGACCAGGGGGCCACACCTCGTCCCTTGTGACATGTGTACTGGCGTGAGAGACAGAGAAACGGACTCGGGGAGGGAGGGCACAGGCTGCGCTATCCAGGAGCAGGGAGCGCTGTCCGCAGGGTCTGGACCTGGAGCCCAGGGGGGATGGATGCCAGGGAGGGGCGTGGGGCGCAGGCTCTGCCCGAGGAGCCATGCGTGAGTGAGCAGCCCTTGGGCTGGGTTCTTGGCCCCGTGTCAGTGCAGCATTTACAGCAGACGTTTCTGCTCATCCTGGTTCTGAATGAACATCTGGTCACACCGCAGGCCACTCGTCTTAGGGTCTCAGCCCCCTAGAAAGCTTGAGACCTGTCCAGAGACCAGAACCCCAAAGAGGGTGAGGCAGGGGCATGGAGGCCCCCGAGCACTGGAATGACAGTGACCGAGATAGTGCCAGGTTCAGAAAGTGGGGTCAGCGGGGACATCAGTGGGGCTCAGTGGCATTCGGGGCTGGGGCGGCAGGCCAGCAGGGTCAGCCTGGGGTAGGGGGCTCCCTGGGAGCTGAGTGAGACCAGGAGGGAACAGCCATGAGGGGGGTCCCTGGGGGCCGTGGGCCCTGGACGGTCCAGGTGTACCCCAGACAGCGGCCAGGAGCCAGAGCATCCCTTCCCAGGGCCACACAGAGCTGGGGCAACGGGGGTGCTGGTCCAGGTGATTTAGTCTGAGAACCAGGCCTGGGTGACTAGCGGTCTGCCCTGGAGGAGTGTTCCAGGATTCGGGACTTCCAGTGCTAAGACCCAGGCCCCTACCTGGGATTGGCCCTCATCTGGTGTCAGGGAAGAGGCAGGAACGTTGCCTGGATGTGGTGGGCGGTAGCCACCTCCCTGAGCTGCTGTGGGCCAGAGTCTGGAGCCAGGAAGTGACTCCCCACTCTCGGAGCTTGGGAGAAACTTGGAAGGAACTGGGAGCCTGGAGAGCCGTGTGCTGAGGGCTCACCTTTGCTTCCTTGGCTAAGTGAGAGGAACTTCAAGGACAGAGGCAAGGCTGGCCCCCCCAGAGACGCCCAGCCCCCGGGGTCCCCAAGAGGATAGGGCCCCGGGGCACCTGCTGTATCCTGGTCACACTGAGCACCCCTGGGTCCTGCGCATGCTCCTACTGCCCTCCACCCACGGTTCCAACCGCGGACCCTTGGCCACTGTGTGTCCCATGAACATGGTCTGATATTTCACTTCCCACAGCCTCAGTCTTACCTCCCACTGGGGCTGGGACCCACACGTGCCCCCAGCACCTCACAGACAATGGCCCACCCACACTGGAGCCATGGGGCAGGGTGGACTCTGTGGGGGGCAGTGTGGACCCCGTGAGGGCAGTGTGGATGCCATGGGGCAGTGTGGTGCAGTGGGGGGAAGTGTGGACACCTTGGGAGCAGGCCATCGGGAACAGGGCCAGGGAAGCCCCAGATGGATGCTTGGCCCTGGGCGCTGGGGCCTTCTAAGCTTGGTCCCACACCCCAACTATGGTTGGAGCCTGACAAGCTCTCGGGTCTGTGGGTCATGGGCCTTGTCCTCGGTGGCTAGGCCTTCCCTGGGGTAGGCCCATGTGCTGTAGGTGCCAGCGAGGGCTGCTGATGCACCTCTAGCCTGTCCCTTCCCCACATGCCCCAGAATCTCAGGCCGAGGTGTCCTTCCCCCAATGGTCAGTGCTCCCAGCGCCCCCACAGCCTGCACCCGACGCCCTGGACAATGGCACTCGTCTCTGCTGCCCTGTGCAGCTGGAGGAAGTCGAGTCCCAGGACTGAGCAGGGGACCATGAGAGCTGTGCATGGAGCTGCTTCAACATAACCAGGGAGGGAGGGACACAGGCCACCACTCTGGAAAAGCGGGACAGTGTCACTGTTCACTCTGGAGGCCTCAGACCCAAATCGAGATCCTGAAGCCTGGAGGCCTCACCTGGGGCTACCTCCTTCCTGGGCAGAGAGGCGGGGTGGGTGGGGGTGTAGAAAAGAAAAAGGAGAGGGGATGGGGGAAGAGAGGAGGGGAGAGGAGGGGAGGGGATGGGGAATGGAGGGGGAGCAGGGGGAGGAGTGGCTGGTGCTCTTGGCCAGCACTGGACTCTGAGCTGAGAAGACCTCCGTGTGGGTGCAGCCCCAGCCTCCAGGGCAGTCGCGGTCAGCAGCGGGGATGGGAGGGCTGTCAGGCTGGCTGATGGATGCACACATGGAGGGACGCTCAGTGTGATGGACGAGGTCCCTCAGCACTTAAATGTCATCTACCCAACAGTTGGACTTGCAGATGAGGAAGCAAAACACCAAGGCCAGGCTCAGCCCACCGACAACACCGCATTTAGCGTTCATGATGAGCTGCGAAGCATTATTGCCCTGGCTTTGGTCACCCGACCACTGTCCCAGGACTCCTCCTCTCCGTCTGCCCCTGGACCCCCCACCGTCTGCCCCAGGACTCCTTCTCCTCCGTCTGCCCCAGGACCCACCCTGTCTGCCCCAGGACTCCCTGTCTGCCCCTGGACCCCCCATCTGCCCCAGGACTCCCCTCGTCTGCCCCAGGAACCACTCGTCTGCCCCAGGACCCCCTCCCCTCCATCTGCCCCAGGACCCCCTCCCCTCCATCTGCCCCAGGACCCCTTCTCCTCTGTCTGCCCCTGGACTCCCCTCCCCCGTCTGCCCCAGGACCGCCCCCCCGTCTGCCCCAGGACTGCCCTCGTCTGACCCAGGACCCACCACCTGTCTGCCTCAGGATCCCCCCATCTGCCCCTGGACCCCCCGTCTGCCCCAGGACCCACCCTCGTCTGACCCAGGACCCACCCCCCGTCTGCCCCTGGACCCCCCATCTGCCCCAGGACTCCCCTTGTCTGCCCCAGAAACCCATCTGCCCCAGGATCCTTTCTCGTCTGCCCCAGGAAACCCCTGTCTGCCCCAGGACCTCCCCATCTGCCTCTGGAGCCCCCTGTCTACCCCAGGACCCTCCCACCCTGCTGTCCATCATGGGGGTGCTTTTGGCTGCTCCTGGGTCTCCAGAAGCTTCCAGGACAGTTTGCAATGTTCATTTCCTTCAGGATGTGCTGACCCATCCCACCTGCCCCCCATCTTGGAAGGAGAGTCTCCTGTCTACCACTTGGCTCAGGGTGCCTATGCTCTGGGGTCGCAGAGTTTGGGG
This sequence comes from Tapirus indicus, assembly GCA_031878705.1. Classification (NCBI taxonomy): domain Eukaryota; kingdom Metazoa; phylum Chordata; class Mammalia; order Perissodactyla; family Tapiridae; genus Tapirus; species Tapirus indicus. The sequence goes on from CM062932.1 coordinate 60,168,352, forward strand.
AGAGAACTGGAAAAAAGTCCTTCTGCAGTTCACCTGGAACGACAATGAAGACAACAGTCAGGAAAGATGGGAGACGAAGGTGCCAGTACGATTTCCCGTGAGGTGTTAACGTGTCCTCTGCAGCTGTAACCACTCTAACGGGGTGGGCTGGGCTCAGAAATGAAACAGACCGGAGTCCAGGGTCCCCCCAGGGAAAGAGGCATCAGCACAGGATGGAGGGTATCCCACCAGGGATGTGGCAGGTCCCTAAGCAAAATAAAATCCAGATGGGATTTTATGTGTAAATGGAGTCAAATCATAAAAGAATGAAAAGAAAATACAGTGAATATATTTCTAACATAAGAAGAAGGCTTTTGAAAGCACAACCTAGAGCCCAGAACCCTTGGGGAAAAGATTGATAAATCTGATTACATGGTCATTTCAAGTTCTGAGGCAGAAAACCAGAAACGACCCCCTCAAGAACAAAGGTGGCCTTAGTTATCAAGAGGCGGGTGAATGTGTGTAACTCTTGCTCTGGTAACCCACTTCTAGAATTGTATCCTAAATCAAAAATCGGATGTGGATAAAGATTTGTGTACGAAGATGCTCATTTCAGCATTACTTTAAAAATCGAAGACACCCCAGAACGTTCTGACCTGGTGGTGAGCCGTGGGAGATGGTGTTCCTAGAGAGCTCTGAGGCTCAGTGGCGGGACAGACCTGAGGCATCCGGTTTGAGGGGAAACACCGTGCAACTGTATGATGTAATCCTAGGTGGTGTTCACAACAAACGTGTGTGTGTGTGTGAATGCGTGTGTGTGACTGCGTGTGCACATATGCGTAACAGCTTGAGAGAGATGCTTGAAAATATCAACAATTTTACCCTGTGTCACAGGGACAGGGACCCAAAGGTGCCAGGGGAGCCGATGGCCGGGCTGCCCGCCTCCCCCACAGCTGTGGGCTCCCCTCGTCCCAGTGGGGCCCCCAGGACCCTCTCCACAGTGGACCCCAGAAGCCATGACCTCGTTCCTCACCTTGATGGGTTTTGCTGCTTCTAGAACTTCTTACAAATGGGATCCCTCAGCCCGCCATCTTCTGTTTCTCAGATCCCGTGTTGTGGAGGGCATCGGTGCTTCATTCCTATCGCAAGGAGCATTGCTGACAGATGGGCCATCTGTCACCCATAGATGGACATGGGGGTCCGGTCTCGGGCAATTGCAAATGAAGCTGCTATGGACACTCGTATATAAATCTGTGCTTCTGTTTCCCCTGAGTAAATCCCAAGTGTGGAATTGCTGGGTCGTGCATCTATTTTTGGTAGAAACTGTTTCATTGGCAGGTACAAGGGGTCCTGTATCTGTGTCTACCTGGAATCAATTGTATTTTTGATACCTTTGGAGAACGAAATCTTTTTCATAAAAGGCTAATTTGAAGCCCTTTGTGAAACACTAACTCTGCTCGGATTGAACATTTCGTGAATTCGGACTTTGGTCTATGGGGGCTTGCTTGAAGCTGGGTTAATCGGGGGCTGGGGTAGGAGAAGCCTCTGCTAGGTGGGGCACGAAGCTTCTCTGGAAGACCTTGGGCAGCAGAGCCACCAGGACAGGCGGGTTGGGACTGGGTGCCCAGCTGCATCAGGAGAGGGGCTGAGTGCCAGGCCTCAGGGCACTTCCCTGTCCCCATCCCCCTGCACCTCCTTCCCGAGCTCCCCAACCTCAGCTCCCAGAGCAAAAACTGGGAGCAGGGACGTTGTCCCAGGCAGGCTATGGCCCTGTGAGCAGGACACTGGAGGGCCCAGCACCCAGTGGGGAGTGAATAGATGAACGAATGAATGATTGAATGAACTCTGTCCCTCAGCGAGGAACCTGCTGCCCTTTCTTATTTTGTCGTTTGCCTTCCTGGAGGTGGTGGAGGAGGTTGGTGGAAGGTGGGGAAGGAGCTGGAAGCCGGGCGAGTTCACAGCCAGGCCAGAGGTTTCGCTTCCCAGGAGGCAGGCAGGCAGGCATCCAGGATGGGAGCCTGGTGGCAGATGATGGGTTTACCAGGCACAGGCACATTCCTGCCCCACGTGGGTCAGTCTCCAGGCAGCTCAGGCTTGGCTGGATTTAGCTGCTGATCCCTGCAGGGCAATGGGGGTGGACGCCATACCCCCTGGGCTGCAACAGGGCCCCATGAGCCTTTCTCAGGCCCTCCTGGCCCCAGGAGAGTGGTGGAGCTCAGTCCGGGAGCTTGCAGAGTCCCACCCTCCCACCTTCTGTGAGTACCCAGCGGAGAGGGCAGGAAGAGCCCAGCTTGCTGCAAGGAGGCCCCAGTGCATAGACATGTGGACGTTGTGTTAGTTATTTATCAACAAAGAAACACACTCCAGTGTCCCCTGGGATCCTGATCTCCCCATGAACTCATCCTTTGGGAAGTGAGTTGCACCGACAAACAGTGGGCACCACTGTGCACTGGCCCAGAGTTTCTTCTGGAGACCATCCTCACCAAATGGAGCTCTCGGGGACAGTGCCTGGGGCCATGGGTGATGACAGTGACATGCTTGTTGAGTGGCATGTGGCCCTGCCTAGACAGCGCCTGTGTTGGTTTGCAGAGACCTGAGTTCTTACCTGATTCCAAACCTGTGCACGCCCAGCTGACAGGTGTTCCCGACCTGGGTCACTTGGAGGCTCCCACATCCCTGGAGAAAAAACTTGGAGCTCATCCCAGGTTGTGGGGCACCTCCCCCACTCCCCCACCAGGCATGAGAAAGAGGGTTGCTCAGCCAGCAGGTGAAGGTGGGAGCCCCCATTCCCGTGTAGGGGGAGGCAGGGGTGGCCAGAGTCTTGCCTGGGTCCCCTCATACCTACAAACCACCGAACTGGGGATCCAGGAGCCCCAGGGCTATGCTCACGGGCAGGTTTATCCATTGGAATTCCAGACGGATGATGCTCTGAGCAGGAAGTGAGGCTGCCAATGGGCAGCAGCCAGGAGCTGCAGACTCTCGCCCTTCCAGGCGGGCTGAGTGCCCAGGCCCATGCCAGGGGCAGGGAGCCAGTTCTCCTGGGACTGGCCCAGACCCCATAGGGAGGCCCGTCCCCTGAGCTGCCCAGAGCAGGCCCGCAGGCTGGATGGCTCTGTCCTGCACCTTTCCCCACCTGCAGCTGTAGAGACCGAGGCTGGCTGAGCCTGGGTGGTGAGTGGCCTGGGGACTCTGGTCCAGTGCTCCAGCCCCCTCTCTGCCCTCTCTCCATGTGAGCACACCACGAGGTTATTTCTATTACTAAACTCTCTTATTCCTGTCTCATAGCTGAGGCACCGGGACTCGAGGGGCTGCGCAGGCCACATGGGACCCGCAGGTGGGGGTCAAGCAGGGAGCACTCAGCGCCCCTCAGCTCAGTGGGCTGTGGCCGCCCTTTGCCCTTTGCGGCCTCAGGCACCCCAAGCATGATAGAAAGCCCAGAGCCTGTGTCTCAACCCAAAACTATGTGTCAGTGTGAAACACCGAGGCTGCCCGGGTTGTGGCCCCTCTGCGCTGGCTGCTCTGCACCAAGATTCCTCCCCAGGGGCTGGGGTGAGTTGGGGCTGGGCCTGGGGCCTGATGGGGGCGGGAGGCACTTCCGTTTCTGCCCTCGGCCTCCCAACCCCCTATCCTGCCCCCTCCCCCACCTTTTCCCCTCCCCCCAGCCTAGGGTGGCTGGGCAGAGCTCAGACCCACTGTGTGTGCCCCACTGGTTGGCAGCGGCCAGCAGGCGCTGGTGGCCAGGAGCCTTCCCCACCAGAGACGTGGCTGGGAGGTGGCCCTAGGGTGGGTGACTTTAGGGGTAGGGGGAAGACTGCCTGAGCTGACAGTGAGGTTGGGGCGCCAGCTGGGGTCTCACGGGCGGGTCCTGACCAGGATGAGGGGTCTGGGCTCCCCTCTAAGGGGGTATGTGTCTGAAGCCCCTGAACATGAGGGTCTGAGCCAGGCCCCAGCTCCACCCCAGGAGGCAAGACCACATCCTGGACGTGAGGCCTCAGCAAGGGTTCTAAAGGGTGGGAGAGGCATGGGGGGCAGGGGACCACTGGGGACAACCGACCCCCCCGCCCCACGTTGGCCCACAGGGGCACCGGAGAGGGCCCACTGTGATGCCCCCACCTCACTGCTATGTCCTCCTGACCTCATAAGCCCTGCCAGCCCCCATAGGTAAGGGGGCCTCGGCTGCACTGGGAGCTGGGGACCCCCAGGGAGGGGGCAGCAGGTGTAAACATGTGGCCCACTTCTTCCTGGGGACCCACCCTGGGTGTGTGGAGACCCTGGATGGTGCCACCCTCCCCCCTCCCTCTCCTCTCCCTCCTCCTCCTCCCTGCTCACTGGAACTTTCCTGTTCTTTATCATGGGGCACAGAGGAGGCAGGTGAATGCCCCCAGGTCCAGGCAACCCAGGGATGGGTGGTGGGGGCAGCTCAGCACCAGGTCAGTTGTGTGACCGCAGCAAGATTCCGAGTCCCCGCCTCCCATGTCCACTGGGCTGGGGGTGGTAGCCATGACCCCCACAATGCAGGGTGGAGAGGGGTCTACACTGGGGGAAGCATGGTCCAGCCCTCCCAGAGCCCCCACCAGCCTGCTCGGGAATGAGGGGCCGCCCACACCCCCAGCTCCGTCATCTGCTCGGCCTCTAAGGTGCTGAGACAGAAGGAATGTCAAGGTGGGGTCTTGAGATCTGCGGGGGTAGGAGCTCAGGCACCATCCTGGTCACCTGGTTGGAGACCCTCCTGGACACTCCATGGGGCATGGTGTGCTGGCTGGCAGGAAGGTCCAGGCCCCCCAAGTGTGGAGGGGCTGCCAGGACAGTAAACAGGAGACAGCAGGGCCCCTTCCTGGGAGGAATGGGCGTCCACACCAAGTGAGTTCAGGGCTGGCCATGGGCTCTATACTTTCTCCTGAAACTCGAGATCAAGAAACATCAAGATCAGGAAGCAGAACCCTGGTCTTTACAGTGGCAGTCGGTCGAGGAGCCCTGAGACGGGGCTGGGTGAGCCCGGAGCCTGAAGGTGAGCTCACGGTGATCCACTGGCATTCTCCTGCTTGGCCTCGGTCTGCTTCCATCTTGCCTGTCTCACCACTCAGTGGATGCTCCCCAGATTACACACAGTTTGGGGGACAGACTCTTGCTGCCCCCACCTGCCCCCCCGCTTCCCAGCTCCGAGACCTGCCAGGGGGCACTTGCGGGTGCCTGAGTGGGATGTGACTGGCTTGGTTTCCAGAAGACGCTGCATCAGGCAGGACTTGTGTGGTTGGTGTCTTTGGTCCTCCACCCCAGAGCCGCCCTCTCTCGGGAACCTTCTCCAAGGTGTCCTGACTGCAGACTCCGCCTCCGAGTGGAGGCTGCTGGCCCCACATGGGATCATCCTCATGCAAGTCGGTGTTCAACAGGCCAGGTGGTCTCTGAATTCGGATGAGGCTGGGAGAATGACTCTTCTGTGTGTTCACAAACGGGAATTTCACCCCGGGGCACGGGGATCCCTTTCTGAGGAGGGAGGGGTGTCGGCTCGCTGCCAGCTTCTGGGCCCCCTCGTCAACTGCACACCAAAGCAAAGACAGAGACGCGTGGGGGGTGAAAAGCCGGTTCCCTTAATTTACTCACAGATGAAAACTGATTGAACATGAGCAAGTCAAAATCCGGATGGTTCGTAAGGCACATTGTTCATGGAAATGTGCTGAAACGGGAGGGAATGGGGCGTATGTTCAGCGAGGGAGCTGTGGACCACGCGGGCTACGTGAACATGGGGTCTGCGATGCCATGGTCGGGGTTGCAGGTGAAGGCGATGGTGATGGCGTAGCGGGTGCCCCAGCGGACCTTCTCCACCCGGTGCAGGTTCTCGGACCCCGAGGTGAAGAAGGACACCCGACCTGGGAGAGGGGGAGAGACAAGTGACGGGGGAGGCCGCACACACGGCCGTGGTTCAGAGGACCTGCAGGTCAGGCGGCCCTGATGCAACACTCGTAGCAAACCAACACAACCAGGCAAGAGGGCTGGAGAAGCCCACCCGCTGCAGGAATGGCGGGTGCAGGAGGTCAGAGGGACAAATCGGCAGCACGCAGAGACCGCAGGCGAGCCCCCAGCATGGGATGAGGGGCACCCCCCAGCACCGGGGGCTCTCTGTGGTGGGAAGGGCCCAGAACTGGGGACCGGGTGCTGCACGCCTGCCCAGGGCGCCCCCACAGCCGCGCGATCTCCCCGGGCCAGCCTTACCACCTTTCAGGTCTGACATCAGGATCTTCTTTCCAATTACACTTGACAAAACCAAACTCTGAGGCATGAAGACAATGTTTTAACAGAGTCAGGAGAGACAAGTCAGGACGAGATGCCCACGGAGCAGCTCCTGTCCCGCGGACTTGGGAGGAGCTGCGGACAGTCCACTCTGTTTTTGGAGAATTCCGCGTTTATTTGCCTCAGTACTTAACTGGCCGCGCAGAAGCCACCATACATGTTTTTACAAGTGAGTTGACGTTACAGTCGTCAGGGACGAGGACCCAGGTTCCACAGGCTCCTCGTTCCCGCCACGCGGCCCTGCTCCAAACCGCATTCTGTGACAATTTCACTTCCCCTCAAAGGTCACTGCTGGAAGCTGGAGTGCTTCCCTTCCTATTTGCAACTTGACTCTAAACCTCTGAAAAGGAGGAAAGCCCATCTCAGGAGAGCGTGGCTTCCTACTTGTGGACAGAGAACCGCGCCCTGCCTGGAAATGACGGAGCGAGAGAAATTGTGTGACGCCAGGGAGACCTCTGGGAGCGGGGCCGGGGACTCCTGGGACCTCACTCCTCCAGACCAGCTGGCTGCCCCAGGCACGAAGGACACACTTCCCCAGAGTAATCTGGAGTCACAACATCTTCCGAGGCTTACGTTTTTAAAAGACACTTTGTCCTCAGTTTCTTCCAGTTTCGGCCAGGCCCGCCTGCACGGGGAGCCAACGCCAGAAGAGATTAACAACAGGGCAGAAAAAGGCAATCTGAGGAAATAATGACCAATACTTTCCCCAATGTGATGAAAAACTTTGACTTTTACATCCAGTAAGCTTAGCAAACTCCAAGTGGGATAAATACAAATAGATCCACGCTGAAGCACATTGGAGTCAAACCAATGAAATGAAAGATCCGGGACACTGTGGAAGCAGCAGAGACAAAGGCAGCTCCTCAGGGGCCATGAGGCAGACACCCCCACCCCCAGTGGAGCCAAGTAAAGGAGGCACATTTCTAAAGAGAAGGGAAAGTCCCATCACTCCAGAATTTCATAGCCAGTGAGAACATCCTCTGAAAAACATGCAGTGAGGGCACTGTGAGAGACATCATCGACAGCACTCTGAGAAATGCTAAAGGCTAAACAGAAACGATACCGGGTGGAGACCTGATCTACAGGAAGGATGGAGAGTGCCAGAAAGAAAGAGTAAGTGGGAAAACAGAACACATTGTGTATAATTTCCATAAGGGATAATAAACTGTTAAAGAAAAATGACAACTATTTAACACAATCTTATTTGTTGGTTAGCCTCCACGCATCGCCCTCCCTGGGCCAAAGGCCACGCTCCCTACAATGTGCAGTGACGGACGGATGGACTGACTGACGGATGTGCCTCACTGAGCCCCTGAGGCTGGCACAGGAGATAGCTGATGTCATGAAATAATGTGGCTGATCTCCTCTTGTCAATCTGGAATGCAAATTCTCTGACCCAACCAAACCTGTAGAAAAAAGGCCAGCACAGGCTCTACAATTTTGCCTAAGGCCCTCTTTTAATTTTAATGAACCAGCAATTAAGCTCTACACTTAATTCTCACAGCTCAAAAGCCCAGAGTAATTAACACAGGGATAGGCACTACAGCAACGTCCCGCAGGAGCCCAGTGGCACCAGGAAATGATCGGCGGACAGGATGAAATCACCCCATGAGCAGGCCAGCTCTGGGAACCCGCCCCACAGGCGAACAGCAGACAGCTTGTGGTTCACACCGGGGCGTTTACCGACGATGCTGCCACCCAGCCCCACAACCATGAAACACTTCAGTATTCAGAAAAAGGTGCTTGCTGGCTTCTTCTTTTCTTCAGTAAACAACTATTAGATTATCATCCATTTCCTTAAAGTGGGATTTAGCTCAGCAACTAAGTAAAAATATGAAATAATCTCAGTTTTTAGACTCCTACATGTCTTTCTCCTCTTGGGCAACAAGGCTCCCTGGGTGCCTCCTGAAAGCAGGTGACATGTGACATCCAGCCATAGCACTGCAAGCTTCTCTGGCTCATGGTCCATTAAATCCTTGGAACCCGCAAGATGTCAACCTGTAACAAATATATCTGGGGGCCCAGGGCCTGTGCAGTCAAGGGTCAACTCAGCAGGCCTGGGCCATCCACACCCTGCACATTCCCACGAAAGGTCTGGCCTTGGTCCTCAACTACTGGGCAGTGAGCTCCAAGCCCCCGGAATGTTGTGCATGACAGGAGTGCCTGTTCACCTGTGATTTATGGTGGGGCCTTGGCACACCCAGCATCAGCTTGAAGTCCCGAGGGGCTGGAGACTAAGATCAGCCATGTGGGTGGTCAGCCATGCCTAGGTGACCACCCTCAATAAAAACCCTGGACACCAAGGCTCAGGTGGGCCTCCCTGGTCGGCCATCTGCCATGCGTGCTGTCACACGTCATTGCTGGGAGAATTAAGGGCTGGGATAGGACACCTAGGAGCTCATGCCTGGTCCCTCCTGGACCTACCTGATGGGCTCTGCCCTTGGCTGATTTTAATCCCCATCCTCTGACTGAAACAAACTGTAACTGTGAGTGAAACAGCTTTTCTGAGTTCTGGGTCCCTATACTGAACCCCTGAACACGGGGACTCTGCTGCAACACGTCAGTGTGTGACCCAATCGAGGTTTCATAAATGTAATCACGTGATTATTACCTAAATAGAATCTCTCCATACCTGCAATGCATGCTAAGCAAAATCACATTTAAACACATAGATACACACAATCATATAGACACACATGCAGGTGACAAGGCATTTTAATCCTGGAAGGAGGAGATCATGATGTAAAAGTTTCTACTCAAGTGTTTACTGTGCTTAAAATGTTTAAAAGCAAAATAGGCTAAAAGTTTGCATATTTGAGAGTCCTAGGAGTGATGCTCCACCCACTTTCCTTCTTATGCGAAGTCTGTCTCTCACTGTGTGAGTTCTGTTTCCCATAGGAGTGCCACAACTGGGACTCCTGGGGTGAGGACAGACAGATTGGACGTCTGCTTTTGGTAGCCATCAATCCCTCTCCCCTCTAAATGCATCGATAACTGATAATGTGGTTAAAAGACAGAGCAAGGCCAGGCAGAGTCAAGCTGGACACCCTGGGGGACCACCCCAGAGGTGGAGGCAGCGAGGGGCCGCAGTCTCAGGCCCCGAGCCCACCCGCGGGGGATGATGGGCAGAAGTGCTGCAGGGCAGGCCGGGCTGGGACCCGCACCGTGGCAGGACAGTAGAGAGCGGGCCGGGACAGCTCAGGAGGGGAGGGGTAGGTGTGGAGAGAGAGACCCTTGAAGTGGGGCCTGCAATAAAGTCTCATTAACACTGGGGGTGGACAATCCAACTCTCTGACAAAATACAAATAAGAGAAGAATCTCAAAACAAGCAAGTTGGAGCTCCTGCAAGAGGTTAAAGAGTTAAGGCCCGTCAAAATAGATCAAGAAACAGGGGTGTCCCAGCTCTCCCGGGAACCCTGGATTTGGGGGAGCCCCTGTCCAGGTTCTTTTCTAGCCCCTGGCTGGCAGCCCCTCCACCCCAGAGCCCCGTCATGGTGCACAGAGCCCTTGGGCATGGCCAGAACAAGGAGAGTTTGGGGGAGGCTGCACTGCCCACTTCTTGGCTTGGAAGCTTCCTCAGGACTCCGGGTTATATGTGATCCTCAGGAACAGTGGTGTCTGTCTGAGAACCCTCCCCAGACTTGATGTGCTCTGTTCCCAGTACAGCCGCAGTCCTACCAGGAGGCGCTGCCCTAATCATGTAGCATGAGCTGGGACTCTCGCCCACACTCAGGTCGTGTCACCTGTGGAACCTCGTCACCGATCTCGTCACAGCGCTCATCACCATCACTCTGAGGACATTCCAACTTTTCTGGTTGGTGTCTGTCTCCCCAGCCAGAATGTACACTCCACGGGATGGGGAGCCTCTTGCTCACTGTCCTATCTGTAGAACTTGAATATTTTACATGGCACACAGTTGGTGCTCAATACCTTCCCGATGAATGAATGAATGAGTGAGTGAGTGAGTAAATATTCCAACCTTACAGGGTTCAATGCTCTAGCATCAGTTTCCACGGCCGATCTACCCAGCAGGGTAATGCTGATCCCGTCACTGACGATGGAGCATTTAATACCACGGGTGGAGGGCCAGCTGGTACAGCGTGTGGAGGCTGGAGGGCGTTCCAGCCCCATGGCCATGCTGACTCGAGCTTGCCTGGCCTTGGAACACCCACCACCCTTGCACCTCAACCCTAGTGTGGGACACAGGGCAGGGTATTGGGGGTTGTGGATAGTGGTTGTGACTACTTGTAAATCTGAGGACAGAGACGGGAGGTTCTGGGAGAAAATTCCAGAAGATCAAGCTCCCAACCCAGTGGATCAGGATGCCCACTGCTTCCACACGAAGACTGTTGAAAACATGCAATTATGGGAAAAATGTCCATTTGGGGGTTACGTTTTTCTTCTTTAGAAACTGTGCAGATAGATATCCCGGTGACGTGAATGGCTAGTTGCACATCTCCTTCGGGGACGGCTTCTCTTGTGTGCGGCTGCTGTGGGATTGTGTCCCGCACCCTCTGCACTCACGCGGCCTCGTGTGTTGGAAGGGAGGCCTTTGTGTGGACCTCCCACGTCCAGGCTCAGCCTCGTCGGAGCGCCAACACTGCCAGCTCGTCTGGCATTTTCTTCCCTGGCTTCAATTGTCTGCAAACTTCACTCACTGCACAATGAATCTGTCCATGGTCCCGTGGCTCAAGCCACCTTCCCTTTGGAGAGAGAGGAGGCTGATGCAGCCAAGAAGGAGAACCATTCCCTTAGGAGTGACCCCCGGGTGACCTGACTTCTGAGTCAACGGTCTGATACCAAGGAGCCGTTTGCACATTCTTCTGCTGCAGTAAATCAGAAAAACGAGGGAACGTCTTCTCCTTAATAACAAAGGCTGCTCCTTTCTTCCAGCATAACGTTTATGACCAAGAAAGATTTCCAAATGAGACCTCCTAGTGCCACGTCTTGTCCTGTGATCATTCTACACGGATCTCAGAAGCTGCAGAGTTGGGAACGCTGGCTCAGATCGGAAAGTGTTGGGAGGGATTCCTTTCCTCCCTCTATCTAATGAAATCTGTCGGTACCAGTGGATGAATAAGAGCACATGGTGCTGGGGCTCAGCGCCGGGGTCGGGCAGGAGAGCCGAACAGGAGACGCCGAGGGAACAGGACCCCCGATGAGCAGATGGCACATGGTCTTGACAGAAGCCCACGAAACCAACTCCGTCATTAGCCCGTTTTTATGACGTTAGAGAAACACAAAATGGATTTTAGCATATTTATAAAGTAAAATGCACACTTGTGCTGGGATTTCTGGAAACTTCTGAAGTTATCATCAGGAGCATCGAGAGTCGGCCACGTGTTGATATCGTAGCAGGTGAAGCCAGAAACGAACCCGATCAGCTTTTGCTGCAGGCAGGGTGAGACCGAGTTCTGACCACCAAACACCCACTGGATGGGTGCCAGGCCTGCCGTACCCGGCTCCAGCCCTGAGGACTCAGCCCCTGTCCCTTCTGCCCGAGCTCCCAGGGACGCTGGGTGTGGTCAGGGAGGTGGCCCTGACGGCTCAGGTTAACCCCCGATGGAGGGCCCAGGTCTTGCCCTCATCCCTCGTCTCTTGCAATCCCGTTTCCCAGAGCGGCGGCAATGCCAGGCCCTGATCACCGTCCCCGCTTGGCCTCCGTGGAGGGGTCCCCTACACCACTGGGGGACAGGTACTGCTTCCTCAGACCCCACCCCACACCCCAGACTCCAGCCCTCATGCCCTGCATGCAGCGCTCTGTCCCTCAAGCTCCTCATCTCCTGGCCACAGGGTGGGGGCCCGGTGTCCTCTCCACCCCCACCCCCAACACTCACACAGCTGCAGGGGGTCCTGAGGCCTGTCCGCCTGCTGCCCCTCCGCCATCTGCACCCCTCCCAGTGCTCACCCTGCTGACGGAGGGGAGTGCCCCCTGGCCTGTTCAATTTCCTTTTTATGCCTGATTTCCAAGCCACTTTCATGTCTGATTTGGGGCTACTCAAGGAGCAGTTTGGACCCCCGGTATGAAGGACTGCCCCATGGCCCATGAGAACATTCTGAAGCGATGCAACTGGACAGCCTCGCTGGTCTGACTCAGCTGCCACCAGGTGGGAGCAGATGCTGGCTCCAAGGTCAAGAAGTAGGTGAGGGTGACGCCGTGGGGACAGGTGAGACACGGCAGCAGGTGAACAGTGTCAGCACAGTCCAAGGTGCCCAGGCAGGAGCCAAGTGGTTGACCTCTGTCTGTGAGTCTCGGCAGGGGCTGGGCCGGGGCCTGGGCTGCCCCTCAGGAAGCCCCTGGGGAGACCCCACCCCTCCCTGACCCCTACCCCGGGACCTAGGCTTACCCTCCCCACAAGATCGAGAAGGGCAGGGATGATTCACCAGCTCAACACATGTTCACTGGGTGGCACTAAGTGTCTGCACTGTCCTGGGGGACCACGAGGTCCAGGGAGGCGGGACCCGGGGCTCGGTGCCCTTATGGACATTATTAGGTCGGGAGCATTACCTCATCTTAAGCTGCCGAGTCCCTTTGGGAAGGGACAGAGCAGGGGCACACTGCAGGGGATGGCAGCGGGACCACCGCACACAGGGCGTGGGGGCAGGTGCCGGGAACCTGCTCTGCTGTGATGGCAGTGACGGCGGACACGCCCACATCCTCCTCTAAGGAATGGGCCTCCTGGGTGTCACAGGTGGATCCAGGCAGAGGCTGGCCGCCCAACACACAGCAGGCGCTCCATAAATGCAGCATCGCTCCCTCAAAACCGACCGCCCCAGGGCCACCGCCTGCGCATCTTACCAGCTCTGGGCTCCACCGTCTTGTTGGCTCCTTCCTCCATGAACACAAACCGCCCCCCGCCAAAGTCATCCAGGTAGTCAGAGAGGTACAGCAGCGAGGTGTAGTCGAAGGAGCCGTAGGTCACCTGCAGGCAAAGAGGGAAGGAGCATGTCACCTCCTCAGTGCTCACAGGGACACAAGCCCATAACACTGTGTCCACCCTTCAGAGTAAACAACACGTGTGGGCCTCACACACCAGCCACTTGCTGCCTTCGGAACGTCACACAAACCTGTCGGGCCCACATCACGCATTTCTGCCTGGGATTCCCGCACAGCTCACAGGCCAAGCAGCCTCGTTTGCGCACAGGTGGTGAGTGCAAGACGCACGGCAGACAAGTCCATGCTGTGGCAGTTCCCCAGACGGTGGCCACGACACCCACTAACCACAGGCCCCCTCCCACGTCAGCACGGGGAACAAGCCACAGTGACAAGTGAGTCTGTTTTCAGATGTGGGGCAACCTCAAGCTTTTTAAAAATTGTGGTAAAATACACATACCACACAATTTATCACCTCAACCATTTTCAAGTGTGCAGCTTACTGGGATGAGGTCCATTCACACTGTTGTGCAGCCATCCCCTCCGTCCATCTCCAGAAATCCTCATCTTCCCAAACTGAATCTCTGTCCCCACAAAACAACTCCCCCTCCCCTTCCCCAGGCCCCAGCCCCACCATCCTACATTCTGTCTCTGTGAATCTGACTCCTCCAGGGACCTCATACCCACCGAGCCTACGGTATCTGTCCTTCGTGTCTGGCCCTCTTTGCGTGGACGTTCTTTTGGAAGACCACGTGGGCAGTGCAGAGCAGCAGATGAGGGACGAGGTCAGGGCTCTGGGCTTGCCCGAGCGTGGACCCTCGGACCACCGACCCCCTGGGCCCGGTGAGGAGCATAAACAGGGGCAGCTGTTGTTTCTTTCCTGAGGACCCCTTGAGGTCAGGGAAGGCAGGCGGCCACGGACAGTTATGTCACAGCATTTCATCTGTGGGCCTTCAGCACTTAATGCAGAGAAGGGTGCCACATGAAGAAGCTGTTTTCAATGTGAGATTTTTAAGCTTTGGTTTAAAATCTCATTTAGATTTCTGAAGGGGACTTGATTGTCTATGACAGTCCCAGACTCCTGCTTCTAAACTATTGGGTTTAAAAACATCGACTCTGAAATGATTTTATTGATACCTGTAGGCATCACGGGAATAGGAAACAGAAACTCCAGGCCAATCCCACGTGACACCTTTGGTCAAGGCTCAGAACGTCCAAAAGTCCTTCAGCCCCCGCAACTGTCTATACCCTATGTCACCATGACGACAGTCACCTCCTGACAGGAGGGGGCTGACTATGAGGGAGGGGAAGCAAGCCTGCCAAAGTGACCAAGACCCTCGGGTCCACACCCGTCCCCTTCTCGTCAAAGGCACCGTGCGACATCCTGCATCACCTGTGGGGCTGGACTCTACACAGACCTGGGCTCGGTTCCACATCCCCCATCAAGGCTCCTTCTTGGGGCCTCTTATCCGGCATCAGTTCACCGAACAAACACCAAAGTGACATCAACCTGCGAGCCACTCAGGGCAGTGCCTCTCGAACAGCTTCAGCAGTGACCCTCATGTCCATCGAAACCATACATGAGCCGCAAAAACATAAAAGAGGGTGGGGGGATGTCCACAAGCCTGACCCTCTCCTATCCATCCCCCAGATACCTCAGGGAAACTCTGCAAAAACCAGCGGCCTGGGGCAGGGGCAGTTAGGAGGCAGGTTATCGCAGGTGGTCAGGTCAACGAACCCTGAGCAGCGCTGACCGGGACAGCAAAGGCCCATGGGGTTCTGCCCAGCATCTCTGTTCCTGAGCTTACGACTGGAGAGCTTCACAGGTGAGGAGCAGATGCCACTCGTCGGGTTCTCTCGTGCCCAAGCACGTCTTCTTGTGCGTCCACCCCTTGGCTGGACGTGCTATCCTGGGCCCTGTGGGCTGTCCCGTAGCCTCCTGGCTCTGAGCATTGCTCTGGAGCCACCTGAGGCTGCCTGATCTCTAACTGCTGATTTGTTTCTTCTGCCCGAAGAAGGTCTTCCTTCTCTGTGAAGTTTGACGGCTACGCGTGGTGGTGTTTCTCCTGAGCCATCTTCCTAGGGCATGGGGGGCTGTTCCTCCTGCATTGCAGGAAATTCTCCTGAGCTGCATCCCATGTGCTGGGCTCGCTTCTCCGTTCACTGGACGTACTGTCTGTGCTCCACACACATCTTTGCCCTCAATCTGCAACACCTCGTTTTTTCCTCCGCAATGTCTACGATTATCTTACACCAAAGGTCTCACCCTGGACCCCTAATGAGATCATGGATCTGGGGGATGGATCGGGCTGATGTCTGAAACCCCGATCAACCTATAGCCCACGGGACAGGGGAGCAGCAGACATTCTGTGCCCCCCGGTAATGTTGGAAGTCCCGCACTCCCAACCTGGATCCGGCCACACCCCCAGAGCTGCGCTGGTCCACCCGGGAGCCACTAGCCATATATGGCTACTTCAGTTTAAGTTAACTCAAATTAACTAAATATCGAGCTCCTCGGTTTCACTAACCACATTCAAGCACTCAGCAGCCATGTGGGGCCCCTCCTCCATCGAGCTCAGTCAGTCAGTATTAAACAAACACCAGAGCGTCTGGCCAGAATGCAGAGCAGGAGCCCCATCTGCAGCTGCTGTCCAAACCCGCTCTCCCTGCTCCTGCAAACCGCTCGCGATTTTCCACTTTGTCTCCTTTTGTTCGAGCCTCAAGAGACAGGAGGGATTATCCTGGGTCACCTGAGCACACCCACGGTGGGAGTGACCGCTAACAGCCCTCAGATGCTTCCTGTGGCACATCTCCCCAGTGCCACACTGGGAGCACAGGCCATGCCAAAGCAGGAAGTGGCTGCAGTACAAGGAGAGACGGCTTCAATTGGGACTCATCAAGATCATCGATTAGGTGTGACTGTGTCTAAAGAACAACAGAAGATGAAGGAAGGGAAATCTGGAGAATCCTGAGTGGTCAAGAGATCTTTTCATGACCACCTGGCAGCTGTGGGGATGACAGAAAGGGGAGTCAGGGGACACGTGGCGAAGCTCACAGCTCGGGTGGAGACTGCTGTCCATGCACTTGTGAATAAGCAACGAAGGATTGGGAACCGACCAGGCACTCATTATTTTGTAACGTGCATTTCACTATCTGTTCTTATCACCACCACGAGAAATAAATTTTATTTCCTTGACTGCATCAACTAGGTTTAGGGTGCACCCCAAATGTCAGAGAGGAAGATGTCTAAAATCCTAGAAACAGGAACACTGAAGAACAGATGCCTAGAAACCCAGACAGAGCCAAGCTCGGGCGGCACAGACAAGTCCCAGGTGCGTGGCCTCCCCTCTACACCCGCGGGGCCCGTGCTGGAGAGCAGCGCTCACCTTGTCCACATGGGCATGCCAGTACTCATCGTGAGCCGTCCGCGCTTCCGTGCTGTTGATGCGGGAGAAGAACGTGGGCTTTGTCAGGTACAGCGAGGACGCACTGATGCCAAAAGCCTGGGCGATTGCGAGCTGGACCTTCTGCCGTACATCCCTGAAGAGAGGACACACGTGTCACCTGGAGCAGCCTGGCCTCGAAGGAGAGAACTCTTCACGGGTCCCACAGCACCCACACAGCACTTTGCTACAAAAAGACATGACTGGAGGAGGCAGAAAGATGAACAGATGCACACAGAGCATCCCGCACATGTGTGATGGGATATCGTGTGCGTGACCAGGAACCTAAGGACCAGTCCTTTGTAGGAATGACCACAGCACCAGGCCTGCTGGGGCAGTGTCTGTGGGGACAGACAGGAGCAGTGACGGGGGGTGAGCAGCCCTCTGCACATGGCCCATGTGTTCCCAAGCAGCACAAAGACACCTGGAAGAAGACTCTGGCCCTGGACTGAGGGCTACACTGTGCATGGTCAGGGGCTGGGGCAACAGCCTGATATGGCAGAGGGGTGGTGCCCCATGGAGACACTGGCCCCTCCCTGGCATGTTCAGGGGGCTGGGCTCCAAGCCACACACATGCAGCTGTGTGGCGAGGTACTTTAAGGCACAATTTACCACATCAGCCTCCACGGTGAGGGCACCAGCCCCTCCCTGGACTGCAACTGACCAGCAGAGCCAGGCTCCACGGAGCTCCAGGGAGCTGACTCTTTCTGGGAGGCCAGAATGCCTCCCAGCCTGGACAGGTTAACCTACATCTATCAGGTGCACACCTACATCCCTACCTACATATGGACACACACATACATACCCCATATCTACCTACTATGTACATACATATGGACACACACACACCTAAACACACACTTACACACACATAACAACCTGCCTACATACATTCATGCCCACACACCTACCTCTGTATGTACATGCCTACACATGTGTACACGCATACATATTTACATGCCTATACACATATGCATACACATACCCACCTACATATGTACACACACCCATATATATCTACTATGTACATTCATGTGGATATACACACACCCCTAAACATACACCTATGCACACATATATATCAACCTAGCTACACACATACATGCCTACACACATACGTACACACAAACATACATGCCTATACACATACATGCACACATACCTACCTACAAATGTACGTGCCTATACACAAATGTACACACATACCTACGTAATGCATACTCGCCTACACACACATGTACACAGATACCTAACTACATACATGCATGCCTATATAAATATGTATACACATACCTACCCACATATATATAGATATGCACAAATGTGCACACATACCTATCTACATACACACATGCTTATACACACATACCTACCTACATGTGTACATACCTACACAACAAGCACACACCTACCTACATGCGTACATGCCCCCCACACCTATCTATATGCGTACATGCTTACACACATGCCTACCAACATACACAATACAAACTTATATACAAGCACAATACATGCCTGCATGCATAACTACACACACATACATATCTGCCTACATACACGCAGCATAGCTACATACACACACACATACCTACATAGATAGATGCATACACACATAAATGTACTTTCATATCTACCTATGTGCACCCCTACGGAACATATAATAAACTAGGTCCTAAAGCCATGTACCGAGGGATACAGCCTGAGCACAACAGTACATGAATCATTCTAACATTTTCAAACCACTGGTTGATCCTTCAACATGCATGTCACCGGCTAAAGGTGCCCCATCTAGGCAAGGGCTGTAACCAAGAGTGCATCAAACTCTTCCAGTGACCCCCTTAAAGTCATCTCAGTAAGTGGAACATTTATCCCACCATCAATGACAATGTTTATGGGCCTTCTGCTGAACCAACAATTACATTCAAACTGTCTCTACCCCTTCAAGAGGGTATGAGAATATGTACGTTTTCAATCTCTCTTATCAACTAGGTCATAAAGATTTTTTATGGGAATGTCATTTATTTAGTTGGCTTAATTTTCTTAATCTTTGTTCACCTTCAGGCCCCAAAATGTCTGACCTCAGCCGTTTCTTTCCTCCTCACCGGTATAACTGGAAGTCCTCTTCTGAGAAGATATTTTGTATTTTATCCCCAAAATATCTGTGAAAAAATAAAGAGTATTAGCAAATGCAAAATTTATTAATTTTCCTTTAAATTCAGTCTTTCCTCCAGCTACCCAGCCAGTCCCTGAGAGTCAGCTTGTCCTTGTCTCGGAGCTGCTCTGTTTCTACCACGATGATGTGATCAAAAGGGAGAGGGGTCGACACCTGCCAGAAGGAGGTGACACTTCTCAAGGTTGGGAGAACCTCTGCTTCTCTTGGTCCTCAGGGAGGATCAGATTCTTTAGGCTCCTGCGGGCACGCCTGGCCTGCCTCTTGCCTCTCCCATCTCTTCCTCTGAACCCGTCCCTCAGCCCTGGGAGGGCCCAGTTTCCTGGAAAGCCCTCAGTGCAGCACTGGACTGTTCCCTAGCTTGGTGAACAAGGATCCTGCCCCTCACATAGGCCCTGAGAGAAGGGCCACACCTCTGGCCCTCACCTGGCCCGTGTCCCTGACAGCAAATGTTGCAGTTTACCCAAGACTTGAAGCCGCTCGGACCCAGTACATGCAAGCCTCACTCGAGTGTCCCCGGCTAAGACATGCATGAGACATGAGGTCAGGCCACACAGAGAGGGTGTGGCCCCTCCAGGCTCTCACCTGTACAGGTTCACAAAGTGCCTCCCGACAGACAGGGCCCCTGAGTGCAAGTCCAAGATGGACGCCTGGAAGAGACATTTGCAGAGGAAAGGGTGAGGGCTGCGGCAGCGGTGACACAGGCTTTAAGGGCCATGAAGTTAAACACGAATTACCGAGATCGGTCCCACGCACACCCTGGGTCAGGGAGACGACGTGCACAAGTTGGGTTTCGAGAAAGTTGGACCCAGGGTGTGTGTAGAAGGATCTCTTTCTCTGCTGCCTAAAGAGCAAAGACCAAACGCTTTAGTCTAACGTTCTGAAAAGAGTCCACAGAGAGAGCTCCTCCGGACCCTCATAGCTGAAGCACGTCCTTCCCTCCCTCCTTCCTCCCTTCCTTCAGCCTTGTTGAGGTATAACCAACACACAATGATCTGCTCGTGTTTAAAGTGTGCAATCTGATAAGTTCTGACGTCGGTGTGCACCCACGAAACACCATCCCCATCAAGATGAAAAACATCCGTCGCCCCAAATTGCCCAGCACCACTTTGTAATCCTCCCTCCTCTCTCCACTTGCCCCTCCCATCCCCAGGCAACCACTGATGTGCTTTCTGCCCTAAAAAATTGATTTACATTTTCTAGAGTTCTAGGTAAATGGAATCATGGCAGGTGTACTCTTTTTCTGGCCTGGCTCCTCTCGCTCAGCATAACCACTTTGCAATTCATTCACACTGCCTCAGGTATTGAGTGTCAGTTCTATCCTACTGCCGAGGAGCAATCATTTGGTTTGGACGTGCCACAACCCGTTGGTCCAGCCATCTGTGATGGACGTGTGGGCTGTTCCCAGTTTGGGGCTCTTACAAATAAGGCTGCTATGGACACTGGTGGACAAGGCTGTGTGGACAGACACTTCATTCTCTTGGGTGAAAGCCTAGGGGTGGACTTGGTGGGTCATAACTCTTCAATGAACTGCAAAGTGTTTTCCATCCCTGACCCCCACCTCTGGGGGTCCTTCCCCTTGTCCTGGGAGCTACTTTCTTTCCTCAGTGATGCAGAGACCAGCCCAGAGGTTTGTTCGAACATAATTTGGGCTTAAAAAATGTTAACTGAACTTAAAGACATCAAACCTGGTTAATTCACTGCAAGACAACTTGCTGAGTAAATGCTGAGCAAAGAGGAGAAGATGAGTCTATGCACGAACAGGTTTTTAATAGATATTCCCCCAGAACTGAACCAAACTGAAATAAAAGGAGGAGCTTAATTTTCAGAACTTAAGAGAAAAGAGTTTGCAGAATAAAATAAAGTCATGCAGATAATTGTAGAAATACTTAGAAATTCTAGCAGAGTCTGTAAATTAATCTTCCTAGGGGTTTCACACGTGTAGACTGACTCGGGTCTGTGTGGTGACTACAATTCAGCGATCACCAACTACGCAGAGAGAACGCATCTTCCCACAGTTCCACACACTGGGATCCACGTTCAGGAAACCATGCGAGAATTCAGGCTCACATCAGGGACACCCAGAGGCTGCGCAGGAAGTGGATGAGACGCAGGGCCACAATGCCCCTGTCTTAGCTCCCTGCAGCTGCGGTAGCTAATGGCCACAAACAGCAGGCTTCAAACAACAGGAATTTAATCTCTCGCAGCTCTGGAGGCCAGAAGTCCAAGATCTAAGTGTCAGCAGGGCCACACTCCCTCCAAAGGCTCCAGGGGAGGCTCCTTCCTTGAATCTTCCGGCTTCCGGTAGCCCCAGATGTCCCTTGGTTTGTGGCCACAACCCTCTGTCTCTGCCTCCATCTTCATGTGGCTTCTCCTCTCCTCTCCATGTTTTCTCTCTTCTGTCTGTCTCAAATCTCCCTCAGCCCTCCCCTTATAAGGACCCTTGTCACTGGGTTTAGGGTCCACTCTGATAATCCAAGATGATCTCATCTCGAGATCCTTAACTTAATGACACTTGCAAAGACCTTTTTCCCAAGTAAGGTCCCACTCACGGGTTCTGGGTGTACGCATCTTTCCGGGCCACCACTGGACCCCTGCCGTCTCACACAGTGGACGGCGTGCACCAGGTCAGTGGGGCCTCCGGCTAGGAGGGTGAGGAGCTCCACCCAGAAGGTTTGTCTCATTTCCCGGCAGCCCTGCCCACTGCCACTGGCGATCCCATTTCCAAGGCTTGTCATCCTCCTCATTTGGCTCCTAACTCACCCTCCTCGGCTCCTGGCCTTTCACCTTTGACCTCCTCCACCTGCCCCCAGCCCAGTTGTCTGAAATGCAAACATGATCTACAGCAGGCTGGCTGGAAACACCACAAAGAGAGGGAACACTCTCCTTCCCACCAAATGCGGCTGCTGTAGTCAGTGCTGGGGAGGACACAGGGCCTGTCCATACCGGGTGTAGGGGCACCTGAGGGCCTCACATATGTACTGCCTTCTCCTTCCCTAAGGGGGAGAGCAAACTCAAAGGGGAGAAGAAAACTGAAGCAGGATCACATACGACTCACCCCTCCGTCAGATCCTCCCAGCGATAGCCCCTTCTGCGCTATGCTGTGGGGAAGACCATTTTAAGTCAGAATTTAGTTAGTAGAATTACCTATGCTATATCTAGGCAAACATCAATCAACACGATTAATGCAATGTTAACAGATTATTTAATGTTTACGATATAAACACAGGACTCAACTTTCAAAGCTAAGTGAGTAAATGTCAATATTTCATCACCGTCTCATTAGTATGACAGTTTAGGAACAACTGGGCTTAATTTCCATCTTTAGCATTGGGACCTGGTGCCGAGTCAAATGGCTGAACTACTCCCAGTGGGCCCCTTTGGGCTGACAGGCCCCTCTCCTGCTCATCACAGGCAGGGGGGCATCCTTTGTAACCACCAGCCAGGGAGGTAGAGGCCCCATGGTGGCCCGTGCTAGACCTGGCAGGACCACTTGGGCCACTGAATACGCAAGAGCTTCTAGCACCTTCAACAGATGCTTTGAGGCCACCCAGGAAACTGACCAGGGATGGATCAATCCCTAACACCAGTGACCCCCACTCAGGGAGCCTCTCCAATCTCACCTAGAGAGAGAAGGAGCGTCTCCCCGTTGGGACCCTCAGCTCAGCTCGTGGGCAGAGGTGGACAGCAGCTCGAGGGCAGACGCAGCTCCCCTTGGTGCATGCTCCTAAACACTTTTTGTGTGTAAACAACTCGTCAGAAAGCCAAAGCTTTAAGATCTTGTTTTTAAAACCTCAACGAGGAAAAATACAGTGCTAACTGCTTCCAAGTAGGACTTCCTGCTCCATCGTGAGTCACACTAGTCGGCTGAAGGGCTGAGCCCAACCGGTTTGGACAGGAGACGGAGACGTTATCTAGGGACCCACGCTGGGGCTCCCCCAATAGCTGAGGGGGCAGCATCTCCCCAACCTCCCATAGGGGTCAGAACGGCTTCCCCTGGAGAGAGCCTGGGCCTCTGGAAGGTTCTGTCAGCAACCACATCACTGGAGGCAACAGCCTTTCCTCCTGGAAACTGGAAAAGCCTACCTTTGCCCTTGGAAGCACACCAGGAAACTCATGGAATTCTAAATGAATTCCTTTACAACATCTTTTTACTAGTAATTCTCTGTTTTCCACCCCACCGCCACCCTTTCCATTTGCTCAAGACAGAAGCTCAGAGACGCGTCCTACCTGCGAATCTGCCGGGCTTCGTCCCTGGTGATGACAGCGTCGGTGATGCCCCGGCCACACTTCCTAGGGGAGCAGCCTGGAGAGAGATGAGCCAGGATGAGATGCTGACCCCAGACTGAATCTTGACAAGGCATTTGTGGAGGACTTACCGTGGGCGGCCCTCCCCAGGGACAATGGAATTTTGTGGGGTGAGGCCTTGCCTCCCACAGGATTGGGGGTTCACATTTTGCAAATAAAACCTAGGACACCCGGTTAGATGTGAATTTCACATAAGCAATGGTGACTTTTCAGTCTAGGTGCGTCCCACGCAGGATGTCAACATCTCACCGAGTGTGCCTGTGTCTGGCGGCCTGCACCAGGGAGGTCACTCAGGAAGCAGGTGGCACTCCACCCACCCCTGGGAAGACAGCCCGAGAGCCACCCCCAAGGTGGCATCCACGACATTGCAGAACCATCGCTGACCACAGATCCAGCATTCCTAAGCACCTGTTGGAAAGTCCCTCCTGGAAGACCAAAGCTGTGCTCAAAACTCTAGTCACTGTCCTTCCCCAGGGCCCCCAGCAAATGCTGCCGCCAAAGTGCTCAGCACGGTCTCCAGCCTGCGCTCTGTCTGCCTCTCTGTGCCTGGGACCTACAGCTGCTGAGAGGAAGGGTGAAGAAGCTCGGAGGGTGACAGGGCCAGGGTCAGGGTGGACAGGGTCAGGGTGGACGGGGCCAGGGTCGGGGTGGCTGGGGCCAGGGGCAGGGTGGCCGAGGCCAGGAGTGGGGTGGCTGGGCCAGGACGAGGCAGAGTACCAGAGACAGGCAAGCTCAGCAAGCTCCTTGTGTTTCGGCACAAAGAGCAGGCCGGCTCCCTTGCACTAGGTAGGTCAGTTGCCTTGCATAAGACATGTCCTGGCGGACGAGATGGAGCCTTGGGACACTCAGGATATGCTGGGTTGGCTAACCTTTAGCTTTTCATCCTTATTCCCCTCTTCCTGCCTGGAAGGAGAGCCCTGTGCCTGGAGGCAGAGTGAGCGTCTGAGCACGCACATGAGCCATGTGCTGAGTGGGCGGCTCAGAGCCTCGGCCCGGGAGGCTCACAGGGTGCCAGGCTGGCCTGGGGTGCCTTCCTCTGAGTTTGGTCATGTGGGAAAAATAAAGTTCTACTTGGGGGTCATCAGTGGAGGGGGTGCCTCCCTCCATGGAGCCAAATACAGTCCCACTGAATACAGGTGTTTTTATTGGGAAGCATAAAGCCAGACATATGCTTTTTATAAGGGTTACTCCCTGAACTGGACACACACGGGTCGAAAGTAAAGGCAAATACAATGATACCCGAAAGGAAGCTCGGGGAGCGACATGGGCATCAAACAGATGCGCTTTAAGACAAAAGAGTCATCAGAGGGAAAAGGAGGGGCAGCCAGTGACAAGAGGAACCATTCACCAGGAAGGCAAGGCTCACACAGCTCCAAACAACGTCGTCTGAGACACAGGGCAGCCCACACGGAAGGACCAGCCAGGAGAAGTCACCAGATCCACGGTCTCAGTGGAGCTTCCAAACGCCTCTCCCAGTCACTGGTGGATGAAGGGGACAGAGATCCAAGAGGACATGGAGAGTTTGTGCACATGAGCTTGGATTAGGTGAAATACAGAGACTGTTAGAAAACACATGTTTTTCCAGGTACACATGGAACATTAACAAAAACATACTAGGCCAAGAAGAAAGTTGGAACCAATATCAAAGGATCTATATCATACAGATTACATTATCGAGCTATGATGCATTTAGGTTAGAAATCATTTTTAAGAAAGAGAGAACCAAAACCCCATGAATTTTGAAGTTTTAACATCCAGCAGCTGCACAGCATGTTCAAGGTGAATGAGCATCAGGAGCATAACCTGGGGTAAGTGATGTCACCATCATGGCAGAGTGAGTCTCCCTCTTTGAATCTCTGCCCCTTAAGACACAACAAAAACATCATTTGCATACCAACAGAGGTCAATCAAACACTACAAAGGACTTCTAAGAGACCCACGCTGGGGTACATCTGACGGTGGAGGCACAGCAGCCCCCAAAGGACTTGAAGAGAGGTAAGGAAATCTACTCTCCCTCCCCATCCGACCAGCAAAGACAGCATGGCTCGCAGACGGGGGGGGGGGCGGCCCTCTGCAGGGAAAGCTGTTGCCCTCCAGGTGCTCTCACAGACTGTCGAGAGATCCCCACTGGGAAGTGACGATGAACTGTTGCAGGGGTGCAGTCAACGCCCCAAGAGAGCAGATAGTGAGGGGGAAGGTGCCCCCGGGTCAGGCAGGCGAAAGAGAGAGCCCCTCCCTCCACACACCCTGCATTTCAGCACAATTCCTCCAGGGACGCAGTGGGCTCAGAGCACACCACTCGTGACCTCCACCCAGTGGCAGCAAATGGAAGCTGCAGGAGCAGAAATTATCAAGATGAAGAATAGCAAAGGAAAATCAGCCAGCTCTATGCAAAAGCGTCTTAAGTCTCCAGACCAAGAGGAAAATGACAAACACCCAGAAATCAACCCTGAAGGCACAGAAATCTACAATCTAAATGACAGAGAATTTAAAATAGCTATCATAAAAAAACTCAGCAAATTACAAGAGAACACAGAGAGACAATTCAACGAATTCAGAAATTTCTTCACAAAAGAGATTGAAACCATAAAGAAAAAACAATCAGAAATACTGGAGATGAAAAACAGAATAGACTAGATAAAGGAAAACCTGGAGTCTTTAAAGAGCAGAACTGACAATATGGGGGAAAGAATTAGCATTATCGAGGATAGTCATGCAGAAACACTCCAGATAGAGGAGCAGAGAGAATTAAGACTAAAAAGAAATGAAGAAATTCTTTGAGAAATATCAGACTCAATTAGGAAAAGTAACATAAGGATAATAGGTATTCCAGAAGGAGAAGAAAGAGAAAAAGGAGCAGAGAGTTTGTTCAAAGAAATAATAGCTGTGAACTTCCCAAACCTGGGGAAAGAGATGGAAATAACAGTGAATGAAGTCAATAGATAACCTAAATATATAAACAGGAAAAGACAAACTCCACGCCACATAGTAGCTAAATTAGCAAGAGTCAATGACAGAGAAAAAATATTAAGGGCAGGTAAACTAAAAAACAAAATAATGTACAAAGGAAACCCATCAGGCTCTCAGCTGATTTCTCAACAAAAACTCTACAGGCTAGGAGAGACTGGAATGATATATTCAAAATCCTGAAAGACAAAAACCTTCAGCCAAGAATACTTTATCCAGTGACAATATCCTTCAAATATGATGGGGAAATAATAACTCTCCCTGATAAACAAAAGCTAAGGGAGTTCATCACCACAAGACACCCACTACAAGAAATGCTCAAGAAGGCCCTTAGGCCTGAAGAAAAAAAAAAAAAGAGAAAGGGGATACAAAGTTTTGAGCAAGGAGAAAAACAAGGAGACTAAACCAGAAAAATTGCAGTTGGAAAACATCAAAAATGAATTTAAACTCATCACTATAAACACACACTCACAGCACAAGATGGAATAAGTAGTGACAATAACAAATTAGAAGGGGAAGAGGAAAGGGATCGAATCGACTTAGTCTAAGGAAACAAAAGGCATCAGAAAATGGACTATCTTATTCACGAGATCTTTTATAAAAACTTCATGGTAACCACTAAACAAATTACCAGAAGAGAACCACATATGACAAATAAAGAGTAAACTAAGAGAATCATCATGCAGAACGACCAAACTGAATTGGCAGTCCGAAACACACAGGACAAGAAATGAAGGAAATGTAAAAGAACCAGGAAATGAATAATAAAATAGCAACATTAAGCCCTCATATATCAATAATCACTCCAAATGTAAACAGATTGATTTCTCCAATCAAAAGACACAGAGTGACGAGATGGATTAAAAACCAAGATCCAACAATTTGCTGCCTCCAGGAAACACATCTCAGCTCTAAAGACAAACACAGACTCAAAGTAAAAGGATGGAAGACGATACTCCAAGCTAATGGCAAACAAAAGAAAGCTGGAGTTGCCATACTTATATCAGACAAAGTAGACTTCAAGATAAAAAAGGTAATGAGAGACAAAGAGGGGCAATGATAAAAGGGACACTTCACCAAGAAGACGTCACTTATAAATATCTATGCACCCAACACAGGAGTACCAAAGTACATAAAACAACTACTAAATAACCTAAAAGGAGATATTAACAACAACACAATAATAGTAGGGGATCTTAACACCCCACTTACATCAATGGACAGATCATCCAGACAAAAAGTCAATAAGGAAATAATGGACTTAAATGAAAAACTAGACGAGATAGACTTAATAGATATATACAGAACACTCCACCCAAAAGCAGCAGAGTACACATTCTTCTCAAGCATGCATGGAACATTCTCAAGGATAGACCATATATTAGGAAACAAAGCAAACTTCTATAAATTTAAGAAGATTGAAATCATTACAAGCATCTTTTCTGATCATAATGCTATGAAACTAGGAATCAGCTACAAGAAAAAAACTGGGAAAGTGACCGAGATGTGGAGACTAAACAACATGCTACTGAACAACCAATGGATCATTGACGAAATTAAAGGAGAAATCGAAAACTATCTGGAGACAAATGAAAATACACCACACCAACTCATATGGGATGCAGCAAAAGTGGTCCTGAGAGGGAAATTCATAGCAATACAAGCCCACCTTAACAAACAAGAAAAATCCCAAATAAACAACCTTAAACTATACCTAACAGAATTAGAAAAAGAAGAACAGACAAAGCCTCGAATCAGCAGAAGGAAGGAAATAATAAAAATCAGAGCAGAAATAAATGAAATTGAAACCAAAAAAACAGAGGAAGGATCAATGAAACAAAGAGCTGGTTCTTTGAGAAGATAAACAAAATCGACAAACCCTCAGCCAGACTCACTAAGAAAAAAAGGGAGAAGACTCAAATAAATAAAATAAGAAATGAAAGAGGAGAAATTACAACAGATACCACAGAAATACAAGGGATTATTAGAGACTGCTATGAAAAACTATATGCCAACAAATTGGACAACCTAGAGGAAATGGACCGATTCTTGGACTCATACAACCTCCCAAAACTGAATCAAGAAGAAATAGAGAATCTGAATAGACCAATCGCAAATAAAGAGATTGAAACAGTAGTCAAAAACCTCCCCCAAAATAAAAGTCCAGGACCAGATGGCTTCCCTGGAGAATTTTACCAAACATTCAAAGAAGATTTAACACCTATTCTTCTCAAACTATTCCAAAAAGTAGAGGAAGATGGAATACTTCCTAACACATTCTATGAGGCCAACATCACCCTGACACCAAAGCCAGACAAGGACAATACAAAGAAGGAAAACTACAGGCCAATATCGCTGATGAACATAGGTGCAAAAATCCTCAACAAAATATTGGCAAACCGAATACAGCAATACATCAAAAAGATCAGACACCATGATCAAGTGGGATTTATACCAGGGACACAGGGATGGTTCAACAACCGCAAATCAATCAATGTGATACACCACATTAACAAAATGAAGAATAAAAACCACATGATCATCTCAATCGATGCAGAGAAGACATTCGACAAGATCCAACATCCATTTATGATAAAAACTCTCAACAAAATGGGTATAGAAGGAAAGTACCTGAACATAATAAGGGCCATATATGACAAACCTACAGCTAACATCCTACTCAATGGAGAAAAACTGAAAGCCATTCCTTTGAGGACAGGAACAAGACAAGGGTGCTCACTCTCACCGCTCCTATTCAACATAGTACTGGAGGTTTTGGCCAGAGCAATTAGGCAAGAAAAAGGAAGAAAAGGACTTCAAATAGGCAATGAAGAAGTGAAAGTCTCACTATTTGCAGACGACATGACCCTATACATAGAAAATCCCAAAAAATCCATTGGAAAACTACTAGAAATAATCAACAACTACAGCAAAGTGGCAGGGCATAAAATAACTTACAAAAATCAGTTGCATTTCTATACACTAATGATGAACTAACAGAAAGAGAACTCAAAAAGACAATCCCAATTACAACTGCAACAAAAAGAATAAAATCTCTGGGAATAAATTTAATCAAGGAGGTGAAAGACCTATACAATGAAAACTATAAGACACTATTGAAAGAAATCGATGAAGACATAAAGAAATGGAAAAATATTCCATGCACATGGGTTGGAAGAATAAACATAGTTAAAATGTCCATACTACCTAAAGCAATCTACAGATTCAATGCAGTCCCAATCAGAATCCCAATGACATTCTTTATGAAAATAGAACAAAAAATACTGAAATTCGTATGGGGCAACGAAGGACCCTGAATAGCTAAAGCAATCCTGAAAAAAAAAGAACAAAGCTGGAGGCATCACAATCGCTGACTTCAAAATATACTATAGAGCTATAGTAATCAAAACAGCATGGTACCGGTACAAAAATAGACACAGATCAATGGAACAGAATTGAAAGCCCAGAAATAAACCCACACACCTATGGACAGCTAATCTTCAACAAAGGAGTGAAGAACATACAATGGAGAAAGGGAAGTCTCTTCAATAAACGGTGCTGGGAAAACTGGACAGCCACATGCAAAAGAATGAAAGTAGACCATCTTCTATCGCCATACACAAAAATCAACTCGAAATGGATTAACGACCTGAAAGTGAGACCTGAAACTATAAAACTCCTGGAAGAAAATATAGGCCATACACTAACTGACATCGGTCATAAAGGGATCCTTTCAGATTCCATGTCTATGCAGACAAGGGAAACAAAAGAAAAAATAAACGAGTGGGACTTCATCAGACTACAGAGCTTCTACAAGGCAAATGAAACCAGGATCAAAATGAATAGACAACCCACCAGCTGGGAGAAAATGTTTGCAAATCGTATATCCAATAGGGGATTAATCTCCACAATATATACAGAACTCACACAACTGAACAACAAAAAAACAAACAACCCGATCAAACAATGGGCAGAGGATATGAACAGATATTTTTCCAAGGAAGATATACAGAGGGCCAACAAACACATGAAAAGATGTTCAACATCACTAATCATCTGGGAAATGCAAATCAAAACTATGCTAAGATATCACCTTATACCCATTAGAATGTCTATAATCACCAAGACAAAAATCAACAAATGTTGGAGAGGTTGTAGAGAAACGGGAACCCTAATTCATTGCTGGTGGGAATGCAAACTGGTGCAGCCTCTATGGAAAACAGTATGGAGATGCCTCAAAAAATTAAAAATAGAAATACCTTATGATCCAGCAATCCCACTCTTAGGCATCTCCCCAATGGACATGAAATCAACCATCCCAAGAGGCTTATGCACCCCTGTGTTCATTGCAACATTATTCACTATAGCCAAGAAGTGGATCAACCCAAGTGTCCCTCGACTGATGATTGGATAAAGAAGATGTGGTATATATATACAATGGAATACTACTCAGCCATAAAAAAAAGACAGAATTGTCCCATTTGCAACAACATGGATGGACCTGGAGGGTATTATGTTAAGTGAAATAAGCCAGAGAGAGAAGGACAGACACTGCATGATTTCACTCATATGTGGAATATAAACTAACACACGGACAGAGAGAAGTGGTTGGTGGTTGCCAGGGGCAAGGTGGATGGGGGGTGGGCACAAGGGGTGAATGGATGCATTCATATGGTGATGGACAAACAATAATGTACAACTAAGACCCCACAATGTTATAAACTATTAAGACATCAATAAAAATTAAAAATTAAAAAAAAAAAAAAGAGCATGACCTGGGTGAAAAAGCTGACCATGTCAGCGCACACACGTGGGTGTGCACGCACGCAGTAACACACACCACCTAGACACACACCCAGGGTAGCCGCGCCTCCCAGCCTTACCAGGAGCCCCCGCCGGTACCAGAAGCCCCTCCGGTGTGAAGAGCCCTTTCTTGCTTCTCCTGCGTACAGGGTGGAGAGGGGGTGTGGAAGTGGGAGTCCAGAGACTTTAAAATACATTCCAGCTACTTTTTTGCATTGTGGTAAATATACACAATACACAATTTACTGTTTTAAGCATTTTTAAGCATACTGAACTGCATTAACTACAGTCACGCTGTTGTGCAAACATCACCACCACCCATCTCCAGAACTTCATCTTCCCAGACTGAAACCCCATATCCATTAAACACTAACTCCTCATTCCTCCCTTCCCCTCATTCCAACTGTTTTTAATGTTGATAAAATGTTGTTTTAATGTTATTAAGTAGGTAGGCAGAGAAACTTTAGTCCTAACCACTGAAAAACATTTTCTTGAAAGCTGGGACATTAGCGGGAAAAAGTCAACTAAGACAGAGTGAGTATCCACACGACAGAATATGCTCCTTTTCCTGACCGCTGACGGGGAAATGACACCCGTATTCCTATGTCCATGCCCAGCGAACTACACTCCTCCCCTCACTGTTAAACCTGCTGGTGTGCATCACACCGGCGCCCCTTGGTGGAAGGACTTGGCAATCTTTTCTTGGTTCAAGTTCAAAGCATTGCTCTGAATAAAAAAAATACACTGAATTCTGTCTTTGAAACCCAGTCGCTCAAGCTAGGTTTTTAAAACTGAGAAAACACCCCGGCAGCAGGGAAGGTGCAGGAAAATATGCAGCCGAGAAGGCCCGAGGGCTGCAGGGTCTGCCTTGGTCTTGGCCTGTCACCTGGAGCAGTGCACGCTCTCCAGGGTGCTGAACTTCAGTGGTCCTGACACTGGCTGCGCCTCTGGCCTCGTCCGTACCGTCTGGGTACAATCCCCAAGCCTCTAGCCAGGCCGCTAACCACTCCCTCCTCATGCCCACATCAGGTGGGTGCCAGGATGGGACAGAAGTGTGGGGAGGGACCCTGGTAGTGATGGTCCTTGTTGCAACATTTTCTGCAGCGACAACGCTCTACGACACTCTCTACAGCCAATGCCTTTTCTGCTTTCAACGTTCTCATCCTTATCTTTCCAGTCCTATTACATCCCTCCAGGCAAACCGCCTCCTCCATCAGACAGCGCCCACAGTGTGGGGCACCTCAATGAAATGCTGGCCAAGGCCTGGGCAGTGACCTGTGGGCCTGGCCACATCCAGGACCTGAAACACCTGCACTTCGCAGCCCAAGTGTGGGCTACCCAACCTGGAGGAGGAGAAAGGTCTGCTCCCCCCACCCCCCACAAACACCACTTTCAACCTGACTCCCACTAATTCATTGTAGCAAAAGACAGATGCATTTTGAACGAGAAGCATTTCATGCCAACATGCTGTCCTTTCCTGGATCACCATGGCAGCGCATACCTTCGAACCTTCGGTGACTGTCATAGTCCTCGGAGCAGGGCACCTCGATGAACTTGCCCAGCAGGACCTCACCACGGTGAGCCAGGACCTCAGTGATGCCATCATCGCCCCCTAGACTGCCCCAGAGCAAGAGGGCAGTGAGGGCGGCACAGGCCCCCAGGACGGCGGCTCTCAGCCACTTCCTCCACATCTCCCTTGGTGCCCAGACACTCTTCCTGCTGAGAATAGAAAACACAACCGCGGTCACCCAAACACACCTGCATGTGCTAAAAAGTCAGACCGCAATGATCAGGGACCACACTCACGCTTAGTTACACCTAGCCTTAAACTGTTCCTACAGTAACTGTGGTAGAACTACTCTCAGTCAATCCAGGGGCACTCACCAGCCTGGGAGGATGTTGTGGGGAACATGGACCCCGCCCAATCTGACCAGGCAGGGCTCACTGTGCCCCTCAGGCAACAAGATGAGCTGCCAGTTGGACACATGTTGGGTGGATACATGATCATTTTAAATAGGGACCACAGATGTCCTGGGGGTTCTGCTCAGGTCACAAAGATCCCCACGCCTAGAACTACTGTCCAGCCTGCAGCCCACTCGTCCTCCTCTGATTAGACCAGGGTGGACCCCTGACTCCAGTGGGCTCATCACTTCTCTTCTCCAAGAATTCCAAATCGGGCAGGGAGACTTCCAACCCATGCCAACAGGTGGCTGAAACCCTAACCTGCAGGTGCAGAGCTGTGGCAACACATTCTCATGGGACAGCCTGGCTGCTGAGACAGAAAGGGATGGAGAGGGAAGCCCAGAGACAAAAGATGAAGAAACAGCCTCCTGGGCCAGATCCAGATGCAACTCTCCCTTCAGAGTCTTCTCAAAATAAGCACTCCTGTTCAGGGTAGGCTGGCTCAAGCTGCACCCTGAGAATCTTAACAAAACAGAAGGGGCTGCTTTCTAGCCCTGGGGCAAGGTCCATGGCCCATGGGGCAAGCACCACGACCTGGCGATTTGTCCTCGGGTGACTCACTCCCTGGCTCTGAAATATTTAGGCAGAGTCCCCTCAAAGGCTACGTGATGAGACGGTCACTTATTCATTCATCAGGCCATCCAACCGTGAGCCCTCAGGTGCACAGCCCTAAGGAAAGCACAATGGGACGAGTAGATGCGGGCTCAGAGCCCCGTCCCTGTTCGGGAGGCCGGAGCGGAGCCCTCTGTACGTAAGGGGGGAGGAGCTCGGGGAGGGTTTCCCCACCGGGAGTTCCCGGGCCACCTGCTCCGAGCTGGGCTGGGCAGCATCTGCTCCCTACTCGTGGCGCGGGCGCGCAGATGGAGAGCGCCTGCGTGGCGGGATTCTGCAGGCCACGCCCTCCCGGCGACCACGCCCCTCTATGCACCCGACTCGCCCAGAGGTCTCGCCCCTTGCCCAGGCCACGCCCACCAGACAGCCCCGCCGACCGGGCCACGCCCATCGCCACAAGCCCGGCCCACCAGGCCAGGCCCCGCCCGCACAGCAGACCCCGCTCTCCCCGCGCGACCCGGTACCTGTTCGGGCGGCGGCGCTCTGCCGCCCCGTTGCCCTCGGGCGCCTTGGGCGCGCCCCTCCGCTGAGGCGCCATCGGCCAGGCCGCCGTGCAGCCGGGCAGAACGCGGGAGCCGCCCGGAGCCCAGGACAAACGCGGCGGGAGGAAGCGCGAGGCCGGCGCGGCCGGGGACAGAGCGACACACTCGGCCGTCGACCCCAGGTCTGGCGGCCAGGCCCGAGCAATCGGAGGCCGAGCGCCGAGCGGGCGGAGCGGGGCGCCGATCCGCAGCGCACCCCGCCGGGCCGGACTCCCCCCGCGCTCCTCGGAGCCCGCCGCGCCGCGGAGCTGTCCGACCGAAGTGTGTCCTCGCCCGCCGTGCGCGCGCTCCCGGGGTCTCCCAGTCCCCGTCCCGGGGTCTCCGCGCCCCTCTCCCGGGGTCTCCAGGCCCCTCTCTGGGAGGGTGTTCATGCCCCTCTTTCCAGTTGGCGCTCAGTCCATGTGTACCTTCCAAAGGCCCTGCTGCCTTCTTCACAGCTTCCAGTATCCCTACAGAACCTTCCATCCGGCGGGTATGAAGTAATATCTTAACCCTGTCAAGATACCCAAGATTCTGAATGAGTGGAGTTAACAGTGAAGTTCGGTCGTGAGGACTATGTCTGAAGAAGGTGTATGGAATTTACTGATACAGGAGAAAAAGAAAACCTTAGATTTGTTGGACCGTAAAAAAGAGATCCGCCCAACAATCCTGAAACTGGGAGAATAAGAGCAGATCAGATGCCATTCAGGGGCTCTTGGTAACTTACCTAGAAGCCCGGAGGAAACAGTGACAACTGAACATCTACCGTTAGTCTGATAAAGAGTGACAGTGGACCCAAGTCTTTGAAATAATCCTGTTTCTAAGACCTCATGTGGGAGGGAATCAAAGCAATTAGCGCACTCATTAGGAGATGGAATGCTGACTTCTCTTGTTCTTTTCCTGTAGATTTGGCAGAAACTTACGTTGGTAAACAACTCTGAGTGTGTCTGTTGCAGGTAAGATGTCTGTTCATTCTCACCCCACTGTTACAGGAATAGTAGGAGAATTTCTCTTTGAATAGGAGGAGGTGTATGCATGACCAACGCAGATCTCTCAGCTTGAAATTTTTCCTTTAAATCTATTCCCTGGGAAATAGATTCAGTTTGTAAGATTTTAAAACAATTCAGTTTTAAAAGCACTGCAGTTTTTCAGAATGCTTTTTCATAAAATTCATCCATCTGTCAGCTGGTGCTTTAGGTAATTGCCTTAAAATTTTTGTCATTGAGATTGTCTTGAATATAATTTAAAAAAAAATCAAACTGATTGGTTTCTGTGTGCATCTGTTTTATCTCCTCTGCTGTGTTCTAGATTCCTTAAGGTCAAGGGTTATGACTGCACAGAATGAGCAGTCTGCATTATGGAGCTGAGTACATGACCCACAGACGTGATTCTCCTTGCTTTTCCCATGTAGTCCTTTATGCTTTTATAATAGAAAAAAAAAAAAATAAGATTTCACTATCTCCCAGCTGCTTCATTATCATCCAGACACTTCCTTTAGCCTATTATGAACTAGTCAGCCTAAAATACTTGTGGCTCATTTGTTTTTCAAATTATCAGTGGCCTATTTTAAATCCTAGACAGTTTTCTTTGACCTAGAGCAGATTTTTGCAGTTTCTTCCTCTATGCAACCAAGCTGACTTGAGCTCTAGAAATGTAAATTATTTTAATGCTATCCAAAGTAAAATAAAATTGAGGATAATTTTCTACAGAAACATCATATTGTGGGGCCTGAAAAATGTTTAGCAATATCTGCTGTTTCACTGGCACAGTATGTATAGTTTCAGAGGGTCTTTAAAACGGAATTACTGGGGGCTGGCCTGGTGGCGTAGTGGTTAAGTTCGTGTGCTCCACTTCGGCGGCCCGGGGTTTGTGGTTTTGGATCCTGGGCGCAGACCTACACACCATTCATCAAGCCATGCTGTGGCGGCATCCCGCATACAAAAAATAGAGGAGGATGGGCATGGATGTTGGCTCAGGGCCAGTCTTCCTCAGCAAAAAGAGGGAGATTGGCAACAGACGTTAGCTCAGGGCCAATCTTCAACAACAACAACAATAAAAAAACAAAAACCCAGAGAATTATTTAGCAGTCATTCTTGTTATTACAATTATAGCCATCTTATGAGGAAACCAATGCTATTCTGTTTTAGGGGCAAATCACAGTTAAATGGCAGAGGTCCCTCTATTTGAACATGGAGATAGGCGTGTTGATTCATTTTCATGTTGGTGAAATGAATTTTCTGCTGGTTAATGTCAGCTGAGACAGAAAGTGGAAGGGCAAGGCCAGAAGGAGCCTCTGCTCATTTGTAACTCTGCATTTCTCCACTAGGAAGAGGTGCCCAGACAAGACCTCTCTGTTATATGACTTCGCAAAAAATAGTGAAATGTCAGGTTCCTCGCCGTTTAAGATGCGATTAGTTCATCTGGACCTTAAAGGAGCTCCACCAAAGGTCTCGTACCTCTCGGAGGTAAGAGCTCCCTTTTGCCTCTTGAGACTCACATCTGCCTTGGGTTTGGCCTTTAAAGTTGGAACAACGTTCTGTAGAAACGTGTGCTTAGAGCACAGCCTCGGGGTTCCAGGTTGGGGCACGATGATGGCAGCAGCATAAATTCTGAATTTCCCCCAAATCTCCTCACAGAACAGACAGAGCAACCAGGATAGCCAAAAGGAAAACAGAAAGGACAGAAACCCACAACCTCTTCACTGGGCTGAACTGTGTCCCCAGAGAGAGATGTTCAAATCCTAGCCCCTCAGACCTGTGAATGGGGCCTGATCCAGAAATAGGGTCTTTGCAGATGCCATTGACACAAGAGGAGGTCAGGCTGGAGTAGGGCAGGCCCTGTTCCCATAAGTGGTGCCTTTATAAGGAGAGAGAGATTTAGACCCAGAGACATGCCCAGAGGGAAGACGATGTGAAGACTCCTAGGGAGGACACCATTTGAGGACAAGGGCAGAGACTGGAAATGATGTGTGTACAGGCCAGGGAGCACCAAGGATTGCCAGCAGCCACCAGAAGCTGGAAGGAGGGATCCTCTCCTACAGCCTTCAGAGAGTGTGCGGCCCTGCCAACACCTTGATTTTGGACTTCTGGCCTCCAGAACTCTGAGAGAATAAATTCTTATTGTTTTAAGCCCCCCAGTTTGTGGTAATGTGTCATGGCAGCACTCTTCAACAAAAGTGGGTATCAGAGTGTCCCCGTGAATTCCAAAATGCGAGTGGGTGGGGCCAGAGGATAGAGCATAGCATCCACGTGGGGTCAGCAGCTGGCAGGAGGTGGTGGGGGAAAGAGAGGAATTCTGACAATAGCCCCACAGGTCAAGGTCTCCTATCAGAGAGACCGAGGAAAGGTGTCAGTGGCTCCAAGTTGAGGGTGAGTACAAAAACATTCAAAAGAGGTTGCTGGGGAGGCCCAAGGCTCTCAGAAATACCTTCCAGAAGGACAGAGCCCCACACTCGGGACACAGTGTTGGGAAAAGAAACCATGTTGAGCTGGGCAGGAACACTGAGGGTCAAGGAGGGAGAAGGGATCCAGAGGAGGCAGAGACGAAATACCATAGAAGTAGGCGCACAGAGTCCATAACTCCTAATCCTGTTGTGACAATAGAGGAGGGATCCTGGGCTGGCTCATCTCCATCCCAAACACAAGAATCTCTTCTTAAAAATACAAGACAACACATCGCTTTTAGAAATTAGCAATAGAAAAGGATTGTGCTTAAATACCACACAAAGGCATTGTAAGAAAAAAGAGGGTGGTGATCTGAGTAACGTTGTAATGGTGAGGGTGTACCAGGAACATGTGACCACAGAGCAGATGAGGTAGTATTTCCATATTACCATATTTCAAAATGAGATCAAAGATACTAAGAAAATGATAGACATTGTGAAAGAACAGCATAAATCAGAAATAGAACAGCCCAGAAATGTGATAACCAGACAAAAGGAGGATGTGAAAAGATTGCCTCATGAATGGATTACAAAGAAAAAGAAAAAAAATCAGAAATGAAGACTAAATTAGAAGAACAAAAGTGAATAGACACCGTGGAAAACAGTATTGGGAAATAAATGACAGAAAAGAAAAAAACAGACGTGAAGAGAGAGAAAGCATTGTGACAAATGGATAGAGAAAATAGGCAAAGATCCAACGTCACTGGAGTTCCTGGTATCTGCTGCTGCAGATAACAGACAGACCACCCCAAACCTAGAGGCTTAAGACAACAATTTATTATTCCTGTTTCCATGGGGTCTCTGGGTACTTCTCTGGTCTGACCTGGGCCGCCTCGGGTGGTTGCAGTCCCATGACAACTAGAAACGCCTGTTGGTCCAAGATGGCCTTATTCCCATGTCCAGCAATTAGTGCTGACTGTCCACTGGGCACCTTGGTTCTCCTCCACCTGGGCTCCTCTCCTCCATGTAGGCTTTTCTCAATGTGGACTCCATGTGTCCTCTCAGAGGCCATGCCAGCTTTCTTTCAGCATGGCGGTCACAGGGCAGTGCTTCAAGAGCATGGGAGCAGAAGCTGCAGGGCTCCTGGGGGCCTAGTGTTACCCTTGATAAAGCAAGTCCAAGGTTAGCTCAGGTTCAAGGCTTGGAATAGATGCCACCTCTTTTTTTTTTTTTGATTCTTTTGTTCTTGTTTTCATATCAAGCATTTTGTTTTACTGTTATTCTTACAACATAATAAGAACTTGGAAACTAATTAGGGCAAGTGCCTTACACAAAGTTAGTACTTAGTGAATCTTGATTGAATGGGTGAATGCATGCAGAAAGAGCTTTGAATTACATTTGAATTTCAAAGGTGACTTTTAAGGAAAAAATCTTTTATAAATATGACGTAAGCAAGAAGAGGTACTTAGTGGTAGGTTTGGACTGTTTATTTCATTTTTTTAATTTTTTTTTATTTTTTTATTTTTTTTATTTTTTTATTTTTTTATTTTTTTTATTGATGTCTTAGTTTATAACACTGTGGGGTTTTAGTTGTACATTTTTGTCCGTCACCTTGTGGATGTAACCCTTCACCCCTTGTGCCCCCCCCACCCCCCTTCCCCTTGGTAACCACCAATCAGTTCTCTCTGTCCGTGTGTTCACTTATATTCCATATATGAGTGAGTTCATGCAGTGTCTGTCCTCTCTCTGGCTTATTTCACTTAACATAATACCCTCTAGGTCCTTCCATGTTGTTGCAAATGGGACAATTGTGTCTATTCTTATGGCTGAGTAGTATTCCATTGTATGTATATACCACATCTTCTTTAACCAATCATCAGTCGAGGGACACTTGGGTTGCTTCCACTTCTTGGCTATAGTGAATAATGCTGCAATGAACATAGGGGTGCATACGCCTCTTGTGATGGTTGATTTCATGTCCATTGGGTAGATGCCCAAGAGTGGTATTGCTGGATCATACGGTATTTCTATTTTTAATTTTTTGAGGACTCTCCATACTGTTTTCCATAGAGGCTGCACCAGTTTGCATTCCCACCAGCAGTGAATGAGGGTCCCCGTTTCTCCACAACCTCTCCAGCATTTGTTGTTATTTGTCTTTGTGATTATAGCCATTCTAACCGGTGTAAGGTGATATCTCAGTGTAGTTTTGATTTGCATTTCCCTGATGATTAGTGATGTTGAACATCTTTTCATGTGTGTATTGGCCATCTGTATCTCTTCCTTGGAAAAATGTCTGCCCATTTTTTGATCGGGTTGTTTGTTTTTTTGTTGCTCAGTTGTATGAGATCTTTGTATATTACTGAGATTAATCCCTTGTCAGACAAACGATTTGCAAATATTTTCTCCCAGCTGGTGGGTTGTTTATTCATTTTGATCCTGGTTTCATTTGCCTTGTAGAAGCTCTTTAGTCTGATGAGGTCCCACTTGTTTATTTTTTCTTTTGTTTCCCTTGTCTGGGTAGACATGGAATCTGAAAGGATCCCTTTATGTCCAATCGCAATTAGTGTACTGCCTATATTTTCTT
Source organism: Tapirus indicus (assembly GCA_031878705.1). Lineage (NCBI taxonomy): Eukaryota > Metazoa > Chordata > Mammalia > Perissodactyla > Tapiridae > Tapirus > Tapirus indicus. The sequence continues at coordinate 60,208,245 of CM062932.1, forward strand.
CCAGGAGTTTTATAGTTTCAGGTCTCACTTTCAGGTCTTTGATCCATTTTGAATTGATTTTTGTATATGGCGCTAGGAGATGGTCTACTTTCATTCTTTTGCATGTTGCTGTCCAATTTTCCCAGCACCATTTATTGAAGAGACTTCCCTCTCTCCATTGTATGTTCTTTGCTCCTTTGTCGAAGATTAGCTGTCCATAGGTGTGTGGTTTTATTTCTGGGCTTTCAATTCTGTTCCATTGATCTGTGTGTCTATTCTTGTACCAGTACCATGCTGTTTTGATTACTGTAGCTTTATAGTATATTTTGAAATCAGGGATTGTGATGCCTCCAGCTTTGTTCTTTTTTTTCAGGATTGCTTTAGCTATTCGGGCTCTTTTGTTGCCCCATACGAATTTCAGTAGTTTTTGTTCCATTACCGTGAAGAATGACATTGGGATTCTGATTGGGATTGCATTGAATCTGTAGATTGCTTTAGGTAGAATGGACATTTTAACTATATTTATTCTTCCAATCCATGTGCATGGAATATTTTTCCATTTCTTTATGTCCTCCTCGATTTCTTTCAATAGTGTCTTATAGTTTTCATTGTATAGGTCTTTGACCTCCTTGGTTAAATTGATTCCCAGATATTTTATTCTCTTTGTTGCAATTGTAAATGGGATTGTCTTTTTGAGTTCTCTTTCTGTTTTTTCATCGTTAGTGTATAGAAATGCAATTGATTTTTGTAAGTTGATTTTATACCCTGCCACTTTACTGTAGTTGTTGATTGTTTCTAGTAGCTTTCCGATGGAATTTTTGGGGTTTTCTATGTATAGGATCATGTCGTCTGCAAATAGTGACAGTTGCACTTCTTCATTGCCTATTTGGAGTCCTTTTATTCCTTTTTCTTGCCTAATTGCTCTGGCCAGAACTTCCAGTACTATGTTGAATAAGAGCGGTGAGAGTGGGCACCCTTGTCTTGTTCCTGTCCTCAAAGGAATGGCTTTCAGTTTTTCCCCGTTGAGTAGGATGTTTGCTGTAGGTTTGTCATATATGGCCCTTATTATGTTGAGGTACTTTCCTTCTATACCCATTTTGTTGAGAGTTTTTATCATAAATGGATGCTGGATCTTGTCGAATGCCTTCTCTGCATCGATTGAGATGATCATGTGGTTTTTATTCTTCATTTTGTTAATGTGGTGTATCACGTTGATTGATTTGCGGATGTTGAACCATCCCTGTGTCCCTGGTATAAATCCCACTTGATCGTGGTGTATGATCTTTTTGATGTATTGCTGTATTCGGTTTGCCAATATTTTGTTGAGGATTTTTGCGTCTATGTTCATCAGCGATATTGGCCTGTAGTTTTCCTTCTTTGTATTGTCCTTGTCTGGCTTTGGTATCAGCATGATGTCGGCCTCATAGAATGTGTTGGGAAGTATTCCATCTTCCTCTATTTTGTGGAATAGTTTGAGAAGGATAGGTGCTAAATCTTCTTTGAACGTTTGATAAAATTCTCCAGGGAAGCCATCTGGTCCTGGGCTTTTATTTTTTGGGAGGTTTTTGATGACTGTTTCAATCTCTTTACTTGTGATTGGTCTGTTCAGATTCTCTATTTCTTCTTGATTCAGTTTTGGGAGGTTGTACGCATCCAAGAATTTGTCCATTTCCTCTAGGTTGTCCAATTTGTTGGCGTAAAGTTTTTCATAGTATTCCTTAATAATCCCTTGTATTTCTGTGGTGTCTGTTGTAATTTCTCCTCTTTCATTTCTAATTTTATTTATTTGAGTCTTCTCCCTTTTTTTCTTAGTGAGTCTGGCTAAGGGTGTGTCAATTTTATTTATTTTCTCAAAGAACCAGCTCTTTGTTTCATTGATCCTTTCTACTGTTTTTTTGGTTTCAATTTCATTTATTTCTGCTCTGATTTTTATTATTTCCCTCCTTCTGCTGATTCGGGGCTTTGTCTGTTCTTCTTTTTCCAACTCTGTTAGGTGCAATTTAAGGTTATTTATTTGGGATTTTTCTTGTTTGTTAAGATGAGCTTGTATTGCTATGAATTTCCCTCTCAGGACTGCTTTTGCTGCATCCCATATGAGTTGGTATGGTGTATTTTCCTTTTCATTTGTCTCCAGATAGCTTTTGATTTCTCCTTTAATTTCATCAATGACCCATTGGTTGTTCAGTAGCATGTTGTTTAGTCTCCACATCTTTGTCCCTTTCCTAGTTTTTTCCTTGCAGTTGATTTCTAGTTTCACAGCATTATGATCAGAAAAGATGCTTGTAATGATTTCAATCTTCTTAAATTTATAGAGGTTTGCCTTGTTGCCTAATATATGGTCTATCCTTGAGAATGTTCCATGTGCACTTGAGAAGAATGTGTACTCTGCTTTTTTTGGGTGGAGTGCTCTGTATATATCTATTAAATCCATTGCATCTAGTTTTTCATTTAAGTCCATTATTTCCTTATTGACTTTTTGTCTGGATGATCTATCTATTGATGTAAGGGGGGTATTAAGATCCCCTACTATTATTGTGTTATTGTTAATATCTCCTTTAAGGTTTTTTAGCAGTTGTTTTATGTACTTTGGTGCTCCTGTGTTGGGTGCATAGATATTTATAAGTGTTATGTCTTCTTGGTGAAGTGTCCCTTTTATCATTATATATTGCCCTTCTTTGTCTCTCATTACCTTTTTTATCTTGAAGTCTACTTTGTCTGATATAAGTATGGCTACTCCTGCTTTCTTTTGTTTGCCATTAGCTTGGAGTATTGTTTTCCATCCTTTTATTTTGAGTCTGTGTTTGTCTTTAGAGCTGAGATGTGTTTCCTGGAGGCAGCAGATTGTTGGATCTTGGTTTTTAATCCATCCTGCCACTCTGTGTCTTTTGATTGGAGAATTCAATCCATTTACATTTAGAGTGATTATTGATATATGATGGTTTAATGTTGCTATTTTATTGTTCATCTTCTGGTTCTTTTGCATTTCCTTCGTTTCTTGTCCCTTGTGTTTCGGACTGCAAATTCAATTTGGTATTTCTGCATGCTCATTCTCTTGGTTTTCTCTTTATTTGTCATGTGTGGTTCTCTTCTGGTTGTTTGTTTAGTGGTTACCGTGCGGTTTATATAAGCGATCTCCTGGATAAGAAAGTACATTTTCAGATGCCTCCTTTTTCCTGAGGCTGGGTCAGTTCAATCCCTTACCTCTTCCCCTCCTTATTTGTTATCTCTTTATTCCAGTTTGTGTCATGAATGTGTGTTTCCAGTGATGAGCTTGAATTAATTTTTGATGTTTTCCAACTGTATTTTGTTCTGGTTTAGTCTCCTTGCTTTTCTCCTTGCTGAAATCTTTGTATCCCCTTTCTCATTTGTTTTTTTTCAGGCCTAAGGGCCTTCTTGAGCATTTCTTGTAGTGGGGGTCTTGTGGTGACGAACTCTCTTAGCTTTTGTTTATCAGGGAGAGTTATTATTTCTCCATCGTATTTGAAGGATATTTTTGCTGGATAAAGTATTCTTGGCTGAAGGTTTTTGTCTTTCATGCTTTTGAATATATCATTCCAGTCTCTCCTAGCCTGTAGAGTTTCTGTCGAGAAATCAGCTGAGAGCCTGATGGGGTTTCCTTTGTATGTTATTTTGTTTTTTTGTTTAGCTGCCTTCAATATTATTTCCTTGTCACGGGTATTCTTCAAGTTTGCTACTATGTGGCGAGATGATTTTTTATTCCTGTTTATATATTTAGGTGATCTATTGATTTCATTCACTGTTATTTCCCTCTCGTTCCCTAGGTTGGGGAAGTTCTCAGCTATTATTTCTTTGAACAAACTCTCTGCTCCTTTTTCTCTTTCTTCTCCTTCGGGAATACCTATTATCATTATGTTGCTTTTCCTCATTGAGTCTGATGTTTCTCGAAGAATTTCTTCATTTCTTTTTAGTCTTAGCTCTCTCTCCTCCTCTACCAGGAGCATTTCTGCGTGGCTATCCTCAATAGTGCTAATTCGTTCCTCCATATTGTCAGTTCTGCTCTTTAAAGACTCCATTTTTTCCACTATCTCATTCATTTTGTTTTTCATCTCCAATAATTCTGATTGGTTTTTCTTTAGGGTTTCAATCTCTTTTGTGACATAATCCCTGAATTCGTTGATTTGTTTCTGTGTGTTCTCTTGTATTTCGTTGAGCTTGTTTATGATAGCTATTTTGAATTCTCTCTCGTTCAGGTTATCAAATTCTGTGCCTTCAGGGTTGGTTTCTGGGTGTTTGTCATTTTCCTTTTGGTCTGTAGCCCTGACATATTTTCGCAAGGATCCGACGGGGACGGCTTTATTTTTACCACTCATGATTAAAGTTAGTCCTGCAGTTTCCCCCTGCTGCCACTAGATGGAGATCGCGAGTGGTTTGCTCTGAGGCGGCTGCAGCCCCTGGAGGGATTATGCTGAAACGCCGGGTGTGTGGGGGGAGGGGTCCTCTCTTTCTCCTGCTTGACCCGGGGGTTTCCTTTCTGGGTCTCTTAGGGTGTTTGCTACACCCCCTAAACAGTCCGTCGTCGCTTCCCCGTGGGGATCTCGCGACAGTCTGTGAGAGCACCTGGATGGGGCTAGTTTTCCCCGCTGTGGGCCGCCCCTCCCCCCTCTGACCGCGAACCGCGCTGTTTTTGCCGATCGATTGGGGAGGGAGAGTACAACCTCCTACCTCTCCTCCCGTCCTCCTGGGCTTCCCGCGCCTCCACCGTCCGATGTATGGCAGCAGGGGTTTCTCAGAAGTCCTTCGTAGTGTTTGATTGAGCTCTGTTGGAATGTGAATGATGTTTTCGTTGTGTCGTAGGGGGCAGAGATTCAAAGAGGGAATCTCACTCTGCCATGATGCTGACGTCACTCCTAGTGCCACCTCTTGATGGAGGATGCCCAGTATTGTGGCCATGTTTTCAGTTTTCAACAGTCCCCAAAGAAGAGAAAGCAACGGTACATAACAGATGCCAAGAAACTACAATTCAAAGACAATTTCCTGAAATCAAAGACTACTCGAATCTGCATGTTGAAAGGGGATACTGTGTACCTGGAGAATTTACCTAGAATGATATGCACCAAGGTATCTTGTAGTAAAAGTATCAGACTCTAAAGAAAATGAAAATGAAAAAAATGTTTTGGGCACACAGGAAAAAGCCCCAAATCATATATAAGAGAAAGTCGGATTGTCATTAGATATTTTGAGAGCAACATTTATGACAGAAGATAAAGGAGTAACATATTTAAGATACTCAAGAAAATATATGAATCAAGGATTTTGTATCCAGCCAAATCAACCTTCGAGTATAAAAGCCGCAGACCAACTATTATAAACATCCAAGAACTGAGTGAATTTACTGAAGAACAGGCTGCAGCTGCAGCATCAGGACTAGAGTAATCAAATAACTGCTGAGAGGAAATTCTTCCTTAAAGAATTCCAGCCAATATTCACAGAAGGAATGACATAATTGGAAAGTCACCACCTTGCTGTTTAATGCCAGCTAACTAATAACTGTCAGTGGTTGTGGAAGCCGTTAGGCAGAAATTCGGGGGGGATCTGGCTGACGCCCCATGAACCCACGATCAGCCCAACATCACTCTGGTGCGACAGCAGAATTGTGCCTTCTAGAACCACCTATAAAACATTCTTGCCAAAAGAATGAAACCTGAATCTAACTGTGCCTTCACATCTAACCGCCAGCATGCACAAGAATGGGAATTAGGCAAACACACTGAAGGACATGCTGAGAGTACCATCCATGAAATCCAAAATTTGGAAAACCATATAAAACAAATGACCTGGTTTCTTCAATAAATAAATTTCAAATTAAAAAAAAAGCAGAGAGGACTATTAAAAGTCAAAACAACTTTCATAGATCCATTAAAAAAATGCATCGTATGGACCCTGTCTGGATTGGGTTCAAACAGGCCACGTGTGAAAAGATTTTACAAACAGGAAAATTTGAACATGAATGATATTAAGGAATTATTTGGTTAGATGGGATAATGGTATTGTGGTCATGCTTTTTAAAGTCTTTATCGGAGACATATGGGTGAAAAGATACGTCGTCTGGGATTTGCTTTAAAATACTCCAGTCAAAAAAGAAAAGTGGAAATTAGGTGAAATAAAATTGGCAAAATGTTGGCAGTTGTTGAATCTCCGTGAGCGACGCACGGGAGCTTGTCATATAATACCCCTGCATTTGTGTACGCTTCTACGGTTTTTAACAAAAACCTTCTCCGCCTGAGGCCACTGCTAGGAAGGCTGCCAGGCGCCTGGTCTCAGGCTGAGCTACACGGCCTCTCAGTCACGTGCAGCACAAAGGATTGCTACCAACCCGGAGGACAGAAATGCCCAGTAGGCCAAAAGGTGGTCAGACGGCCGTAAGAAAAAGGAAACCGGACACAAAAGCGCTGAGGGAAAGAGGAAAATGCTGTCACGCTGTGTTTCGTGTATCCGCGTGTCTGACTGGGGTTAGCCAACTCCTTTCCACAGTCAATTTGCCTCCTTCTGTAATTTGCAGTCAGTTATTGACTACCCATTTTATGAATTATCCTCAGCTGATTTTCAGTCCCAGGCTGATTTCCTCCTTCATCCAGCATGTGTCAGGACGTCCCCATATTCTTGGGGAAAGAACACTGATGACAACATCAGCAAGTGTCAAATCGTGTAGAGCCTGCAGCGGCCCTTCTCTGGAAGAGGGCTGCTGTGTTAAGTATCTGCGGGGAATCGCGCCCACAGTGTGCTCTGTTTCACCCCAGCCTTGACACCGGACTAGAAGAACATCTCTGCATGTCTAGTAGACACGGGGGGAACTGGGGGAGGAGCCCATGAGCCGAGTCCAGAGTTGCCACACCTCTCTTCCCTCTTCCATCTCCTTCCTTGACAGCTCCTTCCAGGTGTTTACCACCAGCCTTTCAGAGCCCTGTCAGTTCCCGCTCACCACCAAGTTGCCTGAGCTCTAGAAGGCTCCTCCGTGCTGCATGCTGCATCTCATCCGGACGAGGAGCTGCTCCTGTGTCTCTGGAGCAGGGCTGTCTGTCCCAGCACCCAGCCCTCCCTCCCAGCTAAGCCAGCAGTCAGCCGCTGTTAGAGGGAGCTCCCGTTTACAGCGTGCGGTCCCCCCACCCCTCTGTGTCAAAAGTACACATTCCAGGTTAAAAGTTTCCTGGAAAACTACAAATATCAACTACAATCCATGTCCATAAGCTAAAAAAAAAAAAAAAATCCACGTGCTGCAAATATGTCACTCTCCGTTCAAATAGTCACTTCTTTATGATATCCTCGTTTTCCCCCCAGATTTTTCCTCTGTTCCATGCCCTGGGTGCAAACGGCCTCCTCGTCGAGTATGAAGACATGTTTCCCTACGAAGGCCACTTGAGGCTGCTGAGGGCCAAGCACGCATACAGGTACCCCCCCCCCCCAGCACAGCGACACCATGTGCAGAAAAAGCACGAGCATTCGGACAGCGACCTGGAGATGCGGGGAGGGCAGGCGAGACTTAACGTGGGGGCAGTCCTTTTCGGTCTTTTTATGTGCATGTCTCTAATTATAAAAATAAAACACATTCACTGATCAGAATTTGGAAATGTTTAAAAGAGAAAGTAAGCCTCAGCTGTGACCCCCAGGAAGAGCTGGGACCCGTGTGTCTGTCTGCCAGTGTCCTCATCTGCAGGTGAAGTGTGTAGGGAGCACTGTGACAGGTGTCGATGCCGGGAAGGAGGGCTGCTCTTTAAGGCCACAGGCAGGATCTCATCGCGAAAGTGAAGATTAAAGGGGACAGGGTCAGAATCAATGAATCAGATACGGTGCTCGTGGGTGCACCCCACTTGGATTTCAGGTTACAGGTGTCCATGTAAATCAGTAAAAAGCAGCCCAAAAGAAAAACAGGGAAAGGACATTAACTGGCAGATCCCAAAATGGAAATAAAAATGGCCAATAGGCGTGTGATAGTAATAGGATAAATCAAAGCAACAATGAAATGCCATTTTGGCTACCAAATTGGTGAAGCTTTTAAAAAAATTATAATGCACTGTGTTCACGAGGGTAAGAAAGGGCAGACCTCCCGCTGATGGAATGTAAAGCCACCCAACCATTCTGGAGGGTGGTTTGGCTCTGTGTGTCAGAACTCCCCAAAACGTGCTGCCCCACGTGCGTGGACGGCAAAAGTGTGAACCGGAGTGCCAGCACCGTAGGGAGATCGCCCATGGCTTTTGTTTCTTCATGCTGCTCTGTTTTTCTTTCTACAATGAACACCTTTTGTTTATTGGTTTTTTTTTAACTGAAAAGGGTGCTGGGGTTCCTGGGAAGCTTAAAAAAGGTATATTTAGGGTAAAGACAGATCTTTATATAATCAATACATTTATAGAACTGATTAACTTAAGAGATGGTTCAAACACAGAGAAATTGAGATAAATTCGTAACTGACAACTCATGATGGAGCGGGGCAGTCAGCCCTTCCCGGGATGTCACCCTGATGGTGACAGAATACTGGCCTGGAGGGACCTGGGCCCTCCCGCCTTCAGGTATCCCTACAGCGCGACCTATGAGGGTTTATCCTTTCACAGATGGGGATGCTAACTCCCACGGGGGTGAATTCACTCCACCGGCATCTTCAAATTCTTCTTTTCTTTTTTCTATTAAAGGGATCACCAGCTTTTTCTATAAAGGTCCGGACAGTAGATATTTTAGACTGTGCAGCCTGTCTGGTCTCTGTTACAACTGTTTGTGGGGCAAAAGCAGCCACAGATTATCATATGTAAATGAGTGGGTGTGGGTGTGTTCCTGTAAAACTTGTTTGCACTGAAATATGAATTTCATATAATTTTCATGTCACAAAATATTCTTCTTCTTTTGATTTTTCTAAACTATTTTATTTTAGAATGTAGAAACCAGGGGCTGGCCCCATGGCCTACTGGTTAAGTTCGGCACTTTCCACTTTGGCAGCCCGGGTTCCATTCCCAGGTGGGAACCTACGCCACTGGTCAGTGGCCATGCTGTGGCAGCGACCCACATACAAAATAGAGGAAGATTGGCACAGATGTTAGCTTAGGGCGAATCCTCCTCAAGCAAAAAGAAGAGGATTGGCAATGGATGTTAGCTCAGGGTGAATTTCCTCAGCAACAAAAAAAAAGTAGAAACCATTCTTAGGTCACAGGCTGTACAAAAACAGGCAGGCAGATTTGCCCTCCGGCCCATCTGCCAACCCCTGCTCTGGAACATGATTCCTTGTGTGGCCTAGTTTCTTATAAAATGACCTCAGCCTCTTGTAAAGTTTGAGTAAGGATAGCAGGTGAAAAGCAAACTGTTACTTGAGGACATAAAGGGCGTCATTTCCCAAATTCTAGAGCAGGAGCCTTCCCTAAAACCTTAAGACTATCTGTTGAGCTTTTCAGAGTTAGTAGTTTCCCCAGCAGAGTCCTCCAGGAACCTGATGAGGAAGGATGGGGTACGTGTGAATGGGAGCTGGTGTGAGCAGGAGCTGGTGTGAACCTCTCTGGGTGATCTTTGTCTCTCTAGCCCCTTTGAAATCAAAGAGATCCTGCATCTGGCTACACTGAACAACCTAGAGGTCGTTCCCTTGGTGCAGACATTTGGACACATGGAGGTAAGTGGGAGGAACAGAAGTTAGCTGGTGCCCAGGTGTGGGGTTCAGGGGTGCAAGAGTGGTGGTCAGCCACAGGCAGGGAGATCTCTGCTCTTGCTCTCGGAAGCCCTGCCCTGCAAACGGCCGAAGAGATGAAGCTCTAGGTCAGAGCACCCTCTGTCCAAGGAATGGAGGGAAAGAGCTGGAAGGGCGATGTGTGATTCCCACGGAGCCCCGCGGGGCAGCTGTTTTCCTTTTCAACTTGTATTCATCAAAATATTATTGTGTGAGGTAAAATACAACATTAAGAAAAGAAAACATGCCTTCTGTTTTCTCTTTGTCCTTTTTCCACTTAATATTGAAAATATTTTCCCGAGCTCCTATGTGATCTTAAAGAGTGTTTTTCACGTCCACATCAAACAGTGGGAAGCAGTGGGACACAGCGTTGACCTACCGGCTGTCAGGTTCCGTCTTTCCCTCTAAGGAGCGCACCCGGTAGCTCTATCGTGGTCCTTCCCAGTCTTCCTTCACTGTCGTCTTAAAGGAGCTGCCTTCACTTCCCGCACACGCTCCTTCACATGCTCGCGCTCATGTTCTGGGTGCCTTCTGGGGCTCCCTCCCATGACCAGTCCCCCCGCTTTCCTGGTTGACTCTCCCTGCTGTTCTTTCTGGGCTTGTCACCACCGGGGACCATGTCCCCCACAAAGCACCTCCTGAGGCCACCAGTGTCCTCCGAGTCACTAAGTCCAGCGACAGTTTCAGTCCTCTCTTGACTCTCAGTGGCTTTTGGCATCACCAACATACTCTCTCCTCCTGGTTCCCCTCCTTCTGGCTGCACCCGAGCCCTCCGTTCACTGAGTGCTGTCCTCTAGCTGCCACTGGACTTGGTGGTTCTCACAGCTCCTCTCGAGGCCCCTTTCTTCCCACTTCGCACTCTTTTTCTGGACAAAACCATTTCCGCCCCTGCTTCCCCTTCCTGTCCTCAGTGACTTCCAGACCCCCATCTCCAGCTGCATTGAGAGGTCCCTTCCAGCCTCAGGGAGGGGCTGCACCATCCCCAGCACCCCCACACCCACTGCATTTCCAGTCCTTCAGGCCCCGCTGGTGGCTGCTGTTCCTGTGTCTTGAATGGGCATGGCCTCCATCCTGCTGTCACCCTGCTGCCTGACCTATGGAAAAACCCTCCTAAAAGGTCTCCCGGCATCACCCTGTCTCCTCCACTACTCCTTCCCACCACAGCCAGTCCAGTTGTCTCAGCACAGCCTGGTCAGACCACACTCTGCCTCCTTAAGTGGCCTTACTCTGCTCTTAGGGTGAATTCGTGGGCCGGCCCGGTGGCGTACCAGTTAAGTTCGCACGCTCCACTTCAGAGGGCCGGGGGTTTTGCAGGTGCGGACAGACACACTGCTTGTCAAGCCATGCCGTGGTGGCGTCCCATATAAAGTAGAGGAAGATGGGCATGGATGTTAGCCCAGGGCCAGTCTTCCTTAGAAAAAAACAGAGGAGGATTGGCGACGGATGTTAGCTCAGGGCTAATCTTCCTCACACACACACACACACACACACAAAATTGTAAGGGTGGATTCGTTTCCTGGGGCTGCTGTAACAAAGTATCACAAGTAGGTGGCTTAAAAACTACAGAAATTTGTTCTCACAGTTCTGGACGCCAGAAGTCCAAAATCAAGGTGTCCTCGGGTGCTTCCTTCCGTCAGAAGCCCTTTACATGTGTTCATTTGCCTTCAGTACATCTTCTTTGGTGAAATAACTGTTCAAATTTTTGCCCATTTCACTTTCTGAACTGTTGAGTTTTTAAAGTTCTTTGTATATTCTGGATATAAGTCTTTTGTTAAATAAGTGATTTGCAAATATTTTCTCCCAATCTGTATTTTGTCTTTTCATTCTCTTAGTGTATTTCAAAGAGCAAAAGTCTTTAATTTTGAGAGGTCCAGTTTATCAGTTTTCTCTTTGATGAATCATGCTTTTAGTCTCATTTCTATGAACTCTGCCCGTCACTAGGTCACGAAGACCTTTCCTGTTTCCTTGTAAAGTTTTACACTTGCACATTCTCCATTTAGACTTAGGATCCATTTTGGGTTTTGTTTTGTTTTGTTTTTGTGAGGAAGGCTGGCCCTGAGCTAACACCCATTGCCAATCCTCCTCTTTTTGCTGAAGATTAGCTCTGAGCTAACATCTGTGTCCATCTTCCTCTATTTTGTATATGGGATGCCACCAGAGTATGGCTTGATGAGTGGTGCATTGGTCTGCGCCTGGAATTTGAACCCGAGAACCCCGTGCTGCCAAAGTGGAGCACGCGAACTCAACCACTATGCCACCAGGCTGGCCCCTTAGGATCCATTTTGAGTTAACTTTTGTGTGGGAGCTTAGCTTGAGGCTCATTTTTTTTTTGCACATAGCTTGTAATCACTTAGATGACCAGTTGTGCCAACACCATTTGTTGAAGAGACTGTCCTTTCTTTGAAATTTGGGATTTGGAATTGTCTTTGCACCTTTGTCAAAAATCAGTTGACTGTATTTGTGAGGGTCTATTTCTAGATTCTATTCTGTCCTGTTGTCTGTGCATCTGTCCTTCTGTCGATTCTACATTATCTTGATTACTATAGCTTTATTGTAAGTCTTAAAATCAGGTAGTGAGATTCCTCCAACTTTATCCTTTTTCAGAACTGTTTTGGCTCTTCTAGTTCCTTTACCTCTCCATATATAATTTAGAATCAGTTTGTCCATATATCTACAAGAACCCATGCTGGGATTTTGATTGGAATTGTGTTAAATCTGTAAATCAATTTGGGGGAAAATTACCTCTTTACTATGTTGTTTTCCAATCCATGAACATAATATGTCAGCTATTAATTGTGTTATTCCCCCAAATGTGTTATTTTTTTTTTCTTGATGCTTTCAAGATTTTCTGTTTGTGTCTGCCTTTTAGCAGTTTGGTAATGATGTGTCGAGGTCTGGGTTTCTTTGCATTTATCCTGCTTGGGGCCATCTGGCTCCTCCTCTCTCCTCTTCTTTGGGGCTCCCATTGCACATATGTTGTGTTCCTTGATGTTGCCCTGGGTCTCTGAGGCCCTGTTCATTTCCTTCCACCTTTTCTCCCGGTGACTCAGATTGAATGATTTCTGTTTATCTACTGTCCCGATCACTGACTCTTTCTTCTGACATTTCAAATCAGCTGCTGAGCGCATGAAATGGAATTTTCATTTCCATTATTGTATTGGTTCCTTTAATTCTGGGAACATATTCATAATAGTTTCTTTGAAATAATTGTCTGATAAATCCAACATCTGGGCCCACTCAGCATCAGTTTCTATCGACTGGTTTGTTCCCTGAGTCTGGGCTCTACTTTCCAGTTTATTTGCACATCTCATAATTTTTGGTTGAAAACTGGACATTTCAGATTACATGCTGTAGTAAATCTGACCTTTTCCCCTGCAGCTGGTTGTAAATTGCCTGGATTAATCTTCAGGGTCAGGATTTAATCTGCTGGTGGTCTGCCAGCGTTTGGGCAAGGTTGTGCTTGAGCCCATCAGGCACCACCTTGTGCCGCGGGGGCCAGGGGCACTCAGAGTTCAGCCAGTTCTCAGTCTGTGTGGCCGTTCTCCACCCAGCATTCTCAGGCCCCCACACCTGTGTGCCCCAGTCAGCCGGGGTGTGAGGAGGGCAGGTGTTGCCTCTGTGGCTCTCTCATTTCCAGGGTCACCCTTACATTTCTGTCCAGTGGCAGCTCACCCTGTGGGGACCACAGAGTTCAGGCGACTTGCTGCTCGTGCTGACAGCCCCCGAGGGGCGGGTTTCCCCACAGCCAGCCCTGAGCGGGAGGGGAGTGCCCAGGCAAGACGCATCAGTTCTCACCGCAGTCACAGCTCACTCTCACCCACAAATGTTTCCCAACTGGTTGTTCACCTGTGGTCGGCTTCCAGAGCCCCAAAGTGGTTGTTTTTGACTAATGGTTCCATTCTGTACTTGTTTTTGGGAGAGGATTTGCCGATCTCTTCACACCACTCTAGCAGGGAGTCCGCCCAGCCTGTCATCCCGAATGTGAGTGACCCTGACTCTCCAGTCCTCTCACTCAGCCCAGTTAGAATCGAGGGAAGTGAAGGGCCGCGACCCTGGCGAACCAGATCCCGGCTGCTCCTGCGGCACACCCCGACCGCCCTCCACTTCGCCACAGCCAGCCCCTTGGTGGAGACTCTGGGCAGACGCGGGAGTTTAAACCATGAAGCCCAGGACCGGCCATCGTGGCTCAGGCCACTCAGAAGCAGAAGCTGCAAGTCTCCTCTGGAGCGGCTCCTTGCTGCGGGGAGCTCAGGCGTGAGCTTCCGTCCCCGTGTCACCGAGCTCCCTCCTGTCGTCTCTCCACAGTTTGCGCTGAAGCACGAGGCTCTCGCTCACCTCCGGGAAGTGGCGCTTTTCCCCAACACTCTGAACCCCCATGAGGCGGAGTCCCTGGCGCTGGTGGGAGCCATGATCGACCAGGTCATGGAGCTGCACCCGGGCGCCCGCTGGCTGCACGTCGGCTGTGACGAGGTGGGTGCCTCCGTCGCTTCTTCCACTCCCTGAGCCTCGCCAGCAGGACATGCTCTCCCCAGTTCTGCAGCAATCACCTTCTCCCACCGTGTGGGTTCTTCTCTTAAATAGAAAAATGGTCCACATACCAAAGGATAAAGAAGGGCTGACCAAGGAGATGTCCCTCAGTGAGGGCATTCGTCCCAGCTGACAGGTGACCTTGCACGGGCAAGCCTGCAGAGCCGAGCAAGGCACAGGTGGGACACAGGCTGTCCAGTCCCCACAGGCACCCTGCAGGTCAGCTGAGCGATGGGCTGGGGCCCGAAATGGCTGTCCTGCCCACACCCCCAGCAGCAACAGAGCCAATCACTCCTGGCTAGGCAAATTCATGCCCTCGGGGCCGGCAGTGGGCCTGAGTCTGGGCTGGTTACTTCTTCCAAGTGAAGAAATGCAGTTTTGGATGGTGGGACATCGGGGCCATGGAGCACTAGCTGGAAAAGGTGGTTCACAGGGGCGGCGGGTGGTGTGGCCCCACCCCTCGCCCTTCTGCTTCACCCCTTCTCAAGAAGCACAGACAGGACGGGGGAAGATTCCAAGCTGGCCAAGTGCAGCTGGACCTGAGGTGGATGGTGGTTTGCAGATATTTTATCCCCAGAGCTTGATCCTTTTTTTCAAAGGAAATCTTTTTTTTGTAGTAAATACACATAGCATAGAATTTACCATTGTAACTGTTCTAAAGTGTATGATTCAGTAACTTCTACGCACATTCACAATGCTTTGCAACCACCACCTCTGTCCAGTCCAAGGACATTTCATCCCCCAAATGGAAACCCCACACCTCTTAGCAGCCACTCCCCAGCCCTCCCCCAACCCCCAGCAGCCACTCATCTCCTCAGTGTTTATGGACCTGCCTCCTCTGGACACTTCGTACGTGGAACCACGCATCTGTTGCACTGAGCAGGATGTTTCCGAGCTTGTTCCACGTTGTGGCGTATGCAGTGCTTCGTTCCTGTTTGTGACTGAGTAACGTTCCAGTGTATGAATAGACGCTCTGTTTACCCGTTCTTCTGTTGGTGGACATCTGGGTCATTTCCACCTTCTGACCGTCGTGAGTAGAGCTGCTGTGAACATTCAAAGGAAATCTCGAGTGGCAGTTTAGGTCCCAGTGAAGAAGGCAAGGTCACCCTTCGCCACCTCCTCCCCACGTGCAGCTGCCCCTGAGATTCTCTCAGGCCGCGGTGTGAACCCCTGGTCTCTCCCAAGTGTGTCTGTGGGTGAGGAGGGCGATCTGGAGGCAAAGCCGCCCTGTGTCTTCCCTCCAGGTCTATTACCTTGGAGAGGGTGAGGCCTCAAGACAGTGGCTGCAGCAGGAGCAGAACACCAAAGCCAAACTGTGTCTGTCCCACGTGAAGGCGGTGGCCAGCCACGTGCAGGCCCGGCACCCTGCCACTGTGCCCCTGGTATGGGACGACATGCTGCGGGACATCCCCGAGGACCAGCTCTCAGGTCAGCCCTGGGCCCATCCCCCAGGGAGGCAGGCCGCTTGGTGGGGAGGGCTTCCTGGTGCCACGAGCGCTGGAGGCCGAGCTGCTGCCGAGCCCCCAGCTGCTAACAAGCGGAGACACTAGTCAGTCTGCATTGAAGCTTTTAGCTCCAGACGACCCCGTGAGAGCCACTTCAGTTTTCTCACACAAGACGGCCATTCCCCTAAAAGATGTCTTAGAATCTCGCAGGAGTACAGAAGTGATAGCTCTGAACTGGAAAGTAGCCACAGGCCCCGAGGGACCCTGGACATCAGGAGGAGGGGCAGAGGTGGGGGCAAAAGGGTCCTGATGGGCCCTGAGAGTGTCTGATGCTTCTGGCAGCCTCGGCCCCACACGACCTCCGTGGCCAGCCCTGCAGGGGCCGTGGCTGAGGTTCACACTGGCTGCTGGACGAGCCAGCAGGTAGAGTGAAGCATTGGTCCTCCCAGTCCCCGTGGACTCACATCCCCGTGGTCCACGCACAGCCCTGGCCCAGAGCCAGGATCCGTGCTCCAGGGCCCACGGTGCTGCCCACAGCGCAGCCCACACCTCTGCGGGGCTCACATGTCCTTGAAGCAGCCACTACCCATCTGTGGCCACTTGGGTTTTAATTAAGATTAATTAGAATTAAATCCACTTAGTGGCATTCCTGAGGCACCCGGGCCTAGTCCCCCTCGCAGCACACACAGTGTTTCCGCCCTTGCAGGAAGCTCTGGGCCACTGGCCTGGGGCTCAGCCGTGACAGAACTCCAAGAGTCCAGTTGTTTCCAAAGCTGGCTGGCTCTGTGGTGTGGCATTTACTGTCAGAAATCTAGCACAGTACTGAGTCTACTTAAGATCCAGGTGTCCTAAAACAGACGGGTTGTGTTCCATTTTAACACAAGAAGCGTGGGCTGGAGGGTCTTCTAGATGGGTCTCAGCGCTCACGGCCTCTCTCCACCCCCAGCGTCGGGGGTGCCGCAGCTTGTGGAGCCTGTGCTCTGGGACTACAGGGCCGACCTGGACGTCCATGGCAAGGGTCAGTACCGCGCTGCCAGGGGAAACCCCTCGTCTCGGCCCCCAAGACCGTGTAGCCCCGACTGCCCAGCTGGGGGGGGAATGCAGGGGCCCTGGTCGCTTGGCTTGTCAGAATTCCGTGAATCAGGCCTCCTCCCCGCTGTGGCCCCAGGGGAGTGGCCCTCAGCACATGTCCTGCTACCCAGGTCACTCACAGGATGGCCTGTTCTCCATAGCGTTTTCCTAATGAACAAGTGAACTAGGGGCCACTTGTCACCAGCTGGAGTCTCTCTTCTCACCGAGATTTAAGCCTGTCCAGAACTAAACGTGGTGACCGTGGGCTCCTCCCAGTTTCCCATCTGGACAAGCGTGGTATCTGGATATTCGGGTTTCAGGGCTTGGCGGCTGCGGGCCCTTGGGACCCAGGCCAGCCATGCCTCTTGCTTTCTTGCTCAGCCCTTCTCATGGAAAAGTACCGGAAGTGTGGCTTTCCCCGGCTGTGGGCTGCCAGTGCCTTCAAGGGGGCCACGGGCGTAAGCCAGGCCCTGACCCCCATCGAGCACCACCTCAGAAACCACGTGCAGTGGCTGCAGGTAGCCAGCAGCGGACCAGCAGACACGCTGCAGGGCATCGTCCTGACGGGCTGGCAAAGGTAAGGCCACGAGGGCCCCGGAAGCCCTAGGCCCACCTGTCCTGGGAGGGTCGAAGCAGCTCCTGTTGCTGGACAAACCACCCTCCTCTCCGGTCCAGTCCCAGCCTCAGTCCTTCCTGTGGCTGGTTGGGGGGAAGGGGCTGGTGCTCTGAGGGGAGTGCGGAGGAGCTGGGCCCCCAGGAGCAGCTGCGGCTGCACAGAGAACATCTGGAGTGGGGCCCTCACGCTCTGCAGAGGGGACACCACTCGGGGCACCGAGGGCCACGGAGCACGCTGGCCCTCCTGGCCCCGCCCCTGTGATCCACACACGTCTCTGCGTGGTCTCAGCCCGCAGCTTCACCTCAAGACTGTGCGTGACTCTTTGCGTCACACATAGGGCACAAGGACAGATTTTGGCTCTTTCGGGATGTCACACCATTTGAAAAGTAGAGCTACAAGTGAACCCCTGGTCCCGGGCCGAGTCCTGGCCACAGGTCCCATCCTGTGATTGGGAGGGCGGGGAGGAAGGCCAGGTGGCCCCAGCATGAAGGGCAGGGCAAGGGCCCTGAACCCGCGGGAGGCAGCTGGAGGCAGGGCCCCGCCCACGTCCCACTGATGCTCTGACCTCACTTACAAAGCTGAGTCAAAGGTGAACTTATGAAGGATTTCAGGCTGGTGACTGCAGAGCATTAAGCCCAGGCAGGGCCTTCTGGGCGAGGTCCGAGTGTGTCTGCCAGCCACTGAGAAGCCGATGGACATTTCCAGAGGCAGCAGCTGGTGCTGCAGAAGCTTCTAGTTGCCTGTCCTATAGTGCACTGAATAGTGTGCTAGCGTCTGCTTTGAGGGCACGGGGCAGCAGGAGCTGAGCGCCCCTCTCCTGTGGACTTAGGTATGACCACTTCTCCGTGCTGTGCGAGCTGCTGCCCGTGGGGATCCCATCCCTGGCCGTCTGTCTGCAGTCACTCCTACACGGTACAGTCTCCCTGTTCCTCCCAGGAGGGCAGGAGGCACAGAGGCCCAGTGCCCGATGCCTCCAACTGCCGTCTCCTCTGGGCTGGACTGTGGTCTTCCTCGTGGGTAGGGGGAGGATGAGCTCACCAGCCCGGCTCAACTGCCCACCTGCCCTGCTGCCAGCCCAGGTCTTCAAACCTAAACCCAAGGTAGGCCAGGAAGTTAGAGGACGTGCCCCCCAGGCAGAGTGAACCCATAAAAGAAATTCATCATGGATGGGGTGCAGAAAAAGATTCCACCTTTGCTGCGTAAATGTCCTGAATGCCCAGTGCTGGCAGGTTGTGGAGACAGGCGCTTCTGGGCCCCAGGGGAACCCCTTACCCCAGCACTCCCACTTCTGGTTCACCCGTGGGAGCAGCCTGATATGGGGTAGAGATGTGGGGATGTTCCTTAGAGCACTGACTGGGACAGCAGTCAGGAGTCAGCAGGGAGGGCTTGGGTAAGTAAACTGTGTACGTTTAAACTATGAGACTATGTAGAAATTTAGGGCGACAGTGTATGTGGTGTTGGTGCAGAAGGACGACTGAATGCACTGAGGAAAGTGGGGCACTGACACACACACACTGTTTACGGAGGACTGTGCTGGCCCAGAGAGAGGGGAAGGGTAGACAGTGGACTCTGTCATTTTACTCTCTTCTGAAGTGTCAGTTTTCAGCTGTTTACAGAATGTACAGCAGATAACGGGACGCGTTAACACTAGTGGAGTTGTGTGTGTCCGGGAGCTGGCAGCCTCCACCCTCCGCCTCCACATGCGGCCCCTGCGTGTTCTCGCTTTCCTGCCGGCCTGTGATTAGCCTTCTTGGGTGGGTGTTTCTCACCCACCCTGACTTGGAGGTTTGTCCACGCTGGTACCTACAGGCCTCGCTGGTTCACTTCAGTTGCTCTAGAGTATCCCACTGTGTGAGAAACCACAGTTGCAGACCGCTGCATGAGCCCTGGACGCCTGTGCGGTGGCCGGGCAGTATGGGCTGGGCCCGCCCGCAGGAAAGCCGAGGTTGCCCCGTGCGGCATCTCAGCAGTCATCTCCTGGATGGAGATGCTGCCGGTGATGCTCAGCTCATTTTTACTTCCTGGTTTTTAATATAACAAACGTGTTTTCATGTGTTTACTGAGAAACAATGGGCTCACCCATCCCTGAGGTCTCCTTGGGGTAGGCATGTGCCCAGCTGGGCCTGGCTGGCGGCCCCCCTCGGTCGCTTTGCCCACGGCCCAAGGGCCTGGTGGTCCAGCCAGGCCTCCTCTCCCTCCTCCAGAGGCCCCTCCGACTCCCTCTGTCTGTGGTTGGTTTCAGGAGGCTTTGCCGAAGATGTTAAAGCAAGAGTGGAGAACTTCCTTGGAATCTCCAGCCTAGAAATAACTGATTTTATGAGGTACCCCCCTCACCCCTACCCCTGCCCTCCATCACACTCGGGCCCCTGTCATAGCTCGGCGGCCCTCTGTGCAGGGAGGGGGCCGGCTCCTTCCCCGGCAGCGACATCCTGGCCCTCGTGACGCAAGTCAGCCTCCACCTGCGCAGCTCTGTGGATGCACTGCTGGAGAGGGACAGGTGAGTGGGCAGGGTCAAGCCCTTATTCCTGCGCCTGCCACCAGACAGGGTGAGGGCCAGCCCGTCCTGCACGGAGACTTTCTAGTGGGGAGATGGCTTTTTAAAATTTCTACCAGACTCAGTTTTCTTCAAAGGTATTATTTAAAACCACCCGAGGCCACCTGCAGCAGGCCCACCTGGGTGCATGGATTTGCCCCCAGGTACGTGACCGGCTGGTTCAGCCCCTTCCATCGCAGGCGGAAGCTCATCCACCCAGTCATGATCCAGCACATCCAGCCCCAGGCCCTCAGGTAGCCCCCCCACTGGGCAGTGCACACCTCAGGCTGCCCGGCCTCCCACTGGTGGCAGTTTTCTGTGGCGATCGGCTTTGAATTAAGACAAGCTTTCTAGGTGTCACACCCAGGGATTCCTAGATGAAAACTTCGCTGAATCAGCTGTGTCCTCCAGTGTAGAGAAGCTAAGGCACTCCCGCCCAAGAGAGTGAGGGTCACCAAATGCCCTGGCGGCATCTAGGGCTCATCGTGCCCCTTGCCCTCCCGGCACCACAGGGACAGGGTCCCCACCAGCCAGCCCTCGCCGGTGCTTTCCTGGCTCACGGCTCTGAGCTGGGGCCAGCACAGACTATCCCACTGAGTATAAGATGCTGTCAGCCATCAACAGGTTCATGCACAAGAAAACCCCTGCCGGCCAGTCATAAAGCACACTCAGGTTTCAGATGTTAAAAATGTGACAGTCACTTTCTTATTCCCAACAGCCCTGTGAAGTAGGCGCTAATAGCCCCATTTTACAGATGGGTAAACTGAGGCACGGACCTCTACTGACCTGTGGGGTTATTGAGAACATGAGTGTAGAGTGCAAAGGCTGTGGGCCACCACCCAGGGGTCCTCTGCTGTGGTCACCTGGCGGGCCCACTGCTGTGTGGTCTTCAGTCTCCTGGCCAGGTGGAGTGCCCTCATGCGGGAGCTGGAGGCCGCCCTGCAGCGCGTGTTCTACCCGGATGCCGTGGAGGAGTGGCTGGAGGAGAACGTGTACCCCAGCTTGCAGCGGCTGCAGGGTCTGCTGCAGGACCTCGGTGAGGCAGCTGACCCCCAGCCCCCACTGGCCAGCTCCGGCCCGGACACAGGTCAGGACCCCTGAGGGGAGGGGGCCAAGTGTGGCCCCCTCCACACCCTTGTCCAGCTGTGTTCAGCCTGACACTCGCCTCCTGCCGAGCCCGGGACAGTGAGCAAGCAGGCGGTGCCCAGGTTGTGGACAGTGATTGTTGGCGAAAGAAAAGCGGGAACACGGAGGAAAAGGCATGTGCGTGTGGAACTTGAATTCCTTTGAAATAAAAAGGAGAGCAGGAGCTAGCAATCATGCTGATAGAACTTGAAACAGACTCCATTCCTCTCTGGCTCCCGGTGCTGCCGTCAGGCCCTCACCGTGGTCCTGAGACCCTCCTTGCCCTGGCAGCTCCAGCGAAGGGTCCAGAAACAACCCTCCCCCACGTCTCAGAGGATCTTATAGCCCACGGATGAGCATTCCAGAAACCAATTACAGCATTTCACACTTTTTATTTTAGAAAAAAAGCATTTCAGATGTAACCATGTACAAGCCTAACTCTGACATGTTTAAATGACCGTGTCCCCAAACTAAAGGCTGGTTGGCAGCCACTGCTGAGAAGGGAGAGGATGTTGTTCTTTCTGAGTTCCCTAGAAATGCTGTCCTTGCTCTCACCCAGGTGGCCTCGGCCCCGGGGTTTGGGCGACACCACTGCGTTCCGGTTGTACCAGGCCGTTCCCAGGTGCACAGCCTCCTGAGTTCCCACTCAGAGGTGCTCTGAGCATACGCTACACCTTGGAGGGACCTGGGTTCAAAGAAAGCCATCTCCACTCAGGAGCAAACCAGCAGGGCAGGCATGGGTCAGCTGGCTGGTGCCTAGCTTCCACTGGGGTGGCTGCAGCTGCCGGGGCCCCACAGGACGGCCATGAGCCCAGCCCCTTCCTGCTACACACAAACAGGCCCAGCCACCAGGTCTTCCCAGGGTTCAAGAGAAGCTGGGAATCGGATTTCTAAGAGAGATCCTGGTTTCATTTTTTTTGGTGAGGAAGATTGGCCCTGAGCTAACATCTGTGTCAGCCTTCTTCTATTTTGTATGTGGGTCGCCGCCATAGCATAGCCACTGACGAGTGGTACAGGTCTGCGCCCGGGATCCGAACCCATGCTGCCAAAGCCGTGCGTACCGAACTTAACCACTACGCCGCCGGGCCGGCCCCAAGATTCTGGTTTTTAAATGTTGCACAAGGCTAGGAGAGAGAACCTCTTCTCCTGCCAAGCGGCCTTGGCAGGAGGGTAGAGAGCAGGAGAGCATCCTCCCCGTGACAGCCCAGCTGCAATCCTGGTTGGATCTAAGATGAGCCATCTGGGCAGAGTGGTCTATGCACGGGGGAGGCCTCGGGGGCAGCTGCAGCATGTGCAGCCAGGTGGGCCCCTGGGCATCTGCCCCGCACGCCAGCAGCCCACGGCCAGCACCTCACTTCTGACTGCTGTCCAGCCAGCAAGGGGATGCTGCATGGGTGGTGGGGTGGGGAAGGAGACAACACGCCAGCATCAGAGCCTAACCCAGCCGCTGGCCCACAGGCGCCTGAAGCCCTGATGTAACCTGCAAGCTGAGTTCCTGTGGAATCTGGTGCTGGCAAACCCCCTCCCTACTCAGGGTGCTCAGTGTCATACAGGCATGCCCACCCTGGGCCCACACCCTACGCATCCTTGTCATTTCAGAGGCTCGAGCCCCACACGACTGGTTAGCTGTGGAGTGGGTCTGTCCAGACCAAGCCATGCCATCTGTCACCGTCACAAGGCACAGAGCTCAGGCCAGGGCCGTCTGATTCCAAGTAGCAGATCCGAGGTCCATGCCTTCCTTGGACACCTTGGAGCCTGCAGAGAAGGTCCAGCCTGTGGTTTTGCTCAGAGGGCAGAAGCAAGCAGCAGAAACGGCCAAGGTCCTGCCCTGAGTCTTGCAGGGACACAGCCAGGTGCTGAGGAGGGAGACTGGCTGGCGGCCCATCAGGCCTGAGGAGGTGCCATCAGAATCAAGGCCGGGGACTCCATGGGTGTCAGCTTTGGCTTCCAGGGCCATCAGCGTCACTGTCGCTGCTCTGAGACAGCTCCACAGGACTCTCGAGACGGTGCAGCTCCAGGAAGGTGGTGATGAGCTTGGCAATGGCTTCCACGTCACTGGGCCAGGCGGGCACCAGGAGGAAGGGTTGGTTACCATGGCAGAGGCACCGGCCATCCCACAACAACCCAGAAGACCACACTAGTCTCCTCCTGGACCCTCCACCTCCAGCACCCCCGGGGTCCCCACCAGGACCCAGCACCTTCCACCCTGATCCCCACCCTCACCTGACCTCAGCCCAGCCCTATGTTCCCACAGGGGCAGGGTCCCCTGACATCCCTGTCCCCTTGCTATCCCCACTTGGGGACCTGAGTCCCTGTCCTCTTTCTGTCCCCATGGGGATTCTCAACCTTCCTGCAGCAGTGGTAGCAGGCTTGCCCGCCAGCCTGCACCTCCTCCCCCAGCACCCTCCAAGTCCTCTCCCTGTGCCCTGCTGTGCTGGGCCGTCCACTGTGAAGGCCACCTGAGGGGGCAAGGGGCACAGGCAGGCTGCCATGTCCAATCAAGTCACCCACCCTCGGCTTACCTGCGGTGGCCCATGACAGCACTCTGGGTGAGGGGGTGGGAGAAGCCTGTCGCAAACCGCAGCACCACCACATAGCCTTTCCCGAAGTAGCGGACCTTCTCCTCCTCCACATTCACGTCCCGGATGTCATTCAGCAGGACCACCACTGCGAGTGGGGGCGAGTCAGTGGCAGCGTCCCTCGCCCACCCTTGCCCCTCCCACCTGTGTGCTGGGCACGAACACTTCAGGGCCACTCTGCAGAAGATCACATCACACTGGCCATGAAGCAGAAAGCATCTGTCACTCTGTACCCAAGCATGGACCCCAGAAGACAGCCGAGACCCTGACCTTAGATGTCACAGGTCAGTGACCACAGTGCAGGGTTGTGTGGCTGCCAGTTAAAAGTCCAGTCTAAGTGACAGAGAACATCCAGTGAACCCATCATCGCCTTGAAAAACGTGCTCATTCTCTCACGAGCAGTCCAACATGTCAGGGAGCAGCTAAGCACGATGCTGCCCATCTTTCTGCTTCATTTTCTCCAACTTTTGAAAAATGCTTTCCTGGTCCCTAGTGGCTGGTCACTGAGCTGGGTGCTGTCCGGCAATTCTCTTTGGGCCAGGGCATGTCTGGGAGCACCCAGCATCCATGAGGCGGGACACAGCCCTGGTCACCAAGCAGCCAGCTGAACCCAGCCCCTTCCCAGGCCTCAGGCCCAGTCCCCACTGTCACACACAGACGCTTGCCGCCCTCTGTCTGGCCTGGAGTAACCAGCCTCCTGATGCCCACTGCGCCCCGTGTCCTGGTCACTCCCCACGCCTCACCTTGGTCATGGCCTGCTCTGCAAAGAGTCAGCAGCTTCTTGTATAAGCTGAATGTCTGCAGCACGGCCTTCCCAGTGCTCTTGTTGAAGACAGCTTCCTGGAAAACCAGCCGGAAGATGGTCATTCAGCTGCCGGCCTCTCTGTGCACAAGCTGACCACACACACACCTCCAGGGAGGGGCCCGGGCTTGCCGACTGTGTCCCCACCCTCACCAGGGCAGACACTCAAGAAGGAGACGGCCCCTCTTCCTCCCCACCCCAGTCAAGACCCTCAAGTGCTACTTCACCAGAGCTGAACCCCTGCAGTTGGGCCCTCTCAGCTGGGGGGGGGGGGGTGTAAAGAAAAAGTGTGCAATTGAGGCAGATGCTCTATCCTCTTTGTGAGTGAAAAATTAAGTAAGTACAGAGACCGAGGTCACCAAACAAGGGAATGGAGGTCAGAGAGCAGCACTAGGCCAGGCAGCTCAAAGGACTCATGAAGGGGGACCCAGGGGAGGATGCCAGCCACCGCAGGGGTAAAGAATTGGGGTAAAAACAGTCATGAAGAGCTTCTAGGAGAAAAAGGACTTCAGAGATTCCTTAGCCCAGGAATGGTCGCAGACAGGCAACGTCCAGGAGCCCAGTCAACTAAGCTGGGGCCTTCTTCCTGTGGTGATTCCCACTGCATGGAAATCTGGGAGCTGGAACACCCCAACACCCTTGCCTGTGGTGGCCTTACCTCCCAGTCCTCCAGGTTCTGCACGGCCACGAACAGGCAGCCTGTGACGTAGAAGAGCTTCCAGCCCAGACTGTCTAAGGAGCAAACACAGTACGCAGCTGGGTGAGGGACAGCAGCAGAGAGATGGAGGCCGATATGCCCACGGGAGAGGTCCCTCCTCCCCAGCATGGCTGCTTCCCAGACAGTGGGCAAGTGGCATGTGGGGCCCAGCTGACTGCCCATGCCTGCAAGGGCCCCCTGCCCGGGACAGCCCCCCCAGCACTGCTCGCCCTGTCACTCAGGACCACACGACATGCTCCGCCAGCTCTGCCTGAAGCCCTCCTCCCAGGTGTCTACTCAAGACAGGCAGCTGGGGCTGACCAGTCTCTGCTGATCACAGCATGCTCTGTGATGGTGGAGAGGCAGGAATGCTTACAGGGAATGCTCAGCAACCATGCTCAGCAAACATGACAAAGCACCTTTATGAAAAGTATTTTACGACACAGGAGAATGCTCGAGATATGAGAAGTGACAGAGGCTGCAAAGGATGAGCACACGAGGAATACACCAGCGCACAGAAGTGGGGCTGCTGCGAACCATCAGGAGGCAGATGCGCCAGCGATCCCAAAGACTTTGCCTTGGTGGGTCACATGGGACAAGTTTTCCTTCTTTTCTCTATTTTCAAAACAGTTGAGAAAGTTACTGGGGGGCAGATGATACACCTCACCTCCACTGTAGTAAGCAGCAGCTAGGCCAATCGACAAGATTCCTGCAAAGAGAAAGTGGGCACCTTCTTATTGGGCCACTGCCTGCCCAGGGCCCACCTCCTCCCAGGAGCCCTGGGCAAGCAGGCCCTTCTCACTGCCAGGGATGGCTGGGGAGGGGAGGGAGGAGAGAAGACCAGTAGGCTCAGAAGTGGGGGAAACAGGCAAGTTCGTTCAGAAACATGGTATACGCCTTTCCCAGTATTGACTGGACAAGTCAGACTACACCAGGCTCTGGAGCTGACTGGGGAACCAGACAGAGGAGCCCAACATGGGTTTTACCCCAAAAGCACGTGGTGTGGAATGAACACAAGACTGTTTATAAAGAATCACAACACAGCACGTGAGGTGGAACAGGCAGGGACTCAGGGAAGGCCAGAGACAGGTTGTTGAAGGCACAGTGGCACCTCTCCTCACACCACTGGTCTGATCGACACAGGGAAGCTGCCCTGAGGGTGCAGGAGCTCCATGGGCAGGGGCCCTCCCCAACTTACTCCTCCCTTAGGGAGAGGAAAAATGGAACGTACTGTCACCCACTGTATGGGCCTGCAACATGAATCACTGACACCTGCAATCAGGTGTATGAAAGTCAATAAAAGGAGAAATACGGGGAGCTCAGAAGAGCACGCAGAGCATTAACGAGCTGGTCAAAAAGGCAAGATGGGCTGGCCTGGTGGTGTAGTGGTTAGGTTCACGTGCTCCACTCTGGCAGCCCAGGGTTCGCAGGTTTGGATCCCGGCGCGGACCTACGCACCACTCATCAAGCCATGCTGTGGCAGTGTCCCACATACAAAATAGAGAAAGATGGGCACAGATGTTAGCTCTGGGCCAATCTCCCTCACCAGAAAAAAAACAAGACAGACTCGCATCATCTGTAAAAGGCATACAGGATAAGATCTGGAAGGATACAAAAAAAAAATAGTTGCGATATTTTGGGGTAGTAAAATGAAGAAAAACTTAGTTTCATTTTCATCTTTTCTTTTTTTTTTTGTGGGGAAGACCAGCCCTGAGCTAACATCTGTTCCAATCCTCCCCTTTTTGCTGAGGAAGACTGGCCCTGGGCTAACATCTGTGCCCGTCTTCCTCTACTTTATATGGGACGCCGCCTCTGCATGGCTGACAGGCAGTGCGTCAGCGGGTGCCCAGGATCCGAACCCGCGAACCCCGGGCTGCCAAGCGCGGACTAAACCGCTGCGCCACCGGGCGGCCCCATTTTCATCTTCTCTTAAAGTTAGATTTTTAATTTTGGGAGAAATATGGAAATCCTTACCAACCAGCAGGGACCAGGACCTGATGCCTGGAGCCCTCTTCAGGTGGAGGCAGGAGGTGGTGCGCATCTCCACCTGCATGTACATCCCTGGAACGTTCCAGCACCAATCTCAACAGGAGACCCCGGGGGGACTGGGGAAGGGCAGACACACAGACAGTTGGAGCACTCGAGCCAAGCACCCAGCTCTTCACCAGGATAGGAAGCTGGGGCTGGCCCACCAGCAAAGCCTACACAGGCTGGGGAACCAGTCAGCCTGTGCTGACTGCAGTCTCTGTGGTCGGGCAAGTCACTTAATCCCCCAGGGACCCGCTCCTCTGTGAGGAGGAAGACCCTTCTCTGCTCAGACTGACTGCACTGGGGCCACTCCCCTGCTCGGACTCAGAGCAGCAACGAGCACTGGCTCACTACCTGCCTGTCTTACCTAGAAACCTCAGTCTCTCAGAGCCCGATAGCCCCCAGCAGCCTTCAAGCTTCCGGCACCCTACCAGAACCTGCCAGAACGCCCTCATTTCCATGAGCTGGCCTCCGCCAAGAAAAGGAACTGAAAGTCTCATCATGGTGTGAGTCTGTACTAGCGTGGACGGAGAAAGTCAGCTCTACGGTCTCCTCCAGCTGCTGAGGCAACAGGCCACCCCCAGCGGAGGGTCCAGGAGGCCCAGGGGCGTCAGCTGCACGAACTAGTCACCAAGAGGGCCTGACCTCCCACGAGGAGGGTTCCGCCCTGCACTGCAAATGCCCGAAACATGGGCTCCAGGGACCCGGCTCTGGGAGCTTTTCAGATATCCCCCGTAAAGTCAGATTTCTAAGAATAAATAGTGGATTCGATCCACACACACGAGTCCTGGGTCTCGGCCCGTCACCGGGCTCCCTCCCTGACGTCACTCATCTGCGCGTCCGAGCTGCCCGCGCGGGCGAGGTCACGCCGGGCACAGGCCTGAG
Organism: Tapirus indicus; assembly: GCA_031878705.1. Lineage (NCBI taxonomy): Eukaryota > Metazoa > Chordata > Mammalia > Perissodactyla > Tapiridae > Tapirus > Tapirus indicus. Next base: position 60,236,190 of record CM062932.1, read on the forward strand.
CGAGGGGCGCCAGCCTGCTGCTGTCTCGCGCGACCCCGCCGGCCGCCCCGCGAGCCCCGCCCGCCCCGGCCCTCGGGTCACCAGCCCGGCGCCAAACCCGCTTCCCTGCGGCCGCAGGACGACCCAGGCCAACGCCCGAACCGCGCTCCCAAAGGGGCTCAGGCCCGGGAGCCCCCAGCCCGCCCCGACGGCGGCACGGCCCCGGGCGCCTACCGACGACGCTACCCGGCGAGCGCGGGCGCGAACCCGGGGCGGCGAAGACCGCTGGCTTCCTGGCTCGGAGGCAGAACCGCTGACTTCTGGACCCGCGGGGGCGGATGGGACCGCTGACTTCCGGGGATGGGGGCGGGACAGACGACTTCCGGCCCCGGGGGCGGGGCATCCTCCAACCGGCAGGACTCGGGCGGAGACGACGGAGGGAAGGGGGCGGGGACAGCCTCGACTTCCGGGATTGGGGGCGGGCCCCTAGGGATGATTTCCAGCAAGTTCCCCCAGTGCAGTACAGTGAAGTTTCCTTGTTGTCGGGTGAGCCGCGGCTAGTCCCGTCCAACGAGGTCCGGACCTCACCCGGGGTGCTCCATCGTAGCCCTGAGACTGGTGGTCACGCCTGCTTTCTTGCTGCTCTTACATTCTTTGTAGTCCTGCATACTTCATACTGGCCAAACCCCTCCTTGCTCCGATGCCCAGTTATAGTTAATAGTTGTTTGTGCTAAACTCTCTCTGTTAAATTACTGTGTGGTTTCTCTCTCTTGATTGGGTCCTGTCAAATACATATACCCACACAATGGCGTGCTATGCGGCTATGAAACAGGAATAAGGAATATCTCTGCATATTACTATGGAGTCATCTGCAACACGTATTGAGTGAAAAAGCAAGATGGAGGGAACTGTATGCATATACTATAGTTTAACAAGGGGGTACAGGGTGCAAATATATAAATACCTATGGAAATATATAAACTCTAGTGGGTTTGTTATGCATAGTAGAATTTGTTTGAGACTTTTTATGTGTGTAATGTAGGAGAATGCAAGTGAGTATTTTATGTAGGTGCCACTGGGAACCAGGAATTTCAGCATGAGAGGATGAAGTCACAGAGGTAAGATCAAAGAGTTTAATAAATTAAAACCCTGTATTCCTGGATGTGAATTAGAAGGACCAGTGTGAATTCGTAACTTATTTTGTCTGTAAAAGCTATATGTTCCCAATGCTGTCCACTGAAAAGTCTTAGAAACAATGACCAATCCAGTAGCAATAAGCAATTCTAGTACCTATTTTCTGGTTTTTAAATACCAATTCCTACTAAAAGCGTCTTGGAGGAAAGACTGATTTTAGGTCTGAAGCAAGAAATGTACAAGGATATGTATCAAAAAAGCAAAGAGGGGGCCAGCCTAGTGGTTAAGGTCATGCGCTCCGCTTCAGAGGCCAGGGGTTCACAGGTTCGGATCCCAGGCGCAGACCACTTGTCAAGCCATGTTGTGGCAGGCGTCTCACATATAAAGGGGAGGAAGATGGGCACGGCTGTTAGCCCGGGGCCAATCTTCCTCAGGCAAAAAGAGGAAGATTGGTAACAGATGTTAACTCAGGGCTAATCTTCCTCACCAAGAAAAAAAAGCAAAGAGACTATTAGTGTCTTGTCAAAGAATTTAGGAGCCTAACTGAAGAGAATCTCATTGCCAAAAAAAGAAAAAAGGTTTGGGCATCAATAAGAACAATAATTCAAATGAACTGAAAATCCTCATGTGTTTAAATTCATAATTCATAATATGTTTTTAAATTCTTTGTTCACTTTTGGAGGATGCTGAGAAACAAACTCGGATTTTTTGACTGGTTAATGAAGGGAAAGAATCAAACGTTTATCTTGCCTTTCTTTACAAAATTTACAACAGAATAACCAAATAGTGGATGAGAGGAGTTTCTCATTATAGAAGTATTCCCACTGATAAATGAAGAAGAAATGGTAGGATTAAAATATCACCCTAATGAATGAGTGGATCTGGCAATTTCATCAATTGTTGTTAACATTACAAAAAGGACAGTTAAGATAGTAGAACCTCGTGATGGAATTATACAACACCATCTATGAAATCTTGCCAAAAAAAATTTAAGCTGTAATCAAGCCACTAGACTATTCTAACTACCCTTTACTGGAAATTCACAGGACAAGGGTATACTAAAGGACTCCACAAGGATGCAGTCAGCAATTGTGGGAAACTTTACAGGCAAACAACCTTATTTCTGTATGATGATATGCAAGAAGAAAGAGAGGGATGTGGATGGAACCTACAGATTAAACAGAAACAAAAATAAAACCTTAAGATCAGCAACTCTCTGTACTATCTTTGCAACTTCCAAGTGAGCCTCAAGTTATTTCAAAACAAAAAGTTTTTTTAAAAAGAGATACTTAAGAAACACACAAACTAATTACAATATAGTTTAATAGAACATTTCAGACCTTATTTAGATCCTGATTTAAACTAAAAAAATGATGAGATGATTGGGGAAACCTGGACACAAAGTACATATGAAGCCAGGTATCTGAGGGTTACTGTAAATATTCAATAAGAACATGATTACCCTTCAACCTTGTTCCCAACACAGACACAAATGAAAAGAAGTTAATCTTGCTAATTTGCTGTTTCCTTGTTTAATCTCGGGGGTGACTCAATGGTCACAAGGATTTATGAGCTTGTTTTGCAGAAGAAAGAATGCTTTCAAGGAAGTTACAATCACCAGATGAGGAGCCCCCAGCTGCAGTTGATGCCCAGGAGTCTGAGTGCCCAAGGGCTTAGCTGGAGTGAAAGAAACATGGATTTCCCCTTTGTTTCTCTGAAACTTCTCCTTCCAAGCCCCTTAGCTCTATAAAACCTCCTGCTTTCTTTTTTTGTTAAGGCCTTCTCATTTTGGCCAATATAATAAACCTTTCTCTATGTCCAAGCACTGACGTCTCATTGATTGGCTTATCATGCATGGGGCACACAAACTTGACATTAAGAGATTTAGTATCACGTTTAATAAAATTAATTGTAACTTGCTTTTTTCACACATGATAGTGGTATTGTGGTTATGTTTTAAAACACAAAATACATACAAATGACAACCTAAAATTATCCTGTCATTCATGCTGAAAATTGAAGCTGTTTTCTGAGAGGTGCTGACTTGGATTTGAGTAATGCAGCGCATTAGTCTGGCATCCAGTTAAGACTTCCTGAATCTAACTAAAGCATTTGTAAAAAGTTATACAAACCCAAAACTCTGTAAATTAAAAAAAAAATGTAATGGGGAAAAATTTGAAGATCCTAGTGAGGTTCTGGCACCTGGAATAGCCTTAAATATTTTGTTGACCTCTGTGACCTGGGGTGAGGAAGGAGACGGGGTCTATTCCTGTGATTCTCGAGAACTGCCTGTGTTCAATAAAGACAAAGTCACCCACAAGTTGCTTTTCTTAGTTCCACTGAACTCTTCCAGGCAAGTCTCCCATTTCTGATTGTCCTGTAATGAGCATGGTCTGACGCCAGAGAATGTTTATAATTAACAGAGTTCAGCATTTCATTTGTCCCTGCACGTGGTATCAGTTTCCTGCGGAAACACTCTCTGTACAGTGTAAGGGCCGGGTAAGAGGCAGGAGCGGGCGGCGGCGACCACGGCCTCCATTTCACACCGCCCTCGTGCTCCCGGCGCGCCACGCGGTCCTGGGTCCTGCACGCGTGCGCACTGCCGCCTCGCCCGGCCTACGTGACGGGCCACGGGGCGGCAATGGCGGCGGGCCGGAGTGGCGCCGTCTCTGCCGGCCCTAGCCAGGAGGGAGGCGCGAGTCAGGCGCCGGGCTGACCGGGCCGAGCGCCCCAAAACGCCCCCGGCTCGCCCCTCCGGACGGTCCCCTCGCTCGCTCCCCGCAGCCGGCCGACCCACACGAAAACCCGCCCGGACTTCCGCGGCGTCCCAACGAGGCGGCCCACGCTCCGCCCCCGCGCGCTCCGATTGGCTCCGGGGCCCAGCGCGCCCCTTCCCAGCGCTCCCATTGGCCTAGGCGGAGCCGTGTAGGGTGGAGCCGCACCGCCCTCCGCGCTCTTCTATTGGTTCAGGGGTGTGGCCCGCCCGCTCCCGGCTCTCTCATTGGCCGGGAGGAGCCGCTGGGGGTGAGGCCGCGCCGCGGGCGAAGACGACAAAGGGCGGCGGGCGGCGGGCGGCCGTGACCGCGTCTCCCGGTGCTTCTCTCCGCGCGCCGCGGTACCCGCCCGCCCAGCTCCAGATGAAGTGTGAGCACTGTACGCGGAAGGTAAGCCCCGCGTGTCCGAGACGACGCCGGGGGCTCGGTCCTGCCGGGGTCGGGGCTCCGGGCCGGGGTCAGGGCTCGGGGCTGCGCCGTGCCCGACCCCGGAGCCAGGTCCCCCGAGCGCGCGGGCGGGAGCGTGGGCGGGCGCCGGGGCCGCACCGCCGTCCTGGGCCGGGTCAGCAGCTCGAGGGACCCTGCATCGGCGCCCCCTCGCTGACCTGAGACCTCGGGGTTCTCAGATCCGGTCTCGTGTCCGCAGCGCCGGTGGGGTTTTGGTGCGTGTAGGCGATCCGCAGGCGGGTGGCGGCGCGAACACCAGCCGCCGCTCCCGGGTGTGTGGCGCTCCTGCGGCCAGGTCACCTTCCAGTTGGTTACCCTGGGCTATTAGCAGTGTGTTCGGGTGCAGGCTGGGTTTTTCTAGATCTCAGTGCTCTTGTCTGTCCTTTCAAGATATTTTTGAAGCTAAAAAAGCAAGAAAAGCTAATCAACTTCTGTTACCACTTGGGGCAGTCACGGCAAACATCATTCTCCATGTGAGCGGTTGATACAACGGTCAAAAATGTTTTCGAGGGATGGTTGTACTTTCTGAAAACTTAGACGATTAGAGTAACAATGCAGAAGCGTAGGAAGGCAACGCTCAGGTCCCCCTCTCCACCTGGGTAACCAGGGTGACTGTGATAGCCCTCCGCCCTCGCTTCTAGGCTGTGATGATAACCATACAGTGCATGCCTACGGGTTTTGTTTGTTTTTTCAGAAATTGGATCATATCATAAATATTCCATCGCTTGTTCTCTTACATTGTACAGGCGCTACTTTTTCAGGGCCTTAGATGTAATTCGGGGTCATTGCGTTTTAAGTATACATATGTCCTGGTAGTAGGGCATTAATTTGCCTGTTGATGAAGGACACATTGCTTCTAGTTTTCACTTGGCAAACAGTACAGATATGGGGGGTTGTCCACAAATACAAGTGCTTATGTTTGTGTGGAAGAGATTCCTAGACATTATTAATTGATCAGAGAGTATGTACGTTTTCTTAGTTGAGTCAGAGTAAAAGTTATTATTGTGTATGTTCCTTTGCCTTTTCAAGGAATGTAGTAAAAAAACAAAAACCGATGACCAGGAGAATGCATCAGTTGATGTTCCGAGTCTGGCCCAAGAGAATGGAGAGGCAAGTAAATTTTTCAGTTCTGTATCAGCCTGGAGTAAATGGCTGCTGCTGTTTTTCTTCTCTTTGGGGGCTCACGTCACCGTGCACATCATTGCTCTAAGGAAGAATTGAGAGATGAAGGGCTGAAGCATCGCCCCTACCAGGGGCCAGACACATGCAGGTCAGTTGGTCAAAGGCACACGACCTTCAAGGTAAGATTGGTCATTTATTAGAAATATGGTATAATATTTAAACTTACGGTTTGTTTTTCATGAAAAGTTCTGTTCTGTAAAATGGGGTTTTAGGTAGGTAACTTATGAAATAATTCAAATCTCATGATTCAGTAGGTTTATTCTTCTAACGGTTTCTTTTCTAACTCAGTTGTTGAGTTGTTAAATCTTCCTTAGCCACTAGTGATGGTTTTGTTTATTGGGTACATACCTTGAACTGGGCACTAGAGGAAGTACTTTCTACATGTGATCTCATTTCAAGCTCAGAACGAGCATTTCAAGTCAGCCCTCCTGTTGTCCCCGTTTTACAGAGAGAAGGCTGTGGTGGGGGGAGGTTAAGGTTCCTTTTTCCGTTAGGAGATACTGGTACTGATTTTACAAATAGAAAATAGGCAAGTCACAAGTTTTCTCTTTTAGTCCTAATGTGACGCTTAGCGAGTCAGGCGTTGATAAGGTTCCATGGTGTACCAGCACTACTCTGTGCTCTGGCACCTGCAGGGCTTAGCGAGCAAGCAGCAGGGGATGAGACAAGCACCCAGGGCGACTGGGGCCTCCCATGCCTGCCCTCCGGCTGCAGCGCTTTGGCCAAACACCTAACCCTGGAAGCCTCAGGTTTCTTATCAGTGACATGGGGAGTTGGGTTACTTCCCTCCCAGGGCTGTGGTGACGGCGAGATAACGTGTGTGCACTGCTGAAGTGGGCGCCCCGCCAGCACAGTGGGTGGACACCCTGTTAGGATGAGCAGGTCGGGGAAGGGACTCCTGGAGTGCGCCCTGAGGGGTGGTGAGAGTTGAGGGTGCACGGGGAGGGGCAGTGGGAGCCACTGAGGCTGTCTGGGCAAGAAGGTAGATCAGATGTGTGCTTCAGGGCAAGTGACAGAGGCAGTTGGCTTAAGCTGGCTGGAGCAGGGGGAGAATGGAAGGAAGCCACTTGGGAGACAGAGCGGGAGGCCAACCAGAGTGGCAGAAGCAGGAAAGAGGGTGCAGTGCAGGGAGTCGAGTACAGGTTGAGCTCCATTGACACTGAGCTTTACAGGATGTCCGTCTGGAGCTTGGGAGGGAGAGAGCTCCATTGGAGGCAGGGCTTGGAGAGCTGCTGGGTGGGGGCGCTGGCAGCCAGGCAACCACTCTGGGAAGTGAGGCTAGTGGAGAGAAGGGGCAGTGGGCAGGTTTCTGCAGAATGGGTGTGTTTAGGAGGTAGGAAGAGAAAGAGGAAGGAATGCGAGGGGTGAGAAGGCACCAGACCTGGCCCGTGAGAGCCTGCAGAAGGAAGGACTGGGTGGTGCACAGCAGGTCTGGAGGAAGCCAGAGTGTGGTTATGGGCCCTCTGCAGGGGCAGTGGAGGCAAGATTCTCACTGCAGCTCAACAGTATCTATTAGGCACCAGCTGTTTGCCAGGCCACGTGCTCCAGACCTGTGGGGTGGCAGCACTGGCCCCACCTGGGGACTTGTTAGAAGTGTGGACTCATGGGCCCTGTTCAGACGTCCTGAACGTGCATCTGCAATGGAACGAGGTCCCAGGGTGAGCACTGCACAGTGACACTCGGGCATGTGGGGAGGAGGGAGGTGATAGCATGCGTTTCTATTTAGAGGTGCTGTGGGTGGGAGGGCCCACCCAGAGCCACCTCTTACCAAATCATGTTTGAAAGAAGAACAAATGCATGCTTGTCAGGAGCTCTCGTCAGTTTGTTGAAATGGCTTCAGAATGCACATACGTTTATCCACCAAATATTTATTGAGCACCTGCTGTATGTGGGGCCTCTCGGAGGTGCCAGGAAACAAGACAAGGTTCCCACCTTCAGAGCTGGCGTTCTCAGCGAGGAGAGACAGCACATAAATGCCTGGTGGTGCCTGGTGCTGTTCCAGTGTCTGAGGGGTGAGCCCAGGCATTTCCTGCAGGGGGAGACCGAGAGCAGCAAGGGCTAATGCGGCTGGAAATGAGAGCCAGGGGGAGTGATGGGGCCAAGGGCTACAGGCTGTTGAGGACCTCTGAGCAGAGGAGGTGTGGCTGGTGTTCTAGCAGACCTCTGCCACTGAGGAGAGGGGGCTGCAGCGGGCAAGTGGGGCACGGGTGCCAGTCAGGAGTGGACACACACCTAGGTTTGTGGTCTGAGTATGCAGGTGAGCAGAGTCGCTTTTACTGAGATGAGGCTTGGACGTCCACAACTCAGTCTTGGGTGGTGTGAGGACCCTGTTGCACATGGAGTGCCGGAGCCAGCAGTGAGCTATGCCAGTTTTGAGCCTCGGGGGGAGGAGAAGGCCACAGGCTTCCATGGGGAGCTGGGGGACTGAGGGAGCTCTCTCGGGGAGTACAGAGCAGGCTGAGAGCAGGAGCCCCCAGAGGCCACACAGGAGGGGATGTAGGGAGGAGGAGGGCTAAGCCAGCTCCCAGGACACAAGAATGTAGTTTTTCTCCTGCCACGTGACAGTGCTGGCCTGTTCCCACACTGGATTGTCATCTGTGTGACTCTCTGATATGGATTGAGACCTGTGCCCTGTCCCTTCAGCTTCAGCCTCACCCCGGGGTCGACGCGAGTGTTTGGTGTCAGTTTTCTGTATAGTGTTTACGCTGTTACTCTCCTTAAAGAAGTGTGTGTTAAAGTTTTTGTTCAAGAATCAGGCCAAATCACTTTGCTTTTGTAGAAAGGAGAATTCCACAAGTTGGCTGATGCCGGGATATTTCTGAGCGACTGCCTGGCGTGTGACAGCTGTGTGACTGTGGAGGAAGGAGTCCAGGTTTCCCAGCAGAACGCCAAGGACTTCTTCCGCATTCTGAACCTTAATAAGGTACGGTGGCGGGGGTGCTCACTGGCGCCGGGGCCGGGGGAGGCAGGGAGAGGTTGAGGTGAGGCACAGCAGCCCCCGCTGGGACAGCGGGCTTACCTCTTGGTCCTGGCACTGTGTCCTTTGCCAGAGGCAACCCTCTCCAGAGCCCCTCCCCAATGGAACCAAATCCCTGTCCAGAGTCATGCTCCCTCACTGACTCGGGCCATGGCTGTGGCCACACCTCTGACCGGGCTACCCTGGCTTGGGGGGGCCTCCACCATGCACCGTCAGCCAGCATAGCTGCCTGAGGTCACGGGATGGTACCAGGGCTGAGCTGGCACAGTCCTGCCTTTGGGGCATTCTCAGAGGCGGGGGCAAGGCTAGGCGCCTTCGGCTTGTCCCTGCAGACCTTCTCCACGGAACTACCCATCGTGTGGCTACCAGCCGTGGCTTCCCTGAAAGGAAGGAAAGGAAAGACAAGGCAGATGAGGCTGAAGAGTACAGCTCGGTTTGCCCCACTCTCACGACGCTTCCCAGCCAGTATCTCCTGTTCCCTCTTGTGCACAGGGCGCCAGAGCTCTGACCCCTCGGCAGCGCAGGTGCCATGTGAAGCCCTCGTTGCTGTCTAGGGACTCCGTGGTGTGCCAGGGCGAGGCAGAGTCCCGGGAAACACTGGCGTCCTGTTGCTGGTTTCTGCTGTGACACAGGACAGAGCCAAGTGGTCCTCTCAGTGTTTGCCATCCACTGCTGTGGCACGTTCCCGGATACATCATCCAGCATTTTTAGGTCACAGTTTCGATAGAAATATGTTTTTTTCTGTTGTCAGCATTGTGTTTGGGTGTACCCCTCCTGGTGTGCAGGTACCTGGGCGGTCTGGGAGCAAGGAGCAGGATGGAAGCTGAACCAGGAGACTGTCACCTGTTGGCCGCATTCACTGTGCATGCCCATCCCTACCTGCTCGCCCTTGTCCTTCTGGAACTAAATGTCTTTAGCCATTTATTAGATTGAACAAACCCAGCTCAATTGTGACACAGCTTACTTTCTCCTGGTACTACCGCAGACTTCTAATTCTGTAGTGTCAGTAGTTTGTGCCAGAATGCCCTTAAAAGCAGCTGTATCCCTTTATTCTCCCACAAGTGATAGAGAATACCCGTGTCCAGCTGTCCTGACCACACTCGATACCAGGTTCATGATATTTTTCCAGTCTGATGGGTAGAAAATGCCTCATTGCATTTTCCCGATTATTAGTGAGACTGAAGGTCTTTGACGTGCTTGTTGACAATTCATGCTGCTTGTTTACGGTCTGTATTAGTTTGAAATCACATTCAGCTGCTAGTGACAAAACCCTGGCCTTAGGCACTTAACAGCTTGCAGGGTTATTCTGTCCCATAGCAAAAGTCCAGAGGTAAGTTGGCCCTGGGAGGCGGCCCAGGACCTGGGTTCCTGCTGCCCTGCTCAACGCCTCTAGCCCCGATACCTTATCATACGCCCTGCAGGTGTTTTCTCCCAGGTTCTCAGTTGTCTTCTAGTGTTTGTGTCTGTCGCCTGTCACACGTTAGCTCTTTGATTTCATGGAACTATGTAGAACTTTTTCCGTGTGTGTGTGTGTGTGTGTGTGTGTGTGTGTGTGTGAGGAAGACTAGCCCTGAGCTAACATCTGTTGCCAATCCTCCTCTGTCTCGCTGAGGAGGGTTGGCCCTGGGCTAACATCCGTGCCCATCTTCCTCTACTTTGTATGGGACGCTGCGACAGCATGGCTGACAAGCAGTGCGTCTGTCCATGCCCGGGATTGAACCCGTGAACCCTGGGCCACCGAAGCGCGCGAACTTAACCGCACGCCACTGGGCTGGCCCTCCTTACTAGTTTTTAATTTGTATTTTTAAAAGAAAGCCTTTGTTACTGTAGGACATACAGTTTATTATGTTTTATTTTAATGATTTTAAAATTTTGTTTTTGACCATTCTACAGTTTCTATTTTAGTATGGTGTGAGGTTAGAATTTGTTTTTCTTCATTTGAAAAAGCCAATTACCCCAGCATCTTCCACTTTTCATTGATCTGAAATGCCACCTCCATCATAAACCAAATTCCCAGAGATGTGAGTCTATTTCTTGATTCTTTTATTTTCTCTTAGTGTTTTTTCTCTTCCTGTGCTGGTACTACACTATTTTGATTGCAATAGTTCTATATTGGGCCCTAATATCTGGTTGGGCCCATCTTTCTCTTGTTTTGCTTTTTCAAAATTTTGTTTGCTAATCTTACATTATTGTATATTAATTGTGGGATTTTGACTGAAATTGCATTGATTTTATAGGCTAATTTGGAGGGAAATTATGTTTTACCGTACAGAGTCTTTTTATCCCTTGAATGTGGTGTGTCTCTCCAGTTACTGTGTGTGACCTGAAGGTCTATAATTTTCCCCGTAAATGTTTGTGTCGGGTTGTTCCTCAGTTCTCTGCATCTATAATTTGTTTTTGATGTGATTGGGATTTTATTGTTTTATTAAATATATTACATTTTGTTCCACTCGATTCTATAATGTTGATTATTGTCAGTGTGTTGGAAAGCTATTGATTTTCATGTCTGTTTTTGCATGTGGTTATTTTATAAACTTAATATTTTAATAGTTCCTAGATTATCTTAGGTTTTCTAGGTTTAGTGACTGCAAATAACAAATTTTATCTCTTCCAACCTGTATACCTCTTATTTCTTTTTCTGATTATATTGTCTAGGACCTTTTAAATCAATCTCAAGTAACAGTGGTGATAAATGGTACTGATGTCTTGTTTCAGACTTCGGTGGAAACACTTGTGAAGTTTTACTATTAAATAGGTGTTTGCAGAAACATCTGGTAGCTACCCATATCAATCAGCGTTTCATTTGCAGATAATCGGCACTCAGCATAAGCTGGCATAGACACTAAGGAAATGGTTATTTCATGAAAGTGAAAGCTTACAAGTAAGAGGTTCTGGGTTGACTGGGTCAGCCACTCAGGACTGTCATCAGGAAAAAGCAGTTTCTGTTTCTCTGCTCTGCGGCCCTCGGCTCTGGGCTCAGCTGATCTGGTCACAAACTGGCTCCCTCAGAGGAGGTGACGTTTGAGTGAGAATGAAGTGACGAGTGAGCCCTGGAAATATCCCAGGCAGCGTGTCAGGCAGAGGAAGAGCAGAGTCTGGCTCCTGAAGTTGGGAGCAGACCACCCTCTGCCCTACCTCCTCCATCAGCATTTGGGACTCACATCCCGATTTCTGCTTCCACCTTTCTCTTAGGATGCTGTCAGCCACAAATTGCAGAAACCGTGTCTGAGTGGTATGAGCATCATAGGAATTCGTGAGGGATTGCTGCAGTTTGGCACCTGTCAGCTGGGGCTTCCCAGGGGTTGTCTTAAAGGGGGGATCCCATCCAGAGGGAACAGGTGGCCTCAGTGTCGTCTTGCTTTCCCACGTCAGCCTAGGCCTGCACGCCCCAGCGGCCAGGTGGGGTCGCGGTGACTGGACCAGACCTGTCCTCAGGTAGACCACAGTGGGAGGTCGCCGCCAAATCCTGAGTCCTGCCTTTCAGGTTTCCACTTTTCCTGATTGGCCGGCAGCATCTGACCCGAAGGGCCGCTGCGGAAGAATCCTGTGTTTTCTTTAATCTCCAGGTTAGGGTCACACACATCGTGACCCTGACTCTCTAACAGGACGTCCTTGCTCACGGTGCTTTCCTGGGTTACGTCCCGTGCGTCCGTGATGAATCCACGCTTCTGAACTCTATTTGTGCCTGTTTTTCTAGGGATTTCTCCAGCTGCCAGTGTCTAGTTTTGGTTTCAGGGTGTCGATAGGCTTGTGGTCTCGTGCTTGTTTTTTAGAGCAGTTTATAGAAGGTGAGAATCATCTGCTCCTTAAAAATTTGCTAAAATTTGCCACTAACTGCCCTGAGCTTGAGGCCTCTGAGGGACAGACCTCTGGGTGCTGTTTCAGGGTGTGTGTGTTTTTTTTAATTGAAATATATTTGTGTATTTTTTATTGTTTTGGGGTCATTTCAGTTACTTATAGGCCAATGTTGTAATTTATATTTTTCCTTTAAAATTATCCACTTATCGATATAATATAGTTTTTAAAATTGAGAAACTCTTGGGATGTCCCACTTTTTAATCCTAATATTTTTCTCCTTTTTCCTTAATTGTGCTTGCCGGTGTTTGTCTAAGTCTTCGGAGAGCATCTGTTACCTTCTCTTGGTTCTGGATTTTCTGCTGTCTTACTTGCACTCCCTGTGTAATTGCCAGGTCTGACATTCTTCTCTGTTTCTCCTAGAAATGTGACACCTCAGAGCACAAGGTGCTGGCAGTTTCGGTGTGTCCTCAGTCTCTGCCTTATTTTGCTGCTAAGTTCAGCCTCAGTGTGACTGATGCATCCCGAAGACTCTGTGGCTTCCTCAAAAGTCTTGGTGAGGTGCCTTTGATGTTACTGTGAATTTATGACTTGAGTTTATATCACCCTTTATCTCTAGAATTCCATTTTCAGGGGCACAGGGTAAATAAGAACTTCCATGAGAGTCTCATGGGACGTAAGAGGACTCTGCCTCTGACCCATGGTAGGCGGGTGTCACTTACCCCTTGCCATGCAGACAGGTGTTTTGTTACAGCCAGGGCTGGCCCCTCCAGGAGCGGCAAGTGACCACCTGCTGACAGAGTGGTGGGGGACACCTGGGAGGCTCCTGTACTTGCTGAGCAGCGTCATGTCACCCTGGCTCATGGAGGCCATGGAGGGTGTTTATTTGATGGAGAAGCACATGTGAAATGATTGGCATCTGGTTTCCCAGGAAGCTCTGAAGAGCAGAGCAGGAAGGGAATGGGCTGTGTCCTTGGTGGGAAGAATGAAAGGTAGTCATTTCAGAACACAATCAAAGGACTCAAACGCAAATGAACACTGGAATGACGCTGCCTTAAGTAGCCATAAGAAAGCTTCTGGGAGCTGCCAAGTGGCTTACTGGTTAAGTTTGTGTGCTCCGCTTTGGCGGCCCGGGGTTCGCAGATTCAGATCCTGGGTGCGGACCTGCACACCGCTTACCAAGCCATGTTGAGGCTGGTGTCCCACATATGAAGTAGAGGAAGACAGGCATGGATGTTAGCCCAGGGCCAGTCTTTCTCAGCAAAAAGAGGGGGATTGGCAACGGATGTTAGCTCAGGGCCAATCTTCCCTCACTGCCCCCCCCCCCCCCCCGCCAACAAAAACGCAAGCTTCTGTATCATCTGTTGTCAGACGAGAACTGCCCCCCACCCCCAGTGGCATTTTCACAGCCTGGGCGTCTGCACGCATGGCCACCAACAGGAGAAGAGCTTAAACTATTTCCCAAACAAGAGTTGTTAGTTCCCACCCTGGCTTTTAAAGACATCAGTACATTGGGGATTATGGGTAAAGTAAGATGACACTGAGGATAAACGTGGTCAGCACCGGCCTGCGGCCTCGCTGCTCCTTGGCACTCATGGTGCAGAGCGGTTTCTCAGAGCGTGACGTGCTACAGCAAACCAAGCCTGGACCCATTAAATTATTCTTCCATGGTTTTAGTCTTAAAAAGCCTAAGGTTGGGCTAGTTTTACCAGAAATCAAAGTTATTAGATGCTGTATCTTCTCATAGTGAACAGCCCTGTTTTAGGGGAAGATTTTAAAAAAATAAATAATTGAGAATCATATGTTAATATTAATGAAGAAAATATATCCACATTGAAACTGATTTCTCCTTTTTTTGTGAGGAAGATCAGCCCTGACTTAACATCCGTTGCCAATCCTCCTCTTTTTGCTGAGGAATACTGGCCCTGGGCTGACATCCCTGCCCATCTTCCTCTACTGTATATGGGACGCCGCCACGGCATGGCTGACAAGCAGTGCGTTGGCAGGTGCCCGGGATCCCAACTCGTGAACCCCGGGCTGCCAAAGCGCAGACTAAACTGCTGCGCCACCAGGCGGCCCCCTGAAACTGATTTCTTAAGGTAATACTTTAAGATGACACATAACATTTATGATATTTCTTTTGAAGAATAACTGGCTGCTTTTAAGATTTAGACTGGCTACAGATATTAAAGTTATTTGCTTATTTTAATATAATTATTGAAAGTACATTCTTTCTTTTCAGCCTTATTTACTGATATTAAAAAATTTTATTTAAGTAAAAGATAGTTAAAATCAGCATAAAAATTAAGACCATCATAATGGTATGCTCAGACAAGGACCATCACGGGCTGAAATTTAATTTAGGCAGTGAATTGGAAGAGAATGCTGCTGATAATTTAAAATACTCTGTTAATTTATATATGCAGTACTGTAAGGTATTTATGTAAATATAGAGAAAGAGGAAGGAAGAGAGAGAACAGTGTATTTTGTGAAAAATGATACATACTATTGTTTAAGGAAAAAAAGGTAAAGTGTGCGTCCTGTACTTCGGCGCAGTCCGCGGTAGAGGAGCACGAGGGTGATAGAGGGAGCTCGGGAGGGTGCCTGCTGCGTCTGCTCTTCGCGAGGGTCTCCTTGAGTCCCCAGGCTCTGAGAGCAGAGCCCGTACTGCGTGACATGAGGCTGAATGCACCCCCTTCCTGCAGGGGTGCACTACGTCTTCGACACAGCCATCGCTGCGGACTTCAGCGTCCTGGAGAGCCAGAAGGAGTTTGTGCGTCGCTACCGCCAGCACAGTGAGGGGGCGCCGGCCTTACCCATGCTGACTTCCGCCTGTCCCGGTGAGCGCCCAGGGCCTGCATCTGGGGGTGGGCTGGGCAGTGGATGAGGTCAGAGGTCAGCGGGCCTCAGACCAGGAGGGAGGAGTTTGGGCCTGATGCACAGTTTTATGTCGACCAACATGTTCATTAATTCTGGTTGGTGTGATGGGGGAGACCTGACAGCGTGTTAATTTCTTATTTTCATTCATCCATATTTCTAAAGTTCTTGAGACAATCATATTATGTGTTAAGAAAAGTAAATCTGTTTTCTCTTAACAGTATGACATATTTCAGATGTCTAAATAATTACAGATAATAGTATGGCAATACTCGTGTATCTTTTGCCAGCTTAAGTAAAAATTACAGAATTAAAAAATTTCTTTACATTGATACTCAGATTCTATCCGGGAGCGCTTTTTAAACCAGTCTTAGTTTTAGTATAAAGTGTCTGGTGCCTCAGGTATAGAGAAGATTTATTGTAGGCTTTGTAATTCTGGAAAAATAGAAAGTTTTGGAATAAGAAAATGTTTGAAGATGATGCATAAAGGAACAAGGAAGGAAGTGCTGTGCTGGTAAATGACATTGAGTGAAGAATTTCCAAATACATCAGGTCTGTGAGAGCGTAGGAAAGCTACACTGTCCAAGCTAGTTGTGGGCTACGTAACTTGTAGGTTTTTGTTCATGTTTCTATTCTCAGTTTATCCCCGTTTCCCGACCACAGTTCCATATTTTTCTAGCATTTTACATGTCACTCATCAATCATTAGGATTATGCTTTAATAAAATAGAATGTTGACGTTATGGTTGCTTAGAATTTGGAAATACTTTCCACCCACTTATAAAACCATGAAGAGGAAGTTCGCCGTCTGTCCAAGAGGCCTCATGCATTGGCTCATTAACTGAACCATGTCATTCACCAGCCCACAGCCTGGCGGGATGTGCTTCGCTTCAGATGGGGCTTGTTTCCAGCATATGGTTTGTTCTAGAAAAATGACTCACAAATGGATGCTCCCAGCTCTCCTAGGCTTGGAAGGCACTATCTGTATACAAGGTCTCAGAAGAAACCGTTTGACTCTACATGCAGATTTGCTGTGGTGTCTGCTTCAGGGCTTATGTCATTGTAGGTGTTTGTGCAGGTGCTGGTGGGTAAACGTGCACAGCTGCAGGCTCGGGGAACTGCCTGGTTCTCTGAGTGACCTACGGAGCGGTCCCTGGTGTTTGTGTGGTGGCCCTGCCTCTGGGATCCCAGCACCAGATCTGAGTGCTCTCCTGTGGGGCCCATCGCTCAATGCCACGTGTAGCCAGTCACTGTGGTTAGGTCCTGCCCAGCCAGGGAAGAGGCAGTAGAAAATGACCCAAACTAGACCCGTGCCCCTGGAGCAGTGGTTTCCAGACTCTGCCCACATTCCTGGCAGCAGGATAGACAGGAATCTGTGTGCTCCCCTGATACTAAGCGAGCTGTTATCGATGGGCTCCTTACGTGGGAGGCCCTGTTGAGATGGAGCCTAGGACGGAAGCTTCCACTAACTGGCAGGAACTAACGCTGCTGCTGTGGGTAAGAAGTAGGTGGCTGGTCACTGTGGAAACCAGCAAGTCCTCTGCCCACAGAGCGATTGCAGTTCTGGTGGAGACCCCGGGAGGTCCGTCCCAGAGTCTGTCTCCTGCTGCTGACCAGCTCCTCCTGCCTCACCCGGCCTGAGATTTGCTGCATTCAGTGGTCTGAGTTGTTCAGAGCTGTTTATGGCAGTCTCCCCTTATCTGTGCAGGATACGTTCCAAGAGCCCCAATGGATGCCTGAAACTGCAGATAGTACAAAACCCTGTATGTACTATGTTTTTTTCCTGTACATCCATATCTGTGATGAAGTTTAGTTTATGAATCAGACACAGTAAATTAACAATAATAACTAATAATAAAATAGAACTATTACAGCAATATACTCTAGGAAAAGTTACCATAGATCTTAGCAACCTCAGCATACAATTTTTTTTCTTTCCATATTAAGTCAGGAACTTTCACCTTTTCACTTAGGAAGCACTTTACAGCTTCTCTCGGGTACATCCAAATTGCCAGCATCACTACTCTTGTGCTTTGGGGCCATTATTAAGTAAAATAAGGGTGACTTGAACACAAGCACTGAGAGGCCAGGGCAGTCAGTCTGCTAACTAAGATGGCTACTAAGTGACTAATGGATGGGTAGTGTACATGGTGTGGATCTGCTGGACAAAGGGTTGATTCACGTCCTGGGTGGGACAGTGCAAGATTTCCTTATGCTACTCAGAACAGCGTGCAATCTAAAACTTATGCATTGTTTATTTCTGGAACTTTCCATTTTAATATTTTCAGCCCGAGGTTGACCACAGGTAACTGAAACCTTGGAAAGTGAAACCATGGATAAGGGGTGACTACTATACTTGTAGGTTTGGAACTTCTAGAATGTTCTTCCTACGTAATGATGCATTTTCCTCCTGGAGTTCTTTATACCTAAGCATGTCAAAACTGTAACTGTTATTCAGGTTTATACCACCTCTCAAATTCAGGAAGATGAGGTGAGATCTGGTTCAAAACTATCTTTTCTATAATTGGGCATTGCCATGTTTGCTTCCTTGTGAGAACTTAAGGAGATTAAAGCAACACCCAAGTCGGATGATTTGACTTGGCACGTGGAATTGGGGCTGTGGGCTGTCCTGTGCTGGTTTCTGGGCATGGCTTCCTCCCTGGGGTCCTTACATCCTGGGGTGCAGGGCCCACCACTGCCTGGCACTGCTCTCATGGACTGATTGGAGGGTGGTGTGTGCAGGCCAGGACTGAGACGTCTGGGTGACCCTTGCTGCCCACAAACCCATGGAACGCCACCCTGCTGGGTGCACCTTTGCCCAGGCCCAGCAGAGCAGGGGGACCTTTTTTTTTTTTTTTTTTGCTGAAGAGAATTTGCCCTGAGCTAACATCTGTTGCCAGTCTTCCTCTTTTCTTCTGTGAGCCGCTGCCACAGCATGGCCACTGACAGACGGTGTGGTTCCGCACCTGGGAACCAAACCTGGGCCACCAGAGCAGAGTATGCTGAACTTGAACCACTAAGCCACACCAGGGCTGGGCCAGAAGGGGACCTTTGAGCTGCTCAACTTCTGGACATGGCTCGCGGGCCCTGAGGGGCTTTGAGAGTCTCATGGTTTTCTCTTAGCCCCACCAAGAGCTCTCTGAGCAGAATTATGGGAATTAATGTCTTCGATCCCAGTAGGGTGTCTGGAGAACGACTGAGCACCACATGCCCGTCCACGACTCTGACCACATTACCCTCTGTGCCTTCAGAGAGGGTCACTGAGAAGAGGTGGTTGGCCACACAAGAAGTGCCAGCACCCACAGATTAGGGCGTGGGAGCCAGCAGGGCTGACCAGGCCACAGGCCAGCATCTTTGCCCCCAGCCGGTGCTCAGCCACGAGTTCCTAATCACAGGTGTCCTTGGAAAGGCGCTAGCGTGTCTGGCTTCAGGTGCTGGGGAGCTGTGGGCCCTGGGATCCCAGTTCCTCCTCCTCATCCCTGCTTAGCCGTCTTCAGCACCCTGGCCGGGAGGTCGTCCGCGGACCCCACCTCCTGCATTCTACCTGACCTTGCGTGCTTCCCGTGGCCCGTGAAACCCCTCAGCACGCAGCGCAGAGACGCAGCCTGCCCGAGGCGGTGTCCGGAAGAGCTGGCACTGGCGCCGAGACCAGGGTGGGCGGGGGCCGTACAAGGCCAGAGCTGCAGTGAGAGTGCCCTTGGACCCCCAAATACTCCATTGTTTTTGGTGGTTTTTCTTTTAACATAAACTATTGCGTGCACACGTGCAGAGGCTGGGGACAAGGGGAGCCCTCTCCTAGCAACGCTTCTCTTAGGCCTTCTGTGGGTCACCGTGGACGTTCCCCAAGCACATGCAGGCCTACATGCAGGTGACAGCTGTGGTTTGAGAGTTTGTTCAGATGGGATTGTCTGACTGGTGCCTGCTGCTCCCTGCCAGGAATGGGCACAGGGAGGCGGCTGCCCCCAGGGGCCTGGCAGGCGCTTGTCACCAGGCTTCTGCACCACCCCATCAGGGTGCTGTGGTGTGCACACCTGTCTGTGGGGTCAGCAGATGTCAGCAGATGCTCTCCTCACCAGGCCGTGCCCAGTGGGCAAGAGAGTGAGCCATGACTCCTGTAGGTCAAGCTGCTGGCTCTGTTTTCCTCTAACCTCTGACCTGTGCCCACCCCTGGAAACCACAGCAGCAGCAATGCCCCCAACAGGGCACAGTGGGAGTCAGCAACTCAGGAGAAATGCTTAGAACTGTGCTGGGCACGTAGCGGGTATAATGCAAATTGTGCTATTTATGGTTTATCATTGAGGAGTGTGTGTTTCTCGTATTTCATTGCCCTAAAAAGTGGGCAGTTGTCAGGCTGTTAGTTTCCACTAGGTGAGTGAAGCTGGCTGGGCTTTGTGGTTGTCAGGTCCTGTCTGAGCTGTGGCCCCTTGCCCTGGCTGCAGGAACAACATTGCAGCTGGTGTGGGGAGCTGGAACCATGCAGCCTCGTAGCTGCTTGTCTACACTCCTCTCTTTTGGGGGACCTGCTACCCCAGCTCTTTCTCCTACTCTGTCTTCTCTGGTCGGGGCTCCAGTCTTGCAGCATATGTGCGTGGGATTCCCTCAGCCCCAGCTGCTTGGCGGAGGGGTCTGTCGTGCTTTCTTGGCAAGACCTGAAGGGGAGGTGACCTGGCTTTACGTTGGGGTGACAAGTGGGTCTTGAGAGCTCAGAATTCCTGGCATGTGACGGGAAGTGGGAGGAGTCAGCTGTGAGGAGCTGACACAGGACCCGTTCTTTCTCCAGGCTGGGTCCGGTACGCAGAACGGGTGCTGGGGCACCCCGTCACCCCCCACCTCTGCACCGCCAAGTCTCCGCAGCAGATCATGGGCTCTCTGGTGAAGGATTACTTCGCCAGGCGGCAGGTAAGCCAACCTCTTCCTGAAGGGCAGCACGTGGGTCAGGAGACAAGCTTCCATGTGGGGATGGGAAAGGGCCATCCCCACAGGGTTCCTACCCAGCATGTCTGAGGGGGTCTCAGCCCCAAGCCAAATAGAAGCACCACCCACCCTGCTGAGGGGGGCCCTGGGCCTCATCACCAGAGAGGCTGGAACTGAGGAAGTCCCGTGCAGCCTCCACCCTGGCCTCTCCCCCAGACCGCAGGCACCAGGGCGCGTGGGCACCTGGCTGTTAGCTGCTTCCGTCCTCAAGACAGGAAAACTCCTAGCCTGGCTCCTGAAGGCCCCACAGGTTCTCCTCTCCATGGCCCTCGGCTGCCCCGGGGTCCCACCTTCGTGTGGCACCCCATCTTCAGCTGGTCGCTGTGTTGTCCCTGCCCTTCTCCAGGCTGCCGCTCAGACCCGCAGCGTGCGATCCGGGGCCGCCTCCGGGAGCTCTCTGGTGCCCCAATGCTGCCCGCGCTGTGGCCCCCACCCTGGGGTCTGTTGTCCGGCCGCACAGCTCCCTGTGGTTCTCCGCAGCCCAATTATAAGCCCCTCCAGGGAACAATCATGGTCGGGCACTGTGGGAACAAGAGAGGACAGCGAAAGCAGGAATCTTCCAAACACCTGAAGCCAGCTTAAAAAAGCCACATGGGCTTTTGGCAACCTTGTTAATTTAGCAATAGGAAACGTTTCCTTTTTACCTGGTTTAATCATAAAATCACCACAGTTGGCAAATTATAAACGTGATGTCTGTGTGTGTTCAGTTTGGGGGACAGAAAAGTGGACTATGTTACTTCGTACTTTTCGCTTGCCTCACCCCCACTGTTTGGAGAATCCAGGAGTTTCTCAGAACTAAATGGTTTAGGTCAGTCCCACAGGCCTGCTGAGGGACGGCCAGGCACGCTTCCAGGCGAGCATTGACAAGGAGCAGGTGTCCCAAGTAAGGCCTTTCCACCCAGGCCTCACCATGAGGGTCACACGGCAACTGCCAGCTCCCGGCACTGTCACTGATTCCGGCTCAGCCGTGGGCACGGAGAGGGGCGGCACAGGAAGGTGTCGCTTGGGAAGCTTCTGGAAAATCTGTGGGTAAACTGGCCAGAGCTTCAATAACAGTCCAGCAGTGGCTTATTCTCACCATGTCTGATCACCTTACACACAGGTTCAGTGGGGAACAGGCTCAACTTTCTGGGCTTTTTCCCCCGAGGCTCCAGGCTGCTGGGCCTTGTGGATTCTTTGGGTGAATCCATCTCCACATCTCACTCGGTCTGGAGTGAGGTGATGCTGTGGGTGACCTGGTGCTGCTGCTCGGTGGAGTTGTGGGGCCGGGTGCAGGGTAGGAGCTTGGTCTATGGGACCCAGAGCAGCCCTGGCACTCAAGAAAGCACTGGGGCAGAGAGCAGGGGCATGCTCTCCCACCAGGCGTGTTCTGGGCACCAACGTTAAGCTGCCCTCCTCTTCTCCCCGGCCCGGAACACAAGTTTGCTTTTTCTCACAGAACCTGTCGCCAGACAAGATTTTCCACATTATTGTGGCCCCTTGCTATGACAAGAAACTGGAGGCCCTTCGAGGAGACATTCCTTCAACTTTGCAGAGTTCCCAGGGTGCTGACTGCGTGTTGACCTCAGGTGAGAGGTGGGCAGGGCTGGGCACCGGGGGCCTCTGACTGGTCGACCCCTGAGGTCACCGGCAGGACCTCAGGAGGTGAAGTGGAGGGCAGTGGGGGACAAGTAACACGCAACGTGGAAGGTCTCCTCTGACTAGCTAGACTGTGAGGCTCCTCAGGCGGTGCAAAGTGGGAAACGTACGTTTGCTCCGGTGACATTGCTGGCAGCCTCTGTGGTGGCCCTGCCTGGGCTTCTGTGGAGAGCCTGAGGGCCGTTCAGTCAGTCGAGGGGCAGCTTAAGTCTTTGTTGAGACCCAGCGGTGCCCTTTAGACAGGCTCTGAAAATGGGGCCCCTCAGTGATCAGGCCAGGGGCAGCTGAGGTGGAGCGGCTGGCTCTGGGCAGCCTTGAGGGCAGCGATTCCCTCCATGGGTCCCCTGACCTGTAGCTCCAGCATGTGGACACCCGTGGAAAGGCCTCCACAGCACAGGCGCAGGCTCCTGGGGGATAGTGTGACAGGAGGGGTCGGGGGCAGAGACGGCCCCAGCCACCTGACCCTCTGCCGCCGAGGAATGGGGCCCAGAGCCCTGTGCTCACCTCAGACGGGGCGTTTTCCTAGGAACCGTGTTAGTCGTCCTTCTTTGAGTGCAGAAATCGGTTTTCACTCTCTTGCACAGATGTTTGGTCAGCTCGTGCACACCTGATGCCACGGGTTGGTTGAGTCACTTTCCTCTCAGGTTTTCTTAGGACCCCTGTCAGAGAGGTCGGGAAGGGGTTCTGGCAGTCACTCAGGCAGATAAGCAGACGTCTCGTAAATGTAGCCGGTGGGTTTTGGTCGTCTTGTCCACTTGAGCTTGTTATACACAGCAGCTTTCCGTTTGGGAAGCAGGAACGTGGAGAGATTGTTTGCAAAAATCTCTCATTTCAAGGGCAGAAAGAGAAATTAAATTAGTGTCTTTTCTTACATTTTATTAGCATTTTTCATTTTATTAACATCACTTTGCACTTGTGGTGGGCTCCTGCTTTCTGTGAGAGGGAGGACGTCCAAGGTTACTTAACTGAGAATTTCCTTTGGAGAAGGAAACATGTCGGAAATCACTCTCGAGGAAGTGTGACGTTCCACTGGCATGAACTGTGTGTCCTTCATGGCGCCTCACGCCTCCTATTGGTCTGTAGGTGAAATTGTCCAGATAATGGAGCAGAGTGGCCTCTCAGTGAAGGACGCTGCCGTGGACGCGCTGTAAGTGGCTTTTGCAGGGAGGGGCATCTTGTGGGTGAGGCCTCCTGGGTGAGCTCTCCCGGGCATATGTCCCAGGGCCTCCCTACTTTACAATGAGGGCACAAGCTGCACTGAGATGTGGGCATGGGGCAGCTTCTCGCCTGGGATGCCACTTCCTGTGTCACCACACGGCCCCAGCACAAACCTCAGCCATCTTCCCGGCTCTTGAATGAAATGTGGGCAGGACCCTGGTGTGAGATGCCATTCACCAGGGCTGCGGGGAGTTGGGTTTCCAAGGTCTGATGTAGGGGCCACCCATGTATGCACCAGCATCCTCCTATTCGGAATTGCATCTGTTCCCAACATTCTGGGTTTGGACCTGCCCAAGGACGGGTCACCTCCAGGGAAACAGAGTGGCTTCCTTGGATCCCTTTGCACCGAGAGCTGCAGTCAGGGTTTCTGCCTTCAGTAGTGACCCTCACTGATGATCACTGCTCCTGCTGCATCCAGTGCCCTGGGCACTGCACAGTGCACATGGACCACTCAGCGGGTGCTCCCAGGAGTGACGTCGGGACTGTGTGTATGGCCCTTATGTGGAAGGCCAGCTGAGGTTTACAGAATGTAAGCAACTCAAGTGCCCGTGGCCAGAGGCTGTGCTGGAGCCTGGGCTGACCAAGCATCCTTGTCCTGGCTGTGGTGCAGACCAGCGGGCTCCTGAGTGGCCCTCAGATTCCCAGTCTTGTCCCGTTGTGAGGTTCTGAGGGACACGCCTGGTGCACGTGCAGCAGGAGAAAGGAGTGACTTGTGAGGAGTGCTAAGTGTAACTCCACCTGCCGTCTCAGACTCGGCCACAAAGAATATTTCATGTTTATCAGTAAAACTCAAAAATGAGGGTTTTGCCCAAAGTTTAAGTATTTGTAAAGGATTTCACTATTCATGTGGCAACCTCAGATCATAAAACTTCGAAAGTCTGATTTGATTCTTGCTGTCATTTTTCTCTGCCTGGTGAGGTTTGGAGACCAGAAGGAGGAGGAGGTGAGGCGCCACGACGGAGCCAGCTCGGACGGGTACCTGGCACACATCTTCAGACACGCAGCCAAGGAGCTGTTCAATGAGGACGTGGGGGAGGTCACCTACCGCACCCTGAGGTGCGCAGGACAGGGCAGCCCTCTGTCTGCTTGTGTGGTCAGTGCTGCCTTTCAGGGCAGATTGTCACAAGCCAGCCGTGTATGTGCCTGTGTGTGTGTGCGTGTGTGTGTCTGTGTGTCTGTCTGTGTGTTGGAGGGAGGCTGTCCTATTGATAGAGTTTGCACTAGTCAAGATCGAAAGGCCTTTTTTGTGTTCGTTCACAGACTACTATTTTTGCTGACTTCCAAACTTAGAAAAATATCCTCCAGCCACAGAAGGACTCTGTAGATCAGATCCACTTTGTTCATTTTATAGGAACAAGGATTTCCAGGAGGTCACCCTTGAAAAGAACGGGGAGGTTCTGTTACGCTTCGCTGCTGCGTATGGCTTTCGAAACATCCAGAACGTGATCCTGAAGTTGAAGAAGGGCAAGTCCCCATACCACTTTGTGGAGGTCCTCGCCTGTGCCGGGGGTGAGACACGGGGCTGGGCTGAGCAGACCCCTCCACAGCCCCTGTAGGAAACAGGCCCTCAGCCACCCCAAGCCTCACTCAGCTCCAGCGGCTATGCGGGAGTGTGGACGCTGCCCTGGTGGTTGTAACATGACAGTCCCGCTTCTTCCCTCACACCCATGTAGTAGAAAAGAGCAGGTGGTCAGATGTCACCTTGGAAATCTCCTTGGGGATGTGGTCCCAGAGAAGAGTCACTGCTCAGGCAGCACCCGGTGAGAGCCACCTTGTGTGGCAGCTGGTATAGAGAGCATGCTTAAATGTGAGAGTTGAGGCATGTGGGAACCAAGGCTGGCCTGGGTGGCTCAAATGACCACCACCTCCTCCAGCCAGGTTCTGTCCCTGAGTGACAGGAGGGACCATATGAAAGAAGGAGGCCAACAAGAGGGGCCAGGGTAGGGGTATCTCGGAAGGGCTTGTGGTGGAGTAGGTGTCGGGGAGGAAGGCAGCCTGTGGCCCCTGGTGGTCCATCCAGGCCCCCAGGTGGTGATGGTGCTGAGTCAGAGAGGGAATCAGGGATGTGCCATTCTGAGTGGGGGAGGCTGGAGAGAGACTCAGGTGGAAATACCAGGTGGGTAGTTCCAGGTGCAAGAGGAGCTTGAGGAGGCGAGGCTGCGGTGTAGATGGAGAGGAGCCTCAACCACCTCACCAAGGAGGTGGTGGAGAACCCACGAGCATTTGGGGAGGGCGGGTATGGGGCGCTGAAGGGAGAGAGGCGAGCACTGGCTTTAGGGGAACACACAGCCTTGGGGACCTCGCTCCAGGGGCCAGGGGCACAAAGGGCAGATCCTGTGGCTTGAGTGGAGGAGCGGACGGGGTGAGACAGGCTGAGGAGTCCAGGCAGGGCCTCGGGCTGGGCGGGACTCACCTGTGCCCTCTGGTTAGAGCATCTGCAGGGGAGCCGGGGCTGGGGGTCTGAGGAGAGAGGCAGACCGTGGAGAGTGGGCTCACTGGGAAGGTGGGCAGAGTCCTCTGTGTGGCTGAGTGTCTCTGAGACGTGAGGTCAGAAGTGCAGCTATTGGGCGCTGCCAAGGGATGAGTGGGGACAGGTTTGGCCAGAGAGGACCTTTGCTCCAAATGACTTTAAATGAATTTTTATCATATAATCATGACAGGGTCTAACATGTGTGAGGATAAGTAGCACCAATACATAGGAGGCATATTCTTTATTCAAGCCGCAGTGGGTGTAGGGGCTCATGGGTCCCTATCCCCCTCCCCTGTGCTGTCCAGATGGGCCCAGCACACTAAGGCATTATGCAGACACCAGTGGTTTAGCTGCTTATTAATAATTTCTGTGCTCTCCTAGTTTTGATAAATTTCAAGAGAAACAAATCCAGGTGTGCATACATAGCCCCCAGTTCTAAAAGGTTGGCAAGTTATTTTGGTTTTAGGTAGAAACATTTTATGGGTGATGTAAATAGGCAAGAATAGGAAGCACCTGTAGCTGTGAGCCTCTGACTGGGTTTCTTGAGGCCTCAGGGGGACGTGAGAGTCCAGGGCCTAGCTTCAGGCTCTGGCCACCTGATGCCATGCACCACTATAGTTCCTCTCCTGTTCCAGAACCATCTTCCCTTTAAGACAAAAGGAGAGAAAGAGTAAGCTCCCTGCATGTCTTTCAGGATGCTTAAATGGCAGAGGCCAAGCCCAGACCGAAGATGGGCGCACGGACAGGGCCCTGCTGCGGCAGATGGAAGGCATCTATGCAGACATCCCCGTGCGGTCCCCGGAGACCAGTGCCCGAGTGCAGGAGCTGTACCAGGAGTGGCTGGATGGGGCCAACTCCCCCAGGGTCCAGGAAGCCCTGCACACCACATACCAGGGCCCGGGGCATCCCGCTAACGGCCGAGACATGAAGTGGTAAAAGTCGAGAAGGCTGGGAGCCAGGCCCCGTCAGCTGCCCGAGGAGGGAGGAGCCACTGAGTGTGGGGATCAGAGATTTGGTACCCACCTGAAGAAAACAGCTCGGCTCTTTTTCTGTTACTTTGGTTTTTCAGAACCCTCTGCTACCCCCATTTGTTGGCAGCTCCCTCACTCAGCTTGATGTGGTGCTATCTTTAAATACGTGTGCGATCGGAATACTTTAACACAAGAGAACAATTTTCCCAATTTTAGTAGCCTTTTATCCTAAGACCGAAAAAAATCCCAAAGAACAAGAATGGAGACAGACTGCTGTCTTTTAGGATTAAAAAAATCCAAGAAGTGTCCTGTGAGGATCTAAGACCCCAGAAGTTCTGATTTACGTGCCTCAGAGAGAGTTGATGTGGAAATAAAGACAGGAGGCGGGCTGCGGGTCATGGGGCCGCAGTCCATGGTCTGCCTGCTTGGCTCTTGTTTTTACCTCCTGGTGTTATTCTTGAAAATGTTTTTGCCAGAACATGAATAACTTGCAACCTTTTGGAATCAGGGGGCTCATATACAAATCTGAATTTCCAGCTTTTCTTGAAAAAAATCTGTTCTGGCAACAGTGGGCCACATTCCTCACTGCTGCAGTGGCCAGAATGCAGTAGCAGCTGCCCTTCTGGGACCAGACCCTCTAACCGTGGGCCCTGTGGGCACTGGTGACTTGTGCCCCAGACTCGTACTTTGACACTGTCTTTAAGCTGAGCTCACCTTGGGGTGGGGGAGGCCCAACAAGGGTGATGGGTGTTATAGACGAAGGATGGAGAGTGGAGAGGCAGGCTGCCCCGCTCAGGCCAGGCTGTGTGGTCAGTGCTTTCCTGGGTGGGGTCAGGCAGCTGAGGGCCCTTCCGACCCTGAAGGTGGGTGAGACAGCTTCCTGATGGCGCAGCCTTCCCCCACTCCTCCCCGTGGTCCTTCCCTTGTACAGTGGGCCTGGCTCCCCAACTCGGCTCCGTGAAGCCCTCTGTGCTCTGTGACGGGACCCCTCGCCCTGCTCATACTGTTCATGTGAGCTCGCCTTAGAGAAAGGAGAGAGCAGTTTGCCCATAAAGAGTTAAACAGAAAGGGCTAGCAGACAGCTGGAAGTCTGCAGAACCGTGGCTTCCCATCAGGGAGCTCCCCATCAGGGCTGGTCCTGTGACGCAAAGCGTCTGTGAACGGGCCTGGAGGGTTTGCACAGCACTTGGATTTTGTTACCATGAGTGACGATGCTCGTCTCAAACCTCGCAGGGCTGGAAAGCCTCAGCGTGTTAGGTCTCCTTTATCTTACTCTGTATCGTGTTGCGCCTGTCTGGGTTGATAACTGGATGTATTGTATGAAATTGTGTAGTTTTTTGCTTTCAGTCTGTGTACAGTCGGGTTTCCATCCTCCGCGGTATCTGATCACGGAATAAACAGTTGAAGAGTATATCTGAGTGTGGACCTGCATGAACCAGATGCTGTTCTCCTCAGCCAGGGGCTGTTGTGTGCTCTGAGTCTGGATAATCGTTATAACTCGGGCAGCTCAAGCAGTCAGAGTGGGGGGGCCCGGTGGTCAGGCTGGTGACGCACATGAAGAGAGTGTCTGCTAGTTAGTGGTGCCGGACGAGCAGGAGGTGGAGGAGGACAGAGTAAGTCCAGATTCACATCGCACCTGGCAGCGCTCTCCACAGAAATGCCGTTACCTGAGTTCCAGTGCTGCTAGCACCTCCAGTGGACCATGAGTGTGTCCAGGTTTGTGTGCATGTTGGCCATCTTGGTGAATGGCTCTGCTCTCTAGTGCCTGTGCTTTGCACCATATTGCAGCCCAGATTTCTGGATTCCATTTCTGCCTGGTCTGAGAGCCTGGGCCAGTTCCAGCCAGTGTAGACACTGGTCCTTCCTTCCCAGCTTTGCCGAGTGAGGATTGCAGCTCATCCACTGCCCACGCTGTCAGTTTGATGCTGGCCCAGGGTGCTGGGCGAGGGCACTGCCTGTCTGCAGGCTCTTCCGTTATGCCACTGACTCGACGGTGTTCTGTGGCCTCACCTGCTGGCCCAAGACAGAGCAACAGGGGCTTCTGGACACACACCCTGCAGTGAGACCTCAGACCTTCACACTTGCATCTGGGATACATGAGGGGACTGCTGCCCAGGCATGCAGCTCACTCGCCTGAGGCCACTTGGCCACCAAACACGGGCTCCCTCACCTCAGTCCCAACCTTGGTATTTATACTCCACTTCGTTCCATACACGCACTGGCTTCGTTCCTAGTCAGCAACAGCAGGCGTAGCACTGTGGAAAGCATGAACCCTCGACTCCGATGCCCAGGGAGGCAGAGGGCATGGTGAGATTTTTTGACAGGCTGGACCCTGCACTTCCTGAATGAGCAAAAGCCGTATGTTTTGAAAACAAGGAGGGCAGGTGCCAGGACTGAAGTCTTATTTTAAGATTGAAATGCAAATTGTATATATGTACACATACACACATGCAGATACGCATATACTTATAAATTTGTTTGGGTTTTGCCCAGTAGGTGGGCAAATGACCTATAAAGTGTAGGTGTCGATGAGCAGGCACACCTATGGGCAGTCGCACTCTTGGGAACCTTCCCTACCACAGAACCACCTCCCAGGTGCCTCTGGTGAGTCCCGGACGGCCTTCTTGAGCAGGTTTTCAGTAAGAGTCTACAATCTGCAGCAGCTGAGGAAGAGTGCGTCTGTGGAGCACAGTTCAGTAATCGTATATCCAGGTGGGGGGGTTCGTGGCGGTAATTCATGGACTGAATTCTTACACTGAGAGGGAGATCTCAGGACCCTTTTGGTCTTTTTTTAAAACCAAACTAGAGAGAAAAAAAGGACATTAAAAAAACGTGATTCCCTCTGGGGAGGGAGCTGCTGCGCTGGGTCCTCACCTGGGGAGGTGGTGCTCCAGCTGGAGGAGATGAGGCAGACATGCAGGGGCGGGGTGACAGGGAGGGGGTGACAGCTGATGGCTGGGGGGCGGGGAGCGGGAGTGGTCTCTGCGTTTGCTCAAAACCAGACCAGATACCGCACCCTCCTCACCTGGGAGGGGCTGGGACTGTCCTGGAGAGGGCCGCACCACCCACTGCGGACAAAAGGCCCACAGGCGGGGCAGGTTCTACTGAGACTTGAACTCAGATCGCTGGATTCAAAGTCCAGAGTGCTGACCATTACACCATGGAAACCACTGCTGCCATGTGCCCTGTGTGCCCTGATGAGAGCACTGACAGACAAGGACACGGACATGGGTTGGAGGGTCCACAGACTGAGCCCTCCCTGCCCCGCCCCCCAGGGACTGAAAACCAGAAAAGTTAAGTTCATAGCAGAGGATGGTTCCGATCCATCGACCTCTGGGTTATGGGCCCAGCACGCTCCCGCTGCACCACTCTGCTGCTCCTGGTGTCACCTGCCCAGCTCTGATTGAGGCAGGCCAAGCAGCCTCCTGAGGAGGGTAGCTCCTGCAGGGGCCCAAATGGGATGCCTGTTTACAAATAGAGTGGACTTGCTTTCCCTCCCTCAACTTCTTTCGGAGAGAAACGTGTGGATTCATGACCTTTTCTGCTGTTAAAAACAAAAAGTCAAGAACCACAACCTTCATAGCCCAGAGTGTCCGCATCATCCCTGGACAATGGTGGCAGGTTCTGTACTGCGGTGGTGGTGGTTGGATTTTGGAAAAGAACAAAAATGTTTCTCCCCATCATTTGGCAATTACTCCTAATTTGTGCAATTATGAATAAACTATCCTTTTAATTCTGTTTCTTCTCTTGAACTACTTCCCAGCCACCAAGGAAGCTGTTTCTTCCATACAAAACTGCTTAAAATTAGTGTTAAGAAATCTTGCTGTTCAGCTTTATAATTTGATGTAAAACACTGCACTGTCAAAGAGGTAGAAACTGTTCCCCCAAGAACATTCTGGATATAAGACCTTTGGGGGAAAAGTCTTTGAATTCGTGTTTCAACTTTTCACGTAAAAAGTGTCCATGGAACTTGCTGCTGCAGATAGTAGGGTGTCTCCTCTTTCAAGCCAACAGAAGCATGAGGAAAAGAAGCACAGACTCTGAAACTTCCGGGGTCAAACTATGAGTTATCAGCCAGGACACTCAAAGAACATGGCTGCAGGGAGTTGAATGAGCCTTTTTTTTTTTTAAATGTTTATTGATGTCTTAATAGTTTATAACATTATGGGGTTTTCGTTGTACATAATTATTTGTCTGTCACCATGTGGATGCATCCCTTCACCGCTTGTGCCCACCCCCACCCCTCTTCCCCCTGGCAACCACCAACCAGGTCTCTCTGTCCGTGTGTTAGTTTATATTCCACATATGAGTGAAATAATGCAGTGTTTGTTCTTCCCTTTCCGGCTTATTTCACTTAACATAATACCCTCTAGGTCCATCCATGTTGTTGCAAATGGGACAATTCTGTCTTTTTTAATGGCTGAGTAGTATTCTATTGTGTATATATATATATATATATATATATATATATATATATATATATATATATACCACATCTTCTTTATCCAGTCATCAGTCGAGGGACACTTGGGTTGCTTCCACTTCTTCGTCATAGTGAATAATGCTGCAATGAACATAGGGGTGCATAAGCCTTTTGGGATGTTTGATTTCATGTCCATTGGGTAGATGCCCAAGAGTGGGATTGCTGGATCCTAAGGTATTTCTATTTTAATTTTTTGAGGACTCTCCATACTGTTTTCCATAGAGGCTGCATCAGTTTGCATTCCCACCAGCAGTGAATGAGGGTTCCCGTTTCTCCACAACCTCTCCAGCATTTGTTGTTTTTTTGTCTTGGTGACTATAGCCATTCTAATGGGTGTAAGGTGATATCTCAGTGTAGTTTTGATTTGCATTTCCCTGATGATTAGTGATGTTGAACATTGAATGAGCCATTTTTATGAACAGGCTTAAAGGAAGCCAACAGGGCGGTGAGCACTCCAACACTAGCCACAGCACCGAGTGGTCAGAATCTGGAGGCCTGGGAACAGTTCCTGGACCCTCGAGAGCTGAAGCTAATGAAGCGGGCACCAAACAGGAGCTGTGGCTTTCCTTAGCGAAGCATCAACCCACGGCCAGGCATAAAAGAGCTGGGGAATACCCCAGCCTTTCTCCCCTCCACCTCCAATCTCCTTGCCAGTGCCTCCCAGTGACTGCAGTCACTGCTCTCTAGCTTCCTGTTGGTCTTAGAGAAGAGAAAGGTACAGGTGGATTTGGAGGGCAAACAGCAGCCATTCAGAACTACAGGAGATGACTATAACCCCAGATGTATCACCACAACTGCCAAGGGCATTGAAGGAAGGGTGGGGATGAGGGAGGACCTGAAATGAAGGCCTGGGCAAAGCCAGCTGGCAGGGACTTCTGCAGCATTAGTGACACATCCAGCAGGGCACAAGGAGCAGCCCCTGGCTCAGAGCTGCAAAACAGACTGGTGGTTGCTGTGGTGGCGAGGCTCTCTGAAACGCACCCGCAGGGCTGTACTGTGAGCCTGAGTGTCCACCACAGGGTCAAAAGGATTGTTGCCGAGCCTCATAAATCCAGGTAGATAGGGACAATTAGAGGCAAAAACGTGGCCACCAGGAGACACTGGTAATGCCTCTGAGCAGCACGTCTCATCAATGCCCCAGTTCAGGGACTTGATAAAACCAGACTGGAGAATTGGTGTCCAAGGGCCTTGTTGATGAGGTGTGTAGATGGACTTCTTGGAACAGGCCCAGAATTTGAGAAGATTCACGTTCCACACGAAAACTCATCAGAGGGTCTCCACTGTGGGAAAGGCTTCATCAGGTGGACAAGGTAATCTACACATGTCCATCAGACTCTCTCCAGCAACCCTAGGGATGCTTGCTTAACCCCAAACCAAAATGGCTGTGGGGACAAGGAAGGAGACTACGCCCAGGCTCAACATGGAATCCTCTTTCCCCCAGAGACTGCTCTGCCCTGACTCCTACTTATGTTTTAGTGGCCAACTGAATCCCCATACTGGTTTTGGGGCAGAGAGAACAGCCAGCCACCTGATGGCAGGTGACTTCACCGATCCTTTCCCTGCAGGAGCCATGTGAGGCCACGTTGGAATAGCCCCGAATTCTGGACCTGGATTTACTTGCTTTCTCTCCGGAATCCCCACTGTCATTGTGAAGCTGGGTACCTGAGGGGTAACTGTAAATATTCAGTAAGAACAGGATTACCCTTCAACTTTATTGCCAACACAAACACAGATGAAAAGAAGATAATCTTGTTAACCTGCTGTTTTCTTGTTCAACCTGAGGGGTGACTCAAGGGTCACAACAGTTTATGAGTTTGTTTTGCAGAAGAAAGAATGCCTTTAAGGAAGTTAAAATAACCAGATAACCAGCCCCCAGTTGCAGTTGCTGCCCAGAAGTCAGACTGCCCAAGGGTTTAGCTGGCATGAAAGAAACATAGACATCCCTTTTGTTTCTTGAAAACTCCTCTTCCCAAGCCCCTTAGCTCCACAAAAACCCCCTGCTTTCTTCTTTTTTTTTTTTGTGAGGAAGACCAGCCCTGAGCTAACATCTGTTGCCAATCCTCCCCTTTTTGGTGAGGAAGACTGGCCCTGGGCTAACATCCGTGCCCATCTTCCTCCACTTTTTTATATGGGACGCCGCCATGGCATGGCTGACAGGCAGTGTGTCGGTGGGCGCCCAGGATCCGAACTTGCAAACCCCGGGCTGCCAAGCGCGGACTAAACCGCTGCGCCACCAGGTGGCCCCCCTGCTTTCTTCTTTTGTTAAGGCAGATTTGAGAGAACCCATCCTCTTGCCTTCTCGTCTGGGCCAATTCAAATAAACATTTCTCCATCTGCAAGCACTGGTGTCTCAGTGATTAGCTTACTGTGCATCAGCACATGAATCTGAGATTAAGAGGTCTGGTATCAACTGCACCCTACACAACACGGCCCCTGGCCACACCTGGCAATTTACAGTGACAGCCAGCAATAGACAACGGGCCCTTTGCTGGTGGGAAACCACTTTTCTTTTCAGTACCTCACCATCCAAAGCCAGTGGCCCCACAAAGGAGTACAGCTTATTTCCTCAAGACAGTCTTAGAAGTGAGACTACAGGAGCAAATCGAACCAGCACTTTTTTCACGCCTCTGACAGACATCGCCCGATTGCTTGTGACGAGCACCCCTGATTTCCAGCTTTCAGCCACATCGACCTCGCAGGCAGGAGCCGGTCGTTCACCCGCATAACCAGCGCCTCGCAGCCCCCTCAAGTTTGTCGCGAAAAGAGCAGCAGAGGCCGCCAACCGTCCTCGGCTCCGCCTTTCCCGCTTCGGGCGGTGAGTTCCTCCGACCCGCACATCTCCACAGCCCGGCCGATAGCGGTCACGTGGGCGACCACTCACGTGGGCCTCAAGTCACGTGGTCGTGCGTACATTCGTGTCGCGGCGTCGGCGCGCTGCAGCCCTGCCTCTCGCCGGTGCGCGCACGTTCGCGCGTGCGCACCTGGCGGCGCGGGGCGCGGGGCGTGACGGGGCCCCTCGAGTTCCCGGAAAGCGAGTGCGCCTGGCGCGTCCGGGGACCGGGCGACCTCGGAGTGCGCGCTGCGCGGTCCTGCTGAGTCCCTCCGCGCTTACCTCCGGGACGGCGTAGCCCCCGCGGACCCCGCCCCCACCCCTGTCGGGCCCGGCCGGCGCGGTGCGTGCGGTCTCGGGCCTGTGAGCCCCGCTTTTAAGAACAGGACGTTAGGCGCGAAGTGAGCTCGGTCAGGGCCGGAGAACCGTCCGGGCGCCGCGAAGCTCCGGAGCCGAGAACTACCGCCGAACGCTGCGGGCGTCCCACGCCTGGTGGCCCCTCGCGGGCGGAGGAGGGGCGCCTGGAGTTGTGTCCCGCGGTTTTGGCGGGGCCTCCGATGGCCTCGATGCGGTGAACGAGTCGGTCACTGTGCGTGGAGCGAGTGGCGGCAGCTCGGCCCTTCCCTTGGCGCCGCCCTCGCCGCACGACCTCGGGGTCGCTGCGCTGCGGCCTCGGGGCGCCCGCGCGGCCCCTGTGCGCTGGGGGGCGGAGGCGCCGGGCGCGGGGCGCCTCGGGTTCTGAAGACCTCGCGACGGGTCTGCCTGTGCGGCCGGGAGCACTGGGCGGGCAGCGCGGCGTCTCGGAGCGTCTTCCCGTTCACGAGAGTCTGTCGCTGTTTCCAGAAGCCTCTGTGTGTCCGCTGATGTTCTAATTGGTTCTCTGTAAACGGGCTCACAACGTTGAACAGGTGCGTCGTCTTTAACGAGGGCCGGGGGTCATGCTGGTGATGACGGGCGCCCCGCAGCACCTCGGGCTGCGGCCACCGGGGCCCTATCCTGGACCACCACCCTCCCCTGCCTGTCACGTCGTGCCCTCTGCTGTGCCTTGCTGTTTATGGGTGGCCCGAGTCTCATGTCCCTCGCCTCTGTGCTCTCGTTCTCATCATCCTGTTTTGTTAGCTTCCACGATTCTTCTCCAGCGTGATCTTGACCTTGAGTGTTTTCAGTTTCCATTGTGTCTTCTTTTGATATTTTGAAGTTTCTGCCAGACTTTTTGTTTTAGTTTTCTTTTTTTTTTTTTTTGTTCCTTCCAGTAAGATACCTCTTTCTGATCACGTTTGAATTTTGGTATGATCAATAATTCTAAAAAACTATGCAAAATTAATCCGAACTTAAGGCAAACACAAGTGCCACTCATATGCATTGAAAATTGCACCTAGGTCGTATTGAGCTCCACGGTTGTGTGATAAAATATTGTACACCACCGACAGTGACTTACTGGTGGATGTGTCACTGGAACATGCCTTTCTTTAGGCTCTTTTGCTCTGTCATTACTAATTTGAGTATCATTTTTTTTGAAACTTCCAGACTGTCA
Organism: Tapirus indicus; assembly: GCA_031878705.1. Classification (NCBI taxonomy): domain Eukaryota; kingdom Metazoa; phylum Chordata; class Mammalia; order Perissodactyla; family Tapiridae; genus Tapirus; species Tapirus indicus. Next base: position 60,271,472 of record CM062932.1, read on the forward strand.
GGACAAGGTGCTTCAGACCTTGTCAAGTGCTAAGACTTGATCTGAAATGTCCAGCTGCAAAGATGTGACTTCTTGTACTTCATGCTTACTAGTGATGCTCTGCGGGGGTGTGCCGTTTAAGCACAGACGTTCTGAGAAACGGTAATAAAGGGGAAAGTTTGCTGCAATGATATGGCTACTTGTGTGGAATGTGTTCCTGCATGAGATGACTCCCATCTGACCAGCATTCAGGGGTCAGGTTCTTCGCCCAGTTGGGGTGTCTGATGTCGGGGCGATGTTGCCCAGACTGTGTGCCAACTCGGAGTATTTCAAACCTTCTTCTCCCCTCTTCCATGTGCTCCTGGTATATGGGGCTGGAGAACAGGACGCTGTCAGCCAGGTGAGTGCCCAGGCGGCTAGCCATAGCACAGCTGGGTCAAAGGGACTACAGACCCCAACGTGCACCCCCTACATCCTCTTCCACATATTCCCAAGTCCACTCCAGTGCCACCACATCCAGGAGGGAAGATGGAAGGAAGGTGGAAGTAGTCCTGCCTGGGGGCCTCAGGGCTGGGCCTTGGACCTTCCCAGCCAGCCTACCTCAGCCAGGGGTCCAACCCCAGGTGGTCACCCCAGGCACCAGGCTTGACCTCACATCTTGAGGGTTTTGTCAACCAAAGTGGCTGGGGGATTGATGCTTTGGCATGTGTGAAGTGCCCAGAACAGCATCTGCTATTGTAAGAGGTTAAAAAGGATGGCCAAAGTGGCCTAGCGTTAGTAGGAGCAGCAGTAGCAACAAGAGCCTTAGTCTTGATCTTGAAGTCTCCGCTCTGGCCACTGGAGACCCAGCTCCTCCCTCCCCACCCTCCACTCTCCATGGGAGGCAGGGAACTTGACTCACTCACACCTCCACCCTTCCCCCCTCAGCTCATACACACACACATTTCTCTGATCCTGAAAACACCACCACTGACCAAGAAAACCTTGCTTTGATCATGGCCAGTCAGCCCAGGAAAAGGTGCCCAGCATCATTAGCCATTGGGGAAATGCCACACCCTCTGGAGTGGCTATGATCCAAAAGACTGACCTTACCAAGTGTAGAGAGGATGGGGCGACTGGAACCGTCATTCATGGCTGGTGGGAATGTAGAATGGTATAGCCACCTTGGAAAACAGTCTGGCAGTTTCTTAACATTTCTCCAAGAAACCTTGGTTCTTTTAATTGGAGGATGGTGTTAGAAACAAGATCTGGGTGTGCTTGTTGCTACTGGGGTGTCCCTGTTTCTAAGCCGTGTCAGGGTACAGAACTAGGAAACAGGTGTGTCCGCTAACCCATCTTAATTGTTTCTGTATATGAAGGTTGAGATAAGTTCATATTGATGTCTCCAGCTTCAGTCCAAAACAACATGGTTTCTTCCAGCCTTTCCTTGCTTATCTGTAATTTACTCTCCAGCATGAGAAATCTTTACCCACTTATAAAATTGTGGTATATGTCTTTTTGTTACTATTTGTTAGAGGCAGGATCCCTGTTTTCTCATCTTCCTGTTTCCTAAATGAAGCAGCATCTCCTATGGATGTAGCTCTCCACAGATGTTGAATTGAAATGGATTTACACTGAGTAAAGGTTTGTTGAAAGCTATTCTGGATTGTTTTCTTAGCTAGTTTCTCAGACGTATGGTTAGTGGGTCGAGGCCATTTACATTTTTACAGCTTTGCTGTTTACCATCAAAATCCTCTCTGAAATGGTCGCCTGTCGTGCACACATTCCAGCTGCCTGCTTTTTCCTCTCATTCCCATCCCTAACCTAGGGGCCTCCAGGATGGGGAGGGGTTTTCATCTTGATCCTCTGAGCCTCGCATAAGCTCAGAGAAGGTTTTTGTGTGAGCCAAACAACAGTAATGATTGGAATAATCGTCCTTTCATTATGTCACTTTCCCAAACTTACTCTCCCTCAGGCAAGTGCTAAGGCCAACCAGGAGCTCGACCTCAGGGCTGAGTCCTGGCGGCAGAACACGTGCGTGCGCGACGGTTGTTCCATACTGTGAGCTGGGAATGGCGGTAGGCAGCACAGCCACTCCAAGGAAGGAGCGATTCTCGCAGCATGGCAGGTGGTCACAGGGGCTGGTGGAAGTGCCATCAGAGCAGGGTCTTGCACGTGGGTGGCTGGTGTGCATGTGAGGGGCGGGAGGCTTGGGGAGGGGGCTGGCTGTCCGGGGGAGTCTGGGCTGCTGGTCCAGGTGAGGAGTCCTGGTGGGCTGCATCAAGGCTGCCTCCCCTCCCTGGCCTGACGAAGGCAGGCCCGTGTCCCCTTTGCTCACAGTGGGCCCTTGGCATCCGCAGGGCCTGGCATGTGGCCGGAGACAGGAAACGTTTGTTGAGTGGATGAGCGAATGAATGAATGAATGAATGCATGGGTGATGAAGTAGCCCCTGAGCCAAAGCCAGCCCGGAGGTTTAGTGCTCAGGAGATGGGAGGACCAGGGATAGCAGACAAACGCTGAGAAGCTGCAGGAGCTCCCGGGTGGGAGGTGTGGGAAGTGGGTGGCCCTGAGCTGAGGCGACAGAGACGCCTCTGTTCAGAAACGGCTGTCGCTGTTGAATTCATGTCTGTCGTGCTGTCTGCGTTTTGCACGTTTTCTGTATGTGCTTTGGGGGACACCAGCTTCATTGCAGAGATTCAGAAAGGTGGCCTGGAGGAGGAGACTCCTGGACCACGATGCTAAGGGTGACTGGAGATGGGTCTGCATGTGGCCAGCCACAGGACGCCAGTCACTTTGAGGGCCATGTGCCTCATGCCTTCGTCCCCCCAGCTAGGCCGTCCCCGACATTCTTCTCACTTAGATAACATGGCTCAGTACAGAGAGGCTCCCAGGCGACTGTGTGGGGCCTGCCCGCCCAGGCACTTCTGGGGCTGCCTGTCTGGAAGCACTGCCTTCACCTCAGAGGTCAATACACATCGCCACATGTGTGATGGCTTCTCTGACGTGTGTCAAGGTGTCCATTGGCACACACCCATCCACCCCTTCCTGCCCCAGGAGCACACAGAGTGAGAACCCGCCTCTCCCCGTCTCTGAAGCTCCTGAAGGAGGTCTGTGCCGAAGAGGTTTTGATGGAGGCCTTAGGAACACACACTTTCAGGTCCAGTTAATATCAGTAAATTTAAGGGTTTTCTTTTAAAAATTGGTATTATGAGATTTATCTCTGAAGCTGTCATTTGTTTAGAATGAAATTCAGTTAAGAATGTATGTATTGTTCATCCATAAAACTCACTCTTTCCTAAAATCAGATGGGGTTTAAAATTTTACCAGTTTTTAACTTGTGATCCAAATATGTTTTCCAACCTTAATGGAAACGTAATTTTAAATTGAAATTACACAAGTAAGACATACTTACTATTTTTTTGTGGAAAATGACAGACCCTGAGAAATGGGAGCAGCCCCTGTTAGCAGTTTGGTGAGTATTGTTCCAGACTTTCTTGGTAACCAGGGGGCGGGTAAATCAGCCCCGTCCTCGGCACGCGCGCCACGTTGGCGCCCCTCCCTCCTGGTACTATACCTGGGCAGATTCGCCCCTTCATTTCTTTTTTTTTTTTTTTTTTTTTTTTGTTTTTTTTTTTTTGTGGGGAGGACCAGCCCTGAGCTAACATCTGTTGCTAATCCTCCCCTTTTTGCTGAGGAAGACTGGCCCTGGGCTAACATCCGTGCCCATCTTCCTCCACTTTATATGGGACGCCGCCACAGCGTGGCTGACAGGCAGTGCGTCAGCGGGCTCCCGGGATCCGAACTCGCGAACCCCGGGCTGCCAAGCGCGGACTAAACCGCTGCGCCACCGGGCGGCCCCGCCCCTTCATTTCTTTAGAGGACATGTTCCGATGTGTGGATGTCCTGGTAAGTATTCAACTGGCCACCACTGATGTGTGGTAAAGCCAGGTGTGGATTTTCTGTATTTAAACACTGCAGGAATGAACACCATGTACAGCTGTGCTGGCATACTTGTAAATTCCTAGAACTGGAATTGCTGGGTCAAAAGACACGCACACTTTAAATTTTGCTAGATTCCAATTATCTTTTTATGGGGACTCAAAACACCTTCCGCAAAATGCTTCTGAGGAAGCGCAAAAGGCAGGTGCGGGAGAGCTAGTGCTAGCTCCTGGGGCAGAGGGCTTGACCCCGGGAGGCAACCCTGCCCCACTGGCCCATTCCACTGCATGGATGCATCACGGTTTGTTTACTTGCTCCCTTGTTGTTTTTGATGATTATGAGTGCAGCTGCTGTGAACACTCTCACACAAGCCATTTAGCAGGCGTGTGTTTTCCGTACTCTTGGGTGAATACCTAGGAGAGAGGTGGCTGGATCATGTGGAAGATGTGTGTGTGACTTTATGTAAGAAATTGCCAGGGGCCGCCCGGTGGCGCAGCGGTTTAGTCCGCGCTTGGCAGCCCGGGGTTCGCGAGTTCGGATCCTGGGCGCCCGCCGACGCACTGCCTGTCAGCCATGCCGTGGCGGCGTCCCATATAAAGTAGAGGAAGATGGGCATGATGTTAGCCCAGGGCCAGTCTTCCTCAGCAAAAAGGGGAGGATTGGCGACGGATGTTAGCTCAGGGCTGGTCTTCCCCACAAAAAAAAAAAAAAAAAAAAAAAGAAATTGCCAAACTGTTCCCCAAAGTGGTCGCACCATTTGATATTCCCACCAACAATGAATGCGAGTTCTAGTTGCTTCACATCGTTGCCTGCACTTGGTAAGGTTGGTCTTACTCGTTTCAGCCATTCTACCAGTGTCTCGCTGTGGTTTTGATTTGCGTTTCCCTGATCACTAGTGATGGTGAGCATATTTTCATGTGTCTGTTGGCCATTCAGATATCTTCTCTTGTGAAGTAGCTGTTCAAGCCTCTTGCCTATTTTTGAAACTTTAGTTTTCTCTTTTTTACGGAGTTATAGGAGTTCTTTTAAATTCTGTTCGGACATACTTGTCAGGTATATGTATCGTGACTATTTTCCCAGTGTGTGGCTCATGTTTTCATATTTTTCATTGTCTTTTGAGGAGAAAAATGGAAAAATTTTTCATAATTCTAACTTAATTTTTTCCTTTGATGCTTTTCACTTTTTGGGTCCTAAGACCCAAAAGGCACAAGGATAGTCTCCTATGTTTTCTCTTGGGAAGCTTGATAGATTTAGCTTTTACATACAGCGCTATGACCCATCTCAAATTGATTTTTCTGTATGACACAAGGTACAGGTCTGGGTCTTCATCTGTTGTTGTTACTGTTATTCAGATATCCAGTTGTTCCAGTACTGTTTACTGAATAGACTTCCTAAAGGAAAACTCTGTCTACTCACAGCACTTCTGCCACCAAATATGTGTATTTTCCACATGAAGAAAATCTCCAGTTCTCTATGGATGCCAGTGGCTGTCCTACAATTTAATCCAATTCTGACACCACTCACCAGGAGTTGGTGCAGACCTCACAGTTTGAGGGCTCTGTCCCACAAGACTGCCCCCTACTTCAGAAGCCATTTGTAAGTAATGGGTCCCCAGGATACCAACATTTCTGTCCTACTTGGCTACAAATCAGGGTTTCCCATGACCCCCTCCTCAGGTTCAATAAGTTGCTAGAATGGCTTGCAGAACTCAGGGAAATATTTAGTTATGTTGATGGGTTTATTATAAAGGATATTCTAAAGGATACTGATGAACAGTGAGGTGAGATACATAGGGTGAGGTAGCTCCCGAGTGCAGGAGCTTCTGTCCCTGTGGGGTTGGGGTGCACCATCTTCCCAGCACATGGCTGTGTTCACTAGCCTGGAAGCTCTCTGAACCTCATAGTTTAGAGATTTTTATGGAAGTTTCATCACATAGTCATGATCAATTTTTAACTCAAACTCCAGCCCCTTCCCTAGAGGATGGGGATGGGGCTGAAAGTTCCAACTTCTAACGATGGCTTCATCTTTTTGGTGACCAGCCTCCATCCAGGAGCCCACCCAGAGTCTTTTGCCTCATTAGAGCAAAAGATTCTCCTATCACTCAGGAAATTCCAAGGGATTTAGGAGCTCGGTGTCAGGAACCACGGGTAGAGACCAAATATGGATATATTATGTCACACTTCCCTTTCCCTAGTGAAGAACTTTGGCACCTTTGTCGAAAACCAATTGATTCTATATATGGAAATGTATGTCTGAACTTTTATTCTGTTCCACTGAGTTGTCTATTCTTACACCACGTAATTTTGATTACTATAGTTTTATTAGCTATTGTTCATAGTTGTAGATTACTGTATTTTATTAGCTTCTCTTTAAAAGCTGAATTAGAGAAGGCATCTTATATTCATTTGATTACTATAGCTTTCTATTAACTTATATTATAATATAGCTGTAAATCCTTCAACTTAGTTCTTCTTTTTCAAGATCATTTTGACTATCTGAGGTCCCTTGTATTTACATATGACTATTAGAATCAGCTTGTCAGTTCCTACAAAAAAAGGCCAGCTGGGGTTTTGATTGGGATGATATTGACTCTGTAGATCAGTCAGAGCATATAATATCAATTAAGCAAATCAATATTCAAAAATATATTACTTTTGTTTAGTGATCTGTACTAACATAGTTAATTAACCCAGTTGGGGTGAACTCTACGTTGATAGGTATCTATCATATACCATATACCATTCTCTGCATATACCATGACAGTGAAAAAAATGGTATTTGTAATATGATTGTGGGCACCTTGAGACCCTGCAGTGCTTCCTGAATTGTCAGGAAGAGGAAGTCATGTCAGTAAGGTGTTAATGTCAGGTTGTTGTGACTGTATTACTGTTTGAAACTTCATAATCATATGATAAATTTGGATTTCTTTATCAAGAAGACCTCAATTCAGTTCAGCGATTTGAAAAATATATGAAATACCTACAACCTGCCTGGTGCTGTGGGAATGTTGAGGTAGGAACACAAGTACAGCCATGTTCCTGCCCCAGAGACTGGGAGGTTTGATTAAGTAGAGCATTTAATTCTTCTCCGAATCCTGAGTAGCAGAAAGTTTATGGTGATATGAATTTTTTTATACTGTAATATTTGTATTTCTGTAAAGAAGAAAACCAGGTATCTGGAGTTCATCATTTATTTAATATAGTGCTTACATCCATGATAATACTTTTTCAATTTATGGTACTGATTATCAGCAGGGCCACATTTTAATGACTATACCTTATATTTTCTCTGAAAGCTCGGCCAAAATAAGAATATTGTCTCCTCTCTGTAGATTAGGTTTCTCCCATGCAATTGAAAGTGCTACTTCCATCTCTTCCAAATGGGCAGGGTACCCACAGCCGAGGACAGAGCTGAAGCAGCGCCTGGCAGCCCTGAGCTAGATGAATGGAGTTACATGATTTCATGAGACAGGTATGTACTGAGCGTCTGTTATGGGCATGGCATTGTGAATGATTCAAAGGTACAACTCAAGGTCCCTGCAGTCAGTGCGTTTCGTTTACTCATGATAGAGGTGGGGAGATGAGACATACACACGTGAAAAGTAACAGTACAGAAAGTAAATAACAGTGCGAGGAAGGCAACAAGAAACATCACAAGCAATATGTTATTAAATGTCAAATAACTGTTACATACACAAGTTAGAAAGTCCTGGGTCCTGGAGAGAGTGTGAGCAGAGTTATCACAACAAGGGAATACTTTATGCAGGAAGAGGGAATGGATAGGTGGGGAGGAGGGTACCTGGGTGCAGGCAGGAGTGCTATGAACAAAGGTGGAATTTGGGAACAAACAGGGCAGGTGGCACTTGGGGTGGAAGCAGCACAGGTAAGCTGAGGGCAGAGCCAAGTGGCTGGGCAGGCACAGGTCATGCACACCACTCAGGAGCAGTGGGGAGAAGCAGGGAAAGTTGGGCAGGACCTGGACAGGGGGCGGGAGGTGGGGAGTCCCTGTTTGCAGGAAACAGACTGCCAGGTGTGGCTTTCATCTGCTTTATGACCATGAGCTTCTGAGGGGTTTTGAGTAGGGAAAAATTATGAAACGTGGTGTTATATTCTCAAGACCACACGACTTTTAATCACGAGTTGTTCATAGTATTTTGTTAAATGAAACCAGCTGCAGTGCTGGATTTCACTCTGAATTTTTGTTTCTTTTTTTTTTTTTTTTTTTTTTTTGGTGAGGAAGACCAGCCCTGAGCTAACATCCGTTGCTAATCCTCCTCTTTTTGCTGAGGAAGACTGGCCCTGGGCTAACATCGTGCCCATCTTCCTCTACTTTATATGGGACGCCGCCACGGCATGGCTGACAGGCAGTGCGTCGGCGGGCGCCCGGGATCCGAACCAGCGAACCCTGGGCTGCTAAGCGCGGACTAAACCGCTGCGCCACCGGGCCGGCCCCTGAATTTTTGTTTCTTAAAGAGTATCAAAATTCATGGTTATTATAACAATAATAAGCACCCCTTTTATTGTGAGTGGCACTTAGAGGAAGCCTTATTTTTTTATTGAGGTCATAATAGTTTATAATATTGTGTACATTTCAGCTGTATATTATTATTTGTCAGTCACTATATAAATGTGCCCCTTTATCCCTTGTGCCCACCCCCCAACCCCCTTCCCCTCCGGTAACCACTAAACTGTTCTCTTGGTCTCTGTTAGTTTATCTCCCACATATGAGTGAAATCATACCGTGTTTGTCTTTCTCTGACTGGCTTATTTTGCTTAAGATAATACCCTCAAGGTCCACCCATGTTGTTGAAAATGGGAAGATTTGGGTTTTTTTTTATGGCTGAGTAGTAGTCCATTGTATATATGTACCACATCTTTATCCATTCATCAGTCAGTGAGCACTTGAGTTGGAGGAAGCCTTATTTTTGCTTCTCCTAGTGAAGTGGTGAAGAGCAGTGCTGGCTGTACTGACGCGGGCGAGTTAGTTAACCTCTCTGTGCCTCCCACTGTGGGCACTCAGAGCATCTATCAACCAGAGGTGTATCATGAGGACAGCCTGAGTCAATATCTAGAAAGTCCTTGAAACACTAGCTGGCATGCAGAGAATGCTGCACAAGTGTTTGTTAACTGAATAACAAACAATTCTGATAACACTTTCCCCAATCAGGACAGCTCTGACTTAAACACTTATCAACTTAAAAAGCAAATTTGCCTGTTATTTTATCTCAAAATGAGTTTATTCAGGAATAGCCAAAAGAATTGCAATTCAGGACATGCATACTATGGCAAAGCGTAGGTAAATCCGGAGAACAGAGGGGAGCTGCTTTTATAGAGAAACAGTGGAGTAGGGAAGGGCTGTTCTAAAGGAAAGTCCATCCGGGAAAATACCAGTTCAGGAGACACCAGCTTCTCATTGGCTGAGCTGTGGGGTTTCTCATTGGCTGAGCTGCGGGGTTTCTCATTGGCTGAGCTGTGGGGTTTCTCATTGGCTGAGCTGTGGGGTTTCTCATTGGCTGAGCTGTGGTGTTTCTCATTGGCTGAGCTGTGGGGTTTATCATTGGCTGAGCTGTGGGGTTTCTCATTGGCTGGGCTGTTGCCACGTGGGGAGAGAAGTCTTCCCTCAGTGGTAAAGTAGTTGTACTTCCTGTGTGAGAAGCAAGTGCTTCTCTCTTTCTGTTTGGTGTATTTGATGATGCGGGGGTGGGCATGAGAGCTTGCCTTATGGGCCTCCTGACTCCAATTTAGTTAAGGTTTCTTTTGTTAATTTCCACATACTGAACATGTCAGGCCTTGTTTGAATCTTTTCTTCTAGAAACAGTGTTTTCAAATGGGGTAGCATCCTGGGGTGGCCCCCAGAGCCGCCTCAGAATGGAGGGTTGGAGCTGGAAGGGCCTTCTGAGAGCAGCAAGTGCAGGGGCCCTTCTTGCAGGCGAGGAAACAGAGGTGCAGACCAGACAGTGGGACCTCAGGCCGCACCCCCAGTAGTTGGTGGAAAGACCAAGGTGGAAACCTGAGACTCCTCCTCAGTTCCTTCTTCCTTCCTCTTCTGCCCACACGTGCTGTGGCTGGACTGCTGTAGAGTTGTAGTGAGGAGAGCGGGTAACTACTTAAATGGAGTATAACTGGCTGAGTTAATAACACTGTTCAAATCTAGAGCCTTACTAACATTTTTCCTGCTTGTTCTGTTAATTACATAGTGAAGTGTTAAAATCTCAAACTATATTTGTGGGTTCTTTTACTTCTCCTTTTAGGTCTGTCAAATTTTGCTTCAAACATTTGGAAGTTACTTTACATGTACACTTAGGATTCTTGCATTTGGATGAGTTGACCCTTTGTACCATTATGGATTGCTCCTCTTGTGATGATCCTTAATGTGTGGTCTCCTTGCGTGATGTTAAATGTAGCCAGATTTCTCATGACTTATATTTGGATGACAGCTCTTTTTCTATCCATGTACTTTCAGCTTGTCTTGGTCTGTAAACTAAGTTAGGTGGGTTTTTTTTTTCCCCACTCAGCCTAAAGTCTCTGACTTCTAATTGTAGTGTTCTATACATTTACATTTAATGTAATGATTGATATAATTGGGTTTTATATATGTGTGTGTGTGTGTGTATATATATATACATATATATATATATATATATATTTTTTTTTTTTTTGCTGAGGAAGATTCGCCCTGAGCTAACATCTGTTCCCAATCGTCCTCTTCTTTTTTTTTTTCTTTTGTGAGGAAGACCAGCCCTGAGCTAACATCTGTTGCTGATCCTCCTGTTTTTGCTGTGGAAGACTGGCCCTGGGCTAACATCTGTGCCCATCTTCCTCTACTTTATATGGGACGCCGCCACAGCATGGCTGACAAGCAGTGTGTCAGCGGGCACCTGGGACCCCGAACCCACGAACCCCTGGCTGCCAAAGCGTGAACTAAACCGCTGCACCACTGGGCCGACCCCTTCCTCTTCTTTTTTTGTTTTTATGTGAGCCACTGCCCCAGCATGGCCGCTGACAGATGAGTGGCATGGGTCCATGCCCAGGAACTGAACCTGGGCCACCAAAGCAGAGTGCACTGAACTTAACCACTAGGCCACCAGGGCTGGTTCCATAGTTGGGTTTAAAGCCACCACCTTGATGTTCTATATTTGTTCCATTTGCTTTATTTTTTATTTCTTGCCTTCTATTGGATTATTCACATATGTATATATTTTTATTGATGTCTTAATAGCTTATAACATTGTGAAGTTTTACTTGTACATTCTTCTTTGTCAATCACCATATAAATGCTTCCCCTGACCCCTTGTGCCTAACCCCTCTCCCCCTTGCACCTGGTAACCACCAAACAGTTCTCTCTGACCATCTGTTAGTTTATATTCCACGTATGAGTGAAATCATGTGGTGTTTGTCTTTTTCTGGCTTATTTCACTTAACATAATACCTTCCAGTTCCATCCATGTTGTTGCAAATGGAAGGATTTTGTCTTTTTTTGTGACTGAGAAGTATTCCATTATATATATATACCACATCTTCTTTATCCACCCATCTGTTGTGGGACACTTGGGTTGCTTCCACTTCTTGGCTATAGTGAATAATGCTGCAGTGAACATAGGGGTGCATAAGCCTCTTTGGATTGTTGATTTCAGGTTTGTTGGCTAGATACCCAGTAGTGGGATTGCTGGGTCATAAGGTATTTCTATTTTTAATTTTTTGAGGAATATCCATCCAGTTTTCCGTAGAGGTTGCACCACTTTGCATTCCCACCAGCAGTGGATTAGGGTTCCCATTTCTCCACAACCTCTCCAACATTTATTTTGTGTCTTAGTGATTGTGGTCAATCTAATGGTTGTAAGGTAATATCTTAGTGTAGTTTTCATTTGCATTTCCCTGATGATTAGTGATGTTGAACATCTTTTCATGTGCCTGTTGGCCTTCTGCATATCTTCCTTGGAAAAATGTCTGTTCATATCCTCTGCCCATTTTTTGATTGGGTTGTTTATTTTGTTGTGCAGTTGTGTGAGTTATTTATATATTATGGAGATTAACCCCTTGTCGGATATATGATTTGCGAATATTTTCTCCCAGCTGGTGGGTTGTCTGTTCATTTTGATCCTGGTTTCATTTGCCTTGTAGGAGCTCTGTAGTCTGATGAAGTCCCACTTGTTTATTTTTTCTTTTGTTTCCCTTTTCCAAATAGACATGGAATCTGAAAAGATCTCTTTATGACCGATGTCAAATAGTGTACTGCCTATGTTCTCTTCCCGCAGTTTTATAGTTTCACGTCTCACTTTCAGGTCTTTGATCCATTTTGAGTTAACTTTTGTGTATGGTGATAGAAAATGGTCTACTTTCATTCTTTTGTATGTGGCCGTCCAATTTTCCCAGCACCACTTATTGAAGAGACTTTCCTTTCTCCATTGTACATACTTAGCTCCTTGTCGAAGATTAGTTCTCTGTAGATGTGTGGTTTTATTTCTGGGCTTTCAATTCTGTTCCATTGATCTGTGTGTCTATTTTTGTACCAGTACCATGCTGTTTTGATTACTATGGCTTTGTAGTATATTTCAAAGTCAGGGGATTGTGATGACTCCGACTTTGTTCTTTTTTTTTTCAGGATTGCTTTAGCTGTTCGGGGTCTTTTGTGCCCCACGTGAATTTTAGTGGTCTTTGCTCTATTTCCGTGAAGAATATCATTGGGATTCTGGCTGGAATTGCATTGAGTCTGTAGATTGCTTTAGGTAGTATGGACATTTTAGCTATGTTTATTCTTCCAATCCATGTGCATGGGATATTTTTCCATTTCTTTATGTCTTCATCAATTTCTTTCAATAATGTCTTATAATTTTCATTGTATAGGTCTTTCACCTCCTTAGTTACATTTCCTCAGATATTTTATTTTATTTGTGATTGTAAATGCGATTGTCTTTTTGAGTTCTCTTTATGTTAGCTTGTTCTTGGCATATAGAAATGCAACTTATTTTTGTAAGTTGATTTTATACCCTGAAACTTTGCTGTAGTTTTTGATTATTTCTAATAGTTTTCCAATGGATTCTTTCAGATTTTCTATATATGAGATCATGTCATCTGCGAATAGTGAAAATTTCACTTCTTCATTGCCTACTGGAGTCCTTTTATTCCCTTTTCTTGCCTAATTGCTCTGGCCAGAACTTCCAGTACTATGTTGAATAAGAGTGGCTAGAGTGGGCACCCTTGTCTTGTTCCTGTCCTCAAAGGAATGGCTTTCAGTTTTTCCCCGTTGAGTAGGATGTTAGCTGTAGGTTTGTCATATATGGCCCTTATTATGTTGAGGTGCTTTCCTTCTATACTCATTTTGTTGAGAGTTTTTATCATAAATGGATGCTGAATCTTGTCGAATGCCTTCTCTGCATCGATTGAGATGATCATGTGGTTTTTATTCTTCATTTTGTTAATGTGGTGTATCACGTTGATTGATTAGTGGATGTTGAACCATCCCTGTGTCCCTGGTATAAATCCCACTTGGTCATGGTGTATGATCTTTTTGATGTATTGATTTATTCAGTTTGCCAATATTTTGTTGAGGATTTTTGCATCTATGTTCATCAGGAATATTGACCTGTATTGTCCTTGTCTGGCTTTGGTATCAGGGTGATGTTGGCCTCGTAGAATGTGTTAGGATGTGTTCCATCATCCTCTATTTTTTGGAAAAGTTTGAGAAGGATAGGTATTAAGTCTTCTTTGAATGTTTGGTAAAATTCTCTGGAGAAGCCATCTGGTCCTGGACTTTTATTTTGGGGGAGGTTTTTGATAACTGTTTCAATCTCTTTACTTGTGATTGGTCTGTTCAGATTCTCTATTTCTTCTTGATTCAGTTTTGGGAGGTTGTACGCATCCAAGAATTTGTCCATTTCCTCTAGGTTGTCCAATTTGTTGGCGTAAAGTTTTTCATAGTATTCCCTACTAATCCCTTGTATTTCTGTGGTGTCTGTTGTAATTTCTCCTCTTTCATTTCTAATTTTATTTACTTGAGCCTTCTCTCTTTTTTAAATTTTTTTGTGAGTCTGGCTAAGGGTTTGTCAATTTTGTTTATCTTCTCAAAGAACCAACTCTTTGTTTCATTGATCCTTTCTACTGCTTTTTTCATTTCAATTTCATTTATTTCTGCTTTAAGTTTTATTATTTCCCTCCTTCTGACTTTGGGCTTTGTTGTTCTTTTTCTAGTTCTGTTAGATGTAGTTTAAGTTTCCTTATTTGGGATTTTTCTTGTTTGTTGAGGTGGGCCTGTATTGCTATGAGTTTCCCTCTCAGGACTGCTTTTGCTGCATCCCATATGAGTTGGTATGATGTATTTTCATTATTGTTGGTCTCCAGATATTTTTTAATTTCTCCTTTAATCTCAACGATCCATTTGTTGTTCAGTAGCTTGTTGTTTAGTCTCCACCTCTTTGTCCCTTTCCCAGTTTTTTCCTTGTAGTTGATTTCTAGTTTCATAGCCTTATGGTCGGAAAAGATGCTTGTTATGATTTCAATCTTCCTAAATTTATAGAGGCTTGCCTTGTTTCCCAATACATGTTCTATCCTTGAGATGTTCCATGTGCACTTGAGAAGAATGTGTAATCTGCTCTTTTTAGGTGGAGTGCTCTGTATATATCTGTTAATGCCATCTCGTCTTGTTTTTCATTTAAGTCTGCTATTTCCTTATTGACTTTTTGTCTGGATGATCTATCCATTGATGTGAGGGGGGTGTTAAGGTCCCCTACTATTATTGTGTTTTGTGTCGTTGTTGATATCTCCTTTTAGGTTTGTTAACAGTTGCTTAATATACTTTGGTGCTCCTGTGTTGGGTGCATGTATATTTATAAGTGTTATATCTTCTTGGTGGAGTGTCCCTTTTAACATTATATATTGCCTGTCTTTGTCTCTCATTACCCTTTTTATCTTGAAGTCTGCTTTGTCTGATATAAGTATGGCCACACCTACTTTCTTTTGTTTGCCATTAGCTTGGAGTATTGTCTTCCATCCTTTTACTCTGAGCCTGTGTTTGTCTTTAGAGCTGAGATGTGTTTCCTGAAGGCAGCGAATTGTTGGATCTTGTTTTTTAATCCATCTTACTACTCTGTGTCTTTTGATTGGAGAATTCAATCCATTTACATTTAGAGTGATTACTGATATATGTGGGCTTAGCATTGCTGCTTTTTTTGTTTTGTTTTGTTTTGTTTTTTTGTGGGGAAGACCAGCCCTGAGCTAACATCCGTCACCAATCCTCCCCTTTTTTGCTGAGGAAGACTGGCCGTGGGCTAACATCTGTGCCCATCTTCCTCCACTTTATATGGGACGCCGCCACAGCGTGGCTGACAGGCAGTGCGTCGGCGGGCACCCAGGATCCAAACTCGCGAACCCCGGGCTGCCAAGCGCGGACTAAACTGCTGCGCCACCTGGCAGCCCCTGCATTGCTGCTTTATTTCTCATGTTCCAGATCTTTTGCATTGGCTTTGTTTCTTGTCTTGTGTGATTCAGACTACCTATTCACTTCAGTAGTTCTGTATGATGATTCTCTTAGTTTTCACTTTATCATATGCGTCTCTGCTCTGAATATTAATTTAGTGGTCACCATGAGGTTTGTATAAAAATTCTCATAGATGAGATAGTCCATTTTCTGGCGACCTCTTATTTCCTTTGTCTAACTTGATTCCATCCCTTTACTCTTCCTCTTCTAAGTTTTTGTTGTGACAACTTATTCCATCTTTTGTTGTGATTTCGTGTTTATAGTGATGAGGTTATGTTTATTTTTGGTGTTTTCCTTCCCTTGACCTTTGATGTCATACTTAAGTGTTTGCTAACCTGTTCTGGTAGATAGGTGCAATTTTTCTGATTTTTGTCTACCTATTTTCTCCTTGCTCAAAGCTTTGTATCCCCTTTCTCTCTCTCTCTTTCTTTTTTTTTTTTTTTCAGGCACGAGGGCCTTCTTGAGCATTTCTTGCAGTGGGGGTCTTGTGGCAATGAACTCCCTTAACTTTTGTTTATCTGGGATAGTTATTTCTCCATCGTATCTGAAGGATATTTCCACTGAATAGAGTATTCTTGGCTGAAAGTTTTTGTCTTTCAGAATTTTGAATATATCATTCCAGTCTCTCCTAGTCTGTAAAGTTTCTGCCAAGAAATCAGCTGAAAACCTGATAGGAATTCCTTTGTATGTTATTATTATTATTATTATTTTGTCTTGCTGTCCTTAATATTTTTTCTTTATCATTGACTTTTGCCAGCTTTACTACTATATGCCTTGGAGAGAGTCTTTTCATGTATGTTATCTTTTTTTCTCTTGCTGCTCTTAATAGTCTTTCTTTGTCGTTCATTAACTTTTGCCAGCTTTACTACTATATTCCTTGGGGTTGGCTTTTTTTTTGGTTGAAATATTTAGGAGATCTAGTGATTTCATTCACTTGTATTTCCAGCTCCTTCCCCAGGTTTGTGAAGTTCTGAGCTATCATTTCTTTGAACAATCTCTCTGCTCCTTTTTCCTCTCTTCTCCCTCTGGGATACCTATAATTCAAAAGTTGCATTTCTTAATTGAGTTGGATATTTCTTGGAGATTTTTCTTCATTTCTTTTTAGTCTTAGCTCTGTCTCCTCCTCCATCTGAAGGCTTTCTACATTGCTATCCTCAATAAAACTAATTCTTTCCTCCATATTGTCAGCTCTGTTCTTTAAAGATTCCAGATTTTCCTTTATTTCCTCCATTGTGTTTTTCATCTCCAGCAATTCTGATAGGTTTTTCTTTATGGTTTCAATCTCCTTTGTGAAGAAGCTCCTAATTTCCTTGAATTGTCTATCCATATTTTCTTGTAATTCACTGAGCTTTTTTATGATAGCTATTTTGAATTCTCTGTCATTTAGGTTATAAATTTCTGTCTTCTGGGTTGATTTCTGGATGTTCTGGACTGGAAAATTTAATGTATTTTTGCATCATGCTTGAGGGTTTTTTATTTTTCCTCATCCTGAAGATATCTGAATGTAGATTCCACTTGCTGCCACTACGTGGGGGGTCAATAACTGTGTGCTCTGGAACCGCTAAGATGTGCGGGCCTTCTGCCCGGACTGAAGTGCAGCTGGCTGATGTGTGGCTAGGCTGGAGCTCCACATGGGTGGGGTGTCATGTGCCGGTCGCTGGGCTGGATCTCCGCTTGGTTGGATCCCTGTGTGCCTCTGCTGGGCTATAGCACCACTGGGCTTGGGTGCCTGGGTGTCACGCAGTGGCAGCAGGGCTTTAACTCCACGGGAGTGGGTGTCATGCACCAGCTGCCGGGCTGAAACACCATGGGGGCAGGTTCCACATGCCACTGGGCTTGGTGCCCCCAGTGTCACATGCTGGTCGTGGAGCTGTAATTCCACAGAGGGGAGGGCTGTCGTGTGCCAGCCACTGGGCTGGATCTCCACTGGGTTGAATCCCTGCACACCTCTGCCTGGCTATGGCACTTCTGGGCTCAGGTGCCAAGCATGAGCACGGCCAAGCAGGGACACTGAGGGAGGGGTAGTGGCACTTTCACCTCCCTGTTCCAAGGTGTTTCTCATTCTTCCCTCACTATCTACTCTCCTGGAGTGTTGGTGAGGACCCCCCCAAACTGTTCTATTCCTTCCATGTGGGGGTTCCGTGCTGTGTGGGAACTTGGAGAGTGAAGGTTTTCCCGCCAAGGGCCACCCCCTCCCTCCTCTCTGAGAGTCATGCATTCTCAGTCTCAGGGTGCTGCCGTTGGGGAAGGAGGGGATCCTTCCTTACCCACTGCCTCTTCCTCTAGGGTTTCCAGCAACTCCGCCATCAGATGTAAGGCTGCGTGGGTCTCCCAGATGTCCTACGTGTAGTTTGAAAGACCTGCATTGATGTATGGATGACCTTTTTCTTGTATCTTAGTGGGGGAGAGTTTAGGGGAAAAGCTCAGTCTGCCATGATGCTTACGTCACTCCACTCACATATTTTTAAAATTCCAGTTTATCTTCTGTATTGTATTTTTTGATATAAAAAATAAGTATATATTATGTTATATATATATATATTTAATTTTTGTGTGTGTGAGGAAGACTAGCCCTGAGCTAACGTCTGTTGCCAATCCTCGTCTTTTTGCTGAGGAAGACTGGCCCTGGGCTAACATCCGTGCCCATCTTCCTCTACTTTATAATGGGATGCTGCGATGGCATGGCTTGACAAGTGGTGCATCTGTCCGCACCTGGGATCCGAACCTCCAAACCCCGGGCCACCAAAGTGGAGTGCGTGAACTTATTTGCTACACCACTGGGCCGGGCCCTATATAATGTATATTTATACCTACTTATTTTAGTCGTTGATCTAGAAATTATAGTATGTACCCTTCACTTATTCACAAAGTCCACTTTGAAATAATATTGTATAACTTAATCAACCATATAAGAACCTTAAAATAGTGAAACAACATTGACTCCCCTCCTACTCTGCTCTCTTCTTGTCATGTTTTTTATTTCTACAGGTTGCACTGTCCAATTTGGTAGCCACTAGCCACATGTGGCTATTTAAATATAAAAAATTAATTATGATTAGATTCAATGTTAAAATGCAGCTCCTTAGCCACACTAGCCACATCCGAAGTGCAAAAGAGCATCATGAGGATGGTGGCTTCTGTATTGGACAGGCACGACAAGAGAACATTTCCATTACCGCAGGAAATTGTATTGGACAGCACTGCTCTAAGACCCACATTATTTTAAAATTTGCTTCAATCATTCATTCAATAATCTTTCAAAGAAATTATTAAAATGTCTTTCACAGTCACTCCACAGCCATCTTTTCAGGTATTATTCACTCCTTGGTGCAGATTTGGGACTCCATTTGAGACCATTTTCCTCTGGCCTGAAGAACTTTGTGTAGTATTTTTTTGGAGGTCAAGTCTTCTGGTGACAACATTTTTCAGCTTTTGTTTTCCTGAAAATGTCTTTCACTACCCTTAGTTTTTGAAGGACATTTTTGTTAGGTATTGAATTCTGGTCTCAATGACTTTTGTTTTACTTTGCGCATTTTATTGATGTCATTTCTTTGTCTTCTCACTTCCATTGCTTTTGACAGGAAGTCAGCTGTCATTGTTATTGAAGTTTCCCTGAATGTAATGTATCTTTTTTTTTTTTTTGGTCTCCTTTTAGGACTTTTATCTTTATCTTTGTTTTTCAGCAGTTAGACTATGATATGCCTCCATGTGTTTTTCCTTGAATTTGTCTTCTTTGGGTTCACTAAACTTTTTGGATCTGTGGGTTGGTGTATTCTCACTAATTTGTAACATTCTTATACCTTTTCTCTTTCAATATTCCTTCTCCAGTTTCTTTTCTTTTCCTTTTGGGAATCCAGCTTTATGTACATTAGACTATTTGATCTTGTCCCATAGGTTTCTAATACTCTTCTCTATCTTTTTTCTCATTTTCATTTTCTTTTCTCTCTGTTTTGATTCAGAGAATTTCTATTGATGTGACTTCGAGTTGAAAACTCCTCTCTTCAGCTGTATCCAGTCTGGTGGTCAGCAAATTCAACAAGTTCTTCATTTTAGATACTTTAGTTTTTCCTCTACCCTGGTGTGTAGCCCTTACGGCCAGGGTGTGGCCTTTCTGGAGTCTCAACTGATTGCTTGGGCTGCACTAAGATCTCCTCTCTCTGCTCCAACATCTCCCTGTCCTGCGAGTCCTCTGCAATCTCTGTTCAGCTCTCGTGTAGCACCTGCAATCAGAAGAGGTTCAAAGAACAGAGTTAGGTTGCTACAACAAAACTTCCTCTAGTTCTGTTCATTCATGTGTATACATTTATGATAAAATAGGGATAACAATTGATTCTGTACCCTGTTTCATTCTAGTCATTCTCATCAGTGGATTTATGAACTAATTGTCAGGGGGAAAAAAGCCCCAGACATATTATTGAGAGATAGATATCCAATATAACTCAACATTTTAGTCTTAATCAAAACTTGCATATATTTATACTGCTTTGGTCAATTATGTATTAATAATAATTTTAATACTAATTCAACCCAGGAAAATGTTTTTAACATGAGACTTATGTCCACAGGAAATTGCAAATTAAATATATGTATGTATATATGTATGTCTCCACGGATAAAATAATAGGGTCATCAATAAATTATGTTCAAACATAAACACTTCTTATATTCAGAATAAAATTTGAGGGGGAATTTGAATGGAAATGTTTAGGAGAGAAGGATTTAATAAAACTCTTGACTGTTAACCCAGAGATTGTTTGTTTATAAAACATATGATAGTGGCATTCAGGGTCCATTGGATACATTTAAGGAATGATGTCATGACTTTAAGTCAACATTTATGATATTTGGGAAGTTACATCCATTGTAATTATTTAAACATGTTGGAAAATTGGGGTATTATCTTAGAAGTGGGGGCTTACAAGTTTTCACAAAATTAGTTTATTGGGAATATATGTAAAAAGCTTTGAGGACAGTGGGTCCAGCTACCCTTTTCTGCAGCCTGAGTCATTACATGAGACACAAACGGGCCTCTCTGTTTTCAATTTTGTCCCACACAGCAAACAGGTTGATCTTTTTAAAAGTTAAATCGGGGGGCCGGCCCAGTGGCACAGCAGTTAAGTTTGTGCACTCTGCTTCTGGCGGCCTGGGGTTCACAGGTCCGGATCCCGGGCGTGGACTGATGCACTGCTTGTCAAGCCAATGCTGTGGCAGTGTCCCATATAAAGTAGAGGAAGACAGGCATGGGTGTTAGCCCAGGGCCAATCTTCCTCAGCGAAAAAGGAGAATTGGCAACAGATGTTAGCTCAGGGATAATCTTCCTCACACACACACAAAGTTAAATCAGATCTTGTTACTCTGTGCTTGAAATGCCCAGTGGTTTCCCATTTCACTTAATGCAGAGGCCAGTAGTGTAGCAAGCCCTTTGAAACACTCCCTGGCTGTTTCTCCTCCCCTCATTCATGGGCATTCTCATGGCTCTGACACACCCAGCATGCTTCTGCCTCAGGGCCATTGCCCTTGCTCTTTGCCCCGAGGCCACAGTGGCCTCTGGCTCACATCCTTCAGGCCTCAGGTCAGATGTCTCCTCCTTCTCTGGCTTTCCTGCCCATCTCTTGGTCCCCTCTCTCTGCTTTACAGCATGTGCTATTTGGCTGTGCCGTGTACTGATTCACACATGTGCTGTGGGTCCTCCAGCCAGACCATAAGTACCACAAGGCAGGCACCCCTTGGTTGCACTCTCTGCTGTCTTCCTGCACCCGTGTCCAGCAGGTACTAGATGCTTGGTACACATCTCCTGGATGAAAGAACAATCCATTGTAAAACCCAGGTGTGGGTGTGTCTCTTCCACATCTTTGCCTTCACTCCTTGATGTATAGAGCAGCGACGCTGCCTACCTTGTGAGCATCTTCTGGTGCTGCTTTTCCCCTCTCATGACGGGTCTTGCATGTTGGCTTCCTTTCGGTCCTCCTCCTTTCACACATGCTGATGGGACGTGGCTGCTCGTTTTTGCTCACTGCTGTCTGTCCAGCCCTGGCCTGAGCCTGGTATACAATGGATGCTTACTGAGCACTCAGGATGGACAGAAGGCCCAGTGCAACTCCACCTCTGCTCTGAAGCCTTTTCTGACTGTCCCAGTGCTTGGTGACTTCTTTCCTTCTCAGAACCGTGTAGTCCTTACCATTTCTACTTGCACAGGGCCTGGCATTGCCCATTTTTTTATCAAGGTGCCTGTGTCTACATAGTAGGGACATAATTGGGACACAATGCAATGCTACAAGCTCATTTATATTTGCAAGCGTGAGTTCCCCGCACATGGTGGACACTCGGTGTGGATGAAAACACGTGAAAAGTAAGTGAACCTTCCCAGTAGCCTTGTACAAGTTTAATAGCCTACAGCACATACTCAGAACACCATCAACAGTCTTATCACAAGGAAGCTTCCGCAAGTCAGGTAGAGTGGTGGATGTCCTGAATTGTGTGCGCTAAGCGCAAAGCCAGGGCACAGAGCACCAGGACCCAGGAGCTGGGGACAACACACTGCACAGTCACTTTGTCAACAGTGATTTGGAAACTTTGGTTGTACTTGACGTAGGCTCTCTCTCTCAATACGCTGTGGGTTTTTTCTTTTTTGCTGAGGAAGAGTCACCTTGAGCTAACATCTGCTGCCAATCTTCCTCTTTTTTTTCTTTTCTGTATGGGTGCCGTCACCACTGCATGGCCACCGACAGACGAGTGCTGCAGATGCGCGCAGGGAACTCAACCCAACCCACGGAAGCGGAGCGCACTGAACTCAACCGCTAGGATACGGGGCTGGCCCTTGAGTGACGGTGTTTTGTTTTTTGAGAGGTTTTCCCAGTCACCATTTCCACACTTGTCTCAACACCACCTCAAATCTCTCCAATATATAAATGAATATTTAATGAGACTTTTTTTCTGTCTAGGACATGCTGCCATACTTAGGGTTCAAAGCAGTTTGAACCTTAGGAATTTGTACTGTAACTGCAAACACATCCATGGCAAAGAAAACATGTAAATGTACATTCAGAGGGACACGAGCTCCACTTCTTTGGAGGGGGTTTTCACACAGAGAACGCGCAGGCCGCGCGCAGCCCCACGTGGCTCCCGCCTGGGCTCCGGCCGGCCTCCTCCCGCTCTGCACTGCGCTCCACTCCCCCGGCGCTTCAGCCGCACGTGCTCGCTCCCTCGGTGCTTCCCTAGGGACGGCGGGGCTGCGGGCCGCGCGGGGACCCTCCTCTCCCTCCTTCCCCCGCTCCCCCCACTTCCCGCCCGCTCCCCCTCCGGCCCACCACGCGCGTGCGCGTCCCGGGAGGCCGCGCGCTCTCGCGATGGTCAGGCTCCGACACCCTGACTCGGGGTCTCCCAATGGCTTAGCTGAGGCGCGGCGCCCACAGCGTGCCGGCTGTCGGCGGAGTGGTCTGAGACTAACTACGAGTAATAGGGGCAGGTCCAGCTCCGTCCGAGGCTGTCCGGGGTCCGCGGGCTCGCCTCACCCGCCGGCCCAGCCGCCCCACGGGGACCGAGGTCGCAGCGCCCCCCGCCCGCCTCGGTCGGCTCGGCGGCTCCGCTGCCGGCCGCGCTCCGCCCCGGGTTTTCCGAGCCGCCCGGCGCCGCGCCTGCGTCGGGCGCCGCGGCCGGACGTGCGGCGCTGGGCCGGCGCGCCTCGCCATTGGCCGCCGTCGGTAGCCCCACTGCCGTGCGCCGTCCCAATTGGCGGGCGCGGCTGTCCGTCAGCGGCCCGGCGCCGGCTCGCGCCGCGCCGCGCGTGTCCCGCCCCTCGCCGCCGCTCGTCGCTCGCCGGCCGGCGGCCTCCCTCGGCCCTCAGCTCCGTGGCGGCGGCGGCGGCGGAAGGCGGCCGGGCCTCGCAGGCCCATGGCGGCGGCCGCGGCGCTCCCGGGGGCGGGCGGGCCTCCCGCGGGCGGCGGGGCTGGGGGCGGCGGAGGCGCGGGCGGCGGGTCCCCGGCGGGCGGCTGGGCCGTGGCGCGCCTCGAGGGCCGCGAGTTTGAGTACCTGATGAAGAAGCGCTCGGTGACCATCGGGCGCAACTCGTCGCAGGGCTCAGTGGACGTGAGCATGGGCCACTCGAGTTTCATCTCGCGGCGCCACCTCGAGATCTTCACGCCCCCGGGCGGCGGCCATGGTGGGGCGGCCCCTGAGCCCTCGGCGCAGCCCGGGCCCGACGCCGGCGGCGACTTCTACCTCCGCTGCCTCGGCAAGAACGGCGTGTTCGTGGACGGCGTGTTCCAGAGGCGCGGGGCGCCGCCGCTGCAGCTGCCGCGCGTGTGAGTGGGGGCGGGCGGGCGGGCGGGGGCTGCGGCCTGGACGGCGGGACCCGAACCCCGACCCCGACACTGACCCGCGCCCGGAACCCGCACCCAGACCCCCGATCGCGCCCAGGACCCCGACCCACCACCAGGACCACGACCAGTAATTAGAATCCAGGCCTACACCCTGACTCGCTACCCCCGACCTACCCAGAGGCCGATCCCAACCCTCACCCCGAGCTCAGGCCCGACCCCAACCCACGACCCGGAGGACCAAGGCCAGGGCCCGCTACCAGGAATCAGATCCAGGTGCTGACCACCACCCCCTGGTCTACTGTCGGGACCTAGACCCCCCACCCACGAACGACCAGGTCCCCTCCATGATCTCTGATCCTCAACCAGACCCAGCCGCCGACCCGTGACTCCCAGTCTTGGTCTTGCCCACAAGTAGGACACAGATCAGGACCCAGACTTGGTACTCCAGCCGGACACGGCCTTGTCCATCCTTTCCACAGCCAGAACCTAGACCACTACCCCTGGCCTCATTCCTCCGGCCGGACCCCCACTCATCATCCCAGCCATATCCAAAGACGCTGAACCCGGTCTCCGGGCCTCATCAACCTGACCCACCGCCAGGATCCCTGTCTGTGACCCCCCACCCTCACCTTCCCAAAGCTAGATGTTCAGGCAGCTGTGCACGTGGGCCCAGGCTTTCTGGGGTTCTCTCTGCTGGGAGTTTGCATATATCTTTCGTGACTAGCATGTAGGTAGTATTGAACACAAATGTTAAATTCCAGTTGTTGGAGCTATTGGAAACTAAAATCTGTATCTTAATTGATGATGATATGTCTGTTACTTCTTTTTGTACACGTTTTCAATAGTGAATTACTTCAAGAGTGCATTTTTTAAGCTACTGGGACTCCTTTTCCCCATTTGTATTTTTGGTAGCCTAAAAGTGGAAAACTCTTCAAGCGTGATGAGTTTTTAAATCTGTACTCTGAAACTTAAAATTTGGGGAGAACTGGAAACTTAGAACTTTTTTTAAAAGTCAGTTGATTATGTAGAAATTATAAGGTCATGTGGAATGTTAATTAAGTGAGCTTTATGGGGCATTGTCAATTCTGCTATAAAACAATTCAGCTTGGTTCTATGGTTTTATGGAGTTATTTACTCCGCTTGAAAAACAAACTTGCTCTCTAGGAAATGCTAATTATTCCTCAGGGGCTCCCTTCTAGATTATTGCAAGCAGAGCCTTTGTCCACAAACTGGGATTTTTAACTGCGTTCAGTTGTTGGAGATGCTAAGCGCTGTTGTTTTTCTTAATTCGTTGATTGTTGTCCTTGTGTGCTGTGCTATTGCTTAGACAGCCTGCAAAGCTGCGCTAGCTAGTTTTGTCAGCCTTGATGGGAGCATTTCAAAGAGTGTTATTTTCAAACCAAATGTTTGTGTGTGTTTATACTGTAGACTACATAAAATTGATGGTAGGGGTGTGACAGTTGTTTTTAAACCTGGCAGTTTGTTGTTTGTAAATAACTTGTAATGTCCAGAACAAAGGATATTATATCTTTGCTCTGAGGATTTTGAAGTTTTTAAAGACAGTTCTCTTCGTACCATTCAGCCAAAACCCTTTGTGTTGAGGTGTTAAACATGGAAATAAGTTGGCCTTTCGGGAGGGAGCAGAATTCAGACTTTTTGAGGGGTAGAGTGAGCCTTGTGGAAGAGATGATTAAGAAAGGCTGTCCCCAGGCTCTGACCTTCACCTCTAGCTTGTGCACAGGGAAGAGTCCCAGAGCCCCCAAGGCTACCACAAGCTCTGGACTTCTTATGAGCCTGGGAACTTCTGCCTGAACTGGCAGAGGGGTGTGGCTTTTTTCACAGAAGGGATTTTGGCATTTTTACAGTGTGAAATAAGTGGGTAGCTAGTAGGACTTTGCAGCACCTCCAATTTTTGCAAGGTATCATTTCCAAATATTTGGTGTAGGATGGTAACAGATACAGGTTAATGAAATGAACTGTGTAGAGCTAAATGTAGATAAGTTGTTTAATTAAGTTCTTTTTAAGTTAAAAAAAATCAAGTTGTATAGGTTTAAAAGTACGTGTAATTTAGAGCAATTATGCGGAGGTCGAAATATTGCTTATTTCAAATTTGCCTACTGAATTAAAAATCACTGTAGAGTTAAAAAAATATGACAACCCATGGTTGGTCTCTTATTTGAATGACAATGACTTTATTCCCATTTCAACTTTAAAACGGATTTACAGGGGACCAGCCCAGTGGCCTACGGGTTAAGTTTGGCACACTCTACTTCAGCGGCCTGGGTTTGGTTCCGGGGCATGGACCTACACCACTCGTTGGCCATGCTGTGGCAGCTTCCCACACACAAAATAGAGGAAGATTGGCACAGATGTTAGCTCAGGGCTAATCTTCCTCAGCAAAAAACCCCACAAAAAATGAATTTACATTTTGTAGTTAGTATTAAACATTTACATACAGAGAACTTGGAAGAGTACATAAGTAGTTTAGGCTTAAGATGTGGTTCATCATTTTATTAAAATACTAAATAATGTATTGGTTTGGGGGGAAGAAAGAAAGATGAAAACCGTAATACTACATATTGGCTGTCGTGAGTATTGTGAATGGTTTGGGTGAGATCTGAATACAAGTGCCTTTTCCACGGTGGTTGGCGAGCCCCGTACCCAGTGTGGACTGGCATATAGGGGTTTGCTGAGTATGCACAAGAGTGCCAGGGCGTGTGGTTTTCCAGAAAACAAGTGATTTCCACAAATCCTTGATTTTCGGCCAAGTTTGCGGGGCTGTGTGTACAGAAATGCGACTTGTTCCTTGCTGAGAGCATTTGACTGGCTGGAGGCGCAGGTGTTATTGGGACTGGGTGGGGCCGTCTGTGGGGTCAGCTCAGTGGGAGAGCCCTGGGCTACCTGGGCAGGGCTCTTGGAAGTGGCCAGGTGGAGGTACCCTTGTGGGTGTGGTTGGGCCCGGCAGCCTGGTGTTGTAGGTGAAATTCAGGCTGGAAGGGACGTTGGGGTGGGTTGTAGAGCATGAGGTTTGGGCCTGGTGGGGTAGCATTTCCACAGTGATCAGTGACAGAAGGAAGAATGTCCACTTTGAGGACAGGGTCCTCATTTGTCTAAGGACCTGGTCTGGTGCCTGAGTGAGCAGTAAAGTGTTTTAGGAAGATTTGTTGGGCAGGAATGTCTGGATTTGTTGTTGCTCTTGTTGCCATGGTAGCAAAGTAAGTGTAATTTATAAATAAAAATAAGCAACTCTTTAACAGTTGTTTATACTTTGAAATGTCAAGTGAATTTGACATGATTTGATCAATAAAATCCTAGAATATCTAATACCCAAACATAAATAGAACAAGTTGAATTTACTATTGCCCAAATCTATTTAATATGCAAGACTGCAATGGTGTTTGTTTAGAAAAGTGACCCTGTTCCTATGCAAAGTTAACTGCATATCAGTTAGTGAGACAGTAGCACCTCCTTTCGTATGTGGCATGTTCTAACTGGCGGATTAAGTTCGGTCATTTGAAGACTTTTTCATTAGATCAGACATAGCGTCCTCTAAGTGAGGACTGGAGAGGGGCAAGCAGACAGTGGCTTCTGGAGCTTTCCTTGTGGAGTCTCCCAGCAAAGAACTCACAGTGACTTGGTCCTGCTTAGAAATGGGGATGGGGCGGAACTGAGGTTCCCAGAGAGTAGCAGTACCATAAAGAGAAAAATGAGAAGGAGATGGCCACCTGCAGTGTCATGTTCCATGGGGAGCCATGGGCAGTGATCAGGACGATTTGGAGGAAAAGGAAGGAGTCCAGGTGTGTAAGAAGTGTTTGTGGGGTGGGTGGTAGGTATTGTAAGGAGGGCAGAGGTGAGATCAGCATTAGGAGGAGTGGAAACCCTGTGGATCACCAGGGTGAAGTGGCTGAAGAAACCACTGAGAGATGAAGCTGAGGCCCAGTGGCCTGAAGAGCAGCCACAGACGAGGTGTGAAAGAGGAAGAGTTCCCAGTAGGAGAAGATAAGACAGGGGTGTCTTGTTTGAAGACCCGAGCAGAGCCCCTAGTGAAGTCTGGCATGTTTTCTTGTTCCAGGGCTGCAGAGTTGGCTGAAACGCTTTCATTTTATGACCTGAGACTCTGACCAACTTGTAAGCACAGCTGAGAGCCAGGGTCCAGGATGGCTGGATTTCAAGGACCCAGGAGTGGCAGACGTGTAATGGCAGATCCATAGCAGAGGGCTGGAAGCTCTTTGCACTTTGAAAAATGCTCAGTGTACAAATTAATAGCTTTTAATGTCCACTGTGTATTTTTCTTTAAAAGCTACAATATGCATTCATTTAGCAAATTGAGATACATTTTTATCACTAATTTGTAGACATTGGGAACACAGTGCATCTATTTTACCATAATTGTTACTTTACCAAGTTAAAAATAACCCAACAGCCAGCTTTCTTCTAATTCACCTAGTGTTTAGTAGTTCTAGCAGTGGTAAAACTCTGTTTGTTTGTTTTAATGCTTATTTAATGAGTAGTTTGACGGTTTAGATTTAAAATAATTTGAATTTTAACACATTTTGAGAAACGAGCCTGTGTGACGGGACTTGTCACCTACAGTGGCCATTTATGTGCCAACTAACCATATCAGGAGATGGCGAGGATGGGCTCAGGAGCTGGACAGACTGGGGCAAGATTCCAGCTCTGCCACTTAACCTGTCTGAGTTATAGTTCCCTCGTTTGTAACACGGGGATAATAACTGTCTGATTTCGTGCAACACAGTTAGCACCGTGCCTGTGCCCCTGCTAGACGTCAGGGGCTGCGTGTGTTCTGTCCGTCACAGTGTCCTGGTGTAGAGGGGCTTTACAGTATCTTCACCAGGAGTAGATTAGATCTGTCTGATCTAATGTGACAGAAAGTGTGACATGAGAGTGGAAATGTCCCCAAGGGCCAGCACTCGTCAACTTGCTCATTGGTCGACACACATGCATGCCGAAAGTTGATCGAGAGCCTCTTGGAGTAGTGAGCGACGTTTGAAGTTCCTTCAGCCCTGAGAGGTTGCTTCCTTCCCGCAAGGACCTGAGGATAAAGACAGGCCGTGTGACGGCTCCATGTTGTTCAGCAGGTGGGGACTGGGAGAGGTCCATCTGGGGGTGCCCTCCCTCCTGAAGCCTGCATTCTGGTTCTGCTTCGTTCTGACATGTCAGCTTGGCCACAAACCTTCCCTGTTTCAGGGGAAAAGGAAAAGTGCCTCTGCCTTGGGTACAAAGTCAGGAAAGGGAACTGGTTAAAAGTCACGTCCTGTTTGTGGTCTGATTTGAAGGATACTTGTTCATTAGTGCTGTCAACCAGACTGTTGTTTTGGAAATTAAGGATGGCTTCTCTGTCTAATCGAAGAACTTTGCAATTCACAATATACAGGCATACTTCAGAGATATTGTGAGTTCAGTTCCAGACCACTGCAATAAAATGAGTATCGCAATAAAGTGAGTCACATGAATTTTTTGGTTTCCCAGTGCATATAAAAGTTATGTTTATACTGTAGTCTATTAAGTGTGTAATAGCATTATGTCTATAAAAAATGTATATACCTTGGGCTGGCCTGATGGCATAGTGGTTAAGTTCGCATGCTCCGCTTTAGCACCTGGGATTCTCAGGTTCGGATTCTGGGCGCAGACATATGCACCACTTATCAAGCCATGCTGTGGCGGCGTCCCATATCAGGTAGAGGAAGGTGGGCTCAGAGGTTAGCCCAGGGCCAATCTTCCTCAGCAAAAAAGCGGATTGGCAACAGAAGTTAGCTAAGGGCTAGTCTTCCTCACTCTCTCTCACACACACACACACACAGTACATACCTTAATTTAAAAATACTTTATTGCAAAAAATGCTAACCATCATCTGAGCCTTCAGTAAGTCCTAATCTTTTTGCTGGTGGAGGGTCTTGCCTCACTGTTGATGCCTGCTGACTAATCAGGGTGGTGGTTGATGAAGGCTGTGATGACTGTAGCAATTTCTTAAAATAAGACAATAATGAAGTTTGCTGCATCGATTGACTCTTCCTTTCACGAATGATTTCTCTGTAGCCTGTGATGCTGTTTGATAGCATTTTACCCACAGTAGAACTTCTTTTGAAATTGGGGTCAGTCCTCTCAAACCCTGCTACTGCTTTAACTAAGTTTATGTAATATTCTAAATCCTTTGTTGTCATTTCAACAGTCTTCACTGTATTTTCACCAGAAGTAGATACCATCTCAAGAAACCACTTTCTTTGCTCATCCATAAGAAGCAACTTAGCATCTGTTAAAGTTTTCTCATTGAGATTGCAGCCATTCAGTCACATCTTCAGGCTCTACTTCTAATTCTAGTCCTCTTACTATGTCTACCACATCTGCAGTTACTTCCTCCACTGAAGTCTTGAACCCCTCAAACTTGTCCATTTTAGGACTGATAGACCTGCTCAACACAGGGTTGCCACAAACCTTCAATTTGTAAAAAATGTGATATTTGGGAAGCACAGTAAAACGAGGTGTGCTGGTACTGTTTTTCTTTTTAAACCGCTTTTTTATTGAAGTATAACGAATCACATATACTTTGGAAACTTGGGCCATGGTCTCTTTCTGGGAGGCAGTGAGGACCTGAAGCTGGGCTTCCCTGCAAACGTTGAATGTCACCTGGATGCTTTGCAGGCAGCACAGGTACTTGGGACCCCTAGGAGTGGTAGGTCATGGAGCCTGTTCTAGGGACTGGCCTGTCAGCAGCGCCTTCCTCTGTCAGGCTCTGGGAGGCAAAATGTTCCCTTGTCATCCTCTTATGCTGTAACTCATTTTTTTGCTTAACTTTCTCCCCCACCAGTCTTCCAAGGTGGGGACTGGGTCCTATATATGTTTGTACCCCTTGGAAATGGCACAGAGTCATCATTACTTGGTACATATCCGAAATATGGGTATCCATTAACTGCTGATTTAGGACATTACTGTTATGTGAACATTCTCAAATGCTGATCATCTAGTGATGGGATTCTGGTCAGATGTGGCTCCTCCATTTACAGTCTCCTTTTTAACAGCAGGTCCCATCTAGATCCACAGTTGCAGAAGCACAGCATAGCTTCATGCATAATTGGTTGAAATGTTCCAGAAGATGAGGCTATTATAGTAACAGAGCAGATTTTTCCATTGTGAAAATGCAACAATTCTTGCCTTGCTGAGGAGAAAGTTATTTTTGGAAAATGAAGAAAAGAGGGTTTCTAAAATAAGGAAGCTTTTAATGAAAGCAGTTATCATTTTGGATAGTATTATCTGTTTAACGTTTTTGTGGAACTCGTGTTTTCTTTTATGTTTGGGTTTTGGAGCAGTTTACAATGTTTTAAATAATGGTAATATAGTAAATCAGCTCCCACACTTCTCATCCCAGTTTTCAGTGAGAATTTTTTGAATTTGCTAATGAAACACAACACACCAGGGCACGTTTAATGCACACATTGCCGTTTCTGTGATTTGAAGCAGTTTGAGTGCCATGACGAGGTGTTACCACTGTCCCAGGAAGTGGCCTCCAGGGGAGATTAGGAAGCACCTTTTAGAAAACTGCCTCTCTTAGCACGCGTCAGTTTCTAGAGTGTATGTTTGGTCTCGGGTATCTCAGCCACTTTGATAGGAGTGGGGGGGGGGTGCTCTGCTGAGAATTCCATAGGGATTTTAGACACTGTTTGGCTTTTGCTGCAGTTTGTCATTTGGGACAGAATACTTGTGTGTCTTATCCAGTGAAAGATATCGGAGTACAACTGTGGTTCTCACCTGGGTACTCTCTCCCTCCCTGGGACCTTTGGCTATATCTGGAGACGTGTTAGGTTGGCACAACTAGGAGGAGGGTGCTACTGGCATCTAGTAGGCTGAGGTCAGAGATGCTGCTAAAAATCCTACAATGCACAGGACAGTCCCCCCACAACAGAGAATGATCCAGCCCCAAATGTCAATAGTGGGGAAGTGGAGACCCCCTGGAGCACAGTAACCTAGCAGATAACAGTTGGATATAACTCTTAGTCCTATTAGTGGTGACTTTTAATAACTTTTTACAAATGGTACCTGCTTAAAACCTTTTAACTACCAAAGCATTTGTTTCAAATTCAGTGGCAGGTGCCTTTCTGAAATGAAGCCTGAGGTGGAGAGGCCTGGTGTGGAATCACTCCCTTTGCAGCTTTGGGAGGGCACTCACAGAATGCGATCCTAAATCTTCCCTGGTTGTAAGATCAGTCTCAGTACTTTTGTGTGTGTGTGTGAGGAAGATTAGCCCTGAGCTAATATCTGTTGCCAATCTTCCTCAGCAAATGACTGAGAAAGATTGAGCTGATTTACTATATTACCATTATTTAAAACATTGTAAACTGCTCCCAAACCCAAACATAAAAGAAAACACGAGTACCACTTCCTCTTTTTGCTGAGGAAGATTGGCCCTGGGGCTAACGTCCGTGCCCATCTTCTTCTACATTATGTGGGATGCAGCCACAGCATGGCTTGACAGGTGGTGCATCGGTCCGCGCCTGGGATCCGAACCTGCGAATCCCGGGCTGCCAAAGCGGAGTGCACAAACTTAACCGCTACGTCACCGGGCCAGCCCCTTGGTCTCAGTACTTTAAGGAGTAGCCTAACGATCTCCCCCTTGGAATGTGTGTTCTCGGGCATATCCATTGGCTTTAGTTAGGTTGATAAAATTACTCTGAAAACATTTACGGTTAATGGGAAAAAAGACATTGAGTTGTTCTAGTAGAGTTGTTCCCATTTTTTTTGTGGTTTTGGTTTCCCTGGAAAATGAACTGATGATGTGAGGGAATATGACATTAGTGTCACCACAACCACACGGTAAAAGACTGCTGCCAGATGCTGTTTTCTCACAGTATTTAGTCACTAATAATTGCCGTATGAAACTCATCTTTTGACTCTTGAGCAGATGGGATATAGAAAACCCTAAACAAGAAAATTGGAGACTTACTGTTGGGTTTTTCTGGTCTTTTTCAAAATATAATAGCATTTTGAGTGCATAGGTGATGTTTTAAAAATATTACATTTTTGCCCTTTTTAAACTGTTGGAGGATATTAGGATTATGAGCACCAGTTTCACAGCCATTTGAGGTGGGTGGAGGGAGATGTGATTTAAATGGAGTAAACTGTCCATTCGGGTTCCTCGTTGAGGCTTCTGTTTCCACTTTGCCCAGTCTCCCTCTGAACTTGCCCACAAGTGTAGTCAAACACCACTCATATCCTGTACCGTGGCACTTAAGTGTTCCATGGGCTGGACTGGTTCATCCTCAAGTTGTACACTTTGTGGGACTGTGGCCCGTGACCCCTCGATGACCTTGAGTAGTGCCAGGTACTTGATAGGACTCAAATGTCTGTTGGTGAATTTGTTTGACGTAGGCTGCAAGGTTTGGATTTGGTAGATAGTGCACCAAAGGAAACAGTTTAAAACAGTTTTAAATAAAATTAAATTCTCTCTTTGATTCTACAATTCCCCCCACTTTTCTTGTTTATATTGATGGTAGACTCTCCTAAGTGGCCTTTTTATTTTTGTATTATATGTTTTTTAAAGTTAAAGATGACTGATACATGGAGAGGGAGCAGGGGAAGCCTGGGTACATGGGAACAAAATCTCCTGTAGTTGAATTAAAATGTCCTGATATGTGCATCGGGCCACATAACTGCTGTCATGCTGCATGGTAACTGCTGTAGATCTGTCCTGGAGCAGTTCTCTTTTCTTTAGTGTTGCTTGATGCTGGATGAGGGGGGTCTGGTCTTGCCTGTGTCCCTGCAGGTGTGCTGCTCATCTTCACTTCTCCCACACAGCATCTGCACGGGCCCTGGCACCTGTGGCCTTGTGCCTTGGGCTGGAGCAGGAGCAGGTTCCTGGTGGTTCTTCTGGCTGAGGACTTTTGCAGTGGTCTGGGGAGACCCTCCTGGGATTGCCCAAACTGGAGTAGTCTTTGTCCCTAACGAGGTGGTCCACCCCTGACCCCCTGCTCCCACCCCCATCCTGATTTAACTTCAGTGACTGGACAACATTCTCTTCCCCTTTCTGTCTCCTCATATAGAATGTTATCAAACTAGTTGAAAATAGCCCCCCCAAAAGCAATACTTTATTTTCCATTGATCTTTTATTTTGTTCTCTCTTAAAAGTTGTTTTTCGGAGTGTGCATTTTCTTGTTGACATAAATTTACCTGTTGGTCACAGTTCTGAAAAATATCTGGTTCTTTGTAAAATCTGTGGGTTCCCAGTAACCAAGCTTACAGTGTTTTGGGTTTCTTTTCCCGTGTATCTCTAATGAGAAGAGCTTTGTTTTTGTAAATAGTTTTTAAAAATGATTTTAGTTTTTTGGCGATGGTGATTAATTGACCACTTTTATTTGCTAAATGAATGACTTCTGTACTTATGCCATTGTATGTTAAACTATCCTGCTCCAAGCCTTGGTTATAGTTGTTGGGGGGCACCTTAGGCCATTGAAACTGCATCCTGGCTTGGCTGCTGATTAACTTTGGGCGGCTGACCAAGCCTTTGTGAGTCATTGCATTGTCTGTAGGTTGAGGTGGAGCTTGACTGAGAAAGCTGGTTGAGTGTCTCAGCTCCTAGTGTCTAGTAGGTGCTGTGTCAATCTTAGATCCCCTCTCTGTTCTGTGGAGGGCAACTTTCCAGGGGCTTCACTTAAGAACCACGTTCCAGAGGTTGCTTGTTATTCCTCTCTGTGTTACTCTTCATAAACCTCTCCACATAGGAAAGGTTGAGAGTGGGCTGAGAATGCGGGCGCTATATGCTCATCAAGCTACTGGAACAGTGTTGTAGCACCACCTGGGCCAAGGGGAGGTGAGAGCCCCTCCCCCTGTGACCATGCTATTTAGTCTCTTAACCTCACGGTCCTCTTCTGTAAACATGGATGTTACTGAACTGACTTCATGGGGTTGTTGTGTGGATTGCCTTTGCTTGACACAAGAGTTGCTGAATAAATATTAATATTCTTTCTTTAGAGAAAATTTTAATTTCTTGTCTCAAGTATTTTGATTGGAGAGTTTAATCCATTTACATTTAAAGTAGTTACTGATAAGGAGGGACTTCTGCCATTTTGCTATTTGTTTTCTTTATGTCTTACAGCTTTTTTGTCTCTCCTTTCCTCCCTAACTTCCTTCTTTTATGTTTAGTTGATTTTTTGTAGTGAGCTGTTCTGATTCTCTTCTCATTCCCTTTTGTGTATATTTTTAAGATAACTTTTTTTGTGGTTACCATGGGGATTACATTTAACATCCTATATTTAAAACAATCTATTTTGAATTGATATCAACTTTAAAAATGTACAAAAATGCTGCTTCTGTACATCTTCCTCCTCCCTTTCATGTTGTCACAAATTTCATCTTTATACATTGTGTGCCATATAAGATTTAAATCTTATGTATATTTAGATTTATAATTATTTTTATGCATTTGTCTTTTGAATCCTGTAGGAAATCAAAAGTGGAGTTACAAACCAAAATTACAGTACTTATCTATTTTCTCATGTATTTACCTTCACTGGAGATCTTTATTTCTTCATATGGCTTTGAGTGACTGTTTATTATTGATCATTCATTTCACCTGAAAGGACTCCCTTTAGCTTTTCTTGTAGGGCAGGTCTAGTGTTAATGAACTCCCTCAACTTTTGTTTATTGAGGAATGTCTTAATTTCTCCCTTGTTTTTGAAGGACAGTTTTGCCAGATAGAGTTCTCGATTGACAGGGTTCTTTTTTCTTTTAGCACTTTAAATGGCATCCCACTGTCTTCTGGCTTACATGGTTTCTGATGAGAAGTCAGCTGTTAACCTTATTGAGAGTCCTTGTATGTGACAAGTTACATCTCTCTTGCTGCTTTCAAGATTCTCTCTTTGTCTTTCGATGGTTTGATTATAGTGTCTCAATGTGGGTCCTTTGAGTTTATCCTACTTGGAATTTGTTGAGCTCCTTGGATTTGTAAGTTCATGTCTTTCATCAAATTTAGGAAGTTTTCAGCCATTATTTTTGAAATAGTCCTTCTGTTCCTTTCCCTCTACTTCCTTTGGGACTCCCTTAATGCGTGTGTTGGTTTGCTTGTTGATGTCCCATGAGTCCTTTAGGCTCTGTTTACTCTTCTTCATTTTCTTTCTGCTCCTCAGACTTGATAATTTCAGTTACCTTTTAAGTTTGCTGATTCTTTCTTCTGTTTGCTCAAATATGCTGTTGGACCCCTGTACTGAATTTTTCATTTCAGTTACTGTGCTTTGCAGCTCTAGGATTTCTGTTTCATTCCTTCTTATAATTTCTGTCTCTTTATTGACGTTCCTGTTTTATTCATACATCATTTTCCTGATTTCCTTTAGTTCTTTATGTTTTCCTTTAGTCATTTGAGCATATTTAAACAGTTGTTTTAAAGTCTTTGTCTAGCAAGTCCTGTGTCTCACCTTCTTCAGAGATGGTTTCTGTTAATGTTGTCCCTCTGACTGAGTCATACTTTCCTGTTTCTTTGTGTGCCTTGTGATTTTGTTGTTGTTGAAAACTGGATGTTTGACTATTATATAGTAGCTCTGGAAATGGGATTCTCCTCCTGCCCAAGGATTTGCTGATTTCTGTCTGTTGAAGGCTGTAGGAGTCCTTTTTGCCTAGTGACTTTCCCAAACTATTATTGCAAAGACTTGACAGTGTGATCCCTGAAGTCCTGTTCTATAGCTTGTGTTCAGCTGGTGTTTTGACAGATTTCCTTGAACAGCAGGAGCTCTCTCATCTCCCACTCTTTGCACATTGGCTCTGTGCCTGGGCCCTCCTTCAACTCTTGATCAGGCTTGCACTGTGCCTAGAGATAAGCCTAAGGTGAAAGTGCAGGGTTGTCTCAGGTCTTGTATGAGCATGCATCTTGCCTGGCCGTGTGTGTGGTTTTCTGAATTTCCCAGTATGCTCTGAATGCCAGATTTTTGTCCAGCTTTTGCCTTAGCCAGTGCATTGCATGTTGGGACTGTAATCTTTTGCTGCAGGCTCTGAGGGTTGTTAATTGGACTTGCAGTGTTTTTGAGCCTTTTCAGCCTGAATTCTGTGTTAGGTGAGACACAGAGGAGTGCCTGTGTTGTCCTTCAGGTAGCCCCCAGACAGGTTAGAACAGACTCACATGATGAGTTGTGAATAAGGTCTGCTCTGCTCCCTAGAATCAGGGACACAGTCCCACGCTGCAACCCAGGCAGCCACCACTTTAAAACCATTTGTGCTTTAAGACCAAGGCCTACTGCTGCCCTGCTGGAGGGTGTGGGGAGAAGCAGCGACGTCTGAATCCTCCCTACGCTTCTGTGGTACCTCTTTCCTGATTCAGCACTTGATGGTTGCAGACTTCTGACTGCTTTGCAGAGTTTTCACAATTGGTTCTGACAGTTTCTGCTTGTTCTTGTGTGTGTGTGTGTGTGTGTGTGTGTGTGTGTGTGTGTGTGTGTGTGTGTGTGTGTGTGTGTGTGTGTGTGTGTGTGTGTGTTGGGGGGGAATGAGAGCTTAGAGCTTCTTACTGAGCCATTTTGCTGATGTCCCTCCCCATGACCAGTTCCTTTGAGTGAAAATTCAGATTCTTTTATCATTTTTCACTGAGTATGAAATAATAGCAGTTCTTTTTCTTGGATTTAGTGCTGTAACAACATCTGAATAAAATCAAGTTTTTGTCCTATTTTTTAAAAGTGAAATAGAATATGAAAAAAATTTCTAAATCGCCTTGAGTACAAAATAACATATGAAAGTCAGACTCTCATTCATTCTCAATAAGTCCATCTTGGCTATTCTTAGTAATCTGTTAGGCTCTATACTTTGAATCAGGAAATATGAAATTCTTCAGTGGTCTTATCCTGTGTGAAGTGTTGATTTCATTTTCTTTAACATTTCTCAGAAAAAAGCCAAGACCATAGTAGTAATTTTGTTAAAGAAACGTTTCCTAATACCTGCAGTCTTAGGAAGGACGTTTTGCTTTGATGTAAAGTAAGAAATAATTTTGCATTTAAAATATTACAAATGTTTTAAAATGTTGCCGGGGGTATGGCTTGCCAGTGGGGAGGGTGAAATTCTTTCCCGTAGATGGTGATGAGGGTGGGACAGCAGTGCCACGTTGGGCTCCCTCACTCGCCCAACTCCTGCTCTCACTTGCTCTGTGGATTCTGTTAAGTTGATTCTTATCTTTATTCTAGGTGAGATTGAACTTGGAGGGTGTTAATTCACAGTTGCACAGCTTGGAAATGGTGGAGCTAAGGTTCGAACCCACGTCTAGCTTTCTTGCCTGTGTTTTTAGCCACCAAGCTCTACTCAAGACCAAGAAAAAGCCATTGATTGGAAAATCTACAAGTCAAACTAAAATAGATTTTTAACTGCACTGATTTATCTAATCTGTTTTTGGTATTTAGATTATGTAAATTACTCTACTCCAGGAAATACCATATAGCCATTAAAGTGTATTTATTTACATAGAAAAAAATTCCCATATTTAGCAGGAAAAGTTAAAGAACAGTGTGTGTGGTGTAATCCCACCGGTTAGAAATGTAAGTATATGTGTGTGATATACCTGATGCATATCTGCATTTAAAATACCACCAAGATGGTAGGAATGCATGTCTCCAAATGGGTATTGTGGGCTGACATTTCTGTTTTTGTTTTTTAAAAAATTTATGTAATGAGTATATATATCTGTTTAATAAGAAAACGTTACATCTAAGAGTTGACTGCCCTGATTTAAATCAATCTATTCTTTAGGCATATTAGTTACTCATATTTTGTAGCATGTGAAGTGCACTCCCTGTGGCTTCTAGACCTGGTGGAACTGCTTTGTGGCTGTGAAGCAGCCTGTGTATGTCATGTGGTAGGCTGAAAAGCTGTAATGATATAGGTGGATGTAGTACGTTTTTGACATGGAAAAAATTTAGTCTTGCCTTGAAATGCTGTGTCTTGTCCCTAGAGTAGGCTGTGTCCACGTATTGAGGCAACTGTGCCTATCAATAGATAACATCACCATTTGTCAGTTCGCAGGAATGAATATTTAAAATATAATCTGTAATTCTCAAAAATCTGTGGATTGCCCTTCTGCTGTAAAGGAGGAATAAGAAGTAATGTGGAGTCAATTATTGGCATAAATGCCGCATGGCCCCTGCATGTCCAGGTTTCTCTGTTCTGTTTGAATTGCCCTGATAGGGCAGTCTGATAGAAATTTTATGCCTTAGTTCTCTGACTTTCTGATTAGCAAGG
Source organism: Tapirus indicus (assembly GCA_031878705.1). Classification (NCBI taxonomy): domain Eukaryota; kingdom Metazoa; phylum Chordata; class Mammalia; order Perissodactyla; family Tapiridae; genus Tapirus; species Tapirus indicus. Next base: position 60,310,375 of record CM062932.1, read on the forward strand.
AAAATTGCATTCATCAGAAATGAATTGTTTAGTTATTGGGCTTGTGCTAAGGTTTTTATCTGTGGACACAGGCAAAGAAAGCTTTTCCTTTTTTTTGCTGAGGAAGATTGCCCCTGGGCTAACATCCCTGCCCATCTTCCTCTACGTTATATGAGACGCTGCCACAGCCTGGCTTGACAAGCAGTGCGTTGGTCCATGCCCAGGATTCGAACCTGCAAACCCCAGGCCACCAGAAGCGGAGCGTGCGAACTTAACAGCTATGCCACTGGGCCAGCCCCTCCTTTTTCTTTTTGAAAGAAGGAGGGGTTGCCTTTCCTAATTATACCCCACACCATCCTGTCTGTTGTTGGCGTCCATGGTTTGGACAATTCAAGGTCACTTTTCTCCTAGTCTCTAGTAACTATGTGTATTGTGGATGTCTGGGCACTTGTCCTTACTCTGATTGGGGTGGGCCCAGGGTCTTCAGATGGGGAGTGAGGCAGCAGCAGGGCCGAAGGGCGCCTCTCACGTTTAGAGAGGTCAATACTTTAAACTATAATACAGATGTTATCTCTTTCTAATCTCAAATCTCTCCTTCACAATAAACACAAGTCCAGGAGGAAACTCTTTGCCTTTTCGAGGGCCCAGTGGTTGAGCTCCTTCATACAGGGCTGTGGTGCCAGAGTCAAAGAGAGTGGCCCTGCCTTGGGGGGAGGCAGAAATGTTGATGTGGTCACTGTAGGCTAGGGCAGGGAGGCTGGGCGGAGTTGGGGTAAGGTACAGTCCAGAGAGCTGTGTATGTGGACAGATGGGCAGGGGGCCTGAGGCTGAGGAACACCCTGCCTGCCGGGGAAGTTTGAACTTCACCAGCTAGGGAGCTCAGGCCATCTGAGCAGAAGGGCTATCCCATGACCACACAGGGTGGGGGTGGGGGGCCCTGCGGCTGAGGAGAGGGAGGCTGGAGATGGATGGTGGAGTCAAGCCTGGGTCTGGCTGCTCATGACCAGACACAGAAACTAGCAGGGGTTTAAACAAGAGGCAGGGCTTCAGGAGTCCTGAGCAGACCCATGGGGTAGAGATCTTTTGGAATTCTGAATGCTTTGGGATTGTAGAAAGGTGACCCAGTGCTTATGTATAACTCAGCTCTTGGCAACCCTTGCAAAGGCTGGGCATCGCTGCCCCTCAGACATAGCCTGTTTCTGCAGAGAAACATGCAGATTCCCACACTGGGATCAGACTTTGTGGCCAAACGAATAATAACAAAACCAACCTTTGGGGCTTTCAGAATTGTGGATGAGGGATTGTGGACCTATAGAAGTGTATTTCTCCCTCATTTTAAAAATATTAAGTTACTCTGGCTCTTGTCTTCCTGGTTTCTGATGGCCAGCAGAGTCCTAGCCATTCCCTCTGCATTCTAGGCAGCAGGATAGACACTTCTTGGAGTCCCGGATGCTTCCTGTGCATCTTCTTACCTGGCACTGGTATTCATGGCCATACCTGGCTGAAAGGGAGTGTGGGTAAGCAGGCACCTGTCGGTGCTCTTGCAAGGAGAGAGGGAGCAGGGATGCTGTGGTGGGCAGCTTGAGGGGTGAGGGAAGTGTGGGCATGAGGCGGACTTCTAGGCTCTCGTTGATGCTTCTCGTTGATGCCATTGGGGTAGTCTAAGCAGAGCAAATGCTAAGCCCTGTTGGAGAGGATAACGGGATCTTTGGGCTTGCTTGTATGCCTTTTATGTTTTTCCTTCTGGTGTTAATATTCTAGTCTGGTGTTTTTTCTGGTTTTGCCCTTTATTTTTCACTGCACCTTCTTTGTTCTGAGTATTTCTTGTCCTGGGCCTCTTGACTTGCGGAGTGCTATAATTCAGGCTGGATGAAGCAGAAGCTCCTCCACCATGGAGGAGATAGACTGAGGTGGTCTCAGGTGCTTCTCAGGGCCTGTGATGTCCCATCCCCATCTGCCGTCTGTGGTGGTGTCCTTAGTCTCTCTTCCTGAAGACATGGATTTTTCTCCTGGCTGGAGGGAGGGGAGAGGAAGGAGGAGTAGGATCTAGACTTGTGCTCCCAAAAAGTTACCTGTTTCAGAATGTGAGAAGAGATGGAAGCACGCCAGTTGGTTCTGCGTGGGCCACCGGCCACAATGGACAGGGTGCTGAGACTGGCGTCCTCGTCAGGACCATAAGGGTGAGGAGTGGTACCAGGTCCTTACTAGAAAGCTGTGCATGCCACTAGGGGAGGCCCTGGGAGTGAACCCATGCCTTATAGCTGCCCTAACTGACAGGAAGTGGTTGGATTTCATTTTGGACATGTTGAATTTGAAGCAGTGATAAATCCCCCAGGATTTTGTTAAGGCATAGATTTCTTTGGTTTTTCCAATTTTGACCTCATCTGGAAGCACAGTATTTTGAGTGGTAAACTCAGTAAGGAGCAGGTAGAATGTGCTGACGGAAGCTATCTCAGACTTGTGGGACCTGTTGTCAAAGTGCCTCTGCCCAGGTTCAGGATTCTCATCCCTTCACACCCCACTCCCCCTTCGGTCCCTCCCTCCAGGAAGAGTGGAAGGCTCAAGATTGTGTCTGCCTCGCACCCCCTTGCTGACTTCATTACTGTCATCTTTGTGATGTATTGGCCCTACTTCTCAGTGCTTAGAACCTGAGTAAGCCCTGCTCAGTGTGCGCCTGAGGCAGTCAGAACTAGCAGGCTCCGTGGGGCGAGTCAGAGCCCTGGTCAGCTCAGCCCCTCACTGGGATGGGCTGTGAGGCTGGTGCCAAGCTCCCAGGTTTGTTTTTTCCAACCCTTGATTCTTAACCAGGGGTGGGCGTCACTGTCACATGGAGAGTCTTAAAAAAAACCCTGGGCTTGTGCCTCTCTCCCCCTTCAGAGACTGGTTAACTTGGGGGGAGGGCCGTGTGCTTGTGCTTGTGTGTGTGTGTGTGTATTGAAAAACCTCTCCAGCAGCTTCTGGTAGGCACTCAATGTCAGAAAGCACTGTTAAGGAAAAAGAATGTAAAACTTAGCAGTTAGTTGCAGAAGATTCCTCGTGCTGGAGTGCATCAGGTTCTGGGCATTTGGTTGGAGGCCGACTGCCAGCTGACTGTTGAGTGGGACTGTGGACTAGAGTTTTTGGTACCAAGTTAGGAAAGTTATTTCCAAGAAATTCAGATACTTGTTGAATTGAATTGGTGTGATGCTGGTACTCTTTTCTTTAATGAGCAAATAAAGTTTATTTTAAAGTATTATAAAGTTTAAAATAACATGAAGTAATGCTTGTGATAGAACATTTGGAACTATAAAAATGGATAGGAAAAATTATCCATAATTCCACCATCCATAGGCAGCCACTGTTAACACAAAACATATGTATTATTCTATGAATAGGTTGGAATTTGTTTTTAAATAGTAGAGACCCCTGTTATAGGTAGGATTTTGTCTCCTTTTTTTCATAGTGTTTAACTCTTTTAAACAGCCATTGTAATTGGCCACATGTGCTTCCATCTGTTGGACATGCTGTGAATTACCTTACTATCCCCTATTGCTCAACATTTAGATTAACCATTTTTTGCTATTTGTGAACAATACTGTAACTGAGTTTTGAATTATTAGATTCTTAGAAATGATGTTCCTTTGTCAAATGCATATTTCGTTGTTTTGGGGGGTTTTCTTTGTGTGTGTGTGAGGAAGATTCACCCTGAGCTACCCGCTGTTGCCAGTCTTCCCCTTTTTTGGCTTGAGGAAGATTAGCCCTGAGCTAACATCTGTGCCCATCTTTCTCTACTTTATATGTGGGACGCTTGCCACAGCGTGGCTTGATGAGCGGTGTATAGGTCCGTGCCTGGGATCCAGACCTGTGAACCCCAGGCTGACGAAGTGGAGTGCGTGAACTTAATAACCACTATGCCACCAGGCTGGCCTCTCCATTTTTATATGTTCTCTGCTTTTTTCTTTTTATTAAAAGTGTTAGAAGACACATAGCACCATTAAGTTCATTTTGCAAAAAAGAAAGATGCCCCTGAATCTTCCATCCTGACAGTTATCTTTATTCTCCCAGAATTCTTTTGTCATCCTGTCCTCTGCACAAGGACACAGTACACGTGACCTGCGAAAGGCAGCAAGCTGCTCTCTGGGTTTTTTTAAACTGGGAAGCAATGGGATTTCTTTTTGAAGTAGAAAACTTGATGTGAAGCTAGGAAGGAGAAATGGAAGAGTACTGAAGCTTTTACAGCTATAAAGCTGACTGACTTTTGGATCAGATATCTATATTTAAATTTGGTTTATTTGAAATAATTATTTTAAATTTGCAACTACAGCTTGAACAAGTTATTAATTGGATGTAAATTTAAATGTTAAAATTTTAAATTTAGTTACATTGAGATGAACTGCAAAGAATCATACATTAATTTTTTTTATGCTTGTATATAGAAGTGAAGAAAAGACAGCAGTACTTCAGTAAAATAAAGTAATAATTTTGGATCTAATGCCATTTACTTTATCATGTGTGTCATTTGTCCTATTAAGAGGTTTAGAGGAGGGACATGATAGATTTCATTGAATGCACCTATAAAACTACTCATTTTCTGAGATCTAATTCCTAGCAGCAGTCTTTCTTTTAATCATACCTCCTTTTTAACATATTTATAAACTGCTGAAAGCTAAATGCTTGTCCCAGAGTGAGACATTTTGCCTTTTGTGGTTTTTTTCTGGGTTATTTTAGAGTTAATAATAATATCAGAGAGAGCTCCTTTCTCTTCCCTTCCCCCTCTGGCTCTCAGAGAAGAATTTGAAACAATCAGTGGAAAGGCAAAGACCTTTATGGGAGAATGTGCTTGGCAGAATCCCCTTTTGGCCCAAACTCCTGAAGATGTTTTATACTATGTAATAGTAAAATATTTGTAAAGTTTATCAATTTTGAATTATAGAAGTAACCAGTGTTTATTATAGAAAATTTAGAAAGGGTAGAAGGAAAAACGTACTTGCTAACATTTTAATTAACATTTTCTAAATATATCTTTTTTCAGTGTTCATTTTATTAAAATTTATTTTGAAATAGTATCAAACTTACAGAAAGTTTCGAGAATAATACAGAGATCTCCTATATATCCTTTACCCATATTGACGAATTTGTAATATTTTCCCACATTTTATTTCTCTCTCCCTTTGTACCATTACGACTGAACCGTTTGAGAGAAGGTGGCATATATTAGGCACTTTTACTACCCCAGTAGTATTGAGAGTATTTTCTAAACAAAGGATATCCTCTTACGTAACTACAGTCCAGTTACAAAACTGGGGAGAAGTCATGTTGAATGATGCTTGTATTTAATCCACATGCACCTTCTGCTGTTTTCATTTGCCTCAGTACTGGCCCTCCTGGTCCTGAGTCCCCTCCAGGACAAGGCTCAGTCAGCTGTCGCACCCCTTACTACTCGGAGCCTTTGGGCCCCTTAATCAGCCTTTATTTGTCTCTGATGATGTTGACGGTTTTGAAAGACACAGGGAAGCTGTTTTATAGACTGTGCCTTAGTGTGAGTTTGAGGTTTCTCTGCTGACCTATGGTGATGTGGCCTGTGTGGGTCCTTCTTAGGGTCTCATGTTCCCAGGCACATGTGGTTTTCATCACAGTGTTAATCTGGCTGGCAGGTCCAGGAGCTACCTTTCCCCTGTGTGACTCCACTTTCCCCCTGCAGCTTCTGGCTCTCCCAGGGGTGCTCAGCTGGCAGCATGTGTAGATGTGGTTATACTTGCCTTCTTATACTATGCGATATACTTGCCTTAGTGTCCTGGGTCCAGTAGGTTCACAGGACTAGGCACTGGTTCTTAATAGCCTTTTCTATTAATAGCCCACCATGATTTTACTGATTTGGCAGGGACTAGGTCACACGCCCAGGCTCTAGGGCCTGTGGGCAGCAGGAGAGAGCATTTGTACTCCTGCTTCTGTTGTGGGAGATGGGCCCGGACACCACTTATCCTGGGGAGGCCCTCAAACAGGAAAGGTGTTTGGACGGTGGGTAGCTCAGGTGACAGGTGTTTAACATATGGAAGCATGACTGTAGGCTCCTTAGGATCTGCTCAGGAACACTTCCCTGGCACACGGCAGGGAAGGTTGAGTCTTGGAAGCATGACTGAGGAAATAACCTTATCTAGTTAATAGTAAAGTAGAGAACTGACAGCGTTCCTGTTTGGAATGGGCTAGACCACTTGAAACAGTTTTGAGAACTGGAAGTAAGAGATTGCAGTGCGATTATTTTAACCTTCGTGTCTTTTCTCCAAGCCTTCCGCTTGTTCTTGTTGTTTTGGTGTAAGCCTGTGTCCCTCTGCAGCTAATCCAGTTTAAGTCTTCCCACCCTCCCCAGCTTGTCCATGCCAGAGGAATATGGTTATTCCTGTAACCAAGTCCCATGTCTCGCTTCCAGGGATGGCGCTCTCCAGTCCCAGAACCTACCCAGGACCTGCCCTGACCTTATCCTCTCCGACCAGGACCAGCCTTAAGGGTTCCAGCCAAAATCCCTTCCTTTGTCTCTCTTTCCATGGCTCCTTTGGGAGGGAATCCACATTTTCCCAAATAATTATCAAATTAGCACTTTATTCTGTCTTATATTCTTTCTTTGTTTTATGCTCACCAACAAGAGTGACAGCAGAGGGCACATATCAACAGGAGAGCAGTGAATGGCTTTCCTGGCACTTGGGCTTGTTGAGTGGAAAAGCCTTTTGTTTTTAGTACTGTGTTGGCTGGAGTGCAGTGGCCCTCTTTGAGGGCTGACATGCGATCTTCTGGGGCCGTGGGTCCACACTGGGGTGCATATGCAGCTCTGCAGCATCTGTAGCTCCCTTGAGGGAGCTTCTCTCGGTGGAGTGTGCAGCGGGCTAGCCTTTGTCATAGAGATAAGGGCATGGTCTGAAGAAATTGTCAAAAAAAAGTACTCCTGGGGCTGGCACGGTGGCACAGCAGTTTAGTTTGCACTTTGGCAGCCTGGGGTTTGCAGGTTCGAATCCCAGGCGCCTGCAAATGCACTGCTTGTCAGCCATGCTGTGGCGGTGTCCCATATAAAGTAGAGGAAGATGGGCACGGATGTTAGCTCAGGGCTGGTCTTGCTCACCAAAAAAAAAAAGTACTCCTGAAATAAGCAATTTTTTGGAGTTAGGATTTTAGAAAGTAGTTGTAGATTCTGCATGCCTAACAATTAAACATTTTTATTTATTGAATTAAACCTCTATATTACAAATTGATGACTTGTGTGATAACCAAATATGACACTCAAAGGAAAACTTCTGAAAAATGGCCTTATCATGCTTAACTTACTGTCTAAACTGCATTGTGTCTTAAAGCTCACGTGGACTCTCAGGAGGTAGGAAGGGTGAAAAATAGAAAAGGAGCCCGCATGCAGGGGAGGTGAGGGGGCAAAAGTGTGGCCAGAGCTGCATTGGCCAGGGGTTGGTCAGCCAGTGTGCAGATTGTGCTTGGTTTGTTGTGTGTGGTTTATTTTTTCCTGCTTATTCCTTTTAAAACTTGTTGGCCACTCGAGGCTATTTGCCTGGGAAGGAGATGTGAAATCAGTTAAACCTCTTGAGCGGATTAAAAGACAATGTCGAGACAGCCCCGCCACTCATGCTTTTATGCACCTGTCGTCTGAGTGCAGCCTGACTGCAGCCAGGCCTCCTTGGCTTGTTCTTCAGAGGGACCACAAGTCAGAGATCATTTCCTATCAAGTGGTGGTTCAGTATTTTCTAAATTTATTTCCCTCCTCAACTATTTGGAAATGCTAGCTAAATAAAACTAGACATGCTATCAGAGTATTTTGAAATGTCTTTTTGTGTGTGTGTGTGTAATAGACATTTTTTATGTTTAGAGCAGTTTTAAATTCACAGCAAAGTTGAGTGGACGGTACAGAGATTTCCCGTATACCCTCAGCCCCATACGTGCACAGCCTCCCCCACTATCAACAGCCCCAACAGAGTGGTGTATTTGTTACCGTTGATGAACCTACATCCACAGGTCATAATCACCCAAAGTCCATAGTTTACATTACAGTTCACTCTTGGTAGTACACATCCTGTGGGTTTGGACAAATGTATAATGACATGTATCCAAATTTATGGTATCATACAGAATAATTTCACTTCCTTAAAAATCCTCTGTGCTCCATCTATTTATCCCTCCCTCCACTGCTGACAACCACTGATCTTTTTACTGTCTTCATAACTTTGCCTTTTCCAGAATCTCATATAATTGGAATCATACAGTATGGAGCCTTTTCATATTGGCTTCTTTCACTTAGTAATATGCATTTAAGGTTCCTCCATGTCTTTTCATGGCTTGAAGATCATTTCTTTTTTTTCTTTTTGCCGAGGAAGATTTGCCCTGAGCTAATGTCTGTTGCCAATCTTCCTCTTTTCACTTGAGGAAGATTTCACCCTGAGCCAATATCTGTGCCAGTCTTCCTCTGTTGTATGTGGGTCGCTGCCACAGCATGTGTGGCCGCTGACGAGTGGTGTAGGTCTGCGCCCAGGAACCAAATCCAAGCTGCCAAAGCGGAGCACACGGAACTTAACCATTAGGCCACGAGGCTGGCCCAAAAGCTCATTTCTTTTTAGTGTTGGATAATATTCAGTTGTCTAGATGTACCACAGTTTATCCATTCAGCTACTGTGGGACACCTTGGTTGCTTCCAAGTTTTAACAATTATGAATAAAGCTACTATAAACATCCATGTGCAGGGGCTGGCCCAGTGGCGTAGTGGTTAAGTTCGCCTGCTCCACTTCGGCAGCCTGGGGTTCACAGGTTTGGATCCCGGGCATAGACCTACACACTGCTCATCAAGCCATTCCTGTGGTGGCGTCCCACATATGAAAAATAGAGGAAGATTAGCACAGATGTTAGCTCAGGGCCGGTGTTCCTCACCAAAAGCCATCTGTGTGCAGATTTTTGTCATGGACATCTTTTCAACTCCTTTGGGTAAATACCAGGGAGCATGATTGCTGGATAGTATGGTAAGAGTATGTTTAGTTTTGTAAGAAACTGACAAACATCTTCCAAAGTGATTGAACCATTTTGCATTCCCACCATGAGTAAGCTGTTCCTGTTGCTCCACATTCTCACCAGCATTTGGTGGTGGTAGTATTCTGGTTAGCCATCCCAATAGATGTGTAGTGGTATCTCATTGTTTTAATTTGCATTTCCTTAATGACATTTGATGTGGATCATCTTTTCATATGCTTATTTGCCATCTGTATATCTTCATTGGTGAGGTGTCTGTTCAGGTCTTTTGCATATTTTTTAATTGGGTTCTTGTTGAGGTTTTAGAGTTTTTTGTATAATTTAGATAACAGTCCTTTATTAGGTATGTTTTTGCAAATATTTTCTCCCTGTCTGGCTTGTCCTCTCATTCTCTTGATGAAATGTCTTAAAAAAATTAACAATAGCGAAGATTTATCCACTGCTTACTGTGTTCCAGACACAATTGTAAGTGCTCTTTAAAAAATTTTTTATTGTGGTAAAATACACGTAACATAAAATTTACCATCCATACCATTTTTCAGTGGTGTTAAGCACATTGCATTGTTGTGTAACCATCACCACCATCCACCTCCAAAACTCTTTTCTTCTTGTAAGACTGAAACTCTGTCCCCATTAAATAGTAACTCCCCATCCCCCCACCTCCATCCCCAGCAACCACCAATCTACTTTCTGTCTCTATGAATTCGACTACTCTGGGGACCTCATATGGAATCATACAGTATATTTGTCCTTTTGTGTCTGGCTTATTTCACTTAGCATAATGTCCTCAAGATTCATCCATGTTGTAGCATGTCAGAATTTCCTGATGAAATATCTTTTTAAAAAAGGAAAACACATTGCAATTTGGTCATTTGTGGAGGTCGATCAAATTAATAAGGTCAGACATGACCTGTAAGTGGGATTCCAGTTACCAGGGAGGCGGCAGGTGAAAAGAGCTTTTTGCATATAGACAAATGCTTCTTTTTGGTGTGTGTGTGAGGAAGATTAGCCCTTAGCTAACGTCCTCTGCCAATCCCCCTCTTTTTGCTGAGGGAGACTGACCCTGAGCTAAAACCTGTGCCCATCTTCCTCTACTGTATGTGGGATGCCTGCCACAGCATGGCTTGACAAGCAGTGCGTTGGTCCACGCCCGGGATCCAAACCTGTGAAACCCCGGGCCGCCGAAGCAGAGCACACGGAATTTTAACCACTATGCCAAGGGGCCAGCCCCAAACGCTTCTTTTAAGGGGGCTTCAGGGGGCCTCGTGACCACCTCCTGTGAGGGGCACTACGTTGGGGAGCTGGAGAAATGGTGGTGAGCAGAGAGGCAGATACCACTTGTCTGCTTGGAGCCCAGAGCCTTTGCCTCTTGATGCAGGCTTCTCTTTACTTGTTTACTTGAATAGTTCTGGGGTCTGCTCTGTGAGCTGTCATTAGAAACTGGAGCAGTGGGAAGACCATAGGAGGGAAGGGAGTCTTGCTGTTTTTACTCTTTTGTAGCTTTTAAATTTTATATATTTAAAAGCTTATACCATGTGCATTTATTGCCAATTAATGACAACAGCAAAAATACTAATTGATATTCTACTCTGGACAGTAGCTTAATGGATTTGTTCTTTTTGACATAAGCTGTCCAATTTCCCCTTAAATAAATCAGAATATTTCTGGAGAAATTCTTAGGGAAATGGCACTGTGCCTAGCCCAGCAGGCAGTGCCTCCACAGATCCCACCCAAACCCCATGGAGGCAGAGGTGTTTCAGAGTCAGAGTAGTTTGGATTTTAGAAAAGTGTGCTGTATATTATTTCACACTCCCAGCACCCTCTAGTTCAACACATTAGAATTTCTGTTGGAAAACACATAAATATTCTAAGTGGGATAATTAAAGGCTATAATTAGCTCCTTCTCAGTTCGGGTCAGGATTGACTGCCAAATGATTTCAGGTCAGGTTTGTTGGCGCTGTTTGCTTTTTAGAATTTGTGAGCAAGCGATTGTGGACCTGTATTGGCATAGAGGCTCCTTGAAGGCAAGTCACTGTGATGGGGATATGAAGAGTATGATGCTGAGAGCTGGCTATCCTCAGTAGCTTTGAACCTCCAGCTCTGAGTCTGCAGATCTGCTGTTTCTGTCTGCTTCAAGTGTCCTTCCCTCATGTGAGGTGATGTTGTCCATCCAGGACCATGGACTCACCCTCTCCTCAGTCTCCTCTGCTTCTCTGAATGTGTGGAATTATTCACCTGTCCCGTTCAGTCCACTTAAATATTTCTCAAATCTGTCCTTTACCTTCTTTCTTCTATATAGCTCTTGACTTAGTGATTTCTTACCTGGACTTCTGGAATAGTTTCTTGGTTAGTCTGTAGTCTTGTCACCCTCCACAATTTTTTGTTTGTTTATAGTATAAGCTACACGTAGAAAAGTGCACAGATAGATGCTAAGTGGAAAGCTGAATGAGAACCCACAGCGTAATCCACCCCTAGATAAGAAACATTGCATCAGCAGCACCCCAGAAGCCCCCCCCCGCCCCAGTATGCCCCTCCCAGCCACAGGGAGGGGCTCTTTCCCGAATTCTAAACCATAGATTGTTTTGTTTGCTTTTGAACTTCGTATACATGGAATCATACAGAATAGACTTAAGGAGGTGGTGTTGGCTTTTCACTGACTAAAATGTTTGTGAGATTAGCCTATATTTTTGTACTTAGCTGTGGATCATTCATTCTCGTTGTGAAGTATTCAATAATGTGAGTATACCACAATTTGATATTCTGCTATAGGTGGACATTTTGGTAGTCTTATTTTAGGCTATTCTAATGGATAATGCTGCTATGAGGATTTTATAGTTATTTTATTTATTTATTTATTTATTTTTTGGTGAGGAAGACCAGCCCTGAGCTAACATCCGTTGCTAATCCTCCTCTTTTTGCTGAGGAAGACTGGCCCTGGGCTAACATCGTGCCCATCTTCCTCTACTTCATATGGGACGCTGCCACGGCATGGCTGACAGGCAGTGCGTCGGCGGGCGCCCGGGATCCGAACCCGCGAACCCTGGGCTGCCAAGCTCGGACGAAACCGCTGCGCCACCGGGCCGGCCCCTATAGTTATTTTTTAAGTTGGAAGACTTTTTAAATTAAAAATTTTATTGAGATTCCTGTAGCTTTGTTTTGATGAGCACACCCACATCTCTGCTGGGTGTGCTCCTTGGCTTGGTGTCTCTGCCGGCTCACAGGATGTGTGTATGTTCAGCTTTGGTAGGTGCAATTTTGGAAAACGCTTGGTACGGTTTACACCCCACTGACACTGTAAGTTAGCGTTGAGGCAGCTTCACGGCTTCGTCAACACTGGCATTTTCTCTCTTTTTCATTTTGGGTTTTCTAGTGGGTATGCAGTGGTATTGTGGTTTTAATTTGCATTTCTCTGATGACTAATGATGTTGAGGATCTTTTCATGTGCTCATTGGCCATTAAGCATAGTATTTTAAGAAGACCTGCCTGCAGATTCAGCAGATGTGCACCTCTTGTGTGCAGCTCACTTGGTAAGTGAGAAGTCTAAAGGTATTCACTGCAGTACCTCAGTGTGGTGGAGAGTGACATCGTGTCAGAACTGCCTGTTTCAGAAAGCAGACCTTGAAATTTCCTTCTGGGTAATGCTTTGTTTTTCTACCCATAAAGTGGGAATTAATCTTTTTATAAAATACCCTAAGAATGAAATGCCTTACCCCAATGTTAAACATGGGAAAACTCACCTTTTAATAAGAAACTCAATACTTTGTAATTGCCAGTCTTATTAATGATTTAAAAAACACAGTCCTAGGGTGGGGAAAATGGGTGAAGGTGGTCAAAGGTACAAACTTCCCGTGACAAGATGAGTAAGTTCTGAGGATGTCATATACAGCGTGCTGACTGTAGCTAACAGTACTGTATTATGTACTTGAAAGTTGCTAAGAGAGTAGATTCTCACCACACATACACAAAATTGTAACTATGTGAGGTGATAGATACCACTAACTTAACTGTGGCAGTCATTTTGCAGTTTACAGACGGTCCCCAACTTAAAATGGTTTGACCTAACGATTTTTTGACTTTACGACAATATGAAAGCAGTGCTCATTCAGTAGAAAGCATACTTTGAATTTTGAGTTTTGATCTTTTCCAAAGCTAGTGATAGGTGGTACGATTTTCTGTCATGATGCTGGGCAGTGGCAGCGAGCCACAGGTACCAGTCAGCCGCGCTCACGAGGGTAAACAACCGATACCCTTACAACCATTTTGTATCCTTACAGCCATTCTGTTTTTCACTTTCAGTGTGATATTCAGTAAATTATGAGAGATATTCAACACTTTATTATAAAATAGTCTTTGTGTTAGATGATTTTGCCCAATTGCAGGCTAATGCAAGTGTTCTGAGCACGTTCAAGGTAGGCTAGGCTAGGCTATGATGTTCGGTAGATTAGTGTATTAAATGCATTTTTGACTTAATGTTATTTTCATCTTAGGGTTTATCAGGATGTAATCCCATCATAAATTGAGGAATATCTATACATATATTAGATCATTATGTTGTACACCTTAAACATATACCATGTTATATCTCAATTATATTTCAATAAAACTGGGGGAAAAAAAACCCTCACAATCCTAGATATTATGTTGCTTGTGTTTGGAACCTCACAGATAAAACAAAAGACATTTTCTCTAATACATTAGTCTCCAAAGTGAATTTGTGCACCCCAGAAAGAGATCAAGGTGATCTTTTAGAGTTTAGAAAGAAAATATACTTAAGGTTATTTTTCTCATCCTGTTTGGTTGCTATTTTTGTGTTTTATAATATGTAAATACACTAATATAATTTATATGTATATGAGTGTATTGTTGCTGGATTAATTTTTTTCTTTTTAGATAAACACTTTTTGAGGTATACTTTACATAGGATAAAAGGAGGCTATTTTAAGGATACCTTTCAAAGAGTTTTGACAGATGTATACATCTGTGTAACCAAAACCCCAGACAAGGTACTAGAACATTTCCATCTCCCCTAAAGTCTTTCTCCTGCCCCTTTGCAGTCAGCCTTATCACCCCACTAAAAGCCACAGGCAGTCACCGATCTGCTTTCCATCACTGTAGATTAGTTGTGTCTTTTCTAAGGTTTCTTATGAATTGAATCATGCCGTGTGTACTCTTCAGTTTGGCTTTTTTTTAATTAACTTGCTTTTGAGATTCAGTCATGTTGCTTGTTTGGACAGTTTTTCCTTTGTGATTGTTGAGTGGTATTTGAGAAGTATTCTCTTGTATGGACATACCACCATTGGTTGATCCATTCACCTGTTGCTGGACACTTGGGCAGTTTGCAGTTTGGACTGTTATGAATCATGCTGCTGGGAACGTTTGTAAACGAGTCTTTGTATGGACAGATGCTGTCATATCTCTTGGCCAAATACCTAAGAGTGGAGTGGCTTTACTAAGAAGCCAACAAACTTTTCCAAAGCAGTCTCACCACTTTGTATTCCTGCCAGCTGTGTGGGAGAGTTCTAGTTCCTCTGTATCCTTGTCAACACTTGGTTTTGTCAGTCTTCTTATATTAACCATTGTTTGGATGTGTAGTGGTATCTTATTGTGGTTTTGATTTGCATTTCACTGATAATTAATGGTGTTGAGCATCTTTTCACATGCTTGTTAGCCATTCCTGTATCTTCTTTAGTGGTAGTCTGTTTGACCATTTTTTTTTTTTTTTGGTAAGGAAGACCAGCCCTGAGCTAACATCCGTTGCTAATCCTCCTCTTTTTGCTGAGGAAGACTGGCCCTGGGCTAACATCCGTGCCCATCTTCCTCCACTTTATATGGGACGCCGCCACGGCATGGCTGACAGGCAGTGCGTCGGCGGGCATCCGGGATCCGAACCAGCGAACCCCGGGCTGCCAAGCGCGGACTAAACCGCTGCGCCACCGGGCCGGCCCCTGTTTGACCATTTTTAATGGGTTGAATACTTATTATTGAATTATAAGAGTTTTTTATATATCCTGAAAAAAAGTCATTTGTAAGATAAATGTATTGTGAATATTTCTCCCATCTGTCCCTTGCCTTTTCATTTCTTGGTGGTCTATTATTCATGTATTGTATATATTCATATATTGACTCCTGCTTAACTTTTCACTTTGATGTATACAATCAGAAAATTATGCTCTTTGCATTAGCAGAAAGAATTGCTATGAACTGAGTAGAGTAAAGATGCACTGCCCAACTGCTTCTCTTAGGAATTCAGTCTGTGTGTTTATTGGAGAGACTGCTTTGGTTTCACATGAATGTTATTCGGGCAAGTTTAGAGTAAAGTAATCGGAAGAGCAGTCCTACCTCACAGGAATAATTGCTTCTCCTTGAGCATCTACTGTATGCTCATTGTGCTTGTCTGCTGCTACCATTGGCAAGACAACTAGAGAGCACACCCATCATCCGCATCAAGAGCCTCTGGATATGGTGTTTTGTGATCCAGAGGAGAGAGGGCTGATGGGATTATTTCTTACCACTAGTGGAAATCTTCATTAGTCTAGAGCATGTCCTGAATAACTGAAAATTACGTGCTGAAAATTAAAGTGGAATTCGTACTATATTTTATAAGGCTACTGGAAGCACAAAGCATCCTGGTCAACCACACTAATACCCAGTGCTGCCCTCACCCCCACCTGACATCAGGATCTTGAATGGATGTGCTCTTCGGAGGCAGCCTTTCCAACAGCCGATTGTCCCACCGAGTTGTAGTAACGGCAGCTTTTTCCTGAGCTTTCATGGATGGAATTGCATTGCAGCAAATTGGGGGAGAGGGGACAAAAAACAAAGAAAATTCTTCTCCCGGCCAAAGAAAACCTCAGAAGCAGTGGGCAGCCACTTGTGAAGCTCCTGGTCACATGTGTTGCTGGAAAACGCAGCGCTAGTTCCCTAAATTTGGTCAGGAATGTTTCTGGAATCAAGGTTTCCTAGTCTGTGGATACAAAAGCCGCTCTGCCTATCGAAATGCACCATTTCCTAATGTCTAGTGTCTTAGGGAACAGGGCCAGCTCCATAATACGTGGGGTCCAGTCAGATTAAGAAAGCAGGAAAAAAGCTTTTCATTTCTTCTGTGGTCTCTCTCTCAACCTGCCATGGTGTTTTTGTTATTTAATATGAAGCTTTCTTAGGCAGAGGGATACTCGTGGGGCAAGTGTAGACCCTCCCAGGGGCCTAAGGTGCCCCTGTCCAGGCCCCATGTGGGACAGAGAATGGTCGTAGGGTCAAAGGGAGTTTGGAAGGCAAGATGTGTGTGAGCTGAGGCTCCAAGCCCTGGGCTGGGCTCCATTGTCCTATTGCGCCTCACAAAACACAGATTCAAAGATAAAATTACTACGGATTTCAAGATGGTAGCAGTAGAGCGTTAAACCTCATTTGCAGGCCCTCTGAGCACAGCACCTGTGTGACTGCACTAGCCACATGCCCCTGCCGCTGGCCCTGTCTGTATATAAAAGCTTTATTTCGTAAGCTGTGTAGTTTCTAAGTCATTTCGAAGTAACATACACAGTAGAAGAGCTTCACTCAAAGACTAGAGTCACCAGCCAGTGGCTGATCCCGAGCCTGTTATTGAAACAGGCGTTTGAGGCTCTGGTTGGAAGATTCATGCTAAACCTGACAAAAACTAAAATAGCATGGCCTGTTTTAATAAACACCATTGTGTTTCATGAATTTTCATAGAAAATTAGCATTTTAGCTAATTTTTAGTTAAGGATAAGAAGTTCAAGCTGAAGTGATGTGTTGCTTGAGGTTTGTTGCTGAAGAGTGACAAAAGTATGGACTATTTATGGTTTCTGACTTCTTTTCCAGTATATTTTTTATTGTCCTAAACTGTCTTAAACTTGGTCAAGCTCTCTACTTGTAACTTGGGCACTTGAAGTCTCCGCTGGCCTCTCAAAGCTGCCTTCTCCTCCAAGGGACAGCGCAGCCGTTCCCTGAGCTGACGCAGATCCCCTTCTGGGATGAGGGAGAGCCCGCCGGTCTCTGGGCTGTTGCATACCAATGGTGGTGGCAGCTTTGGGCCCTCGGCTCAGAGTGGCCTGTGAGCATGGCTGACCAACAGTGTGGGTGTGTTCCTCCTAGAGCAATGGAAAAGGCACCATGGGGTGGGGGGTAGTTTACAAGTCACTGACAAATTTGATTAATTAAGGGCCACTAGTCATGAAAGGTTGTATTATAAGTTTCAATATTTCTTTCATAAATTAGAGGAAACCAGTAGAAGAGAATGATGAAAGTAGGCCCAGTTAATGTGCCTCTTTGGCTTCAGTCCTCCTCAGTTTGGAAAGAGGAATTTTTCTTCCATTTTTGCAGAAAATAAAAAAGAAGTATGGCTTGCTGTTGTGGCAGAGTTGGGACTAGGACCCATTTTTAAACTCCCATGTTAGTGTTCTTCCTTCATGGTAATGCTCAGTTGAGTCCCGAATGCTGTTCTCTTCCACCAGAGATTCTTAGGCTCCTTCTCTTCCATGGCCTGGTGCACATGCCCTCTCTACACTGAGGACACTGAGGTGTGTCTCTGTTCAGGCTTCACTAAGGGACCGTTGGACATCTCCCTGGGGTGATGATAGGTAACGGGCACCTCACACATCACGTGTCTACTTAGCCGTCACACCCCAGGCCTGTTTCTTTTTTCTTTTTTTTTTGGAGGAAGATTGGTCTTGAGCTAACATCTTTGCTAGTCCTACTCTGTCTTGTATGTAGGACGCCACCACAGCATGACTTGATGAGCACTGTGTAGGTCCGTGCCCAGGATCCTAACCCTTGAACCCTGGGCCACCCAAGCAGAGCACACAAACTTAACCACTACACCACCAGGCTGGCCCCAGGTCTATTTCTCATCCACTCTGTCCATCTGCATGTCAGTAATTGGTACTGACGTTCTTTTAGTTACATGAGCCAGAAACATGGATCCAGTTATCCTGCAGCCTTCTTCCCTCAGCTCCTGCACATATCATCGTATTGGCAGGGCTGTTTATTTCCATCTCCCAAACCAGTTGACCACCCCCAACCCCATCCCCACTGCCCTGCATGGTGTGAACACCACATGCCCTGGACTCCTTGGGAGCCTCCTCACTGGTTTCCTCTTTCCCACTCTTACTTCCCAGTCCACTCTTCAGTGTAACTGTCCACATGTTTTCCCAAATGCAAATGAAGATTCTGTTGCCCTCCACTTTCTTGCCGATCACTGTTCCTCGCACCAAGTCATTGATAGCCTCAGAACTCTGTCCACTCCGTGTAACACGTTATTTCCATTAACACAGCCTTTTCCTTTTCCAATCCTGAGATTAAACTATTGGATTTTCTTCCTCTTCACGTTAGATTATCTTTGTCAGCTGTCACAGGTGAATGGTTTAGAGTAGCTGGCCTCTCATTTCTTCTCCTGGAGAACAGGTTAGCAACTCAGTTTAGTGACTCTGTGGCTAATTGCATGGTTGAAATGATTTAAAATGATTTTGCAGATATCCCTTGGTATTGCTAACACAAGGGAGGTGATATGGTGTGGGGCAGCTCTTCCCTGTGGGTCCCTTCTGCTCATTGACCACAGGCACGGCCACAGGACTTGTTCCTTCCTTCTGTCTTTTTTCTCTCTCGAGACCAGCAGTGTCCTAAATGGGGCTGCCACATCAGCCTGGGTCCCAGAGTGAAGGACTGTGGAGCAGAGCAGCCTCTAACGAAGTGGCAGAAGCTTGATCCAAACCTTTGCCGTGACCCAGAGATCTGGGGCCATTTGTTTACAGCAGCAGGGTTCAGCATGTGCTGGCTGATGGACATTGTGTGTCAGGCACTCAGTGCTGTGCTGAAGGAACATGGTTTGGGAGATACTGTTCTGTGTGAATATTGCCACATTTAGGATGGGATGAATATTCTTCCAAGGGGAGAAGGAATCCAAAATACCGAGTATGGTGGCACCACAAACCACAGCTTCTTGGGTCATAATTCTGAAGCCCAGTGACGGGATGGTGTATAGATTTAATAGATGTCAACTGTTCTGGGTGAACAAGAGTGCACAGGTGTCAGGGTCACTTGTGTGAATGTGACCGTGACACTGTTGTGTGAACCCCACAACTGGGGTCATACTTCCCTGCTTAGCCCAAGGCTGACCATCAGGGACACTCAGTGGCCCTGGATGATGGTCAGGAATTGGTGAGAATTGCAATGAGGTGACATTTCATAACTGTGTCAGGTGTCCCACAGAGTTGTCCTTGGTATTTGATGGGATTCTGAAATGCCATAGACTTCCACAGGAAGAGAGATGATGACGAGAGTGTGTCCCAGAACACTGCTCTCAGACTGTCCCTGGTGAAGGTCCAGTCCATCATGGATTGGTATTTCTGTAAAATATAATCAAATGGACAACTGGAAAGAGTGAAATGGTTTCCAAACACTCTGTGTCTGTGCTTTCCTCGTCATGGCTGATGACGCACAGCTTCCAGAGTGGCATGGCCTAGGTCATTGAGCTTTGGACTGGACGTTTTGAAAGTTTCCACATTTTTTTCTTTTTCCTTGAAATTACTTCAGACTTACAGAAAAGTTGCAAAAATAGAACAGAGAATTTCCATTTTCCCAGATTCCCAAAATATTAACATTTACCACACTTGCTTTATCTATTTTTTTCTGAAATTTTTGAAAGTAAATTGCATAAATGATACATTTTTACCTCTAAAATATTTCCATGTGTATTTCCTAAAAACATTCTCTTCCATAACCTCAGTACAGGTACCAACACCAATTAGCGTTGATACAGCACTGGGATTTAACCCGCTGACCTTATTTATTTATTTATTTATTTATTTATTTGTGTGTGTGAGGAAGACCAGCCCTGAGCTAACATCCGTCGCCAATCTTCCTCTACTTTATCTGGGACGCCGCCATGGCGTGGCTGACGAGCAGTGCATCGGCCGGCGCCCGGGATCCGAACCTTTGAACCCCGGGCTGCCAAGTGCGGACTAAATCACTGCACCACCGGGCGGCCCCCGCTGACCTTATTTAGACTTCAGTGATCCGTTGCTGATGCCCCTCCCAAAAGAAAAACAGGACCTTTTTTCTAGAGTAGGCTCATGCTGCGTGGACCACTCCTCTCCTTTGTGATCGTTCCTCAGCCTTTCTTTGTGTTCTGTGACATTGACGTTTTTGAAGAGGACAAGCCAGTTATTTTGTAGAATGCGCCTCGATTTGGATTTGCCTGATGTTTCCTCTTGGTGAGATCTGGGTTAGTTATTTTTAGCATGAAACCCAGGGGTGAGGTTATGTCCTTTCAGCGCCCCACAGCAGGGATACTGCTGCCACTTTGTGCTGTGACAGTGAGGGAAGCATCTGCAGGTCTCTCCCCTGCACCACTGCAGTTACTCTGGTTCCCTCCAGAGTGGTCTCCTCGTCTGCAAGGCACCAAACTGAGTAGGTGCTGTGTAGGTCACTGAATTAGGTAAAATAACAAATGTTAAAGAGTTTGTTAAATTTTCTGAAATGCTCTCAAAAAACTGAGCAGCTCCAGAGTTATCCTAGTAATGATTCTGATTTGTATTCAGATGTGTTTTTTTGAGTAGACAGAAATGGAGCCCTATTGTGGGGAGATTTTTCCAACTCAGAGAGTATATCTGTCTGAGTGATCTGTGCTGTGGCAGAGAAAGATGTTGGGAGGCTGGGGGATGTGGTGGCTGTCCTCTGCAATCCATCGTGCCAAGGCCAAAGGCAGCTCTGCTGTACTTACCTTTCAGAGTAGCACTGTGGGGGCCAGACCTGCCACTCCCCGACTTAGCTCCTGGTCTTGTC
Source organism: Tapirus indicus (assembly GCA_031878705.1). Taxonomy (NCBI): domain Eukaryota; kingdom Metazoa; phylum Chordata; class Mammalia; order Perissodactyla; family Tapiridae; genus Tapirus; species Tapirus indicus. Next base: position 60,331,138 of record CM062932.1, read on the forward strand.
TCCTCCTCTGTAGGGTAAAGGGCACATGAGCCAACCTCTTCTGGAGGCCAGCTGCACCTCTCAAGTGGCCTGATTTGACATTTGGTGGCTTCGGTCATCCAGGTTCCCAGCAGACGTTCCTCTATGCGTCCAGGTCTGCGTCCTCGGGTCTGCCTATAGGTCTGTATCTGCAAGGTCCAGATTCTTGGGTATGGGTGTGAAGAGGCTGGACTCCTTTGCCTCTGGACCTCAGAATGTGTAATGAGCTCTTGAAAAGTGCAGGCACTGGGGCCGGCCCCATGGCGTAGTGGTTAAGTTCAGTGTGCTGCACTTCAGTGACCCGGGTTCACGAGTTCAGATCCCAGGCACAGACCTACACCACTCATCAAGCCATGCTGTGGCGGTGACCCACATACAAAATACAGGAGGATGGGCACAGATGTTAGCTCAGGGCCACTCTTCCTCAAGCAAAAAGAGATTGATTGGCAGCAGGTGTTAGCTCAGGGCCAATTTTCCTCACCAAAAAAAAAAAAAAAGTGCAGACACTATTGAAATCTCTTAAAGAAGCTCCTGTAGTCAAGAGGCTGTTCTGGAAAGGGGCATTTATCCCATCACGTTGGTAGGTTGTATGTAGTGAGCAGCTCTGACACACTTTTTTGAAAACTGGTTGTAGGGAATGCAGGAGTTTGACTAATCATTTAATTGGTGAACTTGTTTTGCATAGAGATGTCACGAAATTTAACTTTCCATTTGGTAGGAGACATTTAAATATGGCTTGTTTCTGCATGGCTGTATGATTTTAGTTAAGTTGCAGCAAGGCTTGGCTTTGTACATAAAGAACAGGTCTTCAGAGTCCTTAAAGCTTCTTCAGGAATCTGTGAATTCAAAGCTCTAGACCCAAGCCATTGGCTTGCTTATCTCATTTGTAAGAGTTTCCATTCCAACAAGAAAAATGCCTTTCACCAAGTACAAGAGAATAAGAGAGAGGTGAGAGAGGGATATTTGCAACTCTGAATTCATATTAAAATTGTAATGTTTGTTCAAGTAAAGGAAACTTAATTTTTATCAGGGTCCTTCGCATCAGTTTGAAAACCATCAATCTTTCCCTTCCCTTTGTTATTCTGTCATAGTTCTGAGAGTCTCTTAAACAGGTTCATATTCTTTTACTGAGCTTCATTACAGATTGTTCAGAATCAATTAAAGTATTTTTAAGAACACACTCGATTAGATATTGTGATGATAAGAAGTATGAACATGGCAGCATGCTATTCCTTTTCTGGAACAGTCCGGTATCTTCCAGGTGCTCACAGTCTCGCCCTGACCTGAAGTGCTTCGTGGGAATAAGTTGCAGGGCAAGGGAAGAGGCCACCTCAGGCTTTGGCCAGGTCAGAGACAGTGCAGGGAAGTGGACCAGTGTGTGTAGACGTAATGGGCCTTCCAGCCCTGAAATCCAGGCCACTTGGTGCTGGTGTGAGGAATTCGGAGGTCCAAGGAGGATCCATTCACCTAGGTTTATCTTCAGCTTCATGCTGTTATTGTGTTTTGCTGCTCTTTTTAGTTTCGTGAGGCAACTAATCAGAATTATTCCACTATTTTTTATTTCTAGCTTAGAAAACTCAAGCAGCAGTCATTCACCTACCCTGAAAAGGAACAAGGGTTTTATAACTAATTGGACTCCGTAGAGAACTTGAAAACAGTTTTAATGTATTTTGCTTTGAATGTAACCTATAGAAAAGTCAGTTATAATTATAATGTGGGTACCCATGTAATCACAACCCAGGTAAAGAAATAGGCCATTGTTAGCACAAAAGTATAGAAAATGGCTCCCCGTGTCACATTGTTGACATTTTGCTAATTTCTATATCCATCTACACAGATGGCTTTTTTTATTTTTTAAAGAAAACCCTCTCTATTGAAGGTACACTATTTGTACAGAAAAGCACATATATCATACATGTATAACTCCATGAATTTTCACAAACAGGAGCTCACTCATGTAATCAGAACCCAGATTAAAAAAAATAGAAAGTTACCAAGATACCTGGGTAGCTTTTAAATGTTTCCATGGCCCATACATGTATGAGAAGGTGTTCACTCTTAGATGAAAACAAAGAGATTCCATTTTCACCTGTCAAGGGGTGGAGTTGGTGGCAGCAGTGTCCAGTGATGGCCAGGGCATAGGACAGGATGCTCTCACATGCTGTGTGTCAGAGGCTGTCAGCAGGTGGCCTGACGGCGCCTTGCCTCATTTTAGATGCCCTGTGTGCCCTTAGAGCCCGAGGTTTACAGACACTGCCTGTGCTGTGGAGGTAGCCATGCGACAGCGTCGATCATTGTCTTTAATTAGAAACGTTGGGAATCAGACACAAAGGAAGGATGTCCTCAAAGTGGCGGTGCCCTGCCCCAAAGGCACCACTCAGCTGAGTTTGTGTACACAAACTCTGTGTGTGACACTTGGGGAAAGTGCAAGCTGAGGACCAACACGGAGGGTGTGGTCCTATTTTGTGGAAAGCAAAAATAAATACTGGGACACCCATAGGTGCCCCCTGGGAGAGAGAAGAGCTTGCCTTTCTGGAGTTCCCCTCTTGGAATTGTACACAGTGCTATGTGTTGCTTCTGTAGCACTTGGAGGACGGGCAGGGGTGTGTGCTGTTCCTCTGGTTGAGGCTGGTCTTTCTGTAAGTTCTCAGGGTGGCGATGGAGCCAACAACACAGCTGGCAGCAGATGCCCATCTGTAGGAAATGTCAGTATTGACATCTTGAAGTGGGACTGAAGGTAGTTGGTTTTTTCATTTTAATAAACATCTGAGTGTTTGATAAGTATTATTTGAATTAATCTCATGACACTCTTAAGAGAGAGATGCTGTCATCTTTGTTTTATGGATGAGGAAACTGAGGCACAGAGAGGTCAACTGCTCTGCAGGATTGGAGGCCCGTGTGCCGGGTGATAGAGCTTGTTTTAACAGCCTGGCCTTCCTGGTGAAGTGGGAATGATGACCATCGTCTGAGGACGGGCTCGGGAGCTGTCATGGGTGTCACAGAGACTGGGGGCCTCACAATCTTGTGGGGATGACGACCCAGTCTTCCTGGCAGGTCCTCTAACAGTTTTGCTTCCATTCAGATTTGATAAACACCTTTTGTCCCAGATTGCTTTTATTTGGTTAAAAATCATTGCCAAGGGTGTTACAGATAATCTTAACTCCAGGTTCACTGGTTTAATTTTATTTTTTATTTTTACTTTGTGTGGTTTTTTACCTGTGTGGCAGACAAAATAGTACAATATTTGATTTGATTTATTAAGTATTTTTGGTGTCAATGTTGATAAATCCCGGTGATCTAGTGGGTAAGATCTTGCGCTCTCACAGCTGCAGCCCAGGTTTGTTTCCCAGTCAGAGAACCACACCACCCGTCTGTTGGTTGTCATACTGTGGCAGCTGCGTTTTGCTGTAATGCTAAAAGCTGTACCATAGTATTTCAAATACCAGCAGAGTCACCCATGGTGGACAGGTGTCAGTGGAGCTTTCTGACTAGACAGACGAGGAAGAAGGACCTGGTCACCCACTTCCAAAATACTTGGCCATGACTGGCAGCGGAACATTGTCTGATATAGCACTGGAAGGTGAGAGGATGGCACAAAAAGACCAGGCAGGGTTCCACCCTGCTGTCCACAGGGTTGCTAGCAGTTGGAATCAACCCAACAGCACTAACAACAACAAATTGATAAATACAGTTTTTCAGCGTTTCAGTTTCTGTAAGTTACACACTTGATGTTCATTCTGTTCATCTTTCCTTTATCTCAGTTACTTGGCTCCACAACTCCGCCAGCTCAGAAGGCCCCGTCTCCCTGTCTTACTGGGCTCCTTGGCTCCCAAAGGGCACCCGTTGCCCTGTGGTCTTGAGTTATGTCTTGTCATTGTGTCAAGAGCCCATCAGGGAGGGCAGAGCCCTGCTGGTCTTGCTTAGGGTCTACGCACAGGGCAGGGCCCCCTTGTGATAACGAGAAAGTGCATTGCCCACGTCCCACCTGGTTTCTGCCCCTGGGTCTGCTGGTGTGCTGGCATGACAGATTGGTGCTAATTGTGTTTGGTTGGTTCCCTAAATGTCCCTTTGTTTGTTAACCAATTGCTTGGTTGTATGATATACATATGTTTAACTTTATGAGAAACTGCCAAACTGGTTTCCTGGTGGCTGCACCATTTTACCTTCCCAGCAGCACCGTGGGAGAGATCTGTTTCTCCACATCCTCACCATTGCTTGATGTTGTCAGTCTTTTAAAGTTTACCCATTCTAATAGGTATTTAGTGGTATCTCAGGGTGGTTTTAATTTGCATTGCCCTACTGGCTAGTGATGTGGAACATTTTTTTATGTGTTTATTTGCCATCTGTATATCCTTGGTGAAGTGTTTTCTCGAGTCTTTTGCCCATTTTCTAAGTGGATTGTTTGTTTTCTTAGTGGATACAAGTCCTTTGTTGGATGTGTGTCAAAAGTTTTCTCCGAGAAGGTGGCTTGTCTTTTCAGTATCTTAACAGGGTCTCTGGCAGAGCAGACATTTTCAGTTCTGATTATGGGTGTGTTTTGAAGGTGAGAGCTGCTGATGGCACCAGCAGGTAGATGGGATGAGTCTTCACTTCTGGCCTGAGCGACTGGGTGATGCCACTCACTGCCATAGGGGGCACTGGGGAGGAGCCACTCCCGGGTCTAGTTAGAGATGCCCAGCGTGGGTGCACAGGGAGGCATGAAGAAGGCAGTGGGAGATGGGCTGGAGTGCAGGAATTGTGGATTATGGAGTCATTCAGGTGTGTCTGGAATTGAAGGTCACAGGCCTGGATGAGCTCGTCCGGGGAGTGAATGTGGATGGAGAAGCCCAGAAGCTGTAATCTCAGCCTGGGGTGTGGGGCAGTGGGAATGTAAAGGAGGTGAATTCAATACGAGATTGAGAAGGAGCCCCCAGAGGTAGAACAGGGAAGGGTTGTGGGTTCTGGACCTCAGGAAGGTGGTGGCTTGTCAGATTCTGCTCCGTCCACTGAGACTGTGGAGGACTGACTGACTATGCCTTATGAGGGAAGTAAAGGGGCAGGGAACCTGCTGGCAGTGAATTCAAAGGAAAAAGTGTGAGGGGAGGAAGCCAGACAGCCAGTGTCAAAACCCTGCCGAGTGGCGTCCTTTCTTGCCCCAGCTAAAGCATTGGGAAATAGCGCCTTAAAGATGTCGCTGGAAGTGGGAGGGACGTGTGACCTCCACGTGCTAGGCCCTTCATTGGTGGGCACCCAAGTAGGACAGCGTGGTGGGGCAGAGCCAGCCACTGCGATGGGTGCCCCAGGACGGCCACATACAGGTCAGCTGAGCACTATCGGTGGGTCGTTTGGCCATTTGTATACACACAACTCAGGCGCTGTTGAACTGGGTGTGAAATCAAGACTCGGGCCAGGAGTCTCTGCAGCTCTTTCTAAATTCCATCCTTTGAAGGTGTTTGGCTGGCAGTGCTCTTTTTCTTTCTTATAAGTACGCTTGAGTCATGTCAAGGAAGCTATATTAAAGGTGAACCAGAGTGTTAAATTGTAAACCATTTCCCCTGAAATTTAATATCTCTGGCTCTTGTTTACTCAGTGAAAAAGGTGATAGGATTTTTTTTGAAAGAAAAGGAATGATTTTTCTTTCTTAAATAAGAAATAGCCACAAAATTGTCTGTTGCTTAATGACCCAGATATATTTGTGTATTTAGTTTGAAAGGAATGATGCATAGTAGGTGGCTTTAAATCTACTATTATGACCTAAAACATATTTGTACAATTGTTTTGAAAGGAGTAATGCAGATTAAGTGGTATTTGAGTCTTTTTTGAGTCTGCTATACTTTCATTTCCCATTTGGCTGGCCTAAATAATGTTTTTGTTTACTAGCGTTTTAAAGTCGTAAAATGCCTTATTTGTGGTTTCATTCTTTAAGCGATTTGTAACACATGAGATGAGCTTGAAGTGGGCTTCTTGAGGACTCCTCCACACAAGACGAGGCTTCAGTGCATTTGGGGACACGCGGGCTCTGCTTCCTGCTCTGGGTGGGACACCCTGTCGTCCAGTGCAGAAGCTGGGCACTGACAGTGGGCTTTTCTTTTGCAGGTGCACATTCAGGTTCCCGAGCACAAACATCAAGATAACGTTCACTGCCCTGTCCAGCGAGAAGAGGGAGAAGCAGGAGGCGCCTGAGTCCCCAGTGAAGCCCGTGCAGGCCCACATCTCGCCCCTGACCATCAACATTCCAGACACCATGGCCCACCTCATCAGCCCCCTCCCGTCCCCCACAGGAACCATCAGGTATAGCAGCTTCCATGGCAGGTGGGGGTCACTGTGGGGTCGGGGGGCATGCATGCTGTGATGAACATGACCACGTCCAAATTTCAGTCCTCTTGCCTTGGGGTTTTCAGAAGCCATCATAAGTCACAGTAATGGGCAGGAGCACACAGCAACGCCTTTCTCCCTTCTCTGGGGCTTGATGTACGTGAAGAGGGAGACACTGAGGGCACTTAAAATACCATTTAGTTTCTGAACACTGTCTGCTCTTGTGTTATGAAACACAGTTCCCAAATGTTCCTGGTTTTTACTCATGGATTCTTTTTTAGTATAAGTTGAAGGGGCAGAGAATTTGTCATATTGATCTAAAGTCTGAGATAGGTTTTCATTTTCATACAAAAAAATTTTTGTTTTTTTTTTTAGTATGCTACAATTTCATGTAAATTCAGATGACTTGTACTTTGGATTGTGAGTTTCACCACAGTGAAGTGACACACTTGTGTTTGTCATGATGTCCTGAGAGAGACTGGGCACTCCAGGAAGCAGAGGAGGGCGGCTTCAGGGCACACTCTGCAGCGGAACCCAGAACCCAGTGCATGACAGTCAGGTTGTGCCAAGCTCTCAGAGGACAGTAGCTGAGAGTCAGGTCAAGAACAGCCACGGAACCCTGCAGACGTGTGTTCCTAGAGTGGGTTAGATTGTAGCATGTGGTTGAAGGAGAGCTCCATTGTGACCGTGGGGCAAGGCTCAGACAGGTCAGTCCTTTTATGTTCTGTTGGCTCTTAGAAGAGTGATGTGTGTATTTGAGCATCTTCTTAGCTGTGAGTGATGTTAGACTTAGGTGTGAAATGAACACGTTTGCTTCTCTCTAGAGTCAGGCTCTTGCTGTCCAGGTCTGTGCACAGGGCATGGCTGGGAGGTGGAAAGGGCTGTGTCACGCACTCTGGTTGCCCCTGCGTGAGGCAGAGCACGTGAGGGCACAAAGGGGACACTGGCAGCTCTGGAGTATGCCTTTAGTCCAGTACTTCTGTTTCTTATCTTAAAAACCATCATCAATAGCAGGCCTTCTGGAAAGGTGTCTGTGTTGCATTTATTGGTTAAATAGAGGGAGCGGCCTGCTGGCCTCTGGCTACTGTCCTGTGCTTGGCGCTGTGGGTGTGTAGCTGCCACTGGTGTTGAGCCCCTTCTCTGCCTTCTCCCATGGCTGCTTTGCTGAGGAAGCTGCCTCCGTCTCTCCCACTTGGTTGAATTCGTCTGCATGTGACTAAATGGACCAGATAGGAAGAGTGCCAGTGGATAGGCAAAAGCCAGCAGTGCCGCAGCCAGATTTTTCTTCAGCGCTGTGTGGAAAGTGCACAGAATTCACAGAGAAACTCAAAAGCCCGTGTTTAGCAAGTGTGATAACAGCTCATGATAGGAGCAGCAGCCTTGGAGAGGGGTGCACCGAGACACTAGATGAGACGGAAAGTTCCGTGGGCGCTCAAGGAAGGGGGGTGATTGGAAACTTCAGGGTTTGGATCAGCTCCTGACCCAGCCTCTCCTCACCCTATGTCTTCATCCTGTTTTCCTTGCTCATTCTCTCACCACACCCCGCGACATTCTCACCACACCCCGCGACATTCTCACTATTGCCAGCGTTGACCAGTGTAACACCTCTGCTGGCTGAGACGACAGAGTGGAGGCCCGACTGTGGGCGGCTTAACGGGTGGTGCAAACTTGCCTTTCCAAAGCCATCAGCCAGCCAGCAGGCCACTCAGCTTCCCCGGGTCGACGCTTTTTAAATGTTAGCTAGTTGTTAAAATCGTGATGTGTGAGGGCCGTGTGCAGCCTTCTTGTCCTGCTTGTTCCTGTCTCTCCCCGGTGCTTTGAGTCGTTCCTGGCATGCAGTAGACACTTGTCTAATGGGTGAGTGTGTACACTGATGGTGCACATTCATGGTGGAGGGTCTGAGAGGTGCTACAGACAGTGCAGGGCCCTCCCTCCTCCTCCCTCTCCATCTCCTGGGCCCCTCCTTTCCAGGTCAGGTTTTGGAGATAACTGTTTCTTAGATATTTTTTTCAGAAAATATCTATACATGTGCAATACTTGTCTTTTTTTTCCCTCAAATACTAATGAGATGTAACAATACATACTGTTCTATAACTTACGGGATTTTTAAACATTCTTACCCTGGTATCGTTCCATTTCAATAGCTCATTCTCTTTTGTAAAGTATAACGCAGGCTGACCTCAGAGATTTTGGGGGTTTAGTTCCAGACCACCACAATTAAGCAAATACTGCAATAAAGCAAGTCATGTGAATTTTTTGGTTTCCCAGTGCACATAAAAGTTACGTTCATACTGTACGGTAGTCTGTTAAGTGTGCAATAGCGTTAGGTCTTAAAAGACAATATACATACCTTAATTTGAAAATACTTTCTTACTTAAAAACATTAACCATCATCTGAGCCTTCAGCGAGTTGTAATCTTTTTGCTGGTGGAGGGTCTTGTGAAAAATGCAGTATCTGCGAAGCACAGTGAAGTGAGGTTTGCCTGTACTGTTGAGAAAACTAGATATATAACTCGGTGAATTATCACAAACGAATGTGGCCTGTAATCAGCACAGAGATCAAGAATCAGAACATTCCTAGCGCCCCAGCCCTACCTTGTGAAAAAAAGTACATGTTTAAAAATCGGTTTCTGTTTCTGTTTTCTACCTCGCTAATCTGCTGCATGTGTTCCTGGTGCCCGTCACAGCCTGTGTGCATGTCTGTGTCCATGGCCTCACCCCTTTCCATATGACCTGTTCCCAACCTGGCTGCCCTCCCCTCTCTCCACTCTCCCTGACATTTCTGGTGTAGCTGAAGGCCACGTCCTTCGTCACAGCCTGTCCTCAGTTCCCTGGTGAGGAGGGGACAAGTGGAGCATGTGCTCTGTGCCCTTGGTAAGTTCTGGAACCATCCTGAGCCTCAGTTTCCTCACTGGTGAAACAAGTGAGCCACCACCTCCCTTGAGAGTTTGTTTTATGATTATGTGAGATGACACACGTTTCTTGCGGTGATCTTAAATCTCACAGAGAATTCATGAGTCCATTTTTCCATAGGAAATGCTGATATTCTCTTTTTAAATTTGTTTTCCCTGAAATCAGAGACAGTTATTGAAGCACAGTGTGATGTATACTGTATAATAGACTGATAGGAACAACCTTTCCTCATTCACAGTGCTGCAAACTCCTGCCCATCCAGCCCCCGGGGAGCGGGGTCTTCGGGATACAAAATGGGCCGTGTGATACCATCTGACCTCAATTTAATGGCCGACAGCTCACAGCCAGAAAATGAAAAGGAAGCTTCAGGTGGAGACAGCCCAAAGGTAAATATTTTATAGCCTTGAAACAGAACCCAGGGGCCATCGGGTAGCCAACTGTCCTCACTTCATTGCCTGCATGCGTAGTAACATCCGCACCAGGGCCTTTTGAGGAGCGCACATCTGAGCGGGTCCAAGCTGGTTGTGGGGTCACTGTTGAAGCTGTTCTTGGTGTTGGGGTCTTATAAATGCATTCTTTAGTCATTCAGCACTCAGGTGGGCAGCTGTGGGCCCAAGTGCTGAGAGTGGAGCAGACAGTAGAGGACACAAGAACCTCTTGGTCCTCACGGGATGACTTGCATGATGTACCAGGAAACCATTCTGGGGGTTTAGTCCTGCTGTCCCAGATGCTGAGCGTTGTGCATGCACAGGTGTTTGAACACACATATGCACACATATGTACATAGACACACTTTGGGGGCACATTAGTGCCCTTTTGGGTCACACTGTGACCCTGCATACTTTTATCCTTTGACCGAGTAATTCCCCTTCTAGGACTTTTTCTAAAGGAAATGGACAAAAGTCTCAAACAAAAGTTTATAAAACGAAATTGAAAACAACCTAAGTGGCCCATAAGGAAACAATGATTAAGTAAGGAGTATTACGCAACATATTTACTGATATGGAAATGCTCTTGATGTGATGCTAAATGAAAAAAGAGAATGAAACTATGCATGGGGGCCAGCCCGGTGGCATAGTGGTTAAGTTTGTGCACTCCACTTCGGTGGCCAGGGGTTCACAGGTTTGGATCCTGGTCACGGACCTACACACCATTCGTCAAGCCATGCTGTGGCAGCAACCTGTATACAAAAAATGGAGGAAGATTGGCAGAGATGTTAGCTCAGGGACAATCTTCCTCAAGCAAAAAGCGGAAGATTGGCAACAGATGTTAGCTCAGCGCCAATCTTCTTCACCAAACCCCCCCCCCAAAAGCTATGCATGGTATTGCTTTAATTACATATTTATAAAATGTGATATATTCACACAGCAGAACATGGTACAGCCATGGGAATGAATAAGCTGTAGCTGTGCACCATTGGCCTACAGCAGCCAGGAGCCTCACACACAGGGTGCTGGGCAAGGGGCACAGGCACAAAGGGGCACTCACTGTAGGAGTCCACTTTTGTCCGTTTGCCTGTTTAAAATCAGGCAGAACTCAATTGCATTGTTTCAGAATGCGTTCTTAGATGGTAAAACTTTTAATAAATCACAGCAGGATTGTGATTACTATAAAATGTCAGGAATAATGGTGGCCTCTCTGGGAGATAGAGGCTGTGGACCAAGGGGGCATATGGAAGCTTCTGGGTTGTGGGCTGTGTTCCCTCGACCTAGTGTTGGTTATACTGATGTTTACTTGACAGAAATTTGTTTTCTTCTGATATAGATGTATTATGGGCTTTCCTGTCTGTGTTATATTTTTCAATTAAAAAAAAAGTTTTTAGAAATGTGTAGAAAAAAATAACAAGGAAACACACCAAACAGCATAAGCCCAATGAGGAAGGCTTTATGCTTTGCACCCGGCACAGATTCCAGCTCAGCCACTCCATCTGGCCCTTTCCTGTAACTCAGAGTGTGCCCACTTGTGGGGGCAGACAGGGCAGAGCCTAGCCTAAGTGCTTGGGGAATATTAGCTATTTAAAAGTGGAGTGCTGGAATTATAGGTGATTCAGTCTTTCTGTACAGAGCATGTGCCCGTTGCAGGCTGTCAGGACTAAGCGTGGCCTGTGCAGTTGAAGCCCACGTTCCTTTCCTTGGCACATCTGCATTCCTTCCGCATCTGTCCGTCAGTCCTCTGCCTGTGTATTCTTTTACTCCATTTGTATTTATCCCTAAACAGTGTCTAAATTTTTCATTTTTAAACCTCACATAAAGAGTATCATCTTAAATGTATTCTTTTGCAATTTACTGTTTGCGTTTGACGTTACATTTCACCGTTCATCCATGTTGATATGTGTATTTCCCAGTTCACAACTAAGGGGTGCACCAGTGGCTTGTGCACATGTGTGTGGGGTTCTGGGTCACCACAATGGAAAGAGCCACTGGTGGCCTTGAGTGTGCTGGGACCAGGTGTGCCAGTGTGCTGCGGTGTGCACGGCAGCCCTGCACACTAGAACAGTACCCGCCTGAGGGCCTCAGACCCCGGTGTAGGAACCCTGTGTCTGGCTCACGGTGCTCACCTCTGCTTGGGGTTTCCTTCTGTGAGGAGCTCCTGTGTTGATGGATGTTCAGTGGTTCTGAGTGGTCTCACTTCGGCCCTGTGGTGCAGAGCACCCTTGCCCCATCTCCTTCTACACACGAGGACCCCACCAGGGCCTGGAAAGGGAGCACCAGCTCCCTCTGCCCCTCATCATCGCTGACCTTGCCTGACTCTTCACTTTACCCCTAGATCCATGGGACAGGCCTCTGGCTGTGGTTTAACAAGCATTGCCCTCGACTCTGCTGAGGTCAAGCAACTTTTCTCTGTTTCTTACTTTTTTCAGTTTTGCCATTGGACTTTCTCTTTATGTAGTTTTAATATTCTTTTTTACGCTGCTGTACATTTTTCCCATTTTCTTCCTCCAGATTTTCCAAATGCTCTCCAATCAAATTATATTACTTAAGGAAAATGAAGCATTGTCACAGGAGCACTTAAAAACACTAAGAATCCTGAATTTTAGTAAATTTAGTAAAAATTTTGATAACTTCAATACTCTTTTCTTTTTAACTTACATACAGGATGATTCAAAGCCACCTTATTCCTATGCACAATTAATTGTACAAGCAATTACGATGGCTCCTGATAAACAACTCACCCTAAATGGAATTTATACGCACATCACTAAGAATTATCCATACTACAGGACTGCGGACAAGGGCTGGCAGGTAAATCCATTTCAGTTTGTTACTAAGTAATTTTGGTACGTGTCTTGTAGATTCTGATTGACTACTGAGAGGAAAATAAGCTGCTGTTTTATTTAACTTGGGCACGGGTTAAGAAGGTAGAGTGAGATGAGTGAGATTCTCTTTTGCTGAGAGGAAGAAATGTTAGAGGCCCGCTGTTGCTATGCTCACTCTAACCTCCTTAGTGCAGAGCGGAAGGAGTAGTAGTTCTAGAAGAAAACCTCAACCTGCATTTTTTACTGTCATGGTCTCCATGGATGGGAAAGGCAAGGCTTGTTTGAGATGTTTCTCTTCGACCAGTGCTGTTCATTTCATACATCTGAAATGAAGGAGAGTTAAAAACCCAGCCCATCTTTTACTTGGGCATTCTTCTGTCTTACTTATCTACGTCTCCTGATGTATGTAGCTTTTTGAACTTTGCAGAGCTGGTTTTGAAACTGTTTGACTAGGGAACGTTTCTTCAAAAGATGTCTTCTCCAGTTGGCCAGTATATAAAACAGATGAATGCAACGCTGCCCCGTTTAAACTGGGGAGCCCACCTGCTTGTCCATGTGTACTTCAGCCCATTCCTAGGGTGTCTGGGGAAACCGGGCCTCCTCAGACAACACTTTGAAATCAGTGCGTGATATTTCCATTGTTTTACTTTTTCATTTAGTTTAATTTTTAAACCTTTACATTGTGTAGGTTTTTTCTTGTTCTGTGTATCTGTGTTAATGTGTGGCCACTTACTGGATGTACAGTCGAGCCTAATTCAGACAATATGGGAAAGGGTAAGTTTGAAATATAAAATATTAAAAGCATAATAAAAGAGAGGAAATGTACATTTATAACTTTTGAATTCATTAAGTAACCAGGAATGGCTCCAGAATTCCTTTGAGACTTAATGAGTGAAATGAAAAATGTTTCCATTGAACTATAGCCATTACCAAGTGATGTGGGTGGGGGTGACCGTTTTCTGTTTCATGGAGGGTAAAAACTTTTTTCTTCTACCTGCAGATGTAGAAACATGTTGTAATAAAAATAATCTACCAACCAAATCCTGAATATTTCCTTTGTAAGGGGTCTTTAGTTACATAAGCGTCTTTAGTTGTGGAAGGTACAAAATAAGACCCAGCCTCCCCTCCTGGCCTGAAGTGTGAGCACCCTGCCCTGCCTGCCTCCCTGTGGACAGCATGGCAGCATTTCTTAGTTGGCAGTGAGGGAAATGCTAGATTTGGAGAATACTTTCATATCCAGCTACCTGGCAGGTCTCTGTAACACATTGCACAATAAATCCTAGCAGTACTTACCGTATTTTAATCTGTAACAGTGAGGCTGTGCTTCAAAGGAAATGTAAAACAAAAGAAGCAGAACCACATGATAATCTGTGTCCATGTCTGGTGATTGCACATGGACTACAGCTCCCTATGTACGGACAGGTGAGGTCTCAAGAGTGTTCTCTCGAGGGATGCGGTAGAATTAAGTGCAGCTTACTATGGGCAGAATTCTGATGATTTGAAATGCCAGTTTGCTGGGCGTTACGGGAGTGAGTGTTTCTGAAAAGCCTGGCAGACTTTCAATGACCTGCTTCCCTTCCGGTCCTGTTTCCTGTGTTTCTAACATCCATTTATGTGAGAACTGCTTCTGAGCATCACAAGCTTTTCTTGCTAAAGAAGGCTGAAGGCTGAAGGCCAGCCCTCAGGGGCCACCTCCACCTGGCCTTGTCTCCTGGGGGGTTAGTCAGGTCAGCAGGGGCCACTGTCACAGAGAGGCACGGCACTCAGACGTGACCCCCACGTGCACTGATTGCTGCTGGCTCCTGGAAGTGACGTCACAGCCCGCTCAGCAGAGAGTTACAGATGTAACTGCAAGTCAAGCACGCCTCTCTGTTGAACTGTCACTAACACTTGTTTTTATTGAAACATCTTCTTTTCTGTCTAGATCAAGGTTCGTAAGGGTGATTCTGCGCCTCTTGCTCGTGTAAGGCCGCTCCTGGGACATATCACACCTGGCTCCAGCTATTTTAGCGGGAAAGGGATTTCCTGCTCCAGCCCTCCCTTTAATTTATGGACATGCACTCTCAATTTCTTTCTGTCCTTAGTGGTCCTTAGCTGTCCCCAGTACTGACCTGCATGTGCTGTTTTTCCTTCATGAGATTCTCTGAGCTGCCCCCCCCAAAGTGACTGCATTTGAAGTTTCTGTGTGTGTAAGATCTTATTCCCGTTTCCTCCCTCCGTCTTGAAACAAAAAAGCCTTTCCGTTCTGCCACCTTGTTTCATAAAAGAGCCAGATCCTTTTTCTTTTGAGGAAAAAAAAAAAACCTCTCAACCAAAATAGCCCGTTTTTAAAATGTGGATTTCCAGACTGCGTCCTGCCCTCCCTGTGGGGTGGGGGAGGTGGCAGTGGCAGGGCAGTGCTTCTCGGAGCAGGGGATCCAGGTTGCTTGAGCCTGAGCTCCGCGTCTGTTCCTAAGAGGATGCGCGTTGACCCTTCCCACCACGCCTGTTGATGGAAACCCACAGCTGCCCGTCAGACTGACTTCTGGTATTTCGCATTGTCTGCCTGTGGCAAAGCTTTTTGATTAATCCAGAGGAAGTTCTAGGACAAAACAAGAGGGTTTGAGTAGCCCTATCTGGGAGGATGGAATGTTTCTTTCCTTTGGTTGTATGTTTATGCTAAAATATTTTCTTTTCTTACGATTTATCATTATAATTTTACCCAGCCCAGAAGTGAGGTATTTGTTTTGACTGAAAAGTTTGAGAATTCTGGGGCTCTCGGCTTCTGAAAGGACCAGAGCTGGTTTCTTAAAATAGAGGGAGTGCTCTGCACCCACCCTGGACTCTCCTTCTGGAAGGTACTGAATGTGTTTCCTTCTCATAAATTGTTTTATAAGTCCTTACTCTGCAAAATATACACTATAGAGTGCTCAGTGCTGAGTGGGATTAACAGAGAGGGCAGGAAGGACAGCACAGAACAAGTGTGCTTTGTGCCTTTCCCCTTTGTCAACTGAGGGGACTGAGCTGCAGTCGTCAGGAACAGGAGAGGACAGGTTCTGGAATGCAGCCACAGTTGGGGGATTTGGGGGAAAGAGAAAGTGCTCAGTATTGCCGATCCTTGTCTTCATATTTAGTTTTAAAGAAGAATAACCTGTCTTTTCTCTGAATACTTTATAATAATTTTTGAATCATTGGTGTCTGAATCAGTGTGGTTTTAATGTATGTAGCTTAGTTTGATCGAATTACAAAGGCCTTAAATTACCTTAGCAATACAGTTACTTTGTTCTGTTTGTGTCTACATTAACTGTCTCTTATTACTTCCTCATATTTTCTAGAGTCTTTTTGGCTGGAAAATCACAGGTGACCATTTATAAATTTGGCCTATTTGCTCATGGGATTGTCGCTAGAATGGAGAAGAAGTTAGACCCGATTATGATGGCGTAGACTGGATTCTGTTATTTTTTCAGAACAGAAAATAGCAATTCCCTGATCTAAGAACTTTAGTTTGTCAGTGGTGAGAGTGGTAATGGAACAGCAACATTGCTGACCCTGCTCCTGTCCTTCTTTATCAGTGGGTAGAAATCCTAGTGCCCTGTCCCCTGAAATAGCACTTCCTGCCTCCAGATTCCCACTGTGCTGACTTCCCTTTTTCCTCCTAACACATGCATGTTAACCTACTCTACCTCAGTCTTCGCTTGGGGACTTGTCACCTCCCTCTGCAGACGTTGTTCTGCACTGCGGCTTGCCAGTCACTCCTGAGCTCCTCCCGAGTAGCCAGGTTCCCACAGTACAGTCAGAGGAGCTCTCGACCCTTATGTGCTGTTGTCAGGATTGCCTTGTTCACGGTGAGAGTGTTCTGTAGTGTCATCATCTGCCTTTGCTTTTTCTCAACCCCAGTCTAGGAATCTGCCTTCTCCTCCAAACTTAAAAAGGTCTGAGTGCAGTTGGAGGAGGATTGTCTTTTCTGTCTTGGATGGGGTACCAATAACAGGCAAATTCGATTTTCTGGAGGAATTGATGGAACGGTATTGGTTGGTTATCAGCTAAACTCTGTGATGAAACATCATAGCAAGTATCTGTGGTTATGAAAATATTCTAAACCATGTATAATACACTTATTTATAAACAATCTCACAGATCACAGATACAAGCCAGCCAGCCCCTTTGTGCTGCTAGTGAAGTGACTGGTGCCCACAGGTGTCAGTGGTGCTTGAACAGGCCCTTGGATTGTGTGTGAAGTAATATTTGACATGTTTGATTTCTGAGCTACCTCTGGCAGTTCAGCATTTCAGGCTATGACTAGCAGTTCTATTAGAAGGTTAATTGGGGAATTTAGAAATGATTTTTGGATAGTCCAAAATTTCACCTTGAGTTGTTACCATTTTGAAACTTTAATAGTTTAATTTATGAATTTTAAATTTAAACATTAATGTAAATGCATGAAATGATCTGAACACATGACTTTTATCTAGCTTTTCCTGACCTCTTAGAGGTCTCAGATCAGGTTTGTTGCCAACAGTTATTCAGGTTGCAGTGGGGACCTCTCCTCAAATCGTCTGTAGACTGGGAGTTGAGAGAGAGATTTTTCTCTCTGTGCCTTAAGATTATTGTGAGGATCAAATAAAAAGTGTTTATAGAAGTACTTTGCAAAGTCTTCTATTACTAGAAGATGGTGTCAGTAATACTTCTCAACCTTTGGCTCATTTTTCTCCTTTGTTGGTTTGCCAAATGCTTTATTCTGGATTAATTCATTTAAATGGCTATGAGAGATTCTATAAGCTAATTCTGTGCTCAGAAAAGTAATTTAAAGGATTGGCTTATCTCGACTCTCTTCATCTCCAAACAGGGGAGGGGTCAAATGATCAGTGATAGTCTTTGGTTTCCTACCTGGAAAAAAAGATGGTTTCCTACCTGGAAAAAAAGATGGAAGTTGACATTTTTCCCACTGAAAATAGCCTCTGTGTGTGGATTTCTCATCCCTCTCCTTTCCCAGTTCCTCCTCCCGTGCTGCTCAGAGAGCCCATGTCTTTGTGTCCTTCCCTCCATGCAGCCACATGGCGGCCTTTGGCTGCCTCCAACAGAGGCTACAGCCCACGCTCCTCCCTCACCTGGGGGAGAGTGCTGCTTCCTTCCAGCTCGGTGCTGCTTTTACACCTCTCTGCCCTCTGCAGGAGCCCAATACCTAGGTTTCTGCTTTGCAGGGCGCTAAAACTGGGGCACATTTTTATCTTTCAGCAAAGAAATATATGAATTCTACGTATTTTTTTATGTTTCATAGAATTCAATTCGCCACAATCTCTCTCTGAATCGTTATTTCATCAAAGTACCACGTTCCCAGGAAGAACCAGGCAAAGGCTCATTCTGGAGGATAGATCCTGCCTCTGAAAGCAAATTAATAGAGCAGGCTTTTAGGAAAAGACGGCCTAGGGGCGTGCCTTGCTTTAGAACCCCTCTGGGACCGCTCTCCTCTAGGTAAGGAAAAAAGACAAACAAAAAGACCTTACTTAATGGTCAGTAAATTTACCTTCGATGTATTGGTAAATTTTCCTTTTGAAAATGAAGGAACTACCCAGATGCATTATGATTAAATGTTGGGATGGGGATTTGAAAAAAATGTTGGATGCTACCCACATATTTTTGTTTCTAGTGGTCCAAAACAATTGAGATTGTTTTTAAAGTTGTACTTAAACTCCATTCCCTTGTAGCAATTGTTGTTTCATTGAACTCATTGCATATTGTTAATATGATGAGTCGGTAATGTAGCGATGCCACGTTAATGAAGAGTGTCTTTTCCTTTCCCTTCACATTTGAAAAGCTCTTTAAAGCTAACTTTTAGCTGCTTAAATTCAAGATTGATTTATACAATGTTAATTGCCTCATTTTAAAATTACCCATTTTAGCTTCCTTAATAGATACTGTTTTTAAACAAAAAAAGAAATGACTGTAACATAAGTCTTAAGCCCCACTGGCTCGCACACTGCCGGTTCCTGCTGCCTGACTGTGAACAGGAGCTACTTAGAGTGGGCAGCCGGTCCAGTTCCGTGGCTATGCAGCCTGTGCTGGGCGTGGAGCAGCGGTGCCCCGGCACACGGTGGCTCTGTCACAGCTGAGCAAATCTTGCTGCGTGTCCATCTCAGGTCACAGGCATTCACTGAGAAAGTAAGACTTATGGAACTGTAGTTGGTTGGCAGAAGACAAATTACAGCTCTTTTTGAAAAATAGACTTATTAAAACAACAAAGCAGCTTTATGAGTGCTTTACCTGTATAAATCCACTGTCTTCTTTTTGGTAACACAGAAGTGCCCCAGCCTCTCCCAATCACTCTGGAGTGCTGTCTGCTCACTCCAGTGGCGCCCAAACCCCCGAGAGCCTGTCAAGGGAAGGTTCACCAGCCCCCCTGGAGCCTGAGCCTGGTGCCTCACAGCCCAAACTCGCTGTCATCCAGGAGGCACGGTTTGCCCAGAGTGCACCAGGTGAGATGTGCAGAGGGCAGGCGTGCGGGACAGGGCGGGTCAGATGGGCGCGTGAGCCGGGCTTCTCAGAGAAGAAATAGCGAGAGGCCTTGTTCCTTTGTACCTTGTACCTGATACTTTCTGCACAGTACCTAAGTGTTATTTTATAGGCTCTGAAAAACTGATAGCACTGTGAGTGTTAAACAATCAGTCAGGGGCCGCCCGGTGGCGCAGCGGTTTAGTCCACGCTTGGCAGCCCAGGGTTCGCGGGTTCGGATCCCAGGCGCCCGCCGATGCACTGCTCGTCAGCCATGCTGTGGCGGCGTCCCATATAAAGTAGAGGAAGATGGGCATGGATGTTAGCTCAGGGCCGGTCTTCCTCAGCAAAAAGAGGAGGATTGGCGACGGATGTTAGCTCAGGGCTGGTCTTCCTCACAAAATAAATAAATAAATAAAAATAAAAATAAAAAATCAATGAACATTCTTTTATGTGACACTGTGTAGATGCCTGAAATAATTTAGAATTAACCTGTTTTTTAGTTAGTTGCTTTATCATTCAGAAATCCATGAAAAAGATTCCCCCCCAAAAGAGAGAAGATAAATTAGATAAACTAGACATTGATTGACAGCAAAAAATGTCCATTTAATGAATAGATGAGCATTTCGGTTTGCTTATCAAGTCACAATGCAGAGTAAAAATGTGTGCCCTGGGGAATTTATTTAAACAATATGTTGTGTGGAAATGTATCCAAACTAATTCTATCATGGTTCCTAGTTGGTTGGCAAAATGTGCATTTTAATATATTGGAATTCCTGGCCATGCTGGCCACCCACCCTGGCCTCACCCCATCTGTAGCTCCTGTCATTGTTGTGTCTTTTTCCTTACTCTGAGTCCAAACCAAAAAGAGCAGAGGTTGGTTGGCAGAGCTTATAATGGCCCAGCTCTGTCTGAGCTTTCTGGTTCTCTTGCACCCACTGTAAAATGAAGGCTTTGATCCCGGGGGAGTGTGGCCCCTTGTTTGGGCCTCAGTGGGTGGCTCTTCCCATATGCTGTGCTGACATTTTCTTTTTCATGAGGAACTGTGTGAAGAGGTGTTGTAAGAAATCTGATAGAGCAGAGATTGTGTTTTTAGCCTTTAGATACGCAACTTAAATAGCCCCATTAAAATACTGCGTTTCTCTCATCATGAGTGACTTTGCCATCACAAGGTGCCACAGGGCTGCATCCTGTTTTGTCAGTTAGGTCTGTGTGTGACTGCTGAGTGGTGGCAGCTCGTCAGTTCAGGGAAGCTCTGGTTGGAGGACCAGGGGACTCAAAGCCTCATCCCTGCTCCCGTCGTCCTCGTTCTCTGCAGGCTCACCTCTGTCTAGTCAGCCCGTTTTAATCGCTGTGCAGCGGCAGCTGCCACCGACGATCAAGCCCGTCACCTACGCTGTTGCCACCCCTGTGACCACCTCGACGTCCCAGCAACCTGTCGTGCAGACAGTTCATGTTGTCCACCAGATCCCAGCGGTGTCTGTCACCAGTGTGGCCGGACTGGCCCCAGCGAACACATACACTGTTGCCGGGCAGGCTGTGGTCACTCAGGCAGCCGTGCTGGCCCCTCCTAAGGCAGAGCCTCAAGAGAATGGAGATCACAGAGAAGTAAAAGGTGAGCAGCGGAAGCAGGTGCTTCAGGTGGCTTTTCAAGCTCTTAGAAACCTTGCAGACTTGTTCATGGCAACCCCTCCCTAACGTGTTGCTTAGTGTGGTTTTAGAGCGGGTCTGCTAGCCACCTGATTATTTTATTTTAAACTGGTGAGATTTCTGTAAGCTTTCCAGTAATATTAGTTGGTGTCATTTCTTCTTTTTTACTTTTCTTTTAATTTCAGTGAAAGTAGAACCTATTCCTGCGATTAGCCATGCCACGCTAGGCGCTGCCAGCCGGATCATTCAGACGTCACAGACCACCCCTGTCCAGACGGTCACCATAGTGCAGCAGGCACCTCTAGGTCAGCACCAGCTACCCATAAAAACTGTAACACAGAACGGGACTCACGTGGTGCCCATCCCCGCCGCCATCCACGGCCAGGTGAACAGTGGTAAGCATTGTCCTCACGGGTAACTGGGCACTCGTACTGAGAGCCAAGATCCTTTGCTCCCCTTTTTATGAAGGGTAGTGTTCAGTGTTTTGATTCCGACTGTTAAACAATTTTAAATTTTTGCCTGAGGGAATGTTTGTATTTCTCAACTGTAGTAAACCTAATAATACTATAAGATACCTAGGAAGTGGTTGTGAGAAATGGCTCTCGTGGGGTTCCCACTAGAGAAGCCATCTGAAAAGAGATAAGCGTTTCTAAATACCTAGAGAGATAAAAGTATTCCTGCCTTTTATAGATACCTAGGTGTGGCCAGGAAGCAACCTGAGGTTTGGGGGGTTTAACCTAACTTCTGAAATGTCCCCTGGGAGTGGTGTCACAGCTGACCCATCCAGTGGCAGTGCTGTCCCCTGGTGTGGCCAGGAAGCAACCTGAGGTTTGGGGGGTTTAACCTAACTTCTGAAATGTCCCCTGGGAGTGGTGTCACAGCTGACCCATCCAGTGGCAGTGCTGTCCCCTGGAAGTGGTGGTGTGCTTGAGAGTGAGTCTGATGGTGGAAGGAGAGAAAACTGCTCTTCCGTGCTCTTTCTCTGAAAGCCCTTTGGAGCCCCATGCACGTAGCTCTCCACGGATGTCCTGACGTGGATGAGTAGAGAAGACAGAGCAGGCTGAGGGAGCTTGGCTTTTAGATGAGCAGACAGAGAAGCTCCTCTGCTCACCCCTGTGGAGCAGCATGAGTAGGAGTCCTGGCTGGCCGTAAAGTCAGCTCGGGCGTGTGGGTCCTTGGGGCTGGCATCCGGTCACTTTAGCTGAGGGCCCTCACCCAGGCATGTAGAGTGCTGTTGTCCGCACGTGTGGGCCGTCATGATGCCGCACTGGCCCGATCCCAGGCACCTGCAGGGCCTCACGCAGTCAAATCAGAAGCTACTGGCCACAACCAGCTCTCTGTGCCAATAGATCGTTTCTCTGAAAGAGGGTGGGGAACAGAAGACTTAATTGTGTTGACCTCCAAATCCTTTCTGAGCTGTTTAAGGAACAGAGGTCTGTGAGACCTGCATTTACCTCATGTGATTCAGGTTCCCACCCTGCCACCCCCCAAATTTAATGGAAGAACAAGATTTGGCTCTTCTTTTAGGGAAGAGTAACCACCTGAGAGTTTTTCATTTTTAAGTAATAGCTAACACATGCCAACCTGTGGATAAATTGAGAAATTTGCAATCAGTTACCCATTTACAATGCTTTCTTCCTCAAGCCCTGTGTCTTCTAAGTAAGTACGAGTAGTGTGCCTTATTCTGCTTTTCTCTATGAATGACTTTGCCATCGTGGATGCTCTTGATGTGCACGACTGGAAGCAGGTGGCACTGAGAGATGGACAGTCCATTTCTGGTCAGTGTTGTTCTTCCTAGTCTTAAGCCATGGTGTGGGCCAGGGATTCCCAGACGTCCTGTGCCTCAGAATCACTCTAGGGCCCTCCCAGAGTCCCTGACTGGACAGGTTTGGCCTGGGGCCCAAGAATGTACATTTCTAACACATTCCAGGTAGTCTGGGAACTGCTGGTGCAGGTCAGGGGCCTTTTATGTCCACCTGTCTTTTGAAGGAGTTTGAAAAACTGTGTGGCCTTTTCACATATTGAAGTTGGTATCTAAAATTTTTCATTATAAATTTAATAAGCAAGGGATGAAATTTTCCACTACTAAAGGTATTGATGTCTTAAAATTTTTTAAAAATTCACATCGTTCTTTTAAATGTGCTACTGGTTCTGAATACTGCCCTGATTTGATGCCGACTCTCACCCATGTGTAAACACAGACAGGCTCTCCTGCCCTTGCAGTTCAGTCTCACACGCCCTCCCACCCCCCGTCTTGTATTAATGCCATATACTTGATGCTTGAATGTCTTACTGAGCACATTTTTTTCTGCAACAAACTATTGAAATATTAAAGATTTATTTGTCTGTGACTATAAGGATTGATTTATCAATTATTACTGCAGAATTGAGCAAAACCAAAAATATAATTCTTATAAAATCAAAAACTAAAATTGTATTAAAGATGCATTTCTTAATATTTCAGGGCTATAAGGAAGACCACACAATTATTTGTTACCATTGAGAGCACTGCTGTAGGCAGTGCTGGGCCAGCCCTCAGACCTTGTTCACATAGGGAGGCTGGAAGAAGTGCTGAAACTCCTTCCAGTTGTAGTCACCTTCTAGCAAAAACAATTTTAAATTATCTGTTAGTGGGAAATTTTGTTGTTTCTCCTTCAGCTTGGTTGCGGTCTTTTATTTAGAAATCACTTGGCTTGGAAGAGGATTTATTATCCAGTCAGTGGTAACTCAGGGTCACATCACCAGTATTTGCAGCTGTTCCTGTGTTTCATGCTCCATCCCGATGTTTTCATCCCCAAAGGCAGTGCCCAGCTGAGTGGGTGAGAGAAGCTATTGAGAAAGGGGAGGAGGTGGCAGGTGAGCCTCAAGAAAGATTATGTGGCAGACGGAGGCTCTGGATGTGGTTTTCCTGGAAACTGCATGACCTACCTACCTGTGACCTCCTTTACCCTTGAAAGTCACTCTTGAGAAAGGGAAGCAGTACCTGTCATTAATGAATTCTGAAAATCAGAAGCTTTGATATTTTTCTTTTAAACATTTTGTTGTGGAAAATGTCAGACATTCTGGAAATTAACTCACAGCCAATCTTCCATTTTCCTCCATCTGCTCCCCATCCAGACCCAGACGTAGTGTTACGTTGTCTGTCACTATTTGAACATGCACCTCTAAAGGATAAGGACTTCTCTTTTAATATATACACACAATACTACTATCGTAGTTTTAAAAATTAACAATAATTCTTTTATATCCGGTATCTCCTTAGGGTTCAAATCATCTGTTTTTTGTTTTTGTTTTTTTTACTGTGGTAAAATATACATAACAAGTTTACCATTTTAAAATGTACAATCCAGTGGCATTAAGTACATTCACAGAGTTTTGAAAAACATCACCTCTAACTAGTTCAGAAGCATTGTCATCACCCCAAAAGGAAACCTCACACCTGTTAGCAGTCACTCCCCACTCCCCACTCCCCTCAACCCCTGGTAACCACTAATCTGCTTTCTGTCTCTATGGATTTACCTATACTGGATATTTCCTATAAGTGGAATCATAAGATATGTGGCCTTTTGTATCTGGCCTCTTTCGCTTAGCATAATGTTTCAAGGTTCATCCACGTTGTAGCTTGTGTCAGTACATCATTCCTTTTCGTGGCTGAATATGTTTCCATTTTGTTTGTTTATTCATCAGTTGATTGATGGACATTTGGCTTGTTTCCACTTTCTGGCTGTTGTGAATAGTGCTGCTATGAACATTCGCGTACAAGTATTTGTTCGAGTCCTTGTTTTCATTTCTTTTGGGTATGTATACCTAGGAATGAAATTGCTGAGTTGTATGGTAATTCAATGTTTAATTTATTGAGGAACCGTCGAAGTCTCTTCCACCGCGGCTGCAACATTTTACACCCCCACCAGTGATGTGTGAGAGTCATGATTTGTCCACACCCTTACCACACTTGTCATTTCCCGTTTGTTTGGTCCTGGCCGTCTTATTGGGTGTGAAATGGTAACTTACTGTGGTTTTGATTTGCATTTCCCTCATGACTAATAATGTTGAACATTTTTTCATGTGTCTATTGGCTATTTGTATATCTTCTTTGAAGAAATGTCTAAGTCCTGTGTCCATTTTTTAATTAGATTGTCTTTGTTGTTGGGTTGTAGGAGCTCTTCATATGTTCTGGATACTGGGTTCTGATCAGATATGTGATGTGTAAATATTTTCTCCCATTCAGTATATCTCTCTTTTCACTTTCTTGGTAGTGTCTTTAATGAATGAAAGTTTTTAACTTTGATGAAGTCCAATTTACCTATTTTCCCTTTTGTTTTTTGTACTTTGCTGTCATATCTAAGAATCCATTGCCAAATCCAACGTCATGAAGACTTATCCCTATGTTTTCTTTTACTAAGAGTTTTATAGTTTTAGCTCTTATGTTTAGGTTTTTGATCCATTTTGACTTAATTTTTGTATATAATATGAGGTAAGGGCCTGACTTCATCCATTTGCATGTGGGTGTCCAGTTGTCCCAGCACCATTTGTTGAAGAGACTATTCTTTCCCCATTGAATGGTCTTGGCATCCTTGTTGAAAATCAGTTGACCTCTGTTGCATTTATTTCTCTCAGTTCTATTTCACTGACATTCATGTCTGTCCTTGCGCCAAAACCACACTGTTTTGGTTACTATAGCTTTGTAGGAAGTTTTGAAACCAGGAAGTGTGAGTCCTCCAACTCTGTTCTTTTTCAGGATTGTTTTGGCTATTCTGGGTACCTTGCAATTCCGTGTGAAGTTTAGAATCAGCGTTTCCATTTCTACAAACAAAGCATTTGGGATTTTGGTGGGGATTGCACTGAATCTGTGGATCACTCTGGGGAGTGCTGCCATCTTCACAGTATTAAGTCTTCTGATCCATGAGCACGGGGTATCTTTCCATTTATTTAGGTCGTCTTTAATTTCTTTCAACACTGCTTTACAGTTGTCAGTATATAAGTCTTGTAGTGTTTAATTCTTGGTTAAATTTCTTCCTATTTTATTTCTTTTGATGTTTTTCTAAATGGAATTGTTTATTTATTTATTTTGATGAGGAAGATTCTCCCTGAGCTGACATCTGTGCCAATCCTCCTCTATTTTTCGAATGTGGGACACCGCCACAGCATGGCTTGATGAGCAGTGCATGGGTCCACACCCGGGATCCGAATCCTACCAAACTCCAGACCACCAAAGTGGAGCGCGGAAACTTAACCACTATGCCACCAGGCTGTCCCTGGAATTGTTTTCTCAATTTCCTTTTTATTTTTCATTGCTATTGTATAGAAATGCAGCTGATTGTTACGTGTTGATCTTGTACCCTGCAGCTTTACTGAATTCATTTATTAATTGTAGTTAGTTTTGGTTTGGGGGTTTTTGAATGTGGATTTGTCAGGATTTCCTCTCTATAAGGAACATGTCATCTGCCAGCAGAGAGTCGTGCTTCCGGCCACATGTGGGTGCCTTCCATTTCCTTTTCCTGCCTGATTGCTCTGGCGAGGCCTGCCTGTGTGGAGTGAATAGCAGTGGGGAGAGTGGGCATCCTGGTCTTGTTCCTGATCTGAAGGGAAAGCACCCAGTCTTTCACCATCGAGGCTGATGTGAGCTGTGGGCTTGTCAGAAATGGACTTTATTATGTTGAGGCATTTTCCTTCTTTCCTGGTTTGCTGAGGAGTTTTATCCTGAAAGGGTGTTGAATTTTGTCAGATGCTTTTTCTGTGTGAAGATGAGCACGGGGGTTTTTCCTTTATTCTGGTAATGCAGTGTACTTCATTGGTTGATTTCATATGTGGAACCACCCTTCGTTCCTGGGACAAATCGCACCTAGTCATGGTGTATAACACTTTTAATATGCTGTTGAATTCGGTTTGCTAATATTTTGTTGAGGATATTTGTATCAGTATTCGTCAAGAATATTGGTTTGTAGTTTTCTCTTCTGGTAGTGTCTTTGTCTAGCTTTGGTATCAGGCTAATGCTGGCCTCATAGAATGAATTTGGAAGTCAGGCCTGGGCCAGTGTGTGGTAGACCCTCTTCCTGGGGCTGCTTGCACTACTCCCCAGAAAACCCAGTGTGCTTCTGGCCATTCCTCAGCCTCTCTTTCCCACTGGACTCTAGTTCTGGTCACAGGTTCTCAGTCAGTCTTTGCTGAGACTAACACCCTAGGCCTCTGTCTTGGGAGGCAGCAGGTGTTAGGAAGAAAGGTTGCCTCACTCTGCTGACAGCGTCCTCCTATGATCCTAAAGGAGAATTCTCAGGCCAGCGTTCCACCTGTCATCCTAAAGTGGGTCTCCACCACGCTCATAGAAGACGGCCTCCAGGCAGCAGGTCTTGCTGTGATCACACACATTAGGGTCCTGCCAGGTGTTAAGGAGGCGAAAGGATTTTGTGGGGGTGGATGTGACAGTTGGGGGTGGCCCACATCTCAGTACCTGCATGGTGTGCTCTATTGACTTAGCCCCACATTCCTAGTCATCCCCTGGTCTCCTCCAGGAATCACTCGCAGGGTTGTAGTTGGAGCAAGCAGAGCACCCGCTTGACCAGCACAGCGTTTTGCCCGGTGTATCCCCACAGCTGGCCTGCAGGGAGTTGCTGCTGGGGCCTTCCAGGGGCTCAGCTCAAGCAGGTTCAACGAGTAAGGCAGACCTGCCTGCCCTGAGGGGGTGCTGTCGTTATCCCACCCCTGCCCGAGGGTGTCATTCTACCTCTGCCACCTGCTGCTGTGCAGCCTTGGGCAACTCTGCACCTGTGGCACCCGCCAGTCTGAGGCTGACATTCTGTGGGACTTCTGGGAGTTGATATTACACAGTTGATCCTCAGTATATTTGCACATTTCGCCTGCTCACTAAAATTTATTTGTAACTCCCAAATCAATACTCACTGTGCTTTCTCAGTCATTCTTGGGCACGTGCAGAGTAGCAAAACGTTTGAGTTGGACTAGCTGTTTCCCAGCTGAGGTGGGACGAGGTGACGCTCCTCCTCCTTGTTTCAGCTCTGGTACTGTCAACTCACATCCTTTTCTCAGTCTGTCATTGCCATGTTTTTCATGTTTTGTGCTTTTCATTGGTGATTTTGCCATTTTAAACGACCCCCAAGCATAGTATTGCAAAGGCTTCTAGTGTTCAGGTGCAGGAGGCTGTGAAGTGCGTTATGGGAAGACGACTGTTAGCTGAGCTTCCTGCAGGCAGGAGTTCAATGTTAATGAATCACCAGTATAGAGGAAATTAGTTGTCTTTAACCAAAAACACCCATGAAACAAGGTATGTGTTGATCGGTTAATGAACCCCACCCTGTATTTCCCCTGGGACAGCGGCTTGGCACTGCTAAGCCGGTCTCCTGTCTTGTGTTGCTCAGTTCTGGGCACTGATTCACTCACGTCTGTGTCAGGCATCTCTTAGGAGCGGGTGGTGCTGCACTGTAGCAGAAAATATGTCCATGTGTTGTGCTCAGACGGCAGCAGAGTCCCTGCCCTCTTGGAGAGCCTGTCACAGGACATGGATAGGAAACTGAACAGGACAGCCAGTTGGCAGGGAGAAGTGCCGGGCCAGGGGCCAGTGATGTGGGAAGTGGGGCAGGCGGGTGGCACTGGGGACCAGGGAGCATCCGAGTCCTAGATGGGCATTGCGGGGATACTCACTGCTGTGAGGAGGCTGCTGTGGGGTGCAGGGGCCTGCAGGCTGTAGCAGAGGATGCACTGGGAGAGGGCAGGG
This sequence comes from Tapirus indicus, assembly GCA_031878705.1. Taxonomy (NCBI): domain Eukaryota; kingdom Metazoa; phylum Chordata; class Mammalia; order Perissodactyla; family Tapiridae; genus Tapirus; species Tapirus indicus. Next base: position 60,359,463 of record CM062932.1, read on the forward strand.
GGTGACAGGTTTCAAGCAGAGGGAGGACTCTGCCTGTGTGTGTAGACTGTGCTGATGGTTGGATAGGTGGCAAGAGGGGTCAGGACAGCACTGGCGTCCCCTTGGAAGGTGACTCTGGAGTTGTGCCCACCTGCTGAGGCACTGTGTGTCTGAGGGCTGAGCATCCCTGATGGAGAAGATGGTGCCCTGCTACCCCAGGCGCCCACATGGCCTTCCCGGGAGGCTTTGTGTCATTTCTTAGAGGACTACACGGAGCAGAGCCCCGGGTCAGGATGCGGCCAGCCTCCTGCACAGAGCAAGGTACACACATCGCCACAGCCACCCTCTCACCATCGGGAAAGGAAGCCTGTTGCCCCAGGCGTGCGGCCAGCTTACACTCAGGACAGCACTGCGCTGAGCTCCAGGTAATGCTGCATTGCGCATGGGGCAGACACAAACCGCTTCCGTTGAAAAGGTACGCGGAAGAAAGCCTGGCGTTTTTGGTGACCCTCCTATGGCCCTCGGCCCCCAGAGCTCACTGGAAGTGGAGACATGGGAGGAGTCCAGCTGCAGGGTGGGCTCTGGCTTCTCGGTCACAGATCCTGGCTGCTTTCCCCTTCCAAGACTTGTGCATGTCTGGTTCGCTAGCATGGTTATGGTTGTGTTACTTTTTTAATCTGCTTTCTGTCATTTGATAGGATTTGGAATCTGGGCCAACACTGTGCTCAGCCAGTGTCCCATCTGCTCCATATGCCCTGGAGCGTCCCTTCAGCTGCCTTTGCCACCTCTTCATGCTGAAACCTCTCCCACTCCTCAGTTTCCCTCACTGCCCTGGTTGTTTCACTTTCTTTCTGTCGCCTTCCTTAAGGGTTTGCAGATCACCGTTAGCAGGAGACAGTGCTCACAGTGGCTGAGGAACCAAGCGATGCTCTGTTTGAGAGTCTGGGACCTAGGCTTGTCCCCAGATCCCTTCCTCCTGGACAGGCAGGCACTGTTCTCTGCTGCTCTGTGCCTGCCACGCCGTTCTGTTCTCCCATTCAGATCAGTTTTCAGGCTTTGATCCTTTGCCCCTGGCCTACCGTTAACCCTCCATTTAGCTCTTCTTGTACGACAGCTTCACATCCTGAAATAACATTTGTTTAAGCCAGAATTTTGTGGGCCATCTCCCCAAACTAGGCCAGGGTTCTCTGTGTATCTCAGCTGTGTGCCACAGGGGCCGAGGGTATAATTAGAAGTGTGGTGTTTCTGTCCTGCTGGAAGAACACAGGCTCCGTGTCAGCACTACCCCAGTACCCACACAGGCCCTTTTTCATAAAACGGACATAGCAGTTATTCTTCAGGATGAAGGAACAGGTGAATGAACATACAGTGGAGATGGAATCAGCGGCCCCATGTTACCCAGGGTCAAGCGCAGGTCCCCTGTTCCCTGAAGGCACAGCTGTGCGCAGACCCACACCTTGGCATCCTGTCTATGTCAGGGGACCTGTCCCTTCAAGGCTGGAGACTTACAGCTCTCCAGGGTGGCTGGCCTCAGCGCTCGGGCTGGTCTTGTGTTTGGGAGGACATTGGCCTCCAAAGCCCCCTGAGGCCTGGCTGCCCAAAAGGGTGTTCTCTCCGACCCCGTGTCTCACACAAGGGGCCTCGGTGAGCACGAAGCCAGTGTCGGGACATGCCTGGTAGATGAAGCAGATAAAGTCGAGGCCACTCCTGTGTGGTCACCCAGGTGGCCAGGATCTGAAAGGTCTCAGGTGTCCATAGCTGGTCCGATGAGAATCGACTAGGACGGGTGTTGTCTCATGAGTGTGCGACGTGGCAGTGATGCCTGAGGTCCCTGTGAGTGTGAGAAAAAGCAGGTAGAAAGTGGTCCAAAGGTACCAGCAATCTGGATGTTTTTCTGAGTTGGGGTACAACAAGAAAGCTTGGTCTAAATTACAGAATTGCTTCCTGCACCGGTGGCTCACCCTGGAGGCCCCCGCGCCGTTCCATTGGCTGAGCAGTCTGTGCGGCAGCCAGTGCACATCCCACGCCTAGGGCACTGGGAAGGAGCTCTTCCGATGGTGAAACCCTCCCTGCATCCTGGCTCCGTGCTTCTCTGCACCTTCCTGGAGGCATAGAGTCGCCAGACACGCAGGAGTAGGGCTGATTTTCTTGAGGTTGGGTTCGAAAGTCAATCGGGTCGTGCAGCCCTGGGGTTGTGTTGCCAGCTCACTTTCTAGAGCCTGACTCCTTTTTCATTCCCTCTCTCCCAAGTTACCAGGGCAACCATGGTGCCTCCACTCCTCTGTTCTTGCCCCTTCATCAGCTCTGCTTCCCTGGCCTTGTTCCCGATGTTTGGAGGAGGCTTGACGGTGAAATCAGGCCTTGGGCGCCCCACATCAGGACACTGATAAGGCTGGCAGTTCTCTGCCATCCCAAGGAAAGTCATTGCTGGGTCCCATAGCCAGTGGAAGCCATGCACCCAAGAGGCCAGCAGCCCCCTTCCAGTTTCCAGGTGGAAACAGAGCAGAAGGAGCCGTGTGGAGAGTGAGGCCTGGAGCAGGAGCAGGCGCTTTCAGTCTTGTAATCCCTTTGTCACTTTCTTAGCTTTTTCTTCGTGTCCACCCAATTCTTTCATTTATTTCCAGAGTCACCAATAATCCATTTGTTTTGAGGTGAGTTTTTCTAAAAATTCCCGCAAGGGCACCCACCTCTCTGCCTCAGAAGAGCTTCCTCTGGCCATTGCACAGCGGGGTTTTCATTTGTGTGTTCTTTCAGACCCAAGAGAGTGAGGTCAGCCTTGGAAGAGCGAGACCTGGCAGCATTCCAGGCCTCTCACGAACCAGACCTTAGAACTGTATTACCATTTTGCTTAATAACAACAACTCAAATTTATAGTGAGGGTTTGGCATTTTCTCTGGGAACTCACCAAAGCAGGTGAAGGGAGACTTCAGGAGACAGGGCAGTCTCTTAGCTGACCAGAGGTGGCCACTGGGAGGGCTCATTCAGGGAAGTCCCATCCTTGTCTCCAGTTGTTGGGGGCAGCGGGAGAGTCAAGACCAAAGGAACTCACAGTTCATAGATACAGGACTAGCTAATTCATTATTGAGGGGGAAAACATAATCTGAATGCATGCAGGGAGCCAGCACATGGCTGCCAAGCAGTGTGGATTTTCAGCTGTTTATCTGGGATTCTAGCTGCTTTTAGCGGACAGAGATTCTAAATTTGCATCAGCAATGACACTGAGCTCGCTCTTACGTTCTGTTTTCATAATTCTTCGTTGGAACCTCTGGATAGTTGCCCCTTCCCCACCCCTCCTAAGGGTCCACTATGCTCAGTTTCCCACAGTGGACAAATGCACTCATTTCTCTTGGGTAAATATCTAAGAGTGGAATGTCTAGGTCATATGGTAGACGTAGAAGTAACTTTTTAAGAAACTGCCAAATGGTTATACCATTTTCCATTCCCACCAGCCGTGGGTGAGAGTTCCAGCTGTGCCACATCCTCCCCAGCACTTGGTGTGGTCAGTCTTCATGTAGCCATTCTAGTTTTTTTTTATTGGCTTCAATTTGTATTTTCTTAATGATTACTGATGTTGAGCATCTTATTATGTGCTTATTTGACATCTGAATGTCTTTGGTGAGATGTCTGTTCAGATCTTTTGCCCATTTTAAAAATTGAGTTGTTTTCTTTTGACTGAGTTATAAGAGTTCTTTATGTATTCTAGACACAAGTCCTCTGTCAGATGTGTAGTTGGCAGGGCCGGCCTGGTGGTGTAGTGGTTAAGTTTGCATGCTCTGCTGTGGCAGCCCAGGGTTCGGAGGTTCAGATCCCAGGCGCAGGCCTATGCACTGCTCATCAAGCCATGCTGTGGCAAGCATCCCACATAGAGGAAGATGGGCACGGATGTTAGCTCAGGGCTAATCTTCCTCACCAAAAAAAAAAAAAGATGTATAGTTGGCAAATGTTTTCTCCCAGTCTGTGGCTTGCTTTTTTGTTTTCATTAATAAGAGCAAAATATTTACTTTTTTTTTTTAGGAAGTTTGGCCCTGAGCTAACATCTGTTGCCAGTCTTCCTCCTTTTTCCCTTTTTCTCCCCAAAGCTCCAGTAGATAGTTGTATGTCATAGTTGTACATCCTCTGGTTTGCTCTGTATGGGATGCTACCTCACCATGGCTTGATGAGCAGTGTGCAGGTCTGTGCCCAGGATCTGAACCAGCCAACCCTGGGCCGCTGAAGCAGAGTGCGCGAACTTAACCGCAATGCCACCAGGCCAGCCCCTATTTACATTTTTGTTAAGTCTAGTTTGTCATTTTTTTTTTCTATAAAGTTTCTGCCCCCTTTTTCCCCCTACAGATTATGTAAAAGATCTTTGTCAAACCGAAGGTCACTAAGATTTTCCCCTGTGTTTTCTTTTAGGTATTCTATAGTTTTAGCTCTTACATTTAGGTTTGCGACCCATTTTGAGTTAAATTTTGTATAAAGTGAGAGGTAAGGACCCAAAGGTTCTTTTTTTTTCTAGTTGGTGTCCAGTTGTTCCAGCACCAGTTGTGGAAAAGACCGTCCTCTCTCCACTGAATTGCCTTGACACTTGGGTCTGTAGTCGCTTGACCATAGACGTGCGGTCTGTTCCTTGGTGCTCCTTTCTGTTCCATTGACCTGCGCGCCATCCTGTGACAGAGCCTCACTTCCTGATTACTATGGCTGTATAAAACATCTTGAAGTCAGGATGTGTCAGTCCTCCATCTTGGTTCTTTTTTAAAAATTGTTTTGGCCATTCTAGGTCCTTTGAGTTGCCATGTGATTTTTTTTTCCCAGCTTTATTGAGGTATAATTGATCCACATGGATTTTAGATTCCTACACAAAAGCCTGATGGGACTTCGGGATGGTGTTGAATCTGGAGATGAGGATGGGGGACTGGCCTCCTAGCAGGATTGGAGTTCAACGTGTATCTCGTGACTTCATGTTTTCCTCATTTTGCATACCCTGCATCATCTCTTTACTTAGCTTCAAGTTCCATTTCTTGGGAGGAAATTCTGCAGTTCCCTTGTGCCAGCCAAAGCAATGTATTAAAATGAAAACACCTAGAGTTGTAAAGCTTGGTGTAAACTCCTTATGCGTAAAGCTCTTAGGCAGCCCGTAAAACAAACCTATTTATGAGTTCCGCCAGCGACAGCATTAACACCTAATTTAGTCACATCAGTGTGTCGGGACTGCATCTATGTCAGACCAAGGGACTCAGGCATGTTCAGGAGACAAGGGTTGCTGTTCCAGGCTTCTTTTGTGCACGCATGTCTTTCTTTGGGTAACACCCCCATCAGGCCATCTGTTGCCTTGGTCTTAAACCTCCCACAGGGCACAAGGGGATGGAATGGGAGGGCAGGGGTCTCCCTGGACAGGATGCTGCTTCTCCGAGTCGTGTGGCTGTGCCTCCTAGGACCCCTCTCCTCGAGCCTGTGTGGAGTGGCTCCAGGCCTCCTCCCCAGCCCAGTCCTGCCTTCTCACTTTGAGGAAGTGGCACTTTCTCGATGCAGACTGACCCTTCTTTTGTTCATCTCCTGGAATTTGCCTGGTTGTACAGAGCCTGGGACAGGTGAGGGCTGGAGTGGTGGAGGCCCTTGTGCCCAGCCAGGGAAGTCCCATGTGGGCCCACGAGGAGGAAGGGTCCCTCCGTGGTGAAGACCTGAGAGAGGAAGGGCTTGGCAGTGGAGGTGGGGCCAAGGAGAAGCTGGGAAGCCAGCCCAGAGGCTTGTGGGCACATGTCTGCTTGTAAACTCTCTGGATTCGTGCAACTCTGCTCAGGCCAGGACTCTGCTTGTTGTGGTTCGTGTTAGCCTGGCCGCGCGCCCTCTCCCTCCTCTTGTGTGGAGTGATCGGGAGGGTAGGGGTGAGGGCCCTGCACAGGGGAGAGCGCTGGCAGCAGCCCCTTTGCCTCAACAGTAAGGCCATCTGCTGTCTGCACCGCCTTTGCCTGACCCTGAGCCTCAGTTTCCCCTGGGGTTCTGTCAAGATAGCACACTATTTGAACTAATAACAAAGATGCCAGCTGTTAAAAAAAACTCCCACTGATCACAGTTAACTTGCTGCAGGGTTTCTGGTCCCCAGGCGCCCAGTCCAGGCTCCAGTGCCCTTGGCCATTGTGGGCCATGCAGGGTCACACAGAGAAGCTGACCCTCTGGGCAGAGCCTGGAGCCGGTGGGTGCCTGGGGTCTCGTGGGCCAGCAGGGGGTGAGGGTTCACCCAAGAGCGTGGGCTCTGACTCGCTGTCTCTTTGCAGCGGCGGCGAGTCCTCTGCACATGCTGGCGACACATGCATCGGCGTCGGCCTCCCTGCCCACAAAGCGCCAGAATGGCGACCAGTCAGAGCAGCCGGAGCTGAAGCGGGTCAAGACTGAAGACGGCGAGAGCATCGTCATTGCCCTGAGTGTGGACACACCGCCGGCAGCCGTGAGGGAGAAGGGCGTCCAGAACTAGCGCCTGGGAGAGCTTTTCTTACCTAACATCAACTCTGGTGCCAAAAGGAGACACTGCCTCTCACCGATGCTGGAAGCTCCTTCTCTCGGTGGGTAGAGGGCCCTGTGGTTGGACTGCACCTCAGCACTGAAAACACAAAACCCAGGTGGCCTTAAAACTCCTTCATTTAAAGACAGAAGTCACACCTGAACAAAACGCAGCAAAACCTGGTTCTGGCAGTGTCTCCCACCCACGCTCAGCTTTTAACTTGGAGGAAAGACTCACGGTCCTTCCAAGGGAGGATGGCACCTGGTGCGAAGCGGATCTGCCGGGACAGGCCCCTCGAGGGGTGGGGCAGGAGCCACCCTGCGCCCTCAGAGGACCCGCAGGGCTGGCGCTGTAGATGAGACAGGATTTGTTGTTCACATGTGGAATTAGAATATTTTGAGGTGTACTTTCTTTCTTTACAAAATAATGGGGTCTTTGACATTTCAGATCACTCCATTTCTACTCTGGAAATTTTGGAATCACACGGACCTTTTGTGTGGACTTCGTTTGGGGAAGAGAAACAACGTAGTTTTGTTTGTTTTTGTTGTTTGTTTTCTGCCTCTGGAATGATTTACTTTTGTCTGTCCTGTTGAAGTTCAGATGGAGCTACTTGATGACACTGCGACTTTTCCATGTTAGAGCAGGTGCCAGATGAATTTAATCCACCTCCATTTCAGTGTGACAGACGATGACAGATGGACGCCCACAGGCTGCACGGACGCAGGATGGAAAGGACTCCGGCTCCTGCTGGACTGGCGGCCTCGTGGAGCTGCACTTAACTGGTTCTCTTTCTTGCTACTTTTTGTTGTTTGTTTCTTTGTGTTGACTCTAAGTAAAGCAAGTCTCCCGAGTATTGTGTGTGTTTCAAACGACAGAACTATGACTCTTTCATCTGGAAAAAGATTCAGTGTTTTATCACACACCATTTCAAACAGATGTCACAGATCTCTCTGGGGCGTGTTCGTTGTTGTAGGTGCCGTCACCAGCTCTCGGCATCGCCCAGCCGGCTGTCTACACTGCGTTTGCCCCGCTCATGGCGAGAGCACCTGCTGGGGTGGAGCAGAAGCTGCATGTTAACACAAGGGGTTGGAAGCAAGCACCCTGCGGTTAAGCATTGGAAACATCTAGGTCATTTTCTGATTTGTAATAGGAAATTCCCTTCAACCTTTCAGAACTGAATCCCATACTAAGGCTGACTTCTCTTCCTACAAAAAATAAAAGCGAGAGGAAAGGAAACAAAGGTGAGAGAATGAGAAGTAGGAGGCCCCACAGGCCTCAGCCCACGCTCCTCCAGAAGAAAACGACTCACCTTTCCAGAGTGTTCCTGAGAGTCAGGGCTGAGCAACCATGCAAAAAGAAAGAGGGCTTTGGCCTTATTGTGAATTTTTAAATGTCATCATCATAACGTTATTTATTTAAATGTAGTTATTTTGGTATTTAATTTTTTTTTTAAGAGAGGGGAAAAAAAAAATCTGTATTTTCCTGGTGGAATGAAATGGCTCAGAATGGTATATTTAGGCAATTTTAAAACATTTATTATTTACCTAAAGACCAAATATGATAAATCTGTTCTAAGTATTGTGTGTCAATCCACAGTATGGAGCTGTCACAATGTTACTGCAGATAACGCATATTAAAAATTATGAAATTACTGCACACTAGCTGGATTTATAACTCAGCCATTTAAAAAATAAAAATGAAACCATCATGTCAATGAGACCCCGTGTGTGACAGTAGCAAAATCTAACTTGCAGGCTGAAGCACGGATGGATCAGAGCACCTCAGGGCAGCAATCTGCATCTTCCAGGCACTTTACAGATACCTTGGAATGTATATTTTTGTCTTTTTATTCAAAAGGTTTGCAGTTTGCAAATAATTCAGATTGTGCTGTGTCCTGTGTGTGTGGTCAGGTCACTCCACTGAGTAGTCCAGACCTGTTGGTCACGGCTACTGCCAGCCCCTGAGCCCTGGGTAGTGAATGGACCAGACCACCCAGCGGAGAGGTTGGCCCGGGCAGCACTTAGCAAACGCGTTGTATGTCCTCCTGGAGACGCGTCTACACAGCAGTGACCCTGTCACCATCCAGAAAGGCTCGAGCAGATTCTCCCCACGGAAGCCCAGTCCACCAGTTGATTATTTCTGAGCCTAAAACTTGAACTTTATGGGTCTGGAGGGATTTCTGCTGGGATTATAGGTAAGAAAAATACCCAGTTCTCAAGTTTTAAAGAAGGGAGGATAGTTTTTTGCTGTAGGCTGCTGGAGTGTGCCTTTTTCAGAGGCGAGGGTCTCTCTCTCCTTTTTCCTTCTGACTGCCTTATTCCGTTGGCTGCTTGATTGGCCCCTAGAAATTTAAGAATATCAAGGAGAGGGCAGGAAAAAAACCCATGGATTAGCAAACCATCATATCCCAGGCACTTTTAAAATTTTTTCAGTTTAGCTCTGAATTCCCAAGGGCCCTCCACACAACACGGGTCTCTGAGCTTGTGTCCCTGCCTCCCTGCTCCATGCCTGGTGCTACGTCAACAGACATGCCGCACTGAGCTCCCTCCCGGCTGTCTACTGGCAGTTCCTAAGTGTCTTATTTCAAGAAGTCTCTGACCTTTGCCAAACTTCTGAGCTCCTTGAGGGATTAGGAACTTCATTTCAGCAGCGTTGCCCTGAACCAAACAAAAATACAAAAGGAAAACACATCCAGTCCACGTGATGTGGTGCATTCCAAGGTGTCTGTGCACGGTTTTGGGGTTGACCTTCCTCTCGCATCAGTAGAGTCCCCACGCCGACAGTTGAGCTCCTTCAATACCCCACCCTTCGCATCGCCGTCCTCTGCTAGCACAACAGAGTAGACGGGAGTCACAGTCAGAAGGGGGTGGGGCGGTGCCAGGACTTGGGATTTCTGTGCTATGTGACACAAGGAGATAAGTGACAATCTTCGAGTCCTAACCTCCACTATTCTAGAAAGTATAGTGGTGATTTGTGTGCAAAAATTTGAAATTTTAAGTACCAAGTTCCTGAAATTCAATAAAATATTTTTATTAATTTTAATTGAATACAGAGTATCATTGTCATTTTGATAAACTTAAGCAGGCATTTTCTTTCTGCTTCTTTACTTGGTGCTCTTTTCTGAGCACACCAAAGGCCTGGAGCGCAGAGCGAATGTACGAAGGGGCGCTGTGATGACGGCAGTGTAGACTCCACTAGAAAGGACAGGGTCCCAGGCAGTGGTAACAAAGTCTTGCTGACTTTTATCTATGACATTGGAGTTTCGGAGGTTGCTTTGAGGTTGTGGATGTCGCTACCGTTTCTTCTGCAGACTTGCCCCTCAGCCTAAGAATCAAGATCATTGCCAACAACTTGCAATACAGCCTCCCCTGAGCTGAAAATGTCTGAAGAGGCACGTGGCTGAACGGCTTCCCACCCTGCAACACTGCTCGCCCAGCCGACAGAAGTCAGGGGCACAATTGCTGGTGTCCTGCAGCTTGCTGCAGCATTTCAGTCCTAGCCCCCGGGTAGCAAAGGGAAGGAGGGGACTGAAAATAATGAAACCAAGGCCCTCCGGGGAGCTCGGTGAAGCTCAAGTCTAGTGTTCAAGGACAGAGAGTTCCTGTGGAGCGTTCCCTTCCCTACCCTGATGCCCTGACTTAAAAACTATTCTCAGCAGCATAAAAGAACTGCTCGTCATATACTGAGACTATTTCTCCTAACCAAGGAAGCGTTCGTAATTGTTTTCTCAGATCCTTGTCCATGTTGCGTTAATAGATGCTTTAAGATGTGTTACAGTCTTTACTCCTCCCTTCTGTCTCAGGAAGAGCTACTCAGGTAATTCGTCAGGTTGTCCTTATTGATTTAAACCGAGTCAAAGATGAGGTGACAGCTCTCCTAGAGGATAACCCCCCTTTATCCAAGAAAAAGGGATGTTGAGGGGAGGAGGCCTTCAGATAGAGGAAACGATTCAGCAACTCTGATAAGAGGCCTTTCATGTAGCAAAAGCCCTGTTAACTATTGTAGGGAGGCCCACATTTCATCTGTAACAAACACAATGGGGCACATTGTGAACCTACATGTGGTCACTATATAGTAAATTCAGACCTAAAGAGAAGGAGGTGAGGGAATCCATAGTATATAATGACTTAAACTGTAGTTGCGTACGCACTGTAGCTGTCTGGAATACTGCACTAGATCGACATACCTCTTGTTGCTTCCCTTCTGTGTTTAAGTCCACAGCAATAAACAAAAAAATTAGATTTTAACATGGGTCTCAGGTGACCTCTGATGAAATAACTAAACTTGTGGGCACAGATCTCCTGATTTTAGAAATGTCCTTCAGAGGTTCCAGTGGTGTAAGCACATTCTGCCCTGTGTCTCCCAGTGGTTACAACTACAACCGTTAACAGAATAAATAAAGCAACTATCTCAGTCCTCTGAAAGACAGACAGCAGGCAGATTGGGGTGGGGGATTAAAACCGGAAGAACAACCAAATGGTGATGATTTTCCTGGGTTTTTTTTCCCTCTTGTATCTCCTGGCATAGACTCTAGGACAGCCTATCAGAACCCAAGAGAAGACCCCTCCCCTCGTACTGTGGCCAGAGCACTGGGAAGGGGCCCCGCGCGACAGAGACAGTGGGGGAAACCATGAAGCTGTACACCTGTAAGCAGCGGCCCTGGAGACACAGGACTCAGAGAAAACCCTTTACTCTGAGAAGAGGAATTGGGAACGGGGCCTCTGCAGTCCAAAGGAGATGGGGTGGGGGGAGCATCTGTCACTTCTTTCTCTCTCTCTCTCTCACCACTTTAGCCCCAAGCTGGATCCAGTCACACAGGGGGTATGAGACACCACGGGGAGGCAAAAACCTGAGCTGTTCAGCCAGAGGACCAGGAAAAGAGGTGCCTGGGAGACGGGAAGTGTGGAAGCGATCACGGCAAAGAGGAAGCTAGCGAAAGATCTAAAGCTGTACGTGGCATCCTGGGTTCGCCCCAAGCTACGCGTGCCTGGAACTGACCTGAGGAGGCAGAGACGCTCCTAACTGAACGGCCACACAGATTGGCCCCAGTTGTGCACACGTGTAGACCCGAATAGCACTGCCACAGTCTTGGAAAATAACTGACCTGAGAACCACAGCCAGAGGGCAGGTCTGCACTGCAGTCTGAACCTGGCCAGGTTATCTCCTTACTAAAAAGTAACATTCTATAGAGGATTTTGATAGGATTTGGAGTCTCATAATATGCAAAATGTCCAGAATACAGTACAAAATTACTCTCAACAGATAAAGAGCCAGGAAACACTCTAAAGGGAAAGGAAAACACATCAATTTTAACATGTTGGAATAACCAGGAAAAAACATTAGAACTTTTTATAGCTCTAATTATTATAACCATACTCCATGAAGGGCAAATGCTCTTGAAATGAACTAAAAGTTATAGAACTTAAAAATAAATGAAAAATTCAGTGGATGGACAGAAAAATGTTTGGAAATAAACTAAACCTCAGGGACTTGTGGGACAATATAAAAAGATCTAATGTATGTGTTAATGGATTCCTAGCAAAAGCAGGAAGATGTTGTAAAAAAATTTTTTTTAAGAAATAATGGTTGAAAATGTCCCAAATTTGGTGATAGATATAAATTTAAAGATGGACACAATTCAGTGAAACCCAAATAGGAAAAACTCAAAGAAAACCGTATCAAGACACACTATTGACTACTGAAACTGAAGATTTATCTTGAAAGCAGCCAGAGAAAAGTGGCTTGTTGTATATAGAGTAACAACAATTTGAATAACTACAGATTTCTCACCAGAAACCACGGAGCCCATTTGACTGGAAAAATTTTAAAGGCTGAAAGTAACTATCAATCTAGAATACTAAATCCATTAAAACTGTCAGACATGCAGATGAAATAAAGATACTCTTAGGTGAAGGAAAACTAAGACAATTCTTAACCAGTAGAGTTGCTCAAAAAGAAATGCTAAAGGAAGTTCTTCAGGCAAAAGGTAAATAATAGCAGAGAATCTTGGAACTTCAGGTATGAAGAAAGACATCAACAGAAATGGTAAATATCTGGGCAAATATAAACTAATTTTTCCTCAAGTTCTTTAAAATATGTCTGACTTTTCCATGTAAAAATTATAACATTGTCTTTCAGGGCTTTCAGTGTTTAAAAATGTCATGTATGTTGACAAAATTACAATATGAGGGAGAAAGGCAAATGTTTGTAAGGTCTCTACATTTCACTGGAAGTGGTAAAACAGTAATTCTGAAGTAGCCTGGAAAGTTAGCTTTGTGTATTGTAATCGCTAGTGCAATCACTGATACCTAACAAAGGTACAAAGCCGATAGGTAATTCAAGTGGAATGCTAAAAAATTTTCAAATAATACAAAAGAAGGCAGGGAACAGCAGCACCAAAGCAGGGGTGGGGGGGAGGGGGAGAGGAGGGGCAAAGGAAACAAGCAACAATAATATGGTAGAATCATATCAGTAATTACAACAAATGAAAATTGTCTAAACACACCAATTAAAAGAGATTGTCAGGTTGGATTTAAAAATATGACCCAAAGAAAGTGGGAGCAGCTACATCAAACAAAATGGACTTCAGAATAAGGAACATTACCAAACCTGAAGAAGAACATTACACAGTGATGCAGTGTCGACCCACCAAGACACGTAACAATCATGACAACAGTCTCCAGATAAATGAAGCAGGACTTCCACATTAAGGAGCTTGGAAGTTGCCACTCAGTCCTAACAACAAGCAAACAGCTGAACAGCCTGAAAAAATCAACAACTCTTTGGACCTGTAAGAGAGGTGAGGACACAGAGCAAACCGCTGCCCCGCGACTGGAGAGTGAGGCAGGCGGGTGCAGGAGTCCTGGCTTCCCCAGCAGAAGCCATCACAGAACCAGGGCCGGGCAGGGAAAACCTGAACTGTGAGGAACTGCTGAAGGCTCCGTGTGGACAACTCAGTTAAACACTCAGAGGGACCTAGTCAGAGAGGTTCCCCACAATTCTGTGAGTTTTACTTCCAGGAGCTCAACCTGGTTCTCACAGGAAATACTGGAGAACAAGCAGGGGATGGGAAGGACCCACTTTGAAATAAGCCAGAGCCATCTGTTGTAAACAAGGCCTGCCCTCAGAGAAGACTAGGTAACCAGAGCCTAACTGACCTAGGGGAAGGGAAACACTCCACTCCAGCCCCTCCAGCCATCCTGTCCCGCCTGAGTGAGGAGGACAAAACTGAGAAACACCTGTGAAGTTCACAGTCCGGAGGCACAGGCTCACGGAAAGACCGAGATCTGATCGTAAGTGTAGAACACTTCCCTCCCCACACCTCACCACCACATCACTAAAGGCCTGTCCACACCAGTTCCCTCACCCATACAGCATGTCCAGTTGTCAAAAAATTATAAGTCATGACTAAAAGGACAAAAACAGTTTGACGAGAGAGCAAGCATCAGAACCAGACGTGGCAGGGAGGTTGGAGTTACCAGATGGGGAATTTAAAAACAACTATGATTGGGCTGGCCTGGTGTAGTGGTTAAGTTCGCATGCTCTGCTTCAGCGGCCTGGGGTTCGCAGGTTTGAATCCCAGGTGTGGACTGGCACACCGCTTGTCAAGCCAAGCTGTGGCAGTGTCCCACATACAAAATAGAGGAAGATGGGCACAGATGTTAGCTCAAGGCTAATCTTCCTCAGCAAAAAGAGAAAGACTGGCAACAGATGTTAGCTCAGGGCCAATTTCCCTCAGCAAAAAAATGAATAAAGAAAATAAAAGGGGGAGCCACCCGGTGGCACAGCGGTTTAGTTCGCGCTTGGCAGCCCAGGGTTTGCAAGTTCGGATCCTGGGCGCCCGCCAACGCACTGCCTGTCAGCCACGCTGTGGCGGCGTCCCATATAAAGCAGAGGAAGATGGGCACGGATGTTAGCCCAGGGCCAGTCTTCCTCAGCAAAAAGAGGAGGATTAGCAACGGATGTTAGCTCAGGGCCGGTCTTCCTCAGCAAAAAGGGGAGGATTGGCGATGGATGTTAGCTCAGGGCTGGTCTTCCCCACAAAACAATTTTAAAAAAAAGAAAATAAAAGAGAATACAAGAACTATGATTAACATGCTAAGGGCTCTAATGGATTAAGTAGACAGCGTGCAAGAACAGATGGGCAACGTAAGCAGAGAGATGGAAATCCTAAGAAAGAACCAAAGAGACATGTTAGCAATTTAAAAAACAACACTAATAGAAATGGAGAATGTCTTTGATGGGCTTATTAGTAGACTGGACACAGCTGAGGAAAGAATCTCTGTGCTTCAGGATATAGCAATAGAAAACTCCAAAATTAAAAAGAAAAGAGAAAAAAACAGAACAGAATGTCCAAGGGCTGTGGGACAACTATGTAAGGTGTAACATCCATGTAATGGGAATACCAGAAAGAAAAGGAACAGAAGAAATATTTGAAACAATAATGACTGAGAATTTCTCCAAGTTAATGTCAGAAACCAAGCCACAGATCCAGGAAGCTCAGAGAACACCAAGCAGGATAAATGCCCCCCCAAAACAACTATACCTAGGCATATAATTTTCAAACAAAGATCAAGGACATCAAATAGAAAACAGTAACAAATATGGTAGATATTAGTCCAACTGTATCAATAATCACTTTGAACATCAGTGGTTTAAATGCACCAGTTAAAAAACAGATTATCAGAGTAGATAAAAAAAATAAGACCCAAGTATATGTTGTCTACAAGAAACCTGCTTTAAATATAAAGACACTTATAGATTAAAAGTAAATGAATGGAGAAAAAGATATGCTAACACTAATCAAAAGAAAGCAGAATAGACTTTAAAGCATGGAAAGTTATCACGGATAAAGAAGGGCATTGCATAATGATCAAGAGATCAATTCTCCAAGAAGACACAACAAAATTAATGAGGCAAAAACCAATAGAACTAAAAGAAGACATAGATCAATTCACATTACATTTAGATATTCTTCTCTAAGTAATTGATAAAACAAGTAGAAAGTCAGCAAGGATATGAAAGCACAGAGCACCACCATCAACCACCTTGACCTAATTGTCATGACAGAGCACTCTACCCAACAGCAGAATACATATTCTTTTCAAGTGCACATGGAACATTCACCAGTATAGACCAAATCCTGGGTCATAAAACAAACCTTACAAGCTTAGAAGAATTAAAATATTATGTAATATGTTCTCTGACAAACTAGAAATTAATAACATTTTTTAAATCCTCAAATGTTTGGAAATTAGATATATTTTGAAATAACCCATGATGCAAAAAGTCTCGAGGAGAATTAGAAGATAATTGTAACAGAATGAAAATGAAAATATATCAAATTTGTGAAATACAGCTAAAATAGCATTTATAGAGAATTTCATAGCACTAAATGCTTATATTAGAAAACCTAAAATCAGTCATCTGTTTCTACCTTAAAGGAGAAAAGAAGAATAAACTAAATCCATAGCAAGTAGTCAATAAAATTGAAAAAAGAAATATAATGGAGGAGAAAAATCAATTAAAGTTGATTCTTTGAAAAAAAAATCAACAAATTAACTCTAGCCAGAATGACCAAGGAAAAAGAAAGGACATAAGTTACCCCTGTGAGGAATGGAAGCAGGGCTGTCATGACAAGTGCTGTTCTGATTTGCCCCTCTTCACCCTGTTATGGAGGGAGGGTTCCACCCTATGTGTGTGGGGAGGCTGAACACAGCACTAGACCGATGAGGGGGACAGTGGTTTATTAGTCACATGGTCTCTCAGCCTGACGGAGGAGGACACTGCAAGCCAAATGGCCACATGGGGCTGCACTTGGGAAGAGAGTGAACACCAGGGACTGTAGGGGGCAGGCATTGTAGTATCAAGAGTTGGGGGCCCTTGTCCCCATGGGAGAATGTGATTGGCTTGTTTGGATGATTCCATGGGTGGGCAGGGAACTGAAACACCTACTGAGGGATAAGCAGGAACTGGACCTGGTCTCTTTGATAAGAAGGGTTGTTTGGCTGGGGGACTCTGTCATGGGAGTAGAGTGGGGAGGGGAACTTGCAGTTAGGCCACTCCAGGCTTTCCCAACTGAACCAAATGTCAAGGCAGCACATAATACTGAACCCTAATTTCAGGCCTTATACTACACCCATACCCATTAAAAGTATAATAAAGGAGTCCTATGAAAAACTCTATGCTTGGGGCCAGCCTGGTGGCATAGTGGTTAAGTTCTCATGCTCTGCTTTGGTGGCCCGGGGTTTGCAGGTTCAGATCCCAGGCATGGACCCATGCGCTGCTTGTCAGTCATGCTGTGGCAGCGTCCCACATATAAGGTAGAGGAAGATGAGCACAGATGTTAGCCAAGGGCCAGTCTTCCTCAGCAAAAAGAGGAGGATTGGCAACGGATGTTAAATCAGAGCTGGTCTTCCTCACAAAAAAAAAGAAAAACTCTATGCTCATAAATTTGACAACTTAGATGAGATAGACTAATTCCTTGAAATACACAAACTACCAAAATTTACTAAAGAAGCAGATAACCTGAATAGGCTTGTTTATTAAAAGAAATTGAATTTGTAATTCAAAACCTTCCAACATACGGGGCCAGTCTGGTGGCGTAGTGGTTAAGTTTGTGCGCTCCACTTTGGCAGCCCGGGGTTCACAGGTTCGGATCCCAGGCACAAACAGACACACCATTTGTCAGCCATGCTGTGGTGGCGTCCCATATAAAGTGGAGGAAGATGGGCACGGATGTTAGCCCAGGGCCAGTCTTTCTCAGCAAAAAGAGGAGGATTGGCGACGGATGTTAGCTCAGGGCTGGTCTTCCTCACACACACAAAAAAAACCTTCTAACATAGAAAACTTAAGGAGTGATGTCATGGAAGGTGGCAGAGTAGAAAGCTCCAGGAATCAGTCCCCCCACCAAATCAACTATTGAGCTTTCAAGAGCTGTCTGAATAAACTATTTTGGAACTATAGATTCTACTCAAAAACTTGCAACATCCAGGGAAATGCTCAAAAAAGAAAGACTGGTAAATTTCAGTGAATTTTGGCATTTTGTGTAGCAGCTACCATAGCCCATCATTCCTCCCTGTGGCAGGCAGCCACAGGAACAGCATCCCACGTTTCTGGTACAACTCGCTGAAGGCAAGGTGGACAGTAGGGACTTTTTCCTCCAAAAGTTCAACCATCACAGTTGATGCAGCTTCCCTGGCAGTGCGGGTCAAGGGGACTTAAAAAGGCAGAACAGGCTTTACACACAAAAAAAACAACTTATTAGATCCAAGAATTTAAGGAAATCTCTGACAAAACATTAGCTGAACACAAGCTAAAGAAACAGACTTCAGTGACCACACATGACAAGTAGCATAGTCTCTACAAAAATAGTTTGGAAAAGTCACTAAACAAATGGATGACTAGAGCCTTCATCAAGCAACAGCAGCAGTCCTTGGGGAGAGGGGAGAATCTGATTTCCAGACTTACCATGCTGCAATATTCAAATACCTAGTTGTCAACAAAAATTCCGAAACATGGGGGCCGGATCCATGGCCTAATGGTTAAGTTCAGTGCACTCCACTTCAAGGGCCTGGGTTCACAGGTTCAGATCCCAGGTGCAGACCTACACTACTCATCAGCCATGCTGTGGTGGTGACCCATATATAAACTAGAGGAAGAGGCTGGCCTGGTGGTGTAGCAGTTAACTTCATGCACTCCACTTCCGCAGCCCAGGGTTCACAGGTTTGGATCCCGGGCACAGACCACTATCAAGCCATGCTGTGGGAGGCATACAAAATTGAGGAAGATGGGCATGGGTGTTAGCTCACAGCCAATATTCCTCAGCAAAAAGAGGAAGATGGGCACAGATGTTAGCTCAGAGCTGATCTTCCTCAAGGAAAAAAGAGTGGGAGAAAGATTGGCAACGGATGTTAGCTCAGGGCAAATCTTCCTTGGCAAAAAAAAAAATTACAAAACAGAAAGGAACAGGAAACTGGGCCATTCACAAGAAAAAAAATTGATGGAAACCATCTGTGAGGAAGCTCAGAAACTGGACTTACTAGACAAAGACTTCTTTAAATTAATTGTCTTAAATATGGTCAAAGAGCTGATGGAAACCATGGACAAAGAACTAAAACAATTCAGAATGGTGTATGAACAAGTTGGGAAATCAAAAAGGAAAAATTATGAAAAGGAACCAAATAGAAATTCTGGAGCTGAAAAGTACAATAGCTGAAATAAATTCACTATAGGGGTTCAACAGCAGATTTGAATAGGCATTAGAAAGAATCAGTGAACTTGAAGATAAGCTAATTGAAATAACCCAATCTAGTCAGTAGAAAGAAAAAAAGAAGGAAAAAAAGTGAAGAGAACCTAAGGGACCTATGGGACACCATCCAACATACCAACATATGTATTATGAGAATCCCAGAAGAGAGAAAGGGGCAGAAAAAATATTTGAAGTAATCATCATTGAAAACTCCCCAAATTTGATGAAGATTTGAATCAATACATCCAAGAAGCTCAACAAAATTCAAGCAGGAAAAACTCAAAGAGATCCACAGTTTACATCATACTCAGTGGTAAAAGACAAAGCTTTTCCTCTAAGACCAAGAACAAGGGGCCGGCCCGGTGGTGTAGTGGTTAAGCTCATGCGTTCCACTTCGGCAGCCCAGGGTTCCCAGTTCGGATCCTGGGCGCAGACCTACTCACCACTCATCAAGCCATGCTGAGGCGGCATCCCACATAGAAGAGCAACAACTCTACAACTATGTACTGGGGCTTTGGGGAGAAAAAGGAAAAAAGAAGAAGATTGGCAATGGATGTTAGCACAGGGGAAATCTTCCTCAAAAAAAAAAAATGATAGAGGCACTAAAAGAAAATAAAGGAGGATATTAAAAAAAAAAAGAAGGCAAGAACACTTGCCTTCACTACTGCTATTCAACATTGTACTGGAAGTCCTAGCCAGAGCAATTAAACAAGAAAAAGAAAAAAAAGACATCTAGATTGGAAAGGAAGAAGTAACACTATCTTTATTTACAGATGACATGATTATATAGATAGAAAATCCCATAGAATCCACACAAACAAAAAACCTACTAGAGCTAAGCAACGAATTCAGCAAGGTTGCAGTGTACAAGATGAATACAAAAATCAGTTGTTTTTCTATACACCAGCAATGAACATTCCAAAAGGAAATTAAGAAAATTCCATTTACCAGAGCATCCAAAAAAATGAAATCTCTAGGAATGCATTTAACCAAGGAGGTAAAAGATTTGTAGACTCAAAACTATTGCTGAAAAAATTTAAAAAGACCTAAATAAATGGAAAGACACCAGGTGTTCATGGGTAGAAAGACTTAATATTAAGATGGCAATACTCCCCAAAGCAATCTGCAGATTCCATACAACCTCTATCAGAATGCCAGGGGTATTCTTTGCAGAAATGGAAAAGCCAATCCTCAAATTCATAAGGATATATAAGGGGCCCTAAGTAGGTAGAACAATGTTGAAAAAGAAAAAAAAAGTTGGAGGACTCACACTTCCCAATTTCAAAACTTCCCACAAAGCTACAGTAATCAAAACAGTGTGGTTTTGCCTTTAGGATAGACATATATACCAATGAAATAGAATTGAGAGTCTAGCAATAAATCCAAACATCTATGGCCAATTGATTTTCAACAACGATGCCAAGGTCATTCAATGGGGATAGAATAGTCTCTTCAACAAATGAATAACCACATGCAAAAGAATGAAGCTGGAACCTTACCTCATTTCATATAAAAAAATTAATTCAAAATGGAACAATGACTTAAGTATAAGAGCTAAAACTATAAAGCTCTAGTAGAAGAAAATATAGGGGTAAATATTCATGACTTTGGATTTAGCAATGGATTCTTAAGTTTGACACCAGAAGTATGAGCAACAAAGGAAAAACCACATCAACTGAGCTTAATAAAATTTTAAAAAAATTGTGCATCAAAAGATATTATCAAGAATGTAAAAAGATAACCTACAGAATGGGAGAAAAATTTGCAAATCATATATCTCATAAGGGTCTAGTATCCAGAATATATTTAAGCACTCTTAGGTACAACTCAACAACAAAAAGACAACCTAATTTAAAAATGAGCAAATGCAATTCTGAAACATGTTACATGGATGAACCTTGAAGATATACTACGTGAATAAGCCAGACACAAAAGGACAAATGATTGTATGATTTCACTTATATGAGGTACTCGTCAAATTCATAGAGAAAGTAAGTGAAACAGAGGTTTCCAAGGGGTGAGGAGGGGGGAGAAATGGGGGCTTTTTGGTTAATGGGCACAGAGTTTCAGTTTGGGATAATGAGTTCTGGAGATGAATGGTGGTGATGGTTGCACGACAATATGAATGTACTTAACGTGACTGAACTATACACAAAAATGGTTAAAATGGTGAATTTTATTATGCATATTTTACCACAATAAAAAGAATTGTGCAAAGGACTTGAATAGACATTTCTCCAAAGAAGATAGACAAACAACCAACAAGCACTTGAAAAGATGCTCAACATCATTAGTCACTAAGGAAATGCAAACCAAAACCACAATGAGATACTATTTCACACCCACTAGGATGGCTGTAATGTAAAAGAATGGAAAACATCAAGCGTTAGTGAGGATGTGGAGAAATAGGAACCCTTGCACATTACTGGTGGGAATGTAAAATGGTGCAGCTGCTATAGAAATTTTGGTTGTTCCTCAAAAAGTTAAACATAGAATTACCCTACAGCCCAGCAAGTCCACTCTAGGTCTAAACTCAAGAGAAATGAAAACACAGGTCCACACAGAAACTTGTACAGGAATGTTTATAGCAGCATGTTCATAATAGCCAAAAGGTGAAAACAACCCAAATGCCCATCAACAGATGAATGGATAACCAAATATGGTCTATCCATAGAATAGAATACTATTCAGCTATAAAAAGGAATGCAGTTCTGATGTGCTACAACTTACATGAACTTTGAAATGTTACGCTAAGTGCAAGAAGCCAGACACAAAAGGTCACATATTGTATAATTAGTTTTATATGATATATCTAGAATAGGCAAATCCCTAGGGACGGAAAGCACATTAGTGGTTACCAGGAGATGGGGAGACAGGGGAAATGGGGAGGTATGAGGTATTTTTCAGGGGGAAGAAGTTTTGAAACTAGAGATAGTTGGTAGCTGTCCGACATTGTGAATACACTAAATGCCACTGACTTGTACACTTCACAATGATTGATTGTATGTTATGTGAACTTCACCTCAATAAAAGTAAAGAAAACCTAAGCCTAGATATCACTAGCAAATTCTACCAAACATGGAAGAAAAACATCTCTTCGAGGATTCAGAAGAGCACCGAACTGGTGAGGATGCAGAGCAACTGAGACTCTCACACTGTGGACGTGCCAGGGGCACACATGCTGGGACTGTCCCACTGGACACGCAAAACAGCACACACACTGGGACCATCTGGCAGTTTGTAAAAAGTTAAACCCTATGACTCAGAAATCTCACTCTTGATAATTTATCCAAAAGAAAAGAAAGCTTATGTTCACCTAAGAACCTCTATCTGAATGTTTATAGCATTTATAATCGCCCAAATCTGGAAACACTCCAGTGTCTGTCAGCGGTTGAAGAAATGGACAAACTGTGATACCGTGGAATGCTCCTTGGCAGTCAAAGGGATGACCTATTGATACAACAACGCAGATGCCTCTCAAAGGCACTGTGCCGAGTGAAAGAAGCCCGACTAAAAAGGCTGCACACTCTACGTTACCGGTTGAACTGTATCCTCCAAATATGTTGAAGTCCTAAACCCGATGCCTGTGTATTTGACCTTATTTGGAAACTGAGTCTTTGCAGATGTGATCAAGTTAAGATGAGGTCATTAGGGGAGGCTCTAACCCAAATGATGGGTGTCCTTATAAAAGGAGGAGAAAAGACAAGAACACCCACAGAGGAAAGACAGCATGTGACAATGGAGGTTGGCATGACCCATCCCCAAGCCAAGGACTCCCAGCAACTACCAGCGGCTAGAAGAGGGGGCTGGACAGATTCTCCTCCAGAGTGCCGGAAGGAACTAACCCTGTCAACACCTCGAGGTTCAGACTTCCAGCCTCCAAAGCTGTGGAAGAATAGCTTTCTGTTGTCTTAAGTCACCCAGTTTGGGTAATTTGTTACAGCAGCCCTGGGAAACTCATACACTCTGAGATTTCATTTATATGACGTTCTGAAGTCAGAACTCTCGAGAAGAAATCAGCGGTTGCCAGGAGCTGGGGGGGAGGCGGTGATACAAAGGCAGAGCAAGAACCCGGGGATTGTGCAGAACAATGGGCTGTCCACATCCTGATTGTGGCAGTAGCTACACAACTCCACGCATCTGTCAAAACTCACAAAACTGTGCACACCCCCTAAAACGGAGTGCATGTGCTTTTAAATGAATTAAGAAGCTAACCTTATCCCTTTTGCCGTGAGTTATAGGTTGGTGAATAGGACTGGGCCCTGAGGTGTGTGTCCTTGGTGGCCTGAGCATCTTAACCCTGAGCATGGGGCTGGCGGCTCAGTCAGCTGGGGTAGTTCTGGAAGATAAAACACACGCAGGATGCCTCCCCCACACTGGGCAGCCACTGCTGGCTCATCGCGGTGCCCTTCCCGCCTTGGAGACCCCATGGTTAAATCACAGAGAGTTTTTACCACGTGGATGAAACTTGAAAACATGATGTTAAGAGGAAGAAGCCAGACACAAAAGGTCACGTATTGTATGATTGCATTTATATGAAACGTCCAAAACAGGCAAATCCATGGGGACAGAAAGGAGGTTGGTGTTTGCCAGGGGCTGGGGGAAGGGGAGAATGGGCAGTGACTGCTATGGGTATGGGGTTTCTGTTTTGGGGGGATGAAAACATGGAACTAGATAGAGGTGACAGTTGCACAACATTGTGAACGTACTTAATGCCATGAATTGTACTCTTTAAAATGGTCAATTTTAAGTGTGTCTTACTATGGTAAAAAAAAAAAAAGTTTCACCTGGAAAGGTGAGTTCGACACCTACAGACCTGACCCAGCACGGCCACTGGGAGAAATTCAAGTGGTTCTCAGGGTGGAGCGGGTTAGGCTGATGCTTTAGTGGCTTCTTCTGTAAATGAAAGTGGAGCTTAACCTTTGTTCCGTTGAGGCTCCCAGAGGCTCTGACCAGGGATGCAAGATGCACATATCCCCCCAGCGTGATGTGTTAGTTTCCAGTGTTTACAGACAAACTTTGCAGTCCGCCCTCGACACAGGCAGGACTTCCCCTCCCTCCTCTCAGGCAGGCGAGTCTGCTGGACCACGTTGGCTCATCCCCTGAACACCAGGCAAACTCGGCAGCCACTGTGTGTAATCCATTCAGGCACATTAAGACTGAAACAATCCAAGAAAAAATGACCACCGCAGGGCATTTTCATCTCGGCTGTCTAGACTTTGTCATGTTCACAGCCGAAAGCTCCTTGAAGCAGAATTTCATGTAGTACGACCCCAGCAGGACTTTGTTCTGTGGATACTAAGGACAATATTATAGTCCAACCTTAGCATAGTTTCATTTTCTTTGGAGCTTCCGCCACCCCCTTCTTCCCCACAGCAGATTTGGGGCGAGTGCTTGATCTTTTTCTTTTTTCACTGAGGAAGATTCACCTCGAGCTAACATCTGTGCCAGTCTTCCTCCACTTTGTCTGTGGGTCACCGCCACAGCGTGGCTTGACGAGTGCTGTAGGTCTACGCCTGGGACTGAACCCGTGAACCCCGGGCCACTGAAGCGGAGCGTGCTGGACTTAAGCAGTATGCCACTGCACCGGCCCCCCAATCTCTTCCTGATGACACTCTTGAACCACAGTTTCCCCGTCTTCTGGGTGCAGTGGAGGTAGTCGCTGTGAGGTGACAAAGGCTGAGGGTGGCTTCAGCCTCCAGCTGCTGACAGCCTTTCACGCCTCCCTTGAGGACCTCTTCAGAAAGCTCTGAATAGTGTCCTCTGGGACACATGCCCTGACCTTCAAGACTGCAGAACGTTTAACACAAAGCAGTGATTTTAACACGAAGAGTTTTTAAATGGAGTAACAGTAGACAATTCTTTCCTTGGAATTAGAAAAGTAATTTGTTTTTGGTCTCCATTTTGAGAACAGAAACCTTGTACATTCGTGCGTTCAAATAAACAAGTTAACCTAATTGGTGGCTCTTATTTTTGCTTACAGGATAAGATGGCCTTGATCATCACGGGCTGACTGGTAGTAAGCTCCTGCCTACTGAAGCAGAGCGGTCTTATGGTCATGTCCAGTGGGCACTGAATGGATGGGCCATTGTCAGTACAAAAGCTGAAAGCTGGACATAATGTTAGAGATCAAGTTCAGCCCCTTGTGTAGGGGTTGAAACAGGTAGAAAAGCTGTGATTTTTCTGGAGTCACATGTCTGCTTTGAAGACACCTTCTTCCATAGCATCCGGCCAGACCTTGGACTGAGGGTCTCCACTGGGATAATTAGTCCTCGTCAGCTCACACACCTCAGAAGATTTAAACTCACCATTGTTACCAAGCAATGGACTCACGCCACTTGCTGCAATTTGAGCCAATTAATCACGAGTTAGAGATCAAGAAAGGAAGCTTTTATTTGATTAGCTAGCATAACCGGAAAATGGCAGACCAATGTCTCAAAAAACCATCTTAAAGAATCACAGAATCTTGAGGCAGTTATATAGGGAAAATGGGCAGTAAGGAGGGGGTTTAGAAATGTCAGCCTTCAGGCATGATGGACTCTAGGGTCCCTCATTGTTCTTTTCTTCTGTCAGTGATGAAGAATATCCTACAAGTGTTCCTTCTTCCTGGAGGCCTTCTTGTTCCTTGGGAAAATTCGTTAAGATTGTTAAGAACAGAGCTGTCAGAGCACCTCAGCAGGAGTATGTGAAAATCATGAGAGCATGTAGTAATTTATAACGATTACATGCTAGACGGGTTTTAACTAGGGAAGGGTCATTTAGCATGACAAGATGGCCTCACTTATGTTCACTGACATCATCATAAAGATCTTACACAGGTGACAGAACTCTGGCTGGTGGCCAGGATGAAAATTACAACAGTGCCACAAGTGTCCGGGAGGCTCAGTCAGAGCCAAGGTCTGGGTGAGAGCTCCTGGCGTCCACAGATAGTGGTGTTCCTCTTGGACAGAGCTATAAAAAACTTTGCGCTAGGTGTCACCTCAGTTCCTCTGAGGGAAGCAGGGAAGCAGGAAGCAGGTCTACTTCTGCTTTTGTTAAAATCCACTGTACGTTTAACATTTGGTGGCTGTTGCATAAAGCAAATAGTTTTAAAATCAATGCCAAAATTACTAACCTGAAATCCATGATACCAAAATGTGGCAAGGACGTGACAAGAAAACTAAATTGCAGATGAATAGCTTTTACACATGTAAAGAATCCTGAAGTATTAGCAGGTCGAATTCAGCAATAACTAAACAACTGAAGAATAATAGAAGGATAACTCACCATGACCAAAGTGGGGTTTATCTCAGGTTTGCAAAGTTGGTTGAACATTCAGGAGTCAACGTGATTGACCACGTTAAGAGAGTAAAAGATCAACATGATCATCTCAATAGATGCAGAAAAACCATTTGACAAAATTACACACTATTCCCAATGCTTCCCTGAACTGTGTGCTCTAACACGTGCCCCACCCTCATCTTGGCCCTGCCATTCACACCACGGGAGACTGAGCATGCAGTCTAGGTTCAGCATGATTAAATGCTTAAAACAAAAATATCTATATTCTTCAGAGAAACAGAATCCATAATAGCTACAAGGTACCATTTGCAATGTCTAGGATACAACTCCAAAGTACGAGACACAATGAGACAAATTAATGTGACCCATACTCAGAATAAAAAAAAAATCAATGGATACTTACTCTGAGAAGACCCAGATGTTAGAATTACCAAAGATTTTAATACATATACTATAAATACGCACAAGGACTTACTTACAGATAAAAATGCTCATATGAATGAGCAAATGAAAAGCTCAGCTAAGAATTAGAAACTAATTTTAGAACTGACAAAGACGTCTGAAATTGAAAATACATGGTATAGGCTTTAAAGCAGAATGCACAGTGCCAGGTCATTAACAGTGACAGTCAGTGATAGATTAAAAATTATCCTATTAAAAAAACAGAAAAAAACACCTAAAAAAAATATGTGAACAGCCTCAATGACCAGTGAGTGGGACAATATAATAGGTATTACGTATATGAACCTGAATCCCAAAAGGAGAGAGACAATAGCAGAATTATTTTAGGAAATAATGGCTGAAATTTTCACAAATTTGATGAAAGATAAATTTACAGATTCAAGAAGCTCAATAAGCCCCATGCATAATAAATACAAAGAAAAACACATGTAAACATGTCAGTTTTCCAAATTGTAATTTTGTAAAATAGTTCTTATCATTTTGAAACAGAACACAGGAAGGACAAAAGGAAGATTTACAGCTTCTTTCCACACAAGTTGAATAGCTTAATGTCATTTAAAAATAAGGAAATATGAATGACAGTGCATTTATGGTATCATCTGAGATATGTTATCACAGTAGGGTTGGGAAGAAAATATTAAGTCCTGATACATTTTGTCCCTAAGCACTTGAAAATCAACCATTTTTCATTTTTGAAATTCCAATAAAATTTTGTTTTTAGTTATTATTCCAGATATTTTAAAGTTCATCTGGAAGAAAAAATGCTTAAGAAAGCTTAAGATCAGCAGAGCCATATAACCAGAATTTAGTTCTTCAAGTGGATAAACAACGAATCACTTGATACACGGCATCACAATGGGCAACTGCATACTTTTTCATTCAAACCAGCACACTTTCAAGAGTGTTCCAGCGCTAACCAGATGCGACACGAGGACAGCAGCATAAACTAGGACGGTGTGGGGCACGCCAGGATCAGGTCGCCCTGCGTTTGAGCAGTGCCTTACTATCTGTGGTGCAGGAAGAAAACGAGATCCTTACCTCGTGACAGAAAACAAAACCCTTAAAATAGTACCCAACGAAAAATGCTGTTTTGTTTTAATCATGAACCAGTATCAGAAACCATGAAGAAAAGGGTTGATAGGTTAGACTACACAAAACCTCAAGGTATATATACCACTACGTAAAAATCCTCAAACTGAAATAAACACAAAGTGGAAAAAAATGACAAAGGTGATTATATAAAAAGTTCTTACAAACAAAAAAGACAAAATACACCAACAGAAAAATTGCCAAAGACATGACTAATTAAGCAATTTACAAGATAATTACAGATGGCCAGCAAAGGTATTCCACAATGTTCAAGCTGACTAGAAACCGGAGATCTTTTTTTCTCCATCCAAGACTGAAGATTGTGCTCAGAGCCTGGTCCTGGCCGAGATCTGAGGAGACTGGTGCCGGGCGTTGAAGGTGGGAAAACTGTGGCAGGGAGACATGTCAAACATGTACTGATCGTAAACATGCAGACCTCTGGCCCAGCAACCTCTGCGATCCCAAGGAAACGGGGCCAAGTGTGTAAACACGGGTGCATGAGGATTTCCAATTCCAAAATGTTTATAACAGCAAAAAATACAAATAAGCATCTTTGGGCAATTAGTTAAATAAAGTATGTCCTGATATGTTCATGAGCTTTTAAAAAGTTAAAAGACTGGTCCCTGTAATGCTGCTGAAAATTATGAACGTCAGCCCAGAAGGCACAGGATTTCCCGAGTGGTCCTTCTCTGGGGGTGGCAACTCAGGGTAATTTGCTTCAACTTTATATTCTTCTGTACGTTCTTTTCTATTTTACAATGAACATTTTGTTTTTTGATCATAAGTATTTTCTGATCCATTCTGAGGAGCAAAATTTCAGCACAAGTTCCTGGAAGCACTAAAATCAATTAAATGCTTCTTAAAGACAGAACTGAAGAGGTCAGGACCAAGTCTTGTGAGATCTGGTATCTAGAAGCTTGGTTTGGTTGCAGAAAGAAAATGGAAACAAAACAAAACAAAACAAACCTTTGGTCGTACAAGCTGCTGAGGTCCAGTGCGGGCTGGTGGGAAGGAGGGGAGTGAGCTCCGCATATTTCAGCATCACCCCACCAGCTGCGGTGAGCCGAGGGCTTCTGAGAACCGATGCGCCCTGAACAATGCCACTGAGGGGACTAAGGGACAGATGGGCTCCGGGAAGGGGGGCAGGCTGCAGGGCACCAGGCAACTCTGTCCCCCCACCAAGGCGCTATTAGAGGCATCAGAGGAGTGGATGGCAGACAAGAAGTGCTACCAACTTTCCTTGCCCACTGCCTGGAGAACCGACAGGAGAGCCTGGTGAGCAGTGCTGTCCAGCCACCAAGCAGGGGCTTCTGGAAGCCCCTGCACAGAGGACTTTTATGTCTATGTCCCCAACACGCACCTTCAGGGGCTGGCAGGACTCAACGGAGTGAGGAGCTGAAGAGGGCAGCAGCCCTGGCTTAGAGCAATCCCTTTTCTCTATGTAAAGCTTCAAATCAATGCTTATCACTTTGGAAAACAAAGTCTGCTGCTCTGTTCTCAATGAACCCACCCAGGTTTGCTGCCTGACAGCCCACTCATGCCAGGGACACTGCTCTCACAGACCCCTCTCTGGGGTGGTAAATGGAGGTGAGGAGCACAGCCTGGGGAGGGTGGATGGTGCCTGGCCACCTCAGCCTTCCAGGCCCTCTACCTGCTGTCCATGAGCCTCCCTCGGGCACAAACCAGAGCCCTTAGAGCACATCAGACAGTGTGGCTCTACAGATGACCCTGGAGGCCACCTTGGTACAGGCTTCCTCACAATCACCCAGGATGCCCCAGCGTTGTCATTTTATAAAGGAGGCAAGGCCGTACCCCAAGTGGCAGAGCCAGGGCCTGCTCTCACACCGTGGACTCTAACAGGGTGTGCCGGAACATTCCTGGGTTGTCCAGGGTACGGCCTCTCCCAGTGCTAGTGAACGCGCCCCTTAATCCGCTCTGCTTTCCTCATCAATTCCAAAGCTGTCTACTGCGAGAACACCCATCTTTCTTTATGGGACTTTTTTCCTAGTTTAATGTATATTTGAATACACCAGAGGGATTGTATTTGGATAGAATATACCCTAGTAATTATACAAATGTAAAGGATCCTTCCTCCTCCCCTACCCAAAGTTAGAGCTAAAATGTTAGATGAGTCAACGTGACACGGATGGGGTGGCCCTGACACCACACAGGCATCTCCCCCAAAGGGAGTCCAGGCTCACCCACCATGACAGTGGGCGGAGCTTGCCTGACAGACAACAAAAACCACAAATGAACAATACTCACATCACCTCTGCTCCACAAGCAGGAACTTGAATGCCAGGCTGTCGCCTGCAGGTGCACAGGGCGTCCTGCAGCCCTGGCTTCCACCGGACCGGACCTGCCATCACTGCCCGGACAGTGTAGGCACACAGACAAGCCTATAGTCCAACCCCATGCTAAAACTAGGGGTTTGGTTTTGTAACATACAATTCTTTTCCCTTGACAGGTACAGAGTACAACAAAATTAGTCACTTTTATTTAAAAGAAACATTACAAGTAAATGTGCAAAATTAAATTTCATGATTAAATACACATAAAAGTAACATGCATACTTTACATTGAAATCCACATACAAAGTTAGTTGATTACATGACAGTAAAAGAAATGGCAAAACGGAGAACTTGCTCTGCAGATTTTAAATGTTTGCAACCTGAAATCAAAACCATAAAATTAAGTTTGTTTAAAGGTAATTTAAGAAAATTAAATATAAACTCAAGTAGTACTAACAATATAGAGCCCATAACCTATTTTAGTTACCAAATGTTAAAAACCATGATGTGCCTTTCCTTCTCGAAATGTTAGTGTGCAGCTATTCTCAGAAACACTGGGAAGGGAAAAAGATGGAGAGAAAGGCAAGTGCACAGGCAGGCACCCTGTTCCCACCGACAGAAACCAGGTGCTGCTCGGGGGAGACGGCGGACACTTCCCTTCACTCCTCTCTACATTAAGACTCCTTCTTCTCTGACGCAGTTTTTGAAGTCTATGTGTTAATCTGTTCCCTACATGTAACGGAAACTTTTAACCAGAGTTTCACCAGGAGACCACAGGCAATGCCCAGAGTGCTCTGCTCGCTAGGTGGGCCTGGCGTCTGGAAGCCTTAATTCCAACAGAAAGATGTGCACACACAACCAACCACAGGTTTACCACAGCATGGAGAGGACGACGCAGGACTCACAAGAGAAATGCCCACCCTGTGTTCTCTAACACGGCTGTCTTTTTTCTTCAGGTTCAGGCAGGAGAAGGAATTCTTTCTCCTTTTCTAAGGCCAGCTGCTGGTATTATTCTATTTAAATCTGGTTATAATGTAAGAACTAACATTTACACATTTGTTCATTTCCCCATTATAGACTCAGTAAAAATGATGGAATCTGTTGCCAAAAACGAATTTCGATTTGTGCATCCTTTTCCTAAGCCAGTCTCTAAGTCTGTGGGTGGGAGGGTGAAGTGGAACCACTAAAGCTAGCGTCACGGTGGAACTAAAGGTAACGAGCCAGCAGTCGAGCACGAGCCACTCAGAGCCACTCGAGTGTCTGCGGTGCCTTAATTATTCTTTCTTTAATACTGCAAATGGGAAGCCTTGCTTAGGAAAACAGACAACCACATACAGCTTCGAGACCAAGGTCCCCCGGACAGTCCCTTCAGCCTGTTACCCACAAGGCCCAAGGGCGCCGGCACCAGCCCCAGGAAGTTGAGGGGCACACTCAGCGCTCTGGGGGGCAATCGGCCATGGGTGTTGATTGCACTCCTGGTGAAGAGTCACAGCTTGTCGTCGGTCATTTCTAGAAACTGTGCGTAGACGTCCCGGATGCACTCTCCCTTGGGGTTGAAGAGGAATTTGTAGTAGCTGCCATCTGCACAAATTGCTGGGACAGAAGGAGACTATTTTACTAAGTGTCTCTTCCCCAGAGTCAAAAGCAAGCAGCCCTCAATGAGCTGAGCTGCTCCTCAGTGATTGTGAGCTGCGAGGGGCTCCCTTCCTTACCAAGCACACATGTAGCCAAGAGTCCCAACTATTGCCGGGATGTTGGCAACAGGAAAAAGCTTCTTTGGTCATCAGTTCAAAAACCAAATGATCTGCCCAAGTGATTTCCTGGGAAACCCTGGAGGGTAGGGAACTGACAATATCCGAAATGGCTGTGCAGACCCTGAGTAGGATGCACTGCATCTCCAGGAGAGAGAGAAGAAGGGACAACCAGTGGGGCTGATGTAGCACTGACACACCTGGGGGTGGGGGGAACATTCTCATCTGGAAGGACCACTCACCAATGACAGCGTTTGGCTCTGTTCCAAAGGCACAAATGCATGGAGAGCCCGAGGGAACCTGAAACTTGGAAAAACTCCACTTGGAACTGAAGTATTTTGGGAGGAAACTGGCTGATGCCAAACTATGAAGACAAGGAAGAAAAGGAAAGAAGTTACAGTCACATAACAAAGTTAAAAAAATACTGCTCTCTTTAATATAGTCTTAGCCTTAATGATCTAACATCTCTTTCTGCTTTTTTTATTTCTCACATGAAAAAACTAAGTCTGTGCAAATGGCTTTATAATAAAACCAGAAACCAGCACCAGAAGGGGCACAGGTTTTACTGCCACTAAGTTCAGTTCTGAACACAACAAACACAAGGACAGCCCCTGGAGGTCAGGACCAAGTTCCCAGCCATGGAAAGGTGACTGGATCCTCGTCAAACAACTTCTAAGGAGTTCATGACAGGGAAGTAAAGATGTCACTGTTGTAGCATCAAATACTCTGCACTGATTTTCAAAGAATCAAATGAACAACCAATGACAGAGATCCTGACCGTGACTTAATCCTGAGGTTGCCCACACTGAGACAGTGTTAGTCCTTTTAACTTTGGGAAACCTACCTAGACTGTTTATTCCTTTTTGGATCTTCAGCAGCAAAAATGTGCACTGTGCCGTGGTCACTGGACACACAGATGAGGGATGCGTCCTGATTGAAGTTAATGCTGCGGAGAAAGCAGAAGCAGCTCGGTCATCGTGAGGATGCAGAGGAGCCCAGCCCCAACCGCAACAACAGGCCATGCAAGCTGATGCCTCGAACCCCAGCCTTCCTGGATTCAAGACAGCAATTTTAAGAACCGCCCCTCTGTAAATAGCTGACAGTGCTCACATGGAACCAGAGGTCTAAGGTGGGCACGACCCAGCGTGCCGTGGCTGGGCCCCTTCTTGGGTGCACTGACAAGGCTGGGTGCCAGGGAGAGCAACTCTGCATCCATGGGGCCCTGAGGCCACCCACTCAGGTGAGAACTCCTCTCCAACAACCCTGACCCCTGGAGGCACAGGCTGCCCCTTTGGAGGTGGCATCCCCAGGCTGGGGCCGGCACCTGCCCAGCTGGAGGGGCCCTGAGAGCAGACAGGCAGGAGAGCACACCGCTCTCCACAGGGCCCCACACACACGTTCTCTAAATTCATACATTAAATACATTTTTATCCCAGACCCAAATGCCACTCAACACCTGCAAAGGCCACAGATGCAACAAATGAAATCCTGCCCAAACCGGGGTCCAGCCACTTCAGTGCAACAGAAACCACGGGGTGTGGAACCACTATCGCAGAGAAAGCAGTTCAGTCTCTCAAAGGAGGCTGAAAGAATTACAGGGGAGCTAACAAAGTCTCTAGTATTTGCCTTAAAATACTACAGAAAAATAAGCTGAGGAGTGAAATAAAACTGCAAATGCTGATAAATGCTAAAGCATGGTGATGGGTTAATGGTAGTTAACTATAATATTCTTTCTACTTTTGTGTATATTTCTGTAATAACAAGTTAAAATCAGTACTAATAGACGAGCTGAAACCCGCCCCCTAGCAGCACGGCAGCTCCTGCCGCCTCGTTGGGAGGTGTGACTCTCCCTCCAGATCACACAGGCCATTTCCAGGCAGTCAGCCCGAAGCAATGGCCTTCTCCAGGGTGAAATGTTCATTCTTACCAATAAATATTAGCTGCTTGAGATCCTCTTCGTAGTTCCTGGATTAAATGCCCTGATGAAGTATCAAATATTCTTATAAGGGTCCCCTTTGAAAAACAGTGAAGTGTTTCATTATCAAAGATTCACAACTTTTTAGTTAGCTTTTGAAATGATGACTATTCAAAAACCCATTAGCCCATAAAACCCAACTCACCCTCATCATCTAAAACTCAACTATTCCCTCTGCCGTACCAGAGAACAGGACAGCACTGGGCAGGGCAGGAGAGGGTGAGGGAGTCCTGGGGCCCAGGTCCATGGGCGTCAGCCTCCACTAACCCGGTGCATCTGCTCCCTGGCAGAGCCCCAGGAGAACACAAGGCTCAGGCTGACCGTTCCCTGAGTGCTGTCAGGTCACTGTCCAGACAAACGGCATCTTATTTATAACTCCCACAGCCAGACAGAAACATTAACACTGTAATTCTGCTGCCAAAAAGATGAGGCACTAACAAATAAAATGACTTTTTGTCAACTACAACTCATTCCCAAGAGAAGGTGGCCAAGAGTCTATGGGGAGTCAGAATCCTCAGGGAAGGGCTGGCTCCCTGCAGAGGCCACATGTTAGTCCTAAGGAGTGCGAGGGCAGCTGCGGGAGGTACACGACTTCAGTAAGGGGGAACATGCACTCACTTTTTCAGACGCCGTTGCAATTCTTGTTCCCTGCAGGTTGAGAGCAATGCAGCTCAGGACGCCCTCGTGGGCGGGAATGTCCACGGGTGGCTTCTCGGTGCTGGCCAGGTCCACGAGCTGCACGTGGCCCGTGTGTGTGCCCGGGAAGGCCAGGAGGGAATTGTTACTATTGGGGCAGAGGACACAGAGGCCTAAACAGAGACAGAGAAACCCATCAAGGACTCAGAACCATTTCAAAGCCCCTGCTTCCGCACAACCAAAACCTGCTCTCTGCCCTCTAGTTTCCAAGAAAAAGGAAGCATTATTATTCATGGGTTTCCATTTATATCAGAATCACAAAATCTTTTCATTGTAAAGGGTATCAGAGAGTTAAGAAAGCTACCTCCCATGAAACCACCTCATAATTGGAAACATTTGCTGAACTTAGTACTGAATAAACTTTATCAAATGTCTGTCTTCCGTGGTACCAGCCATGGACAATGCAAAATTGTAAAATCTAAAGACTACTTCATTAACAATAGCATAAAAAAACCAAAATATTTAGGAATAAATCTGACAACAGATACGTAAAACAGCATAACACACTGCAAAGGAGAACCAGAGCCCTGACAGATGGAGCGCTGTGCCATAACCACAGGGTGGAATTCACATTCATCTCCAGTCAGTGCAGTCACAACTAACACCTCCACAGGCTTTGTTTAAGAAATAGAGAAGCTGATACTAAAGTTATAAGGAAAGGCAAAGGTCCTAGATAGTCAAAATTTTGCTTGTAAAATAAGTGTAAGATTGGATGACTTGTTCTACCTAATTTCAAAAATTTTTTTAAAGCTCCAGAAATCAAGGCAATATGGTATATAAGGACAGAAACACAGATCACTTACACTTACTGGATCAGAAAAAAAGTACCAAGGTAATTCAATGCAGAAAAAAGTCTTTTTAACAAATGGTACTAGAAACTTGATCTCTATATAGAAAAAAACAGACTTGGGCCTTTGCCTCATGCCATATTAACTTGTGCCAATTAATCTGAAATGGATCAAAAACCTAACTTAAGATCAAAAGCTATTAAACTTCTTGGAAGGAAACATAAAAGAAAATCTTTGTTATGCAAAAAGCCACAGACTAACTGAAAATATCTGCAAAGTGTGACAGACAAAGGGCTTTATCTAGAATGTATAAAAAATTCTTACAACTCAGTAATAAGATAAACAATTTTAAAATGGGCAAAAGAGTTGCAGACACTTCACAAAAGAAGACATAGGAATGGTAATACGCATATGAAAAGATACTCAACATCACTGGTCCTCAGAGAAATGCAAACCAAAACCACAGGAGATACTGAATGCACCCACAAAAATGTGTAAAGTTAGAAAGACAATGCTAAGTGTTGGCAAGGATATGCTGCAACTGGAACTCATAACTCACTGATGGGAATGCAAGATATGGCCACTTTGGGAAACACTGTTAGTATTTTATAAAGTTAAACATATAATTACAATATGACCCAGCAATTGTACTCCTCAGTTATTTACTCAAGAGAAATGAAAATATATCCATGCAAAGATCTGCATGTGAACAGTCAAAGCATCTTCTATTCACAATAGCCAAAAAACTGGTATAGATAACAACTGTGGTGTATCCGTACCATGGAATATTACTCAGCAGTAAAAAGGGGCAAAATAATAATATACACAAAAAACACAAAGGAATCTAAAAAATACTAAGCTAAGAGAAAGACACCAAACCCATCTGAAAAGGCAAAACTTGAAGGTCAGGTGAGGAGGGGACTGCCTGAGGAAACTTTTTTGGGTTATAGGACTGTTATCTTGACTGGTGGTAGTTACTCATCTGTTTACAGTAAATAAAATTTATCAAAATGAGTGAGTTTTATGTAAATTATACCTCAATAAAGCTAGGAGAAAAAGACAAAAATTTTAACGAGGACTTAAGATGATATAATGAATAACAAAGTCTGCCACAAGCAGTCCTCCCTCCAGAAGAAAAAGGGAAGGAAATGCCTCAGAACTTAATAAAAATATGATTCCAGGGCCCACCTAGGAGCTCCTGAATGGCTGACAATCACTGTGAAAAAGTCCAGTGGAAGCCCCCGCCAGTGACTCTGATAAGAGGAGGGGTCTCAGAACCACACTGCCTAGGAGGCGGGCCAAGGGAAGAGATGCAAAAGGAAAAAGCCCAGAATGCGCCTCAGGACCCCTTACCACAGAGATGCTGCTCAGATAAAGACCTGCCTGGAGGAGAGGGCACCCAGCACAGGTCAGCGTCCCTGTCTGGACTGGACACAAGGAAGCCAATTTCCATCATCATTCCTTCTCTCAATCTCTTACCTTTAGGATTATAGCAGGTTTCAAAGACGTGTAATTGATGGGGATTGTGTGTGAACGTAAACACCTTAATCATGGAGTCCAAAACAACCACAATTCTGGAAAGAAAAAAAACAATCAGAATTCCTCTCCCCAAAAGAGAAACTCAAATATTTTGTGATTTTTGTTCTCATCATTTTGAAACTTAGAAACACTCCGAACACCACACACAAAAGCATCACTCATTCTTCAGTCAGGGCCCCTGCAGGCGGGATCTTTGGAGCAGGGCACTAATGAGCATGCTCCTCTCACCTGCACAGAGGCCAGCTTAAGGACCTTTCTGAGGTTTCAAGATACATTATCTTCAAATATTCCCTCTAGAGCAAGAACCAAGTAGAACACATGGGGCAGAAATTATACTTCTACATGCTTTTAGATATGTCTTGATAATTTACAAATGTTAGGAAGTGGAAGATCCTTTATTTGCCTCCTGTATTCGCATTATTAAGGGTCCCTGAATATTGACGTTACTGGAAGGACAAACCTACCTACAAACCGGTGATGACAGATCCCTTTTTACATTCACCTTGTTGAGCATCTTTGTCCTCCCACAGCTGAGTGTAACAGGTAAATCATACCAAATTAAAATCCAAATTAATGAAGCTTTGCTCTATCTTGCTCAACATACTGGGAAAAACTTCTATATTCTCAAACACCATGAAGGCAATGGCTGACAGAGAAACCTGCTACTTTCAACAGGTGAGGTTCAATGATACCTTCTCACTAAGGAGTTTCTGAAATTTCCTTTACCTTCAAATTGAAAACATTTATTGAAGCAGCACTTGGAAAAGCATGGACTAAGAGTGAGGCAACTCAAGGTCCAAAACGCGAGTCCTTGTCTGGACAGCTCTCCTAAGGCACCGAAAGCCAAGGGCCTGGTCCATGGAAGGTGCATTTCACCCATGCCCACTGACTACTCGCCTCTAAACGATCCTTGGAAGCCAATAAAATATCCTTATGTCCTTTGGGTTATAAACTACAGTTATCAAATTTTAATACATAATTCTCCTAAACACTTTTCTCCCTCTTATACAGTATTTCAGCCATCTTCAGGGAAAGTAACTATTCCACTTTTTTTTTTTTGTGAGGAAGACCAGCCCTGAGCTAACATCCGTTGCTAATCCTCCTCTTTTTTTGCTGAGGAAGACCGGCCCTGGGCTAACATCCGTGCCCACCTTCCTCTGCTTTATATGGGATGCCACCACGGCATGGTTTACAGCAGTGCGTCGGCAGGCTCCTGGGATCCGAACCTGCGAACCCCGGGCTGCCAAGTGCGAACTAAACCGCTGCACCACTGGGCCGACCCAACTATTCCACTTTTAAAATTAGATACCAAACATACCTATCTCGCCGCAATTTGACTGCCTTGACTTCTGTAGAAAATTCTATTTCAATAACAGTCTTCTTTTTCAGGTCATCCCAGATCATCACTGAAATGTCAGAAAGGATTTATGAACACAATAATAAATAGGCTACGGTGCTGGGTTGTTAAAGCCATTTCTGAAGGAATCTTTACCCCACAAACACCTGACCAGGTAGAGGTGTTGCTCTCCCACTAGGAACTACTGTCCCCTCCCTCCCAGGTCTCAGACCATCTCCTATTCACAACTTTCCTTCTCTGGCAGCCGGGTGCTCATTTGCTCCCTCCCCTCCCTCCTCTTTTAGCACTCACATGCCTGGTGAACACCTCAGGCAACCAATCTCTGTCTCTCTCTGACACACAGACGTGTGCAGACACGCATTCATGCACACTCTAATCTCCTTTCCTCTTTTAAGGCAAACTTCTCCCCACCTCTCCTTCCTAGGTTTCACTTGACTGAGCCACAAAGCAAGTCTAACCGCAGTTACTGTGAAAAAGGCCTGTTTTATTGTGGAATTAGATGGACAAAAACCAGGGCCAGGGATTTCTCAACCCCACCCTGATGGTTCTTGCTCTTCCTCAAGCTCAGAAATGTCTTCCGTCTCGTTTTCTTGCTCACACTGCAATATTTCATCATGATGGATTAGTAGTTTGTGTCTGAAGGGCTGAGATAATTTACAGATAACCTTTGAGGATGAGAATGCCAACCAACACTGTGCTTGGAAGAGGCATGGGGAGTGGGGTATCCACCCATTTCCATCTTCTCTACTAGGAAAGCCAACTATGAAGGGTGTGAGGTGAGGGAAAATAAGTCTTCCTTACAGTCAGGTCACAGGCAAGGCGACCAAGGATGGAAGGGAATGAATATTTCCCTGAAACTTCTGAGGCCATGACCAACATGAGACCTGGAGGCCAGATTCAGATGTAAGTTTCGCCAGAATGGACTAAGCGACCTAAATTTCAAATCAAGAGATAATTTAATACCAGCCTGCAAGAACTACCAAACTTCTTATTAAGTAACGTAAATTTACTTATATTGAAGAGGTTAATTAAAATTTATGACCATTCAAAAATGAAGCAGACAATTTTGTTCTTCTTACTCCTTTAAAATACCATCTTTGTTACTCTTCCTTTCTTCATTTTACAAATCTCTTCTCTTCATTTAACAAATCTCTAAAGTTGGCTCCTCCTTAAATGCACTAACATAATAGTGAGTGGAACAATTACCTTGGTCAATAGAGTTACCTTATTGAAAAAAATAACCTTCCCAAACCAAAATGTTCACAACCTTCTGGGCAAAGGACACTCCTACTCTTGAACTTGTAAAGTGATTCAAAAGTAAACTTCTTCTGGCTCTGCTACCTAACACCAAAAAGTTGCAATTGTGTTGCAAATGCAAACGGGCCCAAACCAGACAGAACCCCACAGCTGAGCAATATCAAGCGTGTCACAAATCCGGGTGAATTCCATTTTCAGAAATTTCTGGAAAAGGCATGATGAAGCCCCAAAGGCAGCAGCACAAATTCTTGTTCTCAAAAGAAAAATGACCAGACGCAACGCCATGGGTAGTGAGAAAAATCCAAGGACCTAATCTGGAGTGACCGTCAATTCCCCATTTGTGAAGCGAGGAAAATTCCACCTCCGAGGTCTTCGAGCTGCCATCCTGTGGTTTGCTGGAAATTTCAAATGTGCTGTGCAGGATTCTGTATGTCTGCCTTTTAATACAATTCCTGATAGCAAAAAGTATACAGTCATGTGCCGTATAACGACATTCCAGTCAACAACGGGCCCCACAGACTGCCGGCAGTGGTCCCATAGATTAGTACCATACAGCCTAGATGTGTAGAGGCTACACCATGTAGGTTGGTGTAAGTACACTCTGTGATGTTCGCACAACAAAATCGCCTGATGACGCAGTTCTCCGAATGTGTCCCCGTCGTAAGTGATGAGTGACTATATTCAGTAATTCTGGAATTCTCCTTCCTTTGTCCTCTAAGCTCTTGACTAAATGCAAAGGGTTTTCTGCTCTGCCTGAACAGCACTGAGTAGTTTCCGTTAGAACTCAGCTGGTCTCCTGTGACGGTCTGTCTCCTCCAGTCTTTTCTTCTGTTTTTCACAAACCAAAGATGCTAGACTCTTTACATTTCAACAGCATGCATCTTTATTTGTAATTATTAAAATATTAAGAGTAAATTCAAGAAGTAATTTTGACATTATTGAAAAAACATTTTTGATCTTACAAAAGTTTAAGCAGATTTTAAAATTGACTTTAACACTCTATGATAAGTAAATTTGACTTTTACTCAAAATTTTCTGTTAGAAAACTGCTAAGTCTATAAAATTTCTGAGACTCTTCCACTTCTGGGAATTTTTTTTACTGAGAGTAAGATGTTATAGGTGAAGGAAGCCCCAGAGATTATCAAGTCCCATTGCTCCCTTCAGAGAGCCCCAGGGCACTCCCCTAACAGTGCCACAGGTGGAGTCAAGGGAAACCAACACACCAAGCTCCTGATTGCCTTTCTTCATCAACAATCAATTAAATTCTTCATAACAAGACAAAAACAGATCCAGCAGTAGGACTTCTGCACATCCCCAAGAAGCCCAGGTAAAGTTAATTCTTATTCCATTGCAAAACCCACCCCTGCTCTCTCTCCAAGCACAGGTGCTTCCATGTCACTTCTGGGTAGCCTCTTCCAGGACTCACAGCCACAGGCGCTGCTCATCCAGGCCATACTGGCAATGACCTGGACAGCATCCTGGGCGTTCTGCTCTTCAGCCTCTGTGACAATAAGCTGGAAAGGCATGCGCACCTGCTCGGCTCCTCAGGAGGAGTTACCAGGGCGAACCCTCACCTGAGGGGGAATTCACAGAATCCATCAGGCGCCACTGAACACTGTGAGCCTGGGCCCCAGAGCCCGTCATGGCTCATCTAGAACTCTGTGCCTTTCTTTGCTCCTGCATCAGGCCTGGGCTACCCACTGCTGCACAGTCTCAAGCAGACCTCCTGCTCCCACCCAGGGCACCTCCTAGAACACTTCCCACCCTCGTCTTTACTCTTTGTTAGGAGACCTTCCTCACTACCCACCAAACTTTGAAAAAGAGCGGTCTCCACCTCCTCCACCACCACCCATCCACTCTGGAACCTGTCACCCGTGGGCTCCATCCAACTCAACAGTCCTCCAAGGCTGCCGGTGGTCACCCAGGTCACCAGGCCCAGTGGCTTTTCTCAGGCCTCATCCTCTTCCACCCATCTCCAGCACTTGACTCTGATGACCACACTTGCTTCTCTCTCTCCCGTCCTGTGAACAATGGCTCCCATTTCTTCCTCCAACCCCTGGTGTCTCTTCACTCAGTCTTACACACTGCTTTAGACTAGAACATTCCTAAGTTCTGATGGCACTGCCTTCCTGACCACACCCTCACCTGGTCTTCAAGGCCTCCTGGATCTGTCTCCAATCCACCTGCCACCCTTCTGCTGTTCTACCTTCCTTTCCTGGGTTTCTTTCTCGTCCCCCGACATCTAGTTTACAGGCATGAGGTACACAGCTGTGGTTGGTAACGTTTTCTGTTTCTCCCTTACTTAAAAAGAGCCAGACCTTTTACAGTGCAATCTCTTTGAACACACACAGACTTACACACACATACCAAAAACAATATCCCAAAACCTAGAGCCAGGCTGGTTTTTTGTTCCGCACATGGCAACCAAATCAGTGTTTCTGTGAGTCAATGGCTCTTTGTAAGAAAAGTAACCTCCCTACACCTTGCTTTAAAAGGCACTCATGACATTTATGATATCCACCCACAGGAGAATACCCAGAACAAAATGGGGTCCAGAGGCATGCCCCCATTTCCAACATTCACTGAAAAGGAGGTGACTATGTCGATGAGAACAAGTGACCCGTCATGTGTTTCTTCTCCTGGGAACAGCAGAGACCAGACACTCTCTTCGTGGATGCTTTAGTCCTTCATACTTCATAGGACTACAGGGAATGCCAAGTGTGGCCACAGAAACAAAGATGTTCTAAAAGTTCAAGACACTGCTACATGTGAGGCGTGAGTATTAAATGCACGAGTACTTTACCTTTGTTGGGAGGGTATTTCGGCTTTTTCCCACCACCAACTAAAGCTAAATAGTTGCAGCGAAATAACATTTCAACATGGCCAACTCCTCCTTCTAGAAATTCTGAAATGACATTAGAAAGAAGTTAGAATATATATTTTACAAGAAAAAAAAGAAGTGAAAATCTAACACTCAGCATGTGGTATTTAATCACAATTTGTATCTAACTACCGTCAGAAATGAAAATGGTGACTGGCTAGGAAAAATAACTAGCAACAAGTTTCAGAGTTCTCTCAGCATCCTGTCATCATGAACTGTGTTTTCAAGAATAAACACTGAGCACAGAGCATCCTAAGAAGTCAATACAGCAAAATGTATGAAATATCTGAATTCATATTTTAAGGTATAGTGAAATCTAAAAAAGCATGCTGAACACTTTAATGCACAAGGTAAGTTTCTTTTTGATGATTTTTAAACACCTCTTCCTCTGAAGTCTGAAATGCTCAAAAGTGTTCATGAACCATGTTGAGGGAAACGTCAGCCAATTTGCAGAGGTCCTCCATGACAGAAGGCAGGCAACGGGAGTCCTGATGAGAAGTCTGGGGCTCAGGGAAGCAGAGCCGGCTCTAGGGGGTTTATGTTGCAGAGCAGGACTGCCCACCCAGCTTCCTCCAACCTTGTACTCTGGTCTGTAATGACCATGAGCTCCTGGGCACAGCAGAGGGCAAGTGAGGAGCCAAAACCTCTGCAAATTAGAAGTTAACCTAAGAATCAACTTCCACCTGTGCAGTCACAGCTGCACAAGATGATTCCAAAGTTCATCAGCTCGTTCTATAAGAAACTTAAAATCCAAGGCCTAGTAGAAACCCTAGAAAGGACTATATATTTAATATTATCCACAGTGAAAACAGGTTTCTTATAAACAATTTAATAGTCCTCTGACACACAAGCTACCTCGAAGTAATTCTGGCTTTAGTAGGACGTGGCCACAGTCCAAATCCAAATGACCACAACGGTCCATTCCTTAAACAGCACTCCTCCTCTCGGCTAGGTGTGGCTACAGATCCATAAAAGCCCAGGACTCCTTTACCCTGCAGCATAGGACACCACCTCCAGCAACTAAGGCCACTACCCTGGTTCCCACAAACTCATTCACCACGCAGTAGGAAGATGAACTGCCAGTTAACATTTAGTCTCAGCCTTTACACTCTTGAAAAGACTAATGGACTGTAATAGACTACAGCTCAGTAAAACTTCTAATAACCAGCTATTAAATAAATGCTGACCATCCAATGGGGGAAAGGACAGTCTCTCCAACAAATGCTACTGGGAAGACTGTATATCCGCATGCAAAAGAATGAAGTTGGACCCTTAAGTTACACCATGTACAAAATTAACTCAAAATGGGTTAAAGACCTACATGTAAGATCCAAAACTATGAAACTTCTAGAAGAAAACACAGGCAAAAAGCTTCATGACACTGGATTTGGCAATGATTTCTTGGATATGACATCTAAAGCACAGGCAACAAAAGTGAAAATAGACAAATAGGACTACATTAAACAAAAACTTTTGTGCATTAAAGGATACAATCAATAGAATGAAAAGGCAACTTACAGAATGGAAAAAAACATTTGCAAATCATATACCTGATAAAGGTTAATACCCAGAATATATAAAGAACTCCTATAACCCAACATCAACAACAAAAAAACCAAATAACCCAATTAAAAAATGGGCAAAGGACTTGAATAGACATTTCTCTAAAGATGACACACAAGTGTCCAACAAACATATGAAAAGATGCTCAACATTTTCCACATCCTCACTCAACATCAGAGAAATGCAAATCAAGACTACAATACAATACAACCTCACAATCACTAGGATGGCCACTATCAAAAAACCAGAAAATAACAAGTGTTGACAAGGACATGGTCCTGTTGGTGCAGCTGCTATTGAAAACAGTATGACAGTTCCTCAAACAATTAAAAATAGAATTACCACATGATCCACTAATCCCATTTCTTGGTATATATTCAAAAGAATTGAAAGCAAGGTCTCCAAGAGATATTTTCACACCCATGTTTACAGCAGCAGTATTCACAATAGCCAAGAGGTAGA
Source organism: Tapirus indicus (assembly GCA_031878705.1). Classification (NCBI taxonomy): domain Eukaryota; kingdom Metazoa; phylum Chordata; class Mammalia; order Perissodactyla; family Tapiridae; genus Tapirus; species Tapirus indicus. Next base: position 60,403,562 of record CM062932.1, read on the forward strand.
AGCAACCCAAATGTCCACTGAGGGATGAACAAAATGTGGTCTTTCCATACAATAGAATATTATTCAGCCTTAAAAAGGAAGGAAATTCTGACACGTTACAACATGGATGAACCTTGAGCACATTATGCTAAGGGAAATAAGCCAGGCACAACAGGACAAATACTGTACGATTCTACTTACATGAGGTCCCTAGAGTTGTCAAATTCATGCAGATGGAAAGGAGGACGATGGATGCCAGGGGCTGGGAGGCTGGGAATGGAGAGTGAGTGTTCAAGGGGACAGAGTTTCAGTTTGGGAAGATGAAGAGTTCTGGAGATCTGTTCCACAGCAACGTGAACACACTTAACACTACTGAACTGTACACTTGAGAATGGTTGGTAAAGTTCATGTTGTTTTTTTTTTTAATCACGAAAAACCCCAAACAACAACACAACCAAATGAATGTTGCCATTCAGGAACTTCTCTGTCCCCGGGGATGTTAGGGGTATAACTATTTCCTCAGTGCAGGTTCAGTAGTAAGTTATATAATCAAATCTATTAAGAGCAACCTGCGAGGGAAAGTGTGGTGTAGTGGTTGGGTTCAGCTTGCTCTGCTAGGGCAGCCCAGGTTCATGGGTTTGGATCCTAGGCTCGGACCTACACCACTCATCAGCCATGCTGTGGCGGCGATCCACATACAAAATAGCGGAAGACTGGCACAGATGTTAGCTCAGGGCAAATCTTCCTCAGCAAAAAAAACAAGCTGTGAATTACATCAAGAGGTAACTGACAATGTATTCTTTAAATACAATCCAAGAGAGAATGTTTAATAGTATTATAAACAACACTACATGAGCACTGAGACTTTAAACTTACTAATGTTGGACTTTTCAGAGTCATAAGTCTTTTCAAGTTCTAAAAGCAACAAGTCACTCCCTTAGCAAGAGGTGATTCAAGCTAATGGGAAATGAAGAAATGTCAGCAAGTTGCGATAACCTCTGAAATGTGACTCAGACATAGAGAACCAATTAGATGAGGATGGGAAAAAATGACAACTGAAGTACTGCACATGAAGAAATCACTGAAAAAAAAATTTTAAAGCCCATTAGGTTCTGTTCCGAAGTTTTTAAAAAAGTTTTAATTTAAATCATATAGGCTGGATTTTTTTCTCTAAGCCTCTAACAAAAAACAGTATTTTATAAAATCAGAAATATCTCATTTTACCTTGATGCCTGTTTCTGGTGGACTCTTTGATGCAATTAAAAAAAAACAATGATGTCAAGTTACAAAGATTTAAGAGCTACGAATTAAGACAAACAAGCAGTCACCAGCATGAACAGCTAGGGTCTCTGGGCTTTAACTGTGGAAAGAAAGAGAAAAGCAGATTTTTCAGCATCAACTGAAGAGGCAGAGAAAGAGGATGTAAGGCCTTTCCTAAGAAGAAACTCCAAACTCTAGGAGAGTCAAGGAGGACTTCCACATCTCTCCAAGTCCCTGGGGCCTGGTGGCTGTCTGTACAGCATACTAAAATTGCAGAACTAGATTGAGTAAAGCATCAAACAAGCACCCAGCAAACTTCGCTGATGAAAACTTCAAGCACAAATCAATACCTGGCAGGTTCCACTCTTCCAACTCCACCTACCTCAAAAGATGATAAACACTCAGAGAATGGAGGGAGGGGCATCTGAGTATCGGTGTACTTTCATTCCACTAAGAGAGGCTCAGAGAACTGCTTTATACAAAGGGTGAAACACCCATTCTAGCTCTTGAGGGCAGTATTGTGGAATATCAGTTTCCCTGCAACCCCCTATCTCCTTCCCTGTTTCTGTGGAGTTTTCTTTTAATGGAAATATCTTAAATATTTCTCATTACAAAAATTATACATTATCACTATAAAAATAAAGCAATGCAGAAAGACCGAGTAGAAACTACTGTTAGCGATATTGTGCATGTACTTGTGACCTTCCTGTGCACAAACACTTGGTTCCTCCTCAATGGAATGGTATGGCCCATACGCTTCTCAACTTTCCCTGTCACAGTGCCACGGCCGTCTCTCCATGTCAGGCTTCAGAGATGGACCTCGGTATTTTTACTGTAGGAGCGCACCACTGTAAGGATGTGCCATAACCAAATTAATGATGTTCTAATGATGGTCATTTAGGTCCCCCCTCATTTCTCACTATTACAAACAGTGCTGTAGATAGTATGTTTACACAATCATCTGGCACCTTTTTTCCAATAGTTTCCTTCAGAAAAAAATCCTTTTTTTTCTGTGTGTGTGTGTGTGTAAAATGAACACATTTTGCCAAATTACTCCACAAAAAGGTTCTACCAATTTAAACTTGCACCATCAAGATTATGAAACTGTCTGCTTCTCCACACTCTCACCAAAGTTACACACTAACTTGGTAACATCCCCCCTACAGCCATCAGCTCACTCCCCTCCATCTCACACGCTTCCCATTTCTCTCTAGTCCCTTCACCCCTGACATGCTGGAGTGACCACAGAGCACGAAGACCACACGACGTTCTGTGAAATGAGACATAATGAGGATTATGGGTCACGGGTAAGGCCCCCAACAAACTGTCAAGTCAGGCAGGTTGGACTGGGTAATGTCAGGATTGTGCATAAACAGGTCACCTCTCATTTCCAGATACTTGGTGTCTTGTTCATCACTGTATCCCCAGCCCTTAGTGCAGCACCTGACTCCAGAAGGCACTCGGCCACCGCCCAGTGGGCTCAGGAATGAGCAGCCCTCACCTGCTGCTCCAGCTCAGTCATGTGGTGTTCCCTCTAGGTCTCCGTGTCCCCTCTACTTCCCCACGTGGTTGCCAATGGCACACATGTGCGCCCTGGACACACAGAGATGGAGGCAGGTGGGGCTGCAAACATGGGAACACTCTTGAACCCTGTGCCTGCCTTGCAGATGGTGCCAGCTTGTCAAGCGTGAGCTACACAACTTCTACTCACCTTCGTAATACAGTTGAATGAAGAGTGGCACTGACCTTTTAGGCATACTCTGTATTTCTATAACCACTGGATGTAACATTTTATCCAAAAGTATCATTCTTGACACATCTTTATTTGTTCAAATTGTGATGGGTGGACCTTCTTTCTATTATACACTTAGATGTGTGTGATACATCCGGATCTGAGTCCTACACTTTGACCACACAGCATTACTAGGAGAACAGCAGACAGGCTGCATTACACAAGTCCAGGCAGGCCTCTCCCTGGAGCAGAGCAACGCTGCTCTGACAGCTAAGCAAACCCACTCCAGGTGTGCCCATGACACAGGACCTAAAACACCTTGGAGGAAGGTGGGAGAAAGCTGCCCCCCACTGGAGGCCCAAGACAACTTCCCCGCAGCAGTGGGCACACCTGGGAGAGGCACTCTGTCATGGCCAATCATGCAGTCTCCTGACTCAGTGCCACAGTCACTGGAGACAAGGCCAAGAGCCCAGATCTGGAACCACCACTGCAATGCAGGCGCATCCAGGCGCACCGCCTTTCTCATTTAGGAAAGCAAACCGCAAAGATAAAAAGGAACAAGGTCAAGTCTTCTGCTTGTTTTCTACAGTTGAGTTGTAAGCTGCCAGAAATGTAACAGCAGAGGAACCTGCAAGTGCATGTGAGTGAATTTCTTACAATGCACCATCAAAAAGCATTGCACCAAATTCACTACCAGCTAAGCTCAAGGACAGCCCGCCCCAGACAGTGCAGCCCGGCAGTGAGAGTGAACAACGCGTGCACTGCAGCATGACAATGGCAAACCTTTCTGGAACTTAGGAGTTTTAGATGCTTCTTGTCTAACTTATCTTTATTATAAGAAATCCCGAATCTATCATAAATATTTCATGAATTAGGAAGCAGCTGTTAATACGCTAATGATTCAACTTTGAAACTAACATCTATAATTCCTCTCTAAATTTCTGGGTCAATTTAAGTAGAAAGTATCCTGAAATTTGCAAGTTAAGCTGTTTCAAAATATTTTGTTACTTTTTTAATTGTGTATAAAGCAGAGCTGTCTTAATTCACTATGCAACCCAAAGAGAACAAACAGAAGTCAGGTGCCTGTAACACTCACGGATTCCACTGCTGCCACAACGGACAGTAAGTTCTAGGCACAAGCTTACACAGCACTTGGTGTACCGGGCACTGATCTATGTGTTTCTCACATTCTAATTACTCATCTTTACAATATCCTGAGGAGGTAGGCAGTTGTCCTCATTTTACACATAAACTGAGACCAAGAGAAGGTGAGGAATTTGCCCAAGATCACACAGCAACTTATAAGGGGTAGAGCCAGCATTCGAGTCTAGAATCTCAGCCCTTAACTACTGGGCTATGCTGTATTTCTCTAATAAATGGAAGCTATAGACCTCAGCTTACAAAATAAACTCCTTGATATAAAGCACCACTTACTGCTTTAGATACCAGGGTCGTATGGAAAATTTTACTTGTCAAGGGGTTCCACTGCAGTATGAGTTGTTAAAATGGAAGGGGGATGTTCAGTGGAGCACCAGGATACAGCTACTTCCTCTTACGGACGAGAAACAGTTCTAGCGTCAAAAAATGTAACTTGCGCACTGAATAAAAATGAAAACCACAACTGCAGTAAGAAAAAGGACGTTTTTCATTTTCTGTAATTTATCTGAGATTTGTTCATCTGTTGGCAGTGCCTGATTCTCCAGCAGGTAAGGACTAGGAGACAACGAGAGCTTAAGAAAAATATGTAGGAGGAAAAAACAAACTGAAAAAAATTCTACCTCTAATATTTTTCCCTGTCAAATGGGAAAAGGACCACTGTTATTTTATCAATAAAATTCCTGATTCCAGCTTTTAAAAACTTGTACTCCACGAAAACATAATTTAAGACATTGAAATAGGCACACAGAAGCAACTACAATTTTTTGCTATAAATAACATTTTCTAAGTGTTGGTCATTCACCAGGAGTCAAGAGTCCCACCTGCTGTAGTTAACCCATCATTTGAATCCTCTACAATTTACATCCAACAGGAAGAGTCACAATGGCTGCATCAACCACACCTGGTTCTCCCTGTAGAGCTAGCAAGGACTGAAGACACAGGGAAAAGACAAGTTGTTTCAAAGCTGATAATTCACTGGAGAAATCAGAGTTGGGGCGAGGCCCACTGAGTCACCACTGTATCCCTGAACAGAGCCCAGCACCCATAGAAGCTCAATGCAAGAAAGAGGACAGCTCTGTCAAAGTTGAAAGAGGGCCATGAACCCTATTTACTTCTCAAAACTAGCTGGCCCCCCTCCCTCCATCTGCAAGATAAAATTTAGACCCTTTGAGGGTTGGAAAGGGGAGAAAACATGAAAGGTCAGTTACTCCTTACCTTGTTTCTCTTTTTCTTTTAGTGGATCGGTGTTATAGACTCGGAATCCATTTTCCATCCCACATGCAAAGCATCCTAAAGTGTGAGAGAGACACATTAATCACCTCACTGGGTCTCCAATAAGGACCTCAGGCCTAGAACAGCAAAAGGAAAGGTCTGGAGAAAGTGGCTCTCCTAACAACTCTGGCGGATGCTCAGGCCCCACAGACATGGTCAGCACACGCCACAACTACTCTCCTCATGGACTGTTATCAAATGATGTGCATGTTCTATTACATTCTCAGTCTGTCGTTTAACATGCAAAGGAGCCTCTCACTCCAACTTCCCACTTCAGGGCCCTTCTGCGGTATTCCCGTGGACCAGGCTCTGCTTGAACGCTTAATTCCAGCAAGAGGGGCTCACCAGCTACCTCCAGAAGCCACTCTGCCACTGCACATTCCCCTCAGCACTGGCCTCTCCCTAACACTCACCACTGCCTCCCTGTTCCGAACACATCTCTCAAGCGCTGTGTGTCAGCTGCCAAGTCCTAGGGAGGCCAATGATGAACAAGATAGCCCATGTCTCCTGGAGGACAGCCACAATCCTAGCAGGTGTGGACACTCCGGGTTGGGGAAGGAGAGGAAAGGGCTGCCACAGATGGTCTTCTAGAAGGCAGCTCTGAGGTCTCCCATGACCTCACTCCCTCCTGTAAATAATCCTAACTCCTTAAACCCCTGTCATGGTCTCCAGTGACCCAGGTCACCATCTCCAAGTCACATGGCAGGTTGTTAATGGTTCAATTAAAGGCAGTGTCAGGAACTGAAGGGAGGACTCAAGTTTCAAGATGATCCTATGACCTGGACTCCATTCACCTTAAGTGCAACCCAAAACCACATTAATCTCCTTAAAGCACATTAACCTCCTTAAAAACCAAACTCTCCAATTCTTTTTCACAAGACATACTGCAAAGCCTGGTCCCTCACAGCAACTGCACAACTAGTACGAATGCCAATTCTACTGATTTCCAGCTTTGGAACTTCATTATTCTGTTCTATCAGCCTTCCCAACGTGAAAAGCATGCTTGTATTTTTTGTCCAAGTTACTTATAAAACCGCAGAACATGACAGATTCAAGGACCCATGACAGCTACCCCAGTGAGTTGGAGACTGTGTTCTGCAATCAACTCTCAGGCTCTGAAATGCACTTTATCTGGTCCAGGAGTCTGAAACACACTTGAAAGTGCCACATTATTTATTATCTCATAACTTATCCCTCTTTGTGTTATTGCAATCATGTAATCTGGACAGAACTATCAGAGCTTTGTTTCTCAGAAAATACTGAAATAATATAGGAGTCGAATCTTTTTCTTTCCTCTCTCAACTAGTACATCTTCCCTGAGTTTTAACCCTGCACCTACCTTATTTGTCTTCATGAGAATACATACATTCCTGACAGACTCATGTGAAAATATATGAACAATCCTCATAAATCCACAAGAGAAAGGCAGACCTCAATAGAAAAATTAGCAAAAAACTTGGACATTTCGTAAAAGAGAATATTCAAATGGTCAATAAACATACAGAATCAGAGAAATGCAAATACCATCACAAATACACCACAGTGAAATCTACACACCCACCAAAATGGCCAAAATGATAGTAAATACCAAATGTGAGGTGGGGTAGAGGCCAGTAACTCTCAGACCTGCTGGTGGAGGGCAAACCGATACAACCACTTGGGAAAACTGCGTTACCAACTACAGCTGTCAATTCTACTCCTAGGTATACGTGCCCTGCAGAAATGACAACCTATGTTCACCAAAAGACATGGATTAGAATGCTCATAGTAGCATGATTATACTTATAATAGACAAAAGGTGGGAGCCTACCCAAATGCCCACCAATGGTAGAATGGATAAACGAATTTGATATATTCACACAAAATAACACTATACATCAATGAGAATGATCTAGAACTGTACTCAACAATACGGGAAAAAACTCACACAAACATGATGCTGAATAAAAAAGCCAGAAACAAAAAGAAAGTGCAGGACAGGCAAGACTCATCTCTGCTGTCAGAAGTTAGACTGGGGCAGTGACCAGAAAGAGCACAGGGTGGCCAGGTGTGTTGGGTTTAGAAAACTCATCAAGCTGAACACTTAGGATGTGCACTTTTCTGTAAGTATAGTATACTTCAATAAAAAGCTAGAAGAAAAGATACAACAAACACCAAAAGGTTGAAAACCACTCTCTAAGGAGGCTAGGCATCATCCTTGCTATCTCTCTCTCTTTTTTTTTTCGGATGATTAAACTGCTTTTACTTGGTTATACAAAAGTTGGCATTAATATTTCCATCCTTGCCATCTTAACAAAACTTTCTCCTACAGAGACCCTCAGCCCAACAGCTGGTGACCTTACACACCCCTGGGGCAGCTGGCAGTGCAGCAACAGGCCTTGGGGATCATTATAGGGCATTTTTCTATTCATCTATTTATTTTAATTCTTATTGATGTCTTAATACTTTATAACATTGTAGGGTTTTCATTGCACGTTATTATTTGTCCATCACCATACGGATGCATCCCTTCACCCCTTATGTGCAGGGCATTTTTCTATATATGCAGTTCACATGCAAATACTCCCCCACATACTTAAGGACCACAGTGAAGTGGGCCAACGAAGACAGTCTGTGGCCTCTGGTCTTGGTCCAGGCAGGACAAGCCAGTATGCAGAGAAAATGTATATACTCAAACACTTGTGCTTCTCATGGGAACGGAAAAAAAAAACAGGCAGCCAGCTTATAGCAATATTGACACCTAAGAGTCTTCAAGACTGCAGTGCAAATTATCTTTGGCAGAAGACAAGTCGAAAGTTTGAACAATTTAAAATTATGAGCAAATGTGCTTTTAAAAATAATTTCTAAAAAAAATAAAAATAAAAATAAATAAATAAATAAATAAAAAGGGGGCCGCTTGGTGGCGCAGCGGTTTAGTCCGTGCTTGGCAGCCCAGGGTTCACGAGTTCGGATCCCGGGCGCCCGCAGACGCACTGCCTGTCAGCCATGCCGTGGCGGCGTCCCATATAAAGTGGAGGAAGATGGGCAGGATGTTAGCCCAGGGCCAGTCTTCCTCAGCAAAAAGGGGAGGATTAGCAATGGATGTTAGCTCAGGGCTGGTCTTCCCCACAAAAAATAAATAAATAAATAAATAAAAATAAAAATAATTTCTAGGGGCTGGCCCTGTGGCCTAGTGGTTAAGTTCACACACTCCGTTTCAGTGGCCCATGTTCATGGGTTTGGATCCCGGATGCGGACCTACACCACTTGTCAGCCATGCTGTGTCAGCAACGCACATATAAAATAGAAGAAGACTGGCACAGATGTTAGCTCAGGGCTAATCTTCCTCAAGCGAAAAAAAAAAAAAAAGAGGAAAATTGGCGACAGATGTTAGCTCAGGACAAATCTTTGTCAGCAATAATAATAATAATAATAATAATAATTTCTAAGCCTAAAGTTGCAATGAGAGTGTTAAAAATGCTGCGAGTAGGGGGGCCGGCCTGGTGGTGTAGCGGTTGGGTTCATGCTTTCCGCTTTGGTGGGCCCAGGGTTCACAGGTTTGGATCAAGCCATGCTGAGGTGGTGTCCCACGTAGAAGAGCTACAACCCTACAACTATGATATATACAACTAGGTACTGGGGCATTGGGGACAAAAAAGAAAAAGGAGAAAGATTGGCAACAGATGTTAGCGCAGGGCCAATCTTCCTCAAAAAACACACACACACAAAAAAACGCTGTGAGTAAAAATTAAAAATCAGTATAAGTAAAAACAAAATGTAATAAACTCGACCATCCGGCATAAATTTACATTATAGGGAATTAACCTAAAGGTAACCAGAAGTTTAAGTATAAAAGCATATTTTTTTTTCAAAAACACCATAAGCTTTACTTATAATTTGTTACAATGAAATAAGCTGGTCAATAAAAGTGAATTTTTCAGACAACTGAAATATATCCATTTAAAGGCCAAAGCTGTCTTTTTAAAATAATCTTTGATGAAACTTTTATAAAACTATTATAAACTTCACTGGTTTCTTAAATAATTAGCATCATTATGAGCCTCAATTATTATACTGAAACTTAACACAAAAATTCATTTAGTATTAAGGCCGGGACATAAGAATGATTTTTTGCATTAAATCAGTTCAAGTTTTTTGCTTTTGTAAACACAAAAGTTATCACAAAAGTTTTTATAGTCCTCTCCCTCCTTCCTTACTATCAGCCAGCCATCTCTTTTCATTGAAAGCATATTTCTTAAGGAATTGTTATATCATTGTTAATTCCTTGAAGAGTTGTCAATTTTTATCAAAATCTCTTAAAAAACCTACCAGCCCTCCTCTGGTAATCAAAACCCAACTGTTCAGCCACATATTGCCCAACGTCCGACATCTGGCCCCCAACGCCTAACTCACTGATCCTAAATACGTTCCTTCACAATCCCTGCAGTGGAACTGAACCCAAACCAACTGCGGTCACCGAGCTGCTTGTGCTCACACCCTTCCCGACCTTCCCCGGGTCTAACTGCCACCTCCTCCAAGAGCCCAAAGACCAGAAGTACACTTGCCTCCTCCAATAGGATGAAAAATTCCGGTGCCTGTCTTAGGCTCGCACGTTTTCTACCTGTCTCCTCAGTTCTTAGACATATCCGAGCTCTCTCGACACCAGAGTTAGCGACCCCTCAGGGCCCAGCAGGCCGCGAGGAGACCCAGGCAGTCCCCGCACCGTCTAGGTAGCGCTGTCCTCACAAATGCGCACCCTACAGCTTTGACTCTTCGAAAACAAAACCTCCAAAGCCACGCGTCAAGGCTCTTGGAAGTCGGTCCCTGAGGAGCAGCTGCGACTCCTCTTCCTCCCAGTGGGGAGACCGAGCAGAGTTCCAGCTCCTGCGACCCCACCCCTCCCGCGCCCCGCAGGCCTTCCCCGACGTGGCCGCAGGGTTCCATTTCCCCCAAACGCAAGGGATGCCGTCAAGTCCTCTGACTTCACCGAACTACAGCAAAGGCCCTGGGGAGGCGTTCCTTCAGGGACGGCTTCCGACGACAACCCAGGGGAAAGGCGGGGCCCGACACCAGGCCCGGCCACTAGGCCTGCGGGAGCCGCCTGGAGTCCGAGGACGCGGGGGCAAAGCCCCGGCGTCTTCCGACTCGCCTACAGCTCTCGCGCCGGCGGTCCCACCGCGCACGGAAACGGGAGCTCCGGGGCGGACCCCGGTACACGCCGCGGGAGACCCTCGGTCGTCAGCCGGGTGGGGGCCCGAGGACGCGGCCGGAGGCGCCCCGGACTCGGTCCGGGACTGGCCGGAGGGGGACGCGCCCCGGGGAGAGGCCGGGCGGGGGCCGCAGAGAAGAGAAATCGGGGTCCATAGAGGGGAGAGGCCGGGCGGGGCCGCGGAGGGGAGAGGCCGGCGGGGGCCCCAGGGCCCGGCGCGCAGGGGCGCCCTCACCGTGGTCTTGGTTGAAGCCGGCGTAGAGCAGCCCGTTGCCGTGGGGGTTGCACGGCAGGAGGTTCATGGCGCCGCCGCCCCTCAGCGCCTCATGCCGCTCGGGAGGCCGGGGCTGGGGTCCCGTCTGGCCGCCGCGGAGGCCGCCGCGGCCGGAAGCCAGGAAGCGACGTGCGCGCGCACGCAGCCAGGGAGCCGCGGAGCGCCGAGCGCATCCACCCGGAGACGGCCAGGGCGGGGAGGGAGCGCCGAGAGCGTCACGTGCACGGAGGCGGGGCCGAGTCTAGGGGCGGGAACACTGAGCAGGGCGTGTCCACGCCGGGGCGGGGCCTGGTCTGAAGTGGGCGTGTCCGCGTCTGGGGGCGGGGCCTGGACGGATGGAGGACGGGGCGGGTCTGGCGGCGGGGACCACCTGGGGGGGGTCAGAGGAGACCCTGAGGACGAAAGACCCCGGAGGGGCGGGCACTCAAAAGAGGCAGCCGAGCCCCGGGCACGTCACGAGCAGGCAGGGCCCAGAGCCCCGACAGTAGCTAGAGCTCCCCCTCCAAGAAATCATGTAAATTAAGGTATGTGTAATAGATTTTTTTTCTTGTTTTTAATCAATTAAAAAGATAAAATAAGTAAAAATAGTAACAATGCATTTACGTATAGAAATAAAATGTACACAAAAATAGCAAAATGTATAGAAGTGAGGAAATGGAAGTATAGAGGCTTCCCCATTCCGACCCCCCCAGGACACAGGACTCCCCTGGAATGCAGAACCCCCCCGGACACACAGAATCGCTCAGGACACACAGAGCCCCCAGGGCGCAGAGCCCCCACAGGACACGGTGCCCCTTGGGACGCAGAGGAGGTGGCTCATGGTCCTGCTCTAACAGGAGCAGCCATGGAGGCAGGAGCAGCCCTCCTTGGGGTCTGCTGCCCAGAAAGCCCTCAGGTCTCCCCCCTCACTGTCCCCTGTCCTATCTCCCCCTCCTACCTGGACACCTGCAGTCCAGGCAGCACCCCCCCCCGCCCCCACCAGCCCGCCTGCCATCCTTCTCCTCCCATCTGCACCCTTGGGCTGCTGTCCACTCTCCAGGGCAGAGATCTTTCCACCATGTGGTCGGTGTCTGCCAGAGCAGCTCTCCTTCCATGCCGCAGATGCTGCCTCGAGTTTGTTGAATGACTCAATTGCCATATCCGGGAGGGGGGGCGGGATGCAGGCTGGCAGGGCTGGCGGGGCTGGACAGGCATCTGGCCCGTGGTTTGGGACAGGGGCCAGGATCTAATGGCAGACCCGGGGCTCCTCACCGCAGCCCACAAACTCAGAAAGAACCCTGTTGCCGGAGGGTCTCACCTCGGCTTGTCTGGTCATTACTGCCAAGCAAGTACGTTCAGGTACCTGTGGTCACTGACGCGAGCCCTCAGGGAAGTGGAGAGACTCGTCATCTCCTTGATTTCCGTGAGGCCCCCTTCGGGGCCAACTTCAGTTCATACTTCACTCAAAGTTCTTCTTTGTCTTTAATGGGCTGGGGGCACCAGTGAGGGTGTCCCCTCACCACAGCCAAAACATCCTGACTGGGAAGTTCAAAGCTGCATCACCCACTGGAGTGGAATGAATGGTGGCTCACAAAAGATGTGTCCACCCAGAACCTGTAAATATGACTTTCCTTGGAGAGTCTTTGCAGATGTAATTAAGGATCCCCAAATGAGATCATCCTGGATCTGGGGTGGGCCTTAAGTCCATGACAAATGTCCTCTTGTAACCAAGCAAAAGGGGCTCGTTCTGCTCACTGCAATCCAGTGCCAATCAATTGCAAACGAGTCAGTGGTTGAGAAATGAAAGTTTATACGATTAGCTAGCACAATCGGAAAATGGTGGACTAGTGTCCTAAAGAGCCATCTTAAAATCATACAGAATCTTGAGACAGTTAAATAGGGGAAATGGGCAGGGAAGGAGGGGGTTTAGGAATGTCAACCATCTGGTGTGATGGACTTCAAGGCGCCTCATTAGCTCTGTCTTTTGTCATCCGTGATGGGTACCAATGCAGAGTTTCTTTTTGGGGGTTGTCATGTTCCTGGGGGGACTCAGAGAACAAAGTTATCATCTTATCATGAGCAAGAGTCATAATACTAGCAGATCCCATATTTTGCAAAAGCAAGAGGTCCTTAATCATCTAGGCTATGTGCAGGCTAGAATGTATTCACAGACACTAGTGAGTCAGGGTCACAGTTACAATATTGCTTTCTTTCCCTAAGATGGCTTCCCTCATGCTAACTTAAGATCTAGCTGTTACACTCCTGAGAAGAGAAGGGGGGAAGATAGAGGGGGCAGCCAGGTGATGACAGAGCCTGAGATTGGAGTGATATGACCACATGCACAAATGCCAAGAATTGCAGGCCACCACCAGGAGCAGAGAGAGGCCTAGGAGTGCTTCTCCCCTAGAGCCCCCAGACTGAGAACATGAATGTCTGTTGTTTGAGCCACCCAGTCTGGGACACTTTGTTTTGGCAGCCCTGGGAAACCAACACACCCCCATTGGTAGCTCACAAGTCTTCAGGTGGAAGACAGATCCTCACCTAACCCCCCCCCCCTTTCCTAAGAGGGAGAGGGGAAGGCACATTCTCACCTCTGGGGGGCAACTGGGGTTTGAGCCAGGGATGGAGGGCATAGGTGTTACATATGTTCCATATTAAAACCCAACTTTCTATTTGTAAGAGGAAAAATATCATGTAATGTTTTAACAATATAGGCCACAGAAAGAACGCTTCCCAGAATTCTCTCAGAATACTTGGAGTATCTCTGTGAGCCAAGGAGTGTCTCTACTGGGGATGGGGTACCTGCGAGATGTCTGTCTATTAGGGGGTTATTAAAGGTTGGAAAAAAAAGATGAAAAATACAGTGCAAGGGGGCTGGCCTGGTGGCGTAGCGGTTAAGTTCATGCATTCCACTTTGGTGGCCCAGGGTTCGCCGTTTCGGATCCTGGGCGCGGACCTACTCACCACTCATCAAGCCATGCTGAGGTGGCGTCCCACATAGCAGAGCTACAACTCTAAAACTATGATACACAACTGTGTACTGGGACTTTGGAGAGAGAGAAGAAAAAGAGGAAGATTGGCAACAGATGTGAGTGCAGAGCCAATCTTCCTCAAAAAAAAAAAAATGCAGTGCAAGGCCGGGGGAGTTTAGCCACCTGTGGAGAAGCAAATACACTCCATCCACACAGCAATGGACAGACTGTGGCATCCGTCACCACACAGTTCCACAGAAGCATGAAAAGGAACAGCCAGAGCCACTTGTGTTGATGTGGATGAATCTCAAAAGAATGTTGAGCAAAGAAAGCAAGTTGCGGGAGCATACCTATGGTATAATTCAATTTACACAAAGCTCACAATAGGCAAACTCAACAACCTATTGTCTATGGATATATACATATGTGGGTGCATGCATATGAAGAAAACCAGAGGCATGATTTATACAGATTGGAGATAGTGGTTACTCCTGGGGGCGAGAGAGTGGTAGTCTGCAATAGAGGAGGGGCATGTGTGGTCGCTGAATAACAGCCCCCAAGGATGTCCACGTCCTAATATCTGCAACCTGGGAATGTGTTACTTCATACGGCAGAAGCAACTTTGCAGATGGGATTAAATTAAGGACCTTGAGATGGGGAGATTATCCTGGATTATCCAGATGGGCCTGAAATGTAATCACACTATAAGGGAGAGGCAGGAGAGTGTGAAATTAATAAGAGAAATCTCAACTAAATTGGAGGCAGGAGCGCCTGGAGGGGGAGCTCTCACACCCTATCATACACTATCAATGTCACCAACCAGGAAAGAGAGGGAGGCTTACATCTCCAGCAGGAAGTGCAACTACAGTCGTGCTGTTTCTTAACGGAGACACTCTGAGAAATGCGTCATTAGTTGGTTTTGTCATTGTGCGAACATCATAGAGAGTACTTACACAAACCTAGGTGGTATAGCTGACTGCACACCGTCAACCTAAAGGGCAAGTTTGCCTCTTATTTTATCTCAAAACAATTTTATTCAGGAATAGACCAAAGAATTGTAATTCAGGAAATGAATGCTACAGCAAACCATCACAAAATCCTGAAAACACAGGAGGGGAGCTGCTTTTATAGAGAAAAGGGGGAGGAGAGAGGGACTGTTCTACAAGAAAGTCCATTGGGGGAAAATGACAGTTCAGGGTGTCAGTGGCTTCTCATTGGCTGAGCTGCAGGGTTTCTCATTGGCTGGGCTGCGGGGTTTCTCATTGGCTGGGCTGTGGGGTTTCTCATTGGCTGAGCTGCAGGGTTTCTCATTGGCTGGGCTGCGGGGTTTCTCATTGGCTGGGCTGTGGGGTTTCTCATTGGCTGAGCTGCAGGGTTTCTCATTGGCTGAGCTGTGGTGTTTCTCATTGGCTGAGCTGTGGGGTTTCTCATTGGCTGAGCTGTGGGGTTTCTCATTGGCTGGGCTGTTGCCGCGTGGGGAGAGAAATCTTCCCTCAGTGGTAAAGTAGTTGTACTTCCTGTGTGAGAAGTGCTTCTCTCTTTCTGTTTGGTGTATTTGATGATGCAGGGGTGGGCATGAGAGCTTGCCCTATGGGCCTCCTGACTCCAATTTAATCAAGGTTTTTTTTTAAATTTCCATAACACCTAGGCTGTATGGTACTAATCTTATGGGACCACCATCCTATATGCAGTCCACCATTGACTGAACCGCATGACTGGTACTTTACTAGTGAAGGAAGATTTCTCTCCCCACCTGGCAACAGCCCAGCCAATGAGAAGCTGTTTCCGCCCTGAACTGTCACTTTCCCCTGGTGGATTTTCCTGTAGAACAGTCCCTCTCTCCTCTTCCTTTTCCCTGTAAAAGTAGCTCCCCTCCTTTGTTTTCCAGATTTGCCTGTGGTTCCCCATAGCATGCACATCCCGAATTGCAATTCTTTTGGCTATTCCCAAATAAACTCGTTTTTGAGTAAAACAACTGTCTGATTTACTTTTTCGGTTGACAAGGGTCACTGTGACCACAGAGGCAGAGACTGGGGTGGTGCAGCCAGGAACCAGGGAATGGTGGCAGCTTCTAGAGGCTGGAAGAGGCCTGGAACTGATTCTCCTCTGGAGCTCCCAGAGGGAACCAGCCCTGCCGACACCTTGATTTTAGCCCCTTAAGACTATTTAGACTTCTGACTTCCAGAACTGTAAGAAAATAAATGTATACTGTTGTAAGCCACGAAATCTGGTAATTTGGTACAGCATGTAGCGGGCTGAAGAATGGCCCTCAAAGATATCAGGTCCTAATCCCTGGAATCTGTAAATGTTCCCTTATTTTGGAAAAGGGATCTTTCCAGGTGTGATTAAGGACCTGAGATGGGGAGATTATCCTGGGTTATCTGGATGTGCCATAAATGCCATCACATGTGTCCTAATAAGAGGAAAGCAGAGGGAGATTTGACACACACAGGAAGAAGACCATGTGAAGACAGAAGCAGAGGTTGGAGTGATGCAGCAATGAGCCAAGAAACACCTGAGGTCACCAGAAGGTGGGAGAGGCAAGGGAGGATCCTTCCCTAGAGTCTTCGGAGGGATCTCAGCCCTGCCAACACCTCAATTTCTGTCCAGTGGTACTCATTTTGTACTTGTGACCTCCAGAACTATGAGAGAATAAATTTCTGTTGTTTGAAGCCACCCAGTTATGGTAACTTGCTACAGCAGCTACAGGAAACACAAACACAGCAGCAATAGGGAGCTATTACAACATGCACAGCGCTTCATGGCAAGGTTTTCTTATATATATGTCACTAATGAAACAATTAGGAAACCTTGAAAAAAAGCCGCCATCCATTGTCTGCATTTCTGAAGTGGAACATGGAGCAATGATAAAGTTTTGGGGCCAGGAATCAAAAAACCACCAGACGGGGCCGACTGGCTTTGAGCCACACAAAGCACCTTCCCCCAGCAGAAGTGCAATGGTAACCGGGGCAAAGACAGGCATTTTCTAGACCCAAGAGCCTGCATCCATTCCTGGCCTCGCACCTGCCTTCCTGTCACCTCAGATGGCATGGGAAAAAGCACTGGAGCTGGCACACACAGCCAGGCCACGGCAGGCTCCATCAGACACAACAGCTCCCTGGACTAAGGCCACTCTGTGGCTGAGGAGGCAGGACAAAAGCAGGATCCCACATTAACAGACCAGAATGGGGCAGTGTCCAAGTCAGCCAAAGGACAGACACCCATCCTGGTAACTGTGAGTGACTGCAGCTTCTTACCAATGACAGCTTTACTTTGCTCGATTTTCCCACCTTCCAGATAAGAATTATCAAGATACAGTCTCAGAATCATCCCTGCTCCCTGAGAGTACTGAACACAGACCAAAGTGCATTTCCTCCAATGCTCCCCTAAGACAAGCCCTACCCTAAGTCTTCCAACACTTTCCTACGGAGATGCCCCCCATTTCTTGAAGTGCAAGTTCTCCTCATTGCAGTAAGTCTGCTGTGATCCTGATAGTCTTTGGCTGATGGCACTAACAGCACTGCTGGGCTGCCTCACCTAGGCAGGGTGAAGGCTGGAGCAACAGCAGCTCCTTTGGGGCAGGGTGGACTTTGGAACTCTTCCTTTTTCCTTTCTTTCTCTCCACAATGACTCAGAGGCCTCCTCGCCCAGGCAGGTTCGGTTGTTATAGCAGAAAAGTAGAGTGAAAGAAGCAATATTCTGCTCTTGAGTTCTGGACTGAGGCAGGGAAAGGACAGTACTGTTAAAAACCAAAACTTTGACTGGCAGGAGCCAGCCTTTTTTGAGAAGAAAGGTGTGTGAGAATCCAAAGATCTGAAAAAAGAGGGCAGAGACCTAAATATTCCATCAAAGTAGGAACACATGGAACCAGACCCCAACGCTGTGTTTGGGCTGGTCAAGGAAGGAGGGTCGGAGGTGAGGAGGGGCAGGGCCAGCCCAGGACACAGCTCAGCCTCTGCTGCAGGGAGCACCGACCCTCACCAGGGTAGAGAACCATGCTGGGCACCCGCCTGCCTGCATGGAGAAGTTGCTCCCATTACCCACCATCGACCCCTTCTGCCCACTGCCTGGCAGGAGCGTCCTGCAGCAATGGCTGTCCCATTCTGAGACTCTCCTCAGTCTCATCCAAGTTACTCTGTTTGGCCAACAGCCTTCAGTAGCTCAGCAGATTGAGAACCCCCCAGAGGCCCGAAGAACATGTACACGTGGGGAGTGAACAGAATGAGCACAGGGTCCCACCCCGCTCACCACCCTACCCTCCTGGCTGGGATGAGTGCATCCCATCCCCATGACAGCTGGATACCTCTCCCCAGTTCCCCTAACACATGAGCTTCCGTTTTGCTTCTCAAATCCACATTTACCTTGAATGTTCTCCAGCAAAGGGAAGCATCTCCGTCTCCATCTCTTTGGCAAAACAAATATCATCAAGCCTGTAATTGACATTTCTTTCCAGATTCAATATTTGCCTAGATGATTCCTCACCAAAGTTGTAAGCTCTCTGTCTAGGAAATTATTCTGCATTGCAGGAATTTTCACAGGGCGATAGAAGACAATTGTACACAATACATTTTGAATCTAGATGCCTGAAAAGAAAATTACAAACATCTGGGACATAATTTGAGGCTCATGTTTATACTTTGGGTGGGTTTTGCCAGCAGTGAGGGACACCAAAGAAAATGAAAAGTTTGAGAGCAGTTTTCTCTAGGGTTTGGTTTACTTTTCATTATATAATCTGTACATTCACCACCAAAACACACAATCCTTCTACTTAATATGTTGTGTATTCAGGTTTATTTGTTTTTATTTCACAGAAATGCCAATTTGACTTGCTATACCACTTTCTACCATGAAGTATAACTATTTCCTTGTTGTATGAGTGTCCTGGGGCTGCCAAAACCGATTGCCACAAACTAGGGGCCTAAAACAACAGGAACTAGTCCTCTCACAGTCCTGGAGGCCAGAGTCTGAAATCCAGGTGTGCGCAGGGCCGCGCTCCCTCCAGAGGCTGTTGGGGGGCTCATTCCTGCCTTGTCCAGCTTCTGGTGTCCTTCGTCCGTGGAGGGCTGAGGGCTCTGGGTGGCCTGTGTGCTCTGTAAACACCAGGCCCTTGGAAGAGCTCCAGGCCACAGAAGCTTAGAGGACTATATTCCTGTTCCTTCTCGGACGTCGGTGGTAGTACTGAGGAGGCCATTTCCAAAGAAAGTAGAAAGGGGAAAAGAACCCTGTCTGGCTTGGTTTAACTTTGTGACCAGGGGGTCCATTCCCAGTAGCCCACCATCATCCGCCAGCCTCAGGGATGTGTGTTCTCACCTCCCTTCAGGATCTCAAGAAGTGCCCTTTCTACGTATCACCCCATACCCGTTAGAATGGCCATAATCACCAGCACAAAAAACAACAAATGCTGGAGAGGTTGTGGAGAAACGGGAACCCTCATTCACTGCTGGTGGGAATGCAAACTGGTGCAGCCTCTATGGAAAACAGTATGGAGATTCCTCAAAAAATTAAAAATAGAAATACCTTATGATCCAGCTATCCCACTCTTGGGCATCTACCCAATGACATGAAGTCAACCATCCCAAGAGGCTTATGCACCCCTATGTTCATTGCAGCATTATTCACTACAGCCAAGAAGTCGAAGCAACCCAGGTGTCCCTCGACTGATGATTGGATAAAGAAGATGTGGTATATACATACAATGGAATACTACTCAGCCATAAAAAAGACAGAATTGTCCCATTTGCAACAACATGGATGGACCTAGAGGGTATTATGTTAAGTGAAATTTAGCCAGAGAGAGAAGGACAAACACCGCATGATTTCACTCGTGTGGAATATAAACGAACACACGGACAGAGAGAACTGGTTGGTGGTTACCAGGGGGAAGGGAGGCGGGGGCTGGGCACAAGAGGTGAAGGGATGCATTCATATGGTGACGGACAAACAATAATGTACAACTAAGACCCCACAATGTTATAAACTATTAAGACATCAATAAAAATTAAAAATAATAATAAAAAAAAGAAGTGCGCTGTTCAGAGGCGAGGAGAAGAGGCGCCATGGAGTTTTCATTCAGCCTGGACCTCTCTTTATGCCTCTCCTGGTCGCAAACGCAGGAAAGAGATGCCCCACCTTGGCTGACCCTGCGTTCCTCACAGCAGGTCAGATGACGGCCCGTCTTGGGCACCCTGGCCGTCCCTGCTAGTGTCAGTGGGCCGGCCCTTCTTCTCTTTCCTCTCTCCATCCACTGCCCAACAAAGAGAAGGTGCCACAGTCCTGGCAGGACGTCCTTCCAGGCTGGCAGCCCCTTGTGAGGTACTGTCCCCTCAGGGTTTACCTGCTGTCCATTCGCCCATGGACACTTGTCCCCATTGGGGGCTGAACAACCGTGAGCCCAGCTCTAGGCCTTCAGTGACCAGCAGTGTGTGCTGGTTTCTCCTCTCTGGGCCTTGGTTCCACCATCTCTGAACAAGGTGTCGCTCCAGATTCGAGGGTCCCTTAAATTTCTGAAAATCTATAAATCATTAACAGAAATTGAGGACATCTGGGTGTTTTCTCATTTCAAGTTATTTTTACCCCTCATTTTAGCCTCCAGCTGTCCAGAGAGACGCCCAGCGAGTATAACCAAGGAGAGACCCTGCCCAGGGTCTTTGCAAAGTCAGCACCACCCTTCATTTGTCACTTGTCATCAGTGATAGGACCTCGTCTGTGGGGGGTACCTAATGCCATCTGTGATCACAGCAGGGGCTCCTCTCTGTGGTCTCACCAGATAGGCCCCGCTGGGGCGTCACTCCTCAATACTTCCCACTTTTCCCCGATATTTCTTTTCAGGAAAAGGAGTCTTTTTCAATAGACGACACGGTTCAGGAACGAAGCCTTGTCACCGGTGCCACGTACGAGCACTGATTGTCGGTGCCTGAGACAGGCACCAGAGCAAATGAAATAAAGGCTACAGAAATGCCCCAGATCAGAGAGAACCAGTGGCAACTCTACCAAGAAACAAGTACACATTTTATTGTTGAGAGACATTTTCTTAAATAGTAATGTCCATTTCCTTCCTTACTGAAATGGCTGAGTGCCCTCCCCTCGCCGGCCTGCATCTGTCGTGACTGTTGCGGCTGTGTTCAACATAATGAGAGATATCTTTGGCATTTTCTTCCCTTAGCTTCATAACTTGTGGAACACCTTGTACAAAAGAAAAGTAGATTTACAGAAAAATATGCATATAAATCACTTATTAATCCCAAAATGTAGTAAATAACATAGCAAAAGCTTTATCAAATCCATTTCATACACTAGCTGGACAGATCTGTGGTGCATAATCTCTAACCTGTCTGCAGCATTTTATAAATTAGTGCTTTGATGTGAAAAAGGAGGTTTACAAAAAGGCCCCTCTCATAATGTCGATGACTCTAATTTATCTACCACTGCTTTTCAGAGTCCCTTGAATTTATACTCGTCACACGCATATCACTATTCTTATAAAAGCAGTTATTTTAAGGAAAAAGTTGCAGTGCAATCATGATATAAGTGACATTCAAAATTTCATGTTACCAAGAGTTGAGCAGAGAACTAATTTTCCCTTTATAAACACACGTCTAAAACAAGAGCTTCATGCACATCCACGTGGAAATATCAAAGTCAAACCATGTAACGTGTTTCACTGCCGGGAGCGGAGTGGTCAGCACTGGCAGGCGTGTCTTGGACCCAGAACGGCCGCTCGCCTCCCAGTGTGACTGCTCAGAACCTCTCCTGGAGATTCCAGCCTGTGTCTCTCTTGCCCCTTTCCTAGGAGACTTTACAGCTGTTTCTGGTGCAGCGTTTGGGTGGGCTCTGGGGTGGGCGGGAGACCTTAACTTTGCGGAGGTTGCTCCTCTTGTGAGTGGCGCTGGTGGTGAGGGAGTAGGAGCGGCCGTGCATCATCCTGGCGTTCAGGCCATTGGCCATTGAGAATGATTTGAGGTGGCTTCTTAAGGCCACGGGGAGTGGTAGCTTGTCCACCAGGTGCACGGGCGTGCAGGACACCACCGCTCGGCAGCACAGATCCTGCAGGCTCAGTACTTGGGAAAGACAAGAACACTGTGTTTAGTTCATGCTGTCCCGGACACAAGGCCGACACAGCAGCAGCCTGCACGCCCTCCTTTCCCAGGACTCTGGGGTGGGTAGACTACAAGATGTCAGGGCTGAACGCCCCCTGCACCCATGTGCAGCACCTGGCAGGACTCAGAGATGGATGGTCCTGCTTTCACGAAACTCAGTTTGCTCCCACACTTGAGACCCCTGCCATCTCTCCCTCTGGGTCTGAGAGATGAGTGGCCCTGCCCAGTGATGGCCAATGAGATCTCCTCCAGGACTCAAATATGACCACAGTTCGGGGTTAGAGACCAACAGCTTCAGGAGACATGCTTTCTTAGTTGTATAGCTGACATCAAAAACACGTATTATCAGCTTTAAAAAGACATATTTGAGAATACACTTGAACAGCAAATGCTGTAATTTACATTTTGCCCACATCATTCTCTTTGTGAGAAGGTTCCCCATCCAGAGGAGAGCGGGGGCTTGCGGGGACCTGCTGAGGAGGGAGCGGGAATTTCACCCCACCCCTGGTGCGGTCATGACAACACCTCGTCCCTGAAGGAGTCAGACAGAAGAAACATGACCGAGGGGGTTGGCTCAGTTTACAATCAAGGTCCCGACAAACAGCTCTTTCGGAACAGTGGTTCTCAACTGGGGGCAGTTTTGACTCCCGGGGTATTCAGCAACGTCTGCAGACATTTGTGGCTTTCACAGCTGGGGGATAGGGAGAGCAGGGGTGAGCACAGCATCCCACAGAGCACCGGGTGCCCCCCGCACACAAAACAACGCCATCCAAAATGGCAGCGTTGCCAAGGGGGAGAACCCTCAGTTCAGACAGAGTCAACCCTTTGCTGCCCAATTCAATGAACATAGATTTTGTCTTCTTTGTCCCTTAAAAGTCATAAGCTGACAAGTTACTCAGAGGAAAACAGTGACAGCCATACACTGTGTCACAGCAGGTTGTCACAAAGCAGATGGAATGTCAGGGCATGCAGTTTGGGGCATATTAATACTGAGGAATTTGAATATTATATTCCAGCTGCAAGTTTCATTATATTAAAAATACTCTATGCACTCTATTTCTCAAGTTCCTCTCTCTGTAAACAAAGTAAGTTGAAAGTGCATCATTGCTAATGTGAGATGCTTTTCCCCAAACTGTCGGCATGAAGGACGCGGGAAAGCACCTGAGCCCCTCAGTCGCTGCCCTAGGCGGTCCATCTGTAAAGGCGGGCCCTGCTCTGCCCGAGGAGGTGCCGGCCCCCTCCACCGACACCTGTGGCTACCTTACTTATAAATGCCTTCACCTCTGCCCACGTACAGATTTCAGAAATGCCTCTCGTGATCCTTCCAGCACAGCCGTAATGATGATTTCTCTCAAGTTAAATACATGTTCTCTTTGAGAACGGATACAGTGGCCTGGAGGCGGGTCCTGGGCAGCAGACCGTTGTCTGGGGGGCTGCAGGACGACCCTAACTGGCACCTACCCTTGCTCGGCCTCCAGAGCCGGTCCATCCCGTACCGCAGCAGCACCACCCTGGCCAGCTCCGTGAAGGACTCGGTGATGTTGAAATTGCACAGAGGGCTGACCTCAAAGAAGGTCACACCCAGGCGCTCGGCGTAGGCCTGGGCCTGCTCTGTGGGGACCTGCCGCTTGAAGGCCAAATGCAGGCGGTTTCCCACCAGGATTTTAGGGACACCGGGGGCGTGCTAAAGGGTAAGAGAAAGGCATGGAAAATGGGTTACTTGTACAAGCTTTTGTTGTTGTTGGCTCTGTGGGTGCACTGGGGTGAGTGGTGTCCCCCAAAATTAATGTCCAGAACCTCAGAATGTGTCCTTATTTGGAAATAGGGTCTTTGCAGATGTAATTAGTTAAGATGAGGTCTTTGGGATGGGCCCTAAATTCAATCACTGGTGACCTGATAAGAGGAGAGGTCATGGGACACAGGGAAGAAGCCACATGATGGCGGAGCAGAGACTGAACGATGTGCCTACATGTCAAGGAGCACCAAGGACTGCCGGCAGCCCCGGAAGCTGGAGGAGGCAGGAAGGAGCCTCCCTTGAGCTTCTGCAGGGAGCGTAGCCCTGCCGACACCTTAATTTTGGATTCTGGCCTCCAGACTGTGAGAGAATAAATGTCTGTTGTTTTAGTTTGTGGTCAGTTGTTGCGGCCCCGCAGGACACTAATACAGTGGGTTTGGTACTGACCACTCCACGTCCCCATTGGCAGCTGAGCCAGTCAGGGTGCAGCAGGCAGCAGCCCAGTCACCGCCCATCGACCCACCAACCACGGCAGGGAAAACTGTGATGACTGACCTCGTGCAGGGCCTCGACTCTCTGAGTTAGGACCCGATCCTAGGCCAGGAGGTGACGCGGCCTCCCCATTGCTGAAGACTTGTGCCCTGGCCCACGCACCCCACTCCCCGACCTGACACCCTCACATGCCCACATGGAGGGAGCTCTGGCATGCCGTGTCATACCTCATCGATCTCCTTAATCCACCGGTCGATGCCATCGAACGACCAGCGGTTTGCGATGTCGTAAACCAGGATCACACCCTAGGGGGCGAGGCACAGGCTTACTTTACAGGACAGAGGTAGGCGCAGCTCTCGGCCGCGCTGACCAGTGTGGGCTGCTTGACACAGACTCACCCAGCTAAATAACCATGTTACTTATTTTAACACAAAACATATTATTTTGATTAGTCTACCAAATGTAGCAGTTATATGATTGTTTCCAATGTTATTTCATAAGCTCATTGATAAGCATCCAATGTCAGGGTGAGTTAAGGACTAGAACTCAATTCCCCATATCCAGGAGCTGATCCAGGGATACAGAACGTGGGAGGACCGCAGGGATTGCTGCCTCACGAGGAGCAGAGCCCACCCACCTGAATGGAGTGCTCATGTGCACACACACATTCACGTGAACACAAGTGTGCACACACACAACACATGCACACGAACATGTGCACACACAATGCACACGAGCATGTGTGCACACGCACAACACACATGCGCATAAGCATGTGTGCACACACGAATGTACGCACAGCTTGCATGCGTGTGTGTATGTACCAGCACACAAACATGCTCAGACATGTGTGCACAGACATGCACACAAATGCATACTTGCACTATGCACAGGACGGTACACACAGCTCATGTGCATGCACAGACACACTTTTAAATTCTGTCATCAATTTATATTTGAGCTTAACTGCCTTATCCTCCAAGTATCCATTAAAGAACATTCCACATGATATTATTCAAAGTCAGTTTGACCTCCTGGCTCAGGGGATGTTACCTGTGCGCCCCGTGAGTAGGAGCGGAATATGGTACAAAATCTTCCCTGCCCGGACGTGTCCCTGGAAAAGATGTTGGAGACAAGTAAGGAGAAATCACTGCTTCGGCCCGACAACAAAGTTTTTGACCTTGGGAGCCACAGCAAACGAATTTTACAGTTGTTAGCTGGTGGCTGTCCCACGGAAAGTCCAAGACCCCAACAAAATGGTCACATTGTCCCCTGAAGTGATCTGGACATATGGATGTCCTTCCGGGCACATTCTCTTTTCTAATTGTCATTTTAGGGGCCGCCCGGTGGCGCAGCGGTTTCGTCCGCGCTTGGCAGCCCGGGGTTCGCCGGTTCGGATCCCAGGCGCCCGCCGACGCACTGCTTGTCAGCCATGCTGTGGCGGCGTCCCATATAAAGTGGAGGAAGATGGGCACGGATGTTAGCCCAGGGCCAGTCTTCCTCAGCAAAAAAAGGAGGATTAGCAACGGATGTTAGCTCAGGGCTGGTCTTCCTCACAAAAAAAAAAAAAACAAAAACTAATTGTCATTTTAAAAGTCAAACTAGAAAAAATAGTGATGGGTTTCAACATAATAATTCTGACATTTAAATAAATCTAATTCAGATTTTTAAAATTTTATTTAATTTGGAGATAAAGCTGTGTAGTAAGGAATGTGAGTCTACACCAGGGGAGAAATAGGCCAAAGGACTTGGTGGGATCCCTCAACTTCCAGTTACACTATGAACTGATTACATAAAATCAGCCCTTCAGACACGTCCCTAAGTTTATCAATACAAGGAACTGACCCGGGGCGGGGCGGGGGGGGGGGGGTTGCCAATAGCCGGATAGACCGGAACATAAATCAGGATAAAGAAGAATGTGCTCCCTGGATAGTCTGCAGCCTGTGCTCAGGGCAGTGGCTCTGGGACCAGCAGACGCTGTTTCCCAGCATCTTCTCTAAGGGTGATGGGGACACACATCTGCGTGTGCAGCTAACACGCCCACATCAACAGGTGAGCCCATGGGAGACGAGAAGTCCCCTGCGGGCCTGCCCTGCACACCAGGTGTGTCCTCACGGATGAACAGCGAGATGCAGCGTGCTTTTGCTGTTTCCTTCCTCGTCACCTGCAGGTGGTGACCCACCCCTGTCTTTTGAGTCCCAGTCAGGCTGCCACTCAGGAGAGCAGGGCCTGGGGCTCAGGAGGGGCCAGAGGCGCTGACCAAGCCCAAAGGCATGGGAGGAGGACCTTTTGTGCTAAAAAGCAAACCACTCAGAATTCCAGGATCAGCCCCAACAGAACCTTGAAGTTTAGGCTTTGCTTGCAGAGGGAAGTTGCCAGAAGGTTTGTGGGCCAGGAGAGAGCAGCAACCCTGAGAGATCAATCACTGGCTTTGCACAAGAGCCCGAGGGCTCTCTGAAACTGGAGCGTTCCCACCACACCCCAGCTAGCACAGCAACAACTCCCCCGGCCTCCTGCCCCAGGCCCTGTTCTAGGCGCCGCCCAGGCGAAGGCCCCACGTGGGGGTGCTGAAGATGACTCCCGCCCGCTGGAGCGACTGGAGGACGTGGAGGCATTTACTAATATGGGTTGCCGGACAAGAAAGGGAATCGGGAGCAATGATGTCTAGTGGACACTTAGGAGCAGCTGCTACCTGCAGCCTTCTGCGTCTGGGGCAGGTTTGGGCTGAGAGAGGGACCCTCAGGTGGTCCCCGGGGAGGGAGAAAGGGAGAAGAGACTTGAGAATAAGCCCTGGGCCCTCCAGGACTCAGGGTCAGGTGGAGGAGGCGAGACAGAGCAGGCAGGAGCTGGAGGACAAAGGGAGAGAATGGATGGCCGGGCCTCCCTGACCTACAGCAACATGAAGCTCAGAGAGGACATGGGCCGCTCTGGGGGCAGGACTTGACCACAACCCCAAATGTCCTGAGTCGGGCAGGCCCAAGGCTGGGCAGTGGGAAGGGACAGGGGTGTTGAGGGGACATCGTGGAGAGAGGCTCCCTGGCCAGCCTTGGGGGCTGACTGCTCCTGGGAAGGGCTGTCAGGGGAGAGTAGGAGAAGGGGCTCTCAGCTACTGGAGACACATGTGGCTTGGGGAGTGCTCTGCTGTGGTCTGGCAGGGGAAGAGAGCCATGCAGGTGGCCCAGGAGAGGGGATGACACAGGGGCTGGTGACACTGGTCAGGAAAGTCACATGGGACAACCCAGGGATTGGTCACATCAGGAAACCCCTAGTCCCCCCACCCCCACCTGGAGCTGGACGGGCAGGGGCAGGGGTATGATCAGAATCTCGGAGCCAGGGCTGCCCAGCGGCTGGGGGGACTGAGAAAGAGACCTGGTCAGAGCCTGGTGGGGAGGGCGGTACACTGACCTCTTGCTTCCTCCCACCCTCCCATCCTAGATCTCGGTCTGATCCGACAATTGGCCCTTCCTGGCGCCAGGGAGGCAGAAGCAGAGGGAGGCAGGCTTCAACAAGCCCATGTGTTCTGGACAGACTCTCAGGGGCCCACAAAACCCCATGCCCGTGACAGTCCTGGGGTTCCCCTTCCCTGGGGGGACCCAGAGAACTGGCTCTCTGCCTCCTTTGGGGGAGCCACTGAGTCAGGAGAGGCTGACGGAGTGGATCTTCCCGTGGGAGGTATTAGGCGCTCTGACTGCCAGCACAGCCCCTCCTGTGCCCAGCAAGTCCTGCTCCGGGGCTGCACAGGGGCCCTGACTCACCAGAGCTGCAGTTTCACCCGCCGGCCGTCCAGCAGGATGGTGGTGGTCTTGCAGTCAATGCCTGCGACAGAGGGTCAGGGCAGCTTATAGGTGGGTTGGCTGCAAAGTACTTCCACAAAGTTATTCCCAACTCAAAGGGCGCCGGAGTTAGGAACTCGCACGCTGGGAGGAGAAAGGACCTCTCACCGGTGCACATTCATGGCTTATGAGGCGGGTGGACTGGACTCTGCTTGTGTGTCTCCCCAGACTTGCTCGGCCCCCCGCCCACTGGCCTCGCCACTCCCTCCATGGAGCCAATCTCCAACCCTGCTCTCCTCTCTTGTCACTGCAGCCTCTAGCCCCCCAACCGGGCCCCCTGACCAGCCCGAGGGGTGGGCAGCAGGAGCCAGGGCACAGACTTGGACTTTCGCCCCTGATGGTTCTGCAGCACGGGTCCCTGGAGGCGCCTGCAAAGCCCACGTGTGGCCCACTGGCCCCGGCTCTGCCAACAGGCTGTCCGCAGACAGCTCATGCACCGTGTGTCTGCTGACCCTCCTCCCTGCCCTCCCTCTAGCTGCCCTGGGACTGTCCCACCTAAGCTTGATTCCCGGGCTAAAACATTGAGATAGTTTCCCCCAAATCATCACACTAAGAATGTAAAGTAAAAACGTGTAGAATAGGAAGAATTATCTCAACTACGTAAAGACGAACACATGGGTGTGGTGTGTTTGTGCGTGGCGGGGGGCACTGAGAGAAACCCAACTGGTCACTAGAAATCTCTGGGTTGTGGAATCTGGAAGTTTTTACCTTTTTTTTTTCAAACTTTCTCTATTTTCAAGTTTTCTTCAATGAGCATGCATTTCTTCTAAAATCAGAAAAAGCAATAAATATATATATTTTTTTGTGAGGAAGACCAGCCCTGAGCTAACATCTGTTGTCAATCCTCCTCTTTTTGCTGAAGAAGACTGGCCCTGGGCTAACATCCGTGCCCATCTTCCTCTACTTTATATGGGACGCCGCCACAGCGTGGCTGACAAGCAGTGCGTCGACAGGCGCCCGGGATCCAAACCGGCCAACCCCAGGCTGCCAAGCGCGAACTAAACCGCTGTGCCACTGGGCCGGCCCCACAATAAATACTTTTAAAAAGGTAAAATATTCCTCCCCATTCCACCAGAAACCAGTTTTCTACTTGTCTGAGAAACCATGCCTGTGTCAGAGAGCAAGTGGCCGCATTGCTTCCGCCAGGCCCCTGGGTGAGAACACGCACTCGGCTGGACTGACGAGAGGAGGAAGGCGTCATTGAAGGACAGCGTTTCTGTTAAGTGATGAAGAACGCAAGAAAGCAATCCTTCCTTCTGAAAAATAGATGCAACACAATTTACGATCACAAGAATCTACACTGCTGAGTGACGCCACACCACGAGGCGTTGTGGCGCTTGGTTCATGTCATCTACAGACCTCGGGAATGTTGCTCGAGCTCTCAAGGAAGACCAGCCTAGAAAACACTCTGCGATGCCACCAGACTTCGCATGTCTTGACAAGGAAAGCTGAATTAAGAATTACAAATCTAAGGGGAAAGGACTGACGGGAGGTAGAAGGGAAATGAAGAGAGAAGTCCTGCATGAGGGCCTCACCCTGGAGAAAGTCCTGGAATGGGTGTGGAATCTTAGCAGCTCTCCTTCAAAAGAAAAACCCCTGCAACCAGTACAGGCCCAGAAAACAAGCTCCTCTGAAATGCAACACTAAAGATGGTGTCGTTTTCAGGTAACTTAGCGTACGCTCCCCTGAAAGATCTAGAATGCTTAGACTTGGCTCCCCCACTGGCTCCCTCCCCCACAAGAAGCCGCAAGACAAAGAATGTTGGATGGTAAAGTGTCCTGTCTTTAAAGCAGGTTGAGGGGAATATGACGTGCACAGGGTAGGGTGACAACAGATTTAGCTGATTTAGAAAGAGTCTCGTGTACTTATTTTTTAGGTCCACAGTAAAAAAAATTTAATCAATATAAAAGAATTCACTCCTGATGGTTTTTTTAAGCACTCTGTGTGCTTTTAAAACTATATTTGGTTTTTGTTTCATCAGTCATGACTGTGCTTGGTTTCAGGTGTCAGATCATCCTCTGAGACGGTGCACGGAAAACAGCAGGCCCTGACCCGTACCCCACCCCAGTGTTTCACTTCCCATTTTAATCTTTTCAATCATTTCTTTTGTGATGAATCTCCAAATTTGTAAACAACATACTTATATTCCTACTTCCTGACTTTTCAGTTTTAGGCATTAACCAACGTCCCTGTATGGAAGGAGAAAATGTAGTCCTCTTCCACTGACATACCCCACACCTCTATCTCTAACACTCACTCTCTGTCTCTCTCCTTCTCTCTCTCTCTCTCTCACACACACACACACACACACACACAGTATAGTTACGTTGCTATTTTAGCTAGATCAATATTCAATTTTACATCACTATGACCAAGTAAACACTATCCACAGCTGAACCACATGGTGTACTGTGTTTATTTGTCCTTCATGTACAACTTTTTGTTTTTACTGGAGTTAAAAATTGCCTTGTTTATTTGCTTAATTTTTTCTGCATTTATCACTAACTCATCCCTATAATCTCCCCTCGGTACTTCCAAACATCAAGGTGTTTCACCTTCTTGGGGGCGTCTTTCCAGAGCTGCTGTCCTGCTCCCATCTGGCCTGGAAGAGTGGCTGTCCTCCCGGGCCCTCCTTTCTTCTGCCACTGGGTCCCACATCTCCCTCTCTCTTGGTTTACTTTCTCCTTTTGTTTCCTGAGAAGAGGGCACAGAAGATAGTTTTTGAGACTTTACATGTCTGAAATTGTCTTTACTCTGCCCTCACTCTTCACTGAATTTGGATGGGCACACAATTGAAGTAGGAAATAATTTTCCTTAGGAAATGTCCAGACATTGTTCCATTAAAATCTACCTTCCAGAGTTCCTGTTAAGAAGTCATATGTCAGACTGATTCTTTCATGTTTTATTGAGGTAACATTGGTTTATAACATCATATAAATTTCAGATGTACATCATTATATTTTAATGTAATTAGTTTAGACTACATCATGTTCACCACCCAAAGACTAATCACCTTCATCACCCTACACATGTGCCCTGTCATCTCTCTCACCTTCCTCCCTCCCCGCTTCCTCTCTGGTAACCACCAGTCTAATCTCTGTCACTATGTGATTGTTTGTTGTTTTTATCTTCTATTTATCAGTGGGATCATATGGTATTTGATTCTCTGTCTGACATTTCACTTAGCATAATACTCTCAAGATCCATCCATGTTGTTGCAAATGGCAAGATTTCACCTTTTTTATGGCTGAATGGTATTCCATTGTATATATATACAATGGTATATATATATATACACCACATCTTCTTTATCCATTCATCCCTTGATGGGTGTTTAGGTTGTTTCCAAGTCTTGGCTATTGTGAATAATGCCGCAGTGGACATAGGGGTGTATATATCTTTACACATTCTGGTTTTCACGTTCTTTTGATAAATACCCAGCAGTGGAATAGCTGGATCATATGGTAGTTCTATTCTTAATTTTTTGAGGAATCTCCATACTGTTTTCCATAGTGGCTGCACCACTTTGCACTGCTACCAGCAGTGTATGAGAATTCCCTTTTCTCTACATACTCTCCAACACTTGTTATTGACATCGTGTTAATTATAGCCATTCTGGAGGGCATGAGGTGATATCTCATTGTACTTTTGATTTGCATTTCCCTAGTAATTAGTGATGTTGAACATCTTTTCATGTGCCTATTGGCCATTTGTATGTCTTCTTTGGAGAAATGTCTGTTCAGATCTTTTGCCCAGTTTTTAATTGGGTCGATTATTTGTTGTTGAGATGTATGAGTTTTTAATATATTTTGGATATTAACCCCTTATCAGATATATGTTTTGCAGATATCTTCTCCCAATTGTTAGGTTGTCTTTTCATTTTGTTGATGGTTTCCTTTGCTGTGCAGAAGCTTTTTAGTTTGATGTAGTCCTATTTGCTTATTTTTTCCTTTACTTCGTGTAGTCAGACATGGTATTTGAAAATATGCTGCTAAGACCATTGTCGAAGAGCATACTGCCTATGTTTTCTTCTAGAAGTTTTGTGGTTTCAGGTCTTATATTCAAGTCTTTAATCCACTTTGAGTTAATTTTTGTATATGGTGTAAGACAGTTCTCTACTTTCATTCTTTTGCATGTGGCTGTCCAGTTTTCCCAGCACCACTTACTGAAGAGATTTTCCTTTCTCCATTGTATGTTCTTAGCTCCTTTGTCAAAGATTAGCTGTCCATAGATGTGTAGGTTTATTTCTGGGCTTTCGATTCTGTTGCATTGATCTGTGTGTCTGTTTTTGTGTCAGTACCAAGGTGTTTTGATTACTATAGCTTTGTATTATATTTTGAAATCAGGGCATATGATACCTCCACTTTGCTCTTTTTTCTCAGGATTCCTTTGGCTATTCAGGGTCTTTTGTTGTTCCATATAAATTTTAGGATTGTTTGTTCTAGTTCTGTGAAAAATGTCATTGGAACTTTGATTGGGATTGCATTGAATCTGTAGATTGCTTTAGGAAGTATGGACATTTTAACTATGTTAATTCTTCCAATCCAAGAGCATGGAATATCTTTCCATTTCTTTGTGTCTTATTCAATTTCTTTCAACAGTGTTTTCTAGTTTTCACTGTACAGATCTTTCACCTCTTTGGTTAAGTTTATTCCTAGGTATTTTATTCTTTTTGTTGCAATTGTAAATGGGATTGTATTCTTAATTTCTCTTTTTGCTACTTCATTGTTAGTGTTTAGAAATGCAACTGATTTTTGTATGTTGATTTTGTATCCTGCAACTTGACTGTATTCATTTATTATTTCTAATAGTTTTTTGGTGGATTCTTTTAGGGTTTTCTATATATAAAATCATGTCATCTGCAGAAAGTGACAGTTTCACTTCTTCCTTTCCAATTTGGATCCCTTTTATCTCTTTTTCTTGCCTGATTGCTCTGGCTAGGACTTCCAATACTAGGTTAAATAAGAGTCGTGAAAGTGATAGTGGCCATCCTTTTCTGGTTCCTATTCTCAGAGGGATGGCTTCCAGTTTTTCTCTGTTGAATATGATATTAGCTGTGGGTTTGTCATACATGGCCTTTACTATGTTGGTGTTTTTCTTCTATACCCATTTTATTCAAAGGTTTTTTTTTTTTTTTGGTGAGGAAGACTAGCCTGAGCTAACATCTGTTGCCAATCCTCCTCTTTTCTTGCTGAGGAAGATTGGTCCTGGGCTAACATCCGTGCCCATCTTCCTCTACTTTATATGGGATGCCGCCACAGCGTGGCCTGACAAACGGTGTGTCGGTCTGCATCCGGGATCCGAACCTGAGAACCCCAGGATGCTGAAGTGGAGTGCACGAACTTAACTGCTGCACCACTGAGCTGGCCCCCAAAGTTTTTATCATAAAGGGATGCTGTATCTTGTTATATGCTTTCTCTGCATCTACTGAGATGACTATGTGATTTTTACTCTTCATTTTGTTAATGTGGTGTATGATGTTGATTGACTTGCAGATGTTGAACCATCCTTGGATCCCTGGCGTAAATCCCACTTGATCATGGTGTGTGATCTTTTTAATGTATTGTTGTATTTGATTTGCTAGAATTTTGTTGAGGATTTTTGCATTGATGTTCATCAGTGATATTGACCTGTAATTTTCTTTTTTTGTGTTGTCCTTGTCTGGTTTTGGTATCAGGGTAATGTTGACCTCATTGAATGAGTTAGGAAGCTTCCCCTGCTCTTCAATTTTTTGGAAGAGTTTGAGAAGGATAGGTATTAAGTCTTCTTTGAGTGTTTGGCAGAATTCACCAGGGAAGCTGTCTGGTCCTGGACTTTTACTTTTTGGGAGGTTTTTGATTACTGTTTCGATCTCCTTACTGGTGATTGGTCTATTCAAATTCTCTATTTCTTCTTGATTCAGGTTTGGAAGGTTGTATGATTCTAAGAATTTATTCACTTCTTCTAGATTAAAAATTTGTTGACATATAGCTTTTTGTAGTATTCTCTAATAATCTTTTGTATTTCTGAGGTGTCTGTTGTAATTTCTCCTGTTTCATTTCTGATTTTATTTATTTGAGCCTTCCCTCTTTTTTTCTTGGTGAGTCTTGCTAAAGGTTTGTCAATTTTGTTTATCTTTTCAAAGTACCAGCTCTTAGTTTCATTGATTATTTTGTATTTTTTTCAGTCTCTATTTCATTTATTTATGCTCTGATTTTTATTATTTCCTTCCTCTACTGATTTGAAGCTATGTTTGTTCTTATTTTTCTAGTTCCTTTAGGTGCACTGTTAGATTGTTTATTTGAGATTTTTCTTGTTTGTTGAGGTAGGCCTGTATTGCTATAAACTTCCCTCTTAGAACTGCTTTTGCTGTATTCCCACAAATTTTGGCATGTTATATTTTCATTTTCATTTGTCTCCAGGTATTTTTTGATTTCTCCTTTGATTTCTTTGTTGACCCAATAGTTGCTCAGTATCATTTGGTTTCATCTTCATATATTTGTGGCTTTTCCAGTTTTCTTCCTGTAGTTGATTTCTAGTTTCATACCACTGTGGTCAGAAAAGATGCTTGGTATTATTTCAATCTTCTTAAATTTATTAGGACTTGTTTTGTGGCCTAATATGTGATCTATTCTGGAGACTGTTCCATGTGCTTTTGAAAAGAATGTGTATTCTGTGGTTTTTGGATGGATTGTTCTGTATATATCTACTAGGTCCATCTGGTCTGATGTGTTGTTTAAGGCTAATGTTTCATGTTGATCTTCTGTCTGGATGATCTATCCATTGGTATAAGTGGAGTGTTAAAGTCCCCTACTATTATTGTGTTACTATTTCTTTTATCTCTATTAATAATTGCTTTATATATTTAGGTGCTCCTATGTTGGGTGCATAGATATTTACAAGTGTTATATCCTCTTCTTAGAGTGTTCCCTTTATGATTATGTAGTGCCCTTCTTTGTCTTTTACACTTTTTGTTTTAAAGTCTATTTTGCCTGATATAAATATTGCTAGCCCAGCTTTCTTTTCATTTCCATTTGAATGGAGTATCTTTTTCCATCCCTTCACTTTCAGTTTGTGAGTGTCTTTAGGTCTGAAGTGTGTCTCTTGTATGCAGCATATACATGGGTCTTGTTTTTTAATCCAATCAGCCACCCTATGCCGTGAAAGCATTCCTTGATGAGTGGTGTGTAGGTCCACACCTGGGATCTGAATCTGTGAACCCTGGGCCAAGAAAGCAGACACGTGAACTCAGCCACTACGCCACTGGGCCAGCCCCCACCCTACGTCTTTTGATTGGAGCATTCAGTCCATTGACATTTAGAGTGGCTATTGATGAGTATGTACTTATTGCCGTTTTGTTATTTTTTTTCTGAGTGTTTTCTCTGTTCCTTTCTTCATCTCTTGCTTTCCTTCCTTCTGGTTTGATGGCTTTCTTAACTATTATGTTTGGGTTCCTTTCTCTTGATTTTTGTGTATTTGTTATAGGTTTCTGGTGTGTGATTACCATGAGGTTCATATATAATAACTTACATATATAGCAATCTATATTAAATTGATGGTCTCTTAAGTGTGACCTCTTGCTAAAACTTCTACTCTTTTACATCTCTCCTCCCACATTTTATGTTGTTTTAATTTTATTTTTTTATTGATGTCATAATAGTTTATGACATTGTGAAATTTTAGTTGTACATTATCATTTGTCAATCACCATATAAATAAGTCCCTTTACCCCTTGTACCCACCCCTCGAACCTCTTCCCCCTGGTAGCCACCAAACTGTTCTCTCTGTCCATGTGATAGTTTATATTCCACATATGAGTGAAATCATGTGGTGTGTGTCTTTCTCTCTCTGACTTATTTCGCTTAACATAATACCCTCCAGGTCCATCCATGTTGTTGCAAATGGGACGATTTTGTCTATTTTTATGGCTGAGTAGTATTCCATTGTATGTATATATACCACATCTTCTTTATCCAATCATCAGTTGTGGGACACTTGGGTTGCTTCCACTTTTTGGCTGTACTGAATAATGCTGCAATGAACATAGGGGTGCATAAGCCTCTTTGGGTTGTTGATTTCAGGATCTTTGGATAAATACCCAGTAGTGGGATAGCTGGATCATAAGGTATTTCTATTTTTAATTTTTTGAGGAATCTCCATACTGTTTTCCATAGAGGCTGCACCAGTTTGCATTCCCACCAGTTGTGAATGAGGGTTTCTCCACAACCTCTCCAAAATTTGTTGTTTTTTGTCTTGGTGATTATAGTCATTCTAACACTGTAAGGTGATATCTTAGCATAGTTTTGATTTGCATTTCCCTAATGATTAGTGATGTTGAACATCTTTTCATGTGCCTGTTGGCCATCTGTATATCTTTCTTGGAAAAATGTCTGTTCATATCCTCTGCCCATTTTTTGATTGGGTTGTTTGTTTTTTTGTTGTTCAGTTGTGTGAGTTCTTTATATATTATGGAGATTAACCCCTTGTTGGATATATGATTTGCAAATATTTTATCCCAGCTGGAGGGTTGTGTATTCATTTTGATCCTGGTTTCATTTGCCTTGCAAAAGCTCTTTAGTCTGACAAAGTCCGACTTGTTTTTTTCTTTTGTTTCCCTTGTCCGAGTAGACATGGAATTCGAAAAGATCCCTCTATGACCAATGTCAGAGAGTGTACTGCCTACGTTTTCTTTCAGGAGTTTTATAGTTTCAGGTCTTACCTTCAAGTATTTGATCCATTCGGAGTTAATTTTTGTGTAAGGCAAAAGAAAATAGTCTACTTTCATTCTTTTGTATGTGGCTGTCCAGTTTCCCCAGCACCATTTATTGAAGAGACTTCCCTTTCTCCATTGTATGTTCTTAGCTCCTTTGTTGAAGATTAGCTGTCCATAGGTGTGTGATTTTATTTCCTGGCTTTCAATTCTGTTCCATTGATCTGTATGTCTGTTTTTTACCAGTACTATGCTGTTTTGATTGCTATAGCTTTGTAGTATATTTTGAAGTCAGGGATTGTGATGCCTCCAGCTTTGTTCTTTTTTTTCAGGATTGCTTTAGCTATTCAGGGTCTTTTGTTGCCCCATACGAATTTGAGTACTCTTTGTTCTATTTCCATGAAGGATGTCATTGGGATTCTGATTGGATTACACTGAATCTGTAGATTGCTTTAGGTAGTATGGACATTTTAACTATGTTTATTCTTGCAATCCATGTGCATGGAATATCTTTCCATTTCTTTATGTTTTCATCAATTTCTTTCAAAAGTGTCTTATAGTTTTCATTGTATAGGTCTTTCACCTCCTTGGTTAAATGTATTCCCAGATATTTTATTCTTTTTCTTCCAATTGTAAATGGGATTGTCTTCTGAGTTCTCTGTTAGTTCATTATTAGAGTATAGAAATGCAACTGATTTTTGTAAGTTGATTTTGTACCCTGCAACTTTGCTGTAGTTGTTGATTATTTCCATTAGTTTTCCAATGGATTCTTTAGGGGTTTCTCTATATAAAATCATGTCAAGTGCAAACAGCGAGAGTTTCACTTCTTCATTGCCTGTTTGGAATCCTTTTATTCCTTTTTCTTGCCTAGTTGCTCTGGCCAAAACCTCCAGTACTATATTGAGTAAGAGTGGTGAGAGTGGGCACCCTTGTCTTGTTCCTGTCTGCAGAGGAAAGGCGTTCAGTTTTTCCCCATTGAGTATGATGTTGGCTGTGGGTTTGTCATATATGGCCTTTATTATGTTGCGGTACTTTCCTTCTATACCCATTTTGTTGAGAATTCCTATCATAATGGATGTTGGATCTTGTCAAATGCTTTCTCTGCATCTATTGAGATGATCATGTGGTTTTTATTCTTCATTTTGTTAATGTGGTGTATCACATTGATTGATTTGCGGATATTGAACCATCCCTGTGTCCCTGGTATAAATCCCACTTGGTCATGGTGTATGATCTTTTTAATGTATTGCTTTATTCAGTTTGCCAATATTTTGTTGAGGATTTTTGCATCTATGTTCATTAGCTATATTGGCCTGTAATTTTTCTTCTTTGTTTGTTCCCTCTGGCTTTGGTGTCAGGGTGATGTTGGCCTCATAGAATGTGTTAGGAAGTATTCCATATTCCTCTAATTTTTGGAAAAGTTGGAGACGGATAGGTATTAAATCTTTGAATGTTTGATAAAATTCTCCAGAGAAGACATCTGGTCCTGGACTTTTATTTTTGGGAGGTTTTTGATTACTGTTTCAATCTCTTTACTTGTGATTGGTCCATTAAGAGTCTCTATTCTTCTTGATTCAGTTTGGGGAAGTTGTATGAGTCTAAGAATTTATCCATTTCTTCTAGGTTGTCCAACTTGTTGGCATATAGTTTTTCATAGTATTGTCTTATAATCCTTTGTATTTCTGTGGTATCTGTTGCAATTTCTCCTCTTTCATTTCTAATTTTATTTATTTGAGCCTTCTCTCTTTCTTTCTTAGTCTGGCTAAAAGTTTGTCAATTTTATCTCCTGAAAGAACCAACTCTTTATTTCATTGATCCTTTCTAGTGTTTTTTTGGTTTCAATTTCATTTATTTCTGCTCTAATTTTTATTGTTTCCCTCCTTCTGCTGCCTTTGGGCTTTGTTTGTTCTTCTTTTTCTAATTCTATTAGGTGTAGTTTAAGTTTGCATATTTGGGAATTTTCTTGTTTGTTGAGGTGGGCCTGTACTGCTATGAGTTTGCCTCTCAGGACTGCTTTTGCTGCATCCCATATGAGTTGGTATGATGTATTTTCTTTTTCATTTGTCTCCAGATATTTTTTGATTTCTCCTTTAATTTCTTCAATGATGCATTAGTTGTTCAGTAGCATGTTGTTTAGTCTCCACATCTTTGTCCCTTCCCAGTTTTTTCCTTACAGTTGATTTCTAGTTTCATAGCCTTATGGTCAGAAAAGATGCTTGTAATGATTTCAATCTTCTTAAATTTATAGAGGTTTGCCTTGTTTCCTAATATATGGTCTATCCTTGAGAATGTTCCATGCGCACTTGAGAAGAATGTGTAATCTGCTGTGTTTGGATGGAGTGCTCTGTATATATCTATTAAGTCCATCTCGTCTAGTTTTTCATTTAAGTCCATTATTTCCTTACTGACTTTCTGTCTGGATGATCTATCCATTGATGTAAGTGGGGTTAAGATCCCCTACTATTATAGCGTTGTAGTTAATATCTCCTTTTAGGTTTTTTAGTAGTTGTTTTATGTACTTTGGTGCTCCTGTGTTGGGTGCATATATATTTATAAGTGATATGTCTTCTTGGTGACGTGTCCCTTTTATCATTTTATATTGCCCCTCTTTGTCTCTCATTACCTGCTTTATCTTGAAGTCTACTTTGTCTGATATAAGTATGGCAACACCTGCTTTCTTTTGTTTGTCATTAGTTTGGAGTATTGTCTTCCATACATTTACTCTGAGTCTGTGTTTGTCTTTAGAGCTGAGATGTGTTTCCTGGAGGCAGCATACTGTTGGGTCTTGTTTTTTAATCCATCCCGCTACTCTGTGTCTTTTGACTGGAGACTTCAATCTGTTTACATTTAGAGTGATTATTGATATATGAGGGTTTAATGTTGCTATTTTATCACTCAGTTTTCAGTTCTTTTGCATTTCCTTTGTTTCTCCTCCCGTGTGTTTCGGATTAACAAATCAGTTTGGTAGTTCTGTGTGATGGTTTTCTTAGTTTTCTCTTTATTTATCATATGTCTCTCAGTTCTGATTATTTGTTTAGTGGTTACCATGAGGTTTGTATAAAAAAATCTCCTGGGGGCCGACCCAGTGGCTCAGCGGTTTATTTCATGCTTGGCAGCCCAGGGTTCGCAGGTTCAGATCCCAGGCGCCTGCCGACACACTGCTTGTCAGCCATGCTGTGGCGGCGTCCCATATAAAGTAGAGGAAGATGGGCACAGATGTTAGCCCAGGGCCAGTCTTCCTCAGCAGAAAGAGGAGGATTAGCAACAGATGTTAGCTCAGGGCTGGTCTTCCTCATAAAAAAAAAAAAAATCTCCTGGATGAGACAGTCCATTTTCTGATGGCCTCTTATTTCCTTAGACTAAGTCAATTCCATCCCTTTCCTCTTCCCCTTCTAAGTTATTATTGTCACAACTTATTCCATCTTGTGTTGTGAGTTTGTGTTTAAAGTGTTGAGGTTATATTTATTTTTGGTGTTTTCCTTCTCTTTATCTTTGGTGTTATAATTAAGTGCTAACCTATTCTGATAGAGAGTTGCAATTTTTCTGATTTTGTCTACCTATTTTTCTGCTTGCTCAAAGCTTTGTATTCTCTTTCTCTTTTTTTGTTTTTGTTTTTTGTTTTGGGCATGAGGGCCTTCTTGAGCATTTCTTGTAGTGGGAGTTTTGTGATAATGAACTCCCTTAGCTTTTGTTTGTCTGGGAGAGTTATTATTTCTCCATCATATCTGAAGGATATTTTCACTGGATAGAGTATTCTTGGCTGAAAGTTTTTGTCTTTCAGAATTTTGAATATATCATTCCACTCTCTCCTAGCCTGTAAAGTTTCTGACAAGAAATCGGTTGAAAGTCTGATAGGAATTCCTTTGTATGTTATTTTATTTTATTTTTTTGTCTTGCTGTCCTTAATATTTTTTCTTTATAATTGACTTTTGCCAGCTTTACTACTATATGCCTTGGAGAGAGTCTTTTCATGTTTATATATTTAGGTCTATTGACTTCATTCACTGGTATTTCCAGCTCCTTCCCCTGGTTTGGGAAGTTCTCAGCTATTATTTCTTTGAACAAGCTCTCTACTCCTTTTTCCCTCTCTTCTCCCTCTGGAGTACCTATAATCCTTATGTTGCACTTCCTATTGAGTCAGATATTTCTTGGAAGATTTCTTCATTTCTTTTTAGTCTTAGTTCTTTCTCCTCCTCCACCTGGAGCATTTCTGCATTCCTATCCTCAATATTGCTAATTCTTTCCTCCATATTGTCAGCTCTGTTCTTTAAAGATTCCAGATTTTTCTTTATCATTGTGTTTTTCATCTCCAACTTTTCTGATTGGCTTTTCTTTATAGTTTCAATCTCTGTTGTGAATAAGTTCCTGATTTCATTGAATTGACTATCTGAATTTTCTTGTAATTCATTGAGTTTTTTTATGATAGTTATTTTGAATTATCTGTCATTTAGGTTATAAATTTCTGTGCTTCAGAATTGATTTCTGGGTGCTTGTCATTTTCCTTCTGGTCTGGAGAGTTAACATAGTTTTGCACAGTGCTTGAGGGCATGAGCTTATTGTTCCTCGTCCTGAAGACATCTGGTTGCAGCTTCCACCTGCCGCCACCGTGTATTCTGAGCCCACCACAACCCGTGGGTACTCTGGGTGACAGGCTGTGGTGGTGCTCCAGGTGGGGGGAAGGATCTTTCTTTCACCTACCTGATCCCAGGGGCTTCCCATTCTTCCCTCGGTGTCTGCTCTCCTGGAGTGTTGGCTTGATGAAGACACCCCCACAACAGTTCAGTCCCCTCCATATGGGAATTTGCCACAGGCTGTGAGAGAAGTTGGGGAGCAATGGTCTTCCTGCAGATGGCCCCCCAAGAGCCACATGGCCCTGGTCCCAGGGTTGCTGTTGCTGGGGAAGGAGAGGAGTTCTCCTTACCTCCTTCCACTTCCTCCAGGGGTTCCAGCACCTCCACCTTCAGAAGCAAGCCTGCGTGGGTCTCTCAGATGTCTTTTGTGTTGTGTGAATGTCCTCTGTCGGTACTTGAATGTCCTTTGTGTTGTACCCTGGTGGGGAGAGTCTAAGGGGAAAGCTCACTCTGCCATGATGCTGATGTCACTCTCCCACATTTTATGTTTTTGAAATCACATTTAACTTCTTGTGTGTGTGTGTATCCATTAACCTCCTATCATGGAAATAGATAATTTTAGTTCTTTTTTCTTTTGACCTTAGTTTCATAGGTGGTTGATCTGCTACCTTTACTGTATATTTGTGATTTTACTTTATTTTTTTGATAATTCTATTATTCCTATTTATGGTCTTTCCTTTTCCTCTTAAATAAGTCCCTTTAAATGTCATGTAAGGTTGGTTTATTGGTGATAAACTCCTTTAGTTTTTGCTTGTCTGGAGAACTCTTTCTCTCTCTTTCCATGCTCAGTGATAACCTTGCTAGGTAGAGTATTCTTGGCTGTAGGTTTTTTTTCTTTCAGCACTTTAAATATATCATGCCACTCCCTTACAGCCTGTAAGGTTTCTGCTGAGAAGTCAGCTGATAGCCTTTTGGGGTTTCCTTTGTATGTAACTTGCTTTTCTCTTGCAGCTTCTTGGATCTTTGTCTTTAATTTATCAGTTCTCTTTATCTTTAATTCTTGACATTTTAATTATAGTGTGTCTTGGTGTGGGCCTCTTTGGGTTCATCTTGTTTGGTGCTCTCTGTGCTCCCTGTACCCAGATGTCTGTTTTGTCCCTTAGGTTAGGAAAATTTTCAGCTATTATTTCTTCAAATAGATTCTCTGCCTCATTGTCTTTCTCTTCTCCTTCTGGGACACCTATAACATTGATGTTAGTGCACTTGATGTTGTTCCAGAGGTCCCTCAGACTGTCCTCATCCTTTTTAATTCTTTTTTTTTTTTCTTTTTTTCAGCTTGGGTGATATCCTCTAGTCTTTCATCCAGCTCACCAATCCATTCTTCTGTGTCATCTACTCTGCCACTGATTCCCTCTAGTGAATTTTTCATTTCCATTATTTATTCTTCAGTTATGATTGGTTCTTTTTTATATTTTCCAATTCTTTGTTGAAGTTCTCACTGTGTTCATCTATTCTTCTCCCAAGATCAGTGAGCATCCTTATGACTATTAGTTTGTACTCTTTATCA
This sequence comes from Tapirus indicus, assembly GCA_031878705.1. Classification (NCBI taxonomy): domain Eukaryota; kingdom Metazoa; phylum Chordata; class Mammalia; order Perissodactyla; family Tapiridae; genus Tapirus; species Tapirus indicus. The sequence continues at coordinate 60,446,359 of CM062932.1, forward strand.
GGTAGATTGTTTATCTCTGTTTCATTAAATTCTTTTTCTGGGGATTTGTTCTGTTCCCTTATTTGGAACATATTCCTTTGTCTCCTCATTTTGCCTCTTTCTCTGTACTTATATCTATGTATTAGGTGGGTCAGCTATGTCTCTTGATCTTGGAGAGGGGGCCTTATATAAGAGATGCCTTATGAGGCCCAGGAATGTGCTTCCCTCTCATCACCAATTCCAAATGTTCCAGGAGTGACCCCTGTGTGGACTACATGTGTCCTTCTGTTGTGGCGGGGTTGTTCTTGTTGCAGGTGCCCAGGGAGGCTGCGCTGTCCCCCCTGGCTGGCTGGTTGTAACTCTCAGTTGCTTGCAGCTGTTGCAGTCCCTTCAGTCACTTTGTCAGGTGTGGGGAGCCCCAGCACAGTTGGCCACAAGGTTTAATAGCACATTCCTGCTGCAGTTTTGTTGTTAAGTGAGTAGGCCCCCAGCATGGCTGGTTGCTAGGCTCAGGGGCTTACAATTGCTGTAGGCCTCTGGCCTGCAAGGCTGTTGTCAGCTTTCTTAGGAGTGCAGCTGTGTTGGGCTGGCCACAGGGGTAGTAGGACACAGTTGTTTCAGGCTTTGGAAGGTGGGGAAGATCCCCTATATGGCTGTTTGAGAAGCACAGGTCTCCTGCAGCTGACAAACCCCACTGCCTGCAGTCCCACACCCCCATCAACACAGTCCTGCTCTATGTGCATGCCCCGCCCACTGAAGCAGACCCACTCACCCCACTGCAGAGGTCCCACACACCCTGCCTATGCAGGCCCACAAGTTGCCCAAGGGCTTGCTGTTCAGTGGGGCCAGTCTCTAGGGCAGGTTGACTGCCCTGGCTGAGCTGGATTACATTGGTGCTCTAGTGGGTGGGGCAGACCCCTGCACTAGGAGGCCAGGGGAAGAACTCCAATGGCATCTGCCAGTGTCTGTGTCATAATGGCTGCTGCCAATGGCTCAGTCACTGGGGAGGTCTCACCTCTCTCTGAGATGTGCCCAGAGCCTATCAGGTGAGTCTCTTTCACCAAAGGACTGTGTGAGTTTCTTTCTGGTGATTTTTGTGTTGCTTTCCTGAATGGGTGAATTTGTGCATGGGCCCTTTAAGAGCAGGCTTTTCTTTCCCTTATGTTGGATAGCTTTTCTGGGGGTAGTCCCCGTTGTTGTTAATAGCTAGCAAAGCCAGGTTTTATGACACTTGTCTCGGTTGTGCTATGTCCAAAGCTGCTTATTGTGGCAAAGCTCTCCTGCTCAGATCCCCTGCTCCTCCAGAGAAGGCTTTGTACCTTAAGACTCCTCCTAGCCATGAAGTGCCATGGCTAGAATGTGGCTTTTTCTCTCCTGAAAGGAATTTCTGCCTCTTCTACCTCACTCAGCGCTGTTCCTTGCTGTGGGGGTTCTTTTTGTCCAGTTTCCAGTTCTCTCTCAGGGTCAGTGGTTCCAAGGGTAGTTGTAAATTTGTGTGTCCATGGGAGGAGATGAGCTCAGAGTCCTCCTATGCTGCTATCTTCCCAGCGATCTCAAACTGATTCCTGATCCTTTGAACGCCATCTGGTCTTTCCTTTTGTAACGCATGGAGGGTCTTCTCCAGCCCCTGGCACTCTGCAATTTCATGCGTTGTTATGGGGCATCTTCACTGTTGTGCTTACCACATGATTGGCTATTTCAATCTGGAGATGCAAATCTTTGAATTTTGGGAAACTTTCTTGAATTATTTACTTGTTTCCTCTTTTTGGGGTGTTATTAATAAGATGTTGGGCCTCCTGAAACTATTCTAATTTGCTTATCTTATTTTGCATCTCTCTCTTTTTCCCAATATTCTGGAAAATGGTCTCAATGTTATCTTTTATCCTTTCCTTGAGATTTTTATTTCTGCCATCATGTTTTTAATTTCCAAAATCTTTATTATTTTTGCATTACTCACTTTTGAGGTCCTGCTTCTGGTCATGGCTTCACGGCTCCTACTGGACCAGTCTGCCTACAGATAACAACTCTCAACAATGGATGAAATATAAAAACCAGTGACCTGAAAACACTGGAGAGGGACTAGCTAACCAGGTGAGAGGGAGGGTCCTTTTATCACTTTCTCCACTTTGGCATCATAACTTGCAACAATCATATAGTTTGGAGTTGCCAGCGGCCAGCTTCCTCACCAGGTGGGAAAGAACACATCTGGGAATTAACCTACACAGAAGGGAGCAGAGAAGGGGTGTGTGTAGGGAGCAAGGTTTGGGGAGAAAGGGCAATCAAGAGAAAACCCTTAATGGCTCAGGCATCGGGATAGCCATGCCTGAAACTACGCCTGCCGCTCAACTTGTCAGTTATGTGAGGCATAAATGCCTCTTTGCTTAAGCTGCTTTGAGCCGACTTTTTTTGTTTGCACCAAAAATGTCCTGTCTGATAGAAAACCCATGAAGCACAGTGACTGGAAAGAGGATGTCTGACACATAAATCCTGGGAAAAGTGACAAAAGATACATTTTAACATCTTCCCAAGCAAAGCATACTGACTTCCACACCCCAGAATTTCACTAACAGTAACAAGTACTTAAAAGAAAATCTAGGGCCAGCCCAGTGGTGCAGCGGTTTAGTTGGCGCTTTGGCAGCACGAGGTTCGCCGGTTTGGATCCCGGGCGCCCGCCAACACACTGCTTGTCAGCCATGCCGTGGCGGCGTCCCATATAAAGTAGAGGAAGATGGGCACGGATGTTAGCCCAGGGCCGGTCTTCCTCAGCAAAAAGAGGAGGATTGGCGACGGATGTTAGCTCAGGGCTGGTCTTCCTGACAAAAAGAAAGTCTAACTCAACAATGATGATTTAATTATTAACCGTCATGACCAAAACTGAACTCCATGATTCTTCAGGCGGAAGTTCCTATTAGAATAGCCCTGCTGAGTAACCTGTTTCTCGGTGGACCACCCCTGCCTCCTGAGACCATGAGGCACTCTCCCAGAGCTGAGCTGCCTTAGAACAGCTCAGGCCAGGTGGTCTGCATCATGCTTCCTTTAGAGCAGTGACTCCTGACCTTCTCGTCCATCTGTTCAGCTGTGCAACCCATTCCCATAGATGGCACCTCCCTTTATCCCTGTAATTGAGATTTTTGGGGACAGAGGAGGGCGGGGAGGTGGGGTGGGGGATAAAGCTTGAAAAAACACTGCCCCCACATGATACGTAGGTTGTTCTCACCAAGTGAGAGTGGTGGAAATGGAGATGGACTAAACCCACTGGGTCCCCACAGGTCCCTAATGTAGGACTGTGAAGGCCCACAGGGAGAAGCTCTGTGATGCCAAGGATCCAATCCTAGTCCTGACAACCAGCGACTTCCTCACTTTCAGTGCCTTAGTTTCCTCTCCCGTAAGTGGGGAGTGTACCGCTGGGCAGAACACACTTGCCACGATGACCCAAAGTCTGTGTGCCTACTGCCAGCAGTGGCCTCAGCTCAGCAAAAGCTCCATTCTTCTCCAAATCTCTGGGTCCCTCTAGGGTTTAGAAGATAAACCCTCTAACACAGCTGTGCCTGCCACAGAGAAATCTCCAAATGACATCCCTTCATGGCTGGGTTCAAAGTCACATGAAGAGAACCTCTTACAAAGTTACAGAGAAGAACCTCTTTTTTATAAACTTGTTTAATTAACCATTCTCCTTTATTCTCTGCAATGTTTTCTACCATTTATGTGTTTGCTCTTCTCTTATTGTGTTTCCCTTTCTCCAACTCTGTTATGTGTCACCTTACTTTTGGTTCACAAGAACTTAACATTTTTGACATTAGTGGTGTCAGCATTAGGATCAAAAGGTATAATTCATGTTCACTGCACTTAACTAATTCACCGGGAACTCTGTCCATCAAAATAAAATAAAAACACACAAAAGCTTCTAGAACAAAGCCTGCTGGAGTGCTCACTGAGTGAGTCAGAATAACAGACAATTTTAGCCTTCCTAAAAAAAGTAAGGGAACCGTCAAATGCCAAGCGGTTCACAACTTTTAGTTCCACATGTTGAATAAATAATTTAGTAATCTATTTCAATTCATCCACCACCTGCTTAATTCTATTTTCGTGAGTGAGCAGACATAAGTGTGTGCTGCCTCAGAAGAGGACGCTCTTATGGTATAAATATTGGTCAAATATCATTTAGAAACATATTCATCTTTGAGTACCTGACTTTTGAGAAATGTGTCTTATATTGAATTAAAATATCAGAAAGCAGACTGGTGGTTGTCAGGGGTGAGGGGAGAGAGGTACGGAGTTTCCTTTTGGGGGGGTGAGGAAAATGATCTGGAACTAGAAAGTGGTGGTGATGATTGCACAAGATTGTGGATGTACTAAATGCCACTGAATTGTTCACTTTAAAATGGTTAATTTTCTATTATGTGAATTTCACCACAAAAAAATGTCTATATGTCTTTCCAGGGCTTTTCAGATCAGAAGGCACTTTTGTTGGAAGATGTTGGGCTGCCTCACAGAACCGAGGAGCGGAAGGCTGGATAGAGGGGCTCAGGACGGGAGAAGCAGGGAGACCCCGGGGCCTGGAACAGGCGCCGAGATTCACCTACAGCCAAGCCCAGCTCCTTCAGGGGCTCCTTCACGTTTCTAAGTGGTTCTAAAAGCAAGTCATGTTTTAGATGGGGATTTGAAGTACATTCGTCATGTGAGAATCCCACACAGAGAGAGTAGTTACTGAAATCAGCACCAATTCCCCCTCTCCACAGAATCTGCCCTATCTCCTCGGGGAAAAGGAAGGTATGTTCCCTGCATGCTCCTCCTTCCTGGTTTTTCTCTTCGACATAGCAAAGCGGTGGGACCCAGGTGCCCCCAGATGAGGGGACAGTCCATGTGCCTCTGTCTAGTCCCCCCGTGTCCCAGCGTGCCCGCACGGCTCCCCACTCTTCGCTGCTCTGAATGCCCCTCCCCACTTGGGGGAGGGACAGGATGACTGTCATGCCACCTTGGCCTTGAGTGGCCAGTGTTTTGCGCTGAGCTGCCGTGTTCAGGAACAACGTGGTCCCTCAGTGAGGACAAGCCCCACCAGCTGGATATGGTGGGACCTGGCACCCCTGCACATCACCCTGCAACGAGCGAAACTGGGGAGTAACTGACAACCTCTCCGAACCATCATCCAGGTGTGGCCAGACAATGGCTCCCTCCTTACAGAGTCCCAACACTTCAGAGAATCCTGGTCACCTTCAAATCACAGGGCTGCCACCCTGGGTCTTGGGGTCACCCTTAACTTATGGCACTGCTGGAACCTGACCTCAGGCCATGACAGGGCACAGCCACATCAGGCCAGGAGGGGCCTCCTGCCAGGCATCCTCCTCATCTCCCTCCCACCTGACTTTGTCACCACGTGGGCGACACTGCTGGGAAAGCATTGTCGTCCTCCATAAAAAAAATGGGGGTGGCATCTTTTTTGCCAAAAAAAAAGTGCACATTTTTTGATGATATCAGCGCCCTATCTGCACAGTCAGCCAGTCTGCAAGGCCCCCTGCAGCCAGGGGCTGCCCGCCTGTCCCCTAGGGTGGGCGCTGTGGCTCCAGCCCTCCGTCACCTCCTATCCGGGAAGCGGCACTCACCTAGTGGTCAGCCCACCGAGAGAGCTCGCTAGGGAGAGTTCTAATTCCAGCAGCATTCCTGTGCCAAATATGCCAACCACTGAGGTGACACGTGCCTTCAGAAGGAGCCCAAGCCCTGTGGATTCCGTCTGCTTTCATCTCTCCTGCAGTAGCAGACGCTGAGACCACGTGACGTGTGTCGGGGAAGGACAGGACCTCACGGGAACCACACACACTGAGGCTCTCGTCACTGGTCGTGATCACGACCAGCTGAGCAACCGTCCCAAAATCGGATGGCAAACCCAGTCCCTGTCTGTGCTCCAGAAGACAGTTTGGGAGAAGTCGCCCTGAGCTTCAGGAGCCACCTTGTCCATCAGCCCAAAAGATGCCAGGGACGTTATTTTATCTTAAATAACTGTGGTCTCAGGACACTAAGTGACAGAGAGGGTGAGAGGCTGGACATCTGCTGGCAGCACCACCTGGTCACCTGTATGTCACTGTAGACAGAGGGAGAGCAACCAGGGGCAGCTGGGAAGGCTCAGGGCTCACGCAGGCCCCTGCTACGCTGCATGAGGGCAGCCTCTGCCGAGCTGTTATCATCGCAGGACAACTGGAACACTTGACAGAGCTGGGCTCCCTGAAGAGCCCACAGAAGCAGCAGATGTCCCAGAGGGTGGGGGCTGCTGACACCATGGCTGGCCGGGGCTCTGGTCCATGGAAGGAGGAGGAGTGGCCCCCTCTCTGGGAAGGGGCTGGGGGAGGCCAGGAGGCTCCGTGGGGGACAGAGGGCCAGAGCCCGGGGCTGCCTCCTTGGCTCATGCTCAGCCAGCCCCTCATGGCTCATGGGAGGCCAGTCACAGGGCCGGACTCCTTTGTGACCACATTCCCTGAGTCTAAAAGAAGAGGACAGCTCCTCCTCAACTGGACCAGCCCTGATGCTGCCGCCACGGTGTAGGCTCAGCTAGGCCACGGAACGTCATGACCACCCGGCCCCGAGTTCTCAGGGCTGAGGTGACCTCTCTCAGAGGCCTCAGTCACCCCAGACCCCACACCAGTGCCTGGGTCTCTCCCAGGTCCCCCACACCCAGGGGCTCGTCCTTTGGGCCAAGTGTGATGACCCCAAGACAGTGTGGGAGGGAAGGGCTTGCAGGATGGAGTCCCTACGTCACTAGCAGGATGGCAAGGGGCCAACTCCCAGCAGCCCCCCACCCTCCATTAACTGTCACCTGCTGAGGGTGGGGGGGCGGAGGGCTCTCTGCCACTGAGAGGACAGAGCCTCAAGGTCAACGCCCACCCCTGTTCGAAGGGCACAACGGCAACCACCAGAAGCCAGAGGATTCAAGGAAGGAGCCTCCCCTGGAGCCTTCAGAGGGAGTGTGGCCCTCCCGACACTTGGATTTCAGACTTCTGACGTCCCGAGCTGCGAGAGAACAAATTTCTGTTGTTTTAAGCCCCCAGTTTGTGGTAGTTTGTTATAGCAGCGCTAGGAAGCAAATGCACCATCCCACAGTCATTTCAACACCCCACCTCCGGCCACCCCCACCCCCCGCCCCCGGCCAATGCACAGAGAGGGAAGCTCAGGGGCTCCTAGCCTGTCACACGACTGATCCTCAGGTCTGACGATGTGGGCTTTTGCCTCCCTCAGACGTCAAACCAACGTGACACTATTTAAACCCACAATTGTGCAGCAGTGGTCTATCTTCTGGAATGTGCACATCATTCTAAACAGAAGAAACAGACTTTACTTCCTGATGGAGTTTCTCAGTTTAAAGAGAATTTAATATTCTTCACACTTACCAATTTATTTTTCCTTTTAAGATAATAACTTTTAGCCTTGTGTATTAGGGTTAACTAGAGTTTAATATATATATTTATGATTCCACCTCTGTATACTTGTTTTTGCTTTTATTTTTAATCAAACAAAATGCCAGGCCTGTGACCAGTCATGATATGATTCAAATTCATGGGCTGAGTTACATCTGGGGGAGGGTACCCTATTAATCATTAGCTGTAAGAGGTTGGAAGACACAACCCACACAAACCAAAGACAGCCTGAGCTTCCCGTTTAGTGAGGAAACCCCAGGATCAGGTGTGACGGCCTGCGCGGTTCCGCCGGTGGTTTCATGGGAAACCCAAGTGTCCGTGGAAAGATGAAGAAGCCAGGCACAGAGTCCTGGGGCCAGGACCTGCTGTGATGGGTGGCTGGGCAGTGACCCGGCCCCCCAGGCCTCCCTGTCCAGCCGGGCATTGCACTAACCACACAGCAGGCACCTTCAATACTCTGGGCCCCTGAATGTTTCCTCTCCTGTGGTTCCAGAAGGGTCAGTCTCTCACTCTCTCTACCTGGCCAAGTCTCAGAGCACAGGTCATGTTGTATGTTCCCCACGAACAAGGGACCCACGTCCGGACTTCCTGAACACCACCAGGGCCTGGGTACTGAATTCTAAACTTCACAATACGTTAAAAAGAGTTTAAGACCTGGAATGCCAAATCCACTTAAGAAAAATCAAACCACAAGGCTAAGTTCTCAGAAATGTGATTGATTATGATTATAAAGTTCATGAGAGGCAAAGCATGTGCGGCAAAAATAGAACCATCTAAAGAACTATAAAAGTAGCTTCACGTTTAACGAATGTCCCTGCATATTAACAGAACTAAACAAATGAAATAACCTGTTTCTTCACTGATAAACCTCATCAGAGTTCTTGCCTTTAATCCAAGAGGAATAAAAATAAAAGAACTTATATACGTGTATAGGTATTTATGTATATATATACACACATATGCCTTATATATGAGTATATATGTATAAAATATATGTAAACATAAGATATATTTATATTATTTATATATTATTGTGTAAAGTATTTGAAAGGATAGCACTGTTTTCTCTAAAAAAATCTGTAACTGAAAAATCTCTTAAACTCTAGTGCGTGTGCACCTCATCTCAGCTGGTCTTCCCAAGACCCCCTGAGCGCCAACCCCAGTCCCCCGGCAGACCTGTTCTCACCCTGACAAAATGAAAAGAAGCTCTCATGAACCAGGAGAAACGCGCCCAACCGCAGGCACAAGTGTACTGGTGGGAAAGGAACTCTGGCAGTGAGAGGAGGTGGTGCAGAGAACAGATACAGCAGAAGATACAAACTTCTGTTCCTTACAGCAGTATCTCTGGAATTGAAGAGATGACTCTGTCTACAAACCAAGGGGCAGTGACACACTTTAAGAACCCCAAAGGAGGTGTCTTAGGCAGCGACGCTCTGACCGCTGCAGGCCACGCAGGGGCCAAGCAGCTGACCGAAATGCTGACAGTGGTGCAGACAGTGGGATCAGCTTCAAGAGAGGCTGGAGCTCCCCAGCAATGCGTGGGTGGACGCACCCTTGCTCCTGGAGACAAGGAGGAGAGGGCGGTCCAGGTCTGTGGAGAATTTCTAGTGGAGGCCTCCAAGGAGGTGAGCTGAATGGAGCCCACTTCCAAAGAAGGTAAACCCTGAAGACAGGGCCTGGGCTGCTCTCTCATATCATGACCAGCTTTTAAACTGTCTGGTTTGTGGATCTGATAAAATCTACGTCTCTGATATTTGTAGGCCCGAGCCCCTCGGGCACTGCAGATCCTCTCAGTTTTTGGTTACAATTAATTAATTCTTTGTAGCCAATTAAGCAGAAGAAGCCTGGGAAGGAAGTTTCAAACAAAGGTTCAAAAAACCTCTTAATGGGAAGTGAGCCCACAGCCTGCAAACGCTGGGTGACGTGCCTGCCACTCCTGAGGCACCTTGCTGCTTCTCTTCACCCTCAACGGCCAGGCACGGTTAACCTGTGCTCCTGAGCTGGGCAGGCAGGACCAAGGCAGAACCTCGAGGCTGTGCCAGCCCAGCCGTATCCACTCTGCAGCCAATGCGGTACCTGGTGCAGTGACAGAGGACACAGGGGGTGGTGGGTGGGCCTCCAGCCCCGGGAGCTGACCTGGGAGGAAACTGGTCTGCGGTTCTGAGCCCCTCCCTGCCCGTCACCCCAAATCAGCTTCACCCTGGGTTGGGGGCTACAGAGATTAAAGGTCAGACTAAAGGGGCAGTCAGTCACCACTGCAGGCAGGAGACCCACAGGACACAGGAGAGGCAGGGCTGAATTAAGGGCTTTTAAAGAGAAAATCTGATCTGCAGTTTTGTTATTTTCAAATACATGGAAACATTTATGACATAATTTTAAAAACCCAATGCTTTAGAGAAATTTACTGTGTGCTCACAAGTGGTACCATGGGAGGTAAAGAAGTAGAAGGCCATCTCCACCGTAAGGAGTGACACTAAAGAAATGGGATAAATATGATTCGACTCTCAGTTCAGACTTGAAAGTGATGACTTTATAAGTCATGTTTTAAATCTTAAAGTGGTTGCCAAGGGAAACTGGGGGAGTAGCTGTAAAATCAGCAAACCCACTGCTGTCTGCTGCATCATAGAAGCCAGTGGGGAGGGTGCACACATCTCCTGGTGGAATGTTCGTCAAAGCCCAATCAGAAGGAGAAAACCCTCGACAGGGGGCCACTTTAAGAAAGAAGTGTTGACGCTTCTCACAGGGAAGAAAAGCTGTTTCTCTGAACCAGAGGGGCTACAGAAGGTGGTGATCAAGAGCACAGCCCAGAGTCAGCCACCCCGTCTGCACTGCGGCTCTCACACACGCTACGTGATCTTAAGGGAGTTACTCACCCTCTCTGGGCCTAATTATATAACCTATCTCATGAGAGGATTTTTCTACACTCTCAATAAGTGGGAGTTATTATTATTAGCTCTTAGCAAATATAAACAAGAAAGAAAGATGGGATTTTCCTGCTGGTCAAAGGAAGCTGGAGAAACAGCCAGGAGAAAGTAGTCAGAGAAAATAGTGAGTCTTATACTGGGAAAAATTGAGAGGCAAGAGGTTGTAGCATTTAGTGTCAGTTTAATCCACCTCCTTCTCCCATCACTAATGAAATGAGCAAAACGTAGAAATTCAGCAATCAGAGAAGGAAAGAGTGATGACCTGGTGCCAGGAGCATGGCCAGCGGGAGCTGAGGGGAGGGACACAAGACCCAGGGTGAGCAGAGAGGCAGAGCCCAGTATGGCCTTGACTTCGCCTGTTCCCCTGAGCCGGGCTGTTGAGGCCTTCTTTCCACTTCTGCTCTGGAAAAGCACGACTCTGAGGGGAGAAGAGGCTGACCTGGCAACAACCCACCACACATAAGTGAGGCTGCAGGGCCAGCAGGGACCGGGCAGGACCAGAAGTGTGAGGTGTCACCTATGGGAATGGAGGACACCCCCCGGGCAATGGGCCCCTCGGCAGGGGGTCCACACAGCCCCACACTCGCCCTCCTGCTCCTGCCCATGCACTCAGGTTGCAGGACAGGGTCTGGAATCCAAGGCCTCTGAACTCCAACTGTAGGTTCAGGACAGAGAAGCCAGGCCTCACCAGACCATAGCAGAGCAAAGAAAATGTCTATGTGGAACTGCCTCGGCATAAGCAAGACAGAGGGAAAACACAGCCTGACAAGGTGCAAGGCCAGGGCAGACCCACCAGCAAAGGAGAAAGCCTCCCAACGTGGTCACACGCAGGGGAGACAACTGGTCAACGGTGCAGATCCAGACCAAGGTTTTGCAGTCCCCGGGCTGTGACAAAGTCCACGGTACAATGCAGGGAAAGGCGAGGAGGGGGTCTCTCCAAATGGATATCCAACTGGAAACATATGTGTGTTAACCCCTACTTCATACCTCATTCCAGCTGGAAAGCAGCCACCAATGTCAAAGGTAGAACAGTAGAGCTTTAAGAGGAGAACATCTTCATCATCTCAGAGCAGGCGAAGATTTGTCAAACAGGACTCAACTCCTAACCATCAAACATTGATAATTTGGATTATGTTAAAATTAAGGGCTTCTGTTTATTCAAAAATACCATCAAGGTGCCGGCCCAGTGGTATACTGGTTAAGTTCAGCAAGTTCTACTTTAGCGGCCTGGGTTTGCAGGTCCAGATCCCGGGCGCAGACCTACACCACTTGTCAGCCATGCTGTGGCGGTGACCCACATACAAAGAGGAAGAAGATTGGCACAGATGTTAGCTCAGGGCGAACCTTCCTCAGCGAAAAAAAAATACTATCAAAAGAGTGAAAGCCAACACAATGAGAGAGGATCTTCAAAACACATGCTTCTGACAAAGGACTCAGAGCCAGAATCTATTAAAAAATTCAACCTAATAGAAAAAATGGACAAAAGACTTGGACACTTTGCAAGAGGAAATCCAATAAACATACAAAAAGATGTTCCATCTCATTAGTCATCAGAGAAATGAGAGTCAACTACACACTTTCAAGGATGGCTGGAATGCAAAAGAGAGCAAGTGCAAGTGTCAGTGAGGACACGAGAGCAGGTGCAGGGGTCAGTGAGGACACGAGAGCAGGTACAGGTGTCGGTGAGGACCTGAGAGCAAGTGCAGGTGTCGGTGAGGACACGAGAGCAGGTGCAGTTGTCGGTGAGGACACGAGAGCAGGTGCAGGTGTCAGTGAGGACACGAGAGCAGGTGCAGGTGTCAGTGAGGACATGAGAACGGGTGCAAGTGTACAAGTGTCGGTGAGGACACGAGAGGAAGTACAGGTGTCGGTGAGGACACGAGCAGCCAGAACTCCGTCCTTTGCTGGTGAGAGTGTAAGTTGGACAATATTTCAGGAGTATCAACTAAAGCTATACGTGTGCATATCTAATGCTCAGCCTTTCCAGGTTTTGGTATATTCCAACAGAAACACCTCTTACGCATACCAAAGACATGTGGTAGGAAGGTTCACAGCAGAACTAATCATGATAGTCAGAAACGGGAAACCATTGAAATGCCCATGCCCAGCAGGACGGATAAGTAAGTCACGGTGTATTCACACAGGGATATCAGACACCATGAGAATAAACAACCCACAGCCACACAACACAGGAGAATCTCCCGCATGATGGGAGCAAGCAGAGCAACCACAAAAGAACTCTTACTGTGGGATTCCACTTTTATACAGAACAAACAGGGCAAAACTGCCCCATGCTGTTACAAGTCAGGACCAAGGTTACAGCGAGGGGGTGTAGTCACGGGAGGAGCACGGGGGCCCCGGGGGCTGCTACGGTTCTGTTTCTGAATCTGGGTGCTGGTTACATGGGTGTGTTAGGTTCATGAAAATTCAGGGAGCTATGCAATTATAGTATGTACACTTCTCTATAGGTATATCATGCTTCAATAAAAAGTTTAAAAAGGAAGGGAAAAGATAAAAAGAACCCAAACTAAAAGGAAGCATGACACAAGGAACAGAAGGAAATTCATCCCAATCACATCATGCAACAGAACAACTTAATAAAAACATTCAGTTGGTAAAATAAGAGTTAAAAGAAGAGATTTTTTAATGAAATGAATTTTTAAAGAAATTTTTAAAAATTGAAAAAAAAGGGGAAATTGTAAGAGTAAGGAAAAAAATTGGAGACCAAAACAACATCATTACTGAATTAATAAATAAGTTAGAAACAGAAAGAAACAGTTTACTAAAATAAAAATTACCAACAAATAGGAGAGGCTTGAGATAACCAAGAAATTCAGAAGAGAAAGACAAAAAGATCAAAGCAATTAGAGAGAAGGGAATGGATAGGGAAGACAGATAAAAACAGTCCAACATAAGGCTAACCAGCACAGTAGCTGAATAATGGCCCACCAAAGAGATCCACGTGCTAATCCTCAGAATCTGTGAATGTGCTAGGTTACAGGGCACAGGGGAATCAAGGTTGCAGACGGAATTAAATTTGCTAATCAGGTGACCTTAAAATACAGAGATTATCCTGGATTATCACAAGGCTCCACGTGAAGACAAGGCTTCTCAAAAGTGCAAGAGGGAGGCAGAGAGTCAGCATTAGAGTGACGCGGTGAGAGACTTGACCTGCCATGGCTGGCTCTGAAGATGGAGGAAGGGGCCATGAGCCAAGGAGTGTGGGCAGGTTCTAGAAGCTGGGAAAGGCGGGCAAACAGACGCACCCCTGGCACCTCTAAAAGGAAAGCAGCTCTGCGCACACCTTGATTTTAGCCTGTGAGATTGTGTTGACTTCTGACCCCCAGAACCATAAAATAATGAATTTGTGTTGTTTTAAGCCTGGAAATTTGTGGTAATTTGCCCAGTAGCAATAGGAGACTAACACAATTTGTGTCCCTGAAGTAGAAACACCAACAAATGTAACAAGATGTTTTAAGGACATAAAGTAAATTTCCCTGAAATTAAAAAAGAAATCTGCAAATTCCAAGAGTACACAGTGTACCGAAAGTTCAAACAAAGCATTCAACTCTGAGACAGTCTGGTTAAGCTAACGAACTGAGACAAAAAGAAGGAATGCTTCAGAAATTCATGAAGAAAAGACAAATCACCCATATGGGGGGAAAAATCAGCCGACCTCAGGCTTCACCATGGCGAAGAGGGTAGTGGAACGATAGTTACAAAGTGTTGAGGGAGAGCCAGCCCTGCTGGCCTAACGGCTAAAGTTCATCTTTTACCACTTCTCCAGCCGGGTGAGCTTCCCGGTCACGGAACCACACCACCTCTCTGTGAGTTGCCATGCTGTGGCGGCAGCTCACATAGAAGAACTAGAAGGACTTACAACTAGAGTATACAACCATGCACTGGGGCTTGGGAAGAAAGAAACCCCCAAAAAACAAAGTGTTGAGGGAAAGAAAATATAACCTAAGTATATTATACCCAGCCAAGATACCATTCAAAGATAAAGACAATGAGTAGACATTATCACACACGAAAACTCTCAGGAAATACTCATGTCCTTCTTGAAAAAAGGACTGAAAATGAAATCTTGCTAATTACAGGGACAGCGAAGTAAAGAACTCAGAAAGCAATAGAAACGGACCAGTGGTGAGCCCTAAGTCCACTTAAATGTTGAATTAATAGTGAGCACTTGCGGCCATTGTAGCTACAAGACAGAAGTGAGTGTTACAAACCTGGGCAATGTGAAAATAACACAAGCTCAAAACTCAGGCGGTGGGTGGACGGGATGGAAATGTGAGGCTGAAAATGCCCTCACCTTTCAAAGCCAGAAGCACGGATACTGTTTCAAAGTGAAATATGTCTTTAAAAAAAATTATAATGATTCCAACTTCTTACAGTTTTTCATAATCTCTTTTCCTAATCCTAGAAGAATATTTTAGTAAGTCAAAAACCCACAAGGGCCACATCTATGATACTGGTTCTCTTCTGCAGTGTCTCAAGCCAAGCTGACAACAAAACCTTTTGTGGAAAGGGTCTTTTTAGCCTAAACCCTCCCTCTGTGTCAAGGAAAAAACTTTAGAAGAAAACATTAACTAGTTGTTTTTAGAAGGCCTCAGTTCAGCATAGAAGGCCTCAAAATGAAAGTAATGCAACAGAAGCATACCCAAGCCTTTGTTCAAATCAACCACAAGCAAGTTTTACATTTTGTCCACATTCCTCCTGTTTTCCCCACAACACTCACCTACTGTAGAACTCAAAACATTCCACAGCCTGTTCCCCTAAACACAGGGTTTTGTAAGCACAGTTTGATCACCTCCCTTCTGCTGTGGCCCCACCCTGAGGACCCAGCTGTGGAGGAACCAAGGCCGCTGCTCTCCCAGGGCTTCCACTCCACAGCCGCGCTGTCCAGCAGAACTCTGCCACATCTGTGCTGTCCACTAGGGCAGTCACTGGCCACAGGCGGCTGTTGAGCACTTGAAATGTGGCTAATACAAACTTTTAATTTTATTTCATTTTAACTACTTTAAATTTAAAAGGCCACATGTGGGTAAGGGCATCATCTCAGACAACACAGTTCTAGAACCAGAATCAGAACTTGCATTTTCGCGAGACCCCCTAGTGACTCTCATACACTGCAGTTCCAGGATGAGTCCCGGTGCTCATCGTCAGCTCATGCCCGTCATCTCAAACTCTCCCCAGCTCTCTCCCCACCTCCAATGTCTTCCCGGGTCTACTCCGCCTGGTGAGGGCAGGGAGCACACCTAGGCTGGCTTGAACACCAAGACTCCACTCCCTGGGCTGCCCTCCTCTAGCCACAGGGCCTGCGTTGGAAATGTGGTTCCTGCCTCTGAGACGACAGGACACAGGTTTCCTTCTACAGGCATTCAATCTGCACCATCAAAGCAGCCTCTGGTGGGTAAAGACAGGTGTAGGTGCGTGTGCGTGTGCATGCGTGTGTGCGCGCGCCTGAGTCTCCTCCCGCCCGAAGACCCCGGCTTCTGCCCACCGCACTTTCCTCCCCTTTGCCCCTGCCCTTCTTCCCCTCGTAGGGTCTACCCCCTCTTGGGGGCTGCGGCTCAAACCTCAAACTACAGGGACCCCCCTGCCCGCTGCCCCCGAGCTCTGGGCGCTCTGGCCGCCCCTCGACCTGCGCCTTCCGTAGGTGCTTCCCTGCCTCCCTTCGGGACGCACTCTCGAGGGTCACTTGGGTTCCGGCCCTGCTAGGCCTGTCCACCCGGGCGAGGAACCCCTCGGACACGCCGGGAACCCTGGGGAAGCCTCCGGACTCGTCCTCTTGCGTCTTCTCTCGCCGCTTCCACCCGCCCCACGCGC
The DNA here is from genome assembly GCA_031878705.1 of Tapirus indicus. Taxonomy (NCBI): domain Eukaryota; kingdom Metazoa; phylum Chordata; class Mammalia; order Perissodactyla; family Tapiridae; genus Tapirus; species Tapirus indicus. Next base: position 60,462,497 of record CM062932.1, read on the forward strand.
AGAGCCACCCCCTGGGATCCCACGCTCGGATGCTCTCTCGCCCGCTCCGCAGCCCCTCGCGTCCCGTCCTCCCCGCCGGGCCGCCGGGGCCGCCCCCGCCCCCGCTCTCCTCCGCCTCGCAGCCGCCCCGAGGCGGGAGGACAGCGGCGCGGGGAGGGAGACGCGCGCCCGCCCGCCGCCACGAGCCGCCCGGACCCCGCGCGCGGAACCGGGCGCAGCCGGGGCCCCCACGTCGCGCCGGCCGATCCAGACGGAGACGGGCCGGCCCGGCCCGCGCTCACCCGCGGGGTGGCCGTACGGGGACTCGGCCGCGCCGTCCTGCAGGCTCGCCAGGATCTCGCCCTTGCCCACGTCGCTGTCGCCCACCAGCAGGAACTTGAGCAGGAAGTCGTACGCGCGCACCGGGCTGCCCAGGGCGCTCATCGTGCCCCGCCGGCGCCCGCGCCCGCGCCCATGACCGGCCCGCGGACGCGCAGAGGGGGCGGCCGGGCACCCGGGGCCCCGCGGACCCCGCCGCCCGCGGCCGCCGCTCGCCGCCTGACAGCGCGCAGCCCCGCCCCGCCCCACCATTGGCGGGCCGCAGTTGCTAGGGCGGCTGCGCGCGCTCATTGGCTGGACTTCCCGTCCATCTCGCTTTCGTCTCCGCCTCCAGGGCGACGCCCGCCGCTCCTCGGGGAAGGATACGGCTACCGCCGCCAATAGTGGGTGGGGGGCGGGGCAGGGGCGGTGCCGAAGGCGGTGACGCTACAGCCACAGCCAATGGAAACCTGGAGGCGAGGTGGGGCGGGGCCAGAAGAGGGAGGGACGGGGACGCAGACCCCGCAGCCAATGAGGGGCGGGGCAAGCAGGGGGCGTGGCCGGGTGTTTACTCTCCCGCGTGCGCCGGTGGACGGGAGCACGTGTGCGTGCGTGCCTGTGTGTGCACGTGCGCCTGCGTACGTTTGCAGGTGCTTGTGTGTGCGTCGGGGCGCGGTCTGTGTGGGCGCGGGGGAGCGGACGACGGGCTTGTGTTCCTCTCCAGGGAGCGGTGGCGCGGGGCCCGCCTGCCTTCTGCCTCCGGGTCCGACCCGGGGCGCGTCTGTGCACACGGAGTCCAGGCAGCGGCGTCGTGGGGCTCACGCTCCGGAGACGCCACCCTGGGGGCGTGGGGGTCCGGCGGGAGGACCGGTCCGGCCTCGCCCGCTTCATCCCCTCCTCCCGGTGCGGGAGAGGGCCCACTGCGTGTGTGCGGGGAACTGCTTTAAACCCCACTTTGCTGGGGGTTGGGGACGGAGGAGGGAAAGTGGAAGAATTACAAAAGCGATTGTTGAAGTTAAGATTTTTATCTTTGTCATTCGCACTAGTGTGGACCTAAGAAGGTGTTTCCTGTGGAATGCTAGTTTAGTTTACAACACCTACTGTTTATTGATTGGTCAGTTGGTTTAGGTGCTGGTGAAGCCTCTATAAAAGAAGCCAAGACAGAAGATAAGAAAGAGAATGGAAAGTGGACACCGTGGAAAAATACGAGGGAGGTGGCATTTTGTCATTCCCACCCTCACAAAAAACTCGGGAATTTTTCTTTGCATCTTGAGATTCGTTCCACGGTCCCACAGCTGTAAGCCACTTGACAAAGACCTAGTTATGGAAGGATACCTCATGCTGGACCCCACCCTGCAGGTCCAGCCTCACGATAGGGTAGGGGTCAGGAAGCCCTCAGCCCACCTTCAGTGTTCCCAGCTGTGGGACGGAGAGGACTGTGGGGGGAGACCTTGCCTGCTTTTCTCCAGTGCCCACGGTCCTCAGTGTCAGGATCTTGTGTGTGTGTGTGTGTGTGTGTGTGTGAGGAAGACCAGCCCTGAGCTAACATCCGTCGCCAATCCTCCTCTTTTTGCTGAGGAAGACTGGCCCTGGGCTAACATCCATGCCCATCTTCCTCTATATGGGACGCCGCCACAGCATGGCTGACACGCAGTGCGTCAGTCCGTGCCCTGGGTCCAAACCTGAGAACCCCTGGCCGCCAGAGGCAGAGCGTGCGAACGTAACTGCTAAGCCACTGGGCCGGCCCCAAGTTTCAGGATCTTTTGGCAGCAGTCAACTCCAGGCTGGGCTCAGCTCACCTGGAACATGAGAACTGCCGCCTGAAGTTCCAAACAAAAATAACCACCTAAGAAGAGGATTGTATCCACACATGGATTTCCATCTCCCTCCCCTGGGATAAGCATAAGGCCCACCAAACAGTGCCTGGGGGTGTCTCCACCAGAGATGTTTGTTTCACAAGCCAAAGAAGAAAGGGTTCCCACCACTAGAGCCCCTGGCCACCTAGGGGATGGTTCCATGGTGGGACACTCCCCCAACTCTCTAAATCTGAAAGTACCCTAATCCCATCATGGGGATCACACCCTCAAGACCTCATCTAACACTAATTACCTCCCAAAGGCTGCATCTCCAAGTATCATCACATTGGAAGTTAGGGCTTCACTACATGGATTTGGGGGGGTACACAAACATTCAGTCCACAACAAGGCCCAAGGTGGTGAGGGGCTCTGGACCCACTCAGAGCAGGATTGAGTTTTGGAGTGTGGAGCTCTGTCCACCAGAAAGCCTGGACTGGAAAGGGGGTGCTTGCTGACCCCTCAGCCAGCCTTTTCTGAGGCCCTTGGATGGTCTTGGGGTCTAGAGCAAGGTGTCTGAACCTCTGCACTCTTGACCCCTGGGGCCAGATCGTTCTGTGTGGTGGGGCTGTACTGTGCACTGCAGGGTGCTGAGCAGCATCCCCGACCCTTATCCATGAGATCCCAGTGCACCCCTCCTCCCAGTTGTAACCACGGAAAATGTCTCTAGAATTGCCAAATGTCCCTGGGGCAGGAATGCAAGATCTCTCCCCACCATACACAGTTGAGGACCACTGGTTTAGAGAGATTTCATTTCCACGTGGCAATCCCTCTCCTTGAGATGAGAACAGATCGTGTTCTGGAGGTCGGCCTCCACCCTGGCAGCTCCCACAGGCACCTCCTGGCCAATTGTGACTGTTCTCAGTTTCCACCAGGCTAGTGACATTGGATGGTACCCCAGGGGAGAAGGGAGGAAGGTCTGCCCATGGCCGTGCATGGAGCAGAGAGGGTTGGGGTTGTCCAGACTAGGCAGCAAGGATCTAGAGTGGTCCAGGCCTGTGGTCGATGGACAGTGAGAGAGTCTCAGGGCATCTGTGGTCGACCCATTTTAACCTTACAGCAACCCTGAGAGGTGGGGTTGTTATTCCCGCCGACACCGAGGAAACCGTGATGGCCAGAGGTCCTGCTGCAGCGTCCATTGCTGGAGCTGGTCAGTACAGCGGCGCAGCCCCAGTTTTGTTCTGTTTTCATTTTTAAATTATCTTAAAATATACATAACAGTGTCGACTTTAAAAATAAAACAGCCAGTTATTTGACCAGCAAAATGGGTTTATTCAGGAATAGCAAAGATTTGCAACTCCGGACATGCAAGCTATGGCAAAACTACAGGCAATTCGGGCAAACAAGGGAGAGGAATCATTACTTTACAGAGAAAAAGGAGGGAGTTGGGAGGGGCGGGAATGAGCAAAAGTCCATTGGAGGAGGGCAGGAGTCTGGTTGTGAGGGCTCCTCCATGGCTGAGCTGCAGCGATTTCCCACTGACTGGGCTTGCTGCTGGGCAAGAAGAAAGTCTTCCCTCCTCCTGCTGGAGTAATAAAGTAGGCTGATTCCTGTTGGAACATGGTCTGCCCTTGACAACCAGTGGTAGGGTATGCGAGCTCCTCCTTCCTGCCTCCTGACTCCATTTTAAAAGAGATTTTCTTTAGTCAGTTTCACAGCATACAATTTACCATTTTACGTATTTTTTAGTGTACAGTTCAGAGTCATTGTGCAACCATCACCACCATCCATCACCAGAACTTTTTCCTCTTCAACAAGCTGAAACTCTGCTCCCATTAAACAATTGCTCTCCATCCCCACCTCCTCCCAGCCCCTACTACAGCCCCTTCTAAACACCATTCTACTTTCTGTCTATAAATTTGACTACTCAAGGATCCTCATATAAACGGAATCATACAGTATTTATTCTTTAGTAACTGGGTTATTTCACTTAGCATGTCTTCAGTGTTCATCCATGTTGTAGCATGTGTCGGAATTTCCTTCCTTTTTAAAACAATAACACTATTGTATGGATACACCACATTTTGTTTATCCATCCATTTGTGGGTGGACAGGTTGTTTCTATTTTTTGGCTATTGTGGATAGAGTTGCTGTAAACATTTGTGTACAAGTTTCTTTGCAGAGGTATGTTTTTATTTCTCTTGGGTGTATATGTAGGAGTGGAATTGCTGGGTCGTATAGTAACAATATTTAACTGTTTGAGGTTTTGTTTCCGAAGCATAGAGCTCATTCTCCAGTTTGCACTGCAGCTGTTTCTGTGTGGCATTGTGCAGTGTGGTCTCTGGGCTAGAACACCACTGGTGGGGGGGTCCCCTACTATGGAAGGTGGCGGAGAGAAGGAATGTCTGGGTGATATGCAATGAATCTCTTTACATAATGTGAAATTTTTATCCCATTTGACTATGGAAAAGCATTTCTTACATTTCTTTCTCTGATGTTCAAATAAAAATAGACTGAGGAACTAAAAAGGGATTGAACATATTTTCCCCAAAGCCAGGCACCGCATACACCAATTAACTCTCCTATTTCTCTCCCCTGCTGACAAGAAGTAAATAAAAACTAACAGCTGAGCAGTTTCACACTGGGTGTATATTTGCTGATGACTCACTAAGAATTCACAGCTAAGGTGCCAGTTGTTCTGCTACGGAAAGAAAATTTTTTTTTTTAATAAGAAAATTTCTTTTAACCAAAACTGTAACCTCACGGATGTCGCAGAAGGTTCCAGACACACAGAAAAAAATCCATTTAATGGAGGTTTCATGTCAGACCTTTGCCCCGCCCCCACCTCGCCCAAGGCTCCGCCCACATCGCGCCAGACCCACTGCCCTGCCCATCCCCCGCCCTTGCCCCACCCGCTGCCCACACCCTGTCCGGCCTCCAGGCCCCAAGCTTGTCCTTCCCAGGCCACCCCCAGGCCAGGCTCCTGCCCTGTCCCTTCCTCAGACCATCACGCCAGGCCCCGCCGGGGGGAGGGGAGTGGACGGAAAGGAGGCCTGGGCTCTCACGGGCCTCTAGACCTTCCTGTGCGGGTCAGTCCAGCCAAGACCCGGCGTGCGGGGTCCAGCTGCGCGTCCTCCCGCTCCTCCCGGACGGCGCCTGGCTGGCTCTGCGGCCCAGAGCCGCCCCCTCCTGCGCTCCAGCCCGCTGTCCGGGAGAGCCTTCGGACAAGAATTCAATTTTGCGCCAGTGCGACCGCTCTTGAAGTGAGTCAGGCCTCCGGGAGTCAGCGCGCACCTGGCCCAGCCTGGGAGGAGGGCCCCGACCCTTGAGCCTTGCCCGAGAGCGAGGGTCCCTGCGGGCGCCCCGCAAGGAGGCGCTGCAAGGAGGCCTGCAGGCGGGAGGCGGACACGGGGTGACGGAGGCTGCAGGAAGGGAGCTGGACACGGGACTGGCGAGCGGAACGAGGGGCTGCGTGGGGGGGCAGCCACCTTCCAAACGCCTGAGCAGGGGTCACTCCCCGGGGTGCTGTCACCCACCCTGCCCTCTCGAGGCCCACCGAGCCCTGAGGACTTGGTGAAGCTGGCAAGGCAGGAGGCCTCGAAGGAGATGGCCCCAGCCCCCAGCCCCCAGGCGGGGACCCTGCTGGCTGTGTGAAGGTGAGGTGGGCAGTAGGACGCCCGCAGGACAGGTGCAACCTTGAGGACAGGAAGGGCCCCTACTAATGCAGAGCTCGAGGTACCCCTGAGAACCCCCTCCGGGGAAGTTGGCGGGGGCAGAGGGAACGCTCCTCTCTGTCGGGGTTAGCGTCTGGAATCCGTAGGACAACGTGAGGCGTGTTGGGCGCTTGGTTTTGCAGACTCTGAGGTCAGAGGGAGTCAAAGATCTGTCTGAGGTGGAATCCTGACTCCTGTTTCCCAGCTGGGTGACCTTGGGCCAGCAACCACCCTCTCTGGGCCTCTGTTTCCCCATTTCTTTCTTTCTTCTTCTTTTTTTTTTTTTTGCCGAGGAAGATTAGCCCTGAGCTAACATCTGCGCCAGTCTTCCTCCATTTTGTGTGTGCGTGGCTTGACAGTGGTGTAGGTGAGGCTGGGATCCGAACCTGCAAGCCGGGGCTGCCGAAGGGGAGTATGCTGGACTTAACCACTACGCCACAGGGCCAGCCCCTCAGTTTCCTCATTTCTTGAGCGAGAATGGTTCCTTGTGAGAGGTCCACGAGTAGTGCACTTCACAAGGGTTTGGGCGAGCGGCTGTCCACGGGCAGTGCTCAGTTATGTCCTCAGTTGACATCCCTATGGAGCGTCCATGGGGCCTCTGCTGGGCACTCTTCACCCTCCCACACACACTGTGGTCCAACGTGTTTTTGTTTAACTTGCGGTATTGCAGCACGCTGCCTAAAACTCATTTTAATGAGTTGAATGTAGTTTACGGCTAAAGCTTTTGTGTCTTGTTTAATACATCCTTCTATACCTTTCTCTTAGATTTTTTTCTGAAAGAGTTATAGTTTTTCCTTTCCTTTTAGGCAGAGGCACCAAATATCATCATGGAGGTTGTGCACTGCCCAGCTGAAGGGATGCCATTTGCCCTGTGTGAGGGTATGTACACATTCAAACTCATTTTCCTTCCCAGTGTATTGAACCTTTCATCATTATAAAGTGACCCTCTTTGTCTCTAATAACACATTTTGCCAGTCTGTCAAATTGCACAACTCCAGGGAGTTTACATCACAGTCTGTGTGGCTGACACCCCTGGAATTGTGTGATGTGGAGGTGTGCTTGCCTTAAAATCTGCTTCTCTGATATCAAACATTGATCTTTATAGCTTTTTAAAGGCTAGGATTGCATGGTACTTCTAACCTTTCTTATTTTTGTGCTTCATATTTGTGTCTTATAAAGAACATATAACCAGTTGTGTTTTACTTTTCTCGAGTCTCATTTTCTCTGTCTCTTAACTGGGGCCTTTTGTTTATTTACATTTAATGAGATTACGGACATATTTGGCTTTAAATCTGCCCTCTCCTACGTGTGTACTCCATTTGTCCCACCTGGTCCATGGTTTTTACTCTCCTTTCTTGCCTTCTTTGGGATTAGTTTTTTTTCTTCTAATAGGAAAGTTATAAAGTCTCTATTTTTAGTTTTTATCCTAGAAATTACAATATGCATATTTAACTTGTCGAAGACTAAAGATAATCATTACCTTTACCCTTCTCTTGAACAACACAGAGACTTTAGAAAAATTTACCCCTTTAAATTAAAATACAAAAAAATAATTATTAAAAAATTGTCTCTTTTAAAAAATCAAACAAGACGTTGTTTTGTACAATCAATTTTGTTAGATGTTCTCACATATGTACCACTTTCTTTGCTCTTTGCTCCTTTTTGCACTTCAGCTTTAAAACCTGAGGTCACTTTCCTTTTGGCTGAAAACATCCTTTAGGCTTTCCTCTAGGAGGGTCTGCCGGTAGAAGACAGTGTCACGAGAAATAAACGCAAATGGTTCTCAGTCTGAAAAATATCTTTATTTCATTTTCATCCTTGAAAACATATTTTCACTGGGCAGTTATAGTCTATCATTACACTGTCTTTTGGCTTCCAGTACTAGTGTAGGGAAACCAGATGTCAATCTTTTCAAGGTAATCAGACTTTTTGATAGCTACATTAGAGATTTCCTGTTTCTTTGGTGTTCCGCAATTTCACTGTTATTTGTCTAGGTGTGAACTTCTTTTGATTTATCCAGCTTGGGATTTTGGGGGGACCTTGGATCTGAGGGTTGGCCTATTTCATCAATTCTAGAAAATTCTCACCCATTTTCTGTTTAAGTATGGCCTCAGCCCTAAAAGCCTAGTTAAATGTTTGTTAGAACTCACTATTCTCTATGTCTCTTAATCTCACCTACAATTTCCCTTTTTGTCTCTTTGTACCACAGTCTGCATAACTTCTCTGAGATCTTCCAGTTCCAATTCTCTCATCTGTGTCTGACCTGTTAAACCTGTCCATTAAGCTTTTAAATTTTAATTAAGACTTTTTAATTTCTAAAAGCTCTTTCTTTATAATTAATTAATTTTTTTGTGAGGAAGACCAGCCCTGAGCTAACATCCGTTGCCAATCCTCCTCTTTTTGCTGAGGAAGACTGGCCCTGGGCTAACATCTGTGCCCATCTTCCTCTACTTTATATGGGACGCTGCCACAGCATGGCTGACAAGCAGTGCGTCGGCAGGAGCCCGGGATCCGAACCCGCAAACCCTGGGCTGCCAAGCGTGAACTAAACTGCTGCGCCACTGGGCTGGCCCCACTGAAGGCTCTTTTTGATTCTTTATAGAATCTGCATAGTCACTTTTTATAGTTTCTTCTTCCCTGTAGATATTTTCAAGCTTGGCTTTTATCTCCTTAGACACAGTAGGCATAATTTATCCCATTATGTGCACCTGATAATGCCAACACCTGAGTTTATCCACTGTCTGTTATGTAGACACTCATCACATCTTGCCTCCTTGCATGCTTGGTGTCCACTCGGGCTCCCAAAACAAAATTCCACAGACTGGGTGCTTCAACAACAGAAATTTATTTTCCCTCAGTTCTGGAGGCTGGAAGTCTGAGGTCAGGGTGCAGGCATGGCTGGTTCCTGGTGAGAGCTCTCTTCCTGGGTTGCAGATGGCTGCCTTGCTATGCCCTCACATGGCCTTTCCTTGCTGTGTGCTCGAGGAGAGAGAGGGCAGTCTGGTGTCTCTTCTTATAAGGACATAAACATTCAGTCTATAACACTTGGTCACTTTTGACTGTGTGATGCTCATTGTCCTTGGAAAATAATTGTCATTGTCCTGTAGTGTCTAGGAGGAAGACATGCTTCTCAGGGGAGGTTTTGTGTTTGCATCTCCCAATACTGGGGGAGCTCCATTCCCTATCTGCTTTAAAATTATTGTCCTGAGTGTTTTGGATAATCAGGTGACATGAATTTGGGCTGCAAATCCATGAAAGAGCAGACTCTAGAGTGGTTCATATTCAGACTTACTTGTAGTTCACCCTTTTTTTGAGAGTGTAGTCCCATGGGGTCCCAGATTTATGGGGAGATATTTTCCTAATACACGCCCACCTTGGGCTCTCCCTAAGCTCTTATTTAGGTCCCACCCCCTTCCCTAAAGAAGGAGCTCTGTTCCTTGGGTTCAGCAGATGTCCACAAGGCAAAAGCAGTTTTTGACCTCTGCTTACTACCCTGGGTTCCCATCACCTAGATTTTGGGCTAATGTTCCTTGCTACTTTATCAGCTCTTCTTTAATGCTTTTTAAATGTATTTAAACTATTTCAGTCAGCATTTCTAGTTGTTTTTGAAGCCAGGTACCTGAGGGTTACTGTAAATATTCAATAAGATTACTTTTCGACCTTGTTATGGAAAGAAGTTAATCTTGTCAATTTGCTGTTTTCCTGTTTAACCTGAGGAGTAACTCAAGGGTCACAAGGATTTGTGAACTTGTTTTACAGAAGAAAGAATGCCTTCAAGGATCACCAGATAACCAACCCCCAGCTGCCCTTCACGCCCAGAAGTGAGATTGCCCAAGGGGCTTATGGGGAGTGACAGAAACATGGATTACCCCTTTGTTTCTCCTCCTGCCACACACCTTAGCTCTGTGCTTTCTTCCCCTTGTTACCCCCTGCTTTCTTCCCTTGTTAAGGTGGATTTGAGAGAACCTATGCTCCCAACTTCTTGTTTTGGCCAATTCGAATAAATCTTTCTCCATCTCCAAGGACTGATGTCTCAGTGTTTGGCTTACTGAGCATTGGGGACACAAACTGGAGATTAAGAGGTTCACTATCATTTTCAGCAGGAAGGGGGGTCCAAACAATCTGCAAATAGAACTTTCTTCATCTGCTTTATTCCTTAAATCTTCAACCTTCAAGGCCACAATTATTATTCACTCATTGTTTTAGCACATGCTCATTGAATGCCCACAACAAGACTGGCATTGTACATCATGCTAAGCATTGGGAAACAGTGGGAATGTGACGGTCAATTTTATGTGTCAACTTGGCTGGGGCACGGTGCCCAGATATTTGGTCTGACAAGAGATTTTCACATTGAGGTATGGGGTAGCTATTCTGGTTCAATGCTGATTCGGCTTGAACTAAAACGCCTGACTAATGGCCTTTCAGACATACGTCGTACGTCTGCTTTAACCATTAAAGTAAAGAGTGCATTAAACATCATCTCAAAGTAGAAGAATGCACTCTTTTAAGATGAGAATGCATACTTCCCCTCCTATGCCCACCAGTGTCGGTAACACCCCTAGCCCCTATCGGTGCTCCTGAAGATAAGTTCCCTTTCCTGGACATCAGGGTCATGTTGACCTGCTAATTTGCGACTGAATACCTCTTTGAAACTTGGATGAGTGTGTATCCTGGGTGTGTTTAACGTATGTTCTTTGTTCTAAAAAGGTATAAGACTAGGCTGGGGGCCGGCCCGGTGGCGCAGCGGTTTAGTCCGCGCTTGGCAGCCCAGGGTTCGCGAGTTCGGATCCCGGGAGCCCGCGGACGCACTGCTGGTCAGCCATGCTGTGGCGGCGTCCCATATAAAGTAGAGGAAAGACGGGCACAGATGTTAGCCCAGGGCCAGTCTTCCTCAGCAAAAAGAGGAGGATTGGCAATGGATGTTAGCTCAGAGCTGGTCTTCCTCACACACACACAAAAAAAGACTAGGCTGAAAACCATGCTTCCCCAGAATGCTTTCTTCCTTCCTGGAAAAGGCCTTCCTGGGTTATGATCCTCACCCTGGCTCAAGTAAAACTCACTTATCCCTCTTATCTATACAATGGTTATTGGTTATTTTGCATTGACCGGTCAAACATTATTCTAGATGTTTCTATGAAGGTGTTTTTAGATGAGATTAGCATTGAAATTGGTGGACTTTGAGTAAAGCCTCTGTGGATGGGGGTGGGCCTCATCCACTTACTGAAGGTCTGACTAGAACCGTGACCTTCCTGAGGGAGGGGGAACTCTGCCAGAACGCCTCCCTGGCCCTGCCTGCACGCCTGCCCTCTGGTTTCCGTCTTGCACCTGCACAACTGTGTGAGCTGGTTCCTTTAAATAAATTCCTCTCCTTGTAGACAGTCTTTGGTCCAGTTTCTCTGGATAATCTAAGATGGGGCAAAGCAGACTTTATTCTGCCCTCAAATCTCTAATGTCTAGTTGGGGAGACAGACGCTAATTGGATAATCATGTGCAAAACAAAAAGAGTGAGATAGCCCCCCAAGGGTGTTGCAGGAGCCGCCCAGGTCAGGGAAAGCCCCAGTGAGGTGACCCTCTGACCTCGGGCTGAAGGACACAACAGAGATCTGGCAAACAGGGGACAAGGGCAGCCGGGAGAGAGGGGACACAGCGCAGAGGGCGGCGAGCTGGAGCAGGGTCTGTGCCCACTGAAGGGCAGGCCAGTGGGCAGAGTCAGGGAAAGGCCAGTGGCCAGTGGTCAAGGCCAGGCAAGGGCAGAGTCAGGGAAAGGTCAGGCCACAGCAAGAGCCACACAATGTCAAGGGCAGGTCAAAGGCGAGGTCAGGAGTAGAGCCAGGGCGAGAAGAGACCTGGAACCGCCGCCAGGCCCTTTTGGCCGGTAAGGAGCAGCAACGCGGCCCCGCGCCAACCACGACGTCGTCCCACCCCTCGCCCAATCCCCGCGCGTTTCCGTGGCCTAGTACCGGCCCCTCCCGCCCCTCACCCAATCCCCGCGCGTCTGCCTGCCACCCGGCGTCTCCGTGGCCCAGTCCCGCCCCCTCCCGCCCCTCACCCAGTCCCCGCGCGTCTCCGTGGCCTAGTCCCGCCCCCTTCCGCCCCTCACCCAATCCCCGCGCGTCTGCCTGCCACCCGGCGTCTCCGTGGCCCAGTCCCGCCCCCTCCCGCCCCTCACCCAGTCCCCGCGCGTCTCCGTGGCCTAGTCCCGCCCCCTTCCGCCCCTCACCCAATCCCCGCGCGTCTGCCTGCCACCCGGCGTCTCCGTGGCCCAGTCCCGCCCCCTCCCGCCCCTCACCCAGTCCCCGCGCGTCCCCGCACCGTCGCGGCGCCTCCGTGCGGCCTGAGGCGGGTTGGCGGCCGGGACGCGGGGAACATGGAGGCGGTGCTGAGGCGGGAGCTGGGCTGCAGCTCCGTCAAGGCCACTGGTCACTCCGGAGGCGGGTGCATTAGCCAGGGCCAGAGTTACGACACGGACCGAGGACGAGTGTTTGTGAAAGTGAACTCCAAGGCGGAGGTCAGAGCCACCGCGGGTGGGGGCGGAGAGGGGGCTGGGGGGCGGGGTCCGGGTCCGGGTCCGTGGCCCGGCGTCCTTGTCCGGAGTGCGGGCGGGCGGGGCGGCCACAGCGGCACTCGCTGGCCGGCCTTGCCCGCGGGCTGTGTCTGTGCGCAGCCCTGCGGTGCGCTCACACCGGGTCCTTAGTGGACCGTCCGGGCCCGTCCCACGCGTGACCCACCGCGGCGCCCACGGGCCTCCCGAGTGCGGCCGGGATCCTGCAGTGTGGACGGTGGATGCTCTGGATGGTTTTCCCGTGGTTGACGTGGCCGCTGCTTTGGGAAAATCCGTTGTTTGGCGAGTTTCGAAGAGAGGCAGGTGGGAGAAGCCCTTGTAGTGGGGTCTGTGAACTCGCGGGATCAAAGCCCCGTCTGAGTCTGAGTTATTGGACATGCTGTAGCCCCTGCCGGTCCGTTGAGGCCGTCACAATACCGTAGACCGGGTATTTCCCGCGATCTGGAGGCTGGAGGCCAAGATCGGGGCGCGGCAGGTCCGTGCCTGCTGAGGCCCCTTCTCCCCGTGTCCCCAGGAATCCCGTGGCGGGCTCCACCCGCCTGAGCTAGTCACGTCCCAGGGCCCCACAGCCTAGCGCCTCACGTTGGGGTAGGTTTCAACATAGGAATTTTGTGGGGACACGACATTGAGTCCAGGGCAGCGCCCACTGCATTCTGCTTGTGTATGGACTTTTCTCCAGGGCCCCCCGGGGAGACCCTGAGCAGGACTGCTGCGGTCGTGTCGGGCCTGATTGTCGGGGGACTGCTTTGCCCAGTTTGGGTGGGTCGCTCCGGTACTGTTGGCTTGAAGGCCCAGGCTGGCTCCCGCAGGCAATGGGCAGGATTGGGCAACGCCTTGTTTCCATAGGGCTGAAGGTGCTTACCCCAGTACCTAGCCCTATGGGTCACACACCTGGCTGGGCTCTTCTCCTGCCTTAGAAATCATCCTGGCAGTTATTTTAGTTTTCCTTGTCGAAGTGGATCCCACTTTCCACGATGTGGGATGGTCTCTTTCTGAAGCGCTGCTGTTCTCTTGAGACCAGCCTTCAACCCTTTGTTTTACAGAGGTCAGCTGCATGTCATCCGATACATCCCTTTTATAGGAATTTGTCAACTTCATCCTTGAAGTTACTCTTGACTCTATTTACCCCAAACAGTGCTAATGTAGTGGTGCGTCCTTCCTGACCTTCTGCCACAGGGCTTCCTCTTACGTGGCATCCATACTTTTCATGCCTGTATTTACACCTTTACTGGCATTTGTAATAATTCACAACTTAGTATTGAACAACTTAGGTGAAGCAAGTATTTTCCGTTGATTAAAACGGAACCACTTAGTGATGCTTTTTAAACATTGTTCTGCTGCTGCTGTTTTTTCAGGTTCTTACTCACTTTTTACTTTGTCATCAGAGTCCATTTTCTTTTTGCTGATCCTCCTCGGGTGAGTTCCTTCTAGTCTTTTAGTAATAGTTCCAAACATGTCATTTCTAGCATGCTTTGGAATATGTGTGAGTTAGGCAGATGTACTGGCCGTAGCGTCAGCCTTTGCTGGCTGTATGGAAAAGGGACTCTTTGTGCTCTACCTTCCTCCGGACTTCTAAGACAAGACTACCTTGTTGCTCTTCTGTTTTCCTTCTCACCCCTGCTCGAGTTGACCTGGCCTAGGTGGTTTTCCTCTTGAGTGTTCTTATCTGTGCTTTGCACACTGTGTCATACTCCGCCTTTCAGTTCTAGATCTTTGGTAGCATGGCACCCCAACCGATACTGACTGCCTGGTTCCACTCTAAGTGGCAGTGTTCCTAGGGTTAGACACTCAGGACCACGTAGCAGTAGATTTTTTTTTTCATTTTTATTGATGTCATAATAGTTTATAACATTGTGGGGTTTTAGTTGTACATTATCATTTGTCCGTCCCCTTATGGATGCACCCCTTCACCCCTTGTGCCCACCCCCCACTCCCCTTCCCCCTGGTAACCACCAACCAGTTCTTTCTATCCATGTGTTAGTGTATGTTCCACATATGAGTGAGATCATGCAGTGAGCAGTAGATATTTTTGTGAGAGGCCTTGGTCTCTGGCTGGGTTCACAGATCCTCCTTCACCTCTTCCTGCATTTTTTTTTTATGAGTAAGATTAGCCCTGAGCTAACATCCGTTGCCAATCCTCCCCTTTTTGCTGAGGCAGATTGGCCCTGGGCTACCATCTGTGCCCATCTTCCTCTACTTTATATGGGATGCCTGCCATAGCATGGCTTGACAAGCATAGGTCCGTGCCTGGGATCTGAACCTGTGAATCTGGGGCCACCGAAGCGGAGCGTGTGAACCTAACCACTATGCCAGCAGGCAGGCCCCTCCCTGCATTTTTTTAAAGTTCTGTCCCTTACTTTACTCTTCACGACCAGTGGTCTAGTACAAAGTGTGGCCAGGCCCCAGTTGTTTTCCCTTTATCTTTTAAAGAGAATGCTCTGAAAATTCTCCTTAAACACAGTTCTGTTCTTCTTCTTTTGCGATTTTAGCTCTCCATATAATAATTTATATAAAAGTAATAATTATAGAAAATGTTTAGAATGGATGATGTCAGTGTTAGCTGCTAACTCAGTTAATCATGGCAGCAAGACTGTGAAATTGGTGCTATTATTAACCTCATTTTACAGATGAGGAAACTGAGGCACAGAGAGCTTAAGTAACTTGCCCAAGGTCACAGTTAGTAACTATGAAAGTCCATGGCAGCACAGTCCAGCTCTGTGCCAGGCACTTAGTGGCGTGTTAACTAGTAGCCTCTACTTTCCTCCCTGTGGAGAGACTTGGGATTCAACAACAGCAGAAAAATAGAGTCCAGTACGAGAAAGTGCAATCCCTCTTATTCCTGTGCAGCTTCAGAACGTACACTGTCCGCTCCTGAAAAGCTGACTGACTGTCCGTGTCAGGATAGCCTTGGTTTAGAATTGTAGAAAACATGTTTTCTACACATTTAAAACAGGTTCCACAGGTTTAAAGTTGTAGAAAATGCTTGCGAAAATGTGTCTGCATAGAACCTCTGCAGAAGCAGTCTTGCTCTCCCCCCGCTTCCCCCTCCTCCGTTGTTTTCCTACAGGCCAGAAGGATGTTTGAAGGTGAGATGGCAAGTTTGACTGCCATCCTGAGAACAGGCACAGTGAAAGTGCCCAGACCCATCAAGGTGCTCGAGGCCCCCGGAGGCGGCAGCATGCTGGTGATGGAGCACTTGGACATGTCCTCTCTGAGCAGGTGTGTCTTGGCACCTTCCCTCTGGTTGGCTTTGTTTTTCCTCTGAGTGGTTCCTTCATACCTGGAGCTTGTATTTGGGGGCATAATTTTGAGGCATGTGCTCTGAGGAACCCATGACCCCATGCCTAAGGGGTTCTGCAGCCAAAGGCAGACAGGAAAGGACTCTTTCAAGGTGAGGTGCTGACGAGGACCTGGCTGCAAGCTCAGAGGAGGCTGGAAGGGCTGTCGAATGATCAGGGCCCTTCATCTCCCCCTTGCTTCACCAAAATAGACTTTTTATCCTCAAAATATATATTTGACCTACTCTGTGTGGCCTGAGGCCTTTCACATGGGTGTATATCCACGTTTGTGTCATGCACTCAGCTGTTGCCTTTGGTTTCGCAGTCATGCTGCAACACTTGGAGCCCAGCTAGCAGATCTACACCTGGACAACAAGAAGCTTGGAGAGACAGTCCGGAAGGAGGCCAGCACAGTGGGTATGGGCTGTGTGGACCCTGAGGGACCCCTCCAAGCGGAGGACACTTGGCCAGTGTGGGTGCGTGGGTGGGTTGTGCCACAGCCGTGTAGGATCAGACCTCTGTTGATGCCAAAGGAAAGGACTGTTAACCCCCAGCTGCATGTTTGGGGTGCAGGGAACACAGTGAATGCAGTTAGTGTACATGTTGCAAATGCATTTGAAAGACAGGAAACATTTCCTGAACTTGAAACCTCATCATGTTAGATTCCTTTTACCTCTCTCTCCCCAGAAGAAAGCCTATCAAACGTTCTCTGGCTTTTGAAAGCCTTTTCTCCTAAGAAAACTCAGACGTGAGGCTCAGAATGACAGCCCTCACGTCTGCTTTTCTAGAGCTTAGTGTGGTGTTAGCATTGTGGTATCTTCCGGTATTTTCATCCTTTGACATTTGATGATCCATGTGTAGCCCATAAGGTAACTCTGCTAGGCAAAGTAGCTGACACACCAGAAATGGATGACCGAGAATGTACTGTGCTAGATGGATCCCGGCAGACTGCTGTCCTGTGAGAATCTACTGTGCTGGACAGACAGCCTGTCCCTTCCACGCCACATGTAGCTTAGTCCCCAGGATTTGCTTTGACTTTGGGGAGCGGCAAACAATGAGACCATTTCAAAGCACAGCAGTTTATCTTTCACGAATGGCAAATGCTAAGCTGGCCATGGAAGGTCATCCTTATATTTATTTTTGGTGAGGAAGATTCACCTTGAGCTAACATCTGTGCCAGTCTTCCTCTATTTTGTATGTGGGTCGCCACCGTAGCGTGGCGTAGAGTGGTGTAGGTCCGCACCTGGGACCTGAAGCTGCGAACCCAGGCTGCCAAAGCGGAGTGTGCTGAACTTAACCACTAGGCCATAGGCCTGGCCCCTGGCCATCCTTTTCTGATGGGTCATGGGTAGACTTTTCCTCCTTTTTGGACACAACAGTGTCGCTCCTCTGAGCACCCTCTGGTGCCTCTCCTGGAAAGCGGTGGGTGTCCTGGATTGTTAAGTCTGATGGAACAGGCTCTGTTCCTGCGTCCTGAGGGCTGGTGGAGACCAGGGCCCTTGTTTGTCTCTGGATGAGGACACGGAGTGAAGGAGGGCACACTGAGGTTAGGGCTCAAAGCTGCTCTGAGCTCCAGCAGCGGGCCCGAGGGGGCAAGGGACTAGTCATCCTTCTTGTTTTCCTTTTGCTTTCAAGGGAGAGGAGGTGGGCAGGCGGAACGGCCCTTTGTGGACCAATTTGGGTTTGACGTGGTGACGTGCTGTGGATACCTCCCCCAGGTGAGCGACACCAGCATTTTGCCTCCATTTCCCAATCACGTCAGCTGTTCAGAAACAGCTGGGGAAAACACACCCTCTCCCTTTTTATGAAATTTAGTAAAAATCCTCCCTTTTTTCTCTGCTAATTTTTAAGAGGTTGACATGAGGTTTACCCACCTTACATGCTGGGTAAGCTCTGGGAAACAGAGAAGGACCAGCAAGTTAGGATGCTGGATTTCAAGGTGGGCAAAAATCAGAAATTTAAAAAGTGTTTAATTTTACATAGTAAACTCTCAAAGGTAGCCTAATGAAAAGGGATTGTAACTCTAGGTTTATGGTGTTAGGGTTGGTGCCCTGGGAATTTCAGCCTGGGGAGTTCTGCTTGATGCCCAGCAAAGGCAGAGTGGGTTGGATGGTGGCTGTGCTCTCAGGAAAGGCAGGTGGCTTCTTGGAAGGGGGAATACTGAGGAATCTAGAAAACTTCCAGGGGTTTCCTGGGGGCAGGGGGTGCAGGAGACACAATTCGGATTTTGAAATGTGGGAGGTTGTCTGGGAACCCGCGAGTGGCTGACGGCTGGGGCTCCCTGGTCCTGGCTGCTCCGTGCCGCTCTGGGTGTGCTTCCACTGGCTCTGCTCCTTCCTCCCGCCTGTAACTCACTGTGGGCGCATCTGTACACGTGTGAGCCTGCATGCGTGTGAGAATACGTGAGGGTGCACATGTGTGTGCGCGACACTCTATCATTTGGTGTCACATGCTGCCCCTGTGCTGCTCTGCTCTTGCGTCTGTCTGTCTTGCCTCCTTCCTGGGTGGTCAGCACCTATGGTCTGGACATCCTCTCAGAGGTGTTTTTGAATGGGGCTCCGCGTGACTTCTCACGTTGTCACTCTCTGGAGAGGGCAGAGCTGGCTGCTCGGGAGAGACTGAAGAGGGGTCCTCCGTGTGCAGGTGGATGGTCAGAAATGAGCCCCAGGGATCAGGGATGGCCAGCAGCTCTGACCTCTGTGCCCTCCTATGAGTACAGATTGAAAGAAAACGTCCTAGAGCTCTTCGGAGTGGACTCCGCTGCTCCACATTGGGAAGGGCCCCCTTGTTTCCCACTCCTCCTGGACAGGATCTGAGCTCCCAGCGTGTCCAAGAGGCCCCATGCTGCCTGGTCAGCTCCCACCCCTTCACACCCATCCCTGCAGCAGCACCCCTAACAACCAGCCTTTTCCACTTCGGGGCACCTCCTTCAGCTCTGGCATTTTCCTCTGAGCTCTCCTTTCTCCTTTGCTGTCGCCCGCACAGGTGAATGACTGGCAGAAGGACTGGGTCGAATTCTATGCCCGACAGCGCATTCAGCCCCAGATGGACATGGTAGAGAAGGGGTCTGGGGACAGGGAGGCCCGTGAGCTCTGGTCTGCTCTGCAGGTGAGTGGAGCCCCACACGCCCTGTGCCCACCATGCCCTACAGGCCTGACAGGGTAGGTGCCAAGGCAGGTGCGGCCACCTGTAGGTCTGGGTCTGGACAGGAGGCAGGTGGGGCCCGCCAGTAGGGTGGCTGTTGGTGCCTTCTTCCCTGCCTGAGCCATGCGTGTCCATGTGCATCTGTGTGCTGTGCTCTTCCCCGGGCATGTGGAGCCACACGTAGAAGAATGCCTGCATCCCTCCCGCATGTATGGGTCACTTTGCTGAGGCTGCATTTCCCCCCTGCAGTTAAAGATGCCTGACCTGTTCCAGGATCTGCATATCGTCCCAGCCCTGCTCCACGGAGACCTCTGGGCAGGAAACGTAGCAGAGGATTCCTCTGGGCCCATCATTTTTGATCCAGCTTCTTTCTATGGGCACTCGGAGTATGAGCTGGCCATAGCGGGCATGTTTGGGGGCTTTAGCGGCTCCTTCTACTCTGCCTACCACAGCAAAATTCCCAAGGCCCCAGGGTTTGAGAAGCGCCTTCGGCTATATCAGCTCTTTCACTATTTGAACCACTGGAATCATTTCGGATCAGGGTATAGAGGGTCCTCCCTCAGCATCATGAGGAATCTCATCAAATGAGCTTGAGTCCTCTGGAGGGAGGCCTCTCGGGGAGACTGGGGGCCTCAGGTTCAGGTGCACCAGGTTCTAAACAGATGCCTGTCCCAGTCCCTCTCGTTCCTCCATAGCCTTCTCCACCAGGGCTTCTTCCTCGTTTCCTCACCTGTCTGCAGCAGCTTCAGACCAACTCTCCAAGCCTTGTAAAGTACATAATATCTTGGAAGAAAGGTTTTGTCATCCTAAAGTTGTGCATTTCGTTAGACTGCATAGCTGGACGACACCGCACTAGGAACGTGGTGTGAACAGAGGGACCTGTGGGGTGTGGGCCGCGTCGAACCACACTGCTGCCCAAAGCTGGAGAAGGGGAGTGGCCTGCGTGCCAGGCGCTGCCCACCAGACCCCGTCTCAGCTCCAGGAATGATGCTGATGTTTGGGGTGATGCTTCTTGACGGGTAAGACTTAGGTCTAGACACGAAACCGTCTTACTAGGAGCATCTTACAATGACCAGTTCCAAAACTGAGCACATTCCCTTTCCTTTCTGTGTCACCTCTGGACCCTGCCGCAGGCTGAGCAGGTCTGGAAACTGATTCTGGGAGTGACCAAATTGCTAGCCTCAGGAGCCACTGACTGAATCGCTCCTGTTAGCCCCCATCTTGTGTGCCGTTTGCTAAGGCTTGCCGAGTTGTTCCTTTGCGTCATGTGAAACCAGTGCTGAGCCAGCGTTCCTTCTCCAGTCTTGCGCTGACGAGAAATACTCACGAATGGCATTGATGCTAATAAATCCTTTTGCATAAAAATTTGAATAAACTCAGTGGTTTCAATGATGCATGAGACTGTATGTTTCCCTCATTTAAATCATAATTCAATGTTTATCTTAGCTGTTTGCCAAGAAACCTTTGTAATATATTGTGACAATAAATAGGTACAACTCTTGTTTCTTTTTCTTTTTTTTTTTTGCCAAGGAAGATTAGCCCCAAGCTACATCTGTGCCAGTCTTCCTCCACTTTATATGTAGGACACTGCCACAGCATGGCTGATGAGTGGTGTAGGTCTATGCCTGGGATCTGAACCTACGAACCTGGGCTGCTGAAGTGGAGCGTGCTGGACTTAACCACTATGCCACAGGGCCAGCCCCCAGCTGTTGTTTCTTAAAAGAGGAATTTTTTTCTGGACTTTGTTCATAAGCAGAGAGTTTCAAAATAAGGGCAGGTGTAGCCTGAGGACTTTCTGACATTTGACCTGGGTGCAGTTTAACTGCTGTTCTTAGCCACCTGCGAGATTTGGGAAACAGTAAAGGGAGGTTGAAAGTAACTGTCAGTTACATTTCGGGGAAGAAGGCAATTGGTGGCCACCTCCTGGGTCCGGCTTAGGGTGTGGATCACGGCAGTATCCTAGATGACGCCAGTGGTCTCACAGAGCAGGTTCAAGAGGACTGATTCGGTTTTTCTCTTGTCTGCTTTTTGTGTCTCTGACAGCTCAGGCCCCTCAGTGGGACTCCGAAGCAGAACTGATGCTTTCACTTTTATTTTTGTATTTTATTGAGGTCGTATTGGTTTATAACATTGTGTAACTTCGGGGTACATTATTATATATCAGTTTCTGTACAGTCTGCATCGTGCTCACCAACAAGTCTAGTTTTATCCATCACCATACACATGTGCCCCTTCACCCCTTGTGCCCACCCCCCACCCCCTTCCCCTCTGGTAACCACTAGTCTGTTCTCTCTGTCCATGTGTTTGTTATCTTCCACATGTGAGTGAAATCACACCATGTTTGTCTTTGTCTGGCTTTTGTCACTTAACATCATACCCTCAGGGTCCATCCATGTTGTTGCAAATGGGATGATTTGACCCTTTTTTATGGCTGAGTAGTTTTCCGCATCTTCTCTATCCATTAGAAGTGATGCCTTCAGAGTTTCGGTTTTGTGGGAAGGGAGAGAGGACTGTGACTGTTAAGAACTTGTGGTTGTCGGAGTTTCAGACCTAGTGATTCCTAGACTACTGTTTGCTGAGATTTTAGCCTGTTTACTCCCTGGGGAAACTGGGAGCTGTCTCTGAGGGAAGGATGCGACGAGCCAGCTTCCTTCTGACGGCACGTGTGCTGCCATTTTCCCATGTGTCGGTAACACAGGCTGCTTTCCGGGATGGTTTTGGTTTTGGCAGTGGCCAGACCTGACATCTTCCACAGAGGTAATTATTCTGCAACTGAATCCTTTTAGGAGCGCAGCTCAGACCTTCTTCTCTTCTGTGGTTGATCAAGTAGGAGCAAAAAGGTCAGAGGGCAGAGGCTGGATATAACTCTATTTGTTTAGTTAGAGGATCTTAAGAGAAGAGTCTCCATTTCATGTTCCGGTAATTCCCCCGAGCCATCGAGCAGGTGGATGCCCAGACCAGTGCTTTGGGAACCACAAGTCTGTGGCAAGGGGAAGGGATGCCTTCTGGGTCCCAGTGGTCGCTCGCGGGTCCCTGCTGGGTTTGGAGAGGGTGAGGCAGCCTCCTCTGGTTGCTGGTCACTGGAGGAAGTGACGGGACACTGGGCCGCCTGACAAGGAGGAGGGTGGCCCGGACTCCCTCCCGAGTGAATCCTCTTGGGTGCTGTGCCAGGTGCAGGGAATGGCTGATTCTGCCCCACACGGCCCTGTCGGGACCCTGAACGTCACTTCTGCATCAGCATAGTGTTCCTGGGGATGAGAGCTGAGGCCTGAGCTTTCCCAAACTGTTGCCAGGAAGACACTTCAGTCCTCCAGAGGGAGACTTGCCGCGCGGCATCTCGGGGAGGCTGCGAGCCAGGGAGCAGCCGAGGTGGAAATGTGGGGAACGCACCGCGGAGCTTGGCAGGTGCTGAGCGGATCAATAGTGGCCGCAGCGCTGTGGGGTTTCATGGCTTTCTGCACGTCCGCATCTGTAGCGGTTGCTCACTCTGGAATATTTACTTTTGTACTTAATTTTATGTATATTTTATATGGATAAAGGGTTGCCGACATCGTGTAAGCCTTAGGCCAAAAGGTCCCTGGGCCCACCCAGAGTTGCTGTCTATGGAGTGTTTCGTCCCATGAAAGCCCCTCTACGCACACGGCATCTGAGGATGAACTGCTGTTTTCTGGGCTGAGTGGGGTGGTGAGGTTCTGACTTAGAGGCATCGTTTCAAGGGATGGTTGTATGCCAGGGGTCCTGACAGCAGCCTGCCTCCTGTCGTCGCAGAGCGGCCTGCTGACGTCTGAAATAATGGGGAGATTGGGCTAGACCCACGGGGACGAGCTCTGGATGTAGCTCCCAGGCTCCTTGGTCACAGAGAAGAGCTGGGAGAGGTTCATGCCCTTTGGGGCAGCCGTGAGCATCACCGGAGGCCTCAGAGGTGGGAGGTGCGGGCAGATGGCCGCCCTGAGCGCCCGTCCAGGTCCCTCAGCTCTCCTCTCTGGGGTGGTGGTACTTATTTCTTACTGAAAATGGGAATGTTGTTTCAAAACACCTCATCTGCTACTGTCAGGGTATTAACCTTTCCACAGAAGTAAGTCTTTAGATAACTGAAGTTTAGCTTTCCTCTCCAGAGCTTTTTATTTTGCATCCTTTGGATGACAGTGGAGCTGAAACATCAGCTTTTCTACGTTAAACAGAGGACACAAATGTACTTTAATATCTTCCTGATTAGAGTCTTCGTTGTCCAAATCGGTCATCACACTGCTTCCCTCTGTGCGTTTAAAAACGTTTCAGGCCGTTTGTCTCATGTCGAGGAGCCAGCTGTGCCCGCCCAGTTTTTGCCCTTTATGGGGTCCTGGGTGCAGGGGGCTGAGTGATCCCCCCTTCATTTGAGGGCACATCATCGTTATTAACGTTTCACTTGAGACTTCTCCCTTTGTCTTAGTTACTCATCTCCCTCTGTCACCCTTTTCCCCGCCCTCTTTTCCCTCCTCCAGCTCTAACCTACTGCTTCGGGAACACAGGAGTCACAAACAGTGGGGTCTCACACAGAACAAGGGCGAGGCCTGGTCGGCTCTCTTGGGATTGAAGTGTGTATCTTCAGGGCTTGGATTTTGAGGTCTCTTTTAGGCTCATTCTAGGTTTGTGGCTCAAAACACGGGGTGAGACAACTGAGAGGGAACTCTTGTGGAAGAGGGTCTGACCCTGTGTGGGAGCCCCTAAACACAGGAGCTGCGGCTCTGAGAGGGTCGTGTCTTGCTGCACCAAGCCCCTCCGAGGTGGTGCGGGCACTGTGGAGGTCTCCGGTTCACTCCACTGTCCTGAGGCTGATGTCTGCAGGGGAGTGTCGGAGGGACACCTGTCAACTGTCAAGGCGGGTGGCACTCTGTTGTGGGATGGTGTTTGGCATACTTTGGGATTCAAAGGGAATCTGAGTAATTACAGCCAAAATAAGAGAGGAAAATGCAAGTGGGGAAAGAAGTTCAATTCGCTACAGAGAGCAGCGTACCCAATCCCTGGACGGAGTTACCTGTGCTCCGAACAGACGTGAAACGAACACGCGCGTTCACACTGCATCACACGAGCCGTGTGTCTCCATGGCGGACCCTAGCTGAGGGTGAGGAACTACGAAACGCTCCTGGAAGCCCCACGGGGCTCCACTGTGGTGCAAGGGGGAAGACCAGCAGCAGGGTCCGAGGTCCATCCCGACACCCACGGGGCTGCTGGTGAGCTTCCTGGGAGCCCCTGCCACGAGCACTGCTTAGCGCGTCTGGTGCTTGTCTCTCCACGCGGGGCACGCTCCTTCTATCCTCCCCTGTTCTCCCACTGAAATTGGCTTCCAACAGCTTCCTGCGTGAGAACTTGCCTCCCTGCCTGGGTTTCCTCGTGGCAGAAGTATGTGGACATGCTGGAATGTGTCCAGAAGCAGCGATCAGAGTGGTGAGGGCCTGTGGTGGGCCTAAAAAAGCGGCCAGATCCCAGCCTTCTCTGAATTCTGAGGAGGTGGCAGAAATCCCGTCCCTCTCCAAGAAAGGCCTTGTGCCGGGAGCGCGGTCCCAGTGCAGTTCCGGGTGGAGCCTGGAATGCTGGACTGGTGAAGACACCTGGACAGTGTCCACCGGCCCCTGCTGGCTCTGGGTTGCAGCCAGGGCCTCAGGACCCCTCCCCCACCCTGCTGCCTGACTTCAGACTGGGCTGTGGTGATGGCCCTGGGGCTGGTGCCGTCAGCTGCCTTCCTGGGCCCCTTTTCTCAGCCGCATTACAAGTACCCCCCGGAGGCCCTGCCCCCAACACGGAGCAATGGGATGTTTCTTGGCTGCGGGCTTTTTCATTCTTGGTGCCGCGGGACTCTGTGTTCACAGTAAGGGGTCTGAGTAAGCAGGAGGTCCCTCCCTGGCACAGTGGTCCCATTGGTACCTTGGCCTGTCCCACCACCCAGATCCACGCCCCCCAGACACATTTCCCCTTAATGATGCCAAGTCCTGAGAACTGTCACAGTTCCCTAAGTCTGGGTTCCAGCTGGGGCTGAGAGGTACCTTCTGCACCTTTGCATCTGTAATTCTGGTTCCTGGAGAACCAGGAGAATGAGGAGGCTGGCCATGGTGGGGAAGGGGACTCAGCTTGTTACTGCATAAAGGGCATGACCTGCTTGCCATGTGACAAAAGCCAATCATTAAGAGGCAAGATGGTGGAAAGGAAAGAGTTTATTACAGCTTACTAGCAAGGGGGAAGACAGCTGACTAATATCTCAAAGAACCACCTTACAGAACAAAGACTACAGGCCAGTTATATAGTGGGCTGGTCTCCAGGTTGGGGAGCCATCCATCTGAACTCTGGGTGAAGGCATCTGGTCTCAGGGTGGGGGCATCCATCTAGTCTTAGTTCCTGGCAGTCCTTTGTTTTACGTGATATGCATCAGAAACTGGAGCAACGCCCTACACCCTGATCTTTCAGTTGTCATTGATGAAGGCTATCAGTCTAGATTCTCTGCCTGGGGTCATCACATTCCTAAGGAACTCAGAAGAACAAGGTTATCAACTTATAGCAGCTGGGAGGGGCCGTAAAATCTACAGAGCATGTCTGGGCTAGTTAGTCAGAGGTCATTCAAAGTTACAACAGGGTTTCTTTTCTACAGTATGGCTTCCCTTATGTCAACCTTGTCTTGAGCTGGTATCAATTCCCCCCTTTTGTTGTTTAATCCCTCAGTCTTGAGGGACATCCTGTTGTTCCATCTTATTGAACCAATCTCTTAGTTAAACGGTGATGCAGGTGGGCTCCCAAAGTTAGGCCTATATTGTGGAAGCAAGTAACCAGGTGGTTAATAAGACAGAAGAAAAGCAAAGTTAACGGTGGGAGCAAATTATAAAGCAGTTTCAGAGTCTGGGGCACAGCCAGTCAAAAAGATTCCTAGATGTCAGAGTCAAAGCATCTTTTTTAGTTTGAAATATCTCTGATGATGTCATCGGGTATTCAGGTACTTTTCTGAGTGGCTTACATGGCAACAGACATGAATCTCTCTTAAGGTTATATCAAGTTGTCCAGCTTCAGTTTGCAAGGCTTCAGGAAAAAGGGCAGGTTCAGTTCTCAGTGATTCCAAATGAAAATGATGGAAAAAAATGGAAAATGTTAGTTTGGAGATTTGTAGCCAGATAGGAGGATAGAAGAATTCAAGATCCGGTCCAGTTTGTAGGTAGAAAACAAAATAAACAAACAAAACCCTCAAAGACAATTAACAGAACTGGGATCTGATATCCGCAAATGTGTACTCTAGTTTCCAGTGAAACAATTTTTCTCTCTAAAATCACCCTCATTTTTACCAAAGATAGCCAACTTAAGACTAATTTGTTTGTAAAATAAGTCTCTTTTCAATAAATTTGGCCCAATTTTCTACATAAGTACAGCAAGAATAGCAATTGATCATACAAGCTCTTTTAATTCTGCTTTGCTGGAACTTTTTATAAGGAATCTCAGATTGAACTTTGAAGACCTCTCGAGGCCAGGAAAGCCAAGCCAGGATTTTGTCATCAGAGTTTGCCTGCAATACTTACAGATTTGGGTGAATTCCTCTCTTCTTGAGGTCCTCCCAAATATTGAGGTTCCTTGCACCTGCCAGATAAGTGACATTCCTTACTTATTCCTTACTTATCCAGTAAGTGTTGCTTGGAACACTGTACATAAGGTACCAGGTGAAGGGGAGAAAGAGCATTCTCTACCCACTCTGGGTCCTTTCTGGCTGGGCTACAAATTAAATTGACATGAGGCCAAATAGCAGGAGAAAATCAAACAAAGCTTTATAACATGTATACATGGGAGAAGCCAGGGAAACTGAGTTTCTCTCGACAGAACAGCAGAGGTTCTCCTCTTATATAGACAAAGGAAGATTTTGGGGGTTAGGGGTGTCAGCCATGAGGGATTACAAGAAAAGCACAGTAAACAAGAGTATGCAGATTTAAGTCCTTGCCTTCCACACTGATAAGATTTTCTAGAGATAAAGTCATTCCCCGCTTCTTCCTGGTAGAGAGAGGGAGATAACTTTACAAATGGAGATTTCCCTTACAAATGTAAATGTCTCTTACAAAGGGTAACTTCTACTTGTTTTTCAGAGCTTTTCCCCTGTCTGCAGTTTCCAGCCCCAAATCTGTTATCTTCACATTTTGGGGTAACCAATTCCGATTCCCCACACAGGCCAATATTTTCACATGGCTTTATTCCATAAAGTCCAATCTTTGTCTCTCAAAAGCTGTCTTGTCATATCTGAGTCTGTATGTTTTTTTCAAATATAATATTCCGGTCAAAGCCTTGGTAACCAATGTTTCCAATTGTGTCCTATTATAAGGAGAACAGATTCTTATTGAATTTATGCAAATAACTATATTGCCATGAAAACAATGCTCACTCGCTAAGAGTTTGCAAATCCTGGAGGGATCAGGTAGAGAGAAAAAGATAAATGTCTCAGTTCTGCTTACAAAGGTATAATTTACCAAATTGCTATAAGCCACAGTTAGCTTAAGAGAAAAGAGAAAAAGTTTTCCTTAAGTCTGAAAAAACAAAACATTAAAATCAGCAGTATTTCAAATAAAAATCATAAAAATTATAATCATCCTCGTCAGTTCATTCAGTTGAGTGTAATTGATCCTTGATCTTACTCATCTTAGCAGTTTTATGAAGTCAGCAGTTTTTTGTTTGAGTTCTGTAATTTCTTACCCAGTTCAGTTTTATAATCTGAAAGTTTATCAGAAACCTGTATTCTAGAGTAACACCAGAGTTCTTTCCATGAATCTCTCTGAAGATGAAACATATTTGCAAAAGCATCAGAGCAAAGCAATAACTGTCTGTAAACAACAAGACCCCAAAATGGCAATTGACAAAGAAATTTGGTTAATTTTGTGACATACAACACTTTAAAATAATAACTAGAATTATGACTGATAACAGGACAGATCAGAATTCTAGGAATGTTATATAATTTTTTAAACACTTATATCAATAACATTTGCCCACGTAATACCACCTAAGAAGGTTTATCATCACTTATTTGACATTGCTTCCCATGTAATTTAACACACCAAACAAGCCTAATTAGTTTAGTATCTTCTTTCTTTATAGGAACAGAGAATAAATTTCTTTGAGAAGTCACAGGGACCTTTGAAAATTCTCAAAGAAAAAAGTGAAAAGAAAGATTTTATTCAGGATCTGAATATTTTTTTTGGAGGGGGGGAAGCTTGTCAAAAATATCAAAAAGGCTTTAAAACACTTGATCAAATAGGAAACAATGCTCACTGGGAAACAATGCTCAGTTATCCATTCAATCAGTGACAACAGAAACAGCCAAGGGCTAGAGTTAAAATAGTCCAAAAACCCTTAATAGTGAGACCTCAGTCCTTTTGAACAAAGGAAAACAGTTTTTCTGTCTTTTAGGTAAACTTACTCAAAGAAAAACCTTTTTATATAATAACCTCCTTAATCAAGAGCAGACCGAAAGTTCAAGAAAATTTTCCTTTTAAGAGAGAGAACCAAATTCTAATTTTGCACCAGCTTACTTTTGACATTAAAACTCACTTAATTGGATTCCTTTTAATCTTAGCCAACTTGACCATGTACAAAACTCTTTTTTTCAGAATTCCTCTTTCATAAACATTCTGTAAACTTTCTTTTACATTTAGAATTTGTCCCATGCCTTCCTTTCTTCCTTTCTAGTACTTTAGGATAAATTTATCTTTCTTAAGATAACAAAAATATTTTCTTCATACTTTTTTTTCCTTTTGCTAAAAACGTTTATCTTTCTTTGAATACAAACATATTTTTCTTATTAACTTTTAGTAGCCTTAATCATACATTAGAATTTTAACCCTTAGAAACCTTAATTTCTAAGTAAGCAATTATAAACTTTCTTTCACATTAGCATTTTGTGGCTTGGCAAATTTATAAATACTTTTTATAATATATTTTTAAGACACATTACTTCATAGTACAATCTTAATAAAACACAAAACATGTTTACCAATAGACCTAAAACACCTTTTAGTTTTTCTGTAATAAGCCAAAAGTAGATAAAGTTAGATATGTTTAGCAATAATGTTTCAGTATTTTATCTTATTTGAAAATGACCCAGATACTCAACAAACTTTTATCATTAACTTAATTTAGCAAAATTCTAAAGCTTTAAGTTACCAAAACGAATTTGGAAGCTGTTTTTTTCAGGCATACAGACCATAAAACATAATTATTGTACCCAAAAACTCTTACCCATTTTCATCTATCTTTTTTCTTCTTTTTTATTGGTGAGGAAGATGGTCCCTGGGCTAACAGCTATACCCATCTTCCTCTATTTTATGTATGGGATGCCACCACAGCATGGCTTGATGAGCAGTGCACAGGTCCATGCCTGGGATCTGAACCTGTGAACCCTGGGTTGCCAAAGCAGAGTGCATTAACTTAACCACTGCGCCATTGGGCCAGTCCCCCCATTTTCATCTATCTAAATCATTTGTTTCCAACAATTAATTTAGATTACCCATGAAAACTTCATGAGACATTAGACAAAATTAACTATCATTTGAAGTTACTATTTTTGTTAACCAGTTTCGTATTAGCATATCATGCTAACTTGAAAGACATTTGGGTTAATTTCTATTACATTTAGAATTTTTGTAAGTTCTTATTTTAAGCCAATTAAACAGCTCTTAATTTTGACCATAACATCTGGAGGTAAAATATCACACATATGTAACATACAGATAGACACACATACACAGAGTCTCCACAGCTATTGTTTTAAAACTACTGTCATGAATCAGGTACAAGGCTCCCTAGTTATGAATCCAAATTTTGTTTTAAGCCTTTTTACTAATATTTATGGAGAAGACACTCAAGATGCTAGATTTTTGCGGAGGGCGCTCTTATGGCCGTTTTTGGCCTTTTCCCCTTTTTTTTCTTTAATCTTAGGAAATGGTGATGGGCTATATTAGCAGTTCTCAGAGAGGCGAGGAGATAATCCATTCTGAGACAAAGGAACTGGGTGGAATCTGAACTGCCTCTAGTTCTGCCTTTCCAGTCTTACCAGGATTTTTTTTTTCTTAAGGACAATTGCTCTTGATTTCTCAGAAATTGGGTTATAACTCAAATGTCATTATAGGTTGATCTACCTGTCCAACTACATCATAAAGGCATGGAGAAACCACTCAAGTTTTCTCTAAGATGGAGTTTCTGGGGCATAACCCATCCAATTGAGTTTCCTGTTAGTTAAGATGCATCTGAGGGGTGAGTCTCCGGGGATGCTTGGGGCATTCCCCATGGCGGTAAAGCCAGTGTCTGACTGACAGTGGGCCCAGAGAAGGGTGCAGAGCCCAACTGTGGGTGTCAATATAGCTATAAGATTTAGTCAAGTTCCACTCAGCCCAGGCGCTTAGTCCGAACCAGCACAAGGTGAGCCAGGGAGGCCAGAGGCAAAGGCCTGAAGTG
The DNA here is from genome assembly GCA_031878705.1 of Tapirus indicus. NCBI lineage: Eukaryota > Metazoa > Chordata > Mammalia > Perissodactyla > Tapiridae > Tapirus > Tapirus indicus. The sequence continues at coordinate 60,492,732 of CM062932.1, forward strand.
GGCCAGGGGCCAGGGCTCCCAACACTGGGGTTAAGTCCCTGGCAAAAGGTTTTTGAGTTTTCGACTTTACAGAAGATCTAGGTTCTGCTCAGGTCCAGCCCAAACTTAACCTTGACTTGGTGACAACAGGAGATGATGAAATGAAACAAAGAAGGGAAAGAGGGGATCAGGCCTCACCCTCATGGCCTCCTCCCAAGGATTATCAAGATAAGGGTCGCACAAACAACAGTTCCCATGCTGGGGCACACAACCCTGGCAGGACAGTTTACAGAATACAGGTCTCCTGTCCCCTTAACTGACTCAGTAGGCACCTAAAATACTCAAAACGGGTTCTTGACAGGAGACAAAACAGGGATCCAGATAGTCAAATGACTGACCCAGGGGCAACCTGGAATCACTTCCAGGTGCCCAAAAACCAAATGAGAGCTCCCAGAGGTAGCGCTTGGACTCTCCGAAACCAGCCAGAGGAGAGCTCCCAGGGGTGGAACTCGGACTCTCCGAAACCAGAAACTGCAGCCTTGTCAGTCAAAGGACTGACCCACAGGCCAACCTGGCATCACTCCACATGCTCAAACAGATTAACAGAAACCAGAAATCGGAACCACCAGGAGAGGGCACCTCTCTTGGGGTCACTGGGGTGATCAGGCCTGGAAACCAGAGGGGATCTCCCAGGGGTGGAGCCTTTGACTCTTTAAAGATTTCTTTCTCAATTTGAAAGCTCAAAAGGAACCCAAAATGACCACCATAACCTTAAATTATGCCGGGTTATCTTGCCAGCTGTTTACAGTTATCCCCATTTTGAGGGGGCTTTTATCAAGGTGGCCTCAACAAATAAGATCTTTCTAGGTCAAGTTGCTTAAGATCTGATGGTGTGTTTGTGGGAACAGCTCCCCCGAGAACAACCAGGGGGTTGTTCCCTTACGTGTTCTGGCACCCACAGAGTTCAGGTGACTTAAGCCCCGGACAAGCTGCCACTGCCACTTGCCTCACCACGAACAATGAGGGCCCAGTAAGATATGTTCTTCAGGTGGGGTCCCTACGAGGCCATTGCACATCATGGGCAGATGCTCTTAGGACTTTGCAGACATCCAGTCGACCTCGGATGGGCGACCTGTTGGGTAAATCCCTAGCAGCTGCCAAGGCTGCTCTGCCCTTCCCGCTCTCCCATGCTGACGCCAGCTGCCTCCTAATGCTCCCTATGGTGGAAAGAGAAATGGCTACCTCTGGTGGGTCGATGGGCTCACATCTGGAGTAGGTTAAGTCACCTCGGGGGTGCACCACCGAGAATTTTCCTTCCCCTCCATCTGGAGTCCCCTCTTTGAGAAGGTGGACCACCTGGTTAATAGAGTACCATGCCAGAGTGGGAAGAGGTATAGGACTTCACCCAGAATCTAGGAACTGGTTCAGTGGTATGGTGTCTGATTTGTCTGTGTCTGTGTCTGTAAAGAGCTCCAGGACTGGGCCTGCCCAGTGGCGCAGTGGTTTAGTTCGCGCTTGGCAGCCCGGGGCTCGCGGGTTCGGATCCCAGGCGCCCGCCAATGCACTGCTTGTCAGCCATGCCGCAGCAGCGTCCCATATACAGCAGAGGAAGATGGGCATGGATGTTAGCCCAGGGCCAGTCTTCCTCAGCAAAAAGAGGAGGATTGGCAACGGATATTAGGTCAGGGCTAGTCTTCCTCACAAATACATACATACATACATAAATAGCTAGCTCCAGGATGAGATGCCTTTTGGATTTGGGTAAGTGGCTTCGCTGAAATGTGTCTGTGCCTAATTGTCTAATATCGCATCAGGATAGTGGGTTAGAGGCCCCACTGTTGAGATTTGGTTGCTGGGTTAGAGTCCGAAGGCTAGGATTGTAGGAGACAATATAAAAGTTACAGCCCCTGGGGCACGCAAAAAGGGAATGGGATTAAAGTCCCGAAGGAACGCTGGGTTAGGCTGGGTTAGAGTCCCAGAATGTTGGATTTTGGTGTCTGTTCATGTTTGTCTATGTTTGACTGTGTTGTTTGTTAAAATTGGCTGCTTGGGGACTGAATTTCTTGGTGACCATAACAAACTGCCTTTTAACAAACTGTCGCCAGATTTCTGTTACCACACAAAGGACACGATCTGCTTGCCATGTGACAAAAGCCAATCAAGAGGCAAGATGGTGGAAAGGAAAGTGTTTATTACAGCTTGCTGCAAGGGAGAAGATGGACGACTAATTCTCAAAGAACCATCTTACAGAACAAAGACTACAGACCAGTTATATAGGGGACTGGTCTCCAGGTTGGGGAGGCATCAGGTCTCAGGGTGGGGACATCCATCTAGTCTTAGTTCCTGAGTCTTTTGTTTTACTGGACATGCATCAGGGACTGGAGCAACGCCCTATACCCTGATCTTTCAGTTGTCATTGATGAAGGCTATCAGCCTAGATTCTCTGCCCTGGGGTCATCGCATTCCTAAGGACTCAAAAAGAACAAGGTTATCAATTTATAGCAGCTGGGAGGGGCCACAAAACCCACAGAGCATGTCTGGGCTAGTTAATCAGACGTCATTCAAAGTTACAACAGGGTTTCTTTTCTACAGTATGGCTTCCTTATGTCAACCTTGTCTTGAGCTGGTATCAAGCTCACAAGGCTGCTTGGAAGGGCCTGAGTCACAACTCCCCCTTGAGCTCCGACCACAAACCACAACTCAAAGGCAGATTTGGGAGGAGGGTGGCGCCGGTTTGTAAAGTCAAAATGCTCTCTTTGGCATGTCTTCATGCTGAAGATTCTGCGCTGGGACCCAGGGCTGCTCAGACGGAAGCTGGGAGGCCTGGGGAGTGACCCCCATGCCTGGGTTCAGGACCAGTAAGATGGTGTGCCACTGCCTGGCTGCCACCCGTCATGTTTAGACCCTGCTTGGGCACACCACACTCGGCCGGGAAGGAGGCTCAGTCAAGACCAGTGTCTCCCCGGATGCTGGGAGAAGCAGGAGGGCCAGGCTCGTGAATCCTTCTCAAGATGCAGTGGGAGGGTGGGCTTCACCAGACTGAGAGAGGAAAGCTACGAGGAGGAAAATGTGGAGTGGCTGGTGCCCCTGGCAGATGGCCGCACAATCTCTCCTGTCCCACCTGCTCTTCTGCAGTGACCTAGTAGGTGCCTGTGGGTAGGCATGTGCACATGCGCATGTGTTTGTGTTCTGAAGCTCCCTTCCCAGAGCGGCCAGTCTCTGTAATCAGGAGCCCCACCTGGTGTGGGGGCAATCGCCTGGGGTCAGAAACCGCGAACAGCCTCTATCTCAGATGGGCATCAGGCTCCCTGAGGAGCAAACCCAGCGCCAGCAATGGGTGTCACTGGGCAGTACCTGGGGTCTGGCTGGACGTGGTGAAACCCCTGGCCTGTCTGGACAGTGAGACCCAGGCAGGCCTGTGACCTGCAGCCCAGGGACAACCCAGTCTCCCCTGGACAGTTTCCTGTGTTCTGCTGGGTGGGAGGGGTCAGGGCCGAGGCCCTGCCAGGATTCCTAGAACCTCTGTGCAGGGAGGTCAGGCCGTACAGGGCTCTGGGGCGTACCCCCAGCGGGGGGACCTCACTCCAGACTGTCGGGCACACTGACTGTATGGGCACGTGGGGAGGGCACCGCCCCACTTCAGTTCTCCTATCGGAGACCTCCTCCCTCCCTCTCTCAGGGCTGCGTCCGTCCCCCACGGGGAGCGCGCCTGCCCCACCCCGGCAGAGGACGGGCCGGAGGGTGGACCCTGCCCGGGAGGCGGGATCCGGGCGCTCGGAACCCGCAGGCGCCTCCCCCGCGGATAGCGGCCTTGGTAGCGGGAGCTCGCGCCCCGGCCGGGCCGTCCGCGCCATCCTCGGGTCCCCGCCTCTTCCCGGTGTCTCCCTTCCTCTGGTCCCCGTGTCCTCCGTGCCCCCACGTCCCCATCCCCATGGAGCAGCTGCTGCGCACCGAGCTGCGCACCGCGACCCTGCGCGCCTTCGGGAGCCCGGGCGCCGGCTGCATCAGCGAGGGGCGCGCCTACGACACGGACACGGGCCCGGTATTCGTCAAGGTCAACCGCAGGACGCAGGTGCGGCGCCCACCCCCGACCCGCGGCCTGAGCCGACCCGGCGGGCCGAGGGGGGAAGGGGTTGGGGTGGAGGGGGCGGGAAGAGGGGAGGGGAGGGGCGCCGGGGAGGGGGAGGGGCGCGGGGGAGGGGCATCGCGGAGGGGGAGGGGCGCGGGGCGAGGTGGCCCCCTACTGGGCCGGGCCTGGACTCACAGCCCGGGGTCAGCCTGCCCGTGGCCTTGCGCAGCTGGCACCTGCAGGGCGAGCAGGGCTCAAGCCTTTTCTGCGTGATCCCGGAGTTTTGTCTGCTGTAGCAGTAATTTCCCTCCTTTCGCCTGGATGCACAGGAGTTTTTGGTGTTTGCTTTAATTTCTCTACCGTCAAGCATGGGGGCTGCGGGGCTGGGAGTCCGGGCTGCTCCTGCCCCTCCCCGGGACCCAGCTCTGACCTCAGGTTCCTCGCACCTGTGGGTCCTCTCAGCAGGTAGGAAGAGGCAGAAGGGCGGCCAGGACCCCACGAGAGATCCCGAGGGCCAGGTGAACGTTCCTTCTCACAGGCTGTGCTGGTGTTTGGACCTGGTTTCCATCACCTGCTTGAAATATTGCTAACTAAATATGGAAACTGTAACACCTTGTAAATGAGAAAAGTTAGCCATAGCCCATGCACCCAGGTGCCCAGGACAGCACTCCCTCTGCGGTGCACCCTAGGCCGCTCCCCTTTGAGGTGCCCCAGTGGTGGGGTTGACCCTCCCAGACCCCTGCAGCACTGCCCACCTCTGGGATGGATGAGGGTTGGGATTGGTCCAGCATCTCTGCTCTGTTGGCACCAGGAGCTGTCTGAAACTGTTGATTTCAGAACTAATATCCCTCAAAACGATAAGCCCCACCTTCCAGAAAGCAGTTTTGGGTTCAGGGTTCACACTGGCCCTGGAACCTTTGCAGCTGGTCCCCGAAAGCTCCCCCGGGCCGGACCCTTGAAACCCTCAGTGCTGGCACACAGTAGGTGCTCAGTCAATGCATGAGAGCAGGTGACTGGTGAGGCCCTTGGGGCGCTAGCCACCCTGCTCCACGATTCCTGGCATGGAGGGCAGTTAGGAGGACGCCCTGCCTTGTTTTCCCAGTGGGTGCTTTGAATTAAAGGGATGGAACTCTTCCTGTGTGGAAATAGATGCTTTGGTCTCATTCACGAGGGTCGGTTTTATAAAACCTGCAATTCTGTAGCCAGAGGTCTGCACAAACCATTTTAATAGGCGCAGTTTTAACCTAGGTATAGTGAACCTAAGGTGAGAGTTCACCTAATTTAAAATTGGGATATTTGTGAGAAATGTTTTGGAAATAGGAAGGCCCCTGGGTCCCAGTGGAGGCTGTTCTACTGCTTGGGGGAGTGGCCTGCCTCCTTACCTGCTGGGTGCACAGCTCCTTCCCAGCCCTCAGGCCCTGCTGCGTGCTGTCTCTGAGGATGGGCCCTGGACCCCAGACCAGGCCCAGCCGACCTCCCACCCCTGCCTTCCCCTGCCCTAAATATGTGCCCGTCGCTTTGGCATGCCACCCCTCCTTTGCTGTGATTGCCTGAGGCAGCGAGGGGTTGAGTAAGCTGGAAGGGGACCCAGGCCCAGCCAGCCCCAGCCCCTCCACTAACCTGCACTGTGAGGCACCCCGCAGCACCCTTGGCACCCCTGGAACCCCTGCAGCTTGTGCTTCCTCACCTCTCAGAGCAAGCGCTTGCTGCAGGGGCGTCAGCAAAACCTGCCTACCCCAAGCCTGAGGTGCAGCTCATCCTTGCACCGCCTTCCCATCCTAAGGGGGCCAGTGCCTGGCTCCCAGCCAGTTTTCAGCAAGTGAAGGTCCTGGGGTTTGTAACCCCATGCTGTGGCTTCTGTCCAGGGCTGCGAGCCACAGCCTGGCTGCAGAGGCCCTTTTTGGAGTTGGAGCTCATTCAGTGTTGTGGACGCAGGCCCGGCAGATGTTTGAGGGGGAGATGGCCAGCCTGGAGGCCCTCCGGAGCACTGGCCTGGTGCGGGCACCTCGGCCCATCAAGGTGATTGACCTGCCAGGAGGTGGGGCTGCCTTTGTGATGGAGCATCTGAAGATGAGGAGTTTGAGCAGGTGAGCGTGTGTGTGTGTGTGTGTGTGTGTGTGTGTGCGCGCGCGTGCGTGTGTGTGTGTGTGAGAGAGAGAGAAGGAGAGAGAGAGAGAGAGTCAGACAGAGGGAGAGAGTCAGACAGAGATAGAAACAAAGAGAAAGTCAGACAGAGACAGAAAAAGAGGGAGAGACGGACAGAGAAACAGAGACAGAGAGAGAGATAGAGAGAGAGAGAGACAGAGAGAGGGAGAGGCAGAGGGAGAGGCAGAGGGAGAGAGAGACAGCGAGAGGCAGAGGAAGCAGCCTCTTGCAGAGTTACCTGCATAACTTGGCCCAGTTGGCAGGGGCAGGGCCGGGAACCCATTCTTAGTGGTAACAAGGAGTTCTTGCTTTCTGGTGTAGGACTGGTTTTAGGTTAGTTTGGCTCCAGTGAAGCTGCACAGAATAAGGGTTTGCACTATCCTTTGCCTTGTGCTGGAGAGTACACTCGTGCCAGCTCCGTTTGGGCAGCGTGAGATCTGACCTAGTAATTATCTGAAGTCCCTAACATTTTTTCTAATCATTAAAGTTGTGTATATTCATCGTAAAAGAAAAAAATGGAAAATACAAATTCACGTAAGAAGATATAAAGCCACCCATAATTCCATCAGCGGGGACCGGCCACCGCTAATATTTTGCTGTATGATTATCATCCGTCTTTTCTTATATGTGACTTACATTTGTTTCTACCAAAGTTGGGGGCTGGTTTTCCACTTTCGGGTGGTTGTCCCTTAAACCTCACGCCCCCTAAGCCTTCTCTTGAAGCCCACCTGCTCCCTCTGGCTGATTTTACATCATTTTGTTTTTGGAAAGGGTCATTGCCTGCAGCCCATTTTTCACTTTTTAAAGAACGGAGAGTAGTTTTTGAGGTATTTAGGACATTTCTCAAAATGAATGTGCTAGCTGGTTGTTGTTATTTCTCATTTTGATTGGCTGAGTTTTTTCCTCCCTCAGTCAGGCGCCAAGGCTTGGAGACCAGATGGCGGATTTGCACCTTTACAACCAGAAGCTCGGGCAGAAGTGGAAAGAGGGGGCAAGCACAGTGGGTACGTTCAGGTTGCTTTCCTGTGCCCCTGACGCAGCTGTATCTACCCTGGACTGGTGCCCGTGTGACCATCTCCCTTTGTACTGCAGTAAGACAACGAGATTGTTAAATAAGAATTTTGATGGAGCTGATAAGCTAGTGGAGTTGGCTCATGACCCTTCTACACCCAGCCCTGCTGTCCAGTGTGCTTGTGGTGGAAGTATCATGGCCGATCTGTGTGCTGACTGACAGCTACCACGTGCAGCATGTCCTCAGACCACCCACGTTCTAGCAGTGCAGCCGGGCCTGTCCTGACGCTCTCCTGAGGTCTGGCACTGAGAGAAAGATAAGAATCTCTCTCTGTTGACAGGCCGGAGGACTGAGGGTGCCGAGCCCCAGTATGTGACCAAGTTTGGCTTCCACACGGTGACGTGCTGTGGCTTCATCCCGCAGGTGAGTGCCTGGGTGAGGATGCCCCTGCTAAGTGGTCACCCCACTCCTGTATGTGACAGAGAGCCAGTCCCCTGGGCACCAGGAGGATTGACCACCTGATTTCTGAAAGCAGAGTTTGAGCTGGGATGGGGAGAGCAGATGCCGAGGTTCCCTGAGCTGAGCCTGGAGCGGGTGGGAGCTGCGGAGTAGGCAGGAGAACATTCCAAGCAGAGGGAACAGCAGGTGCAAAGGCCGTACTGCAGGCAGGCGCGTGATGAGAGTGGGGACCTGAGCAGGTGGGGTGAGGCAGCATGCGAGGTCAGGAACTTAGTCCTGGTCACTCAGCCTGGGGCCTCTGGAAAATTATTAGCACTATTGAGATGTAATTCACATGACATAAACTCCACTATTTTAAAGTGTACAATTCAGTGGTGTTTGTATATTTACTAAAATATCAGTTGTGTGCAACCATCACCATTATCTAATTCCGGAACATTTCATCACCCTAAAATGACCGTGTACCCATTGGTAGTCACTCCTCACTCCTCCTGCCCTCAGCCACTGGTAACCACCAGTCTTTCTGTCTCCGGATTTGCCTGTTTTGGACATTTCATGTAAATGGAATCAGACAATACATAGCCTTTTGTGTCTCTCCCTGGTGTGGGTGGAGGGTGATTCTCCCAGTTTGAGGTCACTTGAGGGAAGAGCCTTAGGAAGCCTGAGGCAGACTTAGGGATCCCAGTCAAAGGGCAGCCCTCACATCCGGGGTCCCTTGAACTGTGCATGGTGGTTTTCAATGCTTGTTAGGACCCCCTAAACCTCTGCTGAAGCCGGCTGCCCGGGGGTCACACGCCTGTCTGGAGCTGGTGACCAGCAGTCGTAGTGGTCCCAGGCAGGCACGGCTGAGCGTGGCTCATCCTGCTTCAGGTGTTGAATTTAAGAGCTGGGGGGTCTCCAAAGACTTGGCTGACCTTGCACGGTGGCTTCTCAAGAGCCGAGGAATGATGTGGTGCACAGAACCCCAAGGTGTGCAGCAGATGAGAATGGGCCTGGTCCGTTAGGGACACGGGCGGCCCTGAGTGCCCCTTCAGACTCCAGGACCAGTGAGCCAACTTGGATCAACTGCAGCCTGGACAGGAAGGGGCAAGGGACCTGGGAGGACACCTGGTCCACCTCCTCGTGCTATGACAAGTTGGCCCCAGATGTAGTGCCTTGGACTAGCCCAAAGTTCCTGGAGGCTCCCTGACCTGTTGGGAGGGAGGGCTGAGTGGATACTTGGCAGTGCAGCCATGGTGGGGCAACCCTGAAGGGTGGTGGTGGGCTTCTCAGACACTTAGTGCGCTAAGCCCTGTTGGGACCACTGGCTCCACTGGATGACTGCCTGGCAGCCCCAGGCTCCCTTCTAAGTGCTTTTTCTGGCTCAACTCATCCAGCTGCCATAGCAACCCTATGATGTCATTGACCCATTTTATAGATGAGGAAACTGATGCACAGAGAAGCCAAGTGATATCTTGAGGTCATGCAGCTAGTAGATGGAGGAGCCAGAATTTGACCCAGTCTGGCCTCAGAGCGTGGGCCCTAAGTGCCACACTACCCTGTGTTGAGGAGAAGGCTGGTCCTTCCACCAGCTGTGCACCCAGGTGGTGCCTTTGGTAGCTCAGGGGAAGGTCAAGTCTTTCCATGGGTGAGGGGATCACGGTCCCTCTCTCCGGGTGGAGGGATTGGGCTAGCCACTGCTGGTCTCCGGCTCCCAACACTCAGTCTGTATCTTTTATGACCTGGTCATCCAGGAGTAAGAGCCTCGGACATTGGGGGCCTGGGCAGGCAGATGGGAACGAGGGGATGCCACTCCATGCACCTCGGGCTGTTTGGGGAGGGGCCTCCCCACCTGCCTTCGAGTTGCACCCAGCACCAAGGGGGTGAACCCAAGGGCAAAGTGACTGTAGCACCCAGGACAGGGAGTGTCTCCATGCTGAGGACGCTAACCAGAGAGATCGGGTCTGCTCTCTGGAAAGTGACCCCTTGTGTAACATAAGCTTTGCTTTTTTTTTTTTTTTTTTTTTTTTACAAAAACAACTCTATTAAGGTATAATTCACATAAAATAAACTGCACCTATTTAAACTGTACAGTGTGGTAAGTTCTGGCATATGCACCTGCCGGTGAAGCACTCACCACGGTCAGGACAATGAGTATATCCATCACCCCCAAGTGTCTTTGTGCCCTTTTGTAATCTTCCCCTCCTGCCCTTCCCTGCCCCTGGCAACTACTGATCTGCTTTCTGTCACTATAGACAAGTTTGCATTCTGTGGAATTTGAGATAAATGGAATCATATGCTATCTCCTCTTTTTTTTGTCTGGCTTCTTTTGCTAAGTGCAGTCATTTCAATATTCACCCATGTTGTTGCATGTGTCAGAAATCCGTTCCATGTACGATAAACCACAGTCTGTTTATCAATTCGCCTATTGATGGACATCTCAGTTGTCTCCAGGTTTTGCTTTCACAAGTAAAGCTGCTATGAGCCTTCGTGTACAAGAGTTTATGTGGACAAATGCTTCCATTTATCTGGGGTAAATACCTAGGAGGGAAATGGTCAGGTAGGTTCATATTTAACTTTTTGAGAAACTGCCAATATATTTTCCAAAGTGGTTGCACCATTTTATATTCACACCAGCCATGGATGAGAGGTCCAGTTCCTCACAACATGTGGTATTTTCCATTTTTTTTAAATTGTAGCCATCCTAGCGACTGTGAAGTGGTATCTCCCTGAGGTTCTGTTTTCCCTGATGACTGAATGATGTGGAGCATCTATTCATGTGCTTATTTGCCATGTATTAGGGGCATAAATGTTAAGGATTGTGTGTTCTCTTCATCGGTTGACCTCCTTTCCATTGTGAAATGACTTTTATACTTTATACTGATATTCCTTGCTTTCAAATCTACTTGGTCTGACATTAATATAGCCACTCCAGCTTTCTTTTGGCTGGTGTTAGCGTGTTATATCTTTTCTATCCTTTTAACCTATTTCTGTTTTTACATACAAAGTGCATTTTTTGTAGAAGCTTTATAATTGGGTCTTGCTTCATTTTTCCAAACTGTCGATCTGTGTCACTTAACTGGGGTATTTAGACCATTCACATTTAATGTGCTTATTAATATGGTTAGGTTTGAATCTCATTTTGCATTTGTTTTTTGTCTTATCTGCTCTTGGTTCCTTGCTTCCTCTTTATCTGCCCTCTTTTGGATTAACTGAGTATTTTTAGTGATTCCATCTTATCTCCTTTGTTGGCTAGCTATATTTGCTGGTTCCTTTTAGTAGTTGCTCTAGGGTTAGGCAGATTCCATATATAACTCTGTCCTGTGGTACCAGCTATAGCACCAGCCTCCTTTCCCTTGTTGCCCAGGTGAATGAGTGGCAGGATGACTGGTCGACCTTCTTCACCAGGTACCGGCTCCAGGCACAGCTGGATCTCATTGAGAAAGACTATGCTGACCGAGAGGCCCGAGAACTCTGGTCACGGCTACAGGTGAGCACAGCAGTTATCCTCCGGCAGAGTGTGGGGCCCTCTGGTAGAACTGAGACAGAGTAGGGACCACTGAGCCCTGGAGCAGAAGTGGTCGTCATGGATGCATAACTGCCTGACTGTTGCCCTGGGAAGGGGGTGGGACCTGAGAACATACTTGGCCCCTGAGTGCACCTCTCACCTGCTAGGTCACCAGGCACTTACCTTCAAACCTTGCTCATGTGAAACGTAGGTGCCTGCCTCATAAATGTTGGCATTTACTGTTACCTTCTTGTGCACTTTTGCCCTGTTCCTCCTTCTCTACCAAAGCACGACCTCTCACCTCTTAGAACAGATGTGGGCAGCAGATGCCCTAGAGTGACTGGTTTCAAAATATAACTCAACTCGCAAAATGTTAAAAACAACTCACATCAATCCAGGTGAGGATGCATCGACGAAATTTTATTTAACTCATCCATGAAGTAATCAGTAGGATACAAAAGAGGTGCAGATATATATCTGCTGTGAAATAAAAGAATGTAGAGAAAGTTTGCCAAGTTACGTACAAAGAAACTCCACTCAGGACCGTAAGCTCTGAGGTTCTGTACTCTATTGTATGGAAATCATTAGTATTGTAGTTTCTGAACCTAAGTTAGTAGTAAACAGTAAGAAAGTTACATTCCCCTGGAGTCAGAGGATCCTTATCTTTGGGCTTGGTAGACAGTGGTTGGACCTGACCACCCACGAGATCGTCTTGGCCTTATTTTCGAGTACTGGATGAGGAGACTGTGGTTCATAGTCTCAGGATAACTGTGTACAATTGTTTTCATAGGTGAAGATCCCAGATCTGTTTTGTGGCCTAGACATTGTCCCCGCCCTTCTTCATGGGGACCTCTGGTCTGGAAATGTGGCTGAGGATGACACGGGGCCCATTATTTATGACCCGGCTTCCTTCTATGGCCATTCTGAGTTTGAACTGGCGATTGCCTTGATGTTTGGGGGGTTTCCCAGATCCTTCTTCACCGCCTACCACCGGAAGATCCCCCAGGCTCCGGGGTTTGACAAGCGGCTGCTGCTCTACCAGCTCTTTAACTACTTAAACCACTGGAACCACTTTGGGCGGGAGTACAGGAACCCGTCCCTGGGCACCATGAGGAAGCTTCTCAAGTAGCAGCTGCCTGCGTCCCTGCTTAGGGGTTCGTTGGTGAAGGCAGCACCAGAGGCAGCTTCGGGGACGAATAAAGCCAGTGGGGTTTTCAGGGATGGAACCGCTCTGTGTCTTAGTTTCAGCTGCATCTCTGTCCTCCATGCGGTCGCGCTAATTTACAGGGGGCCCAGAGCACTGAAAGGTTGCCCACAGACTCATTACACATCATAATCTGGGGGGAATTGGGATGTTTTCATGGTAGTTTTATAGAAATTTGCACAGATGGTGGGTTTGCTTAGGCAGAAGTTAGTGTCATGTGCCCTGTGGACTCGGGCCTGTTTTTGGCTCAGAGTTGGGGACCACGAGATGGGCCCCCACCTCGAGTGGCACCTTTGCGGCTGAGTGGGGCTCCAAGTCCACCCTTACTGAGGTGGGACTGATGGAAGGCCCCGGATGTTGTATTGGGTACTGGGGGATTGGGGATTGGGTATTTTGGCCGTAGCCACTGCCCATCCCCTCTCCTGCGCTCCACTTTTCAGCTGTTGTGTTTTCTGCTGGATAAAAAGGAGGGTGAAGGTAGAGGGAGAGCACTGGGCAGTAGGGTGTGCCTGGAGTGTCCAGGATGGCATGGATGTCCAGGATAACGGGGATGGCCAGGGTGGCCACTTTGTTGGGGATGTTGGAGCTGTCACCATGGAAGGGGTCACCCGGGGGCAGGTGGGGTCTGCAGCCATCCACATGCGTGTCGCTGAAACTAGGCGACCACACCATTATCACTCCTCGCAAAATTACCAATTATTTCCTGGTGGTATTGTTAGTGAACCAAGTGGCCTCGCCTCCTGCTGAGTTCAAGACTCTACACCAGCGGAAGTTGTCTCACAATGTAGAGTGTATTCACAGCAAACAGGAGGCCAGGAGGAATCATTTCCAAAGTCATGGCGTCCCCACAGGGAAGCAGGAACTTTTATTTTGGTTGGGAAATGAATATTCAACAGGGAGAGGTGGGTATTCGCCTGCACAGGCTCAGTTGGAGAACGTGTTTCCACATAATGAGGCCCAAGCTCCTCCTGGAGAGATCTTAGCTTTAAAAATAAGGCAAAGGTCATGGGCATAGCTCTTCTGGCGAGGCTTGGTCAGTTTCAGGATGGTTGGTGGTTACATCTCCTTAAGATACAAAAGGAAAAGAAACAACTTGGAAAAACAGTTAATTGCTTCCAAACCCACCTTTTGAGTTTCTAGAGGCACCTAGTCCGTGACAGTCTGAGCGCCCAAATTTCTTTCCTGGAAAGTGTGGTGGTTTAGTGGACCTCGCAGTCAGGAGGCCATTCCCATTGCAGACAGGTGAGCCTGTTGAGGACTTTCTAGAAAGAAGTCCACCCAAAACATCCTTCCGCACGTCTGACGGCTTCCAACCACAAAGTGCCATCGTCACACAGCCTTCGTGTGTAGGACACGATGATGTGATGGCTGTAGCCAGCCTGCAGGGAAAGCCAGTCAGGGGTCTCCTCCAACCGTTCCTGCGACCCCACCGCCAGCGCAGGCCACTGCTCCATCCCCAGCCCCCCACCGCCCCTGCCCCCGCCCCTCCCCTCCCCTCCCCCTCCAGCGGGGCTCAGACCCCGCCCCCACCGCCCCCCGCGGGCTCAGGCCCCGCCCCCGGCCCCCCTCCAGCAGGGGCTCAGACCCCGCCCCCCCGCTCGGTCCTCGCTCCCCGCAGCGGGCCGCACCCAGGCTCCGCCGTCCCGGCCCCACTGCATCCTCCCCCGCCCCACACCCCGTTTCGGGGCTTCGCCGGCGATCCGCAGCCCCGGCTCCTCCGCGCCCCGCCCTGGGCCGCACAGCGTCGTCACCGCCTCCGCGCGCACTATTTTGGCGGCCGGCGCGCTCCGTAGCGGGTCGGCGCGTGAGGTCGGAGGTCACGGGGCGGGGCCAGCGTCGGCGGTCTTCCTGCAGCCGCATCCCGCATCCTCATCGCGCATCGCGCATCGCGCATCCCGCTTCCCGCCTCCCGGTGCTGCGCGGTCCCGGGCGCCGAGGATGGTCCTGAGCGAGGAGCCAGCCGCGGGCGCGCGGGAGGACGGCGTGGAGGAGGGCGCGCTGGCCCGCGGCGGAGCCCTGGAGGCGTTCGGCGACAGCGCGGAGACGCGCGAGCTGCTCGGTCGCTTGCGGGCGGTGCTCGGCGACCGCGCGGCCCAGGAGGGCGCCCTGGAGCGGTTCCGCGGTGCGCGTCCACGCGGGTCGGAGGGAGGGGTCCGAGCGCGTCCACGCGGTCAGAGCGTGGGGTCTGAGTGCTCGTCCACGCGGGTCGGAGAGAGGGAGCAGAGGGTGGGCCCTGACAGGTTCCTTACGTGATTCGTTTCCTGGGTGGTGGTCCAGCCTAGTAGTGGCACCTTTCGGGCGCATCCCTGAGAGAGCCGTACTTTGTGCAAGCGCGGCCTCACCTGGAGGCTGCGGCAGCGGAGCCTCCCTTCCCAGCTTTGTCGTTGAGGGCAGCGTGGGCGTCGTGGAGGTTCAGGATGAGGACGGGGTGTGGACATCCCGAGCGGCCTTAAGTTCCAGTCCCACCCCCACCCGTATTGGGACCACGGCAACAGTTTCTCCGAGACAGTTGAGTGGACGGGGCATGAGAGAAAGAAAGGGAGGCGGGAGGAGGGGCCGGAGAAGCCAGACCGAGGTGCTGTTTTGGGGACACCATCTGGAGGTGTACCACAGACGCGCCCATAGCTCTGGCGAGATCGCGTGCGCAGCCAGGGCCGTAGTGCTTCTCCAGGTAGTGCAGTTCACTATAGGTTACTTGGTTGGTCTGAATTCTACAAGTTTAGACAGATCTTTGCAGTTGTCTATAATGGATAATACCAAACCATTCCCTAGCATCTCGTGGGTAGGTAGGTAGGGTAGGGTTTCAGTAAAACCATCTTTGTGGACCCTTTTAGCTAATGAAGCTTTTTTCGTAATTCTGTTTCCTCGGTTTGTAATGATGGCTCTCTGGCTGTAGCAGAGGGGCAGTGTGGCCTGATGAGGGGAAAGAGCATAGGCTTTGGCGATTCGTCCCTGGGTTTGAATCCTCACTCTGCCGCATGGGCTAGTTGCTTGTTTGCTCTGAATGTGTTTCTTTGGTTCTTCGCTGCGGTGAGCACTCACAGTGTCTTGGGCACAGAACTGTTCTGAGGGTGAGGTGAATATCCAGGGACCACTCCTGGGAAGTGGTCAAGTGTGGAAGTGTGTGGGATGAGGACTGCTGTAGGCGAAGCGGTCGTTGGGTCTGCCGGGAGAAGTTCCCGCAGCTGTTAGAAGTGGAAACAGGTTGCGTGGGGTTTAGGAGGTGGTGATGTGAAGGTTTGGGAGAGGGTGTGGGAGGGCACATTGCTTGGGTGTATGGCAGAGGGAGGGGTGTGTGTGCGTTTAATGGAGGGGAGGACTTAGCTTGGCTGTTAACAGGAGAGGGAAGGAAGGAAGGTGTGAGGAAGGGTTCAGAGAAGGTGGGAGGAGAGGACCCAAGAGGAAGGTGTGCCGGGCAAGGGAAGAGCGTGAAGCTGGGACACAGTGGCCCTGAGGAGGCCGGTGGGTGGTGGGGAGCTCACCCTGGGTGGCCTGTGGGCTGGGGAAGAGAGGAGCTGCCCTGTGGGAGTCAGCGAGGGAAAATGTGAGGTTTCCGGGGCTCATGTGCGTGTTGCGTCAGTGATGCTAATTCCCATGTTTTTCTTTTTAGTAATAATGGACAAATACCAGGAGCAGCCTCACCTGTTGGACCCACACCTTGGTAAGAATAGAGACTGATGATGTAGGTGTTGATCATTCCATTACACACGGTTACCACCGCCTCGTGTGGTGCTAGTGCTTGTGTGTTTTGTGTCAGGATGAAGTCTTAGTGGGGCCTGGCCTGTTGTTTTTAGTGGACGTGTGATAGTGTTGTGAGTTCCAAGTGTTGCTCTAGGCTGTGGGCAGAGGTATTTGACCTACTCTCTTCCTCGATGCTGTTTAAAGAACACATCTTTTGCTCATCGTGTGTATTTTAATCTGTTTGCCTCTGGGCACATTTTGTCACAGGACTGAGTGCTGTCTGTACATCACCATGTAATCCTCATGGCATCCAAGGAGGATGCCTCTGTGGTCGTCTCCATTTTACAGATGGAGACACTGAGGCTTGGGTTTCCCTCACTTTAGTTTAGAGTAAGGGGAAGGACCTTTTGTTTGTTCATTTTGTTTCTCATTTCTTTGTTTCTTTGTAGCCTATTTCATGCTATTAACAATTTGTTCCTTTTTTCTGTCTACAAAAGTAGCACATGCTCCTGGCAGTGAACTTGGGAAAAGGAGAAAGGTAGCAATGGTAACTTAAGTTGAAAGGCGGTGAGGGTGAGGGTGAGGGTCTGGCTGTGAGCCCTGGGGCCAGTCTGCCTGGACCTACCTCCCGCTCTACCACGGAGCTGCTCTGTGC
The DNA here is from genome assembly GCA_031878705.1 of Tapirus indicus. Taxonomy (NCBI): domain Eukaryota; kingdom Metazoa; phylum Chordata; class Mammalia; order Perissodactyla; family Tapiridae; genus Tapirus; species Tapirus indicus. The sequence continues at coordinate 60,509,423 of CM062932.1, forward strand.
CTCTGTCTCCTCCCCTGTGAAAAGGGCTGTCGAGCCTTTAAATGTGTTAAGGTGAGGCACTGAGGGTTACGTTAGTGTGCACACACGTGCCTTTTAGAAAGTGGGTGGGTGCTGTGCGTGCTGTTTTCTTCTTCAAGTAATCAGTAGGTTTTGTAGAAGGTAAGCTTTCTGAACTCTTACTCGTCCCAGGCAGAGTAAATACGTTTTCATACTTGGTTGATAGCCTGGCAGGATGGAGACTGAAGGCCTGGTTTCCGTGTCTTCCCTCGTTCAGTAACTCAAGTCTGACATCTGAGTTTCTTTTTCAGGAGCCATTTTTGCCTCTGACAGTGTCTAGGACCTGATGCTTCCTGAGGGTGTGACTTGCTCTAGGTCCTCTTTTCTTATGCTGGGCTTTACCTGGACAACTTTAGGCTGAAGACTTGCATCCTTTGGCACAGGGGACTTTGCTTCTGGTGTGTTTTTGATCATTTCTCTGCTTCTGCTTTCTCTCTCTGGTGCACCTGTGAATTGGATGTTGAATTTCCAGGAGTGATCCTGTGAGTTCCTTAGCTTTTCCCTCATAGTTCTGCTTTTTGATTTTTGTTTTACACGTAGATGTTCTTGAAATTATTCGACAGTTTTTATTTTCTAAGAGCTCTTGTCCTTGGTTTAGTATGTCTCAAAGTCATCTTAAAGGCTGGGTTTTCCTGCCTGGGGAGCACACGCTGGCTGCTGGGTTCTGTGGCCTGTGGGGGAGGGTCCTGCTGTGGGCCGCCTAGCCCAGAATGCCAACTCCCTGTTGAGTCGGGCACTGTGTGGCTGTTGTCAGCTGTGCCTGGCTTCCAGCTCTAGGCCTCTCAGGCCTACTCTCTCCAGACCACCTCTGTCCAGTAAAGCTTTGTGTGATGATGGAATGTTCTAGATCTGTGCTGGCTGGTAAGGTCATCACTAGCGACATGTGACTGTTGAGCACTTGAAGTATGGCTAATATGACTGATGAACTGAATTTTAAATTTTATTTGATTTAAAGAAACAAATGTGGCTAGTGGCCATGGTGTTCACCATCTAGAGAGGAAACCTCTAGTCTGCTTGGATGGGCAAGGGGCTGGGGCCAGGAGACCTTAGGCCACGCCTCCTGTTTTCGGCCCCACCTGTGTCCTACCCTTCGCTTTCCCTGGTGCCTCAGACCTCTGGACTTCGCGCTATGCTTCTCCTGGCTGCTCCTCAGTTACCATGGGTCTCGCTGCTGCTTTCCAGCTTCCGAGTCACTGCTGACGTCTCTTGGCTGTTGTTGTTTCTTCTCCTCTTCTCTTTTTTGTTGTGGATTTATGTCTCTTTCTTTCTTTCTTTTTTTTTTTAAGCCTTTCTTATCAAAATCATATGAAAGCTGCTGTGTTGTTTTACTATTTCATTTTTTTTTCACTTTTTATTGATGTCTGAATAGTTTATAACGTTGTGAAGTTTTAGTTGTACGTTATTGTTTGTCAGTCACAATATAAATGCATCCCCTTCACCCCTTGTGCCCACCACCCCCACCCACTTGCCCCTGGTAACCTCCAACCAGTTCTCTCTGTCCGAATGTTAGTTTATATTCCACATATGAGTGAAACCATGCTGTATTTGTCTTTCTCTCTCTGGCTTATTTTGCATAACATAATACTCTCTAAGTCCATCCATGTTGTTGCAAATGGGACGATTTTGTCTTTTTTTTATGGCTGAGTAGTATCCCATCGTATACATATACCACATCTTCTTTATCCAGTCATCAGTTGAGGGACACTTGGGTTGCTTCCACTTTTTGGCTATAGTGAATAATGCTGCAGTGAACATAGGGGTGCATAGGCCTCTTTGGATTGTTGATTTCAGGATCTTTGGATAAATACCTAGTAGTGGGATAGTTGGGTCATAAGGTATTTCTATTTTTAATTTTTTGAGGAATCTCCATACTGTTTTCCATAGAGGTTGCACCAGTTTGCATTCCCACTAGCAGTGAATGAGGGTTCTGGTTTCTCCGCCTCTCCAACATTTGTTGTTTTTTGTCTTGGTGATTATAGCCATTCTAACAGGTGTAAGGTGATATCTTAGCATAGTTTTGATTTGCATTTCCCTGATGATTAGTGATGTTGAACATCTTTCCATGTGTCTCTTGGCCATCTGTCTATCTTCCTTGAAAAAACGTCTTCTGCCCATTTTTTGATCAGGTTGTTTGTTTTTTTGTTGTTCAGTTGTGTGAGGTCTTTATATATGATGGAGATTAACCGCTTGTTGGGTATATGATTGGCAAATATTTTCTCCCAGCTGGTGGGTTGTGTATTCATTTTGATCCTGGTTTCATTTGCCTTGTGGAAGCTATTTAATCTGATGAAGTCCCACTTGTTTATTTTTTCTTTTGTTTCCCTTGTCTGGGTAGACTTGAAATTCGAAAAGATCCCTTTATGATCGATGTCAAATAGTGTACTGCCTATATTTTCTTCTAAGAATTTTATAGTTTCAGGTCTCACTTTCAGGTCCTTGATCCATTCTGAGTTAATTTTTGTGTATGGTGAAAGAAAATGGTCTACTTTCTTTTGCATGTGGCTGTTAAATTTTCCCAGCACCATTTATTGAAGGGACTTTCCTTTCTCCATTGTATGTTCTTAGCTCCTTTGTCAAAGATTAGCTGTCCATAGGTGTGTGGTTTTATTTCTGTGCTCTCAACTCTGTTCCATTGATCTATGTGTCTGTTTTTGTACCAGTACCATGCTGTTTTGATTACTATGGCTTTGTAGTCTATTTTGAAGTCAGAGATTGTGATCCCTCCAGCTTTGTTCTTTTTTTTTTTTTCAGGATTGCTTTAGCTATTCAGGGTCTTTTGTTGCCCCATATGAATTTTAGTATTCTTTGTTCTATTTCCGTGAGTAATTGTCATTGGGATTCTGATTGGGATTGCACTGAATTTGTAGATGGCTTTAGGTAGTATGGACATTTTAACTATGTTTATTCTTCCAATCCATGTACATGGGATGTCTTTCCATTTCTTTATGTCATTATCGATTTCTTTCAAAAGTGTCTTATAGTTTTCATTGTATAGGTCTTTCACCTCCTTGGTTAAATGTATTCCCAGATATTTTATTCTTTTTGTTGCGATTGTAAATGGGATTGTCTCTTTGAGTTCTCTTTCTGTTCGTTCATTATTAGCATATAGAAATGCAACTGATTTTTGTAAGTTGATATTGTATCCTGCAACTTTGCTGTAGTTGATTATTTCTAATAATCTAATAGATTATTTCTAATAGTATTTCTAATAGGATTCTTTAAGATTTAGTCTATATAAAATCACGTCGTCTGCAAATAGTGAGAGTTTCACTTCTTCATTACCTATTTGGAGTCCTTTTCTTCCTTTTCCCTGCCTAATTGCTCTGACCAAAACTTCCAGTACTATGTTGAATAAGAACTGCGAGAGTGGGCACCCTTGTCTTGTTCCTGTTTTCAGAGGAATGATTTTCAGCTTTTTCCCATTGAGTATGATGTTAGCTGTGGGTTTGTCATCTATGGCCTTTATTATTTTCAGGTATTTTCCTTCTATACCCATTTTGTTGAGAGTTTTTATCATAAATGGATGCTGGATCTTGTCGAATGCCTTCTCTGCATCAATTGAGATGATCATGTGGTTTTTATTCTTCATTTTGTTAATGTGGTGTAACACGTTGATTGATTTGCGGATGTTGACCCATCCCTGTGTCCCTGGTATAAATCCCACTTGATCGTGGTGTATGATCTTTTTGATGTATTGCTGTATTCGGTTTGCCGATATTTTGTCGAGGATTTTTGCGTCTATGTTCATCAGTGATATTGGCCTGTAGTTTTCCTTCTTTGTATTGTCCTTGTCTGGCTTTGGTATCAGGATGATGTTGGCCTCATAGAATGTGTTAGGAAGTGTTCCATATTCCTCTAATTTTTGGAAAAGTTGGAGAAGGATAGGTATTAAATCTTCTTTGAATGTTTGGTAAAATTCTCCAGGAAAGCCATCTGGTCCTGGACTTTTATTTTTGGGGTGTTTTTTGATTAGTTTCAATCTCTTTACTTGTACTTTGTCTATTCAGATTCTCTATTTCTTCTCAATTCAGTTTTGGGAGGTTGTATGCATTAAGAATTTGTCCATTTCCTCTAGGTTGTCCAATTTGTTGGCATATAGTTTTTCATAATATTCTCTTATAATCCTTTGTATTTCTGTGGTATCTTGTAACTTCTTCTCTTTCATTTCTAATTTTATTTATTTGAGCCTTCTCTTTTTCTTAGTGAGTCTGGCTAAAGGTTTGTCAATTTTGTTTATCTTCTCAAAGCACTAACTCTTTGTTTCATTGATCGTTTCTAGTGTTTTTTTGGTTTCAGTTTCATTGATTTCTGCTCTAATTTTTATTATTTCCCTCCTTCTGCTGACTTTGGGCTTTGTATGTTGTTCTTTTTCTAGTTTTATTAGATGTAGTTTAAGGTTGCTTATTTGGGATTTTTCTTGTTTGTTAAGGTGGGCCTGTATTGCTATGAGTTTCCCTCTCAGGACGACTTTTGCTGCATCCCATATGAGTTGGTATGGTATATTTTCATTTTTGTTTGTCTCCAGATATTTTTTGATTTCTTCTTTAATTTCATCAATCTTACATTGGTTGTTCAGTAGCATGTTGTTTACTCTCCATATTGTTGTCGCTTTCCCAGTTTTTTTCTTGTAGTTGATTTCTAGTTTCGTAGCATTATGGTTGGAAAAGATGCTTGTTATGATTTCAATCTTCTTAAATTTATAGAGGCTTGCCTTGTTTTCCAACATATGGTCTATTCTTGAGAATGTTCTATGCATGCTTGAGAAGAATGTGTAATCTGATATTTCTGGGTGGAGTGCTTTATATGTATCTATTAAGTTCATCTTGTCTAGTTTTTTGTTTGTCTGCTAGTTCCTTATTGACTTTCTGTCTGGATGATCTATCCATTGATGGAAGTGGGGTGTTAAGATCCCCTATTATTATTGTGTTGTAGTTAATATCTCCTTTTAGGTTTGTTAATAGTTGCTTTATGTACTTTGGTGCTCCTGTGTTGGGTGCATATATATTTATAAGTGATATGTCTTCTTGGTGGAGTGTCCCTTTTGTCATTATATATTGCCCCTCTTTGTCTCTCATTACCTTTTTTATCTTGAAGTCTGCTTTGTCTGATATAAGTATGGCTACTCCTGCTTTCTTTTGTTTGCCATTAGCTTGGAGTATCTTCTTCCACCCTTTGACTCTGAGTCTGTGTTTGTCTTTAGAGCTGAGATGTGTTTCCTGGAGGCAGCATATTGTTGGGTCTTGGTTTTTAACCCCTCTTGGCACTCTGTGTCTTTTGATTGGAGAATTCAATCCATTTACATTTAGAGTGATTATTGATATATGAGGGCTTAATGTTGGTATTTTATCACTAATTTTCTGGTTCTTTTGCATTTCCTTTGTTTCTTGTCCCGTGTGTTTTGGACTTCCAATACAGTTTGGTAGTTCTGTGTGATGATTCTCTTAGTTTTCTCCTTATTTTTCATATGCGATGCTATTCTGATTATTTGTTTAGTGGTTACCGTGAGGTTTGTATAAAAAATCTCATGGATGAGATAGTCCATTTTCTGATGGTCTCTTATATTCTTTGACTAAGTGTATTTGATCCTTTTCCTCTCCCCCTTCTAAGTTATTATTGTCACAACTTATTCCATCATGTGTTGTGAGTGTGTGTTTAAAGTGATGAGGTTATATTTACTTTTGGTGTTTTCCTTCCCTTAATCTTGATGTTTATATAAGTGTTTGCTAACCTGTTCTGATAGAGAGCTGTGATTTTTCTGATTTTGTCTACCTGTTTTTCTCCTTGCTCAAAGCTCTCTATCCCCTTTCTCTTTTTTTTTTTTTTCAGGCTTGAGGGCCTTCTTGAGCATTTCTTGCAGTGGGGGTCTTTGGGCAATGAACTCCCTTAGCTTTTGTTTCTCTGGGAAAGTTATTATTTCTCCATTATATCTGTAGGATATTTTCACTGGCTAGAGTATTCTTGGCTGAAAGTTTTTGTCTTTCAGAATTTTGAATATATCATTCCAGTCTCTCCTGGCCTGTAGAGTTTCTGTCGAGAAATCTGAGAGCCTGATGGAAATTCCTAAGTACATTATCTTATTTTTTTGTCTAGTTGCCCTTAATATTTTTTCTTTGTCATTGACTATATGCCTTGGAGAGAGTTTTAACATGTTGATATATTTAGGAGATCTATTGACTTCATTCACTGATATTTCCAGCTCTTTTCCCAAGTTTGGCAAGTTCTCTGCTGTTATTTCTTTGAACAAGCTCTCTGCTCCTTTTTCCCTCTCTTCTCCCTCTGGAATACCTATAATCCTTATGTTGCATTTCCTAATTGAGTCGGATATTTCCCGGAGGATTTCTTCATTTCTTTTTAGTCTTAGTTCTCTCTTCTCTTCTATCTGGAGCATTTCTGCATTCCTGTCTTCAATAATGCTAATTCTTTCTTTCATATTGTCAGCTCTGTTCTTTAAGCATTCTAGATTTTCCTTTATCTTCTCCATTGTGTTTTTTTTTTTTGTGGGGAAGACCAGCCCTGAGCTAACATCCGTCGCCAATCCTCCCCTTTTTGCTGAGGAAGACTGGCCCTGGGCTAACATCCGTGCTCATCTTCCTCCACTTTATATGGGACGCCGCCACAGCGTGGCTGACAGGCAGTGCGTCGGCGGGCGCCCAGGATCCGAACTCGCGAACCCCGGGCTGCCAAGCGTGAACTAAACCGCTGCGCCACCGGGTGGCCCCCCTCCATTGTGTTTTTCATCTCCAATATTTCTGAATGGTTTTTTTTTTAATGGTTTTAATGTCTTTTGTGAAGAAATTCCTGATATCATTGAAATGTCTGTGTTTTCTTGTAATTCGTTGAGCTTTTTTATGATAGCTATTTTGAATTCTCTGTTGTTTAGGTTATATATTTCTGTGCCTTCAGGATTGGTTTCTGGGTGCTTGTGATTTTCCTTCTGGTCTGGAGATTTAATATAATTTTGCATAGTGCCTGCCGATGCTGGCTTCTTTTTTCTCATACTGAAGACATCTTGTCGCAGTTTCCACTTGCTGCCACTGGGTAGGGGTCAAGCACTGTGTATTCTGAGCCCGCTGTGATCCAGAGGGGCTCTGGCCAACCTGTTGTGCTGGAGCACTGGGCGTGCGGGGGGAGGGGCTCTTTCTTTCACTTGCCAGATCCTGGGGGCTTCTTGTTCTTCTCTCGCTATCTGCTCTCCTGGGGTGCTTGGACGATGGTGGCATCCCCTGCAACAGTTTAGTCTCCTCTGTGTGGGAATTCCCCATGGGCTGTGAGAGAACCTTGAGAACGATGGTTTTCCCCTCTTTATTTCTTGATCACTGTTTTATTTCTTGATCGGGGTTTTAGGGTGGGGGAGCTGAGATATGCTTGTGGGGTAATCTGTTTTCCTGGTCTCTGTTCTTGTGCAGTGGGTGTGGTGTCTTTCTGAGTCTCCCTGAGCTGAGTTCTAGCTGTTCTCTACTGCTCCCCAAGTTCTCCTCTTTCCTCTGGGGTCAGCTTTTCTGTGTTATTTGGTCTTTTCATGTTGCTGATTCTATCCGTATTTAAGACCAAATGGAATCAGACGAGGGCTCCTCTGCTTATCTTTTGTAAGTTGGAGCATTTCCAGCTCGACCTTTCCTGAACAGGATTCTGAACAGCCACTCTTTGTGGGGCAGTGTGGCGAGTTGATGGGCAGATTTTCTCTGGGAGCAAGTGAGCTGGTTGAGTTTTCTGTCACACTGAGGATGTTCCAGATGCCAGAATGAAGATCTTGATCTGGCGAGCTGACGTCTCCTCTGGAGAATCCTTCCCTTGTCCTAATTCTTTGTTCAGAGCTCTGCCCTGGGATTAAAAGCTGCTTGTGCTCCCGAGGTGAGTGTGAGTGGTGACTGTGGTGGCCACAGTCCCTGCTTTGGGCCCCACTGTACTGTGACCCCGAACCTGGAGCCCCGCCCTGGGCTCTCCTTGCAAGTAGCCCAACAAACATCCTTAACACACGTCTTTGTACAGTTTTCCTAATATTTTGTTATGGTAATTTCCTTGAAGTGGAGGAGTTGGGCCTTTGATACTTTAAATTCAACTCTTACTTCCATCAACAGTGTATGAGAGTGCCATTTTCTTTATGTCCTTGCTGAGACTGGATTTGGATATTTGAAATCTTTACCAACGTAAGCATAAAGTTACCTATTAAAGGCGTTACGTGGTTTTATTTTCATTTTGTTGTTTCCTAGTGAGGGTAAATTTTTTTTACACATATTGTTGTATTTGCACAATATCTCTCCATCTGTGAATTCTCTGTTCATATCCATTCCCTCTTGGTATTTTTGGCTTGTTCTGAATACTTTTATAAACGAATCAGCTAATTTGGTCATCACAATAACCTCACAATACCTGTGGAAGGTCAGTTGTTAACCGTACTTGATGCAGCAGGAAGCTGCAGCACAGCTCTGAGAGGTTCAGAAACTTGCCTAGGCCACACAGCTAGTACGTGTTCCAGCCAAGACTTAAATCCAGACAGTCCGCTCAGACCCTTATCCTGTTTTAAACAAGTGCTTTAAAAATCCTCTAAATTCTGGATTCTAGAATTTTTTGGGATTAGCCTTTCTTCCTTTCCTCCTAGGAAAGCTTGCAGGCCTCGAGAGGGATAAGTGAAGATTGGAGGTATGTGGGAGAGGGCCAGCCCCAAGGAAAGTGGTTCTGATGACTGAGAAGCCAGCCTCTGCCTAGCCGTGCCGGAGGATACTGGGGGACAGTGGGCTCCGGCAGGATGTCTTGGGTTCACGGCAGTTCCCACTGAGCAAGCAGGTGTGGTGGTCATTGCTCAAGAGGTAAAAGATGGTGTATTACCCTCTTCTCTTTGGGTAACGACCTTGGACCTGTGGCACAGCTTTTATTCTTTCCAGAAACCTCTCTCCATAGTGGATCACAGAATATTAGCACTTACTGTGAGTTGTTTAGTGATCTGAATGATTTTTGAGAGTTCATCATCAAATGAACCAGAACAAGGTCCCTTTTAGAAAGTGGAAGCCATAGTCAGGGACATTGGTCCTTTGTCCTGTGTTGCAAATTTCATGCCTTTTGCTTTTGCGTTTTAACATTATGTGGTGTATTTTGTCTATTGAATTTTTAAAAATATTTGTGTCATCAAAACTATCACTCTCTTCTTGTGTTTGGCCTTTGGTGGTAGGTATGTTTTAGAAAGTTTGTTTTTCCTAATTGGGTATGTAAGCCTCATTTGTTGAGTAATTGAGCTGCCCAGTCCCCTCACCCCATCCACCCGTTTGAAATGCCATTTTCAGTTTGAATTAAATACTCACATAGGGCTGGCCCCTTGGCATAGTGGTTACGTTTGGTATGCTCTGCTTTGGTGGCCGAGGTTCTTAGGTTCGGTTTCCAGATGTGGACCAACACCACTTGTCAGCCCTGCTGTGGTGACGACCCACATACAGAATAGAGGAAGATTGGCACAGATGTTAGTTCAGGGTGAATCTTCTTCAGCCAAAAAACAAAAAAGAAAATTCTCGTATATATTGGCTTTTGTTTCCAGGCTTTCCATTCTGTTCCCCTAACCTATCTATATGCTCTTTTATCCTTGTCGTTTTGGTTTATATTAGTTGCTTTGTAATATATTTTGTCTGAATCTGACCTTATTTTCCTATTATCTTGCCCTTTCATTAATGCAGATGAACTTTAGAATGATTTTATCACTTTAAAAAATCCCTTTGGAATTCTATTAAATCCACAAATTCATGTAGGGAGATTCCATGTCTTCACAAGATTGAATTTTGTAAAGACGTATTTAAGAACATGGTATTATGTCTTTAATTATTCAAATCTTCTGTGTCCCTTAGTAAAGTACGCTAATTTTCTTTAGGTGATTCCTGGAAACACTTTTTTAGATTTATTTCTAAGTATGTTTCATCTTTTATTGCTCTTGTGAAACTACCTTTGTTATGTTTTTTTCACTGAATTTTGCTGGTGTACCGTGAAGATATATTTTGTATACTCACTTTGTAAATGGCAACACTGTAATGGAATATATATGTGGATACACACTCCTTTGTTGTTGTTGAGGAAGATTAACCCTGACCTAACATTTGTGCCAACCTTTCTCTATTTTGTATGTGGGTCACTGCCACAGCATGGCTGATGAGTGGTGTAGGTCTGTGCCCGGGATCCAAACCTGCGAACACCAGGCCACCGAAGCTTAGCGTGCCGAATTTAACCACTACGTCACGGGGCCGGTCCCGACACGTAATTTTTAAAATAACAGCTTTATTGAGGTACAGTTTACATACCAGAGTTCACCCTTTTAAGTATACGCTTCATTGTTTTTTAGTATATCACAGAGTTGTGCAACCATCATCACTAATTCCTGAACATTTTCATGACCCCAAAAAGAAACCCATATTCCTCAGCAGTCCCTCCCCATTCCCTCTCTCTTTGGTCTCTGGCAACCAGTAATCTGTTGTCTCTCTCTCTTGCTTTATGTATTCTGAGCATTTCCTGTAATGGAACCAGGCATTATATGGTCTCTTGTGCTGGCTTCTTTAACTTAGCATAATGTTTTCAAGGTTCCTTGTGTAATGAAATACTTCACTAGTTTTTCATTCATTTCTTTTTTTTTAATTTAGTTTTATTGCAGTACCATTGGTTTATGACATTGTATAAATTTCAGGTGTACATCATTATACTTTTATTTCTGCATAGATAATATCACGTTCACCACCCAAATACTATTACAATCCATCACCACACAAGTACCTAATCATCCCTTTTGCCCTCCTCCTTCCCCCCTTCCCTCTGGTAACCACCAATCCAATCTTTTTCTCTATGTGTTCATTGTTATTTTTATCTTCTAGTTAGGAGCGACATCATACAGTTTTTGACCTTCTCCCTCTGACTTACTTCGCTTGGCATAATACCCTCAATGTCCATCCATGTTGTCACAAATGGCTGGATTTCATTGTTTCTTATGGCTGGGTAGTATTCCATTGTGTATATATACCACTTCTTCTTTATCCATTCGTTCCTTGATGGGCACCTAGGTTGCTTCCAAGTCTTGGCTATTGTGAACAATGCTGCAGTGAACACACAGGTGCGTGTATCTTTACGTATTGGTATTTTCATGTTCTTTGGATAAATACCCAGCAGTGGAATAGTTGGATCATATGGTAGTTCTATTCTTAATTTTTTGAGGAGTCTCCATACTGTTTTCCATAGTGACTGCACCAGTCTGCACTCCCACCAGCAGTGTATGAGGGTTCCCTTCTCTCCACATCCTCTCCAACACCTGTTTCCTGTCTTGTTAATTATAGTCATTCTGATGGGAGTGAGCTGATATCACATTGTAGTTTTGATTTGCATTTCCCTGATGGTTAATGATGTTGAGCGTCTCTTCATGTGCCTGTTGGCCATTTGTGTATCTTCTTTGGAGAAATGTCTGTTCAGGTCTTTTGCCCATTTTTTAGTTGGGTTGTCAGTTTTTTTGTTGTTGAGATGTATGAGTTCTTTATATATTTTGGAGATTGACCTCTTATCAGATATATGGTTTGCAAATATCTTCTCCCAATTGTTGGGTTGTCTTTTTGTTTTGTTGGTGGTTTCCTTTGCTGTGCGGAAGCTTTTTAGTTTGATGTCCCATTTGTTTGATGTCCCATTTGTTTTTTTTTTTTTTTTGGTTGAAAATGGTGCTTTATTGTTTTTAATTTTAACAGTTTATTATGGAAATTGTTAGGCATATACAAAAGTAGAGTATAATGAACTTCTGTTTACCCAGCTTCAGCAGTTATCAACATATGGCTATTCTTATTTCATCTCTGCTTCCTCAGTCTCTCCTCTTACCCCTAGATTATTTATCATCTTTTTAGTGTTAATTTATAGATCTTGGGTTAAACCTTTTAGGACTTATTTAGTTTATCTAATACATGGTATCTGAGTAAGATTCCATCAAGTTTAGAAAACCTGAGAAGAAATTTATCAAGTTTAATTCTTCTTGGTAAGGGATGGGAAGTAATTTGATTTGGTTGATCAGAAATTTATTGAGCACGTAACTACCAGACACTGTACTTGGATTTGGGCCTACAAAGAAGTATAAAACATGTTTTGCCCTTGAAGAGCTTACGTAGTGAGAGAAATACAAAATATTGGAAACATGAAAAGAAAAAAATCCATGGGGCCAGCCCTGTGGCCTAGTGGTTAAGTTCAGCGTACTCCACCTCAGCAGCCTAGGTTCAATTCCCGGGCGCAGACCTACACCACACCTCCACAGCCATGCTGTGGCGGTGACCCACATACAAAATAGAGGAAGATGGGCACAGTTGTTAGCTCAGGGTGAATCTTCCTCAGGCAGAAAGAGGAGGATTGGCAACAGATGTTAGCTCAGGGCAAATCTTCCTCAGCAAAAAAAAAAGGAAAAAAGTCCAAAATCATAGCCAAGGGGATGCCTTTTAGGAATCAAGGAAGTTGATGTAGAATAGGGCTGACGATGGATGATTTGGATGGTAGTGTTGTGGACATGTGAGAGTTTTATACACAGCCTGAAATGATGATTCTTCACATTTCATGTCTCTTCTCTGACATTTTTGTCTGGAGATAGCTCTTGCCTTATAATCTGATCAGGCTATAGAGTGGAATTGTGGCTATTTTTTGGTACCTAGGCTTTATTATCTATTTATAGTAGACAAGAATTTTTAGCAAGGTGTTTTACTCCTGTGGCTAGCAGACTGCTCTTGGTCGAAGCTTGTATAGAGAAGCTACAGGTGCCTCTAGACTTTGGGTGGCCTTGATGTCCCATTTGTTTATTTTTTCTGTTGTTTTCCTGCCCAGTCAGACATGGTAATTGAAAATACATTGCTAAGACCAATGTCAAAGAGCATACTCCTTATGTTTTCTTCTAGAAGTTTCATGGTTTCAGGTCTTACATTCAAGTCTTTAATCCATTTTGAGTTAATTTTTGTGTATGTTGTAAGATAATGGTCTACTTTCATTTTTTTGCATGTGGCTGTCCAGTTTTCCCAACACCATTTATTTCAGAGACTTTCCTTTCTCCATTGTATGTTCTTGGCTCTCTTGTCGAAAATTAGCTGTCTGTAGATGTGTGGGTTTATTTCTGGGCTCCCAATTCTACTCCATTGATCTGCGTGTCTGTTTTTGTGCCAGTACCATGCTGTTTTGGTTACTGTAGCTTTGTAGTATATTTTGAAGTCAGGGAGTGTGATTCTTCCAGCTGTGTTCTCTTTTCTCAGTATTCCTTTAGCTCTTCGGGGTCTTGTTTGGTATAAATTTTAGGATTCTTTGTTCTATTTCTGTGAAAAATGTTGTTGGAACTTTGATAGGGATTGTATTGAATCTGTAGATTGCTTTAGGAAGTATGGACATTTTAACTATGTTAATTCTTCCAATCCAAGAGCATGGAATATCTTTCCATTTCTTTGTATCGTCTTCTATTTCTTTCAACAATGTTTTATAGTTTTCAATGTACAGATTTTTCACCTGTTTGGTTAAGTTTATTGCTAGGTATTTTATTCTTTTTGTTGCAATTGTAAATGGGATTGTTTTCTTAATTTCTCCCTCTGCTACTTCGTTGTTAGTGTATAGAAACGCAACTGATTTTTGTATGTAGATTTTGTATCTGCATCTTTACCATATTTGTTTATTATCTCTAGAAATTTTTTGGTGGATTCTTTAGGGTTTTCTATATATAAAATCATGTCATCTGCAAATAATGACAATTTCACTTCTTGCTTTCCCATTTGGATCCCTTTTATTTCTTTTTCTTTTAAAAAAAATTTCTTTTTCTTTCCATTTTTTTTTTATTGATGTCTTAGTTTATAACACTGTGGGGTTTTAGTTGTACATTTTTGTTTGTCCGTCACCTTGTGGATGTAACCCTTCACCCCTTGTGCCCCCCCCACCCCCCTCCCCTTGGTAACCACCAATCAGTTCTCTCTGTCCGTGTGTTCACTTATATTCCATATATGAGTGAGTTCATGCAGTGTCTGTCCTTCTGTCTCTGGCTTATTTCACTTAACATAATACCCTCTAGGTCCTTCCATGTTGTTGCAAATGGGACAATTGTGTCTTTTCTAATGGCTGAGTAGTATTCCATTGTATGTATATACCACATCTTCTTTAACCAATCTTCAGTTGAGGGACACTTGGGTTGCTTCCACTTCTTGGCTATAGTGAATAATGCTGCAATGAACATAGGGGTGCATACGCCTCTTGTGATGGTTGATTTCACGTCCATTGGGTAGATGCCCAAGAGTGGTATTGCTGGATCATATGGTATTTCTATTTTTAATTTTTTGAGGACTCTCCATACTGTTTTCCATAGAGGCTGCACCAGTTTGCATTCCCACCAGCAGTGAGTGAGGGTCCCCGTTTCTCCATAACCTCTCCAGCATTTGTTGTTATTTGTCTTTGTGATTATAGCCATTCTAACCGGTGTAAGGTGATATCTCAGTGTAGTTTTGATTTGCATTTCCCTGATGATTAGTGATGTTGAACATCTTTTCATGTGTCTATTGGCCATCTGTATCTCTTCCTTGGGAAAATGTCTGTTCATATCCTCTGCCCATTTTTTGATCGGGTTGTTTGTTTTTTTGTTGCTCAGTTGTATGAGATCTTTATATATTACTGAGATTAATCTCTTGTCAGACAAACGATTTGCAAATATTTTCTCCCAGCTGGTGGGTTGTTTATTCATTTTGATCCTGGTTTCATTTGCCTTGTAGAAGCTCTTTAGTCTGATGACGTCCCACTTGTTTATTTTTTCTTTTGTTTCCCTTGTCTGGGTAGACATGGAATCTGAAAGGATCCCTTTATGTCCAATCTCAATTAGTGTACTGCCTATATTTTCTTCCAGGAGTTTTATAGTTTCAGGTCTCACTTTCAGGTCTTTGATCCATTTTGAATTGATTTTTGTATATGGCGCTAGGAGATGGTCTACTTTCATTCTTTTGCATGTTGCTGTCCAATTTTCCCAGCACCATTTATTGAAGAGACTTCCCTCTCTCCATTGTATGTTCTTTGCTCCTTTGTCAAAGATTAGCTGTCCATAGGTGTGTGGTTTTATTTCTGGGCTTTCAATTCTGTTCCATTGATCTGTGTGTCTATTCTTGTACCAGTACCATGCTGTTTTGATTACTGTAGCTTTATAGTATATTTTGAAATCAGGGATTGTGATGCCTCCAGCTTTGTTCTTTTTTTTCAGAATTGCTTTAGCTATTCGTGCTCTTTTGTTGCCCCATACGAATTTCAGTAGTTTTTGTTCTACTACTGTGAAGAATGACATTGGGATTCTGATTGGGATTGCATTGAATCTGTAGATTGCTTTAGGTAGAATGGACATTTTAACTATATTTATTCTTCCAATCCATGTGCATGGAATATTTTTCCATTTCTTTATGTCCTCCTCGATTTCTTTCAATAGTGTCTTATAGTTTTCATTGTATAGGTCTTTGACCTCCTTGGTTAAATTTATTCCCAGATATTTTATTCTCTTTGTTGCAATTGTAAGTGGGATTGTCTTTTTGAGTTCTCTTTCTGTTGTTTCATCATTAGTGTATAGAAATGCAATTGATTTTTGTAAGTTGATTTTATACCCTGCCACTTTACTGTAGTTGTTGATTGTTTCTAGTAGTTTTCCGATGGAATTTTTTGGGTTTTCTATGTATAGGATCATGTCGTCTGCAAATAGTGAGAGTTTCACTTCTTCATTGCCTATTTGGAGTCCTTTTATTCCTTTTTCTTGCCTAATTGCTCTGGCCAGAACTTCCAGTACTATGTTGAATAAGAGCGGTGAGAGTGGGCACCCTTGTCTTGTTCCTGTCCTCAAAGGAATCGCTTTCAGTTTTTCCCCGTTGAGTAGGATGTTAGCTGTAGGTTTTTCATATATGGCCCTTATTATGTTGAGGTACTTTCCTTCTATACCCATTTTGTTGAGAGTTTTTATCATAAATGGATGCTGGATCTTGTCGAATGCCTTCTCTGCATCGATTGAGATGATCATGTGGTTTTTATTCTTCATTTTGTTAATGTGGTGTATCACGTTGATTGATTTGCGGATGTTGAACCATCCCTGTGTCCCTGGTATAAATCCCACTTGATCGTGGTGTATGATCTTTTTGATGTATTGCTGTATTCGGTTTGCCACTATTTTGTTGAGGATTTTTGTGTCTATGTTCATCAGTGATATTGGCCTGTAGTTTTCCTTCTTTGTATTGTCCTTGTCTGGCTTTGGTATCAGCATGATGTCGGCCTCATAGAATGTGTTGGGAAGTATTCCATCTTCCTCTATTTTTTGGAATAGTTTGAGAAGGATAGGTGCTAAATCTTCTTTGAACGTTTGATAAAATTCTCCAGGGAAGCCATCTGGTCCTGGGCTTTTATTTTTTGGGAGGTTTTTGATGACTGTTTCAATCTCTTTACTTGTGATTGGTCTGTTCAGATTCTCTATTTCTTCTTGATTCAGTTTTGGGAGGTTGTACGCGTCCAAGAATTTGTCCATTTCCTCTAGGTTGTCCAATTTGTTGGCGTAAAATTTTTCATAGTATTCCCTAATAATCCCTTGTATTTCTGTGGTGTCTGTTGTAATTTCTCCTCTTTCATTTCTAATTTTATTTATTTGAGTCTTCTCCCTTTTTTTCTTAGTGTGGCTAAGGGTTTGTCAATTTTATTTATCTTCTCAAAGAACCAGCTCTTTGTTTCATTGATCCTTTCTACTGTTTTTTTTTGTTTCAATTTCATTTATTTCTGCTCTGATTTTTATTATTTCCCTCCTTCTGCTGATTTGGGGCTTTGTCTGTTCTTCTTTTTCCAACTCTGTTAGGTGTAATTTAAGGTTATTTATTTGGGATTTTTCTTGTTTGTTAAGGTGAGCTTGTATTGCTATGAATTTCCCTCTCAGGACTGCTTTTCCTGCATCCCATATGAGTTGGTATGGTGTATTTTCCTTTTCATTTGTTTCTAGATAGCTTTTGATTTCTATTTTTTGGAATAGTTTGAGAAGGATAGGTGCTAAATCTTCTTTGAACGTTTGATAAAATTCTCCAGGGAAGCCATCTGGTCCTGGGCTTTTATTTTTTGGGAGGTTATTATTTAATTTCATCAACGACCCATTGGTTGTTCAGTAGCATGTTGTTTAGTCTCCACATCTTTGTCCCTTTCCTAGTTTTTTCCTTGCAGTTGATTTCTAGTTTCACAGCATTATGATCAGAAAAGATGCTTGTAATGATTTCAATCTTCTTAAATTTATAGAGGTTTGCCTTGTTTCCTAATATATGGTCTATCCTTGAGAATGTTCCATGTGCACTTGAGAAGAATGTGTACTCTGCTTTTTTTGGGTGGAGTGCTCTGTATATATCTATTAAATCCATTGCGTCTAGTTTCTCGTTTAAGTCCATTATTTCCTTATTGACTTTTTGTCTGGATGATCTATCTATTGATGTAAGGGGGTATTAAGATCCCCTACTATTATTGTGTTATTGTTAATATTTCCTTTAAGGTTTTTTAGCAGTTGTTTTATGTACTTTGGTTCTCCTGTGTTGGGTGCATAGATATTTATAAGTGTTATGTCTTCTTGGTGAAGTATCCCTTTTATCATTATATATTGCCCTTTGTCTTTCATTACCTTTTTTATCTTGATGTCTACTTCGTCTGATATAAGTATGGCTACTCCTGCTTTCTTTTGTTTGCCATTAGCTTGGAGTATTGTTTTCCATCCTTTTATTTTGAGTCTGTGTTTGTCTTTAGAGCTGAGATGTGTTTCCTGGAGGCAGCAGATTGTTGGATCTTGGTTTTTAATCCATCCTCCCACTCTGTCTTTTGATTGGAGAATTCAATCCATTTACATTTAGAGTGATTATTGATATATGAGGGTTTAATGTTGCTATTTTATTGTTCATCTTCTGGTTCTTTTGCATTTCCTTCGTTTCTTGTCCATTGTGTTTCGGACTGCAAATTCAATTTGGTATTTCTGCATGCTCATTCTCTTGGTTTTCTCTTTATTTGTCATGAGTGGTTCTCTTCTGGTTGTTTGTTTAGTGGTTACCGTGCGGTTTATATAAGCGATCTCCTGGATAAGAAAGTACATTTTCAGATGCCTCCTTTTTCCTGAGGCTGGGTCGATTCAATCCCTTACCTCTTCCCTTCCTTATTTGTTATCTCTTTATTCCAGATTGTGTCATGAATGTGTGTTTCCAGTGATGAGCTTGAATTAATTTTTGATGTTTTCCAACTGTATTTTGTTCTGGTTTAGTCTCCTTGCTTTTCTCCTTGCTGAAATCTTTGTATCCCCTTTCTCATTTGTTTTTTTTCAGGCCTAAGGGCCTTCTTGAGCATTTCTTGTAGTGGGGGTCTTGTGCTGACGAACCCTCTTAGCTTTTGTTTATCAGGGAGAGTTATTGTTTCTCCATCGTATTTGAAGGGTATTTTTGCTGGATAAAGTATTCTCGGCTGAAGGTTTTTGTCTTTCATGCTTTTGAATATATCATTCCAGTCTCTCCTAGCCTGTAGAGTTTCTGTCGAGAAATCAGCTGAGAGCCTGATGGGGTTTCCTTTGTATGTTATTTTGTTTTTTTGTTTAGCTGCCTTCACTATTATTTCCTTGTCACGGGTATTCTTCAAGTTTGCTACTATGTGGCGAGATGATTTTTTTATTTCTGTTTATATATTTAGGTGATCTATTGATTTCATTCACTGTTATTTCCCTCTCGTTCCCTAGGTTGGGGAAGTTCTCAGCTATTATTTCTTTGAACAAACTCTGTGCTCCTTTTTTCTCTTTCTTCTCCTTCTGGAATACTTATTATCCTTATGTTGCTTTTCCTCATTGAGTCTGATATTTCTCGAAGAATTTCTTCATTTCTTTTTAGTCTTATCTCTCTGTCCTCCTCTATCTGGAGCATTTCTGTGTGGCTATCCTCAATAGTGCTAATTCGTTCCTCCATATTGTCAGTTCTGCTCTTTAAAGACTCCATTTTTTCCACTATCTCGTTGATTTTGTTTTTCATCTCCAATAATTCTGATTGGTTTTTCTTTAGGGTTTCAATCTCTTTTGTGACATAATCCCTGAATTCGTTGATTTGTTTCTGTGTGTTCTCTTGTATTTCGTTGAGTTTGTTTATGATAGCTATTTTGAATTCTCTGTCATTCAGGTTATCAAATTCTGTGCCTTCAGGGTTGGTTTCTGGGTGTTTGTCATTTTCCTTTTGGTCTGTAGCCCTGGCAAATTGTCGCAAGGATCCGACGGGGACATCCTTATTTTTTCCCCTCATGATAATTTGGTCCTGCAGTTTCCCCCTGCTGCCACTAGATGGAGATCGCGAGCGGTTCTCTCTGAGGCGGCTGCAGCCCTCGGAGGGATTATGCTGAAACGCCGGGTGTGTGGGGGGAAGGGTCCTCTCTTTCTCCTGCTTGACCCAGGGGTTTCCTTTCTGGCTCTCTTAGGGTGTTTGCTACACCCCCTAAACAGTCCGTCGTCGCTTCCCCGTGGGGATCTCGCGACAGTCTGTGAGAGCACCTGGATGGCGATAGTTTTCCCCGCTGTGGGCCGCCCCTCCCCCCTCTGTCTGCGAACCGCGCTGTCTTTGCCGATCGATTGGGGAGGGGGAGTACAACCTCCTACCTCTCCTCCCGTCCTCCTGGGCTTCCCGAGCCTCCACCGTCCGATGTATGGCAGCAGGGGTTTCTCAGAAGTCCTTCGTAGTGTTTGATTGAGCTCTGTTGGAATGTGAATGATGTGTTTGTTGTGTCGTAGGGGGCAGAGATTCAAAGAGGGAATCTCACTCCGCCATGATGCTCTATTTCTTTTTCTTACCTGATTGCTCTAGCTGGGACTTCCAATACTCTCTTAAATAAGAGTGGTGAAAGTGGGCATCCTTGTCTGGTTCCTGTTCCTAGAGGGATAGCTTTCAGTTTTTCACCACTGAGGATGATATTAGCTGTGGGTTTGTCATATATGGACTTTATTATGTTGAGGTACTTCCCTTCTATACCCATTATATTCAGAGTTTTTATCATAAATGAATGCTGTGTCTTGTCAAATGCTTTCTCTGCATCTATTGAGATGATCATGTGATTTTTTTCCCCTTCATGTTATTAATGTGGTGTATCACGTTGTTTGATTTGAGGGTGTTGAACCATCCCTGTATCCCTGGGATGAATCCTACTAGATCATGGTGTATGATCCTTTTAATGTATTGTTGTATTCGATTTGCTAGTATTTTGTTGAGGATTTTTGCATCGATGTTCATCAGTGATATTGGCCTGTAATTTTCTTTTTTTTGTGTTGTCCTCGTCTGGTTTTGGTATCAGGGTAGTGTTGGCTTCGTAGAATGAGTTAGGAAGCTTCCCCTCCTCTTCAGTTTTTTGGAAGAGTTTGAGAAGGATAGGTATTAAGTCTTTGAGTGTTTGGTAGAATTCACCAGGGAAGCCATTTGGTCCTGCACTTTCATTTTTGGGGAGGTTTTTTATTACTGTTTCAATCTCCTTACTGGTGATTGGTCTATTCAAATTATCTGTTTCTTCTTTTTATTTTATTTTTTAATTAAAAAAATTTTTTTTTATGAGGAAGACCAGCCCTGAGCTAACATTCCTTGCTAATCTTCCTCTTTTTTTTTTTTGCTGAGGAAGACTGGCCCTGGGCTAACGTCCGTGCCCATCTTCCTCTACTTTATATGGGACGCCACCACGGCATGGCTGACAAGCAGTGCGTCCGCGGGTGCCCAGGATCCGAACCGGCGAACCCTGGGCTGCCAAGTGCGAACTAAACCGCTGTGCCACTGGGCTGGCCCCTTGTCTGTTTCTTTTTGATTCAGTTTTGGAAGGTTGTATGATTCTAAGAATTTATCCTTCTCCTCTAGATTGTCCAATTTGTTGGCATATAGCTTTTCATAGTATTCTCTAATAGTCTTTTGTATTTCTGAAGTGTCCGTTGTAATGTCTCCTCTTTCATTTCTGATTTTACTTATTCGAGTCTTCTCTCTTTCTTGGTGAGTCTAGCTAAAGGTTTGTCAATTTTGTTTCTCTTTTCAAAGAACTAGCTCTTGGTTTTATTGATGTTTCTTCTGTTGTTCTTTTAGTCTCTATTTCATTTATTTCTGCCCTTATTTTTATTATTTCCCTCCTTCTAAGATTTTGGGCTTTGTTTGTTCTTTTTGCAGTTCCTTTAGGTGCACTGTTAGATTATTTGAGATTTTTCTTATTTGTTTACATAGGCTTGTATTGTTGTAAACTTCCCCCTTAGAACTGCTTTTGCTGTATCCCATAAATTTTGGCATGTCGTATTTTCCTTTCCATTTGTTTCCAGATATTTTTTGATTTCTCCTTTGACCCAATCATTGTTCAGTAGCATTTTGTTTAATCTCTACATATTTGTGGTTGTTCTGATTTTCTTCGTATAGTTGATTTCTAGTTTCATACCTTTGTGGTCAGAAAAGATGCTTGGTATTATTTCAGTCTTCTTTAATTTATGGAGACTTGTTTTGTGGTCTAATATGTGATCAATCCTGGAGAATGTTCCATGTGCATTTGAAAACAATGTGTATTCTTTGGTTTTTGGATGGAATGTTCTGTCTATATCTACTAAGTCCATCTGGTCTAGTGTGGGGTTTAAGGCCAATGTTTCCTTGTTGATCTTCTGTTTGGATGATCTATCCACTGGTGTAAGGGGAGTGTAAAAGTCCCCTATTATTACTGTGTTACTGTCTATTTCTTCTTTTATGTCTGTTAATAATTGCTCTGTATATTTAGGTGCTCCTATGTTGGGTGCATAGATGTTTACCAGTGTTATATCCTCTTGTTGGATTGTTCCCTTGATCAGTATGTGGTGCCCTTCTTTGTCTCTTGTTATATTTTTATTTTAAAGTCTATTTTGTCTGATATGAGTATTGCTCCCCCAACTTTCTTTTCATTGCCATTTGCATGGAGTATCTTTTTCCAGCCTTTCACTTTCAGTTTGTGAGTGTCTTTAGGACTGAAGTGTGTCTCTTGCATGCAGCACATGTATGGGTCTTGTATCCAGTCAGCCTCGCTATTCCTTTTGATTGGAGTATTTAGTCCGTTGACATTTAAAGTAGCTATTGATATGTATGTATTTACTGCCATAGTTTTACTTTTTTTTTTGGTGTTTTAGTAGTTCTTCTCTGTTCCTTTCTTCTTTTCTTACTCTCTTCCTCTGTGGTTTGATAGCTTTCTTTGGTATTATGTTTGGGTTCCTTTTCCTTAGTTTTTTTGTGTATTTCTTATAGGTTTCTTGTTTGTGATTACCATGAGGTTCATATTTAACAACCTGTTTATATAGCAGTCTATACTGAGTTAATGGTCTCTTTAGTTTGACCTCTATCTGAAAGCTCTACTCTTTTTTTTTTTTGGTGAGGAAGACTAGCCCTGAGCTAACATCCATTGCCAATCCTCCTCTTTTGCTGAGGAAGACTGGCCCTGGGCTAATATCCGTGCCTATCTTCCCCTACTTTATATGGGATGCCACCACTGCATGGCTTGACAAGCGGTGCACCTGTCTGTGCCCAGGATCCTAACCTGTGAAATCCCGGGCCGTCGAAGTGGAGTGCGTGAACTTAACCGCTGCGCCACCGGGCCGGCCCCTGAAAGCTCTACTCTTTTACTCCCCTCCTCCCACATTTTATGTTTTTGATATTGTATCTATCTTTTCTTGTGCATTTGTATGCATTACCCTCTTATCATGGAAATAGATAATTTTTTCATACTTGTGGTCTTCTCTTTCCCCCTTAAATAAGTCCCTTTAGCATTTCCTGTAGGACTGGTTTCTTGGTGATAAACTCCTTTAATTTTTGCTTGTTTGGGAAACTCTTCCTCTCTCCTTCCATTCTGAATGATAACCTGGCTGGGTAGAGTACTCTAGGCAGTAGGTTTTTTCTTTTTTAAATTTTTATTGATGTCTTAATAGTTTTTAACATTGTGGGGATTTAGGTTGTACATTATTATTTGTCCGTCACCAAATGGATGCATCCCTTCACTC
Source organism: Tapirus indicus (assembly GCA_031878705.1). Classification (NCBI taxonomy): domain Eukaryota; kingdom Metazoa; phylum Chordata; class Mammalia; order Perissodactyla; family Tapiridae; genus Tapirus; species Tapirus indicus. The sequence goes on from CM062932.1 coordinate 60,532,458, forward strand.
TGTAGGTTTTTTCTTTTCAGCACTTTAAATATGTTGTGCCACTCTCTTCTAGCCTGTAAGATTTCTGCAGAGAAGTCAGCTGAAAGCCTTATGGGGTTTACTTTGTACGTTACTTGTCTTTCTCTTGTGGCTTTTAGGATTCTCCCATTATCTTTAATTCTGGACTTTTTAATTATGATGTGTCTTGCTGTGGGCCTCTTTGGGTTATCTTGTTTGGTGCTCTCTGTGCTTCCAGTACCTGGATGTCTGCTTACTTCCTTAGGGAAGTTTTCAGCTATTATCTCTTCAAATAGATTGCCCCTTTTTCTCTCTCTTCTCCTTCTGGGACCCCTATAACACGGATGTTAGTGCACTTGATGTTGTCCCAGAGGTCCCTTAGACTGTCTTCACTCTTTTTAACTCTTTTTTCTTTTGTCTGTTCAGCTTTGGTGGTTTTCTCTAGTCTTTTGTTCAGCTTGCTGATCCGTTCTTCTGTATCCTCTACTCTGCTTTTAAGTCCCTCTAGTGAATTTTTCATTTCCAGTATTGTATTCTTCATTTCTGATTGGTTCTTTTTTATATTTTCTATTTCTTTGTTGACATTCTCACTGAGTTCATCCATTCTTCTCCCAAGATCAGTGAACATATGTATGATTCTTTGTTTGAACTCTCTGTCAGGTAGATTGCACATTTCTGTTTCATTTAGTTCCTTTTCTGGGGTTTTGTCCTGGTCCTTTACTTGGAAAGTATTCCTTTGCCTCCTCATTTTGCCTCTTTCTCTGTGCTTGTATCTATGTATTAGGTAGGTCAGCTATGTCTCCTGATCTTGGAGAGGTGACCTTATGTAAGTGATGCCTTATGGGGCCAGCAGTGTCCTTCCCTCTCATCACCAGTTCCAAATGTTCCAGGAGTGACCCCCATGTGGCTACATGTGTCCTTCTGTTGTGTCACGGTTGCTCTTGCCGTAGGTGCCCAGGGAGGCTGAGTTGTCCCCCTCGCTGGTTGTAATGCTGAGCTGCATGTGGCTGTTATGGGCCCTTCAGTCTCTTTATCTGGCGTGGAGAGCTCCAGCACTGTTGACTGCGAAGTCTAATAGCACATTTCTGTTGCAGTTTTTCTGTTAAATGAGTAGGCCCCCAGTGTGGCTGGTTGTTAGGCTCAGGGCCTTAGAATTGCTATAAGCCTCCAGCCTATGAGGCTCTTTTCAGCTCTCAGAGGGTTGCAGCTGTGTGGGGCTGGCCCCAGCCACAGGAGCATCCAATTGTTTCAGGCTTTGGAGGGTGGGGCAGATCTCCTTTGTGGCTGTTTGAGTAGCACAAGTCTTCTACAGCTGAGAAGCCCCAGTGCCCATAGGGCCTCACACACAGTCAACACAGTCCTGCCCTGTGTGCAAGTCCCCGACCCTCTAAAGTGGACCCAGTGGCTCCAAGGCAGGGGCCCACACTCTCCACCCGCTCCCTGGGCTCGCCCTGCCCCACAGAGGTGGACTCACTTGCCAGGCTGCAGAGAATCCAGGTAGTTCTTTTAAGCAGGCCCACAAGTTGCCTGAGGGCTTGTTGTTGGGTGGGGCCAGTCCCTAGGGCAGGCTGCTTTCCTTGGCTGTGCTGGATTAAATCAGTGCTCTAGAGGGTGGGGCAGACCCTGGGCTAGCAGGCCATGGGGAGAACTCCAATGGCATCTGCCAGCATCTGTGTCAGCATACCCACACCAGGTTACAACAATGGCCGCCACCAATGTCCCAGTCCTTTGGGAGGTCTCACCTCTCACCGAGATGCACCCAGAGCCTACTAGGTGAGTCACTTTTCATCAAAGGACCGTGCGCCTTTCTCTCTGGTGATTTTAGGTTGCTTTCCGAGACGGATGAATTTGTGCATGGGCCCTTTAAGAGCGGCTTTAATTGCTTTGTGTCCCAGCTTTTCTGGGACGTTCCTGTTGTCGTTAGTAGCCAGCAAAGCCAGATATTATGACACTCGTCTCGGTTGTGTTGAGTCCAAACAATGCCAATAGTGGCAGTGCTCCCCGGCTCAGGTCCCCCATCCTCCAGGGAAGGCTGCGCACCTTTGGATTGCTCCCGGGTGGCTGTGAAGCATGGCAGGTGGGGTTTTTTCTCTCCAGAAGGGAGTTTCTGCTTCTTCCACCTCAGTTAGGCCTGTTGTTTGTTGCAGGGGTTCCTCTTATCCAGTTTTCAGTTCTCTCTGAGCGTAATTTTTCCAAGATTCGTTGTAAATCTGCTGTGTCTGTGGGAGGAGGTGAGTTCAGAGTCTGCCTGTGTCGCCATGCTGACCTGGAATCCACTCATTCAGTTCTTTTGGGTTTTCTAAGCAGGTAAATAATTACATAGTTTGTAAACAGTGCTAACTCGACCTCTTCGTCCACGGTCATACATTTTCATTCTTCCTTTAAAAACTTTTGAAGTTAACTTTATTGAGGTATAATTTACATATAATAAAATGCTCCCATTTTAGGTATACAGTATGATTTTTGACACGTGTGCACCTCCACCACTGTCAAGGTATAGAATATTTCCGTCACCCCAAGAAGTTACTTTATGTCCCTTTGCAGTCAGTCCCCTCATCCTGGCTCTGGGCAACCACTGATCCACTTTATTTACTCTCTGACTTCTTTTGATAAAACAATATTTCTAGGACTTGTCCATGTTGTCGCATGTATCAGTGGGTCATTTTCTGTTGAACCCCAATTTGTTTGTCCTTTCCCTGGTTGATGGATGTTTGGGTTGTCTCCAGTTTGGGGCTGTTATTAATGCTGCTGTGAACATTCACAGACAGTTCTTTGGGTGGATGTATATGTTCATTTCTGTTGGGTAAATATATACCCGCATTTTAACGGGTGTGCAGGGTATCTCACTCTAGTATTACTCTGCATTTCCTAGGGGCAAATTGCAATCTTATACATTTATGAAGACTTATGGACCAGTGTATGGTCTGTTTTGTTGAAAGTTCCATGTGTACTTGAGAAGAATGTCTATTTTGCTGTTGCTGGGTGGAGTGCTATATAAATGTCATTTACATAAGGCGGTTAATAGGGTTATTTAGGTCTTTTATATCGTTACTGATTTTCTATGTGAGGAAGACCAGCCCTGAGCTAACATCCGTTGCTAATCTTCCTCTTTTTTTTTTGCTTGAGGAAGACTGGCCCTGGGCTAACATCGTGCCCATCTTCCTCTACTTTATACGGGATGCCGCCACGGCGTGGCTGACAGGCAGTGCGTGAGCGGGCGCCCGGGATCCGAACCCGCAAACCCCGGGCTGCTAAGCGCGAACTAAACCGCTGCGCCACCGGGCCAGCTCCCCGTTACTGATTTTCTATTCACTTGTTCTATCAGTTCCCACAAGAGGAGTATTGACATCTTCAACTGTAATTATAGATTTGTCTTTCTCCTTTCATTTCTCAGATTTTGCTTTGTTTATTTTGAAACTCTGTAATTTGGTGTATACACTTACAGAATTAAGTTTTCCTAATGAATTGATCCTTATGTCTTGATGAGTGTGCTCTTTCTCTCTGTATAATCCTTGCTCTGAAGTCTACTTTGTCTGACACCGATACAATGCTCCAGCTTTCTTATGATTAGTGATTTCTTGATATGTCTTTTCCCTTCATTTTACTTTTAACCTAGGTGTTTTTTATTTTATTTTATTTTACCTTTGTTTTTTGAGGAAGATTAGCCGTGAGCTAACATCCACTGCCAATCCCCCTCTTTTTTTTTGCTGAGGAAGGTTGGCCTTGAGCTCACATCTGTGCCCATCTTCCTCTACTTTTTGTGGGACTCCTGCCACAGCATGGCTTTATAAGTGGTGCCTAGGTTTGTGCCCAGGATCCTAACTGGCGAACCCTGGGCCACTGCAGTGGAGCACGTGAACCTAACCATTGTGCCACCCGGTGGGCCCCAACCTAGCTGTGTTTTTATTTTTAAGGTGCATTCGTGTAGGTAGAATATAATTGGTTCTTCCGTTTTTTACATTCAGTCTGACTGTCCTTGCCTTTTAATTGTTTAGGTCATTTAATGTCGCCATCAATATAGGGTTAAATCGCCTTTCTTGCTATTTGCTTTCTATTTGTCCCATCTGTTTTTTGTTTCATTTTACTCTTTGCCTACCTTCTTTTGTATTAATTTAGCATTTTTTGGCATTCTACTTTGTTTCCACTGTTGGCCGATTAGCTATTCCTTGGTTTTATCTTTTTTAGTGATTGCTCTAGGATTTACAGTATATATTCTCACTTTATCACAGTCTACCCTCAAATGACATTACACTGTTTTGTGTGTAATGTAAGAACCTCTCAACAGAATTCGCTTGTTTCCTCCTCCTGTTCTTTGTCAAACATCTTACTTCTATGTATGTTATAAACCTTACAGTAGAATGTTAAAATTTTTACCTTAAACATTCAATTTCTTTGCAAAGAAATTAAAAATGAGAAAAAAGTCTTTTAATATTTATTCATGCATTTACCATTTCCACTTTTATTCTTTGCTTTCTATAGATCGTAGTTTCTGCCTGGTATCATTTTTTTCTGCTTGAAGAATTTACTTTAACATTTCTGCTAGTATAGATTTAGTGGTGATGAATTCTTTCAGCTTTTGTTTGATAGTTTGTTTCACTTTTATTTTTAAAGATGTATTGCTGGGTATAGAATTCTACGTTATTAGTTTTTTCTTTCAGCATTTTAAAAGATGTGGTTCTACTTCCTTTTGGCTTGTGTTGGCTCTGACAAGGAGCCTGCCTTCATTCTTCTCTTTGTTCCTCTGTGTAATGTGTGCTTGTTTCTCTGGCTGCTTTTAGAAGTTTCCTTTTATTGCTGGTTTTCAACTATTTGATTATGACATGCCATATTGTAGTTTTCTTTCTGTTTATCCACTTGGAGTTTGTTGAACATTTTTTTTTTTTTTTTTTGTGGGGAAGACCAGCCCTGAGCTAACATCTGTTGCCAATCTTCCCCTTTTTGCTGAGGAAGACTGGCCCTGAGCTAACATCCGTGCCCGTCTTCCTCCACTTTATATGGGACGCCGCCACGGCATGGCTGACAGGCAGTGCGCGTCCGCGGGCGCCTGGGATCCGAACTCGCGAACCCCGGGCTGCCAAGCGCGGACTAAACCGCTGCGCCACCGGGCGGCCCCTGTTGAACATTTTTGATTAATAGGTTTATAGTTTTCATCAAATTTGGAAAATATTTGGCTGTTTCTTCAGATATTTTCCCTGTCCTTGCCTCCTTCCTCTCCTGGGACTCCAGTTACACATATGCTGATACACTTGATACTGTTGCACGTGTTGCTGAGGCTGTTTAGTTGTTTTAGTCTCTTTTTTTTCTCTTAGTGTAGCAGTTTTTATTACTGCGTCTTCAACTTCTCTGATTTCTTCTTCTGTAGTGTTTAATCTGTTAATTCCATTTAGTTAATTTTTCATTTCAGATCTTATTTTTTCCAGCTCTTGAAGTTCTATTTTTTTAATATCTTTTCTTTCTTGCCTCATATTGGTCACGTTTTCTTTTACATCCTTGAGCATATTTGTAGTATTTATAGTACCTGTTTTAAAGTTTATATCTCCTAATTTTACTATATTTGTCATTTCTGGGTTCTTTCTGTTGATTGATTTTCCTCCTGTTAGGGGTCACAGTAATTTTAGACGGTCACGTGTCTAGTAATTTTTGAGTGGATGGTGGACATTGTGATTGTTATGTTGTTAGGTGTTTTAAGTTTTTTTGTCTTTAAAGAGTGTTGAAGTTTTGCAGGCAGTTTAGTTAATTGCAGATCATGTATATCCTTTCAATCCTTTTAAGGCTTTTTAGGGCAGGTCTAGTTTTTCCTCTTAATTTAGCCTTACTACTATGGAAAGACTTTTCTGGAATGTCTGCTGGTTGCTCTGGGTGCTCATCAAGGACTCTGCACTCTGGCTTGATGGAATTTGAGTGTCAGCACTGTGTGAGCTATGGGAATTCTTTGCCTTAGTGCTTCCTGGCAGTTGTTCTTACATGGCCTGTGGACTTCCCCCATACATGTGAAGATTCAGCCAAAGACTCAAGGAGCCCTCTGCAGACTTCTGCAGCTCATTCTCTGCTTAGCTTCCTCTTTGGTACTCTGCCCTGCAAATTTTGGTTGACTCAGCCTTTGAACCCCACTCTCTGCTCTGCTTGAGTCTCCCTCCCTGCACTGAGTTCTAAAATCTGCCTTACAACCTGCGCAATGGTAGATCATGGCTGGTTTGTTGCCGTGCACTGCCTGTGGTCCCAGTGTCTGTTCCGTCATCGTTGGAGGGCGGGTCTGTATCAGTTATTCCTTCATAACTGGAAATGGAAATCCTTTTTTTCTGTCTTATTACATTGATTAGAACCAGACTGTTGCTAAATCATAGTAGTTGTGGCAGATATCTTCTGTAAAACATGATATTAGATATTGATTTGAGATAGAATTTTTTTTTTTTAATTTTTTTTATTATTATTATTTTTTTTTGGTGAGGAAGACCAGCCCTGAGCTAACATCCGTTGCTAATCCTCCTCTTTTTGCTGAGGAAGACTGGCCCTGGGCTAACATCCGTGCCCATCTCCCTCTACTTTATATGGGACGCCGCCACGGCATGGCTGACAGGCAGTGCGTCGGCGGGTGCCCGGGATCCGAACCAGCGAACCCCGGGCTGCCAAGCGCGGACTAAACCGCTGCGCCACCGGGCCGGCCCCAGAATTATTTTTTTAAAATAATATTTTCTCTGCATTTTAAAAGCAGGGAATGTTCTGTTAACTCTAATGCACTTATAGGAACTTAAGATGAAAATGGTCTTTCTTTTGCTCTGTTGATATTTGGATTATATAGGTTACTAATCAACCATTCTTACATTTATGAATAAACACTTTTTTTTCTTTTGGCATTTGTTTTAATATCATATTGATGTTGAGTTTTATAGCAAATGTTTTGTATATGTTTTTGTTTAGAATGGATGATGAACTTGTTGTTGGATATAGTGCAAGATAAGACATCTCCAGCCGACCTTGTACATCTGGCTTTTAAATTTCTTTACATCATCACCAAGGTAACATATACATAACAGTTTATAGTTGACAGAATACTTTCTAAATATACCTGATCCAGAAGTTACTTTACAAAATGTTATTTCTTTGGAAAATTGTTCTCTACATCATACGTTGTGGGTTTCAGTCTTTCTTTTTTTACCATATGTTGGGGATCAGATGTTAGTGATCCAGGGGGTCCTTTGGCTGAAACAATGTCCGAGATGTTTAGCATCTTGGATTTGAATAGATCAAGCACCACCTACCTGGAAAGGAAGAGCCAGCTGGTGAGTGAGAGTGAAAGATAGGACTAATTCAGAAAAGTTTCTTACGAGGAGAAAGCAAACAAGCTGGTGGAAGTGGAAGCACTTTTCTGACTTGAATGTTCAGATGAGTTTCCTGGGGATCTTGTTATAATGCAGTTTCTCAGTGAATAGGTCTGGGGGGAGCCTGATACCCTGCATTCTCACAAGCTCCCAGCTGATCCATGTGCTGGTCTTCAGACTTACTGTTTGCAGTTTTGACCATGGGAGTGACTCTGCCATCTCAGGGTGGAGTTTGCGGTTCTACGGGGCTTCACGTTGTGGTGCCTGCTCTATGGCAGCCAGGGGCCCAGGGCTTTGAGAACGCCTTGGGCCGGCTGCTGTGCACACTTCTCTGCAGCTCAGTTGGTCGAGTGCAGGTCCCTCCTGAAGGTGTTAGTGCCACTGCGTTTTATGGAAGGCTTCATGAATTTGGGGACCTTTGAGGTTCTCGAGCCTTATTCCTCATAAGTGTCAGAGGGCGGTCACATGAACAAGGTAGAAGCAAACTTTAGTTCATGTAACATATCTGCATTTCTGATGACCCACATATGAGATTCGTTAGTCAGATTGGGACAGAACATGCTTGTGAAGTGATGTAAGAAGCAGAGAGAGCTTTCTTGTTGTGTAGGCTTACTGCGTTGTATTGCTGTAACCTGACATAATTCTCTTTGATCATCGGGTGGCATAGGTGGTGATTTTTGATGATAGAGGAAAAGATAAATTTTGTTCCTTTCCGTATTTTCTAATTATGTAATAATTCAATGTCTTTTTTTATTTGTAGGTTCGAGGATATAAAACGTTTCTTCGTTTATTTCCTCATGAAGTAGCTGATGTGCAGCCTGTTTTAGATATGTTTACAAATCAGAATCCCAAAGACCATGAAGTGAGTGTTCCTTTCTCCTCCTCCTCATCTCCCAACTCTTCTTTCTTCCCTGTTTGCCCCACTCCTGCACTGGCAACTTCCCTGGCTGCTTCCTTCAGTTTTCTCTTATGCCGTTTGTATCCGTCCCTCTCTTTTCTTTTATTCTTTTGGCTTTCCCTTTTTACATGTGTTATTTTAAGTTATTTTGTTTTAAAATATGCTCTATATAAAGAAAGTATATGCCTATATACAGTGTGGCGATAACTAGATCACTGTCCAAATTTTTTTAACTTGAAATATAACTATGTTGGGGGTCCCCAAGACCACCCCCAGGTTTCGTGATTCCCTAGGACCACTCACAGGACTCAGTGTTTGGTCATTGTCATGGCTATGATTTGTTATAGCAAAATCAGCAAAGGGAAAAGCCATGTGGGGTGAGGTCTGGAGGAAACCAGGAGCAGGCTTCTGGAGTCTGCTCCCAGCTGAGCCACACAGGGTATTTGTAACCCCCCACACTGACTTGTGACAACACGTGTGAAGTGTTGTCCACCAGGGAAGGCCACAGAGACCAGCGCCCAGGGTTTTTATGGGGGACTGGTCATGAGGGTACCCCCTGCTGAGCACATACCAAAACTCCAGACTCCCAGAAGGAAAGTAGGTTTCAGGATAAACCATGTGGTTTGTACAGACAGTCTGGGCACAGGGGGTCACCCTCATCATTTAGGGAACGGGGGTGCCCTCCCGAAATCCAGGTTCCCAGATGCCCACTGATGATGGCCAGTCTTGTAAGCAGGCCTTTCTAAGGAGAACAGTCAGGCCTGACGTGGGGCACTCTTCTGCACAGTGTGCATTCAGAGGAGTGCACAGTTTGTAACTGCACCATTCCGTGAGCTTTCTCTCTGGGAATGTGCCCGATTTCAGCTGAAGACGTGGGTGAGCATTTCCCTCGCTCTCCTCTACCCCTCATGCCCCTTGTGGGTGATTCCAGGGCCAGAGGGAATCTTGTTTTATTGACTGCTGAAAATAAGGGCACTCCTCTTTGGAAGTTGAGAATTTTTTTCTTTATTCCTAAGCCTTCTGTTTTTTATCTTTTTATCTATTTTCCACTTTCTTAAAAGGCCAATTGCATGCTGAAGGGTGCCAGTGAAGAGAAACCATTATACTGATGTATTATGATTTTTCTTCACTTTGCAGTTTCTTTTGTCTGCTGAGGTAGCTAAGTCTGTATGACCGAGAGGTGTGGGTGTGCGAGGGACACGGGAGCTAACGATGGTCTGCACCCCAGCCTCTGAGGTCGGCAGCATTTGAAGGGCCTGTGGGGGCGTTGAGAGGGCAGGGAGGGCAGCAGGACTGAGTGGGGCATGCAGGTCACCTCTTTTCTTTACACAGGAATCATTTTACTTTGATTTAACTTCTTAGACTTGGGAGACTCGCTACATGCTTTTACTGTGGCTCTCCGTGACCTGCCTGATCCCTTTTGATTTTTCACGCCTTGACGGGAACCTCCTGACTCAACCTGGGGAAATTCGAATGTCCATAATGGACCGAATTCTCCAGATCGCAGAGGTAATGTGATCGTGCAAAGATTTAGCTGTTCGTTACTATTCTCTTTCGTGCTCATGCTGTCTTGACGTTCGAGTTTAGTCAGGTACACTTTCGACATTTACATATTTCTTCACCTGCTGCTACTGTTGTTCAGTGAGGTAAAATTCCATTTCATAACTTACTTTGAAATTGTGATAATTCATACAGGGGTCAGAATGAATTACTTTATCAGATTTCATTTCTTTGTACATAATGCAAATACTGTGTTAAGCATAATAATGATGTAAAGGAGGTTTCGGGGGGCAATGATAAGAGAAAATAAAGGTCCATTTTAAATTTAATTTTAATGTATAAACAATGCACGGTCATTATAGGAAAACTAGAAATAGAGGCAGAAAAATATTAACTTGAAATCTCTCATTTTAATGCCAAGGGGTGACACTCGTGTATTTCTTCAGACTTTTCCTGATGCAGATGGTATGCATATAGACATAGATTATGCTGCATAAAAAATAACCCCAATCTTGAGTAGTTTGACTCATGTTTATCATCTCCCAGTTTCTGTGGGTCAGGGATCTGGTCTTGGCTTCGCTGGGCCCTCTGCGTCAGTGTCTCCCCAGGCTGGGGTCAAAGCTGGCCTGGGGCAGGGTCCACTGCCAGGCTCTCGTGGTGATTGGCAGAAATCAGACCTCGAGGGTGTGACGGCCTCGGTGCTTTGCTGGCTGTTCCTGGCCACATGGCCCCCAACATCATAGCTTATTCTGTCAAAGCCAGCAAGGGGCAGGGTCTGCGAGCAGGATGGAAGTCACAGTAATGTGTTACCAAATCACTGAAGGGACATCCCACCCCTTGCCAAATTCTCTTGGTTAGAAGCAAGTCACTGTGTCCAGCCCATGTTGAAGGGAAGACACAGGGCCACCTTAGAGTCGGCCTGCCACGCCTGCTTATACTCAGCAGTCACCGAGTGCCTGCTCTCTGCCAGACACGGTTCTGAACACTTTTCCTATATGAGCTCATTTTACCTCCTTAGTGAGGTGGTTCACTGTTTCTGTCCTCATTTTACTGAGGAGGCAGCAGGCGTGACAGCAGTGACTTTGCTGGGTCCCTTTCTCATAAGTGGTGGATTCAGATTTGCAGGCAGCAGTCCGTCCAGCTCCTGAGCCCATGCTCTTCACGGCTCCACGGTGCCCACTTGTGTCCTGTGTTTCTCCTTAGCAGTACATTCTGAATGTCTTACGTCAGCAAGTAGATGTCCCCCTCGTAACCTTTAGGGGAAAGGTGCTCCGGTGTGTTCTGATTTGTCACATATCCTCTTATAGGTGGACGTTTTGTTTGTTTCTGGTTATGTTCTGTTAAAAACAGTGTGATGGCCCGCCTGTTGCATCCCCTTTGTGCTTGTCTCCTAAGTGGGGCTGCCAGGTATGGTGGTACACATCTGCAGGTGTGGCACCCTGCTAATCTGTATGGGATCACCCTCCAGAAAGCTCACCCCAAGAAAAGATCTTGTAAGTGTATCATTTGGAAAAAAGTTGTTGAGGTGAGAATTGGAACCTCTTAAGGCGAACCTCCCAAGAGCAGCTGGTCACTTGTGCCAAACCCAGGTCCTCTTCTGTCTGCGTGGGGCCTCCTGATTGTTCTGGACACTAAAATGCTGATGGGTCCCAAGTGTATCCTGCAGACACTTGGTTCTGCCGTGGTTCTTTGTTGCAATTGGGTAACACAGACGGGTTTCGTTTTTCTGCTGTTTTTGCAAATGTGTGTTTCAGGGGTGTGATCCTGGGCTGTGTGTGGATTAGGCCCTTACCTGAGGGTGTGCACAGTGGTTGGTGGCCACAGCCGTCAGCTCAAGTCTAGGCGTGGTTTGTGCAGCTTTGGAACTTGGCCTCTGCCTGCAAGCTGCTTCCTGACCCTGAGCTCTATGTCGTGGGCATAACAGTGCCTGTGCTTTGTCCTTTCTTCCAGTCCTACTTGGTGGTCAGCGACAAGGCCAGAGATGCAGCTGCCGTCCTCGTGTCCAAGTAAGTGCCCAGTCGGCTCCCCGCAGCGTGTTGGTCGACATGTGACTGGTGTGTTCTGAGAGGGTTTGTGCTACGTACCTTCTGTGTCACCTGTGTGTCTCTGTTACCCTTGGAGGAGGACACTCGGCTGACGGGCCTGGGGAAGTCTTGCTTCTCCCCAGAGCTCTTTGCTTTCTTTGAGGCAGCACCAGCACTGTTTGGGTGCAGGAGACCTCTGAACCTGATGTGTCCACCGACAGTGCTGGCTCTGGGTCTCATGGGTCATCCGACGCTGGCTGTGGGGCTCACAGGTCACCTGATGGGCCCATCCACGGAGTGCAGAGTTAGAACAGGTATAGCAGTTACACCTGGGCATGACCTCACCTGTGGGGTGGTGATAGTGAGACAAGCCTTTGAAAGTCAGGTAGAGAGCAGTGGTTTGTGGAGGACATGGGCTGTGACTGGGTCATTGTGGTTTGGGATAAAAGTCTCCACACATTCTGTGTTAACTGAAAACCAGGCTGTGCCTCAAACAGGTGGAGGTAGTTTTATCTGACGTACTGCGTTGGGTGACCCAAGGAGCCGGCCTGAGTCTCTGAAATCCAGAAACACATTTCAGAGCTGAGTAAACTGTTTCATGAAATGCGAAAATGGAAGAAAGCAGGTTTTGCAAATTAATCCTTTCTTTGACATGTGATTTAAAGTATGTGTATAGAGTAAATAAATTAGAAAGTTTGGCTTTTGTTCCCCTTCTACATTTGTGAAAGCTGAAAATTGGCTCTAAAAATCTTTGGGGTTTTCTGAGTGGGAAAACGGGCATCACCTCATTGAGGGTCACTTTATACTTGGGCTATAGCCATGACCTTCTTGCACAAAGTGGGAAGAGAAGCACTGAATTTATAGGGCAGTTGATATTGGATGAGGTGTTTGTGAAAGCACTTGCTAAACCACAGGGCAGAGCCTGGATGTGAGAAACTGATTTTAGGAGCGGGGAAGGAGACACTTGAGCCACCTCGGGGTGGGGGAGGCTCACTGGCTGGAGGAGGAGGTCGCCTGGGGGAGGGGGAAGGTCACCTTGGAGGGGGGAGGTTCACCTCGGGGGAGAGGGAGGTCATCTGGGGGAGGGGGAAGGTCACCTGGGGGACGGGGAGGCTCACCTGGGGGAGGGGGTGGTCACCTCCAGGAGGGGAAAGATCACCTGGGGAAGGCGAGGCTCACCTGGGGGAGGGGGAGGTCACCTGGGGGAGGGGGAAGCTCTCTGGACAGAGGCTTCTCATGGTTTTGACAAGGACTGAAAAACAGTATGGGTTTTTTTCTAAGTGTAAAAGCAATGATGTGTGTTTTGGAGAATAAAGAAGAGTATAAAGTACAAAATAAAACTCACGTGGACTGTCATCCCCCAGAGATGTGTCTGCTTTGTCCTTTGTCCTGCCGCTGTCTGGGTGTGTGTTCTGTCCGTGGGCATGTTGCTGCACACGCTTGTGTGTACCAGCTAGCGTACCAGGTACCGACAGACAGGCCTGGAGCTTCATTCAGTATTCTTCCAAAACATGATAACGGTGTGAATGTATCATTGCTTCTCCAATCCCACTGGACATGGAGACTGCTGCCCTGCGCATTTGTTAGTAGAATTAATACTGTCACGTTCATTCTACATGAAGCTTTGTACCATTCTGATTGATTCTTAGGGGTGAAATTCCTAGAAGTGGAATGAGCATTTTAGGAGTTTTAAATGCAGTTACTAGAAAGGTTGAACAAGTTGAAAGTCACCTTTTCCCCATATTTACCAACACTGTGTGCGATCTTAACAAATGTTGGCCAAATTTGTTAAAATGAAAAATAATGTTTTTATTATGAGCAGTACTGAGGCTTTCGTAGAGTTATGCTGGGCTTCATTTTGTGGAGCATCGTGCCTTTGGGGGTGGGGTCCGGGGGCGAAGCCCTAAACCTTTATTCCCTCTCCGGTCTTCTGTTCTCCAGGAAAGGTGACTGCCAGAGACCCCCGGGTGGTGGGGCAGATTCAAGTGTTGGTGGGATTCTCCGGCACCATTAGGTGTTTCTCGTGGTTGGGGCTGGTTTTCAGCACGTTGAGAATGCTCCAGCTGGTTTGCAGGCTGTAGATGCAGCCCCGTGCTGTGTAACATTTGTCTCAGAGCATTCTAGAATGGGCAGATGCTGTGATTGGAAGAGCTCTTTGAGTTGCCCTAGGTTAACCCGCCTCATAGCAGGTCTCAGACGTTCTGCTTCGCATGTTAGCCTCTTTGGGCGGTTGTTACACTAAAGTCACGGGTCGCATGTGGCCTTGTCCCCAGTCTGGTATTTCATGGAGTTGCTGTCTCGCCCACTTTGCCGTCGGGTGTGAGTGCTTTCCCCTTTGCCACCTGCATTTCCCTTTGTGCACTGACCCTGTTATCAGCTGCATTTCATGTAACTCTCGATGGTGGTACGTAGATGCCAAGACAGTTCCATACGAGCGTTCCTTCATAGCAGCCCTTCAGTGGAAAAGCATGCCTTCATTCTTATCGATTCCATTAATTTTGAAAAGCAGGTATTTTTGTCTCTTTATAAAAGCAAGGTATGCTCTGTGTGGAGAAGTTGGAAATTTTGGAACGTAGAAAATCACACACTTGTAATTCGAATACACGATACATGCGCAGTATTTCTTCTGTCTTTTCTGTGCTGTTACCACACTGAATATGCACAGCACAATCTCACGGAGTTAGCGTCCTGGTTTGTCACTTGATTTCACGTTACACTGACTGAATCCTCTGTTAAAGCCCATGGTTTGAGGTACTCTTGAGCAGCTTCCTCACTTTTGTCCTCTTATAAGCAGTGATGTAATGACTAGCTTTGGGTATAAACTCGTTTGGGTATTTAGGATTATTTCCTTAGGATAGGCCCCTAGAGGTGGACTTCTTGAGTCACAGGACACAAGGACGTCGCCAGGGGGCTCTCAGGAGCGGGCTCCGGGGACCTCTGCCACTGTAGGGCCCCTGCCTCGGGGCCTTGGTGCAATGGGCAGCCTTATGAACAGCCCCCTTCTCCCAGTTGGATTGTGCATTGTGCTGTTCATTACTCGTATCGTTGGTGAGTTTTAGCCTTCAGTCTTGTTTTAGGCGTTGGGTACCTGCTTTGTGTCCTGACTTCTGTCCTGGGTTTCTTGGTGACTTCTCTGCTCCACTAGCCTGAGCGCTCTGGGTGAAGGATGTTAGCCTGGAGCTGGAGGGTGGCTGATGTTTCTCTCAGTTGGTTAGTGGCCTTTTACTTTCTTCTTTGGCCTAAAGTTTTAATTTTAACGTCAAAACTAATTTTTTTTCCTTTTATTTATTTAGTTATTTTTACTTTTTTTTTTTTTGCTGAGAGTTGCATTGAGCTAACATCTGTAGTCAATCTACCTCGTTTTGCTTGAGGAAGATTGGCCCTGAGGTAACACCTGTTGCCAATCTTCCTCTATTTTGTATGTGGAATGGCTGCTGATGGGTGGTTTAGGTCAGTGCTTGGGAACCCAACCCGGACTGCCAAAGCAGAGCACGCTGAACTTAACCACTAGGCCATGGGGCTGCCCGCTAGTTATTTTTACTTTTAAGCTTGAAGTCATACCCTATTAAGAAATTTTACAAATAGTCACGTATATTTTCCTACCTTTTTATTGTTTAATATGGAACTTTTAGCCCATTTGGAATTTCTTTTGGTTTAAGGTATACCATAGATTTCCCTCCCAAGTAACTAGTTGTTCTGGCACCATTTTGTGGATATTTCAGTTTTCCATTCATTTGTGATGCTCTTTAAAAACACACAGTCAGTTCTCAGGCAGAGCAGGGACGTCACTTCACCTGTGCTGTTGCTCTTAGACCACGTTACTGAATCAGTTAAACAGCAGCGTGTGGTGACAGTACCGACGAGGGTCTGAGCAGCGGTCTGCCCCACCAAAGTTTTGCCCAGGCCTCCTCCTCCCTCTGATCCGTCTAGTCCCGTAGTTAAGGTTTTCTTGATCTTTCTTAGAGCTGTTCTCCTGGGACAGAAGGACAGTGGGAACTCTAAACTAACTACGCGGTTTAGCTGAGCTTGATGTTTCAAGTGGATGTAGCCTGTGATGTAGTTTCCCCCAACAGGGAGGAAGTGTGGGGTTCAGAGATGTCTCTGAGTGTGTAGAGGCCCCGTTCCTGTAAATCTCTATGGTATTTCTATGGGACAGATGTTTCCATTTTTGCTTATCTGTATGTTTGGACCTCTGCTATGAATATATATTCCTTTTTTAAGTGAGAAAAATACAGAAATATAAAGTAACCTACTTAAATTTTTCAAAGGAGCCTTAGGTTTTTACCTTAATTTGCGAACTCGCTTGTGTGATTTTGTTTAGGAACGGTGTCAGCCGACACACAGAACATGGCGCTCTGTGCCAGAGCTAGGCCCTCTGCAGGGAACCTGGCTGCTTCGGGGCGGGGGGGCGGGGAGGACGGACCAGGCGCGAAGATTCCAGCTGCATGTCAGGATGCACGGGATTGTCCAGAGGGGAGGGGCGGACGCTCTGTGCCTGTGCCCTCGCCTGTCCAGCGGGCAGCCCCGCCATGGGCACTGGGCCTGCACATGGTGCTCCGTGAGTGCCGGCCACCTGTTGTCTTCAGCCTGTGGGCTGAGGTCGGAGGTCAGGCTGAGGATCAGGTCCCTGTGGGCGTGGCCCTCCTCCTGTGGTCCCCCAGGATCACGGGGTTTTAAACAGGGCCGAGGAAATTGAGATAGGGTATATATACCAATCATCCATTCTCGATAATCACCCTGAGGTGCAGGTCTTAAATGAAATTCCTGGGCCCCCTCCCAGATCCGCTGAAGCAGTTTCTTGGGGGAGGGCATGTGCGTTTGCCTTTATAACTGGCATCCTAAAGTTGGATAAAAGTCCTCGGTGACCGCGACCTCCAGGTGTGCACCCTGGTCCAGGGGTAGGAGGACCGGCTTGGGACTTTTGCTTGCTTCCTTTTCTCTAACTTAGAGACCTTGTACTTCCCCGAAGTCTAGTAACTGCACTGGCGGCCGCTGTTCTGAGGAGGAGGGGGCTCCACAGGGGGACGGCTCCTGGTCAGGACAAGAGATTCTTGCAGGGGCGCTGAAGAGGGTGCTGGAACCATGCTGGGTGCTGCTCCCGGGTGAACCCTGACCTGGTGGGAACATAGGGAAGAAGCAGGCAGTACCCTTGAAATGGGTTTGTTTCCCTGGTGTTAGTGCCCAGCCCCTCCCCAAGTGTGACCTCTGGGGGGCAGCTGAGGGGGGTGAGGTCTTTACAGCTTATGAGACACTTTGTGGCCTTCCTCCCCACGTTCTCTGGTCACATGTCCCCTTGGGAAGTTGTCCCTGTGCCTCTCTTGAGGCTGCACCGCCTGCCACCCTCCCCTCACTCAGCTGCTTCCTTTCCTTCCAAACAACAAGCTGCTTTTGCTTGTTTCCTGTGTTTCTGCCCCCAGAGTGCAAGCTCCCCCAGGAGGGCAGCCCTCAGTCTGAGCCTGAGTCAGAGAGCTCGGGGTCTGGAGTGGGCACTGACTGGAGAGAAGCAAAGAGGGGCCAGGCTTTGGTGTGGGGGCTGAAGGAGGGCTGCCCGCTCAGACGAGGTGTAGAGGAGGGTGGGTGGAGGCCCAAAGCTGAGCACACATCTGGGATGGGGATGTGGGCCGCGGGTGCCAGCCGGAGCTCTGTATGGGGGCAGAGGCAGGTGGGCGGAGAGGATGAGGGAAGGGAGACCCATGGAGATGCAGGGAGAGGTCCGAGGGGTCTGTTGTTGGGCCAGGCCTTGCATGTGGGGGCGTGGTGTCCCCAGGTGAAGGGGTTCAGAGTCGGGCCAAGGAGTGGGTGTCGGTGGGGCTCCTGGGCAGTGGTGGGGACAGGTAAGATTGGTCCTTCGGGGCCTTGGGATGAGTGGGGGTCCAGGAGGGTTGAGATGGGGGCAGTAGGCCCTGCACCTGACCTCAGGGAGGTCGTATTGGGGAACTGACACCCAAGGGCCACAGTCTGGGCAGCATCTTCATTTCTTGGACTGGGGAGTGTCATAGATGTCTGTCCCAGAAGGAGGACATAATTCATAGTGCAGAGGACAGGTGTCCTGGCATGGAGACTCATCTCAACAGGAGGACGTGGTGGGCCTGGACGGGGTGAGTTCTCATCTACTGGGGCCTTGGTTGAGCTGTCACCTGTTTGTTCCTTTCTGGCAGGTTTGTCACACGGCCTGACGTCAAGCAGAAGAAAATGGCGGGTTTTCTGGACTGGAGCCTGTGCACCTTGGCCCGCTCCTCCTTCCACACCATCGAGGGGGTCATCGCCATGGATGGGACGCTGCAGGCCCTGGTAAACACTGCCCCAGGGGAGGGGGAGAGGCAGCAGTCAGCTTGTGGAACTGTCGCAACAGCGGGGACAAGTTTTACCTTTGACTCCACTCTGAAGTGGTTGGAACGTGGGAAGAGAGATTTGACCCTGAGAGCACAGTGAACACAGGCTCTTTTTTCCACGGCTTTCGACTCTACCTTGCCACTCAGGACTGGCGTCGGATAGTCAGTGCTGGGCTTTCTGCTCCAGTGAAGGGGATGGGCCGAGCTGGCCTTGCGCGCTGCCGCCAGGGGGCAGTGGTGCCCGCAGAGCTGGGTCTGCTGGCCGGGCAGGCAGGGGCGTGTCCTCCCCAGGTTTCCTGCTGCTTAGTCGTGTTACCGAGTATAGCAATTGGAACCAGCCCCAGTGAAGTACGGCAGGTGATTTGAGATTTGCTTTTGTTCAGATACTCAGGTTAGGGTGTTTGCAACAACTGTGGTAAACACAGATGGCGCCCACCGGAGTGTGCTGGTTCGTGCTCTGCGCCCACCCTCTCCTGGAGACCTGTTCTGCTGTTCTGTGGAGTTGCCCTTTCTGGTGCTAACGAGGAGGAAAGATGTAGTTTAAGTTTCTCAGAAGAGGGGAGGATGCCCGCACCATGGAGCCCTCTGAACTCTCGGGTCAGCCCTCCCCTCCCTGGGGGGAGTGAACCGCTCATGGCCCTTGGTTGTCCCTGGGGCCCTGCGCCTCCTCCTTGCTCTTTAACTGCAGTGGGCGAGCCTTGGTTCTTGTCCTTGTCTCTGAAGCTGCGGAGGCCGATGGCCCACTTTCAGGGGAGCAGGGCGTGTAAGTGAGGCGTCTGGGTTTGTGACTCAGCATGATGTCATCTTCTTGGGTGTCGTTGCCTCTGCTTTCCTCGGCTCTTGCAGGTTCTGACGAGGTGTGGAGGCTGTGAGGGCCGGTGGAAAGTGGGGCTGACAGTGTGATGGCCCAGCGCAGTGGGCGCAGGATGTGAGAGGAGAGGAGATGTCAGCTGGGCCTGTCGTGGGCGCTGCGGAGCTCCCGTGCTGGGCCCCGGAAAGTCCTGTCTGCTTGAACGCTGGGCCTTGGGCGCTTAGGGAATTGACGGCCTGGTCTTTCCCTTGGAAATGTTCTTGAGCATCTGTTTCTTCCCATTCACCTTGCCATTGTCTTCAGGAGGGATTGTCATTCAAATGATGAGAATATTTCAAGACATTCTGAAAAGAAACCTGGAAAAATATTTCCTGAATTCTTATAGTCTGTTGAGGTGTTGATGCCAATAATCCATAATCAAGCTATAAATCAAAATTGGGGTGAGTTTATTATGAGCCAAATTTGAGGACCATATAGCCCGGGACCTGCCTTTCCCAAGGAAGGGAGGGCACCAAAGAAGTGGGGTATGCAGAGTGGTTATATACTATCAAAGAGCATATATCACATAAGATTGGAATGTCCCTTTTACAACAGTCACGAGATTTCCTAGCCTGCCCAGCAGGCACAGCAATTGATGGACAGCAGGTAGCAGGTCTGCTGTCTCGAGCTGGGTGGTCACAGGATGAGCACAGCAATTGAATCCTAGCCTAGGGAGAAATGCTCATCCTTAAGGAAATGCCAGTGTAGGGGAACTTGCATCCTTATCTTCAGGACATTTGTTCTTGTCTCTGGGCTGTGGTAGATGCTCAAAGCAGAATACAACACATGTTCAAAGGCCAGTCAGGCCCTTTTGGAAAAACAAGGTCGGGCCGAATTAGTTTTACACCAAATGGCTTCCTCACATACTCCAGTGTATCCTATTGCTTGCCATGTATTTCTCGGAGGTAGTGTCTGTTTCTTCATGCTTCCTTCCATTCTGTAAATAAATGTGGTACGCTATACAGTGGCTTTTTTAAAGATTGAAATGTAATTCATGTACCATAAATAATTCACCCTTTTAAAGTGTATAAATCTGTGATGATTGTGTAGATGCACAAAGTTGTACACCCATCACCGTTGATTCCAGACTATTCTCAGCACCTCTAAAGGAAACCCCACGCCCATTAGCTCTCACTCCCATCCCCTCCCCCAGCCCCTGGCAACTATGAATCTACTTTCTGTCTCTCTGCATTTGCTTATTCTGGACATTTTATATAAACGGAATCCTACAATGTGTGACCTTTTGTGTCTGGCTTCTTGCATTTAGTGTATTTTCAAGGTTCATCCATGTTGCAGCATGTCAGTAAATCATTCCTTTTTATGGCCAGATAATATTCCATTGTGTGGATATTCTTAGCTATGTTGAATAATGCTGATCTGAACCTTTGTGTATTAGTTTTTATTTGACCATATATTTTCAGTTCCCTTCGATGTATAACAATAGGTTTTTAAAAAATTTAACAATGCTGTAATTTAAATATTTTTCTGTTTCTGAGGTCTTTTAGAAATTTTTGTATGGGCTGCACACCTGTCGTGTCGCTGGAACATGGGTGTCAGCTTGTGCAGAGGTGCAGCCTGTGCCCCCGGGTGGCTCTTGTCCCAGCTGTGAGGGTGCTGCTTAAAGAGGATTGTGCTGCGATTTTCGGTGTAATTGCTGTGATGAAGGTCAGTGCAGGGTGCAGCTGGCCTGCAAGGGTGCTGGGTGTGGAGTGGAGCAGAGGGGGAGGCACGGGCCCCAGACTTGTGATCGCAGGGGTCCTGGGGGAGTGTGTCTGTGTTTCAGGTAATTCTGGTGAAGGTTGGGTGGATGGGGTTGAGATGGTTTATTTGAAGATTTGGGTGTAAGTGGATTCTTAATTTTTTGCCATGAGTCACACTGAGGAGTCTTAGGTCATGGAGAAACAAGTGGAAGGTCTGATAAAATGTAGCTGGAGCTGTCAGTCCGCTGTGGCCCTGCAGGGTGGATGTTAGCCCCGCCCAAGCATGGGTGCTGCTTCGGGAGGGGTGGGCCCTTGCCACCTAACTTGCTTCTCTGGTTGGGGTCCTCTTGTAGGCCTTCTTCACCCAGTTAGGAGTCTGCGTGCTTGACAGGCTTCCAGGGTGTCCTGCAGCTGCCCTCTAGAGGCCATTGCTGTATTCACATCAGGGCAGCTGAGTCCCCAGGGTGCCCAGACCCTGGGGCTGGAGCCAGCTGTGACCGCCCCGGGAACCTGCAGGCAGGTAAGGCCTGCGCGCCCCTGCCTGGTGGCGGGAGGCAGGTTCCCTGGGAGACAGCGGTGGCCTGCACGCTCCGGCCACAGCCAGGGTGTCCCACTGGCTTCCTGCCCTGGGCTCCAGCCCTCAGGCTCTGATGCCCTTCTCAGCTTGAGAAGGTCGAGGGGCCACGTTTGTCCACCTCTGCAGTTGCTGTGCCCACAGGGACTTTTTTACGTTTTTGATTGTCTTGTTCCTCATCTCTAGATTGTTCCCAAATTTTCTTTTTCCCAAGTGGGAGGCGCACGAGTCAAACAGCAAAACCCAGTGCTCGGACAGGCCGGCTTGTTGCCCTTTCCGCCAGCTGTGGAGTCGGTGGCATCCCTTCAGCAGAATTGAACCCTCCGGGAGTGGGCACCTCTGTTTATTTCGATGTCCCCAACTTCCACACTGAGGAGGAGAGGCACTCTCTCTTCTTTCTCTTCCACCCAAGGAATAAAAAGATTTCCCTGGCGGCTTCAAGCCCCCCACCCCCATTTGTTGGCAAAGCGCAAGGCAGGTGGCACCTCAGCTGTCTGAGATGTGCCCTCAGCGAGAGTGAGCAGTTGCCTGACGCAGCAGCCAAATCCCAGGCAGCAAAGGAATGAGACTGCTGTGAAGCGACGGCCCGCGGGGCCCAGCCCCTCCACGGCTCCCAGGGCCAGGCGCATCCCTTCCGGAGCCCTCTGAAGCCTGGTGTTTCCTTGGGAAGACCTAGGTCTTTCTGGAATCATGTGTCTTGTTTCCTTTTCTTTCTTTGAAGGAGCCATTTTGTCTCACTGCTGCTGCCCTCTGGGCAGGAGGAAGCTGTGTTGGGCGCTGGGCTCTCCCGAGCGGGAGCGGGAGCGGGTTTCACCACAGGCTTGTCAGACCTGAACAGCAGAGGCTGGGCGTCCGCTGTGCATGATGAAACTTGCAGGTGTGTTGTGCTTCAGGATCTCATCTGCCTCCTTTGATGCACTTGGCTTTATTTTTATCCACCTGTTCATTAGTGTGGCTTAGGCGAAACAGGTGAACTCGCAACAAGTACCGTCGAAACTGGGCTTTGAGTGTTTCTTCCCTGAAGCACGTTTCTCTCCCAGCGATTATTTTTAACTCTGTGGGGGAGAAACAAGTGTGTGGCAACTTCAAGTCCCTGGAAGGCCCCTTTGCCTTTTTTTTTTTTTGTGGGGAAGACCAGCCCTGAGCTAACATCCGTTGCCAATCCTCCCCTTTTTGCTGAGGAAGACTGGCCCTGGGCTAACATCCGTGCCCATCTTCCTCTACTTTATGTGGGACGCCACCACGGCATGGCTGACAGGCAGTGTGTCGGTGGGCGCCTGGGCTCCGAACTCGCGAACCCCGGGCTGCCAAGCGCGGACTAAACCACTGTGCCACCAGGCGGCCCCCCCCTTTGCCTTTTTAAAACACCCTTAAGTTTAGTCCTGCTTTAAGCATTAGGATTAATGCAAACTGAGGAAATTCGAGGAAGGAATACACAATGTTAAAAACTGCAGATGGTCGTCGTGTGAGCGTGCTGTGCCTCGGCCTGCCTCCTGGCTGTCGTGCCGGCTTGGTGTCTGGCACCCAGACTGAAGGTTCTAACGACTGAGGCGGTGCGGCTTCTCCTCCTCATGTTCCCTGTGATGGCTGGGAGGCGGGTGGGTGCTTCTCTTGCTAAGACGGGCTTCTTCAGGTGTGAGTGTGATCAGCGGCAATAAAACGCTCGTCTGTTTACAGCTGCTATGATGGCGTCTCGCCTTCACAGTGAGGCTGCCGCTGCTCACTTTGTCGTCGACCAAGCGTACCTCTTGTTAAAGGGTAAATAAAAGCCAGGTAAGGAGCCGCCAGCCAGGGCCTGCACTCCCACCCCCGCGCCTGAGTGCACGCGGGAGACTCTGAGGCTGCTCTGGTGTTGGGTATAAGCTGAAGTGAATAAGAGGAGTCTGCGCCCAGGAGGGGTGCTGTCGAGCAGACTGCCCTCACCACACGCGGCAGGATGCACCAGAAACGCACGTCTGGCTCCAGGTGTCGTGGTTGGCTCTGCCCCGGGGTGCTTTGCTGCCGCCACGGAGGCTGATGGAAGTGGGCCTGTCCTGGGCCTCGGGACGCGCTGTGGCAACACCTGTGACCCCAGGCAGAGGTGAAGCACCTTGCTCCACGCTCCCCAGCTGGAGAGGGAAATAACAAACCTCTTACCTCAGAGGGTGGTGTGAAGGCTAATTAGTGCATGTCATGCCCTTTGAAGATGAAAAGAGGCCACTTGATCATCCAGAACATTTCTCTTGTAGGCTTTGGTTTCTTTTAGGATTCTTTGGAGGGTAGCACCCTTGGTTTCATTTAAGGTTCAGTTTGGCCAGAGGACAAATTATCCAAATTGGGCTTTTTAGTCATAGCACCTGCAGGGTTTTGGGTGGAGGAAAATATAGTAAGAACCATTTGAATATGTACATTTTTCAGAATCTCTGCGTTTCTGTGCTCCTGTAGAATTCGGGTGAAATAAGGTACCTTCAGTTTCCTTGTGGGTTTGAAGAAGGGTGCCGAGCAGCCAGCCCTGACACCGTTTTATTTCATTAACTCAGCGTTTACGTGGGGCAGCAGCACTGGCGCAAGTCTTGTTGAAACCTGCGTGGTGTGTGGCACGCCTTTAATTCCCCGGCAAGCCTGGTTCCTACACCTGCTGTGTGACGAGACGCCGTGTCCTGCTGGACCGGTGTGTGCTCGCTCGCAGGCAGCCCGGCCCGGGCCCACGCTTGGAGGGGCAAGGGCCTCGCCTCTTAGAGGAGAGGACGGACGCCGAGAGCTGTGCGCCTGGCTGGTGCAGAGCCGCGTGGCTGGTGTCCTTCCTGTCCAGCCTGGTCTGTGGCCTCCACTGCAGGCTGTCGGAGGGCCTCGCAGCTCCCACCTGCCCCTCAGCCACATTCTCAGGTGCTTGGTACCAGGCCGCTCTCACCCTTCCCTCTAACGCAGGTGTCCCTCAGGCTCTGTCCGCGGGCGGCTGACGTTGCTCCCCCAGTTCACCCTTGACCTTAGTTTCTGGTTTCTCTCCCAGTTCTAGAGCCCTAGTTCTGTGCACCTGTTGTGCTTCCACTTCACAAGTCTAGAGTCGCATCTATTATTCTGCCGCTTTTTCCTCAGCCCCCGTGGCGAGGGTCCAGCAGCAAGCGAGGGTGCTGGGCTCTGTGCTGGCGCTTTCTCGTGTGTGCCCTGGGTCCTGGTGGCATGCCCAGGCACGCTACTGCTGCCACTGTGTCACCAGGGAGGGGGTGAGCACAGGATGGCAGAGCTGGGGCCCAGGCGGTCTCCTCCGAAGGGGTCAAAGCCATCACTGTGCAGTGGTTCCCCACTGTGGGTGTCCTTGGTCCTGTGCTTGTTTCCACAGCTCGGCAGCACTGTCAGGCCGCTGGCCCTGTGGAGGCCCCTTGGTGGGCTCAGCTCTGTCCCGTCTAGTCCCTGGGCGGGGCGTGCCTGTTCTCCCGGTGTCTCCCCATGTCTCACTTCCGCATGGAGGGGAGGGGGCCTCCCGGCTGGGGACCCCTTCCTCCCACTGGGCTCAGGGCAGACTGCCACCCCTCCCTGCATGAGAAGAAGCCCAGGCCCCTTCCTGAGCTGAGCCTGACACCAGGTCTGCTTGGGATGTTCCCCTGAGGGTCTCCCACCGCTCTGAGCCTCTGCTGCCCTGCTCTGGGGGATTGGACAGGTTTCACGTCGGCGTATTTGTGTCTAGTTCTCTGTGGCAGAAGTTGTGCCTTTTGCATCTCATACATCACTACTTTAGGCAAATAGGAGATGTGTGATCAGTATTTTTTGGTACTTGACTGACAAACGATTATTTTTATCCAATAATTATTGGCGATTGAAGAAAGTGGTAATAACAAAGACATATTTGGGAGCGACTGGCGGTCTCCCAATTTTGGGTATGTCTCTAAGACATCTTCGTGTTTTCCCATTTTCTCCAAGTCTTTCCTGTCCACGGGTTTTCTTTTTGTGTCACGGATGTTGCGGTGTGACAGTGCCGTTGTGGCTATTATGAATTGATTACAACCGTCGAAAGGGAGAGCTTTCAGAACTTTAGCTCTTCGTGTTTGAAATTCTTACAAAGCGGGTAATTGAAAGCCACTTGCAGCATTTTACTTTTGTGTGGTGGTTCCCAGGTTATGAGTCTGACAGGCTCTCGTGAGGTGGGTGGGGGCAGGCGGCCCACACCTGGGGTGGCCTCCCAGAGCTGGAGCCCTGTCTTCAGTCATGTCCCCTGTCCTGAAAGCTGGGCTCCTCAGCAGTGCAAGACAGAGCAGCCCAGACACAGGGACCTGGGGAGCGGTTATCTACGCGAGAGTCTTAGTGTAGTTGCTGTGCAGTTCGTGGTTGCTGCGTGGCTGTGGGGACGTTGGAAAAAGCTGGATGGATAATAAGATAGGGGACACATAGGAGCAGATTGATTAAACGACATAGAAATTACGCCTGGAAACGATAAAGACGGGGAGTCACCGTCCTCTGGCATCTTCTAGGCTCTTCCGTGGGCGCCGTGTGGCATCCTCGCGCAGGGGTCGACACAGAAGCCGCGCTCCGGTCCCTCCTCTGCCCCTGGAGGTGTGGGTTTGTGGCTGGGGTTTCGGTTTGTGTTTGCCTTTCATGGTAAGGTCAGGTAACGGTGTAGCATTTATGGGAAGATAAAAGCTAGACATGATTATTTTGGTCATTTAAACATTTCTTTTTTTTTTTTTAGAGAAAATTCTTTTTTTAAATTATTTTATTGAGGTCGTATTGTGTAATTTCAGGTGTACATGATTATATTTCAGTTTCTGAGTAGACTGCATTGTGCTCACCACCAATAGTCCAGTTTTTATCCGTCACCGTACGTATGTGCCCCTTTACCCCTTTCGCCTAACCCCCCTTCCCTCTGATAACCACTAATCTTAAACATTTCTTTATGAAGTTAATTTTTGTTTACATATTTGTATATTTAAATTCTTTATAATTTATTTGACACAAATTTATTTTATCAGAAGTTGTATTGTTTTCCTTCTGAGTCCTAGCTGATTCTAATCAGTTGTTTATCCCAGCCATTGAAAACTTAAATTTCAACAATTAAATTTTCTACTTTTGGAAATTTCTCTTTTTCCCCTTAATGTCCGCAGTCCTGAGGAGCTAAACCAGGCACGCTCTTGAGAGAAAAGATGTTCCGTTTCTCCTGGTGGCCAGAGGTGCCCCTGGTCTGGCCAGCTGGCCCCCTTTGGAGGGCACGGGCCCCCCTCCCTGTGGCCTGGTTCTGGAGCACAGCCAGGGGCCTGCCTTCAGGATGGTTCTCCTTCTATATTTCTTAGTGCGCCCCCATCCAGTTTCAGTTTACTGTTATTTCTTGGGGAGGTGGCAGGCCTCAGCTTTGCTTTTGCAAGCCAGCAGACGCACTGGCTCCAGCTGTGTGGTGGTAGGGGAATTCTTTGCCTCTGAACTGCTGGAAGGGCGAGCTTCAAGTGTGAGCTGAGACTTCCTCTGTACGGTGCCTTCCAGTGTTACCTAAAGGACGCAGAGCCGCTTTGGCTTCGTGTGGCTCTGGGGGCTTGCTGCGGCCCAGGTGAGGACCGCGGGCTGAGGTCAGAATGGTGCCCAGCCTGGCACGGGTTGTGTTGGTGCTGACAGTCCTTTCTGTTCACACTTGGTCCCCTTTGTGTGTGGCATGACTCATGACAGGCATGGTACCACTCCTTAGCACTGGGACGAGACTCAGGAGTACGGGAGGGGAGATCGCTCTGCCTGAGCTGCGTCCTGTCTCCTTGTGAGCGTGTGTCTGTCGTGTCCTCCTGAGAGAGCGGGGACCAGCAGCACTCACAGCTTGCAGGAGAATTCCTGGGCGCTAGTGAGCACACCCGAGCTGGCGTGGTGTGGGGACCTTTCCCCCAGGGCGGGGGTGGAGCTGCTTTTCTTGGCCTTGACTTGGTGCCTTCAGGGAGCCTCAGACCAGCATCTCCTGCTCGGCAGCGGGTGGACCTGCTCCCCAGCAGCTGACAGTCCGTGAGTCACGGGTTTGGAGAACATGCCCCGGGGAGGGGACGCTGGTTTGCACGTTGCAGAAGAGCAAGCTTGGGTGGGTGGCAGTTGAAGGGTGCGGTGGTGTGGAATGATTAGTAAGACACTCCTTTTGTTTGCGCCTTGTGCTGTGCTAGTTTCTCCAACAACAAAAACAGACCTGACGGTCACTTGTCCTCAGCTGCGTGCGGTGTTTTCTCTCATCTCTGCGTGGTGTGTTTGCTCGTGTGAAGTGCGTGCTTGCAGAGGTGGTTTTCAGTTGGTCTGTGGTTCACTTTTCTGTGAAAAGTGGGCTGCACCTCCCATTTCGTGGCTTGGCTGATGAACACTTAAGACCATCAGAAGACCGGAGCGTTTCTCTCCGGCCACTTGCTCCCATTGCTGGAGTTCACTGTCCTCCGTGTGAACCTGACTGGACCACGTGCTCTCAGGAGTGAAGGGCGGTGAAGACAGCCCCATTCTTATGTGGAAAAACAGACCAGCCAACAAAACCAAAGCCTTGTCTTCACTGAGTTTTGTTCCTTCCTTTTCATCCCTCTTACCCTCCTGAGTCTGTTCTGGGAGAGTCGGTAACTCCTGTGACTCTTCCCTCGTCTGTGCAGAGGCCATGGGTTATCCTGGGGGATTCAAGGTCAGGAGAAGTGCAGGGATAAAAGAACTTACCTTGTGCCCATAAGAAGGTGGGGTGTTGGTTCTCCTTTAGTCCAGACAGTGGCTGGCTGCTGGGCCTCAGTGCTGGCCCCTTCTGGGTCAGGGTGGGGACTGCTGAGGCCTGAGCTGGGCATCTCCGGGTGGGGGCCTGTCATGTCTGCCTGGGCCCAGTGGTGGGGCCGTGTCACCACCAGTTGTCAGAGGAACAACACTTGCTGTCTTGGGAACTCCTCACCACTTTGTTCTCTTATTCAGACTTTGTAAGGAGTTTGGCAGATTGATGATGCTCAGATGTGAGAGCATTTTTGGCGTTTCGTAGTATTTTAAATTCTTACTATTTAGTTAGTGAAAGGAGACCAAAGAGCCCTTTAACCATCGCCAAGTGCTGTCAGTCCTGTGTCCTGACTACTTGTGTCCACCCTTCCTTCCCCTGCAGGCCTTCTGCCCTCGTTGATGTTCTCTGCTTACCTGGACTTTATAGGAGCCTCCTTCAAAGTCCTCATTTTTTAGTATTCCTCTCCCTCCGTTTGTCCTTCATCCTCTGCCAGTGTAATGTCTGTCAAGGTAGAATCTAATATGGCACTGCCGTCCAGGGTCAGGCAGTGACACCCTTGCCTACAGGTGAAATTCCAGTCCCTCACATGGTTCCTAAGGAGGGAGTTTATCTGTGGCTAACAACTCACCCCAGAGTCTGTGGTTCACACAGCAGCTGTTGTTCATTTGTGTGGATTCTGTGGCTCCTGATGGGCCAGTGCGCAGTGGGTAGCTTGTCCCTGTCCCTTGATGCCAGGGGCCTCGGTGGAGAAGCCCACACAGCGGGGGCGACTTGAAGTGCCAGGCCTGTTGACTGTGGCACCTACATGGTGTCTCGCACATGGATGGATTCTCCCAGCGAGGCAGCCGGGTTCCCAGAGGGAGTGTCCCAAGGGGCACTGTCGGGACAGCAGGTGGCCAAGAGGCCCTGGCAGAGGGTGCCTGGGCTCAGAAGTCAGAGTGTCGCTTCTGCTGGGCTCTGCTGGTTGAAGCAGCCGGAAGCCCACTGGTCTGGGGGAGGAGAGCATAGGCCCCACAGACCCCAGCTCTGGATGGGAGGCGTGTCAGAGAACTTGCCACATAGGGTGACCAGATAAAGTTATCCAAACTGCATATTTGAGAGTAAAAGGAGGCTCTATTCATAAATAAGCTGGGCAACAGCATCAACTGGGATTGCCTGGACTAAGTGGGTGACAGTCACCCTCAGTCTGATGCCCGTTCTGAACTGGCCCAGGAGTGCCCGTCCTCTGTCCTGGCTTTCTCCCCACACGCGATGCTCCTGTAGCAGCAGCTGTGTGTTTATGTGCTGTTTGTGTCCTGCCTTCTCCTCATCAATGGCCTGCGTTTCCCCAGTGAGAGCTGGCTGAAGTGACAGCTTCTTTGTGAAGTCTTTTTTGAGGCGCCCCCTCCTCCCAGCATGATTAGGTGTCTCGTTGCAGGTTATATGGACTTCTGTCATACCACTTATCCCACGGAGTTGCAAGTGGGCATTTTGGTGCTTCCTGGCTCTCTCCCAAACTCTAAGTCCCTGAAAGGAAGGAACCCAGTGTTTCTGCTCAGTAAGTGTTTGTTCCGTAAATGGATGACTTCTAAAGTATGTTCAATTGGACACTTTTGAATTTACGTGGAGTTAATTAATTTTATATTTCACATAAATTATACCTAGGCAATAGTTCTCAAAGGAAAATGGTTTTCAGACAAACAAAAGGAATAAATCTGTATTTACTTGGTAGGAAACATTTCTGATGTCCTTGGTGAGTGCGTTTTACGTTCATTTGCATTTTCTTCTCCAAGTGGCTCAGTGAAGTAGAGAGAATGTCACTGCCCCCATTTTATATACTGAGGAAACTGAGAATCAGAGAAGGTGACGTCCTGCCCGTCACACAGCTGGTTTGTGTGGCTCTAGAGCTGGGGAAGGCCCAGTGTTTCCCCTGGTGCCGTGCTGGTCTGGTGCTTCTCCGTCCTACATGTGAGGAAGGTCCCTTAGCAGATTCAGTAGACACAGTGTGAAAAACATTTTTATTCTATGCTTGATTACAGATCGATTGATCAAGCAATTTGGGAGGTTTGTAAAGAAAAAACCCGGCCAGTCCCTTGCCTGCTCTTGTCAGTGCAGCTCCTCCTTGCAGAGAGAACTCGCTGCCCTCTCGACGTAAATTGTGCCCCTGACCCCGCCTGCTGGCTTGGCTCGTTGATACCACTGCTGCCATGTCCCAGCTTTGGTGGTGACGTTGCTGTTCCCAGGAGCACTTGTGGTTGGTTACCTTCGTAGTTGTAATACCTGACGGACTTCCGTTTCCTCTGCCATGCCCTCCTGCAGGGTCTCCTGACCCCATCTCTTTTCTTAAGGGTTCGTCATCAGGGCTGGGACCTCTTAGCCAGCTGTGCCTTCACTTGTACATTATCTGAGTTGGCAACATTGCATTCTGTTCTCTATCCTTACTAAAGTCTTATGCTTTGTCTTTAGAATTATTGGCTTATAGCTTTTAGAATCAGCAGCATTTACATTATTATGAATAATGCTGCTCATTGCAGGGTTTCCTTTCTGTTTTGCAGCCCCAGTGTCCTTATGAAGGGGTGTTGTGCCTGGTGTTAATGTCAGTTGGATTCTACTTTCTAACATTCCTATTGATCAAAATCCTGACATATTTTTATTTGTTTCATGTATGGACCATAATTTGTACAGTTTTGATTTTCCTGTAGTTTGCTTATCTTTTTTTTTCTTCATCAGTCCTTAATAATAGTCTACTTCTAATACGTTCTGCTTATTGCTGAGACCCCCCCCCCCCCTTCTGGGAGATTCTGCTCTGTGTTTCTGCTGACTCTGGAGCCCCTCTAGGGTCATCTGGGCAAGCTGGCTCATTCTCCTCTAGTCCCCCAGGGTCTAGTCTGGAGTGTCTTCTCACTGCCCCGTTGAAAATCGGTTGAGATTTCTTGCTGTTGGATTTAGGAGAAAGCATTCAGTCTTTTACATTAAGTGTAGTGATAGCTTTGGGTTTTCATAGATGCTCTTTATCATGTTGAGGAAGTTCTGTCCTGTTCCTGGTTGATTGAGAGCTTTATCATGAATGGGTGTGGGATTTTGTTAAATGCTTTTTCTCCTTTTGTTGAGGTCATCATGTTTTTTGTCCTCTATTCTATTAATATGTGTCTCACGTTAACTGAGTTTTAGATGTTAAACCAGCCTTGTATTCCTTGCAGATGGGGGTAAACTCACTTGGTCTTGGGGTGAAATCTGTTTGCTGTGTCCCTGCATTCAGCTTGCTGGTACTTTGTTAAGGATTTTTGTGTGTACGTTCATGAGGGATGTTGATGTCTAGTTTTCTTCTGATGTCTTTGGCTTTTGTATCAGGCTTATACTGGCCTCATACAGTTAGCTGAGAAGTGTTCTTTTCTCTGTTTTCTTAAAGTTTGTGTAGGATGGTATTATTTTTTCCTTAGATATTTGCTAAAATTCATTGGTGAAGCCATGTAGGCCTAGGGTTTTTTTTTTTTG
The DNA here is from genome assembly GCA_031878705.1 of Tapirus indicus. Taxonomy (NCBI): domain Eukaryota; kingdom Metazoa; phylum Chordata; class Mammalia; order Perissodactyla; family Tapiridae; genus Tapirus; species Tapirus indicus. Next base: position 60,563,796 of record CM062932.1, read on the forward strand.
TGGGAAGATTCTAAGTTACTAATTAAATTTCTTTCCATGATACAGGTCTATTCAAATTTTCTGTTTCTTCTTAAGTCATTTTCGCTAATTTGCATCTTTCTTGGAATTTGTCCATTTCCTTTGACTTGTCTAATTTGTTGTCATAAAGTTGTTTACAAAGTTCCTTTATTATCCCTTTAATTTCTGTAGGATCTCTTGTGAAGTCCCCACATTCCTGATTTTATTTTTATAAAATAAAATGTGTGTGTGTATATGTGTGGGCACATGCACACATGTGTATATATATAAATAAACACATTTGTGTTTTTGAACCATTTTAAATTAAATCATTGTACTGCCTCTAAACACTTCAGCATGTATTCTGCCTAATCGTCGAACCATTTTGAGGACTTCTGTTTAAAACAAAAGAAAATTTCATTATTCTCCGCATGTTGGTAATTCTGATTTCAGCATCCCTTGGAAGAAAACATGTGGTAGGTACTTTGAGTTCAGTAATGCTTAAACGTGAATTTGTGTTTGTTAGTCGCGACTGTGTCTGCCCGCCGTGCAGCTGCGTGGTGGCACAGCCTCTTCTCTGGCTGACTTCTGATGGGGTGCAGAGTGTTGGGGTGGGCAGGGTTTAGAGCCTGTAGCGATGATTCTGATGCTTCAGCAGCTGAGAGTAAATCTTCAGGGTGGTATTTTCTATTTCACTATCATCGAGAGCTGTTGGCATAACTGAGTGCATTTCACAATTTGAGAAAACTTGGCAAAATTTATGTTAGCAATTGTTTCTATACTAAGACATTTATTTGTGTTTTTATTGGAGTGTATGATTACTGAATATCACTTTCAATCATCCATTGAAACCTGAATTGTTTTTATAACTTGTGGACTTATAATGTTTTTCGTACGGTACCAGTTGTCATTGTGTGAAGAGGCACTGGCTGTGTGGATGGTCTTGTGCCCTGAGAACAGAGGGGAGGAGGGTGTCCCTGGACATGCAGGTGTGTCTCTGCAGGGTGTGTTGTTGCCATGACCTGGGACGTGCTAGCCCTGAGGAAAGGGCCACTGGCACCCCTGCCTTAGCTCTGCTACCTGGTGCCGCCTGCTTGGAGGGGAAGTGGGCTCCTCAGCGAAGCCCCTGTCCTGGCAGGGGTTCTGTGTCACATGATTTGTATGTATAACGATTCAGTGCTAGAACAGTCACTGCCAGATGATTCTTATGAACTTTGACATTTGGTTTTTGTTAAAGTTAGAAGTGTCTGTCCTGTAAGCTTTGTTGTCAGGGTCTAAAGCATCAGAGTCCGTGTTTGAAAGCCTGGCCTGGCTCCAGGTGTGCTGCCAGTTGGATGTGTGGAGATCCCGGGGGCCTGTAGTGGCAGAGCTGAGGGAAGAGTGGCTGGTGTGAGAACATTGCCCTCAGATAGTAGCTGGGTCACATGGTGCGCCCCACTCTTCTTACTCCTGGTCCTAGACTGTCTCGGGGCCACCAGGTTAGCTATCTGTCCTTCTGTGCCAGTCCACTGGGCCTGTCATAGCGGTCAGGGGGCAGGAGGCTGATGGCTAGGCTGCTCCTCCCTTCTAGCCCAGATGGAGCCCACTCTCATGGTCACTTGCCGCAGGAGGCTGGGTGGGTGGGTGGGGAGGTGCCGAGGGCTCTGGGGCACTTTATCCTAGTGCTCACGTTGTGCCCAGACTCACCCAGCTGCAGGACAGTCTCCTCCTTCTTGTCCACCAAGCCATCTTCCTGATTCCTTTAGAAATTCACCAGGAAGAATCTGGGGGATCCAGGTGACTTCCCCCTTATCATAAACCTAAATTGTAAAGACACAGATTTTCAGTGTTTTGGGACTGGTTTTCTAAGCCGTGAAAAGGGGACATTTCAAATGTGGCCTAGAGAGTGTGGGTCCTGTCTTGCCACTAGTCAGCACCTTGCTTCTTCTGCGGTGATAGTGTGGGGTGCTGAAGGTGGTAGGATAAAGGAAGTGCTCTGAACTTCCTGGTGTGGAGTCGTGGGTTCAAGGTTTCAGGCTTGGACAGGGGAGGAAGAGCAGAAGAGTGTGGCTTCTGCTGAGGGCTTTGCAGAGTATTTTACAGAGTGATTCCAGGTCCAAGAAAGGAGCTGACGAGACGAGGCTGCGTGGCGTGTGGTGGGAGAGGCCCTGGGGCCCCTTTCTGGGAGATTGCACTGTGCCTTGTGTGTTGTGATGTCCCTGGCCTGCCTCGGCATTGGTGCTGCACAGGCCCAGGGCTGGACGTGTGGGTGGTCTCCGTGTGAAGTACCACGGACCAGGGGGTTTGGGAAGGAAGTCCCCTTCAGCTCGGCTGAGTAGCTCCATGACTGTTAGGACCTGGTGTCGGGGATGGAGGGTTTGGAGCAGATGGGCCCACGTACCTTCAAAGGCAGTTCTCATTTTGCCGGGTAAGTACTATTTTTGAAGGAAAAGAATTTTTTTTTTTTGTGAGGCAGACCAGCCCCGAGCTAACATCCGTTGCCAATCCTCCTCTTTTTGCTGAGGAAGACTGGCCCTGGGCTAACGTCCGTGCCCATCTTCCTCTACTTTATATGGGACGCCGCCACGGCATGGCTGACAAGCAGTGCATCGGCGGGCGCCCGGGATCCGAACTTGCGAACCCCGGGCTGCCAAGCGCGGACTAAACTGCACCACCGGGCGGCCTCGGAAAAGAAATTTTTCAGCTGTGCCTTAGAAGTGCTCAGCGCTAGGATTCTCTGTTTTAGGGGCTTGGATGCTGTGTGAATTGTCCCATTTGTCTTCCAGACTTGAAAGTGGAGAATGAGATTTCAAGTTGAGAATTCAGGGGTCTTGAGGTCTGTGAGTTTGGAGGTGGTCACTGGTTACAGGGTAGGTGACCTGTGGGTGTCAGTCCCGTGGTCCAGGTGACAGCGCTGCTGGGCCCCACAGGAGGGTGGGTGTGTGCCTTTTGCGTTTGCTGACCAGGGAGGAATGCCTGGGTTCTTCACCTTTGTGTGAGGTGCTTCCACCTGTAACTTTTGTCCTTTGGCATCTTTATGCACAGGAATTAAAACAACCGGGGAGATTTTTTGCTCTCCTCCTTAGAGGCTAATGCCCTTCATTTCAGCTTGGGCCCAGTCAGGGTGAAGTCTCTGCCCCCTGTGAACGGTGCTTTCTCATTGCCTCGATTGTGTTGCCTCTTTGTAAGAGTCCCCTCCAGTCTCTTGTAACCCCTTTATCATGTACAGAAACTGTTCTCGTTATTTGGTGGTGACTGTTTAGAATAAAAATTCTGGAAGATGCAGTGAATTGTTTTGATAACTTATGTTTTAAATTTGTAAATGTATTTACAACATTTTAATAGATTTTTTTTTTTTTTTTTTAGGCACAAATATTTAAGCATGGGAAACGTGAAGACTGTTTACCCTATGGTAAGGGTCATTTGTGGCAGACGGTGTGTTGCATGCTGTGAGTTTGCTGTGCACGTGATCACATGTGTCTCTTTAACATTTTATTCGTAGATAAAAGAATCTGGAACTTGCTGTATTTGGACGCTGTCGTAGCTCTTTGGTTTTTTGTTTGTTTTGTGTGTGTATGTGTTTTATTAATCTGACTTCTAGGCCTTGTGCGGGAGGTCTGGGTTCCTGACGCCCTGCCTGCCGGGTCTTGATCCTGGGGGACTTGGTGACGTCGACACAGCCCCGAGGTCACCAGCTATGTTCTTCCTGTAGCCATGGCCACATCTTTTGCTTTTGGCTTCATTCTCTTAATTTTAGATTGAACTTCAACTCATGAAAATAACTACAGTGGTTCTCGCTGCAGAGAGGTTTACTACCTAGACCAAGAGAAATTTCTTAGTGTTCTGTGTTTTAGAAGATGTGTAAATCAGATTTGAATAGTTGAGTCTATTTTTTTAATTAAAGTTTTCATTATGGAAAATTTCAAACACGTATATGGGAAGGGAGAATGGTATGATGAACTTGCGTATTTCTATCACAAGCTTCAGATTTTTAATTCACAGGCATTCTTGCTTCCCCTGTGCTCCTCGTGCCACCCAGACACCCTGTCATTTCATCTGCTTCTCTTTCAGTCGGTATCTCTAAAAGATAGCGACTTTTTAAAAACATAACCCTGCTGTCATTATCACACCTGAGAAAACGAGCACTAACCACTCAACATCTTCACGTCTTGTCCTTGCGTGGACTTGCATGCGTGGCTCCCAGGTCTGTTTTGAGTTACTGTCAGTTATCCCCAGGTTGCTCACTGTACCTATTTGGGTCTTTTGGGAAATTATTCAGATGATCTTACAACTTGTCTTGAAATCCTGCCCTCCTTTTGCACACGAACACCGTCCTGGTCACTTTCCTGGCCTCGGTTTCCCCCTGATGCCCACCTCCTTCCCCCAAACAGCCGTGGCAGCAGAGGGGCCTGTCACACCATTTCCCTGCTTGTAGAGACCCTCCCCATCAGGTTTCCGGTCCCCCCCGTTCCCACAGCCTCAGGCTTTGCTCTTGTCATTCCTGCGGGATGCTGTGGGACTCCCCTGTGAGGCAACGACAAAGCAACACAGAACCCCGGATCCGTTCACACATCTCATGTCATCCTCGGCGTGTTCTTTTACCCGCCAAGCCTTTGCATAAGCTGTTCTCTTTACTTAGAAAGGCTTCTCCCTCTCTCTGGGGCTCTTTTTTCTACCAAACTCCACCTTTGATGCTTCACAGTGAGAAAGTTGAGCAGGCTTGACTCGAGCTCACTTGGTAAATGGCGTGGGTGAAGGGGTCTTTATGAAACAGAGTTAAGGGTTCAGTGTAAATTTAGGCCACCACACTGCATTGAAGGGTCCTGTAGAACTGTCTGTGGTTTATCGTTGTAGATGTCAAACGCGCGTGGTGCAGTTTGGGAGATGATATAAAATCCTTGCCACCAGACTGAGCTGAATGTGCTGTTGTTCGCAGCTGCCACCGTCCTCGAGTGCCTGGCTGGCTGCAGGCTCCCCGACGGCAACCAGACCCTGCTCCGGAAGCTTGGGGTGAAGCTCGTGCAGCGGCTGGGCCTGACCTTCCTGAAACCCAAGGTGGCGAAGTGGAGGTCGGTAGACCAAGCGTGACTGTGCGTGGCCCGAGCGCCCGCCGGTGGTGGATGTGGTGACCACCTGTGTTTCCGGTGGCCGTCACAGAGCAGGCTGATGGGTAGAGAGTACCTTCTGCTCTCATTTTGTCCTTAGTCTCAAGAATGTTTCTGATTTTGGAAGGAACGGTTTTCCTTTTGGTTGTTTTCTGACCCTACGTCTTCCAGGTAGGATAATTGGAACTGGAGCGGTGACGAGGAAAGCTCGTTCTTGCATTTTATGTGACATTCAGTTAGAATCCAGCTTTACTGGTTTGGACTCGCTGTGGGGAAGCTCCATTTGGATCAGTGATGAAGCTGAATCACAGGCTTCTTTCAGAGAAAGCAAGCTCACTCCTTAAGGTTTATTCAGAAAACAAAGCTGTGTTTGCCTGTCGGTGGAAATGATGTCTTAGCGGTCTATCAGGCGGCCTGCTTTATTAATAGATTGCTTTCAAATTAGTGCCCCGTGGAAACAGACTTCCACTGTCCTTGGAGTACTGTGTTTTTAACAGTCTTCACTTTTATTTCAGGTATCAATATGTGCCGTTTGGAAAGAACGATTCAATTAAGTTCAGCGCAGCCTTTGTCTCCACCAGTTACAGCAGATTCCAGACACGTGTGTGATGTTTTACTGAAGTGCCTTTTGGGTGTTCTGCATGTAGCTCGTTCTGTCTGAAGTTGTGTATGTAAATGTTAGTGGTTAGTTTCCAGAATGCCATGGAGAATTAATGTTTGGTGAACGAGGGTTCTCCAGAGAAACAGAACCAGTAGGATGAGTGTGTGTGTGAAGAGACCTATCCTAAGGAACTGGCTCGTGTGATTGTGGAGGCTGGTGAGTCCCCAGATCTGCTGGAGACCCAGGAGAGCCCGTGTTTCAGTTCAAGTCCAAAGGCGGGAAGAGGACCCTCTTACTCGAGGGAGGGTCAGCTTGTTTGCTCTCTTCAGGCCTCCAGCTGATTGGATGAGGCCCACCCACATTGGGGAGGGCAGTCTGGTTTACTCAGTCCACCATTTAAATGGTAATTGCATTCAAAAACACCTTCACAGACACACCTCGAATGTTTGACCAAGTATCTGTGCAGCATCAACTTGACACATGAAATTAACCATCACAAGTGCTATAAACATTTATGTGGGAAGGAGAGACTTTAGCATCATAATTCGTTTGTCCAGTCTGCACGTTCATGTACGTTTACTGTGATTATTGTCATTGGTTGAAGGCTACTATCTTGCTATTTGTTTTCTCTCTCTCATCTTTCCTTCCTTTTGTATTTTTTTCATTTTATCTCCTCTGTTATATTTTTGTTGTATCTTTCAGTGTCATTCTCTTACTGGTTACCTTCCCCTTAACAGGGGTGAGCCTGTCTGGCAGGCTCTGACCCCCTGCTGCTGCCCCCTGTCCTGCTTCGGGGAGGCCCTGGTGGGATGGATTTCCTTCTGTTCTCCCTCTCCTGGAGTGTAGCTCCCCCTCCTGCAGTGTGCTCCTCACTTCTACCCCGTGGCCTTTCAGTCCCCTCTTGCTGGGCCCACATCTCCGTGCCTCCCCAGCGTTATGTGACCTCTGAACTCTGCTCAGCTCTCAGCCTCCCAGCTGTTCTCTGATGGTGCTTCTGGCTCTTTCCCTGCATGCATATCTTAGGGGCCCCCCAAGGATCCAACAAGATCCTTATGCAGAATTTTGGGGTTCCTTCTCAGCAACTCACTTTTCTCCAGCATCTGTCCCCAAATCCTAGCCATCTCAGTAGTCATGAATGTTGTTTCCTGCCAAGACCGCTGCCCTCTGCTTGGGCTCTGTTTCTCTGTGCTGCAGTTTAGAAGGTACCTTTGGGGAGGAAGCAGAGGTGAAGTGGGGTGCCCCTGTGGCTTCCCTGCTCTGAGGGACTGTAGCCCGGCCTTGGTTGTCATCCTGTGCCTTGCCAATGGTCAGTTCTTACGTTTTGTCCGGGTTTTGCGGTTGTTTATGGCAGAAGGCTAAGTCTGCTGGCAGCCTGCAGTCTGTCATCCTTCTGGTGTCGTTGGGTCTCTGGTTACTGAGCACTGGGGATTTCTACATGCGATTAACGTGTGTGCTCATTGAGGAGAATATAGGACGCTGACCACAGCCGCCATGGGACTGCTCTCTGACTTGTGAGTACCGTGCTGGCTGCTCTGTGATCCCGACAGCAGGCCTGCGGTGGCTGGTGGTGTCCCCTGTGTTGGTTATCTGTTGCTACTCCAATTCCAACACCAACTCTGGTGTGGGTTTTTCCCCCACACCAAGCAGTTCTCTAACACCAGCCGAGTGCCCTACAGTTCAACTCAGTTCTGACACTGTTTACCTGGAGATGGCGTCAGACCCTGCAGTTAGATGCTCAGTCCCACAAGACTGTCAGACACCAACGCAAGTCCAGGTTGTCACCTGTGCTTTTGATCGACCGGCTGTAGATTGGAGGTTCCCGTGACCCCCTCTTCGGGTTCGATTAATTTGCTGGAGCAGCTCACAGAACTCAGAAAGACATTTCACTTACTAGATTACTGGTTTATTATGAAAGGACATAACTCAGGAACAGCCAGATGGAAGGGATCCACAGGGCAAGTTATGGGGAAAGGTTGTGGAGCTTCCGTGCCCTCTCCAGGTGCACCACTCTCCCCAAATCTCTGCATGTTCACCAACCCGGAAGCTCTCCGAACCCCGTCCTTTTGGGTCTTTCTGGAGGCTTCATCACGCAGGCACGGTTGATGACATCATCGGCCATTGGCAGTTGATTCACCCTCTACTCCCTCCCCTCCCTGGAGGTCAGGAGGTGGGACCGAAAGTTCCCACCTTCTGTTTACACGATTGGTTCTCCCAGCGACCAGCCCTCCTCCTTCAGGGCTTTCCAAAAGTCACCTCATTCACAGAACAAAAGACACTTTCATCCAGAAATGCACAAAGACCAAATGTGTATTTCTTACTATAAATCATAATATCACAGCTGCGTAGCAGAGTACCCCAAAATTTAGCAGCTTAAAATGATGCATTTTTAATGTCACCTGGGAATTGCTTGCCACTGTCCCTGTTTTATGGAGTTGGAAACTGAGGCCCTGAGAGATGAGGCCTCGATGAGTTGTTCAAGGCCACAGTTAACCGTGTCTGAGCTGGTGTTCGAGTTTCCTGTTCTGTCTCCAAAGCCCAAGTTATCTGTCTTCTGGAGTTGGCCTCAGGCCGCAGCCCCCAGCATTCACTCTGTAACTGGACTTGGGCACCTTTTGTGCTCCAGGCCCTGTCCTGGGCTGGACCACGCGAGGGTCAGGGCCATGTGTGTCTCACACCCACCTTCCAAAAGAAAAGGCAGCATTTATGGGCCTCGCTCTGCACAGGCCCTGGTCTGGGGGCTTCGTGCACATCCTCTCCTCTGGCCTCGTCGCAGCCCTCTATGTAGGACCTCATTTTACCAATGGGGAGACTGAGGTGGCGAGAGGTTCAGGACCTGTGCAGAGTCATACAGCTGAGTTGGCCTGTGCTGGTGGCCCCCCACGGCCCCCAGGGGAGATAATGCCGGTGGCCTCCACTTGGGTGGGGAGGAGGGCTGTGGTTGGTGGGGACCTGAGAGCGTACAGGAGGCAGCATCTGTGGGAGCTGCTGTGGGGACGAAGGGCTGCGGGCGTCTTCCTGGGGGCAGGAAAGGTGCTGCTTGCTCGTAAGGACGAGGCAGTGGGTTGTTGGAACGCCCGCCTGCGCTTCTGTTGCCTGCGTGCTTGCTGTCGCCTGTCACCTGCCTCTACCGTGAAGACGTCACGGCGTGTAAGGGGTCCAGAGTGGCCTGGAGTCAGGCCTGTGTCCTGTGGCTGAGGTGAGGTCGTTGTCTTCTCTTGGCGGTTATGTGCTGATGACAGTTGATACTCCCTTCTTCCTTTGCGTCCTGTCTCTGGAAAGCACGGGGACTTCTCACAGGCATCCTTGAAGGTTCCAGCTGACGCTGAACTGTTGGTCCCGGTCACCAGGAGGTCGTGACCATGTGTCTGTGGTTGTGTGGTCCCTGCAGGTATCAGCGCGGCTGCCGCTCCTTGGCTGCCAACCTGCAGCTCGGTGCCCAGAGTCAGACGGAGCCCCAGACGCGAGCCGAGACCCCCGACAGCGAGGCCGACGACGACGTCCCCGAGGAGGTGGAGAGCGTGATAGGTGGGTGGGGTCTGCAGCCTCCTTGGGGGCCTGCAGGGGACCGTCGCCCACTGCTGGTCTGGGCAGGTCCGTTTGCTTCACGCGGGTGCTTCTGGGCATCAGGTCCTCTGAGGTGCGTCTTGTTGGCTGCACCACCTCCTTCCCCTCTTTGTGCCACCATCACATGACCTTCTGTGACCTTCCTTGCCCACTGAGCACGTGGCCACTGGCCTGTAGTCCTGATGCCCAGTCCTGCCCTGCACGGGAGCATCCATGCTCACTGGGGCCTGGCATTCCACCCACTGTTTGCTTCTGTGCGAGCTATCCTGTTTCTGCGCTCTCCCATGGCCTCAGAACCCAGGCCCAGCCCTTGGCCCTCCCGCCAGTGTCTGCAGCGTCTTCTCACGCTGCTTCCCCATGCCCAACCTGGGTGTCCAGCCGGGGGCCTCGGGCATTTTCCTGGGGAAATGGAGTGGTGGCTTCCCTGGCCCCGCACCACTGTCCCCACCTTCCACGCCCTTACCCCCTCAAACCTGCAGTGATTTCCGCCTGCCCCACTCTCACCCGAGGTGGCATCTCCTGCTGTGCAGAGATGGGTAGAGCCCTGCAGTGGGCCCTACATACCCTGCCTGCTTCCCCCCAGGTCGACCAGGCCCCCCAGCAGGGCCAGCCTCCCACCACCCTCCGCTTCATCTCCCTGTCACCACCCCCTCCTCACTGGTGTTTCTCATATCCCCACCCCTTTCCCACGGGGTCTCCTACCCCCTTCTTCGTTGGGGTCACCCCCCCCCCTCGTCCGTGGGGTCTCCTCCTCTGCCTCCTCCAGTGCTGTCTGGCTCTCTGCTCACATCACTCCTCCCCTTCACATCAGGTTTCTTCCCAGAGTTGTCTACACCTGCTCTCTCCTCTCGGGGCCCTAGCCTGCCCCAGTCACAGTGAACTCGGACACCTTCACAGGCTCCTGTCCTTCCTCCAAGTCAGGTCTTCCAGGGGGCTGGTGCTTTGTTAAGGTTTCCACTGACTGGGGCTTGCGAGGCCCTTACCAAAGCCTCCGACGCCTCCCCGACTTCCTGCGGGCCTTTGTATGGCTTTTCCTAAGTCCAGCCCGTCCCCAAGACCCCGTCCCCATCGAGCCGCTCTTCTGTGGCCTCCTGTGGACACTGTTTTCTCTGGGAAGCCTTCCTCACCTGCTGGGGTCACCGTTGACCTCCGACCTTCCTCGCTGGTGCTGTCTGCCCGCTGACTGCTCTGAGGGGTGGATCTACTTCTCAGGAACAACGGCAAAAATTGACTTTAAATGATGATTTAAAAACATAGAGAAGGAAATGTTATTTTCTTGTAATTAGAATTAAGATCGTTAGTGTAAATCCCTTCCTGTGCTCTTTTTTTTTTTTTTTTTGTGAGGAAGACCAGCCCTGAGCTAACATCTGTCACCAATCCTCCTCTTTTTGCTGAGGAAGACTGGTCCTGGGCTAACATCCATGCCCATCCTCCTCTACCTTATATGGGACGCCGCCACGGCATGGCTGACGAGTGGTGCGTCAGTCCGTGCCTGGGATCCGAACCCGTGAACCCTGGGCCGCCGAAGTGGAGCGCGGGCACTTAACCGCTGCGCCATCGGGCTGGCCCTTTTGAGTGGTGTGCAGGGTGGGTTCCTAAAGCTGGGAACTTCAGAACTTAGGTAACCCCGGGGTGATGAGCATCGGGGGTCCTGCGGGGCTCACAGCCCTGCCTGCCTTGTTCTTCCAGAGCAGCTGCTGGTCGGGCTGAAGGACAAGGACACCGTTGTGCGCTGGTCTGCAGCCAAAGGGTAGGTGTCTGGCTCTCTGGTGCGGCGCTGGGCCTGGGGCTGCCTGTTGGGCCTTTTAATCAGTCAGCACTTCCTGTGGGATTTGAGAGCAGCAGACAGCTTAGAGATTGTTAAGTAGTAGAGTGATTTTTTTTCTAATTCATGTTTCTTGCTTTATGTTCTGATTTTAAAGGTAATGCCTGAGGTTGATTTGAGGGTCCTTAATTTTCTCGCTTTCTGGCCAGAATGGGCAGAATTGGGAGCATGCTACGTTTGCCTTTTTGTCTTTCCTTGCTCTGCCACATCCTCGTCACCACAGCCCCACTCCCTGTGCCCACAGAGGGGCACGGCCCCCCTGTAGCGAGCAGGCACCCTGATGGGGGGCTGGTGTCTGTCCTCTGTTGTGCCAGAGGGAACGGATTCAGAGAGGCGCCCGATGGGGAGCGCGGGGGAGCACAGCCCACCCGGCAGGCCTGGCCTTGTGGACCCAGCGGCCAGTGGGGGCAAAGCACACGGTAGATGTTGAAGACGTGCCAAGCCCTCAGCTGCGGAGAGGAGTGAAGCGGGTGAAGGTGCTGGGGGGCTCCCTCCCCACGATCCTCCCAGGCCTCTGTGCCGGTCGGTCGGTCTGGACACACGATGCCCGTGGCTGAAGGGCTCACGTGGGGGCTTCACTTCAGCAGCGGGCAAGCTCTGAGCCCGAAGTCATGACTGATTGGAGTGCAGTGGGCCAGGAGGGAGGGGCTTCCTGGGGTGCATGTGGCCAGGACGCTGGGGAGGGGACGCTGATCCCATGTTGGTGGCCTGACGGAGCCGGCACAGTCAGTGTCCAGTGTGGGCGTGGGGCAGCCCGCTTGATGGGAGGGTTTGGGGGTTCAGATCGACGGTGTGGCCCAATGCTGGGTGCCGTTGACCGTCAGCGACTGCTGCACGCCCTGTGGGCCCAGGCCTCCTCAGACGCCCGCGGACGCCTGTCCCATCTGTTTAGTCTGTTTATGTCAGCACGATGGGGAGCTGACCTTCCATGGAGCAGAGTGTGCGCGAGGCTTGCTTAGGGTCAGCCTCTCCTTTCCTTTCTCTGAGGGAAGGAGAGTGGCTCGGGACAGTCCCTGGTTTGCCGTGCGCCCTCCGCGGCAGGCTGGCGACGCTGACAGTGTTGCTTCTCTTTTCAGCATTGGCAGGATGGCTGGAAGACTTCCCAAAGAGCTGGCGGACGATGTGGTCGGGTCTGTGTTGGACTGCTTCAGGTGTGTGGGGAGATGGGGGGACACGTGTTTTTGGGTAACAACAGTGGTTTGCGTTCCTTATATCCTTTCACACTGAGCTCTTTGTCAGCGCCCCAAAGCCTGTTTTTCCTTTTGAAGTTGAATTTCAGAGCTCTGGTTATTTCTGGTATGTTTCTTTTACCAGCTTAGACTCCATTACATTTAAAAACCTTAAGGAAAAAGAAAAATCAGTTTTGAACATATGCACACACACATATTTATCCTTAAAGAAGCCTGGGGTTATTGGAGTGAATTCAGGCTTGCACGGTCCGGGAGAGCTTGCTATGATGACGGCGTGTTCCTGATCTGAGTCTGTGGAGCCACTTACCACGCGTGGCTGTTGACACCTTAAACAGAGGCTAGTGTGACTTATTTAAAATTTTATTTACTCATCAGATTTGAACTCACACAGCTATGTGTGGTAGTGGTTGTGTTGCATCTGTGGCCCTTCAGAGAAGTCTGGTGTCTGGGCAGCACATGGCCTGCCCACCACGTGGGTGTGGGCTGGGATGTGCAGGTATTGGGTTTTTGGGGTCTGAGCCTGGGACCTGCTGGCCAAGGGTGAAGGACAGAGCCCCCTGGCGGCACAGGTGGGCGCTCAGGCGCCTGCGCTTGGGTGGAAGGCGCAGTGCGTGGGGTTCCCCCTGAGGACTCTTCATTTGGTGTGTGGGCGTCTCTCCTGGTTTCAGAAGCAGGTGTGTGGAGGACGCGTGGTGTTTTCTCGGCCCTTCCTTGGCTCCTGCCCTCATTAGCCTGTTGCTTTTCTTCTGGAACTGCCACTGTGCGTGGAGAAATCTGTGCTGTCGGCACTTCTGGGTGCTCGTGTGTGTGCGCGCGTGCGTGCGTGCGAGTCACCGAGACCGCTCCACGTGCATCCCATGGAGCTAGTGCTCCTGGAGCAGGTTTCGTCCTGCACTTAGCTTCGAGCTGCTCAGGGGCACTTGGAGTGCAGGAAACAGTATGTCAGCTGTTGGCCATCTTCTTCAGAATAATGCTGTGTGTGTGGCCACGTGTCTTCTGGTGGAAACGGCTCACCGTTCTCTACCAGCAGGAAACACAGGCCGTATCGGGACTCTGCGGAACCCATGGATGAGGGAAAGAAAGTGTTTGCTTCTCCTCCGTGTGCTTCCCCGTCTAGGCCATGATTCTGCTGGCCTGTCTTAGGGCATCTTGGAGTTCTTTTCCGGTGGCGTGGTGCAGGGCGTGCTGGTGACGCTGGGACCCTGTGGCTCCCGAGCACAGAGGTGTGCGTCCCTGGGTGGCCGCTGAGGGCGGCTGTGGGAGTGGCTGCAGCAGAATGTCTTGCCCACAGGAGAAGGCAGAGCTTTCAGACGGGATTTTGGAGGGTGGAAACCTGTCACCCGGGGTGGCCGTGGGCCTCAGGCACTTCCACTTTTTCTCTTTCCTCCTTAGAGTATTTCTGCGCATTCCGTCTGGTCGTTTGAAGCTGTGTTATCCAACCCCCCTCGCGCTGTCCTTGCACAGCCTCCTCCCCTCCCTTCTCCCTCGGCCCCTGGCCCGGCTCCCCGCCTCCTCACTTCTGTGCCTTCTGCCTGAGGCCTGTGGGCCCTGAGCTCAACACGTCTCGTGGAACTCGTTGCTCAGTTGGACGTCTTTGCTCTCAGAGGACTTCTCTGGTCGGATGTGGGGTCCTTTGTCCAGACCTGCCATCTCAGACTAGTTCAGTTGTCCTAGTCAGTTCAAACTCCAAACGCTCCTTTGCCTTTGTTTTGTCATTTTAATGAACTCCTCTGATTTTCATGGCCAGGTTGTTGGGGGTGGAAATGATCTTACTGCTCTTGATCCCAGGGCTGGCAGCCACAGCAACAAGCAGGACATTGAAGGAAGGGGCCTCCACCCCACATCTGAGCAGAGGCCTGAGTGCACCCACAGATGGTCTCTCCCTGGATGGCCACTGCGCACACGGGTGTGAAATACCTGCTTGTAGAGCGAGGCGTCGACAGGAGTTAACTGCAGACGGGACGTTTGAAGACGCTGGGAGGCAGGGACTAGTGTGGAGGGGGTGGCGGTCGGGCGGCGGCAGGGCTGGCCGGGGTCCTGGCACAGCTGCTGCTCTGATTTCATCCCTCCTTGTGTGTCCTCCTGGGATGTATGGTGAGCTGCCAGCCTTTTCTGAAATGGGTCAGAAACAGGACATTAATTCTATTGACTGTAGGAACACCCTGCTCTCAGGACTGTTACTTCACTCTCTGCCCTGTTTCCAGGCCAGGGTATGTGGCGTGGAGCCGCACAAGTCCCCACGGGGCCTTCACCGTGAGGCCCACAGGACCAGCGTGAGCAGTGCGGCCATCCTGTGTACGGCCCACTGCTCCCCTCCCTGTGTGCCATCCCCTGAACATGCTGGTGCCCTTCAGTACCCGTGGCCCCCCAAACTCCCATCATTTAGAAAACCGTGGTTTAGCTCTTCGCTGGCCCCAGCAGCGTTACCTCAGGACAGGACCCGGAGTTAGTGTGTCCAGACCTGCCTGTCCAGGTGCCTGTGGAAGCAGGGTGCCCCGGGGCAGGGGAGCAAGGCCTGCTCGGCCTTCTGGGGTCCTCTGTCTGCTGTCCAACCCAAGCCCCTTGGGTCCTCTAGGTAGCAGGTGGATGGCGGCCCTGCAGCCCTGGGCGCCCTGTGGGTCCTGCTGACTTTCCAGAGCCTGAGGGACGTTGAGACGCCCGTGGTGGTGCCGCCGTGGCTCCAGGGAGCAGCCCTCGCTTCCTTTCCGTTCTTCTCTTCTGGTTTTATTGACCGGGAACATGTTAGTTACAAATTCAAGTTGGAAGATGATGAAAGGCCCCTCTGCTCCGCACCCCTGCCCGCAGGGTCCCCTCTTCCTGGTGACCCAGGGGCACCCGTTCCTCCTATGTCCTTCCAGGGACATTGGATGCAGAGGTGAGCAGATGACCAAGAACGTCTTCTCCGTTCGTTTTACATGGATGGTCGCTCGCCCTCCACACCCCTGCCCTCGTCATCTTTGAGGTCGTTCTCGTCAGTTTG
Source organism: Tapirus indicus (assembly GCA_031878705.1). Taxonomy (NCBI): domain Eukaryota; kingdom Metazoa; phylum Chordata; class Mammalia; order Perissodactyla; family Tapiridae; genus Tapirus; species Tapirus indicus. Next base: position 60,579,037 of record CM062932.1, read on the forward strand.
GTGCTTCCCGTTGCCCTTGGCACTCTGAGGCCAGTGTCCCTGAGCCCGTCTTGGCCTTGCTCTCTGGAACCTGCCTCCTCCTGGCTCTGCTGTCTGCTCTTGTCTCCACTCCTCGGAGACCCCGTCGCCTCCCGGGATTACCCTGGGCTTGGGTCAGGGGCAGGGACTCGGTGGAGCGCCAGCATTCCCTGGCTCAGCGATACGGTGGTGTCAGTGTTGGTATTTTGCATGTCTGTGTCCACATCTGCTGTGCAGGTTGGGCCTTGGAGGCGGTTGGTGGGGCTGAAGTCTAGCCGCATGCTCGGCTCCCTGGGGAGGAGGTACCTTTGCTGAGTCCCGCAGGCTCCCCGTGTCTGCCTGGAGTGGGCAGGACATGATGGTCCCCTCGTCCCCTCTCGGGCCACAGGTGTTTTACGGCCTGATGAAGGTCCTGCCACATATTCACAGCCGCTGTCAAGCGACAGCGCACATGTTGGTTTAGAAATAGACGCTGGTGTGACTGGCAGTTGTTTTAGTGATAACGGAGTCATCGCAGTGCTCATCTTTTATCAGGTTCTTCCAGATGTTATTAAGTCTTCGTGAAAAGCGTAAAGCATCTCTCTCCAGTTAAAATCCTGAAGTACATAAAGTGCCAATGTTAAATTTTGAAAATAGTCATACAGCCTTTGGGACAGAGGTTTAGTATAACATTTGGAACTTAAAAAATTATAATTGGAATTAGTTGCTGGTTGATGGCAAGGCCCAAGGGGCAGCTTGCGTGTCTGTCTCGGTCAGTCTGTCCCCAAGGGCCAGAGCAGGGCCTGGCATACAGGGCTCTTGCTAAGTGCTGAGTGAACAGATAAGGCTGGACTCTCTCCTGTCTGAATATTTTTGGGCTTGTTGACAGCTAGCAGTGCAGTTTAGTTGGTTTTCCTAAACATTTTTTTGCCATCAAATTAATTTTTGTAGAAAGGAAGGAGCCCTGTAATTTCGCTTGCTTTTTGGGGAAGTATATTTCCATGTTTGTGTTGGCAGCCAAGCGTGGAAACTCTCAGAACAACCCTCATCAGTCTAAGAAACAGTTATTCTCACTATTTATAATGCCAGAGTTGCACCTTTAAACAAGAGAGATTCCAAACCACTTCAGGAAAATTTTATTAAATATAAAATTTTACGTATAACTTGATGAATTGGGATTGCAGTTATTAAAAGTTTGTATTTCAAATAGTGCAAAAAAGTTGTCTAAATCCCATTTCATCCTACCTTTTTTATCTCGAGTTGAATCGTTAGAACCAGCAGCAGGGCACCATGAGAAGGAGGCCCCCCGCCCCTCTCTGCGGATGCGTTCTAACTGTGTCTTGACAGAATCCCGGTGTTGTGCGGCCCGGAGCTTCCTCAGGGTGCGGTTACGTTAACGGGGTGGGGGGAGAGGTGCTGGGTGTGCGGTCAGCTGGAGCGCGTGGCTGGGTGGGAAGCCTGCTTGGGGTCCAAGTGTGCAGCCGAGGCACGCTGTGGACTGCTGTCTTTGTGCGGCGTGTGGGGCCGACCCAGGACTGCACTTGCGGTCAGAGGTCTGAGGAGAAGTACTGCACAGGGTGGTCACCGTCAGTTAAACTGAGTGTTGTATCTCTTTAGCCGGCTGGTGTGTAAAACGCACTGGTGGGTTTCAGCGAGGCTAGTTGGCGCGGGCTGTGGACTTGCACGCCGTGGGCACAGGAGAAACACCGACCGCAGTGCTCTGGTCTCAGGCTTTCTCTGCTCTCAGTTTTCAGGAGACGGACAATGCCTGGCATGGCGGGTGTCTGGCGTTGGCGGAACTGGGCAGAAGAGGCCTGTTGCTCCCTTCTCGACTTGCGGACGGTGAGTAGCTGCAGCACGTTGCTTTGTCAGGACCGTTTATGGCACGGGGCGTGCTTCCTTGTCCCCCATCTCCCCAGTGGGCCCTACCATGAGCACACCATGCCTCTGCCCTCACTGCGAACGTAAGTGTTTGCAGGAGAGAATGTCCTAGACTGTGTCTCTCAGCCTTCTTGTATCGGCCTTTCTGATTTTCTAATTGCCTCTTCTCCCCGCTCTGAAATTTTAGTACCACAGGTACACTGTACATCTGGATGTGGGGGGCCACGAGCCATTGTGATGTCTGAGATTTTCTTGTCCCCCAGAACCAGCTTTCGCCCTTGTGAAACGGGGTGCTGTGACCTGTTAAGAACACAGCATGCACTGCTGCTGTGCTTGTCACCTGGAGTGACGTCATGGTCCCCTGGGAATAAGGCTCATGCTATCAAGGAGATGGGTGGAGGGCCTGAGCGGGGGGAGAGGAGGCATAGTGTGGCGGGTGCAGAGGGACCCCCAAGCCCCGGGCCTGTGTGTCCCAGCTGTTGGGCCTGGTCACTCGGAGGTGGGGTGAGGGGCCGTGGCCACATGAAGCCCTGGCTGTGGAACCATCCCTGGATGTGGCTGGTGGTGCCTCTGTGGACAGAAGGAAGGGATACCTGTGAAGGGTGGAGAGGGCCCCATCCTGGAGTATGTCACCGCAGATGCCATGTGCCCTGGGAAGTGACTTGTGTCCAGAGTAAAGACTTCTGTGCAGAGAGGGGTGTATCTTCCTCACCAGCACCGAGCTGTGGGGCATCAGAGGTGCTGACTGTGGGTTTGGCATCATGAAGCACAAGGGGAGCTCTTGGCCCTGTGGTTCCTATTGACTCTTTCTGCTCATTTCTGTAGCATCTTTCTTGATATAATTTATATAACATAAAGTTCACTCATTGAAAGTGTACTGTTCAGTGGTTTATAGTGTATTTACAGAGTTGTTCACCCATCATCATAATCTAATTTCAGAACATTTTCATCGTCCCACAGAGAAGCCCTGTGCTCAGGAGCACTGACTCCCTGTTTCCCCTCAATACTCCCAGCCCCAGCCCACCACTAATCTGATTTCTGTCTCTGTAAATTTGCCTTTTCTGGATAAGAGTGGTCTTTTGTATCTGACTTCTTTCACTTAGTTTAATGTTTTTAATGTTCATATTGTAGCATGTAACAGTAGAGCTTCCTTCCTTTTTATGGCTGAATAATATTCCATTGTATGGATAGACCACGTTTGTTCATCTGTTTATCAGTTGATGAACATCTGAGTTTTCACCTTTTGAATGTTATGAATAACGCTCTCGTGCACAAGTTTCTGTGTAGACATGTTTTCAGTTCTCTTAGGTGTAGACCTAGGAGTGGAATTGCTAGATCATATGGTAACTCTGACTTTATGAGGAACTGCCAAACTGTTTTCTAAAATGGTTGTACCGTTTTCATTCCCACCAGACACATATTGAGGGGGCCAATTTCTCCACATCCTCTCCAACACTTGTTTTTCTCTGTTTTTTTTTTTGTGTGAGGAAGACCAGCCCTGAGCTAACATCCGTTGCCAACCCTACTCTTTTTGCTGAGGAAGACTGGCCCTGGGCTAACATCCATGCCCATCTTCCTCCACTTTATGTGGGACGCCGCCACGGCATGGCTGACAGGCAGTGTGTCTGCGGGCGCCCGGGATCCGAACCCGCAAACCCTGGGCTGCCAAGCGCGGACTAAACCACTGTGCCACCGGGCCGGCCCCTCTCTGTTTTTTTGGTAGTCGCCATCCTAGTAGGTGTGAAGTGTTACTGCACTGTGTTCTGATTTGCATTTCCCTACTGACTGATGATGTTGGGCCTCTTGATGTGCTTGTTGGCCATTTGGGTATCTTTGTTGGAGAAATGTCTGTTCAAGTCCTTTGCTCATTTAAAAAACTGGGTTGTGTTTTTATTATTATAAGAGTTCTTTATGTGTTCTAAGTCTCTTATCAGATATGTGGTTTGTAAATATTTTCTCCCGTTCTGTGGTTATGTTTTCACTTTTTTGATGGTGTCATTTGATGCACCAGAGTTTTAAAGTTTGACGAGTCCAGCTCATCAGTCTTCTCTTATTGCTTGTGCTTCTGGTGTCATAGCTAAGAAATCATTGCCTATCCCAGGGTCACGGAGATTTACCCCTGTGGTTTCATGTAATCTTTTGTTCCATCCTAAGAAAGTACCTTACACGTTTATTTGTGAAAATAGGTGTGTGTGAGTGAGAATGTGTGAGAGTGTGTGGGTGTGTGAGTGTATCCTGGATCGAGATGAAATCCCGCCTGCCTGGTGCTGATTCCAGTTCTCCTCAAAGGAGACGAGACTTCTCTGCCGTCTGCCTGAGCCTGGCTGGCATGTGTGCCCGTCACAGAGCAGCTGAGTGAGAGTATGTGGGTGTTGATGTCACAAATGAGTGTCAGGCTGTTGCCTGAAAACTGTGAGACACAATGTGTGGTAAGTTGTCCTGTGATCTTCACAGGCTTCATGGCTGGCCGCACCTGCCTGGTGGTGCCCTCTGTGCGAATTTCTGTGTGGTCTCTTTTTACCGTTTCTCTCTCTTTATTGACATTCCATATTTGTGCAGACACTGTTCTCTTGGTTTCCTTGAGCTGTTTGAGCATATTTGAGACAGTTAGTTTGAAGTCTTTGTCTCTTAAGGACAGTGTCTGGGCTTCCTCAGGGACCGTGTCTGTCAATTTCTTTATTTCCTGTGAATGTTTCATACCTTTCTGCTTCTTTGTATACATTGTAATTTTTTTTGCTGAAAACTGGACATTTTCAGTATTATAATTTGGTAACGCTGGAAATCAGGTCCTCTCCCTCCCAGGTGTCTGCTGCTGTTGCCTGTTGAAGGCTAGTTGTCCATTTATTTAGAGACTTTTTCCAGTGGCTGTATTCCTTGTTGTGTTTGGTTGCTGAGAGCTCTGTTGCACTATCTCAGCAATGAGCGGTGACCTGACAGGTTTCCTTAAATGCTGACACTGAGCAGCGTCTTTCTTCACTAAGCACTTCTGTGGTGGTTATAAGTTTTTGATTAGCTTCCAGAGCTCTGAAAAAGTTGATCCTGTCAGTTTTTACAGCTTTGTGGTGGTTTTGGTGGAGGGACTGATTCGTGGAGCTCCCTGCTTTGCCATGTTCTGTGACATCATCCAAAAGCCAGTGTTTGAATAGTGTTTTAGCACGAGTCTGGGTCCTTTGAGAAGAGGCAGATGCCAAGACAGGATTAAATGTGTGGCGATTTTATTAGGGAAATGCCTGTGAGAGAGAAAGGGGGTAGGTGTCCGAGAACACCGGCAGAGCCATTGTCTGACCCCTAGTGCTGTGGGGCAGGGGTGGGTGGTGTTGGGGTCCTGGAGGGCCGTGTGGTATAAGGAAGGGGTTTGGCAAGGCATGGGGGTGGTCCTTGAGCCAAAGTCAGCCACAGAGGCATTCCCATCTCCCCGAAAGGGGTTGCACTGGTGTGGCTGCCGCACTCTCTCCCTGGTCAGCCTGCTCCCGTGGGTGGGGCCTGGCTGCTCATGTGTCGCTGACCTCTCTCCTGACCTTGTCATTGCCTGCAGGCCTGTGTGCCTCAGTTCCCTGGGAGGGGTCGCACTCCTGGAGCTCGAGACGCAGTCCGGGCACCTTCCCTTCTCCTCATGACCCTGTGTTTTGTTGATTTTCAACCTTCGTGCGGTTTTGAGCTATTGGACGTTCCAGTCTGTGAGAAAAGTGAAGACCGTGGGGAGACAACTTGACTTAGTGCGTGGAGTAATTGTTCTGTTTTTCTGTATCAAACGTTTTTCTCCTTGAGCGAATATGTGTGTGCTTCATTTCACACCCTGCTCTGACCTCCCTCTAGTGAGCATGGCCTTTTGGTCAAAGGGTAAAACCAGCGATGGGGTAGATCGGTAGACCACCATGGGCCACTGGTGTGTAGAAAGGGTATTGTCAGCATTTTTTTTTTCTTCAGTGCAAATTCAAGGATCCTTTTAAAAATTTGTTTTCAGCTTTATTGAACAACAAAACAAACAAAAATTTGTTTCAGCTATATAGTTCACCTAACATTCACCTATTTAAATATACCATTCAATGATTTTGATATATTACGTTATTATTTTTAGAAAACATTGTAGAATATATATAACATAAAAATTTGCCATATTGCCTACTTTTTTGTACAATTCAGTGGCATTAACTACATTTACAATGTTGTACAACCAATATCACTACCTATTTTCAAAACTTCATCATCCCAAACAGAAACTCTGTCCACATTAAACACTAACGCCCCATTCCCCTCCCCCAGCCCCTGGTAACCACTAGTCTATCTGCCTCTATGAATTTGCTGGCTCTCGGGACCTCATGTGAGTGGAATTGCAGAAGATTTGCCTTTTTGTGTCTGATTTATTTCGCTTAGAATAATGTCTTCAAGGTTAATTCATATTATGGCATGTGTCAGAACTTCATTCCTTTTTATGGCTAATTTTTTTTGTATGAATATTCCACATTTTTTTATCTGTTCATCTGTCAGTGAATGCTTGGGTTATTTCCATCTTTTGACTATTGTGAATAATGCTGCTATGAATGTTGGTGTACGCATATCTGAGTCCTTGTTTTCGTTTCTTTTAGGTGTATACCTAAGAGTGGAATTGCTGGGTCACATGTTAATTCTATATTTAACTTTTTGACGGTTTATCACTTTTTGTATGTAAAGGTTAGAAACTTAGAGCTCTTAAGTGAGGTCATATGTGAATGCAGAAAGGTAGTACAGTTAAAAGATCAGCAAGGCTGGTTTTTTGTTACAAAGCTCTAGGACTCCATTGTGCTTTTAAAGATGTGAAGGGCCTGCTGGTTCCTGAGGCTGTGTGTGTCGCATGTGACCTGTGGAGGAATTGCATCAGGGGTGGAGTTTGCAAAGGGGTCCGTCTTCACACTGCAGGTGCACACAGTTCCACAGCAAAAATCTGCAGGCTGTGATGGCCTCTGCCTTCCCTGAGAGCTCTGGGGTAAGCATCTCCTTGGTGGTGAGGCGGCTCACAGCCTGCACTGTTGTAGTCGTTAACTGTCCCTGGTTCCTCCTCTTGTCCCTAGAGATGGTGCCTGACACTTTTGGGTGAGCTATAAAACATAGTGTTCTCAGAATCTTTGGGCCCTTGAACAGGAAGGTCTGTGTTCTTGCGTGTGTGAAGCACGAGACGAGAGCTTGTCTGTAGAGTGCAAGGCTTCAGGTCCTGAGCCTGGAGCGCAGCCTCTGATGTATGGTCTGCTTTCTGCCAGGTGTTGACTTGCGGAAAGCAGAGGTATCGTATTTTTGTTCTTTGTCAAAACATATTGGTGTATAAAAACAGAAGAGCCCAGGCATGCTAGTGAAGGCTGCACGTGTGTTCATCGGTTTTGCATCGTTAACAGCGTATCTTTTGGGTTAATGGCGTGTGGCTGTCGGAAGGCAACCCTTGAACGGGGTCCCAGGGGCTCACGTGGCTGCCTTGATGCTTTAGAGGCACCTGGTAACAGCGGCCTCATGTGTGCCTTAAAAGAATTGTGACGTGCTCTGCATCCTTGTGTGAGTTGGTATCAGTGGTTTTATATAAAGTTAACCTGTTGCAAAGCATATTATTTGCTTCCTGAATAATACCATTTTAAAATAAAACTTTTGTGTCACTCCAGTGGAACCCAGATATCATTTGAAATCCATCATCCTCCATTTAAAAATGTATTGATGAATTCTTTACAGGAATTTTATCCTTCGTCTCCTTGAACCCATATTTCCATTTACTTTTCCCAGAGAATTTTTTCCTCATGTAATGTATTTCTGTGCTGAAGAATCTTTTATCGATCTCCCCATCGTGTCTCTTCAACAAGAGGATGTCTGTGAATGGAGACTTGGTCACATTTTGTATGGCCGTAAGGTGCTGCATATTTAAAAATTCTTCAAGGTCGAGTTTTTAAAGAATTAGTTCTTAGTACAAAGTTGATCAAAACAGCAGAAAATAACAGGTTATTGAAGTGCCACAGTTAACAAGATGGATTTCTAGTTCAGGCTATCTTTTGGTGGGTGGTGCTTGTACCTAGAATGAGGCAAGGCTCCACGTCCGTTTTTTATTTAAAAAATTTTATTTAGACATTTTAATTCTCTGCTCTAAGTGCTGAGAAGCCTTGTTACGTGCGCATGCAGCTGGGAGCAGCAGGACTGCTGCTCTGGCCACCGTTGTTCGGGCGGTCGGCTCTGTGAGGACCCCCTCCATTCTGGTAATAGTGACAAGGTGAGCACCACCTGCCTCGTCGGGGGCTTTCTCAGCCGGTCCCTGGAGTGATCCATCCTCAGCACCACACCACTGTGTCCAGTGGCCCCTGGGTGACATCCCGGGTGAGAGTTGCCCTCAGAAAGCAGGGGGGGAGGGGCTGTTGTGAAAGGGGGCGGGGGGAGGGAGCTGGGGATGCCTGGTGGCCATTTCCCAGGCAGCAGTTTTAGGATTGGAGGCCCCTCAGGCTGGCTCTCCGAAAGTGCCCTGAAGCCTGGGGCATCCTCGAGTCACCCCAGGGTGGCTGCACTAGTTCACAGCACCGCACGTACAGGTACACTCCCACGCTCACACTCGACACACAAGCAGCCGCTCACGCGCACGCGCACACACACGTACTTTTTATCGGTTTAATTGCTGCCTCAACTCTATTCTCTTTTTCACTGAGTTTATTTGTTATGACAAAATACTCTGAAGTATAACACAGAGTTTGTATTTGTCTCATTTTATATGTTCTTAAAGTTCACCTATGAGTTTATTGGAAAATTAGCAATATATACATCATTTTAGAAAGTGGAAAATGAGGCTGAATGAGTCAGAAAATTCACTGTAACATTATAAGGAAATAAAATACATCGATAATAGCTTCACCAGTGATACAATTTCCCTAATGGAAATAAATTATTTGTATAAATAGCTTCTAATGTTCGTGTATTATTCAGTCATAACAAATCACAATATTTTTACACACAGCACTTTAATGCTAGTGCTGAAAATGCTTTTTCTTGGCATTTTCTTCCCAGTAATTGTTACTTCAAAACACACATTGGATTTAAAAGAAAAACAGTTAAAACAATTTGTTCTAATGCTAAGGTATTTATAAGAAAAGTATTTTTAAAAGGTTTCCTATAAGAAGGTTACACCAGAAGTTACCTTTTAGTCCTACACATTTCATTTGGCATTTTACAAAAACAAAAGCCAGTGTTGAACTCATCAGTCTTAGAATATGAGTCATTCAAATATTTTTACAACCAAAAGTAGAAGCACCTGTTAATATTCATGCTTAATATTTACAAAAACTGAATTGCAGCTTTTTTTTTTTTAGAAGAAAAAAGAAGCTGCATTGTAAAAATTGATCAGATGAGAAAGCGAACCACCGTTGGGGACCTGCTTCTGCTGCGAGCAGCTCAGAAAGCGCGTTCACCGGAGGGCCGGGCACTAAGACACCCGTGTTCTTTTCCGCAGGGTGAACACTCGGGCCGTGTCGCTCGGCTTCGTCTTCTTACCGCCTTGCTGGGACTTCCCTGCGTCCCTTGGGCTTGTCCTCTTTTGCCCTTTGGGCCGGAGGTCACACTGAGCCACGTGGCTTTCTGTGGCATTGAGGGTGGGCGAGTCTTGTTGGCAGACAGACTCCTGGGCCGCGGGCTCCCCGTCACCCACCCGGACCTTCCCTGGGCTGTAGGCCGCCAGCTGGCAGAGGGCCACGGCTGCTGTCTGCTTCTGCTCGTCACTGCTGTCGGCTACTCTGTCCTGGGCCTTCCTTGTGGGGCTTGTCGATGGAGCCTCATCAGATGCGAGGCCATTTTGGTTTGTCTCCATGTGGTCTGGCCCGTCTCCAGAACTTTCTGTCTCAGTCTCTTGAGCAGCAGCAGCAGCAGTAGGGTCTGCCTCTTGTGGTGGGCTGTGGAAGGAAGGCCTCGGGGTCAGAGCATTGCAGGGGTCCTTCACCGAGAGGTTCAGAGGCATGTCCTGCAGCTCTGTGAAGTCTCCGTACACGGGGTTGAGAGCGGCTGCCGGTCGCGTCTCTGGTCTCTTGGAGAGGTTTAGCGGGGCGATCCTGCAGCCGTCCTCTGGGCTGGAAGGTGCGGCCTCCATCCCATGAGAGGCGCTTCCCGTCTGAGCCAGGGCGTCAGTGTTCACGGCATCGAGGCTGGAAGAGGCAAAGAGAAGCTTAATAGGAACCTTGCTTAGAAAAGCTGCGGTGCGGCATTGTGAGCGGGTGTGGGCTTGGCTACTTGAGCACAACCAGGGACGTCACTTGGGAGGTTTTGAAAGTGAGACTCTTACCTTTCTGGAGACTCGTCTCTGCCTTCTGGAGCCTGGGAGCGTGGGCGCTCGGTGCTTTTCGTGATGGGCCTGGAGGCTGTGAGGCTGTGTTCAGCTTGATGGAGCCCTCCCAGGGCGCTTGAGGCCAGCTGGTCCGAGAGGCCGCACAGCCCGGCACACGGCTGGCTTGTCTGTGTGAAGTTGGTGGGACTCGGCCTTCCCGGGGAGCCTGTGGCTGCGCTCCCCGCACGTGGGCTCATTTTGGTCCCTTCCGTGTCTCTCCGCCCATCTTTGGAAGGGTCTTTAGCCTCAGGAGTTGGACTTCCTTTCTCAAACTCTGTGTGTTTTTTGTGGGAGTTGGAAGGGTTTAACTTGGATGGACTCGAGGCTGGGTAGACCAGAGCGGCTTCTTCCAATAGGTGAGCGCTTTGATCTTGTGAAATACCAGCAACCGGTGGGAGTCTGAGACCATAGGAAGAGAACGCAGACTCTGGTCTATAAAATCCGTAAGGAATTGGCAGACTGGAATGGTGCTGCTGGAAAAATCTGTAATGATCGTACGTGGATGGAGATGGGCTCAGGTGCTTAGGGATGGGCCCGGGGTGAGGCAGGAAACGCCGTTGGTCTTGGGCCCCGTAGACGGCAAGCAGGGCGGCATCACACTCGGGTGAGTTCCCGCTGAGCAGGTAGGGTGAGTAGACGGTGGCCAGTCCATGCTCCGTGTAAAAGTGAGGTGGGTACTCCGGGATTGTGGGGTGCACGTAAGGGGAAATGGCACCAAACCCCTTCGCAGGGGGGATTTTATGTGGAAACTCAGGCGGGAGGAAAGGCGAGCCAGCTTTCCACGGGTAGCCAGGAGCGTGGAACGCAGACTTGGTGTGGAAGGAGGGGGCCTTGGTGCTGGGCGTGGGCAGTGGCAGCACCGCAGGAGCCTCAATGTGCTCTGGGCCTTTCAGTCTCTGCTCTCCAACTGGAACAAATGCCGAAGGCCGAACAACGCCTTCCAGGGCGGGCTGGGTGACCCTGGCGGCTTCTGGAGCTGGACTCAGGGGTGCTGCCTCCTTGAGAGCAGGTTTCTGTCCTGGGCAGTTGTGGGGCCCACGCACGTGCAGGTCCAGATTTTCCTTGGTGTCGTCCTTGGCATGGCCATGTTGAAGCTTGGTGTCCAAGTGTGAGAGCCCGTTTGTGACGGACTTGGAGGAGGTGGGCTTCACCACAGGGTCCGGCTGACTGGTTTGCTTCGAGTCTAAAGAGTTGGATTTGGGGCACTTGGGGACGCGATCTTGCTCTGATACTAAAGTAATGGAGTTTTTACAGAGACCGTACTTCATGTGATTAAAGAGATGTGACTTCTCGTTGCAAGTAAAGGGACACTGGAAACACTTATACTTGAAGGGTTTTCCTGGAGGCCTTGGGATATAATGTGGCTTTTTTGGTTTCCGCTCTTTGAGAAGACTCATTTTCCTTTTGTGGGTCCGGTCACTGCTGGCTCCTGTGGAACTCAGACCTGGTGGTTGTGAAGTCGTGTCACCGCTTCTCCTTGGCCTTCTTTTCCAAGCACTTCTATCTGAAGCCAGCTCTGCGTGCTGCAGGTCTGACGAGGAAAGTCTCGCTCATTTGAGGACGGGAGCTGCAATGGAGGAGCAAAGCCTTAGTGTCAGGGTCTTGGCTTAATGGGCTAAGGAGGGACTCGCCTGTCCTCACACAGGTCCCTGAGAGCTGAGCTGAGGCTGCAGAAGGGGTAGCCACTCTGGTTGGTGCAGGTACGAGGGGGGCATCAACTGCCCGACGTGTAACCTGGCGGCCAACTCCCCAGGATGTTTCTGTTTTCTCAAGTCCTACCTGAAAGAATTGCCTTGGGGCCTAGAAGAGTGTGGTGTGTGGAGTGTTTAGTGTCAATTCTGAGAATACCTGTAATTCTTTGAGTTTTGGGAACCTTTATCCTGTGATCTGAGGCCTCAGAGGCCAGGAAGGTTGTGGCCCGAGGAGGCCGAGTGACCGCTGGGATCCACCCCCCATCCATGTCCACAGTTTCTGGACTGGGTCCCGTCACAGCGTGCTGGTCTGACCGCCCTGCGACGGGAGGCCCGAGCTGTGCATGTGTGCCACGCAGTCACATTGTGTTCACTCAGAACGATGAAGGTGCGACAGGAGCTCTCAGTAAGTGCTCCTCAATGGCTGTCCTGTGTGATGGGGGTGTACTCTGCGCGCCCACCTCCCGCTTCTGAAATCACAAGTGAAAACCAGCTCTACCCATGAATCGCATTTACGTCGTGTCGAATACAAATGTAAGTGCTGTGTTTATGTTGATTCAGATGGTTTTCAGGTGCCGTCCTGTAGGTGACCACGTGTTCTCATTCACTGCCGAGTGTCCACCGCCCTCAGGGACCCATCTGCCTGGCCAGGAAACACAGATGCATGTGGACAGCTGAAAGCTTGGCTGGCCCGGGGCACCTGCCGCCCTTCCTGGCCTTACCTCCAAGGCAGAACCAAGCCTTTGCAGCCCTCGAGGTCAGGAGGAGGCCAGAGGGAGTGGTGCCTGTCTTAGAGATGGTTGGTTTGTGGTGGGGAGCCATCCAGCCATTAACCTTCAGGAAGCGGACCCTGGGCCATCCTGGGCAAGGGCCTTGGCCAGTGGGGGCTATCACTGCTGCTGCCTCCCCCAGGCCCCTGGGACCCAGCAGGGGCTTTGGGTGTGTCTGGCCTCACAGATACGTTCCCCCCTTCCTGCCTCCCAGGTGGTCTCAGCCTGGGTTTCCTTCCTGGGCCGCTTCTGCACACCCCTGGGGCTCTCCCTCTGCGTCATAACCGAAGCTGAGAACAAAGACCTGAGGTCTGGGACCGGCCCATGGAGTGACTGTCCAGAGAAAGCCTGTGGGTGGGGAGGTCTGGAGGGGAGGGGTGAGGAATAAGGCCCCGCACTTTAATTTGCATAAAAAAGGTGAAAAGGAAAAGGTCTTTAGCTTCTAAATAAGATGAGGTTAAAAGGGATGATTGAACAGAACTGTTTCCAGTTGCGGATTTGCTTTCTGGAATGAGCAGAGATGGTCAGTCCAGAGTCCTGAGATTTCATCTATAAAGTGTCACCTTCGGACATTGGGTGGCTAAAGCATTCATCTGGAAAGCAGCCTTTTAAAAATAGAGAAATATGTATGGGAACTCGAAGAGACTCAGTAACTAGTGACTCTTGCCGGCCTCTCTCCCGCGGATGAGGGAATGGGGAATGGCAGGGGCCGGCTTTGCCGGGGGAGTGGAGTTTTAGTTTTCAGTTGGATACCTTAAATTCTAAGAAAGCTATTTTATTCTCAGCAAACTGTTTCTCCACTCATTTATTCATATTTCTTAAAAACACAACCCCCCTCCCTCCTACAAACTGCCTCTGTTCACGTATTTTATCATCCTGTTCTTTCAGAGACATGTTTATTTACTGGTAGGTGGTTTGGGTGGAAAGGTAGGGCTCTGCTGATGCCTGCAGTCTTCTGCTGTGAGGCGGGGTCTCTAGGCACGTATTTTGCATGAGAAATGAGATTTTTGGCTGCCCCATAAGCGGGGAGAGGGGGTTCCTGGGCCTGCTTTGGAGCGCTCCTTGGCGGGTGTCGGATACTCAGGTCTGGGCCCCTGGACCTGGTGCTTGGGCTCTGCGGCTTTCCAGCAGGCCCGGCCCTCTCCTCCTCTCCCACCGCGTGTGGCTGCAGGAGCTGCACAGCGGTGTCAGAGCCGAGCAAATGAAACATGTAATCATAGCTCTGTGTCTTTCTAATTTCTCCTCTTATTAAAGGAAAAAATGTGAAATAATTCTTTATGAGTTCAGTCCATACCTTGAGGGGCAATGTGCTCTGGGCTATAAGAGCACAATTTCCTTGCCTCCCGTCAGGAAGCGATTCCAGCCAACGCCGGACCAGCGAGATAAGTCAGCAGGGCCTGTGCTGGCATGTCTCATTGTGCTCCCTGGTTCTGAAGGCGTGAGAACCTCTGCAGGTCAGGTTCCCATGATTGTATGGGATATGTTATGGCAGAGGTCTGAAAGCTGATGATTTCATCAGGAGCTGGAAGCATCGTCATCAAAATGATGACAGTTGCAAAACGCTTATCAGGGTGACCCAGAGCCCTAGCCGTACTGGGGCGCAGTGGTACGCAGGCACACCACCTCCAGTGGCTGAAATGCGAGCTCAGATGAGCAGAAACTTCCCTTGGGGCTTGAGAGGATGATGATGTTAGTTTTAGAGGCAGTATTATTTAATATTGCTGATGCTTTTAGACAAAAATATAAATGAACCCATGTTGACTAAGTTTTCTCAAAGGTTTATCGGAGGCAAGTTATTAAGTTATCACAGTATTACCCAAAAGAATGATTTGAGAAGTACCTTTTGTTAATGTGTACTTTTTAAAATCAAATGATGATGTGCCTAAAGTTTTGGTTTGAACTGTTTGTTTTTTTGGTTGGTTAGCTTACAAGGACTGTAAACAGGCGTTCAGGGGATACTTCCCTTGGTGCCAGCCTTCTAGGAGCTGAGACTGTTTCGGGGTGTCATTGTTGGTGGGCCAGCCTGTGATGGAGTCACAGTAGTTTCAGTGACTTCGAGTAAACTGACCTCTCAGGGTTGCACAATTCACTAATTAAAACAAGGGAGCGCAGCTGCTTCAGATGCTGATGGAGTTGGGCGGACATAGCTCCCTCAGCTATAAAAACGCAATCATGCCAGAGGAATAAGTGGGATAAAACTGAGGCTTTTGTAAGCTCTCGATGGGACAGCCTACAGAGTGGTGATGTCAGGCTGCGGGTTCTGCTCCTGCCCAAGTGAGCTTTACAAGGATGAAGGAACTAAGACTGACCGCCCAGCACCTCGTCAGTCTCGCAGTCTTTAGGGACAGGGTTTTTGCCAGCCTCTGCCTGGTCAGTTTATACCTGCTGGGCTTGGTGCTCACTGGTGTTAAATATTCCAAAAAAGGGTATTGTTGCCAAAACAATCTGATCTAGAACTCTCAGTGTTGGTAGTAAGTTCGGATTTGCATCCAGAGGTGAAGTTTTTCCTAAAGGTGGTGAGAGAGGTGTCGCGTGTGTCCTTCCGGGGAAGGCCCGCTTCTGTCTTAGTCTGTACTGTCTGGAGAGCTGTGCGTGCAGCGAGGTGTTAATAAGGCAGGACCCCCCCTCAGTTTGGCTTTCAGTGGAGAACTGCAGTGTTAGCATGTTTTAAAATTCAGATGTGAGCTTAACCCTAAAGGAGGTTTCTGTGACACGGTATGTTTCCCTGCTTTCCCTTTCCACTTGATCTGGGAAGTGCTGGGAGCCCTGCGTCTCACACGCCTTCCCGCCAGGGTCGTTTAAATTTGGGGAGCAGGGTCTCCTCTCTGCCTGCCTCTGAGGCCAGTTGGCTAACCAGGGCCCTGCCCTCCACTGCACCCCCTCTGCGACGGAGCTCGGCCGGCTCGCACTGCGACCCCCTCTCAGGATCAGGGCACACTAAGCACCGGTGTATACAGTGTCCACACTGAGGGGCCAAGGATGCTCTGCAGTGTCTCTCTGCAGTGTCTTAAAGGCACGCACAGGGCCCGGGTGAGCTTTCACAGAGGGTTTCCTGCTGTATTTAAAAATGTCCCTTTTGTGGCTTTTCAAGCATTTTAAACATCTGCTTGTATTAAGCTGATTTACTGTTTTGCCTGTGGCAAGTGCCGTGAGGTAGAGCTGTCTCTGGCCGCTGCGTCTCTCCTGGTGGCCCCGGCTCACAGTGCCCGTCGGGCGTCGGCATAACTGCCCACACAGGCTTTGAACAGCCTGTGGTTTCGGTTGGCCACAGGGCTCTGTGTGCTTGTGTTTGAAGCGCTACATTGCCGGCGCCCTCCCTCTCGCTAGGTTCCAGAGTGCGGGCAGTTAGTGCACTTGCCACTTGTCAGGGAATAGTGAGGGGCTGGCATGTTCAAAAAGTGTCTAAGGACTTTGAACTCCGAAAAATAGACAAGAGAAAGATTTTTTTTTGAGCTTTGCTAGGACACAATAGAGGTAATTATAGCTTAACTTTATAGGCCATTGCTGTGACGGGCTGGGTAACTATGCTTGTCATGCGTATTAACCTATGAACTGAAGTAATGCTGTAATATTCCTTTCGGTGGTGTCCAGCTGTCTGGCAAAGAGCCTCATCAGGTAGAGCGTTTTGAAGGGCATGCTATAATTACAATATTGTGATGTGGCATTATTGCATAACTCAAGGACACGCCATTGTCGCCTACCCACTGGGGTGTCGCAAGAACAAGATTTGTGAGTTTTACTCCAATTGAGCTTTTCCAGTGATTAACTGCCACTCCCTCCCAGACTTTCGGTTCTTTAAAATGAAAGATAAACTTCAGGACAACCACGACCTAGGGAAAAGACAGTTTTCTGGAATATAATTTGGAAGAATGGACCCAGAGAAACAACAGGGGCTGTTTCCAGTTTTAGCCGGAGACCCCGAGTTACAGACATAAGCCCTGGATAGTGAACCACCAGCTCTCACCCTGCGCGGCTCGTCAGCAGAGCCGCGGAGCCCAGAGCGCCTGCCTTGTTTGTCCTTAAAAACCAGTTTAAAGCAGCGGAAGGATTTTGTTAATGCAACGTAAACATTAGGATAACAAATGTAGACAGAATTTGCTTAAATGAAGTCTGACTTTGGTCAGTCTTAGCCAATAATTTATTCCATAATTGTTCTCATACAGGTTTATGAGAAACTTTCTAAGGGGAAAAAAACCCCTTTTTGTATATATAAGGATCCTCTTTGGTTAAAAATTTTTTTGTAAGCTTATGTCAAAACAGTACTTATTTTTTTAACCTTAAAAGGTTTTAAAATTAAAGAAACTGTAAATTAAAATCAGCAACTGTCTAATCACATATATGTATTTATGTGATCCTTTTATGTTGGAATTTATTGTAGTTTATTTTTAAGGTGAGGAACAGATAAGCAATAATATAAATTTGAGTTTTAGTTTAAATTTTTTGAATTTTATGGTGGAAATGAGGACTTAGTTTGCAAATAAACTTGTTCATGCTCTTAGAATACAGCATAAGCCTTATGAACAGTTTTGTGACCCTGGTCTCCGCTCCAGCAGTGCACCTGCTGTGTCCTGAGTGATCCTCAGAGCAGAGCGAGGCAGAGGCGCCAGGCCGGTGGTCACTGGGCCAGAGAGTTTAAGATACAGCTGAGAGCAGTTCTGAAGGAAAACTTGAATTGGAGAAGAAAGCGTAGGTACTTACCGAGGCGGGCGGTGTGGGAGCGGTGAGCTCGCGGAGCCGTGGCTGCCGCCGACGGTGCCCAGGGAGCAGGACCTGTTCTCACGCTCGCTCGCTGAAACTGGAGCCGGCTGTTCCAGTGGGCGGGGTTTAAGTGTAGGAGTTGAGCCCTCGGGGCGCAGAGATGCACCTGATATCCCTCCTGCCCGCAGCTACGATTCATGTGTCTGCACCCACCGAGCTGCTTCGGAGCAGCGTCAGCGCTGGCCGGCCAGCCAGGTGCCACTTCTGTGCCTCACGGAAGCTCCTGGCTTCAGTCTCGTGGATGCCATTTTAGGGCTGCCCTGCATCCGTGTTCACGGTTGGAATAGAGTTCTGGGGTGGAGGTCGGCCTCTGCTCAAGGTTTGATGTTGTAATCAAGACACCCTGTGTGGGACCTTCCTTTAGAAGCTCCAGCACATGTGGGTGGCGGCAGGGAAGCACATCTCCCCTGAGGGGCTGACGCTCATGGCGTCCTCGCCATGAAGGGCCTGGACGGGCCTTTGAGGATGTGGTGCCTCTCGCCCTCCACCCGTGCCTGGGAATCTTTGTCCATGGTCCTCCTCGAGAGTGGGGAGGAGGCAGACGACCTCAGCCGCCTTGCCGCAGGGACCTGCCGTTGCACGCCCAGGACCAGCGCCCGGCTCGCTGCAGGGCGGGCGGGCCCCGTGCTGCTGGCGGGAGTCGGCTCTGCTCACCCCGGCACTGCCCTTTTTTTTTTGTGAATAACGAAGACACTTCATTTTTGAGGCAGTGTGTCCCCCTCCCCGTTTCACTTGCTTGCTGTTTAGTCTGTGGCTGTCTCCCTGCTTTGGTGAGGCTGGCCTGTGGTGTCGGTTTGGGGACAGGGAGAGGAGATCCTGTGAGCTGCGTTCAGGCCCCTGTCACGTGTGGTATGCCTGGCACGGTGGTGCAGGGTCAGGCTTGCCAGGCCAGATTCTGGTTTTTTATTTCAATTTAAGAGTTAGGATTTTACTTGGCTTTACCTTCATATTGAATTCTTTAAAAAAAAAGCTTTAGGCCGGCCTGGTGGCATAGCGGTTAAGTTCATATGCTATGTTTTGGCGGCCCAGGGTTCTCAGGTTCAGATCCCGGGCACGGACCGACGCACCGCTTGCCAGCCATGCTGTGGTGGCGTCCCATATAAAGTAGAGGAAGGTGGGCAGGGATGTTAGCCCAGGGCCAGTCTTCCTCAGCAAAAAGAGGAGGATTGGCAACGGATGTTAGCTCAGGGCTGGTCTTCCTCACAGGAAAAAAAAAGTTTTTACTTACTTTTGTCCAAATTAGACATCCATATAATTTAAAGAGTGAAAACAGTTCTGTAAGTCTTGTCACAAAAAAACAAGGTTCCCTGCTGTTCCTCTTACCTATTGCTGGATAATAAGTCACCCCAAAACTTAGCAGCTTGAAACAACCACCGTTTCATTACGTCTCATGGTCTTGTGAGCTGGGAGTTGGGGCAGGCTCAGCGGGCGGTTCTTGTGTCTTGTGGACATGGATGGGCACTGGTGGTACTGAGCTGCTGGTGTGCTGGTCTGGGTTCTTGTGTTCCATGGACATGGATGGGCACTGGCGGTACTGAGCTGCCGGTGTGCTGGTGTGGGTTCTTGTGTTCCATGGACATGGATGGGCACTGGTGGTACTGAGCTGCAGGTGTGCTGGTCTGGAGGGTCCAGGTGGCTTCACTCACCTGCCATGTGTCCACAGGGGATGACTGGGCCCCCTCTCCCCTCTGCAGTCCCCTCCAGAGGCCTCTCCAGGAGGGTGGTCAGCCTTACACTGGGCTCAGGACCCCTGAGAGAGCAAAGTGGAAGCTTCCAGTCCTCAGCATGGTGAGGGTGTCCAACCTCACTGGCCCAGACTCGAGGGGAGGCTGGCGGAGGGGCCCTTCCCACTCTCTGCCCTGGAGTGCCACTGGGACCTCTCCTCAGCTGAGTGTTTGGTATTTGCTTCCGGTTTTGGGTGTTGTCTGTTGCTCTCCCTATGTGAGAGGCGAGAGCTTGGCCCTTTGGCTCCTCCACCTCTGCGTCCGCCTTCCCCGCCCTGGGCTGTCTCCCCGTTCTCTCCTGTGTCGGGAGCCATCTTCCTGGATGCGCGTCATTTCCTCTCTTGGGCTGACCCTTTATTCTGGTGTGGAGCGTGTCCCTTTTGTCGGCTCCCGAGAAAGTGCAGAGAGGAGAGTTTCTGGAGACCTGACTGGCGGAAAGTGTCTTCCCCTTAGATGGTATTTTGGTGTGGAGCCCAAGGCTGGGTGTCGTGGCCTGCAGAACAGTGAGGAGCCCCGCAGTCGAGCTTTTGGTGCTGCTGTGGGAAAGTTTGATGCCATTCTGATTCCTGATTCTTTTCCCCCAACATTTTAGTACGAAAAAGTTCAAACACCCAGGAATTGTAGGACTCCAGCAGTGATGGCTCCTGTAACGCAAGGCTGGGCGCACAGTGAGTGTGTTGGCTCTGCATTGTTGCGTGGTCCGCCACACGCTTGCCCCTGACCCGGCTCCGTCCATCCCATTGGCTGTGTTTCTGGGTCAGGTGCAGGCGTCACTGCACTTCACCCTGGACATTCCAGCAGGTGTGTTGCTAACTGTTCATTTATAGTTCTTTGAAAGGTACAGTTGACGTTCAACAAAGGGTGCAGATCTCGAGTGCCGTTGCCTGAGTTCTGAGAAACATGTTTCCCGGGCGAGGTGTGGCATGTTGTGATGGCCCCTGGACGGCGGTGGTGCTGGCCGTGGAGTTGCCCTCTTCTAGAGTTGTGTGTCAGCAAGTCTCCTGATTCTTACACCCGACTGTTTCTCGCTGTGGGGTCTTTCCTTTCCTTTTTTTTTTTTTTTGCTGAAGAAGATTCGCCCTGAGCTAATGTCTGTGCCAGTCTTCTTCTATTTTGTGTGTAGGTCGCCGCCACAGCTTGGCTGAGGAGTGGTGTAGGTCTGCGCCTGGGATCCAAATCCACCTGGGCTGCTGAAGTGGAGCACACGAACTTAACCACCAGGCCACAGGGCTGGCCCCATGTGCTCTTTCCTCTACCTCTGGTTTTCTCAGGTTCCTTTCCTCTCTCTTCCAGCTCTTCTGTTAAGTACTTCTTCATGCTGTTACAGTTTTGGGTTCCGAGAGTTCTTTTGTCCTGAATGTCCCTTGCAGTGTCTTATTCTAAGGTAGTCGTTGGGATCGCTTCTCTTCTCTGAGGATTTTAGTGATGCTTTTTGGGAAGTGGTGGGTCCCCTGCGCCGTCCCCATTTCTTCCACAGAGTTTTTCTGTTTTCAAGGGGTGCCTCCTCCACCTGCTGACCACCTCCAGGGAGCCGACTGTGTCTGCGGTGGGGCTGGGGGCTCCAGGGTCCACGTCCCCAGCGGCCTTCCTGCCGCTCCTTGTTGCAGCCCCGCCCCCTCGTCACCTGGAGCCGCAGGTTGGCCTTTGAGGGATCCACGGGTGGGTCAGGGAGGGTCTGGTTTCCTTGCTTCCGTCCGTGGGTCCAGCCTCCCAAGTGTCGTCCTTGCTTCGCCCTCCCATCCTCCTTGCCCCTGTAGCTTGTGCCCTGAAGGAGAAGAGTCCTCTGTGTTGCTGTTAGTGGGATTCAGCCCACTGTTAAGTCTGTTCTGTCCCCTCCGTTACCCAGAAATCTTGGGACTAAGTTTCTGACCAGGAAGGCCAAAAACTTCAGGAGTGGTGGGGCGGCAGCTGCATTTACTGGGTGTTCACTGGTGTGAGGCCCTGTGCTAAGCACTCTAGCTGTGTTAAGTTGTGTAATCCCTGCAACAGCTGTGCGAAGTAGAAACTCTCACAAGCCTGGTTTGTGGAGTGAAACAGCACAGAGAGGGTAAGTAGCTTGGCTGAGGTTACCCAGCCTGGAGGACAACAGCAGGATCACACCAGATAGTGGAAGGGCTGCACAGCGGGGACATGCCTCCCCGTGAGATGCTGACGGCTACGTGCTGGATCTGGGGACCTCTGCTCAGAACCTCGGTAAGGTGGCTGACGGTCAAGCTCCTGGCCACGTTGGGCCTGGATGGGTCTGGGTGTGGGGAGGGATGGGTGCCACAGTGGTGGCTACTCTTGTGGGAGCAGCAGTGCTGCCTGGGGGGGTCGGGTCATGGCTGCACCCACACAGGTGCTGCTGGACCCGAGTTCAGCCACCACGTCGGACTGTGCCGTGACGTCCCACTTCCCTGGAGCCGTCCAGGGTGGCAGCTCTCCTGCTGTGGGAGGTGAGGGTGCGGCAGGTGTCGTGCCGGCTCTTCCACTCGCTCCTTGACTTCACTGCTTTGGGCAGCTTAGTCTTCCTGCTGTCCTCGTCCCCATCTCTATCTCTGTCATGGTCCCCGTCCCCATCTCTGTCCCCCTCCCTGTCCCCCTTGCCGTCCTTTCTGCGGCACCGTCCTCGTGCCTGTGCTCTGGCCAGACTGCCAAGATGTGAGTCTTGGCCCCACTGTTTCCTCCCTCTGTGACGTGGGGCAACTCCCTGACCTGGGCCTCAGTCTTCCTGTCTGTAGCAAGGTGCACTGGGGGCTCCTACTTGTGGCCTTCCTTTAGGCTCCGCTGGGTTGATCACGTCATCCCACTATTGTTGCGTGTGCACGGAGCAACGGGTGTGCCTCACAAAGCAGAACATCTTTGATGAAGGAAATAGATCACTTCTATTTTTGACATTATAAGTAACTACAAGACGGTTTCTATTTTAATTGTTTGCACTCCTTTTGGGGTGCTGCATCCGGAGGAAAGAGAAAAGGAAATAAAGACTCGACAGAAGAGTCAGAGGCATGATTTCAGTCTCTGTCTAATTCTGGTTGTTAGAAGAAGTGAGCCCTAACCAGCTGCCAGGATGACGGGTGTTGAGTTCTCGAGGTTGCCAAATGCTCCGTGAGATCCTGTCTGCATGGCCTCGGCCCTGGGGAGGTCGCACGAGAAGGGGAGCCGGATGGTTCCTGGGGCCGAGGGGCGCCTCACTGCCCAGGCTGTGTCTCAGGGTCTCCAGCCTCGTGAGTCCTGGGAGATGTGATGAGGGTCAGGCCCGTGGGCAGGACGCCAGCTGGACGCTGCTCCGCAGGGAGGATGCGGGTGGTGAGACAGTGGGCCCCTTCCTCACAGACTCTAGGCTCCTGGAGAGCAGGGCAGCTTCCCTGTGCACACGCACGTACACACGTGTGCACACATGCACACACTGCGCTCGCTGAGCATTTGTTGAGAGAGCAGGTGAGGGAGGAGAACAGAGCCGGGGCGGGGACCTTCTCACAGCTTTCTTCTAGAAGGCTGCCTCTTGGAGGAGCAGCCTGGGCTGCTGCCCCACTGCCCCTGCACTGAAGCCGCTCCCACTCCGGCTTCACACACCTCGGGTTTGTGCGCGTGCTCTTCTGGATGAAGGTGTGTTTCTCAGCGCTTCTTGGCTGTAATTCATTTCCACGTGGAGCAGCACAGTGGGCAGCCCATCCGAGGAAACTGGTGTGACTCCTCCGAGCTCCCGGAGCCTTGGTTCTGAGATGGCCTGGAACCACCCGTGTCCCTGTGGTCCTCACTGCTGACAGGCCCCTGTGCCCACTCAGTGGCACTTTGCCCTCCTGGTCAGTGTCCTCTCTGGGACATCTGCCCCCTTTCTGCCTGGTCTTGGCGTGAGGAGTGGTTTCTGTGTCACTGGGCTTTGCCACTGGCATCTGCCGTTTGTCCGCGTGTCGGTTCCTGGTGTGTCCCTCCTGCAGCCTGAGGGGAAGGCTCTGGTGCGGGCGGTGTGCTTCGCAGGCCTGTCAGCTCGGTGTGGGGCCCAGGCCCTGTGCCTGCTGCTCCGAGGCCACTAGCTAGGCCTGGACCCATGTACTCGGATCAGTAACCCGGGCGCAGGTCACTGCCGTTGCCACGAGTGCTCCCGGCCAGGCTGCCTGTGCCACGGGGTGACGAGCCAAGCCAGAGGCTGGTGCCTGGGGCCTTACTTGAACTGAGCAAAGCATGAGCCAGAGTCGGGGCTCAAGCTCAGAGGCCCCACCTGTCCCACCCCGGAGAACTCGGCCCGTGGAGCTCACGAGGGCCAGGACCGGGACATCTTTCAGGTGAGGCCCTTGATTTCTCATTTACAAAAACCCTGAGAATGTCAGTGGACTTTTACTTGATCAGACACTGGATAATAGAAACGAAAGCAGAGTTAATCTGGCCGTCTAGTGAGGCAGGCCGAGGTTGTGGAGAGCCTTCGGGTCAGGTTCTGCTGTGGAACATTTATTTTCCTTGATGGGTGAGTGGAATGCCTTGTTTGTAACTTGAAGTCTGAGATGGGTTGCACTACTTGAGTTTTAATTTGCTTAATATTCCAATGGTGCCAATCTTAGAATTTTTGTGGGACTGGAGCTACTTCATTTTTTGGAGGGGAGCACACAGGCCCTGTCTCCCGCCCTCTTGCTCCCTGGCCGGCTGTCTTGTATCTTGGGGGCAGTGCCGCCCCCCCCCCCCCCCCAGCAGCAGCTTGGTGCTCAGCGGGAGGCCAAGGGCTGGCAGTTTCTGGCTGTGTGTGGCCTGTGGGCAGGCAGCTCCTGAGGCTCCTCCCTTCCAACGCCTTTTTCCAAGGAATGTGTGAAGCAAGGAGCAGAGATGAGCTGTGAAAATGGGATCCCTCATGGCTGGCGTGCACCTGAGACTCAGGCAGAGCCTGGGTGAGAGGCTGTCCGTGCCTGGCGTTTAGATCCAGGGCTGTAGAGGCTCTGCCCCTCTCCCTCTGCCAGCCTGATCGGGCTTCTGTGTCTCAAGTGAAACTCGAAACCATGCGCTGTGGGCTTGTTCTGCCTTTGATTGGGAAACTGATTCAGGTTTGTGAACTTGGGCCAAGTTTTGAGCATTCCCACAGTTTTCTTCACCTCTTCTCTTCTCCCCACCCAACAATAAATGTCTTATGTTCCAGAATTCTCACTTGCTCTCCTCTCCTCAGGTTTGTACGGTTTTCTAGGAGCAGGTCATGTGGCTCTTTCCCTCCTTTTATTGAATTTGTGTTTAGAAGACACTTTTCATGGGCCGATCTGTGGGCGTGTTCACAAGCACGTACAGAAGTCCTTTCGTTAAATTGAACAGGGACAAGTAGAGAAAAATTAACACACAGATTTCTTTTTTCCCCTCATGCTACATCAGTGAAACATATGACATCAGTGTAACAATAAAACATAGACAAACGACGAGAGCTCCTGTGCTCCCCTCTGACTCCTCGCTGCTTCTCCAGCCGTCCCTTCCTGAGCTCGGCCCTCGAGGCCACAGTTTCTCTTTGGCCACGTCCCGAGTCCCTCAAGTACCTCCTCGGCAGTGTGTCGTCTTTTTCATTTCCAGACATTTATTTTGGGCCTTTCTCAGGTCTTCCCTCTTCCTTCGCTGTGGTTTCTGTTCTTGTGTTTTTGCTGTGGAGCCTGTTTTTCAGTGTCTTTAGTTCTCTTGAGTCCCTTGGCTTCTGACCCTTGTGTTGTGTCTGCACGTTCTCCCATGTATGCGTGCTGCTTCTTCTCTGCTGGTTCTGCAAGAGGATGTGCCTGACTTGGAAGGCATCAGGGAAGCAGCGGCCTCATGTGCTTGTGAGGCAGATCCTGGGGCAGTACTTTCGTAGACCGTGTGTGTTGACACTGATCTGCTGACCGCCTTGTGGGGTGTGGGCTGCTCCTCCGTCTCCTGCTGCGACCCCTGTGTCTCTTGCATCTCCTCCCCACCCTGTGTCCCCCTCCTCGGCTCCTCCCCCACATCCTCCACCCATGTCCCCCTCCTCAGCCCCTCCCTCTCCCCCGGGTCCCCCTCCTCAACTCCTCCATCTCTGTCTCCCCTGGGTCCTCCTCTTTGGCCCCTCCAGAACCAGAGCTGGTTTGTGGGCAGCTCTGCACTGAGGTGTGCCAGCTCTTCCACAACTTGCCCGTGTCCTCCAAGTTGGAGGCTCGGAGGCAGGAGGGATGGGTGTGGGCTCCACCTTGTCCTCATGGGTTGTTGCAGCATGTGCCCAGGGTCCCCCTTGTCTTTGCTGCCTGTTCCCCATGCCCAGGTCCTGCTGACATCAGGCCCCGCAGCAGAGGCAGAGGGAATGGGTGGTGTAGACTGTTACTTGGCCCCCATATCTGCATTAGCTCTGGTCTCTGCATAGACTCGTGTGTTACTTGGCATTACCCCTGACTGACACAGGTGCCTATGTTATACTTAAGGCCATGAAAGGCAAAAATCATTAGGGCTGCAGGGATAAATGGACAAATCTGGTATCCTCCTGAGAGCTCAAAACACCTCTCTGAATTACTGACAGGTCAGTCAGGAAACGAAGTAGTGGGGAGACATCAGTCTATGATTGGACAGCAGAAATAACAGGCTCGGATTCCATGGATTTATGTAGAACTCTGCAGTCAGCAATCGGGGAATACACATTTTTAGGCACATGCAGAACATTTGCCAATACTGCACATTTACTAGACTATAAAACAAATCTCAAGAAATTCCAAAGAAATCACTAGTGTACAGACTTCATTGACCACAAAGCAATGAAATTAAAAGTCAGATACAGAAAGATAAAGGTAAGACATAAATTTTTAGTTTGAAAACATATGGATTTCTAAATAACACATGAATCAAAGAAGAAATCCCAATAGAAATTGAAAGATAGAAATGAACAGTAACAAAATTATTACATATCCAAACCTTTGAGATGCAGCTAACAGTGTACTTGAAGGGAAATTTAAAACCTTAAGCGGGAATTGTGGAACTGTGGCCCTTGGGCCCTGTCTGGCCTTGGAGCCAAGAACGGGTTTTCCTTTTTTAAACGTTAAAAAAAAAGACTGGCTGTGGCCTGCAAAGCCTGAAATGCTCACGCTCTGCCCTGTGCAGAAGTCGCTTGCTCAACCGCCATAGAGGCTGTGCAGGAAGGAAAACGGTTCCAACTGCCGAGTGGGGAGGAAGACAGAGTGTGCAGCATGAGACGTGGACGAAAGAGGACAGGACAGAGCCCAGAGAGGAGGCTGGGGCTTGTCGATACCAGGCGAGAGGTGCTCAGCTGAACAGTGTCAGAGGTTTCCACAGGAGCCGTGATGCAGGGCCATGGAGGCCTGCATAGACAGAGTGCAGAATGACGTATTTAGAATATCTTTTGCTAATAAATTTGATAGCTCAGACAAAATAGACATTCCTAGAAAAATATAATTGATCAAAATTGACCCAAGTAGAAGTAGGAAGGTAACTTGTCTGTGCTCGGTATCCTCATGTATAAATTGGGATAATAACACCTACCAAGAGGGTTTTTTTTCTTTAAATTTATTATTTATTATTTTTTTATTTTTTATTTTTTTGTGAGGAAGACCAGCCCTGAGCTAACATCCATTGCTAATCTTCCTCTTTTTGCTGAGGAAGACTGGCCCTGGGCTAACATCCGTGCCCATCTTCCTCTCCTTTGTATGGGACGCCGCCACGGCATGGCTGACAAGCAGTGTGTCGGTGGGCGCCCGGTATCCGACCCGGCGAACCCCGGCCTGCCAAGCGCGGACTAAACTGCTGCGCCACTGGGCCGGCCCCCAAGAGGGTTTTTTTAATGGTTCTGTTGAGATGTGATTTACATGCCATACAGTTCACCCATGTAAAGTGTACAAACCAGGGGCTTCTCTTGTGTCACAGGGCTGTGCAACCATCACCACAGTCATTTCTAGAACATTTTCATTCCCCCAGAAAGAACCCCACATCCCTTAGCTGTCACCTGAAACCCCCTGTTCTCCTCAGCCATACACAATCACTAATCTATTTTCTGTCCTCAAGGATTTGTGTATTCTGGGTATTTCTTATAAATAGAGTCATGTAACATGTGGTCCTTTGTGACCGGCTTCTTTCACTTAGCATAATGTTTTCAAGGTTCATCCACGTTGTAGCCTGTGTCAGTATTTCATTTCTTTTTATTGCTAAAGAATATTCCACTGTATGGTGTATTAGTTTCTCCAACTGCAATAACAAAATACCCAGACCGAGTGGCTTAAACAACAGAAATTTATTTGCTCAAAGTTCTCCAGACTGGAAGTCCAAGATCAAGGTGCCGGCAGGGTTGGTTTCTCCAGAGGCCTCTCTCTCTGGCTTGCAGATGGCTGCCTTCTTGTTGTGTCTTCAACGTGGTTGCCCCTCAATCTGTGTGTCTGTGTCCTAGTCTTCTCTTATAAGGACAACAGTCATGTTGGATTAGGGCCCACCCATAAGGCTTTATTTTACCTTAATTACCTCTTGAAAGGCATTCTCTCCAAATAGAGTCATGTTGTGAGGTCTTGGGGGTTAGGACTTCAACGTATGAATTTGGGGGGGACACAGGTTAGCCCACAACACATGGATGGACTGCATTTTGTTTATTCACATATCAGCTGATGGACGTTTGGGTTGGTTCTACCTTTTGGCTGTTGTGAATAACGCTGCTAGTATTTGTGTGAACGCCTATTTTTGTCTCTTTTGGGTATATATCTTGGAGTGGAATTGCTGGATTGTATGTATGGTAATTCTACATATAACTTGTTGAGGAACCACCAAACTGTTCTCTACAGCAACTGGACCATCTTGCATTCCCACCAGCAGTGCACAAGGGTTCCAGTTCCTCCACATCCTCACCAACACCTATTTTCCATTTTTGTGATTATAGCCAACCTAGTGGGTATCTTGTTATGGCTTTGATTTATATTTCTGTCATGACTAATAATGTTGAGCATCTTTTTGTGTACTTGTTGGACATTTGTATATCTCCTTGGAGAAACGTCTATTCAAATCCTTTGCCCATTTTTAAATTTGGTTGTTTGTCTTTTTGTTGTTGAGTTGTAAGAGTTCTTGGTGTATTCTGGATTCTAGACCCTTATAAAATATACGATTTGCAAATATTTACTCCCATTCTATGGGTTGCCTTTTTATTCTCTTGATAGTATGTTTGTATTGTGTCTCTTTTGTTTTTTTTCTTTTTGAGGAAGATTAGTCCTGAGCTAACATCCGTTGCCAATCCTCCTCTTTTTGCTGAAGAAGATTGGCCCTGGGCTAACATCTGTGCCCATCTTCCTCTACTTTATGTGGGACACTGCCACAGCATGACTTGACAAGCGCCACTTGAGTGGGATGCCCCATTCAATCCCGAACCTGCGAACCCCAGGCTGCCAAAGCGGAGTGTGAACTGCTACGCCACTGGGCTGGCCCTGTCCATTGTTTTAACTCTCTCTTTTTATTTCTTTTTTTCTTTATGTGTGCAATTTTTGGGGGTGTGTGAATGTGTGCATGTATGTATATGTACACATACACATTCATATATATGGATTTTTAAAGAGGATCTTCAGTTTTTTGTTTTTAAATATTTGATACTTCTTTAATTAGAATTTAAAGAATTTATAGTTTAGTGAAGGAAAGTATAAAGCACATCAAAGTGGTATGTGTTTAGAATTTATACTTGACATGTGTATAGGAGCCATGTAAATTATAAAACCTCTTGTATCATAGTTTTATCTGTGTTATTTTTATTTAATTTTTTCTGTTGTTGAGGAGGATTGGCCCTGAGCTAACATCTGTTGCCAATCCTCCTCTTTTTGTTGCTTGAGGAAGATTGTCCTGAACTAACATCTGTGCCCATCTTCCTCTACTTTATATGTGGGACACCTGCCACAGCATGGCTTGATAAGTGGTGAGTAGGTCCGTGCCTGGGATCTGAACCTGAACCCCAGGCTGCCGAAGCGGAGCACGTGAACCTAACCACTACACCACTGGGCTGGCCCCTGTCTATGTTATTTTTAAGAGTTGAAATTCATAGTTGACATTTATGAACATAAAGTAATATAGTTGTGTATGTGTTAATTACATATAGTGTGCTCAGAAAGTAGTATCTGTTCACATAGTTTATTATTTTAGATGCTTTGAGAACATCTGTGTTATTTTAATGTAAAGTCTTTTTTTATGACTCTTGTAATGAGAAATCTTGCTACCTGGAAGAAACCCTTTACCTGCTAAATGTATTTCCCCATTTTCCTAATTTTGTGGTCTGCTTCTGTTAGCTGCAGGCCCATTTGGGTTTGAAACGCAGTGCGGGTTGGCTGATTTGATTGGGATGTTACACAGGAAAGGCGGCTGGAGAAGCCCGGTTCACCTGACTTGCAGGTTTGCTTGTGAAAGCCGCATGCTGATATTTCTCCTGGTGACACTGCTGGAAGGACCGTCCGGCTGTTAGGGGCGCCGTGTGGACGCAGGACGTGGTTTGGGTTGGTTTTTAGTGTGTCCAGGGTGAGAGTCCATGCTTTCTCTGGGCCTCTTTTCCTGTCCCGACCCCCTGTGGATGAAGACCACCTGCACTGACGTGCGGCCTGCACAGCTCTTGCCCCCGCTGCCTCCTTGGGCCAGGTGGGCGGCTTGTGTGCGGCTGATCTGAGGTGCTTCCCTGCCTTGGCCTCCCGGTGGACCCATGGGATGCCCCACTCAAGTCTGTAAAGGCCGTGGGGTTGGTGGCAGCCCTGCTGCTGTGGAGTGGGGCCGCCTGCTCTGCCCTCAGTGCGTTTGCTTGTGACGAGCGGATGGCCTGAAGGGTCTACCCACGGTGGCTCCCAGCACTGGCTCACAGGCTTTTCAGGCAAGTGAGTCTGTGGTGGGGTGTCCTGAGGAATGACCCCAGTGGTCAGGCTGCATAAGAAGTGCAGAGGCTTTTGTTTCTCACCCAGCAGGTGAGGGTTATTGAAATTGCTCTCTGGTTTGGGTGCAGCATGGAATCCAAGTGTAAGCCCCAAAGTGGGGACAAATAATGAAAATTTGACAAGAATTGTTGGAAACCCGTGTCTTTGTCGGGCTGCAGCAGAAAGTACTTTGGGGCTGATTTAGTGATTGGATTGTGGTGACTTCTCCTCACCAACGCCGAGGGTGTGTCCTGCTGAAGGGCTGTTGGTGGTGGTGGCTACCTGCCATTCCTCTGAACGAAGGGAGGACAAGGCCAGTGGGCCCCCTGCCAGGTGTAGCCATGCCCGAGGGCGTGTCTCAGCGCCGTGCCCGTTGTCTGCACCACTGGGGGGAAGTCATGGAGGGAAGTCACTGGGGGAGGTCACCGGGGGCAAGTTGGGCAGTGGCTGAGGCTTGACCACCAGGCAGTGTGGCTATGGGAGATTCTCAGTTGGTAAGTGGAAGACGGCTGTCCGAACTCACCTGCCCTCGCTGTCCATGGCAGTGACCCCAGAGGGAGTCATAAGTGGGTGGTGAGATTGGGAAAGAAAACTGTTCTGATAACTTGGTTCAAGACAGTGGCAGGCTTGTCGTTAACTGGAATGCTGGTGGCCTGTCATCTTCACACTCATCCTTCTCCCTCCTGCTGGCCATCTGACATTGGGCAGCACGTCCTCCCTTGGGCTTCAAGTGTCTGTATGTCAGGGCCAGTGACCCTTGGCTTGGTAAGGTGGGGTCTTGAGCAGGACGGTCCTCCAGGCCCACCAGTTCTGAAACTTCGTGCCAGAGACATTCTTGAGGCCAGTGGAGGTCTGGGCATTGTGGCCGGACTCATCCAAGGCCATGAGTCAGTGGCAGAACTGGTCCCTGACTTCCTGGGTAAGCCTTTAATTCTCCTGAATGCTTATTTTTACTTCTTTCAAGTTGTTGTACTTGGGCCACTCTGTCATCAGCTGTGGGCGTTTCATACGCTAGTGGCCGGCGCTGAGCCGGGCGGGGTGCACTCCTGCCACGCTCACGCCCCCCCTCCCCCGGTGGCCTTTGGCAAAGGGACAGGATGGACAGGCCCTCGTTCCTGTGCTGTCTGCTAGGCAGGGTGGCAGAGAGAGAAAGAGCCTTTGTTACTCTCACTGAAGGAGGGTCGTGCAGGTCAGGGAGTGTTTAGTTTGCAAACAACGATGACTTAGGTAGCTTGAAAAGAGAGTCCTAACAGAACACGGACTCAGGCCTGGCCAGCCTCGCTGGGAAGCCAGCACCCCAGTGTGACGGCTGAGAGCCAGGAGACACCTCTGGCCTTAAGGGACTGAGAAAGTGCTAGAACAATTGTGTCAGCTGCGGACGGGGCCCCTTTGAGGGCTTCAGCTCACCTCCCTTGGGATTTCACATTCCAGCCTCAGCCACCCTGTTTCGTGTGGTGTTCACACATTCTGGGGGTGTTTTTAGAAGCACGTCCTCTTGTCCCGTGTTGCCTGTGTCCCTGGGCTGCAACATGTGAGGTGGGTGTGCCCTTGAATCTGGGTGCCTGGACGAGGTGTCGGTGACGTCATTGGGATGGCAGACTCTCACGGAGGGGTTTCGGGCCTGTGAATTTTCACATGTGACAGACCCCCGGTACCTTTGGCGTTCTCTTGTTTGAATTTAATAAACTGTGGCCTGTGCTGGGAGAGCGCGGCTGTTCCATGGCATTGCTCCAGGCATTGTGGTGCTGCTTGTCACTCGCTGCTGACGAGGTGACAGCTGCTCACACACAGCCCTGAGTCAGCGGGAAGTGTGAGCCGCAGGCCCCGGGGGTGCTCTGGAAAGTGGGGCTGGCCCCTGGTCCTGGCAGGGACGAGGCAGGTCTCCTTCCCCTTCCTTCTGAAAGACTGGGCACAGGCTCAGCTGGTGCTTGCTCACCGTTTGCATGAGGCCCGAGAGGAGACTCGCAAGGAGTGGAATGTTTTGCTCTTAGAGAAAATATCTGCAAGTATGAGTTTTCAGTATTAAAAACTTAAAAGAGAGAGTATAGGGGTAGAAGACTGTGTTTCCTATTTGAGGATTCTTCCGAGCAGACAGTTATCTCATTTTACTTGTTAGCACGACAGGGTGGTGTTCAGCCAGCTCCTCACAGCTTAGAGATGTTTCCAGCCGAGAGTTAAAGTACATATTTGCGCCATTTAAAAGCAGTCGGTCCACATTGTGGCAGAGAAATCAGTTACCGGTGGAGATTTATAAACATCCAGGTGGCCACCCAGACCTGGGGACCCTTGTTCAGTAGGTGGCACCTTGCTAGGCAGGGGGGCTGGCTTGACGTCGCCATATCTTGAGGGGAACTTGGCTGGCAGTGTCCTTTGAAGGCTCTTCCTGCTCCTCTGCAGCGGCCCGGAGCAGGTGGCTGAGTGGAAGGTCACTGCCGACCTTTCACTGGTCCCTCTTTGGGAGGCTTAGTTATCGTGGTAGCTTGAAGGTATAAGGATGGGGTCTGAATCTCTCTCTATGACGTTCCAGTAGGCCAGGAGGGGTGGTGAGAGAATCAGGCCATAGTTACATCAGTCCCCATCCTTCTTGTGGCGTCCACTCAGTGTCCAGGCACTGGCCTTGTTCCCAGGCCAAACACTTGGTCACATTTACCTTGGGCTGGGTGACAGGTGGGCGAGCGAGGGAGAAGAGAGTTTTTCCTCCAAAGCTTTAGACTCAATGTTGTTCATATACATAAAATTTGGAGAAGCTAAAGCATTGCAGATGGTAAGTATGTTTCTTTTTTTAATTTTAATTTTTTTGTGAGGAAGACTGGCTCTGGGCTAACATCTGTGCCCATCTTCCTCTACTTCATATGGGACGCCTCCACAGCATGGCTGACAAGTGGTGCATCTGTCCGCACCCGGGATCTGAACCTGTGAAACCCCGGGCCGCCGAAGCAGAGCGCGCGAACTTAACTGGTATGCCACCGGGCCGGCCCCAGTAAGTATGTTTTAAAGGAGTTAGACGGGTGTCTCTATTTTCCTTAAGTTACAAAGAAACACGCAGGAAGATTATGCTTGAGTGAAACATTAGGGAAATATTTCCAAGACAAATGGCTTAAGCAGTTTAAAAAAATTGGAAAGGACGTGTGTTCTTGGAGAAAGAATGAGAGAAACACTTATTCACACAAAACAGTTTTGTACCTACTGTGTGCGAGGCAGTGTGCTAGACGGAGCAGCTGTGAGTGGGGGGCTCCTCTGGGGGGTCTGGGCTCGGGAAGGAGCCCCTGCCCGTAATTCCATGTCATGTGGTCAGCACTCCGACGCCCACCGAGAAGCACGCGGCCAGTTTCAGGTCCTGTTTTGAGAGCAGGTTGAGGAGGCTCTTGGAAAGGGTAGGAGGTGCCTCCTGATGCCCGAGGTGGGTGACGAAGGAGGACGGGGGAGGGACCAGAGTCCCGGGCTCGCAGGGGTGTGGTTCTGAAGCCTTTTAAACCCTGACCAAGTGCACTGACTCACTTTCAGTGACAGCTGAGTAAATTAACTACGTCGTCAGGATTAAACCTGGAAGCATCTTCATCATGTGTAGTTTTCAGAATTCTCGATACTGAAAATTCTTAATAAATGTGTTCTTAGGAGCAGTCTTAAGTGAGTGCTGCCTGGATGCCGCTCCTCCTCCCCGGGGAGTCTCGTGTGGCCTCTTGTTTCTCTGAGAGAGTGTTAGGACATGAGGAGCCTTTTATGTGCTTTTTAGATTCACTTGCTCTCCAGGCCTCCTTGACGGTGTTTGACTTCTTGATTTCGTTAAGAAATACAGTTCATCCACAGGACATAAACGCGCTGTGTAATCTGCTGACATCTCAGCCGGCGACGGCGTCCTTATTGCTGTTGTCAGCCAAGTTTGGCGCTCAGCCTTCTTCGTTCTCTTGGACTTAACCTTCTCCAGCAGATAAGCTTCGTGCTCTTTTTTTTTTCCACTAATTCTGTAAACACTCGAGTACGGTGAGAGTGGGGTGGCCTGGTACTGCGTCTTCTGCGCTGGCCTCCCCTGGTGTGCATGTTAGGCGGCCGGCGCCCCGTGTACCTCCTGGTGGAGCTCCAGCTATTGGTTCCTGTTCTGACCTGACTGAAGAACCCTCAGCAGCACTTGGTGGCCCCAGGACAGCTCCTCCCTCCCTGGAACCAGCTGGTCCCTGAGGGCTGCTGCCGCAGGGCTTTATCAGTTTGTCCACAACTAACGTGGAAGAAAAGTCGCGTGTTTATTACTCAGTTGGGTGGTGGTGGTGGGGTTCAAGTGGTTCTGTTTCTGGGCCTCTGATGGATAACGGTTCAGGGGAAGCAGGGCTGGGTGGAAGAGAGTTGGGGGGCCCCAGGGTTTCCGTTTTCTTGCTGGCGTCCTCACGTCACCTCCTGAAGGCTCAGTTGCCATCTCTTGGACTCAGCCTCATATTCAGTGTCATCCTTGGAGCACTGGGGAATTGTATTTCACTGGACAGGACCTGCACTCACTTTTCCAGGTGCCAGATAACTAGGACTGTGGAAATGATTTCTTTTTTCCAAGTTGGCCTCATCACTTTGTCAAAAGGGCCAGCCAGCAGGGAATCTCAGTCTTCACAGTGTACAAACTTGTCATGTCTTCTCTTTGGTGGTGACCGTGAGTTAACTTACGCAGAGGGGAGGTGTGGTGTGGGAGGTGGGCGTGCTTGCCGAGCCCTGAAAGATGGGGACAACCCTGGATTGGGGGGAAGTCAACTGCCAGGCCATGTTGGTTGGCTAGAACATAAGCCAGTGTCCTTGGTTATGATGAATTGAAGATGTTAACTCCCCTCTGAAGAGGAATGCTCTCAGCTTCTCTGGAGGTGGGCGTCTAGGTTCGCTGGCCAGTGGGGCACGGGGTCAGCTTCCTTCTGCTTTGTGAGCCCTTGCGCTCACTGGTTCCCATCTCAGTCTTTTGCACACGCCGGCCTTGAGTGTTTAGGTTCTAGTCTCTGAGTGACATGCGGACAATCTCCGTCTCGTGATTCCCTCCAGCGGT
The DNA here is from genome assembly GCA_031878705.1 of Tapirus indicus. NCBI lineage: Eukaryota > Metazoa > Chordata > Mammalia > Perissodactyla > Tapiridae > Tapirus > Tapirus indicus. The sequence continues at coordinate 60,613,991 of CM062932.1, forward strand.
GTTGACGGGGAATTGGAAGACGGTCAAGGCAGTCGTGTACCGTCCTTCCTTTCCTGTGGAGCGGCGGTGCTGGTGATGGAATCAGATGCCTTCTGCTTTCAGGCATCACGCTGCTCCTGTTTTCCCAGCATTTGGAAATTGAAGTCCTCAGATCTTCCAGTTGTTTTGTAAGAAATGCTTCCCAGTAGAGCTCATGGTCCCTAATTTGAAACCCGTGGAGCTAGAGTTGTTTCAGAATTCAGAATTTTTCAGATTTCAGAAAGATAACATGGTTGTGTTCTGTATGTTCCTTAACATCCTCATGGGATCTGGGCAGCATCTGCCACTAGAGACACCAGGATCTCGACTGCAGAACGTGTGACCGTGTTCACATGGGGCAGGATAGATAAAGACTATACATCGATTTATGTTCAGGCCAGGTTTTTTGCTGCCGAAGAAGGTTCCAAAATCCTTTTTTCAGAGCTTTTAGATTTTGCATTTATGGGTAAGAGATTCTGAGCCTTTATCATATGTAGAAATAAACAATAAAAAGAAGCTAAAAGTATGCGAATATCTTAAATGTTGTTTTTTATGATTGAAAAGCCCCAACTTATCCAAACTATTAGTTAAATATTCAGTTTTTGTTGATGGGAGAGGAGATAATGGGAAGACGCATCCTGCTCTTTTTCAGTCCTTTTTCCTTGTTCACTGGGGTGAGCCGAATTGCAAGACTTACACTCAGTGGGGCACCCGCAGAGTTTGGCCTCCTCCAACACAGACTCGGTGGCAGCATTGACAGCAGAGTCGGGGGGGGGGGGGCGTGTGTGCGAACATGTGACGGCTCGGGCTTGCACAGAGGCCCCAGGCCTGCAGACAGGTGTGGTGTGGTCATGTCATTTTTGAGACACCTAATGATCTGACTCTTTGACATAGCTGTGGGTATTGAAATGCCAAGCAGAGATATTAAACCTTAAAAAGAAGGCTGCAAATGGGCACTGAGTAAAAGAGGTGGGAAGAGACCTCAATGGGGGAGGTGCAGTTTAAGGGGGTGGGCCGCTCGGTCACCAAGGGTAGGGGTCCTGGCCGCAGCCCTGCCTGACTGCAGGGTGCTTGTCTGTTGCACATGGACTGGATTCAGAATGATATTTGTGTCTCCAACATGATATTACATGTGTTTACGTTTACGTGTAGATGTGTATGGACGTGTACGTAGCAGTGGTTAGCATAAGCACCTCTCAACTCTCCAGTTGGCCTTTGAAGATATTTTAAATGGTCTCTTCGTTATAAAGAATAAGGTTTGTTCTGATTTTTGTTTATTTTTGATAATCTGAGAGCAGATTTCATATTTTCTTTTTTTATTTTACTCCCCTATCACCCCTTTGCAGAAGGTTGTGCAAATGGAGGGCATGACCCATTCGCATCCCAGCCTGACTGAGGGGAGGGCTGCCTGTGATGCACACTTCTCAGCTTGGCTGTGACTTGTCCTCCTGGCCCAGCGTCTCTGGGATGTGTTTTATGTTGTGAAGTACCAGAGGTCACTCTGGTGGCAGTTGGGGCCGAGGACCCCCGCCTGAGGACCTGCTAGCCATGTTCAGTTGGAAACGAGAAAGGAGCATAGCGCCCAGGTCTTGTAAAAACCTGTGCTCCCAAAGGTGATGCTTTCCCACTGTAACCCGAAATGCAGAAAGCAGCATGGGTTTTTTTTTTTTTTTTTAATGTGAGGAAGACTGGCCCTGGGCTAACATCCGTTGCCAATCCTCTTCTTTTTTGCTGAGAAAGACTGGCCCTGGGCTAACATCCGTGCCCATCTTCCTCCACGTTATATGGGACGCCGCCACAACATGGCTGACAGGCAGTACGTCGGCAGGCGCCCAGGATCCGAACCCGCAAACCCCGGGCTGCCAAGCGCGGACTAAACCGCTGCGCCACCGGGCGGCCCCTGAAGAAAGCAGCATGGGTTTGTGGGTAAACAGATGTGACAGTGAGGCCGTCTCTTCCCGAGATCACCTAAGATGCCAGCTGGCCGGCCTTGCTGGGCTGCGTGTGCTTAGTCTCAGGCTCTCTCTGTGCAGGACATGCTCTCGCCCTGCGGCTCGCACACTCACCCTCATGGCGTTGTGAGCGTGGAGACCATGGCTAAATGGTAAAACTTGGGACGTGGAGGAAAGCTCCCGTGGTGCTTCGCATTTTCTTGTGGGAAGGGCCTGTGCTCTGTGGCGATGAGCTGATGCTGGGCTGCTGGTTCACTCGCGTGTCGCAGAACTAGGACTGTGGGTTCCGTTTGGTGCAGCTGCCTTTGACTGGGCGCCAGTGTGAGCAGACCCCGAGGCTACGGAACGAGCAGTGCCCGCTCTGAAATGGTGCGCGTTCTGGAGACAAGGCCGGACCCGCCTGAGACCTCTGGACCCTACAGGGCCCTACCAGGCATTGGACGGCACAGACGAGACGTGGTTGGGGACCCTCGTCGGGGACGGGTGACGTGTCATACCAATCCAGGCCTCAGAGGGCGAGTAGGAAAGGGATCAGTCTTAGCACGTCGCGTTGGTGGGCGACCTCAGTCCCCTGCTGAGGATCGTGGCCTGACCCCGTCCCCAGTGGCAGCTTGTGGCAGGGTGAAGCGGGCCTGAGCAGTGTCTGAGGCAGACTCTGCCGGCTGTCCTGTGGGGCCAGGGCGGCCGCCGCGGTCAGCGCTCCTGGCGGGACCCGACTGTGCAGGGTGTGGCAGTGCAGAAAGGTGGCTGCACGCAGTGAGGGGAGGCTTTTGCTTATGTTCTGTCTCAACATGTTGGCATATTTTAATTGCTTTTTTAAACAAAGATGTGGGATTATCCCTTAAAATAGGAAAGACACTTGTTCAAGTTATTGTATAGTCCACAAAAAGTGACATTTTACAATTCTTTTTTTTCTTAAAGCACTTTCCTGACCGATGTCTTTATTAAGTTTGGGTACACATAGAATCGCGTGAAGTCTATTTTTAGTATGTGCTGGGATTGCTTGTGTCTCACAACAGAAGGTCAGGTAAAACAGTGGAACATGTTGACCTTCAAGGTTACTTGAAGGTCACTTGGAACCAGTCCGTTTAGAGCCGTTTCGGTTCCAGCCAGATGCCAGGTGTCTGTTGTCAACAGCCTCACGGGAGCGCCCGTTGAAGAGTGCAGCTGCTCAGGGAACTCAGCCCTGTCACTGCAGCGGATTTACTGTGCCAGGTGCTTGCTTTGACATTCAGTACCTCCTAAACCTCCCGGCCACCCAGGGAGCTGGCAGGAGAGAGAGGGGCCTGGTCCTAATCCGGCGGGTGCTGTTGTGGCATAGGTGACGGGGAATCCGTGGCCTCAAAGGTGGTCAGCGATCCAGACTTAATCCTTGTATTCTGTGTCATGGCCACATCTCCCCTGTGCCTGCCTCTGCCCCGAGGGTGGGGTGGGGGACCGCTGTGTGTAGGTGACCAATGTGTTGGGGTGGGGGGCCCTGTGGGAGGCTCACCTTCCATCTTCCTTGTCACCTTTGCTGGTCTTGGATTGTTGTTTTTAATGTTTATTCTTTTGTGACCTGTCCTCCCCTCTGCTCTGATCCACATTCCACGTAGGAAGGATTTTTAAAAGGAGTAAATATGTTTAATGTTAAAAAGAGGCCCCTGACCACCCTTCCCCACTCTTCCTTCCTGCCTCAGGTGTCAGATGCTTTGGACCCACTCTGGCTGGTGGACCAGAGATGGCGCCTCCGGCAGTCCTGCACCTGCAGCTCAGCTGGCCTGGTGGCCAGGCAGTGCCTCAATAGTGGAAAAGTGGAAAACCACATTTTAAAATGTTTTATTGCCTTTTTTAATGATCATGAAGATTGTGCATATTCATTATGGGACGTTTGGGATAGTGACATAAAGAAACTAAAGGTAACCTGAAGTCTTATTACCTGGAAGTCAGCACTGTTGATGCTTTGGCATGTAGGGGCTGTGAGCATGAGCAAGCACACATCTCTTAGCGTGATGCTTGGAGGGCTGGCTGTCCAGTCCTAGTCCTGGGCTGATCTGCGGCTGTCGCTCTGTGCCTCAGTTTCCCTACTGTGCCATGGGATGGATAAACTGTCCCTCCCTCCCAAGGTTAGTTACAGAAGGGCCTGGTACAGTGTGAGTACGATCACCGTCAGGTTTTAGTATGTGAGTCACTGACAGAGGACGGTGTTTCATTGAGGTTAAGAGTGTCCTCATGTCATTAGATATTATTTTGGATGGCAGCATGAATTGCATTGGATGGCTCTGTTGTGGTTTAATCATCCACGCCCGTTAGCAGGGCTTTATTTCTGCTGTTATAAACCGTGGTTACAGCAGTGCAGGCTCTCTGGACAACTTGGGGACATGCCCCCAGGAGGCTGAGGCAGACAGTATCGAGTTGGGGGCCAGGGGCTCGCTGCGGCCATCTGACTGCGAGCTGCCCTCACTGTGTCGTCACCAGCTCCTCCTCATTCCACGGTGAATGGCCTCATGCACAGACAGTGCCTGCACCGTCTCCTCAGGGACCAGTGCCCAGCAGCAGAGTTGCTAGTTCAGGGTCAGCTCACAGACTGCCCGCAGCGCTGTGGACGGGTGCACCAGGTCACAGCCACTCCGCCCGCTGCTTCAACACGCGCGTCTGGGGATTGCTGTTGACGATTAGATTCTACCCGTATGAGCCTCAGAAATGGCTTGCTCATCCTTATTTTCAACGTTTACATCTTTTCAACTTTGTCTTCTGTTCTTCTCCTTTTTAGTTGGGGTGTCCATAGTTCTTGGTGTGTGTGAGCTCCTTCTGTGTAATTGCCGTCACATCTTTATCCATCATACCGCACTCGCTCGTTAGTTATTTGCTTTGAAACTTCCTTTAGCATATTGATCTACTGCAGTTTAAATGCGTCTGCAGTCACGTCTGTTGGTCACTTCCTTTGGATTTCTTCCATTACTTAGAAATTTGTTCCTCATCCTAAGAATAGACAAACATTTGCCTGCTTTTTTCCTTTATTTTAAAAACATTTTGTGGTCTTTAATCCTTTGGGTTTCTTTGGTGAATTGTGTTCATTGGCGAGTCCTGAGTGTGTGTCATGTATGTCTCTGGGTACACGCTGGTGGAGCATAGCCAGTGGAGGGACAGGTGATGAATCCGTGCTCACTGGGAATCTGGCAGGGGACTGTATGGGGTGGGCTCGGGTTAGGGGTGGGCTGGAGGTGAGCCCCTAACTTCAGATAGCGGAACCAGCCCAATTCCAGGCCTGTGTTCTAAAGCCTCCACAATATCAACTGGTGCTCCTGGCTCCCCATTCTCGCCCACTGACCTCACACCACGCGGCTTTGCGCTGCAGGTTTACCGTGTGCTGAAATATACACCAGGACCAGTCCTGCTTCGCTGCTCACTTTGTCAGAACTTTGTAGTTTGGCCTGATTTTATATTACTTTATCAGCTTCCCACCTCCACATCCTTGCCCCCCTCCCTGCACCCCGCTCCCTGCATCTGCCCTCCATCGTACTTTGTGAAGAATGAGCACCTTGGCTGTTCTGCTGGAAGGTGCTATGTTGTTCTTGAGCAGTATGTCTCCTTTGAAGTTTTGTACTTTTCTTCACAGTTTCTAGATATTTCTTCTTAAACTTAGATATTTCACATATGGTTTTGTTGTTATTGCGAGTGGGATGTCTGTATTACATTTTTCACACAGATACCGCTGTAGTGAGTAAAGGCATTCACGGCTGTACATTTATTTGGTGTCTTGGTGCCTCCCTGACACCAGGCCTCAACTGTGGCCTCACCTCCAGACCTGTCCATGTCCCCTCCCCCATTACAGCCCCTCCCCCATTACTCCTCCTCCATCCCAACCCCCCACAACTGTGGGATTGTTCTCCATGTCTGTAATACGTCAGTTCAACCATGGTACATGAAAGAAGTTATGTGGTGTACCTCATTTTGAGATTGGCTTTTTTCAATCACCATAATTTCCTTGAGATTCATCCAGGTTGCTGTGTACCACTGTTGGTTCCTTTTTTTTTTTTTTTTGGCTTAAGAAGATTGGCCCTGAGGTAACATCTGTGCCCATCTTCCTCTACTTTACATGTGGGACGCCTGCCACAGCATGGCTTGGCAAGTGGTGAGTAGGTCCGTGCCCGGGATCTGAACCTGCAAAACCCTGGGCCGCCAAGGCGGAGTGCATGAACTTAACCACTATGCCACCGGGTTGGCCCCTGTTTGTTGCTGGGAATCTTCCGTGCTATGGATGAGCCAGTGTGTTTAAACACTCACCCATGGAAGGACGTTGGCATGGTTTCCAGTTTTTGGCTGTGGTGAATAAAGCTGCTGCAGATATTTGTGTGCAAGCTCCTGTGTGAACATAAGTCTCCATTTCTTTGGGATCAGTGCAGAAGGGTGATACTGCTGGGTCACAGAGTAAGCTCATTTTTTGCAATTTAATTTATTTATTTTGTGTGAGGAAGACCAGCCCTGAGCTAACATCTGTTGCTAATCTTCCTCTTTTTGCTGAGGAAGACTGGCCCTGGGCTAACATCCGTGCCCATCTTCCTCTACTTTATATGGCGCCACGGCGTGGCTGACAGGCAGTGCGTCAGCAGGCACCCGGGATCCGAACCTGCGAACCCCGGGCTGCCAAGCGCGGACTAAACTGCTGCGCCACCGGGCCGGCCCTGCAATTTATTTTTAATGGAACAGATAAAGAGGCATTGAGGATTCAGAGAGAGAATATTTTAATGTTTTCAGACAAGTTGTTTTGAAAGATTTGCTCTGAAAACATTCCCCACACTTTCTTGAGGAATGATTCTGTGGGTAGTTTGGATGGTTTTCCTCCAGCAATACAGACCTGGGCAGGCAGTGTGTGTCCTGGACATCTTGGAGGCAGCCCTGGTGTCCCCAAATTCCTTATTACCTGTCACATAGATTTAATGTAGAATCTGTAGCTGTTTGGGACAGTAAGTGGATTTGTGTTATTTCACTGACTTATTTTCTTGTCGTTGTTCCCAGGGGAAGCTGTTGAACCATCCAGAGGGCAAGCCCAGGTCTGCCTGTGGTTCAGGCCTAGTTTAGGCTCTGTGGGGTGGAGAGTTGGGCAGGTGGTGTGGCACGAATGGCCCTCGACACTGACGGGATAGGCCATGGTCAGATGGACACCGAGGGGGTAGGCCTTGGTCAAATGGAAGAGCAGGTGCTTCTTGTCCTTTGCCTCAGTCCTGCTTTGTGATCACGTTAAGTATTTCAGAAGGTCCCGCCCTCAGGTGAGACTCTGGACTTCTGTCCTGAGTCAGTAACTTCCTTCTCTCCTGTGATGGCATTTCTCTTGCGAGGAGGGTCTATAGCTGTGGATAATGTGCATTGAAATTGTGGCAGTGCCCACCTGCCTGGACTGTCGGCTTCCGTGTGGTGAGAGCTCATGCGATCTTCAGGGCTCTGGTGAGGGAACGTTCATTCCGGCCTCTTGACACACAAGCCTTCGCTCTCAGCCATGGCACCGTGGGCAGTGGCAGGTGGGTCTTGTTCACAGGGTAGATGCCTTTGAAGGTTTCCTGGACCAGCATGGCCATGTGGCTTTCCCGTGGAAAGGGAGTGGGCTTCGTGGGTGCTCCCACTGTGCAGGGATGCGTGTGCTTGAGGCATCTGGGGGAGAGGGGAACCAGGTGATGCATGGGCCGAGTGCCCACCCCCAGTAGCATAGGATGGTGCCGAGAGTGCCACTCCATTACGCAATGTGCATATGAGCCCTTGGCAGGGTCTCCACTGTCAGGTCCCTCACCCTCCAAGGGAAGGCCAGCACACAAGTCTGCATCTCCCTCACCATGCAGAGTAATGGGCACTGTGGCTGCCAGACTGGTCACTGTCACCCACAGGCCAGTTAAGGGCCTTTGGGACAATTTTGCAGAAATGTCCTGTGGGAACTGAAAACCAGAATGTCCATGGAACCAGATATTCTTTCTATCATTTCCCCTTGCCCCCTAGGAACTTCAATATTGGCTTTTTCTCTGAGCAAGTTGGACTGCATTTTTGAGGAAGATATGATGACTGTACTGGTGGCCGAAATGAAAGTTCTGTGGTGATGGCCACACCTGCTCCCAGGAAACTGGTGCTTTCCTGATCCTCAGACTCTGGGCACACGAGCTGTGGGTCTGAGTGTGGCTCCACATGCAGCCCTGTCATGTGTTGAGTGTCTCAGAGGCATCTTGGGAGGCTCGGCCAAGTGCATCCTGGGAGATGTCTTCCTAGTGCATTCTGGGAGACTTGATCAAGTGCATTCTGGGAGATGGCATCCTAGTGCATCCTGGGAGACACACCTGGTGCATGCTGGGAGACTTGGCCCCACACACCCTGGGAGATGCAGCCCAGTGCAGTGAATGCCTTAAGCAATGAGTTTGTTTTTTAAATTAGTATAATTCATTACTTACCAAAAGACGTAATTTCTCTGCTGGCCATATGATGATCCTTTTATGGACAAATTTTTTCTACTTCTGCAAAGATGCCTGGGTTCCTCCTGTCCCCTGGTGTACACTCTGTTAGCACTGCAATGGGGGCTGTGGCTTTCTGAGGGTTAAGTCATTTCTCTCACCTGGAGGCTGCTTTGTCCTTAGGCAGTTGGTGTTAGACAAATGACATGCTGTCTAGAGAGAAGGATATTTAAATTGCATTGCTGGGTTCCAGGTTGCCAAAAGGAAGCCCTCTGGGGAATCTTATATATTTGACATGCATTTACAGTGTGTAATTGGAACCATGAGAAAGGTTTTTGTTCAGCTATTGAAGAGTTTCCTTATTTTAAACCTGTTGAATCTGGACAGTTGTTAGTTTTTGAATTTCTTTTCCTGATGATGGCTTTTAATAAAAGTTGAGGGCAATACGGTTTCTACTCTGTATTCCACCCCTCCCCCCCAAAGTTTTGTGATTGCCCAAGTGCCCACATGGCCACTGAGGCTGGTCTGTCTCTTGTCACCGGGTGTCTGGATGTCAGAGCTGGAAGCCCGGGGCATCCTTTTACACAGAAGAGGCTGGAGAAGGCCTGAGCTGTCTGATGGCATCCGTAGGCCCTGTCCAGTAGCAGCAGCAGCAGGCCCAACCCCGTCCTTTCACCCCCAGGTCACAGCTCTTAATACCACCTGACAGGCTCGTTTTTTAATTTTCTTGTTAAAGAAATCCATCACCTTGGTTTTTCTCCTTCTGAGCTGCTTTACTTTCTGCAGATCAAATTCCTTCGCAGCAGCCCGTGAGGAGAGCATTGGCGACTGCCCCGTTCCTCTCCTGGACCCGGTCCAGCAGCGAGGCTTTGGAGGTTTCTGCAGCCACTTCTTCACCTGCACTTGAGTGTTGGCCACTGATGTTTGTTGTGGGTGCTGTGGAGGGGTCATCAGAGGTTTCTGAGCAGGAGAATGACAGGATGAAGCCTTTGAAGACTCTCTGTGCCAAGGACACGGGTGGAAGGTGGCCAGGCAGGCTCTGCCAGGCAGCTGCAATTGCGCGGCCACGTGGGTGGATGGGCTAGCAGTGAGGCTAAAGAGGCCTGGGTGGGCTGGGCTCTCTACTGCTCTGACCTAGCTCTGTGGGAGGGCACAGAGAAGTCCAGCACCTTCCCGTCGTCAGAGGCCCGGGCACTACCCGAGGACACAGCACGTGGGCGTCTGGGTACCAGGACAAAAGTCAGTGAGTGTGGGAATCTCATCACACAGAGGTTGTAGCCCACTCCCCACTGGTCGTCTATCTCTCATTTAGGCCTGAGCCCAAGTGCCAGTGTACACTCCCACGGCCCACTCACAAACTGACCTTTTTTCCACTTCTTGAGACGGAGAAGTGGGTCAGATGGACCTACGAAGCTGTCGATTTTTCCAACAATAAATGCCAATCAAACAGTGAGAAGGTCTGTATAGTGTTGAGGCAGATGTCCATTAGTGGAATAAATACAGGTCAGCAATCTGTGTCCTTTTCCTCATGACTAATCGACCCCGCCAACCAACAAAATGACACTTTAGAAAACCATCTCATTTGACTTGGGAATAGACACCCGGGGTCTCCGACCTGGGGTCAGGCTCGGGGGGTGTGAGAGGAGCAGCTCCCTCAGCAGCTCAGTGACCTCGGGGGTGAGCAGGTTGGGGCTGGAGGCTGTATCCATATGGAAGTGGGCTTCTCCCAGGTGGTACAGAGCGTTGCTAAGTGTCGTTGTTGGGTGTGACGTCTACCTGAAGTAGACATTGAGTACTGACCGCTGTCATTCATAGTTGTCTGTTTTGAAATTGATTTTGTCCAGTGGACCGACAAATTGGGACTCAGCAGTTAGCATCCAGATTTCCCTCAGGCTATAAAATTGCTGAATGGTCTCTCCCAGAACTGTCTGGGTGGCTGTGTTCAAGTGACGGTTTTAGGGAATCGGGCAGTGATACTGCATTGATATGTTGCCTTCCTCCTGAAGGTGCCACAGCCTGTTAGTTTTGACATCCGTTGGGCCACGAATGGGGTCCCCATTAGCACAGAAAGTGAATATGAACAACACTGGAAAACTGGGAGTAGTTCTAGATAAACTAGAATTTTTCCAGGTAAAACAACTGAAGATTGATTTTAAGCATTACAGATTTGGTTTAGTTCAAGTTGAGATAATTTAAAAATCACTGATGAGATTTAACTGCTTTATCTACAGCAGCTGTGGTAGTGCCCTCTTGTTTACTCCATGAGTGTTGATTGTAAGCATCGTTTTTGGAAGGTAAACACTAGACCTTTACAAGGAGAGAATGATATTCTTTCGGAAACTTGAGCTTAGCTTCTGGGGTGCTGACTGACGGAGGCAGGCCTTTGTGGCTCCTGCTCAGCGAAGTTTGCCTGGCGCTCCCAGGGCATGATGCCAGGTGGAGAAGGTGCTGGGGTACTTTGCAGGTGGGAGGGGTGGCACACACCGGTTGTGCCCAAGAGAGAGGTGAGGCCGGTGGAGAACTGGTATGGGGTGCTGGGGGGACTGGTGAGAGGGAGACCTAGGAGCCAGCTCGTGTGGGCTGCTCTGCTCTGGAGTGAATTGCAGGTAGAGCAGAGGCTGAGTGGGTGGTGGTCCAACGGTGATGGAGGGGGTGGGGAGGGAGAAGCTGGGGTCCTCGGCAGAGGCGTGGCCACTATGGGTGGGACAGACCTTGACTAGACATGGGGAAGAAAGGAGGGGTGGCCCTGGGATGACCACCATGCCCTGAACTGTGCCCCAGAGGATGGCATGTCCTCCGGCTGAGGTGGGGCCTGTCGGGGAGGCAGGCTCGGTCTCATGTGGTGTGGAATTTGAGGGGCCTTTGGCACATCCCTAGTGGGGTGTCCTGCTACTGCTGGGTTGAGGAAATGAGCACTTGGCAAGGGTGGGCTCCATGTTTGGGGTCCTCAGCATGCACAGACGGAGGAGGCCAGCTCCAGGCTGGGGTGACCTTGGTGTGGGCACCCTGGAGTGCAGGTGCCCTTGAGTCTCAGTGAATCCTGTGAGGAAACGTGTTTCTTGAGTTCCTCACTCCTGGTTGAGATGGATGTAATTGATGACATAATGGCTTTGAGCTCTTTGTTTTGGAGTACATTTATTTTATGTAATTTTAAGTAAATATATGTGAACATTTTACAATCTTTTTTTTTTTTTTTTGCTGAGGAAGATTGGCCCTGGGTTAACATCTGTGCCCATCTTCCTCAACTTTATATGGGACGCTGCCACAGCATGGCTTGATGAGCAGTGTGTTAGGTCTATGCCTGGGATCTGAATGTGCGAACCCCAGGCTGCCGAAGCTGAGCGTGCGAACTTAACCACTACACCACTGGGCGGGCCCCTTTATGGTCTTTTAAAAAATAATCACTGTATATATATAAAATAAGTTGTATAGGACCAAATTCATTTTTTGTTGCTATTTATATAGAATTAGAAATCCTCAGAAGCAAAAAGACAGGGGAAATTTGTGTATAATATTCATAGTCCTACAGTTGTTCTGATTTTTTGCCTAAGACTGTATCTAGGTACTTTTTCCTGGAAGATAATTTCTGTGATGATAGTTGCATGTGCAAATAATTGGTGCTTCATTTTTCTTAAATCCATACCTGGAGCGTCTTTTCTCAAGACTGTTTGCCGATCACAGTGTTAGTATTGTTAAATTGAAGAGAGGGTGTGAGGTGTACAGATCAGGTGTGCTGGAAGGACGAGTGTGCTCGAAGTGTGTGTCAGAATCTTGGGTCAGACCCCGCGTGTCTGCACCGAGAGGGAGGGGCCCAGCCTGGCCAGACAGGGCTGATCTCTTGGCCTGCCTTCGGGTCACGTGGTGCACTTTATGACTCTGTTTACCTCACCGCGGGCTCTTGCCTGCGTTGTCTTCTTGTTCAATGGTTGATCTCTGTCGTCTTGTGCTGGCCAACCTCACACTCTTCCACACCAGTTCACGTGGGTGTGAGAACTGGTCGGTGGTCGTCTGCGGCTAGCACCTGCCCCAGTGTGGGAGCTGCCGCATCCCAGTTTTACCCTGGAAATCTCTGCTGTGTCGGCGACATGGGCTTGAGGTGTGATGCTGCTGGGACACAGGAGGCTCTGGCCCTGTGCGCTAATAGAAGGACGTGGCCTTACGTGGCTGACTGTCCCAAGGGGATGTGGGCTCTGTCCTCTGCCCTTCCGCTATCTGTCACGTGGCATTGTGGGGTCAGATGTTGGTCCTCGGAAGTGCTTCTGCCCAGGGGCCACAGCGCGTGGGAGCAGGGACACGCAGTCACTTGGTCTCCTCTGAGAACAGATCCTCATTTTCACTTTTCATACTTTTCTAAACACCAGTGTGAGCTGTTTAGTGTGCTTCATGGCAGCAGCGTTGTCTGTTTTGCATCAGTAAATATTTAAAATATTTATATTTTATCCTTGGATTGCAAATTAAAATTTTTTCTTAAGCTTTTTTCTATTACATTTTCCTATTATAGTCATTTTAAGAAGCTTTTAAAAAGTTGTGTGGCTCATTTATAAAATTAATTCTCTTATACTTTTTAAGCACTATGCATCTATATATTTTATTTTCTGTTTAAGTAATTTACATGTCTCTAATAAGCAAACCCTTCCCAAGTACTTGAAATATGCAAATCTAATAAATTTAACAGATAAATAGGGTAAAATTTTAGCTCCTTTAAACATTCCAATACTCTGTGTCTTAAAATTCTCTCATATCTTTATATCAACAATCACGTGTGCAATATTAAATTACTCAGACATTTTCAAATGGATCAGAAGGATAATCCAGTATGTACTTCAAATTACCCTAAATATTACAGATATTTTAGATAATTAAACATACCTAGATTATTCCTAAAGTTAACGCAGAAGTAACCATAGGCTTGATTTGCTTTATCATCCTCGTTCTAAATTCTGGAGCTTGCGTGGTCACAGACACCTCCTCTCCCTCCGAGGTTGCTCCAGGTGGGAACAGCTTACGTCCAGAACCTGGAGCTGACGCGTCTCTCAGGGTCCCTGAAACGACCCTGCAGGGCTGGTGTCCTCTGGGCTCAGATGCTCTTTCCTCTCTGGAGTGTCCCCAGTGATGCTGGCCCTCTCCTCGCTCGCCGCCTGGTGGCCTGTGTTCCCTGAACTCCTTGGGCTCACCAGCGCCCCTTTGCTGGGCCTTTCCCTGCCTCTCTGTGGGAACTTGCACTTCTTCATGTAATTTGGGGGCAACTTTTAAAAAACGTTTTCACCTGATTTGAGTTGGTGGCCTTCCGTCCTTCCAAATGTTTTCTTTCTGACCAGGTCATAACTTTTACAGGATGTCTTTGGGTTGGAGCACGTGCACGAGCGTTGGACCTGCCTCTGGTGCGAGGTGCAGACAGTCGTATTACGACAGTTGGTGCTGCTGCTCTGAATGGCACGTGCTGCCTCCACGGTCCCTTCCTCACAGTCTTTGTCTCCTGTGACCAGTTGTCGCCGTGATCCTGAAGGCACTGACCTACGAGGAGAAGCGGGGTGCCTGCAGCGTGGGTGCCAACGTCAGGGACGCCGCCTGCTACGTGTGCTGGGCCTTTGCACGCGCCTACGAGCCGCAGGAGCTGAAGCCCTTTGTGGCCGCGATTTCGAGGTAAAGCCTGTTAGGATTGTGGCGGGATCGGCTCACCTCTTGTTGTCCCTGGGTTGCCTCCTCCTGGTGGCAGTGTGTGTGAGAAGCAGCCAGCACGGGGCCTTTCCCATAAGTGATGTGCCAGAAATAGGTGTTGATGAGCTAATTACATATTTTAAAGGATGAGCTACAAAAAAGCAGCAGCTCAGGACTTTTTCATGGGTAAGCAGTTCAAACCAGAAGTATTTAGGACGAATGTTCTGGAGGCTTTGGCTGGCCTGTGGTTAGCAGATCCTTAGATAAAGGTAGTTGGTGTCTTGGAGGTTGAGGAATAAACGCAGGTGGGGACATGTGAATCCATCAGGTGAGTCTGTTCTGCCGAGAGAGAAACTGTGGAAATGCAGCTGTCGCAGCCTCCACGTGGAAGGAGTCCCTGGGGAATGCCCTGGGACGCCGGGAGAGGAAGCCTTCACACTCCTGTCGAGGGGCTTCATGCGGTCCAGCCTTGTCTCCTCACTGTTTGGACTCGGGGACCCACTGTGACAGCATTCACTAGCACGCCTGATCGCCAGCACCTCTGAAATGAAAATCGATGCTCTTCAGAACAGCTTTGTGAGGTAGGAAAAGGTATATTTTCTCTGGTTCCTGTCCTGGAGAAGGAACTGAAACCAGCAGGCCTGGGACCCCACCAGGACCCCGTGCAGATGCGGCAGGCCCAGGCTCCTGAGCGCACATCGGGGCTCCTTGGCCGTCTGGTTTTCGATGTGTGTGCCCCGCTGAGCCCTCAAAGGTGTCTGGGCACCCGTGCCGTCGTGCCGCACTTTTAGGATCTGACATTCTTTTGCTTGTGAAAAACGCAAAACAAATGTGTCCCCAGTGTAGTGAATTCTTAATTTCTGTACTCTGATTATTTTTGGACTGAAATAAGTTCCTTTGACTTGAATCAAGTAGCCAGAGGGAAGGGTGCTGAGCACGGTGGCCGCCTCTACGTTAATTGTGGCGCGTGACACTTACCTGATGGCTTTTACTAGGAAACGGATTTCAGAATCACTCAGGTTGTGGAAGCACTTCCCACAGCTCTTGAGGATATGCCACCCTGAGATCTGTGCGTGACGCCTAAAGAGAGTGTGAGACCCTCAGGTCTCAAACTCCCGCATGGCCCTGCTGTCTGCCCTGGAAGCCCTCACTTCCTCCCGCCTGGGTGTGCCAGGTCCTCCATGCAGACATTCTGAGCACCAGCAGCGGCTGCCGGTTCTGCCTGGCAAGCAGCACGCGGTGAGAGAGCAGCCGAGGGTCCCCGGCTCCTGCAGCTCCTCCAGGGTGGGCTCACTGGGGACTGGAGCATCTTTTTATTCTCCCTGGTGTTTCATCTCACCAGGGATTTCTAGGGTCAGGAGAGGGACCTCAGGCCTGTTTACTGACCAGGACGTGCGGCCCAGGCCCGTATCTCTCAATCTTGACTTACATCAAAGCGAGGCCTACAGAGGAGCCCGAGGATTCTCTGCACTGTTCAAGGAGATAAAGTATTTCCCAGGAAGTTGTAAAGATGCCTGACTCTTCCTAGTCTTGTCCACCCTTGGGAGGGGAAGGGCGGAGCGAGAGGGCAGTGGTCTTGTGCAGATGTGGTCGTGGATAACAGCTGGCCTGAGGCCAGGAAGGCTCCTGGTGGCAGAGACCAGGCTGCCTGCGCCTCCCCTGGCTGCCCGACGCCTGGGCCCTTCCTGTGGGCTTGTGTTCCCCTCTGCCACTGTTCTCGACACAAGCTGGCTGTGTTTGCTGTTTGACACAGCTTCATGGAAGGGGCTTCCTCTGCTTTCTTGTCCAGCTCCTCAGCTTTTTGGAAGTTGTTTCTGTAACAGAGAATGAAAGCAAAAAGGTGCATTTTTCTCATTGTTTGTACCAGCAGCTGCAGGACAAGACAGCTTCTTTAGACTGCTGCGTTGTGTCCGGCCCCTGCAGTGATGCTGTGAGGCAGGAGGTGCTGGTTACCCCACCACTGAACACGAAGCGGGGGCGGTGGGGAGGACACTGCCCAGCGTCTCGCAGTGGACGGTGCCGATCGGGCCTGGGACCAGGGCGGGTGCCCAGGCCCAGCTCTGCAGCACGGCACGGTGCTGCCTCTCCGACAGCCCGCCGTGACGCAGACATGCGACTGCTGCAGGGGAACCTGGCTCCTTCAGTGGTCGTTCCCATGTCAGAGTGGAGGTGGTCCTGACACAGCTCCTGAACTTCACGTCTGTCTGAGAGCTGTGGGCTTCTTGGGCGTCTGTGCCTGCCTGTCTCCAGGGGCCTCCTTGTTCCAGCCTGATGGAGGAGCAGGGCCACAGGCTGAAGGGTTGGTAGAGGAGATTGGAGTGGAGAAGGCTTCGCCCGCAGGAGAGCGGGAGCCCCGCACATCCGGAGCCAGTGGCCATCACTCACGCAGTTAGTTCTCTGCCTCGGGGGAAGCTGCTTATCACACCAGAGGTGTGAGCGTCAGAGTCACAAGACCTCACTGCCCACTTGGAGAGAGAGGATACCAGCGAATGGTCCCAACCCCCAACGTCCCCACTGGTGCATACGAGCTGGAGAGAGGGGTTCTTGCCTGGGCGCTGGGCTTCTGGAAGGGGCGCTCTTTAACTTCTGCTTCTGCAGCCTCAGAACTTACCATAGCAGCACCAGCCTCTAAAGTGACTTATAAAGTGAAACACCCATCTGTGAAAGGAGTTGCTTATCAGTGTGGAGCTGGCCTTAGCATGACATGGGTGTGAAAGTCGATGAGGCTTGATTCTGTGGACTCCAGGTGTGGGTGATCACGTGCCCTAGGGACCCTTTGACACATGCCTGCCATCCAGACTGCACCCTGACCTGACTGAGCCGCCCTCAGGGTCAGAGGTGTGCATCACGGCATGAAGTGGATTGAGTCTTCACAGAGGCTGGAGGGGCACCGCTCAGCTGTCCAGAAAGGGAAAGACAGGTTTGGGGCCCACTGAGCTGGCTCCCCCAGTGAGAGGGTCCTGCCCTGTGCTTCTCTTCCTGTGGGAGGGCACGTGGGGATGGCTCTGAGGAGGCCTGTGACTGTGCTGTGTGGGCCCGTGCAGGCGGCCGTGTCAGAGTGAAAGTGACTTTGCAGGTCTGCTTGTAGCTGAGCGGGCGGGCCGAGCCATCCTGTGGGGGTCCCGTGGGGTGTCCTGCGGAGATCTACAGGGCCCCCCACCTGCCAGTGGGCCTGGTAAGTGCAGCTTCTGTCTGGACCGTGATAGGAGGTGTGGAGGTGGGTGTTCAGAACACCGACCTTTCTGAGCTGGGACTCATTTTAGGACGTTTCCTAAGCCTGAGGGACCAGAGAAGTTACTGTGTGGTGGTGGCCCGCATCTGTCTGCAGAAGCTCGTTGGGTTCCCCTTGGGTCCTTTGATCTTAGTGGGGTTACATTCCCTTGACTTCCTGGGCATGCCCAAGGGTTGCTCATGAGTTTACTGCAAGTCACACCCCGAAACCACCAGCTGGCAGGGGAGCCCTGAGGCTCCTGCTTCAGAGCCTTTCTGATTTCTCCTCGTTAACCCCGGAGTATGTGGCCTCGTGGAGTTTCTGCTTAAAAGGCCCCTCTTGTCCCCTCTCCCTGCGCCCATCCCAGGATCAGGTCAGCATGTGCCCTTTGGGGCCGCGCTGGCAGGTTTCTCAGTCCAGTTTGGCAGGTTCTGAGGGAGCTTGTGCACCAGCCCTTCCCGGTCCATGCAGACTGCAGGCACGGGGGGCGGGGAGGGGGCTGGGAGGTGAGTCACGGGTGCCAGGTGAGCCTGCAGGACGCTGCCCCAGGAGTATCGGTTGGGGTGTGTCCTTTGAGATCTGCCTCCCTTGGTCTGTAATAAGTGACCACATTTTAATTGTCAGCTTTTAAGCCTATTAATCCTGGCACATGATAAAATCTTGATATCTTAAACTATACTTTCACAAACTCTTCAGTGGATCCTGCAAAGGTAGACAGTTGAGATCAAAACGTAATTCTGTAAATGAAACAGAAATGTCTGATGAAGAGAAGCAGGGCAGTAGCAATAATGATGGGCAGGACTGGGCTCAGCAAGGGCGCCCACACAGAGGGAGGGTCAGACTGTGGCCGTTCACCTCCTCAGACAGACGCATAAAGGGATGAACTCAGGGCAGCTCCTCACTTTTCACTGTTCTTCACCTCACCATGGGAATATGTCCTGATCCTCTCTTTTATAAACATCGAAAAGGAAGTTTTTAGGTAAATTTAATCATGTTTTGAATTAGTGGTGGGTGGTTTTGAAAACCTGTATTTCCTAAGCATTATACACAGACAGATTAAGGGCTAGAATAATTGTTTTGTGGAAAAGTATATAGGGTTTCCTGAAAAACCAAGTGTAATTTAGAAGCAGTAAAACACATAAAGTTAAAATGGTGCGGAATGGTTGTGCATTACCTAGAAAATACCTTCTCTCCAGTAATCAAAAGCTAATTTGCAAAAAGAAAAAAAAACTAACCCCTGCTGTTGCCAGCGTGTGTGTTGGCCGTCACCTTCTACCGATTTCCTCACCTGAAACTCTTTTGTAAGCCGAGCTCCTGTTGACATCAGCCCTGCAGGCCCCCCCCCCCCCCCCCGCGCCGGGGGCAGCGCCGACTCAGCCTGTGGAACAAGCCCTTCGAGCAGAGCAGCCTGGGCAGCCTGGGGATTGGCTCCCAGATCTCTTCCTCGAGGGCAAGATTGTCCCAAAAAATCAGGAAATGGCCAGCATTGCTCAAAGCTACGTCTTGTTCTCACTCAGCGTTTGTCAGTGGCAGACTTCCAGAGGGAAGATAACCCTGCTATTTTTCAAGAAAAGTTAAGTGGCCGGAGTGTCCCCATCTGTCCACCTGGTATATCTCTCAGCCTCCATTTTAGCTCTGCTGTGACTTAAAAGTGCTTTAAAAAGTTCATATGTTTTATCATTGTGTTAACTGGTGTGAGGTTTGATTCTCATGACGTAGGGAAGGAAGATTCAGCTATAGGAAGGTCTTGCATTTTACTCGAAAAACAATGTGATTTGCAACTTTCAATGTGGGTGGATAGTAAATTATTAGTCTGATATTTAAAAAATTTTGACTTTGAAATGACTGATTAGTGTTACTTAAGGTAAAAACAGTGTATTTTGCTTTTGATTGCTATAAAATATTATACAAACTAACAGAGACTGAGTTTGGGGGAAGACCAGCTCTTTGCTGAACCTGCTGAAAACCAGGAGCCCGGAGCATGGGCAGGCCAGGGCAGGTCGAGGCAGGCGGCTTCCCCGACTCGGACGGGAAAGAAAGTCCCTTTCTGTTTGACAAAAACCATTTCTCTGCGTGGGGGAACCTGAAGTATCACATCATCTCCTGCAGCGAAAGCAAACAGGGGAGGACACCTGAGACGCGTCCCATCAGCCCGTCTCTGAAACCTGAAATGAAAGTGCGTGACACACTTGGCCTCGTCTTGCTGAGAACGTCAGATGCACAAGGGACATCGGGGGCCTGTGGGAGCTTTCGTGTTATATTTAACCAGTATTGTCATACCTTGTTTCAATTGAGATACACTAGTATTTCTAGATAAGCCAGTTTTGTTCTGAAAGTGTGAAATTAGAGTAGTTTTTTTAATTTAGTCCAAATCAAACAGTATTGAAAACCTGTTACATTTGTAGGTAGGTACACAGTTGCTTTGTTGGATTAGAGTGTGTACTTGTTAAAAGCTGTCTGTTTTAAGTGGCATTGTTATATTTGTCCTACTGCGTCTGTGAGGTCTGGTCAATGTGGGTAAAGTGGTGAATATTTTAATCCATTTACTTGTGAACGCAGAACCCCACCTGACTGACGTGGGTGAGACCACCTGCGTGCCCTGCGGTCAGATGTATCGGCTGCAGCCGCCGTCCCTCAGGAGCCGGCGTGGGGAGGAGCCTCGCCCGGCGTCCAAGCGAGCCATGTGGGAGGCCTGCCCCTGTGCCTGCACAGCTGCGTGGGCTCACTGTAAAGGACACAGCAGGATCTCTAGGAGGGATCTCGAGCGCGGAGGGAGACCATGCTCGCGTTCACAGTTGTGCCTGCTCCGCGTTACTCAGAAGCAGAGCTTCTTCTGGGCTCCCGTGACACAGTGTCTTTGAGAATCATTGCTCTCTGGCCAGTAAACACGGGGACTGAGACTTGCGGACTGGCCTTGCCACAGCTGCCCCACCAGTTCGAGGCGCTGGGCTTCTGTGGACCCACCTGAGGCTGAGCACAGAGAGGTGCCTGGAGCCGCGTGTGAGCACGGTTCATGTGGTTGTCCTGCGAGGGACCCGTGTGGGGGTGGCCCTGAGCTCTGCCTGGCCCCTCAGGTAACTAGCGGGTAACTGTGGAGCTGCCCAGATGCAAGGTAGCATGTGAGAAGGAGTGTGAAGTCCCTTCCCTGTGGCTGCCAGCTGTGGTTTAGGGGAGGGGCTGGAAGGAAGGAACGCAATACACAGACATGGACAGAACTAGGGACGAACCTCCGGCACAGTCTTCTATTAATGTTTTGGCTCAACTGCAACATGAATTTAAAGGCTCGAAGCTCAGCTGTCTTCATTTGGTTCTGCAGAGCAGGTTTGCCCTCAGCCTGGGCTCACCTGACGACTTTCACTGCTCGGCAGACCGACGCTGTGCTGGGCCGGTGGCACAAAACACAACTTGGGACTTTCTTAGTGGCTTTGGCTGCACCAAGAAAAGCTTGGTTGAAATCGGACTCATCCTGCCCTGGGCAGGGTCAGAGTGTCCACAGACAGGTTGGCCAAGGGCTCTGGTCCTGATCAGGGGTGCTCCTGGTCTGGCTACCTTAGAAGAGTTATTTAAATTGACTCATAACTTGGCAGGGGACTTAAAGGGGTTACGGCCAGCTTGTGGGATGGCAGGTGATTTTCAGTTTCTTTTCTATATTTTTTCCATCTCTCCTCTTTAATCAGTGTTCCATAATTTAAAAATTCTAATTTAGGACAAATAAATTGACAGGAAATTTCAAGAATTCAGTGTAAAATGTGAACTTTCGGTAGTATTGCCTGGACTCAGACTCAATACAGGTGTTAAGTCCACATTTTTCTTGTCGGATATTAAAGGAAAGCAGACATTCTTAGTTAATATCTTTTCCTAGATATTCCTAGATAGAATCTTATAGATTAAAAAAAAGAGGCTCTTATTAATATGTAAATATAATACTTTAATTTCTATTAATTCTGAGGGTACATTTAGAATAAAATACCAAATATTTTTTGTCAAGAACAATAGTTCTATAATTTTTAGTTATTATGAGATCACATTAATACGTCTTGATCAGTTTAATGATTTCTAATATTTCGTTAACGAAAACCATTGTGACATTGCAATAGAATCAGTTAATTTTAAAATGTTCCTGCTAGAGTAAGGTGAGTTTCCTTTAGTTTTAAGCCCGTTTTTAAAAAAAATCTCACTTTGGCTATAGTTTGTGATATAATAAAGAGTTTAGAGAGGAAAAGGGAATAACTTTTTTGCTGAAATTACTTTCAGCTTCAACTAGTAGAAGGCATGAGGACAGGAAGGACCCTAATCTCTAGTGTGACACAGGTCTCACTGGGCTGGAACCGAGGTGTGGGCCGGGCCGGTTCAGGGGAGAAGCCGATTCCCACCTTTTCCAGCTTCTAGAGGTGGCCACGCTCCTGGGCTCGTGGGCCTTCCTCCACCTTCAGAGCCAGCAGCTTCTGACTGAGCTCCTCTCAGGCTGTGTCTCTCTGGTTCTCCCTCTCCCGCTTTGTGATTACACCGGGTCTACCGGGATAATCTCCCTATCGCGAGGTCCGTGATCAGCAAACCTAATCGCATCCGCAGCGTTAACTCCCCTCTGCCAGGTAATGTCACACGTTCACAGGTTCTGGGGATTAGCGCCTGGACATCTTTGGGAGGGAGCAGTAATCTGCCCCACACGGGCATCCACAGACATGGTGCAGGTGGAGGGAAGGGCTGGATTCAGGAGGTGGTTGTTTAGGCTGAAGAACTGGAAAATGTGGATCTGCCAGTGGAACTTCCCAAGAGTTTGGTGGGAGGAAGAGGTTCAAGATGTGGAAACAGGAGTGGGGGTGGTGTCAGGCCCCTAGTTGTCAGGCAGGTGGGCGACATCATTTTGAGGTGACCTCTGTGTGTCTTGAAATACTCTTTTTCAAAACATTTTCTCTGTAGGCTGATATGAGATGCAAATTCTCAAGTGGTACTGAGAAACAACACTTTGTCTGCCACAATCCTTTGTTTTCTGTTGTCACTAAAGCCCTGCAAAGTCAAAGGAGTACTTTCTGGTTTATCTGAAACAATTAAATGTGATGATCTAACAAAGAGAGATTTAAATGAAGCCTGATGAATGTCATCAGTTTGGAAAGGCCTTTTTCTTTCTGAGTGTGGTCGTGGTTTGGCTTTGTGGGGTGGGGGGGACGTGCCATCTGTAGGACTTTGTGTGACCCTGAGAGCTGTTTCCTGTACTTGGCCGAGCCATTTCTGGGGTTGTTGGTCCTGCAGGCCTCTCTGGGCTCCACTGCTGCCTGTGGTTTCTCTGTTTGTTTATTGTCCACTAAGCAAGGCTCTCACCTTGGCCCTGGAGTGTCTGCATCAGCCACACCACTCCCCCCGCCCCAACAATTCTGCCAGTTCCTGGCCTCTGGGGCACCCTGCTTCCGTCAGATGCCCCCCTGAGCAGGCTGAGCGTGTCTGCCCCGTGAGGCCTTGTGCACAGCAGCTCTTCTCCCTGTGACTTCGCTGGCACCCGTTGTGTGGCTCTTGTCAGCACCGGGGGTGGCTACCCCTAGCTCCCTTTTGAGCGTTTTTTGGAAGCCTTGAGCTGTGCGATGAGCGGCCAGTGGGTGAGGAGTCACGAATGAGCAAGTGAAAGACAAGGCTCTCTTGTTGGTGTCCCAGGGCCTGTGTTCTTTGGAAGATTTCCTTGTAATTAATTATTTTCCCTCTTTCCCAGTGCGCTGGTGATTGCTGCAGTGTTCGACCGCGATGTGACATGCAGGAGAGCAGCATCTGTAAGTGCCCGTTTTGTTCCTGTTTGTATCCGTGTGGCGCGCAGCTGTGATGTTCCGCTGAGCATGTCCTCTCCCCAGCACTGCCCCGGCCGCCCAGCAGTTCACTTGTCAGCAGGAGCGACACGAGGGTGCTGGTGAGGGAACCGCTGGGGGCGGCTCCTGGGGAAGCCACGTGGTGGGGTGCAGTTCTCGTCCTCTGGGTTTCCTGGGGAGGGTGGTGAGGATCACAAGGCCCCACTCCAAGCGTGCCGGGAACTGCAGCCATCTCTGGAGCTTCGTAGGTGGATGAGCAGACACAGCTCCAGGCAGCTGAGCTCTGAAAGAGGAGGAGAAAAGGTGGGTTCTGTGAGCACGGCCGGGTGTGACGCAGACCAGGCGTCTCCGAACCTCAAGAGGAGCCGTCGCTGAGCAGAGGTCAGCTCGGCTTCATGTGGTCACTTCACTCGGCTCAGAGTACTGGATGTGCCTGGTGGTCCCAGCAAGGCCTGATGTGTTTGAACACCGGCTCCTGGCCCCCCAGAGCCCGGTCACGTTGGGGTGGATTCTGGATGCAAAGAGCTTCTCGCAGGCTCCACAGCTGCGTCTGAAAGGTGCTGACCTCACTGCTCCTCCGACAGAGCCAGGCTGCAGCTCTGGGCTCTGCTTTGGGCGGTTCCCGTGGACGCCGGCGAGAGGTGAGGGCTGCAGGGCTGTGTCCCTGAGACGCTCTGGGGTGTCGATGGCAGTGCTTTGACTTCACGCTTGGCTGTCTGCTTGATGGTCAGTTGCTTAGATCAGGCTCAGACTCACGGGTGATGGCGGTTGTGAGGGACCGGAAGCAGGGACTGAGTACCTTGAACGGCAGACCCTGGCTCTGCAGAGCTTGGCAGCTGAGATGGCAGACCTGTCGGAAGACGAGAGCCTTAGTCTTGGGTTCAGACAAGCAGCTGCACAAGCTCTAAGGGGTCGAGAATGGACACAAAGGCAGTGCTCGAGAAAGATGCAGGGGAGAGGCTGGCTGTGGGCGGTGGGCGAGACGAAGCGGGGGGACGCCCTGGTGCTCTCTGAGGCATAGTCAGGGTTAGTGGGAGACTGCTCAGGAGGTGTCCCGGCCGCTGCGGCGGTCAGATTAGGAGACTGGTGGGGGGCGAGGGCCAAGTCGAGAGGCAGGCTGGAGACATGCTGGGACCTGGTGAGGCTTTTCTGAAGCCCGCGGTGTTGGCAGAGACGGGGGTGCGGTGGATTTTTCATTTGATGTGACATGAATGGTTCCATGGATGGAGAGGGTGCCCAGAGGGGTCAGATCTGTGGTCCCTGAGCTGGGGAGTGGAGAGGGCTGCCCTCCTTACCCGGGGGCACAGGGAGGCAGACTTTCCCTTCTCAGGAGTGGTGGAGCCCCAGCTGGACGGGCAGGCAAGTCAGAGAGGCCTCGCTCGGGAGCACTCTGCCCACAGACGTGGAGGCTGAAAGGGGGTTTCTAGGTGCCAGGAGAGGAGTGGATACATGTCGTTGGGGGTTTGGTGGTGGAAGGTGAGTGAAGCAGCTGTGCCTCAGGGACCCCTGAGGTCCAGGTAGAGGTTGTGCGAGTTTGTGAGACAGACGAGGATGAGGTGTCTGTATGGAGGAAACTGGAAAACCATCACTTTGTGGTCACTTGTTGAACTGCACATTTACGATTTGTGCGCTTTTCTGTATGTAAGTGATACATCAGTGAGGTTTTTAAAAAATTAACAGGAAGAGACGCTTGAGGAGGAGATTCTGAAGAGGTGGGTGCAGGTTTAAAAGTACCTTGTGCCTGGCGAGGCCAAAGGTGAGATGAGAAATTAGAATTGATGACAGGACACACAGGTGTGTCCTCACCTCCCGCAGACAAGCTGCTGCCGTGAAAGGGCGGGGGTCAGCGTTCTGCTGGGGATGTTCCCGTGCCCTCGGGAGGCAGCCAGGCCGACATGTGGACACTTTTTGGGGTTGTTAGTGTCACCCTCAAGCTCAGGGCCTTCAAGCTTGGAGGTGAGGGTGGACAACGCAGGCTGGAGTGGCCGGGGCGGCCGGGGAAGGACAGGCTTACGTGGGAGGGGACAGGTGGAGGGCAGTGGTGTGGCCATCCCGGCGAGGTGCCCACGTGAGTAGTTGTTAAAATGGGGTGAGCACTTCCTGCATCAGTACTGTTAGACCTGCTGCTTCTACAGAAATCCCGGCAAATGTGGCCTCGGCCCGTGACGGCTTGTTTCTCTCCCTCAGGAAGAGGCCAGGCCGGGGGGGCCTGGGGTCTGGACGGCAGCACCAGGGTCACAGTTCTTTCTGCTCTGCCGTTCTCAGGCCACAGCTTCTGTTCTCAGGGCAGAGGAGCCTGCCCCAGGGCTGTCACCCCTCTTCACGTGCTTTCCGGAGCCCCCAGCACCACATGAGGGCCTTTGGCATGTGGACCCGTGGCTCCCAGGGCCCTTCACGTAGTTCCCTGAGGTTGTGCATCGCCGTGGCTCTGAGGTGGACATGGCCAGCTGCCACACACAGAGCTGGGCTCTGTTAGGAAGAAGATGTGGGAAATAGAAGAGCCTTCGCCTTACTCTGGTCTTCGTTTGTTTGAGCTTGTCTGTCAGGTCTGGTGGGGGGGCGTGTGCGCGTTCCTTATAGTTCTCTACGCACAGGACCTGGCCATTTGTGAATAAAGGAAAGTTTACTTTTTCCTTTCCAGTCTTGATTCCTTTTATTTCTTTTTCTTGCCTGACCGCACTGGTCAGAGGAGCTGCCGGGACACTGCTCAGTAGAGGTGGTGAGAGTGGATGTCCTTGCCTTGTTCCCTGTCTTGGGACAGTGTTCAGTGTTTCACCATCAAGTATGATGTTAGCTCTGGGTTTTTCGTAAATACCCTTTAGCAAGTTGAGGAAGTTCTGCTAGTTTGTTAGGAGTTTTTTTTTTTTTTTTTTTTTTGCTGAGGAAGATTCACCCTGAGCTAATGTTTGTGCCAGTCTTTCTCTATTTTGTATGTGGCTCACTGCCCCAGCATGGCTGACAAGTGATGTGGGTCCACGCCCGGGATCCAAACCCACGAACCTGGGCCATCGAAACAGAGCATGCAAACTTAACCACTATGCCATGGGGCTGCCCCCCCCCGCCCTTTTTTGTGAGGAAGACTAGTCCTGAGCTAACATCCGTTGCTAATCCTCCTCTTTTTTGTGAGGAAGACTAGCCCTGGGCTAACATCCATGCCCATCTTCCTCTACTTTATATGGGACACCACCCATATAAAGTAGGGCTTGACAAGTGGGGCGTCTGTCTGTGCCTGGGATCCGAATCTGTGAACCTCGGGCCGCTAAAGCGGAGCACGCAAACTTAACCACTACACCACCAGCTGGCCCCCCCCCCTTTTTTATCATCACAAAATGATGTTATATTTTGAGATGGTCGTGTGGTTTTTGTCCTTTATTCTGTTAATGTGGTGTATGGTATTGATTTTCAGATACTAAACCAACCTTGCATTCCTGTGATAAATCCCACTTGACCTGGTATAATCCTTTTTAATATGTTGCTGGATTTGGTTTGCCAAAATTTTGTTGAGAATTTTTGAGTCTGTATTCGTAAGGGGTATTAGTCTGTAGTGTTCATGTGTTGTGATAGTTCATCTGGCTTTGGAATTAGGGTAATCTGGCCCCATGGAAGGGCTTGGGAGCGTTCTCGCCTCTTCTATTTTGTTTCCATGTTAAATGTTTGGTAGAAATCACCAGTGAACCCATCTAGGCCTGTGTTGGTTTTTGTTTCTTGGCAAATATTTTAAATTATTAATTCAATTTCTTTACTTGCTGGAGGTCTTGCCAGCTTTTCTGTTTTTCTCTTTAGTGAAGGCGTTTCTCTGTTTCATCTGAGTTGTTACGTGCAGCGATATGATGTTGGAGGAGGCCCCGTCTGCCCCTTCTTGTTCTGTTCTTTCTGTTGGTTTCAGTGGCAGCTCATGTGCCCAGATCCCGGCCCTCCGTTTCCTCTTCAGCCGCCCATGCCTGGCAAGGTTGTTGACATGCGGTGGGTACTGAGCAGATGTCTGTCTTAGAAATGGATGATGTGGGACCAGGGGCCAGTGCTGCCTCCTCTCTTGGAGCAGGAGCCCAGGTGGAGGGTCTCCTGGTTGTCCATGGCTTCTGACGGCCTGCCTCTTTCCGTGTTCTGAGATTGGCAGGAGATGAGTCCTGCTCTGCCGAAGGCCCTTTTCGGACTTTCTTATTTCAAGAGTTTGCCAGGAGAGCTCAGAATCCCCTCTGGGTTCCTGTAGTTTCTCTTTTGTCATCAGCTTCAGTAGAAAGCCCAGGGATTCCTTGAGAAGTCTTCACATTTTTGCCCTGATGTTAACCCAAAGGCAGGAATTGTAAGACTCTGAAATACAGTGAGAATCTTTTGTTAAATATGTACTTAAAAATTAACTTTTATATATTTTTTCTGTTTACTGTAACGTAAAACATTTTTATGGGAAGCAGTAACAAAATCAAACCACTGATCCCTTTATGAACCCTGGGGAAGAGGTGAAATAAAACAATGGAAATTTTTTTTCTTTTTCAAGTTAAAATTAAAATCCTTTAAAATTGGGGGGAAATTCTTTGCATTGAACACCATCCAAGTGTATCCCTGCTTTCCCGGTAGATGCAAAATTAAAACTGTGAAAAGTAGAAGATGCATTTGTTTGAAGCTCATTTGAAAATGTAAGGGTTGAGTCCCTAGTAACTGGGAATAACGTTTCTCTTACCGTGAAGCTGCTTCCCCAGATAAAAACGTGATTTGTCTGTTTGGCTCCTGTTTGTGCTCATGTTTCATGCTCTCTGTGTGCTGGTCACCTGTGCTCGTGGGTGGTGGTGACTGAGGTTAGGAGGGCCTGGCCCGTGCGCTCGCCCGCAGACGGGTCATCCTGTGCGCAAGGGGTGGTGGGCGCAGGGGAAGGTCTTGGCATCTGCAGGTGGGGGATGCCCCTCCTGGGGTGCTCCCTGAGGCCATTGCTGCCCTCTGACCTGTCACATGCTGATGGTGCATGGTGATGAGGTAGCAGCTGTGCAGCTGCACTTGACACCTCATTTGATCGCTGGTGTCCCGTGTCTCCAGCTGTTTGGGCAGCTCTGAGCCCCGGCTGCTTTGGGAGAGCTAAGTTGGAGGCACCAGCTGGGCGATAAATGGGAAGGGAGGCGTCGTCTGTCGCTGTGCACAGGTCCTGCCACTGTCACTGCTTGGACAGCCTGTGTGGTCTGGCCTGGCCGTCACACCTAAGCAGGATGGGGGTGGAGGTGGAGGAGGATGGAGCACCAGGGAAGTGAAAAGGCATTTTAAAGAAAGTCCACACGAAGATCTCTCATTCTGTTTAAGTTAACGTTTGGACCTTCTCAGCAGCCCTGCTCTGGGCCTGAGTGTGCGAGACTCGGTGCTTGTCTGTGACAGCCCCTGGGGTGGGCAGCACGAGGATCCCAGGCTGTTGCAGGGTCCCCGTCACATGAGCTGGAGTGGCGGAGTTCTCAGGATAACAGCTGAAGTTGGGCGTTTATGGAACCAGTGGATTTGCTTCTCCTCCCCTTTTGCATCTGGGCCCTCAGAGGAGGCTTTGGTGTGGAGCTCAGCGTTCGCAGCTGAAGGCCGCTTTTCAGGATGTGCTTGATTTTATAAACTTGAATTGTTACATTGTTGTTTTCAAAAAGCACCAGGACGTAGAAGACAGGATGAGGCTCGAGGCTCTGGTCACCAACAATGAGGACTTCTATTTAAGAACGTGAAGCCATGGGTCATTTGTTTGTTTTGAATCTATCTCCCGTTTCAACCACGTGCAGCCCTAACTCACCTGCTTTGTTTGTTCTCTCTGTTCCTTAGGCTGCTTTCCAGGAGAATGTGGGAAGACAGGTACGGTCACTTCTTAAAATCTTCATTCCTAAAACTTCCTGTGGGTTTAGAGGTACAAATATAGAAAGCTGCAAACTTAGTATCTTCTTGGTTGTCAGACGGGAGTAAAGAATTTACCTGGAATAATACTGAACACAGTGAATTCTGGTCACTGATTCGCTCATAAGGTGACTCAGGTGAGTGTTGACACCAGTTTTAAACAATTAGTAGTGTGTTTTATAGGAAACTTGTATGTGTAAGTAATTTTACAAACACACAAGTCAGAAATCAGTGCCTTATGTGCTGCTGAGGGCCACCCAACGTCAGCAGTTGCCCGTGGGCGCTGGAGGGGTGTGGGTGGCAGAGCTTGGCTTCACAGGGACAGAGACGTGTGACCCCTGCCTGTCCCACGTGTGGGAGGAGCCAGCTCCCGAAGCCATCGACCCCACGTCCCGTCTCCATGCTCGCCAGCATCGTTGCGCCCCCTGGCCCTGAACTTCTCATCACCGGTCAGCCTTGGCTGGGAGGGGTAGCCTTTATCCCCTAGTTATTCACTGTGTATGACGGTGACCCCCTCCCAGGATGTGTGGCCAGCCTGGTGGAGGATGGACCTGAGGTTATGTTTCAGGGGGCGCTGAGCTGAGCTCTGATCGGAAGGGCTGCGTGGGGAGAGTGAACACTCCAGGAGAGGGGGAATCAGCAGATGACAGTGGAGGGACAAGTGATGATGAGCTTCTGGGACTTGGGGGACAGAGTCAGGCTGCAGGACCTGAGGGGAGCCCCATGCGGAAGGCTCACCCGGGAGGGAGGAGGGGAGAGGAGGCGGGCATCTGAGAGAGGGAGGCCATGGAAAAATCACAAGACTTCCAAGATTTTGTGCCTGGACATTTGGGAGGAGAAAGTGTGAACACGGACTGCACCCGAGGTCTGCCCTCCAGGTGCCCCCATGTCTGTTAGGGTCCTCGAGGCAGAACCAGCCTCGCTGTCTTGAACCCAGGGGCCTGCGTTCGCTTCACGGTGGGAAGTTCCCCCAGAAACAGCACAGGACGGAAGTGCAGTCTGGGGTTCTGCAGCTGGCTGGGGGGGCGTGTGCTGGTTTGCGCTTTGCTCTTCTGGGGGCGCCTCTCTCGCAGGTTCTCCTCCTGGAGGCGTGCCCTGGGCCGGCAGTTTTCTCACGTGATCCCGGGACCCGCCTTGAGAACCACGGCTCTGAGCCTTCCTCCGTGGGCCTGGGCCGTTGGTTCTCCATGGCGAGCGCTGCCCTGTCTCGAACGCTTGCCTTGGGACGTTGTGCGCCCCTGAGGAGGGGGCCGGCTCTGACAGGCGGTTCCGCTTCCCACCTGCGTGTGGGGGTCTTAGGAGCCTGCAGTGACCGGTGGGCCCTCTGGCTGTGCTGCAGTGGAGGCATTCTGAATCCTCCTGGGGGCTCAAGCCCCCCTGGGTCCTTGCCTCCAGCCCAGAAGAGCCCATCACTGGGCTGGCAGCAGAAGACTGGAGGGTGGGGTGCTGGGCCCCATCGGGAGGCACCTCCCACTGCATGGGCCCATATCGGTGAGCGGTCCCACAGCACGCGGGGTGGTAGAGAAAGGAGTCAATGGGGACTTAGGGCCGGTGGGACAGGGCTGTGGAACCGGGTGGCCATGGTGAGGCGAGGCCACGGTGAGGGGTCCACCAAGGTGAGGAGCCTGCCTTGGTTGGAGTGGCCGTTCAGGCGGCAGAGCTGCTGACCTTCCTTCCCTCAAAGGCAACAGCAGCATGAGGGGTGGCATAGCTGGAGGTCCTGTGGCCACGCTGCTGCCAACAGCCTGGGTGTGAGCTGTGACCGTGTGTGGAGTGGACGGGGTGGGGAGGCGAAGGGTCCAATTTGGAAGGCAGTGTTAAGGCTGAAACTGATGCCAAAATGAGTCCAAATGAGACTGGGATGCCGGGTCATCTGGAAGGGTCAGAAGAACTGAAATCTGCACTTATTGAATTTGTGTTCCTTTGAAACTGTTGAGACGGCTGAGATCCAGTGTCCTTGGGTGTCACTCAGGCCGCGTCCACCTGGAGCCCTGAAAACTCAGAAGAAAGCTGTTCCCTAGGACAAGGTGGCTGACCTCTGAAGGGCAGCAAGTGCAGAAAGGGGTGCCACTCCAGGCTGAAGGCAGGAGTTGGACAAGGAAGAAAGAGGCCTGGGTTCGGCCTGGAGAGAGGGTGGCCGCTGTGGTTAGGAAGGAGCCTGCTGGAAGCTGAGGGAGCACCAAAGTCACCCTTGAAGAGCCCAGGAGAGGAGAAGTCCCCCCACCCTGGCCTCCAGCTCCCGCAGCCCCCCGTCGGCAGAGCCCAGCCCCAGAGCCACCCTGGGTCCAGAAGATCAAGGGCAGTCTGGAGCCTGGTGGCCTTGGTTCCTGCGTGGTGGGATTTGAACAGTGGCCCTGTGTGGAGGACTGAGGTTGGGGTGGACGTCAGGGAGAGGACAGGCCTTGAGCTGTGGCCTAAGTTCAGGTGAGCAGCCGGGAGGTGACCTTCCCTGGTGCATGTCTCCCACCTGCCTCGTCTCCGTCTCTGTGTGCTGACATTTATGGTAAAGCCAGTGTGGGGTCCAGGGGAAGCCACACGGGTGTTTAAGGGACACAATTTTGAGAGAAGTGCAGCCCCCTGTGGGCCCAGCATGCACTTGCGCCTGCCTGCTGCGGTGTCCCCCTGTAGTTTGGCGGGAATGTTGGAGAAGGATGTGACCTTGCCAGAGCAAACAGGGACGCACTTGCAGGGGGAGAGCAACACTCCTGGGTTTGGGCCAGACCGTTTTTTTTCTTTTTTGGTAGGGGGAGGAAGATTGGCCCTGAGCTAACATCATCTTCCTCTACTGTGGGACGCCTGCCACAACGTGGCTTGATGAGTGGTGCATAGGTCCACAACCGGGATCTGAATCTGCGAACCCCGGGCTGCTGAAGTGGAGTGCGTGAACCTAACCACTGGGCCGTGGGCCGCACCGTCTTTAATGCACAGATTTGGGATGAGGTTATTACGAGGTATTTGTGGCAGAGGATGCTGAGGCTGCAGAGAGGGAGAGCGGCTGTGGTAGGTGGGGCTGTCCACGGCCCCTGGATGGGGTGACCTCTGGGTCCAGGGGTGCGAGCACAGATGCTCTCTTTGGCTGACTTAGGCGCAGGGAAGTTTTCAGGAGGGATTTGGTGGGGGGCCCTGGGCTGGGGGGCTGACTTCTCCGTCCGGGCTCACTCCAGCCTGTTGGTGACTCAGGTCCTGACACCAGAGTTGAGACGGCTCTGTCCACCTGCCACAGAGCACGGGGTGGGGGCGAGGGGGTGCCCTGGACCCCTGGGAAGAGGGTCTCTCCTGGGGGGAGGTGGTCTCTGCTCAGGGGCCTCCTGTCAGTTAAGGGGCATCGAGCAGCTCCTGCGTCTAACCTGCTGGGAACACTGCTCCTGGGACTTGGCTCTGGTGGTCAGTGCTGACCGAGCGCTAGCTTGCTCACACCAGGCCCTCCCTCTGCCGCTTCCCAGCTGAGGAAACTATGGCGCAGGGCAGCTGAGCCCCTGCCCTGACCCTTCGGTGTGCTTTGTCCTGGTCATGAGCTGCGGGCACTTGTTCTCGGTGGGACCCGGTCCTGGGCCACCTCTGGACATTGCCCGTAGCCCTTGCCTTAGCCATGCAGTGGCTGCCGGACCAGCGGCAGCACAGGGCTGCGTGGCGCCTTTGTCCGGTGTGGGCTCCTCTCTCCTCTCTTGCAGTGAAATACAGCAAGCCCGGGCTGTGGCCTGGGGTGGAGGTTTGCTGCATCTCCACCAGCCCAGCTCCCATTGAAACCCTTGGGAGAGACTTGCTGGAACACAAGCTACCTCCATCCACTCTGTCCTGCCTCGCAGGGGCGCAGGGACATGACTGGGCCCGGCGGCTCCGCCTGGGTGCTCAGAGCTGTTGGGACGATGATGTCAGTGCACAGCGTTGCTGCACAGGGATGGGAGGTTCTGACAGTCCGGTGCCAGGATGGAGGAGAGTACAGAGGTGTCGGGAGGGGTCTGAACGCTGGGCTAGAGGGCGGGCAGGCGTGGGGGGGGTGGAGCGGAGGAGGAGCACCAGGGCCAGTTGGGGTCAACTCGAGAGCTCGAAGACAATAGCAGTTAGACCAGGTGTCCTGGCTGCGCACTCAGGATGGGGGCGGCTTCTCCTCTGTATTTAGCTGGGTTCTGAGGTGAAGCGGCTTTTACATGTCGCTTGAGAACCGAACCACCGTTTCTGACGTTGTTCTCGTGACAGCAAATGTGCGTCGCCCGACGTGACGGTGCAGCCGCCGCGGGTTATCGACTCCCTCGTTCAGACTCATGCCCGCTTTGTGCGTGAGGGGGCGCTTCCACGCACTTCCGTTTCGTGGCCTGGGCGTCGCCAGCTCTTGGAGTGAGGAAGGACACCCTGTGGGACCAGAGGGCAGAGGCAGTTGTCCCTCGGGCCTTCCTCACATCCCTTCTATGGCTGAGGGCCGTAAGCCTTTCACTCCTCGGTTGGGAGTTTGTCGTTTATATCTTTTCAGAAAACTGTTTATTTAGTTTGCAGATTTTCAAATATTGTCACCAGCAGTGGTATCAGTAGCCACTTGCAGCCTTTGGGGCTGGGCCTTGGCTGGGAGGGTGCCCCTCCCCGACTGCCCATTTCACAGTCTGCTGCCGGGTGTCAGCCGTCAGGTCCCCACGCGGGGTCTCGTTCATTCTCAGGACGGCTGAGTGGGGGTGGGCTGTTGTCGGGTTTCACAGACCAGGCAGGCGCCTGCCCCTCTGAGCGAGCGCTGGAGTTCTCTGCCACACGGGTGCAGGTTGGGTGGAATCAGTAGCTTTAATACTGTGGAAACCTGATGTCTTTTTTGGTGTGTGGTTTGAAGAAAGGGCTCTTACAACATTTAAACTTGCAATGTTTGAGTTGTTTGAAAAAAAATTAAATATTTTTAAGTGGTTCAAATAATTTTAGTGCAGTGTCCAGCCCAGGATAGTGGTCAGGAAGGGACTGGACCGGAAAGCTCTTGGGTGAGCACAGTTAAGTAGCGCGTAGTTTTAGCTGTTAGTCTGTAGCTCTCTGCGTAAATGTAAATGTGTATGAATGTGATTATTGAACTTTTGGAAATGCTGTTGCTCATTCAAATCATTTTCATCCTTTTTTTCCACTTTTTCATCAGGGCACTTTCCCTCATGGCATTGATATTTTGACCACGGCCGACTACTTTGCTGTTGGTAACAGATCCAACTGTTTCCTGGTTATAAGGTAAGGGTTTAACCGTCATCACAATATTAATATAACGTTCTCTGATTTCGATGTCGAAAGTCAGTTCCCAAGATTTTTTTTCTTCATCCTGCAAGGTCCACTAAGAGTAAATCTAGTTCATGTGTGGAAAGTTAAAAAGCAGAATTGAAAACTTATTGAAATGTGTGTTTCATGTTGATTGGACAGAGTGCATGCAGCATGGTTCCATTTATGTAAAACTTTAGAAAATCAGACTAATCCAAAGGGACAGCAGCAGCTCGGGGGTGGTCTGGCGGGGGCTGTGGGATCTGATTGTGAGAAGTTCTTTTACGTCTTAAAGAGATAAGAATGTTTTCTCTTAAAGCGTCCCGTCTGATTAGTGCTGTTTCTCTTGGCGCCTTGGTCCTTCACAGAGAAGAGCCACCAACCAGAGTGTGCACTGCCTTCTGTGTGACGGCTTTCCTACTGGGTGTCGTCAACGGACGGCGTTTCGCAGAATGACATCGCGGATTAGAAGTGACTGTTTCTTTTTCTATTCAGTAAAATAGTGTTTCCCAGTTGAAGTTGTCTCTGGGTTGTTTATGAGTAAGAAAGAGGTATTTGAGGAATCAGGTCAAGGAATACATATTTAACGTCCCTGACTGCAGTCTGCGGAGATCGCATCAGAACCTCTACTTACGTGATTTAAGCGCTGAGGAAATTGCTTCCCTTGTCTTGTTAACTCTTGTGACACCAGTGTGAACAGGGCATGATTTCATGAAGTGATTTATTTGCCTTGAGTTGGGAGAAGAAACACACCTAATGCATTTTTAAAATGATTAACCGTATATATCCTCAGGATAGATTCTCTGACACCCTGCTGTGCAGACCATGCAGAAATCGCATTTCTCCATAACCAGCGTGGACAGATTTTTTGAAAAATGTAGCATTTGACCTCTTTCCCAGAGAGAATCTGACCGAGGACACTGTGTTTTAGCATCTTTTCTGCCGTCTTCGGCATTTAATGGCCTTCTGCGCCTTATCAGCTCTTTCTTGTTTTCGCAGGTTGTTAATATTTGAACATTTCAGGTGGAAAAATCTACCGCCTTTCCCTGAGTTTCATAGTAAAGTAACTAGTGGTTTTTAGCCTTGGCATGTTTTCCTTGTCACTAGGTTTCTAAGCTGCTGTAAGACTTACCTGTAATTCGTCGTCTGCATTTTGCAGAGATATTTGCAGAACAGGACCTTGCTCAGGGCGTGTCCTTTCATGCTGCATTTTGCGCACTTAGTATGGATGAGAGGTGGTCTCTGAGGGCAGCATTGGCGGTCATGGGCACCAGGGTCTGTGGCTGCACCGCATTACCACAAGGCACTTGGGGGGCTCTGCCCTCGACCCGAGGCAGGACAGACACCCAGGGTCCTGCGGTCAGCCTGGACTGCAGGGTGGAGGGAGTCATGTGCCGAGGGAGCCTGGTGCTGGGGGGACAGCCCCGGAGGGAAGGGTTCCGAGTCAGCAGGGCCCAGCATGGGGCTTCTGAGCCAGAGCGAGGGGTTTGGATTGTCCTGAGGTCATCGAACATGCTTGGACAGTCAGATCTGCATTGTGAATATCATTGTAGCTACATTTTGGTAACTGGAGGCAAGAAGACAGGGCTCGCACAAGGCCGGGGACAGTCAGGGGAAGGTCAGTGGCCTTGACAAGGCGGAGGATGGTCAGGGGCTGGGAGGTGGGTCACTGCAGTGAGGGGGCTTTATTGGAAGATTGGAGAGGCTTCGAGAGCTGAGGTGTGTGGGTCACTCGCAGCAGGGTGCCCCGGTAGGGGGTGCCTGTGGGAGATGAGGTGTTCAGCGTCGCGCAGGCTGACCGTGAGGCTCCCAGTGCGCCTGAGAGGAAGCGTCAGCCGAGGGTTAGATGATCCTTCTGGACACCGGAGCTTCCGCACACTGGGACGGAGACGGTCGGAAGCAGCCAGGTGAAGCCGTCAGGGCGGACAAGCAGAAGTCTTACCTTGATGTTCATTTCCGAAGCTTGATTAGTGCCGAGGACACACAGGAAAGTGCACGTATTTAATGTGTGCATTCTGATAAATTTGACGTGTCCGACTCTTGCCACAACCCAGGTAACGACAGTCCCATCCCCACAAAAGTTCCCCTGCACCCCCTTCTCCGGGCAGCTGTGGTCTCTTCAGTCTCTGGACCTGTCTGCGTTTTCTAGTTTCGTGAACGGAATCATGTGGCGTGCACCCTTCTTAGCGTCCTGGCTTCTCTCACTCAGCGTGCTGTTTTAGGTTTGTCCTTGCCGCGTGTGTATTAACGATTCATTCGCTCCTCTGTTGCCGACTAGTATCCCACCATATGGATGACCACGCCTGTGGTCCGTTGGCCTCTTGAGGGGCATCTGGCTGTTTCCCGTTGGGGTGACTACAGATGAAGCAGCGTGAACATCCTGTGTTTTCACTTACCTGCTTCAATACGTAGGAGTGCGATGGCTGGGTCCTCACTTTGTAGGAAGCTGCCAAATGGTTTTCCAACGTGGCAGCCCTGTTTTCATGCCCACTGGCCACGGGCGAGTTCTGGTTCCTCCACGTCCTCGCCAGCCCTTGGCACGGGGTCCATCTTTTTAGCTTCAGCCGTTCTAGTGGACGTGCAGGAGGAGCTCATCAGTGTGTTTTCCTCGTGACTCACGACACTGGGCATCTTTTCATGGGCTTATTGGACAACTCTTCTGCCTATTTGTTTATTGGGTTAGTTGTTTTCTTCTTTTTGAGAATTTGAGAATTCTTCATATATCCTGGATACAAGTCCTTCTTCAGATGCACGATCTGCACATAGTTTCTCCTAGTCTGAGGCTGGTCCTTTCAGTATCCTGTATGTTCACAAGACAAAACCTTTTTTTAAAAATCAGCTTTATTTTTGCACACCTCTTTTATTACATGTAATTTACATGTAGTAAAATTCACCAACTTAAAATGTGGGTTTTGGCAGACGTGTCACCGCTGCTGCAGACACTCCAGGACGTCCCCTCGTGCTGCGGCCGCCCCTGAGCCGTCTGTCCCTGAGTTGACCTTTTCTAGAATTTCAGTTGGTGGAGTCACGTGTGTGCTGTCCTTTCGGTTTGCATCATTGATTCCTCATGTCCCTGAGTGTTGGTCGTGCAGTCCCTTCCGTTGCCAGTGCCATCCTGGTGTGGGAGTCCCATGGCTCCTCTCCCATTCACGGCTGACGGCCCTTTGACCTTCGGTGTGAACACAGGGCACTGCTTCCACCTGCCAGGCTGTTTTCTGTCTCGATGTAACTCACAGTTGTTAGCACTTCTTGTTGGTTTATCTTCTTGCTGTTGTAAATTTCCTTACCAGATTTCTGACGTCTGCAGGACTGCGACCTTAAAACCCGTTTTGTCATATTTTGCTTTCCGACAATCTTGCGCGTTCCTGTCCTGTAAGCTCTTCAAACTCAGGCACCCCCCCGGAACTGCTTCCTTCCTTCCTTGTCTCCTGACTTGGTAAGCGGCTGCTGCCCGCGGCGGCTCAGTTCTGCTTCTCCTTCGCTCACTCCCACATCCGCCGGGTGACCTGGTTCTGTCACGTCTGCATCCCTAATGGCCCTCAGACGGTCCTCATCCTGCTTCTCTGCTCAGCTGCCACCTTAGCGCAGCTCTCACTGTCCTGGCCCTGCAGAGCCTTCCCCTGCCCCTCCCTCCTGCCCTGTCATCTGTCTGTTGTCTCTCACCCACCACCCTGCCTCCCGGCCCTGCTGCCCCCGCGGCCACCTGCCCTCCTCGGCTCTCCTCGCCTCTGCTTGCTGGCGGATGCCCCCCTTGGTTCGCACTTGGCCTCCGCGCAGGCCTGAGCGCTCAGTCCACACTGGGCACTGCCTGGGCTGCTGGTTCCAGCAGAGCGTCTTCTCCAAGGTCAGCCACTAGTTGGTGCCAGGGCTGGGACTAGAATTCAGGCGGCCGCCTCCCTCGGCTTCTTCCCATGAGGCCGCTGGTCGTTTCTCTGCTGCTCTGGAATCCTGCGTGGCTCTCTGACGCTGGCCTGGGGCGGGTCTAGCATCCTGGGGTGGGTCTGTCCGTTGGGTGGCACCAGGGGCCCTTCAGTGATGCGGGACTGGGGGCTGCAGCTTGGCTCCACTTCTGTTTTTCCTCCTGCATTTCTCGCAGGCTGTTTCAGTGCCTTTAGAGGGGCTCCCAGTCCCACCTGCTTGTGGGGAAGCCTCCGCTTTTCTTTCTCTTGTCCAGAGCAAAGACTTTCCCTGAGCCGACTCTGCCAGATCTCACAACTTGTGGCACACGCATGTCCACACTGCACCCATGTTCACCGCTTGTCTGCGCACAATGTGCCTACACAGGATCTGTGTAAAATCATACTTCCCCCTTCTTGGCTCTCTGTGCTCTCTCTCAGCTGCCGTGTAACACTCATGGGTGATGGGTAAGTCCACGGCGGGGCTGTGCGGATGACGTGGCAGGTTAGACACGTGAGCATTGGGCGTTTCAGAGGCAGGAAGTATAAAAGTGCATTTTTTGGAATAGGTGATACATGTGTGTGGTATAAAATTCAGGAGGTGCATGGGAGTGTTCAGGGAAAACCACATCTCCCCTTTCCTCCTTGGTTTCTCCCAGTTCCATCCGGGGGTTGTCGCCAGCTTCTTGTGTCTTCTAGAGAGAATCAGTTTGTGTCACGTGTGTAGGTGTACATGGAGGTGACCTCCATCCGTCCACGCCGAGTGGCGGCACACACAGAACGCGTTGGGACAACTTAAGTGCTCACCAGCAGGGGTTGGTCAGATAGTGACATCCAGCTGTCAGAAAGAAGGAGGAGCTCCGTGTGTCCAGCCCACGTGGCAGAGCACGTCTACAGCATGCTACACGCCACATCTGGGTGGTGCTTTTCTCTTCACCCTGCGCCTTGGAGCGTTCCAGATCTGGACATACAGTGGAACCTGCAGGTCTCCCCTCCCAGCTGTTGGCTTCTGTCCAGTTGTGAACGATGTGAAGTGAATATTTTTGTGTAAATCATTTCTCATCTGTGTGGTTATATCTGAATGAATTAACAAAAGGGGAATTGCTGGACCAAAGGATATTTACGTTTTAAATTTCCTGGACAATGCCCATCGCTGTCCGTAGAGGCTGCACCAAAATGCTGCCCCCAGCCGTGTTTCCGGATGCTTCTAGATCCTTCCAACAGTGGCTACCAACCCCCCTGACTGGCAGTCTGACAGACGGACAGAGGTCTTTCCATTTCCCTCATGAATGAGGTTGAACCTCATTCATGTTCCTGTCTGAGAGACATCTGTTTTCTTTTCTGTAAACTGTCTGTGGTGGTCTTTTCTCACTGATTGGAAGAACTCCTTTATTTTAAAGAAGTCTCTTGTTGTGATAGCAGTTGCGGATATTTTACTGTTTCACTTTGTTTGTGGTGTGTTTTTGCTGGGAGACATTTCTCTTCTGGGTTGTGTGTTTGAATGTACTGATCTCTTCCTTTATGGCTTCTGGGTTGTGCTGTGTGTCGGTGGCTGGTTCCTCTGTGCTGAGTTGTCTTCTCCTCTGTGGCTGTTCCACAGTTATCTGTTAGTTCTGTTGTAGACATTTAGGTTGTTTTGAGTTTTTGGCTCTGATGAATAAAGCTGCTGTGAACATTACTTAGAAGTCTTGATGTGGACACATATCTTCACTTCTCTTGGATAAATGCTTACAAGGGCATTTCTGTGTATTTATAAGAAACCGCCAAACTGTTTTTTGAAAGTACGTTCTCGCAAGCGATGTGTGAGAGTTCCTGTCCCTCTGCGTGCTCACCATCTCCGAATATTGTCTTTTTCAGCATGTCTATTGCCGGCTTTCCTGAGTACACACAACCCATGGTAGACCACCTGGTTGCCAAGAAGATCAACCACTGGGATGGGTAGGTTTTGCATTTTTGTATTTGTCTAAATAGGAGTGTCTTTTATTAGCTTATCTGTCAAATAAGAATTCATATTTTTTTTCCAAAGGAGAGGTTAAATTGAACTTATAAGTCTTGAGTATATTTTATCATTGTAGACTTCATATTTTAAAATAACTTCTGAGAAGTAGCATAAGTTCCAGTCTTCATGCCTGATGTGCTGGTTAATGGTCTGTCTCCAGTTTTGCTTCCGGAGACCTTAGTCAAGTCTGTCGTGTGTGTAAATGTTCCCATGTGGATGCTCTTGTGTTGGCGTGTCATGGAGGGCAGGTCGCCTCCTGAGGACTGGAGGAACTTAGGCTGTGGGAACAGCAGCCACAGCCTCCCACCCCAGTTCTGCTCTGTGTGCTGCTCCGGTCTGTCCTCTTCTCCGTTGTCTCCTGGAAGCCGAGCAGACATTCATAGCTTTTTCCTAATTATGTGGTAGTTTCAAGGTATGTTAGCATTTCCTAGGCAGTTAAATGTATCTTCAAAGGGGAGGGTTCCGAGCGTAATCTAGGACATGAGCGGTATCAGCCTGCTTGCTCTTGTTACTACTTCTGGGAAGGTGAGATTATTTTCTCGTAGGAAGGCTTGGCGTGGCTGTGGATGCAGACGGCAGGTCTGAGGAACAGCAAATGACCGTGGATTAAGTAGTTTCATTAGGTTGTACGTCCAGAATCCCAATTTCAGGGTGGGTGTTCCTTGTGGAAAGTTCTGTCTGATCTGCTGGGGAACATGTTCCAGCTTCTGCAAGGACCAAGGCCTTGAGACTGCCTGAGGCTGCCGTGTGGCGAAGGGTCCATCGTGTGCAGGGCACGTGCATCGAGGTTGGTTCTCTCTGCGAGTGGGCACCTCTGCAACAGAAGCATCTCTGTGCCCCTTGAGCTGGGCAGTTCACCCACCAGGAGCCCCTCTCCTGCTTTCCCTGCTGGTAACCTTCCTGAGACTTGTGCAAGTTTTTGACGTTTGAGGTTTAACTGCAAATACGATACCAAAAACTCACATAATTAATAGCAAAGATTTTATAAACCGAACCCAGGAGAAATTAGTTAATTTGCCTTTTCCACCAGCTTTTCAGTCAACAGGGTGTTTAAAACCAAAACTGCAAATATATCACCCGTGGTGTCAGACTAGGCTTTGAGCTGTTGAGATCTCCAGCTGCTGTTGAAATGTTCGTTTCTTCTACCAGTTCTGCGTTTTCCTTCCTGCGTGTGGGTGGACTCTTTGTTAGGCGCAGGTGCATTTGTGATTTCGATATCTTCCTAGTGTGTAGACCCTTTTCATTATGAACTGTCCCTCTTTGTTTCATGTTAGATTTCCTCTCTTAAAGTGTAATTTGATATTCTTATAGCTTGAGGGTTGGCAAGCTTTTTCTTTAAAGGGCCAGAGAGTAAATATTTTAGGTTCATTGTTCCATATATTTTATTGTTTTGTCTTTATACAACCCTTGAAAAATGTAAAATCATTCTTAGCTTGGGGCCTTAGAAAAAGAGGCATCAGGCCAGGTTGGCCTGCTGGCTGCAGGTCAGCCCGCCCCGCGGCTCAGCTCTGCCTCGGCTGCGTTGCCTTCTCTCAGTCTGTGTCTCCCGGAGACCGCGCCCGTGGGGTCTGGCTCTCGTGCGGTCTGACAACCTCTGCCTCTTGTGTGAGCTCTTCAGCCTGTTCACATTTAATGTCATTGTCAACATGGTTCAACTGACGCCTGTCATTTTGCTATTTGTTTTCTATTTTTTTCTCATGCGGCCTTTTTTGGTTATTTTATTAAATTTTTTTTTGTGGAAATCTTTTTAGAATAAGCTCTAAAAACCTGAAAGTTTTCAGGATGTCTGAGTCACAGAATGGAGGGAAAATGTTGTCTAGTTCTACTTTCAGTCAGGTTTGAAGATCCTTGTGATAACACCAGCTAGCATTTTCTAGAATAAGGATTTAGAAAGCATGATTATGACCTTGTTATTTTATGATTCTTCAGAGATGGAGATATTTCTGTTTCTTTGGCCTGGATTAGCTAAAAGTTCATAAATAGGGTCTCTCTAACTTTCTGGTAAATACATGGCTCATGGAAAATGGGGAGCCTTACAGAATTTTCATGAAGTTTAATAGTATACATTTTTAAGAGGTATTGGTCCATCGTCTTGGGTTTCTTTTAAAAAGTTTCCTGATACTTGGACATACTCATCCAAAATAATTTATATCTCAAGATAAACATAATTTAAAAAAATCTTTGATTGTGGTAACACACACATAATATTTATCTTAATCATTTTCAGGTGTACGGTTCAGTGGTGTTGAGTACATTCATGTTGTTGTGCAACCAACACCCCCATCCTTATCCAGAACTTTTTCATCTTGCAAAACTGAAACTCTGTCCCTGTTAAACAATGACTCCCCCTCTCCCCGCCCCTGAAAACCACCACTTTACTTTCTGTCTCTATGGATTTGATGACTCTAGGAACCTCACATAAGTGGAATCATATAGTATTTGTCCTTTAGTGAGTGGCTTAATTCCCTCAGCATAATGTCCTCAAGGTTCGTCCAGGTTGTAGCATGTGACAGGATTTTCTTCCTTTTTAAGGCTGAATAATATTCCACTGTGTGTACATACCACACTTTCTTCATCCATTCATCCATGGATGGACACGGGTGGCATCCACCCCTTGGCTATTGTAAACAGTGCTGCTGTCAACATGGGTGTGCAAATATCTCTTCAAGACCCTGCTTTCAATTCTTTTGGGTATATACCCAGAAGCAGAATTGCTGTATCATGGCAATTCTATGTTTAAGTTTCTGAGGAACCTCAAAAACCATACTGTTTTTCATAATGGGTACACCATTTTACATTCCCATCAGCAATTCGCAAGGATCCAGTTTCTCCAGATCTTCACCAGTACTTGTTATTTTCTGTTTTGTGATTGTGGCAATCTTACTGGGTGTGAGGTGACAAATCATTGTCGTTTTGATTTGTATTTCCCTAATGATTATTGATGTTGAGCATCTTTTCATGTGCTTTTTTGCTATTTGTATG
The DNA here is from genome assembly GCA_031878705.1 of Tapirus indicus. Classification (NCBI taxonomy): domain Eukaryota; kingdom Metazoa; phylum Chordata; class Mammalia; order Perissodactyla; family Tapiridae; genus Tapirus; species Tapirus indicus. Next base: position 60,656,973 of record CM062932.1, read on the forward strand.
TCTTCTTTGCAGAAATATCTCGAGTCCTCTCCCATTTTTTAATCCAGTTATTTATTTTTGTTGTTATGGTTGGGTTGTAGGAATTCTTTATATATTCTAGATATTAACCTGTTATCAAGTTACATGACTTGCAGATATTTTCTCCCCTTCCGTAGGTTGTGTTTTCCCTCTGTTGATTGTGTCCTTTGATACACAGAAGTTTTAAATTTTGAAGTAATCCAATTTATCTATTACCAACTTATCTATTTTTCTTTTTTGTTGCCTGTACTTTTGGTGTTATATCCTAGAGATCCTTGCCAAAACTCACATCATAAAGATTTCCCCTCTGTATACTTCTAAGAGTTTTATAGTTTTAGGTCTTAGGTTTAGATGATAAATATGATATTTTTAGATAGAGAAAACTTATGCTCAGAGTGGCTCCAATTGGGAAAGATGTGTGTAACTAGCCTGTTAGGGTGGCTACCCACTTGACATCTTGGGACCAGAAATGGCCTCGTGAAGATGGACTGTGTATGGAGGGTGGGAGGGGCACCACCATGTCTGGCTAGCCGTATGGCAGTTAGTACCCAGTGCCGTGGGTGCGGGTGTGTGGTGTTGAGTGTCCCAGCCCAGGAGACGTCCTTGCTGTGAGGAACTCGCTGTTTACTGTTCGAAGTGGAGCCCAAAGCAGGACGGGGCGCTGAGCGCTGTAGGCGGGCACAGGGGTCGTCCTCTTGTGGCATCTGCTTTCTTCCTCCTGTGTGTCACTCGGGTGCTTATGTGTTTGGAATGTTTAATAATCAAAATACAGATATCCCTCTTTGCATATTTCCACTGTAATATTTTTGTCCTGGTTCAATGTTGTTCTGTAGTCGTCCTAATTATCATTTTAAGGTAGTGACTACTTCCTGCTCTTGCCAGTGCCCTCCTGACCTCTAGTGCCGGGAGGGGTCGGGGGGGCTGGGGGGCTCGGGGGCTCGCCTCTGGCGGGCTTGGGAGGGAACTCAGGGCTCCTTAACCAGTCCTGGGGCTACTTCTGTTCTGTGTGTTGAGAACATGTCAAATGTGTTTTGACTTGAAATATTTGTAGCTTGAGCCCCATGAAATTCCTCATATTCAGTGTTTGCAGTCTTCACGGCAACGATGTCCCGTGGTTCTGCCCAGTGCCAGCATCTCTGAATCTCGGGGTGGGAAGTTGGAGACACGCTTTGCCATCCAGCACCTCGGGGGTGTGGCTGTGTCCTGAGACGGGTCTACGTGTAGTGCTTTGTTCTGGTCAGTTCTCGCTTCCTCTTTGTTACAGTCAGAGGTTAGTTGTTTGTTCATTTGTGTTCATTTTCATTAGTGGTTTTGATGAAGGGGCCAGTTAACAACTCACGTATACAGTCTGTCCTCTCTTTTCATGAGTTCAATAAAGCTAGAATCATCAAAATGAAGGAACTAATAATTTTCTCTGTCTCCACCCCCCAGGGTCATCAGAGAGCTGTCGGCGAAGGCCCTGGGTAACCTGGCCCAGCGAGCACCTGAGTACAGTGCCACTCACGGTAGGTGTGCTCTGGCCGTCCTGCGGCCACCTCACACACCACACACATGCACATGTGTGTGCGACGCAGATACGCACGCATACACAGCAGGAAGCCAAGGACGGGCCCCCTGCTGGTATCGAGGCCTGGGGGCTAGAAATAACGTTGTGTTTCTCTCTCGCTGAGAAGCGTGTGTGGAACTGGTCCGTGCTTACTCGGGATGGAACACAAGCTAATTGCCACGGCCTCTGTGAGGATAGATGCTGTGAACGCCATGTCTGTCCTGGGAGCAGGTGCTGGTCACAGCAGGGCATCGATGGAGCGTGTTACATACCATGTGTATTTCAGAAGTAGCCTTTTTTTTTTTAAGAACAAGTTAAGTAATTCATAATGTAATATACTAAAAAATAGGCTGCTTCCCTGGCTTCCCGGGTGGGGCCTGGCCATGGGAATGGCCTGCCGTGTTGGATTTGCCAACATCTATGGGACCAGCGTGAACCAGAGCCTCCAAGTCTGCGTCAGCATGGAATTACCCGGGAAGAGAACCACAAGTCTGGACTGATTACACTCCATTATCACTGAGGAAAGAACCTACATGTGTTCATTGTGTCTTTTCTACTTGGAGTAATTTAAACGTAGGGAACAATACAAATTTCTCAAAATTACACTTATTCCTGCTGACATTTATTGGAGTAGGTAACTAGTGGTCTAATCGTAGTTCTTCACTTAGAGTTATTGATCTTACTTACATGTGTGTGTCACATTCTCTGGGACTTTAAATGGAGATTTGGGGCCTGTTAGTTCCTAAGGGCCCTTTCAGCTTCGTGGTCTGTTAATGCAACTTACGCGGGATCTGGCGTGGCGCTGCCTTACTCACCTTTAATCGGCAGTCTTTGCTGCCTGCGTGAAAGGGTGCTCGGCATTGTCCTTTCTTCCCAGTTCGAGAGTGTCACTGGCCCCAGGATAAGGAATTTCCCGATTCTTCAGCACTGACTGCTGTCAGCTCCCACATCTGCGCACCTGTGTGGGAGCTCTTCTGGCTTTTACACCCTCCCCGCATTTGTGCGTTGGGGGAGCTGAGACTCAGAAGGCTGTGTCCCCCCAGGCTGGTGGGGCAGAGCCAATATGGACGTGGCTCCTTGTCTGCACTTTCCTACCCCAGGCTGTAAGGATTCTGTGACTCTGCTCTCTGTCCCCAGAGCACAGAAGGCTCTGAGCAGGAGAGAGCAGGCTCCTGAGCTGGGGTGTACACGTGTGGACTGGAGCGCCCTCCGCTCGGCCTCTGTCCTGCTCTGCCCGCTTGATGACAGGAAAGACCTGACAGCAATGTGTTTTCCTTCTTCCCTGCTCTCTGTTCTTGACCTGTGTCACTCACCCTGTGACCGGGGGACCCGGGGAGCATGTGCTGTTTGGGGCACAAGAGGCGTTCTCTGTCGGGTTCCTGCTCACTCCGAGTGCTGAGGAGGAGCGTGACGTGTTGGCGACTTCAGGTTAAGTCCTGGGTGTTGCGATAATGATCCTGACAAGATCGCTTTCAGCAGGCGCATTTCTCCCTTTGGATCCTGAATGCACGTCTGACCGATTGTCCTTTGTGCTCATTCGTGTCCTCCCGCCCTGTCCTTCGCAGTCTTCCCACGTCTGCTGTCGATGACGCGGAGTCCAGACCTGCACACGCGGCATGGGGCAGTGCTGGCCTGTGCGGAGGTGGCCCACAGCCTGTCCAGACTCGCGGTGCAGGAGGACAGGTGAGCACCCCCTCTCCCGTGGGACCCCATAGCTCTCGCATTTGTTGTTTGTCCGTGTCTCAAGTCTGCAGGTCCCCACCTTTTATTTGATGAGGTTTGTCAGTGGTCCCCTCCCCTCTGATGAGTCGTGTCCTCTGACGGACCACCCCCCTCTCTAGGGGAGCCAGGTGGGGACCGCTGACGGCCACAAGCATTAAGTAGCTGTCCCCTTAGGTTGCCTCACTCTCTCTGAGGTAGTGAGTCAGATTGTAACGGCAGAGATGGTCTTGAGTAGCTCATATAGTCAGTGGTCTTCATTCGTTTGTCACTTTCAATAATTTAAAATACTAGAGAATATAGATTTAAAAGTTTCCACCAAGAACTTTTTTGATTGGAAAGTTTGTATAGATAATAAGCACGCGACGCAGGGTCTTCTCATGTGAGAACATTTGCGAAGCAGCTACTTGGTTTTTGTTACTTTTCTCTCCACCGACTTTTCCTCAGAAGTGAGAGCTCACGACACACGTCATGTCTGTGACCTGGTTCTTGTTCTCAGTGTGAGGAGAACTAAGTCGTGTCGTGTCACTCTGGGTGGTTCCCTGGGGGCAGAATGACAGATGCCCTGGGGTCCCCACTCCTCCCACCAAGGGGCCCCAGGGGTCTGCTCGTCTCTCACCCCAGCCTCAGGCTCACAACCACGGTCCATTGCAAGGGCGTCCTGTGGGGGCGCAGTGGCCGCTGTGGGCTGGGCTGAGGACCTGGCGCCATGGCAGCGCTCCCCTTGGTGGAGGAGAAGTCCAGGGGAGACCAGGTGTGAATCCTCTCCCAGTGCAGCTGCACAGGATGCACCTATTCCGCCAGTGTGGAGCGTGACAGCACATGTGAGGTGTCGTCCACCAGAGGAGGTCACAGAGACCAGCACCCAGGGTTTTTATGGGGGGCTGGTTGTGTGGGTGGGTACCCTCTGCTGAGCACATGCCAACACTCCAGACTCCCAGGAGGAAAGCAGGTTTCAGCATGGGCACAGGGAGTCACCCTCATTGTTTAGGAAACGGTGGGGGCCCTCCCGAAATCCAGGTTTCTGGGCACCAACTGAGGGCCAGCCTCATGAGCAGACCGTCTGGTCACAGGCCCTGACCTCAGCCACAGCCAATCCTCTTTTCCAAAGCTGTGAACCTGGCTGTTCCCCATGCCCAAGTGCTCCCTGTCCCCAGGGATCCTGGCTCTCAAGGACCCCTGGAAGAAGAAGGTCTGAGGGACCTTCTGTCCTCATCCCAGGACTGTCTCTACTGTCAGCAGACTGCTGCATGGGTCAGAGCTTTACAGAGAAGGTCCTTCTGTCGCCCCCTTGAGTGGACGCCGCTTTGGGGGAATCCCCCAGCAGGCATTTGTGGGAGCCGATGGGCACCGGACAACATGTAGGTCACCCTGAGCTGCGGGCCTCCTTGGTGCTTGCTCCCTCGGGTTCTCAGAGGCTGTGTTTGAACTTCCGCAGGCCCGTCTCAGACTACCTGGATGAGAAGGCAGTGCAGGGCCTGAAGCAGATTCACCAGCAGGTCTGTGTGCAGCGCTGGAGCGTGCCCCTTCCTCAAGGCCTCGTGGAGCCTGGGCAGTGTCCACGTGACCTCTCGAGCTCTCTCCACCCTCCTGAACCCCACTGAACCCCTGGGGTCTGATGACCACACAGCTTCCCTCTGAGGACTGGTCCTGGGGCCTGTTGGCTAACCTGGGCTCCATCTGCTCAGAGCGGTCCTCTCCGTTGGCTTCTCTCTTGTGGCCGACACGTTATGGGTTTGTCTGGACGGGAAGAAATCTCTGAGAAAGGGGGCTTCTCAAGAGTTCCTTCTCATGTGGCCAAAGCGTCCTCAGGGCAAGACAGAAAGTGACTAGGGGCCAGTGCAGTCTGGAGGTTGCAGATAACACTCAGCTCTCGCGTCCTGTCCTCGTCCTCCTGTGGAGCCTGACTACGCCCTCGGAGCTCAGTGGCTCGGGGCGCGTTCTGTGCCTTCTGTCGCGGATGTGGCCTGTTCTCGCACAGACAGTGCACAGAACAAGCACGAAGGCCTTTGACTCCTAACTCTGCTTCTAAGCAGGAATCTTGAATCTGAATTACACCCAGAATTTGTGGGTGCACTTCTCTGGGGAGAAGTGTGCATTTTTCTGGGTTTTTGAGATTCTCAAAGGCTTCTGTGACTCAAAAGAGGTAAAGTATAAACTATGGGTCTTAATAGTATAGGAAAACATCAGAATTACTCATGAGGAATTAAATGGCTTTGCTATGTGCTGTTCTGAGTGGAGTTTTGTATTCTTCAAGATTTTCCTCTTTATATAAAAATATACCATTTCTATCTCAGACCCTTATCCTGTTGGTGTATTAACTTGCTTTGTGATTTTGGCAAAGCCGTTTAGTCTGTTTACTTATTTCTCACTGTTAAAGTGGAGCCTGGTGTTCACTTCTGACTTTCGGGACCAGCTTGTCAGCGTGCGAGTGTCACGCTGGAAGTAGTGTAGATTCAGATAATCTCTGGGCCACGGCTTCCTCCTCCTGTGAAGTGAGGGTAGCAGTATACCATGTCCTTGAGTGTTTGTGGGAATTAAAGATTGCATGTGGAACATCACTGGAGTCTTGGGCATAGGGTGAACCGGCAGGAAATTTTAGCTGTGATGGCCGTGGTGATGCTGTGAGGTGCTTCTGAGTTCTTCGGAAGAAAAAGGATCGTCAGAAGCCGGGTTGGAATGATTAGTTTTCTGCCTGAGAGGCCGTCTAGGGGAACGGTTACAAATCAGACCTGGGCCGGGACGCAGGTCAGTCCTGGCTCCCTTTACTGACTGGAGACCCTCTTCCTCCCTCTCTGTGCCTCAGTTTCCCTCCCAAGTGGGAAGGAGGGGCAGTGGGCTGTCGTGAGGGTTCCGTGAGACAGTACCCATCAGGGGCCCTCGCAGAGTGAAGGGACTCTATCCTCGGGCCTCACGGTCGGCTCTGAGGCCAGCGTCTGCCTGTGCCATTTTCTCCTTGTGCTTGGTTTGGCACTCATGAATGTTGTGTACCTGGTGTGTTATTTTAAAAGCCCAAATAACTTACACAACTAAAGAACTTTCAATTTTTTATTTTTAGCTTTATGATCGTCAGTTATACAGGTAAGCTTATAAACCTGAAGTTCTTATTTGTGTCTTATTGTAAAAAATACCCTGTCAGTAAAGGTCGGGCTGATCTGTTCACACTGCTCAGCTGCTGGGTTGTGGGGGTTCTGTTGACTCGTCCTTGCTGATGTCTGTACTGTGCTGCTTTGATTTGCGTGGGTGTCAGAGCCAGTTACAGTCGAGATGTCAAGGTCTCGTTGGTATTTTTAAGCTTTATTGAGGTTTCTTGACGTGCAATAAGGCTGCCTCGTCCTGGTGATTGCAGACAGTCGTGTGGCCGCAGCCACGACCAAGCTGACACTCCTCCCAGCCCGGGCAGCCCGCCGTCTGCTCTCTGTTACCACAGCGCTGCCTTTTCTGACGCTCACGCAGATGGAAGCGTACTGTGAAGTCTTCAGGCCCGGTGTCTTTCGCTGCGTGTGACGTCTCTGAGAGTCCTCCGTGCTGCTGTGTGTACTGCTGTGTGGTACTGGGTGGTGTGCATGTGCTTGCTGTGTTTCTCTGCTGGCCAGGCGGTGAACATTCGTGTTGTTCCAGGTTTTGGCTGTTGGGGTAGAGCTGCTGTGAACACTGGCATCCGAGTCTTGGTGTGGACGTGTGCTTTCATTTCTCGGGGGAACACCTAGGGGTGGTGTTGCGGGGTCACGCGGTGCACATGTGTTTTTAAGATGCCGTTGGACGTTGCAAAGCGGCTGCCACGTTCCTCCCACTGGCTGCAGCTGAGTCGTCCACGTTCTTGTGAGCACGCGGTGTGGAGTCTTAAATGGAGCCGTGCCCGTGGGCCAGGACTTTGATTTGCGTTTCCCTGGCGACTGGTGACCTTGATCTTCTCCTGTGCTGGCAGGTCATCCTCTCTTATTCCGTGAAGTGACTGTGTAAATCTTTTGCTCATTAAAACAGTGTCATGGTCTGTTTTCTTACTGAGCTGTCGGTGCTCTTTACACATTTGGGGTGTGAGCTCTTTGTGGACGTATGGTTTGCCAGAACTGTCTCCCAGTCTGCAGCTTGCCTTTTCATTTTTCTTAATGGCTTTTTACTGTAACTGTGTAGGTAGCATCAGCCTGTTCTCATTTGGCCTCTTCCTGCCTCCAGTGTTCCAGACAGCCTCGGGCCGACTTCCCTTGTCCAGGACTCAGGCCAGGGTCTTCCCTCTGGAGGCGACTGGGTGGTCCGCTCAGTCGCTGGCATTGCCCTCTGCTGACTCGGGGCTGCTCTAAATTGGTGCTTGTCATTTACAGTTGGTCTCCTTTAAGTCTGTGCCCCCGTTTTATTTCAGAATCCCCTTTTCTGGACAAGTCCGTCCGTGGTGAGGTGGCGCAGACGCAGCCTCTGTTCCCACCAACGGTCAGACCTGCCCTCGCGCGGAGCACCCGTGGCCGAGTGAGCGCGTGGGCCTGAGCAGGGCTTGTCCTCATCCTGTGAGCGTCTCTGGGATGCGGTCGGGTCTGTGTCAGGAGCCTCCGTGGTCAGTGTGGGGGTGTACTCCAGGTCTCGGGGCCCTTTCTCAGTGACTGTCCTTTCACTCTGGTCAGGCACGGCCTCTGTTTCGTCCTGCAGATGATGCATGTCTGCAGTGATTCACGGCTTCTGTTCCCTTCCAAAGTGTGCTGTAGTGGACTTCCCGCCAGAAGCACCTGGTGGAGCCTCATGTGGACCTAGACAGGCAGGATGGACCGCGGGTGGACAGGAGGGCAGGGCTCTGCCTTCAGGCGCAAAGGTGATGTTCCAGGGTCAGGCTTTCCTTGGTGTCTCATGAGGAGGGGTCTGCACCTCAGCAGCCCCGGGGTGGGCTCTGCTGCCGCAGTTCCCAGGGGGAGCCCCCCCGGGGGCCAGACCCCCCCACTGCAGGCTACTCTCGGCCATCCCTCTGATACTGCCAGCATTTCATCTGTTTTAACAGCAAGGAAGGAGCAAATCACTCACCCTCATATAAAAAACGTGGTCATTTCTTTCCGGTGAAATGGCTTGAACTCCACTGGACTGAGGAGCCACGGTTCAGAGTGGGCAGGAAGCCACGTGCACTGAGCCACGTGCAGACGGCCACTGCAGAGCGACTGAATGCTTGTGTTGTGCACAGCTTTATCTGGAAGCTGAAGGCTTCTGTCATCCACTGGCATCTTACAGATTCCAAATGTGCATGTGGTCTTTGTTTTTCAGTGACGAGTCTCAAGAACAAATACGAAATGAGACTCTTCGGTGAGGTCAGTGTAGAAAGGTCAAGCGTGTGGCCTCTGGTGCTGCAGCATTCTCCGGGGGGCCCAGGCCTGGGTGCCACTGCAGCGTTTTATTCATGGTGTGTGACCCATGCATACGTCCCAGCCAGAGGCCCCGGCCACTGACCACAGAAGCGAGGTCACACCGCCCCTGCAGTTGAACGCAAGTGGGTGTTATGCCCACATCCCCTCATTCCGAGCTCTCATATCCACTGTAACCCCATTATTTCCTTGGAATATTGTTTTCCTATCGTGACTTTGGGGGTCCTTAAGACCACCCTCAGGCTCAGTGACTTGCTGGAAGGATGCAGAACTCAGCAGTTCTGTTCCGCTTCTACTTATGGCTTATTGCAGCAGCAGAGACGGCCCAGACGGCGGAGTCCAGGGAGACCAGGCAGGCGCTTCCCATCGTCCCTTCCCAGTGGAGTCACGTGGGCAGCCCTGAACTCTCCCAGTGGCCACTTGGGACACATTGCACGACTATTGCCACACCGGGAGGCCCACCTGAGCCTTGCTGTCCAGGGTTTTTATGGGGTCGAGCTGATTCAGTGTGGCCCACCTCCCAGCACAGACTGCTCGTCGGAGCCCCAGGCCCAAGTGAGCAGGGAACTCCTGTCAGGCACAGCATCTGGGGCTCAGAGGTGACCTCCCCGCAGCCGGGACAGAGCATCAGACCTTTCCAGCCGTGGCCTCCATCTTCTCCAGGATGTGCCCCTGGCTCTGGAGTGAACCTCCCCTGCCTTGGAGGGACCCCTGAGGTTCTGCCTGGGACGAGAGCTGTCTGTCCATGTGATCCGTGGGTCCGCCCACTGGCAGGAAGAAAGCAGGACCAGAGCGTCCTGGAAGTTCTGCCAAGCTAATGGGGGGCTGTCCCCAGGACACCCTGAGTTGTCAGTGTGGGCCGCCGGGCGGGTCGTCCTGGGAGGATTGCTGTGCACAGAGGGAGCTTGGAGCACTTGCTGTGTCCAGCAGGGTGGAGGGAAAGCTCGCTCCCTGTTGGGGAGGGGGGAGGGCCAGGCGTCCCAGCCAGGCTGCAGTGGTTCACGTCTCACTGGGAACGCCCAAGTTCTCAACCCGACAGCTCTGAGGGGCCCAGAGCGCTCTGGAAGCCCTGGGTTGAATTTCCTGTGACACTTGAGTACATGGTGGCATTATTGCTTGTGATGGCCATATCCCAGTCCCTGCATGTCGCCCAGCAGTGTCAGGCCCTCTTGCAGGAATGGTGACAGGCCATCATTTGCAGAACAGAAGCACGGAAGTCTTAATCTTAAAGAAATGTGAACTTGGAGTAAATGGAAATGGCCGTCCACATAGTCGAGTGAAGATGGATCTTGACCTTAGAGTGGGATGTCCCTCCTGTCCCTTCTGTGAGTAAAGCTGAGGCCCTTTGGAGGCTCCTGATTCAGTTGTCCTCTGAGGGCTGCCCAGGTGTCCTGGGAGTAGTGGCCGTGGGGCCCCAGGGGCACCAGGTCTCCTTGGTTTCTGCAGGGCTCTCCCTTTGCTTTCTCACTGATTTGAGTGACATGAGGGACGTGTTCTCTTTGGTTTACTGTGCTCAGAAAAGTCTCCCTGGGAGGTGGTGTAGCAAGGATTGCTCTTCTTTCACCCCCAACGATTCATCTTGAATTATGAGCCTAAACAAAATTAAAAGAATAGTACAATCCCTGTGCCCCTTTTCCCCGGCTTCATCAGTTGTTAACATTTTGACCATTTGCTTTGTCTTAGCTAGTGGGCGTCTCTCTCTTTATACTATTTAGTTTTCTTTGTGGAAAGTAAGTTGTAGGCATGGTGTTTCAGCTCTAAAACTTGAGAATGCGTGCGGGAGAGCCTTCGCCTGCGTATCCGGCACCATCATTCTTCACAACCACAGTGTCAGCACCAAACCCACGGGACTCACATGAGCTCAGGTCCCCCAGCTGTCCTCCACTCTTTTGTAGCCTCCCCCATCCTCACCCCGAGCCAGGGTCCACTCAGCTTCATGGACTGTGTTGGAAGTATTCAGTCCCCCCCTCTTATTTTTCGTGAGGTAGTCTTTTTTTAAGAGTTCAGGCCAGTTGTCTTGTGTAATGTCCCGCATTCTAGGTTTGCCAGGTTGTTCCCTCCTGGTTAGATCTGGTGTAACCACGATGTGGCTGCATGGCTGTGTGGACGCTTGTATTGCCCAGGAAGGATGCATGCTGGTCTGGTTGTCCCCTAGTGGAGATGCTGAGTTGGCTCCCTGGGTTCAAGGTGACCTCCAGAAGGTCAGATGAGCCAGTGAGAGGCGCATTCCCTCAGCTAGGGAGTGAACCAGGGTGGGCGGCTTTGGGATGTGTGAATCCCTGTTTTCCTTCCCTCCTTGCCTGAATCAGGGTGCTTGTCTGATTCCCTTGTTCTTTCCACGTTTGGCATCTGGGATTTGTGTGGAAGAGCAGCTTTCCCTTCCCACCCCCCTGCTCTGTCTCTCTCTGTCTCACGTATCACTAAGACTCACGGGTCCTTTTTCTGCCCCTAGTATGTTATAATCCATTAACATCATTGTTGTTCTTGCTCAAATTGTCACATATTTGGCCACAGGAGCCTGTTTGAATTGACTCCTCTGTCAGTTTTATATGATTCTCTGAGTCTTTGAGCATTTCTTTGTAGCAAGATCTTTTTAAACCTCTTCCTCTTTATTATTTTGGTTTTTGTTCCCACTGCCGTTCGTTGCGTTCAGAGCAATTCTTTTTTTGGATTTGTGTTTATCTCTTAAAGTTCCATCTCTGTCTTTTTATACCTTCAGTTTCTCTCCTCCTCATGCCTGTGTTTCCCTCTGCCTTCTTGGACGTGTGGAGAATCTAACAGCTGTTGTACTGACCTTGCGCGCTCACTCCATCTTCTTGGGCGTTTCTGGGTCTGGTTGTATTGGTTGGTTTTCTCGCAGTTCTGGGTCGTTCTTCCTGGTGATTCTCAGCTGGATGCCAGGCTTTGTGAGATATTTTTTGCTGGGGACTGGGTTTTGTTACATTCCTTTTAACAGTGCTGGCTGCTGCTTTCTGGTGGGTGTTAGGTTGGTCGGAATCCATTGGATCGTTTCAAGGCCTGCTCTGAAGGACTGTGGCGGGTCCAGGGCAAGCTTGCCGACTGCCAAGGCGATCCCTTCTGAGGGTTCGGCCCATGCCTCGTGCGTGATCAGGCCCTCTGCTTGGCTGCTGGGGGCTCTGCCCAGCCCGTGCGGGCTCCCGGAGGTGTCCTGCCTTCTCCCTCCAAGCGTTTCTTGATCCCTTGATCCCTCTCTGGCTCAGCTGGTTTCTTTCCTTGCATGTTCAGCTTTCAGTCAGCCCCTGGCTTGAAGGGACCCCTGCAGAGCTCTAGAGCTGTCTCTGTGCTGTTCCCTGGCCCTGCTCCAACCACCTCGGCCTCCCTGTCCTCTGGACCTCCTGGGCTTCACTCCTTGCTCTGCGTCTGGAACCGTCCTCAGGCTGTGCCCTGGGGCTCGCTTCCCTCTTCCCAGGACCTCTGCTTTTCAACATCTGAATTTTTGTTTCATATATTTAGTCCAACTTTCTAGTTGTTTAAGGCAGGAGGGCAAATCTGTATCCTGTTACTCTATCTGGGCCAGAAGCCAGAGTCTCATAAATTAATTTTCTATCTTCTTTTCGGAGTGTTTCTTATATTCATGTTTACCAACTTCCTGTGGTCAGTGTCAGATGTTAATTAGGTATCTAGAACAGGCAGGATTTCTCCTGGTTTTGTTTGTGATGGAATATTAGTGCATCTCTTCCCTGGGCTACATGACGATATCTTTTTGGTGTCTTAAATTCCTTTAGTCTTTACAAAGTGAGAGTTGAGCAGTATTTGGAATTTGTTCTGTGTGATTGTATGATGCAATTAACACCAGTAAAGATTGTAATGTCCAGTAAAAACTGAAAATCAAAACCCGTTAGGACTTGAAACATCTGGAAGATGGTTACAGCACAATTTTTCATTTCTTTTCATAAAAAGTAGTTCATATTTGTAATAACAAATGCAACTAATTAACATCTTAATAGTTTTTGAAGTCTGAACTTACATCTGTTACTTGGTGATGATGTTTTATATAATAACAGATTTTAATCCTGAATGTTTTCATTAATTTTCAGGGGTCTGGGAGGAGAACTCATGAGACAAGCAGGTAGGTCTGAGCGACGGAAGGCTGCAGATTGTGGCTTGTGATCCTTTATTCCCACTGTTTAGGGAAGAGAACAGTTTTAAGGGTGTTGACTTCATTTTTTCAGTATTGTGAAGTTTCCTGAGTGTGCGTTTTGGCAGAAACCGGCAGCTGGGTGGTTTTCTCTGTCAGAATAACTGCTGCGGTGTGCCTGGCCTGCACACGTGAGCTCCCGAGACCTGCCCCAGCCCCTGCCCCTGTGCGTCCAGGGAGGCTCCAGTCCTCTGCTCCTGGAGTCTTGATCTTTCAGTAGCCACAGGGTTGGTGGTGGCTAGGGTCGGATGGGTGAGCACAATTTGTCTTTCATGAAGGGGTGATAAAGTAAGGGATGACGAACGTCGCTATCTTTCCCTCTTCAGTACAATATTTACACTAAATCGAACTGTAGAGCAAAGAGCAGTTTTTCAGATTATATTTAAATGTTTGCAGGGAACTCAAATGATGCCAACATGCAAATATATAGATTTCCTGAATCCTTTCAACTAAACCTACTAGAAAACCTAGGACTCATGTGCCTGCCTGCTGGATGTTAATCAGCTGCCCAGTGGTCCTGGTGGTGCACAGGCCTGGGTCCAGGAGAACCCCTCAGCTGGGGCGGGGGTGCAGGGGTGGTGCAGGGGTGTTCATTGGGCTCTGATGTGACAGACGTGCCCTAAGCAAGCCAGAGGCCAGTGGTGGGGACCGGTCAGCACACTGGAAGGCCAGGCTGGTGGGTGAGTGGGCAGCATCTCCCCCCCTTACCTAGCCTGTGTGCTCCCTCCCGCCAGGCAGAAGTCTTTTGCTGAGATCAGCCTGAATTCCTGACTGCTTGGTGCAGCCCCTGGCCTCCCCTCCTGGACCCTTTGGTTTGTGTGGTTGTTTGTGTCTTTCCCTCCTGGCTTCTGGAACGTTCTGCTCTGATGGCTCTCGCTGTTCCTCCTGACCTTCTTCCCGTGCACTGCCCCACCCAGCTCAGAGCCCCCAGGGCTGTCTCTGCCCCTCTGAGAGAGTCCGCATCTGCCAGGAGCCACCCAACCCGGGAAGGGGGTTGCAGGGTCCCTCACGGTCTCATTTGCTCCAAATCCTCTTCTTCACCAAGAACTGCTGGTTTTCAACTTTTGCTTGGTCCTCATTCGACTGGGATTCTAGGTTTTATCAAGGAGTAGAGATAGTGTACAAATCCTTGGGACGGCTGCAGAGACAGGCTCCCTGCGTTTCCGGAACACTCCCTGGACTCAGACCTCAGGCCTTCCACACGCCGCCCTGTAGCGTCAGCACTGCTCTTCATGCCCAGCTTGTCCCCTAGTCGGTCCTCTGGCCCCAGATGGCAGCAGTGACTTCATGCAGGTCTGGCATGTCAGAGGAGGAGCAGCGTGGGGGGAGTGTCCCAGGGAAGGGAAACGGTCCTGGCTGGTGGGAGGGTGTCAAGGGTTCCATGTGCCACACAGCTGAAGCGTGCTGGGTTCTCGGGGAACGAGGCAGTTCCTCCAGGCAGTGGGAAGTGGGCAGTGTGTGTGGGGTGTGTCTGGGTAGCAAGGGTGTGGGTAGGGCCTGCCGGGGAGTTCTTGAACTGTACTGGTCCAGAGGCCAGGCAGTGGGCTACGCCCCCAGGACTGCTCTGCATCTCTGAGTCAGACCACACAAGAGAGCACTTTCCGACCTGGAAGCAGAAGTCATGGGCTCCTGGGATCAGTTTGAACAGTGATGTCAACAGGTCAGTCCACCTCGGTCCATATGCTCATCACCTCTGCGCTAGGAACTCATTGGCCTTTGCTGTTTCAAAGCAGACAGGAGGTGACGCCGCCATGCTCCGAGGTACAGGAGACCCAACAAAGACCATGCTTGTGTGTCTGTGGCGGGGGCATGCACGAACACGCCTGTGTAGAACATGGGCAAGAAACATTTAACAGCAAGAGGTAATAAAAGCAGCCGAGGAAAATCAGGGTAAAGCCCAGCGCACACCACAGAGGCGCTGATGAGAGCGCAGAAAGTGAAGCCAGGAATGACTTCGTGAGAAGCCACTCGCTGTGGAAACATGTCAGGAGAGCAGCGATGGAAAAGTAGATGAGGAGAGGGAGCTCGTGATGGGAAGCAGGGACGCTGCGGTGAGGCCTCTCGCCCGTTGGTTCAGTCAGCAAGTGCTGACGACCCCCGAGTGCGCTCTAGAAACTGAGCACCTGTGTCGAGGAGCCACCCTGTGCGGCCCGGTGGTGAACAGCACAGAGGCAGCCCTGCCCTGGGGGCTCACGACTGCGCGGAGCCGGGCCGCTGGGGGTGAGGAGGCGGCGCGGGCGGGGGGCGCTGCACGCCGTTCCCGGAGCCGAGCGTCTGGCCTGGGCCTGGGCCTCGGCCCCGCGTGAGGCGGGGCCCCCGTCCGCCGGCTTCTGCAGGGGCGCGTTACGTCGGCGGTTTCCGTGGCGAAGGTCCGGAGGGAGCGTGGAGGGGCCGGCGGGGGCGGGGGCGGCCCGGGCCGCAGGGGTCTCCCGGCGTCGGCTCCGCGTGGAGGTAAGTCTAGAAGCCGCGCCGACCCCGGCCGCTCTGCCCGGCCTGCGGGTCGTGGGTGCGGAGCCGTCGGACGACCCCGAGCTGCCCCGAGCGTCGTCCACGGCTCGCGACGCACGAGCTGCTCTGGACTCAGGGGCGTGGCTCGGCTTGGGGCGGGTGCGGGTGTCCTTGGGGGTCCACTCTGACCCCCGGCTCGCAGCTCGAGCACAGCCGGCCGCAGGGCAGGTCCCACGGCCTTCGCGCGCCCCGTCGCCCGCGGGTCTGCTTGTGTCGCGTGCGTGGACAGAAACTGCGCGCCGTAAGCGATGGCTCGTGACCCCCGCGGCTGCAGCGGGCCGCCGCGCAGGTGGAGGGGACCAGCTTCCTCATCCGGTGGTCCACCCCGCTTCACCTGACGCGCCGCCCTGCGCTCCCGCCGTCCGCGCCGTCCGCGCGCCGGGCCCCCTCCCGACCTCCCCCTCCCCGCGCCCGCCCCGCCCCGACCCCGGCCCAGCCTCATGCCCCCCAGCCCGCCCCCGACCCCCACACCGCCCCCGGCCCGGCATGCTGCAGTTGCCGCTCTGGGAGACGGACAGGAGCAGGGATTCACCTCCTTCCGTTAGTTGTTTCTTGGTGAGGTCATTTCGACACTCGAGGCGAGGCGGCCGTTCTCACGTCCTGGTTTACCGGCTGCACCCAGCACTCCTCTGTGCCAAAGTGTGACACAGAGAGATTGTTTTGTTTAATCCGAAGATTATAAAAAAAGCAACCTTTGTGCTGTTTTGGTGTTTTCATACCATCCCAGATTCTTGGGAGTTTGCCTGGAAGGAGAGCTGTGGTTCGCCGTCTGTTGTGGGGGCTGTGGGTGGGATGCTTTCCATTCACCCCCAGAAGCGCGCTCCACCTCCCTCTCTGCTTCCTGCTCTCTGCTTCGGGATGCTGCCTGGAGGGGGCGCACCGTGGGGGCACAGCATGAGGGGGATGCATCGTGGGGGGCATTGCTGCTCTCTCAGGCCCACTGGCTCCTAGACTCTCTGGTCAGTGGGAGCTCCTGCCTGGTCAGTAGGAGGAGGGAGGGGAGGCTCTGGGGGCCTGCACCCGCAACCAAGGTCACAGCTCCTGGCGGGCAGCCCCGTCCCCACACCTCTCCCTTGCATGGCCCTTTATTAACTATTCTGGGGCTGTTCTGAAGCCACTGCGTCTGTGGTGACCTCGAGTGACTCCTTGGTGTAAACTTGGGTTTTTTTCTCATTCTTGTTTTTCCCTTCATAGGAAATTATTTTCCTTCAAGTTTATTTAAGTAAAAATAGTTCAGAAAGTGAAATAGTTCTGCAAAGTGTCAGTGGTCTTGGCCCCACACCCCCAACCCCCAATCCCCAATTTTTATTTCTCCAAAGTCATCCCTTTCAATTCTCTCAGCTGCCTTTTCTTCTTATTTGCTTCTGTATTTCTAAGTTAGGCACTTGGACAACTGTTTCTTGATGTCTTTAGTTTTAGATGTGTTTATTTAAACGAGACAAGAGTCAGGCTCTTGTCAACATGAGAAATCTAGTGGATGCATGGACCGCACGCGGGCTACTGGTGTACGCATTTATACCCTTTGACAACGCAGACAAGTCAATTCTGAGTTACTGTCAAAAATGCCACGTGTCCCCGAGCCTTAAGGCACTGGTCAAACTGCTGGTCTCTTGGAGGTTCTTTGCAAGTCATGTGGCACCAATTGCTCAGACTTGGGAGTCATCCCAGACCCCTCTGTTCATACATCAAAGAAATAGCATAACAAGTTGGCCTTTGCTGTGAATGTTCACACCAGCCTGTAAGCTGCACAGGAGAATGAGAGCCGTACTGAGTGAGCGTCTACCACTGAGCCCTGATCAGTCAGCGTATTTAAAGCGATTTTATCTGCAGAACCGTAGCTCTGCATCCCCAGCTGCCAGGGAGTGGGGTCTCTCCTGTTTCTTGCATCCTCTTGCTCATTGTGAAGGCCTGTATGCCAAGGCCATGCCCTGACGTTTCACCATGTAGAGTCATAAGAAGCAGAGCTGGCCTGTGGAGCTCAGCTTACTAGCAGAGGGGGCACCGTGCTGTTTTACAGTCCCAAAATTTGGGTGCCTTACAACAACCGGTTTTTTATCTGCTTACGCTACAACGCATCCGGGGTCAGCCGAGGGCAGGGAATCTCCGCTCCACAGTGTCCTTCCTTGGGAATCCAGCTGACTAGGCTGCACCGCTGGTGACGTGGCCGGGATGTGGAGGAGGAAAATCGCACGTGGCTCTTGAGGCTTCCACAAGAGCCACAGGCTTCCTACTGCTCTTATTTCATTGGCCAGGGAAAGTCCTGTGACCACACCTGATTTAAAACATCTGGAAAGGTGCAATCCCTCCACAGGCCTCCGGAGGGGGAGGGAAACCACAGTGTTGTCAGCCCCACTGACGTCTGCCACCGGAAGTGGGAGATTGTCACTTAGGAACCAGGGTGAAGTGAGCTGTGGCATTCTGGAACACGTCTGGCTGGTTCACTTCCTCCTGTGGGAGACAAGGGGTCCACTCTCCAGTCCAGATGCCCCTCCCAGCACATGTCTCCTCCCGCTCCCTCCTCTGACCATGTCCCCCTTCCTGACATACTCTGTTGCTGTTGTGTCTTCCAGTTGTCTAGATTCGTGTCTAAATTCATTTAGATTTACCGTTTTAAAATCTCTTCATTTCTGTCTGCATTTCTGACCTGCGAAGGGGATCCTCTCCTTTGGCCTGAAGAACAGATGCCCCTAGTGTTCTCGATGGTGTATGTCTGCTGGCAATAAACTCTCTGATTCGTTTGTCTGAAAATGTCTTTTATTTTTGCTGGGTATAGAACTTTAGTTGGGCCTTTATTTATTATCACTTTAAAGATCATATTTTGTTGTCTTTTCAGTTTTTTTTCCTTTTTTGTAGAGAAGTTATCTTTATTGGAAGTGATCTGGTAATTTTGTCTGGCTTCTTTTGAGATTTTGTCTTTATCTTTGGTTTTCAGTTTTACGATGATATACCTAGAGTGAGTTTTCTTTGTATTTACCTTGCTTGGAGTTGCTCTGTAAACTGTAGTTTTTGTAGATTTTTTTGAGTCACTTTTGGAAAAACTCTCAGCCATTATTTCTTCGAATATTGCTGTTCTCCAATTGTGTCTCCCCTCTGCTTCTGGGATTCCAGTCATCCGTGAGTTAGGCCGTCTCACTTCACCCTTCCTGTCTCGCACCCTCTCTTCCCCTTTTACTGTCCTTTCCAATTTGGGTATTTTCAGTGGCCTATATTCCACATCACTAATTCTCTCTTCAGCTGTGTCTTATTTGCTATGAAATTCTTAATTCTTGTGTTTTTGTCTTTCAGACTGTTTTATAGTTTGTATATCCTTGTCATAGTTTTCAATCATTTCTTTTACTTCTTTGAACAAAATGAGCACAGTTTAAAACCTGCATCTAATAATACCATTATCGAGAGCTTCTGTACTTCTGCTTGTGAAGGCGTGGATATTGGGTATAAAAACTGCAGAAATGCTTCGAAGCCTGGGGATGTGTCCTTTCCCAGCGAGGCTTTCCATGTGCTTCTGGCTGGAGGCTGGGGTGCTGGCAGTCTGGGGCACCTCCGTCCAGTTTCAGGATTTGAGGGGATTCAGCACTGGCTTCAGCCAGTTGACCTGAATTTTGTACTTATTTCTAGGGATTGGTCCTTTGGATTCAAAACCTACTGTGAGGAGTTTCCTAGTTGCCCTGCAGTAGCTCTGGACTCCAGATTTTGTCCCACTGGCCCTGAGAGGCTCTGAGGAGCTCTGATCTTCCGGGATTTTGAATGCTCCTCTGGAATCACTGGCCACTCGGGGACAGGCTGCTCACTCACGGGGTGTGGGTCTCCGGGGCTTTGCTTGTCATTCTTTAGTCCCTTGGTCGTTCACCAGTGACTTTGAGCACATCATTTGTTTTTAATTTTGTCCAGCTTTTTAAAAATGTTGTCTTAGCTGGTGGGTTGGTCTGAATTACCTAGTCTGTTACTTTTTATTTATTTATTTATTTATTTTTTTAATTTTTATTTATTTTTTTTTTATTGATATCTTAGTTTATAACACTGTGGGGTTTTAGTTGTACATTTTTGTCCGTCACCTTGTGGATGTAACCCTTCACCCCTTGTGCCCCCCCCACCCCCCTTCCCCTTGGTAAACCACCAATCAGTTCTCTCTGTCCGTGTGTTCATTTATATTGCACATATGAGTGAGTTCATGCAGTGTCTGTCCTTCTCTCTCTGGCTTATTTCACTTAACATAATACCCTCTAGGTCCCTCCATGTTGTTGCAAATGGGACAATTGTGTCTTTTCTTATGGCTGAGTAGTATTCCATTGTATGTATATACCACATCTTCTTTAACCAATCTTCAGTTGAGGGACACCTGGGTTGCTTCCACTTCTTGGCTATAGTGAATAATGCTGCAATGAACATAGGGGTGCATACGCCTCTTGTGATGGTTGATTTCACGTCCATTGGGTAGATGCCCAAGAGTGGGATTGCTGGATCATACGGTATTTCTATTTTTAATTTTTTGAGGACTCTCCATACTGTTTTCCATAGAGGCTGCACCAGTTTGCATTCCCACCAGCAGTGAATGAGGGTCCCCGTTTCTCCACAACCTCTCCAGCATTTGTTGTTATTTGTCTTGGTGATTATAGCCATTCTAACCGGTGTAAGGTGATATCTCAGTGTAGTTTTGATTTGCATTTCCCTGATGATTAGTGATGTTGAACATCTTTTCATGTGTCTATTGGCCATCTGTATCTCTTCCTTGGAAAAATGTCTGTTCATATCCTCTGCCCATTTTTTGATCGGGTTGTTTGTTTTTTTGTTGCTCAGTTGTATGAGATCTTTGTATATTACTGAGATTAATCCCTTGTCAGACAAACGATTTGCAAATATTTTCTCCCAGCTGGTGGGTTGTTTATTCATTTTTATCCTGGTTTCATTTGCTTTGTAGAAGCTCTTTAGTCTGATGAGGTCCCACTTGTTTATTTTTTCTTTTGTTTCCCTTGTCTGGGTAGACATGGAATCTGAAAGGATCCCTTTATGTCCAATCGCAATTAGTGTACTGCCTATATTTTCTTCCAAGATTTTTATAGTTTCAGGTCTCATTTTCAGGTCTTTGATCCATTTTGAATTGATTTTTGTATATGGCGATAGGAGATGGTCTACTTTCATTCTTTTGCATGTTGCTGTCCAATTTTCCCAGCACCATTTATTGAAGAGACTTCCCTCTCTCCATTGTATGTTCTTTGCTCCTTTGTCGAAGATTAGCTGTCCATAGGTGTGTGGTTTTATTTCTGGGCTTTCAATTCTGTTCCATTGATCTGTGTGTCTATTCTTGTACCAGTACCATGCTGTTTTGATTACTGTAGCTTTATAGTATATTTTGAAATCAGGGATTGTGATGCCTCCAGCTTTGTTCTTTTTTTTCAGAATTGCTTTAGCTATTCGGGCTCTTTTGTTGCCCCATACGAATTTCAGTAGTTTTTGTTCTATTACCGTGAAGAATGACATTGGGATTCTGATTGGGATTGCATTGAATCTGTAGATTGCTTTAGGTAGAATGGACATTTTAACTATATTTATTCTTCCAATCCATGTGCATGGAATATTTTTCCATTTCTTTATGTCCTCCTCGATTTCTTTCAATAGTGTCTTATAGTTTTCATTGTATAGGTCTTTGACCTCCTTGGTTAAATTGATTCCCAGATATTTTATTCTCTTTGTTGCAATTGTAAATGGGATTGTCTTTTTGAGTTCTCTTTCTGTTTTTTCATCGTTAGTGTATAGAAATGCAATTGATTTTTGTAAGTTGATTTTATACCCTGCCACTTTGCTGTAGTTGTTGATTGTTTCTAGTAGCTTTCCGATGGAATTTTTGGGGTTTTCTATGTATAGGATCATGTCGTCTGCAAATAGTGAGAGTTTCACTTCTTCATTGCCTATTTGGAGTCCTTTTATTCCTTTTTCTTGCCTAATTGCTCTGGCCAGAACTTCCAGTACTATGTTGAATAAGAGCGGTGAGAGTGGGCACCCTTGTCTTGTTCCTGTCCTCAAAGGAATGGCTTTCAGTTTTTCCCCGTTGAGTAGGATGTTTGCTGTAGGTTTGTCATATATGGCCCTTATTATGTTGAGGTACTTTCCTTCTATACCCATTTTGTTGAGAGTTTTTATCATAAATGGATGCTGGATCTTGTCGAATGCCTTCTCTGCATCGATTGAGATGATCATGTGGTTTTTATTCTTCATTTTGTTAATGTGGTGTATCACGTTGATTGATTTGCGGATGTTGAACCATCCCTGTGTCCCTGGTATAAATCCCACTTGATCGTGGTGTATGATCTTTTTGATGTATTGCTGTATTCGGTTTGCCAATATTTTGTTGAGGATTTTTGCGTCTATGTTCATCAGCGATATTGGCCTGTAGTTTTCCTTCTTTGTATTGTCCTTGTCTGGCTTTGGTATCAGCATGATGTCGGCCTCATAGAATGTGTTGGGAAGTATTCCATCTTCCTCTATTTTTTGGAATAGTTTGAGAAGGATAGGTGCTAAATCTTCTTTGAACGTTTGATAAAATTCTCCAGGGAAGCCATCTGGTCCTGGGCTTTTATTTTTTGGGAGGTTTTTGATTACTGTTTCAATCTCTTTACTTGTGATTGGTCTGTTCAGATTCTCTATTTCTTCTTGATTCAGTTTTGGGAGGTTGTACGCGTCCAAGAATTTGTCCATTTCCTCTAGGTTGTCCAATTTGTTGGTGTAAAGTTTTTCATAGTATTCCCTAATAATCCCTTGTATTTCTGTGGTGTCTGTTGTAATTTCTCCTCTTTCATTTCTAATTTTATTTATTTGAGTCTTCTCCCTTTTTTTTCTTAGTGAGTCTGGCTAAGGGTTTGTCAATTTTATTTATCTTCTCAAAGAACCAGCTCTTTGTTTCATTGATCCTTTCTACTGTTTTTTTGGTTTCAATTTCATTTATTTCTGCTCTGATTTTTATTATTTCCCTCCTTCTGCTGATTCGGGGCTTTGTCTGTTCTTCTTTTTCCAACTCTGTTAGGTGCAATTTAAGGTTATTTATTTGGGATTTTTCTTGTTTGTTAAGGTGAGCTTGTATTGCTATGAATTTCCCTCTCAGGACTGCTTTTGCTGCATCCCATATGAGTTGGTATGGTGTATTTTCCTTTTCATTTGTCTCCAGATAGCTTTTGATTTCTCCTTTAATTTCATCAACGACCCATTGGTTGTTCAGTAGCATGTTGTTTAGTCTCCACATCTTTGTCCCTTTCCTAGTTTTTTCCTTGCAGTTGATTTCTAGTTTCACAGCATTATGATCAGAAAAGATGCTTGTAATGATTTCAATCTTCTTAAATTTATAGAGGTTTGCCTTGTTTCCTAATATATGGTCTATCCTTGAGAATGTTCCATGAGCACTTGAGAAGAATGTGTACTCTGCTTTTTTTGGGTGGAGTGCTCTGTATATATCTATTAAATCCATTGCGTCTAGTTTTTCATTTAAGTCCAGTATTTCCTTATTGACTTTTTGTCTGGATGATCTATCTATTGATGTAAGGGGGGTATTAAGATCCCCTACTATTATTGTGTTATTGTTAATATCTCCTTTAAGGTTTTTTAGCAGTTGTTTTATGTACTTTGGTGCTCCTGTGTTGGGTGCATAGATATTTATAAGTGTTATGTCTTCTTGGTGAAGTATCCCTTTTATCATTATATATTGCCCTTCTTTGTCTCTCATTACCTTTTTTATCTTGAAGTCTACTTTGTCTGATATAAGTATGGCTACTCCTGCTTTCTTTTGTTTGCCATTAGCTTGGAGTATTGTTTTCCATCCTTTTATTTTGAGTCTGTGTTTGTCTTTAGAGCTGAGATGTGTTTCCTGGAGGCAGCAGATTGTTGGATCTTGGTTTTTAATCCATCCTGCCACTCTGTGTCTTTTGATTGGAGAATTCAATCCATTTACGTTTAGAGTGATTATTGATATATGAGGGTTTAATGTTGCTATTTTATTGTTCATCTTCTGGTTCTTTTGCATTTCCTTCGTTTCTTGTCCCTTGTGTTTCGGACTGCAAATTCAATTTGGTATTTCTGCATGCTCATTCTCTTGGTTTTCTCTTTATTTGTCATGTGTGGTTCTCTTCTGGTTGTTTGTTTAGTGGTTACCGTGCGGTTTATATAAGCGATCTCCTGGATAAGAAAGTACATTTTCAGATGCCTCCTTTTTCCTGAGGCTGGGTCAGTTCAATCCCTTACCTCTTCCCCTCCTTATTTGTTATCTCTTTATTCCAGATTGTGTCATGAATGTGTGTTTCCAGTGATGAGCTTGAATTAATTTTTGATGTTTTCCAACTGTACTTTGTTCTGGTTTAGTCTCCTTGCTTTTCTCCTTGCTGAAATCTTTGTATCCCCTTTCTCATTTGTTTTTTTTCAGGCCTAAGGGCCTTCTTGAGCATTTCTTGTAGTGGGGGTCTTGTGGTGACGAACTCTCTTAGCTTTTGTTTATCAGGGAGAGTTATTATTTCTCCATCGTATTTGAAGGATATTTTTGCTGGATAAAGTATTCTCGGCTGAAGGTTTTTGTCTTTCATGCTTTTGAATATATCATTCCAGTCTCTCCTAGCCTGTAGAGTTTCTGTCGAGAAATCAGCTGAGAGCCTGATGGGGTTTCCTTTGTATGTTATTTTGGTTTTTTGTTTAGCTGCCTTCAATATTATTTCCTTGTCACGGGTATTCTTCAAGTTTGCTACTATGTGGCGAGATGATTTTTTATTCCTGTTTATATATTTAGGTGATCTATTGATTTCATTCACTGTTATTTCCCTTTCGTTCCCTAGGTTGGGGAAGTTCTCAGCTATTATTTCTTTGAACAAACTCTCTGCTCCTTTTTCTCTTTCTTCTCCTTCTGGAATACCTATTATCCTTATGTTGCTTTTCCTCATTGAGTCTGATATTTCTCGAAGAATTTCTTCATTTCTTTTTAGTCTTAGCTCTCTCTCCTCCTCCACCAGGAGCATTTCTGCGTGGCTATCCTCAATAGTGCTAATTCGTTCCTCCATATTGTCAGTTCTGCTCTTTAAAGACTCCATTTTTTCCACTATCTCATTCATTTTGTTTTTCATCTCCAATAATTCTGATTGGTTTTTCTTTAGGGTTTCAATCTCTTTTGTGACATAATCCCTGAATTCGTTGATTTGTTTCTGTGTGTTCTCTTGTATTTCGTTGAGCTTGTTTATGATAGCTATTTTGAATTCTCTCTCATTCAGGTTATCAAATTCTGTGCCTTCAGGGTTGGTTTCTGGGTGTTTGTCATTTTCCTTTTGGTCTGTAGCCCTGACATATTTTCGCAAGGATCCGGCGGGGACGGCTTTATTTTTACCCGTCATGATTAAAGTTAGTCCTGCAGTTTCCCCCTGCTGCCACAAGATGGAGATCGCGAGCGGTTTGCTCTGAGGCGGCTGCGCGGCTGCAGCCCCCGGAGGGATTATGATGAAACGCCGGGTGTGTGGGGGGAGGGGTCCTCTCTTTCTCCTGCTTGACCCGGGGGTTTCCTTTCTGGCTCTGTTAGGGTGTTTGCTACACCCCCTAAACAGTCCGTCGTCGCTTCCCCGTGGGGATCTCGCGACAGTCTGTGAGAGCACCTGGATGGCGCTAGTTTTCCCTGCTGTGGGCCGCCCCTCCCCCCTCTGTCCGCGAACCGCGCTGTTTTTGCCGATCGATTGGGGAGGGGGAGTACAACCTCCTACCTCTCCTCCCGTCCTCCTGGGCTTCCCGCGCCTCCACCGTCCGATGTATGGCAGCAGGGGTTTCTCAGAAGTCCTTCATAGTGTTTGATTGAGCTCTGTTGGAATGTGAATGATGTTTTCGTTGTGTCGTAGGGGGCAGAGATTCAAAGAGGGATTCTCACTCCGCCATGATGCTGACGTCACCTGCCTCTGTTACTTTTTAAAAATCTTCTATTTTGAAATAATTATAGCCTGGTAGGAAGTTATAGAATTAGTGCATAGAGCCCTGTGTATCTGTCACCCAGCTTCCCTCACTGATGGCATCTTATAGCTAATGTCAAAGCCATGACATTGATGTTGGTACCATGCCATAACTAGACTACACACCCGGTTTTCACCTGCATTTGTGGGTGATGCGTCTAGCTCTACGCAGCCGCGCTTAGATGTGTATGACCAACACCTTAGTCAAGACGCGGAACTGCTCGCTCACCACAAGGACCTCCCTCCTGCTGCCCCTTTCGTTCACCCCCTGTACCCTGAGAAGCACTAACCGGCTGTCTGTCTCTACAGTGTGTCACTGCAAGAATGGCATGTGTGTGGAATCACATGGCGCCTAAGCTTTTGAGGTGGACGTTTTCCGTAAGCATAGTGCCCTGAGGACCCTCTGGGTTGTTCGGTGTTAATGGGTTGTCCTTTTTATCCCACTGTCTGCTTGTACCAGAGTTAGTTTAACCACTCACTCATTTAGGGATGTTTGGGCTGAACCAGCTCTTACTATTATGAATAAGGCTGCCAAGAATATTTGCGTACTGGCTTCTGTGTGAATGTAACTTTTCATTTCTCTGGGATAAATGCCCAAGAGTTTCATTGCCGAGTCATATGGTAAGTATATGTTTTGTTGTGCAAGAAACTGCCAAGATTTCCAGAGTGTCTGCACTATCTTACATTCCCACAAGCAGCGTACGAGAGTTCTGGTTTCTCCGCAGCCTTGCCAGCGTTAGGTTCTCTCACTGTTTTTAACTTTAGCCATTCTGATAGACATGTAGTGATATCTCATTGTGGGTTTAATTTGCATGTTCCTAATGGCTAGTGAAGTGGAACATCTTTTCATGTACTGTTTGTTTTTTAATTTGATTAGATGCGTTTAAAGTTTATATGCGGGTCAAATCTCTAAGAAAATTATTTTTAAAAATAGTGAGGACTTGGATTTTCTAGTCCTTAAAACATACTGTAAAACTGCTCCATTCAGAACAGAACAGCATTTTCTTAGGAGCAGGCAACCAGATTGGCAGAATGGAAGAGAGAATCCAGAAAAAGATTCTGATGTAAAGATATAGATGGGATTTGATATGTGACAAAGAAGGTATTTCCAACCTTGGGGAAGAGGATAACTTATTGAATGAATGACAGTGTCACAGATAGCCATGTGAAAGAAAATAAAATTGTGCCCTTACCACACACATATCCAAAACTAAACTTCTGATTAACTAAAAACTTAAGCACAAAAAGTATTTAAAAACTTAAAAGAAATTTTAGGAGACATTATAGTATAACGTCAGTCCCTAAAAATCTTCTTAATTTGGAAATTTTTCAAATCTACATGGAAGCAGAGAGAAATAGTGCAATGAGTCCCACGGATCTGTCCTCCAGCTTCAGTATTTGCTTCTCTTGTTTTATCTGTTCCCTCAACAGATTCCTCCCAGTCTCCTACCCCAGAATTATAAAGCAGATCCAAACACCATGTCATAGTAAGACTTACAATGGATAGTTCTAACTTGTAAGGACCATTTTTTTGGATTCTTATAATTTGTTTTACTTTATTTTGGGCTCTTGGCACATTATCACCTAGCAGAATTGACAAAGTTCTGCAGTTAGAAACTAGCAATAGAAGATAGTTAATGTTCGTCTAAATAAATATGAAAAGCTTTTGTATAGAAGAATATACCGTGGGTAAAGTCAGTAGACAAAATATGGATTTAGGAGAAGTACTTGTATTGCAGTTGAAAGATAAAGTTATTATTTATAGTCTGCAAGCACTTCTTAAAATTGCCAGTAAAAGGTAAGGAGCCCAATTGAGAATTGGGCAAAGCAGAAGATGAACATTTCACCCGAGTGCATGGTGTGTGGTGTCTACGGTTGTATGGTCCTCTGAGCACGAGGAAGGTCTGGGACCTTGCGCTCCAGGTCAAGCCTGGACTTCAGTTACAAGAAAAGGGCGTCCCTACGAAGGCGGCGTTGTTTCCTCACTTCTGTGGAGGTGTGTGGTGGGCGCATGCACAGCTGTGCATTTTTCTGTAGTGTTAAGAGTTTTTTCAGCAAATATGATTTATATGATTGAGAAAAACCACTAATGCTAATTTCAGTGTAACAGAAATGGCAGGTGCAGTGGCTGCTCTCTTTCTGTACTGTGTGTGGGTAGTACAAGGAGAGGAGTTATGCATAGTCATTTTGGGGGGTACGTGGCGTGCTGGGGGAGCAGGGTAGGCTTGCTTGGAAGTACCGGGGACCTGTGCCAGGTGGGTGGGCAGAGCGGAGGGGAGAGTGCGGGTCGCTGGAGTGGTCCTGACGCTGGGCGTGGCCTGCCCTCTGGCTCTCCTTACTGAGGCCAGGGCCTCTCCTGTTGGACCCCAGTGCAGGTGGTTGGGACCTTCACAGTGAGGCTGCCAGACAGGAGCTCGGGGGTTCCGGTATTTGACCCACGTGTTTAGTGTCCCATGTGGTGGGTTGGTCTGTAACCTGTTGGTTACATTGGGCCATATCCCTGCCTGTGGACGTGGTAATCATTTCTTGATTTAAAAGCTGACACTGCCATTATCCACGGAGTCAGGACTTTACTGGAGCTGTCAGCACTGCAGCTGGTCCAGGAGCCATCCTGTTGAGGTTGATAAGCGTTACCTTCTCTGCTGACAACGTGCAGCTTGTGCTCTTGGTCTGACCTTGTCCTGACCGCTGGTAGACCCCCGGTGCTCACCTATCCTACTGCCAGTTGACCCCCAGTGCTCGCCTGTCCTATCGCTGGTGGACCCCCGGTGCTCGCCTGTCCTACCCCTAGGTGGACACCAGGTGCTCACCTGTCCTACCCCTGGTGGACACCTGGTGCTCACCTGTGACCAGAGTACTTCCTCCATCTTTGGAGACCCCTTTTCTGCCATGTGGGCTTACTTTTGGGGTCCTCATCTCAGGCAGGTGCCTGCTGCTCTGCTACAGGTGCTGGTCACTTGTAGGTGTCGATGGTCCAACTAGCCCATGAGTCCTCTGAATTGTTAGTCTTCCCTGGGGGTTTGTATGGGGTCAAATCTGTAGCTGCCAAGTGGAACTCTCTCAACTGGGTGGGGCTCTCCAAAGTGCACGCGCTTTATGTGATTCTGGTGGGTCCTGGAGCTGCCTCTGTACCAGGGCCAGGTCTAGAGCAGGTTCTTTAAGGCTGCACAGCTGAGGAGATGGCCGGGGCTTGCTCAAGGGCTGGCTGGACACCAGCACTGAGGCCGGCGGAGCAGGCAGGTGGGAGCTGGGAGGGGTCTCAGTGCTGCTGCGCAGGACTCAGATCCAGCAGGGTGGGCGCTGTGACGGGCGCTTTTGGAGAAATGACATTGCATTTATCCTTTTTCTTCCTAGTGTGCGTTTTAATAGAAAACTTGTCCCTTTCCAAAATGCCCTTCAGAGGTGATGCTGTAATTGGTAAGTGTTTTTCTTGTTCAGTGACTCACATTGTAGCGTTTCCTTCCAGAACTACTTCACATTAAAAAGTAAAAATGAACCTGTTAGGTTGGATGATAAAGTTTCATGATATCAGAACACCTTGTTTTGAAATTGCTACACGAACCCATTGTAAATCATGAGTGTCTGCCACACTCTCCCTCCTCGAAAAGAAAAGAGAATCTTTCCCTTCTCTTCTGAGAGGTCAAGCTCCTTCCTCAGAGCTCGTGGCTGTGGCTCTGCCCATTACAGCTGCGCCCAGTGCTGGCCATTCTTGTCTGTTCCCCTTCCAGATGGATGGGGCAGGCCCGAGTGGCACAGGCGCTCCAGGACTAGAGGAGCACTAGCAGCAGTCACCAAGGCCTCACAGGCAGGACGTTTGAGAACCAGCTCTCGTGGCAGAGGTGGCCGGGCCCCTGTGCAGGCCTGGAGCCCCTTCATGGGCCATGGTACCTGGCCACAGTGAGGCAGTAAGAAAGGGGCCTTGGATCACCGTTACCACCAGCTGTCTTTGCTCTGCAGCCTTAGAAGTCCTGTAACAAAAAAAGAACGGCATAGATTCAGCATTCATTGCCTAATTGAGTTAAATGTTTGGGTTTTTATTTGTGGGGGCCAATGTCGGCCGGCCGGGAGGAGAGCTTGACGGACAGGTACAGGAGAAGACCACCTGAGGCTTACAAGTTTAATAAAAGAACAAAGACTGTCCCATTCTAACAGTTTTAACATGTCAACAGCCAGAAGATTTGCTCCCTTTAAAGTGAGGGGGCCTTTAGAATCTCATGCGCCCTGGGGAAATTCTGCGGGTTTTCTCTAGACCATCTCAAAGGTTACCAGCTACTTTGATTAAGCGGTCGAAGAAGATGTTTGTTGTTTCTAATTTCATCTAAATGTTCTTAATCGACTAAATAAATTTGTTTCTTTAACAGATGGTTGGCAGTGGCTGATCAATGACACTCTGAGAAATCTCCATCTTATTTCAAGTCATTCTAAACAACAGATTAAGGTATGGTAAGCAAGATTTTAACAACTGTTGCATTGTAAAGAAAGTGACGTTAATTATTTTTAGTGTTTGTTTGAAAGGACTGTGCATTATGAGTCCCTTTTATGCACTAGTGTGGTAACTGGTAAATGTCATAATTATATTTAGAGTTCTAGATGGTACTGTCTGTGTGATTTATAATCAGGAAAACAAATGCAGCTATTGGTGACCAGAATATTTAAATTTTTTTATTCCTGTTTCTGGTTTTATTATATTCACCTTGTAAGCATTTTTTCTGTACATCGAGGGTAACTGTTCAGTTGGGTTCTGTGTCCTGTTGAGTTGTAGGATTTTAGGGAGGGAAACTTTGTTCCTGATGCTCACGTGCAGATCAGAAACCGCAGTCCAGGATCTGGCAGTGTGGATCAGCGTCGGTCATTTCCAGCAAGCAAGAGAGTGTGTGTCCCAGGGGCCGAGTGCCGCTGCCATCCTGTCCTGGGACAGGGGAACCTTGGACTAGCAGAGCTGTGACGCTTACCCCTTCCGGAGCTGGGAGCGTGGGTACTGATAACAACTAGGCTTTGGCACTGAGGGTGAAGAAATGAAGTACATACTGGTCTCCTCTATAACTCTCCAGCCTCCTGGGTGCCTTAGCGTTTCTGCTGGGTTTGATAGAATGCATCTGCAACTCCCGTTTTTTAAGTAGCTTTATCATTCTGTTGCATCCAAGTACAGTTTGACTAGTTGAATCTGAGTGCCTCGTGATCAGTGCCTCAAAATTTCGTTTTTAAGACATATCCACAATTGATTCACACCAGCAGTGCCCATGGTACGTGCTTCTCCGGCTTGTACCCGTGACGTCTGGGTGTGAGCTGCATCCCGTGGGCCCTGCCTGTGCTCACGGCCCCACACTGCCCCAGCACCCCTCCCCAGGGCTGCTCTGTTGGCCTCGGCTCCCCCATTTGGGGGAGCAGTAGAAAGAACACACGAACCTCGCACTTGCCCCCTGCTGTCTGTGTGATTGTGAAAGGCTTACTCCGAGCTCAGGCCCCTCCTCTGGGGGCAGCAGAGGTATTCAGGAGAGGGCCTGAGTCCCTGTGCACCAAGAGCTCAGGGGCTGCCATCACGTCGGCTCCGCTCTCCCCTCCTCAGCTCTGTCCTCCATCCTGCTCTGTGGGGCTCCCGGTGGCCTGCAGGATTGGTGCCTGGGGACCTCACGGCCCCTCCTCGGCCAGCCCCCTCCCGTTCCCAGCGCCCCTACACCCGTGGCTCGCCTGGGGTCCTTGCCCATGTTACTTCCGGGTGTATGACACTTTTTCCTTCATTACTTCTGCTGGGAAAGAAAAAATGCCCCGTTTTATGACGTTCACATTAGAAGACGTGGGATTTCATCGTGTGGAAGAAATGATGACGGTTTCTGTTTAGTTTATTAGAAGTCGCCCTCACCTTCTGCTTTGCTTTAGGAAGTGGCTGTCTCGGCCCTGGCCACTCTCTGCAGCCAGTACTACATGGAGGAGCCCGGGGAGGCGGATCCTGCTCGGCAGGGTGAGTGGGTGCAGGGAGCACTGCACCCTGGGATCCTCCAGGAAGCTTGGGTTTGCTATGTGGCAGTGGGAACTGGGGTGTGGGGAGGGAGAGGGCCGGGCAGGCGAGTGCGGCCAGGGCCTGAGCTGGGCCGTCAGCAGAGAGGAGGGTGGGCGGTGGGTGGAGGGGCTGCAGGGACGCGTCTCCCCACCCTCTTGGCTGTCCCTTGGATCCTTGGTTTTGCATAGGTGTCCAGAGGAGCTTCTCTTTCACTCTGAACAAGTAGCTTCGCTAGGCCGCGTCCTGGGTTGGCTGTACTGCGTCAGCCTTTCCTGGACACGGCGCTACTGTTAGTTATGTAAAACCAACTCATCCTTTTTCAGCAAGGTTTGCTTGGATAAGGTGTTTAAGTAAACTTCCCCGTTTTGTGCTTGGAGGTTCCAGTCACACGTGGGCGCTCCTTGTCTGTCTCCCGTGTGGACGCCTTCCGCATTCCATTTGTTCCCTCCTCATGTTTCTGTCCTTTTGTCCCAAGTCCTGGTGTCTGTTTTTGGGTTGCTTCATTTTCCTTGTGGTGCCTCTTTTCTGATCCTTGTCCCCCCGGTCTGTTAGCTCAGAGCTGCCTGCTTCTGTCTCGCCAGGTCCTCCTGATTCCATGCTTTCTCCTTGGAGTCTTGATTCATGTCAGTGATCACTTCATTGGCATTTATATTTTATGGTAAAATGTGCTTTCAGAATTTTCATGTGCACTGTGGCAGCATTTTCCTGGAGAGTGTCCTTCACGTGTTAACACAGTTTGCTCTTTTCCTCTTGACAAAAACAGTGTCCGTGTCACTGCCTCACTGCATCAGGTGGGTTTTCCAGAACCACCTCTGTCTGGAGTTTACCTGATACATCACATGACACTGTTTGTAGGATCTAGTTCATGAGTATTATTTTTTATATTAAAAACTTCATATTCACGTTAGGTTGTCCTGTGGCATGCCTTCATGTCATTTTATAGAACGTGCATTACAGTTGCTTCAAAAGTATATGAAACGCTATGTTAAATAAGTGTATAGAAATCGTGTGTGCAATAGTCTAAATCTACTTTGTGATTTTTTTCAAAAGTAAAATATTCTGTGATTTGATTTTCTGACAGACTTTCCAAATTAGTGATGTTTTACTTTATCCCTTTAATAACATGGGTAATTTTACATACAGACAGTAATGTTTTGTATGTAGTCTATTCTTAAAAATTAGGATGATAAGGTCCTGTTTTACTTGTTGCCTGAGAAGAGAGGACCACATCATGTCACTCTGATTATTAAAAAATTGAGATTCGGAAATTAACCTTTGACGTGTTGAAACTCAGTGAATTGTGAAGAGGATGGAGGCGACTTTTCATGCTGCCACTGACGTGTGGTATTGAGTACCACCCAGGATGTCACGCTAGTGTGTGCGCGTGGACTCCAGCTTTAGTTTTTCTATCCTAATATGTCAGGGTCTAGGGAGCACATTATTGAGGTTTTCATGTGCACATGTTAAAAAGGTCATGGTTTGCTGAAATTTAAGCAATTATAACAAGAACCTCTTTGGTGACAGTAGGTAGGACACATCAAAGGAGTCCGGCCTCCCTTCACCTCCCGAGCTGCCTGTTAAAGAACAGGTCTGATTGTTCCACTTCCCTCCTTAGAATTCCTTAATCTCGCCCTGACCTTTCCGTGCCTGCTCTCCCTCTTGGCCTCTGCTCCAGTTCCTGGCGCCTTGCTGGTCCCTCTGAGGAAGCTCCCATTTCCACACCACTGTGCTCTCACGCAGCCCAATCTCACTGCCCTCTGCCCCTTTTCTTGCCTCATCGAGGGCATCTGCGTGGAGCCACCCTGCGCTCCCGCCACACCTTCTCGCGGAGCCGTGGTGTTGGCTCTGAGCTGCATCTGCCCCCAGCTCTCACTGAGGGGCGCGTCTTTTGCACAGCAAGCGTTTGTGTTCTTAGTGAATAAAAAATGAAAATTGTGACTATAGTGACCATTCTTAAAACCCTCTTAGATTTATTTTCCTAAGAGTGAAATCACGTATTAAAATAACTTATGAAAACCTTAAAACCACTGAATAAAAATTCTTAAGTCTGTTTTGATTTTGTATCACTTTGAAGATACATCCACTTCAGAAGGCTAAAGGGCCCCCTCCTTTCTTCTGGCACTTTTTGCTCGTGTTTCTGAAATACAGGTGACGAGGGTATCTTGTCTGTAATGGGCAGCGTGGGTCAGCCTCTCGTTGCTTCTTTTCAGAGGGACTGATAAAGCAGTATCTCGCCGAGCTTCAGAGCCCAGAGGAGATGACTCGCTGTGGCTTCTCGCTAGCCTTGGGCGCCCTTCCACGCTTCCTTCTGAAAGGCAAGCTCCAGCAGGTGAGGCGGATCTGAGCTGGAAGAGGGGCGTCCGTGTGCAGGGTCGTGGGTTAGGTTGGGGGGCGGGAGGTGGTCAGACCACTCACAAATCCAGTGCTTGTGGTTGGGGAGGAATTCCTGATAAGCAGCACCTGTGGCCTCGAGGAAGGGAATGGGGACAACCAAAGTAACCGTCCCAGAGAGCACCTGGTTAACAGCCTCCTCTGGCAGGAAGGACCTGGGAAGCTAGTCTGGTCTGTAAGAGGGGAGCTGGTGTCTGAGGGACTCTCCCGCCTCATGGAACACGTCTTTGCCTTTGCACATTTGTGGTCTGTCATCCCATGTTTTCGTCAGGGGCGAATGTCCCCAGCCTCCTCTGGAGGTGCCGGCCCTGCCCTGTGGCTGCGACTGAAGGGTGCTGGGTCTGTGCACACGCTTCACTCCACATGTCCCTTCCACCCCAGGAATTCCTCCCTGGGAAGCACGTCCCATCCCCGAGGGGCGCTGTCCCGGACCTGCCTCTGCAGGGCCTGCCCTTCTCCCGGCGTGCAGCAGGGCTCGGGCCTCTGTCACAGCCCTGGAAGGTTTCTGCGTGCCTTCAGGAGGACAGATGACCGCTGGTGCTTGGGTCCCTGTGGGTGCTGAGACTCCCCTCATGGCGGTGGTGGCCCGGGGTGGAGAGTGCAGGGGCAGAGCTCTACTGGACAGAAACACTGTGAACCTGGGGTCCTGGGATCTCGACTAGGAGTGTGCGCTGCAGAGCCCACTGGAGCCACCAGCCCCGCTCCATCTCCGTCTCCATCTTGAGAGGCTGAAGGAGGTTTCCTCTGCTGCCCGCTCCCCTGTGAAGGCCGAGGGCAGAAAGGGCGGGGGCTTGTTTTTGGCCTCGGTGAGAACCGGGCTTGCAGCTCCTATCGCTCTGTTGCCCGCACCCGAGGCCGCTCTCGGGTCCTCACCCCGGGGATGCTGTTCACTATCGGGGCACCCCTCCTCTGGAACCGTGTGCTCCTCCCGCCTCCCCTTTCTCCTTCCTGCCCGGCCCCTCTCGTCTGCAGGGATGACCTGGGCGCGGGGACCCGGCAGTGGAAGGGCTGGGGCGACCCCCCTGTGCTGTGTGTTCTTCCTGGGCTGCACTGGGACAGCCCACCCGGACAGCTGCCCGCCACTTAGCGCTGCGTCTGGGAGCAGCTCAGCACGGGCCACGTCTCCGCTTACGTGGGAAGTGCGTCTGTCTTACGGTTGACGGTTCTGTTGATGACTCGTCATTGCTTTTCAGGTTCTAGCAGGCTTAAGAGCCGTCACCCACATTTCTCCTGAGGACGTGAGCTTTGCTGAGTCCAGGCGGGATGCCTTGAAGGCAATCTCTAGGTGAGTCCCACTGGTTTTCCTCCCAAAGTCATCCTCGCTAGAGCCAGCGACTGCACGCTGAGGGATGTTCCTGGTCGGCTTGTATTAGAAGCCCAGTCTCAGATGATGAATCTACTTTGAGGCAAACGCGGTTAGTTTTTGTTATCTAGTTTTTTCTCTTTTCAGAGGATTGTCAACATTTCCAGCTCATAGAGGTTCATTAACAGTTTTATTTGTCATAATTATAATGAATATTAAACCTGTAGTGTGATGATGTCTTTACTTGAGGAGTACTCAAGAATTGGGGAATGAGCTCCAGCTTCAGGAGCCACCCCCGAGGGAGTGGGAGAGACCCTGTCAGCATGCACGGGGTGGTCTCTGAGACTTGTCACAAACGCACACGTCAGGACGCTCTCCTTCCCTCCCCCACAAGCATGTCCGAGGACCAGCCTGTGCCAGTCCCTCGTCTGCTTCTAGTGTCAAGTTATCCCCCATCTGCCAGGATAGGAGGGTAGGGGAACCACCCACAAATGGCCTCCCTGTGCACCTTTTAAACTATAGAGACTAGAAAATGTGATTTTGGAGAAGAGCATCATTCAGCATTATGTCAGTGCAGAATGAGCTCTGGAATTCTGAACCACCTCTGAGGTCATTGTTCAGTTCCGAGTGTCCTGTCAGGAGGAACACATCCGCTGTCATGATGTGAAACATGGGAAAGATCGGATGGGCTTCGCAGACATTGGCTGTATCTCACACTTTTAATCTCAGGATCTGCCAGACTGTCGGTGTGAAGGCAGAAGGGAGCCCGGATGAAGCTGTGTGCAGGGAGAACGTGTGCCAGGTTTACTGCACGCTGCTGGACTGTCTGAGCGACTACACCACCGACAGCCGTGGGGACGTGGGGGCGTGGTAAGGCGTGCTCTTCAGTCCCGTAGCCCGTCCCCCTCTGTGTCTCAGCGAGTGTCACCCAGGGTGGAGCTGGGGCGTTTGCTGCCACTGCCCGTGGCCCATGTCCAGTGTCGCTTCTGCCCGGGCAGAGCCTCCCACTCACTGTTCTGCCGCCGCCGTCCAGCCTGGACTGTCGTTCTCAGGACAGCAGAGCCTCTGGCGGCCCCGGCCTCTGCTCGGTCTCACGTGTGCGTTTCTGCTCTTCGCCAAGAACATTCACTCATGAAATACAAATGTGGTGCTTGCTCCCTCATCTAAGCCCCAGTTTGACTTAATGAAGTTCACACAAACCCAGCCCCAGTGCGGCTGTCCAAGCGAGAAGGGTCCCAGACCATTCTGGAGAAGGGCAGAGACGGGCACTGGGGAGAAATAATGCCGTGGCTGGTTTCCCAGGGACTCGGCAGCATGTCGGCTGCACCAGTCCTGCCTGATGGAAACCAGACTTCAAGGGTCCGGGAGAAGCCCTCCCGTTACGGTTTACCTGGGGAAGTCCTAACCAACCATCTGCTGAGCCGAGCGAGGCTGCCGACCCTGGCCGTGCTCGTGGCCCGAGACTGGATTGTGTTCATTTCTTTACTCTCTTATGGGCAGTTGTCTTCTTTCCACGACTTCAGAATACTTTTCTGTTTACTGTAAGAGACCAAGTGGACGAGTGTTCTCTGTCAGGGTCTCTGTTGATGGGTCGTCACAAGGATGCCTAACTGTGGGCAGAGCACAGAGGAAAGCGTCACTCACATCGAGCAGAAATAGTTCTTTTTTTATGATTATGATGGAAAAAGAAGTTAAGCTTTATGTTAAAGCTTAAAAAAGACATGAATGGATATGCTGTCCCATATTTGGCAAGTTTGGGCCCGTTTCTCTGGATATTTTCTTGCCCATTATCTCATTCTGACATTGTCACCCGGTAAGACCTCTTCATGCTGTCCCACAAGTCCTGAAGCCCTGCCTTTCCACCATCAGGAGTGTCCCCTGCCCTGCTGGCTACTCACCTTCCTCCGCTCGTCCCAGTGGTGTTTGGGGCAGGGCCTGCCTGGGGTGTGACGACCTCGCACCTGCCTGCAGAGACTCGGGCGGGGCTCAGGGTCTTGTCTCAGACGGTGGCAGTGTGGGGGGCTCTCGAGGGGCGCCATGCACCTCCCTGGCCCTGTGTCCTCAGGAATGCCATCCTGAGGCCACTTGCTGGCTCCTGGGTGTAGCTGTGGCACAGCCACCTGACCCCTCGTTGCCCTATCTGCAGGG
Organism: Tapirus indicus; assembly: GCA_031878705.1. Lineage (NCBI taxonomy): Eukaryota > Metazoa > Chordata > Mammalia > Perissodactyla > Tapiridae > Tapirus > Tapirus indicus. Next base: position 60,694,055 of record CM062932.1, read on the forward strand.
CAGCACCTCTCGAGGTCTGTGTCAGTGACAGCAGTCCGACTCAGCAAGGGCTCGCTTGTCCGCCCTGGAGAGTGGGCCACTCTTCCTGGTTCTTTGTGTGGTGAGTGGCTGTGGAGCGGGTCCTGGACACAGGGAGGGTTTTGTTGTGGAGACTCCGGGCCCGTGTCCTTCTTCTGGAAGGTGCTGGTGGCTTTCAGCAGGCAGAGGACCTGGTCTGAACACAGAGCCGTGATCTCCACTTTGCCTGATGTGGGCGGCCACTCATGTTCTGTCCAGTCGGCCGTTTCCTGGTGGAGACGTGGGCAGTGCTCCCACACGGATGTGGGGTCCCCTTCTTGGGCGCACCCCTTGAGGGAACGCCCTTCGCTCTCTGTCTTCCTGGTTGTCCCAGACTCCCTCACAGTTTGAGCCAGAACGCTGGGTTTTCAGTGGTGTTTCTGCTCCGCTGTGGCTGCCCTAGGGCAGAGCAAACATGAAACTGCGAGGAAGCGCCCCAGCTGTCGCCTCCAGCTCTGCCGTCACCCCGGGGGCTCGGGGTGCGACGTGGCCTGTGGTGTCGGAGAGGCTCCTCCTGCCCTCCGTGGATTCAGAGTGTGTCCGGGTCCTGCAGCGCCGGTCCTCTCAGAGTTTCCACCGTTGTCCCTGGTTTCCCCTTCTCCTCTCCCATTCTTCAGCGTTTCCTCGTAGTTGCTGTCGAGACTGCGTGTTCGCTCCGGCGTGTCGTCCTGGGTCTGTCTGCTGTCGTCTGCTCGCTGTTTTAGCACTTGGTCGTCGTCTTTTGTTTTTGTAACGTTCCTTATAATTTGTAACTCCAGAAATTGTGAGTCCATGTTGTAGAGGCTGTGGGTCGTGGGATTTCCTCGCAGCAGCATCAAGCCCGTGTTGTGTGGGTGGTCACCGCATGCCCCCTGGGCTGGGGTCCTCCTCACTCCTGTCTACGTCCTGGGCTGTTGCGCCCATGGCCTGAGGAGGAGCCTCCCAGGCTTGGACCCCAGGCTCTTCCTCCTGTACCTGTGTCCTCCCCGCTCACCCTGTGCTTGCCTATCATGAGCTGGTGAGGGCCTCTCCTTTGTGTCCCGCCCCCCAGCCTTCCCTGTGAGGTCTGGGCTTCCATGGGAGCACTCTGTCATCCCCCCTCCCATCCCTGCCTGCTCCCTGGCCTGTCCCCATGGTCGTGTGTGTCGTGTCCTGAGCCGCACCTGGTCGGTGGCCAAGCCTGCTGTCTGAGTCTGACCAGCTCCTGTTAGCCCATGTCTGAGCAGCCCTGCCCCGGCACGTGGCTTCTCCCGCTGGGCCTCCCAGGGCTGGGGCCTCCGTCCGTGCCCAGCCTCTCAGATCCGAGCAGCATGGGCTGTCTCTCTGGCAGGTGGCCTTCACTCGTTGGCGGGAGGGTGGGTGCCTTGGCCTGTGGGACCTGCTGGCCCTGGCGATGCGAGGCGGTATCTGTGGTCCCCGTTGTCCGGCTGTGCCCCGCCCAGGCCAGGTGCACTTGTCCCAAGTTTACAGTGCTGCTGTCCCTCTGGAGTTGGGCCAGGAACAATGTGGGCTCAGGTTTTCTAATTGTATCAGCTTTGTTTTCTTGAACCTGAGCTGACGTGGAGCAAGTGTGTTCAGAGCGGGGAGGCGTCCTGACCTGGACGAGACGTGGGCAGCAGCAAACGTGAGCTGCTCTATGAACGGTATCCCGCAAGAAGGCTTTATAGAGTGGGTGTACTTTGCATTTAAAGGCCTATGAGAAAATCAGCGCTGTTTCCGTACGTGCACTTGTGATAGAGTGTGCTGGGACCTGGCGTCTCTTCTCAGGTGTCACACGCGTCTTTGTTCTATGTAACTGTGCGAGAAAATGCTCCCTGAGGAAAGGCTGCCAGACGCCTGAATTGTTGCTTAGACGTTTCCCACTGTGCGATTTTCACAATCTCCAAGATCTGAGTGTGACTGATGGGCCATGTGCACCTGGGGTGGGAGGCCAGCTCCTCATCCCCCCTTGTCCCCACAGGGTCCGTGAGGCCGCCATGACTAGTCTGATGGACCTGACGCTTCTGCTGGGGAGGGACCAGCCGGAGCTGCTTGAGGCCCACGTGTGAGTGTGTCCTCCCTGCACGTGAGGCTCTGCCCCGGCCCGCCCTCCTTCCCTCCCTCCCTCCCAACCCCACAGCCGTGCTCACGGCCAAGGCCTCCCCCCACAACCGGCGCCTCCCTGGGGCTCAGGCCTGTTGGAGGACAGCCAGTCTGGGGTGGGGCGAGGCGAGGCCAGGCCAGCGGCTGCTTCTCAGCCCAGGGCCCCTACGCCTGAGCACCTGTTCCTGTGATGAACTGGTCATCTCTCCCCAGCGGTTCCCTGGACCAGGGCTGCCTTGGGCACTGCGCTTGCTCAGAGTCCGTGCCCTCTGCTGCCGCTGTCACTGAAGCCTCTGTGGAGACCCTGTCTTGTGTCCTTAGCCCCTCCCCCATGCACCCTCTGTTCCCTCTTCTCGTCCTTGTCCTTCTCCACCCCCACAGCCCCTGCTGCCCCATCACTATCCGCCACCCACCCTGGAGCCCTGTCGGTCCTTGCTGCTTCTGCCCAGAACCTTGGGTGTCAGCTCAGCTGGGGGGTGGGGTCTTGACCGGCAGCCCTGGTGGCTGCTGTGCTGAGCTGAGCCAGCAGCCTGCACTCTTGGTTTGCAGCTGCGAGCGGGTCATGTGCTGCGTGGCCCAGCAGGCGAGCGAGAAGATTGACCGGGTCCGTGCGCACGCCGCCCGTGTGTTCATGGCACTGCTGTACCCTGACGGGCCCCCCATCCCACACCTGCCCCACCGAGGAGACCTGCAGGAGCTCTTTCCCAGGTACGGAAGCCTATGTGTCCTGGGTCCTTCGGGGGTGGGAGCGGCAGCCCCTCCAGCTTGCCTGCTCCATCTCTTGCAGGTCCGACGTGGTCTCTGTGAACTGGAATGCACCGTCCCAGGCCTTCCCTCGCATCACCCGGCTCCTGGGGCTGCCTGCCTATCGCTACCATGTCCTGCTGGGGCTGGCCGTGTCTGTGGGCGGCTTGACAGAGTCCACGGTGAGGAAGCATCTGGCCTGGCCTCTTCTTGAGGAGAGCGGTTCTGTGCCGGCATCTGCGGGAGGTGGGGCAGCACAGGAGGTTCCGTGGGCACGGTGGTATCTGGCGCTCTCTGGGTGGGAGCGAGGGGTGTGGGAAGTGCGTTTTGGGAGGGCTGCTGTGTCCTTCCTTCTGCTGGTTCTCTCTTCTCGGAATGTTTGCTTTGGGGTTGAGGGGGTCAAGGGTCCAGCCCCTTCCCCTGGCTTTATGCTCCCAGGCAGGGTCCCCAAGGCATTTCCTGTGATGAGGGTGGACTGACGTCTTAAGTGGGAAACTGAGTAGTGGGAGTTTCCATTTAGGAATATGTGACACACAAAGAAGCATGAAGATGTTACGATGAACTTCCATTTCCCAGCACATGGCATCAGCGGTCTCAGTGTTGGCTGTCTTGTCCCCCCGTCCCACCACACGTGACGCACACAATCTGTGTGTTGTCGACATGTTTGGACTTGGTCCGCCGGCTGCTGCTCTGACCCTCTTTCTAGGTTTCTTTTTGGATAAATTTTTGTTTGCCGCTTATGCTTCCTTACTCTGTCATCACCTCTCTGCTGGCTTGGCATCCCATGTTCCCTCACACGCTGTAAGTCAGACCCTTGAAAAGCTGTTCTCTGCACCATCATGGGGGGTTGGGGTGTGTCGGCTTCTCCTTAGCTCAGCCCCCTCTCCCGATGGACTTGCTGGGGGGCCGGCCCTTCCCTGGTTTCCATGGAGATGGCGTCTGTTTAGATTTCCTGCACTTTCCTTTCAAGCCCCTTGGGGTGAATGCGCTCCCAGTTTTCACTGACAGGTCCTTGTTCTCGGGAGGTGATTTGCAGGGGAAGACTACTTGTCTGAGGGTCTCGGGGTCCCCCCACTGCGCTGGTCCTTTGTCACCGCTGTGAGTGGCTGCTGTGCCCCCATCGCTCCTGTCCTGCTTTCCTTCGACTGTTCTCAAGGTCTCTGCTCTGATAGGTCAGCACGGTCCTGTTGGGGTTCGTTGTTTTCATCACTTCTGGAAAGTCCTCAGGCCTCCTCATCCTGTGCTCTGCGTTTCCTCCACGTGTCTTCCATGCTCTTGTGCTTCCCTCCACGTCCCGTCCGCTTTGTTCTTCAGGCTTCTCTTCCAGTTACTACAAGTTTCTACAGCTTTGTGTAATCTGTTTTTGGTTTCAGTAATTTTATTTTTTATTACCAAGCATTTACTTTGTCCTGAATCTGTTTCTCATGCTTTTTTCATTGTATGCTCATCTTTGTAATTCTATTTTTGCTTTAAAGTTAATAGCTACGTTCTCCTGTGTTCTGTGTCTTGTATCAGTGTCTGCCTGCATCTGCGTCCTTGCTTCTGCTAACCGTTTGCAGTGCCTCGCTATCTCAGGCATTCGCCTGGGCAATGGTGTTGGTGTTAATCTGGAGGAAGCTGCCTCCATACACGGTTTGCTGTTGATCCTGCCGGCAGCTGTGGTCAGCCCCCCAGACCACTGGGCACTGTATAGGCTTGATCACAGCTGGAATCTTGGATGCCCCTTCTCTTTCTTGCCAGCTAGTAGCTCCTGGTGTCCAGCTCCAGGGACACCCTGGATCCCTGCTGCTCCCTGCTCTGGGCTGCCTCCGTGTCCGTGTCTGTGTGGGTCTCTCTGCATGGGGTCTGCGCAGCCTCCAGTCTGCCCAGGCCCAGCTCCGCGATGGTTCTTCTGCTTGTCTGTGTGCTGCCGGTGGGGAGGGTCTGAGCCCAGCAGTGCCTTGGGGGCCTGCAGCTGAGTTTGAAGCAGGAAGGTCTCAGAGCGACCAGTCACTCTCGGTGCCAGGCTGTGGTAACCTCTTCCCGTGGACAGTCTCCATCGCGGTCGGCTTAGGGGTCATTCTGGCAAGTTTAGCGACAGCGTGTGAGAGCTCAGGGTGTGCGCTGTCTCGAGAAGCGTGTCTGTTTCAGAGGTTCACACTGTGGCTCTGCGCTCGCGCCCCATCTGGCTGGGCGTTGGTGGGATCCTCACACTGTTGCTCTGTCCTCTCAGCTCGTAGTGGACCTTTGAGTCTGTTATTGCGGCCAGTCCCGGGGGGGCGTGAGGGGAGTGGGGTCTTGTTGCCGTTACGAGAAGCATCTCCATCCTGCAGGTCCGGTACTCAACGCAGAGTCTCTTTGAGTACATGAAGGGGATTCAGGACGATCCCCAGGCCCTGGAGGGCTTCGCTGGGACCCTGCTGCAGGTCTTTGAGGACAACCTTCTGAACGACAGGTAAGAGGTGGTGCTCTTCATGATGGTTTCTCGGACCCCCAGGGTCTCGTTTGTTCTCACTGGGATTTTAAGGGGCAGGTGGGGGAGGCACAGGTGAGGAACATGCACACAGCCAGGCGAGGGTGTGCCCAAACCCTGTGGGTCTCGGGCCGGCCCTGTCACCCCCTGGGCCTTCAGAGCCTGCACTTTGGGCTGGTGAAATTAGGGTTTTGTACGTCAGAAGTGAAGGTGACCAGCTGTGAGCCCGTGTGCTCCCCGAGGTGGACCCTGGTCCACATACACTGACACGACCACGACTACTGAGCAGGGGAGTTAGCAGCATGCCAGGATGGGAACGTCAGCGAGAAACAGGACCGTTTTCTGAACATTTCTGCGCCGGTGTTGTGGTAATTGCTTTTCCATGAAAGTGGGGTATAGACCCCACAGGCCCTGACCTCAGAATTGGGGATGTTTCCCACAGCCCCCGAGAGGGTTGTTCTTCGACTCAGTCCTCGACTGTCCTGGGGCAACCAGGCCCTGGTCACAGTGGTGTGGCCAGAGGTCCCCTCGCGCAGGCCCTCGGCAGGCGTCCTGGCCGTGGGAGGCAGAGAAGCAGCTCTCGGCAAACAGGAGTTCAGCCCGGCTCCGTGGAGGAGTGAGTGACAAGAGAGATGCACGTGACCTGTGCAGTTTGACAGATTTTGACTCACGTCAACATCCGTGAAACCATCACCACAGTCAAGGCCCCAAACACATCCATCACCCGAAACGTTCCCTCCGGCCTCTCCCAAGCCCCCCGCCCCTCACGGCTCCCCAGCCCCAAGGCAGCCGCTGGTCTGTGTACTGTCACTATAGCTATGGCTTAGCTTTCTAGAATTTTATTTACATGGAATCATGCTGTGTGTACTCTTTGTGTCTGGCTCTTAGGGTCCAGCATACTTACTTTAGAGTCACCTTTTAATGTTGAGTTGTGTTCTCTTGTGTGGTTACTGCACACTTTGTTCCTGTGCTGAGTTGTGTCCTGTTGTGTAATTATTGTTCACTTGGTTCCTATGCTGAGTTTTGTGGTTACTGCTCACTTTTCTGCTCATCTCTTGGTGGCACCTGGGTTGTCTGCAGTGTGAGGCAGTCACAGACAAGCTGCGGTGATTGTCCACGTGCGGGTCTGTGTGGACACATCTTTCCTTTCCTCTTGGGGGATGCTGAGGAGTGGACTGGCTGGTCGTACGGTAGCTGAATATTTAACGTTTTGAAAAACCACCAAGCCGTCTTCCACGGTGGTTGTGCCATTCTACATTCCTGCTCATAGGGTCTCAGAGATCCAGGGCCACATCCTCACCGGGCTGGTGCAGGCGTGGGCTGGTGTCTGGTTCAGTGGGCATTTCCCTCCCCACTGAGGGTGTGGAGCACCTTCTTGGGGCTGGTGGGTCATCTGGAGAGCCCCCCTGGTGAGGTGTCTGTCCAGGTCTTCTGCCTGTTTGCTAACTGGTGGTGGCTCTTTCCTTGCTGCTGAGTTGTGGGGTTTTCTTACGTGTGCTGGACAAATCCTTTGTCAGCCATGTGATTTGCAAAAATTTTCTTGGTCTGTGGCTTGTCTATCCTCTCTTCACAGAGCAAATGTGATGAACTCCAGTTTATCCACTTTGTCTTTTATGGATTGTGCTTTTCGTGTCACATCTAAGAAATCTTTGCCTAACTCAAGGTCACAACGATTTTCTCTTGTTTTCTTTTACAAGATTTATAGTTTTAGGTTTTACATTAAACCTAAGGTTCATTTTGGGTTAGTTTCTAATCAGCCCACTAGTTTGGGTTAGTATGTGATGCACGGGACGGATCCACATCCATTTGTGGTTCTGCATGTAGACGGCCAGTTGCTCTGTTCAGGCTCTTTTCTGTTCTTTGATCTCCATGCTGCTCCCCGAGGACCACCCTGCTCTGACCATCTGAGCTCCCCTGGGGCTTTGACCTCAGGCGGTGTTACCCTCCTGCTCTGCTCCTTCTCCCATAGTTGTTTGGACTTTTCTTGATGCTCTGCATTTCCACATACATTTAGAATCAGCTTGTCATTTTCTACAAAATGTCCTGCCGGTATTTGATTGGGATTGCGCAGCCTCGGGAGAGTGGACATTGACTACCGTTTCCCCTCAGAGGACCTGCCTCTCCACTTGCGCAGCCCTCCCTCCCTCTCCTGTGTGGCCCCTGGTCTCTCACGCTCATCTTCTCCCCTCAGGGTCTCCGTGCCACTGCTGAAGACGCTGGACCAGATGCTGGCCAACGGGTGCTTCGACATCTTCACCACGGAGGAGAAGTAAGGGTTTCTTTTCTTCCCTGTTCAGTGCTGCTTCACTGGTTAAGCCTCGTAGCTCACCTTTTACAGGAAAAGTGATCAGATCCAGAGATGAGAGTCTAGGAGCTAATTTTCCAGTGGGTTCAGGGTCAGTTTTTATACACACTGTAAATGCCATCAGGAAGCATCAGCTGCCCCACGCGAGGCTGGGCTAGGCAGGTAGGGACTCCTGCTGTGGCACCTGCCTGTTGTCCAGGTGAGAGACAGGCCTGAGCAGGTGAGGTGTCCCACCTGCCAGGGGCCCGATGGTCAGGGCAGTTGTGGGTGGTGGACTGGAGGGTGGATGGGGAAGGGGAATTGCAGAGGGCCTGTGACGGTTGCAGTGGCGGATCTGGTGCTTGCACGGGAGGGAGGACTCATGAACCCAGCAAGGACAGAGCGGGACACGGTGGGGCCGCGGTGAGGCCAGCCAGGTATGGGCGCATGGAGTGGGTCCAAAAGGCTGCTTCCTGCGTCTGCTGCGTTGGGGGTTTCTCGACTGCCCGCGCACAGGGGCGTGTTGCCGCCCACGTCGGCCTCCTTGTCCGTGTGCTGCTGTCCTGGGTCTCTGCAGCTGGTTTATCTCGTCAGGGCCACGTTTTCTTGTTTCTTGCGTGGGACCTTGTTGTCCCCTGTAGGTGGGCTTGAGCTTCCTCTGGGCATTCAGTGACTTGGAAACAGCTTCTAAACTGTACTGGCTAGGCCAGAGCGGCGTTTTTCCCGGTTAATTTCTCCCACTGCCAAGGTCTCTGCTCGCTGCGGCTGGACTTCTGAGCTTTCCGCCCAGCTGGTGGTAACAGTCCCTGTGTGCTGGGGTCTTCCTGTCATCTTTATGGGTGGTTCTGTCCCCAGCCCGGGGCAGTGTGCTTGTGCCCATGCTTTGACCAGGGCTCAGGTGAACCCTTGAGGCCCTGGGAAGCCCCCTCCCCTCTGGTGCTGTGCCCTGCAGACCGGAGCAAACTGCAGACTCATGGGCACCGGGTTCCACCCAGGTCGCCTCCACGTCCCCTCCATGTAGGCAGGAAGCTAGGCAGTTGCAGGCTCACCTGCCTCAGTGGTCACTATCTTGGCCACTTGCTGTCTTGTGAGTTTTGTTTGGTTTTCAGTTGTTTCAGGTGGGGTGAGTCTGGTCCCTGTTACTCCATGTTTGCCAGGACCCTCTAATGCTTTTTTAACCTGATAGCATGAAAGGGTTTCTCCTTTAAGTTGCTGATGGTCCATCATGCTGACTTTCTTACACCTAATGTCAGAGCAGCGTTCGTGGCCTACGCCCACCCGGCTGTGTGACCCTTTATTGCATGACACGGCTTATGAAACACTCTGTTGAAGATCTTAACATGTTTTTGTGCTTTGAAAATTTTAAAATAAAATGGTAGGAGAAAGTATCTCCTGCTACGAATACAGCTCCTTTTATTTCTCTATAGTTGTGTCGATTTTTGCTTTATGTATTTTCAGGTTTTACATCTTGGCACATGTAGACTCAGGGTTGAATCTTGTCATTAAAGGGGCTTCGTTCTTGGTGTCACTGTGCCCCACCCAGTTCATTCATGCAGCTGTACCAGCTTCTTTTGACGTTTATCCTTTTCCCATTCTCCCACATTCACTCTTTGCACGTGTTTATGTCTGGGGCGTCTCCTGTAAGCAGTCTGTAGATCTGTGAACACAGTCTGAAGCCTGTCTTTTCACGGGACCATTCATCGTGTCTTGTGTGACCACTGGGTCCGCGTGCTTGGGCTCCCCCTGGCCCTGCTGGCCCCTTTCCCATTCCTCCTCCTCTGTTCTGTTCGGTTAACAGGGTCGTTTCCATTTCCCTCGTGTGCTTGACTGGGACTTTGTCCTCTTTTCTGCTCCCCGCATGGTCACCCCCTCAGAGTTCATTCGCAGTATTTTGACCTTTTCCTTGACAACAGCAAGGGCGTTAGGACATGTCCCGTGTACTTGCCTGCAGTGACAGGATGTCATTGTCATGAATTTTGTTATATTAATATTTTTACTTATTGCTGTTTTGTGCAGTTAGTGTTTATTTTAAGTTAAACACATTTTTACTACTTTCTTTTCCCTCATTCCTTCCTGCATCTTGTCCTCCCACCTCATGTGGGATTGTATTCTTTCTGCCTAAAGAACATCCTTTAGAATTTCCCCTAGTGAGGTCTGCGGGTGGCAAATGCTTTCTGGTTTATTTTAGTTTGAGAGGGTACAGAATTCTAGGCAGCTGTCTTATTTTGGGACTTAAAGGCGTCTTTCCACTTCCTTCTGACCTGTCTCGTTGCTTTGAGAAGTCCCCTGTGGAAGTCGTCTGGGTTTGCCTGCCTCCTTTTAAGGTTTTCCTGCACTTATCACTTGAACGTGTCAGTTCTCTCTATCTGACTGGGAATTTGTTGAACTTGAATTTGTGGCTTCGTTTGTTCTAGAAAATTCTTACCACTGTCATCTCTTCAGCTTGGACCCTGTTCCACTTTGCCCTCCCAATTCTGGGATTCGCATCGCAAACCCCTAAGGCCCCTCCCGCCAGGTCCTTGACGCTCCACACCTCACACACTTTCTCCTCTCTCTTCCAGCTGCTGATTCTCTTAAGACATTTCTGATCCACTGCCGGTTTATTTGTGCAGTTCTTACTTCTGGGTTTCACATTTTTTCAGATATTGTCCCACTGTCTTCCTTCCAGTCCCTCCGACCTCCCGCCCTCCTGGACGCAGTTCTGCCGTCGCCTGTGTGTTCTGGTCGCACTCCTCACGAGGGATCTCTGTAGTTGCGACAGTGTGCAGTGTGTGTACTCTCATTTGTCTGCTTATTTATGTCTGGACGCTGCATGTGTAAAACGTGTGGAAAAGCAGGCGGGGGTCTTTTCCAGGCACTGAGGGGCGGTGGCAGTCTGTTCACCCCAGGGCTCTCTGGACTGTCCAGGTGGCTGCAGCCCACGAGAGGCTGGTGCATGCCTCGTCCCCCTCCCCCTGGGGGCAGCCGTCCAGGGTTGTCGGGTCCACACCTTGGTCAGGACCAAGCTTTGGGTCTGGTCACTGCTGGAGGCTGAAAACAGCGCTGCCTGCTTCCTCTGAGGGTCAGTGTGTCCTCCCGGTTCTGAAGAGCCCCAAGTGCTGGCTCCCCTCGGAGCTGAGGCGGGCAGAGAGCAGTCTCGGGGTCCAGGGAAAGAGGCGCCATCATGCTGGGGAGATGGTGGCAGAGGAGAGTGGCCGGCCCTCAATGCGTGTGGACACAACCCAGTGGGTCTACTGGCAGATCAGACGTGGGGTGAGGGGTGAGGCAGCCGAGGATGACTGCAGCTTCTTGGACTAGCAGCTGGAGGGTGGTGGTGTTCCCAAGGCAGGAGGCTGGAGGCTGGATGGCGCAGGTGTGGACCAGGGATGTCTGGAAGTCCAGCTGGAAGACTGTCCTAGCCCAGTCAGGCTGCTGCAGAAAAAGACCACAGATGGGGAGGCTTAAGCAACAGAAGGTTATTCCTCACAGCTCTGAAGGCTGGACATCCAAGCTCAGGGTGCCGGCCAGTTCGGCTCTGGGTTGCAGGCGGCCGTCCTCTTGCCGTGTCCTCACATGGCAGAGAGAGCGTCTCCGTGTCCGTCTTCTGAGGGCACGGATCCCATCGTGGGCCCCACCTGCAGGACCTAATCACCTCCCCAGCCCATCTCCTGATGCCCTCACATCAGGGGTCAGCACTTCAACATAGGAATTTGGGGGACACAGACATTCAGTCCATAGCAGAGATGTTTGGTTTGAGGTGCTTGTTAGGTCCCGTCCAGAGGGAATGGATTTTCGAGGCTGGAACTCAGCAGAAAGTCCTCAGAGAATGGGTGGTATGTGAACTCATGAGGTCATCAAGGGAGCGGGTATAGACAGGGGACCAGGGGAGGGGTGTAGACCGAGAAGGGCCCCAACGGAGCCTTGGGGTGCCCTATTGTTAGGAGGACGGGGAGCAGAGGGGACAGCAAAGCCCCTAGGGAGCAGGCCGAGGAGGCAAGGCTCGGGGTTGCTGTAGCGGGGTGTCAATGGTGCGCACCGAGTGGTCACGTAGGCTGAGGATGGGAGTGACCACGGCCCTGAGCCACACAATGGTCACTTGATCCTTGACAAGCGTTCCAGTGAGCTGTGGGGAGGGGGTGGGGGCCAGAGAGGGACACTGACAGCTCTGAGTGACAGTGAGGACTTGGAGGGGCAGATGGGGGTGAGAGGGCAGGGGCCAGTGGATGGTGGTGCTGGTGGGGAGAGAGGCTGAGGTCCACTTTATCCTCAGGGGACGGAGAGTTTCCCTGGACCATTTTTGGTCAGCGGAGCTGCTGTCCACACCAACCCTGACATGGCGGTGGCCTAGTGCGGCGGCCACTTACTGCTCGCTGGGGGAGATCCGTCCTGTGCTTCGCCCAGGGGGACGAGGCTCTGCCCCCAGCTGTATTGTAAGGTCGCCTGGGCGGCCTCCAGCCAGCAGATGGGGAAGACGGAGCCACAGGGTCACCTGGACCTACATGCCTCAGCCCATGTGGCGCGTCCAGACCTGGCATGGGGCAAGGGGGCAGTGGAGCCCTGGCTGCAGCACCGCAGAAGATGAGTGTGTCCATCTCAGAGGGACCCTCACTGACCTTAGCTGCCCTGGCCCCACGTTCACCTCAGCTGACTGACCACTTGGCCTTGGCCGTGTCTGCGCTCGCCCCCACCCTGGTCGCTCCCTGATTCTCCAGGACCCGGGAGTGGGGCGTCCTGTCCCGTGATGCCGGGTCGAGCCCGCTGGGTCACAGCACACAGTGGGCGGGCACTCTCGCTGGTGCCAGCACAGGGCTCAGTCATTGGGGTGGACCTGCTCATGGCCGGGCCGCGCCAGGAGTCAGCCTGCCCTCCGTCGAGGGGTCCTGAGGGCGGGGAGGCAGTCCGGGGTGTCGTTCCTCCACCGTACTTGTAACAGAACGTAACCTGGCGTGGTGTCCCCGAGGGACGTGGCCGTCTGGTCGTCTGATGGCAGCTGCCATCGGGAGGTGCGCGTGGTCCCGTGCTCTTCTGACCACGTGCCTCCTTCCAGCCACCCCTTCTGTGTGCGGCTGCTTGCTCTCTGTAAGGAAGAAATCAAGAAGTCCAAAGACGTCCAGAAGCTGCGGTCCAGCATCGGGGTGTGAGTTTCGGGACCCCGCGGAGACCGTAAAGGGAGCGGGCTCGGGGGAGAGGCGCGGAGTCCAAGTCACGAGGCTGCGCCATGTCGTGGTGTGGACGTCACAGTCCCAGTGACAGCTGAGCAGCCCAGCCACGTCCCCCAGAGCAGGGGCGCCCCACCCTGACCACCCTGCGGCCTGGGTGATGACCAGCTTCGTGGACATGGGCCTGTGGGGGGAGGCTCACAACAGCCTCCTGGAAAGGGGGATGTGCGCTGTGTGGGGTGTCCTCACACGAGGCAGGTTTTCACAGAAATAGACCCAATTCCCGATACTGGCAACCTGGACGTGTTCCCGGCGCCCCCACCTGCAGGGGGGCGGTGGACACTGAGCCGGGCGCCAGCCCCAACGACACGCCTGCACTGCTCTGTAGGCCCTGAGGCCGGGGTCAGCACATAGCACCTGCGGGGCTCTGGCAGCCTCCCGTCCACTCGCACCCGTGGGCGCTGGGTCAGGCGAGGGTCTGGGGCGTCTGCTCCCCAGCTGGGCATCCTGGCAATAGGCCGGTGCCGCTCACCCGTGGTCCCTGCAGGTTCTGTGGGATGGTGCAGTTCCTGGGCGACGTGCGGAGAAAGGTGCTCCTGCAGCTGTTCCTTCTGCTCTGCCACCCGTTCCCCATGGTGAGTGCCCGTGTGGTCGGCCTGGCAGTCGGCTGCTGGCCAGGGTTCCAGCGGCCCATCCTTGGACTTCCCCACGGTGACAGCACAGTCACGCATCATGGCCCACTCCATGGCACCGGTTCTGGAAGCTGGTGGTGGGTTACGGCCAGATGCTCCCCAGCTTTGGGCGGGTGGCTGGCCCTGGAGTGGACACTGGGTAGGAGGCGGGGCCCTAATATGAGTGGGTGGGGCCCTGGTGTGGGCAGGGCCTGTCATGAGTGGGCACCCCTCAAGGGGCAGGGGCCACAGCGTGACCCATCTTGGCTCATGCAAGTGGCCTCTGAGCGCGATGCAGCCTGCATCCTCCTGGGCTGAGGTCCACACACGCCCCTAGAGACCCAAGTCTATGAGCCTGGGTGCTCGGGAAGCGGAAGGATGCTCAGTGAGTGCCCTGCACTGGTGGGAACACCAACCCCTGACCCCCAACCTCTGACCACCCGCTCCCCTCCTGGCTCTGCTCCTCTCCACCCTGCCCACAGTTTGTCCGCCACTGCCCTAGACCCCAGTGGGGACCCCAGCTTAAGTGATGGGGCCGCACCAGGACCCTGGGCAGGGGTCTCACCCCATCGGGGTCCTGGGCCATGGTTGGGGGCTCCTGGAAGACCCCAGGCTGAAGTGGCTCAACCCACACCTGGGGCCAACGCCTTCACCCCAAACGCCTACCCCACCGTGGGGACAGGTTTCCTAGGAGTTCTGTTTCCCTCTGGCTGAAAAAATACTCTCCAAATAACCCATGTGACATTTTCCTAAAAGGTGAGAATAAGGTTTCACCTAACACAGCAGTTCTCAAACTGGGGTCTGGGATCGACCGTGGCACCCTACCCTGACTATGAGAAGTGCAGGTTCTCAGGCCACCCTGACCTGCCTCCTCAGGAGCCCTGGGGTGGCCCCGGGACTCAGACCACACGCTCCTTGGATTGTTACTGCAGGCACCACTAGAAAAGAAAGCACCTGAGGTTGCTTCTTTGACGAGGAGCAGGTACTCAGTGAAGCATTTCAACCAGAACAACGTGGCCTGTTGGGGATTGTCCAGCTTATTCCCAATGAGGCTGCTGCAGGGATGGCAGAGGACGAGGTGGCCCACGTGGAATGTGCCTCGTCCTGTTGTGCTTCCACGTCCAGTGTGTTCAGGGTCTCCTGAGTTAGGATCCAGGTCAGCCCCCTCCTTTGAACAATCCGCACCGGACTCATCTTTTGGGTTTCAGTTGGACTCCGGGGTCCTGCCTGGCCCCATGTCCCTGCTCCCTAGGTGGAGTCCTGTTGGCTCTGCTTGGTGTGTCTCAGGCCTTCCCTCCCACTAATGCGCTCACCCTGTCCAGATCCGGAAGACCACGGCCAGCCAAGTGTATGAGATGGTGCTCACGTATGGTGACGTCGTGGGCGCGGACGTCCTGGACGAGGTCCTGGCTGTGCTCAGCAGCACGGCCTGGTGAGTGGAGGCCCCATCCCGTTCTCCGGGACACGTGTCAGCCCTCCATCGGGTGCGGCCCTCCATCGCGGCCTCAGCTCTGGGTCCTGCGAGGAGGCTGTGGTGGCTGTAACGGAGTCTCTTGTCACCTGCCGTGTCTGTGTCTCTGTGGTGCAGGCGCACTTCCTTGTGCCCCAGAGAGGGGCTGGGCAGGCTGGACACAGGGAGGGAGGGGGCACCTCCTGGGGTGTTCAGGTGGGAAAGTTTTCAAAGTTAGATTATTTTTCTCCCAAATACAATTTTTTTGTAAGTGAAGATGGGTTGTTCTGTCTGCTCATTGGTCAGAGGCTTATTTTCTATTTCTCTGTGGGCTGCTTTTTCATTAACTAATCACATGGCCAGCTCTGGGTGCCGATGGGAGCTGGTGCACTGTTTCTGCTGTTATTGGGGTTGAGGTCACTCTGGGGAATGGCAGCTTCTGCCCCCTAAACTGTGATGTCACAAATGCAGTGAAGCATGCAGCGAGGCAGTTCATCACTCTGTGGGATGCGCCACGTGTGTCAGCCACGGCCCCCAAGGGTGCAAAAGGGCACTGAATGGCTGCAGCAGCTGCTGCCACACCCAGACTCGCCCCAGAGGAGGGTCCTCGGGCCTTTGCTCAGTCTTGGTGGAAAAGGCCACACGTGGACATGTTCAAAAATCAAACAGGACAGAAGGAAACAGGAAGAACAAGGTTGCTTCCCTTCCCCATCCCCAGATGTCTAGGTCCTTCCAGCCTGGGGCTGCTTGTGGGTCCTTCGAGACAAAGTTGGGTCTCGAAGTTTATTTTAGGCACAATTTCCTACAGTCTCTGCTGGCTTCTTGGCTCTTGGTGGATTTGAACAGCAGGTTTGAAGGACATGGTGGGGGTGCTGATAGAGAAGGATGTGTGGGACGGTATCGAGAAGCCCAGCAGGTAGAGCTTGTCAGCGCAGGTTCCACGGGTAGCACAGAACAGTAGCGGTGAGGCTGTGGCACACACGTGAGGGGTGCACTTATGTTCCAGGCACTGCACACTCACGCATGTGTCCTCACATGCACACGCTCACGTGCATGCACACGCCCTCGCCCTACAAGGTGACCACTCTCCTCACACTCCCTGTGGAGACGGGACAGAAGCTCTGAGAGGTCAGGCAGAGGCCTGTTTAGACACCAATGATAAGGGGCCTTCGTGCTGATCCCAAACTGACAGTACCTGGTTCTGTTAGGGTCAGTGCACTCTGCTTAAGCAGGCAAGGGCGAGTGTAATAAGTCACGCACTTCCCTCAAGATAGCCATGTTCCTAAAAGGGCTGAGCTTTCCACAGAGCTCACACACAGCTGCAGCTCCCATCCCTGGCCCGAGGGCCTGGCTCCCCTGCTCAGACGTGAGACACTATGGCCTAGCCGGACAGAAAAGGGCCTTCTGGTTTTAGGGTTTCTTCGAGGTTTTCTAGGGAGACATTTAGTCTCGAGGAGGAGTAAGTCCCGGTGAACATCTTTGTGGGGCCCCACGATGCAAGTCCAGATCAGAAAACGTGGTCTCAGAAGACGCAGATGCCTCCACTTGCTGTGAGCAGCTGGAACACTGACCTGTCCCTGTCCTCAGGGCTGAGTCCAGCTGACCCGACCCCGTCCCATCCTCAGGAGTGAGAGTCCAGCTGACCCGACCCTGTCCCGTCCTCAGGAGTGAGAGTCCACCTGACCCGACCCTGTCCATCCTCAGGGCTGAGTCCAGCTGACCCGACCCCGTCCCGTCCTCAGGAGTGAGAGTCCAGCTGACCCGACCCTGTCCCGTCCTCAGGAGTGAGAGTACAGCTGACTCGACCCTGTCCCGTCCTCAGGAGTGAGAGTCCAGCTGACCCGACCCCGTCCCGTCCTCAGGAGTGAGAGTCCAGCTGACCCGACCCCGTCCCGTCCTCAGGAGTGAGAGTCCAGCTGACCCGACCCCGTCCCGTCCTCAGGAGTGAGAGTCCAGCTGACCCGACCCCGTCCCGTCCTCAGGGCTGAGTCCAGCTGACCCGACCCCGTCCCGTCCTCAGGAGTGAGAGTCCAGCTGACCCGACCCCGTCCCGTCCTCAGGAGTGAGAGTCCAGCTGACCCGACCTGTCTGTCCTCAGGGCCTGTCCTCTATGTCAAGGGAGTAATAATTTTAAGTGGTGTACTGGTGACACATTTTTCCGTTATGTTGTCAACTCTGAAAACTTGGAGGCACGTTCTGAATCAGGTTCTCAAATACGCAGCTTGGAAAAGGACAGTGAAGAGAAGCCTGAAACCATCCACCCGCAGTGGGGTCCCAGGGTCCTCCCTCTCACAGTGTCAGGGTGGGCGTGGGGAGGCTCTTTCCCCATAATTTAATCCCTTCGTAAAAAACATTCCAGAGGATTTAAAAATTTATCTGTATAATTTTTTAGCATAAAAAGAAATGTCCAGTATTTCTCTATGGTGTTGCTAAATTTAATTTTTATTTTAAATGAAAGTAATTAATAGCTTTCAAAGTCAAATAAAACTTAAACCCGAGGATTAAAATCTGTGCTCCCTCCCCTTCTGCCCCTCCCCCCAGGCAGCCCCCACTTCCCTTCCATGGGTCCTGGCATTTCCTGTCCCCCAGGGTTGGGCCTGTTTGGGGGCCGTGTCCCCCCCTGGGGCACCCCTCCTTTGGGTGGGGCTCCTCTTCCTGCAGTTTCCTGAGAAAGGGGTCCAGGCAAAGCCTGGTGCAGAATCCACGCCTGAGTGAGGGTTTGCCTGGGCATGGAGTTCTGGGGTGTGGTGCCGTCGTCCCTGATGTCTCCTAGTCTGAGATGCCTTGGGGTTTCTGCATAGAGAGTGTCAAGTTGGTGGCAGGTTTAGCTGCGAGTGAAGTGACCCTTCTTGTGGCTAAAGCTGCCCTACCCTCTCTTCCCCAGGGACGCGGGGCTCCCACTCGTGCGAGGCCAGCGGAACCGCCTGTGCGACCTCCTCGGAGTGCCCAGACCACAGCTGGTCCCCAAGGTAACCACACAGCCCCAGCAGAGTCTGGAGCATCCTGGGTCCACGCTGCCCGCTCCCAACAGAGAGAGTCTGGAGCATCCTGGGTCCACGCTGCCCGCCCTCTCCCTGTTGGGGCCCACACAGGCTTTTGGGACCCTCAGGGCTGCAGAGCAGAGGCTGGCGGGCGTGTGCACCGCCCCCTCCCCAAGAACCCGGCCCCCAGGAGCCCCCTCCCAGTTGGCCGCTCCTTCTGAAGCAAAGATATGGAACTGGTGATCCTCACAGGCGCCGCCGAGCCTGCTTCTGTGTGCTGGCTGCTGCTCCAGCTGCCCTGCCTGCCCGCCCCCACCCCCCACTCCCCCTCCCACTGGCACGTCTCAGGTATGTCCTGGTGTGCGTCCCTGCCCAGGACAGGCTGTCTGGTGGGTGGCTGGCTGTCCAGCCTCTCTAGCCCTCAGAGGAGGTGGCATTGCCCGAGCTCTTTCTTCTCCCAGACGTGGCCTCCCTCGTGTTGGAAGAGGCCTCCTCAGTGCCCTGATCTGGTCCTTCGGTGTTTCCGCCGCCGCCACCTCCCTGGACACACGCCCCATCTGGGGACTTTGTCATCCCCCAGGGTCTCCCAGGGCCTGCTGGTGTCTGCCCACCGAGGTCTCCGTTTCCGTGGCCTTGGTGTGTGCATCGTAGCTGTGGTTTTGAGATGGCGGGGCCCCGAGCTGCTCTGGGTTCTGTGTGGTCAGTGGGAGATTTTAGACTATTTTGTGTGCACTCGGCAGAGAATCGGGTGTGGAGGTTACGGGAGCTGGGGACTGAGGGAGCTCTCCGCCCACCCCACACTCCTCCTCCTCGTTCCCCTCCCCCTCAGTGGTGTTCCTCTGGACTTGGGTTTGAACCCTGGCTCTGGAGAGACTGTTTTTGAGCTTTTTATCGGGGAAGACCGTCCATGCAGAAGTGAGTGCCAGTCAGTGCGTCCCAGTTTGTAGGGGTTCCTGATTCTTCATTTACTAGACATGCAAACTGCTGACGTCTTCTCCCACTCGAGGGACTGCCTTCTCATTCTTAGATTTAATATATTCCAGCTCACCATTTCTTCCCTTTTTACTTTGTCTTATGGGTCCTGTTTAAGATATCTTTACCTGCTCCAAGGTTATGTCGATAGTCTCCTGTCGTTTTCTGAAAGCTTTACCGTTTCACCTTTTACATTTAGACTCATAGTCTGTCTGGAATTGGGTTTTGCATGTGGTGTGAGGGAGGTCAGCCGATAGGTCTTTTCATGTGCAGGTGACCCAGCTCCTTTCTGGCCCCAGTGTGTCATTGTTGTCACAAGTCAGGGCCACGTGTGGCTCTCTTCTTGGGTTCTCTGTGCTCCATGGACCTCTTTGTCCCTCCTGTCTACAGACAGAGGTGTCAGTCTTTGGTCCTGGAGATGCAGGCGTGGATCTTGGGTCCCAGAACAGGTCATGGTGTTCGGCTGACTCAGTCCTCCAGTTTATTTTCTTCACAGTTGTCTCCACTCTTCTTGACCATTGGGTTACCACAACACCCGTAGAATCAACATGTCAGTTTGCATATAAAACCTGCCAGGAGCTTGGCTGAGGTTGCTTGGAGCCTGTAGGTTGATTTGGCGAGAACTGACATCTGATGCCGAGTCTTCTAACCACGCACATGTATGTCCGTCCAGCTATTCAGGAACTCTCTCGGTGTTTTATAGTTTTTGGAGTAGAGATGTTGCACGTCTTACTGTAATTGGCCCACAGTTCTTGGATGTTCTCTTTTTTTTTCATTCTTTTTTCTCCTTGCATTTGAATTTGCGAAGTTTCTATTGACCTATCTCCAGGTTCACTGATTTTCTCCTTGGCCGTGTCTGGTTGTATGACGAGCCCTTCGGAGGCACTCTTCACTTCTGTTGCAGTGTTTCGGTTTCTAGCATCTCCCTTCATGCATCTTAGAGTCTGCATCTGGGCTTGAGTTACCCACCTGTCCTTGCGTGGGGCCACTTCTCCCACAAGAGCCCTGGGCCTGTGTGTCGTAGGTGTGTTCAGCTCCTGGTCTGGTAGTTCCAGCGTCTCCGCCACAGCTGAGTCTGGTTCTGATGATTCGCATTGTCTCCTCAGACTGTGCTTTCTCTTACCTTTTGGCATATTTTGTAGGTTTTTGCTGGAAGCCAGGCGTGCAGTGCTGGGTGACAGGAATGGGCCCGAGTGAGGGTTAGGGTTTGTCTGGCTGGAGCGCTCTGTTTAGCTTTCGCTGCAGGTTCCAGAGCTTTGAACTCCTCCAACGTCCTTGTCCTTGTGGTCTTGACTTCAGTGTCCCTGTGTTCTCCTCCTAGTGTCCGTGGCTGGCAGCTCTTTCCGCTGGAGCCCATGGTTATGATGCTGGAGCCTGTTGGTGAGGTGCTCGGACAGGGAAGGGGAGCACTTTGTCACCTTCTG
Organism: Tapirus indicus; assembly: GCA_031878705.1. Taxonomy (NCBI): domain Eukaryota; kingdom Metazoa; phylum Chordata; class Mammalia; order Perissodactyla; family Tapiridae; genus Tapirus; species Tapirus indicus. Next base: position 60,714,289 of record CM062932.1, read on the forward strand.
ATTAAACCTCAGGCTTTGTGGGCCTAGGCCTTGGTCCGTGACCTTCACCAGGGTCTCCCGTGGCGGCCTCCCTCCCTGGCTGCAGCATTCCCAGTCTGTCTTCCTGAAGCCCTGTTCCCTTCGGGTGTGGTGGGCTCGGCAGGCCCTTCCCCTGGAGAGGAGGCCTTCCTGCTGGAGTTGCCGGGGGGTGATGCACGGCGGGTACTCTTCCCTCCCCTGCCAGAGCCAGGAGGGAGTTTGTTTCTGGATCTCGACCAGGTGAACTTGGTGGGCTTCTGGAGGGAAACCAGGACAGTTTGAAGCCCCCAGTTTCTCACCCTCATGCTAGTTCACTCTCAGCCTCCAGCAGGTTGTGAAAATTACCATTTAAATGATGCCTCTGGTTTGTCTTAGGCTCCGCCGGCCTGTGCTCCAGGGAGGCTGATCTTGGCTGTGATTCTCTGGGTTCGTCCATCTCTCCAACCTCAGGGTGGTGACCTCAGTTCTCTGACGGGGCTGAGAAAAGGAACTGATTTTCAGGTTGTGTGGCTTCTTCCTAACTGTGCTGTGCAGGGCTCCTCAGACCTGCCTGGTGACTCTGTCTTCTTGTTCTGAGTTACTGAGAAAGTCGTGTTGTGGATTTCTCAATTCTTCCTTTTAGTTTTCTCAACTTCTGTGATTCATTTGAAGCTATGTTACTGGGTGCTTGTATGTTTAAGTTGGTGACATCTTCCTGGTGGATTGACGGTCACTTGGAAATACTCTTCTCTATCTGTGATAATGCTTCGTGCCTTGAAGTCTGCTTTGTCTGACGCTAACACAGCCACACTGGGGTTTTTGGTTAGTGTTTCTGTAGTATATCTTTTTCCATCACTTCACTTTAAATCTCTGTGTTCCTACATTTAAATGGGTCTCTTACATAAACAGTAGGTAGTTAGATCTAACGATCTTTATGAATTGGAGTGTTTTGTCCACTTTAAATATTTAATGTGTGATTACGGGCTCATTGGGGTTACATCTGCCATGTCTGTTCTCTATTTGATTTCACTGTCTGTTTCTTCTCTTCTTTCTTATATTCAGATTGACTAAAGGTGTTTTATCATTTCCCGCACCTTCTGTTAACTTGTCGCTTTGCAGTTTTCCTCTGTTCAGTTACCGGTTACCCGAGTCTGAAGGAAGGGTGGCACCACGTGTGCGGCTCTGGCCCCAGACTCCCTCGCCTTCCCAGGGTCCCATCTCAGACCAGCTGGCCCTGGGCCTCCCGCTGTGTACGAGACATCCTTGGTCTGCCTTCCATTCAGCCCCTCCTTTCTGCGCTGTTCCGCGATGCTTCACTGTGCCATGCATCTCCTGGGCCCTTGTGATTTTGGTTGTTGTTTCTGAGATGATTTCCTTCCTCCCTTCTCGCCCCTCCTGGTGCTGTACTGAGCTTCTGCTGTGCCCGGCCCTTCTCTTGGGCCTTACCGGAACCCCCTCCGGATGCAGGGGAGTGGGCGCTGATCTGCTCGGCCCCCAGGCAACACCCCAAGGGGCGGAGATGGCCGGCTGAGCGTCCTGACTCTCCTGTCTTCTGGGCAAAGGCCAAATGCAGTATCGGCTCCCCAAATAAATGTGCTTCTCATGTTTTTATTAGGAGATTTCACACACAGGCGGGTGAAGTTAAAGCAGTAATGAGCCCCGCCACCGGCTCCCCAGAGGTTGTGTCAGCCACACAGCTCCTGGGACATTGGGGAAACGGTGCTGACCTGCCTGACCCTGTTGTGTCCTCCACAGCCCGGCACCCACTGAAGCCACTCCTGGACGCTGAGCCCTTGAGGCCGCTCTGTGGGGGAGAAGCCAGATGACGGTCAGCATGGAAACCTGGACGCAGTGCCTCGGCCATCAGAAGGTGACACCGGCTGGTGTGTGTGCCAAGGGACTTGGTCACCACGGAGGTGACTTTTCCACACACGTGTCCTGCGCTTGGGTGACCTGGGGTGCTGGTGCTTTTGTCTATACTTAACTGCGAGCCCACGTCTTATAAAATCTTACACAGTCGTGTCCTGAGCAGTTCTTGGTCTGTGTCTGACACTGATGCGAATGAGGGGACAGCCTGGGGGCGGGTAAACTGGAGGCCGGAGAGGGTGGTAGGCTCCTCCTGCTCCACCGCTGCCCACCCGCACGGATGGGGTGGCGCTGGGGGACCAGGCCTAGGGCGGGGCCAGCCGCAACCTCCCGTGTGCTGCTCTGTTGCTGCGGCAGTGTCCGGCCACAGCCTCGTTCGGCTTGGTCTGAGCCGCTGATGTGCTGTGCGTGTTGCTACACGTCAGAGCTACAAAGCCCGGAGAAATCGGCGAGTGGAGAACACGGTCTGGAGTGTCTTTTCCGGGTCCACTTTGCAGGGAGCGGCCGCCATCCCACCTCCACCCCGTTCTAGCGTCCAGCGCACGTGGGTGCTGCACGCACGTCACCTACTTCTTGCAGGTTTGTACAGTCTGAAAAGGCCAGCGCTGCATTTTTAGGATACTGCCTGAGACCAGCTCAACCACACAGGAGCTTTACAAATACCTGCTGCTAGGGGATATCCCGAACCCCACTTGTATTCTTCTAGGTGTGGGGTTCTCTGGGGAAGGTGGAAAGTACCACAGTTCACTTGTTTCTTCTTGAAAAAGCCGTACTTTTTCCTTATTTGTCCACTGCAAGCTCATGCTGACCGATCCTAAGGCCAGGGCATGCGCGAAAGCTGTCTGGCCTGGCACCATGTGGCTGGTCTCGGAGGCCCGAGAGCTCGGCGGGGTCAGGCCTGCCTGCTGTGGGAGCCACGCAGCTCAGGTTCCTGGGGCATTCCCGCTCTTCCGTGGGCTGTTTCGTGGGCTGAGGGACACAGAACAGAGCAGGTGGGTGGGTCAGAGCTCACGCCCACATCTGGGGAGAGGACGCTGGTTGTGCTGTCGTCAGGGCCACAGCCCAGGACCGTGATAGTGCACCAGGGCCACAGAACAAACCGCCCCTTGAGACAGGTGTGATGAGACATCTGCGGGCTGGGAGGCCCAGCTTGGGCCACTCAGCCATGGCAGCCGTTGCGTGCGACGTCCTGAACTGCTGCCTCACCAGGAGTTAGTTTTTCCTGCCCGGCTGAGCCACTGGACTTGCTGGAGACGTTCACCTTCCACGTGCTTGACTTGCTGACAAATCATCTTAAACCCCCGAAAGAGAAAGCCTTGTGTTAGGTTTGTGTGAGATTTTAACAACTTTGTAGGTTAACTTTTATTTCATTCAAGCCTAAAAACATGCCTCCCTCTTGAAAATCAAAGTGTTTTCCATTTTAGATGAAAGATTAGCCACAGACCCCTTGACTGGTGGAGGTGACATGGCAAGGGGTCCTAGATGACCAGGTAGCCTGTGTCCAGGCTTAGCCTCAGGCCACGTGAGGCCACGCTGGTGGGAAGGCTTTCCTCCTGCAGGGCTGCCACCCAAGGTATCTGTTGGGGGGAGGGGAGACAGTGCCCGCAGAGCAGCATCTGGACCTCGCCTGCAGAAAACCAAACAAGCAGCTTTTGAGAAGCAATGAAATGAACTGTTTTTAGTGTAATTAAAAAAACTCCCACAAGATTGCAGAGAAATGGCCTTCAGAGACATGGAGACTGGCAAGTTCGCCACATAGACCCATCGATGACACTATATTGTGAAGCAATTCCTCTTTCAGAGCTGGTCTAACTTTGCAACCTAAGGAAAACTGAACTGATCTGCTGGCTGGCAGACAGTGTCCAGCTGCCTCTACTTATCCTCAGCCATGTCTGACCCCACTGGACACTAACCAGGTACTTGGTGGCTGGGAACACTGTCCCTCATGCAGCCATAGTTTCTGGAGCCCACCTGGGTCCAGGTGATGGATTTCGTGGGGAGCCCCACACTCTCATGACTTACGTGGTAGCCAGAAGCATTTAATGGCAAACAAGCAAATGTAGGCCATCGTGGTAAACAACACGAATGCCGTGAATGAAGATACAGCAGGCAGCGGGACAGTGTGCTGGGCTGTTGTAGAGGAAGTGGTCAGGAAGCCCCGTGGACAGGGCAGCAAATGGGCACCAGTGAGCAGAGTGCACTTGTGGCCCCAGGAAGGAGTGAGCTTTGTGAATTTGAAGAGCAGCAAGAAGCCAGTGTGCCTGGAACAGAACATGCAAGGGGAGCCGGTGGGAGCCGCCTGTGCAGACAACCACGTTCCACACAGACAGAAGCCCTCCGGGTGAGCAGGGACCCTGGAGGTTTTGAGGATCATGTCTGTTGAGCTCCAGAGTTGAATCGTGAAGTTTTGTTTAATAGGAGACCCCCACATAAAGGTAGGACCCTAAATACTGCATCCTCAGCAACAGGGTGGATGAGAACTAAGTCCTCCTCAAAGGAAAGACCACAAGAACACTCCTGTCTGTCTCTGCCATGTGCTGGGTGGAGGGATAAAAACCTCTCCCAGACATCCACATGACCTGTACGATCCTCTGAACTCCTAACGTGGAAAATTGGATTAAACTGGCCCCTGAGCAGTGGTGTTCCCAGACAATGGGCAGGAAAGGCAAACAGAAACCCTCTGGAAGGATGCAGGCTGACTCCTGCAGAGAGAATTAAAAGAACATATGCTCACATTACCAGAATTTCACAAAATGCACAAAGAAGGCATCATCAGCAAGACTTGATAGAATCAGACCCAAAAAGTCTTGAGATATTGGTAAATCAGACACAAAATATAGAATGAATGCATTTTTGAAAAGGACTAGAAATTACCAAGAAGAGATTAGAAAAAAAATGGCGATGGATTAAACCACCAGCTAGACAAGAATTGGAGAACTGGACAATCTGAAGAAATTATCCAGAAGAAACTGGACAATGTGACAGTGAAGTCAAGAGACACCAAGGAGAATGTGACCTGTGTGTAACGGGGTCTCAGAAGGAGAAGGTGCAGATATTCCATACTTGTTGACAGGGAACAATCCCCAGATGCAGAAGCCTAGCAAATCCCCACAGGGTGACAAGAGCTTATGTCGGAACATCGCCATGAAACTGCAGAACTGTCGGAAGACGCGGTGGTACCTACCACTGCCCTTCTCCCAACAGCAACAATGGCGTTGAGAGGGTAGAGCAGTCTTCACTGTGCCAACAGACGATAACTGTCAACTTGGTTGACTGTGTACCTAGTAAAACTATTGTTCAAGAAAGAACAAAATGAAGTCATATTCAGATAAAACAAACCTCACTCACACATGGCTGGTTTTTCAGTCGTGGCACTGCTGACGTTTGGGGTTGAATAATTCTTTGCTGTGGGGACTGTCCTGTGCATTGTAGGACGTCTAGCAACATCCTAGTAGCCAGGAGCAAACTTGCCCCAGCTGAGAACCTCTGCTCTGGTGGATAAACTAGGGAGCAGGAAAATGATGCCTGTTGAATGGAGTCAGGTGCAAAGAGGAACATTGAGCAGAGAAAAGAATAAGTGATGACCATGTAAACAAAAAGAAAAATTGCTAATGGGTGGGTTTCTTAAAGCATGTAGGATTTTTAAAAATGGACATTCGTAGCATACAGTATAAAAAGAAACACACATGCATTTTCAGATCGTCAGGCACTGTGGCCAGAACGCCTGGTCCTCTTGCCTCAGACCAGCACTTCATGTGCTTTAGGAAGCGTCTTCTGCGACACTCTACACAGAAACCTGATCTGTAAGTCACCAGTGCTGGACATCCCAACTCCCGCGAGGTCCACACTGAAGCCACCTCCCGGGCGAATCCCTGCAGGAGCTGCCAAGCGGGGTCCCCATCAGCGGGATCGGCACTAGCTCCAGCAGAAGTTGTTATGGTACATCGGATACAACGTATTGATGATCTTGTTTTGGGATCAAGGAGACAGGCAAAGGGGAACGCCTTTAGGGAAAAGCTCTGGTGTGCTCAGGCTGATTCCTGTGGCTGATGGGATGTGCTCTCTCGGTCTGGGTTGGGCCATTGGGATTCCTGGGACTGGGAGACTGAAGGTGCAAATGGGCAGCACCAGGCCATCTATAACAAACGGACTCCTACCCACAGCCCGCAGCGGCTGTTGAGAAACCAAACAGTAGACTGTGGCAGCTGGCCAGAAATGGCCAGGATGTGGTCAACAATCACCAGCTTCCCTAATTCTTGCCCGACTTCCAACAGAGGACCAACCAGAGAAAGCCAGACGTGCCCCTAACCAATCATGAGGACTCCCTGCTTCTGGTTGGCCACCCCAGCTCCCCCAGGCCCACAGCCTGGGTCAGGCACACCTGAGGGAGCTGTTGCTGTGCCTCCCTTGAGTCTGCCACGCACAGGAGATGGGGGCCGACACCCTGCCACACAAGCACACAGCCTCTGTTCTCGCGTGGGTGGTCTCTGTTCATGCCCTCGTCTCTAATAAAGTCAGACCTGGGAATGGTCCCCCTAGGTGTTTCCCAAGATGGATGAAATCACACGTCCACCAGGACAGACCGCACAGCAGCATTCTCCGTAATGGCCAGAGCTGGAAGCAAGGCAGGTGTCCACCAGGAGGACAACGAGTAAATGAACTGCGATACCCTAAGCCTACGGGTCCTGTGCACAAACAGGAAGAAGGAGCCCCTGATGCGACAGACTCGTGGACAGTCCTTGGAAGACCCCAAAATGCTCTGGGTGGCAGATGGGTGCAGGGCTCCCCAGAGAGCAGTTATGCTCAGTGTCTTGGCCTGCGGTGTCTGTACATGCAAATGCACACGTGTCCGAGGGACACGCAAACATCCCTCAGGCGGTGCGCTCACAGCTGTGTGTGTTACCACATGTGAATTACACCCCAAGAAGATGCTGAGATGCGTCCTCCAGGTGAAGGGCTGGCCCCACAGAGGGGAGGGTTTCAGTGCATCCAGGCACCACTTCCCACCTTGCATGTTCCCCACACGGGTGCACGGGGCTGTCCTTCTCTACTCACCCTCGATCCCTCGTCACCTGCCGGACAGTCCCACACTCTGGGCTGCAGCTGCTGGGGCCTGTACGTACCTGGAGGCAGCTGCTACGGGTCCATCAGCTGAAGTGAAGGAAGTCCCGGCCCTCCTGCAGGTGCAGCGACCTCAGATTGTCCTCAAATGCGCCGCCTGTGAGGTCCTGTGGGAGGAGCAGCAGGTCTGGCTCGATCCGGCCCTCCCTGCTCCACACTGGAGGCCCCACCGATCCTCAGATGGGGCCCAGGGTTTGGAGCTGCCCGTGGCCACTTGTCAGGTGGTCCACTATGAACTTCTGCTCCACTACTAAGAGGAGAGAAGCTAGAAGGAGACAGAGGACCAGAAAGGGAAACTGCCAGCCGGTGGCCACAATGTCCTGTTGGTCACCAATGGGAGGTGAGGGAGGGTCCTCTGAACCGCCCCCACCAAGCCTGGCCTAGCCCCTCCCTGCAGAAGGCAGCTGATCCCCACTGTGGGGACTCAGGGAAGGAACTGACTCTCGTGGGCAGTCTCTCCTGCTCACCCCTAGGTCCAGGGCAGACCTGGCTTCCCTCCTCCCGACTGACCCTGGATTCTTCACGATGGCCCCCCACCTCCTCTGCAGGGGCCAGAAGTGGGAGGTGACCTCTGGGGACAGAACCTGTGGCTCAACAGCCAGCTGTTGACAGGTCCCCTCCTGCTCTGACCCCGTCCCTGCAGTGCAGAGGACCGTGACCCCCACACAGGAAGAGCTGGGACCCTTCGTGGAGGGTCGGGACCCCAGGAGGCAGGCTCCATCCAAGTCTTACATGTGACCCTGTAAGTCCCTGAGGTGACACCAGGGTTGGTGCAAGACTCAGGGGGCTTCAGGTTGGCCTGTGCACTGGTGCTGGCTTTGGCCAGGTCATCTAACCCCAGCCCCCAGCCCTAACTCCTACCCCTTAACCTCTAACTCTCTTGCATGGGGCCATGGCAGGTTTTGGGGAACACTTGTGGGCTCCCAGGCCCATCCCTCTCCCTAGCACTTGCTGCCCAGGCCCCCACCTGCCTTGATGACTTGGCTCCCAAAACAGGACCTGCAGGAGGGGGGCATGTCTCTGGCCTCTGGCAGGATGCAGGAGGGGCCCGGTGCCATGGCCATGTTCATTCCCATTGGGTGTCATCGTCTGTCCTTGGACCCAACACGGGGAATCAGCCTGGCCACGCCCACCCTCGGCCTTGGTTGTTACTATCCGGCATTGCTAGAAATACGTAAAGGGAAAACAGTCTACCTGGAACACACCTGAAATTTCCTTGTTCTGTCATCTACCTGCTGACTGTTCTCAATCCCCCTTCTCTCTTCCCCATCGTCTCTCTGCTCCCAAGTTGTTTTTGTTTTTGTCTGGTGAGGAAGACTGGCCCTGAGCTAACATCTGTGCCCATCTTCCTCTACTTTATATGTGGGACACCGCCACAGCATGGCTTCATGAGCAGCGTGTAGGTCCGTGCCCGGGATCTCAACCTGTGAACCTGGGCCGCCAAAGCAGGGCGTGTGAACTTAACCACTATGCCACCAGGCTGGCCCCTCTGCTCCCAGGTTTTCAAAGGAAGCACACCTGGGTTTTGGGCCAGCCCGGCCCAGAGGTCATTTACAACAGCCGGCAGAGCTGGGCGCATGGAGGAGCCAGTGAGAAAGGAAGGCCCGTCCCTGACTGGAGGCGAGGACTGCTCCTTAACAAGGCCCCTGAAGTTAGACAGACGTCTCACCAAGAGAACAAACAGGCCAACAGAGGATCAGAAGCCAGAAGGTAAGAGAACTCCTGCAAGTGGTCAGGAGAAGACAGTCCCATAGACAAATGGGGGCACCTGATCAGAAACACCACGTGCGTGACAGACACGGAAAGGAATCAGATGCGCATCTTAAAGCCAGAGACAGCCCTGCATCCCAGCTGGGGGAACTGAAACCCGACGTCTGGTCGACGAGCCTGCGGCCTGGGACCCCCCCCGCCGCTGGGCGTCCCCTGGCCCGGCCACCTCACGGGGCACTGTCTAGTGAAGTAGAAGACATGGCCACCCCCACAGCTCGCCCTTCCACTCCCAGGATCAAAACCCAGAGACACGGCGGCGAGCACCAGGATGTCTTCACAGCAGAGCACTGGGAGCCAGCTCCCACAGGCCTGCAGTCACGGCGCCCAGCGCCACGGTGACGTTCACACAGCTGCACACTGAGACACCACCGAGAATGGACAGTCGGCCTCACAAACATGAGGTGGAGTGAGACCAGTCCCGAGAGAACACGCAAGTGTGATTCCATTCACACAAACTGCAAAAACAGGCAAAACGACACCATGCGGTTTGGGGAAGCATGCGTCCATGGCACTGTGGGGACCAGGAGAGAAATGATACCAACTGGGACAACCCCAGGGGTGGTGTTCCTGCTGCTGGGCCGGGTCTTTCTCTTGACCCTCATGGTGCTGCTCAGGTGAACACTTTGTTCAGGAAATTGTGCAGCACATTCTAGAACAGACATGCAGAGTTTTTCTCAAAGAGCCAGATAGTAAATATTTATGGCTTTGTGGTCATATGTCCTCTGCGTTCTAATAAAACTTTATTTGCAAAAGCAGCTGGTGGGCCACGTTTAGGCTATTTTCTGAATGTGTTAATAGTTCACAATAAAAAAGTTTATTCCAAGAAGAAAAACTTGAGAAAAATTTTGAAAAAGAAGAATGATGAAGGAAGACTAGCCTTACTAATGGTAAACGTAAAGCTACAGTAATGGTGCTGGCACATGAACAGACACATCGGGAGAAAAAGACCAAGAGTCCAGAAGTAGATTCAAATGCATATTCACGTACAACATACAAACACGGCATTTCATTACTGGAAAAGAAGTGGATTACTCACCAAAAGATGTTGGGACAAGCAAGTACCCAAAGGGAAAGAAAAATCTGGATCCTTACTTTAAGCTTTATAACAAGATAAATTCCAGTTGTATCAAAGATATAACAAAAAAAAAGAAGCCTGAGAAAAAAACTAGGAGAATGTGTTTTAAAATTTCACAATGAGGAGTTACTGGTTTAGAATGAAGAAAACACGTAAAAGAAAAAGAATCAATTAATTTGATTATACCAAAATAAAAAATGTCTAAATGGCAAAAATATAGTCAAATGACAAACTGAGAAAAATTTGCAACACATATCACAGACAAGAGGTTTGTTTCTTTTATTATATAAAGAAAAATACTGAGAGACCAAGAGAAAAATGGGCAAATGAAAAGGATAGATAATTTAGCAAAAGAGAAATAGAGATGCTTACAAATATGTGAAAAGACTCCCTCCTTACCCGTAATGTGACACTGCCGACGAACTATACTGTGATTTGCAAAGATGGTAGATTCAATCGCACCATCAACAGAAGGTTGTTGGGAGCGTAAATTGGCACAGCCTCCAAGGACAACAGCTGGTAGGATTGAAACTCTGACCAGCAGCTTTTAGAAGTTTATCCCAAGTATGTAGCCCCCTGAGCGAAATTACGATACTCACTGCAGCATTATTTTTAATAGCAAACGATAAGAATGGCCTGCAGGCACCTTGATAAGGAACTGGATAATAAATGTACGAAACATCCACGTAGTCGAACAGTTGCAGGTGTTTTAAAAAGGAGGCGCATGAGTCCCCAGAAGCTCCTCTTTACAGAACTCTTCCAGCCGACGGTGGAAGCAGGGGTGGCGGGAAGCCGCTGAGTGTCCCGGATGAACTGTTTGCAGTTCCCGCCAATCAGAACCGACCGGGGGTCTGAGCAAGCCTGAGGCCTCCTCGTAGGAAACGCACATTCAGCCACGGGGCACACAAGCTGGCTCCTCAACAAACAAGTTGTAAGAAAATAAAGCAGAAGCAAAGGTCACGTGGGCTGACGCAGCACACGGGCCTCACTGGGTCTGGGTTCCAGCCAGCAAACCATGACAAGAGAAAACACGTCTACAGGGCGATTCAGGAGATTTCAACACTGATGGGATATTTGGAACTTTTCAGTGTGATTGTGGTATTATGGTATTTTTAAGTTTTTATCTTTTGGGGAAACAATAACAAATGAAATTAGGCTAGAATTTGCCTCAGTATGGGGGTGGGGGAGTTGGGGGTGTGGAGGAACGAGACAGCCAGGGTGGCAGGCGCATGGCCATGGGTGTACAGGGCTGGCTTCTGTTGCTCTGGTGATCAAGTTTCCTTCCTAAGAAGATAGGAACAACGGAGTTAGATGGCGCCAATGGATTTATATGGAATAATCTCCAAGATATATTATGTGAAAAAAGCAAACTACAGAGAAAGTACGTATTACATGCTGCCCTCTGTTGTGTCTGTGTCGGCTCCGTCTGGAAGAACATAGATGAAACAGGTGACCACAAAGAGGGCGATGGGGATGGGAGAGGAAACGCACTTCCCACTGAAGCCTCCTCTCCAGGAATGGTTCCCATGGGGTGGGAGGGGGCTGATTCATGGAAATTTTGGGTCCCTGAAAAGTAGACCCTTAACAGAGCCCACCTCCTCTGAAAATTAGGTATAATTTGTGTAGAATTTAAATTTTTGTTTTATAGCCGCTGTTTGCAGCCTCATTATTCATCTAATTTCTCTAGCAACTTGGAATGTTGCTTATCTTGGCCTTAAAGAGGTTCATTCCTTTCAGGAAACTGCTTTCAAACAAGAAAACCCAAAGCCAGGTGGGGAGTGCCGCAGGAGCGGGGTCTGTCCCTGTGGCAGGCCGCCTGGACGGCCCACGACCCTGCCTCACGGCACCCACGTCCCATGTGACCCCTCCCCTGGAGTGCGGGCAGGACCGGCATCGGACTTGGCAAAGGGGGTGGGATGTCCCTTCCGTGATTTGGTAACACATTACTGTGACTCCCGTCCTGCTCGCAGACCCTGCCCCTTGCTGGCTTTGACAGAAGCAGCTGTCATGTTGCAGGCCACGTGGCCAGGAACAGCCAGTAAAGCACTGAGGCCATCCGTCCAACACCCTCGAGGTCTGACTTCTGCCCACAACCACCGAGTGGGCTTGGAGAGCAGACCCCGCCCCAGTCGAGCAGCCGATGAGACCCGTCCTGGCTGACACCTCGACTACAGCTTCATCAGAGACCCTGGAGCTGAGGACCCACCTGTGGGGCCTGGATTTCTGACCACAGAAATGTGAGGTGATAGAAGTGTGGTGTTTGTTATGTAGCAATAGTTATATAATACAGGTTCCAGCTGGCAAACAGAACAAACCCCAGGGTGGTCAGTTGGGGCCGGAGCTCCCCGGCTGCATGGCGCTGGGACAGCCCGACAGCCATGTGAAAAGAGGGAAGCGCCCCTCCCCACACCATGGACAAAAACCAGCTCAAACGGATCACAGGCCTAAATGTAAGAGCTGAAACTGTAAAACTCTCAGAAGGAAACACGGGGGAGCCTGCCGGACCCTGGATTTGGCAATGGCTTCTTAGCTCTGACACCAAAAACACGAGCAACCAAATTAGATAAACTGGACTTCATCAAAATTAAACACTTTGTACATCAAAGGACACCATCAAGAGAGTGCAAAGACAACCCACAGAACAGGAGAAAAGATTTGCAAATATATCTGACTGGGGACTTGCACTGAGAATAAATAGAGAACGCTTACGACTCAACGAAAAGAAGAGCCCAGTTAAAATATGAGCAAAAGACTCGAAGGGAAGTTTCTCCAAAGAAGACACACAAACGTCCACAAGCAAGGACAAGACGCTCAGCCTGACTAGTCATCAGTGAAACGCCCACCAGGACGGCCGTGACAAAAGAGAAATAACCGGAGGCACCTCGCGAGCTGCTGGGGGCACCTGAGGCCGGGCAGCTGCTGTGGGAAACAGCCTGGCGGTTCCTCAGAAAGTTGAACAGAGTCGCCATGTGACCCAGCACTCACGTGTAGGTCTACACCCGAGAGACACGGAGACGTGTGTCCACACACAAACTGCGCACGAGTGTTCACGACAGCCTCGTTCAAACTGCCGAAGAGGTGTGCCCGCGAGGTTTTGTTGTTTTTGGCTGTTTTGCCAACTTGGGCCCATACGGGTTATCTGCTGCACGTAACAAATTACCACAAAGGAGCAGCCTAAAACCACACACATTGTCACCTCAGTCTCTGTGGGGCTGGAACTCAGGACTAGCCCTGGCCACGTGGGGGGCCAGCTGGAGGCCCTGAGGGAGAGCTGCCCTCGGGCCCCGGCCAGGAGTCAGGCTCCAGGCGCAAGGCTCCTGGGGGGTCAGCTGTCCTCACACCCACTTTCCCAATAGCCGAGCAACTTCTCCAAAGTGGCACCTCGACCGAGGGCAGAGGTGGGACGGGTCAGAGCCTCTGCTCCCAGCCCCATGAGGAGCCCTTCTTGAGGCCCCACCTGACTAACATGGCTGAGGATGTCCACTGTCCTGAAGTGTCTGAGCTCGGGAGGCTTTGTCCCCGGTCAGGACACACCACCCTGGCACAACGCACCACTGCACCCGACCGGCCTGCCTGGGCCCCAGCGCAAACCCCCGTGAAGGCGCCGGGACCACACCGTAAACTGCAATTAGAAGCTCTGAGTAAATTCCCATCAGTGCAGAAGGGGATTGGGATCTTAAAACAGACCAGCCACCAACGAAGAGGGTGCTCCCCTCTCTGCCTCCCTCCACGGGCCTGTCCCAGTGCCACTGTGCACGAGGGATTTCCTCGGAGGTCCTGCCAGTGGCATAGACGGAGCTTTACATGAACTGTGTGGGGGCAGCATTGCCTCCACTTGAAGTGGGGTGAGGAGGTGTGCCCTGCTTGTGTCCTCTGCTGTTGTCTTACTCTGGCGGAATGGACACCCATCTGCTTCCCTTCTGCAAAAGCCACCACCTCCAGGAAGGCCTCTGGCTGGGTGCCCTGGTTACTGAGGTTCCAGTCCAATCTCCCGCACAGGTCGGAAGCTGCTGGAAGTGGCAGCCGGTGTCCCCATCTGTGTTCTCCCACAACCCCCAATGGCACAGCGTGGGGCCTGCTCACCCATCGACCACCGTCTCCTCTTGGGCACAGCCCTGACCACGCCCTGGGCCCCGTAGTCAGAGTGGCTTAAACTCAAATGTGAAAGATGACACCTTACATGTATACGTATGAATGAATGAGAGCACATCTTTCTGACCACGGGGAAGGAGTTCCTAAACGGGACACTAACTGTTGATTACAGAGAAAAGTTGATAAATGCACTGCATTAAAAATAAGTTCTTCTGGGAAGAACCTGTGAAAAGACGTTACAACTGGGAGAAAATATTTGCCACACGCTAACTGACAAAGGACTAGAACCAGACTCTCTCACGAGCTCCTGAAAATGAATAGTAAGAGACTGGGGCCCAACAGGGACGGGCTCGGACCTGAGTGAGCCCCCGTCGGGCGGGAAAGGCTGAGATGTGCCCATGAGTGACCCCCGGGCGGCGTCACTGTGTCACCGGCTGTGTGCCTGGTGGCATCTTCCAAGACTCGCTGAGGGGCAGAGACCTTTCATGTCTGCTCCCAAGTCGAGAGAATGCCACGGCCTCGCTGTCCCATTGCCAGCTGGAAATCACCCGGAGCCACTGACGGTTTCATCGTGTGACACTTGCACACAGGACGTTACTCAGAAAACAACCCAGGCACAGGGGTGAGCCTGACCTGGGCGAGCGAGACAGGGGCCCAGGGCCTCTCGCTGTGGGACCCCGATGGAAAGCCTGGAGCCAAGAGACAGGCACGGTGCTGTCCGGGCCCCCATGCCCACTGACCACAACAGAAAAGGCGAGGACGTGACAAGAAAAGGCGTGGGACAGAGGTGGCCGGGGGCTGGGGGTGCTTGGCGGGAGGTGCTTCTTGGCGACCACTTCAGCCCTCACAGCTTCACAGGGTTGCGCGCACTGAGTCGGAGGCGGGAGCATCTGAGGAGGATCTGGAAGCTGCCTCAGGCCTGGCACTTTGCTAATTTCCAGTAAGTGTTGCTTTTACAGAAATGCGACCTGTTTTATCAGGGCACCATGCCGCCTCTTCCCCTGCCACCCCAGGCGGCCCCAGGCCTAGCTGGAGGTGACTCTGTTGTCCCTTGTCCCCCACCTCCGTGCAGGTCACCCTCCTGGCCCCCCAGGGCGGCAGTCGCCACCTCCCATCCTAGCCCAGGGCCTCCTGGTGGACGTGAGACAAGAGCTGGCCTGAAACGAGAGCACGGACCACAGCAGCCGCATGCTGGACATATCGAGATCTCATGACCGGGGGCTTGTCCCAGCCACATGGCCATCGTGCCCCCACAGCTGCAGCCCCACACTCACCAGCTTCACGCAGATGACGAAGGGCGGCCGTGCGGCTCGGAAGTGCAGGATTGGAACCCGGGGCTTGGGCCTTTCCTGAGACGAGAGATGGGCTGTGGGCTCTGCTCTGCCTCCCGCCACGCTTGTCCCTGGGGGAGCACTGTCGTGGTGGGCGCGTGCGCCCGCGGCCCCCGCACCACTCGCAGCTGGACATGCTCAGACAGGCACCCAGGTCACAGCTTCCTGAGCTGGACCCGGCACCCACCCCAACCTCGTCACCTTACAGCCGCCGCAGGACCCCTCAGTGGGTGGTGGAGAGACCCAGACCTGACCAGCGCTCTCCAGCGGGGAGACACTCTGGGCTCCCGGGGAGCCCCAGCAGCCAGGGGCTGCATCTGCCAGGCCAGGCAGCTGTCTGGGCCCAGGAGGCCTTTCCCAGGGAGGAAGGTTCTGGGCAGTGTCCACTCAGAGGCAGGCCGGGCGTGGTGTGGCGGCCCCCGAGCGTGACCAAGGCCCTCCTTGGGGGCTCCCTGGGGCCCCCACACACCTGAGAGTCCTCATAGCAGTAGAAGCCCTTCTTGATCTTGTTCTCGTCCACGTCACAGAAGGCGACCACCTGGGGAGGACAAAGGATGCCAGCCTTGGGGACAGTGGGGGACAGTGCTGGACGGGGGGAAGGGGAGGGACAGAGTGGGCCCCACCTTGCGCCGTGACCCTGCCGTGAGGCTGCGGTAGAGCCGGCGGCCCTGCCTGCCCGCGTTCCAGATGGTGAAGGACTCCCAGTGCGGCAGGGCCCGTTCTTCCAGAAAGCTGACACGGTGGGTCCAGATGGTGGTCCTGCAGAGGGAGGGGAGGGCGGGACCCAGCTGGCTGGAGCCTACAGCTGCACAGACCTTCCTCCCCACCCAACCCTGAGCCCGGCCGGCCATGGCCCCCCAGTCCTTGTCCCCACGGGCCTCGTCCACCCAGCACTCATCCCCCTCGGTCCACGTCCACCCCAGTCCATGTTCCCTGGTCCTCATCCCCATGGCCCTCATCCTCCCCCCAGTCCCCGTGTCTGGTCCTCGTTCCCTTGGGGCAGCCGGCATCTGCACCCCAGCACCCAGTGCTCACCAGCTGCTGCTGAATGAATGAGTGAACAAATGAACCAGGGAACCAGAACTGCGTGGCCAGGGTTGTTCCACCTCACCCACCCTCGTGGCCCCACGTGGACCCCAGGATGTGCCGTTCTCACGTCCATGTGCTCAGGAATCGTGGGGGACACCGGGCACAGACCCTGGGGAGCCCGAGGGAGACGCAGCCGCCCTGACGTCAGGCACCTGCCAGCCTGGTCAATGTGAGTGGAGGGGCCTGGACACGACCCACGAGCCTCCACTTCCCGTGGAAGCTGCCCAGACGGCAGATTGTCTTCTCTAGGTTGGGGACTCCTCCCTCGACCCCTTGATGCAGACCTGGAGGTCCAGGCCAGGCCACTGGGGTTGCAGCTGCCCAAGCCCCAAGTGCAGTGGGGAGACCAGCACACTCAGTTGTTTCTAGGTTAACAGGCTCAGAGGCCCAGAAAGGGCCTGTTGATCCTTCCAGCCCTAAATCACAGACGTGAAACCATCACTTACGAATCTGGACAGTTAAGAGGAAATTTCTGTGGGTGCGCAGTGGACCAGACGTGACCCTAAGCCCTCGCTCCCAGAGAAACTTCTGTGCACAAGGGAGGGTGCACACCGTCGTGTAAGCCCACGGCTTACACCTGGAAGCATCTGTCCGCATGCGGGGCCTCATCTTGGACCCTTCCTGTGACAGGCACATGCGCCCCCCAGGCACAGCCTTCCCCAGGGCAGGTGGTTCTCAGTCCAGGCCCGGACCCCTCTGCAGCATGGCGTCAGATCTCCAGCCCAGGGCCCTGGCGCGGGCACTGAACCCGCTGTCTGGCAGCCCTCGCCCTGGTGCCTTCACTGTGGTGACCACTTGTTCCAAATGCCCCACAAGGCACCTCAAGGGAGCAGTTCCTCCAGGTGGGGTTTGGGCCACGGACACGCGACACAGTGACGCCTGTTCTAATAAGACGCCAGTGCTGGGCGAGCGACTGACACGGGTCAGCCTTCCACGGGGCAGGTGCTGGCTGCTGGTGCCCGGGCAGCCTTGTCCGCCTACTTCCCATTGCAGACCGGAACGATTGTTCGAGCTGTGCTGAGCGGCTGTAATTTCAGTGGCGGGGTGGTTACTAGGGCTCGCGAAGGCAAATAACTCCCTAATCCCGGCCATTTAACATTTCATTTCTGGACACACTCCAACCCAAATAAAACGCCACCCCGTACAGCCATGCAGCACAGCTCTGGCAACGTCCAAGAAGATGAAACAAGTTTCTAAGAACAAGAGGACAGCCAACTTGGTGCCAGTGAGTTCTAGAGGACTTAGGAAATCCCGAAGGGAAGGGGAGACGGCAGCTTTGGGGCAAGTCACGGTCGACCATTTCCCCTTTCAAGTGGAGAACGTGAGCGGGACGGCCCAGTGTTGGGACACCATGTGGGTCCGCGGGTTCAGGGTGTCTGGGCCAGGCAGACGGGACGTGCCCCAGGGTCCCCACCAGCAGGGATGTGCCCAGTGCTCTGGAGGTCCTGCACAGGTCTCACCCTCTGCTCTGGGTGCTTCCTCTCCTTTTCCTGCTTTTTAATTATTTTTGTCAGCACAGCATCTGCCACCTCTGTGACTTAATTGCTTCTCTTCCTAACCAGCCAATTCTCTTCAATTTGATGTACAGATTCAGTAAAACTCCCGTCAAAATCCCCGAGGTTCTGTGGACGTTTACAAGGACATGAAATGGCCCAGACCAGCCCTCAAGGGGACCAGAGTTGCAACCAGGACACACGGAGAGCCTCGGGCGAGGACGGCATGGGCCACGCACAGGATGGCACCAACCCAGGGATGGACCAGGCCGAGAAGTGAGGACGCCTCACCCGTAAGGGCCCCTGTGGGGAGGGATGGACCCGCCCACCGCCCACTGCGTAGATTTGGGGGATTTGGGTCTGAATGCGAAAGAAAAACGAGGCCCAAAGAGGCTCGTGTGCCAGTGCCCAGATGCACCTGCCTGGCCCCGCGGGGTCTCCGGTGTCTCTGGTCTGAAAACACCAGCACACAACGAGACGATGAAGTTTAGAAACCGCCAGGAAGACATCTGTGTCGTGGGCAATAAAACACTTCCTGCGGCGGCCCTGCCCTCCTCAGCAGCCCCGTTCCCGCTGTGTCCTTGAGTTCTCACCCAGTTGGGGAGGACACTGTTAGTGTCCCTCACAACACTCTCTCCACCGCTGCGAGGAAGCAGTGTCCGCGACTGAGGGCCAGCAGTGCAGAAGCCAGTGCACAAGTTTCCCGAAACCCACTGATCGGCATTTCCAGAACTTTCTGGAAGGAGCAGTGTGTCATGGACACATCACTGCACCAGGAAGCAGTAGGCCCAGAGGTCAGAACAAGAGGTGGTGAGGGCTGGCAGCGGGGTAGGACGGCCCCTCGGCAGGCGGGAGGCAGAAAGGCCAGGAGGAGACTGTGGTGCTCAGGAAAGGCAAGGCCGTGGGCGAACGAAGCTGGATGAACCACAAGCACCAGCACGGAGCCCAACTGAGCAACGAAGGGGTTTTCAGAAGGAACAGGTGGGACGCTGCCGTTCACATGACATCCTAAGGATGTGAAACAGTGACGTCACACACGGGGGAAAGCAGGCAGGAATGGGTGAAACAGCACGGCCTCAGCGCCTGGGGGGCAGGAGGGGAGGGAGGGGAGGCGATGTTCTGTGTTCGAGATATTCCTTTATACCTTCAGATGTCTGCAGCATTTCAGAGTGAAACTGTTAAGTGACATAAATGCTGACTGTTCTCAATTTAAAATAAACAGGACAAGACTCAGGGAGCACTCTCAAATGGAGGGCGTTTTGGGAAGAGTCGGAAGGAATTCCGTTCTTGTCAAGCCTGAGGGTGTAATTAAAGCTGATTACTCTGAGGTTTTGTCACTCACAGCTCAGACTTTAATCCAATATAGAAACCAACATGAGATCACTTCTTCTGAGTTGTGGGTGGCAAAGCCTCACGCTGCAAAAAAAGAAAAAAGGGTTTCCACATAAAAGGCAGACTTATCGTGTGCAAACAGGAGGAGGATGTGTGTGGCAGAGCCCTCTGGCCTGCTGCCTGGTCCCTACGAGATGCACGGGCACCCGCCACACTGTGGGCTGGACGGCGCTGTGGTCACCATCAGTCATACAGAAAGTCCCTTCACTTGAACTGGCTTCACAGGATCTCAAGGTGGGGACACACGTACATGAACCTTCGCAGCATTTCACAGCTCTGCAGACTTGTGGCCAGACGACCACCTTACTACTTTATTCACCCAGAGTTTCCACCTGCATTATGGGGGAGGGGTTGCTCTGTTGAAAAAACACTTAGATATTTACAAAATTGTAATGAAGGCATAATTTACGTCGAGGGAAGTGCAAAGATCTTAGGTGCGTGTACGGTCAGTGGGTTATGACAGACAGATATCCGTGTAACCCACACCCATCAAGATGTAGCGCAGTTCCATCGCCCAGAAAGTCCCATGTGCCTCCTTCCCCCGAGAAAACCAGGCTTCTCATTTCTCTCAGCGGGGACGAGTCCTGCCTGCTGGAGGCTTCACGTAAGTGGAGTCCCACAGTGTGCACGCTTTTGTCTGGCTTCTCCCACTAACCGTGTTTTTGGACACGAATCCACATTCTTACAAGTATCGGTAGCTTGTTTTCTTTTAATGCTGAGGATCACCCCATTACAGCAAACGCTGTGTCCATCCACCCGCTGCCGGACATTCTGGCCGGTCCCAGTTCTTGGCCATCATCAGCAGTGACGTGCTGAGCAATGTTCATTTCTCTTGGATAAACAACTAGACACGGAATCGCTGGCTCACAGGGCAGGTATCAATTTAATTAATAAAAAATGCCGAACAGTTTTCAAAGGGGATGTACCATTACACTCCCGACAACAGTGCATGCGAGCTCTGGCAGTTCCACATCTTCGCCACGCTGTGCAAGTGCCACATTGATTTTAACCCTCTTAGTGGGTGTGGAGTGGGTTTAATCTGCATTTCTCCAACAGTAATGATGAGCACTTTTTCACGTGCTCATTGACCATTTATATATTATTGCTTTGTGAAGTGTTGTGTGGTTAAAGTGTTTTGCCTATTTTTATTAGACTCTTTTTATTATTGGGTGGTAGGGTTCTTCATATGTATGTCCTCTATACTAGTCCTCTGTCAGATATATGGATTATGATATATTTCTCTGTGGTTTGCCTACTTATTTTCCTAATGGTGTCTTTTTATGAGCAAAATTTTTAATTTTGATGAAGTCCAATTTACCAATTTTTAAATAATTCTCGTGTCCTTGCTAATAAATTTTTGCCTATCTCAAAGTTGTGAAGATATTCTCTAATATTTTCTTTTAGAAGCTTTATATTTTAGCTGCTTCTGTATTTATATCTTAGATCCATCTAGAATTAATTTTTCTGTAAGACGTGAGATTCCTTTTTTTCCCATATGGATATCCAGTTGTTCTTGTTTGTTGAAAATATTTTCCTTTTTCCATTGAATGCCTTTGGAGACTTGGTTGAAAATCAATGGGGTGTATAATTGTCTGTTTCTGGATTCTCTAATTGATCTGTTTGTCTGCCTTTATGTTATTGCTACATTTTCCTGATTGCTGTAGCTTCAGAGTAAGTCTTAAAATCAGGCACTGTGAGTCCTCAAATTTTGTTCTTTTCAAGGTTGTTAGGCCATTCTGGGTCCTTCGGTTTTCCATGTGAATTTTAGAAGCAGATAATGTTTCTACAAAGAAGCCAGGTGATTGCATTGAACCTACAGATCAATTTGGGGAGAACTGGCATTAACAATACTGAGGCTTCCAATCCGTGAATGTGGTACATCTCCCACCTATATTACAGATTTTCCTTGATTTCTGTCAGCAATTCTTTTTGTAAGTTTTACAGGATACACACATACCTTGTTAAATTAACCCATAAATATTTTATTTTTGATGCCATCATACATTTTTTTAAAACTACATTTTTAAATTGTTCGTTGCAAGTTTATAGAGATTGTGTATGTGCATGTGTGCATGCATGAGCATGCATGTAAATATATATATCCTGAACTTGGATCCTGGAAAACTTGTGAAATTATTGGTTCTGACTTCCCATGAAACACAATCATGCCGTCTACAAATGATGATAGTTTTACTTCCACTTTTTAATGCTTGTATCTTTTCTTTTTCTTGTCTTATTGCACTGACCTCTGTTACAATGTTGAATAGAAGCTGTGAGCTCTCACCTTGCTTACAAGGGAAAGCATTCAGTTTTGATTATTAAGTATGAGGTTAGTTGTAGGTTTGTGTAGATCTTATCAGATTGAGAAGATTTCCTTCTATTTCTAGTTTTCTGTGATTTTTAAAAAAAATTATGAATGGTTCCTGAATTGTCAAATGCTTTTTCTGCCTCTATTGGGTAGATCAGGTGATTTTCATCCTTTATTCTGCTACTGTAGTAAACCATACTAAGTCATTTTTGAATGTTAAGCCAGACCTGTATTCATGATGTATTATCCTTTCATGTATATTTCTGAATTTGACTTGGTAATATTTTTTTCTTTTTTTTTTTTAAATTGAGGTATAATTGACATACATTATATTTGTTTGGCAATATTCTGTGAATGATTTTTACATCCATTTTCATAAGGGACATTGGTCTGTGATTCTGTTTTCTGTAACGTTCCTGTAGCATTTTGGTACCAGTCATGCGGGTCTTGTGGAGTGAACTGGGAGCTCCTTCCCCACACCTGGTAGATATTTCTCCTCTTCTATTTTCTGAAAGAACGTCTGTAAGGTTGGTATTATTTCTTCCTTAAATCTTTGATGGGACACATCAGTAAAGCCATCCAGTGTGGCTTTTCTTTATGGAAATTTAAAATTACTAGTCTGATTTTTATTTTTACTTTAATAGCTGCAGGATCCATAGTGATGTCTACTCTTTCAATCTCAATATATTGGTAATCTGTATTTTCTTTTTCTGTTTTAAGTCAATCTTGCTAGAGGTTTGTCAATTTTATTGATTTTAATTCAAACAACCAATTCTTGATTTTGCTGATGTTTTTCTATTGACTGTCCATTTTCAATTTCATCATCTTCCACTCTTTATTTCTTTCCTTCTATTTACTTTGAGTTTATTTTGATATTACTTTAGTAACTTTTAAAAGTAGAGACTTACATTATTGCTTAGTTTCTTCTTGTATAATATGAGCTTTTAAAGCTATACAATTTTACTGTAATTCTGCTTTACCTAAATTCCACAAATTTTGACATATCATTTTAACTGTCATCAAATTAAATTGTTTTTTGTTATTTCCTTTGTGATTTTTTTCCCCTTGGTTGCTTAATTTCCAAATATTTTGGATTTTCAAGGTGTCTTAATGATTTCTAACTTAATTCTGTGTGGTCATAAAACATACCCTGTATGATTTCAATCATTTGAAATTTATTCAGATTTATTTTGTGGTCCAAAATATTGTCTATCTTGCACTTTAAAAGAATGTATATTCTGCAGTTGAGTGTAGTGTTCTGTAAATGTCAATTAGGTCAAGTTGGTTAATACAGATTACCCCCACTTCTATCAATTTCTGAGACAGAAGTGTTAAAATCTCCAACTGTAATTGTGGATTTGTCTATTTCCCCCTTTATTTCTGTCACTTTTTGCTTTGTGTATCTTGAAACTCTGTGATTAGGGTAAAAACATTCAGGATTGTTACGTCCTCCTGTGAAATGACCTTTTCCGTGTGTGTGCAAATCACACTGCGCTGACTCAGGTTCACGACAACAAACTCCCGAACAACGAGGCTCCAATAAAGCTATTTTATCAAATTGCAGATTTAACAAAAGACAAGAGAAATCAAGTTCTTTTGCTTAAAGCTGGAAAACAAAGAAGCTAAGTTCTAACACTGAACACCCAAAGTTCAAGGACCTCCCAAGTGCATATAGATGCTGCAGTCTGGGACCCCACACGTGACAAATGGCATCACACCCGCTGTGACGATGGACAGCACACCCCTCAGCAGACCTCCCAGGACGGAGGATTCCCAGTTGAGAAGTCACAACCTTCCAACAAACCTCATACCCTCTAGGGGAAGAACAGAGTCAACTCTACTCCCAAGACACGAATGCACGTCCCTGCCTCCAGCTGTTTACATTCAGAGCATCCCCTAACAACAGACCTGTCTGAGGGCCCCACTCCTCCCCATTCCCAAAAGTGAACAGCGTTACGGCAGCGAGGCACCAAGGGGGACACACACTTATAGTTGTGAGAAAAATGTAAAATGCACATGCATGTGCACATGCACGCACACATACTAATGCACAGTTCAAACTAACTTTTCCTTCCCCTACCTGCATTTTCCTCTCCTGTCCCGTCCCCAGCAGTCAGCCTTGAGCATACACCCAGCTGCAGTGGCTCAGGCCAGCGGCCTTGGAGCCTGGGGGACGTGTGGGTTGTGTCCGATGGCAAAAGAGGGAGAGAGGGAGTGGGCAGGCCTCCTTGTGATGCCCCAAATAGTGGGTGTGGCTCAACTGCTGTCCACGGTGGCCCTGCCCTCGGTGAGGGAGAGAAGAGGGCGCCCCCAGCCCACCTGTCATCACGTCAGAGGTGTGCAGGGCTCTCAGCTCACAGCAAGTGAGAGCAAGTCTTCAAAAGAACACCCACACTGAATTCTACCTCACTTTAAAATGGTGAGGACAGACACTGGCCTCGTCCTGGGGACACCTGGCCTCAGACCCGGAGATGACCTCTTCCCATGAAGACCACACCGTCTGCCCCACACCAGCCACGCTTCCAGCTCTCCCACCTCGTGGCAGAGACCAGACTTGGGTCACCTGTGTCTGCCCCACCGCCCCTGGCCTGGCCCTCGGCTGGCCGCTCACAGCCCACCCTGGCCCCCAGTGTCTGGAGCCTCGGGACTGACGTACTCGAGGATGGAGTGGGTGGCCGCGTTGGGGTGGTAGCGGTAA
The DNA here is from genome assembly GCA_031878705.1 of Tapirus indicus. Lineage (NCBI taxonomy): Eukaryota > Metazoa > Chordata > Mammalia > Perissodactyla > Tapiridae > Tapirus > Tapirus indicus. The sequence goes on from CM062932.1 coordinate 60,738,521, forward strand.
AGGAGGAGGCTCTGGTCCACTCGGACGACCCCGCCGCCCTTCCTGAGGTGGCTGTAGAAGAACAGCAGGTCCTCGGGCACACCCTGCAGGGAGGACGAGAAGCATTGGCTGTCGCTGGCTCATGACAGAAAACGTACCTGCGTCCAGCGCTTTCTGCGTGTGATTAATTCAGGCGACCGGAGACGATTCCTCCGTCCCAGGCTGCTCGAACCCGGCTTGATCCGCACGGTTACAGCGAGTTAACAACGTGCCCAGCTGCCTCCAGCACGAGGATGTTGCTGGGCAAGAGTGACCACACGGACAAGAAAGTGCCAGGGGGCAGACAGACACGCCCAGCATTGCCCTCGCTCACAGCCTCCTGCTTGAGGAACGAACGCCACTGACGGGTTCCGCAGAGCTTTCCCCTGGGCTTCCCTGTCCTGTGAGGGCTCGGGCCTCCCGCCCCCGGTCTGGAGATGAGGAAGGGGCAGCCCCACCCTCCGCTCCCCAGGGCCTGGGCATCGGGGCCTGCGGCCACCCTGCTGGTCCAGGGCTAGCCCATCTCAGCCTTGAGAAAGGACACCAAGGCGGCTCCCCTTCGCTTTCTTAAATTCAAAAGTGGAATCCAAGTGAGCGGAGGGCTCTGGATCATGCTCACCTCCTGGTTCTCAACAGAAGGTCACCAATGGGGAGCTCAGTGGGCGGAGCCCGTAGATGGCCAGGGTCCGGCCATCAGTGACGCCAGGACACATGGCTCCAGGAAAGGCTGGTTTTCCCACAGTCCAGTGGCTGTTTCTCACTGACTCCAGCCTGTCCTGCCTCCTCTGCCACCTCTCAAACCCTGAGCTTGGTTCAGACAAGGCAGTGCCAGTGCCACGGCCATGCTGACCACTTCCAAGCAGGCCCACGGCGACTTAACCTCGGCTTCTCCAGGGCCTCAAGGCCGCTGCCTGTTTCCAAGAGGAAGGCAGCACAGCTGGCCTGAGGTCGCAGACATCCCAACAGGGCCTGTTGGCCGGTCTCCCCGGGGGAGACAGGACCCTTGGGAGCGATGGCACCTCCTCGCCAGCTTCATGGGCCAAGCGTATCCCCAGACTGGGCCTGTCTGCACTAGGTCTCCCAGGGTCAGTGACACCCCACACGCCCTGTCTGCTGCTCCCCGGTCGGGCCTGGACACTGCCTGAGTGGGCTGAGTGCCACCCTGGGGGCAGCCAGACTCCCGCAGCTCCTGGCTCATTGCTAAAGTCAGCACTGAAGAGCTGCAGTTAGCGCCCCAGTCTGCCCACCTGGCCGTTTTATAAACCACCACCGACCCACGGCACATGGGAGCCAGGGTCTGAAGGTCACCCTCACAGCAGCAAGACAGAGCAGGCTCGCCAAGAAATGACCCGAACACAAACCCCAACGTTCCAGGGCAGTCATGTGACGGAGTTTCCTTATTTCTGGCAAAAAGGAAAGTGAAGATTTAGTTGGAGGAGGCATGGGGCAGCTCTGCTCCGCGCAGGTGAAGGGGTCTGTCCCACAGCACCCACTCCCCACTGGGCCGGTGCCCAGCTCCACCGACTGGCTCCCTGACAGATGCCCATTCACCGAGCCTGGCTCCCCTGACCTCCCCTGACCAGCTGAAAGCTGCAGACAGAGGCTGTGATGGGAGCAAGAGGCGACACAGCCTGGAAAGAGTCAAGGAGGTTGGGGGTAACTGAGTGCAAATCCTCCGTGGAGATGCCAGCGGAGCGCGGGAGCTCTGAGCTGGAGTCACCCCAGGAGGGACGTGCACAGAGGGGTCCCGATGGGTGAAACGGTGGTTGGGCAGGGCAGGCGCACCTCTGAGGCCTGGTGAAAAGGGATCAGGATCTGGTAGGACAGGAGACACCAACCCTTTTCCCAGCCCCTCCACCCAACCCGCTCCGGGAAGGCCGTCGCACTTGACCGTGGGGACGAAGGGGCAGCCTTGAGTGAGGAACCTGCAGACCGCTGGAAAGTGCTAGGAACGCACGTCTCCGCTGCAGGGAGCCCGCGTCAGCAGAACACAGAGAACCAAACACTCTGTGGTGGAAATCCAACCCCCCCATAACAACAGCAACAACAAAGCCCCAAACCGTGAGACGGCTGGAATGCTGAGGACGGTCCTCCACACGAAACTGCACGTCCTCGATGAGCACTGGAGAATACGAGGAGACCCCCCAAACCAGAAATCCAGTAACAAACTGAATTCAGTACAAACTGGATCCCTGCCAAAAGGGGGAGATACAAAACAAGGCCTGAAGACAGTAGATTAGTGTTTGGCTGCCCGCTCACAGGCATGGTGCTTCTTCTGGGATGAAACTGTTCTAACAGCAGAGCATGATGATGGCTTTACATCCCTGTGAATTTTCTAAAATACATGGAGCTGCACATTTTAATAGGTGAATCGTATGGTGTATAATGTGATGTATAATGACATACAACGTGTATGAGGCATAACGTGAATTATACCTCAATAAACCTCTTAAATAAAAGAGGGTTGGCTGAACTCAAAAAAGAAATAGAAGAAAAAGATAAAATAATATGAGAAATGAAGACTAAATTACAAGGTCCTCAAAGGAAAACAGATTTGAGTAAAACTTAATAAGGGACATTGAAGAAATATAGGAAAATAAGAAAATGAAAATGATATAATGAAAGAAGTAAAAAGGGTTAGAGAGAGAGTTGTTGAAATGGAAGACGGTCAAAGAGAATCAACCCAGCGTGTAACTGGAGTCTTTGAAACAGAATAACAGAGCACAGATCACACTGGAAACTACATGCCATGAAAAGTCTCCAGAAACAGAAGCAGACCTGGTTCCACACATTGAAAAGGCCCGTCAGATCAGCTTTAAGTAAATCCCAGCGAAACTATTTGTCTTTAACAATAAAGAGTTCTCAGCCTCCAGGCAAAGTCAAGAGAATCGTGAGCATCAGACTTCTCAAGAGCGACATACAAGGCACAAGCAAACGGTATTTTCAAGACTCACGGAAGGATTTTCTTACAGCCCAACTCTCCTTCGAGTGCCAGGGCTCTGGAATCACAGTTCTGAACATCAAGGACCTGAGGAAGGCCGGAGCGCCGTCAGGCCCAGAGACGACTGGAGAAACTTCAGCAAAAGCTGTGCTGGCGAACATCTGGCCAAAGACAGGGACTGGGTGGGAGACGCCTCTACCAATGTTTGTCTTCTGACACAAGTGGAAATCATGCAGCAAAAAATGGGAGGAGACAGGAAATAGAATGAGCTCATTGGTTATCGTACAGACAACAGGCAGGAGTCAAAATACCTTTAAAAACTGAAAAAAGGCAGAGCAGAAAAGGTTTCAGCAGAATGCACAGGATGAACAGAGATACCACTAGACCAAGATACAGACCTCCTTCAACACCAAGAGAAATTTAAGATACAAGAGCAGGTGGTGGCTTCTGGCTCTGGTTGGCTGAGCAGCTGACCTCCTGTGAGGTCTCTGCCCCAGGAAGGAGGCCAGGAGCTGCGGGCAGGAGAGCATCAGGGCAGACGCTGCAGGGCAGGTGGCGATAAAGCGGACAAAACGGGTTGAAGCCCACATCTTACTGCTCCAAAGTCTTCAGGACAGGATTTGGGATGAGCAGAACGAGTGGAAGTGAGGGGCCATCCCAGAGACCGAAAATGGGAGGAAATATCCACCCCAAATACCTGACAAAGAACACCAACAATTCAACAATAAAAACAACCCCCTTAAAAGTGGGCAAAAGATGTGGACACTTCCTAAAGTAACACACAAGTAGCCAATCGGCACACGAATAATTGCTCCGTGTCATTAGTCATCTTGGAAATGCAAGTTAAAATACAACGAGAAGTCACAGAACTCCAACCAGAACGGCTCCAGCTGCAAGGACTGACACCAGCTGCTGGCAAGGGGCCTGAGGGATGGGAGCTTGCCCACGGCCGCAGGGGGCTTCCGCCCTGTGGAGAAGACTCATAAAACCAACCAGCACCCCTCACACTGCAGTTCCAAGCCTGGGCTTCTTTCCAACAGACACACAAGCAGACCCGAAAGACTCTGTGGTGCCGGGTGCCGGTTCTTCTGGGCAGCCAGTCGTTGTGGTGGCAGTGACAAGCCACCTCCAGGCTGTCCCCACCCAAACCAGACCTGCCCTCAGAAGAGCCGTGTCCTGAACCAACAAAGTGCCATTTTTGTTACCTTTCTTCTTACTTCAGAGCCTGAAGTGGCTGCCTCCTGGGGACGTCCAGATTCCCCAGCCGGCACCTGAGGCTGTTTACCACGCTGGATGCCATCCTGCGCCCCCATCATGCCCACCTCCGAATCTCAGGCTGCCCCCCGCCCACGCTGCCTCTGTGAGTGCATCTTCCCAGCTAGAAACCTGTCCACCCTGCAGGCGGCAGCTCTCGAACACCATTTCCACGAGCCCTTCGGCCCGGCTCCTTCTCCCAGTCGTGCTGCCGCCGGTCCCCATACTGCACCCTTTGGCACGCTGACTGTTCCCTGCTGCTTCGGGCAGGTGCCCTTCTCTCCACGGGCTAAGAACCGCAGCCTTGTGGCCCTGCAGGGACCTTGGCTCTTCACTATGGCCTAGGGAGAAGTAGTTGAGGAGTGGTCCTTACACCCAGGTCCAGCTCTCAGGGTGCCCGTGTGCACCTCGGAGGGCCCTCCACGAACGACTCTTCTGCTCAACCTCTTTCTTTGGGGAGGGCCTGAAGGAACCATGAAACAGTTCATGCCCTCGTTGTCCTGATGGTGAACTCTGCTGCCACCTGATCCCATCACAGCCCTGGTCCTGGTGCCTGATCCCTGGTCCCTGATCTGATCCCTGGTCTCTGGTCCCTGATCTCTGATCCCTGGTCTCTGATCCCTGATCCCTGGTCCCTGATCTCTGATCCCTGGTCTCTGGTCCCTGATCTCTGATCCCTGGTCTCTGGTCTCTGATCCCTGGTCCCTGATCTCTGGTTCCTGATCCCTGGTTCCTGATCTCTGGTCCCTGATCCCTGGTCTCTGGTCCCTGATCTCTGATCCCTGGTCTCTGGTTCCTGGTCTCTGGTCCCTGATTCCTGGTCCCTGATCTCTGATCCCTGGTCTCTGGTCCCTGATCTCTGATCCCTGGTCTCTGGTCCCTGATCCCTGGTCCCTGATCTCTGATCCCTGGTCTCTGGTTCCTGATCTCTGGTCTGATCCCTGGTCTCTGGTCCCTGATCCCTGGTCCCTGATCTCTGATCCCTGGTCTCTGGTTCCTGATCTCTGGTCCCTGATCCCTGGTCTCTGGTCCCTGATCTCTGGTCCCTGATCCCTGGTCCCTGATCTCTGATCCCTGGTCTCTGGTCCCTGATCCCTGGTCCCTGATCTCTGATCCCTGATCCCTGGTCCCTGATCCCTGATCTCTGGTCCCTGGTCTCTGGTTCCTGATCTCTGGTCCCTGAGCCCCAGTACAAAGGGAGGGATGGACTTTCTTTTCTTCCAGGAGCTTCCTCTACAGGCAGAACTAACTTGAGCAGAATTAAGACTTAACAGAAGTAAGTCCTGACACTTCCAAATCCTGAGACTGTTCATGGCCATGATTTAAGGATGCATCAGATCCTTAAATCAGTGTTTCTCGTGGAATGTCTCCTGGTGACCATTTCCGCAGAGGACCACGAGCAGCAGGTGCTTGGACTCAGCTCCAATAAGAGCAGCAGCTTTTTGCAGCACCTGCTTGGAGGCGGGGAGACTTGCTGGGCGTCCCTTTGCCCACCTTGTTGTCTTACTTTCAGGGAGAACCGCTGGCTGAGAGGCCACCCCACCTGGAAAACAAAGCCTTGGCCCCTGCAGGAGCCGAGGTCCTGGGCGGGGGGAGGGTCCCTGGGGGCAGGGTGGTGCCACACGTGCCCAAGCTCTCTCCACTCATGTGAATTTGGGGAGAAACAGGAACACAAGATGGTGCTCGATACCCTAAAACTGTGAATTGTCGCACTTCCCTGAGAAGTGATCTGGCCTTCCAGCCCAGCTGCATGGGGAAAGGGAAAGGTCAGCTGGCACTAGAGCAGGGCCGTCACGTGTCCACCAGCCATGGCCTGGGCCAGGAACAGGAGGAGCACGGTGGGCCTGTGGCACAAATGCTCCCTGCTTGGGCCAATCCTGGAGACACGAGAGCTAGGTGGCTTTGCTAGTGGCAGCCTGGCATGGTGGCAGACCGGCTGGGGCCAGCTCCTGGTTTGTATCCTGGTGCAGACACCGATGGCTGGTCCCTCAGGTGCTCTTGTTTGTAACCACGAGAAGAGCGCTGCTCCTGGAGGGTGCGTCTGGGTGGCCGTGAGGGGCTGTCTGGCCAAGGTACAGGGTGGGGGAAAGCGGAGGAGCCGGTCTCTCCCTCCAAAATGAGCCTGTGAGCAACAGGCAGGGGGGAAGCAGTGAGGCAGAGGGATGTGGGTGGATCAGGGAGGGGGGTCGGCCTTGAGCCAAGGGTCTGTGTGGCTCCTATGCAGTCAGTGACAGCTGACCCTGATGTCGAGAGGAGGGAACGAGGCTCTGAGTGGGAAGGACTGTGGCCAAGGCCCCAGGGCAGGTAGTGGAGCCTGGGTACCAGTCGCCAGCCCTGCTTCTGAGCTGGGCTTTCCAGATCCCCAGAAGCCCTGTGCCCAGGCCCTCTGCTGGCCTTTGTGCATCTAGGCTCCCTCCTGCCCCTGGCCCAGCAGTGGGGGCACCACAGGGCCTCATCAAAGGTCAAAACAGAAGGCTTGATGGGCCCCAACAGGCCCAGTCCACCCTCTCCCCCGATGCCGACCACATCTCAAGTTCTCAAAGCCAATTTAAGGGGGCTTAAGGGAAAATAAACTAATCGGCCCTGAGAGTTACTTTTTAATCAGGTGGAGGACCGGTAACTCTAAGACTGTCTGGCGAGGGAAGACGGGGCAGGTCAGTGGCCCGTCCCCATTTCTGGGGAGCTCCTGTGGGTGACACCCCCACCAATAGGTGAGGATACAGAGGAAGGAGCCAGGTCCAGTTTGGACACCAATGCCCAGGGGCTGCCTCCTCAATGGGGAAGGACAGGCTGTCCCTCTCCCGCTGTCACCCAGAGGCGGCACAGCCGACACCACCCACGTTCTGCCCTTTCCCACAAAGAGCTTTTAAACCAGGATGAGGTAAGCCGGGGCCTGGGCCAGGGCAGGTGTGACTCAGGCATCCGCAGCCTTCACACAGAAATCCCCTGCTTTCGGCAAAACAAACGCGGTGCCACAAGCCAGGCGGCTCTCTGGGCCGCTCAGCACAGCAAGGCAGCAGAAGTGCTGGGAAGACGTTCTCGGGAGGCCAGCTCCTAATCCCTGGATCCTGGAGGCGCCTACAGGGCAGGGCTGGGTACCGGACCCACAGGAGAGGACAGCACCTCCCCCCACCCGAGGAGGAACCCACAAGGGGACCTATGCTTACCTGCCCGCCCTCGTCAAACGGGCCCACATGGGAAAACCACGCTCGAGAGCAGAACCAGGTGGGCATGACGACAGTGGGGCCATTGGAGGTAAACACCTAGAAGCAGTTAACAGGAACAGAATTAACAGAGAACAGCTGGTCACACACCTTACAATTTATTTCCCACAGAGCGTCCTTCAGAGAGCAACCAACAATTTATAGGTCCCTTCTCTGTAGGTACAAGAGTTCACGGGACTTTACAGACAGATCAACAGAGTCTGGCCCCCAAGACTGACAGAAGGGGGGAGGGGCAACAGGAAATCAGCAGCCAAATCCATCCCCACCCCAGGTCCTTCTCCTGGGATAACACTCATTCCAGCCCAGGTCCTGTTCCCACACTAGTGCTCATTCCTCCAACCTATTGCCGGGATAATGCTCACCGACTGTGTTTAATAAGGAGCACTTCCTCATGCCTTTGATGGCAAAGCTTCATGTGAAAACTAATAGTAAACACGCTGCTTGAATTGGGAGAAAAAGCTGAAATAGCATAAAAGGATATAGATGATGACAAGATAGCTTAGATGAAATGGACAAACTTCTAGAAAGACACAACCATTGAAATGGACTCAATAAGAAATAGAAAACCTGAATAGGTCTATAACCAGTAAGAGACTGAAAGAATAGTAAAAAAAAAAAAAAAAAATACTTCCCACAAAGAAAAGCCCAGGATCAGATGGCTTCAATGGTGAATTCTACCAAATGTTTAAAGAATTAACACCAATCCTTCACAGACTCTTCCAGAAACAGAAAAGGAGGGAACACTTCCTGACTCATTCTACGAGGCCAGCTTTACTCTCTTATAAGACAAAACATCACAAGAAAACCATACACCAATATCCCTATGAAAACCGTTGCAAAAATCTTCAACAAAATACCAGCAATGAGTCCATCACCATAGAAAAGGGTTCTATACCATGACCAAGTGGGGTTTATCTCAGGATTGCGAGGTTGGTTCAACACGTGAAAATCAGTGGATGTGACACAGCACGTTAACAGGCACAGGATGAAACTGCATGGTCACCTCAACAGATTCCCATAGAGCATCTGACAACATCCAACACCTTTTCATGGTAAAACTGGTCAACTTAGGAACAGAAGGGAACTCCATAACCGGATAAAGGGCATTTACAAAAAACCCCACAGCTAATATCCTACTTAAAACAGTGAAATACTAAAAGCTTTTCCCCTAAGATCAGGAACGAGACAAGAATGTCTGCGCTCACCTCTTCTACTCAACACTGTGCTGCAAGTTCTAGCCAGAGCAATTAGGAAAGAAAAGAATAAAAGGCATTTTATTTCTAATTTAGAAAGGAAGAAGTAGGACACTCTCTATTTGCAGATGACACAATCCTTTAAGTAGAAGAGCCTAAGGAATGTGCGCGTGCACACGCACACACACAATCTGCGCTGAGTTCAGCGAAGTGCCAGGATACGAGAGCCATAGATGAAATGCAGTTTATTTCTATACACTAGCAATGAACAATCCAAAAGTGAAATTAACAGTTTCATTTACAATTGCATCAAAAAACTGCTCAGGAATAAATTTAACAAAGGAGCTAGCCTTATACACTGAAAATTATAAACACCCTTGAAAGAAACGGAAGACCTAAATAAATGGAAGGACATCCCATTTTCATGGACTGAGAGACTGAATATTAAGATGGAATACTCCCAATTGATTTACAGATTCAACATAATTCCTATCAAAATCCCAGCTGCCTTTTTTGTTTTTTTGCAGAAAATGATAAACTGATCCTAAAATCCATATGGAAATGTAGAGGAGGACCCAGAATAGCCAAAACAACCTTGAAAAAGAACAAAGTTGGAGTACTCACACTTCCCTATTTCAAAACTGACTACAAAGCTGCAGTCATTAAGACTGTGTGGTACTGGCAGGGGACAGACACGAAGATCAGAGGGACAGAACTGAGAGTCCAAAATAAACCCAGACACTTGTGACCAATTGATTTTTAACAAGGATGCCAAGACAATTCAATGGGGAGAGAAGTCGTTTCAACAAATGGTGCTGGGACAACTGGATACCCACACGGAGAACAGAATTGTATCCTTACCTCACACCATCTACAAAAATTAATACAAAGTGGATCAAGACCTAAATACAGGAGCTCAAACTATAAAACTCTTTGAAAGAAACACAAGGGTAAGTCCTCATAACCTTTAATTAGGCAATGATTTCTTAGATATGACACCAAAAGCATGAAGAATCAAAGAGAAAAACAGATAAGTGGGACTTAATAAAAATTTAAAAGTTTGTGCTTCAAAAGATACTATCAGGAAAGTGAAAAGACGCCCTGCACAATGAGAGAAAACATTTGCAAATCACATATCTGGTAAGAGTCCAGTACCCAGAATATATAAAGCATTCTTACAACTCAACAATAAAAAGACAACCCAATTTTGAAAAATGGGCAAAGGACCTGAATAGACATTTCTTTGAAGGAGATATACAAATAAGCACATGAAAAGATGCTCAACATCATTAATTAGTCACCAGCAAAATGCAAATCCACAATAACATACCCCACACCCACTATGGTGGCTACAAGAAAAAAGACATAATAACAATGGCTGGTGAGGATGTGGAGAAATTGGAAACTCGGGCACTGCTGGTGGGAGCATAAGGTGGTGCAGCTGCCGTGGAGAGCAGCCCGGTGGTTCCTCAAAAGGTTAAACACAGAGTTACCATGTGACCCAGCAATTCCACTCTAGGTCTACACCCATGAAAACACGTCCACACGGAAACTGGTACACAGTGTTCACAGCAGCATTATTCATAATAGCCGAAAAGTGGAAACAACCCAAATGCCCATCAATGTACAATGGAATATTATTTGTCCATAAAAAGAAATGACGTCCCACACACTACAACATGGACGAACCTTGAAAACACGCTGAGTGAAGGAAGCCAGTTACAAAGGCCACACAGTGTATGGTCCCATTTATATGCAACATCCAGAACAGGCAAATCCACAGGGACAGAAAGCGGATGAAACAGGTGCTAAAGCTGAAGGAGATCGCCCAGCGAGGAGGCTGTGAGCACAGGACAGGGAGAACTTGTGGAGCGGTTCCATAAAACACGTAAATGTCTGGCGAGATTACATATGACTTAGTTTATACTTTCCTGAATTGGTTAACAAAAAGAAAGGCAAGATTATTTTCATAGAGAAAAAGCTAGCTCCACCTTGAGGAAACACTTTGAGGGGAAAAATATATGTAACTATAGAATCACAATTTTATACTCAATGTAAAATGTTAGTTTATAAAGAAAACACTGTATGAATGGAATCATTAATTTTGTTTTCTGAAAACATTTCCAATCCCTGATTGTACCACCCAGAGAAAACAACGATTAAACTTGTGGTGTGTTCCCTTCCAGGCTTTCTCCTCTAGGAAACAAATGACAAATTTGTACCATCTCATTTGCACACAAACACAGATGCTCACGTGTTTCTATCGCCTGCTGTCCTCACCATCCTGTCCTTAGGTTTCTTCTGGAACAGCGTCTCCATGCTGGGCATTCACAGGTGCGGATGACCCCTGGCCTCTCCTCCCATCATCTTCCCTGACTTTCAATTGCTCCTTCCTCAGGGACCTCTTTTATCCTGAGAGTCTGGAACTGACACTTTCTAGAATGCTCCTGCTCCTGCTCCCTGGGCTCCACCTGCTCCCACAGGACTGCGGTGGCTGTCACTGCAAAAACAGGACCTTCCATTTCTGCACCCACGTGGGGTCGGTAGGCGACAGTAGGCTGTGCTGGCACCCTTCGGCCCAGAGGACAGGACCACAGAAGCCAGCAGCCTGCAGGGGATGCTCCCATCACTTCTTTTTTGTTTTTTGTTTTTTTTTGTTTTTGGTTTTTTTTTTTGGTGAGGAAGACCAGCCCTGAGCTAACATCCGTTGCTAATCCTCCTCTTTTTGCTGAGGAAGACTGGCCCTGGGCTAACATCTGTGCCCATCTTCCTCTACTTTATATGGGACGCCGCCACAGCGTGGCTGACGAGCAGTGCATCCGCGGGCGCCCAGGATCTGAACCTGCGAACCCCGGGCTGCCAAGCGCGAACTAAACCGCTGCGCCACCGGGCGGCCCCGCTCCCATCACTTCTTGAGTGAGCTTCGTCTCCCTAATGAAAACGTACATCTAAAATGAATAATGATGACGAAGGAGCATCGCCCGTCACCTATCCGTGTCCAGCCTGTGTGGTGGACAGCTGGGCCTGGGTGGCTCTACGCCCAGGTGTTTCTTTTCTTACTTTATTTCTATTAAATTATAAAATCTGAACTCGTGCCCGTGACGGGTCTAAGCGTGCGACTTCTGTGAGACGTGCCAGACTTTCAGTTCCAACCTGCACCTAGATCACGGACAGTTTCTCGCTCAGTGCGAGGCTGCGAGCACATCACAGGAGCTCGGAACAGGGTGGGAACAGACTCCGCACCCCTCTTGCCTCGGAAGTGTTTCTCCGAGTTCTGTATTTGGATGTGGTTTTTGAACCTCCAGCGATACACTGTCACTCAGGACAGGCCCGCCCCAGTCGCACACTTGCCAAGCTCATCAGCCATAGAGCAAAATGTCCCTCTTCTACGCATCTGCTTCAACGTCAGACGTCACAGCAGCTCACGGGGCTTTCCGAGCTGGCTTACACGTTCACCAGTGAGGACAGTGTAACTTGCACCTGCGTCTCGCCGTGAGCAGTGCGGCCTGAAGCGTGCCTCCGTGGTTCTGAAACCTTCTCTGCCTTCAGCCCAACGTTCATCTGTTCCACATCAAGCACCGTTTCACAGCTGTTCTTGGAAACAGTAAATCTCTGTCACATCGGTCACTGGGCTTTCTTTGAACCTGGGAAATGGGGATGGCCTCCTGTCTGTTGACACCGTTTCATAACTTGCACTTCACTGGGGATGAGGGACATGTGGACTGCTGGGCCAGTGAAGCACGACATCCAGACATTTATCACCATTTTACACAAACGAGCCAGGTGGTGGTGGTTACACAAATCTACACACTTCTGTTAAAACTCACAGAGCTGGGGCCGGCCTGGTGGCATAGTGGTTAAGTTTGTGTGCTCCACTTTGGCGGCCCAGGGTTTGTGGGTTCAGATCCCAGGCGCAGACAGATGCACCACTCATCAGCCATGCTGTAGCAGGGACCCACATACAAAAAATAGAGGAAGATGGGCACAGGTGTTAGCTCAGGGCCAGTCTTCCTCACCAAAACAAAACAAAACAAACTTACAGAGCTGTACACCAAAAAAGGAAAAAACAGTCCATTTTACCATATGTTAATTTTTTCAAAAGTAAACGTTTTTGATTTAAAATGGTTTTTCCAGGGGTGATAAAGCTTAAGAGAGGGCATCGGTTTGCAAAAAAATAATCTGATGCACACACACGTTCCTCACTATATACAGATACACACACACGCGTGCACACAGACTTGCATACATACACACACTCGCAAACACACAAAGACCCACATACACTTGCGCACACAGACACACGCAGTGGCCGGCAGCCTCTCCAGGCCATCATACTGTCCAACATGAAGACCAACCAGGGGAGACGGGCCGCTGTGGGGAGATCAGCTTTGGGGTTGTCTCTGTGCACAGGGGCCTCTGGAGCAGGATCCCGAGGGAAGCCCCTGGCTCTGTGGGGTGAACATGGTCGCTCCCCGCAGAAGCCCCGCCCCTCGAGTTCTCTGCTCACTCTGCAGCCCCACGTTGCCCTGTGGAAATGACACTGACCCCCGGTGACTGAGGAGAAAATGCACTGGTGGAGTTTCTCTTCGACGATGCAGGGAAGAAACGAGGCGGGGCGGTCGAGGGATGCTGGTGATTTCTACAAGCACGTCTCCAGGCACAACACGGTCCCCTGTCCCCACGGAGACTGAGGGTGAAGGGGAGCAGGTCTGCTCGGAGATGCTGGCGGAGCCGGGATGCGCGCACCGGGGCAGCTCGGACGTACTGGGTGTCAGTTTCAGCTGTGGTTTCCAGCAAGACAGGACCTGTGAGGGTTTCAACAGTCCTCACGGAACACGCCAGTCTCAGTTCTAGTCTCCCCTGAACTGATTTATTTGTACGTGAACTACTCCTGTGTTTCAGTCTGATGCGGAAAGTGCAGTGTGGTGGGCGCCCAGTGGGCAGGGAGCTGGGACTGCAGTGGGGCTGAGCGAGCTGCCCACTCAGCACATGGGTCTCCCGCTCGCCCCTCAGGACCCCAGTGCCCAAGGGGCCGGATCTCCTTCCTGCCAGTCCACAGCAGAACAGGGAGGTCCGAGGGAAGACAGCGCCCAGGTCCTGTCCCCATCGGCCTCGGGCCAGCTGACCCAGAGACACCGCAGAGCCCTTAGGAGACGGTGTCAAAGGCTTATGGAGTGAATCCTGCCTCTGGAACTCTGGTGACCCATTACAAGAAATCTCGACCAAACTGTCTTAGAAGAAAACCAGCGTTCCTCCACAGATGGCCAGTGTGGGCAGCTTCTGCACGCACGTCAGGTGCTCCCAGTGGCCAGGGCAGACCTCCCAGCCCTCGGCCCCCCTTGTCAAGTCGGCCAGGCCCCAGTGTTGAGACAGGTCAGCAGCAGTCAAGGACAGGTTCCTCGGCATGGTCACTAGTCTGCCTCCTCTGCCCCCCATGGGCTCAGGCTGGTCAGGCTGGCCCAGCCTGGGCAGAGAGGGGCCTCCAGGCAGCAACGTGTCCAGTCTGGGCCTCGGAGGTTCCCGCTGCCAGTGACAGCTAGAGACCAGAATGCAGGGCTCTTCCCGTAGACATTCTGGGGGCAGAAGACAGATGGGATGGGCCCCCGCCTCTCCCCCCTTGGCCATCACGAGTTGCACACTGACCGTCTGGACCAGAGCCTGAGGTGGGGGGGCTGGAGGAGGGGTGGGGAGGAGGAGGGGGAGGAGGAAGAGGAAGAGGGCATCACCCAGGAGGGAGGGTCCAGGAAGGCCCAAACGGCCCTGGGCACAAGGGGCAGAGCGCCCCCCGAGTAGCCCCACACCACACGCACTAGCATGCTCACAAACAACACACACACATACACATACGCACACTCTGCTTCTCACCGGCCGGGGCAGGCCCCCACCCTGGCAAGAGGGGATCTGCGGGATTGAAGACCCTGGCATCTAAGTCCCGCTCACTTCTGATCCAATCAGAGGGGACCTGGTCAGAATCCCTGGGCACAGGGGGGAACGCTGGTACATGGGGGTGCCGCCTGCCCTCTTCAGCCCGGGACAGGAGCTTCCACACTCGCCAGTCCAGTGGGCTACTATCCAGGCCCTCCTCGGCGGGGACACCTGGGAGGGCCCCTGGGAGAAGCTGGGTGAGGTCTGAGGAGCCCCCAGGGGCTGAGGTCCCCACGCTGGGAACGGGGTGACAGCCTCCTCGTGCACACCAGCGATGTCCCCATCAAGCACAGGCACCTCACTACCAGCCGAGGTGTCGCCCAGAGCAGATTCCCAGTGTCAGCAGCATGACAGCCTTCACTGCACGGCCAGGGTGTGCGCTGCTAACGTCAACTGATTTTAACGACCCAAGTTCACTCAGCCCCCAGACTTTGAAACTTAACGTTCTGTTCCATTAACACCAGTGGGCTCTGCTCACGTGCCCGTCTTGGGCTGCCCGGGCGGCCGTGCAGAACACCACAGGCTGGCAGCTTCAACAACAGGCGCCTTCTCACCCTGCGGAGGCTGGAGTCAGGCTCAGGGTGAAGGCAGGTCGGGGTCTGGGGAGGCTTCCCCTCCTGGCTGGCAGGTGGCTGGCTGTGCCCTCACCTGGTGGAGAGCGCGAGCAAACTCTGCCATCTCTTCTCATGAGGGCACTGATCCCATCACAGGGCCCATCCTCACGCCCTCATCTAACGCTAATCACCTCCTATTAGGGGTCAGGGCTTCGACACAGGAACTGGGGGGACACAAACATGCAGTCCATGACACGTGCACCCTCCATTCTCAGACCTTCCTGCTCTGCTCTGGCCTCGTAGCTCCACCCTGACCTCCGACGTTGGGGTCTCCAGAGCTCTGCTCCATGGACTCTCCCCAGGGGTCCCATCAGCACTGACTGCTCATCCCTAACTGCCCCCAAGCTCCAGACCACCTATCTGGCTGCCCACTGATGTCTCCCGCAGTTATATAAAGGGTGATGTCTGATTTTTTGACAGCTTTATTGAGGTATGATTGACATGCAATAAACTGTACATATTTCAAGTGTGTAGTTTGATAAATCTGACCTATGTACACAGCCCTGAACCACTCACCACCCTCCAAGCTTCCTCGTGCCCCTGGCCGTCTCCCCGCCTCCACCCTCAGGCAATCGCTGATTTGCTATCACAAATAAATGAGCTTGCATTTCCTAGGAGCTCACAGAAGTGGAGCCCCACTGACTCAGTACCACACTTTTGCTCAAAACCACAACTCTTTCCATTCTCCTGTTTAGGGACATCCGGGTTGTTCCCAGTCTGTGCCTTGGACATTTGCTGGTAAGTCTCTGTGGACTGCGCTTTCATTTCTCTTGGTGATCACCCACGAGGGGGTGGCGGGAAATAATGGCAGTTGTATGATGAGCTTTTAAAAAAAACGCTGAACTGTTTTCCAGGTGGTTGTAATCCGTCAAGTCCCACCAGTGGCGTGTGGGAGTCCCAGGAGCACTTGGGATGGCCAGCTTCCCACTTCCGACGTGGCAACAGGCATGGAGTGGTGCCTCACTGTGGATTTCACATTTCTCCAGGGCAATGATACTGAGCTAATTTACCAGCCAGATACCTTACCCGATGAAGCATCTGTTCAAATCGCTGGCCCATTTCTTATTGGGAAGTTTGTTTTACTTTCTGACACAAGTCCTATATTGGGTGTGGTTTGCAAGTATTTTCTCCCAGCCTCCTGGCTTGTCCTTTCATTCTCTTAACAATGTCTGTCCAAGAAGCCCGTAATGTTGATAAAGTCCAACTTACCCATCTTTTTTCTCTTATGGATTGTGATTTTGGGGTCTTATCCAAGAACTTTTTGCCTAAACCCAAGGTTACAAAGATTTTTTCTATGTTTTCTTCTAGCAGTTTTATAGATTTAAGTATTACATTTAGTCCTAGGATCCATTTTGTGTGTGTGTGAGGAAGATTAGCCCTGAGCTAACATCCGTTGCCAATCCTCCTCTTTTTGCTGAGGAAGACTGGCCCTGGGCTAACATCCGCACCCATCCTCCTCTACTTTATATGGGACGCCGCCACAGCATGGCTGACAAGTGGTGCATTGGTCTGTGCCCAGGATCCAAACCTGTGAACCCCAGGCCACCAAAGGGGAGCGCATGACTTAACCGCTGCACCACCAGGCCGGCCCCTAGGATCCATTTAGAGTTAACTTTTATATACGGTGTAAGGTATCTGAAGGTCACTTTTATTGCATAAGGACATCCAAATGTTCCAGCACCATTCATTGAAAAGATTGTCTTTCTCCAGTGAACTGCATTTGCACTTTATAAAAAGTCAGTGCTGTGCGTGCACAGGTCTATTTCTGGACTCTGTTCCTTTGACCCACTTTTCTGTCTTTCTGCCAAAGCACATTGTCCTGATTAGTCTTGGAGTCAGGCAGTGTTGGTCCTCTACTTTGTTCTTCCTTTTCAGATGTATCTGGGCTATTCTAAATCCTTTGCACATCTAACACATTTAGCATGAGTTCTTCGGTCTCTCCACAAAGCCTGCTGTGACACTGACTGGGACTGTGCTGAATGCGTAGATCAGTTTGGGGAGGACTGACATCTCAGCAATACGGAGTCTTCCACCCATGAACGTGGCGTATCTCTCCACTGACTTAGGTCTTATTTAATTTCTTTCAGTAATTGTTAGTTTGCTGCGGCTGCTGTAACAAATTACCACAAACTTAGTGGCTTAAAACAACAGAAATGTATTTTCTCACATTCTGGAGGCCGGAAGTTCAGAAGGAGTCTTACAGCAGGAAAGCCAGGTGTTGGCAGGCCGTGCTCCACTCAGAGGTGGCAGGGACAACCCGTGGCTTGCCTCTTCCAGCTTCTGGTGGCGGCCAGCACTCCTCGGCTCCCGGCCCCTCCACATCTTCACAGCCAGCAGGTATCTTCTCTCCCTGCTTCTGCTTCCATCACGTGGCTGCCTCCTCTCCCGTGTCAAGTCTCCCCCTGCCTCCCACTTATAAGGACACTTATGATGGCATTTAGGGCCACCTGGATAATCCAGGATAATCCTCCCATCTCAAAATCCTTAACTGAATCACACCTGCAAAGATCCTTTTTCCACGTAAGGTAACATTTCCTGTGTCCCCTCCAGGGGACATCTGGCAATGTTTGAAGACGTTTTTGGCGGTCACACTTGGGGCGGGGGTGGGGGGTCAGGGATGGGGAGGTTGCTACTGATATCTAGTTGGGGAACAAAATTTTAACTGTGATGAAATACTACACCCTCAACAACATGAAAATTAAAGACTGATGATACCAAGTGGAAATCTTACACGTGGAGGAAGGGACTGTAACACAGACAACCACCTTGCAAACAGTCGGGCAGGTGCTTAGACCTTCTGTACACGAGCAACCCAAGAAAGACGAAAACGTATGTCCACACAAAACTAGTCCACGAACGTTCAAAACAGACAAAATCTGGAAGCAACCCCAATGTCCATCAGCAACGACTGGACAGACACTCTGGACAGCTGTGCCATCGGGCCCCCACCAATATCGGCAACAACACAGATTAATGTCAATACGTCGGCTGAGTGGAAGAAAGCAGCCACCATAACGTACGGTTCCATTTACGCGAAATCCTAAAAATGGGAACGGCAATGACTAGCGACAGAAGTCAGATCAGTGGGTGCCTGCGGCCGAGGTGGCTGGGCCTGACCACAAAGACACAAACTGAAAAAGTTTTTAACAAAATCTTTGCTACCAGCAAGGAAGCTCCCAGCGTGAAGCTTTGGAGTGCTTTAGTGCAGTCCTCTGAAGCCCGCCTTTAGCACATCAGTGCTCTGGTGCTTCTGGGGGCATTTTGGAGGGTCCCGGAAGCGAGGCCGGCAGTGTGGCTCCGGGCAGGTGGCTCTGCATCCACAAACACCACGGAGGGCCCCGAGGCTCTCTGGACAGCAGCACTTTCTGGCAAATAGAAGACATCAGTCCCAGCAAACGTGCTGTACAATTTCCCCCGGCCGCCAGGACGACCTGGCTTCACACTCTTATCTGGAAACAGGCAGAAAGCAGAACCGAGCTGCCAGAGGCGTTTTCTGGGAAGTTGACTCGGCAGCTGAACGTTTCAGCTGCTCCACTCGGCTGCGGGCCTGACCAGAGAAAACAGACCCGGGGCCCCAACCACACCGAGGGTGTGCGCCGAGTGGTCCGACGACGCGCTGAGAGAGGCACACACAGGGTTTTGAAGAACATATGAAAAAAAGAACGTAAAACGTCTCACTGATATTTTATACTGATCACAGGTTGAAATGATGACATTTTGTAAATATTAGCTTAAATAAAATACATTATTATAATTAAATTCATCTGTTTCTTTTTACCTTTTTAATGTAACAACTAAAAATTTTTAAATTACATTTTGGCTTGCATTTGTGGTTATATGTCTATTGGCTAGAACTAAGTATCTGTCTGCAAGACAATTCAATCCATTCTTTAGCGATGCAGAATGTGAAGTAAGCAGAAGGAAACGCACAGAGGTGGCAAAGACTGATTCGGGACGGTGGTTACCTCTGGCCAGAAGGAAGGGGTTTGGTCACCAGGATCAGCTGAGCGTCAGGCCTGGGGCAAGCGTAGACCCTGCGAGCCTCTCTCCTCCCTGCGCTGCCTGCTGTTTTGCGCCCTCCACGGGACCCGACATGCTGGGCCAGGGAACACAGGCTGAGAGGCAGGGCCAGACTGCCGCTGCGCTGACCAGACCAGGCCCGCGGGAGTGGGAAGGGCTTGGGCCCACCAGAGGGGGTAAGAAGGGGCCAGTAGCGAGTTCTGGAAACCTGCTGCTCTGACATGACACGTGGGCGTCCCTCTGAAGATGTGGAACAACTGTGCCACGAAGAGGCCCTGAGCTCTGACTCCCTTCGAGGTGTTGCCACGTGTGGCTGCCCTGACTGGGCAGGACCTGGGATACTTGGAAATTAAAACAACATACTTCTAAATTTCCCATGGGTCAAAGAGAAAAAAAAATCGTAAGAAAATATTTTGAACCAAATGAAAACAACATATCAAAATTGTGGGATTCAGCCAGAATAATATTTAGAAAAAACTTTATAGCTTGAAATGCTTATACTAGAAAAGAAGTAAGGTCTCAAATCAGTGACCTAAACTTCCACCTTAAGAAGACAGAAAAGCAAAGAGAAGAAAGGACACAATGGATATGAGAGCAGACACCCATGAAACAGAAAACACACAAGAACATCCATCAAACCAGTGATCCTTTGAAAAAAAATCAATAAATCGACAAATCTCTAACTTATGTGATCAGAACAAGAGACACAAACTATCCACGTGTGGAATGAAGGAAGGTAAATCACTGTTCATCTTAAGACACTAGCAGAGCGGTAAGGGAACATTATTATCAAGTTGATGCCAATAAAGTCAATGACTCAGAAAAATGGACAAATTTCTTGAAAGACACAAATTATAAAACAACTCAGAAGAAACAGACATCTAAATAGCCCTGTATGTATTAAAAACTGGAATTCACAATATAAAACTATCATTGGTGCATTCCATTGAACATTAAAGGAAGAAAGAATACCAACCTCACATAAGCTTCCTCATAAAATAAAGGGGGTGAGGTCAGCATTAACTCAATACCAAAACGAGACATAAATACCACAAGGGACCCACAGACCAATGTCCCTTTTGAACACAGACGCAAAAGCTCTTATCAGACTGTGAGCACTGGATCCAGACACACATCCTGACCAAGTGGTGATTACCCTACCATCCGAGTTTGGTTTAACGTGTGAAAGTCAATCAGTGCAATTTACCACCTTATCATAATAAAGGGAAAAGTCACACCAGCATTCAAAAGACATAGAAGAATGGATCAAGAAGTGGTATATATCACAATGGAATACTATTCAGCCATAAGAAACGATGAAATCCAGGCATTTGTGACAACATGGATGGACCTTGAGGGTATTATGCTAAGTGAAATAAGTCAGAGGGAGAAAGTCAAATACCATATGATCTCACTCATAAGTAGAAGATAAAAACAGCAACAAACAATCACATAGAGACAGAGATTGGATTGGTGGTTACCAGAGAGGAAGCGGGGGGGGGGGAGGGGCAAAAGGGATGATGAGGCACATGTGTGTGGAAATGGATTGTAATTAGTCTTTGGATGGTGAACACGATGTAATCTATAAAGAAATCAAAATATAATGATGTACACCTGAAATTAAAAAAAAAAACCAAAGACACAGAAGCAGCATTTGACAAAATTCAACACCCAGTCAAGGTACAGCCTCTCAGAATGCGAAGAGAAAGGACTTTACTCAACCTGATGACGCCCAACATCTCCCTGTGGGTGAGCACCCGAGAGCTCTGTCTCCATCAGGACTCCTCCACAGCATCGGCAGACACCTGGACAACAGAGCACCCAGAAGCGACCACACTAACAAGGGTGTTGAGCCGGTCACAGCACCCAAGGCCAATCTCTAAGTCATTCGTATTTCTATATATCACTCATTTCTAGCAACGAACACTGGGAATTGGAAAGTTAAAAACAGTACCACTTAAAAGAGCATCAAAAATATTAAATATTATGGGTAAGCTTAATAAAATCTGTGCACAACCGTGAAACTATGATTCTGAGAGTCATTAAAGAACACCTAGGTGAAATCGTTACAATGTCAGCAGTCTCATAATCGATCTACACAGTCACTGCAATCTCAAAATCACAGATGTTTCATAGAAATTAAGCTGGGCCTAAATTTATAGAGCATCGGAAAAAAATAGACAATATTTTCTACAAAAGAGGAAAAAAGTTGGCGCACTTACATAGAGTGATGGAGACCCACTCTGCAGCTGCAGGAATCAGGAGATTGTCGTGGGGGGACGTACGGATCCATGAACAGTCCAGAAACTGACCCACACATACATGTCCAAATGCTTTTCAACAGAAGTGCTCAGACAATCCAATGAGGAGACAACAGTCTTTTCAACAGACAGTGGCAGGGTGTGCACACTGGTGTACGCGTGTGTCTGTGTGGGAGCGTGCATGTGTGTTTGTAAGCGAGTGAGCGAGAATGTGAGCATGTACAAATGCAGGGTGGTGAGACAGCTAGTTCAAACATAATGCACTGGATCTGGGGCTGTCTGGGCCACGTGGGTGTGAGGGTGTGTGTCTATGTGGGCATGTGTGCACATCTGTGTGTCTGTGCGTATGTGTGTGCATCTGTGTGTGTCTGCACGTATGCGTGCATGTACACGTGCTGCCTTCCTGGAGGGACTATTTAAGGGGGAAGGAAGTCCTGGTAAAAATGCCTCTCCGAATGCTACTGATTCCATGCGTGTCAGGAGCATTCTGGTCATGACACGGTGGGCCACTCAGCACAGACCCATGACTGATCCTTCCCAGTTGCATGTTTGAGTCTTTTCCACAGCTGATGGCTCTTCTCCCAGGTGATGGTCAGCTCCTGACCGCTCCAGGGCCACCTGGCTCCTCCCCAGCTGCCCGGCAACTCCCCATGCAGCAAGAAGACCAGGGTGATGGAGGCCCCACGCACAGCTGGCAGCTTGGACACCGCTATCCTGCTCTGCAGGGATGAGACCCAAGCTGACCGCAGACAGCTGCCTGGATGCTGTCACAAGTGGGCTCTCCTCCACCCACAAAGTGCAAGTTTATATCCCACATCTTTCATTTTCTATGACACAACCATTTTGATGAATAACGCTTTTAAATTATTTTAGTCAATCTTAAGTCAAATAACCTCCAAGATAAGTGCCCAAAAATCCACGTATTGATCACCGTTGAAGCAATAAACGGGAGAAGACAATATTTTAGAAATTGTCTCATTGTGCGCACCAAGACAAGAATATCCTGGAAATTTCTTAATGACAGCTTTTTGTTTATTTATTCAGAAAATACATGTGCTGGAAATGACGTGAAAGTTACCAACCTTATTTTTAAAATCTACTCTGCATTAGAAAAAACATGCAGGTATTACTTTCTCACCCTGTTCACGTTCATTAACGCATTTCAACATGAACTAATTTGGCGTGAGGTAAAAACCATCTTCCACTTCGTGTTGAGAGCAAACTCTCTGAGGGCCGAGCCACAGACGTCACCTAAGTCCTTCGCACGACTCTGTTCTCGTCTTGAGCCTGAGGAGGAGACCGCCCCGGCCGTGCCCACTGCTGGCCAAGACGAGTCGGGGGAGACACTGAAGGCAACACCAGGAACACTTCTCAGACAGCGTTAAGTCTGCCTTCCTGGGTTTTTGAGCCAAATACACATTCTTATGGGACCTGGTTCTTGATCTCAGAGATGAAAGGTGCCCAGGGAAATCTGCTTAAGAAAGCACAGCTACTGCAGGTGCTCTGAACCCAGCCTTGAGTGCCTCCTCCACCAGGCGGTGCAGCAGGCCCCGGGGCAGAACAAGCCTGGGTCAAGGGCCTCCCAGCCCACTGGGAAGGCTGGAGAGAGGTCAAGAGTGAGGGACGTGGAGAGTGTGTGGCAGCTGACACAGCTGACCCTGCTCCCTGGAGCCCCGTGCGCTCCAGAGCGGCCGCAAGCACAGCCTCACTCCTGCTGCGTTCCCACGGGGCCTGCCCTGCCTGGGGGTGAGGCTGGCAGGTATCTGGCTTCCAACCCAGTCCAGGGTGGGAGTTCTCCCTCTGGGACTGAAACAGAAAATAGCAATTATTTTCAAACTAAGTTACATTCTGGAATCACCAGGTTTTACACCGACTTGTCAGCAGCCTGCCACTGTGTCAGCAGAAGTTGAGTCACCATGTGGGACAGCACTCCAGGGCACCGACACATTGCATTCACTCGGATGACCCCCTGGGCTGCACATGTGGCTGCCTCTAGTTTTCACTCTTTTTTGCGTGTGAGGAAGATTAGCCCTGAGCTAACATCCGTTGCCAATCCTCCTCTTTTTGTCCTGGGCTAACATCTGTGCCCATCTTCCTCCACTTTATATGGGACGCCGCCACGGCATGGCTGACAAGCGGTGCGTTGATCCGCGCCTGGGTTCCGGGCCCACGAACCCCAGGCCGCCGAAGTGGAGCTTGCGAACTTAACCACCATGCCACTGGGCCGGCCCCAAGTTTTCACTCTTAAGAACAGTGCTGACTCTTTCTTCTGTCATCTCAAATACACCTGAGCAGCTCCAACAAACCTGTCATTTCGTTAGTGCCCTTTCCAACTCCAGAACTTCTGTTGCTTTTTAATAATTTCTGTCTCTCTGTTGAGATTCTATTTGTTGTGTCATTGTCATCATCCTTTCCTTCAATTTTTAAAACACTGTTTCCTTTGATTCTTGAAATACAGTAGTTGCTTTGGAGTTGCCCCTTCAGTGACAGCTTCTGCAGCTTCTTTTCCCTGAGTAAGAAGAATACTTTTTTCTTATTCCTTTGCAAAATAAAGTTTTATTCTTGTACTATAAACCAGACACTTTATATACATATCATAGCAATTCTAGATTTTGATTCCTTCTCTCCCTGAGGATTGTTACTGAGGGTGCTTCTTCTGGTTGTCTGTTTATTAACTTGCCTGGACCGCATCTGTGGAGTCTGTGGTGTGTGGCTGTTGATGTCTCTGCTCAGTTTTATTTTTCGTTCTTTTTCATGTTGAAGCCTGCTTCTTAGGGGCACCCCTTTGCTTGCAGGCGTAGTGAGCCAGTGACTGACCAGAGCTGTTGCTCCAAGACCTCCAGCAGGTAAGGAGTCCACCCTCTGGTGATGGATCCGTGTGTGCACGTTGGGAGGGATCTCAAAGTTCAGACCGTTTTAAGTCTGCCCCAGGTTTTACTTTCTGCTGGGTCCTCCTGCATCTTCTTTGTGCAGCCTGTGGGCCAGGAGTCAGCCAGCACATGTGGATGGCGGGGGAGGGGTGGGCACGTGTGGATGGCTTCGGCTGCCTCCATCTCTCCTGTATGAGCTTATCAAAATGTTCCCAGAAGGTGGGCACACACCAGGCGGGGGTGGGGAGATGTTCCCGGGAGGTGGGTGAGCTGCATGTGGACCCCTAAATGACAGTGTGGCCTGAGATCCAGAGCAGGCCTCCTCCGGGTCCTGCTGGCCCCAGCACACACACTTGACTGTGTCTTCCCCGGCACAGCTCTCCACAAGGAAGGAGTTCTGAAGAAGCCTTGGGCATCTGAACTTCAGACTGAATCTTAGCGAAACCTCCACATCCCAAAAGAACATTTTCCACTTTAGAACACTAATGCTTGCCTGATGGAAGAATCGTTCAAAATTCCAGGGAGATTTGTCAGCAGCTCTTTCAGAAAAGGTGCAAAGGGGACTAGAGTGTGTCAGTTTCTACGAATCTTGACGAACATCTGACAGCTGCTAGAGGACGCTGCAGAGAAGTGTTCTCACCCGACATCTGTTCAAAGAATCCAGGCAACAGGCCCCTGTGGACACACACTCGATAAAGTGAATGTTTTGTTACAGGTCAGCATGCTGGTCCACAACGGTCCTCATTCCATGGACCTGAAGGAAAAGGGCCCCAGCAAGGCACGTGGGGTATTTACTTAGCTGAACTTTCTGGAAGCACTGCAGAACAGAGGACCAAAGCCTCGGCCACCCCTTTGTGTCTCAAACCATCACATGTGGACTGGTTACCCGAGGCTGGGTGGACGCAGTTGGATCCACTGCTCCTTCCCACCCACACAGTCCATCACCATCTTGTCTTACTGAGGTGTGCCAGGACCGGGAATCAGGCCCATCTGCTATTTCTGAAACTACCTGGCAGATGGACAGAGGGTAGGTTGAGTGCTTTATTACAATACTCTTCTATGGAAGAAAAAGATGAGCCCGAGGGGTTGAAGCCTTGTTCCCAAATGAACTGAGTAACGCACATTTACAAATTTTCAGACAGGCCTTAAAATCCCGAATCCTAATCAGAGAAACAGGAAGAGAACGCTCAGGGTGACTGACGGGCATCTCCGCTCTTCGGACGCTGACCAGCACGTTCCCCAGTGATGTGGGCACTGGAAAGCAACCTACTAAATAGGACGAAGCAAGAAAACGTTATAGCCACCGACGGGCAGGTTACAGCACTAGGCACAATTTTAAAAATATTTCGATTAAAAAATTAAGACTGACTTGAAATGAAAGTGACTGGGCATCTGTGAATTAAATGTGAAATCACTTGGACTGAGAGGTATTCCCCTTGACATGAAAGGAAGTCAGAGGGTTTACAGAGGTTTCAAAAGCAGCTGTTTCCTGAGAAGCCCTCCAGGCAGCGCGAGTGCCGAGTTGACATGTTCTCGCGATGTCACCCCAAGGAGGGTGGCAGCCTCTGCCACAGGCTGTCCTGCGACGGACACGCAAGCCCAGCACGGCATCCCCTGTGGTCTGTGCTGCTTGGTCTGTCTCACATCAGCACAGAGAACGCTCTGGGACACGTAAGATGGAGACGCTGTGGCCGGACTTGGAGACCAAGCAGAGATTCCGCGAGAGCAGTTCCACCTCAACGACAATGTGCTACAGCGCCGGGGGCTTAGTTCACAAGTTGTCACACAATCCTCCTGTTCACGCCCTCCTACGAGGATGGAGCCGACTGACCACGTTTCCTGGTTCTAAAGCCTGCCTGGGGTGGTGGGAGCTCAGGGCACAGAGAGGGAGACTGGCTATCTCGCTAGTTGCAGCTGCTGCAGAACAACCATTTCATTTTGCTTGGGAGCTTGGGCCGGGCTCAGTGGGACAGTGCCCTGAAGAGGACAAGGCTGCACGTGGAGGTGGCTCCTGGGGAGCAGCTGGTGTGGCCGTCAGCCAGAAGCTCAGCTGGGTGGGCACCAGCACACCCCCCAGGACGAGGGTCTCAGGCCCCGGGAATGCCCCATTCAGATCTCCCGCCACGTGAGTACAGCGTCCTGGGGGCCTAGCACTGCCCTCCAGGTCCAGCGGTCAGCCCAGCAGCAAGGTGCCTCTGGCCCAGACCCCTGCCCCCCCTTTGCCACCTGAGGCTCCAAGGTCACGTCCACAAGATGGTCAGTGTATCCCGTTCACTGTTCTCAGCACCACCCAGACTGTCCTGGCTGCTCACCTCAGGCCCTGGCGGCATGCTCCCAACGGCTGGCAGGGACGTCCGTCCTGCTTTCCACTCTAACCGCAGTGTCCAGCAGTGCCCGGCTCACGACGGGCCCAATAAACGCCCAATGGGTGAGCAGAAGAGCCACCAGGAGCAGTACATGTTGGCCAGGGAGGGGCAGAGGGATCGACCCAGAGCGAACACACCTGTCTGTGCACTGTGCACACACGTGCAGACACACAGGCACACTGTGTGCACACGTGTGCAGACAGGCACACTCCACACACATGTGCAGGCACACAGGAGCACTGTGCACACGCGTGCATACCACAGGCACACTGCGCACACGTGTGCAGACACAGGCGCACTCCACACACACGTGCAGGCACACAGGAGCACTGAGCACATGCGTGCAGACCACAGGCACACTGCGCACACGTGTGCAGACCACATGCATACTGCGCACACACATGCAGACACACAGGTGCATTATGCACACACGTGCAGGTACACATGCACACTGTGTGGACACACGCAGCCTGCGAGCATGCCACGGTGACAGGAAAGTAGGGTGGAGACTCTGTGTAGGGTCATGCTTGCCTGAAGGGACCCTGAGCGCACGGGGCCGAGGTGGACACAGCGTCCTGGGCAGGGACACGTGTGTGCATTTCAACTAGAGTCCCCAAGTAGGGGATGGTGACGACCATTAGGTATGCCTCCCTGCCGGCTGGCCCTGGAGGGCCCCACACCCCTGCCCGTCCTGCCCTCGGCCATCAGAGACCACATGACAAGGCCACAGATCAGAGCTCTCAGAAACCCTCCAGGTCAGACTCAGCCACAGGACGCAGCACAGCCAGGGGCAGAGCGGCCCCCAGAGGTCAGAGGTCATGCACTGACCTGTAGTGGGGGAGTCCCTGGACCAACCAGAGAGGCAGGGTTGACAGGGGGATGCGATCTGCATAGGGTCAGCAGACCGAGTGCACAGGGGTGCTTTCACCAAAAGCTGTGACAAGGCCCTGAATTTAGGGACGAGAGGCAGCAGACGAGCAAGAGGGCAGCAGCCAGACCCCAGGTGCCAGACCCCCATGTGAGAGAGGAGGGAGGAGGTCCAGCCAAGGGCACAGCTCTGCCTGCCTGCTCCTCACGCCTTCCTCAGCTGTGCCTTCGCGGGATCCCACTCAGGATGCCAGCCAAGGCCCTCGGGGCCGGGACATCAGAGCAGAGCCCATCGGGCGGCTAGGCCTTCAGCGTGGGCGAGGCAGGGCAGGCCTGTGACCCTCCGAGGTCTGCGGGCGGCTGTCACTCAGTGACAGAATCCCACCTTTCTGGAAACCTCGAGCTGTCATATGCGTCACCTGCACCATCAGGAAACTGATGGCCTTGAGCCAGGTCACCAGCCGTCCCCTTCCTCAGCCTGACTGCAGTTCTAGATGGACTAGACACGCACACAACCCAGCACTGGAAACAGCTCATAAACGTGGCAGACACTGGGGGTCCCGTGGCAGGGTGGGGTGCGGACCCCCACAGCTGCCTCTTTGGGAGGCGCCACCCTCCTCTGAGGTGGCACCGTTTTCTTAGATTCTTGGCCCTCCCTTAGAGCCGGGCACTCAGCCAGAGTGGCCCATGTGGTGGCGATGTCAGCATCTTGAGGAATGCTGACTGCAGGGGACTCAATACATCGAGTGGGTAATAGTGCTAAAAAAGACAATGCCAGGAAAATCCCTCATCCGTCATTATTGGAAGAAGTTATGAAACCAACTCTTGTTTCTGAAAATAGGCAATGACAGGGAAAAATAATCATTTTCATTTCACTAAGCTCAATCTGTACCCTTGGGGGACAGAAGCCCCTCCTCCAGAAACGCCAGGGTTACACCCCCGTCCCCGGGCAGCAAAGCCAAGGAACCTCCAATGTGGGGGCACCAAGTGCCACCCCTGGATCATGGCCTGGGGCCCCGTGGACTGGGCTGAGGCTGGCTGCTTCCTGCCCTGGCTGCTTCCCCTACATCCCTACAGTCTGGAGCTCTGCTTTCAGGGAACCCAACCCACGTCACCTCCGGGCGTCCAGGCAGAATGGACGGGCAGCGTGGGAGGGTTGGCCATTTAGGATGACAAGTGAGGCGGGAGAGGAGGAGACGCGTGTCAGAGGTGCTGCAGAGGAACTGCGCGGGGGCATGGGGTTGGGGCTGGAAGGGGGCGCAGGAACCTTGGATGTAAGCTTAAGGAAGGGCACTACCAGCACAAGACCTTGGACGTGGGCTCCACCCACTGGACCTTCCCCATAAAGTCCAGGGATCAGATCCCTTAACTTCTCCACTCAACTTCCTCCTAATGGCACTGACCTCAGGGATGTTGGGGGTTAAACGGTCAACATGCATGAAGCATCTGCAACAGTCATGGGGGTGAGCTACAGCAAGGTGACAGGGCATGACCTCGGCCATCTCAGGAAGGAGGAGGGCAGCCCCTCGGCCCCGCGGCCTCATCTACTCTCTCCCACCGTCCACGCTCGTCCACACCTGTCCACACAAGTGGGAATGGGCGCCCTCGGGTTGTAACCCTGCCTCCCGCCGCCCTCAGAGCAAGAAGTGCTCAGGCCAGGGATGCTGCACCTGCCCGCACAACCTCGCCCCGCGTCCGGGCTTCACTCCATCAGGGCAGCTGTGGTCCTCCACCCAACCTTTAGAAGTTGGGCTGTGTGGTCAAATTCAGGCTCATGTTAAAAACAGGCCATGCAATGGGCAGAGGATATGAACAGACATTTTTCCAAGGGAGATATACAGATGGCCAAGAGACACATGAAAAGATGTTCAACATCACTAATCATCTGGGAAATGCAAATCAAAACTATGCTAAGATATCACCTTACACCTGTTAGAATGGCTATAATCACCAAGACAAAAAACAACAAATGCTGGAGAGGTTGTGGAGAAATGGGGACCCTCATTCACTGCTGGTGGGAATGCAAACTGGTGCAACCTCTATGGAAAATGATATGGAGATTCCTCAAAAATTAAAAATAGAAATACCGTATGACCCAGCAATCCCACTCTTGGGCATCTGCCCAATGGACATGAAATCAACCATCCCAAGAGGCTTATGCACCCCTATGTTCATTGCAGCATTATTCACTATAGCTAACAAGTAGAAGCAACCCAAGTGTCCCTCGACTGATGACTGGTTAAAGAAGATGAGGTATATACATACAATGGAATACTACTCAGCCATAAGAAAAGACAGAATTATCCCATTTGCAACAACATGGATGGACCTAGAGGGTATTAGGTTAAGTGAAATAAGCCAGAGAGAGAAGGACAAACACCGCATGATTTCACTCATATGTGGAATATAAGTGAACACACGGACAGAGAGAACTGGTTGGTGGTTACCAGGGGGAAGGGGGGTGGGGGTGGGCACAAGGGGTGAAGGGATGCATCCATATGGTGACAGACAAATAATAATGTACAACTAAAACCCCACAATGTTATAAACTATGAAGACATCAATAAAAATTTAAAAAAAGAAATCAGGCCACGTGGCACCGCCCTCTCTGTAGTCACCAGTGGTCCTGGCCCAGAACCACAGAGCAGGTAACTCTCCAGCCTGAGTCCACTTCACCCTCCACCTTTGCTGGAGAAGGAGGAAGGAGGAGTCGGGAGGCCGAGTCCACGTCTCCAGCTCGCCCGCCTGCACCCTCACCTGGGTGGCTCTTATTGAGGACTCAGCTCTGCCTCTGCTCTGTGCTTTGATCTCCAAATTCATCTTTTCAACTTGGAGGGGGAATGTGCAACACAGCCAGCCTCCCGCCCTCGTCCCCGGTCTCCAGCCTCCAGTGACGTGGGGGGATTTACTCGGAGTCATTTGAGATACACGTCATTGCGGAGAGCAGAACGGTGACAGTTCTTCAGGGCTGCCTCTTCCCAGACGTTTCGTAAAGCACCGTACTTTCCATCTTATTGACCTGCCCGCCATCCTATCTGAACAAGACAGAACAGTTTCCAAAACATTTCGTAATGTTTTTCTCACTCTAAAGAGAACAAAGAGAAAGACACCTCCCACCCCCGCCCACCATGCCAGGCGCTTCTCCACCTTAGGGCTAGGGCTAGGGCCAGGGCCAGGGCCAGGGCCAGGGCCAGGGCTAGGGCTAGGGCTAGGGTTAGGGTTAGGGTTAGGGTGGAAAACGGTTTGGCGGTTCCTCAAAATGCTGAACACAAAATTATCATCTGACCTCGAAATTCCACTCCTGGGTCTATACCCAAAAGAGTCGAAAACAGGGACTCAGACAACGTAGGGCAATGTTCACAGCAGCATTATTCACGACAGCTGAAAGGTGGAAATAACCCAGTGTCTACCAAAACAACGGACAAACAAAACATGACATAAACGGTGTGTACGTACAGTGGAAGATTGTTCAGCCATAGAAAGGAAGGAAATTCTGACACGTCACAGCACAGATGAACTCTGAAAACATCGTGTTCAGTGACTAGTCAAACACAAAAGGACCAATACCGTATAATCCACTTACATGAAACACCTAGAAAAGGCAAATTCATAGACACAGACTAAAGGTTCCTGGGGCTGGGGGAGGGGAGAATGGGGAGTTATGTTTCATGAGGACAGGGTTTCTGGCAGGGAAGATGACAAAGTTCTGGAAGTAGATAGTGGTGGTGGTTGCACAACAATGTGATTGTACAGTACCACTGAACTATTAAATGTCTGAAATGGTAAATTTTGTTATGTATATCTTATCACAGTAAAAAAATCTTTTTAAAGACGGAAAGAAAAGCAGATGTGACTGTGGAAGCAGAGGTCAGAGTGATGCGGCCACAAGCCAAGGAACATGGCAGGCTCTGAAAGTGGGAAAAGGCAGGAAACATTCTCCCTGGGAGGCTCCGAGAGAACCAGCCCTGCCCACACCTTGGTATCAGCCTGATGAGACCCATTTGGGACTTCTGACCTCCAGAGCTGTAAGAGAATAAATCTGTGTTGTTTTAAAAACACCACCACCACACAGCATGACACGTCAGCGTGGCTGGAGCCAGGAAAGGTTTCTGTGCTGCGCTCACTGAACTCTGGACACTGAACCGCTAGGGAAGGAAGTGCCGCAAAAGTTAACAAGATGAGTCTCCGTCTCATCAACCACGCTGTTTCTTTAGTCTGGCTCTGATTCTCTGTGAGGCTCCCTGCAGGTCCACAGTACACAGACACACGGGAGCTGGGGACAGCAGGCAGGACGGCCTCAGGACAACCAGACCTGCTGTTGAGGTCTCGTTGGTGGAGGACCTGGGAGGGAGCAAACACGAGGGAGGCGAGGAGGGCTGCCTGCACCCTCATTCAGGGTTCGGGCACGCACACCAGGCTCTGCCCAATGCAGGCTCTGCTCCACAGCCCTGCGCCATCTGAAAGGACAACGGGAACAAAAGAATAAAAAGGGAACAAAAAAGAGCAGAGTGCACAAGTCCGATGGCCATTTCTTTTGGTCCTGTCAGAACAGGTCAATTATTTTCAAAATCCAAAGGCCAAATTGGCTCATTGTGATGGTGTCTTTCAAGCCTTTCTTTGTTCCTGCTTTCAACAGTCATTCATCACTTGTCAAGGACACCAGGGTCTCCTGCAACCTACGGCGGAGAGACCGCGTTCTTCCGGTAGCTTTAATACTCACATTAATGCCCAGATATACTTGAGAACAGTGGGACGCCAGCTTTCCCCCAGACTTGAGCAGTTTGACCGAGCAACAGCAAACAAACTGTTACGAGACTCGTCTTTATTTCAGGGGTCCCCGTCTGCCGTAGTTCTCCAGACCGGACTGCATCTGACTCTTCGTGAAACAGTTGATGCTCATCCCTTACTTGTACTGAACTGCAAACAAGGAATGGCCACTCAACCGCACACAGCTGACACCCGAGAAGCTTCCTTCTCACTGAGAAGGTCAGGATAAGAGTAGCCACACAGGACCGGGAGGGGTGAGTTTTACCAGCACATTCTAACAGGAACGTCTCCCTCTCTCCCGAAGGGAAGATGGTTCATCATGGTGGATCCGTCTTCCTCTGAGCACCTGCGGATTCCCAGGCAGAGGGCGGCCTTGGGCACAGGTGACCAAATGCTCACACACAACAGACAGCTGGTATGGTTTTCGTTTTCCACCGGGACTGTCCTTAAACAATTCTGTAATTACTGAAGTGCCATAGCATTAGCTACAGTCACTGATATGTCAGAAGCCAGAGATCAGGATGGCACGTGACTGCATTTGTCTGCTGACCAATCAATGGACTGGGCTGGTTACATCCTTAAAATTACTTAAGTTAAAGGACATGAAGAAGGAGAGACGTGCTGGCTGAGTAAACTTCTGTTTTTCTTTAAAGAGTGTGTGTGTGGCAAGTTAGGGGTGAGAAGAGGTGACGCAATTTTAAAGTTTCAAAGAAAAGCATTTTCTTAGGAAACACTTCCATCTACCTCTGCCGTGCAACTTGCACGCAAGTCACAGACGGCTGTGCGGGGTGCTCGGGGCCCAGTGCCAACATCCAGCAGCAGGGACTGCAGAGAGACCACAGTGTGGGACCATAACCGCCACCCCTCTGCCCTCTGGGGTTCTCGAGGCGTGACGCGCTCGATCTCTGACCCGCGGTCTGCATGAGCAGCTCTGCAGGATGAGAACCTGCTCGAGGAAGGAAACAGAACCAAACAACCCACCCCATCCACTGGGTCTGTTTTCTCACATCTGAAACAGTCTAAAAGGCTGTTATTATTTGAAGATAAACGTAAAAGAGGCGTGCCAAGGGGTAAACACAAGCACGTGGGAAGAGCAAACACCTTCATGCCCAGCTCCGGCCCCCTGGCCAGGCCTCAGTCTCCCCGTCCCCCTGAGAGCTTGCGGGGAGAGACGGAGTGATTCCTGAGTGACTGGAGACACTTCCAGCACCGAGAACGTGCCCACGGCAGCTGACGTCACAGTCGGGTGCTGGCTAGTTAACCACACCACTGCCTAACCTGAGGTCAGCAAGCTTCTCTGTCAGGTGCCAGATCCTGATATTTTAGGCTTTGTGGGCCGCAGGGACTCAGCTCTGCCACTGGAGCGCAGAAGCAGCCTCAAGGGTGTGTAAAAAAGTGGGTGTGGCCATATGCCAATAAAACTTTATTTACAAAAACAGGCAACAGAACAGATTTGGCCCACGAGCCACAGTTTGCCAACCCCTGGTCTAACTGGTGAGGAGTGGAGTTTTGGCTTCAATTTAAATAAAAATTGCAAAGGAAACCAACAACAAAATGAAAAGGCAACCTACTGAACAGGAGAAAATATTTGCAAACCATATAACCGAGAAAGGGCTAATATCCCAAACACATCAAGAACTCATACAACTCAACAGCAAAAAACAAACAATCTGATCAAAAAATGGGCAGAAAATCAGAATAGACATTTTTCCAAAGAAGACATCCAGATGGCCAACAAGTACATGAAAAGATGCTCGACATCACAAATCAACAAGGAAATGCAAATCAAACCACAATGAGATGTCACCTCACACCTGTTAGAATGCCTATTATCAAAAAGACAAGCGATAAGTGTTGGCGAGGATGTGCAGAAAAGGCAACCCTTGTGTACTGCTGGTGGGAATGTAAATGTAACATGTTGGAAAACGGTGTGGAGGTTCCTCAAAAAATTAAAAATATAACTACCATATGATCCAGCAATTCCACTTCTGGGTATTTATCCAAAGAACAAGAAAACACTAACTTGAAAAGATATCTGCACCCTCATGTTCACAGCA
Organism: Tapirus indicus; assembly: GCA_031878705.1. NCBI lineage: Eukaryota > Metazoa > Chordata > Mammalia > Perissodactyla > Tapiridae > Tapirus > Tapirus indicus. Next base: position 60,772,898 of record CM062932.1, read on the forward strand.
GCATTATTCATAATAGCCAAGACACAGAAGCAACCTAAGTGTCCAACAATGGATGAATGGATAAAGAAGATGTGGTATATATACACAACAAAATATCATTCAGCCATAAAAAAGAACAAAATCTTGCCATTTGCGATAACATGAAAGGACCTTGAGGGCCTTATGCTAAGTGAAATAAATCAGACACAGAAAGACAAATACTGTATGATCTCACTTATATGTGGAATCTAAAAAAACAACACAATAACAAAAAGCAAGCTCATAGATACAAAGAACAGATTGGTGGTTACTAGAGCCTGGGGGTGGGAGTGGGAGAAGTGGGTGAACTGGTTTTGGTTTTTTGATTTAAAAAATTCTGAAAAATCTTGCATTGCACAACATTGAACACTATATATGAGTGGGCTCATGAGAAAACCAGAGTTATGCAAAATATTCAAAACCTGTTGAAATTTGTACCCATAGCACTAGCAAAAAGTTAGCTTTTCTATCTAAAATTCTAGCACAGTTTTAGGGATATTTTAATTTGTAATAAAAATTACTGTAAATATAAAGTTTTGCCTCTTAAAAAAGATGGTAGAGGATAGATAAAAGATGGTATAAGAAACGCTTGAGCCTGCTGAGGTATGAAGATGAGGGAAAAACCTGCATAATCGGAGGAAACTGCACGATGAGCACACGGTCAGACTGAGCCGAGAGAGACCAAGGAGTGAATGGGCTTCCTACACAGCTCCGTCTCCCTCTGTGGTCGTGCACGGACCTGCTCTCGTGCATGCCGTGTTCACCGTGAGTCCCTGACGTTTACGTGCTAGGAGGAGTCCACGGGGGGCGACCTACGGGAATTCTGTGTTACACTGCATCACCCTCTACTTACCACCTGCACGTGCTCCCATTCACCTCACAGAAGCACGTGCTATAAAGGAGCACACTGGGGTGAGCCGTCCACAAGTACTGACCACATGGACAGCTTCACGCCTGAGCTTGCCTCTTCCTTCAGCAGAAATGCTGCAGACCTTACATTCACAGGATGGCAATAAACAGACATACACACAGGTTTTCATCTAGGTGGAAATGATCTCTGATCTAGGACGTTCCTATAACAATGTCTGAGTGTGATGTTATCCTTTGAATAGTAGTTGTGGGACAGCATTTTATGTGAAGGAGCTAGAATGTCCCTCCATGCAACCGAGTAATGAAAATCCTCTGGCTTTCACCTGCCATGTAATGAATTGCCTATTTTGTATTAAATAAACTTCTGTTAAGTGGATGAATTAAAGAATAGAACTCATTAATTAAAAGCTCTGTTATTATGGTTAAAAAATTGCTTCTTTGGTTATTTAAGCCTGAAATAGGCTAATTCCCCTTCATCTTTCCCCCATTATAGGGTCTATGATTAAATGAGGTACAGAAAATTGCAGAGACAGCCCCCAACAAACTCAGAATTATTGGAACCCAAATGAAATAGATCCAAGAAGCAAAACATGCTTTCATTGCTTTTTTTTAAACATTCTTATGTTTAGATAAATTACAGAAAATTGAGTCTGTTACTCAGACGACCACAAGTGAGGGTTCACGCAAGCTCACATGCAGGCCCCCAGCAGAGGGCGCTCTGGGCCGCGAGGATGAGGAGATGCCTGCAGCCCGGGGATGCAGGAGCAGCTGGCTCATCAGACCTATGTGTCAAAACCTCGCAGCTAAGCCAAACGCAAACATGTGAACACAAGGCACCTGGCCAGCAAGCCCTCTGAGAGGCTCCCTCTTCCTGGACGAGGCCCAGCACAGCTTCAGGCCCGGGCAGGACGGGAAGCGGGGCTTTGTCAGCTGGGCTGCCTCCTGCATGCTGCCGAGGGTCGCACTCTGCTCCTGCCTCTGCCCTGGCACAGGGGGCCACGCTGGAGCCCTGCCTCTGCCTCATCCTTCTTTCCCTCCAAAGACTAGCTGGCAGCTCGCTCTACCCGACTGGTGCCCCAGCTCCTCACCCCACTGCTGTCCCGCTGGCAAGGCCCGGCTGGGAGCGATTCCGGCCTGGCTGGTTAGACCCTCTCTGCCCTCCTCACCCTCGGGCAGGGGCCCCAGCGTATGGGAAGTCATTTAGTCGGTTTTCAGTGACATTTTTACAAATACTGTCTTCACCTCACCCCTACTTTGTATTTCTGTGAGGACTGCATCCCTTCCTCTGGACCATAAAATATGTCTTCAGAAAAGAGTTCTCTTTACTAAGAGAGGTGTCAGTTTGTGAAAGAACTTTTAGAAAAATGCTTCAAAAGCTATCATGTGAAAAGATCAGGTCAGTTCCCCTCTGCAGGACAGATGTCTGGGATAACAGACCCCGTCTGCAACGTAGGAGGACACAACACAGAGATTTTACCTGACCTGTGCTGTCACTCACAAGATGGTCAGGAGACACGTGCAGAAGGCAGACACCTAAAGTCCCCGCCCTGGTGTGATGGCTGAAGTGAGGGTGATCACTGATGTCAGTGCCCAAGAGCATCACGCTGCTCAGACATCTGTGAATCGTCAATCTGCTCCAAACACAGCAGATCTCGGGCCAACCAGAGGACAAACCTCTCCACAACTGAGCTGAACAACAGCCACCAAGACGCCCGTGAAGCCGTGCGCTGTGGTAAGGAAGCAGCTGCGGTTCCTGGAGGAGTGAGGTAAGCTGCTCTGGCTCATGTTTGTGAAAAAGGCAAGTTCTGAAGGAGCAGAAGCATCTGCAAGGGTGCGCAAGGTGAAATGATGCATCAGACTGAGGCCACTGCTGGTGTCCTGCTGCACAGAGGCCACGGGTAACGGTGGGGAGGCGGCTGGGTTCCAGTCAAGGAGAAAAGGACAGGTACTTAGTTCATTGGGATGGTTAAGGAATACACACAGGTGAGAGTGAAAAGTGCACACAGGTGAGGGGGAGTAGAGAACACACTGATGAGGGGAGGAGACCACACGATGAGGAGAGCACACAGGTGAGGAGACCACACGGTGAGGAGAGCACACAGGTGAGGAGAGCACACGGGTGAGGAGAGCACACGGGTGAGGGTGAGGAGAGACACGGGGGCAGGTGTGGAGAGCACAGGGGTGAGAGTTCTGGTGGTGAGGACACCTCCTAGAATCACCTAGGTTTGTACTTTCTAATGATTCATCCATTTTGTCTCCTCTTTCTCTCTCAAGCTGTCCACTCCCTCTTCTGGTTCTCATGTGTGCCCAAGTGAAAAATCAGATAATCCAGTTTTCTAGAATTTTGTCAAAAAGAAGGAGTTCCCAGGTGAGGCCTGCAGGGCCCACGCTGTTGCTCTGCGGACCTGAGAGTTTTGGGCTTTGGACTCTCCCCTTGTTTTTCCACGAACAGAAAGTGCACTTTGCAAAAATAAATTCTATGTAGCTAGTAACAGTGAAAAACCTACTGCAACATGCCCCAGGGAGCATGGACAAAAACAAACCCATGAGCTCGGCCCATACCACATCCTAGTGTTCCACCCTTAGTTCCCAAGAAAGGCACACGGCAGAATGGATGGACATGGGTAGATACTTTTAAATGCTTTAGGTACTTAAACAAATACAAAAGTAAGGATTACAGACTTAAAATGAACTCAGTTTTTATTTAGAATGGAGAAGCCGGAGTTAAGGACGGAAAATGAAGCATTTATGGAAATGTATAGCGCTCATTAGTTATATCTTACCAGGAAGTGACAGGAATTCTTAGAAAAAAAGAACAAAGTTTATATGACTCATTTCCAGATTCCTGTGGTTTATTATCCTTATTTCTAAATTCTAATTTGTTGAAAGACTATCTCGAGACAGATAAGGAATTTTCCAGTATTCTGATGTTTTAACACCCATGTAGCAACAAGAATAAACTTTGATGTGAAATCCAAACCTATGGCTTCTGGATTTAATTGAGACACAGACATTAATAAAAAGTTTCCTTTCTCAATAATATGTTTAGAGAAAGTTGGTAAGTAACCACTTTTCCAATATGCTGAAAGTTGCTAGTTCACATGGATCTATACCACAACAGCACTTTAGAATACTCCCTTTAAATGAGAAAACGAAGAAATACAGGTTAATCCGTTTCAAAATACATTAGTTTTAAAATTTCATGAATGCTAATTGAAAAGAAGTAGGTAAAAACCATTGAGCCATCAAGGACAAACTTTTAAGGAACACAGAGATCAATGAATATGTGAAATTTCATCTTTTTACACAAACCAGGTGAGTTCTAGCTGTAGAGCGAAGCCACTTAGATGGAGGAGAAACGCTCAAAACCGAGGTAATGACTGAGCGAGACGTGCGAGTGGACGTCACCTGCACGTTGGGAGGCCCAACTCCTGCAGACAGGAAGGAACCACTGTGACCCAAAGTCAACCACACACCCCATCTTCTAAATCGGCCAAAAGTTACCTTTACTTAGTTTTGCTAAATATCTCCAAATGAGTAGTCACAGAATGGTTGGCCCTAAGAGCCTGGGTGTCGTGGTTAAGCCCTCGCATTTTACAAACAATAAAACTGAGCACTCAGAGGTCATGCAGCTGACAGAGCCCACAGGTTCTCTGGGGCGGTGGCCAGCCCTTGGTGCCCACGCTGGTATGGACCGGGAGGGGCCCAGTCGGGATCGAGACATCGGCACTTTCTTACCAGGTCCACTGTTGACCTGCAAGTAGACTGAGTCCTCGACGTCAGGGGTCAGCCTGCCTCTACTCCCCTCCAACCATCATCTGCTGCTTCTGACCCCACAAGGTGAACTGTCCTCTTGCCTCCACCCATTGGTCCCCTGGCCCCAACCGCCCTGCTCACAGCCTGCTCAGAGCATCCTATTAAACTCTCTTGCTTCTCCTGGGTCCCTGTCAACAGAGAGGGATCATGCAGCAACCTCAAGAGGATCACCGTGGCCGGCACTTTCGTCATTCACCTCTGGGACCAGGATGACCGGCGCCGACGAGGTGAAGAATCATGCGCGTGACACAACCTTGGAAATGAAGGACGTGGATTGGCTGAACAGCCGCCACCCACTAGAGTCCCAAGGCCCAGCCTGGCTCAGCATGGACTGGGCACCTTCAGAGCGGAGCTGCAAAGCACATCCTGGTCCCACAGTGGGGTGTCCCTGACGCCACAGTGAGGATGTTCCTGGTCCCACCGTGGGGTGTCCATCGCCCCACAGTGCTCCATTCAGCGAGCAAGTCTGGCTCTCCTCGATGGGCTGTGGCCGCCCTGTCTCCCCTCTCATCCTGACTTGGCCCCGAGGGGGACCTGTGGAGGGAAGCCCTTAATTCCAGGCGATGGCAGGAGGTCCTCCGAGGGCAGGGGTTCCCGTGGTGCCAGTGAGCAGACACAGACCGGAGGTGGTGAGTGGGGTGGGGACCTGCCCCAGGGCCTGGACGCCAGGACAGAGCTGGACCCGTCCTCTCAGGAAAAAGCAGCGACTCTGGAGAGGCACACGGGTGCTGGTGTTCGGGCAGAGTGGACAGCGGAGGGGAAGGGCAGTGGCCGCAGAACCGGTCAGGAAGCAGGCAGGCAGGTGTTGCTGACCGAGAGCACTGATGTCCCAGAAAAGGGCTGCTGGATGCGGAGGTGACCGCATGGGGGAAGTGGACACTGAGTCAACATAAACGCCAGCTTGCTGAAGAAAGGAATCAAGTGAACACTTAGCAACGTGTTTTCCACTGGAAGTAAAGATGCTTCAGCTGCCCCGTCAGCCCCTGAATCTTGTGTGTGGCCTTGTGAGCCAGCCCTCACATCAGCGACCCGAAACCTGCTTGAGCGTCAGAGCCCTGGAGGGGAACTCACACCCCGCGGGTAGAGGAGCCGCCACTGGGGTCTGGAGGAGCTCCCAGGAGCCCACGGAGCGGGGGTCACAAGCTGCAGCCAGGGCAGGGAAAAGAGGGAGAAGTACTCTTTGCACTTGGTATATTTGACATTTTTCAATTTAAAAAAGTTTTCCTTTTTCTTTTTAAAAAAGAAATCATATGTGGATCAGCAAATACAGAGGAGATGGTCAGAGTCTCGGGAGGAGAGGGAAGCCCATCTTGTGACTAGAGCAGAGGCCGACCTAGTCCCTCCGTGGACACTAGAAAATCAGGCAAACACAGGAATCGACGGTTTTCAGCACTGGACGCCAGGCTGGACAGCGACTGTGCAGGGAGCCCTGCCATCGCCGCTCGCTCTTGGGCTCCGGCCTCGGCACCCAGAGCGAGCCCAGCGGCCTCCTGGAGACGAGGAGTAGGGTGTGGGGCCCAGGAATTCCAGGCAGCAGGAATGTTCCCCTCGATTTCCCAGATAACATGTCAGAATAAAAATAGGAACCGCTGTTCTGCTGCTGCTTTAGCATTTCTCTCTTCATCACGAGAGGTTATGTGCCCAAAATTGCCCCGATCTCAACTGACCTGAGTTTCCATTTTTCCGCTCTTCTCAGCTCCTGTCTATCCCTCGGCTGTGAAGGTTTGGTTCAGACACCAGGAGCTGGTCACACACACGGCACTAGACCTGGAGCGCCTCTGCCACATCCTCCTCCTTTCTCCCTAATCAAGTGTTCCCCTAATTTAAAGAAAGTCAGCATGTGCTCCTTGTACAGAAGACGCTTGTTCTATTCTGTAGATCCACTCCACGAGCTGCTGTGCTGGACTCCCTGCCCCTTTGGATCCTCTGGCCTCTGTCCCAGGTTGGAGACCTGTTTCCTAGATCTCATATCTTCCTCCTCCTTAATTTGCTTCCCAATTTTATGGAGCATCTTCCAGTAAATTTCTGAGAAAGGTTTCGTAAGGAGATAAACATTTTGAATCCTTAAATGAAAAAGTCCTTATTGGGGGCTGGCTCCATGGTGTAGTGGTTATGTTTGGCGTGCTTTGCTTTGGTGGCCTGGCTTTGCGGGTTTGGATTGCGGGCACAGACCTACACTACTCGTCAGCCATGCTGTGGCAGCAACTCACATACAAAATAGAGGGAGATTGGCAACAGATGTTAGCTCAGGGCGAATCTTCCTCAGCAAAAAAAAAAAAAAAAAAGTCCTTATATTTTCACACAATTGTCATTTTGGTTAAGCACAGAACTCAACATTCAAAACCATTTCTGAAGAATTCTGAAATGAGTGTCCCAGTACCTTCTAGATTCCCCTGCGGCTGCTGAGAAATCCAGGACCATGTGCGCTCTGGCCCCATGTGTTCCTGCTCCTGTGTGCTCTCGGAGCTGCCCGAGGCCGTTTTTAACCCTGGACGTAGGTCTTCTCTCGTTCCCTGTGTTAGACGGGGCCCTTTTAATCTGGTGACCCACATCTTTGGTTCTAGGAGGTTTTCTGTATTATTCTTAGTATTTACTGCCCTCCACTTAAAAAGAAATCTCATTATGCTGTGTCAAATGAGCAGCAGCTGGGAACCCAGTTTCTCAGAACCCCCTTGTCAGTGTGAGTCCAGGTTAGAGCTGGACAAGAGAGTGACCTGCCGAGGTTGGGAAGCGGAGGAAGATGATGCCGTACTCCCCGAAAGTCGCAGTGGTCAGGCAGGTCAGCAGTGGCCCCCACCACACTGCTCAACAGCCCAAGGATCAAAGAGGAAACCTCACGAAATTAAACACGTATTGAGTTGAACGACAATGGAAACACACGACACCTCTGTGATGCAGCAAAGCAGTGTGTAAGCGGAATTCATGGCTTGTATGTTTATATTAGAAAAGAGAGGGCTCAAAACCAAAGCCTTAGCTTCCACCTTAAGAAACTAGCAAAAAAGAACCAAATAAACCCAAAGCAAGCAGAAGACAAGTAATAGTAAAGAGCAGAAATGAATAAAATTGAAAACAGAAAAAAACAATAGAGAAAATTAATCAAACCAAAAGCTGATTCTTTGAAAAGATCAATGAAATTGATAAACTTCTAGCAAGACTGATTTTAAAAAGTTACTAATATCAGAAATGAAAGGGGATTTTATGATAGACCCACAGACATTAAAAGGATAACAAAAATACTATCAAATAACTCTAAACACATAAGTTTGACAATTTAGATCAAATGGATTAATTCCTCAAAAATCACAAACTACCAAAGCTCAACCAAGATGAAACAGAGAATTGGAATAGTCCTATAGCTATCAGGCATACCTTTCCATATGTCAGCAACAAACAATCAGAAACCAGAATTAAAAACACAACAGCATTTACAATTGCTCCAAAAAACGCTGAAAACTATAAAATGCTAATAAGAGGTGACAAAGAATATCCAAACAAATGGAGAGAGAAACAATGTTCATGGATGGAAGACAACATAGTAAAGCTGTCAATTCTACCCAAACTGATCTACAGGGTTAGCACACTTCCTATCAAAATCCCAGCTGGATTCTTTGTAGACAGGCTGATTCTAAAATTTATATAGAACAATGTGATAAAATAAGAAACATACTTGCTCTTTGTCCCCAGTTCCTGGCACAGAGCTCCTAAGACCCTTGGATTTCCTGAGTGACTGGAGTGTTGTTTGTCATTCACAAGGAGCCCCTTTTGAGCACCCCTGAGTTTATGCTAACGAGGTGATTGAGGTGGGGCCCCTGGATCAGGATGGGGCTGGTCACCAGAAAGATCAAACAATTAGAGGTTTGGAACTTTCAGCCCCACCCACTGACCTCAGGAAGGGGAAGGGGCGCTGCAGACTGAGCTCCATAAAAACTCTTGACCACCAAGAGCTGATGGGCACGTTAGTGAGCACATCCACATGCCGGGAAGGTGGCACATCCCAGTTCCATGGGAAGAGAAGCTCCTGCAGCCAGGACCCTTCTGGATCCCATTTTACATACCCCTTCAACTGGCTGTTCATCTGCATTCTTTATCACATCCTTTATAATAAACTGGTAAACGTAAGTAAATGTTTCTCTGAGTTTTGTGAGCCACTTAAATGCAAATTAATCGAACCTGAGGAGGGAGTCACAGGAACCCCAATTTATAGCCAGTCGGTCAGAAGCACAGGTGACAACCTGGACTTGTTACTGCCGTCTGAAGTGGGGGCAGGAGGACTAAGCCCTTAACCTGTGGGGTCTGAGGTCAACCTCAGGTAGACGGAGTCAGGACCAAGTTAGATCTGTAGGACATCCAGTCAGTGTCTGCCCAGAGCTGGAGAATCGCTTAGTGTTGGAAAAAACACACATAGGAAAAGGCAAAGGAACTAAAATTGCCAAAAATAACTTTGAAAAAGAAGAATGAAGTTGGAGGAATCACCAAGTGATTTCATACCTACGCTGCAGCTGCAGCAATCACAGCAGCATGGTGTCATGGAGTGATGGACCAGTCCAGAAAGAGACCCATGCAAACATGGCCAACCGGCTTCTGATAAAGGACCAAAAGCAATTCTATGGAGGAAGGTAGGATTCTCAACAAAAATGATGTGGAAACGTTTGGACATTTGTAAGCAAACACAAAAACCAGGATCTCGACCTAAACCTCGCTCCTTACACAAAAATCAACTTAAAATGAATCATAGTTTTAAATATAAAATGTAAAACTACAAAACTTTCAGGAGAAAATCTTTGTGATGGAGGTTGAGGTGAAGCATTCCTAAACAGTGATACCCAAAGCACCACCCATTAAAAATCGACCGGTCCGAGGGGCCGCCCGGTGGCGCAGCGGTTTAGTCCGCGCTTGGCAGCCCGGGGTTCGCAGGTTTGGATCCCAGGCGCCCACCAATGCACTGCTCGTCAGCCACACCATGGCAGCGTCCCATATAAAGTGGAGGAAGATGGGCACGGATGTTAGCCCAGGGCCAGTCTTCCTCAGCAAAAAGAGGAGGATTGGCGAGGGATGTTAGCTCAGGGCTGGTCTTCCCCACACACACACAAAAAATCGACCGGTCGGATTTCATCCACGTTAAAAACTTATGCTCTGTGAAAGACTCTGTTAGGTGGGTGAAAAGAGAAGCCACAGATTAGGAGAGAATATCACAAACCACATATCCAACCCAGGACTCACCTCCAAAAGGAAACCCTCAAACTCAACAGTAAGAAAACAAACAATCCAGTGAGAAAATGGGCAAAAGGTCTGAAAGGACACGTCACCAAAGAAGATACACAGACGGCAGACGAGCACGTGAAAGATGTTCCACGTCGCCAGTCCTCAGGGACATTCAAGGTGAAGCCGTGAGGAGGTACCACCACACACCTACCAGGATGGCTCAGACTGCAACTCTGACACCACCACGTGCTGGCAGCCTGACGAGCCTCTCGCCCCCTGCTGGTGGGATGGGGGGTGGCACAGCCACTCAGAAACAACGTGGCCGCATCACATAGACTTCAACACGGACACACACAGGCCACACGACTCACAACTGCACGCACTCCTGGGCATTTATCCCAGAGAAGTGAAAACTTACACAAAACCCTGCACCTGAATGTTCACAGCAGCTTCATTTGAGGTGGCCCCAAAGTAGAAACCACTCCGATGTCCTTCAGCAAGAGAGTGGACACAGCTGCGGTGGGGTACCTCCCAATGGGACACCCCTGGCAACACAAGGAGTGAATGATACGCACAAGTGGTACACACAAGAACGTGAGTGGATCTCAAAGGCATTACATTGAGTAGAAAAAGCCATGTTGTATGATTCCATTAGGCAACTTTCTCAAATGACACGGTCACAGCGAAGGGGAACATATATGTTGCTGCCGGGGTGAGGAGGAAGTGTGACTGAAGAGGCAGTTTCTCCAGGGTGATGGAGCAGTCCTGCATCCTGACTGTGGTTCTGTTAATCCAGACACGTGACGAAACTACACAACCCTGCCCCCCCGCCTCCCAAGGAGGAGTGAAGTCCAAAAGGTCTTCTGCTGAGTTAGCAGGGCGGGAATGACGTGCACCTCCTGGTTTGATCGTTATAAGATGTTACGAATGGGGAGCAAGGTGAAGGGCACGCAGGAACTCTACTATTTTTGTAACTTTTCCATGAGAGAAATTATTTCAAAATATAAAATTTTTCAATTGGGTAGACTGTAAGAACAACTCTATGATCCTGTGGGGAAGCAATTTTTCTGTGCAGGTACCAGTGCCTGGCCTCTAGGTTGCAGTCAGGAATAACACATGCTCAGAGTTCCAATCAAAACATTCAGGCACTTGTTAAAAATGCACACTGCTGGGCCCTGCCCAGACCACCAAATCAGAAACTGTATGGAGTGGATTGGGAATCTGCACGATTTTCAAGTTCTTGAGCTATGTTTATGATCACGCAGGTTTGGGGAGCACTGATTTACACAGTCTGTCCTACGGAGGTGAACTTTAATTATCTAGACATTTAGCTTGTCTGGATCCCTGACACGCTGCATAACCCGTGAGCTTGTGCGTTAGTGCTGACACGTGGGTTGTGAACTTTCCTCACTGACATTCATGCCAACCTGTTCAGATGGTGCAGGGAAATGAAGAAAAGACATGTGACCCCCACTCTGTGGACCGCACAGGGGCACACTAAGTAACAGGCTGCAAGGGAGGGTGCAGCCCTGTCCACACACCACTACGTCCATGTGGGGCCCAGAAGGGGCAGGAGGCCCAGACCAGGGAGGGGAGCACCAGGGGCTGAGAAGGGGCCAAGGAGGGTGCCCAAGTGCTGTGGGCTGAACTGTGTCCCCCAAAGGCCATGTTACAGCCCTAACCCCCAATGGGACTGTATTTGGAGATGGGGCCTTTAAGGATGTAACGGAGGTTAAATGAGGTCATAAGGGTGGGGCCCTGATCTAAGGACCCGTGTCCTTACAAGAGGAAGAGACAACAGGGATGCGCATGCAGAGGAAAGGCCATAGGAGGACACAGGGAGACGTCCAGCCTCCAAACTGTGAGGAATAAACGTCTGTTGCATTTGTTATGGCAGCCTAAGCAGGCCAAGACACCAAGCAAGCATGGACCCCAGAGGGAAGTATACAAGGGCAGGCAGGAGCAGGTGTGAAGGACGAGGACCAGGTGGGGTCAGGTGGAGAGGGTCCCCTTTACACCCAGCGTTGCTGGCTTCCTTCCTAATGTTAAATAATGCAGGTCCAGCAGGCCATTCCAGGCACATTGGCCTCAGTAAGGCCTCAGCCCACCCTTTCCGAGCTGCCAGGACCCCCAACCCTCTCCTTCGAGCTGTCAGGACCCTCTTTTGAGCTGCCAGGATCCCCAAGTCTCTCCTTCGAGCTGTCAGGACACTCAGGTCCCTCCTCTGAGCTGCCAGGACCCCCAACCCCCTCCTTCAAGCTGCCAGGACCCCCAACTCCCCTCCTTTGAGCTGTCAGGACCCTCAGGTCTCTCCTTTGAGCTGCCAGGATCCCCAACACCCTCCTTCAAGCTGCCAGGACCTCCCCATAGGCAGCCTCAAAGGCAGGGAGAGGGTCTGGCCTTGCCCTGCCTTCGCCCGCCCCCCGATTCAGGAGATGCAGGTTCCTTGGGAACAGCATATCACTGAAGGTAGAAAGTGGGCACTGCCTAAAACAGGTGTGGCCCCAGGCCATTTGTACAGACAGTCCCACCTTTCAGTCTATTTGGAATCAGCAGAGCATGAACTCATGGTACTTGATTTGACTTTGCACATGGTGAGTACAAACATCTAAGGTGAACACACCAAGTGTCACGCCCAACTGTGCTACTGTCCACCGCACACACACCTGATGTAGTGTAGACCGACCTGGTTGCCGATCCACCTTGTTAAAATAGTGGTGTGATTTCTGCAGTGGTAACAGTTGAGAAATGGCTTAAATAAGAGAGATCTGCTTTCAGTTTATTTTGAGAAACGTCAAACTTTAACTTCCCCTAACTTGCTAAAGAAAAACGCTATTTCAGAGGACCCTACCTTAATTATTTCTATGATGTTTAATAATTAAGTCCTCCTGTTAGCCCTCAGCTCAGAACTCATGTTTCTGGCTGAAAAGGTGCCTGCTGCATCTGAATGACACGCTCAGTGTTAGAGTTTCCGCGTGACTCACATTCCAGCAGAAATCAGGTCAGAGTCTGACACAGCAGTTCCTCCTGCTGCGGTGCCGTCCACACGGAAATGCGCTAAACTTGGGCCTGAAGTGAGTGTCCCCAAAGGCCCCTCGCGGGGCAGAACTGAGCCTGGCCCCGTCCAAGGAGCGTCTGCGTGCCCGAAAGCTGGGCTGACCAGAGGCAGAAGCTTTCATGCTGAGCACAGAATCTTAATTTCCCAGTTAGGAATATGAAAGTTCTCCATAGAGTCAGCTGTGATTTTGTTCAGAAAAACATAAAAAGAACCCATGTGTGCGTGTCCTGAGAAAACATCAGTGAAAACGCGGCACATTCCAGAACCGTGAGCCCTGCTGCACAGAGGGAAAACCAGAAGCCTAGTAGGAGGGTCGCAGACTAGTGCTCCTTCTCCACACGTGTAAGGATGGTCCAGTGCACGCGTGTAAGGATGGTCTACTCCACGTGTGTAAGGATGGTCCAGTGCACGCATGTAAGGATAGTCCAGTGCACACGTGTAAGGATGGTCCAGTGCACACGTGTAAGGATGGTCCAGTGCACGTGTGTAAGGATGGTCCAGTGCACACGTGTAAGGATGGTCTACTCCACACGTGTAAGGATGGTCCAGTGCACGTGTGTAAGGATGGTCCAGTGCACACGTGTAAGGATGGTCTACTCCACGCGTGTAAGGATGGTCCAGTGCACACGTGTAAGGATGGTCCAGTGCACGCGGGTAAGGATGGTCCAGTGCACGCGTGTAAGGATGGTCCAGTGCACATGCGTAAGGATGGTCTACGCCACGCGTATAAGGACAGTTTACAAATCCTACTGCTTACAGAAAGACGAAAAGCGACACGCAAGTCGGCAACCAGAGCCGTCAGCACCTTCTTGACTCTGGATCACAGAGTCTGACGCTCCAAGCGCCTGCTGTGTCTTCACAGCCTGGAGGGAGAAGGCTCTGGGCTGCTGCGTGAACTCCAAGCCACGCACTCCACACACCCCGGCGGGAGGGACGTTCTGCTCCCCAGCTGTGGAGGAGCCAGATGCTCACAGAGGTGACTGTGTCCATGAACCAGTGCCGCCCACGGCTGGGCTGGCTGCTGTGCAGGGCAGACAGGAAGGAGCCGTGCCGCCTGCAGCCTGACTCACCAGCCACAGAGCCACCTCTGTTCCGTGGTAATTGTCCACATCGGTGGACACCTCCATGCGACTTCCAGGAGCTCCTGCCGCCACCACTGGATCCTGCCGGCTCTGAGGCTCCACGTAACGTGGGTGAGTGTGGAGCCACGCCAGACCCACACAGGCAGGATACGGCCTTGGGAGCAGATGGAAAACAAACGAGCTTCCCTCTCACCTACAAAAGGGCTTGATGGCACATTCGTCTTCTCAGATGTGAACGGTAAACCCAAACGCAGAAGGCTTCACGTGTGTGAACCAGCACGTTACGAACAGAACTTAAACCAATGAAGCGGGTTTGATAATGGAAGCAAAATCCAGGCAAGCTGACGGGGAAGGGGTAAGTCATTCGGATCATCCGAAGAAGTGCGTGCAACGGCACTACAAAGAGGGAAGTGTCTGTCCCAGGCACCGTCAAACTCTCAGAGGGATGCTTCTCCGTCACTCCGAGTTCAGTGAATGGATCATCTGCTGCCATAAGCACGAGCAACTCTAACTTCAGAAGCTGATCACCACTATAAACCATTCCAGTTACCCAGACTTCAGTTCTCACAACTCAGTTCAGAAAAAAGCATTTCATTGTCTGTCAGGATCACAGGAAATCCACAACGTATCAGAACCAGACCCGGCACATCACCGGGGAGTCCCTTCCAGGCTGGGTGTAGGGTGGCTGCTCCCACGCCTCCCCCTGACCGGCCCCCGCTTGCAGAGCACATTTCTCCAGCCCTGGTGTGGGGTGGGTCCTGGGAGCGGCTCGTCCAGCAGGACGCAGAGTCGGGAGCATCTACATCAGCAGGGCAGCCAGCACCTGGGCTGAGAGGCAAATGGAGCAGACCTGGGCCCAGCCTGAACCTGCAGCCCCGCCCGCCCCCAACAGCCGATGGTCATTTCAGGTCTGTTTTGGAGTGCTTGTTTGTGGCATTATGTGGCTGCTGACCGGCCTATTTTTAAAGGTAGACGAACCGAGAAGATTTGCTCAGCTGTGGTCCCACTGACCGCTGTCAACACGCCCATCTGTTCTCAGGATTCCCGGGCTATCCAGCGAAGGACCCACTCAACGGCCCCTGGACTTGCACCCCAGCAGCTGAGACCAGGAGCACCTCTTCCTGCCTCCCCTCCTGGCCACCCACCCCTCACAGGTGGTTTCCAGTCTGATTTCAGCCCACGCCTCTTTCAGCTGAGGGCCAGCTCCACCCAGCTCCTCCAGCACCCTGCCTTGGGGATGACCCCCGCCCCAGCTAGAAACTCGGGCCTTTCCTTGACATCTCCCTCCTCAGGCCCAGCCCCACCCCCACTCCTGCCCGGCCACTCAGCCCACCTCGGCCTATGTGCTGGGCTGCATCTGCCCGGTGCCCCGGTCCCAGCCAGGCCCCCTGAGCCTGCCCACTGACTCCAGCTCTCTCCCAGGCCAGTCTCCTCGGAAACGCCAACCGCCTTCTCAGCAAGTGCCCACTAGGGCCGTGCACCCAGGAGGCGGGCAAACGGGTGCTGAAGGACCAAGGCAGCCCCGCTCTCAGAGCAAGGTGCGCTCCCTCGGGCGGCAGTGGCCAACTCCTGGAGGGGCAGAAAGTACCTGGGTGAGAAGCTGGTTGGATGTGAGCTGGTTGATCCAACGTGTGTATCTCTCGGTGGAGTTGGGGGGCTCTCTCCTCACCTGGCAGCCTATAACCTGTGGAACAGAACAACAAACAGGACTCAACAACAGGAAGTCACTGCGAGCCACGTGCACACACCTGGGCGCACATCTCACCGGGCGTAGGCCGGCACATCCAGGCAGGGAATTAGCTCAAACCCCACATCTGGGTCGGGTTGGGGAAACTTCTCGGAGTAAAGGGGAGGGGGGCACATACTCGATGTGGGACGAGCAGAGGCCAGGACACTGGGCGGCCTGCGCAGGGCGGGTCTCAGCAGCCACAGCTAAGCTGCTCCGGCTGGGTTGAGAACTTGTCACAGATACGCTTCCCCCTTCAACGCACTCAGATGAAAATGACCCAGATGCAAGTTCAAACACCCAGTTACTTCCAGAAACGCTCTTCTTGAACCACAGCTCGAGCGGATGCGAGAAGACGGCTGCCGCAGCCTCTGGGGCAGCAGATCTGCAAGTCCCATCTCTCGATAACGTTCTCGATTCGCCTCCCAAAAGCAGAAACCTCCCACTAAACAAGAGTTCTGGTGCCAAGTGCCCACTCCCCCGGGCCGCCTCCCTCTGTCCAGGCTGCACGGCAGCCCCCACATCGCCACCAGACGGGCACTCCCCACCCCAGAAAGAATCCTGGTTAGCTGCCGTGTAACTTACCTATTTTCTTACACCTCCTTCGGCCCTTTGTCCGGAAGCCTGACCCTGTCTCCTCCTGGCTATGGACATGATTCCCTCTCCACATACCCAGCTTCAGCAGCACTGACCCCCGCAGCCCCGTCCTGCCCCTCTAACGGGGATTAAATCTTTGAAATCTAGGGGAGCCACCCGCACCGTTTGCTGAAGTATCTGCTTGCAGCAGGTTTAAGCATCTCTGCTCAGAGGTGAGGGGTCCAGGCCTTCAGACAGTCAGAGGCTGGTCCTGCTGTGGGTATCAGGGGTCCTGTCCTCAGAGGCAGAGAACTGGGCGGTTTCCGCGGGAAGAGCCTCTCTCCTTCTTTCTGGCCGGGGAGGCCGTGGGAGTGTTCGCAGGCAGAGAGCCTGCCCCTTGGTGAGGCCCTGTGAGGTGCTCACAGGCCGTCTGACCCCACGACTGCACTTTCTCCACCTCACTGACCAACGAGGAAAATAGTAAGGAAAGTCTGAGTGATCAACAAGACTGACATCACTGAGTAAGTCTCCCTGTAAGAAATGACTGGAAGTTACACTTCCGTCTCTGGATTTCTTAAGTCTTGCTCTGACACAGGCAGCTCTTACACGAGGCGGTTAACTTACGTTAGTGCAGCTACACTAATGCAGAGCTTGCATGTTTATTGTTGAGTTTTGTTTTTGGGTTTTTTTGAGGAAGATTGGCCCTGCACTAACATCTGTTGCCGATCTTCCTCTTTTTCTTTTTCTCCCCAAAGCCCCCGTACATAGTTGTGTGTCATAGTTGTAGAGTCGTAGCTCTTCTATGTGGGGTGCCGCCTCAGCATGGCTTGATGAGCAGTGAGCAGTGGGATCCGAACTGGCGAACCCCAGGCCGCCAAAGTGGAACGCCTGAACTTAACCACTATGCCACCGGGCCAGCCCCATTGTTGAGTTTTTTAATTAAACTTTTTTTTGAGAAAATGGTAGACTCACACATAGTAAGAAAAAACACAGAGAGCCCGTGTATCCCTCCCACAGTCTCTCTGATGACACTGCGAGAAACCAATGCACGCCACCACCGTGTCAGGGACACTGGACCCCTCGTGGTGCCCTCACGGCCACACCGCCCTCCTCAGCGGCAACCGCGCATCTGTTATTCTGATGCCATAACTTTGTCTTTTCAAGAATGTTGTGTAAACGGATTGCACAGGACACAGCCTTTTGTGATTGGCTCTTTTTCCATAATTCTCTTGAGATTTGCCCAGGCTGTTGTGTGTAACAATACTTTGTTCCTTTTTAGGCTGAAAAATATTTCACACTTCAGATGGACCACATACAGGACATGTGGGTTGATTCCAGTTTGGGGCTGGAAATACTATTTGTTAGTAAGTACTGTTAATTTCTGGTACCACTGCTCTTAAATAGTTAATCTGCTGTAAACATCCACATGCAGGTTTTGTGTGAGCGTGTCTTCACTCTCTGGGTAAACACCCGGGAGAGTAACAGCTGGGTCGCATGACGATTGCAGGTTTAATTTTTTAGGAAACTGCCGAGCTGTTTTCTGGGGCGGGGCGGGGGGCACCACTTCCCAGTCCCATCAGCAGTGTTTGCCCGCGTTCCTGCCAGCACTTGGAGGCATCATGTTTTTATTTTAGCCTTTCTACGGTGTGGTGACATCTTGTGGTTTGCATTTGCATTTCCTGATGGCTCAGGATGCTGACCCTTCCCGTGGGAGTGTCTGCCGTCTGTCTGTCCTCTTCCTGTCTTTTGCCCATTTTCTAACCGGGATAAGACACTTGGCCACAGGTGTATGTTTTCACACACTGCGGAATTCGTCTTGTGAACCTTTCTTCTGTCTCCTGAAAACACACTAAAATGGTTGTAAATGGGAGCAGCTCTGGAATCATCACCCCGCCAAGTGTAAGGTCTCCCCATACCTCATTTGACCAAGAGGGATTTTTTTAACTGTCCACTGCATTTGACTGCTGAACAGAAAATATTTTGAGGGAAAAAAGGGAAAACGTTGATCAAAAGCTGGGAGCTAGGAGTCCTGTTCCCAAATGAGCATAAAGAGGCGTAACTTCCACACACAAACACCGGCCCTGATGCCCATGACCACGCATCCCCAACCGCTGCCCGGGGGCGGCAGATGTGCACACCAGCCTGGTCCAAGCCAGGCGGCGAGGTCGGCAGACACAGCTCTTTCTGGAACATGAGCTGAGTTAGGCCACGTCCACTGCGAGTGCCCAGCGCCTCCCCAGCCTCTGCCCACTCTCAGGCTTCTGATGAAAGCCCGTCCACGCCGGGCGGGGTCTCCCATCAGAAGGAGGGTCAGGTGGGATACAACATGAAACCGGAACTTCTGAGGCCGGCTGTTTCTTGTGACTTTAGTCACCACGAGCACTGTCCACAAATGAGGGAGAAAAGAGAGGTGGCCTGGCCACAGGCTGGACACAGGCAAACCACGAGGGAACTTTTCTGCTCACAGGGGCACCAGAGTGCAGCCTCAAGCCCTCCTGTGCTGCCCACCCTATCTCCACAGCAGCTGAAGGGCTCCACGTGGGGAGACCCCACTGCTCCCCCCACAGCCCCACGTCCTCCTGGTGCCGGCACATGAGGGACATACACTGAATGTCTCATGCCACGTGAGACCTCGGACGCTCCAGGGCGGGGCCTAGCACAGTGCTTGTACACAGCTGGTGCTCAATAAACATGGCTGAATGAACCAACAGGCATGAACTGGCCTGGGGATCAACCAACTTCTTCCAAACACCTAGGAGAAGAAGCACTAGTTTAAGGCTCCTCAGAGGCATTCACCAGCTCCCTTGAAAGCATTTGCTGCCAACAGGTAGACAGGACAGGCTCCTGGAGTAGGATCCCTACAAGAATCCTGAAACGCTATCTGAGTTCATATGGGGGCTTCTCAGACCTGGCAATTTGGCTGGAAAAAAAAGGTCAGAAAGTAGAAGAGAACATGTGCTGGGAATAGAAAGGAGATTGGCGCCATGGCGACTACTGCCTGCCCTCCCTACACCCTGGTCTGACCCGAGTCCCATCGCAAGGGGGGTTTCCATGAAGAGACTCCATGAAACTTCTGAGGCGAGGTCATGGAAGGTGAATCAGCCTGCAGCTGGCTCTCTGGGGACCCTGTCCTTGGAACCGGCCGCCATGCTGTGGGGAAGCCCAACAAGTAGCCACTTGGAGCAGCTCTGGCCACCAGACAGGATCACCTGCACACGTGCAAGTGCACAAGACTCCAGATGACCACGGCCCACCACCCAGCATCCAGCTGAGGCCCACCATGAGGAAAGCCACTGCCTCACCGGGCCCTCTCTGAATTCCTGACCTACGGTCTGTGCGCATGATAAAACAACTGGCTTCTACACCACTAAGTTTGGACAATTCGTTACACAGCAATGGTGACGGGACTAGGAAGGAGGCATTTTATCACAGTTGTGTGGTCGGGTGGTGGCAGACCCCAGAAGCCTAGTTTCTCCTCCAGACCCATCAAGATTAGGCTGTGCTGCTGTGGGCCTGTGTCCCCAGTGGACTTACCATTAGTCCCCTCCCCTCCAGAGGTCCCAATGGGGATGGTGAGCGGCGTGGCCACCCCACTTAGAGTGGCACCGAGGGTTCTGATTTCAGCCGTTCAAGAAGGCGCTGGGGTGGGCCTGCGGGGACAAGTGCCGGCCCACCTGCAGAGGGGCCCAGAGGAGGAGACCAGGTACAGATCTGAAACCCACACAGGGCTGCAGGTTCTCTCAGGATGTGGAATGGGGACCCTGGGTGGCCTGGGAGTCTGTTAGGGCTGACGAGCGAAGCCACGTGCGGCCAGGGGCGGGGGGCAGCGGCCTGTCACTGGAGATAACTGCATGGCTGTGCCTCCGTCGATGTCCCCAGCCATCTCACCTGAGGTGCACAGGGGAGGCTGGGGAGGTAAGCAACCTGCCCAAGGGACGTGACTAGGGAACTCCCAGCCCTTGACCAATAAACAGACTGGCCCCAAGGTGAGGACCTTCCCGGGTCACACAGTCCAGACTGCCTGCACTCACCTGCCCGGACCTGGCCAGACGGCTCGGGGTGCACGCCTGAGAGGTGAAACATCGTTGCCCTCGGAGCGCAGGCAGAGGTGTGTGCCAGCCCCACGGGCTCGCAGCTCCGTGCCCGCTGAGACACCGGAAGCTCAGGCAGTGGCAGTGGTTCCTGCTGGGACACAGGACTGTGGGTGAAGACTTGCCAGGAGGAGACACAGGAGAGGAGGCAGGCCCAGCGCGGGAGCAGCCACCGGTCTCCACAAAACATTTCATAACAACATCAATTTTCATCTTACTTTATCACATATGACACATAACGTTTTCTACTTTCAATTAATAAAAAATAATTTTCTAGGGGCTGGTCCTGTGGCCGAGTGGTTAAGTTTGGCACGCTCCGCTTTGGCAGTCCAGGTTTGTGGGTTCGGATTCCGGGCATGGGCCTACACCACTCGTCAGCCATGCTGTGGCGGTGTCCCACATACAAAATAGAGGAAGACTGGCACAGATGTTAGCTCAGGGCGAATCTTCCTCAGCAAAAAAAATTAATTTTCTAGCTTATCAGTTTTTATCACCATACTCCTTTCTCAGTGATTAAATGTCCCAGAAAATCTCGATGAATAGTCGCAGGCACAGCCCGGAACTTGGTAGGTCAGGAAGGAGTGGTCACTGTTATACTCAGAGGGTCACCAGGAGAATTAAGTAGGATATGGGCCACGTGCAAATACCATGAAGAAAAACTCTGGTCCCAGGGCTGAGACAAGATGCAGACGAGCAGAAGCAGGAGCCCCTGTCACGTGGCTTGTCTGTGTGCTGGGAACTTGAAGGAACTGCTGCTTTTTAAGCTCGTTTGGTTCAACAATCCCAGAGGCTTCTTAAGGAAGTCCTTGTGTCCTTGGAGAAGACCACTTCCACACATGGTGACCTCAGATCTCACTCCAGCTGCAGGAGTCTCGGTCCTTGCGGCTCCTGCTGAATTGCCACCTTATGGTCCTGCTGGCTGAGCCACTGGCTGAGACAGAGATTCAGACAAGGCCCAGAGGAAGACCCCCGGGACCAGGACCAGAGCAGGCTGCACCCGAGAGGGGAGCCACGTGGAGCTGTAGTGGAGGGTGTGCCCTCTGACCACAGCTGGCCCCCGGTGCCCTGTACCCGCACACACTGCCTTCATGTAAAACGCCTGCCCAGCTGTGGTGCAGTACACATTGCTTGGACCCCGAACTGCCTCCCATTAGAGCCAATGCCATTTGGTGCAACCGAAGGGTGTGTGTCTGCATGTCTGCGCTGTGTGCATGTATGTGTGTATCTCTGTGTGCGCACGTGTCTGTGCGTGCACATGCACGTGTGTGCACATACACATGTGCATGCATGCATGTCCATGTACGTGTGCGTGCCAGCCCATGGGGAGGAGCCTGGAGATGAGAGCAGCTGAGGTGCAGCCCAGTGTCTCTAACGAGGCAAACTCCCCAGCTGAGCCCACAGGAAGCAGCAGCATACCCAGTAGCAGACAGGGCTCCCCACAGCCTGTCCACCTCAGCCTGCTCACAGGCACACCGGCCAGTCCTCCCAGCACCCAACCTGGGGAGGGATCTGGTGACAAGGCTGGTCTCCTCTGCCCTCTGTACATAAAGCCAGAGATGCCTGGGCTTAAGTCTAGGATCTGCCTCAAATTACTCACCCTCTTAGCGTTGGTTTCCTCCTCTAAAAAGGGGCTAATAACACTGACTTTGCTGTGCCATCACAAGGATTAAAGAGGACCGCACGCATCCGCGCTCGCTGTGTTGTGGTGTGCATGCTCTTAAACACCTTCTTCTCTGATTTCGGCTTCTGTGCGGTGGAGGGCAGACTGGAGAGCAACATGCTTGCTGGAGCATAAAACGCACCTTCTCTTTTCATAATCACTTCTTTAGTAAGGACAAAACAAAAACGAGCCTCGTGCAATTTAATCAGATTTCCGCTTGCTGATAAGCCCACAACCCAAGGTGTGACCACAACATGGGGCATGTTCCCCACCCAGGTGCCTGGAGAACACTGTGGCCCCAGAGGCACCCAGAGCCCACGGCCTCGACCAGGTGCCCTCCCTGCCCACACGGGCCTCAGGGACCCTCTCCACACTGGCCACAAACACAGCCTCTGTCTTTGTCCCACCATCACCCCCCTCCACACAGAGGCTAACAGCAGCCCCAAGGAACTCAAACAACTGGACGTCTCTCGTGCCCTCCCCCAGGTGCCCCACGGGGAGAAGAGCACACAGAGCCCAGTGGGGGCCTGAGCGTCCATGTGGCTGAAGCCCCTCAACCTAGCGTCTGAGGAAATGGAGGCCCAGAAAGGACAGAGGAGAAGCTGTAAGAAAACAGAAGAAAAGAAGCAGGAGCTCCCAAAGAGGAGACAGAGGCACAGCTTCCAGAGCCCATGTGCTGCCTGATCACCCTCCCTGCCTCCCCAGACCACACTGCTTCCACGCAGCCCCTCCAAGGACGGAGCAGCCACAGGCTCCGCAGGCATGGGAACTGCGTCTATTCTGTACGAATCGGCAAGATGCAGCCCTGACAAACTGTTACCTGCAAGACCACATGAGAAAAACCACTGAAATGATGGATTCTTAGAAATCATCTTTTCAAAGCCATCGCTGGCTGGCTGGGCAGCGAGGAATAAGAAAGGCCAAAACCGAGGCGAAGGCCACAGCCCGGAGGGAGGGAGAACACAGCTCCTTCTGTGCAGAGTTTCACCGCCCCGGGGATGCGGATCCGGGGATGTGGGAGACGGGTGAGAACCCTAATGGGAGGGGTCGCCCCCGCAAGCGGAGACTGCGGCCCACTCGAGGCATGAGGACATGCAAGACAAACCCGCCACCTAAAGAGCAGCAGGCTCATCCACCTTCAACCCAGGCTGCGCGGCAGCCCCGGGACAGGTGCCGGGAGGGAGAGGCGTACAAGTCGGGGGGTCAGTACAACCTCTCGACCTGCAATGATACGACCTGACACTGGGGGAGCCTAGAAGAGTCAATGGGAAAACGTTACAAACACTCGCCAAGTTCAGCGAGATAGTGGGATGCAAGGTACGCACATGGAAATAACACCATTCATGTGTGCAAACAGCAAGACGGAAGATGGAACGAGGGGAAATATACAATTTACAAGAGGAAACAACAGGGCGAAATACACAGGCACAACTTAATAAGGAATAGGCAAAACTACACGAAGGCAGGTAATGAAAAGCAGAAGTTGACTCTGGCAACGGAAGCAATTTTCCTGGGTAAGAAGACTCATTTAGAAATATGTGAATTCCCATGAATCACCTTACAAATTCAATGTACTCCCCAAAAGTACTTTGCTATCAAGTCTTCTTTTGGATCTAGTTGATTATCTGGAAAAATAGGGACAAATAATCAAAAACAGCCAAGAAAAGGGGCAAACGCAGGAGAAGAGACTGACGGGCCCTGGGTGTCCCCATCCTAGTGCTCTGTCACCTACACAGCCATGGTCAGCACATTCACTCCTGCCTCAACAACGAGCAACACGCAAAGCCAATGAAATTACTGTCTTCGGGCACCAAACAGGAAGCAAACACCGTGATTCCTAAAGAAAATAAGAAAAATAAGCAGAGCGAACCCCAGGGGGCCCCGCTGGGTGAGAACACGGAGGTGAGGACACAGAGGTGAGGGTGTGGGAGGACCATGGCTGTGAGCATTTGCAGGGGATAGTAGCAGACAGTGGGTGCTGCAGACACAGCACTGGAGCTTTGCATGGGTGCCCTAGAGTCTTTTGCTAAGTACCCATTTGCACGTGAGCAAGAAGAAATCACCAAAGGGTGGGAGAGATGCACCAAAAAGACATAGGCAGAACAATTCCTGGAGTTCACACAAGTGTGAGAACAGCTCATGGTCCCCCCAGTCAGAGGGAAGACCTCATAACACGTCGGGTATCAGGTGAAATTCTGAGGTGGGATCACCTTAGAAGCAGGGAAAAATCTGAACCTACTTTAAAAAGCTTTAAATCAGCCTTGAAAAGACCTAACTTATTACAAGTAACCTAACTACATGAGAACAAATACCAATATTTTAAAAAAGAAAACAGAAAAATTTAGCACTCGATGTAAAATTCACAAGGTTTGACAGTCAATCAGAGTTACCAGTTCCTGGGGCCAGCCCCGTGGCGTACTGGTTAAGTTCGGCACACTCTGCTGCAGTGGCCTGGGTTAGTGGATTTGGATCCCAGGCGCTGACCTACACCACTTGTCAGCCATGCTGCAGTGGCGAGCCACATACAAAATAGAGAAGGATTGGCAACAGATGTTAGCTCAGGGCGAATCTTCCTCAGCAAAAAACAAAGAAACCCAAAAAAACAAAGAACAAAAAAGTTAGCAGGTTTTAAAGAAGCATGAAAATACGACCTGTGACCAGGAGAAAAATAAGTCAATAGAGACGGACACAGAAGTGACACAGACGGTGGAAGGAGAGCAGCCAAGGATCCACTAACGGCTGTCCTAAATACACAGCACATGCCCGAAACAGAGGAACACGTGGACGAAACGAGGGAGAGAGACACAGGTGGCAGTTTTAGAGAAGACAACAACAGCATCTGAATCCACAGTTCTATAGAGAAACACACTGACTGCTTCTTTGGCAGATTAGACACTGAAGATGCAAACCAGTGACCCTGAAGACACGGTAACAACTCATCAAGATGAACCTTCAGAGAGAAAGACATCGAGGGAAAAAGACATCAGTAACCTGTGGAGGGCAGCAAGTGGTCTGACAACGTGAGTTGTCGTATAGAGAGAGGGCACCAGACTGAAAAATACTTGAAGAAATCACGATCAGAAACTTCCCAAATTTGATGAAGACTACAAAACCACAGATCCCAGGACTTCAACAAGCCAAGCAGAGTAAACCTTTAGAAAAAAAAAAAAAAACCACCATCATAATCAAACTGCTCAAAAGCAGTATTAAAGAGAAAACCTTAAAAGCAGTTGGAGAGAAAAACCCATTACAAACCGAGAAACGAACATAAGGGTGGTGGTCACTTCTTGGCAGAAGCTACAAAAACCAGACCAGAAACATCATTAAAGAAAAAAACTCCAACCTACAGTTCTTTACCTGGCTACTGTATCTTTCAAAAATTAAAGAAAAAGAAAGACTTTTTCAGAAAAACAAAAGCCAAAATAAGTCATCACAAGAAGACTGACATTACAAAAAAGAAGAAAGGAAGATCTCTAGCCAGAAGGAACCACCTGGATCTCTAGTGAAGAATGTATGTGGATGCGTCAAAGCAGAAGACAGCTCCATGAACAATCTCTTTATAAGACAATGGACTCTGGTAAAAATAAGACAACTCAGTGTGGGGTTTATAGCAGATGCAGAAGAACACGTGTGACAGGAGGCAGTAACTGAAGCAGGGTTTGCGACCTTCCCACTCTCCGACTGTGAGAAGATTAGAGAGACTTGCAAACCCTAGGCCAGCCATCAAATAGAGCAAAACAAAGAGGTATAGCTAATAGATCAAAAGTAGAGATAAAATGGAATCGTAAAACAAAACTAAACCACAGGAAGGCGGGAAAGAGGAATCAACGAGAGGACGGCAGAAACTAAAACCTGACGCAGAGACAATTACGGAGATGCAGGAAGAAGAGAATAACAAGCCAATAAAATGGAAAAGAGAAAAGGCAACAAGCCCGCCTACTTCTGTGGGGTCAGCAGGGCTGGCGAGGGTAAGTGGCCCTGTGAGGAAGGCACCATTCCTGGGCCGCGAGGAGAGGCGACTCGGGTGGCTTGGCTCCAAGATGGCCAGGGTCAGCGTCCATCTGCAAGATCCTACTGAGAAGCTGGATTTGTTAACTTCCCTAACCTCGTACTTCGTGGAGATGAGAACTCAGCACAGACCGACGCTGTGAGGGAACGAGTAGGGAAATTATGAAATAAGCTCTGGGAACCCAGTGCTATGAGGACCTGGGGGGGGCAGCCCCCCAGCCCAGCGTCCCCATGTGTCTCTGGAATGTTCTTCTCACCAGGCCTTTCAGAACCACAGTCTGAAGATGAAAACAAAGGAAAAAATCAGAAATGAAAGGCATATAATTTTATCAATTAACTATACTTATGAGTTTCATATTATAGTTTCTAATTTATATTTATTAATAGTTTAAAGATGACTAAAATATAAATAAAAGTTGTGTTTCACTAAGAACTTCTATTTGTCTTATGGATCCAATCCTTAAAATACTTAAAGTGGATATATTTAGGAACAGAAGCACTTTTTTAATATTTTAAATTAACTGATTTCCTTATTTCATACTCCCAAACGCTTCTTGTCATCAAAAATCTTTTTTTTTTTTGGTGAGGAAGATTGGCCCTGAGCTAACATCTGTGTCCATCTTCCTCTATTTTGTATGTGCAACACCGCCACAGCATGGCTTAATGAATAGTGTGTAGGTCCGTGCCCAGGATCCAAACCTGCGAACCCTAGGCCACTGAAGTGGAGCACGCGAACTTAAACCACTATGCCACCCAGCCGGCCCCCAAAAATCTTTTTTAAAAATGACTTTACTCACAGATCAGCTTCTAATAACCTGGCCAACAACCACCACTGGGAAGTGGGGCAATCCCACGGCACTGTGATCCCATGAGGCTCGTGCATGTGGCGGAGCCCTGGCTAGGAACTCAGCGGAGCCGCAGACAAAAGTCTGCTCATCCTTCAGGAACAGTGAGTGTTGGGGACGGCTGGGGGTGTGCGGAGGCCACATGACACACATTTAAATGCATGTTCCACGTGTGATGGTCACAGGAACATGGACAGATGTGGAGGAGCCCGTGCTCCGACGGCTCTCTGTCGCGTGATCTTTAACCTGTGAAAGTTCTCCGGGCTGGAGGACCTGAGTTACCCTCCACCTCCACGTCTCACTGCTCCCTCACCTCCCGGACATCCCTCAGCCCATCTCTCTGACCCATGTCCATCTTCAACAGGGCCCACCGGCCACCGTCCTTCCAGCTTCCCAGTCACCCTCTCCTCCTCCTGCCTAACCCCCACCTCCCCAACATCAGGCATTCCTAAAGGCCCCCTCCCTGGCCCACAGCACACCTTCCCACAGACACTGTCCAGTGCCAGGTGCAGACACAGAGACCCTCACACCCCATTGGCAGCCCCGCCCACGGGCATCGCAGACCTGGGGCCTCCCCAGCCTATCTCCCGCACTGTGAGGCTGAGGGTGGACCTCAAGGCCAGGCCGCTGGGTTCAAGTCCTGGCTGACGGTGCTCAAACCCTCCTCCGCCTGCACCTCACTCCTCTCAGCCCCCCGGGCACAAAGAGCAAGGATGGTGCTCGCCACCACCACGGGGGCTTTGGATGGACAAGGCACGAGGCACACAGGTGCTAACAGCAGATCCGCCCATCTCTCCACCCGCCCCTCACTGTCCCCTTCCAAACTCTGCGTTCTCTTCAGGTGCCCACGCCTCCCCCAGGCCATAGACTCCTGGCTGCAATTCAGTGCTGCCCAGTCCCTGAGGAATGCAGGGTCCTCCCTGGAAAGGAGATGGCAGCTGCCACTCTTACAGGGCGGGATGAGGCGCCTGAGTGGACGGTGAGTGTGTTGAGAGGACAGGGAGACGAAGGCCCTGACGTCACCGACCCCCTCAGCCTCCCTGCCTGGAAGACAGAGACGCACAAGCTCACCCGTGGAGATGGACGGCGTTCCAGAGACGGAGATTCTGCCACCCACCCAGCTCTCCCACAACTTGGTGCCCATCAGGCAGGATGTTGTGCTGGCTGCTGATGCAGAGCAAGGCCAGGTCACCACCGACCCCTCCCCAGCCCCCTGGAGACTCACTCATCAGGGATGCAGGGAAGTCCGGCAGCTGTCAGACTATAAGGGGCCGCAGGGGAGGGGCCATGATGTGTGTGGAAAAGCCCAAGGCCGCACGCCTCTGCAAGGTGCTCCCACTTCCCTGCAGCACCCTGCCCTCCTCCTGCCTCCACCCAACTAGCCTCCGTATTCCTGAAACGATACCCTCAGCCCCACCTCTTGCCTTTGCGCAGGCAACCCTGCAGGGAAGGCCCCGAGCAAGGATTGCGGCTTCCCTGTCTCCTCCCGACTCCTGCCCAGGGCTGCTCTCTGCTCTGAAACGTCCACAAGTGGGTGGATAAATGTAACCCTGGGAGCTGCCTCAGGACGCCCAACCATCACATCCCAGAAGTTCTGCAGTGCAAATGCAAACATGCAAACGCATGTGCACAGAAGCTGCCCCCACCGGGGCCTTTCCTTTGTAAGTAAATGGTTTTCTTGTAGATGGCCTAAAAAAATAACGACCAAGGACAAGCATACACTTAGCATTCATTTCATTCTTTCCAAACAAACTATACGATATAATTGACATAACCACCAACCAGCAACTGCATATTAACATTTTTTTAGGTCATGATTGAAAAAAAAACCAGCCCGCAAACTTTCTAAAGCTGATTTTGTTCTGGTGCAACGAGACAATTATGACATCCCAGTCTTTGCTGCAGACCCCATGTGGGAGGAACAGCCCTGTGTTGCAGTCTCTGCAGATGGCTGGGACACGCATGTCTTTCCTGACGCGGGGACAGAACACCAAGCGAGTTTAACCAGAAGGTTAGCAAGAAGAGTTCTAAACTAGAGAGTCATAAGGCAAACCAAGGTTGCTTCAATTAAGATTAAGACAAACTGACACAGTCCGCATTTTTTCCAAATTCCTTATGTATCCCTGGACATCACAGTCCATTTGAACCTATGCATGGAGAACTGCCACAAGTAATTTCATTAATGAAGCCAATCATGTTTAATTTTTTCAGCATGAAAATGAAAAAAATGGAAAACAACTTATCTGAAAGTATCGCACTCTCTAAAATGTCAACACTGGTCACAAAGTTCTTTAGAAATGTCAGTGTAGAATATACTTTAAATGCTTGGAAACTGACGTGTGCCATTTCCAGCTGTGTGAAAATCACTCCGCATGAAAGATGCGGCACATGTGGGAACTCACCCGACTGCACAAACGCACGGCCATCTGCCTCGCAGGGCCAGGACGGCGTGTGGTCCACTTCAGTCTCACAGGATTACCCGGTGAGCAGCAACAGGTAAATGCAGAGAGAACTAGTTTGAGCAACTAGCTTGGCAGTCAAGCATAATTTAAACTTGGGAAAAATGGGGCTGCTCTTCTAAGATCTTGTCACTTTGGAGCTTCCACATGTGATATTATCACACATATCAGAGCCAATGAAAGAAATTTCTGGAAATCCCATCCCTGCATTTCCCCTGTAGACATAAACCGTGAACAGAAATTCACCCAGAAGGACTTTTTCCATTCTTTTTTCTCTTCCCAACAAAGGAACCAGACCAAAAAATACTGTTTGTGCATCTAATCTCTCTTCATATCACTGAGAAACCCCATCAGCCCCTCTCTGGAGCCGGTCTAGTGATCCCACAGGGTCATTCAGCGATGCCTGATGCCCGGAGTCTCGGGGTCAAGGTCAAACCCACTGCCCAGACGGGACAACCTCCCCAGTGGCTTCCAGGAGAAGCGGCTGACTTCCAGACACTGTACGTCAGAGCGTTTCTGAGGTCCTTCCAGCCAGAAAGGGGTAAAGGATCAAACAGTCCGCAACTGTCAACTTCTGGAGTCTGTGGAACTGACTGCGATGAACATCCACAGCTGCGCCTATCTCTGGCTCTGAAACCGCTGGCGCACGATCCTTTCAGAACCTGGGGAAAGCCACAGAGCCACAGACAGGTGCCTGCAGCTCCTGCGAGGGCGTCCGCCCTACTCCCATCGGCTCTCACATCCGCAGATACACATCGCCTGTGCCCGCGCACCCTCAGCCTGCCCCCAGCACCTGTCCCCCATCTTCTTCACACGCTGGGCTCCAGCTCTGACCTTCGCTGCATAAGCCACACGCAGCTTCCCCTCCGTCACGGCCAGTGTTGTGTCCCCTTGGGAGGCTGCCGTCGGCAGTTACTCACTCATCTGTGTGCCACCGTGAAGGGGTTTTGCATGACAGAAGTCCATAACCGGTTGACTCTGGATGACAGATTATCCTAGGCGACATGGCCAGGCCCGACTCCACCAGGCGAAACGCCTCATGAGGAAGCCGTGGACACGGGCTGCAGGCCCGCCGAGGGATTCCAGACCTGCCCGCCCACCAGCCCCTGAGGCCGATTCCCTGCGAAGACTCCTACATGTGCTCATCCTGGACCCGCTGCTGCAGCAGGTGCCCCCTGGGCCTCAGTCCCTGGCGCTCGGGGCAGCACCTGTGCAGCTTGCTGAGTTCTGCCTCTTGTCACATTTACTTCGCCTCTATTTGAAAACCATTTCCTGAAGCACACAGCTAACATCTGAGTACTGACCAGACACGGTATTTTATTTGAGACACAAAACGACTGAAATGAGATCCCTCTCCCAGTAACTCACAGCCCAGTGGGGCAGACCCATGGGAACACAGCCACACCCCATGGGACCTACCTTCCAGTGCACACACTGGTGCCAGAAGAGCACGGAGCCAAGGGTGGACCACCAGAGGGATGCGATGGCGTGGGAGTGAGTCCTGAGGGCCGAGGCCAGTCCTCCAGGCAAAACGAGGCCTGCTGGGCCATGCGGGATGGAACCGTGCAAGCAGTGATCCCAAGTGTGGAGAAATGTGTTTTCACAGAGCCCGGGGGGTGGGGCAGGGCAGGAGGCCAGAACGGTGGGCACTGGCTGGTCACTGACAACCTTCTCTGACCTGCTAGAGCTCGGGCATTACCACTGCTGCTGTCACTACTTTCCGGAGCTTAGGGACTTTGTTCCTTCCCTCCATCAGGCGAGAGCATGTCAACTGCAGGTGTAAAATGCACATACCATTGGGGGGAGTCAGAAGACTCAGTGAGCAGCAGGAGACTGGAGGGCCTTGGGCCAGCCAGTGCCTGGGGAGGGGATGCTGCTGACCATGGTGATGAGGACATGCTGGTGAGGGGCAGTGTGTGTTGCAGCTGCAGGCCGAGTGTGCCAGCAGGAGGTGTCACAGAACCGTCCCTCTGGCATACCCAGCCAGGCCAGGGTCCCCGTTGGCAACAGGTGGGTGTGATTATCACGATGGAAGCTGGCGAAGAAGGCAATGGGGGACACAGGCTAAACGAGTACATGTCCCAGGGAGAGGCTGACGGGCAGCCAACACGGGTACTGCTCCAGACACGCCAGACCCCTGACCCCAGACCTGAGCCAGTTCTCAGACTTAGGCCCACTGCCGCGCCCGTGAGGATGGACTGTGTGACGCCAGGATCTCAGGCCAGGGAAGGGACACCCAGATCCTGCGAGGTCCCAACTGACGCCAGCACCGTCACGGCCCCACTGGAGTAAGGGCCGTGGGTCAGGTAACAATGGAGTCCTGGCCTGAGTCCTCCTCAGGGTGGGTTCACTGAGTGCGCAGGTCCAGCCAGTGACCATTTCCCGGTTCCTGGACATGCAGTCAGAAAGGACACACTCCATGTCGGCAGAGCCCTCATAGGGCTCCAAGCTGTGGAGCAGGGTCAGCACAGAGGAAAGTCCAGTGGACGCCCTGAAACCCTTCCCTCCCTGTGCGAGAATAAACCCAACACCACGTGACACCCCAAGAAACGCAGAGATTCAGGCCTCCTCAGAGGCTCTAAGGAGGTGCTGTCTGGTCCCCACGTCCCCCTGCAGAAACCAGACGGGCCCTGGTGAATGACCGTGGACACGGCACAGACGCGGTCCTGCTCACAAGCTCCATGGGCCAGTCTCAGGGCCTGGGCACGCACCTGTTCAGTGAGGTCTGCACTGCTGGACATTCTGCAGGACACCACGCTGACCACCGGGTCGAGGACATCCTGCCGCACCTGGTGAGCAAGACGTGGCACACACTCCGGACGCCCAGGCCAGACCCGTGCCCCCAGCACGTGTGCAGCCTCCAGAGACTGGGGGCACCGTGACCCCCTCCAAGGTGAGGGACCACGAAGACAGGCACAAGGCTGGGCAGGTCTCTCGGGGCCACCAGGGGCCCCGTTCACCCTTGACCTGGTGAGGAGCAAGGCCGCTGGTTGTGAGCAGGGCCTGGAGGAGCACAGCCCGCCACCCGCGTCACAGGCTGCAGAGTTCTGGAGGAAGCTGATGGCAGACAGTGATGCAGAGACCGGTGGCCCCAGTGCAGCAGACACAGCTCAGACCCCAGGATCCTGGGGCCAGGCCAGCTACCCATGACATGGAGCTGTGGGCCATTCGAGGCAGCCTGACCATGGGCACCAAGTGGCCACAACTGCCCACTAGGAGGCGGGTACTGTCAAGCCACCAAGGCGCGAGGTCGAGTGGCCTCGCAGCCATTGAGACCGGGGGGAAGTGGTGCACGCGGGAGCGGTTGCCAGCTCATGGGTCACCCACCCATTCCTCTGACTCCTCCCTCAGCTCACGCCTATGGCCTCATGGGGGCCCCTAAAAGCCACTGACAGAGCAGGAAAAACCCGAACGCAGCTCACAGACGGGTTAGCCTGGTCTGCTAGCGCAAGCCAAAAATGGACCACAGCCCAGCCCTGCTCGGGGTGGCTGAGCCCCCACAAAAGCCTTGAGCATCCACCTGTGTGAAAGGGCAAGGGGCCAGAGGCAAGGATGCACACAAACTCACAAGCCCTAGTCAACACCCAGGGAGTGAGCTGGGAAGACCTGGGAAGAGTAAGACGCTCCAGATGGACCTGGGGGCACTGGCCAGCTGGGGAGGAGGAGGATGACCCAGCTTCTGAGGTGGGCAGCTGGGCCTCCAACAGGGCAGCCACGGGCCAAGGAAGAGGCTACGGGCCCCTCCTCGAGAGCTGATCTAGCTTCTGGCCATGGAACGGATGCTGGGCCCCAAGGATTCCACCAGCCCCAGGCAGGTGGGTGACATCAGACCCCTGCCGTCCAGACCCCGAGACACGTTGGCCGCCATGACGCTACCTCAGCTGAGGGGCCACTTTGCAGTAAAGGCATGTGACTGGGCACTTCCAAACCTCCCACACATCCCACCTTCTGGAAGCTTCCAGCCTAAAGAGATATGGAGTGGCCTCTCAAGACAGTTTTTTATCTTCTCACAGGCGTATTTCAAGGACATGCTTACATTAATAATGTCTAAATTTAAGCAGTGTAAGTGCAATCACAATTCCGGGAATGAGAGTCTTCAGCATCGAATTTAAGGCTGTACAACAACCCCTGCTCCATGAAAAAAACACAGCAGCCCATCCAGAGGCGTGCGTGGGCACGTCTACACGGCAGGCCAAGTGCTTGCAGCCAGACACCCAAGTCACAGGGAGTCATGGGGGGCTGGGCAGCGGGAGAAGAAGCATAAGGTGCTAAATTCCTTCAAAGCAGAAAACCAGTGGGCTGAGGTCGGAGCTCCCAGTCCAGGCTTTTGGAGGAGAGGGACTCACCCCGGGTGAACGGAGGTCACCGAGTCTCCAGACTTCGCGGAAGTGCATCTTTGCGCCCATCCTCCTGAATCACTCACACAACACGTTTCATGAGGATCTGCGCTACGAGTCCACACCCTGGCCCAGGAACATGCCCTCTCCTGCATGAGGCCCCACAGTCAGGTGGGCGGGCTCCAAACAGGGTGTAGGGATGGCCTGAGCCCGCCCGCACCCAGGGAGCCAGCAGGGAACGCAGTCTCAGGTCCCACCCGACACCCGGAATCAGATCCAGGGCTCGGGCACACGACACACTGGAAAAGCTTCCACGTGCATGTGCGTGGTGGACAGGGCACCACGGCAGCAGTGGGCAAAACCTGGGAGCCAGGGGCGAGAGGGAGGTGTCCACCAGGAAAGGCAGACCCCACAGGTGTTTCTAACACGTTCTAAGATCAGGAGCATCACAGTAATTCGAAGATGTCTTTACTGAAACTTTAGCACAGACATCTGAGCAGTGAGCACTGTGGTCAGACACCAGCTCTGGGATTGGCCGCCTGGGCCACCCCAAACCCTGAGCCACACACGGGTGAGTGACCCCTGGCCAAAGATGCCCCTGCAGGTCCAAGTGGGCGGGGAGACACCACCCACACGGGGCTCCTGCGGGGGATGAGCCCTCACGGGCCGCTGACACAGTGTCCTCGCCCAGCAAGAGCCCAGGAAGACACGTCCTGGAGCAGCCTGGCTCCTGGGGCTCATCTTTAAGCCGTCCCAAAGATGAGAACCACAATCAGGCTGTCCAGACAAGAATAATAATTTTTTTAAGCCGCTGACACACTCCAGCTCTCAACCTGTGTTTTCATGTCCAAGGGGCACAGCTTCTAAAACGCTGAGAAAAACAAGCCAAAACAAACCCAAAAAACCCCCGCATACATCTGAAAGTAACAAGTGCCACCCAAATAAGAGACATGTTTCCTTCAAAGGAAAACCCCATGAGTGCATCTCTATACACCAGCCACAAGCCATTCTCTGATTGGTCAGTCTTACCATAAACCGACTCTTCTCACCCTAAAGAAAAATCTTAACTTAAAAAGCTGTAATGGCAAATTTATCAAAAGGTGGCGACAATACAGAAAAAGATGCAGTACTCACACTTGTTGGGTGCCGAACAGCAGCTTCATGTTGCAGCCTCACCCTCTGCGGCATCATCACGTCGTCCTGCAGTGAAGAGCACACTTGAAACACACAGAGCAACCGCAAACAAGGAAGAAGACAGACAACCCAAGAGCAGAACAGGCGATTCAGATGCTGCCCAGGGGACCGTGACCCTGTCAGCCGGCAGGGACACGCAACAACCTGCCAGCAGGGAAAACAGAAAACGCTAGCAACTCCAGCAAGAGCTGCCCGCACGGCCCGCAAGCAGAGGACCCTACGAGCGTCTGGACGGCAGCCTGGCGTCGCCTAGCAAAGCGAAGATGCAGACCCCAGGACCCAGAGCCCCACCGCCTGGGTAGACACCAGAAGACACAAAGAAATGCTCACAGCAGCACAGCTCAGATCGGGCACAGCCACACCCACGGACACCAGACGGACAGACATGCAGCTGCCCTCAGACCCACTCAGCAGAAAGACAAAGAGACAGCTGCACACGAGGTAATAAGTTTTACAGACACAATGCGAGGGGAAGCAGCAGGACGGAAGAATATACATGGTATCAGTCCACTTAATTAAAGTGCAAAATTAACCATATTATTTAAGAAGTGCACACATAATGCAAACTACAAAGAAAAGTAAGACAATCATAATCCCGGAAGTCAGAACAGTGGTGGCTGCAGGGCAGGAGGGGCACGCGGTCACACCCTGACCCAGCGGTTGTCACACAGATATCTACTTCCTAAGTCATCTTTAAAGTGCATGTGCATTTTGTGCATTCTTCTACGGCATGTTCTATCTCACAGTGAAAAAGTATTTTAAATTGATGGAACAATCAAAAAGGTTTCAGCGTTTTGTTTAAAGGTACAAACACACCCAACAGAAGAACTAAAAATAATGTCACTGGAGGATATCTATCTTTAAAGTGAGCAATAAGATAAACTAAAAGACTTGTATTTGTATCTCTTATTTCAGCAAAATGGCCTTATGAGCATTGTGCTAATCAAAGGACCTGTGGAAGAAGTAAGCTGAGAGGAACCTGTGGCTAATGCAAGGTGGTGGTGGGAGGAGGGAGGATGGAGGAGGGTGAACGGAGGATGGAGCAGGGGAGGAGGCAGATGGAAGAGAAGTGTGGAGGATGGATGAATGGAGGAGGAGGAAGAGAAGGAGAATGGAGGAGGAGATAGATGGAGGAGGGAGTTGGAGGAGGATGTGAATGGATGCAGGAGGAGGGGGAGGAGGAGAATGGAGGGACAGGAGGAGAAGGAGGATGGAGGGACAGGAGGAGGAGGAGGATGGAGGGACAGAAGGAGGAGGATGGAGGGACAGGAGGAGGAGGAGGAGGGGGAAGGAGGAGGAGGATGGAGGGACAGAAGGAGGAGGAGGATGGAGGGACAGAAGGAGGAGGAGGATGGAGGGACAGAAGGAGGAGGATGGAGGGACAGAAGGAGGAGGAGGATGGAGGGACAGAAGGAGGAGGAGGATGGAGGGACAGAAGGAGGAGGAGGATGGAGGGACAGGAGGAGGAGGAGGATGGAGGGACAGGAGGAGGAGGATGGAGGGACAGAAGGAGGAGGAGGATGGAGGGACAGGAGGAGGAGGAGGATGGAGGGACAGGAGGAGGAGGATGGAGGGACAGAAGGAGGAGGAGGATGGAGGGACAGAAGGAGGAGGAGGATGGAGGGACAGAAGGAGGAGGAGGATGGAGGGACAGAAGGAGGAGGAGGATGGAGGAAAAGAAGGAGGAGGACGGAGGGACCAAAGGAGGAGGAGGAGGGGAAGGAGGAGACGGCAGAGGAGGGCAGCGCCCTGAGCAGCAGGAAGCCGAGTGCAGGTATGAAGCCAGAGAGGAAGAACTGTGAGAACAGGAGTGACAGCCGACCGTGAACTTGCTGCTGTTCCAGGCCCTGAGTCCCTTCCTGGCTCCAAGAGCACCTTGCAGTCACCTGTGAGGTCAACGCTGGTTGGGGATCTTAACAAGGAAAACTGAAGCACTGCAGCAGAAGAGGGATGGGGTGTGAGGAAGATAAAGAGAAGTTATGCCATGTTCAGCCTATTTCACGCCCATAAAGGACACAGTGAGACGGCAGGGCAGAGACCAAAGGGGCAAAATTTCCCTGAAAGCGAAGGTCTGCTAATCAAATTCTGGAAAAGTGGCTCCTGTGTCTGGTGGCCTCACGCAGAACTCCACTAATTTCTGAGGGTCTCCTAAGCCAGTCTTGGACTCCTGTGCAGGGCTACACGTGGGAGGAGCAAAGGCCAGCACAGGCCTAAGGGATGTTTCACAAAGGGAGATGGGGAGGCTAATGGAAGCCCCAGGTTGGGGTTAGGGTCGGGGGTTGCCTCTGGAACCCAGGGCCAGACGACAGAAGAACGCGCACAGACAAGCCCCATGGCCTCCAATGCTAGCTGAGCACTCAGAGCCACACCTCCAACCTGCTGACCTCCAGACACACGCTTCATCAACATGCTGACACGTCCACAGGGAGGGGTGCCCCTGCACCTTTCCAGAACCAGGACCAGCCCAGTCCTGAGGACCAGCCGTCAAAGATAAGTGTCTGCTCAAGACTGAATCGTATTTTCAATTCATTCACCATTTACAAAGCACTCACATACTCTCTTTCTTGATATTTATCACAATCTTCCACAGTTAGAGACAGCAGCTAAGGTAATATTACCCCCATTTTGTAGCCAAAGAAACGATGGTTTGGAAAGGCTATATAAGTCACCCCAGGTCTCACAGCAATGACATGTCAGGGTTAAAATTTGAACACAGGGTTAACTGAGAAACCAATTTTACAGTTCGAGGATCAATGCTCAAAGCAAAATTGCCCAGAAATTCCTAGCTCTCAAAAACATTCCAGTATAACTTCCCATCACCTCTTCTACTAGAATCCCCTCCCCTCCCTGCTGGGCATCTGGATAAAGTCAACATCTGTGAGCACAGAGAGAACATCAGAGATGTTTAACACACTCACTGACCACTAAGGCGAGAAACTCAAGGACGAACGCAGTAAGCAAACATTCGAGCCCAAAGTGAACACCTGACAGGTCCCCCAGCTGCTCCAGAATGCACAGGGACCCTTGATTACCAGTGAGCTCCTGTTCTGAGACCATTTTGAAAGAGGAAAAACTTGCTGAAGGATGGGAAAAGGAAAAGGTCTTTATTACACATGAAAAGCCAAGTGATGTTTTAATAACAAGCCAGATGTATTTCTGCTGGTGGGCCTTTCCCTCAAGGCCTGTCCCCACCAGCACCCGTCCTGGGGAGGTGCCTGCTCTGGTCAAGGTCCACAGTGCACACAGCTGGTGCCAAATGCCAGGAGCTGGTCTGAACAAATGTCAGCTGGCATTTGAAACGCAAAGGCGAGGGCCCTACAGGACAGATATGAAGGATTGTGAAGCATGAGCTACAAAAGCACAGTCTGCACATCCAGTCTTCGTCCCAAGGGTATCTGGACACGGGCTCTTTTCACTACATGAAGGAGCTTCAAAAACCTCCATATTTGTTTGCCTCAAAGTGTGCAAGACTCCTAGCCTGGCTGAAGTTCCACAATGATAAGTGGTTAGGAAACATTCTTGGCAGCCTAGGGTAAAGAATTTTGATGCATTATAAAAATAATATTAATTCAGAATGAAATATTGTTTCCTTTCTGACCATAAAAATATTGGGTAGAAAAAAGCTAATCTAATCCAAGAATTGAGGAGTTAAAAGAAGCCTTGGGTTTCAAGTTAAGTAGCTTCCGAGGGGAGGATGGTCCTGGGAGTGCGTGGCTGTGGACTCCAGGGATGACCCACAGTTTGGACAAAGGCTGACAGCAGACAAAGACCCAGGATAGGTGAGGGTGCAGGACGGGCTACTTGCAAATGAAGGAAATACAGTCAACAGCCAAGAAGATCTCCTTCTATGGAAGAACACAAAGTCAATTTGCTGCTGCTGTTGTTGTTGTTAAATCTCCCTTGGCTTTCAGACAAGTAAGATTTGAAGACAGAGATGGAAATGACTGGTCATTCCCCAACCCTCAGGACCCACACTCCAAAGTGAGGACCCCGAAGGACAGCAGAGAACAGAGCAAACCCAACCACATGGTGAGAGCCTGTTTCCACAGCACGGGACTTCCATACACCACCTACCAACTTTTGTTTCTCCAGCTTCCAAGCTACTGAGGAGAAGCAATAAGCTGCAATGATTTGCTACTCAGCTTGTACTTCTGGAGCAGGATCCAAACCCAGGTCCAAATACCTCCAGACCCACCTGCAGAAAAGACGGACGAGCTAGTGCAGACGATGTTCCCACGCTGTTCAACCAAGAAAGCAGTATAAAATACTTAAAAAGTCTTAAAAGCAAGAGTTAACAGGTACCAGGGAACTGCTGGGCCCTCCCAAAGCTATGAGAAGGCATGAACTGACAGGAAACAAGCCACTTCTGCCCCGAAGGCCTCACCAGTTCACAAGAAACAGCTGAAATTCTGAACTGCGGTCCCGATGACCCCACGAGATTGCAGGGGACAGAAATCGGAGCCAAGTGCCCGCTCATGGTTGGGGGGCACATGGAGGGCCGACAGACCCACGGCATCTTCTAGCTCAGGCCACAGTGGGTCACCTCCACACAGTAAGAGGTGTATGAGACATGCAACCTAATGCGGAGCCTCGAGACAGATGACAGTGGTCCCGGGATGGGGTTCTCCCAGGCCCCCAAGAAGCAAAGGAAAATCTCTGAGGGGATGGACATTCTTCCAGGGCCTGATGCGAGCTTGCAGAGACCAAGACCAGGACGCAAAGACAACCGGGCACACAGGACAAACGCACGAAACAACAGACAACAGAAGACTCCCACAGAGTGACCACTACCAGAACAATTCAGACAGAGTTAAAAACCAGTAATTAATTATAAACAGGACACTAGAAAATATCTATTTAATTTAAAAAAAGGGACGCAGTAAAAGAACAGAGGAACAAAAATAACCTGTGATACAACAAATAAATAGCAAAATGGCAAAATCCAACCATATAAAAATAACAAATGTAAATAAACTCAATCCTTTAATCAAAGGTAAAGAGTGCCAGACTGTATTTAAAAAAAGAAGAACAGAACAAGATCCACCCACATGCTATTTACGAGAGACACACTTCAGGTTCAAAGACACAAATGGATTGAAAGTAAAAGGATGGAAAAGGATAAACCGCGCAGACTCCACCTACCAGAAGAAAGAGACTCTGAGACAACCGAACGCCACTAGAGACAAAGGGGGACATCATACATTGACAGAAGGGTCACTCTATCAGAAAGATATAACCATGACAAATACACATGTGCCTAACAACAGAGAAAAAGAAACAAAAATGGACAGAATTGAAGAGAGAAACAAAAGGACAATTCAACAGTAAGAGTTGGAGAACAACCAGACAGACAGTCTGCAGGGATGTAAGGTATGAACCAACATCCCCCCGCTGACACCTACCGCAGAACACCCGCACAACACACTGTACGCCAGACCCCAAAACAAGGATCAGTAAATGTCAAAGGACTAAAATCACACAAAGTATGTTCTCTGACCACAACGAAATTAAGGGAGAAACCAAAAACAGAAGGATATTTGGGAAATCTACCACCAACGTATGGAAATGAACGTACTTCTAAATAGCCAATGGGGTGAAGAAGAAATCACGAGAGAAATCAGAAAATATCCTGAGCTGAATGAACATGACAACATGACACAACACAGTACAGTTAAAGCAAAGCTCCGAGAACATGATACAGCGGCGAACGCCTGGGACAGCCAAGAAAGATTTCTTAAAAAACAACAACAAAAAAGAGCAAACTCAACCAAAAGTAAGCAGAAGGAAGATAAAAATACAGACTAGAGCAGAAATCAATGAAATAGAAAAAAGAAAAAAATAGAGAAAATCACTTAAAACAATGGTTGGTTCTTTGAAAACATCAAGAAATTTAACAAACTTTTAGCTAGACCACAGATCAGCAAACTTTCCTATTAAAGGGCAGAGAGTAAACATGGTTCCTGTCAATATTCTTGGTTTTTTGTTTTGTTTTGTTTTTACAACACTTTAAAAATAAGAAGTCCATTTTTAGCTCAGAGGCCACACAAAACAGGCTGCCAGTGGGTTTGGCCTGTGAGTTGTCATCTGTTGACTCCTGAGCCAGACAGACCAAGAAAGAGAAGACACAAATAACTAAATTCAGGAGTGAAAAAGAAGACAGCACTACTAACCTTACAGAAGTAAAAGGACTGTAAGAGAATACTATAAATACTGTATGCCAACAAATCAGACAATTTAGATGAAATGGACAAATTTCTAGAAAGACACAAATTACTCAAATTGAAGAAGAAATATAAAATCTGACTAGAACTACAAAAAGTGAAAAAAAAAATTGAATTAGTAATTTAAAAATCTCCCCACACAAAAAAAGTCCAAGCTCATATGGCATGAGAAGTGAATTCTACCAAACATTTAAAGAAGAAATAATATCTCACCTTCACAAAGTGTCCCAGAAAATGGAGGAGGCTAGAACACTTCCCAACTCATTCCATGAGGCTAAGTATTATCCAACACCAAAGCCAGAAGAAGACATCACAAGGAAACTACAGAACTATATCCCACATGAACAGAGATGAAAGAGTCCCTGACAAAATACTAGCAAATCAGATCCGGCAACTTACGAAAAGGATTATATACTATGACCAAGTGAGATTTATCCCAGGAATGCAAGGTTGCTTCACCATCTGAAAGTCAATTAATGTCATACAGCATATTAACAGAAAAAAGAACAATCCACCCATGTGCTATTTATAAGAGACACACTTCAGGTTCAAAGACACAAATGGATTGAAAGTAAAAGGATGGAAAAGGATAAACCACGCAGACTCCACCCACCAGAAGAGACTCTGATGACGATCTCAATAAATGCATTTCACAAAACCTAATGATCACTCGTGATAAAAATTCTCAACAAAGTAGGAATCGAAAGGAACTTCCCCAACTTGATAAAAGGCATCTACAAAACCCCTACAGTTAACATCTTAATGGTGAGCGGAGCGATGCTTTCCCTGAGACTGGAACAGAGCATCTGCTCCCGTGACTTCTGTGGGGCACAGAGCGGGAGGGTCTGGTCACTGCCATCAGGCAAGCAAGGGAAATAAAGGCATCCAGATTGGAAAGGAGGAAGTAAAACCATGTGATTTTGCATTTAGAAAACCCTAAAGAATCCACAGAAAACTACTACAACTAATAAACAAGTTCAGGAAGGTCACAGAACACAAGATCAAGATACAAAAACCAATTGTATTTCTATACACTAACACTGAACAATCTGAAAATAAAATTAAGAAACTAATACATTCACAATAGCATCAAAAGAATAAAATATTTAAGTATAAATTTAACAACAGAATTGCAAGACTTGTGCAGTGAAAATTACAAAACATCGCTGAAAGAAGTTAAAGGCCTAAATACACAAGGAGACATCCCACATTCATGGGCTGAGAGTATTGCTAAGCAATTCTCCCCAAATTGACCTAGAGATTCAACACAATCCAAATCAAAATCTCCACTTGCTTTTCTGTAGAAATTGACAAACTGATCCGAAAGTTCATATAGAAATAGAAAAGATCCATAATGGCTAGAACAATGTTGAAAAAAAGAAGTAAGATGGAGGGCTTATACCTTCTGATCTCAAAACTCACTGCTACAAAGCCACGGGCCTAAAGCAAACATGCAGATCAGCAGAACAATGGGGAGCAGAGACAACTCCGCCATGCGGCTGATTCCAGGCAGTTCTGTGGGAAAGGAGAGTCTTCAACACACAGTGCGAGCACAAGTGACCGCCACACGGAAAAGATGAATGTGGACCCTTACCACACACAAAAATTAATTCAAATAGATCACAGACCTAAACGTAAGAGCTAAAACTAGAAACTCTTAAAAAAAACTTAGGAGCGAATGTTGGTGATCTTAAACTAAGCAAAGAATTCTCAGATATAAAACAAATGCACAAGTGATAAAAAGGAAATTTGACAAATTGGGCTTCAAAATTTAAATTTTTTTGTGCTTTAATTTAGGTACAGGTTTAACAAGAAAGTGAAAAGATTTGCCATCGCATACCCAGCACTAACCAGTGCTGCCCTGAAGACACAACGCCTTCCCCGACACTGCAGATCTTTCAGTCGAGTTGCAGAGACAAGCGTTACTGGTGCTAAGCCGAAGGAGAGATCTTGAACGGAAGTCCTGCATGTGATGAACGCAGAGGGAAGAAGACCGCGGAGGAACAATGATCGCAGAGGGACAATGACCACAGAGAGAGAATGACCACAGAAGGACCATGACCACAGAGGGATGAAGCTCATAGCAGGAGGAGAGCAGCTAAAACAGAGGGAAGAGCAATGAC
This sequence comes from Tapirus indicus, assembly GCA_031878705.1. Lineage (NCBI taxonomy): Eukaryota > Metazoa > Chordata > Mammalia > Perissodactyla > Tapiridae > Tapirus > Tapirus indicus. The sequence goes on from CM062932.1 coordinate 60,816,184, forward strand.
ACTTTTCTGAAGCATTTCCACCCTCTCCCAGGACCCTTTCTCTGTCTCAGGGCATCCTGTATTTCTTCAGCTTTTAGAAGGGAACTTACCTAATTCTAGTAAGGATATATATACATGGAAAATATCTACAGTAAACAATATAACTAACAGTGAAAGGTTTCAGCTCTCTCTTTTGAGATTGGGAAAGAAACAGGAATGGCCATTATCATGACTTCTATTAAACAATTTACTGGGGACTCAAATTGAGAAAAAGAAACATTCATTAAAAAAAAAGAAAAGGCAAAAATGAGAAAGAGGGAAAATGAGTACATAAACAACCCAAAAGGATCTACAGAGAAATGTTAGAATTAAAAGTGAATTTAGCAAGGTTTCTGGATACAAGATTGATAAATAAATTTATTTACACCTACAAAGTTTTTTTAAATGATGTTACTCACAAGAATACCAAAAAATATCCAATTACTCTCATATATTATTGGTGAGAAAATAAAATGGTATAGCTACCTTGGAAAATATTTTGGCAGTTCCTCAAATTGTTAAACATAGAGTTACCATACGACCCAGCAATTCCACTCCTAGGAATACACCTAAGAGAACTAAAAACTTCTATCCACACAAAAACTTGTACAAGAATGTTCACAGCAGCATTATTTATAATAATCAAAAAGTGAAAACAGCCCAAATGTTCCTCAACTGGAAAATGGATAAACAAAATGTGGTATATCCATACAATGGACTATTATGCAACAATAAAAAGGAACGAAGTGCTGACACATGCTACAACATGCTGAGCCTTGAAAACATCATGCTGAGTGAAAGAAACCAGTCACAGAGACCACACACTGTATGAATCTGTTTTTATGAAATGTCCAGAACAGGCAAATCCAGAGACAAAAAGAAGATTAGTGGTTGTCAGGGGCTAGGAGTTGAGAAATGGTTGCTAATGGGTACGGGATTTTACTTTGTGGTGATGGAAATTAGATTGTGGTGACGGTTGCACAACACTGTGAATGTACTAAAATCCACTGAATTGTATACTTTAAATGGGTAGATTTTATGTGAATTACATCTCAATAAAGCTGATAAATATGTTTTCTAAAAAAACGAAATACCAAGGAATTAATTTAACAAAGGACTGTAAGCCCTCTGCTATGAAAACTACACATGGTTATTGAGATAATCTAAAGACGACCTAAATAAATTAATGAACACATGTTCTTTGTTAGGGAGACTCAACATTGTAAAGAAGTCAGTTCTCCCCTAATTGATCTACAGATTCAATATAATTCCAATCAAATTCCTCACGGGAGATTTTGTCAAAATTAACAAAAGGACTCTGACGTTTATATAAAAATGTAAGATTTTAAAAAATAGCCAAAAATATTGAAGCAGACGAACAAGAGAACTGATAGTATCAAATTACAATATGTACTATAAAGCTACAATGTGGTACCAGCACAGCACTTCACACAGGAAGATATATGATTAATAAGCACCCAACGAACGTTTGACATACGTAGTCATCAGGGAAATGCAAACTAAAACCACAGTGAGATAGAACCACATGCACACTACGAAGGCTCAAATTAAAAAGAAAGACAATTCCAAGTGTTAGTAAGACCATGGAACAGCCAGAACTCTTGTAAACTGTTGGTGGGGTGTAAAACGGTTCATCCTCTTTGGAAAACAGATTCCAAGTTTCTTACAGAGTCAAACATACATGTGATATATCACTCAGCAGTTCTATCCCTAGACAAATGTTCCAAGAGAAAGGAACACACATGTCCAAGATAAGACTTGCACACAAATTTCCACAGCACCTTTACTCACAGCAGCCAAACAGTGGAAGCAATCCCAGTGTCCCTCAATGGATGACTGTAGAGATGAACAATGTATGGTTTATCCACACACTGGAATACCCTACTCAGCAAAGAGAAAGACTGAAATACTGATGTAAGCTACAACATGGATAAATCTCAAAATCATGATGAGCAAAAAGAGCCAGCCCCAGAACGCACACTGTATGATTCCATTTATATGAAGTTCTAGAACAGGAAAAAGAAAACCCTAATCTATCAAAAGGACAAATAATTAGATAACTAGACTACTAATCTAAAAAAAATCACATTCGTAGTTGCTTCAAGGAGCGGGGGATGACTGCAGAGAGATGAGGAAACTTTCTGGGGCAATGGAAAGGTTCTAACCTCGACCGAGGTGGTTTTTATGTGGGCGAATACACTTGTCAACCTGACTGAACATACACTTAAAACGGGTGTATTTCATTACATCGAAGTCATATCCCAGTCAAGCTGGTTTTTAAAATATAATGTCTCTAATAAAGTAGACTCAGTATTTAGAAAAAAAATTTAATCTGAATTCACACCATGATGCTTTTAAAAAACACCGTTATAGTTGTGGGTTTACTGCACCAGCTCCACAGGGTCACCACCAGAACTGTCAGTACTACACAACACCATCACCTCCCAGCGTTGTTCTCACTGTTCTAAGTTCTCTTCCAGTGCCTACCAAGGCATTTGTAATTTTTCTATAGCTATAATTACAGCGTCAGAACACAAAAATAATTTAGAATCAAACATGCAATTTCACTAAATACACATAAATTCAAGCTGTGCATTTTCCTCTGCTGACAGTTCCTCCAACAGAACCCAGAACCGAAGTGCTGCCCAGGCCCCACCCCTTCCCTCCTGGAGCTCCACCCCTTCCCTCCTAGAGCTCCACTCCCTACCCCTGAGCCCTGCCCTTCCCTCCTGGAGCCCCACCCTTTCTTTCCTGGAGCCCCACCCCTTCTCTTCTGGAACCCCGCCCCTGGCTTCCTGCTCTGACCCAGGGGAGTGGAGAAAGGAATTCCGTTTAATTGGGAGAGAGGTCAAGAAGAATCCCCTCCAACCAGCAGCAAGAGATTGGGCAGGAAGGAGGAGGCACGTGAAGGGAATCTGGGCTGGAGGACATTGCCTGGCACAGGTCTGGTTTTGAGCGGGACTGGGGGTCTGCCCAGAGCACACGCGGGCAGAGCAGGCAGCGCCCTTCCCAGGGTGGAATCCACACCCATCTTTCTGTACAACTTCTGCCCACCTGTTCTGCAGGTCCTAGACTCAGCTGGGGTTCTCCAGGACCAGATCCTCTCTCACCCACCAGGTCCCAGTGACAGCGAGGGCAGCAGACAGAGGCCTCTGCTCTCAGAGCCCACAGTTTAGTAAGACAGAGAGGGACTGGGACGGGAGCAGTAGAAGCTAGACACTGCTATGGGGAAGATGACGGGAGGGCGATGGTTCTCGGGAACACCGTGGATCAAGCACCTGGGAGCCAACACCATACCCAGCCTGACCTACTCTGAACCTGGGGAACGCCACTCTGCCTTGGGGGAGGCTGTTCAGCCCGGGGCTGGCTGCACAGGAACCACTCTGAAGCTTGTTGAAGCAGAATCTGCCCGCGAGATCTGGCGTCTGTCTGTCTGCAGTGGGTCCCAAACCTGCATTTCCAACCAGCTCGCTCCCTATGGACTGTCCCTGAAGACTTCGATTTCGCAGCAAGAAGATGGGAGTCGACCTCCTGCTCACCTAAAACATCCCCAACGGACGTGCTCTGAAATAGTCGGGGTCTTTGTGTGACTCACTGTCTCTTCAGTATGAATATGCTCAGACAGACATCGGGACAGAGGGTGACACCAAGGTCGTCATGGGAAGGCCCTCCCGCCGTCTCTGGAAAGGTGCCTGCTGGCTCCCAGGCAACAGCCACAGGACACATATGAAGCGAGCACAATTCCCTGAAGAGCTGCGTTATAGTCAGTGGGTTCTAAAAGTCCACTTGTAAACAGACTAAGTAAGAAACTCAGAATATCGTTTTCTGTGGAAATAATGTCCAAAAGGGTCCTTGGGTTCCAAGATAAATCCACAAAAGTATCTAATTCATTCTAACTTAACTATTTAAAATTGAACACAGAAACCCAAACTCCATTCGCTCATTTAACAAATACCTACTATTTGCTGAGCACGTTGCAGGTGCTTCAGAAACATCAGTGACAACACAGGCCACAACCCCTGACCACACAGAGCCGACACTCTCTCGGGAAAGCAGACAGTAAGGACGATGAATGACGCAGGCTATCAACGGTGACAGGCTGTGGCAGCCCTGAAGTGCTGGGCAGTAGGCCCACTACCGCGCAGAGGGGTCAGAGCATCGCTGGGAAGCTGGAAGGGAGGCCGGGCCAGGCAGGCATACAAGAGAGGAGGGGTAGGGCCCAGGGCTGCACGGGTGGTGTGGACGAGGGCAGCAGGCCCTCGAGACGGCAGAGGCCACGGGGCCTGATGCCACTCTCAGTCTGTTCTGTTCACTGCTGCCCTGCAGCCCGCTGCAGCCGGCACGTGGCAGTTCGCACCAGGAGCAGCAGCGAGCTGGTCTCCACTGATGTTATCACTCCTAATGAAATAAACTCTGCATTCCACACACGGTCACCAGGCTGCATCCCAGGCGGCTAAGTCAAAATGCAACCTTGGTGCCCCAGCAAAGCCCATTCTTCATGCAAAAGTGTTCCATTTTTATGTACAGTCTGTGGTCAAGTTCTGGACTTTGTGCAGCCCTGGCATCACGCCCTGCTGAGTCAGAACACAGCGGTTCTGCTTGGTGCCCTGCCTTCACTGCAGACCATGACCGTCCTCTTCTGACGCACGCCCCAGAAAGGCTGGGCCAGAGGAGAGGCAGTCTCCAGGAGCGCTCGTGGGGGCTTGACACTGAGCTCTGGCTCCCCGTGGCATAACCGTTCCACATGGCACATGCCAGCTTCATCAAGCAGTCAGAGAGCATCGTCAGAAATGGGGCAAGTCAAGACCATACGCACCAGAGAGGCAACGAGAAGAAGGCAGCGCCCCTTCTGAGATATTCCGGACAGAGACACACGGCCTAACACTGTCACAAGGAAACATCAGACGGCTCGAGTTCTGAGGGCATTCTACAAGAGAAGTGCCTTGGAATCTTTGAAAACAGCAAGATGAGGAAAGTCAAGAAGGGGCTGTGGATTATTTCAGACTGAGGAGATGAAAGAGAGAGGACAAGTAAAGGCAACGTGCAGTTCTGAGCGGGATCCTTCGGTGAGACGTGAACAGGGCTGGGCATTACGATCAGTCCTGTATCGGCGTAACATCTGGCTCTGGGTCAGAGGAGACGTCTTCCTTTGCAGGAAACACACACAAGTGCTTGGGGTGACGGATGCAAGGCTGGCCACAAAAACAGAGTCCTTTGTACTTTCCTTGCAACTCTTCTCTAAGTAGGAAAAAGAAAAATGGGTAAAAAGATGGAAACACATCAGGAGAAAAGGAAACCCACATGACCAATCAGCATAGGATGGTGCTCACCACAATTCCTGATCAGGAAGCACACATCAAGACAGAGTGAGGCCCTACTTTACTCCCGTTGGCCGACAAAAACTTAAGAACCTGACAACACCACGTGCTGGAGAGCCACAGATCCACAGACCATCTCCTGCATGGCCAGCGAGGGCCCACGTCTGCAGCCATGTGACGGCATCTCTCCTGCAATGAACTCGAACGTTCCCTGCGGCCTGGGAATCCCTCTTCAAGTTCGAACCCAAGAGGAACTCTTCATGTACAACAGGAGATGCGTGCAAGAGTGGTTGCTGCAGCGCTATTCACAGGAGCAAAGAGGTGGAGACAGACCGAACGCCCACCAGTACGAGAGCAATGAACAACCCAGTACGTCTGCTCGTGGAAGCTGTCCCGCAGATGAATGAATGAACCGCAGACAAGGGTAAACATAACAGAAAGTCTGGAATACACCTACACTGACACGGACAGTTGACTTGCAACAAAGGCATCAGGATAACTCAACAGAGACAAGACGTCTCTTCTACAAGTGGTGCTGTGTCTGAACATCCACATGGAAAAATCAACCTCGATTCCTACTTGACACGACACACAGAAATTAACATGAAATGGACAATAGCTCTAAACATAAAAGCAAAAACTATAAGCTATTAGAAGAAAACATGAGAATAACTTCTTTGGGGCAAGCAGAGATTGCTTAGGAAAAAAATTTAACCATAAAAGAAAAAATCAATAAATTGGACTTCATCAAAATTTAAAACTTCTGCTCAGCAAAAGACACCATTAATATATATGAAAAGGCAAGCCACATACTGGAAGAAAATAGTCACAATACATCTATCTGACAAAGGACTTGTATCCAGAATATACAACAAACTTTTACGACTCATTAATAATAAAACAAACAACCCAACTTTTTTTTTTGGCACCACATATTTTTTTTACTAAGGTCATGATAGTTTATTACATTGTGAAATTTCAGGTATACGTTATTATTTGTCAGTCACCATATATATGTGCCCCTTCACCCCTTATGCCCACCCCCCAAGCCCTTTCCCCTCTGGTAATGACTAATCTGTTCTCTTTGTCCATGCGTTTATCTTCCACATATGAGTGAAATCATACGGTATTTTTCTTTCTCTGTCTGGTCTATTGCGCTTAACATAGTACCCTCCAGGTTCATCCAAGTTGTTGCAAATAGAAAGATTTTGACTTTTTTTTATGGCTGAGTAGTATTCCATTGTATATACATACACCAGACCTTCTTTGTCCATTCATCAGTTGATGGGACCTTGGGTTGCTTCCACATCTTTGCTATTGTGAATAATGCTGCAATGAGCAGAGGGGTACATAAGTCTCTTCAAATTGCTGATTTCAAGTTCTTTGGATAAATACCCAGTAGTGGGATAGCTGGGTCATATGGTATTTCTATTTTTAATTTTTTGAGAAGTCTTCACACTGTTTTCCATAGTGGCTGTACCAGTTTGCATTTCCACCATCAAACAAACCAATTTTTTAAAAAATAGGCAAAAGATTTGAATAGACATTTCGCAAAAGAAGATTTATGAACGGCCAATAAACTCCTGAAAAGGTGCTCAACATGACTAGCCATCAGGGAAATGTGAATTAAAACTGGAAGGAGACACACGTTACTTCTGCACAAACTGTCAAAACCAAGACCCACAACATCAACGCTGCTGAGAAGGCAGAGCAGCCGGACTCAGGCACCTGCTGGGAACACAGCACTCGGTACAACCACTGCTCGGCAGGTTCTCTCGAGGTTACACACACCTCCACCCTGGAAACTGCCTGACTGCCAACAAACAACGGCGGTCTGTTCACACAACGGTAAGAGAGAGTGAGCCATCACCACACAGGGATCCCGGATGACCGTGCTGTGAGGGACGAGCGAGCTCCCTGCGACTCACGCACGCACTCGAGGACGGGCAGCCCATGTGACGGGAGCGGTCAGATGCACCGTGTGCTCTCACGTGAAGCAAAGGCAGCTCCTGGGTGATGGAAATGCTCCATTTCAATGGGTGCTGGTTACATGGGTGCATACTTGTCAAACTCATCAAAGTGTTCACTTTGTTTACAATTCTCACATTGAAATCTTGCATTTCACCATACATAAATTTTACCTCGATTTTTAAAAACTGAATGAACTATAATGACATGCAACAATATGGACGAATCTTTGCAACATAAGTTTTAAAAGTTCCAAAATGTTATGTACAGCCTGACACTCTTTTTATAAAGTTAAAAACACCTAAAATTTTTTTTAAATTAATTTTTTCAGATTGATATAGGTACCAAAAAGTTCAGTGGTGACATGGCACTTGGTTGGTGGTTACAGGAGAGGAAGGCAGGTGGTCAGTGTGGTCAGGTCAAGTGGTCAGAGAACTGAGCTAGCTCTAGCTCTGGACAGCAGGTTCATGGGTGCTTGAAACACTATCAAACTAAATACATAGGTGCAGTCATGAACAAACAAAATGGACCACGTATCGACAAATGATGAGAATGATCATGATTAACTCAATTCTGTGCTCCTGAGATCTTGAGATCTAAATTTGAAAGGAAGAAAAATCACAATGGAAACCAGAAGATGTACCAACAATAAGATATAACAGTAAGAAGTTATATTCAGAACACACGGGACACTGTACAGTGGTTACGAGAACACAAATTCCCTTAAATGTTACACTGGAAAAAGTGAAGGTAATGGGCTAAGCGTCCAATTCAGGAAGTCGGAAATATAACCACAGAATGAACCCAAACAAAGCAGAAGAAACAAACCACCAAGATCAGAAATTAAGAAATAAAACAAAGGAACTTATAGCAAGAGGAGACCTAGGGCAGCAGTCAGGACCTGTGGCGGGAGGGTCTCAGAGCGGCGTGCTCTGCGTGCCCGCTCCCCCACCGAAGGAATGCACTGGGAACTCTTGACAGAGCAGAGGCACTGCCCACCTGTGCCCCGGCTCTCCCGGGCAGACGCCCACCAGTCACCAGAGAGGTGGACTGTGTCCCTGTCCCCGGTTATTACAGCAAGGCCATCACGCAAATCCCAGGGCAACACTGTCTGCTGCTCAAAGCTCACCCAAATCTATGTGGCATTATTTCACTGATTTACTTCAGCTAAACCCTGAGAACACTTCAGACTTCTGGTGTCAGGGCAATCCTTCCTCGGTCAGACTTCTGCACCACTGTGTCTCTGACACCCACACCCAGAACTGAGACACCGCGAAGCCCAGGCCGGGGAGCTTCCTCTCTCGGCAGCATCGTCCTCATGACTTGGAGCCACACCGCCCATCTCTCTCCCCACATTTTCTGGGACTGATGGGGCCAGGCTCCCAGCCCGCTCTTTCTCTCCCACCTCTAAATGCTAACGGGCATTTTCAAGGATCTGGTCCTCCAACCCCTCTCCTCCTCTGACAGTGGCTGGTGGTCCTCCATCCTCCTCTCCTCCTCTGACAGTGGCTGGTGGTCCTCCATCCCCCTCTCCTCCTCTGACAGTGGCTGGTGGTCCTCCATCCCCCTCTCCTCCTCTGACAGTGGCTGGTGGTCCTCCATCCTCCTCTCCTCCTCTGACAGTGGCTGGTGGTCCTCCAACCCCCTCTCCTCCTCTGACAGTGGCTGGTGGTCCTCCATCCCCCTCTCCTCCTCTGACAGTGGTTGGTGATCCTCCATCCTCCTCCTCTGACAGTGGTCGGTGGTCCTTCATCCTCCTCTGACAGTGGTCGGTGGTCCTTCATCCTCCTCTCTTCCTCTGACAGTGCCAGTGGTTCTCCATCCTCCTCTCCTCCTCTGACAGTGGTCGGTGGTCCTCCATCCTCCTCTCCTCCTCTGACAGCGGTCAGTGGTCCTCCATCCTCCTCTCCTCCTCTGACAGTGGTTGGTGGTCCTCCATCCTCCTCTCCTCCTCTGACAGCGGTCAGTGGTCCTCCATCCTCCTCTCCTCCTCTGACAGTGGCTGGTGGTCCTCCATCCTCCTCTCCTCCTCTGACAGCGGTCAGTGGTCCTCCATCCTCCTCTCCTCCTCTGACAGTGGTTGGTGGTCCGCCATCCTCCTCCCCTCCTGTGACAGCAGTCAGTGGTCCTCCATCTTCTTCTCTTCCTCTGACAGTGGTTGGTGATCCTCCATCCTCCTCTCCTTCTCTGACAATGGCTGGTGGTCCTCCATCCTCCTCCTCTGACAGTGGTCGGTGGTCCTCCATCCTCCTCTCCTCCTCTGACAGTGGCTGGTGGTCCTCCATCCTCCTCTCCTCCTCTGACAGCGGTCAGTGGTCCTCCATCCTCCTCTCCTCCTCTGACAGTGGTTGGTGATCCTCCATCCTCCTCTCCTTCTCTGACAATGGCTGGTGGTCCTCCATCCTCCTCCTCTGACAGTGGTCAGTGGTCCTCCATCCTCCTCTCCTCCTCTGACAGTGGCTGGTGGTCCTCCATCCTCCTCTCCTCCTCTGACAGCGGTCAGTGGTCCTCCATCCTCCTCTCCTCCTCTGACAGTGGTTGGTGGTCCACCATCCTCCTCCCCTCCTGTGACAGCAGTCAGTGGTCCTCCATCTTCCTCTCTTCCTCTGACAGTGGTTGGTGATCCTCCATCCTCCTCTCCTTCTCTGACAATGGCTGGTGGTCCTCCATCCTCCTCCTCTGACAGTGGTCGGTGGTCCTCCATCCTCCTCTCCTCCTCTGACAGTGGTCAGTGGTCCTCCATCCTCCTCTCCTCTGACAGTGGTCAATAGCAACTGTGCTGATTTCCATCACCAGCTTTATTTAGGTGACTCCTGGGTCTGTGGTTCTCACAGTTCTATACTGAGCTCCGTGTTTTTCAGCACTTCCACTTGGAGTTCCTACTTCTCCATCGTGCCTTTTCTTTCCTTCCCTTCAGTGAACAAACAGAAAGCTACAGGAGAGACGGCGGAGAGGAGCAGTACCTTCAGCATTTTCTCCTTTCCTCTTCCAAGTCTAGCCCAAGATGGAAACAAAGTTCTTCACATGCGACCTGCGTATTGGGGAGATCTTAAGATACTGCGAGACGGGGAGGTTCCAACCTCCCACCAGTCATAAACTCAAATGCTGGTTTATTGTTGTCCTTAGAGAGACGTACACGACCCTTGTAAAATATTTCCGAAAAAGCAATCTTAAACAGAAAAAAAGACTACCATAGCCCTTCACCCAAAGGCCATAAAAAGCATAATTTTCAACATGGTGGGTGTAGCTGTCTTTGGTGGAAACTGTCTTTGTTTAGGAAAATGTTGGCTGGACCATTAGAGTGTGAAAACAGCCCCTGAAGCAGGGTCTGGGAAGAAATGATGGAACAAGAGGGACAGATGAATGTTCTTTGTAAGAAAATGGAGAAATCTGAGGACTTTTAGTCTCAGAGAAAAAGAGCAAGAAAAGAGATGAAAGAGACCAAAGCAGCAGGACAGGAAACCACAGCCCTGCTGGGGTTTTGTTTTTGAGAGCAGTGCTACTTCATAGGCAATCTCACATTGTTTGCTCCACTGCCACACAATCTCCCCAAACCTCCACAGAGACCAAGAGCTTGTACAGAGGTTCCTGGTCCTCAAGGAAAAGGCGGAGTCAGCTTGAGATGAAAAGAAGATTTGTATGTGAATTAATTCAGCACTCAAAGAAACTCTGAGGCAGAGCTGACCTTGAGAAGGTAAAGAGCACCCCCAGAGAATGCACAGAAGACCTGCACCCCCAGACCTGGAAGACCCCAAAGGAAGACTGAACACAGATACATGTTCTTAAAGTGTGTTTTAAAGCAATTAAAAAGAAAACCCGTAGTTGAGTATATACCATATATGCAATCAAGTGCTCTTTCTCCACCCATCATCATCGTTCGTCATGTGATTGAATTCCTCATAAACATCACAGCAATTCCCTCCCACAGATCTACTTCCCCGTCGTTCTGTCGCCTGTGACCTTGTTTCTAATTTTTCTTCATAGTAAGTAACACTGAAGCTTCTGTGTATATAAATCTTTTTTAAAATTTAGGAGATATCTAGAAGTGAAATTTAGGAGTCAAGGGCATAAGCATTTTTAAAATTCTTGATGCAAAATTATGCTTCAACACTACCAAGTCACATTTTCCAAATACTGAGTGTCTCCATTTTTAGAAAACTTCATTAATTTGGATTTTAAAATTAGTATCTCACTAACTTAATTTGTGTTTCTTTCATTATAATGATCTAACATTTTTTAAAGTCTGTCATTCTCATGCCCACTTTTGTGAAGTCTCCATTCCTGTCTTACTTGTCTACCACCCATTTTTCTTTGTTTTCTTATCAACTCGCATAAATTATTTCTACGTAAGGCTATTAATCTTTTAAGTATTGTATGTGTCAACATCTTCCCAGCTTACCTTCATTTTTGTTTATATGGTTCTCCGTTGGGAAATTCTTCATTTTTATGTAATCCTATTTATCAGTGATTAACTCATTAAGTGCTATGGCAATTAAACAGAACAACCTATCAACCTTAACTTTTAAGTCTGAACATAATGTATTAGAATAATGATTTTCAAGAACCACACTAAAATTTAACATCATTTAATTATTCAACATATACACATACATTTTAAATAGAAAAAAAGAGTTACTTACTGAATCCAAAAAGCAAAGGTAAGACCCTGAGCTCTGTGCTATTGCTTGATTTTTAGAATATCCGACTGTTTAAAAAAGAAAAAGAAAAGCTCTGTTATAATTCCATTTCAAGGGTATTCTCTTTCATAAAGCTTGGTGTAATATATACTATGAGGAAGCCAGGAACATCTTGTACTTCCAAGTAAAAACCAGGTTTGCTCTGGAAGAAATGAAAAGAGTAAATGGAAAATGCTGCCCACTGTCAGCGACTGAACGTGAGCACAGGGACGGGACACCCACGGTCCCCAGTGCCAGCACATTTGTGAGACGCACTCACTGGAGGAAAACAGATTCGCAAACATTTATTGGGCACAGCATTAACCTAAGCTCTGGGAGCAGTTTTTAAAAAACAAAATTAAAATGTCCCAAATGGAAGTGCATCAGTGGACACTGGAAGGGACGCTTTCTATAAGGTCTCTGCTGATAAAAGTCAGAAAGGTTTCCTGGCAGCAAGGGAGACACACCGCATGTGATCAGTTGGTAAAAGTTCATTGACCTGGACACTCTATGGGCAGTTTCTGAACACGCACTTCGTGGTAAGTCACAGTCTGCATCTGAACACACACATTCCGTGACCGGCAGCTCCACTGCCAGGTGTGACCCAACAGAACAAGTGATATGACTGTCCTAAGAACCCCCACATGGAACAGAAAAGCTGGCAGTACACCACAATGAGAATGGACAGTCCTGAGCTGCACACACAGTGTGGGTGGCCCTCACACAACTGTTGAGCCAAGGGAGCCCGACCAAGGAGTAGACACCGCTGGTGACACTGACACGGAGGATGAGACAGTAAGCTCAGTTGTGCTGTGAGGAATCAGGAGAGTTGGCTGCCCGGGGGAGGGCAGTGAGCAGAGGGGCACAGGGAGCTTCTGGGGGCGGGTGATGCTGGCTTTTCATCGGGCTGCTGGTTACACACGTGTTGTTGGTAAAAATTAACTGAGCCGTACAATTATGACAAGTGTACTTTTCTGTATGGATATTACATTTTAATAAATGTTTAAAAAATCGTTGCCTTCGAAGAGATTACAACTGAGGTGGAAAAAGAATTAAACGACAACCTACGTTAAATGCCAAATAAATGGTGCTGGAAAAGTACCAGGGACGCTCATTAAGAGAAGACGAGATCACGGAAGCAGGAGTTGGAGAGGGGACCCAAGGCTGTCAGAATTTAAGTAAAGGGAGAACTGTGAGTAGTGTCCCCAGTGAAGCGAGTGACAAGCTGAGGGCGGCAAGCAGGGGGGGCACCGGGCTGTCCCGGTGGGAAAGGTATCTGAAGAGGGAACAGCAGGCAGAAATCAATACGAAGCAAGCTCAGTCTGCATGCTGAGGGCAGGGCAGCTTAGAGGACATGTTCAGCCCAAAGAGAGAGGCTGAGGGGACTTTCCCTAGAAAAGAGGCTGCCGACTTTCCCTAGAAAAGAGGCTGTTAACCAGACAGCTGCAGCTTTGGTGCCACCAAAAGCAAACAGATGTGTGCAGCTGAATCCATGCACCCCTCCGGAAGTCAAGGCTATGTGACCTGAAGACGTCGTCCCCAGGGGACACCAGCGGGGTGTGCTTCAGGCCCACGTGCCCCCCGGTTGGTTTTCTGCTCTGAGGAGAGCGTCCTCCAGGCGGGGAGAGAAGGGAGGTCTCTCCTGTCCTTCAGCCACCATCTGAGTGAACCAGGCCCCACTGCCAGCCCCACTGCAACCCCACTGCAGAGACATGTCGACCTCAGGTCATCACAGGGCTGACCGTGGCGGCGCCCTGCTGCAGGGCTGTTTCCACACAAGGTAGCAGCTTAATCTCCAGCATTCATCCTAGAGCTTGGCCAACCCAAACCAGTCAGCAGAATGGCCCCAGACCTCAGAGAACCACAGGTATAACAAGTGTGGAGAAGGGAACGCACGCAAGGGGAGGCAGAGGCAGCCCCCGACCCCTGGGGACGGAGGAGCAGCCCTCAGCGGCAGCTGGAGCTGAATCTCCATCATCACTGCAAAGCCAGGCAGCCCAAGACCTCACAGCAATGGAAACCAGAGCTGCCTGCAGGAGACCGACAACGCGGAGAGACTTTCCACAATCACGTTTAAATTAGCAGAGTTGTCTTTAAAAAGTTGTTTGCAAGAGTTGGGTTTTAGAGGGGAAAAACTGAACCCAAGAATTTGGGTAATGAAGAAAAACGTATCTCACTAAGGAAACTGAAGTTTCTCACAATGAATCTTGTGTTTGGCAAAGACAAGGAATTTGCTTTAATATTACTGCCTTGAGGAAAGTCAAATGTTTGCGCCAGGCCTGATGTTTGGGGAGGCCCGTCCCTTTGTGAGGGGAGCTGGTTGTCATGGTCACAGCAGGAAGAACTCATGCTTGGTGCAATATTAACATTCCTCATTCTGGAGAGAAGAGGGTGGGATGGTGTTTTATTTTGATTTTAGCCAGTGACTACATCATTAAGAAATGTTTTGCTCTATTAATGATATGAAATAATAACAAATGAATCTTAATCCAATTTAAATAACCCAGCACTCCTGAAAATAGACACTTCAGATCTGTGCTATCCAAGAGTCAATATAAATTTTCCTATTTAAGAAAATATTGCTATAGGAAAATATGTCCTTTCAGATATAATCAACTCCCTTTTAGTAATGTGCAATACAGGATTCCCATGAATTCACCTCCCCCAACTTCAAAAAGATAGCAAGATGACTTCATTTCTTCACAACGTTACAAGCAATTTTTTTTTGTTATTGATCGAATACATACACATGTGATACAGCTCAAGTTATAGCTAATCTATGAAAACTATTTTACAGGGCCAGGCCAGTGGGGCAGCAGTTAAGTTTGCGTGTTCTGCTTCGGTGGCCTGGAGTTCGCCGGTTTGGATCCTGGGTGTGAACCTGCTCACCGCTCATCAAGCCATGCTTAGGCAGTGTCCCACATAGAGCAACTAGACGGTGCACAACTATGACATACAACTATCTACTGGGACCTTGGGGAGAAAAAAGCAAGAAAAATAAATAAAGGAGGAAGATTGGCAACAGATGTTAGCTCAGGGCCAATCTTCCTCAAAAAAAAAAAACTGTTTTATGAAAGACAAATCTTGTTTTTAAAATGGAGATTAGACAAGCAACACAACAGTCATCAAAATGCTTTCAATTTACTTTTGTTCAACTATGGAAGATGCAAAACATCTTAATTAAAGAATATGTTTAAAGGATGTTCATGTTAGTTTCAAAAACCACAATTTGTTTACATGCATCTCAGAAGCAACTTGAAATAGACATTCTACAATAACTGATTTATAAAAAATGTTCTATTTCAAACAAACTAAAGATAATGAAAACAAGAAATAATTTGGGAAAAAATATTAACGACTTCCAGATGCACAAGATGACGATGACGACAGAACAGCTGTTGCGACTCCTGCGCGCCGGCCTGTCCTAAGACCCTCGCAGACATGAGCCCACCTCACACCCTCTCTCGGGGACGAACACCTACCATTACGGCCCGTTCACAAGGAAGGAAATAGAGGCACAGAGAGCCGGTGGAGTGGGGCCAACTGCTGCCTGACCCGGCCTCACTCTCAAGTGCTCGCTCTGCCCTCCGACCCCACTTCTCTCCCTCTGAACCGCAAATTCTGCACCAGGAAAGCAG
The DNA here is from genome assembly GCA_031878705.1 of Tapirus indicus. Taxonomy (NCBI): domain Eukaryota; kingdom Metazoa; phylum Chordata; class Mammalia; order Perissodactyla; family Tapiridae; genus Tapirus; species Tapirus indicus. The sequence continues at coordinate 60,831,823 of CM062932.1, forward strand.
GACCACGTGCTGTTCTTGCCACCAGAAGTCACCCTGAGTGATGTTACTGTGGCGATGTCTGAGAATACATTCTTTCAATATGAACCTTCTAAAAGATCAGGGAAAAAAAAGCTTTCTTTTTAAAAGGCTTTCTTCTTTTCAAGGACCAAGTTTTAAAAATTACTTTTGATTTAAAATTTTTTCTGAAATATTTTGTACACTTTTCTGCTTTACTAAATATGAGTACACTGGATGCTATTTGTTAGGTAAGTGGTGCAGGGTAGGGAGCACTTTTTTTGTGAGGAAGACTGGCCCTGGGCTAACATCCATGCCCATCTTCCTCTACTTTATGTGGGACACTGCCACACCATGGCTTGACAAGCAGTGCGTCTGTTCATGCCCGGGATCTGAACCTGCGAACCCTGGACCGCCAAAGCAAAGCGCACGGACTTAACCACTACGCCACCAGGCCAGCCCCAGGGAACATTTTCTGAGAGAATTTTCTGTTTCCTTCTTTGAAACCCAGCTATTTCTTAACTCACCTCCACCAACACCCCCTCCACCCGGCCCCAGAAAACCCCAAACTATTGGTAGGAAGCTCAAAAGGCAAGGGCATCCCCCTCAGCAGCCCTCAGGCTGAGAGGACGAGCGTTTAAAGGACCTCCACGAAGCAGCGCACTGTTTCCGTTGCGCACCGATGTTCAGAAAGGTTAAACCCGTTTGAGGGTGGGCCCTGAGAGCTCTGAGAAAGACACCCAGGGTTCAGATTCCTGCTGTGCCGTGCAGGAGTGAGTCCTTCAGGGCTGGAGCACCTGCCCCCGGGGCCCCAGACGAGAACTATGTGAGCTCATGTGAGGGGAACACGCCCCGAGAATCATGAGCAAGACCCCTGTGAAGGTGCCAACGTCCAGGCACCAGAGGAGCCACCTGACCACCCAAGAGCCACCTGGAATGCTCCAATCCTACCCCACAGCCCCACGGACCCACCCATCTGCGCTGTGAGGGTCAGAACAGCTGCTGAGAGCCTGCATCCCTTAAGTCACATACTGGGTCTGAAGAAGACCTCGAAGCAGAGCTAACACTCACATGGGAGTTCCAGAGGGATCCTGACCTTCAGCCTGCCTACCCCGGAAATACGTTGGGGGCTATAGGACTCCCTCAGGACCAGCCCACCACGGAAGGAGTGAAGCTACACCACCCTGAGGATATTGTAAAGAGCGGTTCTCAGCTCTGGATGTGCCTCAGTATCCCTTAGCAAGCTTTCACAATCCCAATGCTGAGGCTGCACCCCAGACCAACGACACAAGAACATCTTGGGGTGGGACTTGGGCATCAGGATTCCTAAAGCTCCCCAGGTGATTCTAACAGGTTGAGGACCACTATTTAAAGAGAGACATGGCTTCTAAAACCTAGAGGAAACTGCCCACAGCTCCAGACTTGTCATCTGCCCTACTTCCACCTTCAACCCCTGCAGCCTGCGCAGGCAGACTGTTTTCAAATCTTACATGAAAACTTTAAAGTCAAACTAAAGGAAGCCTGATATATTACAATTAAAGCTAAGAATGCAAAGCTAATCATTCAATATAAAAACAGCATGAATGAAAAAACCACCATACCTTGACCCAGCATCACAAAATTTCAAAACTCAAAACATAAAGAGAAAAATCTTAAACACTTTCAGAAATGATTTGTTATTAGTGCTATCAAGTCAATTCCGACTCCTAGCAACCCAGTGCACAGCAGAGTGGAACCCTGCCCGATCTTTCTGCGCCATCCTCTCACCTTCCGGCACTCTATCAGACAATGCTCTGTTGCTATTCATAGAGTTTTCATGGCTACTTTTTCAGAAGCGGATGGCCAGGTCCTTCTTCCTAGTCTGTCTTAGTCTGGAAGCTCTGCTGAAACCTGTCCACCATGGGTGACCCTGCTGGTATTTGAAATCCTAGTGCATAGCTTTCAGCATAACAGCAACATGCAGCCACCACAGTATAATAACTGACAGACGGGTGGTGTGGTTCCCTGACCAGGAAACAAACCTGGGCCGTGGCAGTGAGAGTTCCAGATCTTAACCACTAGACCACCAGGGCTGGCTGGCTTCAGAAGAGATATCTTTAAAATAACAGGAGTCAGACTGACATAAGATTTCTTATTAGAATCAGGGGACACCACAAGATAATGAGGCAATGCCTTCCAAATTCTAAGGAAAATTATTTTGTACCTAGAATTCTATACCTAGCTAAACTATCGATTGAGTGTAAGCACAAAATGAAGATATTCTCAGACATTTAAAAACTCTAAAAATTTTACTATCCACATACCAGACATGGAAAAATTACTTGAAGAAGCATTCCAGCAAAATGAGAAAGGAACATATAAAAAGAAAATTAAATAGAAGAAAAAGAGAAGGAAAAAAACAAACAATGGCACATACGTAGAAAGTAAAAAATAACAAGCAGAGTTTTTAAGGCTCCATAGATCTCGACACTTGGGAACCCCCAATGTGTAGCAGCAGAGGATGTCAGCTCCTCCTGAGTCAAACCCACCATGTAATCTGCAGGGAACAACAGCCACTCGTAACACTGAGTGCAGGTTTTCACAAGGTTTAAGCTGTTGGGATAAATTTATTAGTAAAGCACATAAAACAACATGAGGTACAGAATGTGAAGACTATAAACTCTGACAACATAAATAAACAAAAACCCTGAGGGAAGAAAGACGAGAAAGGAAAGTGTGAAGTACTTTCAGTGGGCCAAACGTTTCCTCTTTTACAGCAAGTACTGACTGATACTGTGTGAGTTAAATAAATCAAGGAAGAACTAAAAAACACTGGTTGCCTGGGGCTTTTCCATTTCACTAGAGACCTTTCTGTACGCCTGAATTTCTTTTTACCTCATGCTGGTATTCAAAAGAAATTTGTAATTACTCAAAGCAGACATTTATTCGTGAAAATGAGTAAATGGTTTTTCTGTCATCTAAATACAGGCTGCAAGACTAGTTTTTATGGGAGGTTGAGACAAGGGAGCTGAACCACTCTGCACAATTACTGCTTCCGTGAACACTATGTCAGCAAGTCTGAGGCCTTCTGCGCTTATCCCTAAGCCAGACACACACATACACACAAAGCTACAGACCAGTTTTCCATAGGCATTGTTGTTAGTGCTCTCGACTCTCAGAGACCCAGTGCACAGCAGAGCGGAACCCTGCCTTGTCTTTTTGCGCCTTTCTCTCACCTCCTGGCGCTCCATCAGACAGTGCTCCACTGCTATTCATAGGGTTTTCATGGCCAATTTTTTCAGGAGTGGGTGGCCAGGTCCTTCTTCCTAGTGTGTCTAGTCTGCAAGCTCTGCTGAAACCTGTCATATGTATACAGATGCAAAAATCCTAAAGAAAACTGAATAATTGTATGAAAATACTACCATGTCACTGCTGGTTTGTTCTGGCACTGCAAGAATGGTTCATTGTTAAGGAAAATACTCACGTAACTTACTACATAAAAATGTTAGGAGGAAAAAAACAAGCAATCACCTTAAGAGATACCTAACAGACATTTAATAAAATTTTACACTGATGTCTCATTTTCTGAAGGCTTAGTACTAAGTTACAAATTGTAAGTTAACTTGACAAAGGCACCTACCAGAAGGTAAGAGTAAATATGATCCTTAACACGAAACACTAGAAACACGCCTACTGAGCCAGGAACAATAAGACGATTCACTAATGCAATTCTACACAGTTCTTCTAGACTTCCTACCACGATAAAAAAAACATGAAAAATAAAGTATAAATTAGAAAAAAAGAAACAAAGGGATAATATTCATTCAGGGTTAGATTGCCTAAATAGAAAATCCAAGATAGGGGCCAGCCCAGTGGCGCAGCAGTTAAATTCACGTGCTCTGCTTTGGCAGCTCGGGATTTGCAGGTTCGGATCCTGGGCACTGACCTACTCACCGCTCATTAAGCCACGCTGAGGCAGCGTCCCACACTGAGCAACTAGAATGATGCACAACTATACATGCAACTATCTACTGGGGCTTTGAGGAGAAAAAGAAACCAAAAAAGGAGGATGACTGGCAACAGATGTTAGCTCAGGGCCAATCCTCCTTCTCCTCCTCAAAAAAAAAACCATTAAAAAAAATAGAAAATCTAAGATAATGTGAAAAACTTAGAGTTGGATAAGATGGCAAACTAGTAAATCTGCTAGTCTACCCTACCCACCTAATTCCAACACTAGAAGTGCCATAGAAGCAAAAGAAAATCTTTGCAAATCTGAACACCTGACTTAAAAACTGCAGGAATCTGTACAGGAGACAGAAGGAGGCTGCACCCTGGTGTGGCAGGAAACCCAGACGCCAAGCCCAAGGCTCTGCTGGGAAGAACTTCTGGATTGTTCCTTTCTCTGCCCGCACTGTTCAGGTGAGCTGACTGCCCACCCTCCCTCCATCACTGTGAAGCAAGAGAACGGCAGGTCCAGGAGTTCCTGAACGGAGCAGGGAGGAGCTGTTCCTACCGTGCAGAAGACCAGCAATCTCGGGCCTTCTCTTCTCCCCATCCACTCTGAAAAGGGAAAGGAATTGCATGGAACAAAGGAAGACGGAGGGACAGATGGAAGGAAAGAAGGAAAGTAAGAGAGAGGGAAGGAGGACAAAAGCAGTACAGGAAGGTCACCTGAGGGGCAAGCTCACCTGTATGGGGAGGGGCTGCAGGCAATAAATAGGGACTAAAGGAAGGGCAATGAAGCTTGTGATGAGATTTCTTCATCATAGAAGCCACCAGCCTATGCTCAGATAAGGACCTAGAAAAGCTGAAAGAATTCATCACCAGCAGACATCACTACAGTCACACACCGTATAATGACGTTACGGTCAACAATACACATGTACAATGGTGGTCCCACAAGATTAGTACCATACAGCTCAGGTGTGCAGTGGGCTGTACCATCTAGGTTTGTGCAAGTGCACTCTGTGACTTTTGCACAATGACAAAACCGCCTAACGATGCATTTCTCAGAACGCGTCTCTGTTGTTCAGCGATGCATGACTGTACAAGAAATGTTTTTAAAAAGTCCTTCAGGCAGAAGAAAAATGATAGCAGATGGAAATCTGGATCTAATCAAAGAAATAAAGAACACTGGAAACAGTAACTATATGGGTAAACGTGTGATTTTCTTTCCTATTATTTAAATCTCTTTAAAAGATAGTTGACTGTTTAAACTAAGTTAATACCAATTACTTTGGGGTTTACAATACGTGTAGAGGTAAAATGCATGACCCCAACAGCATAAAAAGCAGGAGGGGAGAAATGGACGTGTACTGTTGTAAAGTTCTTGTGCTACACGTGAAGTTGCATATGAACAATTGAAGGGTTGAACTTGATAAGCTGAAGATGTATACTGTAAATCCCAAATAAACCACTAAAATAGCAAAACAAAGAATTAAGCTAATAAGCTAACAAAGGAGATAATATAGAACCATAAAAAATTTTGATTGGAGTTCCGCTTCTGGTGTGACAGCATGGAGAGCTCCACAGACTGCTCCCCAACAAAACTGGTGAAAATTGTATTAAAAAAAAACCCAAACCATTTACAGTCTCTGGAAATGGCCCTAAGGGCATACAGCAAATGAAGAAATATTTATTCAAGAAAATTTACTGAAACTCAGTAAGAATAGTGAAAATCTGTGGCATCTGAACCAAGACCTACTCCTTCCCTCCCTTCCCAGATGGGTAAAGCCAAGAACACAGGGTTCCGTCTTCTCCTAGCTCCTAGTCAGAAGGCCATTTTCCTGGGAGGGACAGGACATCAGCAATTCCCATCCTGACTCCAGGTACCTGATGTGAGCAGGTGAATCCCAGGAGAGCACGGTTGAGAAGTGGGGCTCCCTTCTCCCACCCAGCCCCCACTCTGGGACGGAGGCTCTACCTACCTTGGGCCCCAAATGCCCTTGCCCTGGCTTGCATCTCTCTCCATGCTGAGAGACATGGGGTTACTGTCCACCTCCCAATTCATTTGCAGCAGAGTGGAGAAGTTCAAGCCCAAGGGCACGCTCAAAACAGTGGCAGTTGTGGAGAAAGGCAATTGGCAGAGGAACTTGGTAGATTTTGGAGATATCAGCTAAACTGTAGAACGGCCAGTTTGCCAGAGATAAGCAGGTAAGCGACAGCTGGGAAGAGCCCTCCTGGTGTCAGAACAAATTTTAAACACTGGCCTCAGGAACTATCCCTTCAAAGGAGCCTGAATTCTACTGGATTATTCTCTGAAGCAATTTATGCCCCTGTTGTACTGTACTGTATGTATGTACTGTTGAAACAGCTGAGCAGTCAGCAATCACTGGAGCTCAACAACTGGGTGTGGTCAGGGCAAGAGACAGTCAAAGAGAGACCTGCCCACACCACTGCCAATGCAAGTGACTGTGGGCACACCCAATGTAGCACTCCCGAGGATCATCACAGGCTTCACCCTGCAGGGTGTGGGGGAGCAGACATCGTTAAAATAATCCAACTAGTCACTATACTAGCAAACAAGGTAATGACAAGCCCAGTGTGGGGGGAACCAGTACCCAGAGTTGCTATGATAAATTATCTAAAATGTCCAGTTTCCAACAAAAATTAGGAGCTATGCAAAGAAACAAGAAAGCATGACCCAGACACCAAATTAAGAGAAGGCACAGAAACTTCCTGTGAGAGTGTCAGGTGTCAGACTTAACAAAGACTTCAAAGTAGCCATTATAAATACGTCCAAAGAACTAAAGGAAACAATGATTAAAGAAGTAAAAAAAGGTATGATGTCAACGTCACATGAAATAGAGAGTACCAATAAAAAGAGAAATTATAGGGGAAAAAAAGGAAATTCTAGAGCTAAAAGGTATAATACCTGAAAAAAAAAATTCCATAGAGGACCTCAACGGTCTACAGTCATGCATCGCTCAATGATGGGGACACATTCTGAGAAGTGTGCCACTAGGCAATCCTATCATTGTGTGATCATCATAGAGTGTACTTACACAAACCTCGATGGTACAGCCTACTACACAGCTAGGCTATGCGGTACTAATCTTGTAGGACCACCATCATATATGCATCCCATCATTGACTGAATACAGTTATGCAGTGCATGACTGTATTTGAATTGGCAGAAGAATCAGCAGACTTGAAGAGAGTGATAAAAATAATGCAATCTGAAGAACAGAGAGAAAAAAGAATGAAGAAAAATAAACAGAGCCTCAGAGAAATGTGGAATACCATTAAGGACACTAATATATGCATAATGGGAGTCCCAACAGGAGAGGAGAGAGACATAGGCAGAAAAAACATTTGAAGAAATAATGGCTGAAAACTTTCCAAATGCAGTGAAAAGATAATCCACACATCCAGGAAACTCAATGAGCTCCAAGCAGGACAAACATCAAAGATTCACAACTAGACACATCATAGTAAAGATGCTAAAAGCCAAAGACAAGGAGAAAAATCTTGAAAGTGACAAGAAAAAAAGGAAACCTCAGTAAGATTAACAGCTGACTTCTCAGCACAAACAATGAAGGCCAGAAGGCAGTGGGACAACATATTCAAAGTACTCAAAGAAAACCACTGTTAACCAAGAATCCTTTATCCAGAAAAGCTACCTTTCAAAAATGAAGGAGAAATTAAAACATTCCCAGATAAACAAAAACTGAGAGAATCTGTTGCTAGCAGATCTGCCTTATAAGAAACACTAAAGAAAGTTCTTTAGACTAAAAGGTTGACCCCAAGTGACTCCAGGGAGTATTTCAAATCCATAAAAAAAATTTTAAAGAGCACCAGTAAAGGTAATTATTAATTATAAAAGACAATATAAATGCATATTTTTTTCTCCTTTCTTCTGTTAACTGATTTAAAAAGCAATTATATAAAACAATATTATATAAATATTTATATATTTATATATATAAATATAAACATAAAACATTTATACAACAATATGTAAGTAATGTATTATTAGGCCTACAGAAATTCTATATCTGGCAAAATTATCTTTCAAAAATGAAGGAGAAATTAAGACAGATAAACAAAAGCTGAGAGAGTTCTTCATTAACAGACCTGCCCTGCAAGAAATGCTCAAGGAGTCCTGCAGGCTGTAACAACAGCACACCAGACAGTACCCTGAAGCATGCAAAGAAACGAAACCATTGATAAAGCTTCCTACACAGGTAAACATAAAAGCAGCATTATTTTATTTTGAGTTGTATTTTTTCCTATATGATTTCAAAGACAAATATATTAAACAATGATTATAAATCTATGTTAGTGGGCACACACTAAAGATGCAATTTATGACAACAACATAAAGTGGGAGGTACAGAGCTGTATAGGAGCAGAGCTTTTACACTAACGGTGCTAAGCTGGTATTAATTCAAACTAGATTGCTATACATTTAAGATGTTAATTTAATCCCCACAGTAACCAATGAGAAAATAACTTACACACACAGAGAATAGGAAATGAGAAGGCAATCAAAATGGCACACTAGGAATAACCAATTAAACACAAAAGAAAGCACTAATGGAGGACTGAGGAACAAAAAAGATATGACATATAGAAAACAAATAGCAAAATGGCAAAAGTCCTTCCTTGTCGGTATTTTAAATGTAAATGGATTACCCACTCCAATTAAAAGGCAAAGATTGGCAGAATGGATTAAAAGAACATATGATCCATTTAAATACTGCCTACAAGAGATTCACCTGAGATCCAAAGGCACAAGTAAGTTGAAACTGAAAGCCTGGAAAAAGATACTCCATTCAGCTAGTAACCAAAGGAGTGCTGGGGTGGTTATATATCAGGCAAAATAGACCCTAAGTCAAAAACTGTTACAAGAAACAAGGAAGGACATTATAATATTGATTAAAAGATCAATCAAGAAGATACAATAATTACAAAACTATACACATCTAACAAGAGAGCCCCAAAATAAGTGAAGCAAAAATTGACAGAAGTGAAGGGAGAAATAGATAATTCTACTATAATACTTCAAAACCCCACTTTCAATAATGGATAGAACATCTACACAGAAGATCAATAAGGTAATAGAGGACGTGAACAAGACTATAAACCAACCAGACCTAACACACATACACAGAACACTCCACCCAACAACAGCAGATACACATTCTTCCTAAGTGCACATGGAACCTTCTCCAGGACAGACCATTTGTCAGGCCACAAAACACACCTCAAAAAAATTTTTAAAAGATTGAAATCAGATAAAGTATCTTCTCTGACCACAGTGGAATGAAACTAGAATTCAATAACAGAAGGAAAACTGGAAAATTCACAAACACGTGAAAATTACACAATATACTCTTAAACAACCAATGACCCAAAGAAGAAATCATAAGGGAAATTAGAATATTCTTAGCGATAAATGAAAATGAAAACACAACATACCAAAACTTATGGGATGCAGCAATAGTAGTGCTCAGAGGGAAATTTATAGCTATAAATTCCTACATAATAGAGATCTCAAATCAATAACCTAACTTTACACCTTAAGGAGCTAGAAAAAGAAGAGCAAACTAAACACGCAGCCAGCAGAAGGAATGAAATAGTAAAGATCCGAGCAGAGATAAATGAAATAGAGAGTAAAAAATAATAGAGAGAATCAAACCAAAAGTTGGTTCTTTGAAAAGATCAACAAAATTGACAAACCTTTAGCTAGACTAAGAAAAAAGAGAGAAGGCTCAAATTACTAAAATCAAAAATGAAAGTGGGTACATTACTACTGACCTTAACAGAAACGTAAAAGGATTATAAGAGAATATTATGAACAACTGTATGCCAACAAACTAGATAATCTAGATGAAATGGATGATTTTCTAGAAACACAGCAACTACTGAAACTGACTCAAGAAGAAATAACAAATCTGAGCAGATCTGTAACAAACAAAGAGATTGAATCAGTAATCAAAACCTCCCCAAGAAGAAAAGACCAGGATCACATGGCTTCACTGGTGAATTCTACCAAACAAACACTTAGAGAATTAACACCAATCCTTCTCAAACTCTTCCAAAAAAATTCAAGAGGAGGAAACATTTCTTAACTTATTCTATGAGGCCAGCATTACTCTGATACCATAGCCAGACCAAGTATGACAAGAAAGAAAAACTACACACCAATACCCCTTATGAATATATACGCAGAAATTCTCATCGAAATACTAGCAAACCGAATCCAGCACTATATTAGAAAGATTATATACCACGACTAAGTGGGATTTATCACAGTAACGCAAGGGTGTTTCAATATATGAAATCAATCAATGTAATACACCATCTTAATTGAAGGAAAAAAACTATTTGATCATCTCAGTTGATGCAGAAAAAGGCTGGACAAAATCCAATATCCTTTCATGACAAAGAAAAACACACTTCACAAACTAAGACTAGAAGGGAACTTCCTCAGCATGATAAAGGGTGTTTACAAAAACCCACAGCTAACATCATACTCATTGGTGAAATACTCAAAGCTTTCCCCCTAAGATCAGGATCAAGACAAGGAAGCCTGCTTTCCCCTACTTCTATTCCACATCGTACTGGAAGTTCTAGCCAGAGCGATTAGGCAAGAAAAAGTAGTAATGCACCCAAACTAGAAAAGAAGAAGTAAAACTATCTTTAGTCACAGATGACATGATCTTAAATACAGAAAATCCTAAAAACTCACCAAAAAACTATGAGAGAGAAGAAAAAAGTTCAGCAAAGTTGCAGAATACAAGATCAACCACTCAGAAAAATCAGTTGTTCTTCTATACACTAGCAATGAATAATCTGAAAAGGAAATTAAGAAAACCATTCACAATAGCATCAAAAAGAATAAAATACTTACGAATTAATTTAACCAAAGAGGCAAAAGACTTGTATACTGAAAATTATAAAACACTGATGAAAGAAATTAAAGAAGACCTAATTCAATGGAAAGACATTCTGTGTTCAACAACTGGAAGATTTCATATTGTTAAAATGACTATACTCCCCAAATAGATCTACAGATTCGATGCAATCCCTATCAAAATTCCAATGGTCTTTTTTGCAGAAATGGAAAAACTGATCCTAAAATTCATATGAAATTGCAAAGGATCCCAAATTGCCAAAACAATCTTTAAAAAGAAAAACAAAGCTGGAAGACTCACACTTCCCAATTTCAAAACCTACTGTAGAGCAACAGTAATCAAAGCAGTACGGTACTGATATGAGAATAGAGCCCAGAAATGACCCCATACATTTATGGGCGGTTGATTTTCAACAAGGGTACCACGACTTTCAATGGAGAAAGAACAGCCTCTGCAACAAACGGTGCTGGAGAAACTGAATATCCACTTACAAAAGAATGAAGTTGAACTCTTACTTCACACTATGTACAAAAAATAACTTAAAATGGATTAAAGACCTAAATATAGGGGCTCAAACTTAAAGCTCTTTGAGGAAAACACAGGGGTAAGTCTTCGTGACCTTGATTTGGCAATGGTTTCTTAGATATGACACCATAAGCACATACAACAAAAGAAAAAATAAATTGGATTTCATCAAAGTTACAATTTTTGTGCATCAAAAGATACTCTCAAGACAGTGAAAAGACAACCCACAGAATGGGAGAAAATATTTGCAAATCATATATATAATTATGGCCTAGTATCCAGAATATATAAAGAACTCTTACAACTCAACAACAAAAAGACAAAGAACCCAATTTAAAAATGGCTCAATACCACTAGTCAGTAGGGAAATGCAAATCAAAACCACAATGAGACACCATTTCACACCCAGCAGCATGGCTATAAAAAAAAAAAGATAACAAGAAGTGTTGGTGAGGATGCGAAGAAACTGGAACCTCGTGCACTGGGAATGTAAAATGGTGCAGCTGCTGTGGAAAAGTGTGGCCATTCCTCAATATGTCAAACATGACCCAGCAATTTGACTCCAAGGTATATACCCAAAGAAATTGAAAACCAATGTTCAAACAAAAATCTGTACACAAATGTCATACTAGCACTATTCACAACAGCCAAAAGGTGGAACAACCCAAATGTCCAACAACTAATGAATGGATAAACAAAATACGGTATATCTATACAACTGAATATTATTCTCTCATAAAAAGGAACAAAGTACTGATACATGCTACACCACGAACCTTAAACGCTAAATGAAAGAAGCCAGTCACAAAAGAGCACATAGTATATGATTCTATTTATATGAAATGTTCACAATAGGCAGATCTATGGACAGAAGTACATTAGTGGTTGTGTAGGGCTGGGGGGAACAGGGTATGGAGGGTGATAACTAAGATACAGGGTTCCTTTATGAGGTGATAAAAATATTCTGAAATTGACTGTGGTGGTGGTTGCACACATCTGTGAATATACTAAAAACCTGATTGTATACTTGATGGGTGAATTGCATGGTATATGAATTATATCTCAACAAAGCTGTTATAGAAAATATCTGATTAATCCAAAAGAAGGCAGAAAAAGAGGAAAATGGAATAAAGAACAGATGTAACTAATATAAAACTAATAGCAAGAAGACAGACTCAAACCTAAGCATATCAATAATCACATTAAATGTAACTAGTATAAACATCCCAGTTAAAAGGCAGAGACTGTCAGATTGGATAAAACAGTAAGATCCATATGCTGTCTACAAGAATCTACAAGGGAGAGGGTACCCTTTAAATACAAGGATATAAATGGGTTAAAAGTAAAAAAGATGGAAAAGATATACCATGCTAGCTCTAGCCAAAATAAAGCCAGAGCAGTTATATTAATATCAAACAAAGTAGATTTCAGAGCAAAGAATATTACCAGAGATTAAGAGGGTTGTTTCATAATGATGAAGAGGTCAATTCCATAATCCTAAATGTTAACAGTTTCAAAATACACAAAGCAAAAACAGATAGAACTTCAAGGAGCAATAGCCAAATCTACAATTAGAGTGAGAGATTTCAATACTCCCTCCTAATAACTGATAGGACAAGTAGACCCAAACAGTTCAATCTGCTGTATCCTTGCTGATACAAGACTGCCCCCACTCAACCTGATTCACATTTACAGAGAACTCCACCCAACACCAGCAGATACACAACCTTCTCAAGTGCATATGGGACATTTGCCAAAATAGGCCATATCCTGAGCCATAAAATAAATCTTACTAAATTTAAAAGACTCAAGCCAAACAAATTACTACAGAGGAATTAAATTAGAAATCAGTAACAGAAAAACATCTGGAAAATCCCTCAAATGTTCAAAACTGAATAACATACTTTTAAATAACTCATAAATCTAATAAGAAGCCAAAAAGAAAATTAGAAAGTATTCTGACACTGAATGAAAATGGACACAATATATTAGAATTTTCAAGATGTTGCTAAAGCAACAGAGGGAAATTTATATCATTAAACGCCTATATTAGACAAGAAAAAAGGTCTCAATTCAATGACCTGTTTCCACCTTAAGAATTAGAAAAAGAACAAATTAAACACAAAGTAAGCAGAAGAAAGAAAATAATAAAGATCAGAGTGGAAATAGAAAACAGACAAAATAGAAAAAAGAAAAACAATATAGAAAATCAATGAAACCAAAAGCTGGTTCTTTAAGATTTAAAAAAACTGAACAAAACCAAATCTAATGTCACAAGAAAAGAATTTTCAGAAGTAGAGGTGACCAGTAATGATCAATCACACCAGAAATAAAAACACCCAACAGCTTTTCGTTAGGGTGAATACGTAAAGAATGAGCAGTCTTATACAAATCCTTACCAAAGAATAAGAAATTCAGGTCTACTGGATCCCTAACAGGAGGCAGACTTAAGGATCACCCCAGACACTCTTCTGCAGGATTGGAAGAACACGCACTACTTCCGGATGCAAGCTGATAAGAAACAAGTCATTACACTTGAATAATAAACTAAACACAGTTACTGACCTCCTCGGGGGGAAGGAGAATCGTGCCCTCCAATGACCACGAGGATACCGGAATCTTCTAGCTTCACTTTCCACTCTTCAATGATAGTCATAGACTTGTCCTGAAAGCACGAGGACGGTGGCAGGTCAGGAAACGTCCCTCAGAACAGTTAGAGGCGACTTACAGCAGGGCCACGTAACAGGAAGTTCATAAATACCTTACTGGCATCATTAAAAACTGAGAGCTCCATGGAGCCTTCAAAGTCCTGCTGCAGGACGGACCTCAAGCACTCGTCCAACCACGCTTCAGCATTGTGGACCGGGAGGATGACAGACTGGAATTCAGAAGAGATGGATTAACAAACAGAAGTGGCAAAACTAAATCCAATCGCCACTGCTCTAATTACCATCAGCACAACGCTCACTTCCAAAGGGCAAGGCCTGATTTACAGAAGCACCCAGAACAGGGCTCTGGGAAAGAACACGCCCCGACAAACAAAAGGTGTCTATGCCTTCTCTCCAAACTCTTCACATTCTTCTGCTCCATAAGATTTATTATGTCTTAGATTTCTCCTCTCAATTAGTCTTTTGGATGCTTTTGAAAAGGAAACAAAAATCTGAAAGGCATCAAAAATTTTCCCAATTCAATGACAAATTCATGTATTTTCTCATCACTGGTCAGAAACATCATCATTTTGGTTGAAACAAGCATCTGTGTATCTTCCGACCCACTCATGAAAATCACTGATTGGTCCTTTTCTTGGCGGGATAAGCATTTTCAGTAAACCATGATGTTAGAGAAACTGCAACAAAGAAACCCTTTTAAGTCCCCCCCCCACACACAAGCTTTAACAAAGTATGAGGGCAGGGTGCTGAGAAAATGGGAGGTGACCTCCCTCCATCCCTCTCCTCCTTTGCTCTACTTAGCATAGGGCAGTGTAGCTCTACCTTTCTCACAGAGCCCAGATAAAAGAAAAATTTCTAAAGTGTATGGAGTAAAACCAGTGAAACCTGACTGCCAGCAAAACAACTGATTACAGGAATTGTCCTAACTTTGTACATTATCCCATTAAGCAACACGGAATACACAAAGATAGAAATAACAGTGTGTCCTGACCCCCGACCTGACACCTAATGAAGCAGAGTGGACAAATTCCTAAACAAGAAAACAGAAACATGCATCATCCAGGTGTGTGTACACCTGCACGCATGCATGCACACGCAAACACCTGTACATGTATGTGTGTGTATTAAACATATAGAATATAGATAGGATTCTAAAAATACTGAATCTAAGTAAGGTTATGAAAAGTTCATAGACACAAATATTGAAAATATAATTCACTCAAGTTCTGTACTCTGAAGATCTGATTCAAGTGATATCCCTTCCTAAATTTAGTTATCCACAAAAGTAATTCTCTCCATTACTTACATATTTACTTTAGAATTACTTTCAAAAAAAAGAATTTTTTCACTGTTCTCAAAATCTACAAAACATATGTGAATTTCCGTCGAAGGTGGGCCTTGATTAATCTCTGTCCACACTCTTGCTGGTGCTTAAACCTTACTTGGGGCAGACACCCTCACGGGCAAGCCCATGAGAAGTGGTGTGGGACACGGAGACCCCGAGGGGACGGAGGGGAGGGGGCCGGGGGGAGGGGGAGGGAGGGGTGGGGATGGGGGAGGGGGAGTCAGGGAGGGGAGGAGGGGAGGGCGGAGGCGGCCCGCGGCCGGGCACCTACCACGTGGGCGGCGGCGGGGTCCCCCCGGGCCTGCATGGCCGCGCGCTGCCGGGCCGGCCGCCCCCGCCCTCTCCCTGTCCCTCTCCCGGCCGCGGCTCGCCCGGCACCGGCCCACGTCGGCCTACAGCGCGTGCGCGGACTGCTCTCCGGGAGGCGGGGCCGAGGCCGGGCCGCCTCCGATTGGCACACAGAGACGTCGATCGGGCGGGCAGGCGGGCGGGGCGGCGGCCCGCGGGGAGTGGAGAGGCGCGGCCTAGAGGGGCCGGAGGAGCGGAGCGCCGCGCCCGCGGGCTGCCCGCTGGGTCTGTCCGACCGGCGGCTCCTGGGTCCCGCGTCCCGTCTGTCCGCTCCGTGACCCCGGAAGTCCTCCCGCCTCACTCGAGGGCGTTAATCAGCTTCGAAGTCCTCGGTGAGGTCAGGGTGGGTGTGTGAGAAAAGCACCACGCTGTGCCAAACCAGGTGACACTTGAGGTTGCGCCGCCTCTTTAGAAAGGTGGTGTATTTAAAGAAAGCAGGTGACATTTCATCTGAACCGTGTTTGACCTGAGTGGAGGACGAGGAGAAGCCTGGGGGCGGGAGACAAGGACACTTGAGCGGTCCCCAATGTCCCCAGCATCCCCAGTGTCACCAAGGTTCTCAGTGTCCCCAGCGTCCTCAATGTCCCCAACGTCCTCAGCATCCAGCGTCCACAGCGAGGAAGGGTGTGGGGGCGGGAGCCTGGGTGCACCCACCAGCATCCGCTCTCATTTCTGCCTCCCCAAGCAGGAGGAAGGCGGCCTGGGCTTTGAGGCCGCTGTGCTTACCAGTTAAAACACCTTCCCTCCAAGGAAAACAGGCTCCTGCAGTTTTTCAAGGGACCATGTGACTCCCTTGGCGCAAAGACCCCTGACACCCCTCACCCATCTCTCACCTTGCACCAGGTGGTGCCGCCTGCGTCCTGGCAGCTGTGTGACCCCTGGAAAGTTCTGCCCCTCTTGGTGGAACAGGGCTCCAGGGTCGCACCCAGTGACTGCACATAAGCTAGTTAGTGCACATAAGTTAGACTAGTGCCAGCATGCGCACGAGCGCAACAAATGTGATCGGCTGCACACACACAGTATCCCCACTCGGGTTTTGTCTCAACTGATCTAAATCGATGAGCAAGTTTATAGCCATCACTGCCAGGACAAATGCTTTACTGCCCAAAACTAAGATGAAATGCAAATCAGTCTGCAAACTAACAATTACAACAAAGCCAAACTTGTGTTCAAGATCTTTTAAGCATTGTTTCAAATGTAATTTTTCCTTAGACTGCATCAATGTTTGCAAAGCCTGTTGTACAGTTTAAACTCTTAGGTTAGATGAGTAAAAATGCAGCCTTATTTACAGTGGGACCAAAGCCATCTGAGAATTTGTTTCCAAGGACCTAATGTTCTCCAGGGTTTGGTGTATTAGTTTCATTTTAAAGGACTTGGTAAAAAGTCGCATTGTAGTGACCAGAACGTGCTGTCACCTTTGCAGCTGGCACCGCCCAGTAATCAGGAGGAGGAAGAGATAAGGGTTGCAGGTGGTGTCTGGCACCTCCGCAGCACGTGATATCAGAATTGAGCTGCTCCTGTCTTGCTTCCTGTACATCTCCTGCTGCCAGAAATTTGCTCTTCACTGCCTTCCCCCTAATAAAAATTTGGTTAGAATCTGCTTTTTGCAAACGTTCAAAGTGCCAAGAGGCATTTCAGAAATGCAGGGTTGTGGCTGGGCGGGGGTCTGAGATCATTCCCTTCATGGAAGGAAGATTCTCAACAGAGACCAGGCCATGGGGACTGACGCTCCCCAGAGAGGCACCCAGGGGGGACATGCAGTAGAATGAAAAAGTGGATGGTCACAGGGTACCTGAGAGGGAGGTGATGTAAAACTCTGGCAGCTCTTGGCCGTGCAGTGACACTTTCTTTATTTTTCATCGTTGTTTATGCACTGTCTGGTGAATCCTGGTTGTACTCAGAAGACTTGGTACCCACTGCCAGGGCCTCCACATTTAAAAACTGCCCGACAGCCCTCTTACCATGCTGGTGTAGGAGGCAGAGATGTGGCATAGATCTGGCTCGGGGACACTGGGCCCAGACTCAGAAAGGGTGCATCAGTGAAGGGTGAGGTCAGGCTTCACCGAAGACAGCCGGACATTCCCTGACAGCCCACGCGGGCAGACCTCTGAGCAAGCATCTTTTCCAAGTTTCCTGATGGGACAAATCCCAACAGAGCTCCACTGGACCTGGCAGTGGAGCTGCTAGGAGGTCGGGAGCCACCCAGCACCACAGAGGACAGTGTGCTCGGACTGGAGGAGACGGAGCACCCCAATAGTAAATCTGTTTACGAGGACGCAGCCAGCTGTTTGACAGTGTGAGACATGTCCTGGTGTCATCTCTTCCACTCTCATTTTTTAAAGGCTAGTCGAGATTCACTGTTCTGATTTAAGAAGCCAGAGCTGGACTTCAGGAAGTAATGAGATTCCCATCACAGGAAGCATTCAGTTAACAGCTGGGCAAACGTTTGGTGTGAATTTGATGGGAGCATTTGAGTATCATATAGAATGTTTGTTTTGGCCTAAATGCCCACCCCCTTCACCCAGGAAGCAGAGCCTGTGTCAGGGCCTTTGCAGGGAGGGTCTTTGTTCCCAGGAAGCTGGGGGCAGGAGAGTGAGGCAGAAAAGGAGGGGGGCCAGGGCAATGTGCTCTGTTGAGGGGTCCCCTTCATGGACAACTGGAGCTGGACCCCCCAGACCCTCCCAGAGCCCTGGAGAGTTGTCCACCTGAGTGCGAAGGAGAGAAGACTTACCCTTGGGCCTGTCATCTGAGGTTGCCCCATGGGGGATTTATTCCCCTGCACTTCTGGGTGGTGACTGCAGGATCCCACAGGCGTCCCCGACCCCTAGGGTGCACAGCAGACTGCAGGCCAGGGGGCCCTTCCCAGAACTGTGTGCAGTGGCCCTGGCTAGACTCAGATTTAGGACCAAGAGCATGGAAAGGGCTGAGCAGGAGGCAAGAGGAGGCCGAAACGAGGTCAGAGAGGTGAAAGGAACTTGAAACAGAACCCAGGCGTCACCTCCAGCTGCCACAGTGTGCAGTGAGCGCGTGTGCACGGTCCTGAAGTGATTTAAGCAAACTGCCCTTCAAACCCTGGGTGACTGAAGGTGGGTGGGTGCCTGCAGGAGCTGAAGGGACAGCGCGGGAGCTGCTGTCTGAGCACCTGAGCCCGTGACTTGGACAGTGTCAGGCGAGAGGCCAGGAGCAGCCAGCCGGACGTCCTCCTCCTGAATATTAATAGGGAAGTGTTGTCTGTGGGAGAAAGGGCCTGGGTAACTTCACGTCTGACAGAACTCGGAGGAGGACCGGGGGAGCCAGAGGTTCTGGAGGCGACCTCAGCACTTCGCGTGAGGCCTCATGGGGGCAGCCAACGCTCCCCATGTCACTGTCACTGCCGGGGCCTGGCTGGGGTGTTAGCGAGGAGCCCACCTAAGGCTGCCTGGGGAGCAGTGTGTGCCGTGGGGCTGGGTCCAGCAGTGGGACGATGCCCCGGTGGCCTCTCCTTTTACGGGGCAGAGTGAGAGTTTGGGGGATGCAGGGAGGGAAACGCTAGCTGTCCCATCCCGTGAGGAGCTGTCCGTCTGTCAGCCCAGGGCCGACCCCACACAGTGATGCTGCCCACTCACAGGTCACCAGGGCCCACAAGGCAGGCGGAACTCTGATCCGCTGATAGGGGAACGGCATCCAGCAGCCACCAAGAAATTGGTGGCCTGTATCTGAGTTGGAGACAGCCGTTGCCTGGCCCCCAGCGCTGTGTTCTGAACCCTGAGATCTGAGCTGGATCTCAAAGCTTCCTTTACTGGCTTTGTTGGGAGACATGCCTGCTTGGGTTGCCCTCGTTCCTCCCCACCCAGGTGGGCACGCCAAGGATGCACGGCCCTTGGCGCTGGTTGCTGGGCCGCGAGCAGCCTCGAGGCATAAGACCACGTTGCCCTCCAGGACGAAGAGCTGGCCTGCATGCTGTCCGCTGTAAAGCTCAGAGGTGCTCTCCTCTCGTGCACCGCCGGCCGCGTGGCGTCTGTCTGGGCCCACTCACACCACGCTGGGGAGCAGGGCTCTGTGCATGGACTGGCCCTCTGGCACTGCTTTTGCTGTGAGGAATAAACTCCCTCATCTCTGACCCAGGAGCCTCTCATCTTTCGTCCGCACGGTGAGAATGCGGCAGGCCATCTTGTTGCTTGAAGTAGAGCGAAACCCCTCACAGTTCTGGGCAGCATCCTGTGGACACTGTCGGGGGCAGGGGCCCTGCCCTCACAACTGCCCAGGCTGTGGATACTACTGACCCGCCTCCCCCCAGGGACCTGGCTCTTGGCCCATCCAGCTTGAGGAGTCCTGAGCTGTGGGAAGCAATGAGGAAAATCAAGTATAAAACCCCAGCATGTGAAGGGCCACGTCCACTGACTTACTTTTTTTTTGTGGGAAGACCAGCCCTGAGCTAACATCCGTTGCCAATCCTCCCCTTTTTGCTGAGGAAGACTGGCCCTGGGCTAACATCCGTGCTCATCTTCCTCCACTTTATATGGGACGCTGCCACAGCATGGCTGACAGGCAGGGCGTCCGTGTGCACCCGGGATCCGAACTCGCGAACCCCGGGCTGCCAAGCGCGAACTAAACCGCTGTGCCACTGGGCGGCCCCCACTGACTTACTTTTATCTTCTCACATGTTAGGGTCCCCCACAGCCCACTTCCTCAGAGACCCCCGCCGCCCTCGACCCCATGTGCACCAGGTCCCCCTGTCGAGTGCTCCCAGCACTGTCTCTCCCCTAAGTGGGGGCAGGGACAGGGTCTTTTTGTCCACTGCCAACTCCCTGCGGCTGGCAGAGTCCAGTGACCACGTGAGCCGGCTGCTGATGCAGGGCCGCGAGGGGAGGCTGGGAAATGGGAGAGACAGTCCCCAGGATGGGCCGTTGTGGGGGCGCTGCGGGAGGGCTTGGGCTGCTCTTCACACCTGCGAGGTGGACGCAGACACTGTCTCCAGGGCAGGTTCCACATGAGGTGGTTCGGGCCCGCTAGCACGTAACGCGCAGTCAGGAAGCAGAGCTCCCACATCCACGGGGCTTCTGGTCCTGCTCCCGTCTTCCCACGGCACCTAACATCCCCACAGTGTTTATTTGCTCCTCTGGGAAGGGAGCTCCACAGAGACACTGCTTGGTGGGTTGATCCTGAAACCTTGAGCCTGGAACAGTGGCAGCACTGGATGGGTGCTCAGGAATGAATGAATGAAAGAATGAATGAATGAGTGCTGGGATAATATGCCCTGTAGCCAAATCTAGAAAATAAGACAGAGTTTACATGTAGATCTAGTTGGTGACCTAACAAAATTCTCAAAGTAACTCAAAATCTTCAAAATGCCTTTTAAGTCAAGTTCACATGGTGGGCAGAGAAATTGCCAACACCTCTGAAATAAACTGCTGGTTTGGATTTTCTGGTTGTTTTGATCAGTATGGACAGTAAAGTCAGGTAATTATTCAGAATTTACATTGCCCAGTTCTGTGGCCCACATGAGGCTGCACACTAGTGCCCCCGCCCACCCCGCGCCATCCAGCCCCTCACCTGTTTGTTGGGGCTGCAGAGCGTTTTATTTATTTATTTTTTAATTTTTTTGTGTTTGAGGAAGACCAGCCCTGAGCTAACATCCGTTGCTAATCCTCCTCTTTTTGCTGAGGAAGACTGGCCCTGGGCTAACATCCGTGCCCATCTGCCTCTACTTTATATGGGACGCCGCCACAGCATGGCTGACAAGCAGTGTGTCGGCAGGCGCCCGAGATCAGCGAACCCTGGGCTGCCAAACGTGAACTAAACCGCTGCGCCACTGGGCCGGCCCCCTGCAGAGCGTTTTAAACGCTCCTCTAAGAACTGGACCGTACGGCAACCCTGGCGTCATGCTGTCCCCTCTTGGGGACCCTCGTTGAGAGCTGATGGGGGATGTTCTCTCGCATTCCCTACCCAGGCCCCACTGTTCCCTGGAGAAATGAATGGAATAATATCAAGGCTGCAATTTGCCTTTTTCTCCTCAGAGGAGCCCGGGAGCACAGCATCCTCACCAACTCCTGTTGCCTGTACCTGCGCTCGCACAGGGCACAGGGCGGGTTTGCCTCTCCTGAGCGAGCGCAGAATTCCTCAGCTGTCGACCGGTGAGGAGGTTGGCATGGCTTCTGTTCTATTCAAATGGACAGAACCCTAAGCACACAGGAACAAGTTTAATTTTTTAAAAACAAACACTCATGGGCTAGCCCTGTGACGTAGCAGTTGAATTCGTGCATTCTGCTACCCACGGTTCACAGGTTCGGAGCCTGGGCGCGGAACTACACACTGCTTACCAAGCCACGCTGTGGCGCCGTCCCACATAACGTAGAGGAAGATGTTAGCTCAGGGCTAGTCTTCCTCAGCAAAAAGAGGGGGATTGGCAGCAAATGTTAGCTAAGGGCTGATCTTCCTCACACAAACGAAAAACAAACAACAAAACACTCAAATACAAGAGTATTTTAGAACATGTCTTTTGAGGACAGTTCTGGCGTTTTTAGCACTGTCCACCAGGCCTGTCAGCGTGACTGTTGTGCTCCATGAACGAATGCTACAGAAGAATCAGAAATGATGACCAGTAGCACTGGACATGACCAGACTTGGGAAGACAGGCGTGTTGGGCCCGAGCACTGGCTCGTGCCGGTCTGCGGCCATCTGAAGATTCGTGCTCCAACTAGCGATGCAGCAGTCACACGTCTGCAACCGTTCCGCTAGAGATTTCAGTTTGTTCTGTGCCTGCCCACAGCACATGGGCTGGCACAAAAGTTAGTGTTTTCTCCTGAGAAGACTTACAAACGTGCGAACATCCATGCTTGGTGGGTCTGTTGAACGAAGTTAGAGGCACTGACGATGACCTCTGTGCCGGTGCTCCGCGAGTTTCTGGTTTCCTGGCACCGGGACCCGGACTTCGGCTGGGCTGGTGAGTCTCCGCAGCTTGCAGAGGGCTGAGTGGAAGAAGCAGCACGCTATCTTACAGAGCTGTGCAGGGCCCAAACCGCAGAGCCACAGACAGATGAAGAGTTTGCATGTGTGGCCTCGCCTCTCCACTGCTGGGCCCTTCGTTCCCCTTGCAGCTGAGGGAGGTGCCAGCGGCCACTGCTGGTGCCCCTGAGCCACCCCTGGCTGCTCCCAGGTGGGCGGGCAGCTACCCGGCTCCTGCATGCCCTTCCAGGTCCTGCCTCAACCTGCCGCCCTGGGTGGCCTGGCTGTGGGGAGAGATGTTCCCTGACCACTGGGTACCCAGCTGAGAGGCCCCCGAATCATCTCGCCCCAGGGCAGCTGCATTTGCAGCCAGGTCCAGGCGCACATGGAGAGCTGGGGACATCAAGGTGCACTGCAGGTGAGGGGGCTTGAGGGTCAACGCCAGATCCCAGCCTGCTCATCACAGCCTCCCTGCATCTGCATGGCCCTGCCTTCAAAACAGAACTGAGAATGTGTGTCCCTGAGTGGTGCGAAGGCCTCGGGGCTGGGAGGTCCTGGGGGAGCCGAAGAGGTGGCCAGGGAGGCAACCGCCTGGTACAGTTCGACCGCTGGATTCCACGAGGGGCCCTTGCCATCACCTCACAGTGAAAGGTCAGCTGGACAGAGCGGGTTTTGTGCCCGGCAGATGGAAGCGTCCAGGTGGGGTCTGGTCAATGGAGCCTCAGAGAACATTCTCACGGAGGCCAAGTCTGGTGGTCAGATTTGGCGCTGAGGTCACTGCGGCACCACCCACCACGTGGATTTGGAGGGTGTGAGTTAGGGCTCCCAGCTGGACGGGTCAGAACTGGGTTGGACTGGCTTGGAGAGCATCGGGTTGGCTGGTTATCACGGGAGGACCAACATCAGGTGCAGCTGGGTCCATGACCCTACTAATGCCATCAGGGCTGAAGCCCTGTCTCTGCTGGGGCCAGCTTCTCTGGGCAGGCATGGGTCCACTCTCCCCTGGAGGCCTGATGGCAGCCAGGAGTGGCAGAGCTTCCTGCCATCGTGGCCGCCTGAAGTCAGATGCCTCCTCCCTCCGGCTTCAGCAGAACCCACTTTGACCAACTCATCCTGGTTGTAGCCCTGAAAGTCCCACGTCCCAGAAACCCTCAGTCTCAGAAAACCGGGATGGTTGGTTACTGAGCCCCGGCAAGAAGCAGTGGCCAACTGACAGGGCCTGGGCATGGCCAGTGCTTGGGGAGACGTGGGACTGTTTGATGGCCCCACAGAGAGGGAGGGGGCCCATCAGACAGGACTAAGCCTGCACAGCCCCCCAGCAGGTGGGGACGAGAACACTCTAACACCCCAGGTGTGGTGGCCTGGCCACTCTCCCTGGCATCCGGAGGCCCTGGCCTCTTTCTGGCCGGCCCACTCTGGGAGAGTTTTCTGGCCCAGAACGTCTCGGGGTGACGGTGGGTGGTAACGTTTGTGGCCATCATCACCTCTACAGAGTCAGCTCTACCTAGGTGTGCCCCAAATTGTAGACGCCTCGTTTACCAGCCACACCATGGGAGACAGATGTAATTTTCATCCTGAAGGACCATACTCTGGGCTTCTCGGGCCGTGTCCAGCATGAGGAGCTCCCGAGTCCAGACCCAGTGGTTCCCCCACAGTCCTGCCACCCCCAACCTGGTGAGGACACCCTGAAATGTCACCACACTGCCATTTCCTGTGGGAATTCCTCCTCTCTGCTGTCCGTATTTCCATAGTGAAAGTGCCTTCTTTCATAAGGAGAACGTCAACACTAGAGGTGGCTGTTCCCCAGTCTCAGCTCTGGCCTGTCATTCTGCTGCCCTTCTCTCTGCCCCATCACTGCCCATCCTGGGTCCTGTCCCCACGAAGGTGCACGTGTGTCCTCACCAGGCTCTGCTCTCAGGGTCCAGGCCGCACGTGGCCACCCAGGGAAGGCCAGTGGAGACAGACATACTGTGTGCGCTTGGGTCAGGTGGACAGCTCAGAGCTGCGCTTCCCCACATCCCGGTGTGTGGCTCGGGAAGTGACCAAGACTCGCAGAGCCTGCTTCCTGACTGTGAAGGGGGTGACGGTGAGGTCACTCGTCATCCCTCACTGGATCGTGCCTTGGCTTCTTGTCAGCCGCTAAAATGGAGAAACATTACAAAAAGCGGCAGAATGTCAGCCTGGTGGGGTTGCGGGCGTGCGCCACTCCTGACACGCGGCCCACCTGCGAGGACCCCGCAGGGCTCTCAGGTCCTCCTCTTCTCTGGGATGGCTGTTTTCACCCTGTGGACACTATGAGCCCTGGGGCAGTGTCTCACTGACCACACTGGCCACTCCTGGTCCCCAGTTTTCGGGGGAATGGGGAGCTGGCTCAGAGCCCCTGCCTCGCCACACACTGCCCAGTTCTGCCAGCCCACCGGGCACTGTGCTTGGCTTGTTGTAGGTTGTGTTTGCTCTTGTCTCCCTGCAGGTCACTCGTGTCGGCCTTCAAACCACTTCTCAGTGAGACAGGCCATGGATGAAGGCCTCCAGGCCAGCTGAGACAGGCATAGCTTTAGTCCTTGTGGGAATGGGAGGGAGGGTTGGGTTAGGTGGGCTCAGCTCAGATTTAAAAGGACAAGAAGTGGTAGCCCAGGACCTGGAGTGTGGGCAGCACAGACAGTGGATCTGAGGCTGAGAGGGCTGTCGGGGCGGGGGTGGGGGGGAGACGGTTATTTTTGCTTTTTGAGGTTTAGTACTTCCTGCCTGGACATTTTTGGAAGTTCAGGAACACATGGGGTTTAACTGAGGGACAGTACCTCCAAAACCTCCCCCTTCCCTGGGGGGTGTGCCCGGTGGGGACGAGGCACTTTCCATGTGGGTGACGGAGAGCAAAGGCCAGGCCGGACTCAGGAAGCGCATCCTCGCTTTCTACAAGCTCGACCATCCTCCCTAACTCTGCCTTCTTCAGAAGGAAAAGATCCTCACAGTTCACCTAAAATGCTGATTTCTCAGGAAATGGTCGAAGCTGCTTATGATCCACGGGAATCACAGGTGCAAGCAGGAGAATGGAGAAGACAAGAGGATAAGACCGTGTTAGCGAGCACGGCTCCACACAACCGCCCCATCCCGCTGCGTCATCAGCCCCATGACAGGGTCGAGGCACAGGGTCACTGCCCCCACGGTGGGCTGGGAACCAGGCTGTGAGCCGGCCCTGCCCACCACACCCAGCTGTCTGCAGCAGGCCCCCCGTGTGAGCACTGGCAACAGGGTCCCACCTCGGGCCCCTCGGAGAGCCAGATCAGGCCCCTCCTCAGAAAGTGCTGGAAATGGTATGCGGTGGCTATGCTGTCTTTCTCTTGCACAAAACTCACCTGGGTGCCGGCCCGAGCCATGGGGCACTGACCACAAGCTGGGGCCAGGACAAGTGTCCGTCCTTCCACCTAACGGCCCTTGCTCACCTGCGCACGCCAGTTAGTCCCTCAGCTTCTCGCCTCCATTCCAAGTCAGGGAAGGAGGTGTCAGAGGCCGGAGTTGGCCTCTCAAGTCAGGCTTTGTGAGGGGTCTGGCCGGGGTTTATGCTCTTAGGGAGACAGTGCACAGAATAAGGGAGGCAGGCGATGTCCAGAACGTGGCTCACGTGGCCGAAGCTGTGGGCCGTGAGGAGCAGACCCCAATGGCCAAGGGGATGCTGCCCAGGATGCCCTCCCCCGAGGACCCTCAGAACACTGGTCACCCCGGGGCCTGTGGAGTGAACTTCTGCTGGAGTTCAAACCCCTCGTTGCTTCAAAGTTCTGTCAAGCACCGACAAGGCGCAGGGTTTATGGGGCCCGAAGGTCAGCCGGACACACCTCCTCAGGGAGCTCAGTCTGGGTCAGGAATAGGTACTGCCGACTCCCACTCAGCCCAGCTGGGCAGCACTACCCTGACCACCACCCTGAGGACGGGAGGGGCCAGACTGAGAGGAGACTTTTGCAGGGTGTAGGTGGTGGGGGACGGGGAGGTGCAGAAGGCACTGGGCCTGGGCCCAGCAGATCCCACACCACGAGGGCCGCCTTGCATCCCTGCCTCGGTCCCTGCCTGCGCCCTGCTGTGGCTGTGGGGCTGAGACCCTAGAAAGGGTCAGGAGGGACCATGGGGTGGGCAGGCTGGGCGGTCGCCAGGGAAGGGGACTGTGGACATTCAGAGGCTGGTCACCCAGGGAGATGGCAGCCGCTCTGACCGCCCTCGGCTGGACTTGAAAGAAGTGAGAACAGACAGAATTCAAAGACGCCAACAAAAGGGCTTCCTGTTGACACCAACAGACTTTAACTCCTTTCTCCTCTGTACCCCAATGCTGGCGCCTTGGCTGGGTGCTGAGTCCCCCATGGCGACAACCCAACCACGAGAAAGCAAAACACACCACCAGCCCCCAACTCTGCTTTTTTTTTTTTTTGGTGAGGAAGATTAGCTCTGAGCTAACATCTGTTGCCAATCCTCCTCTTTTTGCTGAGGAAGACTGGCCCTGGGCTAACATTCATGCCCATCTTCCTCTACTTTATATGGGACGCCGCCACGGCATGGCCTGATAAGTGGTGCTTAGGTCTGCGCCCAGGATCTGGGCCCGTGAACCCTGGGCCACTGAAGCAGAGCATGCGAACTTAACCACGACGCCACCGGGCTGGACCCTGCGATATGTTTTTTAAAAAGTGGGTTTGAAATCCAGATCCTGCCTCACAGGCACCAGCGCCAGCCTCGTGGTCCCTACAAGCCCTGCAGGTTTTCGCTGGGTTAAAGGTGAAATGGAGCCACAGTGGACACTCCTTACTCAGTTTACTAAATCCCACGCAGAACTCTTCACACGTGCACACCTGTACGCAAACACATGCACAAACACATGCACGCACATGTGCACAGTCGCACATGAACACACTTATTCATGCACATGCACAATGCACATGCTCGTGCACACACATATGCTCACATACGCACACCCACATGCACATGCTCATTCAGACACATGCGTACACTCACATGCACCTGCAACATCAGGGGAACACTGGGGAAACACACCAGCTGTGAGGCAGGGCCCGGAG
The DNA here is from genome assembly GCA_031878705.1 of Tapirus indicus. Taxonomy (NCBI): domain Eukaryota; kingdom Metazoa; phylum Chordata; class Mammalia; order Perissodactyla; family Tapiridae; genus Tapirus; species Tapirus indicus. Next base: position 60,859,523 of record CM062932.1, read on the forward strand.
GACGAAGGGGAAATCTTTTTCTCTCAGTATCTCCGGAACAATTCTTTTTATCAATAAGCGTATTTACTTTTATAATTAAGAAGTATGATTTAAAACCTTTTAATCAGCTCTCTAGGCCCAATCGCAATTTTCTCCACCTCGCTTTCTCTACGACACACGCAAAGCTGGCAGGCAGGTGGCTGCTCATGTCAAGGGGGGTGATGGGAAGGCGCTGGACCCCAGAGGTGTGAGGACAGGACTCGGGGTGCCCGGAGTCTGACAGCCCCTCCAGGCTCGAGGGTGAAACAGACACGAGCAGTTTCTCGTGGCTGCCGCTGCTCCTCAGGGGTCATAGGGTCAGGACTGGACAGTAGAGAGCACAGAGGGAGGAGAGGGTCCGTGCTCCCAACTTACAGGGGAAAACGGGGACCTCAGCCAACCCTGAGCCCGAGCATGCCCCACCTGGGCCACCACACAGTCCCTGAGGGTCCACACTGTGGTTTCATCAAGTCCATTTACAGGTGGGGAATGGGTGGATCAAAGCAAAGACAGTCTTCCCCAAATAACACAGGCAGAAAATGCCAGAGGTCGTGGTGGACGCTGCATCACTACTGGCCATGGACACTTCAAGCACCATTGGATCGGCTGGATCGGCCAGCCCAAGTGGCAAAGCAGCGCGCCTGACCCACTGAAGGGCCTTCTCTTGTTCTGGGCCCCACTCAGAACCAGCAGCTCTTCAGGCCACTCAGTAATAGGCTGGACTAGCATGCCCCAGAGGATGTGTTGCCTCCAAAAGCCAAAGGGGCCCCCTAGGCATTATGCCTCCTTTTTGGTTGTAGGAGGGGCCAGGTGCCACAGCTCATCCTTCACCTTAGAGGGAACGTCTCCTCGTGCCCCAACACATTGGGCCCCTAGAAATTTCACAGGGGTAGAGGGCCCCTGAATTTTAATCGATTCATCTCCCACCCTCTGACACGCACATGTCTTACCAGGAAGTCTAGGGTAGTTGCCACATGCTGCTCACTACTTCCAGTCGCACCATGTCATCAACGTAGAGGACCAGTGTAAAATCCCGTGGAAGGGAAAGGTGAGCAAGGTCCCTGCGGAGTAAACTGTGACATAGGGCTGGAGAGCTGATACACCCCTGAGAGAGGACAGTGAAGGTGTATCTCTGGCCTTGCAGCTGGAAGCCAGCTGCTTCGGGTGGCCTCATGGACAGGGATGGATGAAAAGGCATTTTGCAGGTCAATAGCTGCATACTAGGTACATACCAGGGCGTGTGTTAATTCGCTCAACAATGAGACCACATCTGGAACAGCAGCTGCAATGGAGTCACCACCCGGTCAAGTTCATGATAATCCACTGTCGTTCTCCAAGCTCCGTCTGACTTCAGCACAGTAGGAGAGCTGAACGGGGATGTGGAGGCAATCACCACCCCTGCATCTTTCAAGTCCTTGGTGGTGACACTAATCTCTGCAATCCCTCCAGGAATGTGGTATTGCTTTTGGTTTACTGTTTTCCAAGGTAGATACAGTTTTAGTGGCTTCCACTTGGCCTGTCCACCATAACAGCCCTCGCCCCACAGGTCAGGGAACCGATGTGGGATCTGCCAGCTCTGAGTATGTCTATTCTAATTGAGCATTCTGGAACAGGGGAAATAAACACAGGATGGGTTTGGGGACCCACTGGACCCGCTGTGAGATGGACCTGATTTAAAACTCCACGGATCACCTGGCTTCCATGAGCTTCTACTCTGACTGGACCACCAGTTGCGTTTTGGGTCTCCTGGAATCAATGTCAGTTCAGAGTCAGTGTCCAGTAGTCCCCAAAAGGTCTGATTATTTCCTTTTCCCCAGTGCACAGTTACCCTGGTGGAAGGGTGTAGGTCCCTTTGGGGAAGGCTGGGAGAAAGATTAACAGGATGAATGTTCAGCAGCGTACCGGGCTCTTTCCTTCAGAGGACCCAGCCTGCCTTTATTCAGGGGTTCTGGGTCCGTAAACCATGTCCAGATGGGAATTGCGTGAGGGGCTGTGACTCTCTGTTTTTGCGATTCAGGTTAGACTTCTGTTCACTTGACCTAGAACTTCCCTGCTTGTATAGATCAAGAATCAGTAGGCTTCCTATCCGTTTCACTGCCAGGAACGCCATGATTAACTAGCCAAGGCCGTAGGTCTGTCGAGTCAGACTATCCCGACTGCTGCTTGGACTCTTCTGTCCGTCACAGTCACCGTGCCCGCCTTGTCTATGGCCATTGAGTGCCACCATTTCGCCCCTGCCACCCCAGGGTTCAGATACCCACATTGCGCTTAGACTTCCCAATTGAGTGGCTAGCTTGGTTCCCTCTCTAAGGTCTGGCCTACAGAGAAGAGCCATGCGAGTTCTCAAAGATGCTGGGACTCACTCACAAATTTATTTCTCAAAGTACTGGTGAAAGGTCTGTCTTCTGGACCGTCCCAGTGTGGGCAAGTGGATCTTAAATGACAAACCCACTCTAATATTCTAACATGCCTAAGCTTTTGAATCCCTTTCTCTACGTTAAACCAAGGCAAGTCTGGCATTTCTAATCCGCTCCCTGGGGGCCACCTGTTGGTCTTTATTTCAGCCAAGAATCAGAGTCCTTCCTAACCCGCCCAGCTGCAGCATTAACACAGAATCCCTGCTTCGTGAGCCATGTTATCTCTTTTGGCTTTGGCCTGATCCAACTTTATCTTCCTTCCATCGTTATTCCACACTCTCAGTATCCATTCCCACACACGTTCTCTGGACTTCTGTCTGTACAAATTAGAAAACTCGAGTATTTCCTTCAGGGTGTAGCACCCTCCTGTGGGTCACCTTCCAGGGTCTGCTGGGACCTGCGTCTAGTTATAGGTTGTGGAAATTAATAAAAGAAGCTTAACTAAACTGGAGTCGAGAAGGCCTGTAGGGGGAGCCCTCACGCCCCATCACACATCCTCAAAGGCACCAAACAGGAAGAGAGGGAGGCCAGCATCTCCAGCAGGAAGTACAACTACTCTGCTACTGGAGGAAGATTTCTCTCCCCACCTGGCAACAGCCCAGCCAATGAGAAGCTGTTTCCGCCCTGAACTGTCACTTTCCCCCATTGGACTTTTCTTTAGAACAGCCCCTCCCTACTCCCCCTTTTCTCTATATAATCAGCTCCCCTCTTCTGTTTTCCAGATTTGCCTATGGTTCTCCATAGCATGCACACCCCGAATTGCAATTCTTTTGGCTATTTAAGAATGAACTCATTTTGACACAAAATAACAGGCAAATTTGCTTTTAAAGTTGACAAGGTCTAGAAGCAAAGAGGGGTGGGGAGGGGGTGAGCCCTGAGGAGAATTGGCATTGTCTTACATGGCAGCTGCCTTAGAGGGGCCCTTACCTTTTCCTCAGTCAATTCAGGGTTAATCCCCTCAGGTGGGAGTAGGGAGGGGGCTGTGGGGTGAGGGGTGTGGGGGGCTGTGGGATGAGGGGGCCATGAGGTGAGGGGCACAGGGGTTTTCCCCACCCACAGCTTCTCACTTACTTGGATCCTCTCATCACCCTGGCCCTGCTCCCAGTGCCTACCCAGTAGGGTTCTCTTGAAAAACGTTCTGATTACTGAAGGAGTGCACACATCACACTATGACTTCGCAGACTAGAAGAACGAGTTTGCAATGACATCCAGTCACTGCCTGGTTGATCTGTCGTATGTCCAGTTTGGTGACCTCAGGTGTAAATGTCTGGAGGCCACCCCATTGACCCTCCCCTCCCCTCCTCATGTCATCTGCCCCACCCCCGCATTCACCCAGCATGGGATTCCAGCACCTGTCCCTCCCCCAACCCCTGCCTGTGCCCCCTCATCACTGACTCCATGGTCTGCCAAGCCCATGTGATGGCCTCCCCGGACTCTCCCCAGGCCCCCAGGCCCCCCACTCCACACGCATCCCATGCAGGGTTCTGGGACCCTCTCTCATCTAGCCTGTGAGCACCCCTCTCCTGGGCGCTGGGGAAGATGATGCTCACTTGGCTCATGGTATGTCCCATCACCGTGTCGGGAAGGACCACCGACTTAGCAAGGTGACCCCCACCTGCCCTCCAAGGCCAGCTTTGCCTGCTTCTCCTGGTTCTGAGTGGTACTGTCCCCCCTCCTCTCCATGTACCAGGGCCCACAGGCCTGCTCTCAGCCCCTTCAGCAGGGGCAGCCCCAAGCTGTCTGGCTCACCGTGGCCTCTGTCCAGGTCTGGGCAAGAGGGACAGGAGGCTAACTGCACAGGTAGGGACGAGGCCCCACCTGACAGGCTCCAGATGTGGGTGTTTCATAGCTGCCCCCACTTGCCCACCTGGGCTGAGCCTCTGAGGTGTGGCCCAGAACTGACCCAGGGAGGGCCTACCCCTGGGGCTCCCAGGCAAGACCACAGAGGGCCGCACTCAGTCCAATTGGCCAGCTCTGGGGCAGTGATTACACCGTGCACTGTCCACTCCGTCCTTCACCCCTGTCCCTGGCTTGTGCAGCTTCCCCTGGGGCTGAGGTGTGCCCAACACCTGTGGGGCCCAGGAGGGGAGAGCTCAGGTGGGCCTGGGCTTGTCCAGCATGGCCACAGAGCCCCCAGAGCCTTGGCAGGACCTGCCTTCTCCTTTTGTCAGGGCAGGGAAGGAGATTTCACACCTTGATCACTTGAAGGCCCAGAGTACCCCGTGTCACTGTTTCTGCTCAAGACGCCCAGATTCCTGGGGTAACAGATGTTGACAGGCCACCATGTGGGGGTGCAGGAGCACAGCAGGCTGGACAGGGTCCCCCTTACTCCTGTGTCCAGTCAGCAGATCTGGCTGAGAATTCAGATGTGAATGGGTGGTTAGCTCAGCACCCCCAGGGCCACCTGGCAGGGATGATGGGCTCCAGCGCTGGGCTGCGGCACCCACCAGTGAGCCCCCAGAGGGCTGGACTGGGCTAGGGACAGAGAAAGGCTCAGCCCCAGTGGGGAGCTCTGTTCCTTATACTAGATGTTTTGGGGAAAACTGAGAACGCTCAAACTCAGACCTGACTGCACTGAGGGATCACGTCTCCCTGTGAGGCTCTGTGGTGTGCTAATGGTACCACGATGGTGGTGTGCATCGTCCTGGTGGTAGGTGGCTCCTCTTGAAGTATTTAGGGGCAAAGATCATGTTCTCTGCAACTTTCAAATGGTCCAGTAGAAAATGTACGAATGTGCGCACAGGAAACACACGAAGATGCCCTGGTGAATCGAAGGGCATATGGTGCTGGGCCCACTGCGCCTGAACTTTCACACAGCCTCAGACTTTTCAAAATGCACAACTGGGACATAAAACGGTAATTGCCGTGTCAGACACTCCCCTCCTCCCAGAGGCAACTGGGATCTACTTCCTTCCCTCAGAGGCTGGTTCAACCAGGCAGCTGAGTTGGGAGCAGGGCATGGGGAGCACCTGCTGGGAGGGCATGGGGAGCATCTACTGAGAGGGCGTGGGGAGCACCTACTGGCAGGGCTTGGGAGCATCTGCTGGGAACAGTGGGCCTGGTGGAGGGTGAGGATGTGGAGGCTGAGGTGGGAACCTTTGCACAGAAGTGGGGTCTCTGGGCCTGGCCCCCTGGCACACCACCCCTGGCAGCCAGGACACTGTCCTCTGGATACAACCACACTGGAGCCTCCGAGTTGGGAGACAATCCCAACCCAGCCAGGGGATCCTCGATGACAGGCTGTGTATAGCGCAGGGTGGCAGAAACATGCCCATGGTGGGGGCACTGCAAGGCCTGCCTGTGGCCAGGCTGTCAGGGACAGAGGGGCTGGAGTGAGCCTGGAAGGCATCCCCGGAGAAGTGACCCACGAGCCAGGCGAGGAGGCGGCGGTTAAGCCGTGGACTGCATGCACTCACCAGACACGTGGTGCAAGGTTTTTCTGTGGTGCTGAGTGTCTGGCAGAGATCTGAGCCCGGCCCGGGGTCCAGGGCTGCCCCATCTGTCTTCCTCACCTGGGATCCTGCTCACCAAGCGGTGATCCTGCTCACTGAGCGGGGTCGGCCCCTGTTCAGGCCTGGGAAGATCTTGTGTGGCTCAGAAGAGGCAGGCCTGGGGTGCGGACGGCTGGGCTGAAGTGTGGCAGGCGGGCTTCGGGGGAACCCTTAACACCACCCTCTTTCGGGGCAGAGTGAGGGCCATCAGACTGACGTTATTGCCCCTGAAGCGCAGACTGGGGCGGACCCAGCTTCTCTAGGGCCTGGTGCCCTGTGGGAGGGTCCTGCCGGCTGGGGCACGTCCTCCCTCCTCAATTCCAGCCCCTGTGCTTGTCTCTTCCCTCTTACACCTTCTCCTGGCCCAGGGAGGGATAACCCAGCTCCCAGCCCCTGGGGTCTGTCAGCTTCTCGAGGACAGAGGTCCAGACACCCAGACCCATCCAGGCCAGGCTCAGCACATGGTCACTCACGGTCCCAGCCTCTGCGCATCTGACTGGCCACACTTAGGGTCTACTTGGATGCCAAGCCATCACCTTCCCATACAAATTCACCTTCTACTGCAGTTGGTCCCTTCCTGAGACCACCCCATGGAGGTCAGGGGGCCCTCCATCCCTGTGGGGTGCTGCCTTCAGTGACTCCAAGTGCAGAGGCATTTCTGCTGGTGCAGTGGGATGACCACAGCTCACCACCCTACGGCCCGTGGTCTGTTCACAGCCAGGCAGAGTGAGATGCTGCCTGGGCCAAGATGGCTCAAAGTGGCTGCTGCAAACAACGTCATAACGATGCAGTGATAATCATACGACCAGAGCCATCTTTCACTGCTGAGCCAACCCGGGGCAGGCACCACCCAGTGTCACGCACCTGGCCAGCCAGCCTGGACTCAAAGCCCACGCCCAGCACGTGGTGCCCATGGCCGACTGGCGACTCAGCTCCCAACCCAGCTGGCTGCCCCCTTTCTCCCTCCCACTTTTCTCTGACGTACAAACAGGAAAATGTGCCAGTAAATTAGGTTAAGGAGGTGTTTGGTGAAGGTTATTGGGTTGAGGCTGCCTGGCATTCTCTGGCTGCTTCACACTGTAATTACATGTTGCTCACTGCAGTTGCCAAACGTGAAATTACAAGCATTTGCTCGTGAACCATCATTTCACCACAATTACAATAATTACGTCCCCATGAGAAGGTCAGCAAAAATGACCTCAGAGGGGAAAGCAGCGTGGCAGCAATGACTCGGGGGCCGGGGTGGAGCAGGATGGTGCTGGGTCCAGTACAGACCGCCCTCGGCAGGTGGGGTCTGGGTGTTTTCACAGGAACCACAAAGGGGCAAAGTGGGGTTGTGGTTGGTGGACGCTCTGAAGTACGGTTCAATGCCAAGAGAAAATTTCCTGGACGTGTTTGGGAAAAACTTTTAACATTTTTTGGAAGTGTCCAGTTTCTAGGAGAGGAAGTTGGTGTTTCAACGGGCAGATTCAGACGACTGGGCATTTTGAATAACAGAATGTCCATCAATACACATTTGAAAACCTCAAGAGTGGCCAGAAAATAAAAGTGTTTACAGTGGCTGGGCTGAAGGAACTCACACTGTGGGGAGCACAGTGGGCAGGGGCTGGGGGAGGTGCCCTGTGAGAGGCCGAGCCTGCCGAGAGTCCCCCCAAACATGAGGCTCTCTGTGACCCTCCATCTCCCAGAGAACAAAGACCCCACCCACCCTGCCAGTAGCTGAGACTCAGAAACAGACCTGACCCCACAGCCCAAGTGAGCCAGACCAGGGAGGGGCCCCGCCATAGCCCAGGTCCATCTACCACCCACATTCAGAGGTTGGGAAAGGGCGTCCAGCCCCACAGACCCCACCCCAGAGAGTCTCCTTCCTTGGGTAATGGGTCCCTGCCACGGTTAAAGAAAAAATGGCTAGAGAAGATGAAACACGGGTGCCTGCCTCCCAGGTCAGGGACACACTCGGGAGCCTGCAGATGTTGTCCGGTCGTAACTGTGGCCGTGGTCACACTGGAGGCCACCGCTGCTGCCATGGGGAGGGGGCGGGCTCTCCCTGTCTGGCCACGTCCTGCCTTCTCAGGCCGGCCCAGGTCAGGGGCCACAGCCCTGGAACGTATCAGAGAGACGTGCCCAGGAGGCGCCTGGTAAACAGTTCTTGAGCGAAGGGACAGATGAGGAATGAAGGTTGATACTGACCGGAGCTTGGGCTGTGGACTCCGCATGCACTCTGGTGTGGACCCATAGGTCCAGTCACCCTGCATCACCACCCCATCTGTAGCAGTCACCTCGTAGGGCGTGCTGAGTCGTGTGTGGGGCTTGCTGTCATCGCTGAGCTCCGCCACTGCTGTCAGTGCAGTCTTGTGGGGCCATGGAAGGTACCTGGGCTGGACGATGGGGGCCCAGCCCCCTCGGCTGCTGTCACCAGGGTGGGAACATGAGCAGGCTTGGAGGGCAGCTCTGCCTTCACAACTCCAGTGGGTTCTGCTCTCACACTCGCTTTCCAAGTCGCTGCGGCATTGGGAGACCGTGAAAGCAGGAGCACCCAGGCTTTGCTGGGAAGCAATGACACCCAACTCCTTTCCCACTACAGGTAGGGGCAGTGGCCGCTGTGGCCCCTCCCTGGGTTTAACTGAGAGAGATGCTCACTGAGAGGTGCCCCCAGGCACTTGTGGACCAACACACCTCAAGGTTCTCTTCCCCTTGGGGGGACCCACACACTGTGTCTGGCAAGGACCCTGTTGGTTCACAGTCAGTCCCACTGGGGTTTCTTTGTTCCTGGCTGGGCCCTAGGTGGTGAAGCTGGGTGGGTGGTTGCTGGGCAGCGTCATATAGCCTTGACCCTCCCCATCCTGCCGGCCCAGCCCCAAACGTAACATGCCCCCAAGAGTCAGACACCACAGGCACTAGGAGCCTATCCTGGGGATGTTTCATTTGCAGGTGGCTTTGCAGGCGGGGGGTGGGGTCAGCAGCCCACTTTGCTGGGCGCAGAGGTGCCCAGGAGGCCTGGAGCGTTTCTGGAGCATAAACCTCCCCAGGAGCTGATGAAGCCATGGGAACCAGTTCTGCAGGCAGGCCACACCCTGCAGCTGGGAGCTTGTCAGAAGGAGGGAAATCTGGAAATTCCTGCTTCAGGGACCCTCCAGGAATCTGGAGGTACCTGTGTCCCCAGAAGGGAGGGCCCATCACAGAGACTGGGTCTGAGAGTAGCAAGGCCAGGCCTTTCCCAAGATCCTGTCGGGTTCTTCCAAGGACACTGCCAGGCAAGCATGATTACCTTAGCTTTTTTTAAACAGACTTAATTTTTTAGGTTTACAGAAAAACTGAGCAGACAGTACAGAGAGTTCCCCTATACTCCCTCCCTCTCCCACAGATGCCCCTATTGCTAACATCTTGCTTAATGTGTTCGGTTGCTGCGAGGGATGAGCCAGTGTTGACACATTATCAACCAAAGGCTGCAGCATTCACTCTTGTGCTGTATGTTGTGTTTGCAACATGAGGGAGTCCTAAAGCTGCCCCCACCCCTTCCTCAGTGTGAAGACTCGGACCCTGACAAGCCACGTGGCCCTTCAGGGTGGACAGGGCTGGAGGGCTGCTTGTAAAGGGGGACGGTGCGCTGGGTTTCTTTAATGCCTGCAGAGCCCTGGGTGAGAGGCGCGGCTGTGCTGCACGCACATGCTCAGTAGGCACAGAGGTGGTCGCAGTTTCCAGATTCACATCCAGCAGCTTCCTCTCCCCTGCAGCCTGGGTGCTGGTTTCACTTCACCCATTTCTCGAAGCACTTCTGCACCTTGGTACCTGCAGTGATGGGGGCAGGGGCACATACTCCAAGGGGGTGTGGCGAGGGGAGCCACGGGCCCCAAGCCCAAAATGCACAGGTGTAGTCCTCCAGCATGGAAGCTGACCTTGGGTCTCAGATGCCATCGCTGTCTATGACTGGGCAGGGTCCCCGCTCCAGCTCCGGCCGGGTGGGTTGACCTGCTCAGTTCCAGGCTGCTCCAAACAGATCCCTCACATGTAACCACCTTCAAGGGTAACCCCACACCTCTGCCCCCGCTCTTTGGAGCCCTGCAGACTCAGGCTTCTCCCGAGGGTGATGATTCCATCCCTACAACCCAGTTAGACTTCCAAGCCTCTAACCAAATGAAAAGGTGCAACAGGCACGTCAATAGGTGCAGGAAGTCACTCGTCTCCCCCCCAGGTCACCTGAAATTCCTCCTGAAATGCATCTTGGCTGGAAGAGAAATGCTAAAACAGGTCAGGTTTCTCCACCATTTGATGCTGTCTGGGACTCTCGAGCTCAAACCAACACCAGAGTGGGAGGAAGCAGAAAAGCCTGCTTTTGTGAATGGGCGGCCTGGAGCACCACTGCCCCCTCCCTCTCCTGGTAGATCCTCATCAATCTTCCAGAGGCCATCGAGGCCCCAGCCAGACCGAGCTCTGGCTCCTGGCGTAAGGCCCCCAAGCCAGAGGACGCCCTTCCCATCCTGCCTGGGCTGGGGCTGCTGGTGTCCCTGCTGTCTCCCCCACTGGCTGTCACGCACATGGTGGGCCCAGTGAAGGGAGCTGCTCTCACCACGCTGTACCCACCACGCTGGGTCCTGCTAGAACAGGGGTCTCCAGTGTGAGATTTTGCACCTGGGGGCGTTTGGCAATATCTGGAAACAGTTTGGGTTGCCGAACCTGGGGGTGGGGGGAGTGCTGCTGACCTCTAGGATATAGGGGCCAGGATGCTGCTGAAACCCTACAATGCACAGGACGGTCCTCACCATGAAATCAAGTGCGCACTGATGAGGCAGGTGCTAGGCCCGCCCCGGAGCAGGGAGGGGACGAGCGGGGAGCGCGCGACGGATGTACAGGAGCGGCGGCCTCGGGCCAGCAAACCTAGTGCCTTTGCGTGGGGTGGGTGCTCCAGGGTCCACCGCGGCTCCACGGTGAGTCAGCTGCACCACCAGCCACAGCCAACCCTGCTTCGCCCCCCTGGGCCGCAGAACGGGCCGGAGCCCGAGCCTCCGCAGATCACACTCAAATTCTGCGGGGGGTAGGGCGCCAGGACACCCCTGACGGGCTCAGGCTGGTCACACAGAACTGGCACGGCCAGGTGCCCCCATTCCGGGCTCAGTCTGCACCCTGGGCCTCAGCCACTGCTGACGGACCGGCCGGCCGGGGGCTCGGCTTGGGTCTGCACACACTGGGGCTCGGGCATCCATTCCGCCCCCGCTCGTCCAGGCCGCGGACGCGCTGCTGCCCCGTCCCTGCCCACTCCGGACGCTACTTCCCAGGCTGGCTCTTCCCCCAGACCCTTGTCCCCGTCCCTCGCGCGGTGCCTTCCTCCCCGGAGCGTTCCGGCCCGCCCCGGTCCGTCCCGCCACCTGGCCACAAGCCACCGACGCCGGCGCCGCAGCGTCCAGCCAGGCGCACCGGGCCGCAGCGCGCGGGCCGCGGTTCCGGCGGCGGGGGTGGGGCGACAAGGGGCGTGGCCTCCGGGCGGGGGCGTGGCTGCGGCGCGCGGGGCGGGGCGGGGCGGGGCGGGGCCTCCGGCGGCGCCGCCCCCCAGCTGAGCCGGGACCGGGACAGCCGACTCGCAGACTTCAGAGACTCGGGCGGTGGCGGGCGCGGAGGTGCGCGCGCGGCTCCAGCGGCTCGGCGGCCCCGGCTCCAGCCGGGATGGGCGGGCGGTCTCGCCGGGGGCGCGGGGGGCGCGCGACGTGACCCGCCTGGACTCGGAGCCCGGCCCGCGGCCGCGCCGCTCGAGAGTCTGCCGGGGGTCGCGGACGCGGGGCCGGCGGCCGAGCCGGAGCCAGAGCATGCGGGGCGCGGCACGGGCGGCCGGGGGGCGTGCGGGGCAGCCGTGGCTGCGGCCCCCCGCCCCGGGCCCTGGCCCCCCGCTGCTGGCCGTGCTGCTGGCCGTGCTGCTGGGCGGCGCGGGCGCGCAGTACTCGAGCGACCTGTGCAGCTGGAAGGGGAGGTGAGTCCGCGCGGCGCGACCGGCCACGGGTCCCCTCGGCTCCATTCCCTCCCCGGGCTCCAGGCCGAGTGCCGCCGCCGCCGCCCCCGCCCCGGTTCTAGAACAAAAGAGCCCGCGGCATCCCGGTGCCCTGGTCCGGAGGACGCCCAGGGGGAGGCGCGCCTGCAGCGTGGCAGGGTCAGTCCGGCCGGGCCGCCCACTCGCCTCGCGCGGGTCCCCGCTCGGGCCCCCGGCGCCGCGACGCCGCACCGGAGGCGGGCCGGTGTCTGTCCTCCGGTTGCGCGCCCCCGGCCGGGAGGAGCCAGGCCTGCGCTCAGGGCCGAGCGGGAAGGGCCGGCCGGGCCCGCGGGAGGGAGCAGCGGCCTGGGTGGACGGAGGGGGGCCTTCGCGCTGACCGCAGCGCTGACCGCGTCCGTGCGGGCGGAGACGCGCGGGCAGGCACCTGTGCGCGGGGCCGCGTGCGGGCCTGGCCGAGCCCCCGCCCCCGCCCCGTGAAGGTCAGGCCGCCCTTGGCCGCGCGCGCTGGGCTCGGCGACCCCCCCCCCCACGCCCCTCTGCCGTGGCAGCGAGCACTTTTTTTAACTGAAGTGTGACAAGCAGAAAGAGTGCAGGTCGCAAGTGTGCGCGGGCGGGGTGCCTGAGGGCGCAGCTACTCAGGACGAGAAACCGCCGTCCGCCGAGGGCGCCCTGGCCGCGCGCTGGCAGCTCGCAGTTGGAGAAGCCAGTTTTGTGCCTCGGAAGTTGCCGATTCAGGAGTTTGCAGAGGGAGATGCGCATCTCCTCCGGAAACGCTGTGGACTGGGGCCGCCCTGGGTCCAGGTGTCGGGGTGTCTCATGGAGCAGGGTCCGCCAAGCCCCTCGGGCCATGATGTTTGATGGGAAGGCTCCCGCTGGCAGACGCCTCATGCCGGGGGTGTCACGGGGTTATGTTGAGTGAAGACTGTTTTCCGAGAAGGTCGGGGTTGTGCCAGTGCGCTGGACTCTGCGTCAGCAGGGCAGCCGCTGGTCATCTTGGATACTTACAGACCCAGTTCCCTGTGGACACTGGCGATTATCCCGCTCCCTTTCCCCCCTGCCCCCCTCCCAGAGCAAAGGTCCTGGGCCCCTCAGGTTGGGGCCGCGGTGCCCTCCCTCCCTGCAGCAGAAGTGCTCCCTGCTCGCAGCAGGGCCGGGATGGAGGAGCTGAGGCTGGGGCCTTGAGCGGCAGATCGCAGATCGGGCTGGGGGAGGGTTGGCCTGGAGAATGCTGGCGCCAGCACAGAGCTGGCTGGGAGCCTGTGACTCTGACACACTGCTGGGTCTGCCCTTCTCCGACCCTCCCCTCCCGCTAGTGATTAAACTCCCTGCTTTGCAGCCTCTGCTGGATGAATCAGTGCACCCCTAAACTGAGGCCTTAGGGTGTCCTGCTCCAGCAGATAGAAACCTGGGTCCCACCTCATGAGCCTGAGTTTCCAGAGCAGGGGCTGACACCCTTTTCAGGTTTTCAGAGGACTGTATGCCTGGAAGGGATTGCCCCCCAGAGCCCAGAGGGGGCTGTGAGGGAGGGCTGGTAAGGGGCCCACTAGCTCTTGGATCAGGCAGGAATTTGCAGTGGGAGGAGAAGTCCCTTCCCCTTCCCATTCCTGTGCATCCCCCTGGAGAAGCAGGGACGCTTACCTGCAGCCCCTCTCCCTTCATCATTGCTAATGTACCACTGGTCTTGGACTCCCTCCAGCTATCCTCCACTCAGCCCAAAGGCAGAGCTGGGCAGAGGGCGGCTGCAGGGGCTGTTGGAGCTGCAGGCGGGATCTGGGGAGGAGACAGGGCCAGGCCACATTCCTGGAGCATGAGACCCCCTTGCCTTGTAATTGCTGCCCCCAGTCACCAATATGCTTCACGATCAGCTGACAGATGCTTGCTGTCGAAACCTGGGTGTGCTGGTTTGCCTGCTGACTCTGTAGAATTTATGACTTTTTATGAGCTGCTCTAAAGACAGCACAGGGTAGTGTGAGCCCCGATATGCCGCGTGGATTCTGATCCCCTGATAGGAAGGGAGTTGCTCTTTATGACACTGGCCACTCACATTTGATGGGCTGAAATGTGTTTCTGGGTGTTTCCAAGCAATTAAGTGGGAGGTTTTGAAATCCCTCTCCCTTGCACAGGGGCAGGACAGCGCCCTGATCTTTATTAGGCAGTGGTCATAAAGGTGGACCCTGGACTTTCCCACTGTTATGGGCAGGGCTCTCTCTCTTGCAAGGTGGGAAATGAAAGGTGATTCCAGTCAGCAGAGCCTTTTGGTTTCGTCCTTGATGCGGGCTCTTCCTGACTCCAGTAAAGAGACTGTAGTTTCCTTCTAGGGACTCAGTGTTGGAGCCAGGCTGTGGGTGTGAGTGTGATGGGCTCTGCTGCCACCACACTGACCCCTTCAGAAAGTCCCCATCTCAACTTGGAGTTTGCTATCTTTCCCATGAAGGTGCCCCACAGGTGTGTCCACCTGGGGGTGCCACTTGCCGACTCTTTTTGAAAAATGCGTTAATTCGGTTTAACTAATCCAAGATCAAGTCATTCTTCTCAGTTTCGTTGAATAGAAGCACAGTTTTTTCCTGCATCTTTTAGCCTCGTCACGACATCAGAAAGCAGTTATGTTATTTTTTCCTGGTTAGTATGTCACTTGCACGTCACATGAAAGTCATAAAATACCATCATCGACGGCCATTGCTGATGTGGTGCATTTTTGCGCTTCCAGCAGTTTTGCATAAATAGAAGTTTTCTCGGGTTTGCTGTGGTGCTGGAAACTTAGCGGTGAGAGATTTGCCTAGATTTTCTCGTAGGGGCCAGATAGACCATGAGTCCTTGCCTCTGCTCAAAGACCCAGTGGGTCCCAGGCTGAGGGCCCGTGGTTCTGCTGGACTGAGTTGATCTTTGTCTAAATGGGGCTCTCGCACGTCACACACTGCTGATGTTAAGGTGAGCACCCGTGTGTGTGTGCCTAGTCGGGTTCTTGCTGATCTTGATGTTTTGGGAGAATGTGAGAGAAGAGGTGGGCAGAGCCACCGGCCAGCAGTAGGCCCTGGGGATGGGCGTAGACCCTTCTTTGTGGGCCAGTGAAGACGTTAGTCAAAGGGTGAAGTAATGGGGTGCCTTATTTCTTATGTCCACCTTCATTTAGTTCCTGGTCCTCTTTTAGTTGAGTGACTTGTGAATAAATGGAACCAGGTGCACCCCACAAGGTGCATGTGGTCGTATGTGCAGGCGGGGGTTGGCAGCCCCCCAGACTCAGGCCCACCGTGGGTTGGCCACCTGTCTGCCTGAGAAGTGGGTGGAGGGGGGGCCTCCCCATTTCCCCCTCCACTGCCTGGATTAAAATGACTTACTGAGAGGAATCCAAAGCGTCTGGTGTGGGTTCTCCACTCCCCCGATCCCCAGGCCCCCTGTCCCCACTGAAAGGGAGGTGAAGCCTTGGACAGGATGGTTTTTGTGGGAGAGCGAGTTGAGGATTGGTGCCTAGGCGTGGGGCAAGTGTCCAACTGCCCCTTGAGGCTGGAGACAGGAGAGGAGGGACACTATGATAAAGTTTGTTTTGGCTGCATAAGAGCAGAGCTGATTATAGTCATCTGTGACAACCAGTCACCTTTTAGTCTAATTTTTTCACACAGCACTATAATTATGCCCGTCCCCACATACGTGTCAGATGAGCTTTTATGAGTTTGATTTGACTGTAATTTGTAAGTCTGTTCTGCTTGTGCAGCCCTGGTAGGCGTCTAAGGCCAGGCTGGCTGCTCATGACCCAGGGCCTTGTGGGGGTGGGGAGTGAGGTTAGGAGGGGTTCACCTCCTTGACACCTCCCTCTGATGTGGTCTGTAGGATGACTGTGCAGCCCCAGCCTGCAGCTGGCCGTCGTATGAAAAGTGAGGTTTTTCAGGGCCTGGAGCGTGAGTCACCAACAGTAAATGCAAACCATATGTTATGTGTTTTCTCCTCCGCAGAAAGGGTTTCTGGTAACTTGCTCAGGCCAGGGCTCTGAATATAGCATTGTTTATTCCACATAAAAATCCTAAGAATGTGGGTGAACCTGTCTGAGATCTGATCAGAACCAAATTTCATGTAATAAAACACGAAGTTGAAGTCACTGGTTGAGTTCCAGGGCTGCTTGGTGGTTATGACGTAACTGTTAGCAAAAGCTGACATTTACATTAAAATTTTGAGTAGGGGGAACTTTAACGTTTCAGGTGGTTTCAATTTCTTGAAAACATAACTTAATGACTTTACTCAAGACCTGTCTCGCCGAGCACAGCACACCTCATTTTTTCCAATTTAGCATCTGTTAGGAGGAATTAACTCGGATTCTAGAAACTCCCGCTGGGAGGACCGGGTGTCTCCTCCCTTTGGCATCTCCACACGTCCCCTCTGTGTCCCTCCCTGTGGAGGACCTCACCTGACTTTTATATCTTGCTTTGATGATATTCTAGTTTTTTGTGTGTGTGAGGAAGACCAGCCCTGAGCTAACATCCGTTGCTAATCCTCCTCTTTTTTGCTGAGGAAGACTAGCCCTGGGCTAACGTCTGTGCCCATCTTCCTCTACTATATATGGGATGCCACCACAGCATGGCTTGACAAATGGTGCGTCTGTCTGCACCCGGGATCTGAACCCGCGAACCCCGGGCCACCGAAGCAGAGTGCGCGAACTTAACCGCTGTGCCACCGGGCCTGCCCCTCTAGTTTATTTTTAAAAATACGATTGGCAGGTTTGCAGATGAGGGAAGAGCAGGGAAATCATCACTGTGGGGAAAGTATGGGGCACTCGCGCCTAATGGGGAGGTGCTCGAAGATAAACTCGCCAACGACCGCCAGCCCCACTGCCAGCATCCTAGCGGGTTTAGAAGCTGCTCTCCAGAGTGAGTTACTTCTTATATGTGCACTGTGTCCCACGGTGCCTCCTGCAGTCTGAATCTGCTCCTTGTTTCTCACAGTGGGGATTTGCCGTTGTTGCCCGGCCCTCATTTGCTCATCTGGAACTTGGGTTGGTGCTGAAGTCCTGCTGGTGTTTCCTTGATTATATTTGGGAAGACCCATCCCTTCCTCGGCTCTTGCCTCCCCAATTCAGGGACACCCCAAGGGCACAGGTGCCGAACGCTGCAGCCTTGAAAGCCAGCAGACGCTGAGCGTAGAGGTGTCGAGAGGGTCTGGGAGCGCATCTGTGCGCTGGGCCTGCCTCACCTTGACTCTGGAGCAGGCCCACTGGAGGGAAGCGGGTGAGGGAGGCCGTGCAGCTGCCCTCCCTGGAAACGGGCCCTGCCTCGTGGAGCAGGGATGGCGCCGGCCCGCCTGTGGGTGAGGGCTGCAGGGAGGGGCAGAGGGCCAGCGCGTGAGCGGGCGTCTCCCGGGCCCTGGCTGACGGTGCTCTCCCTCCACAGCGGGCTGACACACGAGGCCCACAGGAAGGAGGTGGAGCAGGTGTACCTGCGCTGCTCCGCAGGCGCTGTCGAGTGGATGTACCCGACCGGGGCTCTCATCGTCAACCTGCGGCCCAACACCTTCTCGCCCTCCCAACACCTGACCCTGTGCATCAAGCCCTTCAGGGACTCCTCGGGGGCCAATATTTATTTGGAAAAAACTGGAGAACTGAAACTACTGGTGCGAGACGGGGACCGTGGGCTTGGCCAGGTGCGGTGCTTCAGCTTCGAGCAGGGCGGCCTGTTTGTGGAGGCCACACCCCAGCAGGACATTAGCAGGAGGACCACGGGCTTCCAGTACGAGCTGACCAGCCGGCGCGCGGGGTCGGACCTGCACACTCTTTCGGGTGAGTGGTGTCTCCCAGGGTGGGAAGGGCGGGCCGGGCTCCCTGGCCTCACCGGTCCTGCAGCAGTAGCATTTTCTCATTTGCCCGACCTCTCGGGTTGCTTCTGGCTCCCTCCTCAGTACAGCTCTGAAAACGCCCCTCGCGTCTGTGCTTCAGACTTGGTGGGTCTGCCCAGGCCACCCTGCGGGTGCTGAGGGGGACCTGGTGCCAGCAGACGGGCCCTCCTGGGGGACACCATGTGGTGCAGTGGGTGTTGGACGTGGGGTGTCCCGTTAGTGTTTTGGACTTGGTGAAACAACGTTGGTCTCCCAGGAAGTGTTTGTAGAGGCTGAACAAGCGTCCCGGAGAACGGCCACATGTCAGAGCAGAGAGCCGTGGCAGGTCACGGTCCTCGCTCCCTGACGTGCTCGTCCTCCGTGGACTAGTTGTGGATGCTGTCACCGTTCAAACTGCCCAGCATCTCTTCTGACACACAAATCGGCCGACTGTTTCTGGTGTCAGCTGCAGCCCCTGGCGCGCGGCATTTTGGGGAGGAGCTGAGGCTGATTCACACCCAGAGCGGTGCGAGGCTGTGGTGTCCTGATCGTGGGGCTGCTCCTGGCTGCCCGGGCATTTTGTGGGTGGTGTCGGTACGGACTCCGCGGGCGTGGAGTGGCAACAGCAGCATGGCGGGAGAGGGGCTGCGGGTGGACGAGCCAGGCACCTGGGGGTCCCATGAAGCAGCCCCATCCACTGCAGGGCCCTCTGCCCAGGTGGCTGTGATGGTCGGGGCACCTTAGTGAGGTCTGGGAGTCTCTCGGCGGCTGGGGTGTGTGTGCGTGAAGACACGGGTTCTCTTTAGATTCCCCTTCTGTTTTTCTTTCGAGGTCAGCATACAGCTTTGCAGGGCCCTGTGTGGGGGGCAGTGTCAGTCTCCGGGAGGTTCCACAGGCAGAGGCCGAGGAGGAGTGCGTGGCCCTGAGAGCCCTTACACAGGGCAGGTCTCGCCCCTTGTGCCGTGAGCAAGCGCAGGGTTCCTGACTTTTGGGGACGCCCAGGCCAGAAGCGGCTGTCGCTTTAAGGCACAGACCACCTTGTGCTGTCCGAGTGTGTGGGGCTGCGTCTGTGGGGCTCTGGCTGCACCATCCCCGTCAATTCCAAAGATGCTTTCCAGGGGGGAAGGTGTGAGCTTGGATTGTCCTGGGTTCCGGGAAGGCTGTTCCCATGGTGACCGTCCGGGACGATGGTCAGGGAGGAGTGCTGCAGCCTCAAGTGGCGGAGGCCCGGCAGGGAAGCTGCTAACACCCACAGTGCACAGGGCGCCCCAATATGGTAATGACCTGGCCCCAAGAGTGAGCACGGGACACCCCAACAGGGAGAGTGACGTGGCCCCAAGAGTGAGCACGGGACACCCCAACATGGAGAGTGACGTGGCCCCAAAGTAGAGCTTGCCGAGGTAGAGACCCCTGTTTGAGGCATAGACCCTCCCCCAGAATGGTATAATCTCCACATTTTAGTAAATCAAAATTCAATTGGGGAAAAGCAGACCTGCTAGGATTTGGAACCTGAATGTGAATCTACTTTTTATTGTTCTGTGTTCTTGACTCAGGTCAGTTTTCCAAACCTTAAATCTCTCTCACACTAAACTGGTCTGTTACAGAGCTTTAGCATACACTGCCCAGGTGGGACCCCCTACCCCACCCCACTGTACTGACCGCTCAGGTGGGACCCCCCCTGCCCCTGAGTGCTGACCGCCCAGGTGGGACCCCCCGGCCCCCGTGCTCACCGCCCAGGTGGGACCCCACTCAGGAAGGTAGCACTGGAAGCTGCTGTAAACCCCGGGAGCTGAATAGGACTTTAACCACAGCAGCCTCTATCTTGATCACCAGCTATTAGGGTGGGTGGGAGAGCTGGGGGAGGGGACCCCAGCCCTACTCTGAGAGAAACTCTCAATTAAAACAAAATCTAGAAGAACCCAGTTACGACATTCGGTGTTTCTGTGGTGAGAGCCGGCTGCCAGAGCAGGTATTAGGAGCTGGTTAACATTCCTTCACTGATTAAAATGTTGGTTGGTCTTAGAGACGTGGGGTTGGGGTCATGTGTCCTCTCGTGGCCTGAGCTTTGTTCCACTTTCGCGGAGAGATTCTTACAGGACGCCGAGAGGCTGTGGTGTGACCAGTGTCTCATCACTGCATGCCCGAATGCTTGCGTTTGCACAGACTTTTCCTAGTGGAAAGTCCACAGTGTCGGTCACAACCTGGGATGACTCCAAGCCCGGCTTGTCTCCTCCCCCGCCCCAGGGGCAGGGTCAGTCCCTCCAGGCCCCCAGCTCCGTGCTTCCAGGCTAGGGCAGTGAGGGGCTTGGGAGCAGCCCGTGGGGTCGGTGACTTAGGTGCCCTGGGTTCCTGTGGGGTTGCGGGGAGAAGGCCCTGTGTGATGGGGGTGGGTCATTGGGTCAGGCCTGTGCTCGGCCCCCATGTACCTCCCAGGACCCTAAAAGGGACATGCAACTGCAGCTGGATGTTAGACTGGCTGGGGATTCCCTTCTTGCCCCCTGACAGACACCAGTCTGGCCCTGGCCGGCGGCGGGGGGGGGGGGTCTCTTTAAATCTGAGGCCCGCAGGGATTTGGGTATCCCATGGATGGTGGGGTGTAAGCATCCATCTGCCCAGTGGCTGAGATGCTGGCTGGGGGCAGCGACTGTCAGAACTTGGGACAGGGAGCCGGATGCACCTGGGGCTCTGGGAGTTGGGACCAGAAATGGGCACAGGTGCCAGCCCTCCCTGGGGCCCAGCATCCCCTCGCCCCCCGAAGGAGATGAGGGGCAGCAGGACTCGGGAAGGCTGGTGCGTCCCCTCTCCCCAGGGTGTTTGCCTGTCATCAGGGGATGGGCCTGTAAGCCTTTAATGCTGGAGGAATGGGTATGTCATGTGGAATGTTGGTGCTGGCCATCTGACAGCAGTGGCGTCCCTAGGGCCAGGCGGACTCTCAGATGGTAGCATGTGGCTCCCAGCTCTCTCCTGTTCTGGCTGCAGCTGCAGGAGCCTCAGTGAAGCTGGAGCCCAGGGGTGTGACAGGAGGTGAGTACATGCCCTCGGGCAGCCGGGATGCTGCCTGCAGGGCAGGTGGACGAGCTGTCTCCTTCCTCATGAGTCACAAGTTCTAGTTTGTGCTGACTTGAGAGAAAGGAGGCTCCGTGGGCTGCAATCCCGGACGAGAGGTGTGTGTGTGAGCCTTACTCTGCCTGCTGCCGCTCCGGATGGTTCTACTTGGAGTGTTTATAGCTAGCTTGTTGGCCTTGTGTCCATTTGTGTTGCATAATCGGCTTCCTCGTGTAAGCCGAGATGCACCGACAGCCAAGGGAAGGCCAGAATTGGAGAGGCAGGCTGCTCCTTGACAGGCTCGGACTGAGGGGCGGGTGGGTGGTGGGAGGTGACCCCAGCCCGGGGGGGACTTGGGATTCAGCCGCCACACAGCAAGGACGCAGGACCTGCTCCCCCGTGCCCTCCTTCTCCTCGGTGGGCCTCGCCAGGGCACCTGAGTAACACTGGTGCTCCTTACACTGGCGCGGAAAAAGTCTGGCAGGACATGAAAGGTGGGCGAGTGGCCAGATGCAGCTAACTGATGGATGACGCCCCGGCCACACCTGGAGTGTGTGCTGAGGTGTCTTGGAGGAACCTGGCCGGGCTGTGTGGGGCTATCTTCAGTGGTGGCTAGTGAAGGAGGGCAAGGGGTCCCTCCCCCTGGTTCTAGGAGACAGAGACAGACCCTGTCTCCTCCGTTTGCTTGGGGCAGCCCAGGTGGGCCCTGGGTTCCTGTCTGTTCTTTTACTGCTCAGGGGGCCAGGTAGTAGGCTCACTGGTGCGGCCACATCTACGCTCTGGGGTTTGGGATTTGGGCTCTGTGTGATGGCCACCCAGAGCAGGCCCCCTGTGAGCAGGCAAAGGGGGGAAGACTAGCGTTTTAGACCCACGGCAGGAGGGGCAGGGGCAGCCAGCAGGACGCTGCCCCTTTGTTGGCCATGGATGCACAGAAGTTACTCCCATTGCTGGCTCGTGGGGTGCCGTGTGGTGGTGGGATGGTCTGTGTCCCACCGTTTCTGAGGGGCTTCATCTCCCTGTCTCTTTAAAACTCAGTCTGTGTGGGGAGCTGGGCTGAGGGATCCCTGCAGGGTGGGCCCAGTGGGCACAGAGCCCTGCTGAGGAGCCGTGGACCTGAGAGTTTGGGGATGGCCTTGGTAGGTGGTGGGGGATGAGTAGCAAACTTCAGAAGAAGTGAAAAGAAACCCCATTGTTTCCTGGAAACAGAAAAGGAGAGAACTTAATTTTTTTCCAAGGATCATTTAGTTTCCTGCACCTATGGCTTCTCCAGCCGCCGTAATTATTGTACAATTATTTTTCATCTCACCCGTCTCTGGACTTTGGGGTGGAAGGGTGTGGCCTCCACCGCTTCCTCAGCAGGAAGAGGGGACGGGGACCGGTGAGGAGGAGACAGCTGGTGAGACGAGAGTTCCTGAGAGATGGGCCTCGCAGGTGCTGACCAGCCCCGGCCAGGTCCCAGCAGGGTTGTCTCCGGGCGACGTCAGCTCGTGGCCTGGAGTTCTGGGTGAACGCAGTGGAGGTTGTGACAGTTATTGGGGGGTGCAAGAGTCTTAAGTGGCAGCTGGGTCTTAGTTCACTCTGGCCACGTCCTGGCCAGTGGCCCTTGCCCCTCCCTTCTCTTTGCTCTCTGTTTGAACGCGGCATCTGCCACCCGTCACTGGCTGTGTCGAAACCCCGAGGTGCCCTTGTGCACGGTTTTCCCTTTGGAAATTGTGTACGACCAGTGTGCCCATCTGCAGACCTCTCCTGGGTGTTGGGCTGCCCCTCCTGTGCGAGGGCCTGACTCGAGGGGTGTGCTGCACCCCGCCCCCCCCGCCCACACCTCCCGTCCTCACCTAGGTGCCTGCGGGAGCCCCCACGGGTCTCCTTGACCTGTTTTTTCTTCTCCATTCAGTTCATTTTATGCACATTCCAGAGTAATTTTCCTGAGACATCCCCGCCCCAGCCCTCCTCCCTCCAAGGATTGTGCGGCCAGGTTTCCAGCCGGCCCTCCCCATCTTCCCCGTAAGGAAACGAGATGTGATGTGTCCGAAACCAGCGCATTCCACAGCCTTTGCGAGCCCGACTCCGATTAATAATTGTTTCCAGATTGCCTCTTTTGGCATCCGTAGACTGGATTTTCCACGAAGGTGACCTGCGCTTCGTAAAGCTCGGAACAGAAGAGGGAGGTCTCGGGTGGCGCTTTATTAGCTCAGCTGCTGTTGGTATCAGCTCAGCTCACCGAGGCTTCTGGCAGGAGGGTCTGCAGGCTGCCGACCGCCCTTCTGGTGTGAGCCAGGGCTGGGCGCCCGGGGCAAGCTCATCGCCACCTTTCTCCTCGACGCCAGCCGCGGTCCTGTGACCACAGAGAGGCTGAAGCCCTAGGCTCGGCAGGCTCGCGCCCAGGCGGGGTCCGACCGCGGTGGGGCTGGGCCTGTCGCTGCAGGACCGCTGCTTTGTGGGTGCTGCATGGCGAGTCAGCCGACCCGGAGCCTGAGACGTGCTTCTGAGGAGCTTGTGCTGTCCCTCGCTGCCCATCCACCTGTGCTTGGAGCACCGCGTGGCCTGGCCCCTCTGCCCGGCTCCTCCTCCTGCCGAGGGAGCTGCTCCATGAGGGGAGCCCTCGGGCAGGCCGTGGTCGCCGTGCGCTTGACTCGCCGACCCTCCTTCTCTTGGGACAGCGGCCAAGGCTGCCCCCCACCCTCAGGGGGACCCCAGGCTGGGCCTCCGACCCCGTGGGCCCCGGGTGCCGGCCTGGATGGGAGTCTCACTCTGACATGAGCCCCTCAGCGCATCGGTCAGAGGAAAACATGCCTCCAGGTGGAGCGTGAGCCCCTCGGATACCCACAGTGCTGTGTCCACTTTCACATCACTCCCCATGTGTGGGAGCCTCTGTCAGGCCCCAGAGGGCAGGAGGCCCCCAGCGGGCAAGAGGGGTGGGGGTCCACACACGTGAACGGAGTGCCACAGGTGGGCAGGAGGCTCGGGGATTGGGAGGTGGAGTGGGGAGGCGCCCTGGCCTCTCCGAGGGACTGGCCTGACTTCAGACGCGTCCGACAGGCTGTTCTTGTTCTGCGGCTCCTGACGACGTCATCGACACGGCAGGCGGTGGGCGGGCTGGTGAGTCTGATGCTCCCTGAGCTGTGCGGGGCCAAGTGCATCCAGCCTGCCAGGGATGGGACAGCCAAAGCAAGCGCTCCAGACACTCGCATCCCCTCCCAAGGGCTCCACAGAGACCCCGTGCTGCCCAGGACCCTGCAAACTCCAGGGTCTCTGTTGACCCCGTACGCTGGGCCCCGAGAGGCCTCTCAGCTCCTGTTGCTCTGCCCCCCAAGGACCCCCAAGTCACTGCTGCTCCCGGTGGGTCTGGGTAGCCCCTGGGCAGATGACAGCACAGCCCAGCTCAGGGGCAGCAGGGGCGGCCCGCCAGGCATGTGGACAGGGTTAGCTTTGTTCAGGCCCGGTGAGCGGCAAGGCTGGGGATGTTCTGGGACCTTCAGAACGTGGAAGGCTCACTTGTCCCAGTGAGATTTTATACCTACAGTTTCTGTTGAGTTAGAGTTTGTGCCAAAACCTAGAAACTCAAAACAGGTGAGGTAGAGGCCTTGAAACGTGCAGTATGAGAGCCAAATAATAGAATCGCGTTTCCCCAAGTCCACTGCCGAGGACCGCGTCGGGGTCACCAGAGTCCCGCAGCCTTTCTCAGGCCGCACACCTGTCTGAGGCAGTCGAGTGAGGGCCGGGGGACATCCACTGTGTGCAGCCTGGTCTGGCTGGAGGAAGCTGGCCCCCACCAGGGTTTGTGGGTCTCAGAGGGATTCTGTCAACTGGGTTTGCTGCAAAAGACATGTGGAGGTGTTTGGGGTCTGGGGAAGCGGCCGGGCTGATGGCCCCGACTTGGACTTGCCGCTCACATCATTTGGACGAGGTCCTCATGGCCGCAGTGGGCAAATGCATCCATCACGGTCACTGACCCCTTCACCGGAGTTGTGGCCTTGTTGGTCCCTCGAGGCAGTGCCTTGACCCCCCCATGGAGTCACAGTGGCAGGTGCGATCCTGGGGAGCAGGCGACGTGACTGGGCGACCCCAGCATTTTTAGGGTGTGGACACAGAGGCCGGAGCAAGGGTAGCTCCTGGCTGGGCTGGTGTAAGGGATGTGGCTTCAGGTCTGCTCGGGTGGGTCTTGTCTTGGTGACGGGCGCTGAAGGGCAACGTGCGTGTGAGTCCCGTGCTTGCTTGTCCGTCACAGCCGCACTGACGCGCTCAGTGGGACGAGCTGGAAGCCCTGCTCTCAGTCGGGGTGCGCACCCATTGCATGTGGTGGGGGGCCTGGGGTCCCCTCGAGTTGGTCAGTCCCCAGGCCGTTTTCTCTCCCCTCTGGCGCCGTGGCTGCAGAGGCGCAGGGTGGACAGCTTGTCCCCGACATCAGAGCACTTTCGGGACCTTGTCGAGTGTGACAGCCCTGCCCAACCTGCTCCTGACCCTGTTCTCTCCCGCAGCCCCCTGCCGCCCCTGCAGCGATACGGAGGTGCTTCTGGCCGTCTGCACCAGCGACTTCGGTGAGTGTGCTCAGGTCCTGCCCCATGGGGGAGCCCTGGTGGGCCTGGGAGAACCTTCCGGGGCTGGCACCAAACTCTCTGGGGGGAGGAGACTCTGCTGAACGCACCGGACTCGGTGCCCCTCCCCATCACCGACTATAATCGCAGGAAAATGCTTTGCTTTCTGCGTAGCAGTGGCCTCCAGCCCAGGGGAAGGGACCTGCGCATGGCAGGGAGAGAGTTGGGGATTCCCGTTTAAGGTGACCACTCTGCACGTGAGGTCCTTGCTCTTGAAGTCCCTGGTGCAGCCTCGCCTCAGAGCCCCGCCCTCGCCCACGTTCCCGCAGGCACCGCAGCAGGCGTTCGAGGCCCTGGTGGGGCTGGGGCTGAGGTCAGGGACTCGGCCGCCTCCTTGTGATGTCGGCACGGACGCCCTTGGGTGAAGGGTGGGCACCCTCGGTGTGAGCTCGCCAGTTGCTGCTGTGGTGCCGGACCGGCTCTGAGCCCCTGAGCGCCAAGGGCGGTGATGTGGTGGAGACGCAGGCACCTGTCCGCGTTCTGCTCTGCATACAGGGGGTCAGGGGCTTGGCCGGGTCCCCCACGTCTGCGCTGCCCTCCTCCTTCCCGTCAGCTTCCGTGTTCCTCTCCAATCCTCGTGCAGAACTGCGGCAGATCTTGTGTATCAGCCGCGGTTACTTTGCTTGTTCTAACTTGAAAAGCTGACGCACAATGTGGTTTGTATCTTCTGTTTTTCCCCACTTATGTGACTGGCCCTTGGTAGAAAAATCTCTCTCCCCCTGACAAAGTCTGAGTGGCGGGGACGTCCCCTAGACAGCCTCACATGTGTGACTTGTACTTTTTTTTTTTTTTTTTTTTTGTGGGGAAGACCAGCCCTGAGCTAACATCTGTTGCCAATCCTCCCCTTTTTTTTGCTGAGGAAGACTGGCCCTGGGCTAACATCCGTGCCCATCTTCCTCCACCTTATATGGGACGCCGCCACGGCTTGGCTGACAGGCAGTGCGTCGGCGGGCGCTCGGGATCCGAACTCGCGAACCCCGGGCTGCCAAGCGCGGACTAAACCGCTGCGCCACCGGGCCGGCCCCTGACTTGTACTTTTTTTTTTTTTTTTGTGGGGAAGACCAGCCCTGAGCTAACATCTGTTGCCAATCCTCCCCTTTTTTTTGCTGAGGAAGACTGGCCCTGGGCTAACATCCGTGCCCATCTTCCTCCACCTTATATGGGACGCCGCCACGGCTTGGCTGACAGGCAGTGCGTCGGCGGGCGCTCGGGATCCGAACTTGCGAACCCCGGGCTGCCAAGCGCGGACTAAACTGCTGCGCCACCGGGCCGGCCCCTGACTTGTACTTTTTAATGAGAATTTCTGGAATGCAGAGTTCAGGGTCAGCTCCCAGTTCTGATGCCTGTCTGCTGCCAGTGGGGACGAGTGCTGTTTGCTCAGTGGGCACCCCCGCTGACCCCCGTCTCCTTCCCTCTACAGTCGTCCGAGGCTCCATCCAGGACGTCACCCATGAACCAGAGCAGCAGGAGTCGGCCATCCACCTGCACGTGAGCCGCCTCTACCGGCAGAAGAGCAGGGTCTTCCAGCCCGCCCCAGAGGGTGGCGGCTGGCGGGGCCGCGTCACGACGCTGCTGGAGTGTGGCGTGAGGCCTGGGCGCGGCGAGTTCCTCTTCACCGGCCACATGCACTTTGGGGAGGCCCGGCTCGGCTGCGCCCCACGCTTTAAGGACTTCCAAAGGATGTACAGGGATGCCAAGGAGAGGGGGCTGAACCCCTGCGAGATGGGTGTGGAGTGACAGCTGCTGGTGCCGCAGCGGACACTCGGATCAGGGTGGATGCCCCGGTGCTCAGGGTCCGGAGCTACCTGCCGCGTCCGACCCCGCAAGGTTCCGGCCAAGGACTCCCTGACCAATTGATTGGAAATGCTGTAAAATGCAAACTAAGTTATTATATATTTTTTAAAAAAAGAAATGTCCATAGGAAACAAACTCCCGTGTCTTAAAATGCCTTTGTGTGCCATTTCACACTGTTTTTCAAGTGTCTGAAGTCGTCGCGTTTGGCTGGTGTGTGGGGTGGGTGCTGGGGCCGTCGCCCGCGGTGGATACCCAACACCAGGCTTTGCAAAGCTTGGGTACCATTCAAAGTTCTCTTATGACGCAAATTTATGGAGCCAAATACTTATTTTGTCTTGTTTTTGGTTTTTAAAGAATGTGCTTTGCCAGCTGTGGTCATTTTGGGCTGCAGGCTGTTTCCATTCTGGAGAATAAAGACCAGCGTCTGGAGGAGCAGTGGCGCGTCTGTCTGCGGCCTGGTCGGGCGTGCGCCGCGCTTGGCTGGGTGCCCCTCAGGCCTCTGCTGGGCTCAGCTCTAAGTGTGGCTGTTACTGCCCCGCTCCAGAAAGTACTGCTTGGCCTCAGCCAGATGCACCCTCCTTCCTGGAGGACCACCCTTGTCCTGCCCTTTGACCCTAGCTTCCTCCAAATGCCTGAGCTCATGGCAAGTCTCTGGACACCCTGGGGCTGGTCTGTGCTGACCCCCGTATCCTTAAGGATGAGTTCGTGTCCTGGGGTGGCCAGAACAACTGACCACAAACTAGGGGCTTAAGACAGCAGACATTTATTCTCACAGTCTGGAGGCTGGAAATCCAAAACCAAGGTGTTGGCAGGGCTGCGCTCCCTCCCGAAGCTGACGGGGAGGCTCCTTCCTGCCTCCTCCAGCTTCCGGGGCTGCCGGCAGTCCTTGGTGCTCCTTGACCTGTAGGCGCATCGTTCAGTCTCTGCTCCGCCATCACAAGGCTTCATCCCTGTGTGTCTGTTTCCAAATTTCCCTCTTATAAGGACACCAGTCGCCGGATTAGGGCCCACCCTGATCCAGTAAGACCTCATCTGAACTCGATTACACCTGCAAAGACTCCATTTCCAAATAAGTTCACATTCGCAGGCTCCAGGTATGTATGAATTTTGGGGGACACTATTCACCCCAGTACAGGGGTTTCTAGGATGTCAGGTGATCAGTCCTGAGCCTGCATTTTCATCTGTGAATCAGGCAGTTTCTCCTAAGCAGCTTCTGAGACTGAAGGGGGACCTGGGAAGGCCAGCACTGGTCAGTGAGTACCATGGCAGCTGTAGTGAAGACTGAGGCACACTGTGTGGCCACAGGGAGGCACTGTATGCTGACTCAGGTGTGCCCTGGCTCAGGTGTGCTCTGACACAAGTGTGCCAAGGTTCAGGTGTGCCCTGGCTCAGGTGTGCTCTGGCTCAGGTGTGCCCTGGCTCAGGTGTGAGCTGACGTAGATGTGGCCTGGCTCAGGCGTGCACCAACTCAGGCGTGTGCTGGCTCAGGTGTTTGCTGGCACAGGTCTGTGGGCTCCTGCAGGTCATGACAAGAAGCAGGTGCTCAACACCTGTGCAATAATGAAGCACAAGCAGGGGCGAGGACCTGAGGCAGCGGGGTTGGTGAGCAGGTCCTCCCCTGGCTAATCGTTAAAGGGCTTTGTGCCAGGAAGACGCATGGAGCAGCAGCAGACGTGCCAGGCTGACGGCGGGGTGGGGCTGGGCCTGCTCCTGGGTTCGTGCTGTGGGTTTCTGGGCTGGCTCCACTGGGTGTCGACTGACACTGGAGAAGGCCTAGGCAGAGCAGCAGATGCTGCAGGACCAGAATGTCAGGTTTTGGTTTCGGGGGCTGGTTTTCCTCCTCAGGTCCGTGCAGGGACACTGGGATCTGCCTGAGGAGGAGCTGGGGACCTAACCCTGCGAGCTGATGTCAGGGACAGACAGCAGCGTTCACTCTACGTGAGGCTTAAGCTTTTAGGATGTGCCATGGGCAGCAGCCGAGAGCTGGCCTGGGGGTGGAAGCTTCTTGGTGAGAGTCTGGAGGGGGAATGGGGCTTGCCAGACAGGTGAGGAAGTGTACCCCCGAGCCTGCCTTTGCTCTGTGGGGGGCTGGGGTGGGGGGAGGGTGGGGTTTGGTGCTGAGGGTCCTGTCCTGCAGGTGGGTGCCCAGTGCCGGCACACGGGAGCCTTGCTCTCCATGGCCTGTGGGCTTAGCACGAGCAGAGCACCCCCAGCAGAGCGATCCAGGGCTGCTCCATGTTGGGGAGGGGCTGGAAGAGTCACCCTTTCCGAGGGAGCACAGAGCCCCTACCTCTTTCCGACCTGTGCCCTCCTGCTGCCCAGAGCCTCGTGTGGGCATCTGAGACCACTGTGTGCCCCAGCTCGCTCTCTGACACCAGAGTTTCTGCCCTCCCACGTCCATCCTTGGCCCCCACACCATGGAGCCCTGAGGGACCAGGCTGGACACTTGGAGGGTCTCCAGAGGATCCTTCTGGCTGGCCAGTGGCTCTATCTCTGCTTGGGTCAGCCCGGTCACTGTGTGGGACGGAGGCGTGGGCACCCTCTGTGGCTCTGTCCAGAGGTTGAAGGGGAGGTGTGAAGGAGCCCCAAGTCTTGGCCCGGCGTGCCCCAGATCCCATCTTCCTGGCAAGCTGCGCACCCCCGTTGTCCCCTCTCTCCACCTTCTGCATCCGTCTATCCTGCTGTAAGTACCAAGCCCAGGTCCTCCCCAGCACACTTTCCCCTCTCCTTTCTCTTCTTCCTTTCACTGCTCCACTTGTAGGGAGCGAAACTTCATGAGCTTCCTCTCCTGCCTGTGCATTTCCCCGGCTCACCCAGGTCCGGGACGCACTGCGCAGACCCGCCAAGGCCGCGCACAATCCCACAAACGCCTCCTCCTGGCAAATCCTATGGGACGTCCTTATTCTCTTGGCCTCAGGGTCATTGGACATCCCTTTCTTCTTACGTCACTCCTTAGATGCTGGTGGAAGGAGCCCCAGGTTTGGGCCTGTCCAACGACATCGAGAGCAGGAAAAGTAGATGCTTCCTGAGCTCAGCCACCTGTGACGTCCGTGGGCAGCAGGCTCTTGTCTACTGATGACCCTCCTGTACCGAGGGGCAGCCTGGACACTTTCTCCTCCTCTCCCATCCTCTGCTGTCCCAGGTGGAAACAGAGATGTACACGGGACCTCGCCCTAGCTCTCTCCTGCTGCTGGTCTGGGCTCCCCAAGGCCCCTGCACCCTGATGCTCGGGGGTCGCCCACTTCTCCCCCGTCCCCTTCGCCTGGGGGGTCAGATTGACCCTGTGTCCTTGGCTGGGGGCCTCTCATCACACCCTGGGCCTTGTTTCCTGCACCAGGGTACCTGCCTGGAGGAGCTGGGGTGGAATGGTCCACAGGTGTGAGGGGCTTCATGTTCAACTGGGTCCGGCAACAGCCCACACTCATCCATGTGGCCCATGGGGACCCCAGGGAACCTCAAGACTGCCAAGTGGGAGTGTCCCTGTCCTGGCTTCTGGGGGCGAGCTGGCCCCCAGGCGAGGGCCCCCAGTGGGTGTCCCAGGCCAGGCCGGCCGGCCCAACACACGCCCTGTTGGCGCTGCTGTGGGTGAGAATGGGCCTTGAGTCAGACGCACCCTCAGGCTGTCCCTGCAGCTCCAGCAAGGGGACCCTGCCCTCCAGGGGAGCTGGGCGACCATCAGTGTTTAAACTTGCAGATGCATGAGTCATACTGGTGTGAGGTGGTGGCTGGTGCCGAGAGAAAAGGGGGGCAGAGTGGGGCCTGGGTGGAGAGTATGGGTGTGCAGGGGCAGCTGAACTGCAGTTTTAACTATGGCGGTCAGGGTGTGATTTGACCCAGGCCTTGAGGTGGGGAGAGTCATGGCTGGCCTGGTATCTGGGAGAAGCAAATGTGCCCTGCAAAGGCCCTGGGGTGGGAGGGGCAGGCAGGCCAGGGAGAGGGTTGGAGCTCCAGGTGACTTTTACCAAGTTTGCTTCTGGCTCCTGTCAGTGCCGAGAAGACAATTGCTTGTCCCCTGTGACGGAGAAACGGCCTCCTGTCGACAATTTGTGTATCTTTGACTCCTTGCTGGGGGCCGTGTTTCCATGCGTGTGGTCCGTGTCGTACCTGTCATCTGACCACATCCTCATCCACTGTGGATGGCAGAATAATGGCCCCCAAAGACATCCTCACCTGACCCCTCATGAATATGTTACCTTACATGGCAGAGGGGACTTAAAGTCGCAGGTGGAATCATAGTTGCTGATCAGATGGGGAGATTATTTGGGTCGTGCGGGGGGCCTGATGTCATCGCGGGTCCTTATCAGTGGAAGAGGGAGACAGAGGAGAAGACTAGATTGATGCTGGCTGTGAGGGTGGAGGAAGGGCCGCGCACCAGGGGACGGGCGCCTCCAGAAGCTGGAGAGGGCGGGACACAGACTCTCCCAGAGCCTCTGAAGCAACCAGCCGCCCACGCCTGGGTCAGGCCCCTGTGGCTCGCGTGGGACTTCAGACCTCGAGACCCAGTAAACTTGTGCTGTGTAAGCCAAGGGGGTTAGTGGTGATTTGTTACAGCGGCTGGAGGAGACAAAGACCTGTGCACTTTCTCACCTGGGGTCGGGGGCTCAGGGGGTCCCCAGGTGGCACCGGGTGCTCGTGAATCCCCCTAAAGTTGTGTGCAGAATGCTGTTGTATGTCTATGTGCGACTTTGGAAACTGGCTCGTAGCTCTTCTTCTGGGATTCTTCTCAGAATCCCAGACTCGTAGGTGGAGACTGCAGGGCGGGGGGGGTTTCTCACCGATTTGTGGGGGGTTGTGTTCTTTCCTGCCCCCTCTGCCTCTGTCTCCCCCTGCCTGTCTCTCCTTCTCCCTCTCCCTCTGTCTCTCCCTCTGTCTCTCTCTCTCCCTCTGTCTCTCCCTCTCCCTGTCTCCCTCTCCCTGTCTCTCTCTCTCCCTCTGTCTCTGCCTCTGTCTCTCCCTCTGTCTCCCTCTCCCTCTGTCTCTCTCTGCCTCTGTCTTTCCCACTGTCTCTGCCTCTGTCGTCTCTCCCTCTGTCTCTCTCTCCCTCTGTCTCTGTCTCCCTCTCCTTCTGTCTCTCCCTCTCTGCCTCTCTTGTCTTCTTTTTCTTCCTCTTTGCCAACTGGCTACATTGTAACCTGCTGCCATTGAGCTCACTGTGGGGAGCCGCCTGCTTCCAGGTGTGGCTCCAGCACTGCTGGGACACGCCCCCATCTCCTAGGCTCAGCTGTCCTGAGTCACCCTCTCAGTGAGGACAGGGTCCTCCTCTGGCATTCTTCAATCTGGGCGGTGCCCACTGGCCTCAGCAACCCCATACCCGGGCCACCTGCAGCCACCGCCTCTGCCCAGTGCCCCAGGACCCTCTTCCTCGTGGGCGGCCCCTCGAGGCTCCTGCACATGCTAAAGTGCCCCTGGGCCTTCTCCATGTCACTCTCTCCTCTCTGTAGGACACACCCCAGATCTGCAGAGCCCCACCTTCCCCAGTTCCTCTTCTGTGGCTGGATTTCAGGACCTCGCCTGTCACCCTGAGGTGGCCCCCCTGTCCTATGTTTAAGCCGCATCCAGCTTTCCAGGGGCTTCACTCACCTGCAGACCTGACAGATGTGGCAGGACAGGGTGGGTCAGAAGGGCCGCCAGCAGGGGCAGGAGGACCCGGCTGGGACAGCCACAATGGGGCAGGTGTGAGCACAGCTTGGGGAGGCGGGCCTGGACTTACCTCGCTGGCCTATGGGGGTCTGGCTCACAAAGAGTGGTCCTTGCCGTGGTCTTGGCTGGCTTTGTCCCTTGGGTGGACTCACAGTGAGACGAGGATGCTGGGGCTCGGGGTCCATAACCCCTTGAAAACTCTAATAGGAAGGGCTGGTAGGGTGCTCGGCCCAGGACTTTCCCACTGAACACCATGTCTTGCCCCCGCGAATGGCTGGACTGCATGTTTCATCCTCCAAGTCTACCCCTCAACGTGCTGCAAGTGCTGCCGAGACTTTTCCAAGACAAGACCCCTCCCAGTAGCTCCTCGGCCCTTCGTCCCCCATTAGGGGAAGGCACCTCCCTGCCCTGAGACGGCCCCCCCACCCTCTTGTCCTCTGGGTTAGGGCTGCCACTGCAGGGTCTGCCCCCAGTGCCCAGGCAGGCCGAGGGCAGCTGCCCCTGGCTCCCACACCCTCACACTTTTGAGGACAATGTGGATATGTCAGTGCCACAGTCCTGGTTTTCTGGGACCCCCAACCAGGACCACTGTCCACCTGACTGGACGACACCTTAGTGGATGAGGTGGGGCCAGTCCTGGGGAGTGTGGAGTCCACACCCAGCGTGTGGGTCCCTGGGCTTCCCTGTCCTGTCGGAGCCTCTCAGCCGAGAGGGAGGCTTATCCTGCTTGCTAAATGGTCTTTTCCCAAGACGCCCCCTTTGCATCCCCCAGGGCCTGGTGGGTGTGGGCCGTGGTGTTTGTGTGGGTCTCCCCGCTGGGTCAGGGGACATCAGGGTTCACGGGGTGAGCACACTGCCCTGACCCCATGCTCGTGGGCCCCCTGGGCAGGTTTTCATCCCAGAGCATGTCGGTGCCAGGAAGAGAAGAGATTTACACCAGATTACTGCCAGGGTCAGTGTGCGAGGCCAGTGACCCGCGGCCCCCTCCCTTAGAAAGGAAGTCAGAGGACATCGGGCTGGGCTAAGGTTGCTTTATTTGCCCCTGGTCTTTCCTGCTCACCAAAGCCAGGCTTTGAAACATCCAGTCTCCTAGTTGTAAATATGTGAGCAACTTTCTAATTGTCACCGGGGGGGGATCTCCTCATGCTGTGAAGAAGGGCCTTTGCTCAAGTGGGCTGGGGAAAGTCTGATCCTGTGCTGGTGTGGTCAGTGCCCAAAGCCACGCAGGTAAGGCGGTGGCAGAGAGGCAGCCAGTCACTCATACTGGACGCTAGGGTGGGGGTGAAATGGAGGGAGGCAGAGACAGACAAATGCACACGTGCACGTATGTACACATGCCATGCACATGTACATGTGCCACATGCACAAGTGCCACACACATGTAAGGGGCTCACATATGCGCGCACACAGACATGTACACGTGTGTACACACATGCACTTACACTGACCTTGACCCTGGGCCTTGCCCAGGACAGCGTAGGGGGAGGTTCCAGACTGGAGTCTCTGCAGGACAGGCCTTGGCCCTGGCCGCACCCCCTGTGCCAATGCTTTGGGAAGGAACAGGGCCCCGTCTGCAGAGAGAAATTGCAGTGTGGGGGTCTGTGTGTGCAGTTGTGCGTGTCTGTGTGTGTATCTGTGGTTGTGTGTGTGAGGCTGAAGAGTGCTGGGGTGGGAGGGGTCCTGGTCACCCACTAACCATCCCTGTGGCCTCGGTCCCACTGGGCCATGCCTGGCGTCTTCAGGAGCTCTGTGTCCTCGTCCACAAACGGGGACGGTTGCATCTGCCCTCTGGGTCCTCCTGTCTCGTCCTGGAGGGGAAGCCGGCTGCAGGGAGGGCCTGGCACTGCGTGGCTGAGCGCCCGGCTGAGGCTGCAGGACTAGGTTCCCGGACCCACTCCCGGGGTGTGCCTGCCGGGGGAGGACAGGGGCCGAGTCCCGCCCTGCGAGGGGCCCAGGGAGAAGGCCAGTGCGTCCCACGGGTGGGGGCGGGGTGCTCTCATCAGAGCTGCAGCTGACACTGAGGCGTCCGTCTCACTAATTGATTAAACTGTTGAGTTCAGGCCTGTGTGGTGGGAACTGGTCCGGCCAGGCTGCAGCGTTCCCTTTGGCAGAGTCAAATCGGGGAGCTTCCTGCCCGGGCAGTGGTTCTGGGCCTCCTGTGACGGGGCGATGTGTTCATCGGTGAGATCGGTCAGCCGGCCTGGTGCTGTCCCTGCCCCCGGCTGCCCCTTGTCGCAGCTGCCTTGTGTGGTGGCCACTGGTGAGGCCCCAGGGGAGCTGAGACCCTGGAGGTGTGAACTGTCATCTACTCAACAAGCACTGAGTGAGGGCCTACTGTGTGCGGGCGGGGCCCCTCCAGATGGCAGGTGGTTCAGTGATGAAGACAAGTCAATGGGAGGGGCAGGGGGCTGGCGTCTGTGGGGCTGCCCCTTTGTGTCTGGCAGGAAGCAGCCCTGAGAGGCCCTGGAGAGCCCTCCAGGGAGGGACACGCAGTCAGGGACACGCATTCAGAGCCCCGCCTTCCCCAGGCCTCACCTCTCCACCCAGGCACCTTCCCACAGGTCAGTCCTGTGGGAGGAGGGCAGAGTCTCAGTTCTCAGGGCAGCACACAGGGCCTGCTGCACAGTGGGCGCTCGGGCCCCGTCCCCTCCTGAGGGCCACCTGGGCCGTGGTTGGCACTGCTGGGGTCTGCACCTCCCTGGGGTCTGGGCTGTCCTTCCACATTCAATCACAGTGAGCATCCACCCAAGGGCCTGGGAGGGAGGGGGGCAGATGTAGCAACACAGGCCTGGATGGGGCTTCAAGGGTGAGAACCAGGCTGTTCAGGGTCCGCACTGCATGCGGGAGCCTCGTGGGGTGGGAAGTCCAGTGTCAACACTGGCCATTGTGCGCTGACCCCAGCGGGCTGGGATTTATAGAAACAGCCGTGATTTGTTGCGTATCTGTGAGGTGAGGTCACGGTGGCCGGGGGGCTTTGGAATTTCGTCTTCAGAAGAATTTTGCTTACCAAGCCACATGCTTTCTTAGCTGTCAATTTGATCAGGGGCAAGAAGAAAAAATGCTAAAAAACCCAAAAAACTCCTGAGGGCTCCATGTGGAGGTGGGAAGGGAAGGCAGAGAAATAGGATCTCAGGGCCAGAAAGGCAGGTGGGCGTCCAGGAACCCCTGTGTCTGTGCGTCTGTGTGTGTCCGTGTTGTGTCTCACACCCGAACACACAGGGGCCTCCAGGCTGCTGGCCAGAGTGGCAGAGCTGGGGAGACCCCATGGCCCCCGCCTGAGTCCCCAGTAGTTCTGTGGAGTGAGGGTGGGGAGGAGGGCTCTCCTGGCCCCACGCCCCCACCGGCCTGGCAGGGAGCACGGGGCCCTCACCAGCTCCAGCCCAGACAGAGCAGACGCCCCTCCTTTCGCCTCAGCACTGCGGAGCTGGACTGAAATGTCCAAAGAGGAGCAGCACTAAAAACAGAGAAATAAAGAAAACAGATGGCACATTCTTGATCGCACACAACCCGTGTCTGACCACAAGTTGGCGGGCCACCCACAGGCCGTGCAGCCCTGTCTGGTCATGGTGACAGTGACTGGGATCCGAGGGGGACTGTGGGAGGAAGACCCACAAGGGTGGTGGCGCCCTGGGGTCATGGTCCAACGAGATGGAGCACGTGGAGCAGGAGGACTGGATGGCTGGCGGGCGGCGCCCACCCACCTCTCTCCAACCATGTGGTTTCCATTTCCACCCGGGCCTCTGCCCGTCCCCCTCAGCGTCCTCTGTCCTGACCACGCGGGCTCTTGGAGACGTCGCAGGCCTGTGTTTCCTGCTGTGGCCACTCGTGAAGCGCCTCCAGCGCTCCTTGTCCGCATGGCTCCACCTTGTCCGTGGAGACGCCACACGTCCTGGACGGTCTCCTCAGGGTGCTTTCAGCCCCAACTGCCACGCAGCGAAAACCCGCCTGGCTTTTCTCCTCTGTTCCCCGGCTGTGGGCCACCCACCTCTTGCCATCTGCAGTAGCAACTGCACCCGGGATGTCAGACCTTCAGGAGTGTGGTGGGCAGGGAGGGGCCCGGTCCCAGCCGCGGTGCGCTGTCACCCAGGACACTTGACTTCCGTGGTTTTCAGCCCCAGTCCTGCTCATTGACTTGGCTGCTGGGCAGGGGGTCCTGAGACTGCTGGTGCTGGGGTGTGCCCGCACCTTGGAGGGGTCTCCCGTGGGGGCCCCTGAGGACTGCCTTCTTCCAGTACCTGCCAGAGGTGACCCAAGGCTGACAGACTGCCCCATGGCCTGACCTAGAGACAAACCGAGGCTCGTCTGAAGCAGGCGTTGTGCCTTAGTAAATGGAGGCCTTCCCAGGAGTTCGCGGAGAGGGGACCGTTGGGAGGGTCCCTCAGGCCAGGAAGAGATGAGACTGGCTGGGGTCACACTGTGCTTCATCCCAGGACCCCAAGCCCCTCCCTCGGGGCCTGCCCCTCTCTTCCCCCTGCCTCCTCGCTGGTTGTCCCACTGGTCCAGCCGTCTCCCACCCAGAGCCTGGCCATGTGACCGTGTGAAGGCCCAGGTCAAAGGGGTGGGGCTGTGGTGGTGCCGCCTTACGGGGGTCCAGGCCTCACGTGTCCTCCATGCTCGAATTCAGATGGTGGTAACACGGGAAGCAGCTCCCGGGCTCGTTTGTGCCAGCAGAGGCGAGGGATGAGTGCTGAGGCCATACCTGTGCTCCGGCCTCAGGAAAGCACCCGGAGGGCCCTGCCAACCAGCCTCGCCTGCTGGTCTTCCTAGGGCTCCCCAGGCTGGCCTTGCACGCAGGAGTTCGTCCAGCACCCCTCGGCACGGACGGCCCCAGGCCCTTGGGAACCGCCTACGGTTTAGACCTTCATTAGCCACTCGTGCCTTCATGTGGATAACAGAACTGGAGACCAAACCTACGTGGGAGGGGAGGGGTGCAGGGTGACTGGTTCCCTGACAGGTGTCCTCTGTCTTGCCCAGGGCCCGTGCTGCAGGCACCATCACCCCCAAATGAGGAACTGGGGTGAGGAAAAACCTGCGTGTCTGCTTCCCAGCAGGGACACTGTTTTCTGTCACAACATTCTTTGCATCCACGTCTCCTCTGCTGGTGTGATCTCGGGAGAAATCCTTTCAGTTGGGTTTCTGCTAAGGTTCTCATGTGATGAGCAGCTCAGGTCCAGCCTCCACTCCCTGGCCAGCACGGGGGCTCCAGACAGTCTACACTCACCCAGTCAGGGCAGCTGGAAAGAGAGAGAGGGGAACTTCTGGGGCTGGACAAGTGGCCAGT
This sequence comes from Tapirus indicus, assembly GCA_031878705.1. Lineage (NCBI taxonomy): Eukaryota > Metazoa > Chordata > Mammalia > Perissodactyla > Tapiridae > Tapirus > Tapirus indicus. The sequence goes on from CM062932.1 coordinate 60,897,577, forward strand.
GGCCTGGAGCAGGCGGCCCAAAGATGACCACTGTGTGATGTGGCTTCCGCCCATGATGCTGGGGGGAATGAGTATGAGAACGGACCAGGGGGGCCCATGTATGACAAGGGGGATTTGGTCATTGTCCTGGTTGAAGCCCTGAGATGAGTGACGTCAGCAACTCCAGGGGGTCCCTGAGCCCAGCGGGGGAGGAAGATGAAGATGGGTCTGTGCAAGGGGACACAGGGTGTGGGGAGCCTGTGCAAAACGCATCTCTGGGAGAACCTGGAATAGACTGTGCACAGGTGTGTGCAGCCCCCTGAGCAGAGGGACCTCAAGAGGTGGGCTGGACACCCTATACTCCATGTCCCTGTGCTGGTCAGGCCGGTTCAGGCCAGGGCTCCATGGGGCGTGGACGATGGGCCCCTGCCTCCACCCACTCTGGTGTGGGCCCATCATCCATGGGAGCCTGGGAGCTCCGGGCAGCTCAGAGCCCAAAGGCGGCACCCCCAGACTTCAAAACAACTCTTGAGAGTCCAAAGTCACCCCAGAAAATGTGGCACAGGACATGGTAAAGGGGCTACCGCTGTGATTCTGCCAGACTCAGGATGAGGAAAGGACTCCTTGAGCCCTCAGGCTGGGAACCCCCTGGAACTGGATCAGGTCAGTGGCCAGATGGGGGGCGGGGGTTTCTAGGGACACTGTGGGAGGGGTCCACATGGGACAAGGAGGTGGAAGACACTCCTGCTGGGAGCAGGGTCCCCTCTATCTCCATCTGCTCTAATGAGGGCACCTGGGCTGGTGTGAGGGGCTGTCCGGGATGCGGAGCTGCTTGTCAGATGCCTCCTTACCCGGCTCCTCCAGCCCAGCCTGGGGGCTCCTCCAGGTACTCCTCCCGGGGCTCCTCCAGAGGATCCTCCAGGGACTCCTCCAGGGGATCTTCCTGGGACTCCTCCCAGGACTTGTCCTGGGGCTCCCCCCGGGCTCCTCATGGCACTTCTCCTGGGATACGTCCTGATGATCCTCCCTGGACTCCCCCTGGAGCTCATCCTGGGGGCAGGGTCTGGAAGACTCAAGACAGAATGACTGGTGATGAAGGACATCCCAGTCATGGCGGAGGGAAGGCCTGGGGAGTGCGGGATGAAATTTCTCACCAGGCCTGGATTTCCTCCTTTGCTGTCACCTGCTTCCCCTCCAGGGAGCCCGTGGACAATGAAGAATGTTCCAGGTGGGCTCAGCTGTGAGGGAGAAGCCTGCAGATGGACAGTGAGAGGTGGACCGGGGGAGTATCAGGTGCTAAGAGGGACTGTGGGATGGCGGGCCGCCCCAGCAGAGGTGGGGGGATGGCCTGAGTGTGCGGGCGTGTCTGGGCCAGGCTGACCAGAGCCGAGAAGGATTTGCTAAGGAGAGGGGACAGGGAGATGCTGAGGATTTTAAAAAGAGGCTTTCATAATCTCAAACCACACAAGACCAGCATGCTATGAAAGTCTTGGAGAGGTCAGAAAAGTAAAAAATAAAGAAAAAGCAAGTGAGCCATAATCCCATCGCCGGGTGAGATGAGCCCTGACAACACTTACACTGCTCCTGGGTCTGCAGTTCTGGGCCCTCAAATCCGTGTGACTGCTCTCTCGCTTCTCGGGGAAGGCTCAGTGACAGAGCTGGTGATGTGGCAGGAGGACACGGCCGGGGCGAGAGCTGGGGCAGGAGGCAGCGGGTCAGGGGGCTGCGAGGTTCACGGTCGAGGCGGGCAGCCTCACCCTCCCCCAACTGGATGGACCAGACCCCTCAACCACCCGAGCTTCCTTTGTGCAAACGAGATTTCTGCTACGAGGACTGAGCACCTAGCACCCAGCACACACCGGGGACCCGCATTCTGTTTGCAGCACAACCACACAGTGAGATATCGTCATCCTCATTCATGAGGGAAGAAACCACAGCACAGAGAGGGTGGGCTGCTAGCCCAAGGCCACACAGCTGCGGAGTAGCTCAGAAATGTCATCCAGCATTTGGAACAATTATGGGCACCGGGTGTGATGGACCCTGAGCAGCTCTTTAATAACCAAGTTCCATGTGCCCCTCAGTGAGTTTCAGGCGAGAGTCCTCCCCTCTCCTGGCTCCTTCTGCAGCTCAGAAGACAGTCTGAGCCCCCCAAGCCCCAGGGATGGGCTGTTTCAGGGGCTCCTGGGGTGACCCCCACCTGGCCTGCGGGCCCCCCATGTGCTTGTCGGGTCAAGTCGTCCCTTCACAGCTGGTCCCATTGGCCCAGAGGGCCCTGATCCACCCGCTGGAGCCAACTGAAGGGGGTGTGTTCACCCTCCTGGCTTCACCTCACAGAGGCCCAGACAGCCACTCACAGCCACGCTCGGGGCCAGGAGGAAGGGTTCTCCTCAGTCTGCTGCTGCCTTCAGACCTTAGATACAGTGGGGCCTCTCTTCCACAGAACAGGAAACAGGGCGGTCGCCCCAGGGCTGTTGGGACAATGACCGCCACGGGGCCGGGTCCTGCTGCAGGCGGGAAGTGTCAAGGCTGGGCTCAGGGGCCTCTGACTGGCGGTGGATTCGGGCAGCCCCTTGCCCCTGTGGCCACCGTCCCCGCCTGCAGTGTCCGTCCCGCCCCAAGCCAGGCCAGGCGCGGCAGGCAGCTCCGCACACATCTGGCCAAGTGCAGCAGGCCGTGGCGCGGTGGTGTCACAGCCCAAGAATGCAGGAAGACAGTCTGGGTTTCTGGCACGGAGGCATGGCAATGCACCAAGAATGTGCCTCGTAGAAAGATAATTATGCGTTTGGGGAATATGCATATAAACCCGGTGGATGCCACCGATGCTCTTTGTCTTCCTGAGAGCCAAGGCGACCACGAAGTGCTGTGGCCGGGAGAGTGCTCCTCCCTCTGGGAGATGAAGATGCTGGCCGGCACCACAGCCGGCCACAGCTCTTCTCTGAGAGCAAGAGAAGAGGCAGAGGTGGCTGTGGTGCCGGGTGGTGGCTGTGGTACCCACCACCTCCATGGGCCACTGACCTCTGGGGGCCTGGGTGTGGGCGGCCATGCCGGGGCTGCGTGGAAGTGGGGCAACGTGACGTAGAGGAGGCAGGAGAAAGGAGGCTGCGGGGGTGCGGGGCGGCGCTCAGCGTCAGGCTGATTTATGGTGGAGGGAACCAGAGCGCGGGCAGTGGGCAGAGTGGCTGAATGACCCCATTGTGTGGAGCTCGGCAGAAAGGCCAGCAGAGTGGGCCCCGTCGGGGAAAAATGTGCATTTTATAACTTCTATGCCATTGTGAAAGTTCTGCCTGCCCCTTTTAGAAAACTTGGAAATCACAGCAAAGCATCAAGCGGAGAAAGCAGCATTATCTCACCACAGAGCCAGCCACCGTTGACCTTTGGTGCATTTCTTTCAGAATTGCTTAAGCCATGTCTGTGTGTGTTTATGCATACGCGTGTGTGTGCGTTCACATAACTGGGGTCGTGTATATGTTTAAACTTTTTTATTTATTATGGTAAAACACACACCACATAAAATTTACCATTTTAAATGTATGGTTCAGTGGCATTAAGTCCGTTCACATTGTACAACCATCACCTCCATCCCTCTCCAGAACTCTTTTCATCCTCCCAAACTGAAACTCTGTCCCCATGAAGCAACAACTTTCCCTTTTCCCTCCCCCAGCCCCGGGCACCCACCGCCTACTTTCTATCTCTGAATTTGCCTATGCTAGTCCCTCGTGAGTGGAGTGATACAGTATTTGTGGTTTTGTGTCCGGCTTCTTTCACTTAGTGTAATGTCTCCAAGGTTCATTCATGTTGTGACAAGTGTCAGAATTTCCTTCCTTTTTAAGGCTGAATAGTATTCAATGGTGTGAATGTTCCACATTTTGTTTATCCATCCATCCGTCGATGGACACAGGCTGTTTCCAGGTTTTGGCGATTGTGAATAATGTTGCTATGAACAAGGATGTGCAAACACTGTATATTGTTTTGTTCAAACCAAAACAACACACATTTACTCTCTTTCAATATGTCCTCATTTTTCTGTTGAATTCCATGGACTTGGGATTTGGGATGCCAGAGCATACTTCAGACCCAAATTGTTCCAGGGTCCAGAGATCAGTGTCTCTCCAGCCTCAACATCCTGAGTCCAAGTTTCTTTTCTCTGACAACAAACGAGCAAATGAGTCGGTACTCAGTCCTGGTGCTGGGAGTGCAAACCCCGCTCCTCAGTGGGAGGGACACCGCCTCTGCCCTGCTGTGCGCGTGGGGCCCACACACCAACCTGAGAGTGAGGGGTGCCGGAGTTTCCCCTCCTCATGTGACGTTTTCTCTGTTGTCTGAGAGCAAGAGAAGATGAGGCAGAGGTGGCTGTGGTGCCGGGAGCTGTGGGGGAGACAGGGCGCAGGACACCCTGGCCGACCTGGAGGAGGTGGAGTCTCTTGGTGGGGGGTCGAAGCCGGGCCTCCCTTTGTGTCCAGGCCTTTCACCACCACAGCATGGCTTGGCCACGTGCGCCATTTTTATTTGGTGCATGGCCACATGGTACACATTGGCAGGGTGTTCTTGATGGGATGGATTTTACACTGAGAGATTTCCTTTTAATTAAAAAGAAATTAAAAGATTAATTTCCTTTTTTCCTTCTTGAAAGGAGTGTGGCCAGGCAGATGTTGAAGCAGAAGTAGCCAGTTTCCCAAAGGCTAACCCAACAGGAGAACTTTCAAATGTGCTATGAAGCCGGGCAGGAGAAGAAGGTTTGCAGAAGGGGCTTTGGGGAGAGGCCCACGGTGTCTGCACCTGGGGGTGGTGCTTGACGAGGTGGGAGTGGGGGATCCTGGGAGTCCAGACCCTCCCTCTATGGCCCTACGTCCCTGAGAGCCTCCAGAACCAAAGGTGCCCTGGAGGAACCTGTGTGGATCCTCAGAGGGGTCCTCTCCCCACCCCCATGCTTCAGTCTCCTATGAGACGTTGAAAGCTGGCTCCAGCATGTGTGAGCGTGTGCTTGCATGTGCATGTATGTGTGGTCGTATGTGCATGTGCATGTATGTGTGTGCATGCACACATGGGCCTATGTGCGCACGTGCCTGTGTGTGCGTGCATGCACAAGTGGGCATGTGCTTGCATGTGCATGTATGTGTGGGCGTGTGTGCATGTGCATACATGTGTGTGCATGCACACGTGGGCCTATGTATGCTCGTGCATGTGTGTGTGCATGCACATGTGGGCCTGTGCATGCATGTGCATGTGTGGGCATGTGAATACATGTGCGTGTGTGTGCATGCACATGTGGGCATTTGTGTGCATGTGCATATATATGTGGGTGTGCACATGTGTGTGTGTGTGTGCTGTGTATGTGGGCATGTGTATCTCTAACAATAACTGATGCTGTGTCTCCAGGAGGGTGTGGCTTGGCCTGCCCGGGGTTAGGGGATGGGGACCCCTCCTTAACCCGTTTTTGAGAACAGATTTTGAGGGGCTTGTTTTTTAAAATCGCAAAATGACTATTATTCTCCCACTTATAAAAATAAGAGTGAAAGTTCTCATTGTTCAGGACCCAGGGATGATCTATTTTAATCTGTCAGTGGAGAGCATTTTCTATGCTTGTGTACACATATAGATACACTTTCAGGCTTTTCAGAATTAGGATCACATTATATATACCGTTTTCTGGCTCGATTTTTTAAATCTAATGTCTTGCAGATAGATTTTCACGACCATAAACAACAGCTAATGGTTGCATAGGATTTTATTTTGCAAATACAATCAATGGACATATAGGGTTTAATCTCCTTTTTCTCCTCGAATTATAAACAATGCCGCAGTCGACATCTTGCTCTTCTCTCATTCTTCCCTTCACACAAACCCCCAGAAGCACCAGCCCAGGGTGTGGAGAGGCTGTCGCACATGGGCGGGGGGCTAGTGCGGGACCTTGTGCTCCCAGTCGCTGAGGGTCACGGGCTGGCACTGGGGGTGGGGAGTTTGTTGCTGTGTCATCTTCCGTGGCCTCTTAGCAACATTTCTGAGCTGCAAAGCCCTTTCCTGGTCCTAGAAGGATCTGGAGGGAGAGGAGGATGAGGACTCAGGCTCCAGTGGCACGTCCACCCTCCACCTTGCAGTGGGCAGGGCCTGCTTTCCTCGACATGCCTGTTGGGGCTCAGCTCTGTTCGTTCTTAGTCTCTTCTGCCAAAGTCCCCTCCACTTCACGACCACGGCCTTTGTCTGAGTGTGGACAGCGCCTACGCCCCCACCCCCAGTGCGTCTACTTAATAACAAGGACACTAGAGTCAGAACACACACAGGGTCCCGCCTCACTGGCCAGCCTGAGAGGCTGGTCTTTATGACCTCAGGGTAAAGGGCTGAGGTGGGGGTGCTGTGAAATGGGGCCATGGGAAAGTGGGGCACTGTGTGATGGGACAGGGTGGGCAGTGGTCATAACCCAGCTGAGGGCCCACAGCGTCACAGTGGCCACTGTCATCTGTGTAGACCTTGAGGCCCCGCCTCCTCCACTCTCGGGGGACTTCCTCTCCCTGCCAGCATCCCCAGTTCTGGGCATCATGGACTCGAGACCATTCAAACCCCAGCAGGCCTGTCTTAGAGGCCAGTCCGCCCACCAGTTCACATCGGTTGCTCCCTTTGAAACTCAAGAAGTCTGATGATAATATCACCAGGAACAGAGCTGGGTCTGCTGCTAATTACCATTTGACATTCTGGCCGAGCCCAGCGTGGGGGCGCCATGAAAAGCTTATTCACGTGGCTCAGAGCAACTTCAAATGCGGCTCCCCCCACCGTGGGCAGCACATCCCCCACGAAGGCCGCCTGCTGGAGTCCAAGGTTGATGCAGAGGGAGAGGTTGCTTGGGATTCATTCTCTTTGAGGAGGAGCCACCTGTTTCTCGAGAGGAGACTGGTCAGGCCCACAGTCACCCCTGTAAGACCCCAGAGACTCGCGGGGCTCTCAGGGAGGAGGTGAAGGCCCTAGAGCCTGAGGTGCATGGTCCCTGCATGGGGCTCTCTGGGCGGGCGGCTGGGAAGGTATATGATTCCGGTGTGTGTGCACCCTGTGCCGTGGGAGAAGAACCAACATGAGACATGACACATGAATCACACATGGAAACCACGACTACCTAGAAGGGCCTCCAGCTTCTCGAAGGTGTTGGTGTTGGTGCGCTTGTTTTAGGATGGTTTAGCTCTGCTCATTTCCCTGCACAGGCAGACTAAATGGAGTGTTTCCCCCTCATTCATCAGCAGGCCAAGGGCAGAACTGAGCGAGGACAGATTCTGGCTCGCTCTCCTACTGAGCACTAGCGATTTCCATTATATCGGTCATGAGGACCGGATACCAGCTCTCCTTTCTCGAGGTGGATGACGTCCCTCAACAGAGTGGTCAGTGGCCACACAGGAACACAATTAAGCATCCAATGCCCAGACGCTAATGATCAGACACTCCCTGCCTGCTCCAGCTCACACAGACCCTCTAGATGCTCCTCAGTGGGGCAGTCCACTGGCCTTTGGGGCCAGACACTCAGGCAGGGCTGAGCAGGTGAGCAGTGCCCATGTCCTGGGCTGAAACCAGCTGCTCCCAGAAACAAAATGTGGTACTTCCACACGATGGAACACTGCTGGGTCCTGAGAGGGAATGGCCCATGGGTATGTGCTATGGCACGATGAACCTCAAAAACGATGTTAAGTGAAAGAACCAGACCCAAAGGCCACCAATTGTGTGATCCTGTTGATGTGAAGTGTCCAGAGCTGGCAGATCTAGGGACACACAGCACATTGGTGGCTGCCTGGGCTGGAGAGGGGGGACGGGGAGTGACTGCTAATGGGCGCAGGCTTTCCTTTTGGGGTGATGACAATATTTGGGACTAGATAAAGGTGATGGTTGCACAACATTGTGAATAGATTAAATGTCAATGAATTATATACTTTAAAATGGCTAAAATAGTTAATTTTATATGTGGATTTTACCTTAAAAAAAAAGCTGTTTATGGAGTTCCCTGGGCCAGAGCCCCAAAGCCCCCGAGGGCTGCACACCTCCCCTTTGTTTACTGGACCTTAGAGAGAACTGCAGATTTAGGGTGTGAGGTTGGAACGTACCCCTTCCCCTCTGGCACTGACCCTCCCACAGATGGGTTCTTGCCGGGAGGCGGAACCAGGAGAGGAGGAGGCGGGGCCAGGAGTGGAGGAGGCGGAGCCAGGAGAGGAGGAGGCGGGGCCAGGACAGGAGGAGATGGGACTAGGAGAGGAAGAGGCAGAGCTAGAAGAGGAGGAGGAGCCAGGAGAGGAGGAGGCGGGGCCAGGAGAGGAGGGGGCGGAGCCAGGACAGGAGGAGATGGAACTAGGAGAGGAAGAGGCAGAGCTAGAAGAGGAGGAGGAGGAGCCAGGAGAGGAGGAGGTGGGGCCAGGAGTGGAGGAGGCGGAGCCAGGAGAGGAGGAGGCGGGGCCAGGACAGGAGGAGGCGGGGCCAGGACAGGAGGAGATGGAACTAGGAGAGGAAGAGGCAGAGCTAGAAGAGGAGGAGGAGGAGCCAGGAGAGGAGGAGGCGGGGCCAGGACAGGAGGAGATGGAACTAGGAGAGGAAGAGGCAGAGCTAGAAGAGGAGGAGGAGGAGCCAGGAGAGGAGGAGGTGGGGCCAGGAGTGGAGGAGGCGGAGCCAGGAGAGGAGGAGGCGGAGCCAGGAGTGGAGGAGGTGGGGCCAGGAGAGGAGGAGATGGGGCCAGGACCAGAGGAAGAGCTGAGGCAGTGAGAAAGGAATGGAGCTGTGATTAGGTATCTCCTTGTAAAATATACTAGGTTTAAGATGATCTGTTTTATTTCTAAAAGTTTATGCTGTTTTTACAAATAACTATATTTAAAAATAACTTAAGGCGTGTTCATTCATCTTCCAAGCACCTCCCTGTGCCAGTGCTGTGTCTCATGCACAGCCCTCACCCCTGGGGCTGACTGGTTGTGAGAGGTGGAGTTAAAGGTGCTGTAAGTTAAATGGCAGTCCAAGGAAATCACTCAGAAGGTGTCCCATGTTGGACATGATTAAGTCTCAAGGGTGTGGGGTGGGGCAGGTGGACCAGGGCTGCAGCCAAGATCTTCAGAAGAGATGAGCATGTGGTCAGGGTTGGAAAGGGGAGGGGCCATGTGGGGAAGAGCTGGATGTGGGCCTGAGCCACTTCCAAACCCCAGGGACAGCTCAGGGCATGACAGCCCCAGGCTCCCCTACATCCCAGGGGGAACAGTCTCCCCGGGGGGTTGGGGAGGAACTTGGGTTCCCTGTTAGGGAATGGTTCACTGCACGGCCCCTACCTTTGGGAGCCCTGGCTGTTGGTGCCACAAAGCCAGGCCTGGCAGCCGCATCTACCTGATGGTCACCTGTTCTGCTGCAGGCCGGGTACCCAGGAGGAGTCAGGGCTTCTGCTCTGAGCTTGCAAATTCAGAGCACAGTGGGAACCATTTCAGCTCTGTAATGACTCAGATGCCTCCCAGACGATAAGCACAGGGCGGTATTTCAACGCCTGTCTGGTGTGTACGGAGCTTTCTGTAGAGTTCTGGAAGAGTCTAGGAGTCCCAGTCCTTTTCTGACTGGGTGAAAAATACTGCAATTTGAGGGCCAAATATTCCTCCTACGCTCTCTTCTCCTTGGATTTCGCCTCTGAAACAGGCAGCAGGGTGCGAGCTTAACCAAGCTGGAAACTAATCAGTCGCCAGACCAGTGTGGCGTTTCCCTGTGGCCGGCTGGCTTGAGCCTGAACAGGTTGGGCATGTGCGTCCCAGCTGAGCTGGAGGTCAGAGGCTTGGGGTCCGAACACCACTGGACTTCAGCACCCGGCAGACTGCTTTTTGGACATTTAACGGCAATCGCAATCGACTATTATTTACAGGACAGGAGCTCGTGAAGCTCCTGCCAGCTCTGTGCGGAGAGCACCTCTCTGTGCTCACGGGGCTCAACGAGACGAACGGTCCTGTCCGAGTTTTGTTGCCTGACACTCCCCACAGTCCCCGAGGACCCAACTGCTTTGGAAGCACGTGGGACTCTTCTCCTCCTCCTCTCCAGACGTTGCTCGTGAGGAGCAGGGGTCCCTGTGATCTGACCATGGGAGGAGAGTCCCTTCGGTTGAGAAAAGAGAAGTTGGGGAGGGTTGGAGAAACTGGGCGTCACAGTGTCTCAGTGTTGAGGGACAAGTGTGGACAACATGCACAGCAAAGGGCCACCAGCAGCAACCAGCGGCTCCGTCCTGAACGGCAGCCTTGTACTGCCCCAGAAATGGACACACTGGCCAAGGGTTGGCTTTAGCGGGAAGCTGCGAAATGGCCTTGGAGGTGATTCTTCTGAAAAATCACATTTCTTTTGTACCGTGATTCACAAAGAGGGCTAGGAGGGAAGAGATAGCAGAAAAGAGAGTTCTCCCCTCAAATCAGTGCCTCCCCCAAAACCCAAAAGCCTTGCAGGAATTATCTCTAGACATTTCCACCATTTTCTCCCTGAGAAATTTGAGATTTCTCTGTGCTAACCCAGAAACGGCCTCTTATCAAGAGGATTCATTCGCCTGCCCTCCCATCAGTCCTCGGGCCCTTCGTGTGCGCGTCTGAGCAGCCGAGGTCTGAGGACAGGAAGGAGCCTGGTGTATTTTATAGGAGCCCAGCTGGTTCAGGCAAACTCAAGGGTCTGCATCTTCTGTGAGTTTTCTAAGTCTCGTTCAGGGCTTGGCTATCTGGGACCCGAGTCCCCATCCAGGTTTTGCATGCCATTAAAAAATCACAAAATGTGTGAAAGTTGTGGAGAAAATCTTTTCATCTTTGGAAATTCTATTCTTCCCAGCAGTGAGGAGAACTTGCAGGGTCACGAGCTGTGTTATGAACTTGCTAGAAGTTCAAGGGTGAACGGGCCCTGGCGGGGCTCCCATCACTGTCCCTGCTCAACAGGAAACCCCAAAGCCCCACCGAGGAGAGAGGCTGGGCACAGCTCCAAAGGGCCACAAAGGGACCCTGGAAACTTTGCACCCAAGTGCTGCTTTCCAGGGACCATCCCCTGAGATGCAGCATTTGATTCTGAAGGGCCTGCTGACCAGGTGGGCAGCCTGAGGGAGCGGCCCGCCTGCTCCAAGCCCCGCGGAGCCAAGCGACGCAGCCCCTCACGCTGCTGGGGTCTGTCCCGGTGAGTCTTGAGGATCGGCGTTGCCTCACGTGGAAGTGTGAGGCAAGAAGTGTGGGGCACAGGGACACCTGACAGGTGGCAGCGTTCTGTTAGGGTGGCTGCCCTCTGCTTCTTCCCCTGTAGGGTGAGCGTCTGCCCTCCTTAAATGCCCTGCTTGAGAAGAATGAGTCGGAAAGGCTACTTCTCAGCATCAGGGCTGCCACTCACAGGCTGTTTGACGCTGGACGAGTTGCTTGGCCTCTCTGTGCTCTGTAAAGACACCTCCTCAGGGAGCCGTGAAGGTCCTGCGCACAGTGGGCTGTCACCGCTCGGCTCCCTCTGCTGGGCAGCTCCTGCCGCCTGCCCTCTTCTTTTTCACTCCTTGTTTGAAGGTGACTGCAGGGGGCTGGAGTGCTGAGGGGCCATGGCATGGACAGTGGGGCCATCCTCGGGAGCTGGCCGTGGGGGGCACTGTGGCCCGGGCACGGGCAGCCAGGTGGCGAGAGGAGGACGAGGGGCTCTTGGTGGTTGGGTCTGAGGAGAGGTGGGTTTGGGGGGACGTGGTGTGGGACGTGGTGGACAGGGTGGACCTTGCAGGCTCTTGTCTCGTTTCCTCCTCCACGACTCCTGCCAGCACCTCGGGTCAGTGCCCCCGGCGGCCGGGGTCCGTGCTGCCTCGAGGCCTCCTTTCCCCGAAGCTGCTCCGTGGGAGAGGATCTGTTCCGTGCTCGGGGGACATCCGGTGAGGCTGGACAGAGGCTGGGAGCGGCCTGCCCCGGAGCCGGTGAGGGGCTCAGTTCAGACCCCTGCATACAGGACTGACAGCTCTCAAGTAGGACATTTCCAGATGACGCGAACCTCCCGCGGCCGACCCCGGGGCTCTGCCTGGTGCCGTGGTAACCGGGTGACCGCAGGCTGTCTCCACGGCAGCGGCCCCTCCTGGTGCCGCTCAGAGCTCTCGTTAGCTGGAGGGGCGTTGGGGCCGCCGTGGAGCTGGACCCGCAGGCGGCCGAGCCGGAGACTCCAGACTCCGGTGTCAGAGTCCAGGAGAGGCGAGGGAGGAATGGGGGCGGGGGGGGGGTGGGGGCAGCCGGCACGGGGCAGTCGCGGCCTCACAGCCCGGTGGCTTCGTTGGCCCTCTTACAGCTGACAGGCAGCCCCGGTGGGCAAACACCGAGGAAACTGTTCTGGAGGGGAGGACTGTTGACCAAATCTGAAGAGAGGAGGCGCCAAGCCTGGGAAAAGGCCTCGAAGGGCAAACACGCAGGAGCCCTGAGCTGGCTCTCGTGCGGCCTGGCCTGGGGCTTCCCACGCTGGCTGGGCGGGAATAGGCCGGAAAGCAGCACCCACTCATCCTCCGAGGTGGGCACCATCTCCCATGTAAGCTGGGGATCCCACACTGGCCCCACACGGGTCCCAACTGGTCTTCCTCAGAGACCTGTGTCCCGTTTCACCAGCCTCAGATCCCGCCTGTCATTATGCCTCAGGTAGGACAGCCTTGAGTGGGCACACTCTGGGGCCACAGCCATCCCTGGCAGTTAATTCTGGGGTGCCAGAGGCCATGGTCGTCACCCTGGGCAGGATTGAGGGCTTGTCCCAGAAGGGCTGGAGACAGGCTGGGAGAACTCAGTGCAGACAAATAGTGAAGGCACTGAGAAGGCCCGTACAGACATGGGTGCTGTCTGGGAAAGGCTGAGTCTGGTGGGGAGTGGGCCTTCTGGAACCACAGCTTAGGCTTGGAACATCAGACCGAAAGCATTGGAAGGTCTTGGAGGGATGCTGAAGGAGGGGCAAAGAGAAACCTGGACTCACAGCCCAGAAATTAGCTCGCGAGGCAGAGAAGTCAGCAACCCTGCCCACCTCTCAGCAAGATGGTGTCAGGACTGAGCTGCTTCACATTTTTTCCTGGTGCCCATGGTCAGGACATGGTTTTCAAATAGCAGATCTGATTCCATAAGCTGCACAGGCGAACTGTTTTACAGCCTCAACCTGTATGTGGCTGTCTCCTCGAGTGAGCCCGGCCCACACCCCAGAGGAGGGGAGTCAGGGAGGCCTGGAAATGGGCATTTCCTGCATTCACACGCATTGGACGTATTCGTGGGAGCCACATGTGATATCCGGGTCAAAGTTGGCTGCAAACACCTGGCTGCGCTCGAATCCGAGGCACAGTTCACTCTGCAGAATGTGACTCATGCAGGGAGGGCCTGGAAACCTCTGTCACGCGGATATTCCCCATTGTAGAGTGCGATGTGGACGTGCAGAGGGAAATAGCATCTTGTCAATGTATCACTCACTCCGTCAACCCCTGTCAAGAGCCTCTGCGTGTGCAGCAAGAGTTGGCTCTGCTCCCATCTGCTTCTTCAATTACTGTTCACAGAACCCCGGCTGCTGGTGTCTGGCTGTGCATCTTCTACGTGCTTGTAAACTTGGAATTGAACAGGTTTCTTACCTGCAAGCCTTGTCAGAAATTTTAACAGCAAATGTTCCTTGTGAATCTCCTTAAGCATGGGGAGGTTGGGTGGGACAGGCCCTGGGGTCCTTGGGTGCCTGGCAGGATGGTTTTAGAATATATCTGCAAATTCCTTGACATCACTCTCCCCAAAGGTAAAGCCTGATTCCTCTGCCCTGGGTGTGGGCTGGACTTAGTGGTCTGATCCAGTCAGTGGAATGTGGTGGGTGTAAGCCGCATGCCCTCTGGGGCTAGGTCAGAGAAAGGGCAGCTTCTGCCTGCTCTCTCTTAGGTCACTCGCTCTGGGGGAAGCTAGCTGCCATGTCGTGGGGTGCTCAAGAGCCCGTGAGAGGCTTACAGTGGGGGAACCTGAAGCCAGCACCAGCCCCTCTCTGTGAACAGCTGCCCTGTTGGGGAGCCCCAGCCCCAGTCAAGCCTTCAGATGAGACAGCAGCCTGTGCCACCAGCTTGACTGGGACCTCACCAGAGAACCCAAACCAGTGCAGCTAAGCGGCTCCCAGGTTCCCGACCCATAGAAACTGTGAAGTTAGTGAATGTTTATTGTTGTTTTAAGTCACTAATTCTTGTTCTGCAGCAATAACTAGCTCGTAGGCCTGGCATGGAGGTTTGGGTTTTGTTCTGGTGGAAATGGGGCAGTGCAAGGGGGTTGTCATGTGGGGGTGGACGTGATGAAGAGCCAGTAAAGAATTGGTGGACCATTACGAGGGCAAGGGTGTGCAGGCTGGAAATGACAGTGCGTGAGGAGTGGAAGAATATTCCACGTCCAGCACGTGGCTTCCTCTGGCCCGTCCTCACTCTCCGGCTGTGCTGGGAGACCGTGTTTGCGAAGCTTGGGGTTCAGGTGAGCAGGCCTGGGAGGGACAAGCTGTGCTTGTGTGGGCGACCCATTACAGTGTATTTGATGTAAAAGCGTGTTCTTAATATTTATGCTTAATTACTTTAATAAAGAAATCTGAAGACATCTGTTGCTGTGTGGAGGTGAGCCACAGGCCTGGCAGGAGAAAGGAGCAGGCCTGAGGCCCCGTGTCAGAGGAGGGGGAGTACACAGAGGGGTCAGTGGGAAGTCAGAGAAGAAAGGAGGCTCCTGGGTGCCCTGAGGTGGAAGCTCAGGCTTGAGGGAACTGAGCACAGTTCGGGTGGAGAGAGCAGCTGAAGAGCGGGACAGAATTGAGAGTCGGTCCTCCCAGTCATACGGCTGCCACCCGAGACAGACAGCAAGAAGCGCTGGCGAGGGAGGAGACGCGTCATTGCTGCTGGGAGGGTAAGGTGTGCAGCCGCCGTGGAAAACAGCCCGGTGGTTCCTCAAAAGGTTAAACATAGAGTTACCATGTGACCCAGCAATTCCACTCCTAGGTCTACACCTAAGAGAACTGAAAACATGCCCACACAAAACCTTGTACACGTTTATTATTCATAATAGCCAAACAATGGGAACAATCCAAATGCCTTCAATGGACAGACGGATAAACAAACGTGGTCCATCTGCACAGTGGAACATTACTCAGCCATGAAAAGGAGTGACACACCAGCACACGGTGCAATGTGGGTGACCCCTGAAAACGTGATGCTCAGTGAGAAACACAGTCACAAAAGACCACATACTGTATGATCCCATTTATCTGTTGTCCAGAACAGGCAAATCCACGGAGATAGAAAGTGGATTCATACAGCCGGGGGCTGGGGGAGGGCTGGAGGGGGCTTCCTTTCGGGGGATGAAAATGTTCTAAAACCAGAGAGGGGTGATGGTTGCACAACCTCGTGAATGTAAAGGACCATTGAATCATCCGCTGTAAACGGGTGGGTTTTAGGGTGTGTGAAGCTGTTTGTCAAAGGAGAGAGAGAGGCAGATGTCAAGGGGGAGGAAAAGAGGAAGAGGAACCTCGCGGAGCCAGAGTCCAGGTAGAACTGCAACTGAAAACAGGAACAGGGCTGTAAATAGCACGAAGCGATGGGAGCTGCGAGCTGCTCTGTGCCTGAGGGGGACTGGCACCACCTCCCTCTGCAGAGACGGGAAGAGGCTGCTTCTGCATGAAGACAGGTTTGGGGCTCCTCCCACCAGTCGGTAGACGAGGGAGCCGCACGTGTGTGCGAGTGTGGGCGCACGTGTGTTGGGGCGTTTTGTTTAACCAAAATGATGAGGATGCTCGAAAGCTATACCATATAGCCCAGACCTTAGATGACTTTGGATTTAAGAGAGAAGGCGGGAAGTTCTGCTTTCTGAATGCATATGGCCTTCCCACAAACGAAAACTGCTTGAGGACAGCAGCATGTCTTCCTGTCAAAGGTGGTGTTGGCAGACGATGGAAATTATTTTCCCTCTGCTCAGGGACGGAGGATGGGAGTGAGACTAAAGGGCTCAAAGTCGAGAACTAACGAGGTGTGAAGTATGTCACTTTGATCACGCAGTGGCCATGACCAAAGCAACTTTTTAAAGCTGGAAAACACAGTCGAGAAGTTAATGGAGGAATGAGAGCAAATGGAAGAAGCAAGAGATCCTCCCTGGGAGCCCCTTGTCACAGGAGCCCAGGGTCCCCACACACCTTCTGCGGAAGCCTTGCCCCCAACACACCAGCCCTTGAGGAGTGTCACGCTGGGAGAGGAGTCAGAGTGACAGCCATGGGCGGGACCCAGAGGTGCAGGGAGGCGGATGAGGGCAGGAGCCCCCATTGTCCTGCGTGTGTCTCGGCCATTCACACATCGTGATGGTGTCAGGGGAGAATCACCAGTCGTGGAGCTGTTTTGTTTTGAGAAAAATTTCAGGAACTCAGAAACACTGAATATGAAGCACGTGACTTGGGGCCGGACGTCGGAGGGCGATGTGTGGGCTGACACCCTGAAAAGGAGGAGGGCTGCTGAGGTCTGGAGATCACACACTGCTAATCCAGAGAGAGGAGCATCCACGGGAACCTGGATGAAAGACAAGAGGAAGAAGGGAGAGCTAGTCCATTTTGTCTGGAAATAAGATTTCAATCCGTGTCCTCGTCCACTAATTCACCCAATATTTACTGAGCTTGCCAAGTACACGGAACATCCATGTGGTTCCGTACGCGAGCTCATGCAAGCCTGGACCCCCCGGAGCACCTCCAAGGTCCTGGTCAGTCAGATGGACATGTAGCTGACCATCCGGCCCCACTGCTCACACTTGGGATAGCTGAGCCTTGCGAAGAATAATGACTGAAATGGGCTGAAACATAAATAAGCTACATTTCATGAGTTCATAGCTATCCAAAAAACAAGCAAAAAGAAAAAAGGGGGGGGAGGCTCTCAGTCACCTTCGAAAGACACTGAGAACCAACTCATTATCCCGAAAATGGGTAAATAAAGGAAAGAAGCAGGCACTTACCCTTCCTTTCCTGGATGAACTGTGACCAACAGTGGACAAGGAGGTTCTTAGAGGAAAATCCAGCTGACAGATGGGGGAGGAGAAATCAGCCTTCATCAGCCTCTCATCACGGTAGATGGCAGACGTGCAGACCCCAGGAGCCCCTCGGGGTACTCGACGCCCAGGACGTGCTCCTGCCGGGAAACAGAGCTGACTCTGGTCACCTGTGGGTCCAGCTGCAGGACTGGGGCACAGAAGACAGCGGGCACCCCAGGAACATGGCCAGTCACAGCCAGGATGAGGGAAATTCTATGGAGCAACAACCCAGTTCCATCAGCAAGAAAGAAGAAGAGGAAGGAAAGTGTCGTTTCCATAGCTCGAGACTATTAACAAATTGCCTTTATAGACCTTGTTTGGGTTCTGATTTAAAAAAAAAACAACTGTAAGAAATGAGATAATTGGGAGATTCTGGACCTTGACTGCTCATTTGATTTTTTTGTGTGTGAGAAAGACCGGCCCTGGGCTAACATCCGTGCCCGTCTTCCTCTACTTTATATGGGGCGCCGCCATGGCATGGCTGACGAGCAGTGCGTCCGTAAGGGCCCGGGATCCGAACCCGCGAACCCCGGGTTGCCAAGCGCGAACTACGCCGCTGCGCCACTGGGCCGGCCCCTGATTTGATTTTAAGGTTACTAAATTGTGAGGTGATAATGGTATTGTGGTTAAATTCTTTAAAAATCCTTATATTTCAGCGGCATTTGCAGACATTATGCGATGTGTGGGATTTGCTTCGTAGGGCGTGAGGGAGTGGGGTGTAGACGGAACAGGACCGGCCGCGAGCTAAGAATTATTGAAATTGGGTAATGGGGACATTGGGGTTCGTCATACTGTTTTCTCTCCTTTTGCGTTTGTTTGAATATTTCCATATTAAGAACGTTTCGCGGAGCTTACTCCATGCGCTGTGCGCGCGAGACGGGTGAGCCGACGCCCCGAGTGGGACACTAATCCGGGGGCGGCGCGGGGCTGTGCGGCTCGGACGGGGCCTCACTGGGACGCTACAGGACGCGCGGGCGGCCCGAAGGGAGCGGCGGGGGGACCCCGGCCTAGGCGTGGGCGGGGGTGACACCTCCGGGGTTGCTCAAGGCCAAGGGCGCAGGAAGACCAGCGCTGGAGTCCGGCGAACCAGACTGAGCCGATGGCGGCTGGCGCGCGTCTGGAGAGGTCCAGGGAAGAAGGGCGCCTTCCGGCCGCGGCCTGGGCCGGGGGTCAGACTCGGGGGCGCCCCGCCCACCCCACGGGGCAGCGTCCGCGGGGCTCCCCCCGGCAGCACCAGCAGCCCTTCTCCCACCTGCGCGTTGGGGAGACGCAGCGGCTCTTGGGCTCCGCGTGCAGGCCCGGGAATACTCCGGCGGAGAGAGGAGCTCGCGTCGGGGTGGCTGCGGCCAGACCACCGGCGGGCAGCGGCTCCCCGGGGCCCTCGACACGGCCCCGCACCGCCCTTCCTGCCGCGCCCCTGGGTTCCGGGCGGCCAGGTGCTTGGAGAAGTGAGACCCCGGCCGGCCTCAGCGCCTCTGGAGGCTCCGGCTGGAAATTTGCTGAGACGGTCAGTTGCAACACAGGGACATACAGGGCTGTGTCGGCACGTTGCCGCCCATCGCGTTAAAGCAGAAACGCGCAGGCGTCAGCAGGAAGCACCTGCGTGGGGCGGGCGCACAGACACCCGACCCGGGAGCCCTCGGACAGGCCGCGTCCTGGCGCGGCGGCAGGTGGAGCCGGCCTGACCCCGCCCAGGAGGGGCCCCTGCGTGGACCCTGATCGGGCGGGCAGGGAACAGCGGTGGCTGCACAGGCCTGAGCTCGTTCCTTTCCTTCAGGCTCCGCAGGGGTTCCGTGTCCTGGGAGTCGGGGGCGTTGCCCGCCCTGTGGACGAGTGAGTCGGGCTCACCTTCGCGGCTGGGCCGGCTGGGAAGCTCTTCCTAAGGCTGTCTCTGAGTGGGTTGCTCGTTCGTTTATTCACGCAGCAAGTGTCCACCAGGCACCGCTCTGCTCCCCATGCTCTGCTGGATGCTGGGGGGGGCGACTGGGGCAGCTGTGGCCAGTGTGATGGCCCCATAGCTGTGGGGCGGTCAGGTGGGGCCGTGTGGCCAGGGAGGGTCTGCTCCTCACCACAGCGCCTGTCCCCATTGCACAGGTAACACACTGGGGGTGAGACGTAGCCAGAGCCGCTCAAGGCTTTGTCGTTTGACAGGAGTCGCGCCTGCGTCTGTCCTGGGTCTCTGGGATAAGCTGATGGCCGTCAGACTCGGTGCGCGTCCCCTGCCTCCAGGAGCTCAGAGCAGGTGGTGGAGTGTGGGGGTCAGAGGCCGGCACCCGCTGGCTTGGGTTTAGTTGTTCACATAGGAGGTCGAGGCTCATCCCAGTTTGTCTCCAGGGCACGTCACAGTGAGATGTGTGGTTCGAGGTGTTTGTAAAGAAAGTGGAGGGTTCTGGCCTCATGGAGGTAGCAGCTTCCCAGGGCCTGTGCTCCGAGTGACACTGCCTGCGATTCTGATGGACGCCTGGGCATCTGTTTCTGTGGAAATAGCCTGTTTTTGGTTTTCAGACGTTTGTGTTGTATGGTTTGTAACTTGGTCCGCTTCTCAGGGGCACACAGGGTCCGGTTCCTCGAGGGGAGCAAGCTCCAACAGAAAACCTGCTCTTTGGCTTTGAATTTCTTGGGCCAAGTATCCCCCTAAATCTGAGGCCTGATTTAGGCTTACTAGCTTTTCATTTTGCGCCCCCCCCCCCTTGCTGGCACAGACGTTCCCGACTCTGCCCTGCTTCCCTGGCTGCAGCAGACGGTGGCCAGGCCCCCAAGTGTGGCTGCCGGTCTGTGGCATGTTCAGACCGTGGCCCCACAGCTGGCCTGAGGCCACTTGCAGACTCTTTGACCTCAGAGTGCTGAACGAGTAAGGAAAGGACTCAGTGGGGCTCTGTGTCCTTTGAGAGGCCACTGCAATGACTCGGGGTTGCCCGGTTTCTCCTGGGCAGGACCATGGTCACTCCCGTCACTGGTCACTCCCTTTGCTGCCCACTCAGGGGCCCTCTCCCCAAAGTCACTCCAACGGCGTGCCCCGGCCTGCCCACCCTCCTCTTGGGTGGGTGGGGGCCCAGCCCCTCTCTGGTGGAGAAGCCCACAGTCCTGCTGGAAGGGTCACTGTGGTCATCACGAAGGCCCCCACCCTCCTCTCAGAGGGACACCCTTTCCCTGAAGCCTGTCTGGGACAGGGGTCCCTGCTCAGTCACGCCTCTACCTCCATCCCAGCTACTCTGGAAGGGTGGGGTCTGGGGGTGTCCCGCCTAGGGGTGGTCCCACACCCGGCCTCCACGGGGTCCTGGAGGCCTTCCAGGGGTTCCAGAACAACTCCATGAAGCGTGTTCATTTGACCCATATTTGTTGAGTTCTTACTATTAAGAATTCTTGAGATGCTCTTAAACAAAACAAGACGCTGGCCATCTACTGATTAAACACCTGTCCCTGGGAAGCAGACACCCCAACACGAGCTTCCGCTTCAGCCATGATGATCACTCCTCTTGTGGGGCTAACATTGCCGTGGAGCGAGGCCATCTCTAATTCCCCACAACCCTGCAAGCTCCTCTTAGCCCGCTTTGGGGAAGAGGAACCACACTGAGAAGGGGCAGATCCCAGATCAGAGCAGGCAGTCCTTTCAGCATCGAGGAGCATCAGGGAATCTCAGAGGTCTGACGTGGTGGCCACGTTTACATTAGGATTTGCCGACGGTTCTGAGAGTTTTCCAAGGACACTCTGCTGTGGGGTTTCCGGATCCCAGCACGGAACAGGGAGAGGGTCTGTGGAATGTGCACACTGGTGCCCACGTGTTGGGCCTGTCGCCATCCATTCCACTCAGCTACTCTTGTCCAGCTTCCGGACCTGGCTTCCCAGACGCAGGGCTCTTGGACCTGGGTCATTGCAGAGGAATTCAGGTAATGGCACAGGGTTGCCAGCACTTCAGATGATGCCCAGCCCACTAAGCCTTGTGGCCCAACCATCTCACAGGGCCTTGCCCAGATTCCCAGGCAAGTGGACGTCAGGTGGTCCCACTGTCGATTCGTCTCTCCTTGTCTCCATCCTGTGCTATCACTGTGCATGACCCACACTTAGGGATGCGCATTTCTTTTTAACTTAATGCTGTTTCTTAGAGATCTTTTCATATTGGTACATAAAGAGCCTGCATTCTTTTTCACACCTGCATAGTATTCCATTGTATGGACCTGCCATAATTAATTTGACCAGTTTTCTCCTTGATGTGCATTTAGGATGTAAATAACATTGAACATAAATACTTTTTAAACATTGTTTTTTACATTGATTTGATAAATTCTTAGAAGTGGAATTGCTGGATCAGAGCCACTCCCCCCATCAGAGTTTGTGCCATTTCATATGCCCACCAACAACAAGTGAGAGTACCCAGTCCTGCCATCCAGCGTATTGTCAAACTCTTGGCTTTGCTAATTAGCTGTATTAAAAATGGTTTCTCAGTGTGGTTTTGATATTCATTTCTCTTGTGAATGAGTCTGAGCATCTCATATGTTCAACGGCCACTCGTATTTCTTTTCTGGTGAACTCTGTGCGTTGGTCTGTAAGAGCTCTTTGTGTATAAAGGTTAGCCCCTCATCTGTGATATGAGTGACCTGCGTGTCGTTGGCCTTTTCACTTTGTGTGGTTGTTGTTTGGGCCATGAAAAAAGTTTTTTAAATAAAAATTTTTCATTTTTTCTTTTATGGCTTCTGGATTTTATAGGTTGTAAAAGGCTTTTCCTGTATTTTCTCTGGTACTCTTAGGGTTTTGCTCCTTAACAGTTAGATTTCTGATCCTTTTAGAATTATGCTGGTGTCTGGTGAGACGTGTGTGTCTGATTTAAGGTGGTTACCTAGCTGTTCGAATCTCGTCTGTTAATAGTCCGTCTCCTCACCACTGTGTTACGGAGCTGCCTTTACCGCACACCAGCACCGTGCGTGCATTTGGGTGTTTTCTGAACTATATTCTGTTCCGTGATGTCCCAGACAGCAGGCCCATCATGTCCCCATTTTGCAGATTGGGGCACTGAGGAACAGAGTTAGTACCTTCCGAAGTCCGGCGGCTGGACGGCTCTGCCCGCTGCTGCTCCTCTGCTCACTCCCCAGCGGTTCTTCCTCCCCCCGGGTGAGAAGCAGGCATGGCTAGAAGACAGAGTGTCTGAGTCGCTATCTGTGTGCTCAGATCTCAAAGCCACCATGTTATCTGGGGCTCACAGGGGCCCAGGCGGCACCACTGGTCGTGGTGCTCTCCCTGGAGAGGAACAAGTTTTCGGTTAGAGTTTCGCGAGGTT
Organism: Tapirus indicus; assembly: GCA_031878705.1. NCBI lineage: Eukaryota > Metazoa > Chordata > Mammalia > Perissodactyla > Tapiridae > Tapirus > Tapirus indicus. Next base: position 60,919,819 of record CM062932.1, read on the forward strand.
GCTCTCAGATCAGTATCGTCTTCTGCTTCTTCCTCGCTCCTCCCCAGCTCCAGGAGCTTTGCACAAATGGGGAGCTCACTGCCCCTTCCGGCCGGGAAGGTCTGTCTGTTCTCATCTGCTCACATGTTACCCGCTCGGGGGTCTCCCCGTGGAGACCTTCCTGACCCCGCAGCCGAGTGACTGCCTCCCCTCTTGGACGACCCTGCCCTTCAGGTCTGTCACTGAACTGCGGTGACGTCTTTGTGTGTCTCTATCTGCCTGACTGGGTCCTGCACGCCCGGAAGGCAGGGCTGGGTGCTTCCTCTCAGGGTCCCCAGGGCTCAGCAAGTGCATCGAGGGGCATGTGGATTTTAGAATAGTTGGTGAATTGCTGACATTCATTTTGGCTTAGGACGAGCTGCGTGCATGTACAACTTTGATTTCTCAATCAGGTAACTTGTGGCATCGTGTTCCGTCAATACCCCTTCTTGCTTCTGACGTAAGTCTGGTTGAAGTGCAGCTGCCTGTCATGGGGGCACTGTTACAGCACTGGGGTCTCCCGGTTCTGGGAAGTCTCCGTGTGGCCTCCTGAGTCCTCCCCCCCACTCACCCCACACCCCTCTGTGCCCCACACCTGCTCACCAGGGCTCATCCTGGGCAAATTACAAAGCAGGCGAAGTTGGTTGGTCTCTCCAAACTCCCTCTTTCTCCTCCTGGTGACTCTCGGAGTCTCTTTCCTTCCCTTTCCCCCAGCTCGTGGTCAGCAGATCCCTTGGGTGTTAGTGACTCATAGCTCTTCCCTCCCGGGGATCTTGGTCTTCTGCTGGGGGACTCTAGAAAATCAGTAAGTGCTTCCCGCCCCAGCCCGTCTCCCCAGCCAGCTTCGGACATCGGTTAAGGCAAGGCGAACACGAATGTGGCCCTCCAGGAGCTGCAGGGGGGCATGCAGTCCTCTGCACCCCACTTTCCACCCCAACTGGCTGTGATGAAGCCACAGGTCCAGACAGCAGAGCAGGCCCACGCCCTTCTGCACTCACGTGTGCCACGGTGGCCACGAGCACCATCTCCTTGCGGTCCAACCCAGGCAGACCGCCCACCCTGGTGTCTGAAGTTTGCCCTTGGTTGGGTCGGGCTGTGGAATGTCCACCGAGGGGGCTGGGATCATACAGGGTCAGTGATAGGAAGCTTGTAAGTCCACGGAGACCATCCTCACTGACCCATCCCCAGAGCCCTCATGAGAAACCTGATGTCCATGAGTCACTAACTAACACACAGACCAGGAGATGCATGAGCCGAGGGCACGCGTCAGCCTTGGACGGAGCTGCGTTCCAGCACGTGGGGTAGCTCTCCGCGTGCGGCGGTCACTCATGGACGTTCCTTCCGTAGAACGCACGCCCTGGTGAACACAGCGTCCTGTCTGCTCCGCAGGTGGGTGTCCGATGGTGACGTCCACGCAGTTGCTTGGCCACATTAGAGTGAGCACAGACTGTAATGCAACAGTGACCCGAAGTCTAAGTAGCCGCTGTAGTGTTGCTGGCTTATCTGATCGGACAACTGGGTCTTAGTTTCATCTCACGAGGGGTCGATGTCAGTTGTACTCGAGACAGCACGTCCATGGTGTAGTCAGTGATCGCAGATTCCTTCAAAGAAGAAACATCAGGCTGAAGACCCGGAAGTTTCCATCTTGGTGGTGGGGTTTGGCCGTGACGACAGTGGGGATTTGTCCTGGGCACAGGGAGGGTCCGCCCAGGGTTCTCCATCACAGGCAGGAAGCCCCACCCATCCCCTCCCTCGCTCTCACTTCCCGTTCTGTGATTTTCGTGGTTGAAATGTCGGAATTACAGGGAAATTGGAGGGTAGATGTAGTTACACACGAACAAGGATGCACTTTTCCTGGTGAATGATGCTCTGCTGCATGACTCACCCCCTAAGAATGTCTGAGTCAGACCAGACAAATGGAAGAGATTAGTCTGGAATATCGAAGGGTCCTTAATGCCTCACCCTGTGGACTCACGTGGAGCTTATTCTGGAACCACTTTCTCCTCCCTCCTCTGATGTGACTTGAGAACTTCTCTCCCTTCTAACTTGGGCCCCATGGCTCCTCCTGAGGGTCCCAAGGCCTCTGGCTGCCTGTGGTGGCCTTGCCCACTCAAATGAACCAACGCAATTACCCGAGAGAGGCCTGGGCTTAAAATACACCTCAGTGTACAGAGAGGCCCCGGGAAGTTGCTGGAGCCCTGGGGTGGAGGGGAGGGTCCCTGGCAGTGGCTGGAATTGGGATAAGCAGGGTGGGACAGGGAAGTGAGCCTGGGGGAGGAGAGAGGACGAGCAGGAGGAGGCTAGGTCAGCCAAATGCTCTGCTTGCGTGCCGGCTGCTCGCCCACCTGTCTCCCCGCACGCCCGGTGTGTCTACTCCAGCAGCAACGCTGGCTCCTGACGCAGGAGGTCCCTGAGTTGGGGAGTGGAGCACAGGTCTCGTGCACGACATTAGCACTCTGTCCCGAAATCCCCGTGGAGCCACTGCACCCCCCAGCCCCCATCAAGATCCCTGATCTCCACGCCTCCCACTGGACGTCTCCTATCGTGTTTTCTATTAGTTTTATAAATTAATTATAATAAGTTACAAGAAAGGAAAGGCCTTCACGGTCTGCAGCTGTAGGTTCTTTGCCTGCCGGGTTCGTGGGGGCTCTGACGCTGCTTTGCACGTACTGTCCCACAGGTGAGTCGTGATGTGTCTGACTCCTGGAGGAGACTGAGCTCGTGAACCTCGTGTCCGGGGACGGGGAGAGGCTGGGCCAGAGCTTAAAGTATAGCTTCATCCTGAAGAACCTAGATTTCAGCTCTGCGCTGCTGGAAATTGCCACCCGGCAAATTTTCATCGAGTACCCCGGGGAAAGTCCTGAGGGACCGCAGGGATTACAAAAAGCAAGGAGGAAAGGGAAAGAGCCGGAAACTAGGCAGGGGATGGTCGAGCTGCTGGAAGGGGCCCTGTGGGCACCGACGGTGTGACCAGGCTCCCGATCACTTTGGTCGTCAGTTTGACGTTGTGGAGAGAGCAGACAGGAGGCGTGTGGGACCCCCCCCCCCATCCCACAGGCTCTGGGGAGGAAGGAGGCGGCGGCCATGGGGGCTGCCTGTCTTCTGAAATTTCCAGCTCAGTTATTCTTCAAAGGGATGTTCAACCTTTGTTTTCAGGCCAACCTCAGTGTGACACACTTCATCTTGGGATGGGATGGGTGACCTATTGTGCAGGGAGGGGACGCAGGTGAGAGATTTTCTATTTGGTTCAAGTCGGGGGCTGGGGAGGGACAGGCATCCCAGCTCTGCTCGGAACTCCCACTCTTCTCAAGGGTGACCCTCATGCAAGCTCATTGTTTTAAGAATAAAAGGTAAAAAAAAAAAGGTGGAAAAGGGTATTAGCTAAAACCTTTCATGGATGGAGAACTGAAGGCCCTTGAAGTTCAAAGGTGAGCCCCCCGCCCAGAGACAAGCCGGGAATGGTGCTGTGAGCGGGGCCGGGGGAGGGACCCAGCCCCTTGGTCAGTCTCCCAAGGATGGGACACAGAGGTCATTCCCAGCCGTCGCTCGTCCAGAGGAAGCAGTCCTTGAGAACGAAGACACGGTATCAAAGCAGTATGAACCCCATCAATGGGGAAATGGTGGGAAAATGATAGTCCATTCATAACACGTACTTTATGCATCCATTAAAAAGCAAGAATTAGAACTAAGTCAGTTGACACCGAAGGGGTGAGAAATAGTTTTAAAATATAGGATGACAAAATCTCATGTGTTTGCCTACGTTTGTGTGTGTGTATCTCGGTGGTATACCAAGGTGGGAGGATGGCTGCAGTCTGCCCCAGTGTGGACCACAATTGGGTACGTCGTCTGTAGAGAATTTAAAAACAATAATACAAGTGGCTAGAAGTTTGTCTGCTTTTTGTAATCACCATGTGTCAGCACTTCTAACAAGGTCAGTGATAAGACACCCCCGCTGCAGGGGGCCCCCACCGCTTCCCGTCCTGGTCGCACTGCATGTCTGCGTACGGTTTATATCAACGTGAAGACAGACGTGGACGGGCACACAGTACGTTCTTCACCTGGTCACCCGAGAAGGGCTTCGGGTTGGTGTGGTGGAGGGGACGAAGGATCAGCAAAGTGAAAATGGGAGAGGAACCAGACAGACTGCACTAAAGACTCCTCGACAGTATCGTGATCTGATGACGTCTATGCTTTTGTTGAAAATCACATGTATGCGTATAGAAGTAAAGAAAATTTTAAAAAGAAAAGAAAAAGCTCTTCAAAGCTCTTGATCCTCTTCCCGGAAAAGCACATCCTCTCACACTGAATTCAGAAGGTTTAGACGCCCCCAGTGCCGTTCGTGGATCTGCTCTCCCGAGTCGAGAGTCTCTGCGGACCCCGGGCTGGGCTGGTCTACGGTCTCATCTCTTCTGCTCACGTGCAGCAGTGGGAATCCCACTCGGTCAGAAGACCTGGATTAGAGTTGTGTCCCTACAGCCGGCTGTCCGTGACCTTGGTCAGACTCCTAAATGAGGAGCAGATCCCTCACCTGGAGAAAGTGCCCTGCCTCCACTCAAGTGGACAGCACATGTGGGTCCCGAGTCTGCGCACCACAGTCGACTCGCACAGAGCAAGCCTGCCCTCCAGGCTGTCTCGGTCAGAACGTACAAGGAGGTGGCCCAGGCAGAACGACGTGTTAGAAGCTTTACGTGTTAGGTGCTGGATAAAAGCTAGTTGGGTGTAAATTTGGCCACAGCTCAAATAACTGGGGAACAGGAGCGGTTGAGGAGGATCCGTGGGGGAACGTTTCAAAGAGGGTGAAGCCCACAGCAGCGGGGACGGCAGGCCACGGGGACGGCAGGCCACAGGGACGGACGGGTGTGAGCGCTGTCTGGAAACCAGACCTGGAAACGGGTCTCCCCCGCCCCTGCACTTCTCTGTGCAGCTCCTGTCTCCCTCGCCCTGCCTAATCTCTCAGCCTTAACCGAACCTAAGAGTTTGTTGTACGTATTTTAAAAGTTTCTCTTCTTTGTTTTTAATTTAAAAAAAAAGAAGAAGAATTTAATCCTCTCTCCAAAGTCTCGCACATGACACTCAAGGAGCTGGTGCTGAGCTTGCTGAGCTTCCTAAATGCAGACGTGTCGGCACCCCTGCCAGAACGGCGCTGCGCACGGGCGGGTAGCAGGGCTCTCCTGGAAGGTGCCCGTTGGCCTCGACGCCTCTGGACCCGCTCCACGGCAGAGCGGTCAGAAGGCCCAGGTAGCCCCTCCAGGCCCTGGCGGCTGCATGGCTCTCAGTGGCTCTCACAGCTCTGCAGGTGCCAGCCGGCTGCGGAGGGCAGGAGGCGTCCACGCTCCCAGGAGTTTGGGTTTAGTCTCTCTCCTCCAGCTCAGAAGGGGCCTGGGAATCTCAGCTGGTGACTCTGGTGTTTCTGACTTTGGCGGCCAGCAAACGCGGCCTGGGGGCTCAGCCCCACCCACACCCTGTGTCTGTGAGCGCACTGGGGGCGTAGTCTGCCCAGTTTGACTCCGGTGTGCCTGCCTATTTCCTGGGTGGACTGGCCATTCCTGGGTGGCTGCCCCCAGCAACACAAAGCTAAGAAGCAGAGGCCACCAGGGGGTTGAGGCTGTGGCTGCCTAGGCGATGCCAGGCCACGTGGGTGGGCACCCCGACTCTGGGGTTTTCTCTCCTAAGCACTTTCTCGCGCCACGCCCCGTCCACCACAGAAGCCCCGTTGACCACTCCTGCTAGGGGGTGAATAGAGGAGCGTGAAGGCTGGGCGTGTTTCACTCTTGAGGGTCTAGAACCCTCTGTGTACACACGGGGGCTGGGGCAGGACTGGATATCGCGCCCAGTGGTTTGAGCTCATTCGACCCCACAGGTCACCAGAGGGCCGGGGACTGGCCTCATGTCTGGGCAGTCACACAGCACTTTCCTGTGACCTGCTGGAGACACTCCGGGTGGAGCAGTGCTGGGTTCTGTGAGCAGCACTGGCCAGGCCAGGGACAGGGACCCTCAAGCTGGCTCTCAGAGTAACGTCATGAGTGAAGGTAAGGAGTCACGTGTAGGAGAGGCCCTCTGAGAGATGGGCTAACAGACGGTCTTCAAGCGCCCGGACTGTGAGGTGCCTGCCTTGCACAGGCTGCCATGGAAGTACCGTCCGGGTCACTCCCTGTGCTCTGTCTGGAGAGAAGGACAAGCGGGTGGGTGTGTCTGCTGGCTCCTCTAGGAGGGAGCCCGGGGAGACTGGCATTGCCTGGAGGAGGGCGCTTTGGCTCGAGTGGGATTCTGACCTGTGTGGGAGGCACACCCTGTGGTAGAGTTGGGGTCCTCATTACGTATTAGCGATTCCTCTCTTAGGCTCGTTTGCCCATTTCCCTGGCACTGATTTCCGGATCATAACTTGAGTTCCTTTGAATATTGGATGAGGAAATACTGATGGGCAGATGAGTGGTAAATTGAGGCATTGGCATTTTTGTCTATACATCAGTCTCTGTGAGTTTGGTTATTGTGAGTCAGTCCTCTGAGAGGGAGAGCCACTCCAGCCTCCTCCTGTTCTCTCTTTGTGCCCTTGTTCCAAACTGCAGCAACACTGGTCTGCAGCTTTCCTGGTGTTGCTTTTTATTAACAGCTTTATTGAGGAATAATTTACATAAAACATCCATTTTAAGTAAAATTCAGTGATTTTTTAGTAAATTTATAAACTGTGCAGTGATTACCATAACCCTGAAAGTTTTAGAAAATCTTCATCCCCCCCAAAAGATCCCTCATGCCCATTAGCACTCAATCCCCAATACCAGTCTCAACCCTAGGCAGCCACTGATCTGCTTTCTGTCCCTATACATTTGTGCTTTGGGGACATTTCGTGTAAATGGAATCATGCCATGGGTGGTCTTTCGTACACTGTCTGAGTTTCATCCGTGTGGAGGTGGGTATTGGCAGCTCGTTCCTTTACTGCTGAACTGAATTCCGTTGTGTGGATGGGCCATGTTGTCAGTTCACTCGGCAGCTGACGAACGTTTGACTTGCTCCCAGTTTCTGGCCGTTATGAATAATTCTGCTGTGAACATTCATGTCCAAGTCTTTGTGTGGACATATGTTTTCATTTCTCTTAAATAGATACCTAGGAGTGGGATTGCTTGGCTGTATAGTAAGTTATATTTAACTTTTAAAGAAACTGCCAAACTATTTTCCGACACGGCTACTCCATTTTTCATCCCCACAAGCAGTGAACGAGGGTTCCTGTTTCTCCACATCCTTGTCAGCACTTGTTATGATGTCTTTTTGATTATAGCCATTTTAGTGGGTGTGAAGTAGTCTCTGATTGTGATTTTTAATTTGCAATTCCCTAATGACTAATGATGTTGAGTATCTTTTCATGTGCTTGCTAGCCCTTCATTTATTATATCTACTCAAATCTCTTGCCATTTTAAAATTGGTTTTGTCTTCTTATTATAGAGTTTCTAGAGTTCTTTATATATTCTAGATACAAATCCTTTGTAAAATATATAATTTATATTTTCTAGTCTATGGCTTATCTTTTCTTTCTTTCTTCCTTTTTTTTTTGGTGAGGAAGATTGGCCCTGAGCTAACATCTGTGCCAGTCTTTCTCTATTTTGTATGTGGGATGCCACCACAGCAGGGCTAATAAGTGGTATAGGTCCGTTCCCCAGGATCTGAACCCGTGAACCCTGGGCCGCTGAAGTGGAGCGTGCAAACTTAACCACTACGCCACTGGGTCAGCCCCTTATCTTTTCATTTTTTCAAGGATGTCTTTTGAAGTGCAAAAGTTTTAAATTTTGATGAAGTTCACTTGGTTGATTTGTTCTTTTAAGGATTGTGCCTTTGGTATCGTTATCTAAGAGCTTTTTGCCTAACCCAAGGTCACAAAGGATTTTCTCCTATATTTTCTTCGAGAAGTTTTGTAGATTTAGCTATTACATTTAGGTCCATGAACCCTTTTCAGTTATTTTTTTTAGATGTATTGTGTGAGGAAAGGGTCTACATTAATCTTTTTTGGGTATGGATATCCAATTGTCCCAGCGTCATTTGTTGAAAAGACTATCCTTTTTTCATTGAAGTGCCTTGGCCCCTTGGTTGAAATCAATTGACCTTAAATGTGAGCGTTTATTTCTGGACTCAGTTCTGTCCCACTGATCTGTCTGTCTGTCCTTAAAGCCAGTTCCACACTGTCTTGATTACTGTCACTTTGTAGCTAGTGTTGAAATTAGGAAATGTAAGTCCTGCAACTTTGCTCTTCTTTTTCAAAATTGTTTCAGTAGTCTGTGTCCTTCGTAGTTCCACATATATTTTAGGATTAGCTGGTCATTTTCTGCATAAAGAGCCTGCAGGGATTTCAGTAGGATCATTTTGAGCTTACAGATCGATTTGGGAAGAATTGCTATCTTACCAATGTGTGGTCTTTTAATCCATGAACGTGGAATGTCTCCCCATGTATTTAGATCTTTAATGTCTGTCAGCAATGCTTTGTAGTTTTCAATGTACAAATTTTGAACTTCTTTTGTTAAGTTTATTCTTAAGGTTTTTTTAAAAATTTGATGCTATTGTGAATGGAATTGTCTTTTTAATCCTATGATTTGTTCGTACTGTGTAGAACTACAACAGAAATATATAGATTGATTTTTGAGTATTGATCTTGTATCCTGTGATCTCGCTGAATCTTATGTCTTGTGGTCTATAGTTTCGTGGTACATAATACAGTTCTAGTATTTTTGGTGGATTTCTTAGCATTGTACGTAAGGATCATCTGCAAATCCAGAAGTTTTACTCCCTCCTTTCTAATACGGATGCCGTCGTTGCATTAGCTGGGACCCCAAGTGCAAGGCTGACCGGAGTGTGAGACTGGATGTTCTGGCCTTGTTCCCAGTCTTCGAGGAGAAGCGTTTCATCAGCCTTTCGTCGTCAAATCTGACATTAGCTATAGGTTTTATGTGGATGCCCTTTGTCAAGTGGAGGAAGTTCTCTTTCCATTCCTCATTTGTGGAGATGTTTTATCAGGGACGAGTATTGGATTTGGTCAAATGATTTTTCTCAATCTATAGAGATGATCATGTGGTTTTTGTTCTTTATTCTATAAATGGCATATTCCATTACTCAAATATTGGATGTGAACCCAACATTTGGATGTTACACCCTCTTGCCAGGAGACATAGGTCCCCCTTGTGCATGGAGTATTTTCATATGCGACTGGATTCGGTTTGCTACGGTTCTGTTGAGGACTGTTGTGTCTACGTTCATGAGGGACGTTGGGCTATGGTTTTCTTCTCTTGTGATGTCTCTGGCTGTGACATCAGGGCAACGCTGGCCTCACTGGACGAATTGAGAGGTGTCCCTCCTCTTCTCTTTTCTTGAATAGTTTGTGGAAGATTGGTGTCATTTCTTCTTTCATTGTTGGCTAGAATCCACCAACAGAGCTGTCGGGCTTTTCCTTGTGGGATGATTTTAATTATTAATTCAATGTCTTTCGTTGTTATAGGTCGATTCAGATCCCATTTCTTCTTGAATCAGTTTTGGTAATTTGTGTCTTTCTAGGAATTTGCCCATTTCATCTGTGCTGCCTAATTTATTGGCATGAAGTTGTTCATCGTATTCTTTTTTGCTCCTTTTAATATCTGTAGGGTCAGTAGTGATGACCCCTCATTTATTCATGATTTTCGTAATTTGTGTCCTTTTCTCCTCTCATGTTGCTTTTGCTTTTGAGCATCAGCTCCTTGCCTTGGGCCTAGCCCCTTGACCTGATCTCCAGCAGCTCCCTTTGGTTGCTCATCCAGCTCGGGCTTCTTGGTCCCATGAAGTGACAGAGCTACACGCCTGGCACAGTGGCTGACGTTAGAAAGGGCTCAGTGAATATTAGCCTCTCCCTTTCTTGTCTTCCTTAGCCCAGGGCCTACCTGGACTTTAGCAAACTCCCCACGTGGCCTGGGTACAAAAGCCCCAAGCTTTTTTCTCTGGTGCTGACTGGAGTGGGGCCATACTGACTCACAGAGGTGCCCTCCTCCACCGCAGGAGAGACGGACCCTCAGCGTGCTGAGTCCAGGTGCCTCAGCACAGGGCACCTCTCGCCTTGTCCCTTACATGGCGATGCCCTGAGCAGCTGGGGCTGCGGTGGGAGCTCGTCTCTGGGGCCAAAGCCAGGCGTGGGAGCCAGGCCGGAGAGCAGGTCAGAGCACAGGCCGGGCCTGTCCCCACGTGCGGTGTCCTGTGTTCTTCCTCCCCGTGCGGGCCCCGGGGCACACTGGACTTGGGCCCTGACTCGTTCTCGCTGACCCCAGCTTCTCGTGTGGGGAGTGGCCGCAGTGGGAATCTCAGTCAGACCTGGGAGATGTCCTTTTGCAAATGAGAGTCGCCAGCTGACCCTTACATCTTTGCTTTTCTGTTTTCCTGTCCCTTAAGGAGCCGTAAGGAAAAATTTTATTTCCATGAAATATAATCTAGTTCTGGTTGCTGCGTTTGGGTGGAAACAGGCCCACGAACTCTTGCCGATTGCCTGGAACCGTGTGGGCTTTGGCTTTTGTGCTCCTTGTTAACATTTTTGTTCCCGTCTAAGCTAATTAGGCACAAACAGAGGGACAGGAACTCCCCAAGTGTGGGGGAGGCTCAAGGCCTGTTAGGAGGCCTGGCCGGTGGAGCTCATCTGATCTCTTTGGCAAGAGCAGATGAGTGCTTTCACTTAAAAACAAGGAATGTGGATCCTGCCCAGGTGCTGAGTTTTCGGGTACCCCCAGGTTTTGAGAGCTGCTTAGCAATATTTTGGGAAGTCTTACTGGCTCTATGACAGTCCACCCGGAGTCTCTCTCAGCGCCCTGCAAAGCTAAAGTGACACACCCAAAGGGCCATCGCCCGCCTGTCCAGGTCCTCTCCGCATGGGGCCCCAGGCCATAAATGCTCTGAATTGCAGCCCAGGGGGCACCTTCCCGGCTGAGCCCCAGGTGGGGCCAGCAGTGAGTGAGGGCTGGTCTGCTTTCCCCATCCTCTCTGGGTCCCACCTGCTCTGTGCCCCAAGGACCCCAGAGGACAGCAGCGTGTTGTTCTCCTGGGGTCACATCAGCTGTGCCTGAGCCCCTCCCCTCCTCACTGCAACGGCTCTCCATGGTCTCCGGGGGATGAGGCAGGGTTCCCGTGTGGCCCTCATGTGATGACAGCTGTGACAGGCCCTGTGGCTTCCCAGACACCGTCAACTTGGCCACCTGCTCATTCCTCCCTCCCCCAGTAGAGCAGCATCTCACGCTGGGACATTCTGGCTCTGTTTCGGGATTGCTGTCTCCCCACTGGAAGCCCAGCTCCAGGTGTGCCCGCCTCCCTGCTCCAGAGACTCAGAGGAAATCAGACCGGGTGCTGCGGTCTCGTCAGACCTCTCCGCTGGTACGGCCCCCCGGACTCAGCTCTGCCCAGGAGAGTCCAGGTGTGAGCACTCAGAGCCCCCAGGACACTGAATGGCCTGAAACCACCCTAAGGACAGGGGCAGAGTCCCCCAGGGTTCAGCTTGCTCCTTCTCCTCAGTGATTATATCCTAAGTCCCGGAGTGGAGGGGTGGGTTCAGCTTTGTCTCCCCTGGGGCCGAGCTACAGAACCATTAGTTTACTCCCGCTCTCCCTCCTGCCAAACTCCAATTCTGTGATTTGGGACCATGCCTCCTGTTAGGATCGAGGTGGCTGGTGAGACCGTGACACTAGTCTCAGATGGGCTGACAAGGCAGAAGGCACTCTTCCACCTGGGGCAACGGAAGGAAGCCTTCCCCATGAGAGGCTGCAGCTCCACAGGGACCTTGGAGTCAGGAGCCGACGTGCAGGGTCCCCACCGTGGCCTGGGAGACAGTGTCCGGGGCAGCGTCACATCACGGGCCGCAGAGACGACAAACTGCCCTGCGCACACGGCAGTGCTCACACTGTCTCAGCCCTTCCCGCATGCACCGCTCCCTCTGAATACTAGTTTTTTCTGTGAAGAATGGATAAGCACGCTGAGGAAATGGAAGCAGTGGGAAAGTTCATGACGTGAGAAAGTCCTGCTTCACCCCTGTCCCTCCTCACGGGGGCATTCTGCATGCCCTTATGTATATATTTTTCTGCTAGAGTTTCTGTTTCTTGTGGCAGAATCATCAAATCTCAAATAATCCCTGCTTTCTTCCTATGGAATGTCTTCCTGCATTTCCCTTCCCCCTCTCTTCACGGAGGCCCTGTCCTCAGAGCAGCCCCTTTCAAAGCCATCGTCGTCTCTCTCTCCTCTGGGGCGGAGGGCAGCCCAGCATGGTTCCCTCTGGGACAGACACTGGTCCTGTTCTGGCGCTCGGGCTGCCATCCGGGCGAGCGGAGAGGGAAGTCACAGTGATGTTGGACCCTCACACAACGAAGACAGCCATGCTGAGATGGCCCACGTCAGGGCTGCTTACCCCAGCTGCACGTGTAAGAAGAGAAAAAACACAATGAGAAAAATAACAAATGGGCAATTTTTCTGGAACTTGAAAGTTGTTGGCTTAAGACACGAACTTTGCATTTATAAGAGCTGAGCTATGTGCTTTCATGAGACGAAGACACAAATGGTCGTCAGAGGCGTCAGGAACACCCTGCAGTTCACAGCGAGGTCACTGCCCGGCTGATGCTGCAGATGCCTTGTTTACATTCTGACCCCCAGACTCGCACATTCCTTAAATTGTTGGGACTTGGAACAGAGACCAGCATGAAGTTCAAACACCCACCCCCACTGTGGATGCAGCTAGCACCAGCCTTCGACTGGGACACGCGGGGGACTTCGTGCCAGAGAGTGGACAGAACAAACTGGGGCGGACAGACATCTATTGACCTTGGAGCCGGTGTTCCACCGTCCCACGTGCAGCTGGGAATCTGAATCCCAGAGGGTTGAGGGGAGGGTGTCAGTATGGCTGACAGCTTTGCCCTGTGGACATCCCAAGATGGTCAGCACACTCTCCCTCTACTCAGGAGTGGAAACCTGGGGTGCAGGAGGCTCCAGACCTGGTGCGGTCAGCTGACCCCGCTCCCTGTCTTGGTCTCGGGCGTCTCCCGCTGCCACTCTGGGTGCATGGCCCTCAGAGGAGCTCTGTCTGAGGGTCGAGGGCACAGCCGGGGCCCTCAGAGAGGAGCGTGGCTGAGGGAGCCTGAGGGTCAGAGCAGCTGGTGGGAAAGCTGGTGAGAGGAGGAAACGGGGGAGGATTCAGGTGGAACAGACACAGGAGTGAGGGTGACGCTGTTGTGGGGGTGGGGAGGTGTAAGGAGCAGGTGGTCCAAGCCACCCAGGCCCTCTCGAATGGCAGAATGACCGATGCCGGGGGTGCTGGGTTTTCCTTGCATCTAGGCAGGTCTGACCTAATTCATCTGCACAGGTTTTATGGGGCGCTGAGACTCCAGGGAGGTCACTGGAGAGGGAACTCAGGTGGGACCCGGGCAGCAGGGAGGGACAGGCAGCGGGGAAGCCCGGAGCTCAAAGGGGCTCCGTGACGAGACAGGAGCACAGTCCAGGGCACAGGGCTCAGAGCAGGGCCAGCAGGGTCAGCTCTGAAGGCAGCGTGACTCCGGGCCCCAGACAGGGACGGGGTCAGAGCGAGAAAGCCTTTCCGCCTCCTCAGGTTTGGCACAGGAGATGGGCCTCACAGCCCTGTCTTGGGAGGTGGGCGTGTGTTTCTGGGCTGCGAATGGGGAGCATGTCCGTGGGCCCAGCAGGGGGATCAGGGCGAGGCCGAGGGAGGCACCCATGGGCTGGCAACACGGGCAAATGCTGACGGCCACACGAGGAGACAGACACCCAGTGTCTGGAAAAGGAGAGCCCAGAGTGGGCAGCTAGGAGGTGGGGACCAGGACACCAGCACAGGACTTGGTCCTCCCGGGCACACGAGACCCCACTGCTTCTCTTCAGGAGGTCGGCCCAGAGCAAGGTGTTTCCAGGGGCTGCACCCTGAGGACCCCGTCACTCCAAGGCTACAGTACCTGGGGGAGTGAGCTTGGTCTCAGGGTTGGACTGAGGCCTGGTCAGGACCTGGCACCGCAGGGAAGGCCTGGTGGTCCTGTCTGAGCGGAGGGCCATGTAGGGAGAAGGAGGCAGGTGCCCCCAGACTCAGGTGCCGGCTGACTTCGTCCTCTTGGATTTTCCGAGCTCTGAGCTCAAGGCCTCCTGCCTCTGTACGGAGGACACCATCAAGAAGACTTTTTTCCATTGTGACCCAAATAAGAGGTTTTAAAATGTTGAAATCTATCACTGTATTTGCAAGACACACGCACATTTGCTCACCACCCTGCTGGCTCCCCTTCCAGCCGCATTATGTCCGTCGTCACCATCTCTTTCCCAAAAGTGCTACCACAAGAGGCTAATTGGAGACACAAGTGCTCGGCTCCACCCCCGCTTTCTCTGTTCCCCATTTTCTCTCCACTTCTTGTTAAATTTGGGTTGGCTTCTTCCTTTTACTGCCTCTCATGCCCTTGATTCTGCTGTGTCCTGCCGGGAACTTTTTTTTATGATTAAAATACCTCATTTCAAAAGTATGTGTGAGAGCAGCTGGCCCTGGTGCCTGGGGGGTGACATCGACCTGCAATGCTGTCCTCAGCTCTCGGGCGGGGCGAGGAGCATGGGGCCCTTCACCCACCTGGAGGTGGGAGCTCAGTGAGCACCAGCTGGGGGGCATGCTGCCCTGTGGCTTTTCCCTACTTCCTGGTTCACCCCCCACTTGTCCTGCTTCCTTCCCTGGACGTCCAGCCTGGACAGGTTTGTGGCTGTGGGGGCCGCTGCCCGCTGAGGCTTGTGGGAGGCAAAGCCGGCTGTGGCCAATGCCTGTCAGGTCCCTGCCTGTGGTGTCCACAGCTCCTCTGGCACGGCCCAGCGCCTGCCCCTCCTCCAGTGGGAGTGAGGGCATCAGTGGGGCTGGCAGGACCAGATCCCCACCCCATCTCTATTGACTCCCCCCACACCCACTCCGAGGGGACCCCCGTTTCTACACTTGTGACAGGTCCGCCATGAGCCCCATGCTTTGCTGGCTGTAACCCACTCTGCCCCCCAAGCTGGGGATGGAGGGTCAGGAGGGGTCTTGGCCCTGGGGCTGGAGTGGGCCCCCCTCTGCCCCTATGTTGCTGGGAGTCCCAGGATTTAGAGTGTAAAGGGGTCTTCCAGAGCCTTCCTGGACCCAATGCAGAGACTTGTTCTCCGAGAATCACCAACTAGAGCCCCTAGATTTCGTTTGCCCTCTCCTGGGGAGCAGTGGGAACTATGGGGTCCAGGTGACCCCTCTGCACTAGGGAGGGGTGGGGCAGGTTTGCAAAGAGGGATCTTGGCTCCTCACCCCCCTTCGCATGTCCCCGAGGCTCCCCTCATCTCCCCAGTCAACCCTCCAGCTCCTGAACGAGAAACACCTTTCCCACCCCAGAACCCCTCAGCCCCCAGGAGCCACTCATGTAGCAAGGGATCCAGGGGCCCGCATCTGCCCTCCCATTAGAGGCCCCCTCAGACACCGGGTGACAGCAGGGTCCCTGCCTCCACTCCCCACGGGCCCTGGGCCCCCTGAGGGACAGGTCACGCCATCTGGGTGATCCTTGGTGTGTGGCCCCCATTTTAGCCCCGGTCTGTTGTTAGCACGCGGGCGGAGATCAGCTCAGATCTGAGTCAGCCCCTGGTGCCTGCTGTTGATCCTCCGGCCTGTCTCCATCCGGGACCCTCACAGGCCCTGGCGGGGTGACTGGGCCTTCTCTTGGGGCAAGTTTTACTGAGATTCAGATAAGCATGCTTCTTATTGAATACATAAACTAAACTCCTCCTTAAAATAGTGAAGTATAACTAATAAGAAACCTTTCTGGTAAAAGACGATGTGTATTTGGAAGCTATTTAAAAAGTGTCTATGTGTAGATTAGCATCATTCTTACTAATTCTTATCCACTATCAGTCACAACTTAACTCAGCCCTGAACTTATTTCCCCTCAAGTCACCTGGAATCCTCTAGAGTCATGGGGTTCCTGGGACGTGGTCTTTTGGGAACTTATTCTCCCTTTTTTTCAGTGCCTGTAGTTGTTTATTTAGCACATATTATGCAGCAAGTTCTGTGAATAAAAGCATAAGTAAGACACAGTCTTCATCTTAAAGGAAAAGCAAACACAACATAAAATACCTAAAATCTATTCAGATTAGAGATCAGAATCCTATTTTTCATCTCATTCTTCTCTAATCAGAAGGATGGAATTTTCTATTTACTTAAGAAGTTGTCTCCATGTGAGAAGATTGTACATTCCTCATACGTGTGGAATTTAAAGAACACCGGGACGCCCCTGAGCTCCCACCACGGGCAGCCAGACTAGAGTGACTGACGCCCTGCGTCCTTCAGCCTGCCTGCTCCGCTCACACAGCGCTTGGCGAGCTCCTGGCTAGTCCTGTTTGGGAATCTGGTGAGTATAAAATGGTCTCTTGCTGGCGTTTTACCTTGAATTTCCGTGATTGTCAATTTCATTAACAAATTGGATGGCCAGGCGTTTCCGGGCCATCCGGTCTCCCTTCTGACCACCTCAGTCCTGGTTCACGGTTCTTTGTGGTTTCTCTGCGTGAACCCTCGTCAGCCACGTGGTTGCAGACATTTCCTCCTCATTCGTGACTTGCCCTTCACTCTGCTTGTCATCTTTTGATGAGGTCAAATTTGTCAGCTTTTCCTTCACGATTTTCCCTTCCAGCCTTGAGTGCAGGAAGATATTCTCCTGAAGCTTTTACTTTCAAAGTTTTGTTTTTCACATACAAGTGCTTATCCATCTGGGAGCAATCTTTTTGTGTTTGGTTTAAGATAGGGATCTGATTTCCCACTTTTTTACATGCATAACCAGTTTCCTGGCACCGTCCGCTGATCTGCACTTCAGCTCCGTCTGCGCCAGTTTCCGTCTGCTCGCGGGGCTGCCTCTGGGCTCTCCGTTCTGCCCCCCTGGCCAATTCCACACCATTCTGGTCCCTATAGCATATCACAGGTCTTGTATCCTACATGGCAAGCTTTCCTGGCTGTTCTTCATTCACTCACTCACTCACTCATTCATAAGTATTTATCGAGCACCTACTGTATGTCAGGAAGATTCCAGGTGCTGGAAAAAATGTCACTGACAAAAACATCTGCCTTCTTCAAGGCTACACTTGAATGGGGTTGTGTATGGGTCGGGGAGGGACAAGGGGAACTGAGAGCGATGGTGGAGCAGGGGCTGCAACGTCAATGGAATGGTCAGGAGCAAAAAAAAAAAAGGACTTCTCTGCACAGCATTTCCTCCTGACTCCTGTAGGTGTATTTGCAAGATTGTATTTGTGTTTCAGGAGAAGGTGTCCCCTACTGTCCCTGAGCTCCCTGGGCCCCACACCTCCCCCTGGCCTTGCCTTGCAGAGGCTCCCTCACTCCTGCGAGTCCAGCCCCATCTCCATCGGCTCCTCTCTTCCGCCTCTGGACAAGCTCAGAACTGCCAGACTAACAATGGCCCTTCCTTGTCCCTCTGTCCCTCCCTGAGCCACTCTCCTCTGTTGGGCTCCCACGGTTTTTATGTGCTGTGAGCAAGACGTCCACAGCTGCCTCTGCCCCTTCCCCTCTACTCCTAACCAGCCGCTTGGTCCAGCTCCAGGCACATCTTTCCAGGCACATCTGCTCTCCGCGTCCAGCACCGGCCCCTGGACTTTTCAGTTGTGCTATTTGTGGCTTCTCTCTCCCTCTTCCCTGGGAGCTCCTCGCCCTGTTTCTTGGGACCACCAGTTCTCAGTCACCTTCTCCGTGGCCTCTCCCTCAGTGTGCCCTCAAGTCCCCGGGTTAGGGGAGGCACTGCCCAGGCACGTGGAGTGCTTTCCTGGACAGAGGAGGGGCCAGCAGAGGGAGGGGTGGTCCTGAGGGTGCTACTATCTAGGTTCCAGCTTCCCATTCTGTCCCGATGACCCCTGACCCCTCCCGTGCACTAATGTTTATTAAGCACCACTGTGTGCCGGGGCTGGTTCTTGCCACTCCTTTCTCAGGGCCCACTGAGCGTTTACCCTGGTGTCTCCACGATTTTGGTCTCTCTCTAAGGGGGTTGCTCAGGTCCACGTTGTTTGGGGATGGATTTCGGCCGCAGCGCTCCTCTGGGTCAGGCTGCGGCCCCAGCCTGGGAACCACTGTGCAAGCAGGGTGTCTGGTGTCCTGCGCCTGAGGGTGGGAATGGGCCCCAGCCTCAGCCACCACCTCCACCGACTCAGCACTGGATCCAAGGGCGGCTCTGCCTTCTCTTTTTTCCGCTCACATTCTGATTCATCATCTGTTTATTAAACGTGGATTTTTCGATTTGCTGTTCTTTGGGCCAGGAAGGCCTGATCCCACCAGCTGTTTATAATCCATCATCCAGCACATTTTCCACGTGGTGGTTACGCTGCTTACGGCTGGGAAAGAGAATCTTGGTATCCAAATATTGGGCTTTCGGCTTAATCAATCAGTGAGGTTCTCAGCATTGGCATCATCGTATTGACAGCAAACTTGCATAATTCTTGTTCGCTTCGCGCACAAGGTCGCTACTGTAGTAAAAATGTTGTTCTTGGTGGGTGGTCCCTGGGAAACAGGCAAGTGGTGTTACCTCAGCATTAAACTGGGGGGCCGATCAGAGGCGCGTGGAGGGATGGAGGCCAGTCTGATGCCCGGGGCTGGGTCTAGCAGGGGCCCAGCTTCACCCAGGCCTCAGTGACCCTGCTCCACCCATGGTGGACACAGCCCAGGAGGGTCTCCTGTCCAAGAGACCGCAGTTACCTCCCCCGAGAGCACAATCTTTTCCCGGCAGATAAACGGGCAGAGGTCATCAACAGGTAGTGCAGAGCTGTGAAAATCCAAATGGCTAATAAACATGTGAAAAACAATTGTCTCACCAGCAATCAAAGAAATGCAAAGCCAAACAGTAAGGCCTTGCGTCTTACCCCGTGCGCTGGCCGGCGGGGCTGCTGAGGTCTTGTCGGGCCCCACTTTCGGAAGACACTGGCCTGTCCTGAGGAAGTGTGCACCTCTGGGCCTGTTCGTTCTACTCTTGATAAGTCTGAAAACAGATGTGGACAAAGATTTATGCACATGTTTTCACAGCATTGTTTATATCAGAAAAAATAAGATACAGCGTAGGTGCCCCACATTGGAGCTGTGATCGAGTCAGGCCCCTGTGCCTCTCGTTGTGTTTTAAGCTCCACAGGAGCAGACATTGTGTCTCTGCTTGTTATCCCTGAACCCCCTCTCCAGCTGGTGCCTGGCTCTTAGCTGGCACTCAATAAATATTTGTCGAGAGAATGAATGATGGAGTATTGGGCAGCACATAAAAACATAAAAATCAGGTGTAGGAAGAGGTCTGAGATTAGGGAAATGGCTGGGACAAGATGGAGGCAAAAGTATGATGGGAAAATCCTGTCAGTGGTTCTGGGGGTGACTGCTGAGGGCGGGAGGGAAGCGTCTGTATGTTGATGGGGTGGCACTTACCAGTGTATACATTTGTCAAAACTCATGGAACTGTACTTAAGATCTATGCATTGTACTGAATGTAAATTATGCCTAATAAAGTCAATTCAAAATGTATAATGTAAAATTCTATATGGACCTTCCGCCACATTACAATATGTAGGAAAAAGTCAAAGGAATACGCTAAAATACCACTAACGGTCCTTTGGGGATAGTGGAATTTGGGGAGGTAGACATTTTCTTCTTCATACTTTTGTTTTCTACAATGGGCACTGTAGCGGGTTGAATGGTGGCCCCTAGAGAGACACGTCCATGTTCCAACACCAGGCCTGTGATTGTGACGTTATTTGGAAAAAGGATCTTTGCAGATGTAATTAAGATCTCAAGATGAGATTATCCTAGCTTACCTGAGTGGGCCCTAAATCCAGTGACAAGTGTCCTCATAAGAAACAGAAGAAGACAGCAGATGCAGAAGCCACCTGAAGATGGAGGCAGAGATGGGAGGGATGCGGCCGCAAGCCCAGGGAGCCCCCAGCAGCTGGAAGAATCCAGGAAAGATCCTCCTCAGAGCCTCTGGAGGGAGTGTGGCCCTGCCGACACCTTGATTTCAGGCTTCTGGTCTCCGGAACTGGGAGAGGGTACATTTCAGTTGTTTTAAGTACCCCAGTTTGTGGTAATTTGTTACAGCAGCCCTAGGAAACGAATACAGGCATGTAAAACCTCTATAACCAGGAAAAAAAATGTTTAATTAAAGCAGTAAAAGGTAGAAAAATCTACGGAGTATAAGCCACGCTGTGTCCCACGGGTAAGAGAAGCTGAAGCCACAGCCAGCTGAGGGGTGGGCACTGTCCCCTCCCCGAGCTGCCCCACCTCAGGTCTCAGCTCTTGGCTGGCCTGTGGGGCTCTTGCCCGTGCTGTCCCTCCTTTGGTCTTCTGCTTCCCTTTCTAACCTCTGCTGTCTCTCTCTCTCCCCCTTTTCTCTTTCATTCTCCTTCTCTTAACTGATTATAACACAGAATAAAATTATAGTTTTAATGTAAAATTTTCCTTACTGAGTCAAGTTTTGTGTGCCTTAGTCTTGATTTTAAAGATGCTCTGACCTTTCCCTCCCCCTCACCTACCCTGGCCACATCTCTCCTCCTGGCCTCCATTCCCAGCTGGCCAGGACCTCAGGCCTGAACTGCTGCCCTTGCCACTCAGCCTCCTCCAGTCGGGCCTCCACCCTCCACGAGAGACTAATGACTTGAATGACCTTTTCCTCCTGCAGCTGCCCTGCCGGAAGCCCTCGGACTGCTCCCACCTGCAGAGCCAAAGTCCAGCTCCATCTTCTGGAAATCATCAATTTCCACAGTGCATCCCCAAACTCCCTGAATCCTTAATTTTGACTTCTCATGGACACAAAGCACCAAAATGGATCTACTCTCTGTTCCCTGAAGGTGTCTCCTCCCCACTTCCCCTGGAGGCCTCACTCCCGTCTTTTTTTGTGTGTGCATGAGGAAGATTAGCCCTGAGCTAACCGTGCCCGTCTTCCTCTACTCTATATGTGGGGCACCTGCCACAGCATGGCTTGATGAGCAGTGAATATGTCCACGCCCAGCATCTGCACCCAGTGCCACCAAAGCAGAGGGCAAGAACTTAACCACTATGCCACCGATTTGGCCCCCTTGCTCCCTTCTTTTTGGTGCCCTGACCAACTGAAATGGTACCTCAGCCAGCATATTGGCCCTCGAGTCCACACTCATCTGTCCTTCCAGTGTCCACCCATCTCCTGGCCAAAGCCAGGGCGTAGAGCCCGTGCTCCCTTCCCCCACCCTCCCACACTCTCTATGTTTTAAGGAAAGAAAGCTGGCACCACCCCGCCTTCTGGACTCTCCTCAGAGTTTCTGCCTCAACTGCTCCGGGCTCCCTGGGAGCTGCCCTGTTTGGAGTCGGGAAGACCCAGTCCTTCCTTGTGGTGCCCACCGCAGAAAGCCCCTAGCACACATCAGCTCTTCCCACATGGGGAAGTTACGGCTTTGTTTTGTTTTCTCAGATGCTAAGTATTTAACGTGTGTTGAATAAACTTTGCTGTTTGGCACTGAGTGGAATAAAATCGTTTTTTTTGTGTGAAGACTGGGGAGGCCGTGAGGGAGGAGATATTTTGCCATCAGAATGGAGGATTAGAAGGGGAGGGATGGCCATGGCCCTTTTTGGCCGTTTCCCCCACGGCCACCCCATGGTCACCTCCTGGCCTTCCTGCCAGGGCCTTGCTCTCTGCTGGGCTGGCCCAGGACATGCTCAGGTGAGGCGGTGTCTCTGCCTCATTCCTCCAGCTGTGAGACTCGGGGTGGGGATGCCATCAGGAGCGGGAGTCACAGGCCTGGGCACGGTCTGTGCCCAGAGATGGTCACGCCTGCTCACCGGGCCGGTGCCGCTGAGCTTGCTGCAGGTGCCGGCCTGTGGGCCTCTGAGTCAGAAGCAGAGAAGGTGCCATGTGGCTTCAAGGCAGACTCAGGGCCTCTGGAAGATGTGTGGCCCATGGTCAGCCTGCAGGCCCTCCAGATTATGCAGAAGGCAGAGGGTTTTTATTCTAGGTTCTCGAGGGGCTGGGAGGGGCTGCATTACAGGGGCTTTGTCTGTCTGGGGTTGAGGTGCACAGTCAGGGTGCAGAGTCATGATTCCACTATGGTTCCAGGACCAGTGGGGTCAGAGCTGCAATGAGCAGGCAGGAAGGGCCCTGAATTTGTCCTTTGTGGGTCCAGAGCTCCTCTTAGAGTTCAGAACAGTGGTCAGGACCCAGATGGTAGGAACAGCTCTGGGCTGGGTGTTGGGTTCTCTCTCCTTCTCCCTCCGTCCCTCTCTCTCTGTCTCTTCATCTCTGTCTCTCTCTGGACATGTGGGTGTGTTTCTCACGAGTGTGATTCCCTGCAGCCCTCACTCAGTCTCCAGAGGAAGATGGAGGGTGCGAGCCAAGACCCTGTCTCAAGCTTTGCCTGGTTGGCGTGGACTCAGGCCTTCAGCACTGGCTGCCCCTCAGCCCTGCACTGGGCTTCTGATGATGGCTTCCTTGGTCAGTTCCCTCCTGGACATCACTGGCCTTTGCCCATGTGTGGCATTTACCCTCCCTAGACGCCCATAAAAACCACAGAGAAGGATCTGATCCTCCTGATTCCAAATCTCTTAATCTCCAGTTTGTGTGCTGATGCACAGTAAGCTAATCACTGAGACATGTGCCTGCAGATGGAGAAAGGTTTATTCGAATTGGCCAAAATGAGAAGGCGGGAGGATAGGTTCTCTCAGACCTGCTTTAACAGAAAAAGAAAGCAGGAGGTTTTGTAGAGCTAAGGGGCTTGGGAGGAGAAGTTTTAGAGAAATAAAGGGGAAATCCATGTTTCTTTCACTCCAGCTAAGCCCTTGGGCAATCAGACTTCTGGGCATCAACTGCAGCTGGGGGCTCCTTCTCTGGTGACGGTAACTTCCTTGAAGGCATTCTTTCTTCTGCAAAACAAGCTCATAAATCTTGGTGACCATTGAGTCACCCCTGAGATTAAACAAGGAAACAGCAAATTAACAAGATTAACTTCTTTTCATTTGTGTCTGTGTTGGGAACAAGGTCGAAGGGTAATCCTGTTCTTACTGAATATTTACAGTAACCCTCAGGTACCTGGCTTCACTCCCACTCACAGAGGGGCTGGAGGGGCGACCACCACTGTCCTGCCTCCTGGGGAAGGGGAAGGTGCGGGTACCTGGGTCTGTCGCTCCTGCTGTCCAGGGACGAGCGTGAAGGCACTTCAGCCTGGCTGAGCAGGTTATGTAACAGCACACGTGGGTTTACTTTGGTCACCTTGAAACCATAAACACTCCACAAACAGGCTGCCCTCCTCCGGCCACTGAAAACCCTCCCTGTTGGCTCTGCAGATGTGCTCAGTGAGACAGTGCTGAAAGACACAGCTGTGGTTGGACGCCTTTGAGGCCATGCCACGTGAGCTATGACCTCCTGTCAGCGGAGGGAGGTTCCCTGGGGGTCTTGGCAACCTCAGGCTGTGCGGAGGCCTCACAGTGAAGACTGAAGACTGAGGTGCACCAGGCGCTGTCAGCTCTGCCTCTTTCCTGCCTGGTGAGACCATCGCTGACTCGCACCTCTCTCCTGTTTGGTGAGGGTCTCTCTGTTGACTTCAGAGAAGTCTACTGCTCTCACTATTCTCCCCAACTGTACTGACCACTGGGCATCCTCCCATCCACTGTGCCTTCTGTCTCTGCACTCGGCTCAGCCCTCCGTGGCATGGTGTCTGAAGCCCAGAGGGGCTGGTGCTTGATGGCACACTAGTGCCCTCCACATCCAGACACCTGCATTTCATAGGAAATACTAGTGACACATCTCAGCCAAAGGAATCAGTCTCTAATGGTGAAATACCAGCTGGTGAGAGGGGACATTTCCGAATGGAGACCCTTTTGTTGAAACCATCAAATCTTGCATGGAGCCAGGGCTGGGAACCATATCTAGGGAGAATTTATTTACCTAGCAGCCAAGGTCTGGTCTTGCAATGCAGGCGGCTCATTAGCAAAGTCTCCATTGGCTGGACAGTGATGTAAAGGCCTAGGATGCTCCCGCCAAGTGGCATCCATCCTCCGTGTTTAGGAGAGATTGGACCTATAATCAAGTCCAGGGAGGAATCTGCTTGTGGCTCTGGGGTCTCGTTCGTGCTGCTTCTGATGCAGCCGTGCCCGCTGACAAGACTGGAAAATATGCCGCAGCAAAACCTTGGTGAGGAAGTCGTATGTGAGGCTGATTCTGTGACGAGCGTCTGTGACAATGGGCCCAACACCCCTCCACCGGGTTCATGGGAAAGGTGGTCTGAAGCCTGTGGACAGATCTGAGTGGACGTGGAGCATCTTGTCCAGCTTTGCCTGGGGCGTAGTGGGACGCTCCCTATTGCTTCTAACTAGTGAGGCAATGACTCCACAAGTTCAGGAGCGAGGCAGTCACAGGTCTTGATTTTTCTAGATCATTCTGGATGCCAGCCACCACCAAGGTTGGGAGTCTAGCCTGGTCTCTGGGGCCCTCTGTGGCCCCAGCTCTGTCAGCCAATCTAGTCCAAACATTGGTGGCCCCACTTGTGAGAACAAAAGCCTGTGTAATGTGGTGCAGGACCACCGGCACACACCTGGGATGCTTCCTGGTGGAAGCGGAGACCATTCCCTTTGGGGCTCTGACTCTGAACCCCACGAAGTAGGACACCTTGAGTCCCCAGCGCTGGGATGTCCGTGGAGGAAAGGTCCCATGTCGGGCACCATGCCTGGGCTTCAGGGGCACAGACGAGGAACGTGGGGTTTCTTGGGGTCACTAGGTGGGGGGTAGGACACGGGACGCAGGCACAGCAGAAGGTGCAGCAGGAGCCTGCAGAGAGCCTGCACTCAGCACAGAGTTCCAGGGGCTGAGGAGACGCTGCACCCATGAAGCACAGTGGGCACAACAGTGGGCGAGGTGGGATCACTTTCAGCTCTGCAGGGGGGCACAGGGGTGACTTGGCAGGCCCCAGACCTGGCTTACTTTCCATATGGTCACTCTTGTAAGGTATGTAATTTATTTATAGTAATGGCTTGTGTAATTCCAGGAGCCGTGCACAGTGTGTGGACTCTGAGTGAAGTAAAGACAGGGTGGACTTTGTTAAAGAGGGAGTGGTCTGCGGAGAAGGCGGTCAGAGAATGTGACTGAGCCCCCTCGTTGAGCTCTGAGCCTGCTGGCTGCCAGGACACTGGGCACTGATGGGGCCTGAGAGGCTGAGGCCGTGCTGGCCATACACCCTCCCCAGGGAAGACCTCAGCCACCCTTCAGCAGCCCGTCTCATAGGGGAGGGGACCCCCTCACATCCCCGTCCCCACGCTCAGCTCTGGCCGTGCTGAGCTGCATCCAGTCCTGGGCTGGAGAAGGCCGGGGTCCTGACCCAGCCCTCCTCTCCCCTTCGGGCCTTCGGGCCTTCGGGCTTCCACTCTGTCTCAGGGCCTAACCTGGTGCTCAGGGGTCGGGGCTATGACCTCCCAACCGTTGCAGCTGCTTGATGCGTGTTTGGGAATCGACAAATGAGGTTTGGAAAGAAGACAAGTTCACTTTACATTTGACCACAGAGAAGGACAGGAGGGTTTGTCATAACCCTTTACGGGGGCCAGTTTTCCTCTGGGGTCCCACGTGTGGCCCCTCATCTTAGGTCACCCACCATCCCCTTGGGCAAGCTCCGAGGGTTCTGGACACCCGCGTCCCGTGGCCATCACACTTAAGACCTTCGTCAGCTCAGCTCCAACTGGAGCCTGTCTAGAAGCAGCTGAACGTCTCTCGGCCGACAGGAACTTCCTGTTGCTCAGAGGAGAGGCTGGACAAGGCTGGCAGGGACACTCAGAAGGAATCTCTGGGGACGAAACTCGCTCTTCATCTGGCTGACTTAAGTGTAAGTGATTCAGAAACACCCGGATTTCATTACTTGGGAGCACGTGGATTGACATGGGGGCTGGAGGAGGTGAGGAGGGTTTTGGACAAAGAAATTTGGGTTTGGCCGGAGTCAGAAATGTGAGAGATGAACTGGGAAAAGTTTTCCAAGCCCATTCAGGTCTGTGCACAGCTAACAGAGCAGGGCCGCCCTGGGCTGGGGTCTCCTTGGGGGCAAAAAAGGGGCATCCCTTCTGCAGTCAACAGTGATCAAGTGCTTTTGCAGAATAATTTTCCAGCATTGTCTCTTTCAGCCCAAAACAGCTCTGTGAGAAACTGAGTTTCTGAGAGAAGGGGACCCGTCCAAGGTCTTCATCCAGGAGCCTGGAGTGAAGTTGGGGTCTCCGGGCCCAACATCTGCCTGCCCTCCTCATCTCTTCTCCAGCCTTCCTCCCTGTGCTCTGGGTGCAGGAGCTAAAGGAGGTGTCATCCGGGGCCACGTCTGAGTCCGTGTTTTATACAGGGACCCCCACAATGGCCCTCATGGGCTGGTCCCCGGCAGGTGCTCAGGTGGGTGTCCAGCAGCTGCGTGGGCCCACTCAGCCACTCTCCTTCTGCATCCATCTGGTCTGGTGTGAGAGCAGGCCCTGTCTTGACAGCTCCAGGTGGGGCTCTCAGAGACAACACAGAACCAGCCAGACAGGTGGGGAATCAGGGGGCTGCCTCTGGGATTGTTGATTTAGGTAAATGTGAGACCCAGGCATCAGAGGCTGCTGCTCCTCCTGGTGGCTCCGGAGTCGCTGGCAGAAAGGGACACTGTGCCCCCAGCCTCGATGTCCTTGCAGCTGCATCAGACTCTGACACTGGGCAGTGCGGCCAGAGGCTGGCACACGTGCCCAGCAGCGGGACAGTGACTTCACCCACCTCAGAAGTGCAGTGCAAGTGCAGCTCGGGGTGGATACACGTGCGAGAGCCCTGGGGTCTGGGAAGATGGCACAGCTGGTCCGCAGGCCTCCCTGAGGCTGCCCCAGTAGGGTCTTCCGGTCTTCCTTTCTGGGCCCTGCTCCCTTTCCTTTTTTCCCAGCTGCCCCGTTTCTTTCACAGGTGGCTCCCCCAGCAAGTCCTTGCAGGGTTAATCCTGACCCGGTGCTGCTTCTTGGAGGACCTGACCATCACGTGCCCTCTGGGAGCTTCATGTCAAGGCATGGGCAGCTGGTGCCTGGGGAGCCAGGCCCGCCACAGGCTGCCTTTCTGGCAGTGCTGTGGGCTCGGTGGCACAGAGGCTGTCCCTGCAGTCCTGGCTCTGGGTTCTCAGGTCTGTAGCTGCTGGCCTGGCCGGCACTTGTGGCAGGTGTGGGGAAGCACAGGTGGATCTGCAAGGGAGGAGAGGGTGCTGAGTGTCCGTCCCCAAGAGCTGCCCCTCAGGCCCCGAGCACGAAGCAGGAGCCACAGCCACCCTCTCAGGACCTGTGGGCCCAGAGCCATATTCATCCCTCACTTGAAGTCAAACTCGAGGTCAAACCACAGGCCTGTGACCCTGCGGCCTGTAACAGGCCTAGACCCGGGCCCAGCGATGCTGCAGCTTTGCAACTCCATCCGCAGGTCCCAGGGAGGATTTGGGCACAGACTGCAGGTCCCCGCTCAGCCTGGCTGTACCTCCAGGAGCTTTGGTGGGGCTGAGGTGAGTGGACGACTGTGAGGTTGTAGCAACAGACTGCAGCCTTGGATCCATGTTTGCTGTTGTTCACTGAAGCTTCCGGAGAGGCTTATCTCTGGAACGAGCAACAGGCCAAGATGGGGAGGAGGCCCCGGGGCAGAGGAGAGGAGAGGAGAGGCGCGTGCCGCGGGGACGGTGCAGTGCAGGAATCAAGAGAGCCTGGCGGGGTTCCGGCGGTCACCCCAACAGCACTCACAGCCTCGGGCTCCCCCAGGCCGTGTGTAATGATCACCTACAACCCCGATTACAGCCAGAGACAGGGAGGACTCAGCGGGGACCCCACCCCTGGCCTTTTCTCCAATATACCACTGCTTCCCCCGGGAGGCTGGGAGGCGGGAGAGAGAAGGCCAAGGGTGACTGTCCTCAGGGCCGTGGCCCTGCTCCCTGGCCCCGCCCCTCTGATCGGGAAGCCGAGGGGGAGAGGGCTCCGTTTGCGGCTCAAGGAGGCTCCTGTGCGCCAGCCCTTCCGACTCCAGTGTGAGCTGTCTTCTGACCGAAGGAGCTTCCCCGGCAGTTACGCCAGCCCTGAAGCATTTTTACTCTCGGTTTTCTCTGTTTCTCATTTGTTTTTCTCTAAAGGGGTAGGGACAGGTGAGCTTGAGCTTTCCCGGCTTCCTCTTGGTGCAGCTCTCTTCTCCTTCTTGGAAGGCTTTTTATTTTTTACCATCATTAACAAGTTTTTAACAACAACAGATGCACAAGTGCCCCACACAGGCTTGCTGGGCGCCCCGTGCTGTGCATGGCACCCGCCTTCCATGCAAACACTCCAGGCTTGTTCTTCAGTCCACCCTTGGGCCCAGTGGCCAGAGACTCAGGCTGGGAGTGGCTCAGGCCTGGGTGCCAGACTCGTCATTTCGTTTTGTTAGCGTGGTGGAAAACGTTTGTTTTCCGGGAGGTGACCTGCTTTCAAGAGCCAACATTTGGAGAAAACGGGACACAAAAGCTGGTTTTGGCTTTGAGGCCCAGACAGGCTCCTGTCCTCGCTCGCAGCCCTTGGCTCCATCTGGCTCAGGAGCCCCACAGGGCTCAAGTTTGTCCAGAAGGTTCCCTTTCTCCTGTAAGAGCTGTGCTCAGCTGTCCACTGCTGGTAAAAGCAGTGAGTCTGAGCCGACTGCCCCGTGGACACACTGCAGGCCACAGCCTGGAGCGTCTTCCTCCCTGGGCACAGGATCAGGACCCGCTTTGGTGGCCAGACGGTGGGTGAGGGGACAGAGGGAGCAACGTTCCAAGGCAAAGCTGGCTTTCCCAGTGGTATTCATGTGGGGCTTCTCCAAAGCCTTGCCTGAATGGCTGGAGGTCAGACTGGGTGTGTCTTGGCCTTCTGCCCGGGGAGGGCTCCTGGAGTTTGATCTGCCTGGACTCCCCGGAAAAGGTGGGGGGCGCAGACCCTGGGGCAGGCCAGGGCAGCTTTAGCCTGCAGAGCAGGTCACTGAGACTGCAGTGTCAGAATGAAAAATGAAATGCTTGGTCCAGCCAGTCACACGACATCAGGTAGAACACTTTAAATTAGTTTCACTGAATTTAACCTCTTGGGCATTTCAGTGAAAACAAAAGTCCCTTTCATAATGCCAAAAATCGGGTTCCGCAAACGCATCTCCCACAGACACCTCATGCGACGTGGCCGCGTGGCCCCACAGCTCCCAGCACTCGCCGTTTGTTTGGGAGACAGGCGTGAAGTTGAGTCCTGCAGAGCAAGGGTGGCACTGGGACCAGCAGAGTCCAAGCAGACGTCCTGAGTCTGAACCCTGCCTCCCTCACTGACCGGCAGGGAACCCGGAGCAGCGCTTAGCATCTCTGAGCCTCAGTTTCTTCATCTGCAAAGTGGGCTGAGGGATGGAGGGGATCAAACAGGGTGAGGGCGGAAGTGTTGCCACAAAGTT
This sequence comes from Tapirus indicus, assembly GCA_031878705.1. Classification (NCBI taxonomy): domain Eukaryota; kingdom Metazoa; phylum Chordata; class Mammalia; order Perissodactyla; family Tapiridae; genus Tapirus; species Tapirus indicus. The sequence continues at coordinate 60,949,230 of CM062932.1, forward strand.
GACTGACAAGACAGATCGGGACAAGGCGTTTACAACTTATAAAACCAATTAGGAATTAATATCTCGAAAGTACAAGAAATTCCTTCCTATCTGCAAGAAAAAGCCAGGAACCCCAGTGGAAGGTGGGCAAATGATGTAAAGAGGTAATTGCAGAAGGGCCAGCAAGCAAGTAGAGATCCTCAGACACAGTGGCTGTCAGAGGGATTTAAAGGAGAGCAGCAGAGAGAGATCCCGTCACACCACTGGGTGGATGACAGTCGGGACGCTGCGTGACGCCTGGTGCTGTGGAGGGAGTGTCGTCGCACCAACCTGACCGGACTTTGCCAGACTTGAAGTTTGCAGGCCTCAGAGAGCCACAGCTTCCGTTTTTGCCCAAGGTGAGGAGCAGGGCCTAGACTGACCCCCCTCCTGAAACAACAACAGCAACGAGGACGCAGGTGAGCCCTCCGACTGCCCAGCCCAGGGAGGGGACTGAGGCGACCCTCCCTGAGGGGAGGGTGCAGCAAGACCAGGCTGGGGTTGAGAACAGAACGTACTGCAGCAGCTGGGGTGCCAGTCCAGGCTTCCACGCACCTGGGGGAAAGTAACAGGCAGCATGAGAATGCACAGTACAGCTCCACCTCTGTTCGTCAACAACGTGCATTCACAACAGCCGGTCACGTTTTCTAGAAAGTGTGAAACAATAACATGTCAGAACAGTTGTCTTTGGGCAGGAAAGAGGAGTGGGAGTGGGATTGAAGTGCGTCAGAGGTCTAAAGGCCGATGCTGACCACCCTGACCTGGAGCCGTGGGAAGAAAAGAAAAGGAAGAAGCAGTTCCTGGCAGAGCAGCTGCTGAGCACACCGTGCAGATCAGGAGTGGCAGCCGCTCATGTTTCTGAGTCTGGACCTCAGATGGTGACGCGGAAAGGGGCCTGAGTGGGCATTTAGAGAGGAAGTCAGGCAGGGCAATTAAAGGAGGGGCTTGGGAGGTGTGTTGACCGGTCTGGCCTTGTCCCTAGGGCGGTGGACAGAGGAGCAACGTGGTCACTGCTGGCTGCGGCACAGTGAGTGGGCGAGGAGGCGTTGCTAAGCTGGATCTGGGGCTTCTGGGGACGCAGAGCAGTGGGGCCCATTCAAGGGGAGGACTGGCTTGGGGCTGGTCACTGGGACAGCCCTCGGTCTCCGAAGCTCTGATTCACGTAACTGAGTGACACCGGGGTGGGGGCTCAAGGGACAGAGGTGGGTCCAGTCTTGTGCCGTCTGGAGTTACAGGTTTCTGTGGGGCCTCCAGCGAGAGACGTCTGTGTGCTGGAAGAGATCTCGGGGCCAGTGCGAACGCTAAGACTTCGGGGGGCCCTGGTCTTGTCTCTGACGGCTGTGGGACCCCCTGACCTCCACTGGGGCATGCATCCTCGCTCCCCCGGGTCACGTTGAGGCTTGGGGGCTCTACTGAGACTCCCCAGCCAAGATGACCAGTGTCTGCTTCCCTAGGCCCATGTATAGCCCACCCCATGGGGCAGATGCACGCCCACCTGGGACCCCAAACACCCTGGCCCAAGAGCTGCTCACTCCTTGATGAGCTAACCTTTTAGAGAGGGGTTTCCTCAGGCACCCTGACAAGCAACGAACCTTTCACTCCTGTTGGAGCCAGAGGCCAGGCTCTCACCCTGCAGGGACCCCAAAGACAAAGCGACGCCTCACGAGCTGGCTGTACTGAGGAGGTTTATCCTGTGTGGTGGGAGTGGGCTGGCTTTCCACACCCGTGGCGTGTCCAAAACCCAGATGCACCTCTGTGGCACCCCTGAAGGACATTTGAAGGTCACCTGAAGGTGTGGAGAGCTGCCCTGGCCTGTACATCTCCCAGTGGCAGTTGTCATCATCTGCCTTGGGCCCCAGGGGCTGGCATGGCGTTCCAGGCCTTTCTGGAACCAGGACAGTTTCCAGATGTGGATGCCTCCAGGCAGCTGTTGTTGAGTGGTGCTGTGTGCTGGGACTGGTGAGGGGTAAACGAGAGGAAGACGCAAGAGCCATGGTTGGGAGAGAACTGATGCTCGCCAGCAACCTCTGAGAATGACTGAGAGAGCTTGCATGACCCCTCAGCACTCGCCACAGAGCCCATACAGGACGCACAGTGCCCTCCCATGTTTGTACTCAGCCTCACGCCTTGGGTGTGAGAGGGGAAATAACAGCAACTGAAACCTCTGGAAGCTGGAGCCTGGTGCAGATAGTCTCAGAGGGCCCAGACAGCCAAGGCTTGAGGCTGAGAGAGGGGCTTCAGACAACACAGTTCACTAGGGAGCAGGCCAGAGAAGGTCAGATATTCAGAGACAAAGAGCCTGGAGCACCAGGGTTATTGAGTTATATCCTGGAGTTATTGATTGCCTTTGTTTTACATGGAGACATTGCGTTTCCAGGGGAAGACAGAGCCCAGGCCAAAGTTGTTCAGCTGGTGGCTGGGTGACATCAGGAAAGAATTCACAAGGCCCGTGTGGCCTGAACAGAGGTCTAGTCAGTTTGAGGAGCACAGACCATCCAGGCAGAGACGAGCCCCCCCACGCTGCACAGCGAGTGCGTCTGGGTTTCCTGGGGCCGCCCACAACAGGGAGAGTCCCACAGCGTGTGGTCTCCTTGAGGTCCAGTCCCATCCGCAGACAAGAAGTAATGAGACAGGACAGGACCAGGCCACCCTTGTGTTTAGTGAAGCTTCCAGCTTCCACACCCTCTGAGAGGGCTCTGGGCCGAGACCTGAGGGCAGGTGTGAGCCCAAAGGGAAGTCGCACGGTGAGTGGAGGTGAGGGGTATTTATCCACCATTTGGAAAAAGGAACAATCCTATTAATCTAAAGCCTATCTGCTTCCACTTGAATCTGTGATAATTTGGACAAAGTGGATTGGAGTTTATCTTTTGCATCATCCATGAGAAATAGAGGGACAGATTTGCTATGCAAAATATGAATGTTAAAATAATTGTGTTGCCGACATCAAAACAGATTTAAAGCTCTGTTTTCCAAGCAAAGAGAAATGTCGGCTCTATGGCGATGCTTGAAAAAAGCGGGTTTCGTGTTTCTTCACACAGACGATTGATGCTGCTGTTTGTTGTTTGAGGGGACAGAGCTGACTTTCTGCAAATGTGTTCCAACATTCGGCCTCTCCACCGCTTCAGTCCCATGTAGCCTTCCTGGTTTGGTTCCTGGGCCTGCTTGTGCTTTGTCTTTGGGTCGGGCCTGGGACTTCACCCACTTCCAAGGTCTCCCCTTTTTTCTAGAAAGTATGTTGCTGTGACAAGGCCAGCGTTGTGTCAGGATTCCCCGGCACATTGACCGGCTCTGGCCAGGATCGAGTGTGACGTGTTCCCATCCACTGTCATGCACATGGCAGGGCAGAGGTTCTGTGGGCACCGGTCTCACTTCCTAAAACACTGTATTGTCTTCATCATTGGCCTCCTCCTCTGCTTCCACCATTGCCAGCAGTGAGGCTTCTAAGGAACCTGCTCTTGTTCGGGCCATCTTCTAGAGAGTGAAGCGCACCTTCTCTCGCCCTCTCCGTAGCATTCTGCAATTAGCTGTGGTAGGAGTTCCTGCTCACGTATGTGGATATTGAGACCCAGAGACATTAAGTAACTTGTTCAGGGCCACACAGCTATGAAGTGGCAGAGCCAGGATTTGAGCCAGGTCTGGCTCCAAATCCCACACTTTCTTCTGCTTGCCGTGCAGCTTTTCTCAGACTAAAGGCAGTGAGCACGGCTTCCAGAATGCTCCCTCCCCAGGATGGGCCCTGTTCAGGGCCAGTGTGTGGAACACCAGGTTCCTGGCTAACGTCCTAGGGGCAGAGGCCACAGAAGGTGTCCTTACAAGAGCAGGGGGCAAAAGACCCCAGGATCCAGGGTGAACACCCTTCTGCCTCATCCTGCTTTGGGGTGACCTGGCTAAGGTGGGTTTGGAATAAAAACCCCTGTTGGTGGAGGATAGAGACATCTGAGGGTTAGCTCAGGGCAGAGGTATTGGCGTCTGCGGCCAGTGACTTCAGCCTCCCTGGGTGTCCCGCCCCCTTGGCACACCTCCGTTTATTGTCTTTGCGTCACCTCGCACCCCCTTTCCCTCAGCCTGTTTCCTTCATAACAGGATGGCAGGCACGACGGCTGCTGAGGGCTGTTCCAGCTACTGAACACACCGAGATAAGCTCCGTGACGGCAGAAATCCCTGGACCACGAAGGGTGCCCACTTCTCAGAGCATCTCTGAAGCTTCTATCTCCCTGCTTCAGTCACCCTGGACAGTGACCACTGAGGAATGTCACCTGAGTGGTTTGCACTTGGAGCCCCAGCCCTCTGGTGCTGAGTCTTCAGTCTTCAAGGGCTTTTCTAGCTCAAGATACCCCTCAGTTTTATTCATTACTGGTTGAAGAAACAGTCTCGGTGATCAGTCTTGCAGGTGCCGGGCTCTCTGGCTCCTCCTTCCTGTCAATTCTGCAGCAAGTCTGCCTGTCTTCTCTGAGCCCCTTGTTTTTCTTGAGGTACTTTATCAAACGCAGTGATAACAACTAATTCACTCTACTGGTGTTTTGCTTGGAAAGCTCTTCATCCAAAGCCAGAATTGCATTAGGTATATTTCCTGTTTTCCAGGTTATTGCAGGAATCAGTTTTAGTGATTTTTTTTAACCATTACATAACACAAGTTGCCATTTTCCAAATTTCTAAAACAGTTTCTTCACCACCCAGTCTATCAGCCAGTACCATATATTTTACATTTTATTATGGCAGCATTCTACTTTTGGCACCAAATTCTCTATTAGTCAGCTATTGCTGCAATAATGCTGTGTAACAAATGACCCATCAATTCCAGTGGTTTAGAAAAGAATGTTTGTTTCTCACTCACTCACATGTTTGTGTGTCAACTACAGAATCTGCTTCATGGTGCAGGTGGGGTTCAGGTCTGCCTCCCATGTCTCATCCTGGGGCCCAGGTGGAAGAGGCAGCTGCTCCCCTGGGCATTTCCTTTTCGTGGAGCAGACCAGGAGTGTGAGACAGTGAATGGAAGCATGTCGTGCCTCTGAAACCTCTGCTCAGAACTGCCCACTGTCCCTCTGCCCATGTCCCACTGGTCACAGCAAGTCACATGGCCAACCCATGATACCAGGGAAGGGAGGGAAGGAAGAACCGTGAACAAACAGTGCCATCTGCCACAGGACTGGCTAACCGATTCAGGCAAAGTTAATACAAGATGAGATTTTCCAGAGACGTGGCCTCAAAGATTCCCCCGTCCCTCTGCTCCCCAAGCCCTTGGTTCTGCAGAGCCAACTCAATGAGTGGGAAGAGCACAGGGCTGGGCTAGCCTGATGCTGCCACCTACATGGTCTCACAAAATGACCCAGCAAACACTCCTCAGCCTCCCCAGAGCTGCAGCCCTCTCTGCTGTGAAACGTGATGGGGGGTGCCCCTCCTCGGGCACCCAGGATAAACAGTTGTCTGTCTGCAAAGTGCCAGTTTTGTGAGGGATGCTGATAGACACCACTTCTCAAGCCTTTGTCCTCCCTCTGTCTAGATGGATGGAGGGGCACCAAATCCCACGTAGTCCCCTGTACTGAGCGCCAGCCGTGGGCCCCACTCTCATGTAGCTCACATTTCAAGGGAGATGCCAGAATTGGGGAGCGGAGGAGCAGGTGGAGGGCTGGGCCCTGAGAAACTCGATCCCCAGGAGCCAGATTGAACTCGTTGAGAGTAGAGAAGCATCCATCTGGCCACTCCCAGTCAGATTGGGGTCTGGGGTCTCGGTGATGGCAGAGGAGGAAGTATCCCTGCCCCGTGGAGCTTTCAGGCTCTAGAAATGACCCACAACAGCTGTTACAACACCTGCAGCTGCCTCCTCAAGTCCTTGCTTTGTGCTGAACCTTTCCACATGGAACATTTAACACAGTCTGTAGTAGGCTGATTGTGGCCCCAAAAAGATATGTCTATGTCCTAATTCCAAGAAACTATGAATGGGACCTTATTTGGAAAATGGGTCTTTGCAGATGTAATTAAGGGTCTCAAGATGTGATCATCCTGGGCTATCTGGGTGGGCCTAAATCCAATGACAAGTGTTCTCATAAGAGAAAGGCAGAAGGAGATTTGAGATAGAAGTGGAGACACAGATGGAGGAGGTGAAGCCACGTGAAGATGGACGCAGAGATGGAGCGCTGCAGCCACAAGCCAAGGAATGCCTGGAGGCACCAGAAGCTGGCAGAGGCAGGAAGGATCCTCCCCCAGAGCCATCAGAGGGAGCTTGGCCCTGCCAACACCTTGATCTTGGACTTCTGGCCTCCAGAACTCTGAGAGAACAAGTTTCTGTTGTGTTGAGCCCCCAGCTTGTGGTAATTTGTTTCAGCAGCTGCAGGACACTCATCCACTGTCTCAGTTATCTCGAAGCCTATGTGATAGGTGTTTGATGCCCATTTTACATGTGGAGAAACAGTGGCCCAGAGTTTAGATAACTTGCCTATGGTGGTTACTGAGTGGGGAAAGCAGAATCCAGCCTTCTTCGGACTCCTGCGCTTCGACCCTGAAACAGTCTATGGTCACAGAGGCGTTCAGCTGAAGGAGAAGGGATGGTGTGCCCACGTGTAACACAGAGATGAGAATGACGTGCCACACGAAGGGCTGCTGAAATGAAGTAGCTGGAAAACACCGGTGGAAGGGCGCTGGAGGAGGCCTGACCCTGAGCCTCACCGGGTCACGGCTGACGGACTTCCAAGGAAGCAGGTTGAGAGCCCTGGTGTCCACATACAGACTCCACATAAGGCCTTGTTACAGAGTTCCCACGCTGGGGCTTCTCTGTGTTAGAGTTGATCGGAAATGCCCGTCCACCTCTCATTTATCAGGAGGCTGGGCCTCTCCCTTCTGACCAGTCCTTAGACTTGGGATGAGAACCAAGTCCTCATCCTTTCTGGTGAGTTGGAGAGACCACAGCAGAAGTGGACTCAGTCCTTGCTGGGAGCCCAGGAGATCAGCACAGGGGGCTGAGGGCCCCCAGAGACTCTGTGCCTGGCACATGGCGAGGACTCAGTGAAGGGTCATTCCTGTTCCTTTTCCATCAGAGAAAAAGGGAACGTCTGGGGACAAGGGTCGGGGAAGAGAAGGGACGTTCACCAATAGCCTACTTTCCTCATGGCATTTTCTGAGATGGGTCTCCGCATCTCCTTGGTGGGGGGCACGCAGCCGGCACTGGGGTGTTCGCACTGCCCTGTCCAGACCTCTGGATGGTGTGCAGCCTGCACCTTGGACCTCCCGTGCTCAGCCTCTGCTTGGGGAGGACCTGGTCCTGGGTGTGTTTTGGCTTTGAGTCTTTTGATTCCTCCTCTGCTGGGCATCCACCCTGCCCCAGGCCTCCCCTCCCAGCTCCCCCTTCTCAGACTCTGTCTGGCGGCTTCTCTGATCTGGTCAAGTGAGAGCCCAAAGCACAGTCAGCTGTTCATGTGGGTATGCACATGTCACGTGCTGTGTGGGGGTGTTTCTCTGTGGGTACAGAGTGTGTGTGTTTGCATGTGTGTTGTGTATGCACAGTGCATGTACAACATGTATCTGGTGTGTATATAGGGTGTCTATAAGGTATGTGTGGTGTATGTGCATATTGTGTATGTGTGTTCTCAGGACTGTGTATGTGTATGTGCAATATTATATGGACAACTTGTGTGCTTGCAGTGTCGTGTGTCTGTATGTGCTGTGAGATTTGTGCATGCACACATAGTATTGTGTGTGTGAGTGTGTGCTTGCATGCAGTATTGTGTATATGTGTGCTACAGTGTGTGTGTGCATGTATGTGCTGTGAGTGCGTGTGTGTGCAGTATGTGAGTATGTATGTGCATATGTGTGTATATGTGCATGCATGCATGCACATGTGTTCTGGAAAGAAAAGCAAGGGTATAGCTGGACAACCTTTGTGGCTAGTACCTTGGAAGGACTGAAAGTTCAGAGTATTCAATCAAACAGAGGGCTCTTTGAAGAGATTAGGTGTGTCACTCAAGGACCCCCTCAGCAATCTCAGCAGAAACCAACAATAGAGATAGGATTGTCTAGGAGAGACCTGTAGAGGCACCTTTTGTCAAATGGAATGAACTCTTGTGACATACACAGGAGACCCACAAAGTTTGTAAGAATGTGATATCAGCGGAAACACTGCCAGCTTGAACTGAAAAGGACAGAGAGAGGATGAAATGAAAGATGTAAGAAGATTAATGAATCTCCCAAAATTCTACAGGCAGGAAACAGGCTGATAAAACTACTTAGCTGCAAACATGCTACCCTTCATGAAAAAGGAAGGATAATTCCAAGAGGGGAGCTATGAGCCCAGAGGGCAGAACTGGGAGCCACAGAGGATTATGCTCAGGCCTTAAATCTTAAGGTTGTTTGCCTAGCTAGATTTTGAAATTGCATGGGACTGGTGACTCCTTTTTCCTTTCCATTTTCTCTCTCTTTTTTTTTGTCAGGAAGACCAGCCCTGAGCTAACATCTGTCGCCAATCCTCCCCTTTTTGCTGAGGAAGACTGGCCCTGGGCTAACATCCGTGCCCATCTTCCTCTGCTTTATATGGGACGCCGCCACAGCGTGGCTGACAGGCAGTGCGTTGGCGGGCGCCCGGGATCCAAACTCGCAAACCCTGGGCTGCCAAGCGCGAACTAAACCGCTGTGCCACTGGGCGGCCCCTATTTTCTCTCTTTTTGAATGGAATGTCTTTAACAGTCAATATATGCCTGTCCCAACATTGTATTTTGAGAGCAGATAACTTGTTTCTTGAATTTCATGTGTTCACAGATGGAGAGGAATTGTGCATCAGGATGGATTATACCGTGAACCTCGCATATCCCTGATGTAGATTCTTTAGATGATGAGATTTGGGACTTTTGAATTGATTAGATTTAGATGAGATTTTTTTTTTAATTTAGATTTGATATTGTAAAGAGAAAGACTTTTGCAGATATTGGGATGGGGTGAACGTATTTCACGTGTGGGATTTTACATGTGAATCTTTGGAGGCCAGAGGGCAGACCTGTGGTCAGCAGAATAATGGCCCCCAAATATATCCACACCTTAATCCCCCAAACCTATGAATATGCTGCCTTATATGTCAAAGGTGATTTTACAGAGGTGATTAAATCAAGGACTTTGAGTTGGGGAGATTATTCTGGATTATCTAGGTGGACCCAGTGCCATCACGAGAGTTGTTACAAGAAGGGGGCAGGAATGTCAGAGTCAGAGAAGAAGACGTGACTATGAAGCAAAGTCAGAGCAACAAGACTGCTGATTTAAAGATAGAAGAAGGGGCCATGAGGCAAGGCGTGTGGGCAGCCTCGAGAAGCCGGAAAAGGGAAGAAGGTGAATTCTCCCTAGAGCCTCCAGAAGGAAGACAATCTTGTTGACACCTTGATTTCATCCAGTGAAACCCATTTTGGATTTCTGACCTCCAGAACTGTAAGGTAATAAAATTGTGTTGTTTTAAACCACTAAAATTGTGCTAACTTATTACAGCAGCAAGGGGAAACTGATACAGGGGCCATGTTGACAAGGAGAACGAGCAAAGGAGACAGTGAAGTAGTGGGACAGCAGCGAGTGATGCAGGAGGACCAGGAGATGGGCTGTCCCAGGCGCCACAAGAAGAACATTTCCTGAAGGGGGGGTAACACTCTGTTGGCTGTTGCTGATCCTCCAAGATGAGGGCTGAGAATTGACCCCTGGCTTTAGCAATGTTAAAGTTACTGACCACAGCAGGAGTATCTGTGGTGGCCTAGGGGAGATAAGAGACTGACTGGAGAGGACTCAGGAGAGACTAGGAGGACAGCAATCAGAGATGGCAAGAACCTTTTCTGAGGGGCTCATGGTAAAGAGCAGAAAGATGGGCAGCAGCTTGGATGCCCTTGGCTTGCGAGAGTGGACAGCATGAGTGCTATTGACAGTGACCCAGTCACGGGGAGCAGTTGGTGGAACAAGAGCCCAGGGAGAATTGCTGGGGCCGTGTCCTTGCGTGGGGGGAGGGGCAGAGTCTGCGTGGGTGGGAGCGCTTGTAGGGGGATGCTGGTGGGTGCACATGGAAGCTCTTTTCTGATTGCTTCAATTTTTCTCAGTGAAATAGGAAACAATCATGTCTTTTTCATTTGCTAAATGTGCTGAGCAGGCTTGAGGAACGCATACACTTCCCCCAGAGCCCAAGAGCGCGGCAGGAAGCAATAGTAATACATCGCACATGCAGCTTCAACATTGTTTGGTTGGAGAAATAATATACCGCCCAACTAGTTTGTTTTAAATTAGACAAACACCCCGGAGCCTGCCTGCTGCTGGAGAGGATGGCCGAGGGCTGTTTGGAGAGCTGAGGTCAGCTCTGTTTGACATTCCTGACGTGTGAAGGGCGCGCTTAGAACAACAACGCGAGCCGAGGGGCGTGAGCTCCCTGGAGCTGCTCCAGGGCCCTGCTTGAGAAACGTTTCGGTCCTAGAGATTCTGCCCCAATTTTAAACATCTGTTGGTGCTTGTGGAAAATAAGGTTGGGATTGTTTTGGTCACAGCCTGTGAAAGCTGCCATTGCGCTGTGCTTTTAAGGCCTTGGTGATGGATATTTCACACTCTGACTCAAGTGGGGCAGCGCTGGCCCTGACTGATGTAAACAGGGTCCCACCTGCCACTTGGTGTGCATGGTCCCTCTCTCCTCAGAGGTAAGTCACGAGAACCCAGGAAGATGTGAGTTTTGGGGACTCTCCAGTAGCTCTGTCCCTTTCTGTCCTGTCCTAAGGTAAGTGTGTAGGTCTGTGTTCTCCATACGTCAAACCTCAAGGCCAGAGGCCCTGTGCTTCCTCTGTCCACCCACCTTTGGGAGCCGCTTGGGTGGGCCTTCTCATTTCTCCCTGACTCCTCACAGCGCCTCGTCAGAGCAAACTCTTCCACCCACCGTCTCATTCCACATCACCAGTAGGCGAGACACATCGCAGCTTTTCGTTTTCTTTTGTTTGTTTTGTTTTTCAAATCAAGCTGAGGCCAGTCTGGAGTCCCATTTCTCCTGGGATGGTGGAAACAGTGAATCTCAGGTGCTTGGGGGGCCCCTTTCTGGTCTTGAGGAACTTCTGGACCCCACACCTCCCCCACCCTGGCCTCCTTGCTTCTCCGCCACAGGTGGGCCCCTCCTCGCTAGGGCAGGAACGCAGGAACGAGGCGCGCACTTCCCTGGTCTCCTTCAAGTCCCTTCTCACTGAGGCTGCCACCGCCTGCTGACCCCAGCCTGCCCTGGCCTGAGCTCCTTATCTGCATGGTAAACAGCCTCTGGATCATGTCATCTGTCTACCTGCTGGAAGGGCTCCTTTTCTCATGGATTTGTCCCAGGCCCTTGAACAATGCCTGATGCACAGGCAGATAAGACTAAGAAGCCAGAGAGCAACCTTACTCCCTCATTGTGCAGCGCATGGGTGTTTCAGGCTCACAGGGACCCTCCACAATGGGTCACAGTATTATATAAATATGCATCTCCACTACACACATCCCTTTGGAAGGAGGGAAACTAGGCCTGGATGAGCGCTCATAGTCATGTGGCCAGTAACCTGACACTTGACCTCAGGTCTGTTGTGTTTCAAAGCCCAATTTTTCGGTCACTATGGAACACTACCTCCTTTCAGCCTATGGAACCTTAATCCACACACAACACATCTGTCTCTACCCATCTGTCTTTCAGTCTGTCTATCTGTCCATTTGTCCAGCCATTCACAATTTCTATACCTATACTTCTACATCTATCCATCCATTCATCTAATCCATCATCTCTCTATTCACCCATCCATCTAATCTACCATCTACCTATCCATCCATTCATCCATCTATCCACCCATCCACCATACAATGAGATACACTCACACACCTCAGTCCTTGAAGGTACTTGCATCCACCTGGCCCTGAGCATCATCCAACCCTTGTATCTGCTCGAGCCCCTGGATGGGCACCCCCTGTCTGCTGTGCCCTCCTGATCCGTACTGCTGTCCCAGGGAGAGCTCCCTGCCTGGCTGCTCCTGGCTGTGTCCCCTCTTTACTGGCCCTGCTGCCTTCCAGTGGGATTAGGGCCTCCCTCCTAAAGAACTTCCCCTTGGTGCCTGTTTTCTTCCTGTCAACATCACAGAGACCATCAACCCCAAGCCAGTAAAAGGTACCAACCCAAAGGGCCCCTTTGCACTGTCGCTGGAGGTGGCTGTTATCTGCAGGGAAGTGGAGTCACAGGAATGGGAGGAATGAGACATTTTACTTCTAATTTCACACTCATGGTGAAGTTGAAGGAGGCAGTAAAGAAAGAGCCACAAGACCGAGGGAGGGGCCTCTGTCCCGGCCTGGCTGTGTTGGACACAGCCTTCTCTGGGGCCTCTGTTTGCACCTCTCAGGGTAAAGTGTGGGCACTGCTCCCCGGTCCTGGCTCTGCCGCTGCAGCGTCGGCTGGCCTGAGTCCTGGGCTGCGGCTGGATGACACGATGGCAGCCCAGGGTGGGGCTTCCGAGGGCGGCTGGGGCAGGGGCTCCTTTGGGTGGATGAAAACATCAACATGTGACTTGAGCCACATCTTTCAGTTGTAACAGACTTCTGAAGTCAGCCTCATTCCCGGGAGGGAGGCCTCTTCTCTTTTCTGGTGCAGAATCTGCCTTTGTGGAAAGCAAAACTAAAGCCATTTTGTTTGCTTGATGTTAAGGCCTTCAAGGTGAGTTTTTGGTTTGGGGGAGCTCCCTGCCTCCTGACTCCAGTCCACCTTGACAAGATGTCCATTACATGTCCTCTCTGCAGGGCTAGGAGGGTGGGGAGGGAGCTGGGTGGCCAAGAGATGCCCCCCTCTGGTCACTTCCCTCCCTGTCCATCCTCCTTAAACTCCTCCTCCTCCTGCAGAGGGACATGGAGGCGCCTGGCACTGAGGCCTCAGAGGGGAAAAGCCAGGCCCTGCCAGGCAGGACTGGGAGAGGCAAGGACAGTCCCCAGGATGGCCATCCCTGGGGCTGTGAGCCGGCTGGGGCACTTCCACGTGGCTGGGGCAGTGGACGGCAGGGGTATAACCCAGGGCAGTGGGCAGCGGCTTCCCCTCCCAGGGCCTGGCAGGGACCTGAGTCCACAAAAGCCACCCACCAAAGGCCAGCAGTGGCCAAGCGAAGATTGTTCTTGGGCAGCAGGGCATGGCCTGGGCAGTCTGACCACAGACAGAGGCCACAGAACTTACAGGACCTTCTAGCTGGAACTGGAATAGGAGGCCTAAGTACACTCCCGCCAGGGGCCTGCAGGACCCCAGCCCACCACACCAGGCCTAGGTATGTCAGGGAGAGGCCAGGCCCCTCTCTGAGATGGACGCTGTGGTCAGTGGGGGCTTTGGCCAGCAACATGGCCATGCCTCTCCCTTCAAGAACGTGACCCCAGACAGGGGTGACTGGCACGTCTGATGGTGTTTCCCGAGCAGAAGGGGAGGCGAGACCAGCGCAGTGTCAGCTCCACAGAGGCATGATGACACAAACCTCCAAGCATTCGTGACCAACCTCAATTATACAGTCACACCCAGGGCTGAGGGGATTCATGGGAGATGGAAACTTCTGGACCACATTCCCGCCGCCAGGTCCCCCGGCATTTGGCTCGAGGGTGGGACAGAACTGCACTCACCAGCTGTGGGGCCCTGGGCAGACCTCAGACGATCTGAGTGTTGGGATGGGGCAGCTGTGGGTGGGTCTGTGGCCCGGGACAGGTCAGATGCTCTGCCCACAAACTTTGCTCAGAATCGGTCAGAACTGGGCCCCACGCCTCTGCTTTACCAGCGTGCCTTGTGAGCCTGCACAGCGCTGGCCACTGCACAGAGCTGCCCAGCCCAGCCCTAGTGCGTGTGTGTGAGCGAGCATGTGTGTGTGCACGTGTCTGCGTGCATATGTATGTGTACACGAGCATGTGCTAAAACGCTTCACAGCAAAAGCAGCCCAGGAATGCGGGGGGTAGACGGGACGTAGGCTGTGCCTGGGGGTCCCTTGCGGGGCTGTGTGGGGGTGGGTGGGGCTGAGCCACAGGAAGAGCCTGCTGCCCCAGGAGTGTGTGGGGGATGCTGTTTCTCACATACTTTATTTCCTGTTTTAACACATGTGAATGTCCTGAAATAAAAAACTGTTAGGTCCCCACGATGGAAACCTAGGGGACCATTTCTAGGGTTTCCATTTGCTAGGATGGAAACCCTCCCCCAGCTGCCTGTCCTGGAGAAGTACGTGGGGCGCCAGCCATGTGGTCCTCTCCTGTCCACCCCTGCACAGGGGTGTCCGAAGGCCCAGGACCCAAACTGCGTCCTTTGTCAGCCTTGCCTTGTGGGGTGGAGCCCCGATGAGGGTGATCTTTCCCTCATTGGCCCCTGTGAAGTGGCCGGGCCCCAGGCCCCCCTGGCCTCCTCACTGTCCCCGGGTTCCCTGAACCCTGTCTTGGGACCTCTGGAGGAGCTGCCCTGGGAGCCTGGCACTGCCCAAGTCAAAGGTGAAGAGTGTCAGCAGAGGCCTTTATTCTTTAGGCTCAGATTTCTTGACCCACGTCACCCGCAGCAGGTCCCCAGGGTGGACACTTTCCCCAGAGTCTCCAAAGATGGTGTCAGCTCCCCGCAGCCAGCCCCTGGAGGTCAGCCGGGCCTTGTTCTGAGTTCTGGGGTTGGTGTCCAGACCCTGGCTGCTCGTGGCCAGAGGGACGTGAGGGCTCCTGTGGGCTCTGCCTGTGCCTGTCCCAGAATCACCTTGTAGACTCCTGAGAGGATCTGTTTCTGCCTGGAAAGGGGACTTGACAGAAGCTGGGGCAGAGGCTGCAGAGGTGCCCCGGGCTGCACGGGGACCTTGAGGGAGCCAAGGAGCAGAGGGCAGCAGAGCGGGGTCTATAGGTGGGCGGGAAGGGCTGCAGCTATGGGGTGGGGCTGGGGAGTGGAGTTGTGCCGATCCCCCAAGCACTCATGGGGTCAGGGCACTTCGTGGGGCCGGCCAAGATGAGAAAGGGGCACCTTCTCTGGCACCACACCCGTCCCTAGGCCGGAGCAGGCCTTGCAGGGCTTGCAAGCAGGGCCTGTTTTACGACATTGGCAGAGCCCAGCATCTGCCCCGCCCAACCTGGGGGATGGACACGAGGAGTCATCAGGTCCAGCAGGCACAGAGTGGATGCTCTTTTCTTTTGGGAAAAGCTTGAGCCCCTTCCCACTTAACCTGTCCCCCTCTGAGCCTGGGCACCGCATGGGTGAGCCAGGCAGGACCACTGCTCCATGGGGCAAGATTCTGTTGACCAGCCAGGAGGGCCTTGGGGCATCCGACCTGGGTGAGGCAAGAGGCCTTCTGGGGCTGGGTGGGGTGCAGGAGAGGAAGAGGTTTTTCGAGCTGGGTGGGAGGAGATTTGAGGTCAAGGAACAGCCAGGGCCAGGACCTAGAAAGACCCCAAAACTGCAGGGTGTCATTCACCTTGGGTGTGGTGAGCAAGGTCTGCAAGAATGGCTAGGTGAGTCAGGGGAACACCTGCTTCCTGGGCTGGGCCTGCAGGGTTGGAAGACCCAAGACCCATTTTAGGCTGCATCAGGGCTGCTGAGAAACCCTCCTGATAGGTCACAGAGGTCCTGTGGGTCACAGAGCCGAGGGGGCCAGCAAGGCCCCTGTGAGGTGCAGGAAGGGACTGGGCTGGGCGGGGTGTGGCCGCGGGGCAGAGCCCTGCCAGCCCAGGGGTCTTTGTTTCTGCGTGAGGCCTGGATAAGCTGCTACAGGGCAGGTGCCTTCCTCTGGGGATGGGGAGCCTGAGATGGACTCCAGGGTTTGGATTTAGCTAGAATGTCAGTTTGTTCTTTTTTGGAATTCAGGACTGTGGGCCGGTTTTGGCCACACCACCGCCTGGCCTGGCTAGGCAGGGCTGCCAGCATGGGCTCCTCCTGCAGGGCAGGGCTGGCCTGAGCCTGCTGTCCACCTCGAGCCTGTGAGGAAGGAACGGCAGAGGCTCCCAGCAGGTGGTTAACACGGAGGGATCCACGTGGCCTCAGGATGGAATCTCGGCTTCGGCGACCTCCCCCATGGGGCTGTCCTCCCCTGACACCGTTCTCCCAGCCCCTACCCCATCCCGCCAGCCCCTCCCTCTGGCCTGTGTCTTTTGGACGTGACCCACTTTGTGGTTATTCTTTGCAGACACACCCCTAGCTGGGGATGGGAGGTCCCCCTGGACCTTGGTTTGGGCGGAAAATGGGCTCTGGCTCATGTTAACCTAAATAGAATTTTGCTCTTAAAATTCCAGAGCCATATTTGAGGCCAGGCCAAACCATGCCTGCCTTTGGTGGCTCGGAGACTCAGAGCTCATCTGAGAACACCCGAGTGCAGTGGCCTGGGGTGCCCTGACTTGGGGCAGACAGAAGGCCAGGCACCCCTCACCCACGGGGGCCTCGAGGCAGAGGTGCAGGGACCTGGCGTTGCCCAGTGGGCAGGAACGTGCCCTCCCCTGGGCAAGGGTGGGTAGGTATGGGAGCAGTGAGTCCCCTACTCTGCCCCACCCCCTTGTTGCCCCTCCTTACTCCCCAACGCCGAGGGGATCCCCACGTGAGCTTGGGTTGGGCTGTGTGGGGGGCTCTTCGTCTGGCCATTTGTGGGCACGCAGTAGACTTATCCAGGGATTCGCCCCAAGATTTGGAAATTGGGGCTGTGGAAATATCCTTCAAGGAATAAGAACACTTTGCTGCGACAGGGCCATTTGTGAGGAGGGGACTAGTCCAACTGGCAAGGTGAGCTGGGCAGACGGTGGGACCTTGGAGGGAGGAAGGGAGGCATCCAGGGCGGGCGGGGACAAGGCCTCAGCAGGCGGTCAGGGCACTGGACACCCTCGGGGCCTCTGCCCTCTAGCTGGCAAGTATGTGCAGGGAGAGGGTCCCCAGCCCACCGAGCAGTGGTGTCCCCATGGTGGTCGGGGTCGACTTCTGGGGCAGCCCGAGCGAGCAGCCCTCAGCCTGTGCTTCTCTAACCTGGCTGTGCCTGGAGGCCAGGCCCAGCCAGTGTGATGGGAGGGAGTGTCTGGCAGGCCCTTGAGCCATGGGGCTGTGTGTGTAGGGTTCTGCAGGCCCCTGGGCCACAGGAGATGGGGGATAGTGTAGGCCTGTGGGGGATGTGGGGGTTCATGCAGGCCCCTGGGCCATGGGGGGTGTGTGGCTTTGACTCTGAGTGAGTTGGAAGCCTGAGGAGGCGGCCAGCAGAGGAGATGCCATCTGGCCCAGGTGTCCAGAGTGCCCCTGTGGCTGCCCCGTGGAGAAGGCCCTGTGGGATCCGCCAGGAAAGAGATGATGGAGCAGGGCTGTGGGAGGGGCAGCTTCTGGAAGTGTCGTGGGGTCCAGTTTGGAGATGGAGGAGCAGGAATGGAGAATGGCCTCGAGGCATCACATTGTGCCCCATGGGGCCCCATGCAGGAATCCTTTCAGCTTCCTGGGTGCAGGGAGGCTAGAGGTGGCTGAGCCCCCCAAGTGCCCTTAGGCTACCCCACGTCCAGCCACAGAGTGTACTAGGCCTGTGGCCTCATGGTCCCTTGGTGGGTGGAGGGTCCGCACGGTACGTGGGTGAGGGAGGAAGGACGTGCAACCCCGTTTGTAGGTCAGGAACCTAAGGGCCTGGGGGGAAGGCTGGGGAGGCGTCCCAGCCCGGGGCCTTTGGCCCCCACCGTGGCCTGTCACCCCCACTCCCTCCCTGGGGCCCCGAGGCACGGGCGGGAAAAGCACCTGGAACTATTCCCACACTGTTTCCCAGGGCAGGGGCCCACTCCCTGATTCATGGGGCAGGAGCCCTGCCCTGGCCACCCACCCCCGTCCAGGGCGTTCCCACTGCACAGCGCAATTCATGGGCATCTGGATCAAATAACTGGCTGATAGCGTGTGTAAATCAGAGACGGAACTCTCTGGATGGCAGAGCCACCGCAACTCATTCCATCGTGATGCATGCACCGGGGGCTGTGGCTCCCTGAAATTCAAAGTCAGCCCAGAGAGAAGGGGCTTGAAGCTGCCCATGCGAGCACCACCCCAGTGGCCGCACAGCCGTGCCCGTGGCGGGAGGAGCGAGCGGGAGGGCTCACGACAGGCTGGCAGATCTCCCAGTGCTGGGGCTGGTGGGATGGGGACCTGCCTGCAGAGCACAACCAAGCCAGCGCCCCCGAACCATGGCAAGGTTCCGAGACAACCCCTAAGTGTCCACTGGCCCTGTGGCCAGGCAGGTGTGGCTTTTGATCCACCGCCTCTTTGCTGTGTGACCTCGCTGGGTCTCTTGCCCTCTCTGGGCCTCCATTTCCTCATCAGGTCCTTGTGAGAAGGGAGCAGAGACTGCATAGAAGCCCTGGCCCGGGCAGTGAGGGGAGGGCAGCTCACTGGGAAGGTCCAGAACATCGGGGATGGGGGACACACAGAGGCCTAGTGGGTGGCCACAGGAAGGCTGGAGTGAAGAGAGAGAGGGGAGCCCGCTTTTGAAGGACCAGGATGGGAGCCAGGCATGGAGGGGCCAGGTGGGACGGGGGGACCCTAAGTAAAGCAGGAAGGGGTTTGGTGGGGAGCCTGAACACCTGCCCTGATAGTGGGGTGCTGCAGGGGGACACACAGTGGGGACACACAGTAGGTCAGGCCCTATCACCCGGTTCACAGGACCCCGTCCCTGCTGCCCAGGCTGTGTCTCCACCAGGGTTGATGGTGGCCCCTCGGGGTCCAGGGCAGGCTGCTGCATCCCCACCATGAATCCACAGCCCCTCAGGGCAGCCAGACACAGGGTCTGGGGGCAGGACGGCTTCCCTGCCTCCAGGCCTTCCCACCGGCAGGTGCCTGGCCCGGGGTGGACCCCGAGAGTCCCAGACCCCATGGGCCGCCCCACTCAGGGCTCTGAGTTCCCCATGGCGACTGGTTTCCCCGGAAGGTGAAAGCTCAGGGCTGGGTCCCTGAGGGGCTGTTCTCAGGGCTTCACCGTCTGCAGACACGTGCCATAAGCATCCCGGCACAGACGTCTTTCCACGGGGCTGGGGGCTTGGGTACGTGCACTTAAACTTCCGGCAGAGGTTCTGAATCACCTAACAGAAGCCTGTTCTGATCTGCATCCCTTTGCACGCTTGTGCACACACCTTTTCCTCACCTAACCAACACTGGGTCTTGTCATAGGATATTTTTCAACTTTTCATTCTGTGATTAATATGGAGATTGAATATTTCATTGTGCTCATTAAGGTGTTTTATATTTTTCTGTTCCTCTCCTTTGCCACTTTCCCACTGGGTTCTTGTTTTTTCTTGCTGATTTGTGGGAGTTCTTTGCATGTGATGAATCAGTACTTGTGTTCACCTTGCAGATTTTCGTTCCCAGTCTGTCGCTTAATATTTTCCCTTTCTAACGGTGCTTTTTCATCACAGAGAAGTCCTCAAATTTTATGTCTTCAAATTTGTCAGTTGCTCCCTTTAAGGCTTGGATTTTGCATCTTGCTTGTCTTGCTGAGAATGTGCACACAATCTCTTGCATTTTCTTCCAGTGCTTTTATAATTATGCTTTTTGCCTTTAATCTGAGTTTATTTTTGGATATGGGTAAGACAGAGTGGAACCACTTCTCTGCATTAAATCCTAGATATCACGAGCCCTGGAGGACGCAAATTACAGTGTAGGGGCTGGAGTATGGGCTCTGGAGCCGGCCTCCTGGGCTGGAAACCATGCCCAGCCCCTCACGGCTGGGGGTGCTGGCCGACTGCTGAGCTTAATGGGGTCTCAGTTTCCTCTTCTACAGAAGGGTCTCGCACAGATTAAAGAAGCACCTTTGTGTGAATGACTCAGGCCCGACTGAGCCTGCATCGGGTCTTGGGGGTCTCCCCAGCCTCCAAGCAATTCCCAGGCCCTGGGGTGCCCACCTCTTCCTGCTTCTTCTAGAAGAGAGGAGGGTGGGGATAGGGCTGGGGGGTGGGGTGGGGGTCAATCCACAGCCTCCAGATGACTTGGCCAGAGTGAGACCAACACCCATGTTTGGCAGGGTCCCCCTCTCCCTGGCAACCTCAGGACAGAGATGGCCCCACCAGGCTGCTGGGGACGTCTGGGGAGAAGACAGTCACAGTGTGGTCTTGCCAGTCAGACTTTGGCAAGCCCAGAGAGGCCCCGAAAGCTGGAAAGAGGAGTAAGTAAGGCCGTGCTTCTGCCAAGGACGGAGCACAGAGCTGGGGGCAGAGATGGGGCGTCTCGGGTCTCAGCCTTCTCACCACGAAAGGCAGCGATGGCACCAACCATCCCCGCTCTGTGGGCAGGGAGAGCCTGCATGCTCTGGAAAGGGGGAAACCTTCCCCACAGGCTGGCACAGCCAGCCGCGGGCCTCTGGGGTCTTGTTCCCCGAGGACACCCTCCTGACAAGAGGCCCTCATGGTCAGGCCTGACCCGCGGCTGTGCGGCCTTCCTTCTGCCCCACCCATCTCCTGAGTCTATCGGTGCTGCTTCGGGACTGTCCCCTCGAAACCCTCACCCTAACCCCAACTCTCCACAAGGCCTCCGGGACTGTCCCGTGAGCCCCTGGATCCTGGGCCTCTCTGCCACCTCCGGCCTCTTCCCCTTTGCTTTGGCTGCTGTTTAACTGCTCAGAGCCGCTTGCAGCCTGGTGCTTGCTGGTGGGCGACTGTCTGTTGGGGCGAGCCGGCTGAGAAAGTGGTAAATATGTGGCTGTTGATTTGGGTCAAAGTGGGTAAGGGGAGAGGTTAAGAAAGTGAGAGAAGTAGAGGGGCCAGCCAAGAGTGAGAGCTGAAGGCATGTGAGTTGTGGGGACTGAGTCAGGACCCTCCTCAGGCCACCACTGCCCGGAGCATCGTCAGCTTGGCCTGGGTTGCTGAGGGACAGAGCTCAACCAGGAGGCAGGAACTATGCCCCAAACTGCCACCCCAGCCTCAGTGGAACCCCTCCCCTGAGCCTCTCCTCGTCTGAAAGAGGAGGGGACCTGCTGCCCGCCCATGGTGTCCTCAAGAGACCCTTGCCTTAAAGATGGTGCTGAAGGTGGCCCTTATCCCTTGGTCACCCGGCAGCCCTGCCCTTCCCATGGCCGATTGATGGGAGCAGTGACTGCTCACAGGGCTCCTGACGAGCAGCCCCAGTGCAGACACCAGCTCGACCGGGTCAGTGCTGGGAGCTGGCAGCAACAGAGATCCCAAGAACTGGCTGCAGGGCATGTAAAGAAACAAAATGGGTTGTGGAATTTTACAGAAGGAGATAACTATTGAGTTTCCTCCTTTTCAAAACGAGTGGCATCTGAGCCTGCCTCACATTTCCAGCTTTATTAATTTTTGCAAGACTTTGGGGCCGAGACGGGCTTCCCCTGCTGCTCCGTGGTGATTAATGTTGCTGAGCTGAGCAGGGTTGCAACACTTTCCTGTAAAATGAACTGAAACAGAAGTTGATGTCTTCCTCATAAAGAAATACATATATCAGTTAAAAATAGTTCTCGGAGCGGATGCGATGATGTCGCGGCTGTCGCAGGAAACACGTGAATCAGGCTCATCCCCACTAGCAGGAAAGTCCACAGTCTCTGGGCCCCTCCTCGAGGGCAGGGGAGGCAGGGCCCTCTGGTTCACCTCACACCCGGCCCAGCAGAGGCCGCCCAGGAAGGACGACTAGCCCCAGCTGGCTGAACCTCTGCCCACGCAGCTGACGGCGGGTGTTCTGGTTCTGACCTGGCCCGAAGACGCATGTGCTAGCTCTCTACCCGTCAGCCTGGCCCAGGGACGGACACTTCAGGCCAGTCGGTCTGGGGGTCCTTAATACAGAGCCCGTGTCCCCCTGTGCCTGCACCCCATGGGGGAGTGGTTGCCCCCAGAGCCTGGGCACAGCAAGGCCTCTGGTTCACTTGTGAAGAACGGCACCCACGGGGTCGTATGGCACTGAACAGAAACGTCACACCATCCCTGCAGTCACCTGGCCCCAGGCGACAGCACCGTGGATGCTGAAGGCCCCCAAAGCCCAGCAGCAGCGACAGTAGCGGCCGCGGTTCTGCCCGTCAGGGGAGCAGGTGCTGCGGCCACTGCAACCCTCGAGGCCTGATTACTGAGACCATGTCCCTGAGTCACCACAGAGAAAGGCTTTGGCTCTGGATGCCTGTGCAGGTCAGAGGGAGTGGACCAGGGTCCCAAGTGACCCTTGGGGCTGAGGTCCAGGGAGTGTTTTCACAACATGAGCCTGAGAACCCTCAGCTAACTGGCCGCAGGTTTCTCACTTGCAGGAAAGGATGGAGGGGAAGAGCCCAGGGAGGATAATGGCCGCCCAATGCCGGCCAGCTAGCTGCAGGGCTGGCAGGCGAGCCACCGGCCTCGTGAGTCTTTAAGTCAGTGCTGAATGTGAAGTTTGAGAAAGACTCAGCTCAGAGTTGACTAAAAGGTCCCTAGGGGGGACTTGTCACCAGGCCTGCAGCCGCTGAGGAAGTCTGGAGTGCTTTCCACCCCATTCCCTGGGTTGGGGGCACCTCCCTGAGGGCTTACACGGGCTGGACCTCCTCCCCAGTCCAGGCCTGAACAGGAAGGACGAGGCTCCTGGCCATGGAGGCAGAGGTGGGTGGGGGTCCAGCTCATCCCAGGCATCGCTCCGGACATCCAGGTCAGTTCAGTGGGAGGTGGCTGAGGAGGTGGGTGGGTGCCGGCTCTGCCTCCTGGCTGGGTGGGGTCCTGGGGGGAGTGAGGAGGAGAAGGAAGCTTGACTGGGGAGGAGGCATGTCTGGGAACTCACTCTTCCCGGGAAATTCCCCAAACAGACACCTGTGGAGTGTCCCTAGAGAGTATCCAGAATCTCAAAAGCAGTTTTCTTTTCACATTTTGAAGCCAAAAAAAGTTATTTCCCTGCAGTTTCAACATTTTCATAGGTCCTTAAAAGCTTGCAGACCCTGTGCCCTGACCTTTAGGGTCTGAAGGCTAAAGGAACCAGGAGATTCCAGACCCCCTCCTGGGAGACGCCTCAGAGGGAGAAAGAAGAATCTGCCTTTGTTCGCTGGGCTGGGCCTGAAAGGGAGCCAGGAGAGACTGCAGTCCCGCCTTGCCCGCTCGTCACAAACACACGAGTGCTCCCACTCTCACATGCAAGCACATGTGCACACATACTCTCACACCCATGTGCTGACACACCAAAGTGCACACACGTGTACTCACACACACATGCTCACTGACATACATCCATGGGTGTGCACATGCACGCACACATCTGCCTATGTGCACATGTCCGTACACACAAGCACACATACGGCTTGAGGAGGCCAGGAGAGGGTCCTGTTCTCTGCCTCCCCAGCCTCTCTCACTTTGCCTGGGACCCAGCAGGTATCCACTGGCTACTGGGCACATGGACAGTAAGTGAACTCAGGACACGGAGGGCAGGTCCCGAGCTCTGTGGACCATGGGCCGAGAGAGGGTGGAGCCAGATAGCCAGGGCTGCAGGGCTGGGCTCAGAGGGGCTCGGGCTTGCCCATGACTGCTGAGTGCCTTCTCTGCGCCAGGCACTTTCACCAACCCCCAGCAAGTCTGTGGGGCGGACGTTGCCGGTCCCAGTGGGCAGGTGAGACTCATGGATTTCCCAGGATGCAGAGGCGTGGCCGTGACCTCCCTGGGAGGGCAATGATAGTTCTTTCCACCTCCTGGTGCTCCTGTGGCCTCACCCCATCCCACTCCTGCCCCTCCCTGTGGTCCGTGCATTTGGGGTCATGGTCCAGGCTGGCTGTGGTCTCCTGGGGCGAGGTGGGGTACACCTCTCAGCAGGCAGCCGCTCCCGAGTAAACCAGATCCTTCTCCTCTTCCTCCGCCTCCAGGCTCGGACTTGGTCTTAGCCTCGGACCCCTGTGCTGTGAGGCACCCTCCCCAGCACCCAGGCATGCTGATGCCGAGTCTCTCACCCTTGACCTCCCCGGGTTTCTGAATCCAAACATCTCAAATGTCTGAGCTCAGGGCACCCATGCTTGGCCACTGGACATACAGGGCATCTTCAGGGACAAGGGGTGTGATTCTTCTTAAACATCCCAAGCCCAGGTACCCAGATCCAGGCCAGAGACCCTGGATGGTGAAGTGCTTTGGGGGTGCACAGAGGTTTTGGCTGATGACAGGCAGTGCCCTGCTCAGCCAGTGTTTGGATGGTGCTGGGGCCCCTCCACATCAGGGCCATCTCCTCTGATCCCTCCTGCCAGGCAGTCAGGCCGGGCAGACGCTGGGACCTGCTCCTGGCCAGCGCTCCCCATCCCACACCTGTAATAGCCCCTCCCGTGCCTGGTCTCAGCAAAGAGCCTCCTGACCTGGCGATGGAAATGTGTGTTTGAGCTCAACAAACGCCTCACTCTGTCGAAGTCTGTGACTCAGTGGTGAGTGGATGTAGAGCTTCATGGAACTGAAGCGTGTAAGCTTCATCTGCTCCTGCTTTGACGCCTCGCAGCTCTGCCCGGTCCTCTGACGCCTCACAGGCCCAGTCCCTGCTTGTCCATGCCGCTCTGTCTGGCCATGGACTTCACCACGTGGTAAATATTTGGATGGATGCCTTCCTTTTTTAAAAGTTTACACGGCAAAGCACAGCATCTGAGCGCAGTTATCAACTGTGAAATGCTTCCCCAGGCTTTTAGCTCACCAAGAGGCCAGGGCGCTGGTCAGGGCCTGGCTCTGTGCCCCTGAGTGTTGACCCCACATGGCTGGGTCCTTGCAGCTTGGACCCTGTCCCTGGAACTGCCTGAAGAGGGTCTTGGAGCGACACCTTTGATTGATAAGATCAGACTGCAGGCTGCGCTGCCACAGGAGAGAGAAAGCTGGGCATGGTCCTGGCCTTCACTCCAAGGTTTTGGTGACAACCACAGCCAGGGGTGCTGAGTATCCACCCAGCCTGTCCACACCTCTTTCTTCCCTTGTCATCTGTTTCTTCATTTGTAGATTCTGAGTCTGCCATTGCCCGTGCCGGGCTGACCACTTACTGTGTGCTGGGGCTTTATGTGTGAATCTCAGGGAGCAGCTTGATCGCCCCTCAAAGTCCACGATTTAAGGTTCAGACCCTTCATCACGTACGTCTACAAAGCACTGGTTATTTCTGTGCCAACTTACTAACGCACCAAAGGAAGAAAATTCAGGAAGTGAGGCGAGCTCTCCCAAAGGCTTCCTCTGTGGGCCGCTCACATCTGCCA
The DNA here is from genome assembly GCA_031878705.1 of Tapirus indicus. Classification (NCBI taxonomy): domain Eukaryota; kingdom Metazoa; phylum Chordata; class Mammalia; order Perissodactyla; family Tapiridae; genus Tapirus; species Tapirus indicus. The sequence continues at coordinate 60,974,309 of CM062932.1, forward strand.
TGGCTAGCCACCATCTTCCTGGACTCATACCGGAGAGGTGCACTAACCGGCCTGGCTCTGGAAGGAAGAGCCCATGCTGGGCCCTGCCCTGACCATTTGACAGGTCCTGGGGCATTTTCTCTGATCCTCTGAGGAAGACCATTTTACAGATGAAGAAAGAGACACAGAGAGGAACTTGCCCAAAGTCATATAGAGAGGAACGAGATGGCACAGAAGCCATCAGTCAGGACTGGGCAAGCCGGCACTGTTCACGCTGCCTGACCGTCCTGTAAGCGCAGGCCCCGCCTGGCTCCTGACCAGGGGCTAAGATAACATAAGGGTAGCCCAGTCCACCCAGAGTGGCCATGAGGATCACTTTAGGTGATATGCATGGGGAAAGCTGGGATGACGGTGACAAGACCCTGCTCGTGACCCTGCCCCCTCCCCTACTTGTGCCTCCAGAAGCTACAACTCCACCGAGAAGCTGTTTTTCCCCCTGGAGGAGACCCTCTCCGGACAACCTGGGCAGAGCCCCCCAACCCCCCATCTCCTAGAGGAATGCCAAGGCTACCCTTCCTCCTGACCTGCTGGCCTGCTGTAACCTGACCCTCCTCTGTCCCTGCAGCCACACTCACTCCTTCTAGCACCATCTCTCTGGCTGCACAGGGGATGCAGCGTCTAGAGCCTACAGAGATGACCCTCCAGCACTCTGGTTTCTGTATGGAGTGGCCACAGCTCTCAAAGTCATATTCTACAAATGGAGGAGGGCCCCTGTGTGAGGCCAGTGGCCAGCGGGTGAGCAAGGCTTCAGGCCCTGCCACCACCCGGGCCATTCAGTCAAGGCACATGCTCCCCTCTAACTGGAGCTGGATGAGGGCTGGCGCCAGGGATGGCTGCTTGTCCTCAAAGAGGGCTTGGGCTCAGGGCAGTGCCAGGCAAGGCAACAGTGCTGGGGAGGCTGAGGCGGTGGCTGGCCCCTCTGTGAGCAGCTCCCTCAGCCGGGACTCTGCCACTGCCCTTCCTCTGCCATCTCAGAGCTCTTGTGGACCAAGCACAGCCCCGAGGGAGCAGGGCTCACTGTGCTGACCCCAGCCTCCTTTGCAGGGGTCCTCAATGCCTCGTGGGCTGAGGCCCTTCAGATATGCCAGGGACCCCCGAAGTCAGAACAGCCTGGGCGAGGGGGCACTAATCTGCTTCAGGAGCAGGTGGATGGATGGGGGCTCTCAAGGTGGGGTCTGCAGAGTGCCAGCACGTCTCATTCTGTGCTTTAAAAAGGATGCAGTTTGTTCCTGATGAGTTCACGGGGACCAAAGGGTACACTTCTCGCTGATACCCGCCCCCTTCTGCAGCAAGGGGCCGGTCGTACAGCACTGACCTCTGTCAGCCTGGTGGAGACGCACTGGTGCTGAGCATCCCTTTGGGCTCTGAGCAGATGTCGTCGCCTGGGGAAGGGGGAGGAGAGGCCCTCCCAGAAGCCAGGGGAGGGCAACCATGAGCACAGGCTTCCTAGGTCCGAGGAGCGCGGAGCCCTGTACCAATGGGGCAGCACTTTTCTTGTCTGTACAGAGGAGGGGGTGCCCTCTGGGATCAGACACCCCTCCCTGCCCTCCCCAGAGAGCAGCTGGCCCAATGTCACCTGGTTGGGGCACCTCCAAGCTGGGCTGAAATGCAGGACTTGCAGCCAGAGCCACCAGGGAGAATCCCTTGGGAGGGCAGGGGTGGGGGTCCAGGAGATGGAGGGGTCTGGAGGAGGATCTGGGCAGACCCCAGCCCCCACTCACATGCTGCTACTGGAGCTCTGGGCTCTTTCCTGGGTTCTGGTGACCAGAACAGGCAGGTTTGGGCTCAGGCTTTCCTAAGAACCAGTGAGGCCCGAGGTTTGAAGGGGTGGTCCCACTGCAGGTGTGCAGGGCGCCTGAGGCTGGAGGCCTGCTCGCTGCCCACCCGGCACATTCAGGGGCACAGTCTCGGGCCCCCTTCCCGAGTACACTGGTGAGACCTGTGGTGGGGCCTCCCATCCCCAGTGAGCCTGTTTCTCTTAACAAAACACACACATCAGGGCTCATCTCTCGTAGCGGGTCTACCTCTGTTCCACTGTGTATTTAAAAACATCTCTCATTACAGGCTGACCAAGGGCTCCCCTTCCACACAGGTTTGCAGGGGCGCTGACTGCGCGTTGTGGTGTTGAGATTCCCCGGAAAGGCCAGCTGACTTGCCGGGCCCCCCGGCTCCTCAGTCCTGCCTGCAGCCCTCTGAACCTCCTCTCTCGTCTCTCGACCTGCCAGTGCCCACAGCCCCCGAGCCTCCCCAAGAGACACCCAGAGCCTCTGACGGCTGTCAATTCTCGCGTCATCCAGCTCCTCGGGGAGGGAGGCCTGAGTCAGCTGCTGCCAGTGCCCAGCTTGTCCTAATCGCCTTCTGGGGGCTCTGCGGGCCCTCCCTCCATGCCCTGTGTTTCCCACAGGCTGTGAGGTGCTGGGGCACCCTGGCAGGGGTGGCAGGTGGTGGGGTGTCCCGAGGAGGTTGGGCAAAGCAGCTGGGGAACAGAACCCGTGTGCTGGGCGGGGCACGCCTGCAGCGTGGGCAGAGGTGCGATGTGGCCAGCCTCCGAGGGCTGTGGGTGGGGTGCAACCTGGAGCCTCCTCGAGCTGAGTCACTTTCTGGTTCCAGGAAGCCTGGCCACGGACCACATGACCTCCACATGACCTCCACATGACCTGCAAACTGAGGCAACTGGAACTTTCTGCTGAACGTGAGCAGTTGCTGCTGCTTCTGAAAGCAGAGGGGAGTTGCCGGGTTTTGCCCAGCATCCCCTTTCAAGAATGGTCTCCATCTCTGGGGCTCCTCCAGGGTTAGCAGGGATGGCGTCGAGGGTCTTAGAGGGAGAAGTCACATGAGGAACTGGGACATCTCTGTCTGTAGACGCTGGTGCTCCCCGTGAGCAGGGGAAATGGCTTAGAACCATCTTGTGGACACATGTATGAAACAAGTTGTCTGAATAGCTTAGACTGAGGAAGAGACGAAGCTTCCAGACTCAGACCCAGGAACTCCATGCACACTCAGATGCACAGACACACATACCCAGTGCACACACCCCAAGATACACACTCACCACACGTGCTCACACGCAGAGATAACACGTCCAGAACACACACACGTGCTCACGCCCACAGAGAACACACCCACATCTCACACACCTACTCACGCATTCTGGCACTGCACACACCCTCAGCCTGGAGACCAAGGGCCCCAGGCACACCTGAGACCACAGGACTGGGGAAGGAAGTGGCAGGAACGCCCCCAACGCTGGGTCCAGTGGGGCCCACGCTGACTCCCCGCCCAGCCCCTGCAGCGCTGCGGGTGCCCTGGGTCCTGCCCCAACCTGAGGCTCTACCTTCTCATCCATGAAGCAGGCATCAAGGGCTGACCAGGTTGCTTAAGTGGAACCACACCTGCAGCATCGGACCCAAGATGTGCACAGAGGAAAAGAACCTGGGACGTGGTGGAGGGCTTTCCCGAGCTCCAGGCTCTGCCTCAGACACCCTCTATGCATTGCAGCCTGACCCCTCACTCTGAGCCCATACTTCCCAGCCAGCGAGGGAGCCTCAGGAACCGGCCTCCCTCAAGGGCTGCAGGGAGCAGGTCCAGCCGGGGAGAGCCCGGGCCACTGCCTCCCGAGTGCTCCTGCAGCGCCGCCTGCTGGCCGTGGAGAGCCCTGTGTGCGCCAGGCACCAGCCCTGGGCGGATGCCCGGCTCCCCGGGACGGTTCAGACAGCGGGACACGGAGTCCAGGGACCCGGCCCCAATTTCTTGAGAGCCAGAAAGGCAGAAACAAAGGTTTAGCGCCAGGTGCTGGGCTCCGTTCCCAGACTTACTCTTGGACGGGCAAGTGCTGTGGGCTGGATGCTGAGCCATGGGACCATGCAGCATCCCCCCCAACGCACTACTCCAGCCCACCCCCCTTGCCGGCTCCGAGTGGAGGCTTCTCCTTGATAAAGCAGTGTCCAGGTAAGGCAGAGTGTCCTGTGTGGGTCACAGGAGCCATGGTGGGCTGGCCAATGTCAGACACAGGAACTCCAAGGAAGGGACAAGTGGCCTGAGCTCCAGTCCAAGGGGCCACCCTCAGCAGGACACCCTGAGACAGTGAACAGGCTGCAGATGGTGGAAAAGAAATATTTTGGGGAACCTGCTGCAAATTTTGTGGCTTACAATAAGTGTATACTTTGAATACCACTAGAGACAGTACATTGCTTCTTCACCAAGCTGCACAATCTCTCTGCCTCTGGTCTTTTGGGTTCCCTCTGCCCGAACCCCTGTCCCACGTGCTCAGCTCCACAAGCCCCCAGACTCAGGTGACAGCACCCCCCCCCTCCGGGGGGCATTCCTGGGCCTTCTCCTTCGGTTCTTTGGAAGCTGGTGTGATTCTCTGTGAAAGCTGACTGTAGCTGAGGACAACAGTGTGAAAGAGGGACAGTTCACCTAGAAAGTTTGAACCAGATCTCCAGTCTCCAGGACGCTCGGCTACTACGTGACACTTTGTTGAGTCCATTTAACTCATTACTTCACCCAAATGGTTTCCAACCAGCCCCAGAGAGAGGGCCGTTCCCTCACCTGGATCCCTCTCGAAGTCGAAAAATCCCAGATTTCACCCCCAGTGCTGACATTTGCACCATAACTGTCACCTGCTGCTTTGTTAAAATCGAGACTTGCTGGTGACTCAGGTGACCAGTGGTGTTGACCCTCTCCGACCAGTTGGTCCCCCAGAGAGAACCATCTTACTCACTTCATACAAGGCCAAACCATGCGTCCCCCTCCCTTTCATCTTAGAGCTGCTGGAAACAGTCTGCGTTCTAGGTGAGGAAACTGAGGCCGTTGGAGCAGACAAGACAAAGCCCCACTTAACCCAGTTCCTTTGTCTTTTCTCTTCTGGCTCCCCTGCCTCTCTCTCTCATACACACACAGACACACACAACACACACACAGACACAGAATGCATGACGGAGCAGAAAACATGCTATGTGATGACGTGACTTCAAAGCCTGTTGACCTGGCCATGCTCACACAGGGAGATGATAGGTAGACAGATGGTAGACAGAAGATAGGTAGATAGATAGATAGATAGATAGATAGATAGATAGATAGATAGATAGATAGATAGATGATAGATAGATAGATAGACAGACGATAGATAGAAGATAGATAGATAGGAAGTGACAGCTGGATGATTGGTAGGTAAGTATAGATAGATGATAAGATAAATGATAGGTAAATAGATGACGGATAGGTAGAGAGATAGAAACGGCTGTACCATTTTGCATTCTTCCCAGTCATGAATGAAAGCTCCTATTGCTTGTCAGCACTCAGTATTGTCAGGATTTTAATTTCAGCCATTTGCTAAGTATGCAGTGGTGTCTCATCATGGTTTTAATTTACATTTCCCCAACGGCTGATGATGTTAAACGTCTCTTCAGGTGCTTATCTGCTGTCCGTATATCCTCTTGTTGAAGCATCTGTTCAGGTCCTTTCCCAATTTGTAATTGGATTATTTGTTTTTTTTTATTGTTGGATTTTGAGAATTTTTTATGTGTTCTGGATCCAATTTGTTTGTCAGATTTGTGATTTGAAAATATTTTCTCCTTGTCTGTGTCTTGTGTTTTCATCTCTTAACATTGTCTTTTGCCAAGCAAAAGTTTTTAATTTTGATGAAGTCCAATTTGTCACTTCTTTCTTTTATGGATTGTGCTTTGTTGTCATGTGTAGGAACTCTTCGTCCAACCCGGGTTCATGAAGATTTTCTCTATGTTTTCTTCTAAAAGTTTTATATTTAAATCTTGATCCATTTTAAGTTAATCATAATGTAAGGTTTGAGGTTTAGGTGAGGGTTCATTTTTTGGGTATAGACATCCAATTTTTCCCATATTATTTATAAATACAGACATTTAGTCATGGGGTTCCCTTTTTAAAAATCTTCAATGGCTTTCTATTTCCCCTAGATAAAAGTCCTTACCTGCAGGGTCAGTTTCCGCCTCCTCTCTGAGTCCCCTCCCCACTTAATGGGTGATCCCCTCTGTTCTCATGAGCCTGTGGGGGGGGGGTCTCCCCTGCAGGGCCCACCCTCTACAAACTGTGGCTTCTGTACTGACCAGCCTTGTGCCCACCTGCCCGCTGTCAGTCTCTCTTACCAGGCTCTAAGTGCTTGAGGCAAGGGGCACTCCTGCCTCTCTTCCTGTCATCTGCCCAGCACCCTGCACAGTTTGCTCTCACAAATGCTGCTGCAGGAGGGTGTCTAGGGCACTTCCCAGAGGAGCCACACAGGCCCAGCCTCTCAGGTGAGTGGAGTGTGCTGGGTGGACCAAGGGGGTCTGGGGCCCCTCCACTTCGCTGTGTCCTGACTATGAGGTGAAAGGGGAGCAGGCAGACTGGGCGGCGCCAGGCTGAGACGCAATCCATGCTTCAGGCAGGTCATTTTTGCAAGTTGGTATGGGGTTGGAGGGGCAAGGTGGGAGCAGAGGGGTCAGTTAGGATGCAATTTCACTCACATAAATACACAGATGAGGGTATGGAGGGAAGAGAGGAGAAAAATGGAGGGCAGGTCTCAGCGATATGGGGGTGACCAGACGGGGCTGGGGATGTCCGATGACCCTCTGCTGGGGAGACCAGGTGTGGCCACATGTGGAGGGTCTGTACACAACCATGACAGGGAAGCTGCAGTTTGGGGGCAGCAGAAACAAAGAGTCTGGGAAGCTGATCTGCAGAGAGAATAGAGCAGATGGAGGAAGAGGGGAGAGAGAGAGGTAGAAGGAGAGAGACAGAGACAGATGGAGAGAAAGAAATGGAGGGAGAGAGACCGAGAGAGATAGAGGGAGAGAGAGATGGAGGGAGAGAGAGATGGAGGGAGAGAGACTGAGAGACAGATGGAGGGAGAGAGACAGAGAGAGAGAGATGGAGGGAGGGAGACCGAGAGAGAGACAGATGGAGGGAGAGAGACAGAGGGAGAGAGAAAGATGGGGGGAGAAAGCCTCTTGCTGCCGCTACGTTGGGCAGCTTAGTTGGCCTCTCCATGCTGCATCCGTGAAATAGGCTGATTGGCACTGTGGTTGGGAAGGTAAAGGAAGTGACCACCAGGTACCAACTCAGCTGCTGCTCCCACAGCAAGGACTGCAGGCTCCTGTGGGCCTGTGAGGTGGTGGCCTAGGGGAGGAGGGTGGAGAATGCTGGCCCAGGGCAGCTCTTCTACTCTGCTCCCCCCAGAGCTGACCCCTGGAGGGAGAGCTTTCCCAGAGTGCTTGTGGAGCTTCTGTATGATTGACGGCTCTATTACATGCATTTCAGAGTGTTAAGGGGTTAGTAAGAGGTATCGCTTCAGACCGTAAACACCCTCCCTGTCTCTGTGCCACAGAAGCACATCAGAGGCCAGTCGAGTGGGGGGCTGACTGGGTCTGCAAGGTCCAGAAACCCAGCAGAAAACACCAAAGGTCACATCAATGAAAAGTAACTCTTGCCGGTGACATTTCTGAGCGACACAAGCCACACATTTCTTGCATCTGGCTTTAAAGCCAAGAACCTGAAACTGAATAAACCCCAGCACACGATGAAAAACACCTCGTGTCCTGTTAGAACAGTGAGAGGGGAAGGACGAGGAAGAAGGGAGAAGTAGAGAGAGGCTGAGAAAGCAGCCACGTGCCGCCAGGGCCACAGCCCCTGTGAGAACTGGGGCCCATGTGGCCCCTGAGGGACCCCAGGCTTCACGCCATCAGCCACTCTGCTGGGGCACTGTCTCCACCTGGCCTGGCCGTGCCCTGGCTGCTCCCACATCACCTGCTCAGCTGATGCCATTTCTGGATGCCCCCTGTTGCTCCAGTGTGGTGCCTGACTTTGGGGTTCATGCCTCGGGAGGCTGCCCTGGCTCACTAGGTCTCAGCTGGGTGGGCCGGGTGGGTCTTTTACCACTGGGGCCCCCAGTGTGCCAACCCCCCAACTTGTGCCACTTCCCAGGGTCGACAGGGAAGTGTACCTCACCACCAGAGGTTATTTGTGTATTTACTCTCTTTTTTTCTGGAAAAGGCAAAACTATAAGTACAGAACACAGAAGAGTGGTTGTCAGTTGAGTGAAGGGAGATGGGTGTACCACCAAAGGCCACACTGGGGATGTTTTAGGGTGATGGAACTGTTCTGTATGGTTCCACAGTGGAGGTACCTGACGTAAGCACTTGAAACTCACGCACGTAGAGCAGCACAAAGAGTGACCTTGGCTGTATGAGCAAGAGCAACAACAGCCGGGGTTGGGGGAGGCCTGGGCGGTGCAGGGTTAAGGAATCTGGTGCATTAGGTGGACGACCCACCCTCACTGAAAAGGTGCACAGAAAGGAGCTGACTGGGCAACTGTGCAAAACAGTGCTTTGACTAAATACTGCAAAGAAAAAACAGCTCTACATAAACACTGAATTCTAGTTGGTAAATGTGTTTCCCACAGTGGTACAGGTTGGCAGTTCTGAACCAACTTGGATGTGCACTAGGATTTCACAAGTAAAGAAGCACACTGTAGAGTGTGAGAGCAGGCTCCACACAGCAGGACGAGGAAGTCTCAGGTAAGCATGGTGCTCAATTATGGTGGACATACCGTTTTGAATATCACATATATGCAAAGAGATAGAGAATCAATGTCCACATGTGCACGTGTGGATCAGTACACACACCCATATTTCTTAGCTTTGCCCTCTGAGTAGCCTGCACGCATGTACCACCCCAGTGGCAACAAGCACGCTTCATGCCCACATCTTAGTTTCTAAATAACATCTTTCATAAAAGGAACCTTGAAGAAATGCCTGATACTAGGGCTGAGGCAGAGAAAATACAAGGTGAGCCCAGAGCATCTTGCAGTCCCAGAAAGTAAGGAAAACTGGATTATAACCCAAAGAATAAAATAAATATCTATGAATTTGTACTGATATAAATAAATGATTGAATAAATAAAAACTAGGAGAAAAGAACAAATCTTCCTTACGGATGAATTCCAAATAATAAACGTACAGGGAAATAGAAAAAAAATGTAGAAGGGAATAGAAATCCTTTAGAGTAGAATAGAATGCTGGAGGGTAATAGAAAATCGCCATCAGATCCCCACAGGAATAACGCTGCAGGCAAGATCCACGGATGAACGCTGAGATTTGTTTGCAAAACTTTAGGAGAAACAAGCCATCTGCATAGTCTCAAAGCATCTCCCCAAGATATCATTAATGACTGCAGAGTTTTGACATGTGTGCACAAACTCTTTGATGCTCCTCCCTCGAGGAGATGGCGCCCAGTCACCGCCTGCCCTCTTGAGTGTGTGGGCTGCACTTGGTGACTCGCCTCCAACAAACAGAACGCGGAAAGAGAAAAAGCGTAACTTCCCAGTGAGGAAACCTGGCGGACCCACCTTAAGGGGGTGGTGAAGGTTAGTGTCCCCGTCACGAGTCGTGATGATGGTGCATGTCCTGCGATGAGAAGGGCACGTCATTTCTGTGGTGCTCGTCCCAAAGTCCATAACACCAATCCAAACATGAGAAAACCTCAGACAAACCCAAGTGAGGGGCTTTCTCCAAAGTACCTGAGCAGTTCTCTTCAAAGGTGTCTGAAGTTGAAAAACAAAGACTGAGAAACAGTCACAGCTTGAAGGAGATGAAGACACGAGGACTGAATGCCATGTGGGGTCCCTTGCTTTTGTGAGTGTTGCTGTGTCCCTGTGTGTGAGTACCAGTGTATGTGAGTCCGCGAGTGTGTGTGCACATGAGTGTGTGCAATAGCCACCCTTTATCCATGGTTTTGCTTTCCGCATTTTGCTTTCAGTTACCCTCGGGCAACCATGGTCTGAAAATATTAAATGGAAAATTCCAGAAATAAACAATTCGTAAATCTTGGATGGTGCACCATTTTGAGTAGCGTGATGATATCTTGTGCTGCCCACTCCTTCCTGCCCAAGACGTGAATCATCTCTTTGTCTAACGTATCCACGCTGTGTATGCTACCTGCCTTTTAGTCACTTAGTAGTTCTGTCTTGTTTATCCGATCAACTGTTTCGGTATCGCTGTGCTCTGTTCAAGCAACCGTCGACATTGCTTGCAACATCCAACCATCGATGCGACAATCCTCCCCTGACGTGTCATCAGAGGGTCGGCAGGAGCCTAATGTGACGTCACGGTGCATCATTCACCTCACTGCACCTCACCCTGCAGGCACTGTGTCATCTCACATCATCACGAGAAGGGGGAGTCCAGTACAGTAAGGCATCGAGAGAGAGAGACCACGTTCATATAACTGTTACTACACTATATTGTCATAGTTGTTGTATTTTACTATTAGTTGTTGTTGTTAATCTCTTACTGCACCTAATTTATAAATTAAACTTCATCAGAGGTATGTATCTATAGGAAAAAACGTAGTACATATAGGGCTTGGTACTATCCACAGTTTCAGGCCTCTGCTGGAGGTCTTGGAATGTGTCCCCCACAGATAAGGGGGACTACTGTATGTGACTTGGATGTGTGAATGTGAGTGTGTGTGTGTGCAAATGCACTAGGAGGTTTTCACTCAGCATGTGTGGCAAACAGACTTTTTAGGATAATGTAGAATCAAAGCTCTTAATAATTCCAATAATCCACCTGTTTCAGCTTAAGAATGCTAACCCTCCGTACCCTAACGACTGATTTGGCAGGTTGAAGAGCACCTCAGTCATTCTCTACCGTGGAACCCTGCAACGTAGGCGTGGCTTGTCTCTCAGAGGACGAGTTCTCAGCCCACTCCGGCAGGTGTGGACCATCTCAGTGACGGTAAGGAGACCCGAAGGGAGTTTTGAGGGCCCTGCCTCCTTTCTCTTCCCACTCAGCATCACCTCATAATTGTAGCCCTTGCCACTACCTGACATAACACGGGGCTATAATCCCTTCCCCGAAACCCTTGGGGCCAGATGCATTTTGGAATTCAGAATGTTTCTTGAGTTCAGAGGAAGGAGAGGATGGCTGTCGGGGTCCCAGCGTCCACACTGTGTGGACACTAAAGAGTCAGTTCTTTGTCCCCCCACTGCCAGGCCTCCTCTGGCACATACTCTACAAGTCACTCTCTGTGGCCCCCACAGGCACCCTGCTCTCCTCCAGAGGGCATCTGAGGCTCTGCAGAGGGTCCCTGGAGCAACACCTGTGCAGCCGGCTCTGTCCCCCCCAGCTCAGCACCAGGATGTCCCCTCCCCACTCACCCCTGCCCCACAGCACCCAGCGGAGATAACTGGAGAATCTGGCAACAGCCTCCCTCTTAGGGGCCCTGCCCAGGGCACAGGCACACCAGTGCTTGGGAGCAACTCAGTAAAGACTTGTGTACCCAGCAGTGGCCGGGCACGCCCTTGCAGGACTGCAGCGGCCTGTCACCTGAGGGTCTCAGTGTGGCGGTTTTTCTGGTTTTGTGTGAGCCGAGCCTCCTGTGTGAGGTACTCTGAGCAACAGCGTGGCATCGAGGAGGCATGCGCCCTCGCAGGGCTCCCACCTGGTGGGCCTCAGCAGCGGCGAGCCCAGGGCGAGGCGCGGGAGGGTCCACAAAACAGCCACCGCTGACACGATGGGAGCTCACTGACGTGCGTCAGCCCTGAAGCCCCACCTGTTTCCAGACAAGGAAACTGAGGTGAGGTCACTTGGCACAGTAATGGCACTATCCAATGTTTTTATTTGTAATTGGTATTTTAATGGAAAAACAGATGTTACAGCATTTTCTTAACAGACCAACTCACTGCCACTGTCAGCCTTTCTGTGGGATTTATGCCACCAGACATAAGACTTTGGGGATGATTAAAACGCACCCTCCGCTCACCATACAGCTACGTCTGAAAACACGTGACTTGGGTGACGTACTGTAGACACTGCTGTTCCTTCTGGTTCCTCCTCACTTTTGTCTGGTGATTGTCGTTGTCCATTTTGTCATAGTGAAAAGACTGGGTCACTGAGGCACCATGAGCTGCAGCATTGTTACTTCCCAGTCTGTGTGGGAAGAAGCAAATCAGAGAGTGTTAGTAGCTGCTGGTCTTTTTAGCTCCTTTTGTCTTCTCTCCTCGTGCTGCTGTTTCTATAATGTAAGTCACACACTGTGTGTGTGAGCGCACAAACGTGTGAGAGTTGCCGACAGAGATGGAGAGATTAGGGGTGGGCAGCACTATCCTTTCCTGCCCAAATATTAACTTTATGTTGTTTTGTTTCTGTCCTTGTGAGGCCGTTTGCCTGCCCACCTCATTACTTACTTGGGAGCCTGAAAATCATCCACGGAAGCACCTCTGTAGCTTCAGGTGCCTTTTCCTGTTTGTGGTCAGCTGAGCTGTGCCTGATCTTCCCTGTGGGATGTGCTGGGAGAGAGCCTGCGGGTAGCCGAGCCTCCGCCTGTCTCACGCGCTCTCTCGCTGCAGGTGTGAGACCTGCTGCCCACCTGTGCCAGACCTGAGGCTGGTGTGAAAGGATCTCCTGGAAGGCCAAACGCCTATCCCCACAGCCTGCGAGGCTCAGCCCTCCCCAGGCCGCCTGCAGTTCAGCAGGGCCCCTGGGCCCCACGCCTGGGAACATGCACGTTTCTCTCCCGCTTCCTAAAGGTGGTTTTCCTTTGAACTCTCACTCCCTGAACGGTTAGACCACACTCTCAACAGAAAGCTCTTTTGAAAACTGCTTTGCACTTGGGTCTGGCAAAGCCCTCTTGAGGGTCACCTCTACTCCCCAGTGGACAAGGGAAGTCCAGCCACTTGGCTGTATTGCTCAGTTGTCCAGTGCAGGTTGCAGCCCTGTGCACCCCTGGGAGGCAAAGATAGTCGATTCCTTATGCATTTAACAAATATTCCCGTTAAGAGCACACTAGGAGAGTGCTGATTTAAACATCTAAGTCCGTCCTTTCTTGTGGACATTTATGGACTATTCTGTTGTCTTTTCATTTCTAAGTAACTCAGGGCCGCCCACTACTCATTACTTGTGTTGTTAAAATGTGGTGTTCATAATTCGGAAAGCACTCTTACTGTCACTTATGCAGGCTCCACATTAGACATTCTCCCAGAATTGACACGTACCCAGTGCTGCTCTGGACATGCAGACTTTCTAGTGTCAGGGACGAGCTGTGGCATCGTTGGGGCCGTCTGGAGCTGTTTTGCAGCTGCCGCTATTCTTTCTTTGTAAATATAGATTATTGGTTTGGTTTCATCATCCTCAGCTGTAGGATTTCTCATTAACCTGCAAGATGAAGAATACATCTTTCTATCACTGGTAATTAGGCCTGGAGTTTTCAGACTGGTTTGGGTTTGAGCGTGTTACAGGTCCCATAAGTATCCATACCCTTCTTCTGAAAGTAGATATATACACAATTTCCACAGATTTGCTTGTAGAGAGATTCTTAATGATTAGTCTGCATTCTTTTTCTGCTGGGGGAGCAGGTTAGCTGAGTGGGCCAGGATGTCAAACACCCTTGCCTCCCCCAGACAATTCCCCAGTGAGCTGCTGAGGTTAGAGTCTCGGGATGCTCAGAATAAGGCCCAGCAATCCCTGTGCCGAGGAGGACTCAAGAGGAGAGCAGTGTCTTGCCTTAGCGCGCCTCGGTTTCCCAGGGTTTCTTCTTCTGCATTGGCGACGGGAGGTGTGGCCCTCGGCCTCTTCTCCTTGTCCACGGGACTCATCCCAAGAGGTGATATTTCCACATTTGCCTAAAGTTCAAGAAATGTACCAGGCTTCTAAAGGCTTTGACTGCTGCTGCTCCGTGGAAGTCTGTCTGCTGACATCCCAGATGTGTGCCCTGTGGTGACCCTGAGGACGTCTGTCCACAGGGGTTGGCCCTTTGCTTCAAGGTTTATTCATGTGTTTGTGGACCTCTCTAGGCCAGACACACAGCTAGAGCCCAAAGTCACTGAGGGGAAGGGGACCCAGGCTCCGAGAGCACCACGCAGACAGCAACAAGAGCTGGGGGTCTGAGCACCTGCTCTCGCCAGGCCTCTGCTGGGCACTCACGGGCATTCTCTCACAACCCTCGTTATGGAGAAATTATTCACCAGACACTTGTTAGAAAGTGCAAGAAAGACTATATTCAAGACTACGGCAATAGTAGAGAGAGACTGAATTCAACTCCCAGTACAACAGGGAGGAATGGGGATTTATAGCCAACAGGCAGGCGAGGCTGAGGACAGAAAATCACTAGGAGGGTCTTGGTTAGGTACCAGGGTGGGAGTAGGGGGGATTCTTTGCTGAAACTGGGCTCAGCAGGTCAAGGATGAGGCCCTGTCGAGAAGAGGGTACAAGGGAGTCTGACTAGAGTTTGGGTCAGGAGGGGGCCTTTCCACCCTCACAGTGGTCCATTTTATAGTTAAGGGGAAGTTCAACAGGTGGAGGAACCCACCACAGAGAGGGATCCAGAGCCAGGGGGATCCAGACACGAAGTCGAAGATTCTAAGACTCAGGAAGAGCCGTGTCTCCCGCCCTGTGTTTCTTGGTGCCTCCATCTCTGATTTTCCCTCCACCCCAGGCCCTGTCTCTTTCTCTCATTAGGTCTGTGTCTCCCTCTTACTGGCCTCTGCTCTGCTGTTTCCGGGAGCATGAGCTGCTGTTTCCCAACCCCCTCTCCACCATCGCATTCTGTCTGCCTCCCTTTCCTTTCCCACCACAGAACTCCCACCTGAGTCCCACTCTCTGCCCTGAGCCCAGAACAGATCTGCTGATTGGGTTGGCATTGTAGAACAACTTACATCCCGTGTGCTGTTTCTAAAGGAGATGAGTACAGTGCTTTATCTCTTCTTCTTTCTTAAAAGAAAAACCCAAACTACAAAATGAATCTGTCTTCCATGGATTGTGCCCTCCTGGCACCTTTCCATGGGTGGCCCGAGAGCAAGGGGCTCCTGAGGAGGCTGAGCCGGCCAGGCTCTCTCTGCCACTATAGACACAGGCTCTCAGATAACAGGTCCTGGAGGCCACACGGAAACTGTCCCCACTCCCAGAGGGAAAGCCTCCCAGAGGGATGGCTGTGAACCTCCTCCTTGAGGCCCAGAAGCAGAGCTGAAACTGTGTCCCTCAGACCAGGCCAGTTTTTCCTGCTTGTCCTGTTTGGGCGCCACAGGAGGCAGCCAGTAACCCAATATGCCAGAGAGGAGAGAGGGAGGAGGAGAAGGGAAACAGGAGACCTGGGCTGTACACTCTGGAAGGCCGTGGGGGGCTGGGACACAACAGTGGGGGGCAGACAAGAGGAGGGAACATGGCCACAGCTCTGTGCCTTGAGCTCTGTGTCTTAACGCTTCCTTGAGTGGTCCTAGGACCCCCTTTTCCTGGCTCTCTGCAGTCTCCCGTGCTGGAGGGACCTACGCCCCTACCTTTGGATGTTGGGGTGTTCCTAGGTTCACTTCCTTGGGTGGTGTCTCCCCCCGCACAGAGCTCCTCCACCAGGTCCAACTGCTTCTGAAGCAGATTCTGCATCAGAACGTCCCGTGGGCGCCTCTCACATGTCACGTCCAAAGCATAGCCTTCTGTCCACTCCCGAAACCTTGGTATTCCCATCTCGGTAAGTGGCTGCTTCATTCTTCCAGACCCTCAGGCCAAAATCTTGGTATAATACTCCACTCGGCTCTTTTTCACAAACTGCACAACCTTCCTCGATTTCCTGATGGATCCACTTTTACAATATATCCCGACCCCCTCCCTTGCTCATGCAGCACTCCACCCCCCGCTGGTCTAAGCCACCTCACTAGGGCCTGGATTATTGCAAATAGCCTCCCAACCACCTCTGCTGTCTTCTTGCCTGCTCACATCTTATTCTCCACCCTGCAGCCAAAAGGATTATTTTTAAAAGACCAGGTCATGACACTCTTTTCTCATCTCATTTGTAATGAAATCCAAAGTCTTCACCACACCCAGGAGGCCTGCACGCAGCAGCCCCTGTTGTCCCCTCCATCCTCACTGTCCTCCAGATATTCTGGGCTCTGGCTTTTCTCATGCGTCCCTACCTCAGGGCTGTTGCATGCCCCCTTTGTCTGCTAGAAAGCTCTTCCCCCAGGCATGTGCACGGCTGGTCCTCACTTCACTCACGCCTCTGCTCACATCTTACTTTCTTGTCTTTGATCTGTGTCCCTGCAAGAACCGAAGCTCCCAGGACACAGGGACCTCATTCTCCTCCTGCTCCCCCAGGACTTGGGGTGATGGCTACCGCCCAGTAGGTGCCCAGTAACATGAGTTATGAGTAAATTAGTGAATGGCCAGGACCTCAGAGTGTGCACGCTGCAGTCTCAACCTCGGGAGCTAGTGTCCCGGTTGGAGGGGTGTGTCCTGAACCCACTCTCTGCTCTGGAGAGGTCCCTTTCTCAGCCCCTGCCCAGCTGCACAGGCCACCCAGCTGCTTCCTCAGGAACCAGGCCTTTGTACACGAAGCCCTGTCTGCTCTCTTCACAGATCCTCTTTTCTTCCATTCAAATCCCTCTTCTGCCTTCTGGAAAGCTCACTTAATGGTCCATGTGTTCACCAACTAGGCCCTTGATTGGAGGACACCACAGCACCGCTGGTCTGGGGAGAAGTGCAGGGCTGTCTGCAAGTGTTAGACAAGCACCCGTTCAGGGTAGAGCTCCACGCACTGGCGCCCTTCTCCAAAGGGAAGGGGGGGGTCTTCTGTGGTGCACCTGGCTCTGCAGCGCTTGCTGGGGGAGGGGCGTTGATCAGGCAGCAGCAAAGTCCCTCATGTCTCTGGGCCTCACTGTGGGTGATAGGGCCTCCATGGGACTGACTGCCCCAGGGGTTCAGTGCCCTACCTCGCCCACCTGCCTGCCCTGGTGACTCACCGCGGCCAGTGAGCTGGAAGCAGCAGTGCCGTGCACCGAGGGCAGAGCTTTCCTCTGCTGTGAGTCCTGGTCATCGTGTGCCGAGGGGGTGCTCCTGCCAGCCTGGTGCCTGAGTGTGATGAACTGAGTCCTGCAGCCCCAAGACAGACGCAGTGCACTGTTTAGGCCACTGAGGCCGGCTGTGCTGCTTCTGCACGAGCACAATGACCTGGGCACTTCTTTATTGTCCATTGAGTGCTTTGGGGTTTCTCATCCCCCACTGCACCCCAAAGTGCCAAGTTCTGGGAGCAGGAGCCTGTCAGGAAGTTGGTCCTCTTCCCTGTGTGCAGTGCAGCCGGGGGGGTACAATGAAGGAAAGGAGATTCACATTTTGGGGCTGATAGCCCACCGTGTGCCGGGTGTTGTGTGTGCTAATGTTCCCGCCTGTCAGGACCCCGATCCCCTTTACAGATCAGGAAACAGCAGCTCTGGGACACTAGTCACTCACCCAGGATCCCACAGCTGCTGGCCTCATCCCAGGGGTCGGTTGCCTCTGTTAAAGCCTCCCTAGTTCCTCACTAAAGCCAGGCATTGGGGTCCAAAGCCTTCCCTGCCGAAGCTCATAGCAGGAGCAACGAGGCAGGACAAACCACTAAATCACACCAACAGCCAAACAGAGCTCAGAGTTAGTTCACTGTAGCACCGAGGGGACGCAGGTGCCCACCTGGCCACTGCGAGATTCAGAACTCAGCTTTTCTCTTCCCTCTGCTGCGCCCAGTGCCCCACAGAGAGGCTGACCAGAAACCACATCAGTTTCCTTCAGCCTCAGCTCATGTTTGAGGTCAAGTAACCCTTTGGAATCTGCTTAAAATAGGGAAAAGTGTTCCTCTCAGGAAAATGCACAGACTAAACTTTGTGAAAACACCCCTAGGGTGCTCCTAGAATCCCAGGTAAAGAACTCCCTTTTCAGAAGATCCAAGAGTCTAAATTTTAGATCGGGAGTGGTGTCTGCACTCTATGGCCACCTAAGCCGTTAATTCCTGAGGCCCGGTGTGAAGTGCAAAGACCTCCCAGAGGAAGGCACCTGACACCGGGATACGGTCAGAGGGTTACAAAGCGGCCTGGGGTGGGACCACAACAGAGACCCAAGAACAGATCTCTGGTTGTGTAAAAACATACTAAATGAGGTGGGGGCACTTCAAATCCACGGGAGAAAGGGCAGACAACCTGTTAAGCAGAGTTGGGATAAATGCTTGCTAGTTCAGCTTTTTCTCCTTAACAAACCACTCCAAACCTTAGTGGCTTAACACAATCATTTATTTGCTCACGATTCTGTGGCTGGACAGTTTGGGCTGGCTCAACAGGAAAGTGATTTTGCTGGTTTCACCTGAGCTTCACCCATGCATCTGGCAGTTAGCTAAATGACAGAGGCAACACGAGCACGTTCCTCCAGCACACAGCAGGCTGACCCACGCTCCTCCAGCACGCAGCAGACTGACCCACTTTTCTCCAGCACGCAGCAGACTGACCCACGTTTCTCCAGCACGCAGCAGGTGGACCCACGTTTCTTCAGCACGCAGCAGACTGACCCACGTTCCTCCAGCACGCAGCAGACTGACCCCCGTTCCTCCAGCATGCAGCAGACTGACCCCCGTTCCTCCAGCACGCAGCAGACTGACCCATGTTCCTCCAGCATGCAGCAGACTGACCCACGTTCCTCCAGCACGCAGCAGGTGGACCCACGTTCCTCCAGCATGCAGCAGGTGGACCCACATTCCTCCAGCACGCAGCAGACTGACCTATGTTCCTCCAGCATGCAGCAGACTGACCCACGTTCCTCCAGCATGCAGCAGGTGGACCTACGTTCCTTCAGCATGCAGCAGGTGGACCCATGTTCCTCCAGCATGCAGCAGGTGGACCCACGTTCCTCCAGCATGCAGCTGACTGACACACATTCCTCCAGCACGCAGCAGGTGGACCCACGTTCCTCCAGCATGCAGCCGGTGAACCCACGTTCCTTCAGCATGCAGCAGGTTGACCCACGTTCCTCCAGCACGCAACTGGTTGACCCACGTTCCTCCAGCACGCAGCCAGTTGACCCATATTTGGCAAGCATGCAGCATCTGGCTCCTTCAAATTGCAGCTGGTCTCCAAAGGCATCCGGAGAGATCAAGTCCCAGTGCACAGACACATTCAGCCTCTGTGCATCACATTTGTAATAGCCCATTGGCCAAAGCAAGTGACAGGGCCAAGCCCAGATTCGGGGGTAGAAAGATGAACCTCAATTCTTCAGAAGAGAGGAGGCAAAGAGGCATATGAGAGGGTTGGGAGCAATTTGTGGCCACGTATTTTTTGCAATGTGCCATGCTTAGCCTTTTAAGAAAAGAATTAACTTAGAAACTTGCCTTAAAAAGGACATTCACCAAAATGTACTCCCAATTGGGGTAAAATTTAAACATAAAAAATGGAACAGTGACAGTATTTGAGGACAGTATTGGTGAATAGTTCTATGCCCTTGGAGGAGAAAAGGCCCTTATGGCACAAAATTGAAGTCAGAAATCACAAAGAAAAAGTTATTTTTGACATGCATTCACAACAATTAAAATATCATGAACAAAATTTAAAGCCAAAATGTAAACTGGAAAATAATTTTCAACACATGCATCAGAAAACAAACATTTAGTACCCTGCATATTTTGAGAGTTTATATCAGAAAGAAACAGCAAATGACATGATCCAAACTTGATAAAGGCCATGGAAAATAGTTGCTGGCGTGTTATCTTTTTTCTAAATGAATAAACAGCCAAAAAATATGAAAATATGTTCAACCCACTTGTAATCAAAGAAATGCAAATTAAAACAATGAGATGCCACTTTCTGTTCCCGAATTGGCAAAGAATTCTGTTTTCGTTAGTATTTGTTAATGGCAGTGCTCAGTATTGTTGGTAAGTGATAAATAGTGAGTAAAGAGGAGCTTCTGAACCAGGCCCCTCTGGGGACAGAGGTCTCCTTGGTCCAACCTGAAGATTTGTTCCTTCAACCAATGTTTATTGAGCACCTACCATGTGCCGGCACCACCTGACCTCTGGAGCCTCCCCTGATAGGGTGACATCTGTACAAAGACCTGAAAGAGAGGAGTGAGCCATGTGGCTATCTGTGGAGACAGTCTTCCAGGCAGGGAGAACAGCGATGTCAGCCCTGAGGTGGGAGCACCTCCAACGCATTCAGACAAGTTCAGGCCCCAGGGGCTCACAGAGGCAGTCAGGGGAGATGGGCGTGGCTTGAGGGCCCACCTGAGCACACTGGCTGTTCCTCGAGTGCTACGGGAGCAGAAAGGGAACAGGCCGACTTGGGTGTTAGCAGATCCCTCTGGCTGGTGTGTTGAGAGTAGACTGAGGTGCCAGAGTGAGGTTTCTGCAGTAACCCACGTAAGAAGGGATGGTGGGCCCTGGGGTAGCAGAGGAGATGGAAACAAGTGATTGGTTCTGGACGTGTATCGGAGCTCACCTGGTAAGATTTCCTGATAGACTGGATGTGGGGTGGAGAGAAAGAGGAGATGACCCCAAGGTTCTGGCCTGAACAACTGAAAGGATAGAGCTGCTCTCCATGGAGATAGGGAAGCTTGGAGGAGCAGGACTGGGGAGAGTATCTGGAACTCAGTTCTGGCCATGGATGTTCGAGTGGAGATGTTGAGTGGAAGGTAGACCCACAAGCCTGAGGTCAGGGGAGAGGTCTGGGCTGGAGATGTAAATTTGGGGTCATTAACCTACGGATGGTGCTTAAAGCCATAGGCTGGATAGATCCCAGAAGAGTGAAGGTGGACAGAGAATAGAAGGGGCCCCGGGTGGGTCCCTGGAGCACCCTGGTGTTGAGAGGCACTAACCGCTGTTCAGAGCTGGGTTAGGGGCACTGTGAGTAGCTGTGAAATAGAAAAAATGTGTGTTGGTCTCTGACCTCAGTTCCTGCCACAGAGCCCCTAAATTGGTTGGAATTTCCTGAGTGGTAGGATCATCTTTTGTTCTAATGAGGCGGCTCTGGGTGGGCTCCTGAATTCAGGCTGGTCACCAGAAAGATGAAGCTGTGATTAGAAGTTTGGAACTTTCAGCTTCACCCCCATCCTCTGAGAAAGGGAGAGAGGTTGGAGATTGAGTTAATGATTGATCATGGCTATTTGATGAAACCTCCATAAAAATCCCGAAAGTATGGGGTTCGGGGAGCTTCCGGGTTAGGGAGCTCCACGGGGACAGAAGCTCCTGCGATTGGGACCCTTCCAGACTCGCCCTGTGTATCTCTCCACTGGCTGTTCATCTGTATCCTTTATGATGTCCTGTATTATAGTGGTAAACTGGTGAACAGGCATAAGTGTTTCCCTGCGTTCTGTGAGCTGTTCCAGCAAACGACTGAATCCAAGGAGGGGGTCGTGGGAACATCAATTTGCACCCAAATCAGACCGAAGTTGTGGGTAACCTGGGGACCGACTATTTGAAATTGGTGTCTGAAGAGGGGGCTATCTTGTGAAACTGAGCCCTTAACCTGAGGGGTCTGGTCAGTGTCAGAATTGAATTGTAGGACACCCAGCTGGTGTTGCAGAGAATTGTTTGGTGTGGGGAAAGAAAACCCAGACATCTGGTATCAGAAGTGTGTGTGTGAGTAAAGGAAAACACAGGAGTGTGTTTTTCCTACACAGTGGGCTACCCCAGCACAAGTCTGCTCTTAGGGCTGTTTCATCCCCTTCCTTGCCATTTCTCACCTCATTGCTGCTATGGAGCAGCTTCCATCCTCTTCTAATTGCTGTTTAGTAAACAAGGCACAAAAAACAGGCCAAAGGTTCCAGGAAAGTGGGATGTGGAGCAGTCTCCCCCGGGAACCCTCTTTCCTGGGCTCGTGGCTCTGCTTCTGCACACCTCTCCTTCCCTCCTTGGGGCATCCATGCTACTGTGCACAGCAGACTTCAAGTGAAGTTTGGGAGAATGGCAGGAAGTGTGTCCTCACCGTGACAGTCAGGGGTCCTGGGTCTCCTTCTTGGACCTGGAGGCAACTGGTCCTTGCACCTGCTCACCTGCCACAGCTGCAGCTGCAGTGACCACAGGGCGACCATGCATCCTCATCATTACAGGCTTACACAGTAATTGTTTTTCTGACTTTTCTAGCTAAGAAGGCCCAGGTTCAGAGAAGTTACCTATGGGGCCACAGTCACACATCTGGGATGTGCAGAACCAACATTCAAATGGGATTTAGTCTCACTTTAAAATCTAAAGTCTTTTCTGAACCCCATCTATCCCCTGCTGAACAGGGTGAGGGGCAGTGAATGGCGATGCAGAGTGTATTTCAGGGGTGAGGGGTGTGCTTTTGGGTGGAGTGTTGGTTCCCCATGTTGTGCCTCCTGGGTGTGGAGGCCACCAACAGGACAGAGTGTGAGTGTATGACATCCCCCTCCCCCGCCAGCCTCCTGTCCCTGCTTGGGAGAGGCTGTGTGACAGAGGACAACACCTGGCAGGAACTGTCCCTGGAGAGGTGGGAGTGAAGGCAGTCAATCTGCGTGACTGCCGGCATTCCTGCTCATTTTGGAGCTATGGGGACTCAAATTGTGTGATTTTATGAGGCTGTTGGAGGAAAGAACGGCCACAGAGGCCAAGAGGGCTGGGTGGACAAATTACCCTAGCTCCACTGGATCAGTTTTTGCTTCTCCGCCATCAGAGTGGGGAGGTATAAGCCGTGCTGAGCATTGTGACTTGTGGCATCCCTGAGAGAGGAACACTCCCAGCCACCTGCTGCTGACACCAGCCAGGGTCTCCCCCGCTGCGGCAAAGTGGACAGTGACCTCAGTGACCTGCGCCTGCACACAGCCAGAATATGGTTCGGCTCCTTTCGTGTACCAACCTGTCCTCCTTTTGCCTTGAAGGGGACTCATCTCCAAAGGTCCAGGTGACTTTATGTTTTATAGACGGTTTTGTGGGAAGATCATAAAAGGGGATACATCACACCCATATTGCAATACCTTCTGAAAATCAACTTTAAAGCATCTCATTTCTTCCCAGATTCTTCTTCCAGCACTAGTTACCTCACTAAAATTCTAGTAGGTGTTTTGGTGTTTTTTGGTGGAAATCAGCAAACTGATTCTAAAATTTGTATGGAAAAGCAAAGGGGCAAGAAAGGCCAAGATATGCTTAAAAAGGGACAAAAATGGGAGAAATGACTCTACCAGGTATCAAGACTTACAGTAAAGCTGCGTTGAGTAAGACAGTGTGTTATTGGTTCATGGAGAGATAAATAGGCGAGGGGTCAGCAAACAGTGGCCTGCTCATGGGCTGAGTCTGGCCCACCACCTGCCTTTGTGTGACCCACAAAGTAAGAAGGGTTTTTATACTTTTAAATGGTAGAAAATAATCAAAATAAGAAGAATATTTCATGACACTTGAAAATTATATGAAATTCAAATGTCAGTGTCCATAAACAAAGTCTTACTGGATGGAACACATCCATGTCCATTTGTTTATGCACTTTTTATGGCTGTTTTCATGATACAATGACTGAGTTGAGTAGTTGTGACACAGAATGTATGGTCCACAAAGTCTAAAATAGTTCATATCTGGCCCTTTACAGAAAAAGTTTGCTGACTCCGGAAATAGACCAATGAAACAGAATAAAGTCACCGGATTTATGACAAAGGTGGCATTGCAGAGTAGTCACGGAAAGATTAGTATTTCAACACATGGTGCTGGGTAAATTGTATTTCCAAAATGAAACCTGATCCCTACCTCACAACATATGCAAAAAAAGTTATTTCTGGGGGGATTTAAAATCTAAATGTAAAAGGTAAAACAATAAAACTTCTAGAAGATGCTATATGATAAAATTTTCATTACCTTGGGTGAGAAAAAGATTTCTTATATAGGGCAGAGAGATCACTACCTATGAAGCAAAAGATTAATCAGTTAGATTCCATTAAAACTGAGAACTTCCATCCACCAAAACACATCATTACGACAGTGACAAGGTAAGTCACATCGTGGGAGAGAATATTTGCAGAGCAAATAATAATCAAAGGACTCACATTCAGAATATATAAAGAACTCCTACAAATCAAAGTAGGAAATCCGAATGCTCAATGAATCTAAGAAAAGGTGTTCAGCCTCATTTGTTATCAGGGAAACGAAAATAAAACCCAAGGTGAGACACCACTATACACCTCTCAGAATGACTAAAAATGAAAAGACTGACAAGCCTAAATGTTAGTGACAGGGCATGTCCTATCACCCAGGAATTCTACGCCTAGATATATGCCCAGCAAAAATGCTTCCACCCAAAAGCATGTACAAGAGTGTTCAAGGCCTCACTATGTGAAACAACCAAAAACCCATCATCCAAACATCCATCAACATAGAAAGCATAATAATATTGTGGCGTGTTTTTACAACAGAATGTCACTCTGCAACATAAAGGACTAACTACTGATGCATAACACAACATGGATGAGTCCTGACATTTGTGTTGAGTGTTGGAAGTCAAACGCAAAAAAGAATACATTATAATTTCATCTCTACAAAGTTCAAAAGCAGGCAAAATGAACTCATGGACTTAGAAGACAGAACAGTGGCTACATTTGATTGGGGTGGTAATTGGGAAGGGGTCTTCCAGAGGGCTGCTAATATTCCATGTTTGGATCCAGGTGATAGTTAGTATGGGTATGCTCACTTTGAGATAATTTACCAAACTGGACATTTATGATACATGCGCCTTTCTCTACTCATACTGGTATGGAATGAATATTTGCGTTCCCCCCAATTCATATGTTGAGACCTAATTCCCACTGTGATGGTGTTTGGAGATGGGGCCTTTGGGAGGTGATTGGGTCTTGAGGGCAGTGTTCTCATGAATGGGATTAGTGCCTTTACAAAAGGTGTCCCAGAGAGATCCCATGCCCCTGTCCTTCCTGCCATGTGAGGTTACAGTGAGAGGACAGCCATCTATGAACAAGAAGAGGGTTCTCACCAGTCACTACAACTGCCGGCACCTTGGTCTTGGACTTGGCAGCCTCCAGGACTGTGAGAAATGAATTTCTGTTACAAGTTCCTCAGTGGTATTCATAGCAGGCCAAATGGACTAAGACACAAATGCTGAAATAAAAACCTTACTTAAAATATATGTTAGATTTACCTTGTTACTTATACATAGAAATTTTATGTTCTTTCCACCTTCTGTATACTTATTTTTTTGTCTTTTTTTGCTGAGGAAGATTTGCCCTGAGCTAACATCCATTGCCAATCCTCTTTTTTCTTGAGGAAGACTTTTCCTGAGCTAACATCTGTGGCAAATCTTCCTCTATTTTGTGTGTGGGCCACCACTACAGCGTGGCCACCGACCAGTGGTGTATGTTTGCCCCTGGGGACTGAACCCAGGCCGCTGAAGTGGAGCATGCCAAACTTAATCACTAGGCCACTGGGGCTGGCCCTTTATTTTTTTGTCTTTTTTAT
This sequence comes from Tapirus indicus, assembly GCA_031878705.1. Classification (NCBI taxonomy): domain Eukaryota; kingdom Metazoa; phylum Chordata; class Mammalia; order Perissodactyla; family Tapiridae; genus Tapirus; species Tapirus indicus. The sequence continues at coordinate 60,999,539 of CM062932.1, forward strand.
TTGACAAGGACTAAAAATGATATGGTAACACTTGCCATCCAACTATGTTTTTGACTGCTTTTCATTGTATTGCTTTCGGTTTTGGCTTTATACATTTCAGTGTTGTATTATTTGGTATATTCAAATTGATGAATATTTCATCCATTTTATATATAGTAAGAGACAACTAAACATTATTAAGAAATTATTTTGAAAGTATCTTTTGTCTCTTTATTCAACAAATATTTGTTGAGCACCATCATGTTTCAGGGCACTGTCCTAGGTCGTTTTTCTCATCAGTAAAGTGCCACAGGATTGATTGTGCATTGCACGCTCCCATTTTTCATCTTGATAGTGTCGTTGATAGCATACTTTCTTCATATTCTGTTCCTTATGTCAGTTTTGCCTAAGTTATTTGCGATCAACTCCGAGGCACCATCTGCTTCTGTGCCCTCTGTTCAACTTTATGTGAGTAGAAGTAATGCTTGCCATATAACCTTCCAATAAATTGCAAGATAGGTATTAAAAAAGCTTTTTATGATAAAGTAGTAATTCTAATTCATGGTAGAAATTCTGGAAAATATACAAAAGTATATAGGATAAAATTACAACCACCTTTAATTCCTGCAGCCCAAAACAGCCACTGTTAATAGTTTAGTGTATTTCCTTCTAGTATTGTTTTCTACATATATTTTTCTGCTTTTTCCAAATATTCCATAGTGAACATGCTTTTGTATTTGTGATCAGGAAATAAACGTTTCCAGTAACAGTGGAGTCCTATCATGCTCTTTGCAGGCTTGGCCTGAGAGAGAAAATGAGAAAATAAACAGCAGGATGTGTCTCCCCACCGCCACTGCGGCACTGGCCCCGAGACGGGACTCGACTGTTCTCAGGGGCTGCAGTCCTTCCCGGGTCTGCGCCGCTCCACGTCTTCTTCACTCCACGATCCAGGCTGAGTTCTTGGCAGATTAAAAGCGAACATAACCAACCTCTGGATGGCTTTTGAAGTGTCTTCTGAGACATGCCACGTGTCACATTCACTCAACAATAATTCCTTAATGTTATCTAATACTCAGACTGCGTTCCATGGTCCCCGATTGTCTCAAAAATCTCATTTTACAATTTGTTAGGAACAGTACCCAAAGAAGGACCACAGAGTCCTCTAATGTCTGTAAACGTTTTATACTGTCGTTTCTTCCCAGGGCCTTGCAGTCGGGCGCAGGGAGGCCGCCGCCCCGAGCACACGAGCCCTCAGAAGCGAACGCGGCTCTGCACCCCGAACCTGGCACGCAAGCTTCAACGTCCGCCACGGGCTGCATGGAAGGGAGCGGGAGGCGGTTACCATGGAGACTCCGGCGTGCGGCCCTGATTGGCTAAGACGCATCCGGCCCCTCCTCCTCCGCTCAGCGCCGCGGGAGGGGTACTCGGAGGCCGAGATTTCCGGGGACTTCTGGGAAAAGGGAAGTCCCTGAGGACGGAAGCGGAAGTGGCGCGGCCGGAGGTCTTTTGGGAGTCGTAGTTCGTCATCAGGTGGCCTCGCACGCTTGGGCCCAACCGGCCGGGAGCTGCGGGTCGGTCTCCGCCGTCCGGGGAGGGCTGACTGGAGCCTGGCTTCGTGTGAGGTCAGTGCGGCCCGGGGACGCGGCGCAGACCGCTCGGCCCTGCCTTCTTACCCCCGCCTGGGTCGGGAGCCGCGGGCGCGCCGAGCTGGTGTCCTGCGGGGAACGGCCACAGTCCTGCAGAGGCCGCGAAGGACCGGGCACTCTGCGCAGGGGAGGAGGGAAGGAGGAGGTGGGGGGAGGGAGGAGGTGGGGGGAGGAGGGAGGGGTGGGGGAGGGGGAGGAGGTGGGGAGGAAGGAGATGGGTGGAGGGAGGGGCTGGGGGAGGAGGGAGGGGGTGGGGGGAGGAGCTGGGGGAGGAGGGAGGGGGAGAGTGAAGAGGCAGTCTCAGGAGGAGAGTCGTCTAAAGAGGGGTGGGCCCACAGCCTGCGACCCCTATGGTGAGTCTTTGCTAGAACGTTTGTTTGGAGACCCCAGATTTGACTTGAAACAATCGTTTCTTTGGAGGAGGGGTGGAGTACTTCCATTTATCCTTACACTATAATCCTTTCCTAGATGTTTTTGATACTTGCTGAAACTATTTGAGTACCAAGTCTTTATTTAATTAAGGAAGCAGAGTATTGGCTTCCACGTTTTAAGCGACCATTCATTTGGATTCTTGGAGGTTTATGTTTGTTAAGAGGAAAGAGGAGCAGTTCTCTGGTGCTTTACCTCAGTGTCTCTCTTGGTACCAGGGTCTCTTGAGTCTGTGATTGGTGGAAAGCTGTTGCCTCTAGTTGGTCATGCTACCCAACCTCCACTCTGATCTTAGGTCACCTGTACAATCCCAGCCTTCCCTTTCCAGCCAGTCTGGTAACACCTCCCTCTAAGTCTCTGCGGGAGTCTTCTCTGGTGTTGTATCTTGTCTTTTCTGTTGACTGGAGGCCCCAATAAGTGTTTGTACTCCAACACAAGGACTGTTGAGAGACTCCGATTTTATGTTTTAAGCACTGATGGTCCTGGTGCTTTAAAAGTTTCAGAATGTGACTTTTAGGTGATGTGTTGACTGTGCTGCATGTTTTCTTTTCCCATGAGCAGAACTCCCAGTCTCTAAAGTTAGTCTCAGCCCAGGAGAGAGTTGTTGAGATGTTGTGAGATGCTGAGGTCTCTAGAGGCACTCATTCAGATGAGGGATAAATCTGCATGTGCCATTTAGGGGTGCATGTTTAGGAGTGGGATCCCTAAAATGTTATCTGGGGAGCTCTCTTTAATGCCTTAGTTTCTGCTATTGTGCTGCTCAGATTTGGACCAACTCAGCCATTACTCCTTCTACACTGCTTTTCCAGGTGCTGTTTTTACATCTCTTAGTAGTTTTTCTTTGTGCACTGTTGCTCTGTGGCTTCTTGTTGCTTTATTTTTGCTGAGGAAGATCGGCCCTGGGCTAACATCCATGCCCATCTTCCTCCACTTTATATGTGGGATGCCACTCCAACATGGCTTGATAAGTGGTGCATAGGTCCACGCCTGGGATCCGAACCTGTGAACCCCGGGCTACTGAAGTGGAGTGTGTGAACTTAACTGCTACACCACTGGTCTGTCTCCAATTTGTTGCTTGTTTTGTGGTGTTGCTGTGCATCCCATTCGTTATTTTGACTGCGTTCCTGTCCATTCTCTCACTTAAGCTTCTGGTCAGTCTCTGGGTTACTGTGGCAGTTTAGTGGACAAAGTGTAAGTCTATTTCTGACTGTGCCGCTAACACATCTGTGTCTGTGGGTTAATTGTGTAACCTCTCCAGTTCTAACTTGTTCATCTTTAAAGTGAGGTGGTGAGACTTTGATGTCTGTGAAGTGCTTTTGCAGCTTTAAGAGTCTTTGTGATGTTGCCTGTGGACCAGCCTCTTTCCTACCACTTCTGCCTCTGCTCCACTGACTCTTATTATTTTCCCAGATTACAAGACTGTTTATTTTAATATGTGTTAATTCAGTAAGGTTATTTTCTTTCTTCTGAGTGCAGTTTCCCTTAGCCCCACACAGAAAAGGCGTTCTTATATATTTTTTCCTTTCAGGTTTGAAGAGCAGAGTGGATCCAGAGAGAAGACCATTGGAACATACTTTTGAGTGAGCAGCACCATCACTGTCATCATGGAAAGGCTCAGAGGGCGTGTGTCCCAAGGATGTTTATTTGAGGGAGCCTGTGCATATGAGACCAAGGTAGAAGAGCAGAGGGAGAACTCTTTAGGCAAAATTTTAAAAACATCCCTTGTCCAAACCACTGGTTTTCAGCAAGTAATTGTCGCCCATGAAAAAATATCCTTTGAGGAAAATGGATATAATTTTAATGAATTTGAGAAAAATTTTGATTTAAGATCTAAACTTATTCCACAGCATATTATTCATTCAGAAGAGAAACCACATATACTTGATCCATTTGGGAAAGGTGTCAGATGGAACTTATCTCCAATTAAAAGACAAAGAAATTCTAAAAAGAAAACTTATAATTGTAGTGAATGTGGAAAAAATTTCAGTGACCGTTCAAACTTTGTCATCAGAGAATTCATACTGGTGAGAAACCTTACAGATGTGATGACTGTGGAAAACCTTTTAGCCCGAGTTCATCTCTTACTGAACATCAGAGAACTCATACTGGAGAAAAACCCTATAAATGTAAAGTTTGTGGAAAAGCATTCACTGTAAATTCATCTCTTATTCAACATCAGAGAATTCATAGTGGAGAGGAACCTTATGAATGTATTGATTGTGGGAAGTCCTTCTCTGATATCTCATCTCTTACACAGCATCAGAGAATTCATACTGGAGTGAAACCCTATAAATGTAATGACTGCGGGAAGGCATTCAGACGAAGTACACACCTTACCCAACATCAGAGAACTCATACTGGGGAGAAGCCTTATAAATGTAATGAATGTGGAAAAGCATTCACTGCCTACTCAACCTTTACACAGCACCAAAGGATTCACACTGGAGAAAAACCCTATACATGCAGTGAATGTGGGAAGGGCTTCCCCGAAAATTCATCCCTTACTAAACATCAGCGAATTCATACTGGAGAAAAACCCTATGGATGTAATCAGTGTGGTAAAGCTTTTAGCCAGAGCACTCACCTTATTCAGCATCAGAGAATTCATACTGGCGAGAAACCCTTTAAATGTGATTGTGGAAAAGCATTTGGTAACAGTTCAGTCCTGATCAGACAGCAGCAGCTTCACACTTTAGAGTCATCCTGGTGATGTTTCGATTTTGTGGACTGAGTCATCCTTTCACGATCTAGTATTAACCATGGCACCCGCTCCTCTGCTCACCATTGTAATTTCTAGGAATGTTGTACTCCTGGGATAAAGTAAAACATGACATAATATTTCTTATTTAAGTTTCCCACACCAAAGCTGTTGTAAGCAGCAGTTTCCATAGATGATACCAGTTTTCCTACATCTGTCCTAGGGCTCTGTGGTTGATACTCCATCCCCCAGGGAGTCTCTGAATGCTAAGCTGCTGTGTCAGGTAGCCAAAGTGAAAGGTTGCCTGTCATGAAAGGCTGTCACCAGGGGCATTGGAATCATTGTCTCAGGGCCTAATTTACCTTGCATTTCTGGGATTTTTCACTCTAGTAAAACAACTGTGTGAGTCTTTAATATATTTGGCCATATTTTCTAGCTCTGTCCTCTGCTTGCCCAAAGTACCATTGGTTCATCAGGCTCAGATTAAATGTGAAAACAAAATAATACAATAATACTGGGAATCACTCTATATTGGCAATTTGGTTTATGTATCCACCTGTTAAGTTCTTTCAACTTGATCATCTAAAAGATTGGACCATCAAAAAAGTTCATTGGTCTTTTAAGACTCCACAACTAGTCTTATTGCTGCCTGCGTCTTTCCAGTCATCTAGAATCCACATTTTTCACACATCCCTTTCCATTCAAGTTTGACCTTACTACCCGCTTATATACCACCACCACCCATGTGTTAGTCAAAGAGATGCAAAAATTTAGCATTCTTACTGTTTTCCAAGTCACCTTCAGCATAGCTGACTTAGATTCTTGTTAGAGTGGGCCCAAAGATCAAATGTGGGATCTGGGATCTGGCTTCCCACTTCTGTACCCTGTAGCTTGTAGTGGCAATTTATCACTGGTCATCAACCAGCCCTATGCCCTGGTCCACTCACTGGGGACAGAGTTAAAGGTAGAAATGAGATTAAAACTTCGTGTTCCTCAGCATGAGCAGAGCAAGGCCTCTGAGAGTGGACCCAGAACCTTAGCTAACTTCAGAACATTGTCATGCCTTTAGACTCACTGTTAGGGCAGCTGATATACAAACTAGTTTGCTGCCCTATTTTGTACTTTGGAAACGTGCTTGGTGTGACTTTGTAGTTTTTGTCTCAGGCTGCTTGCTCAGTGTTAGCAGTTCTACTTCAGTCTTACTTTCTGGTTGCTTTGCCTTGTGTCTTGTTCCTGCTGGTGCTTTTCCATTCTTAGTTAATGGAAATTCACTGGTTCCCTGATCTTCATATCAGGTCTGCTCCACCAGATATTGCTCTTAGATTTTTAGCTATTCTCTGGGCTCCAGCTGCTTATTAACATTTTCAACATGATTCCTCCTGAGTAGTTTTTGTTGCCCTGGTTCACCCTTGTGTGTGAATCTCCAGCACCACGTGTATACCTCTCTTTTGGTGCTTCCCACATTGTAGTAGAGTGAGTTGCTTGTCTGCTGGACTGTACACTCCTTCAGGGCAGCGGCCTTCTTAATTTGTCTTTGTATCTCGAGTCTACAACAGACTGATTGCTGCTCGATAAAAACTTGTCAAATAAATGATACACTTTCTTAGTTGCCACTTCCACAACCGAACTGAACAGATCTTTACTGGAAAGTCTGAGGTTATAGAAGCTCCTTGGGCTAGATGTATTGGTGCCTATCTTGGTTGTCGTGTCTGTCCTGTGGCATGGTGTGTGTGAGATGTCAGTGTGAAGTCATGCAACACAGTGGTTAAAAGCTCGGGCCCTGTAGTCAGACTGCCCAGGTTTGAAGGCATTTCCAGGTGGTGCATGTTGCTGCTTTTCTCTCCACTTCATTTTCCTGATTTATGTCATTGGGATAACAATAGTATTTGCTTTATAATAGACTCGTGAGTAATGCACTTGAAGAATTTAGCACAGTGCCTGTTACATAAGAATTGTTCGTTAGCTAGTTTGGTTTGGACCCTGTGTACCTGCCTGGTGACTGATCTACCTGCTAGTCTAGAGCCAGAATATCAGCTTATCTCTTGCTTTTCCTTTCTCAATATCCTGCCTTCTCTCTATGGTATGTTGTTATTACTAATTGTTTAACATTGGCCTGAATCCATAAGATTTTTCTTTGAAGTCACTGCCCTGTCTAGGCAGCAGTTTCTTTCCTGTTGCTGCTTAAATTAAATGAGTGGTCTGCAGCTCCTGAGGTTGCTTCTCTTGTTTCTTGGATGTCAGCTTTAGCTCCAGTACTGTGCTCCTTAAAGAGATGGGCTGTGACACTCATTCTGTAGCACCCCCCCTCCCAGTTTCCAGCATAGTACTTAATGCAGATGGATTCTGAGTAAATACTTGGTTACTGTTTGACAAGCATAAGCATCCCCACCAGCCTGACAAGAGACCGTACAGGGCAGTTATTGGTACCTTAGAGGCAGTGTACTCTGAAGTCCTTGATTTGACAGGAACTATTTGTTACAAGAATATCTGGGTCTTTTACAGTATCTAAAGACAAGAACGTGTCTTGAGTCTCTGGAGCAACTGGAACCAGAGTTCTAACATGTAGAGATAGTCCCCTCTCACTTCTGCCCTCTCTGTGCAATGATTTCATTTTTCCTACTGCAGACTTAAGTTCCATGTGGTAGAAAGCCTGGCTGCCAGTAGCTGTTAGGGTTTATATCATACAGGTTTTGTTGTGGGTTTTTTTTTGAGGAAGATTGGCCCTGTGCTAACATCTGTTGCCAATCTTCCTCCTTTTTCTTTTTTCTCCCCAAAGCCCCCAAACATAGTTGTGTATCATAGTTGTAGAGTTGTTGCTCTTCTATGTGGGACGCCGCCTCAGCATGGCTTGATGAGTGGTGTGTAAGTCTGTGCCCAGGATCTGAACTGGTGAACCCCAGGCCGCTGAAGCAGAATGTGTGAACTTAACTGTCGTGCCACTGGGCCAGCCACTATATCGTACAGTTTTAATCATCCAAAGGCACTGCATTGCTCTTGATTTTCTGGCTGCCTGCTTGGTATATCAGTTACTGACAAAGGAATGTTGATGTCTCCAAATGTAATTGTGGATTTGTGTATTTCTCCTCTCAGTTCTATCAGTTTTTTCCTCATATGTTTTGACAGTGTTTTGTTAGGTGCATACACACTTGGGTTGTTATGTCTACTTGCAGAATTGGCCCCCTTATCATTATTTAGTGACCCTCCTTATCCCTGCATATCTTCTTTGTTCTGAAATCGGCTTTGTCTGAAATTAGTATAGCTACGCCAACTCTTGATAGTGTTAGTGTGGTCTATTTTTCTCTATTCCTGTACTTTAACATATCTGAGTTATCATTAAATTTCTTGAGGATTTCTTGAGGATAACGGTGTTGGATCATGTGTCTTTATCCACTTTCACAATCTCTTTTAGTTGGGGTATTTAGACCTTTCACACTTAAAGAGATTATTGATCTAGTTAGATTAATGTATATTGTTTGTTACTGTTTTCTAGTGTTTGCACTTGTTCTTTGTTTCCTGTCTTCCATCTTTTTCTGCCTTCTCTGGTTTTAACTGAGAATTTTATGATTCCATTCTATTTCTTCTAGCATATCAATTATATGTGTTCTAAGAACATTTTAGTGGTTGCCTTAGAGCTTGTGATAGACATTGTTAACTAGTCTAAGTCCACCTGTAAATAGAATTGTGTTGCCTCATGTCACCAGGGCATTCTCAGTTCCTCCCTCCATCTTTCGTGGCATGGTTGCCATTCGTTTCACTTGTACATAGGCTGTATTCACCTGCTGCATTGTTATTATTGCTTTAAATAAGCAGTTATCATCGAGATTAAGAATAAGAAATAAAAGGCTTTTATGTTTCCTTTAATTTCTTCATTGATGCTCTTCATTTCTTTATATAGATCTAAGTTTCTGACCTAAATCTTCTTCTTGAAGAACTTCTTTTAACATTTTTTAGGACAGGCCCACTGACAAATTAATTTCATCAGTTTTTCCCTTTGTCTGAGAAAGTATTCCGTCATCATTTTTTGAAGGATAATTTCACTGTACATAGAATTCTAAGCTAGTGAGGGTTTTCTTTCAACATTTTAAATATCTTGTTCCACTCCTGTCTTGCCTCCATGGTTTCTGATGATAAGTCCACTGTGATTCTTATCTTGTTCCCCTATAGGCATGTTTTATTTCTCTGGCTTCTTTCTCAATTTTCTCTTTGTCCTTTTTTATTTTTCAGGTTGAATATGATAGGGGTAGTTTATTTGGTATTTATCCTGCTTGGTGTTCTCTGAGTTTCCTGGATATATGATTTGGTGGTTGTCATTCATTTTGGAAAGTTCTCAGCCATTATTACCTGAAATATTTATTCTCTTGAATTGTCTCTTCTCCTGCTATTTCAAGTACATGTATATTTCATCTTTCGATATTGGCCCACTGTTCTTGGATGTTCTGGGTTTCTTCTTTCATTATTTCTCTTTCTGTTTCAGCTTGGGGATTTCTATAGGGCTGCCTTCAAAGCACACTGATTCTTTCCTTGGCCAAGTTGAGTGTACTGATGAGCCCCCTGTTACTGTATATTTTTATTTCTAGCATTTCTTTTCTTGTTTTTCAGAGGCTCCATCTCTCTGCTTACATTCCCCATCTGTTCTTGTGTATTGCCTAATTTTTCTTTAGAGCTCTCAACATATTATTCATAGTTATTTAAAATTCCCTGTCTGATAATGCCCATATCTGTGCCATATCTGAGTCCAGTTCTGATGATTGCTGCTTCTCTTCACAGTGTGTTCTTGCTTGTAGTTTTTTGTTGCCTTGCAGTTTTTTGTTGAAAGCTGGACATGTGTGGGGTAATAGGAACTGAGTGACTAGACCTTCAGTGTGAGGTTTCATGTTACTCTGACTAGCAGTTGGACTGTGTTTAATGTTTGCTGAGCTGTAGGTATTAGAGGCTTCAGCGTCCTCCGGAGTCCTTATTTCTGTCCCTTGTTGTCCTTGAGTTTCTCTAGAAAGTTTTCCTAAATGGAGTCTGTGTCCTGGAGCTCTCTCAGGTGTAATTTACTGTTAGCATACTGGAGCCCTGTTGAGCTATGGGGAGGGGAAGCATTCTGTAATCTTAGGATTAAATCTTGGTGGGTTTTAGTGAGCCTGAGTCTCTGGGCTTTGACTTTCAGAAGAATTTCTTAGCCTTTTCTCCCTACCTTTCAAAATGAGTGCCTGTAACAACAACATCTGGGT